>OZ020122.1:1663342-4249790 GCA_963971155.1 Anthrax anthrax
GTATTGGCCATGTGTACAGGGGAAATGTTAGTAAACCCACAGGAACGCCATATTATTTCAACATTCTTCATTTCGCTTTATTTTGCAGAGGAAATCGAGGAAAATGATGGAAAATGATATATTATATGAATTCTCGATATTGGGCGTTTATTCAAAGGAAATACAAGTAAAAAGAGTGGAACGCAATATTTTTCCAGGATTCTTCATTTCGCCTGATTTTTGATATACTTAAAGAATTTTCGGTATTGGTCGTGTGTACAGGGGAAATGTTAGTAAAGCCACAGGAACGCCATATTTTTCCAACATTCTTCATTTCGCTTTATTTTGCAGAGGATATCGAGAAAAATGATGGAAAATGATATATTATATGAATTCTCGATATTGGGCGATTATTCAAAGGAAATACAAGTAAAAAGAATGGAACGCAATATTTTCCATGATTCTTCATTTCGCCTGATTTTTGATATATTTAAAGAATTTTCGGTATTGGCCATGTGTACAGGGGAAATGTTAGTAAACCCACAGGAACGCCATATCTTTCCAACATTCTTCATTTCTCTTTATTTTGCAGAGGAAATCGAGAAAAAAGATGGAAAATGATATATTATATGAATTCTCGATATTGGGCGTTTATTTAA
Organism: Anthrax anthrax; assembly: GCA_963971155.1. Classification (NCBI taxonomy): domain Eukaryota; kingdom Metazoa; phylum Arthropoda; class Insecta; order Diptera; family Bombyliidae; genus Anthrax; species Anthrax anthrax. The sequence continues at coordinate 1,663,981 of OZ020122.1, forward strand.
AGGAAATACAAGTAAAAAGAATGGAACGCAATATTTTCCATGATTCTTCATTTCGCCTGATTTTTGATATATTTAAAGAATTTTCGGTATTGGCCATGTGTACAGGGGAAATGTTAGTAAACCCACAGGAACGCCATATTATTTCAACATTCTTCATTTCGCTTTATTTTGCAGAGGAAATCGAGGAAAATGATGGAAAATGATATATTATATGAATTCTCGATATTGGGCGTTTATTCAAAGGAAATACAAGTAAAATTAGTGGAACGCAATATTTTTCCAGGACTCTTCATTTCACCAGATTTTTGATATATTTTAAGAATTTTCGGTATTGGCCGTGTGTACAGGGGAAATGTAAGTAAACCCACAGAAACACCATATTATTCCAACATTCTTCATTTCGCCTTATTTTGCAGAGGAAATCGAGAAAAATAATGGAAAATGATATATTTTATGAATTCTCGATATTGGGCGTTTATTCAAAGGAAATACAAGTAAAAAGAATGGAACGCAATATTTTTCCAGGATTCTTCATTTCGCCTGATTTTTGATATATTTAAAGAATTTCCCGTATTGGTCGTGTGTACAGGGGAAATGTTAGTAAAGCCACAGGAACACCATATTTTTCCAACATTCTTCATTTCGCTTTATTTTGCAGAGGAAATCGAGGAAAATGATGGAAAATGATATATTATATGAATTCTCGATATTGGGCGTTTATTCAAAGGAAATAAAAGTAAAAAGAGTGGAACGCAATATTTTTCCAGGATTCTTCATTTCGCCTGATTTTTGATATACTTAAAGAATTTTCGGTATTGGTCGTGTGTACAGGGGAAATGTTAGTAAAGCTACAGAAACACCATATTATTCCAACATTCTTCAATTCGCTTTATTTTGCAGAGGAAATCGAGAAAAATAATGGAAAATGATATATTTTATGAATTCTCGATATTGGGCGTTTATTCAAAGGAAATACAAGTAAAAAGAATGGAACGCAATATTTTTCCAGGATTCTTCATTTCGCCTGATTTTGATATATTTAAAGAATTTCCCGTATTGGTCGTGTGTACAGGGGAAATGTTAGTAAAGCCACAGGAACACCATATTTTTCCAACATTCTTCATTTCGCTTTATTTTGCAGAGGAAATCGAGAAAAATAATGGAAAATGATATATTTTATGAATTCTCGATATTGGGCGTTTATTCAAAGGAAATACAAGTAAAAAGAATGGAACGTCATATATTCCATGATTCTTCATTTCGCCTGATTTTTGATATATTTAAAGAATTTTCGGTATTGGCCATGTGTACAGGGGAAATGTTAGTAAACCCACAGGAACGCCATATTATTCCAACATTTTTCATTTCGCTTTATTTTGCAGAGGAAATCGAGGAAAATGATGGAAAATGATATATTATATGAATTCTCGATATTGTGCGTTTATTCAAAGGAAATAAAAGTAAAAAGAGTGGAACGCAATATTTTTCCAGGATTCTTCATTTCGCCTGATTTTTGATATACTTAAAGAATTTTCGGTATTGGTCGTGTGTACAGGGGAAATGTTAGTAAAGCTACAGAAACACCATATTATTCCAACATTCTTCAATTCGCTTTATTTTGCAGAGGAAATCGAGAAAAATAATGGAAAATGATATATTTTATGAATTCTCGATATTGGGCGTTTATTCAAAGGAAATACAAGTAAAACGAATGGAACGCAATATTTTTCCAGGATTCTTCATTTCGCCTGATTTTGATATATTTAAAGAATTTCCCGTATTGGTCGTGTGTACAGGGGAAATGTTAGTAAAGCCACAGGAACACCATATTTTTCCAACATTCTTCATTTCGCTTTATTTTGCAGAGGAAATCGAGGAAAATGATGGAAAATGATATATTATATGAATTCTCGATATTGGGCGTTTATTTAAAGGAAATACAAGTAAAAAGAGTGGAACGCAATATTTTTCCAGGATTCTTCATTTAAACTGATTTTTGATATATATTAGGAATTTTCGGTATTGGTCGTGTGTACAGGGGAAATGTTAGTAAACCCACAGGAACGCCATATTTTTCCAACATTCTTCATTTCGCTTTATTTTGCAGAGGAAATCGAGAAAAAAGATGGAAAATGATATATTATATGAATTCTCGATATTGGGCGTTTATTTAAAGGAAATACAAGTAAAAAGAATGGAACGCAATATTTTCCATGATTCTTCATTTCGCCTGATTTTTGATATATTTAAAGAATTTTCGGTATTGGCCATGTGTACAGGGGAACTGTTAGTAAACCCACAGGAACGCCATATTATTTCAACATTCTTCATTTCGCTTTATTTTGCAGAGGAAATCGAGGAAAATGATGGAAAATGATATATTATATGAATTCTCGATATTGGGCGTTTATTCAAAGGAAATACAAGTAAAAAGAGTGGAACGCAATATTTTTCCAGGATTCTTCATTTCGCCTGATTTTTGATATACTTAAAGAATTTTCGGTATTGGTCGTGTGTACAGGGGAAATGTTAGTAAAGCCACAGGAACGCCATATTTTTCCAACATTCTTCATTTCGCTTTATTTTGCAGAGGAAATCGAGCAAAATGATGGAAAATGATATATTTTATGAATTCTCGATATTGGGCGATTATTCAAAGGAAATACAAGTAAAATTAGTGGAACGCAATATTTTTCCAGGACTCTTCATTTCACCAGATTTTTGATATATTTTAAGAATTTTCGGTATTGGCCGTGTGTACAGGGGAAATGTAAGTAAACCCACAGAAACACCATATTATTCCAACATTCTTCATTTCGCCTTATTTTGCAGAGGAAATCGAGAAAAATAATGGAAAATGATATATTTTATGAATTCTCGATATTGGGCGTTTATTCAAAGGAAATACAAGTAAAAAGAATGGAACGCAATATTTTTCCAGGATTCTTCATTTCGCCTGAATTTTGATATATTTAAAGAATTTCCCGTATTGGTCGTGTGTACAGGGGAAATGTTAGTAAAGCCACAGGAACACCATATTTTTCCAACATTCTTCATTTCGCCTTATTTTGCAGAGGAAATCGAGAAAAATAATGGAAAATGATATATTTAATGATTTCTCGATATTGAGCGTTTGTGCAAAGGAAATATAAGTAGAAAGACTGGAACGTCATATTTTTCCAGGATTTTTCATTTCGCCTGATTTTTGATATATATTAAGAATTTTCGGTATTGGCCGTTTTTACAGGGGAAATGTACATAATTACAGCACAGGAACACCATATTTTTCCAACATTCTTAATTTCGCCTTATTTTCCACAGGAAATCGAGAAAAATAATGGAAAATGATTTGTTTAATGAATTCTCGATATTGGGCGTTTATTCAAAGGAAATACAAGTAAAATGAGTGGAACGCAATATTTTTCCAGGACTCTTCATTTCGCCTGATTTTTGATATATTTTAAGAATTTTCGGTATTGGCCATGTGTACAGGGGAAATGTTAGTAAAACCACAGGAACGCCATATTTTTCCAACATTTTCATTTCGCTTTATTTTGCAGAGGAAATAGAGAAAAATGATGGAAAATGATATATATTATGAATTCTCGATATTGGGCGTTTATTCAAAGGAAATACAAGTAAAAAGAATGGAACGCAATATTTTTCCAGGTCTCTTCATTTCGCCTGATTTTTGATATACTTTAGGAATTTTCAGTATTGGCCGTGTGTACAGGAGGAATTTAAGTAAACCCACAGGAACGCCATATTTTTCCAACATTATTCATTTCGCCTTATTTTGCAGAGGAAATCGAGAAAAATAATGGAAAATGATATATTTTATGATTTCTCGATATTGGGCGTTTATTCAAAGGAAATATAAGTAGAAAGAGTGGAACGTTATATTTATCCAGGATTCTTCATTTCGCCTGATTTTTTATATATATTTGGAATTTTCGGTATTGGCCGTTTTTACAGGGGAAATGTAAGTAAAGCACAGGAACACCATATTTTTCCAACATTTTCATATCGCCTTATTTTGCAGAGGAAATCGAGAAAAATGATGGAAAATGATATATTTTATGAATTCTCGATATTGGGCGTTTATTCAAAGGAAATACAAGTAAAATGAGTGGATGATTTTGCATGATTCTTCATTTCGCCTGATTTTTGATATATTTAAAGAATTTTCGGTATTTGCCATGTGTACAGGGGAAATGTTAGTAAACCCACAGGAACGCCATATTATTCCAACATTCTTCATTTCGCTTTATATTGCAGAGGAAATCGAGGAAAATGATGGAAAATGATATATTATATGAATTCTCCATATTGGGCGTTTATTCAAAGGAAATACAAGTAAAAAGAGTGGAACGCAATATTTTTCCAGGATTCTTCATTTCGCCTGATTTTTGATATACTTAAAGAATTTTAGGTATTGGTCGTGTGTACAGGGGAAATGTTAGTAAAGCCACAGGAATGCCATATTTTTCCAACATTCTTCATTTCGCTTTATTTTGCAGAGGAAATCGAGAAAAATAATGAAAAATGAAATATTTTATGATTTCTCGATATTGGGCGTTTGTGCAAAGGAAATATAAGTAGAAAGATTGGAACGTCATATTTTTCCAGGATTCTTCATTTCGCCTGATTTTTTATATATATTAGGAATTTTCGGTATTGGCCGTTTTTACAGGGGGAATTTAAGTAAACCCACAGGAACGCCATATTATTCCAACATTCTTCATTTCGCTTTATTTTGCAGAGGAAATCGAGGAAAATGATGGAAAATGATATATTATATGAATTCTCGATATTGGGCGTTTATTCAAAGGAAATACAAGTAAAAAGAATGGAACGCAATATTTTTCCAGGATTCTTCATTTCACCTGATTTTTGATATATTTTAAGAATTTTCGGTATTGGCCGTGTATACAGGGGACATGTAAGTAAACCCACAGGAACACCATATTATTCCAACATTCTTCAATTCGCTTTATTTTGCAGAGGAAATCGAGAAAAATAATGGAAAATGATATATTTTATGAATTCTCGATATTGGGCGTTTATTCAAAGGAAATACAAGTAAAAAGAATTGAACGCAATATTTTTCCAGGATTCTTCATTTCGCCTGATTTTTGATATATATTAAGAATTTTCGGTATTAGCCGTGTGTACAGGGGGAATTTAAGTAAACCCACAGGAACGCCATATTATTCCAACATTCTTCATTTCGCTTTATTTTGCAGAGGAAATCGAGGAAAATGATATATTATATGAATTCTCGATATTGGGCGTTTATTCAAAGGAAATACAAGTAAAAAGAGTGGAACGCAATATTTTTCCAGGATTCTTCATTTCGCCTGATTTTTGATATACTTAAAGAATTTTCGGTATTGGTCGTGTGTACAGGGGAAATGTTAGTAAAGCCACAGGAACGCCATATTTTTCCAACATTCTTCATTTCGCTTTATTTTGCAGAGGAAATCGAGAAAAATGATGGAAAATGATATATTTTATGAATTCTCGATATTGGGCGTTTATTCAAAGGAAATACAAGTAAAAAGAGTGGAACGCAATATTTTTCCAGGATTCTTCATTTCGCCTGATTTTTGATATATTTAAAGAATTTCCCGTATTGGTCGTGTGTACAGGGGAAATGTTAGTAAAGCCACAGGAACGCCATATTTTTCCAACATTCTTCATTTCGCCTTATTTTGCAGAGGAAATCGAGAAAAATAATGGGAAATGATATATTTAATGATTTCTGGATATTGGGCGTTTGTGCAAAGGAAATATAAGTAGAAAGAGTGGAACGTCATATTTATCCAGAATTTTTCATTTCGCCTGATTTTTGATATATTTTAAGAATTTTCGGTATTGGCCATGTGTACAGGGGAAATGTTAGTAAAGCCACAGGAACGCCATATTTTTCCAACATTCTTCATTTCGCTTTATTTTGCAGAGAAAATCGAGAAAAATGATGGAAAATGATCTATTTTATGATTTCTCGATATTGGGCGTTTATTCAAAGGAAATACAAGTAAAAAGAATGGAACGCAATATTTTTCCAGGACTCTTCATTTCGCCTGATTTTTGATATACTTAAAGAATTTTCGGTATTGGCCGTGTGTACAGGAGGAATTTAGGTAAACCCACAGGAACACCATATTATTCCAACATTCTTCATTTCGCCTTATTTTGCAGAGGAAATCGACAAAAATAATGGAAAATGATATATAGTATTTTATGAATTCTCGATATTGGGCGTTTATTCAAAGGAAATACAAGTAAAAAGAATGGAACGCAATATTTTTCCAGGATTCTTCATTTCGCCTGATTTTTGATATATTTAAAGAATTTTCGGTATTGGCCATATGTACAGGGGAAATGTTAGTAAAGCCACAGGAACGCCATATTTTTCCAACATTCTTCATTTCGACTTATTTTGCAGAGGAAATCGAGAAAAATAATGGAAAATGATAAATTTAATGATTTCTCGATATTGGGCGTTTGTGCAAAGAAAATATAAGTACAAAGACTGGAACGTCATATTTTTCCAGGATTTTTCATTTCGCCTGATTTTTGATATATATTAGGAATTTTCGGTATTGGCCGTTTTTACAGGGGAAATGTACATAAGTACAGCACAGGAACACCATATTTTTCCAACATTCTTCATTTCGCCTTATTTTCCACAGGAAATCGAGAAAAATAATGGAAAATGATTTGTTTAATGAATTCTCGATATTGGGCGTTTATTCAAAGGATATCCAAGTAAAATGAGTGGAACGCAATATTTTTCCAGGACTCTTCATTTCGTCTGATTTTTGATATATTTTAAGAATTTTCGGTATTGGCCATGTGTACAGGGGAAATGTTAGTAAAGCCACAGGAACGCCATATTTTTCCAACATTCTTCATTTCGCTTTATTTTGCAGAGGAAATAGAGAAAAACGATGGAAAATGATATATATTATGAATTCTCGATATTGGGCGTTTATTCAAAGGAAATACAAGTAAAAAGAATGGAACGCAACATTTTTCCATGATTCTTCATTTCGCCTGATTTTTGATATATTTTAAGAATTTTCGGTATTGGCCATGTGTACAGGGGAAATGTTAGTAAAGCCACAGGAACGCCATATTTATCCAACATTATACATTTCGCTTTATTTTGCAGAGGAAATCGACAAAAATAATGGAAAATGATATATTTTATGAATTCTCGATATTGGGCGTTTATTCAAAGGAAATACAAGTAAAAAGAATGGAACGCAACATTTTTCCATGATTCTTCATTTCGCCTGATTTTTGATATATTTAAAGAATTTTCGGTATTGGGCATATGTACAGGGCAAATGTTAGTAAAGCCACAGGAACGCCATATTTATCCAACATTATTCATTTCGCTTTATTTTGCAGAGGAAATCGAGGAAAATAATGGAAAATGATATATTTTATGAATTCTCGATATTGGGCGTTTATTCAAAGGAAATACAAGTAAAAAGAATGGAACGCAATATTTTTCCAGGACTCTTCATTTCGCCTGATTTTTGATATATTTTAAGAATTTTCGGTATTGGCCATGTGTACAGGGGAAATGTTAGTAAAGCCACAGGAACGCCATATTTATCCAACATTATTCATTTCGCTTTATTTTGCAGAGGAAATCGACAAAAATAATGGAAAATGATATATTTTATGAATTCTCGATATTGGGCGTTTATTCAAAGGAAATACAAGTAAAAAGAATGGAACGCAATATTTTTCCAGGACTCTTCATTTCGCCTGATTTTTGATATATTTTAAGAATTTTCGGTATTGGCCATGTGTACAGGGGAAATGTTAGTAAAGCCACAGGAACGCCATATTTATCCAACATTATACATTTCGCTTTATTTTGCAGAGGAAATCGACAAAAATAATGGAAAATGATATATTTTATGAATTCTCGATATTGGGCGTTTATTCAAAGGAAATACAAGTAAAAAGAATGGAACGCAACATTTTTCCATGATTCTTCATTTCGCCTGATTTTTGATATATTTAAAGAATTTTCGGTATTGGGCATATGTACAGGGCAAATGTTAGTAAAGCCACAGGAACGCCATATTTATCCAACATTATTCATTTCGCTTTATTTTGCAGAGGAAATCGAGGAAAATAATGGAAAATGATATATTTTATGAATTCTCGATATTGGGCGTTTATTCAAAGGAAATACAAGTAAAAAGAATGGAACGCAATATTTTTCCAGGACTCTTCATTTCGCCTGATTTTTGATATATTTTAAGAATTTTCGGTATTGGCCATGTGTACAGGGGAAATGTTAGTAAAGCCACAGGAACGCCATATTTATCCAACATTATTCATTTCGCTTTATTTTGCAGAGGAAATCGACAAAAATAATGGAAAATGATATATTTTATGAATTCTCGATATTGGGCGTTTATTCAAAGGAAATACAAGTAAAAAGAATGGAACGCAATATTTTTCCAGGACTCTTCATTTCGCCTGATTTTTGATATATTTTAAGAATTTTCGGTATTGGCCATGTGTACAGGGGAAATGTTAGTAAAGCCACAGGAACGCCATATTATTCCAACATTCTTCATTTCGCTCTATTTTGCAGAGGAAATAGAGAAAAATGATGGAAAATGATATATATAATGAATTCTCGATATTGGGCGTTTATTCAAAGAAAATATAAGTAAAAAGAATGGAACGCAATATTTTTCCAGGACTCTTCATTTCGCCTGATTTTTGATATATTTTAAGAATTTTCGGTATTGGCCATGTGTACAGGGGAAATGTTAGTAAAGCCACAGGAACGCCATATTTTTCCAACATTATTCATTTCGCCTTATTTTGCAGAGGAAATCGACAAAAATAATGGAAAATGATATATTTTATGAATTCTCGATATTGGGCGTTTATTCAAAGGAAATACAAGTAAAAAGAATGGAACGCAATATTTTTCCAGGACTCTTCATTTCGCCTGATTTTTGATATACTTTAGGAATTTTCGGTATTGGCCCTGTGTACAGGAGGAATTTAAGTAAACCCACAGGAACGCCATATTTTTCCAACATTCTTCATTTCGCTTTATTTTGCAGAGGAAATCGAGGAAAATGATGGAAAATGATATATTATATGAATTCTCGATATTGGGCGTTTATTCAAAGGAAATACAAGTAAAAAGAGTGGAACGCAATATTTTTCCAGGATTCTTCATTTCGCCTGTATTTTGATATACTTAAAGAATTACCCGTATTGGTCGTGTGTACAGGGGAAATGTTAGTAAAGCCACAGGAACGCCATATTATTCCAACATTCTTCATTTCGCTTTATTTTGCAGAGGAAATCGAGGAAAATGATGGAAAATTATATATTTTATGAATTCTCTATATTGGGCGTTTATTCAAAGGAAATACAAGTAAAAAGAGTGGAACGCAATATTTTTCCAGGATTCTTCATTTCGCCTGATTTTTGATATACTTAAAGAATTTTCGGTATTGGTCGTGTGTACAGGGGAAATGTAAGTAAACCCACAGAAACACCATATTTTTCCAACATTCTTCAATTCGCTTTATTTTGCAGAGGAAATCGAGAAAAATAATGGAAAATGATATATTTTATGAATTCTCGATATTGGGCGTTTATTCAAAGGAAATACAAGTAAAAAGAATGGAACGCAATATTTTTCCAGGATTCTTCATTTCGCCTGATTTTTGATATATTTAAAGAATTTCCCGTATTGGTCGTGTGTACAGGGGAAATGTTAGTAAAGCCACAGGAACGCCATATTTTACCAACATTCTTCATTTCGCCTCATTTTGCAGAGGAAATCGAGAAAAATAATGGAAAATGATATACTATATTTAATGATTTCTCGATATTGTGCGTTTGTGCAAAGGAAATATAAGTAGAAAGAGTGGAACGTCATATTTATCCAACATTCTTCATTTCGCTTTATTTTGCAGAGGAAATCGAGGAAAATGATGGAAAATGATATATTATATGAATTCTCGATATTGGGCGTTTATTCAAAGGAAATACAAGTAAAAAGAGTGGAACGCAATATTTTTCCAGGATTCTTCATTTCGCCTGTATTTTGATATACTTAAAGAATTTTCGGTATTGGTCGTGTGTACAGGGGAAATGTTAGTAAAGCCACAGGAACGCCATATTTTTCCAACATTCTTCATTTCGCTTTATTTTGCAGAGGAAATCGAGAAAAATGATGGAAAATGATATATTTTATGAATTCTCGATATTGGGCGTTTATTCAAAGGAAATACAAGTAAAAAGAATGGAACGCAATATTTTTCCAGGATTCTTCATTTCGCCTGATTTTTGATATATTTAAAGAATTACCCGTATTGGTCGTGTGTACAGGGGAAATGTTAGTAAAGCCACAGGAACGCCATATTATTCCAACATTCTTCATTTCGCTTTATTTTGCAGAGGAAATCGAGGAAAATGATGGAAAATTATATATTTTATGAATTCTCTATATTGGGCGTTTATTCAAAGGAAATACAAGTAAAAAGAGTGGAACGCAATATTTTTCCAGGATTCTTCATTTCGCCTGATTTTTGATATACTTAAAGAATTTTCGGTATTGGTCGTGTGTACAGGGGAAATGTTAGTAAAGCCACAGGAACGCCATATTTTTCCAACATTCTTCATTTCGCTTTATTTTGCAGAGGAAATCGAGAAAAATGATGGAAAATGATATATTTTATGAATTCTCGATATTGGGCGTTTATTCAAAGGAAATACAAGTAAAAAGAATGGAACGCAATATTTTTCCAGGATTCTTCATTTCGCCTGATTTTTGATATATTTAAAGAATTTCCCGTATTGGTCGTGTGTACAGGGGAAATGTTAGTAAAGCCACAGGAACGCCATATTTTTCCAACATTCTTCATTTCGCTTTATTTTGCAGAGGAAATCGAGAAAAATGATGGAAAATGATATATTTTATGAATTCTCGATATTGGGCGTTTATTCAAAGGAAATACAAGTAAAAAGAATGGAACGCAATATTTTTCCAGGATTCTTCATTTCGCCTGATTTTTGATATATTTAAAGAATTTCCCGTATTGGTCGTGTGTACAGGGGAAATGTTAGTAAAGCCACAGGAACGCCATATTTTTCCAACATTCTTCATTTCGCTTTATTTTGCAGAGGAAATCGAGAAAAATGATGGAAAATGATATATTTTATGAATTCTCGATATTGGGCGTTTATTCAAAGGAAATACAAGTAAAAAGAATGGAACGCAATATTTTTCCAGGACTCTTCATTTCGCCTGATTTTTGATATATTTAAAGAATTTTCGGTATTGGCCATGTGTACAGGGGAAATGTTAGTAAAGCCACAGGAACGCCATATTTTTCCAACATTCTTCATTTCGCTTTATTTTGCAGAGAAAATCGAGAAAAATGATGGAAAATGATATATTTTATGATTTCTCGATATTGGGCGTTTATTCAAAGGAAATACAAGTAAAAAGAATGGAACGCAATATTTTTCCAGGACTCTTCATTTCGCCTGATTTTTGATATACTTAAAGAATTTTCGGTATTGGCCGTGTGTACAGGAGGAATTTAAGTAAACCCACAGGAACACCATATTTTTCCAACATTCTTTATTTCGCCTTATTTTGCAGAGGAAATCGACAAAAATAATGGAAAATGATATATTTTATGAATTCTCGATATTGGGCGTTTATTCAAAGGAAATACAAGTAAAAAGAATGGAACGCAATATTTTTCCAGGATTCTTCATTTCGCCTGATTTTTGATATATTTAAAGAATTTTCGGTATTGGCCATATGTACAGGGGAAATGTTAGTAAAGCCACAGGAACGCCATATTTTTCCAACATTCTTCATTTCGACTTATTTTGCAGAGGAAATCGAGAAAAATAATGGAAAATGATATATTTAATGATTTCTCGATATTGGGCGTTTGTGCAAAGGAAATATAAGTAGAAAGACTGGAACGTCATATTTTTCCAGGATTTTTCATTTCGCCTGATTTTTGATATATATTAGGAATTTTCGGTATTGGCCGTTTTTACAGGGAAAATGTACATAAGTACAGCACAGGAACACCATATTTTTCCAACATTCTTAATTTCGCCTTATTTTCCACAGGAAATCGAGAAAAATAAAGGAAAATGATTTGTTTAATGAATTCTCGATATTGGGCGTTTATTCAAAGGATATACAAGTAAAATGAGTGGAACGCAATATTTTTCCAGGACTCTTCATTTCGCCTGATTTTTGATATATTTTAAGAATTTTCGGTATTGGCCATGTGTACAGGGGAAATGTTAGTAAAGCCACCGGAACGCCATATTTTTCCAACATTTTTCATTTCGCTTTATTTTGCAGAGGAAATCGACAAAAATAATGGAAAATGATATATTTTATGAATTCTCGATATTGGGCGTTTATTCAAAGGAAATACAAGTAAAATGAGTGGAACGCAATATTTTTCCAGGACTCTTCATTTCGCCTGATTTTTGATATATTTTAAGAATTTTCGGTATTGGCCATGTGTACAGGGGAAATGTTAGTAAAGCCACAGGAACGCCATATTTTTCCAAACTTCTTCATTTCGCTTTATTTTGCAGAGGAAATAGAGAAAAATGATGGAAAATGATATATTTTATAAATTCTCGATATTGAACGTTTATTCAAAGGATATACAAGTAAAAAGAGTGGAACGCAATATTTTTCCAGAACTCTTCATTTCGCCTGATTTTTGATATACTTTAGGAATTTTCGGTATTGGCCGTGTGTACAGGAGGAATTTAAGTAAACCCACAGGAACGCAATATTTTTCCATGATTCTTCATTTCGCCTGATTTTTGATATATTTAAAGAATTTTCGGTATTGACCATATGTACAGGGGAAATGTTAGTAAAGCCACAGGAACGCCATATTTTTCCAACATTCTTCATTTCGCCTTATTTTGCAGAAGAAATCGAGAAAAATAATGGAAAATGATATATTTAATGATTTCTCGATATTGGGCGTTTATTCAAAGGATATACAAGTAAAAAGAGTGGAACGCAATATTTTTCCAGGACTCTTCATTTCGCCTGATTTTTGATATACTTTAAGAATTTTCGGTATTGGCCATGTGTACAGGGGAAATGTTAGTAAAGCCACAGGAACGCCATATTTTTCCAACATTCTTCATTTCGACTTATTTTGTAGAGGAAATCGAGAAAAATATTGGAAAATGATATATTTAATGATTTCTCGATATTGGGCGTTTGTGCAAAGGAAATATAAGTAGAAAGAGTGGAACGTCATATTTTTCCAGCATTTTTCATTTCGCCTGATTTTTGATATATTTAAAGAATTTTCGGTATTGGCCATGTGTACAGGGGAAATATAAGTACAGCACAGGAACACCATATTTTTCCAACATTCTTCATTTCGCCTTATTTTACACAGGAAATCGAGAAAAATAATGGAAAATGATATATTATATGAATTCTCGATATTGGGCGTTTATTCAAAGGAAAAACAAGTAAAATGAGTGGAACGCAATATATTTCCAGGACTCTTCATTTCGCCTGATTTTTGATATATTTTAAGAATTTTCGGTATTGGCCATGTGTACAGGGGAAATGTTAGTAAAGCCACAGGAACGCCATATTATTCCAACATTCTTCATTTCGCTCTATTTTGCAGAGGAAATAGAGAAAAATGATGGAAAATGATATATATAATGAATTCTCGATATTGGGCGTTTATTCAAAGAAAATATAAGTAAAAAGAATGGAACGCAATATTTTTCCAGGACTCTTCATTTCGCCTGATTTTTGATATATTTTAAGAATTTTCGGTATTGGTCGTGTGTACAGGGGAAATGTTAGTAAAGCCACAGGAACGCCATATTTTTCCAACATTCTTCATTTCGCTTTATTTTGCAGAGGAAATCGAGAAAAATGATGGAAAATGATATATTTTATGAATTCTCGATATTGGGCGTTTATTCAAAGGAAATACAAGTAAAAAGAATGGAACGCAATATTTTTCCAGGATTCTTCATTTCGCCTGATTTTTGATATATTTAAAGAATTTCCCGTATTGGTCGTGTGTACAGGGGAAATGTTAGTAAAGCCACAGGAACGCCATATTTTTCCAACATTCTTCATTTCGCCTCATTTTGCAGAGGAAATCGAGAAAAATAATGGAAAATGATATACTATATTTAATGATTTCTCGATATTGTGCGTTTGTGCAAAGGAAATATAAGTAGAAAGAGTGGAACGTCATATTTATCCAACATTCTTCATTTCGCTTTATTTTGCAGAGGAAATCGAGGAAAATGATGGAAAATGATATATTATATGAATTCTCGATATTGGGCGTTTATTCAAAGGAAATACAAGTAAAAAGAGTGGAACGCAATATTTTTCCAGGATTCTTCATTTCGCCTGTATTTTGATATACTTAAAGAATTTTCGGTATTGGTCGTGTGTACAGGGGAAATGTTAGTAAAGCCACAGGAACGCCATATTTTTCCAACATTATTCATTTCCCCGTATTTTGCAGAGAAAATCGAGAAAAATAATGGAAAATGATATATTTTATGAATTCTCGATATTGGGCGTTTATTCAAAGGAAATACAAGTAAAAAGAATGGAACGCAATATTTTTCCAGGATTCTTCATTTCGCCTGATTTTTGATATATTTAAAGAATTACCCGTATTGGTCGTGTGTACAGGGGAAATGTTAGTAAAGCACAGGAACGCCATATTATTCCAACATTCTTCAGTTCGCTTTATTTTGCAGAGGAAATCGAGAAAAATAATGGAAAATGATATATTTTATGAATTCTCGATATTGGGCGTTTATTCAAAGGAAATACAAGTAAAAAGAATGGAACGCAATATTTTGCCAGGATTCTTCATTTCGCCTGATTTTTGATATATATTAGAATTTTCGGTATTGGTCGTGTGTACAGGGGAAATGTTAGTAAAGCCACAGGAACGCCATTTATTTCCAACATTCTTCATTTCGCTTTATTTTGCAGAGGAAATCGAGAAAAATGATGGAAAATGATATATTTTATGATTTCTCGATATTGGGCGTTTGTGCAAAGGAAATATAAGTAGAAAGAGTGGAACGTCATATTTTTCCAGCATATTTCATTTCGCCTGATTTTTGATATATTTAAAGAATTTTCGGTATTGGCCATGTGTACAGGGGAAATGTAAGTACAGCACAGGATCACCATATTTTTCCAACATTCTTCATTTCGCCTTATTTTGCAGAGGAAATCGAGAAAAATAATGGAAAATGATATATTTTATGAATTTTCGATATTGGGCGTTTGTGCAAAGGAAATATAAGTAGAAAGAGTGGAACGTCATATTTTTCCAGGACTCTTCATTTCGCCTGATTATTGATATATTTAAAGAATTTTCGGTATTGGCCATGTGTACAGGGGAAACGTTAGTAAAGCCACAGGAACGCCATATTTTTCCAACATTCTTCATTTCGCTTTATTTTGCAGAGAAAATCGAGAAAAATGATGGAAAATGATATATTTCATGATTTCTCGATATTGGGCGTTTATTCAAAGGAAATGCAAGTAAAAAGAATGGAACGCAATATTTTTCCAGGATTCTTCATTTCGCCTGATTTTTGATATATATTAAGAATTTTCGGTATTAGCCGTGTGTACAGGGGGAATTTAAGTAAACCCACAGGAACGCCATATTATTCCAACATTCTTCAATTCGCTTTATTTTGCAGAGGAAATCGAGAAAAATGATGGAAAATGATATATTTTATGATTTCTCGATATTGGGCGTTTGTGCAAAGGAAATATAAGTAGAAAGAGTGGAACGTCATATTTTTCCAGCATATTTCATTTCGCCTGATTTTTGATATATTTAAAGAATTTTCGGTATTGGCCATGTGTACAGGGGAAATGTAAGTACAGCACAGGAACACCATATTTTTCCAACATTCTTCATTTCGCCTTATTTTGCAGAGGAAATCGAGAAAAATAATGGAAAATGATATATTTTATGAATTTTCGATATTGGGCGTTTGTGCAAAGGAAATATAAGTAGAAAGAGTGGAACGTCATATTTTTCCAGGACTCTTCATTTCGCCTGATTTTTGATATACTTTAGGAATTTTCGGTATTGGCCGTGTGTACAGGAGGAATTTAAGTAAACCCACAGGAACACCATATTTTTCCAACATTCTTCATTTCGCCTTATTTTGCAGAGGAAATCGAGAAAAATAATAGAAAATGATATATTTTATGAATTCTCGATATTGGGCGTTTATTCAAATGAAATACAAGTAAAAAGAGTGGAACGCAATATTTTTCCAGGATTCTTCATTTCGCCTGATTTTTGATATATATTAAGAATTTTCGGTATTGGTCGTGTGTACAGGGGAAATGTTAGTAAAGCCACAGGAACGCCATATTTTTCCAACATTCTTCATTTCGCTTTATTTTGCAGTGGAAATCGAGAAAAATAATGGAAAATGATATATTTTATGAATTCTCGATATTGGGCGTTTATTCAAAGGAAATACAAGTAAAAAGAATGGAACGCAATATTTTGCCAGGATTCTTCATTTTGCCTGATTTTTGATATATATTAAGAATTTTCCGTATTGGTCGTTAGTACAGGGGAAATGTAAGTAAAGCACAGGAACACCATATTTTTCCAACATTCTTCAATTCGCTTTATTTTGCAGAGGAAATCGAGAAAAATAATGGAAAATGATATATTATATGAATTCTCCATATTGGCCGTGTATACAGGGGAAATGAAGGTAAACCCACAGAAACACCATATTATTCCAACATTCTTCAATTCGCTTTATTTTGCAGAGGAAATCGAGAAAAATAATGGAAAATGATATATTTTATGAATTCTCGATATTGGGCGTTTATTCAAAGGAAATACAAGTAAAAAGAATGGATTGCAATATTTTTCCATGATTCTTCATTTCGCCTGATTTTTGATATATTTAAAGAATTTTCGGTATTGGCCATATGTACAGGGGAAATGTAAGTAAAGCACAGGAACGCCATATTATTCCAACATTCTTCAGTTCGCTTTATTTTGCAGAGGAAATCGAGAAAAATAATGGAAAATGATATATTTTATGAATTCTCGATATTGGGCGTTTATTCAAAGGAAATACAAGTAAAAAGAATGGAACGCAATATTTTGCCAGGATTCTTCATTTCGCCTGATTTTTGATATATATTAGAATTTTCGGTATTGGTCGTGTGTACAGGGGAAATGTTAGTAAAGCCACAGGAACGCCATTTATTTCCAACATTCTTCATTTCGCTTTATTTTGCAGAGGAAATAGAGAAAAATGATGGAAAATGATATATTTTATGAATTCTCGATATTGGGCGTTTGTGCAAAGGAAATATAAGTACATAGAAAGAGTGGAACGTCATATTTTTCCAGCATTTTTCATTTCGCCTGATTTTTGATATATTTAAAGAATTTTCGGTATTGGCCATGTGTACAGGGGAAATATAAGTACAGCACAGGAACACCATATTTTTCCAACATTCTTCATTTCGCCTTATTTTTGATATATTTTAAGAATTTTCGGTATTGGCCATGTGTACAGGGGAAATGTTAGTAAAGCCACAGGAACGCCATTTATTTCCAACATTCTTCATTTCGCTTTATTTTGCAGAGGAAATAGAGAAAAATGATGGAAAATGATATATTTTATGATTTCTCGATATTGGGCGTTTATTCAAAGGAAATACAAGTAAAAAGAATGGAACGCAATATTTTTCCAGGACTCTTCATTTCGCCTGATTTTTGATATACTTTAGGAATTTTCGGTATTGGCCGTGTGTACAGGAGGAATTTAAGTAAACCCACAGGAACGCCATATTTTTCCAACATTATTCATTTCGCCTTATTTTGCAGAGGAAATAGAGAAAAATGATGGAAAATGATTTATTTTATGAATTCTCGATATTGGGCGTTTATTCAAAGGAAATACAAGTAAAAAGAATGGAACGCAATATTTTTCCAGGATTCTTCATTTCGCCTGATTTTTGATATATATTAAGAATTTTCGGTATTAGCCGTGTGTACAGGGGGAATTTAAGTAAACCCACAGGAACGCCATATTATTCCAACATTCTTCAATTCGCTTTATTTTGCAGAGGAAATCGAGAAAAATGATGGAAAATGATATATTTTATGATTTCTCGATATTGGGCGTTTGTGCAAAGGAAATATAAGTAGAAAGAGTGGAACGTCATATTTTTCCAGCATATTTCATTTCGCCTGATTTTTGATATATTTAAAGAATTTTCGGTATTGGCCATGTGTACAGGGGAAATGTAAGTACAGCACAGGATCACCATATTTTTCCAACATTCTTCATTTCGCCTTATTTTGCAGAGGAAATCGAGAAAAATAATGGAAAATGATATATTTTATGAATTTTCGATATTGGGCGTTTGTGCAAAGGAAATATAAGTAGAAAGAGTGGAACGTCATATTTTTCCAGGACTCTTCATTTCGCCTGATTATTGATATATTTAAAGAATTTTCGGTATTGGCCATGTGTACAGGGGAAACGTAAGTAAAGCCACAGGAACGCCATATTTTTCCAACATTCTTCATTTCGCTTTATTTTGCAGAGAAAATCGAGAAAAATGATGGAAAATGATATATTTCATGATTTCTCGATATTGGGCGTTTATTCAAAGGAAATGCAAGTAAAAAGAATGGAACGCAATATTTTTCCAGGATTCTTCATTTCGCCTGATTTTTGATATATATTAAGAATTTTCGGTATTAGCCGTGTGTACAGGGGGAATTTAAGTAAACCCACAGGAACGCCATATTATTCCAACATTCTTCAATTCGCTTTATTTTGCAGAGGAAATCGAGAAAAATGATGGAAAATGATATATTTTATGATTTCTCGATATTGGGCGTTTGTGCAAAGGAAATATAAGTAGAAAGAGTGGAACGTCATATTTTTCCAGCATATTTCATTTCGCCTGATTTTTGATATATTTAAAGAATTTTCGGTATTGGCCATGTGTACAGGGGAAATGTAAGTACAGCACAGGAACACCATATTTTTCCAACATTCTTCATTTCGCCTTATTTTGCAGAGGAAATCGAGAAAAATAATGGAAAATGATATATTTTATGAATTTTCGATATTGGGCGTTTGTGCAAAGGAAATATAAGTAGAAAGAGTGGAACGTCATATTTTTCCAGGACTCTTCATTTCGCCTGATTTTTGATATACTTTAGGAATTTTCGGTATTGGCCGTGTGTACAGGAGGAATTTAAGTAAACCCACAGGAACACCATATTTTTCCAACATTCTTCATTTCGCCTTATTTTGCAGAGGAAATCGAGAAAAATAATAGAAAATGATATATTTTATGAATTCTCGATATTGGGCGTTTATTCAAATGAAATACAAGTAAAATGAGTGGTACGCAATATTTTTCCAGGACTCTTCATTTCGCCTGATTTTTGATATATTTTAAGAATTTTCGGTATTGGCCATGTGTACAGGGGAAATGTTAGTAAAGCCACAGGAACGCCATTTATTTCCAACATTCTTCATTTCGCTTTATTTTGCAGAGGAAATAGAGAAAAATGATGGAAAATGATATATTTTATGATTTCTCGATATTGGGCGTTTATTCAAAGGAAATACAAGTAAAAAGAATGGAACGCAATATTTTTCCAGGACTCTTCATTTCGCCTGATTTTTGATATACTTTAGGAATTTTCGGTATTGGCCGTGTGTACAGGAGGAATTTAAGTAAACCCACAGGAACGCCATATTTTTCCAACATTATTCATTTCGCCTTATTTTGCAGAGGAAATAGAGAAAAATGATGGAAAATGATTTATTTTATGAATTCTCGATATTGGGCGTTTATTCAAAGGAAATACAAGTAAAAAGAATGGAACGCAATATTTTTCCAGGATTCTTCATTTCGCCTGATTTTTGATATATATTAGGAATTTTCGGTATTAGCCGTGTGTACAGGGGGAATTTAAGTAAACCCACAGGAACGCCATATTATTCCAACATTCTTCAATTCGCTTTATTTTGCAGAGGAAATCGAGAAAAATGATGGAAAATGATATATTTTATGATTTCTCGATATTGGGCGTTTGTGCAAAGGAAATATAAGTAGAAAGAGTGGAACGTCATATTTTTCCAGCATTTTTCATTTCGCCTGATTTTTGATATATTTAAAGAATTTTCGGTATTGGCCATGTGTACAGGGGAAATATAAGTACAGCACAGGAACACCATATTTTTCCAACATTCTTCATTTCGCCTTATTTTACACAGGAAATCGAGAAAAATAATGGAAAATGATATATTATATGAATTCTCGATATTGGGCGTTTATTCAAAGGAAAAACAAGTAAAATGAGTGGAACGCAATATATTTCCAGGACTCTTCATTTCGCCTGATTTTTGATATATTTTAAGAATTTTCGGTATTGGCCATGTGTACAGGGGAGATGTTAGTAAAGCCACAGGAACGCCATATTTTTCCAACATTCTTCAATTCGTTTTATTTTGCAGAGGAAATCGAGAAAAATAATGAAAAATGATATATTTTATGAATTCTCGATATTGGGCGTTTATTCAAATTAAATACAAGTAAAAAGAGTGGAACGCAATATTTTTCCCGGATTCTTCATTTCGCCTGATTTTTGATATATATTAAGAATTTTCGGTATTGGTCGTGTGTACAGGGGAAATGTTAGTAAACCACAGGAACGCCATATTTTTCCAACATTCTTCATTTCGCTTTATTTTGCAGTGGAAATCGAGAAAAATGATGGAAAATGATATATTTTATGAATTCTCGATATTGGGCGTTTATTCAAAGGAAATTCAAGTAAAATTAGTGGAACGCAATATTTTTCCAGGACTCTTCATTTCACCTGATTTTTGATATATTTTAAGAATTTTCGGTATTGGCCGTGTGTACAGGGGAAATGTAAGTAAACCCACAGAAAACCCATATTATTCCAACATTCTTCAATTCGCTTTATTTTGCAGTGGAAATCGAGAAAAATGATGGAAAATGATATATTTTATGAATTCTCGATATTGGGCGTTTATTCAAAGGAAATTCAAGTAAAATTAGTGGAACGCAATATTTTTCCAGGACTTTTCATTTCACCTGATTTTTGATATATTTTAAGAATTTTCGGTATTGGTCGTGTGTACAGGGGGAATGTTAGTAAACCACAGGAACGCCATATTTTTCCAACATTCTTCATTTCGCTTTATTTTGCAGTGGAAATCGAGAAAAATGATGGAAAATGATATATTTTATGAATTCTCGATATTGGGCGTTTATTCAAAGGAAATACAAGTAAAAAGAATGGATTGCAATATTTTGCCAGGATTCTTCATTTTGCCTGATTTTTGATATATTTAAAGAATTTTCCGTGTTGGTCGTTAGTACAGGGGAAATGTAAGTAAAGCAAAAGAACACCATATTTTTCCAACATTCTTCAATTCGCTTTATTTTGCAGAGGAAATCGAGAAAAATAATGGAAAATGATATATTATATGAATTCTCCATATTGGCCGTGTATACAGGGGAAATGTAAGTAAACCCACAGAAACACCATATTATTCCAACATTCTTCAATTCGCTTTATTTTGCAGAGGAAATCGAGAAAAATAATGGAAAATGATATATTTTATGAATTCTCGATATTGGGCGTTTATTCAAAGGAAATACAAGTAAAAAGAATGGATTGCAATATTTTTCCATGATTCTTCATTTCGCCTGATTTTTGATATATTTAAAGAATTTTCGGTATTGGCCATATGTACAGGGGAAATGTAAGTAAAGCACAGGAACGCCATATTATTCCAACATTCTTCAGTTCGCTTTATTTTGCAGAGGAAATCGAGAAAAATAATGGAAAATGATATATTTTATGAATTCTCGATATTGGGCGTTTATTCAAAGGAAATACAAGTAAAAAGAATGGAACGCAATATTTTGCCAGGATTCTTCATTTCGCCTGATTTTTGATATATTTAAAGAATTTCCCGTATTGGTCGTGTGTACAGGGGAAATATTAGTTAAGCCACCGGACCGCCATATTTTTCCAACATTCTTCATTTCGCTTTATTTTGCAGAGGAAATCGAGAAAAATAATGGAAAATGATTTGTTTAATGAATTCTCGATATTGGGCGTTTATTCAAAGGATATACAAGTAAAATGAGTGGAACGCAATATTTTTCCAGGACTCTTCATTTCGCCTGATTTTTGATATATTTTAAGAATTTTCGGTATTGGCCATGTGTACAGGGGAAATGTTAGTAAAGCCACAGGAACGCCATATTTTTCCAACATTCTTCATTTCGCTTTATTTTGCAGAGAAAATCGAGAAAAATGATGGAAAACGATATATTTTATGATTTCTCGATATTGGGCGTTTATTCAAAGGAAATACAAGTAAAAAGAATGGAACGCAATATTTTTCCAGGACTCTTCATTTCGCCTGATTTTTGATATACTTTAGGAATTTTCGGTATTGGCCGTGTGTACAGGAGGAATTTAAGTAAACCCACAGGAACACCATATTTTTCCAACTTTCTTCATTACGCCTTATTTTGCAGAGGAAATCGAGAAAAATAATGGAAAATGATATATTTTATGAATTTTCGATATTGGGCGTTTGTGCAAAGGAAATATAAGTAGAAAGAGTGGAACGTCATATTTTTCCAGGACTCTTCATTTCGCCTGATTATTGATATATTTAAAGAATTTTCGGTATTGGCCATGTGTACAGGGGAAATGTTAGTAAAGCTACAGGAACGCCATATTTTTCCAACATTCTTCATTTCGCCTTATTTTGCAGAGGAAATCGAGAAAAATAATGGAAAATGATTTGTTTAATGAATTCTCGATATTGGGCGTTTATTCAAAGGAAATACAAGTAAAAAGAATGGATTGCAATATTTTTCCATGATTCTTCATTTCGCCTGATTTTTGATATATTTAAAGAATTTTCGGTATTGGCCATATGTACAGGGGAAATGTTAGTAAAGCCACAGGAACGCCATATTTTTGCAACATTCTTAATTTCGCCTTATTTTGCAGAGGAAATCGAGAAAAATAATGGAAAATGATATATTTTAAGAATTTTCGGTATTGGCCGTGTATACAGGGGAATTTAAGTAAACCCACAGGAACGCCATATTATTCCAACATTCTTCAGTTCGCTTTATTTTGCAGAGGAAATCGAGAAAAATAATGGAAAATGATATATTTTATGAATTCTCGATATTGGGCGTTTATTCAAAGGAAATACAAGTAAAAAGAATGGAACGCAATATTTTGCCAGGATTCTTCATTTCGCCTGATTTTTGATATATTTAAAGAATTTTCGGTATTGGCCATATGTACAGGGGAAATGTTAGTAAAGCCACAGGAACGCCATATTTTTCCAACATTCTTCATTTCGCCTTATTTTGCAGAGGAAAACGAGAAAAATAATGGAAAATGATATATTTTAAGAATTTTCGGTATTGGGCGTTTATTCAAAGGAAATACAAGTAAAAAGAATGGAACGCAATATTTTGCCAGGATTCTTCATTTCGCCTGATTTTTGATATATTTAAAGAATTTCCCGTATTGGTCGTGTGTACAGGGGAAATATTAGTTAAGCCACCGGACCGCCATATTTTTCCAACATTCTTCATTTCGCCTTATTTGCAGAGGAAATCGAGAAAAATAATGGAAAATGATTTGTTTAATGAATTCTCGATATTGGGCGTTTATTCAAAGGATATACAAGTAAAATGAGTGGAACGCAATATTTTTCCAGGACTCTTCATTTCGCCTGATTTTTGATATATTTTAAGAATTTTCGGTATTGGCCATGTGTACAGGGGAAATGTTAGTAAAGCCACAGGAACGCCATATTTTTCCAACATTCTTCATTTCGCTTTATTTTGCAGAGAAAATCGAGAAAAATGATGGAAAACGATATATTTTATGATTTCTCGATATTGGGCGTTTATTCAAAGGAAATACAAGTAAAAAGAATGGAACGCAATATTTTTCCAGGACTCTTCATTTCGCCTGATTTTTGATATACTTTAGGAATTTTCGGTATTGGCCGTGTGTACAGGAGGAATTTAAGTAAACCCACAGGAACACCATATTTTTCCAACATTCTTCATTTCGCCTTATTTTGCAGAGGAAATCGAGAAAAATAATGGAAAATGATATATTTTATGAATTTTCGATATTGGGCGTTTGTGCAAAGGAAATATAAGTAGAAAGAGTGGAACGTCATATTTTTCCAGGACTCTTCATTTCGCCTGATTATTGATATATTTAAAGAATTTTCGGTATTGGCCATGTGTACAGGGGAAATGTTAGTAAAGCTACAGGAACGCCATATTTTTCCAACATTCTTCATTTCGCCTTATTTTGCAGAGGAAATCGAGAAAAAAAATGGAAAATGATTTGTTTAATGAATTCTCGATATTGGGCGTTTATTCAAAGGAAATACAAGTAAAAAGAATGGATTGCAATATTTTTCCATGATTCTTCATTTCGCCTGATTTTTGATATATTTAAAGAATTTTCGGTATTGGCCATATGTACAGGGCAAATGTTAGTAAAGCCACAGGAACGCCATATTTTTGCAACATTCTTAATTTCGCCTTATTTTGCAGAGGAAATCGAGAAAAATAATGGAAAATGATATATTTTAAGAATTTTCGGTATTGGCCGTGTATACAGGGGAATTTAAGTAAACCCACAGGAACGCCATATTATTCCAACATTCTTCAGTTCGCTTTATTTTGCAGAGGAAATCGAGAAAAATAATGGAAAATGATATATTTTATGAATTCTCGATATTGGGCGTTTATTCAAAGGAAATACAAGTAAAAAGAATGGAACGCAATATTTTGCCAGGATTCTTCATTTCGCCTGATTTTTGATATATTTAAAGAATTTTCGGTATTGGCCATATGTACAGGGGAAATGTTAGTAAAGCCACAGGAACGCCATATTTTTCCAACATTCTTCATTACGCCTTATTTTGCAGAGGAAATCGAGAAAAATAATGGAAAATGATATATTTTAAGAATTTTCGGTATTGGCCATGTGTACAGGGGAAATGTTAGTAAAGCCACAGGAACGCCATATTTTTCCAACATTCTTCATTTCGCCTTATTTTGCAGAGGAAATCGAGAAAAATAATGGAAAATGATTTGTTTAATGAATTCTCGATATTGGGCGTTTATTCAAAGGAAATACAAGTAAAAAGAATGGATTGCAATATTTTTCCATGATTCTTCATTTCGCCTGATTTTTGATATATTTAAAGAATTTTCGGTATTGGCCATATGTACAGGGGAAATGTTAGTAAAGCCACAGGAACGCCATATTTTTCCAACATTCTTCATTTCGCCTTATTTTGCAGAGGAAATCGAGAAAAATAATGGAAAATGATATATTTTAAGAATTTTCGGTATTGGCCGTGTATACAGGGGAATTTAAGTAAACCCACAGGAACGCCATATTATTCCAACATTCTTCATTTCGCCTTATTTTGCAGAGGAAATCGAGAAAAATAATGGAAAATGATATATTTTAAGAATTTTCGGTATTGGCCATGTGTACAGGGGAAATGTTAGTAAAGCCACAGGAACGCCATATTTTTCCAACATTCTTCATTTCGCCTTATTTTGCAGAGGAAATCGAGAAAAATAATGGAAAATGATTTGTTTAATGAATTCTCGATATTGGGCGTTTATTCAAAGGAAATACAAGTAAAAAGAATGGATTGCAATATTTTTCCATGATTCTTCATTTCGCCTGATTTTTGATATATTTAAAGAATTTTCGGTATTGGCCATATGTACAGGGGAAATGTTAGTAAAGCCACAGGAACGCCATATTTTTCCAATATTCTTCATTTCGCCTTATTTTGCAGAGGAAATCGAGAAAAATAATGGAAAATGATATATTTTAAGAATTTTCGGTATTGGCCATGTGTACAGGGGAAATGTTAGTAAAGCCACAGGAACGCCATATTTTTCCAACATTCTTCATTTCGCCTTATTTTGCAGAGGAAATCGACAAAAATAATGGAAAATGATATATTATATGAATTCTTGATATTGGGCGTTTACTCAAAGGAAATACAAGTAAAAAGAATGGATTGCAATATTTTTCCATGATTCTTCATTTCGCCTGATTTTTGATATATTTAAAGAATTTTCGGTATTGGCCATATGTACAGGGGAAATGTTAGTAAAGCCACAGGAACGCCATATTTTTCCAACATTCTTCATTTCGCCTTATTTTGCAGAGGAAATCGAGAAAAATAATGGAAAATGATATATTTTAAGAATTTTCGGTATTGGGCGTTTATTCAAAGGAAATACAAGTAAAAAGAATGGAACGCAATATTTTGCCAGGATTCTTCATTTCGCCTGATTTTTGATATATTTAAAGAATTTCCCGTATTGGTCGTGTGTACAGGGGAAATATTAGTTAAGCCACCGGACCGCCATATTTTTCCAACATTCTTCATTTCGCCTTATTTGCAGAGGAAATCGAGAAAAATAATGGAAAATGATTTGTTTAATGAATTCTCGATATTGGGCGTTTATTCAAAGGATATACAAGTAAAATGAGTGGAACGCAATATTTTTCCAGGACTCTTCATTTCGCCTGATTTTTGATATATTTTAAGAATTTTCGGTATTGGCCATGTGTACAGGGGAAATGTTAGTAAAGCCACAGGAACGCCATATTTTTCCAACATTCTTCATTTCGCTTTATTTTGCAGAGAAAATCGAGAAAAATGATGGAAAACGATATATTTTATGATTTTTCGATATTGGGCGTTTATTCAAAGGAAATACAAGTAAAAAGAATGGAACGCAATATTTTTCCAGGACTCTTCATTTCGCCTGATTTTTGATATACTTTAGGAATTTTCGGTATTGGCCGTGTGTACAGGAGGAATTTAAGTAAACCCACAGGAACACCATATTTTTCCAACATTCTTCATTTCGCCTTATTTTGCAGAGGAAATCGAGAAAAATAATGGAAAATGATATATTTTATGAATTTTCGATATTGGGCGTTTGTGCAAAGGAAATATAAGTAGAAAGAGTGGAACGTCATATTTTTCCAGGACTCTTCATTTCGCCTGATTATTGATATATTTAAAGAATTTTCGGTATTGGCCATGTGTACAGGGGAAATGTTAGTAAAGCTACAGGAACGCCATATTTTTCCAACATTCTTCATTTCGCCTTATTTTGCAGAGGAAATCGAGAAAAATAATGGAAAATGATTTGTTTAATGAATTCTCGATATTGGGCGTTTATTCAAAGGAAATACAAGTAAAAAGAATGGATTGCAATATTTTTCCATGATTCTTCATTTCGCCTGATTTTTGATATATTTAAAGAATTTTCGGTATTGGCCATATGTACAGGGGAAATGTTAGTAAAGCCACAGGAACGCCATATTTTTGCAACATTCTTAATTTCGCCTTATTGTGCAGAGGAAATCGAGAAAAATAATGGAAAATGATATATTTTAAGAATTTTCGGTATTGGCCGTGTATACAGGGGAATTTAAGTAAACCCACAAGAACGCCATATTATTCCAACATTCTTCAGTTCGCTTTATTTTGCAGAGGAAATCGAGAAAAATAATGGAAAATGATATATTTTATGAATTCTCGATATTGGGCGTTTATTCAAAGGAAATACAAGTAAAAAGAATGGAACGCAATATTTTGCCAGGATTCTTCATTTCGCCTGATTTTTGATATATTTAAAGAATTTTCGGTATTGGCCATATGTACAGGGGAAATGTTAGTAAAGCCACAGGAACGCCATATTTTTCCAACATTCTTCATTTCGCCTTATTTTGCAGAGGAAATCGAGAAAAATAATGGAAAATGATATATTTTAAGAATTTTCGGTATTGGCCATGTGTACAGGGGAAATGTTAGTAAAGCCACAGGAACGCCATATTTTTCCAACATTCTTCATTTCGCCTTATTTTGCAGAGGAAATCGAGAAAAATAATGGAAAATGATTTGTTTAATGAATTCTCGATATTGGGCGTTTATTCAAAGGAAATACAAGTAAAAAGAATGGATTGCAATATTTTTCCATGATTCTTCATTTCGCCTGATTTTTGATATATTTAAAGAATTTTCGGTATTGGCCATATGTACAGGGGAAATGTTAGTAAAGCCACAGGAACGCCATATTTTTCCAACATTCTTCATTTCGCCTTATTTTGCAGAGGAAATCGAGAAAAATAATGGAAAATGATATATTTTAAGAATTTTCGGTATTGGCCGTGTATACAGGGGAATTTAAGTAAACCCACAGGAACGCCATATTATTCCAACATTCTTCATTTCGCCTTATTTTGCAGAGGAAATCGAGAAAAATAATGGAAAATGATATATTTTAAGAATTTTCGGTATTGGCCATGTGTACAGGGGAAATGTTAGTAAAGCCACAGGAACGCCATATTTTTCCAACATTCTTCATTTCGCCTTATTTTCCACAGGAAATCGAGAAAAATAATGGAAAATGATTTGTTTAATGAATTCTCGATATTGGGCGTTTATTCAAAGGATATACAAGTAAAATGAGTGGAACGCAATATTTTTCCAGGACTCTTCATTTCGCCTGATTTTTGATATATTTAAAGAATTTCCCGTATTGGTCGTGTGTACAGGGGAAATGTTAGTAAAGCCACAGGAACGCCATATTTTTCCAACATTCTTAATTTCGCCTTATTTTCCACAGGAAATCGAGAAAAATAATGGAAAATGATTTGTTTAATGAATTCTCGATATTGGGCGTTTATTCAAAGGATATACAAGTAAAATGAGTGGAACGCAATATTTTTCCAGGACTCTTCATTTCGCCTGATTTTTGATATATTTTAAGAATTTTCGGTATTGGCCATGTGTACAGGGGAAATGTTAGTAAAGCCACAGGAACGCCATATTTTTCCAACATTCTTCATTTCGCTTTATTTTGCAGAGAAAATCGAGAAAAATGATGGAAAACGATATATTTTATGATTTCTCGATATTGGGCGTTTATTCAAAGGAAATACAAGTAAAAAGAATGGAACGCAATATTTTTCCAGGACTCTTCATTTCGCCTGATTTTTGATATACTTTAGGAATTTTCGGTATTGGCCGTGTGTACAGGAGGAATTTAAGTAAACCCACAGGAACACCATATTTTTCCAACATTCTTCATTTCGCCTTATTTTGCAGAGGAAATCGAGAAAAATAATGGAAAATGATATATTTTATGAATTTTCGATATTGGGCGTTTGTGCAAAGGAAATATAAGTAGAAAGAGTGGAACGTCATATTTTTCCAGGACTCTTCATTTCGCCTGATTATTGATATATTTAAAGAATTTTCGGTATTGGCCATGTGTACAGGGGAAATGTTAGTAAAGCTACAGGAACGCCATATTTTTCCAACATTCTTCATTTCGCCTTATTTTGCAGAGGAAATCGAGAAAAAAAATGGAAAATGATTTGTTTAATGAATTCTCGATATTGGGCGTTTATTCAAAGGAAATACAAGTAAAAAGAATGGATTGCAATATTTTTCCATGATTCTTCATTTCGCCTGATTTTTGATATATTTAAAGAATTTTCGGTATTGGCCATATGTACAGGGGAAATGTTAGTAAAGCCACAGGAACGCCATATTTTTGCAACATTCTTAATTTCGCCTTATTTTGCAGAGGAAATCGAGAAAAATAATGGAAAATGATATATTTTAAGAATTTTCGGTATTGGCCGTGTATACAGGGGAATTTAAGTAAACCCACAAGAACGCCATATTATTCCAACATTCTTCAGTTCGCTTTATTTTGCAGAGGAAATCGAGAAAAATAATGGAAAATGATATATTTTATGAATTCTCGATATTGGGCGTTTATTCAAAGGAAATACAAGTAAAAAGAATGGAACGCAATATTTTGCCAGGATTCTTCATTTCGCCTGATTTTTGATATATTTAAAGAATTTTCGGTATTGGCCATATGTACAGGGGAAATGTTAGTAAAGCCACAGGAACGCCATATTTTTCCAACATTCTTCATTACG
The DNA here is from genome assembly GCA_963971155.1 of Anthrax anthrax. Taxonomy (NCBI): domain Eukaryota; kingdom Metazoa; phylum Arthropoda; class Insecta; order Diptera; family Bombyliidae; genus Anthrax; species Anthrax anthrax. The sequence continues at coordinate 1,694,205 of OZ020122.1, forward strand.
CCTTATTTTGCAGAGGAAATCGAGAAAAATAATGGAAAATGATATATTTTAAGAATTTTCGGTATTGGCCATGTGTACAGGGGAAATGTTAGTAAAGCCACAGGAACGCCATATTTTTCCAACATTCTTCATTTCGCCTTATTTTGCAGAGGAAATCGAGAAAAATAATGGAAAATGATTTGTTTAATGAATTCTCGATATTGGGCGTTTATTCAAAGGAAATACAAGTAAAAAGAATGGATTGCAATATTTTTCCATGATTCTTCATTTCGCCTGATTTTTGATATATTTAAAGAATTTTCGGTATTGGCCATATGTACAGGGGAAATGTTAGTAAAGCCACAGGAACGCCATATTTTTCCAACATTCTTCATTTCGCCTTATTTTGCAGAGGAAATCGAGAAAAATAATGGAAAATGATATATTTTAAGAATTTTCGGTATTGGCCGTGTATACAGGGGAATTTAAGTAAACCCACAGGAACGCCATATTATTCCAACATTCTTCATTTCGCCTTATTTTGCAGAGGAAATCGAGAAAAATAATGGAAAATGATATATTTTAAGAATTTTCGGTATTGGCCATGTGTACAGGGGAAATGTTAGTAAAGCCACAGGAACGCCATATTTTTCCAACATTCTTCATTTCGCCTTATTTTGCAGAGGAAATCGAGAAAAATAATGGAAAATGATTTGTTTAATGAATTCTCGATATTGGGCGTTTATTCAAAGGAAATACAAGTAAAAAGAATGGATTGCAATATTTTTCCATGATTCTTCATTTCGCCTGATTTTTGATATATTTAAAGAATTTTCGGTATTGGCCATATGTACAGGGGAAATGTTAGTAAAGCCACAGGAACGCCATATTTTTCCAATATTCTTCATTTCGCCTTATTTTGCAGAGGAAATCGAGAAAAATAATGGAAAATGATATATTTTAAGAATTTTCGGTATTGGCCATGTGTACAGGGGAAATGTTAGTAAAGCCACAGGAACGCCATATTTTTCCAACATTCTTCATTTCGCCTTATTTTGCAGAGGAAATCGACAAAAATAATGGAAAATGATATATTATATGAATTCTTGATATTGGGCGTTTACTCAAAGGAAATACAAGTAAAAAGAATGGATTGCAATATTTTTCCATGATTCTTCATTTCGCCTGATTTTTGATATATTTAAAGAATTTTCGGTATTGGCCATATGTACAGGGGAAATGTTAGTAAAGCCACAGGAACGCCATATTTTTCCAACATTCTTCATTTCGCCTTATTTTGCAGAGGAAATCGAGAAAAATAATGGAAAATGATATATTTTAAGAATTTTCGGTATTGGGCGTTTATTCAAAGGAAATACAAGTAAAAAGAATGGAACGCAATATTTTGACAGGATTCTTCATTTCGCCTGATTTTTGATATATTTAAAGAATTTCCCGTATTGGTCGTGTGTACAGGGGAAATATTAGTTAAGCCACCGGACCGCCATATTTTTCCAACATTCTTCATTTCGCCTTATTTGCAGAGGAAATCGAGAAAAATAATGGAAAATGATTTGTTTAATGAATTCTCGATATTGGGCGTTTATTCAAAGGATATACAAGTAAAATGAGTGGAACGCAATATTTTTCCAGGACTCTTCATTTCGCCTGATTTTTGATATATTTTAAGAATTTTCGGTATTGGCCATGTGTACAGGGGAAATGTTAGTAAAGCCACAGGAACGCCATATTTTTCCAACATTCTTCATTTCGCTTTATTTTGCAGAGAAAATCGAGAAAAATGATGGAAAACGATATATTTTATGATTTTTCGATATTGGGCGTTTATTCAAAGGAAATACAAGTAAAAAGAATGGAACGCAATATTTTTCCAGGACTCTTCATTTCGCCTGATTTTTGATATACTTTAGGAATTTTCGGTATTGGCCGTGTGTACAGGAGGAATTTAAGTAAACCCACAGGAACACCATATTTTTCCAACATTCTTCATTTCGCCTTATTTTGCAGAGGAAATCGAGAAAAATAATGGAAAATGATATATTTTATGAATTTTCGATATTGGGCGTTTGTGCAAAGGAAATATAAGTAGAAAGAGTGGAACGTCATATTTTTCCAGGACTCTTCATTTCGCCTGATTATTGATATATTTAAAGAATTTTCGGTATTGGCCATGTGTACAGGGGAAATGTTAGTAAAGCTACAGGAACGCCATATTTTTCCAACATTCTTCATTTCGCCTTATTTTGCAGAGGAAATCGAGAAAAATAATGGAAAATGATTTGTTTAATGAATTCTCGATATTGGGCGTTTATTCAAAGGAAATACAAGTAAAAAGAATGGATTGCAATATTTTTCCATGATTCTTCATTTCGCCTGATTTTTGATATATTTAAAGAATTTTCGGTATTGGCCATATGTACAGGGGAAATGTTAGTAAAGCCACAGGAACGCCATATTTTTGCAACATTCTTAATTTCGCCTTATTGTGCAGAGGAAATCGAGAAAAATAATGGAAAATGATATATTTTAAGAATTTTCGGTATTGGCCGTGTATACAGGGGAATTTAAGTAAACCCACAAGAACGCCATATTATTCCAACATTCTTCAGTTAGCTTTATTTTGCAGAGGAAATCGAGAAAAATAATGGAAAATGATATATTTTATGAATTCTCGATATTGGGCGTTTATTCAAAGGAAATACAAGTAAAAAGAATGGAACGCAATATTTTGCCAGGATTCTTCATTTCGCCTGATTTTTGATATATTTAAAGAATTTTCGGTATTGGCCATATGTACAGGGGAAATGTTAGTAAAGCCACAGGAACGCCATATTTTTCCAACATTCTTCATTTCGCCTTATTTTGCAGAGGAAATCGAGAAAAATAATGGAAAATGATATATTTTAAGAATTTTCGGTATTGGCCATGTGTACAGGGGAAATGTTAGTAAAGCCACAGGAACGCCATATTTTTCCAACATTCTTCATTTCGCCTTATTTTGCAGAGGAAATCGAGAAAAATAATGGAAAATGATTTGTTTAATGAATTCTCGATATTGGGCGTTTATTCAAAGGAAATACAAGTAAAAAGAATGGATTGCAATATTTTTCCATGATTCTTCATTTCGCCTGATTTTTGATATATTTAAAGAATTTTCGGTATTGGCCATATGTACAGGGGAAATGTTAGTAAAGCCACAGGAACGCCATATTTTTCCAACATTCTTCATTTCGCCTTATTTTGCAGAGGAAATCGAGAAAAATAATGGAAAATGATATATTTTAAGAATTTTCGGTATTGGCCGTGTATACAGGGGAATTTAAGTAAACCCACAGGAACGCCATATTATTCCAACATTCTTCATTTCGCCTTATTTTGCAGAGGAAATCGAGAAAAATAATGGAAAATGATATATTTTAAGAATTTTCGGTATTGGCCATGTGTACAGGGGAAATGTTAGTAAAGCCACAGGAACGCCATATTTTTCCAACATTCTTCATTTCGCCTTATTTTGCAGAGGAAATCGAGAAAAATAATGGAAAATGATTTGTTTAATGAATTCTCGATATTGGGCGTTTATTCAAAGGAAATACAAGTAAAAAGAATGGATTGCAATATTTTTCCATGATTCTTCATTTCGCCTGATTTTTGATATATTTAAAGAATTTTCGGTATTGGCCATATGTACAGGGGAAATGTTAGTCAAGCCACAGGAACGCCATATTTTTCCAATATTCTTCATTTCGCCTTATTTTGCAGAGGAAATCGAGAAAAATAATGGAAAATGATATATTTTAAGAATTTTCGGTATTGGCCATGTGTACAGGGGAAATGTTAGTAAAGCCACAGGAACGCCATATTTTTCCAACATTCTTCATTTCGCCTTATTTTGCAGAGGAAATCGACAAAAATAATGGAAAATGATATATTATATGAATTCTTGATATTGGGCGTTTACTCAAAGGAAATACAAGTAAAAAGAATGGATTGCAATATTTTTCCATGATTCTTCATTTCGCCTGATTTTTGATATATTTAAAGAATTTTCGGTATTGGCCATATGTACAGGGGAAATGTTAGTAAAGCCACAGGAACGCCATATTTTTCCAACATTCTTCATTTCGCCTTATTTTGCAGAGGAAATCGAGAAAAATAATGGAAAATGATATATTTTAAGAATTTTCGGTATTGGCCGTGTATACAGGGGAATTTAAGTAAACCCACAGGAACGCCATATTATTCCAACATTCTTCAGTTCGCTTTATTTTGCAGAGGAAATCGAGAAAAATAATGGAAAATGATATATTTTATGAATTCTCGATATTGGGCGTTTATTCAAAGGAAATACAAGTAAAAAGAGTGGAACGCAATATTTTTCAAGGATTCTTCATTTCGCCTGATTTTTGATATATATTAAGAATTTTCGGTATTGGTCGTGTGTACAGGGGAAATGTTAGTAAAGCCACAGGAACGCCATATTTTTCCAACATTCTTCATTTCGCTTTATTTTGCAGAGGAAATCGAGAAAAATGATGGAAAATGATATATTTTATGAATTCTCGATATTGGGCGTTTATTCAAAGGAAATTCAAGTAAAATTAGTGGAACGCAATATTTTTCCAGGACTCTTCATTTCACCTGATTTTAGATATATTAAGAATTTTCGGTATTGGCCGTGTGTACAGGGGAAATGTTAGTAAAGCCACAGGAACGCCATATTTTTCCAACATTCTTCATTTCGCTTTATTTTGCAGAGAAAATCGAGAAAAATGATGGAAAACGATATATATTATGATTTCTCGATATTGGGCGTTTATTCAAAGGAAATACAAGTAAAAAGAATGGAACGCAATATTTTTCCAGGACTCTTCATTTCGCCTGATTTTTGATATACTTTAGGAATTTTCGGTATTGGCCGTGTGTACAGGAGGAATTTAAGTAAACCCACAGGAACACCATATTTTTCCAACATTCTTCATTTCGCCTTATTTTGCAGAGGAAATCGAGAAAAATAATGGAAAATGATATATTTTATGAATTTTCGATATTGGGCGTTTGTGCAAAGGAAATATAAGTAGAAAGAGTGGAACGTCATATTTTTCCAGGACTCTTCATTTCGCCTGATTATTGATATATTTAAAGAATTTTCGGTATTGGCCATGTGTACAGGGGAAATGTTAGTAAAGCTACAGGAACGCCATATTTTTCCAACATTCTTCATTTCGCCTTATTTTGCAGAGGAAATCGAGAAAAATAATGGAAAATGATTTGTTTAATGAATTCTCGATATTGGGCGTTTATTCAAAGGAAATACAAGTAAAAAGAATGGATTGCAATATTTTTCCATGATTCTTCATTTCGCCTGATTTTTGATATATTTAAAGAATTTTCGGTATTGGCCATATGTACAGGGGAAATGTTAGTAAAGCCACAGGAACGCCATATTTTTGCAACATTCTTAATTTCGCCTTATTTTGCAGAGGAAATCGAGAAAAATAATGGAAAATGATATATTTTAAGAATTTTCGGTATTGGCCGTGTATACAGGGGAATTTAAGTAAACCCACAGGAACGCCATATTATTCCAACATTCTTCAGTTCGCTTTATTTTGCAGAGGAAATCGAGAAAAATAATGGAAAATGATATATTTTATGAATTCTCGATATTGGGCGTTTATTCAAAGGAAATACAAGTAAAAAGAATGGAACGCAATATTTTGCCAGGATTCTTCATTTCGCCTGATTTTTGATATATTTAAAGAATTTTCGGTATTGGCCATATGTACAGGGGAAATGTTAGTAAAGCCACAGGAACGCCATATTTTTCCAACATTCTTCATTTCGCCTTATTTTGCAGAGGAAATCGAGAAAAATAATGGAAAATGATATATTTTAAGAATTTTCGGTATTGGCCATGTGTACAGGGGAAATGTTAGTAAAGCCACAGGAACGCCATATTTTTCCAACATTCTTCATTTCGCCTTATTTTGCAGAGGAAATCGAGAAAAATAATGGAAAATGATTTGTTTAATGAATTCTCGATATTGGGCGTTTATTCAAAGGAAATACAAGTAAAAAGAATGGATTGCAATATTTTTCCATGATTCTTCATTTCGCCTGATTTTTGATATATTTAAAGAATTTTCGGTATTGGCCATATGTACAGGGGAAATGTTAGTAAAGCCACAGGAACGCCATATTTTTCCAACATTCTTCATTTCGCCTTATTTTGCAGAGGAAATCGAGAAAAATAATGGAAAATGATATATTTTAAGAATTTTCGGTATTGGCCGTGTATACAGGGGAATTTAAGTAAACCCACAGGAACGCCATATTATTCCAACATTCTTCATTTCGCCTTATTTTGCAGAGGAAATCGAGAAAAATAATGGAAAATGATATATTTTAAGAATTTTCGGTATTGGCCATGTGTACAGGGGAAATGTTAGTAAAGCCACAGGAACGCCATATTTTTCCAACATTCTTCATTTCGCCTTATTTTGCAGAGGAAATCGAGAAAAATAATGGAAAATGATTTGTTTAATGAATTCTCGATATTGGGCGTTTATTCAAAGGAAATACAAGTAAAAAGAATGGATTGCAATATTTTTCCATGATTCTTCATTTCGCCTGATTTTTGATATATTTAAAGAATTTTCGGTATTGGCCATATGTACAGGGGAAATGTTAGTAAAGCCACAGGAACGCCATATTTTTCCAATATTCTTCATTTCGCCTTATTTTGCAGAGGAAATCGAGAAAAATAATGGAAAATGATATATTTTAAGAATTTTCGGTATTGGCCATGTGTACAGGGGAAATGTTAGTAAAGCCACAGGAACGCCATATTTTTCCAACATTCTTCATTTCGCCTTATTTTGCAGAGGAAATCGACAAAAATAATGGAAAATGATATATTATATGAATTCTTGATATTGGGCGTTTACTCAAAGGAAATACAAGTAAAAAGAATGGATTGCAATATTTTTCCATGATTCTTCATTTCGCCTGATTTTTGATATATTTAAAGAATTTTCGGTATTGGCCATATGTACAGGGGAAATGTTAGTAAAGCCACAGGAACGCCATATTTTTCCAACATTCTTCATTTCGCCTTATTTTGCAGAGGAAATCGAGAAAAATAATGGAAAATGATATATTTTAAGAATTTTCGGTATTGGCCGTGTATACAGGGGAATTTAAGTAAACCCACAGGAACGCCATATTATTCCAACATTCTTCAGTTCGCTTTATTTTGCAGAGGAAATCGAGAAAAATAATGGAAAATGATATATTTTATGAATTCTCGATATTGGGCGTTTATTCAAAGGAAATACAAGTAAAAAGAGTGGAACGCAATATTTTTCAAGGATTCTTCATTTCGCCTGATTTTTGATATATATTAAGAATTTTCGGTATTGGTCGTGTGTACAGGGGAAATGTTAGTAAAGCCACAGGAACGCCATATTTTTCCAACATTCTTCATTTCGCTTTATTTTGCAGAGGAAATCGAGAAAAATGATGGAAAATGATATATTTTATGAATTCTCGATATTGGGCGTTTATTCAAAGGAAATTCAAGTAAAATTAGTGGAACGCAATATTTTTCCAGGACTCTTCATTTCACCTGATTTTAGATATATTAAGAATTTTCGGTATTGGCCGTGTGTACAGGGGAAATGTTAGTAAAGCCACAGGAACGCCATATTTTTCCAACATTCTTCATTTCGCTTTATTTTGCAGTGGAAATCGAGAAAAATGATGGAAAATGATATATTTTATGAATTCTCGATATTGGGCGTTTGTGCAAAGGAAATATAAGTAGAAAGAATGGAACGCAATATTTTGCCAGGATTCTTCATTTTGCCTGATTTTTGATATATTTAAAGAATTTCCCGTATTGGTCGTGTGTACAGGGGAAATGTAAGTAAAGCACAGGAACACCATATTTTTCCAACATTCTTCAATTCGCTTTATTTTGCAGAGGAAATCGACAAAAATAATGGAAAATGATATATTTTAAGAATTTTCGGTATTGGCCGTGTATACAGGGGAATTTAAGTAAACCCACAGGAACGCCATATTATTCCAACATTCTTCAATTCGCTTTATTTTGCAGAGGAAATCGAGAAAAATAATGGAAAATGATATATTTTAAGAATTCTCGATATTGGGCGTTTATTCAAAGGAAATACAAGTAAAAAGAATTGAACGCAATATTTTGCCAGGATTCTTCATTTCGCCTGATTTTTGATATATTTAAAGAATTTCCCGTATTGGTCGTGTGTACAGGGGAAATGTAAGTAAACCCACAGAAACACCATATTATTCCAACATTCTTCAATTCGCTTTATTTTGCAGAGGAAATCGAGAAAAATAATGGAAAATGATATATTTTATGAATTCTCGATATTGGGCGTTTATTCAAAGGAAATACAAGTAAAAAGAATGGATTGCAATATTTTTCCATGATTCTTCATTTCGCCTGATTTTTGATATATTTAAAGAATTTTCGGTATTGGCCATATGTACAGGGTAAATGTTAGTAAAGCCACAGGAACGCCATATTTTTCCAACATTCTTAATTTCGCCTTATTTTGCAGAGGAAATCGAGAAAAATAATGGAAAATGATATATTTTATGAATTCTCGATATTGGGCGTTTATTCAAAGGAAATACAAGTAAAAAGAATGGAACGCAATATTTTGCCAGGATTCTTCATTTTGCCTGATTTTTGATATATTTAAAGAATTTTCCGTATTGGTCGTTAGTACAGGGGAAATGTAAGTAAAGCACAGGAACACCATATTTTTCCAACATTCTTCAATTCGCTTTATTTTGCAGAGGAAATCGAGAAAAATAATGGAAAATGATATATTATATGAATTCTCCATATTGGCCGTGTGTACAGGAGGAATTTAAGTAAACCCACAGGAACACCATATTTTTCCAACATTCTTCATTTCGCCTTATTTTGCAGACAAAATCGAGAAAAATGATGGAAAATGATATATCTTATGATTTCTCGATATTGGGCGTTTATTCAAAGGAAATACAAGTAAAAAGAATGGAACGCAATATTTTTCCAGGACTCTTCATTTCGACTGATTTTTGATATACTTTAGGAATTTTCGGTATTGGCCGTGTGTACAGGAGGAATTTAAGTAAACCCACAGGAACACCATATTTTTCCAACATTCTTCATTTCGCCTTATTTTGCAGAGGAAATCGAGAAAAATAATGGAAAATGATATATTTTATGAATTCTCGATATTGGGCGTTTATTCAAATGAAATACAAGTAAAATGAGGGGTACGCAATATTTTTCCAGGACTCTTCATTTCGCCTGATTTTTGATATATTTTAAGAATTTTCGGTATTGGCCATGTGTACAGGGGAAATGTTAGTAAAGCCACAGGAACGCCATTTATTTCCAACATTCTTCATTTCGCTTTATTTTGCAGAGGAAATAGAGAAAAATGATGGAAAATGATATATTTTATGATTTCTCGATATTGGGCGTTTATTCAAAGGAAATACAAGTAAAAAGAATGGAACGCAATATTTTTCCAGGACTCTTCATTTCGCCTGATTTTTGATATACTTTAGGAATTTTCGGTATTGGCCGTGTGTACAGGAGGAATTTAAGTAAACCCACAGGAACGCCATATTTTTCCAACATTATTCATTTCGCCTTATTTTGCAGAGGAAATAGAGAAAAATGATGGAAAATGATTTATTTTATGAATTCTCGATATTGGGCGTTTATTCAAAGGAAATACAAGTAAAAAGAATGGAACGCAATATTTTTCCAGGATTCTTCATTTCGCCTGATTTTTGATATATATTAAGAATTTTCGGTATTAGCCGTGTGTACAGGGGGAATTTAAGTAAACCCACAGGAACGCCATATTATTCCAACATTCTTCAATTCGCTTTATTTTGCAGAGGAAATAGAGAAAAATGATGGAAAATGATATATTTTATGATTTCTCGATATTGGGCGTTTGTGCAAAGGAAATATAAGTAGAAAGAGTGGAACGTCATATTTTTCCAGCATATTTCATTTCGCCTGATTTTTGATATATTTAAAGTATTTTCGGTATTGGCCATGTGTACAGGGGAAATGTAAGTACAGCACAGGAACACCATATTTTTCCAACATTCTTCATTTCGCCTTATTTTGCAGAGGAAATCGAGAAAAATAATGGAAAATGATATATTTTATGAATTTTCGATATTGGGCGTTTGTGCAAAGGAAATATAAGTAGAAAGAGTGGAACGTCATATTTTTCCAGGACTCTTCATTTCGCCTGATTATTGATATATTTAAAGAATTTACTTTATACATAAAATGATATATTTTATGAATTCTCGATATTGGGCGTTTATTCAAAGGATATACAAGTGAAATGAGTGGAACGCAATATTTTTCCAGGACTCTTCATTTCGCCTGATTTTTGATATATTTAAAGAATTTCCCGTATTGGTCGTGTGTACAGGGGAAATGTTAGTAAAGCCACTGGAACGCCATATTTTTCCAACATTCTTAATTTCGCCTTATTTTCCACAGGAAATCGAGAAAAATAATGGAAAATGATTTGTTTAATGAATTCTCGATATTGGGCGTTTATTCAAAGGATATACAAGTAAAATGAGTGGTACGCAATATTTTTCCAGGACTCTTCATTTCGCCTGATTTTTGATAAATTTTAAGAATTTTCGGTATTGGCCATGTGTACAGGGGAAATGTTAGTAAAGCCACAGGAACGCCATTTATTTCCAACATTCTTCATTTCGCTTTATTTTGCAGAGGAAATAGAGAAAAATGATGGAAAATGATATATTTTATGAATTCTCGATATTGGGCGTTTATTCAAATGAAATACAAGTAAAAAGAATGGAACGCAATATTTTTCCAGGACTCTTCATTTCGCCTGATTTTTGATATACTTTAGGAATTTTCGGTATTGGCCGTGTGTACAGGAGGAATTTAAGTAAACCCACAGGAACGCCATATTTTTCCAACATTATTCATTTCGCCTTATTTTGCAGAGGAAATAGAGAAAAATGATGGAAAATGATTTATTTTATGATTTCTCGATATTGGACGTTTGCGCAAAGGAAATATAAGTAGAAAGAGTGGAACGTCATATTTTTCCAGGATTTTTCATTTAACCTGATTTTTGATATATTTAAAGAATTTTCGGTATTGGCCATGTGTACAGGGGAAATGTTAGTAAAGCCACAGGAACGCCATATTATTCCAACATTCTTCATTTCGCTTTATTTTGCAGAGAAAATCGAGAAAAATGATGGAAAATGATATATTTTATGATTTCTCGATATTGGGCGTTTATTCAAAGGAAATACAAGTAAAAAGAATGGAACGCAATATTTTTCCAGGACTCTTCATTTCGCCTGATTTTTGATATACTTTAGGAATTTTCGGTATTGGCCGTGTGTACAGGAGGAATTTAAGTAAACCCACAGGAACACCATATTTTTCCAACATTTTTCATTTCGCCTTATTTTGCAGAGGAAATCGAGAAAAATAATGGAAAATGATATATTTTATGAATTCTCGATATTGGGCGTTTATTCAAAGGATATACAAGTAAAATGAGTGGAACGCAATATTTTTCCAGGACTCTTCATTTCGCCTGATTTTTGATATATTTAAAGAATTTCCCGTATTGGTCGTGTGTACAGGGGAAATGTTAGTAAAGCCACAGGAACGCCATATTTTTCCAACATTCTTAATTTCGCCTTATTTTCCACAGGAAATCGAGAAAAATAATGGAAAATGATTTGTTTAATGAATTCTCGATATTGGGCGTTTATTCAAAGGAAATACAAGTAAAAAGAATGGAACGCAATATTTTTCCATGATTCTTCATTTCGCCTGATTTTTGATATATTTAAAGAATTTTCGGTATTGGCCATGTGTACAGGGGAAATGTTAGTAAAGCCACAGGAACGCCATATTTTTCCAACATTCTTCATTTCGCTTTATTTTGCAGAGGAAATCGAGAAAAATAATGGAAAATGATATATTTTATGAATTCTCGATATTGGGCGTTTATTGAAAGGAAATACAAGTAAAATGAGTGGAACGCAATATTTTTCCAGGACTCTTCATTTCGCCTGATTTTTGATATATTTAAAGAATTTCCCGTATTGGTCGTGTGTACAGGGGAAATGTTAGTAAAGCCACAGGAACGCCATATTTTTCCAACATGCTTAATTTCGCCTTATTTTCCACAGGAAATCGAGAAAAATAATGGAAAATGATTTGTTTAATGAATTCTCGATATTGGGCGTTTATTCAAAGGAAATACAAGTAAAAAGAATGGAACGCAATATTTTTCCATGATTCTTCATTTCGCCTGATTTTTGATATATTTAAAGAATTTTCGGTATTGGCCATGTGTACAGGGGAAATGTTAGTAAAGCCACAGGAACGCCATATTTTTCCAACATTCTTAATTTCGCCTTATTTTCCACAGGAAATCGAGAAAAATAATGGAAAATGATTTGTTTAATGAATTCTCGATATTGGGCGTTTATTCAAAGGATATACAAGTAAAATGAGTGGTACGCAATATTTTTCCAGGACTCTTCATTTCGCCTGATTTTTGATATATTTTAAGAATTTTCGGTATTGGCCATGTGTACAGGGGAAATGTTAGTAAAGCCACAGGAACGCCATTTATTTGCAGCATTCTTCATTTCGCTTTATTTTGCAGAGGAAATAGAGAAAAATGATGGAAAATGATATATTTTATGAATTCTCGATATTGGGCGTTTATTCAAATGAAATACAAGTAAAAAGAATGGAACGCAATATTTTTCCAGGACTCTTCATTTCGCCTGATTTTTGATATACTTTAGGAATTTTCGGTATTGGCCGTGTGTACAGGAGGAATTTAAGTAAACCCACAGGAACGCCATATTTTTCCAACATTATTCATTTCGCCTTATTTTGCAGAGGAAATAGAGAAAAATGATGGAAAATGATTTATTTTATGAATTCTCGATATTGGGCGTTTATTCAAAGGAAATACAAGTAAAAAGAATGGAACGCAATATTTTTCCAGGATTCTTCATTTCGCCTGATTTTTGATATATATTAAGAATTTTCGGTATTAGCCGTGTGTACAGGGGGAATTTAAGTAAACCCACAGGAACGCCATATTATTCCAACATTCTTCAATTCGCTTTATTTTGCAGAGGAAATCGAGAAAAATGATGGAAAATGATATATTTTATGATTTCTCGATATTGGGCGTTTGTGCAAAGGAAATATAAGTAGAAAGAGTGGAACGTCATATTTTTCCAGCATATTTCATTTCGCCTGATTTTTGATATATTTAAAGAATTTTCGGTATTGGCCATGTGTACAGGGGAAATGTAAGTACAGCACAGGAACACCATATTTTTCCAACATTCTTCATTTCGCCTTATTTTGCAGAGGAAATCGAGAAAAATAATGGAAAATGATATATTTTATGAATTTTCGATATTGGGCGTTTGTGCAAAGGAAATATAAGTAGAAAGAGTGGAACGTCATATTTTTCCAGGACTCTTCATTTCGCCTGATTATTGATATATTTAAAGAATTTACTTTATACATAAAATGATATATTTTATGAATTCTCGATATTGGGCGTTTATTCAAAGGATATACAAGTGAAATGAGTGGAACGCAATATTTTTCCAGGACTCTTCATTTCGCCTGATTTTTGATATATTTAAAGAATTTCCCGTATTGGTCGTGTGTACAGGGGAAATGTTAGTGAAGCCACAGGAACGCCATATTTTTCCAACATTCTTAATTTCGCCTTATTTTCCACAGGAAATCGAGAAAAATAATGGAAAATGATTTGTTTAATGAATTCTCGATATTGGGCGTTTATTCAAAGGATATACAAGTAAAATGAGTGGTACGCAATATTTTTCCAGGACTCTTCATTTCGCCTGATTTTTGATATATTTTAAGAATTTTCGGTATTGGCCATGTGTACAGGGGAAATGTTAGTAAAGCCACAGGAACGCCATTTATTTCCAGCATTCTTCATTTCGCTTTATTTTGCAGAGGAAATAGAGAAAAATGATGGAAAATGATATATTTTATGAATTCTCGATATTGGGCGTTTATTCAAATGAAATACAAGTAAGAAGAATGGAACGCAATATTTTTCCAGGACTCTTCATTTCGCCTGATTTTTGATATACTTTAGGAATTTTCGGTATTGGCCGTGTGTACAGGAGGAATTTAAGTAAACCCACAGGAACACCATATTTTTCCAACATTTTTCATTTCGCCTTATTTTGCAGAGGAAATCGAGAAAAATAATGGAAAATGATATATTTTATGAATTCTCGATATTGGGCGTTTATTCAAAGGAAATACAAGTAAAATGAGTGGAACGCAATATTTTTCCAGGACTCTTCATTTCGCCTGATTTTTGATATATTTAAAGAATTTTCGGTATTGGCCATGTGTACAGGGGAAATGTTAGTAAAGCCACAGGAACGCCATATTATTCCAACATTCTTCATTTCGCTTTATTTTGCAGAGAAAATCGAGAAAAATGATGGAAAATGATATATTTTATGATTTCTCGATATTGGGCGTTTATTCAAAGGAAATACAAGTAAAAAGAATGGAACGCAATATTTTTCCAGGACTCTTCATTTCGCCTGATTTTTGATATACTTTAGGAATTTTCGGTATTGGCCGTGTGTACAGGAGGAATTTAAGTAAACCCACAGGAACACCATATTTTTCCAACATTTTTCATTTCGCCTTATTTTGCAGAGGAAATCGAGAAAAATAATGGAAAATGATATATTTTATGAATTCTCGATATTGGGCGTTTATTCAAAGGAAATACAAGTAAAATGAGTGGAACGCAATATTTTTCCAGGACTCTTCATTTCGCCTGATTTTTGATATATTTAAAGAATTTCCCGTATTGGTCGTGTGTACAGGGGAAATGTTAGTAAAGCCACAGGAACGCCATTTTTTTCCAACATTCTTAATTTCGCCTTATTTTCCACAGGAAATCGAGAAAAATAATGGAAAATGATTTGTTTAATGAATTCTCGATATTGGGCGTTTATTCAAAGGAAATACAAGTAAAAAGAATGGAACGCAATATTTTTCCATGATTCTTCATTTCGCCTGATTTTTGATATATTTAAAGAATTTTCGGTATTGGCCATGTGTACAGGGGAAATGTTAGTAAAGCCACAGGAACGCCATATTTTTCCAACATTCTTAATTTCGCCTTATTTTCCACAGGAAATCGAGAAAAATAATGGAAAATGATTTGTTTAATGAATTCTCGATATTGGGCGTTTATTCAAAGGAAATACAAGTAAAAAGAATGGAACGCAATATTTTTCCATGATTCTTCATTTAGCCTGATTTTTGATATGTTTAAAGAATTTTCGGTATTGGCCATGTGTACAGGGGAAATGTTAGTAAAGCCACAGGAACGCCATATTTTTCCAACATTCTTCATTTCGCTTTATTTTGCAGAGAAAATCGAGAAAAATGATGGAAAATGATATATTTTATGATTTCTCGATATTGGGCGTTTATTCAAAGGAAATACAAGTAAAAAGAATGGAACGCAATATTTTTCCAGGATTCTTCATTTCGCCTGATTTTTGATATATTTAAAGAATTTCCCGTATTGGTCGCGTGTACAGGGGAAATGTTAGTAAAGCCACAGGAACGCCATATTTTTCCAACATTCTTAATTTCGCCTTATTTTCCACAGGAAATCGAGAAAAATAATGGAAAATGATTTGTTTAATGAATTCTCGATATTGGGCGTTTATTCAAAGGATATACAAGTAAAATGAGTGGAACGCAATATTTTTCCATGATTCTTCATTTCGCCTGATTTTTGATATGTTTAAAGAATTTTCGGTATTGGCCATGTGTACAGGGGAAATGTTAGTAAAGTCACAGGAACGCCATATTTTTCCAACATTCTTCATTTCGCTTTATTTTGCAGAGGAAATAGAGAAAAATGATGGAAAATGATATATTTTATGAATTCTCGTTATTGGACGTTTGCGCAAAGGAAATATAAGTAGAAAGAGTGGAACGTCATATTTTTCCAGGATTTTTCATTTAACCTGATTTTTGATATATATTAGGAATTTTCGGTATTGGCCGTTTTTACAGGGGAAATGTAAGTAAAGCACAGGAACACCATATTTTTCCAACATTTTCATTTCGCCTTATTTTGCAGAGGAAATCGACAAAAATTATGGAAAATGATATATTTTATGAATTCTCGATATTGGGCGTTTATTCAAAGAAAATACAAGTAAAATGGGTGGAACGCAATATTTTTCAAGGACTCTTCATTTCGCCTGATTTTTGATATATTTTAAGAATTTTCGGTATTGGCCATGTGTACAGGGGAAATGTTAGTAAAGCCACAGGAAGCCATATTTTTCCAACATTCTTCATTTCGCTTTATTTTGCAGAGGAAATAGAGAAAAATGATGGAAAATGATATATTTTATGAATTCTCGATATTGAACGTTTATTCAAAGGATATACAAGTAAAAAGAGTGGAACGCAATATTTTTCCAGGACTCTTCATTTCGCCTGATTATTGATATACTTTAGGAATTTTCGGTATTGGCCGTGTGTACAGGAGGAATTTAAGTAAACCCACAGGAACGCCATATTTTTCCAACATTCTTCATTTCGCCTTATTTTGCAGAGGAAATCGAGAAAAATAATGGAAAATGATATATTTTATGAATTCTCGATATTGGGCGTTTATTCAAAGGAAATACAAGTAAAAAGAGTGGAACGTCATATGTTTCCATGATTCTTCATTTCGCCTGATTTTTGATATACTTTAGGAATTTTCGGTATTGGCCGTGTGCAGGAGGAATTTAAGTAAACCAACAGGAACGCCATATTTTTCCAACATTATTAATTTCGCCTTATTTTGCAGAGGAAATCGAGAAAAATGATGGAAAATGATTTATTTTATGATTTCTCGTTATTGGACGTTTGCGCAAAGGAAATATAAGTAGAAAGAGTGGAACGTCATATTTTTCCAGGATTTTTCATTTAACCTGATTTTTGATATATATTAGGAATTTTCGGTATTGGCCGTTTTTACAGGGGAAATGTAAGTAAAGCACAGGAACACCATATTTTTCCAACATTTTCATTTCGCCTTATTTTGCAGAGGAAATCGACAAAAATTATGGAAAATGATATATTTTATGAATTCTCGATATTGGGCGTTTATTCAAAGAAAATACAAGTAAAATGGGTGGAACGCAATATTTTTCAAGGACTCTTCATTTCGCCTGATTTTTGATATATTTTAAGAATTTTCGGTATTGGCCATGTGTACAGGGGAAATGTTAGTAAAGCCACAGGAAGCCATATTTTTCCAACATTCTTCATTTCGCTTTATTTTGCAGAGGAAATAGAGAAAAATGATGGAAAATGATATATTTTATGAATTCTCGATATTGAACGTTTATTCAAAGGATATACAAGTAAAAAGAGTGGAACGTAATATTTTTCCAGGACTCTTCATTTCGCCTGATTATTGATATACTTTAGGAATTTTCGGTATTGGCCGTGTGTACAGGAGGAATTTAAGTAAACCCACAGGAACGCCATATTTTTCCAACATTCTTCATTTCGCCTTATTTTGCAGAGGAAATCGAGAGAAATAATGGAAAATGATATATTTTATGAATTCTCGATATTGGGCGTTTATTCAAAGGAAATACAAGTAAAAAGAATGGAACGCAATATTTTTCCAGGACTCTTCATTTCGCCTGATTTTTGATATACTTTAGGAATTTTCGGTATTGGCCGTGTGCAGGAGGAATTTAAGTAAACCAACAGGAACGCCATATTTTTCCAACATTATTCATTTCGCCTTATTTTGCAGAGGAAATCGAGAAAAATGATGGAAAATGATTTATTTTATGATTTCTCGTTATTGGACGTTTGCGCAAAGGAAATATAAGTAGAAAGAGTGGAACGTCATATTTTTCCAGGATTTTTCATTTAACCTGATTTTTGATATATATTAGGAATTTTCGGTATTGGCCGTTTTTACAGGGGAAATGTAAGTAAAGCACAGGAACACCATATTTTTCCAACATTTTCATTTCGCCTTATTTTGCAGAGGAAATCGACAAAAATTATGGAAAATGATATATTTTATGAATTCTCGATATTGGGCGTTTATTCAAAGAAAATACAAGTAAAATGGGTGGAACGCAATATTTTTCAAGGACTCTTCATTTCGCCTGATTTTTGATATATTTTAAGAATTTTCGGTATTGGCCATGTGTACAGGGGAAATGTTAGTAAAGCCACAGGAAGCCATATTTTTCCAACATTCTTCATTTCGCTTTATTTTGCAGAGGAAATAGAGAAAAATGATGGAAAATGATATATTTTATGAATTCTCGATATTGAACGTTTATTCAAAGGATATACAAGTAAAAAGAGTGGAACGCAATATTTTTCCAGGACTCTTCATTTCGCCTGATTATTGATATACTTTAGGAATTTTCGGTATTGGCCGTGTGTACAGGAGGAATTTAAGTAAACCCACAGGAACGCCATATTTTTCCAACATTCTTCATTTCGCCTTATTTTGCAGAGGAAATCGAGAAAAATAATGGAAAATGATATATTTTATGAATTCTCGATATTGGGCGTTTATTCAAAGGAAATACAAGTAAAAAGAGTGGAACGTCATATTTTTCCATGATTCTTCATTTCGCCTGATTTTTGATATATTTAAAGAATTTTCGGTATTGGCCATATGTACAGGGGAAATGTTAGTAAAGCCACAGGAACGCCATATTTTTCCAACATTCTTCATTTCGCTTTATTTTGCAGAGGAAATAGAGAAAAATAATGGAAAATGATTTGTTTAATGAATTCTCGATATTGGGCGTTTATTCAAAGGAAATACAAGTAAAAAGAATGGAACGCAATATTTTTCCATGATTCTTCATTTAGCCTGATTTTTGATATGTTTAAAGAATTTTCGGTATTGGCCATGTGTACAGGGGAAATGTTAGTAAAGCCACAGGAACGCCATATTTTTCCAACATTCTTCATTTCGCTTTATTTTGCAGAGAAAATCGAGAAAAATGATGGAAAATGATATATTTTATGATTTCTCGATATTGGGCGTTTATTCAAAGGATATACAAGTAAAAAGAATGGAACGCAATATTTTTCCAGGATTCTTCATTTCGCCTGATTTTTGATATATTTAAAGAATTTTCGGTATTGGCCATATGTACAGGGGAAATGTTAGTAAAGCCACAGGAACGCCATATTTTTCCAACATTCTTCATTTCGCCTTATTTTGCAGAGGAAATCGAGAAAAATAATGGAAAATGATATATTTTATGAATTCTCGATATTGGGCGTTTATTCAAAGGAAATACAAGTAAAAAGAGTGGAACGTCATATTTTTCCATGATTCTTCATTTCGCCTGATTTTTGATATATTTAAAGAATTTTCGGTATTGGCCATATGTACAGGGGAAATGTTAGTAAAGCCACAGGAACGCCATATTTTTCCAACATTCTTCATTTCGCCTTATTTTGCAGAGGAAATCGAGAAAAATAATGGAAAATGATTTATTTTATGATTTCTCGATATTGGACGTTTGCGCAAAGGAAATATAAGTAGAAAGAGTGGAACGTCATATTTTTCCAGGATTTTTCATTTAACCTGATTTTTGATATATTTAAAGAATTTTCGGTATTGGCCATGTGTACAGGGGAAATGTTAGTAAAGCCACAGGAACGCCATATTATTCCAACATTCTTCATTTCGCTTTATTTTGCAGAGAAAATCGAGAAAAATGATGGAAAATGATATATTTTATGATTTCTCGATATTGGGCGTTTATTCAAAGGAAATACAAGTAAAAAGAATGGAACGCAATATTTTTCCAGGACTCTTCATTTCGCCTGATTTTTGATATACTTTAGGAATTTTCGGTATTGGCCGTGTGTACAGGAGGAATTTAAGTAAACCCACAGGAACACCATATTTTTCCAACATTTTTCATTTCGCCTTATTTTGCAGAGGAAATCGAGAAAAATAATGGAAAATGATATATTTTATGAATTCTCGATATTGGGCGTTTATTCAAAGGAAATACAAGTAAAAAGAGTGGAACGTCATATTTTTCCATGATTCTTCATTTCGCCTGATTTTTGATATATTTAAAGAATTTTCGGTATTGGCCATATGTACAGGGGAAATGTTAGTAAAGCCACAGGAACGCCATATTTTTCCAACATTCTTCATTTCGCTTTATTTTGCAGAGGAAATAGAGAAAAATAATGGAAAATGATTTGTTTAATGAATTCTCGATATTGGGCGTTTATTCAAAGGAAATACAAGTAAAAAGAGTGGAACGTCATATTTTTCCATGATTCTTCATTTCGCCTGATTTTTGATATATTTAAAGAATTTTCGGTATTGGCCATATGTACAGGGGAAATGTTAGTAAAGCCACAGGAACGCCATATTTTTCCAACATTCTTCATTTCGCTTTATTTTGCAGAGGAAATAGAGAAAAATAATGGAAAATGATTTGTTTAATGAATTCTCGATATTGGGCGTTTATTCAAAGGAAATACAAGTAAAAAGAATGGAACGCAATATTTTTCCATGATTCTTCATTTAGCCTGATTTTTGATATGTTTAAAGAATTTTCGGTATTGGCCATGTGTACAGGGGAAATGTTAGTAAAGCCACAGGAACGCCATATTTTTCCAACATTCTTCATTTCGCTTTATTTTGCAGAGAAAATCGAGAAAAATGATGGAAAATGATATATTTTATGATTTCTCGATATTGGGCGTTTATTCAAAGGAAATACAATTAAAAAGAATGGAACGCAATATTTTTCCAGGATTCTTCATTTCGCCTGATTTTTGATATATTTAAAGAATTTTCGGTATTGGCCATATGTACAGGGGAAATGTTAGTAAAGCCACAGGAACGCCATATTTTTCCAACATTCTTCATTTCGCCTTATTTTGCAGAGGAAATCGAGAAAAATAATGGAAAATGATATATTTTATGAATTCTCGATATTGGGCGTTTATTCAAAGGAAATACAAGTAAAAAGAGTGGAACGTCATATTTTTCCATGATTCTTCATTTCGCCTGATTTTTGATATATTTAAAGAATTTTCGGTATTGGCCATATGTACAGGGGAAATGTTAGTAAAGCCACAGGAACGCCATATTTTTCCAACATTCTTCATTTCGCCTTATTTTGCAGAGGAAATCGAGAAAAATAATGGAAAATGATTTATTTTATGATTTCTCGATATTGGACGTTTGCGCAAAGGAAATATAAGTAGAAAGAGTGGAACGTCATATTTTTCCAGGATTTTTCATTTAACCTGATTTTTGATATATTTAAAGAATTTTCGGTATTGGCCATGTGTACAGGGGAAATGTTAGTAAAGCCACAGGAACGCCATATTATTCCAACATTCTTCATTTCGCTTTATTTTGCAGAGAAAATCGAGAAAAATGATGGAAAATGATATATTTTATGATTTCTCGATATTGGGCGTTTATTCAAAGGAAATACAAGTAAAAAGAATGGAACGCAATATTTTTCCAGGACTCTTCATTTCGCCTGATTTTTGATATACTTTAGGAATTTTCGGTATTGGCCGTGTGTACAGGAGGAATTTAAGTAAACCCACAGGAACACCATATTTTTCCAACATTTTTCATTTCGCCTTATTTTGCAGAGGAAATCGAGAAAAATAATGGAAAATGATATATTATATGAATTCTCGATATTGGGCGTTTATTCAAGGAAATACAAGTAAAATGAGTGGAACGCAATATTTTTCCAGGACTCTTCATTTCGCCCGATTTTTGATATATTTAAAGAATTTCCCGTATTGGTCGTGTGTACAGGGGAAATGTTAGTAAAGCCACAGGAACGCCATTTTTTTCCAACATTCTTAATTTCGCCTTATTTTCCACAGGAAATCGAGAAAAATAATGGAAAATGATTTGTTTAATGAATTCTCGATATTGGGCGTTTATTCAAAGGAAATACAAGTAAAAAGAATGGAACGCAATATTTTTCCATGATTCTTCATTTCGCCTGATTTTTGATATATTTAAAGAATTTTCGGTATTGGCCATGTGTACAGGGGAAATGTTAGTAAAGCCACAGGAACGCCATATTTTTCCAACATTCTTAATTTCGCCTTATTTTCCACAGGAAATCGAGAAAAATAATGGAAAATGATTTGTTTAATGAATTCTCGATATTGGGCGTTTATTCAAAGGAAATACAAGTAAAAAGAATGGAACGCAATATTTTTCCATGATTCTTCATTTAGCCTGATTTTTGATATGTTTAAAGAATTTTCGGTATTGGCCATGTGTACAGGGGAAATGTTAGTAAAGCCACAGGAACGCCATATTTTTCCAACATTCTTCATTTCGCTTTATTTTGCAGAGAAAATCGAGAAAAATGATGGAAAATGATATATATTATGATTTCTCGATATTGGGCGTTTATTCAAAGGAAATATAAGTAAAAAGAATGGAACGCAATATTTTTCCAGGATTCTTCATTTCGCCTGATTTTTGATATATTTAAAGAATTTCCCGTATTGGTCGCGTGTACAGGGGAAATGTTAGTAAAGCCACAGGAACGCCATATTTCTCCAACATTCTTAATTTCGCCTTATTTTCCACAGGAAATCGAGAAAAATAATGGAAAATGATTTGTTTAATGAATTCTCGATATTGGGCGTTTATTCAAAGGATATACAAGTAAAATGAGTGGAACGCAATATTTTTCCATGATTCTTCATTTCGCCTGATTTTTGATATGTTTAAAGAATTTTCGGTATTGGCCATGTGTACAGGGGAAATGTTAGTAAAGTCACAGGAACGCCATATTTTTCCAACATTCTTCATTTCGCTTTATTTTGCAGAGGAAATAGAGAAAAATGATGGAAAATGATATATTTTATGAATTCTCGATATTGGGCGTTTATTCAAAGGAAATACAAGTAAAAAGAATGGAACGCAATATTTTTCCAGGACTCTTCATTTCGCCTGATTTTTGATATACTTTAGGAATTTTCGGTATTGGCCGTGTGCAGGAGGAATTTAAGTAAACCAACAGGAACGCCATATTTTTCCAACATTATTCATTTCGCCTTATTTTGCAGAGGAAATCGAGAAAAATGATGGAAAATGATTTATTTTATGATTTCTCGTTATTGGACGTTTGCGCAAAGGAAATATAAGTAGAAAGAGTGGAACGTCATATTTTTCCAGGATTTTTCATTTAACCTGATTTTTGATATATATTAGGAATTTTCGGTATTGGCCGTTTTTACAGGGGAAATGTAAGTAAAGCACAGGAACACCATATTTTTCCAACATTTTCATTTCGCCTTATTTTGCAGAGGAAATCGACAAAAATTATGGAAAATGATATATTTTATGAATTCTCGATATTGGGCGTTTATTCAAAGAAAATACAAGTAAAATGGGTGGAACGCAATATTTTTCAAGGACTCTTCATTTCGCCTGATTTTTGATATATTTTAAGAATTTTCGGTATTGGCCATGTGTACAGGGGAAATGTTAGTAAAGCCACAGGAACGCCATATTTTTCCAACATTCTTCATTTCGCTTTATTTTGCAGAGGAAATAGAGAAAAATGATGGAAAATGATATATTTTATGAATTCTCGATATTGAACGTTTATTCAAAGGATATACAAGTAAAAGAGTGGAACGCAATATTTTTCCAGGACTCTTCATTTCGCCTGATTATTGATATACTTTAGGAATTTTCGGTATTGGCCGTGTGTACAGGAGGAATTTAAGTAAACCCACAGGAACGCCATATTTTTCCAACATTCTTCATTTCGCCTTATTTTGCAGAGGAAATCGAGAAAAATAATGGAAAATGATATATTTTATGAATTCTCGATATTGGGCGTTTATTCAAAGGAAATACAAGTAAAAAGAGTGGAACGTCATATTTTTCCATGATTCTTCATTTCGCCTGATTTTTGATATATTTAAAGAATTTTCGGTATTGGCCATATGTACAGGGGAAATGTTAGTAAAGCCACAGGAACGCCATATTTTTCCAACATTCTTCATTTCGCTTTATTTTGCAGAGGAAATAGAGAAAAATGATGGAAAATGATATATTTTATGAATTCTCGATATTGGGCGTTTATTCAAAGGAAATACAAGTAAAAAGAATGGAACGCAATATTTTTCCAGGACTCTTCATTTCGCCTGATTTTTGATATACTTTAGGAATTTTCGGTATTGGCCGTGTGCAGGAGGAATTTAAGTAAACCAACAGGAACGCCATATTTTTCCAACATTATTCATTTCGCCTTATTTTGCAGAGGAAATCGAGAAAAATGATGGAAAATGATTTATTTTATGATTTCTCGATATTGGACGTTTGCGCAAAGGAAATATAAGTAGAAAGAGTGGAACGTCATATTTTTCCAGGATTCTTCATTTCGCCTGATTTTTGATATATTTAAAGAATTTTCGGTATTGGCCATATGTACAGGGGAAATGTTAGTAAAGCCACAGGAACGCCATATTTTTCCAACATACTTCATTTCGCTTTATTTTGAAGAGGAAATCGAGAAAAATAATGAAAAATGATATATTTTATGAATTCTCGATATTGGGCGTTTATTCAAAGGAAATACAAGTAAAAAGAATGGAACGCAATATTTTTCCAGGATTCTTCATTTCGCCTGATTTTTGATATATTTAAAGAATTTTCGGTATTGGCCATGTGTACAGGGGAAATGTTAGTAAAGCCACAGGAACGCCATATTTTTCCAACATTTTTCATTTCGCTTTATTTTGCAGAGGAAATCGAGAAAAATAATGGAAAATGATATATTTTATGAATTCTCGATATTGGGCGTTTATTCGAAGGAAATACAAGTAAAAAGAATGGAACGCAATATTTTTCCATGATTCTACATTTCGCCTGATTTTTTATATATTTAAAGAATTTTCGGTATTGGCCATATGTACAGGGGAAATGTTAGTAAAGCCACAGGAACGCCATATTTTTCCAACATTCTTCATTTCGCCTTATTTTGCAGAGGAAATCGAGAAAAATAATGGAAAATGATATATTTAATGATTTCTCGATATTGGGCGTTTGTGCAAAGGAAATATAAGTAGAAAGAGTGGAACGTCATATTTTTCCAGGATTTTTCATTTCGCCTGATTTTTGATATATTTAAAGAATTTTCGGTATTGGCCATGTGTACAGGGGAAATGTAAGTACAGCACAGGAACACCATATTTTTCCAACATTCTTCATTTCGCCTTATTTTCCACAGGAAATCGAGAAAAATAATGGAAAATGATATATTATATGAATTCTTGATATTGGGCGTTTATTCAAAGGAAATACAAGTAAAATGAGTGGAACGCAATATTTTTCCAGGACTCTTCATTTCGCCTGATTTTTGATATATTTTAAGAATTTTCGGTATTGGCCATGTGTACAGGGGAAATGTTAGTAAAGCCACAGGAACGCCATATTTTTCCAACATTCTTCAATTCGCTTTATTTTGCAGAGGAAATCGAGAAAAATAATGGAAAATGATATATTTTATGAATTCTCGATATTGGGCGTTTATTCAAAGGAAATACAAGTAAAAAGAATGAAACGCAATATTTTTCCAGGACTCTTCATTTCGCCTGATTTTTGATATATATTAAGAATTTTCGGTATTAGCCGTGTGTACAGGGGGAATTTAAGTAAACCCACAGGAACGCCATATTATTCCAACATTCTACATTTCGCCTTATTTTGCAGAGGAAATCGACAAAAATAATGGAAAATGATATATTTTATGAATTCTCGATATTGGGCGTTTATTCAAAGGAAATACAAGTAAAAAGAGTGGAACGCAATATTTTTCCAGGACTCTTCATTTCGCCTGATTTTTGATATATTTTAAGAATTTTCGGTATTGGCCATGTGTACAGGGGAAATGTTAGTAAAGTCACAGGAACGCCATATTTTTCCAACATTCTTCATTTCGCTTTATTTTGCAGAGGAAATAGAGAAAAATGATGGAAAATGATATATTTTATGAATTCTCGATATTGGGCGTTTATTCAAAGGAAATAAAAGTAAAAAGAATGGAACGCAATATTTTTCCAGGACTCTTCATTTCGCCTGATTTTTGATATACTTTAGGAATTTTCGGTATTGGCCGTGTGCAGGAGGAATTTAAGTAAACCAACAGGAACGCCATATTTTTACAACATTATTCATTTCGCCTTATTTTGCAGAGAAAATCGAGAAAAATGATGGAAAATGATTTATTTTATGATTTCTCGATATTGGACGTTTGCGTAAAGGAAATATAAGTAGAAAGAGTGGAACGTCATATTTTTCCAGGATTTTTCATTTAACCTGATTTTTGATATATATTAGGAATTTTCGGTATTGGCCGTTTTTACAGGGGAAATGTAAGTAAAGCACAGGAACACCATATTTTTCCAACATTTTCATTTCGCCTTATTTTGCAGAGGAAATCGACAAAAATAATGGAAAATGATATATTTTATGAATTCTCGATATTGGGCGTTTATTCAAAGGAAATACAAGTAAAATGAGTGGAACGCAATATTTTTCCAGGACTCTTCATTTCGCCTGATTTTTGATATATTTTAAGAATTTTCGGTATTGGCCATGTGTACAGGGGAAATGTTAGTAAAGCCACAGGAACGCCATATTTTTCCAACATTCTTCATTTCGCTTTATTTTGCAGAGGAATTAGAGAAAAATGATGGAAAATGATATATTTTATGAATTCTCGATATTGAACGTTTATTCAAAGGATATACAAGTAAAAAGAGTGGAACGCAATATTTTTCCAGGACTCTTCATTTCGCCTGATTTTTGATATACTTTAGGAATTTTCGGTATTGGCCGTGTGTACAGGAGGAATTTAAGTAAACCCACAGGAACGCCATATTTTTCCAACATTCTTCATTTCGCCTTATTTTGCAGAGGAAATCGAGAAAAACAATGGAAAATGATATATTTTATGAATTCTCGATATTGGGCGTTTATTCAAAGGAAATACAAGTAAAAAGAATGGAACGCAATATTTTTCCATGATTCTTCATTTCGCCTGATTTTTGATATATTTAAAGAATTTTCGGTATTGGCCATATGTACAGGGGAAATGTTAGTAAAGCCACAGGAACGCCATATTTTTCCAACATACTTCATTTCGCTTTATTTTGAAGAGGAAATCGAGAAAAATAATGAAAAATGAGATATTTTATGAATTCTCGATATTGGGCGTTTATTCAAAGGAAATACAAGTAAAAAGAATGGAACGCAATATTTTTCCATGATTCTTCATTTCGCCTGATTTTTGATATATTTAAAGAATTTTCGGTATTGGCCATATGTACAGGGGAAATGTTAGTAAAGCCACAGGAACGCCATATTTTTCCAACATTCTTCATTTCGCCTTATTTTGCAGAGGAAATCGAGAAAAATAATGGAAAATGATATATTTTATGAATTCTCGATATTGGGCGTTTGTGCAAAGGAAATATAAGTAGAAAGAGTGGAACGTCATATTTTTCCAGCATTTTTCATTTCGCCTGATTTTTGATATATTTAAAGAATTTTCGGTATTGGCCATGTGTACAGGGGAAATGTAAGTACAGCACAGGAACACCATATTTTTCCAACATTCTTCATTTCGCCTTATTTTCTACAGGAAATCGAGAAAAATAATGGAAAATGATATATTATATGAATTCTTGATATTGGGCGTTTATTCAAAGGAAATACAAGTAAAAAGAATGGAACGCAATATTTTTCCAGGACTCTTCATTTCGCCTGATTTTTGATATATATTAAGAATTTTCGGTATTAGCCGTGTGTACAGGGGAAATGTAAGTAAACCCACAGAAAACCCATATTATTCCAACATTCTTCAATTCGCTTTATTGTGCAGAGAAAATCGAGAAAAATAATGGAAAATGATATATTTAAAGAATTTTCGGTATTGGCCGTGTATACAGGGGAAATGTAAGTAAACCCACAGAAACACCATATTATTCCAACATTCTTCAATTCGCTTTATTTTGCAGAGGAAATCGACAAAAATAATGGAAAATGATATATTTTATGAATTCTCGATATTGGGCGTTTATTCAAAGGAAATACAAGTAAAAAGAGTGGAACGCAATATTTTTCCAGGATTCTTCATTTCGCCTGATTTTTGATATATTTTAAGAATTTTCGGTATTGGCCGTGTGTACAGGGGAAATGTAAGTAAACCCACAGAAAACCCATATTATTCCAACATTCTTCAATTCGCTTTATTGTGCAGAGAAAATCGAGAAAAATAATGGAAAATGATATATTTAAAGAATTTTCGGTATTGGCCGTGTATACAGGGGAAATGTAAGTAAACCCACAGAAACACCATATTATTCCAACATTCTTCAATTCGCTTTATTTTGCAGAGGAAATCGAGAAAAATAATGGAAAATGATATATTTTATGAATTCTCGATATTGGGCGTTTATTCAAAGGAAATACAAGTAAAAATAATGGAACGCAATATTTTTCCATGATTCTTCATTTCGCCTGATTTTTGATATATTTAAAGAATTTTCGGTATTGGCCATATGTACAGGGGAAATGTTAGTAAAGCCACAGGAACGCCATATTTTTCCAACATTCTTCATTTCGCTTTATTTTGCAGAGGAAATCGAGAAAAATGATGGAAAATGATATATTTTATGAATTCTCGATATTGGGCGTTTATTCAAAGGAAATACAAGTAAAAAGAATGGAACGCAATATTTTGCCAGGATTCTTTATTTCGCCTGATTTTAGATATATTTAAAGAATTTCCCGTATTGGTCGTGTGTACAGGGGAAATGTAAGTAAAGCACAGGAACACCATATTTTTCCAACATTCTTCAATTCGCTTTATTTTGCAGAGGAAATCGAGAAAAATAATGGAAAATGATATATTTTAAGAATTTTCGGTATTGGCCGTGTATACAGGGGAAATGTAAGTAAACCCACAGAAACACCATATTATTCCAACATTCTTCAATTCGCTTTATTTTGCAGAGGAAATCGAGAAAAATAATGGAAAATGATATATTTTATGAATTCTCGATATTGGGCGTTTATTCAAAGGAAATACAAGTAAAAAGAATGGAACGCAATATTTTTCCATGATTCTTCATTTCGCCTGATTTTTGATATATTTAAAGAATTTTCGGTATTGGCCATATGTACAGGGGAAATGTTAGTAAAGCCACAGGAACGCCATATTTTTCCAACATTCTTCATTTCGCCTTATTTTGCAGAGGAAATCGAGAAAAATAATGGAAAATGATATATTTAATGATTTCTCGATATTGGGCGTTTGTGCAAAGGAAATATAAGTAGAAAGAGTGGAACGTCATATTTTTCCAGCATATTTCATTTCGCCTGATTTTTGATATATTTAAAGAATTTTCGGTATTGGCCATGTGTACAGGGGAAATGTAAGTACAGCACAGGAACACCATATTTTTCCAACATTCTTCATTTCGCCTTATTTTCCACAGGAAATCGAGAAAAATAATGGAAAATGATATATTATATGAATTCTCGATATTGGGCGTTTATTCAAAGGAAATACAAGTTAAATGAGTGGAACGCAATATTTTTCCAGGACTCTTCATTTCGCCTGATTTTTGATATATTTTAAGAATTTTCGGTATTGGCCATGTGTACAGGGGAAATGTTAGTAAAGCCACAGGAACGCCATATTTTTCCAACATTCTTCAATTCGCTTTATTTTGCAGAGGAAATCGAGAAAAATAATGGAAAATGATATATTTTATGAATTCTCGATATTGGGCGTTTATTCAAAGGAAATACAAGTAAAAAGAATGGAACGCAATATTTTTCCAGGATTCTTCATTTCGCCTGATTTTTGATATATATTAAGAATTTTCGGTATTAGCCGTGTGTACAGGGGGAATTTAAGTAAACCCACAGGAACGTCATATTATTCCAACGTTCTTCATTTCGCTTTATTTTGCAGAGGAAATCGAGAAAAATAATGAAAAATGATATATTTTATGAATTCTCGATATTGGGCGTTTATTCAAAGGAAATACAAGTAAAAAGAGTGGAACGCAATATTTTTCCAGGATTCTTCATTTCGCCTGATTTTTGATATACTTGAAAGAATTTTCGGTATTGGTCGTGTGTACAGGGGAAATGTTAGTAAAGCCACAGGAACGCCATATTTTTCCAACATTCTTCATTTCGCTTTATTTTGCAGAGGAAATCGAGAAAAATGATGGAAAATGATATATTTTATGAATTCTCGATATTGGGCGTTTATTCAAAGGAAATTCAAGTAAAATTAGTGGAACGCAATATTTTTCCAGGACTCTTCATTTCACCTGATTTTTGATATATTTTAAGAATTTTCGGTATTGGCCGTGTGTACAGGGGAAATGTAAGTAAACCCACAGAAAACCCATATTATTCCAACATTCTTCAATTCGCTTTATTTTGCAGAGGAAATCGAGAAAAATAATGGAAAATGATATATTTTATGAATTCTCGATATTGGGCGTTTATTCAAAGGAAATACAAGTACAAAGAGTGGAACGCAATATTTTGCCAGGATTCTTCATTTCGCCTGATTTTTGATATACTTGAAAGAATTTTCGGTATTGGCCGTGTGTACAGGGGAAATGTAAGTAAAGCACAGGAACACCATATTTTTCCAACATTCTTCAATTCGCTTTATTTTGCAGAGGAAATCGAGAAAAATAATGGAAAATGATATATTTTATGAATTCTCGATATTGGGCGTTTATTCAAAGGAAATACAAGTAAAAAGAGTGGAACGCAATATTTTTCCAGGACTCTTCATTTCACCTGATTTTTGATATATTTTAAGAATTTTCGGTATTGGCCGTGTGTACAGGGGGAATTTAAGTAAACCCACAGGAACGCCATATTATTCCAACGTTCTTCATTTCGCTTTATTTTGCAGAGAAAATCGAGAAAAATAATGGAAAATGATATATTTTATGAATTCTCGATATTGGGCGTTTATTCAAAGGAAATACAAGTACAAAGAGTGGAACGCAATATTTTGCCAGGATTCTTCATTTCGCCTGATTTTTGATATATTTAAAGAATTTCCCGTATTGGTCGTGTGTACAGGGGAAATGTAAGTAAAGCACAGGAACATCATATTTTTCCAACATTCTTCAATTCGCTTTATTTTGCAGAGGAAATCGAGAAAAATAATGGAAAATGATATATTTTAAGAATTTTCGGTATTGGCCGTGTATACAGGGGAAATGTAAGTAAACCCACAGAAACACCATATTATTCCAACATTCTTCAATTCGCTTTATTTTGCAGAGGAAATCGAGAAAAATAATGGAAAATGATATATTTTATGAATTCTTGATATTGGCGTTTATTCAAAGGAAATACAAGTAAAAAGAATGGAACGCAATATTTTTCCAGGATTCTTCATTTCGCCTGATTTTTGATATATTTAAAGAATTTTCGGTATTGGCCATATGTACAGGGGAAATGTTAGTAAAGCCACAGGAACGCCATATTTTTCCAACATTCTTCATTTCGCCTTATTTTGCAGAGGAAATCGAGAAAAATAATGGAAAATGATATATTTAATGATTTCTCGATATTGGGCGTTTGTGCAAAGGAAATATAAGTAGAAAGAGTGGAACGTCATATTTTTCCAGCATATTTCATTTCGCCTGATTTTTGATATATTTAAAGAATTTTCGGTATTGGCCATGTGTACAGGGGAAATGTAAGTACAGCACAGGAACACCATATTTTTCCAACATTCTTCATTTCGCCTTATTTTCTACAGGAAATCGAGAAAAATAATGGAAAATGATATATTATATGAATTCTTGATATTGGGCGTTTATTCAAAGGAAATACAAGTAAAAAGAATGGAACGCAATATTTTTCCAGGACTCTTCATTTCGCCTGATTTTTGATATATATTAAGAATTTTCGGTATTAGCCGTGTGTACAGGGGGAATTTAAGTAAACCCACAGGAACGCCATATTATTCCAACATTCTACATTTCGCCTTATTTTGCAGAGGAAATCGACAAAAATAATGGAAAATGATATATTTTATGAATTCTCGATATTGGGCGTTTATTCAAAGGAAATACAAGTAAAAAGAGTGGAACGCAATATTTTTCCAGGATTCTTCATTTCGCCTGATTTTTGATATATTTTAAGAATTTTCGGTATTGGCCGTGTGTACAGGGGAAATGTAAGTAAACCCACAGAAAACCCATATTATTCCAACATTCTTCAATTCGCTTTATTGTGCAGAGGAAATCGAGAAAAATAATGGAAAATGATATATTTAAAGAATTTTCGGTATTGGCCGTGTATACAGGGGAAATGTAAGTAAACCCACAGAAACACCATATTATTCCAACATTCTTCAATTCGCTTTATTTTGCAGAGGAAATCGAGAAAAATAATGGAAATTGATATATTTTATGAATTCTCGATATTGGGCGTTTATTCAAAGGAAATACAAGTAAAAATATTGGAACGCAATATTTTTCCATGATTCTTCATTTCGCCTGATTTTTGATATATTTAAAGAATTTTCGGTATTGGCCATATGTACAGGGGAAATGTTAGTAAAGCCACAGGAACGCCATATTTTTCCAACATTCTTCATTTCGCTTTATTTTGCAGAGGAAATCGAGAAAAATGATGGAAAATGATATATTTTATGAATTCTCGATATTGGGCGTTTATTCAAAGGAAATACAAGTAAAAAGAATGGAACGCAATATTTTGCCAGGATTCTTTATTTCGCCTGATTTTTGATATATTTAAAGAATTTCCCGTATTGGTCGTGTGTACAGGGGAAATGTAAGTAAAGCACAGGAACACCATATTTTTCCAACATTCTTCAATTCGCTTTATTTTGCAGAGGAAATCGAGAAAAATAATGGAAAATGATATATTTTAAGAATTTTCGGTATTGGCCGTGTATACAGGGGAAATGTAAGTAAACCCACAGAAACACCATATTATTCCAACATTCTTCAATTCGCTTTATTTTGCAGAGGAAATCGAGAAAAATAATGGAAAATGATATATTTTATGAATTCTCGATATTGGGCGTTTATTCAAAGGAAATACAAGTAAAAAGAATGGAACGCAATATTTTTCCATGATTCTTCATTTCGCCTGATTTTTGATATATTTAAAGAATTTTCAGTATTGGCCATATGTACAGGGGAAATGTTAGTAAAGCCACAGGAACGCCATATTTTTCCAACATTCTTCATTTCGCCTTATTTTGCAGAGGAAATCGAGAAAAATAATGGAAAATGATATATTTAATGATTTCTCGATATTGGGCGTTTGTGCAAAGGAAATATAAGTAGAAAGAGTGGAACGTCATATTTTTCCAGCATATTTCATTTCGCCTGATTTTTGATATATTTAAAGAATTTTCGGTATTGGCCATGTGTACAGGGGAAATGTAAGTACAGCACAGGAACACCATATTTTTCCAACATTCTTCATTTCGCCTTATTTTCCACAGGAAATCGAGAAAAATAATGGAAAATGATATATTATATGAATTCTCGATATTGGGCGTTTATTCAAAGGAAATACAAGTAAAATGAGTGGAACGCAATATTTTTCCAGGACTCTTCATTTCGCCTGATTTTTGATATATTTTAAGAATTTTCGGTATTGGCCATGTGTACAGGGGAAATGTTAGTAAAGCCACAGGAACGCCATATTTTTCCAACATTCTTCAATTCGCTTTATTTTGCAGAGGAAATCGAGAAAAATAATGGAAAATGATATATTTTATGAATTCTCGATATTGGGCGTTTATTCAAAGGAAATACAAGTAAAAAGAATGGAACGCAATATTTTTCCAGGATTCTTCATTTCGCCTGATTTTTGATATATATAAAGAATTTTCGGTATTAGCCGTGTGTACAGGGGGAATTTAAGTAAACCCACAGGAACGTCATATTATTCCAACGTTCTTCATTTCGCTTTATTTTGCAGAGGAAATCGAGAAAAATAATGAAAAATGATATATTTTATGAATTCTCGATATTGGGCGTTTATTCAAAGGAAATACAAGTAAAAAGAGTGGAACGCAATATTTTTCCAGGATTCTTCATTTCGCCTGATCTTTGATATACTTGAAAGAATTTTCGGTATTGGTCGTGTGTACAGGGGAAATGTTAGTAAAGCCACAGAAACGCCATATTTTTCCAACATTCTTCATTTCGCTTTATTTTGCAGAGGAAATCGAGAAAAATGATGGAAAATGATATATTTTATGAATTCTCGATATTGGGCGTTTATTCAAAGGAAATTCAAGTAAAATTAGTGGAACGCAATATTTTTCCAGGACTCTTCATTTCACCTGATTTTTGATATATTTTAAGAATTTTCGGTATTGGCCGTGTGTACAGGGGAAATGTAAGTAAACCCACAGAAAACCCATATTATTCCAACATTCTTCAATTCGCTTTATTTTGCAGAGGAAATCGAGAAAAATAATGGAAAATGATATATTTTATGAATTCTCGATATTGGGCGTTTATTCAAAGGAAATACAAGTACAAAGAGTGGAACGCAATATTTTGCCAGGATTCTTCATTTCGCCTGATTTTTGATATACTTGAAAGAATTTTCGGTATTGGCCGTGTGTACAGGGGAAATGTGTGTAAAGCACAGGAACACCATATTTTTCCAACATTCTTCAATTCGCTTTATTTTGCAGAGGAAATCGAGAAAAATAATGG
The DNA here is from genome assembly GCA_963971155.1 of Anthrax anthrax. Taxonomy (NCBI): domain Eukaryota; kingdom Metazoa; phylum Arthropoda; class Insecta; order Diptera; family Bombyliidae; genus Anthrax; species Anthrax anthrax. The sequence continues at coordinate 1,729,195 of OZ020122.1, forward strand.
AAAATGATATATTTTATGAATTCTCGATATTGGGCGTTTATTCAAAGGAAATACAAGTAAAAAGAGTGGAACGCAATATTTTTCCAGGATTCTTCATTTCACCTGATTTTTGATATATTTTAAGAATTTTCGGTATTGGCCGTGTGTACAGGGGGAATTTAAGTAAACCCACAGGAACGCCATATTATTCCAACGTTCTTCATTTCGCTTTATTTTGCAGAGAAAATCGAGAAAAATAATGGAAAATGATATATTTTATGAATTCTCGATATTGGGCGTTTATTCAAAGGAAATACAAGTACAAAGAGTGGAACGCAATATTTTGCCAGGATTCTTCATTTCGCCTGATTTTTGATATATTTAAAGAATTTCCCGTATTGGTCGTGTGTACAGGGGAAATGTAAGTAAAGCACAGGAACACCATATTTTTCCAACATTCTTCAATTCGCTTTATTTTGCAGAGGAAATCGAGAAAGATAATGGAAAATGATATATTTTAAGAATTTTCGGTATTGGCCGTGTATACAGGGGAAATGTAAGTAAACCCACAGAAACACCATATTATTCCAACATTCTTCAATTCGCTTTATTTTGCAGAGGAAATCGAGAAAAATAATGGAAAATGATATATTTTATGAATTCTTGATATTGGCGTTTATTCAAAGGAAATACAAGTAAAAAGAATGGAACGCAATATTTTTCCAGGATTCTTCATTTCGCCTGATTTTTGATATATATTAAGAATTTTCGGTATTAGCCGTGTGTACAGGGGGAATTTAAGTAAACCCACAGGAACGCCATATTATTCCAACATTCTTCATTTCGCCTTATTTTGCAGAGGAAATCGAGAAAAATAATGAAAAATGATATATTTTATGAATTCTCGATATTGGGCGTTTATTCAAAGGAAATACAAGTAAAAAGAGTGGAACGCAATATTTTTCCAGGATTCTTCATTTCGCCTGATTTTTGATATACTTGAATGAATTTTCGGTACTGGTCGTGTGTACAGGGGAAATGTTAGTAAAGCCACAGGAACGCCATATTTTTCCAACATTCTTCATTTCGCTTTATTTTGCAGAGGAAATCGAGAAAAATGATGGAAAATGATATATTTTATGAATTCTCGATATTGGGCGTTTATTCAAAGGAAATTCAAGTAAAATTAGTGGAACGCAATATTTTTCCAGGACTCTTCATTTCACCTGATTTTTGATATATTTTAAGAATTTTCGGTATTGGCCGTGTGTACAGGGGAAATGTAAGTAAAGCACAGGAACACCATATTTTTCCAACATTCTTCAATTCGCTTTATTTTGCAGAGGAAATCGAGAAAAATAATGGAAAATGATATATTTTATGAATTCTCGATATTGGGCGTTTATTCAAAGGAAATACAAGTAAAAAGAGTGGAACGCAATATTTTTCCAGGACTCTTCATTTCACCTGATTTTTGATATATTTTAAGAATTTTCGGTATTGGCCGTGTATACCGGGGAAATGTAAGTAAACCCACAGAAACACCATATTATTCCAACATTCTTCAATTAGCTTTATTTTGCAGAGGAAATCGAGAAAAATAATGGAAAATTATATATTTTATGAATTCTCGATATTGGGCGTTTATTCAAAGGAAATACAAGTAAAAAGAATGGAACGCAATATTTTTCCAGGATTCTTCATTTCGCCTGATTTTTGATATATATTAAGAATTTTCGGTATTAGCCGTGTGTACAGGGGGAATTTAAGTAAACCCACAGGAACGCCATATTATTCCAACGTTCTTCATTTCGCTTTATTTTGCAGAGAAAATCGAGAAAAATAATGGAAAATGATATATTTTATGAATTCTCGATATTGGGCGTTTATTCAAAGGAAATACAAGTAAAAAGAGTGGAACGCAATGTTTTTCCAGGATTCTTCATTTCGCCTGATTTTTGATATACTTGAAAGAATTTTCGGTATTGGTCGTGTGTACAGGGGAAATGTTAGTAAAGCCACAGGAACGCCATATTTTTCCAACATTCTTCATTTCGCTTTATTTTGCAGAGGAAATCGAGAAAAATGATGGAAAATGATATATTTTATGAATTCTCGATATTGGGCGTTTATACAAAGGAAATTCAAGTAAAATTAGTGGAACGCAATATTTTTCCAGGACTCTTCATTTCACCTGATTTTTGATATATTTTAAGAATTTTCGGTATTGGCCGTGTGTACAGGGGAAATGTAAGTAAAGCACAGGAACACCATATTATTCCAACATTCTTCAATTCGCTTTATTTTGCAGAGGAAATCGAGAAAAATGATGGAAAATGATATATTTTATGAATTCTCGATATTGGGCGTTTATTCAAAGGAAATTCAAGTAAAATTAGTGGAACGCAATATTTTTCCAGGACTCTTCATTTCACCTGATTTTTGATATATTTTAAGAATTTTCGGTATTGGCCGTGTGTACAGGGGAAATGTAAGTAAAGCACAGGAACACCATATTTTTCCAACATTCTTCAATTCGCTTTATTTTGCAGAGGAAATCGAGAAAAATAATGGAAAATGATATATTTTATGAATTCTCGATATTGGGCGTTTATTCAAAGGAAATACAAGTAAAAAGAGTGGAACGCAATATTTTTCCAGGACTCTTCATTTCACCTGATTTTTGATATATTTCAAGAATTTTCGGTATTGGCCGTGTATACAGGGGAAATGTAAGTAAACCCACAGAAACACCATATTATTCCAACATTCTTCAATTAGCTTTATTTTGCAGAGGAAATCGAGAAAAATAATGGAAAATGATATATTTTATGAATTCTCGATATTGGGCGTTTATTCAAAGGAAATACAAGTACAAAGAGTGGAACGCAATATTTTGCCAGGATTCTTCATTTCGCCTGATTTTTGATATATTTAAAGAATTTCCCGTATTGGTCGTGTGTACAGGGGAAATGTAAGTAAAGCACAGGAACACCATATTTTTCCAACATTCTTCAATTCGCTTTATTTTGCAGAGGAAATCGAGAAAAATAATGGAAAATGATATATTTTAAGAATTTTCGGTATTGGCCGTGTATACAGGGGAAATGTAAGTAAACCCACAGAAACACCATATTATTCCAACATTCTTCAATTCGCTTTATTTTGCAGAGGAAATCGAGAAAAATAATGGAAAATGATATATTTTATGAATTCTTGATATTGGCGTTTATTCAAAGGAAATACAAGTAAAAAGAATGGAACGCAATATTTTTTCAGGATTCTTCATTTCGCCTGATTTTTGATATATATTAAGAATTTTCGGTATTAGCCGTGTGTACAGGGGGAATTTAAGTAAACCCACAGGAACGCCATATTATTCCAACATTCTTCATTTCGCCTTATTTTGCAGAGGAAATCGAGAAAAATAATGAAAAATGATATATTTGATGAATTCTCGATATTGGGCGTTTATTCAAAGGAAATACAAGTAAAAAGAGTGGAACGCAATATTTTTCCAGGATTCTTCATTTCGCCTGATTTTTGATATACTTGAAAGAATTTTCGGTATTGGTCGTGTGTACAGGGGAAATGTTAGTAAAGCCACAGGAACGCCATATTTTTCCAACATTCTTCATTTCGCTTTATTTTGCAGAGGAAATCGAGAAAAATGATGGAAAATGATATATTTTATGAATTCTCGATATTGGGCGTTTATTCAAAGGAAATTCAAGTAAAATTAGTGGAACGCAATATTTTTCCAGGACTCTTCATTTCACCTGATTTTTGATATATTTTAAGAATTTTCGGTATTGGCCGTGTGTACAGGGGAAATGTAAGTAAAGCACAGGAACACCATATTTTTCCAACATTCTTCAATTCGCTTTATTTTGCAGAGGAAATCGAGAAAAATAATGGAAAATGATATATTTTATGAATTCTCGATATTGGGCGTTTATTCAAAGGAAATACAAGTAAAAAGAGTGGAACGCAATATTTTTCCAGGACTCTTCATTTCACCTGATTTTTGATATATTTTAAGAATTTTCGGTATTGGCCGTGTATACAGGGGAAATGTAAGTAAACCCACAGAAACACCATATTATTCCAACATTCTTCAATTAGCTTTATTTTGCAGAGGAAATCGAGAAAAATAATGGAAAATGATATATTTTATGAATTCTCGATATTGGGCGTTTATTCAAAGGAAATACAAGTAAAAAGAATGGAACGCAATATTTTTCCAGGATTCTTCATTTCGCCTGATTTTTGATATATATTAAGAATTTTCGGTATTAGCCGTGTGTACAGGGGGAATTTAAGTAAACCCACAGGAACGCCATATTATTCCAACATTCTTCATTTCGCCTTATTTTGCAGAGGAAATCGAGAAAAATAATGAAAAATGATATATTTTATGAATTCTCGATATTGGGCGTTTATTCAAAGGAAATACAAGTAAAAAGAGTGGAACGCGATATTTTTCCAGGATTCTTCATTTCGCCTGATTTTTGATATACTTGAAAGAATTTTCGGTATTGGTCGTGTGTACAGGGGAAATGTTAGTAAAGCCAAAGGAACGCCATATTTTTCCAACATTCTTCATTTCGCTTTATTTTGCAGAGGAAATCGAGAAAAATGATGGAAAATGATATATTTTATGAATTCTCGATATTGGGCGTTTATTCAAAGGAAATTCAAGTAAAATTAGTGGAACGCAATATTTTTCCAGGACTCTTCATTTCACCTGATTTTTGATATATTTTAAGAATTTTCGGTATTGGCCGTGTGTACAGGGGAAACGTAAGTAAAGCACAGAAAACCCATATTATTCCAACATTCTTCAATTAGCTTTATTTTGCAGAGGAAATCGAGAAAAATAATGGAAAATGATATATTTTATGAATTCTCGATATTGGGCGTTTATTCAAAGGAAATACAAGTAAAAAGAGTGGAACGCAATATTTTTCCAGGATTCTTCATTTCGCCTAATTTTTGATATATATTAAGAATTTTCGGTATTAGCCGTGTGTACAGGGGGAATTTAAGTAAACCCACAGGAACACCATATTTTTCCAACATTCTTCAATTCGCTTTATTTTGCAGAGGAAATCGAGAAAAATAATGGAAAATGATATATTTTAAGAATTTTCGGTATTGGCCGTGTATACAGGGGAAATGTAAGTAAACCCACAGAAACACCATATTATTCCAACATTTTTCAATTCGCTTTATTTTGCAGAGGAAATCGAGAAAAATAATGGAAAATGATATATTTTATGAATTCTTGATATTGGCGTTTATTCAAAGGAAATACAAGTAAAAAGAATGGAACGCAATATTTTTCCAGGATTCTTCATTTCGCCTGATTTTTGATATATATTAAGAATTTTCGGTATTAGCCGTGTGTACAGGGGGAATTTAAGTAAACCCACAGGAACGCCATATTATTCCAACATTCTTCATTTCGCCTTATTTTGCAGAGGAAATCGAGAAAAATAATGAAAAATGATATATTTTATGAATTCTCGATATTGGGCGTTTATTCAAAGGAAATACAAGTAAAAAGAGTGGAACGCAATATTTTTCCAGGATTCTTCATTTCGCCTGATTTTTGATATACTTGAAAGAATTTTCGGTATTGGTCGTGTGTACAGGGGAAATGTTAGTAAAGCCACAGGAACGCCATATTTTTCCAACATTCTTCATTTCGCTTTATTTTGCAGAGGAAATCGAGAAAAATGATGGAAAATGATATATTTTATGGATTCTCGATATTGGGCGTTTATTCAAAGGAAATTCAAGTAAAATTAGTGGAACGCAATATTTTTCCAGGACTCTTCATTTCACCTGATTTTTGATATATTTTAAGAATTTTCGGTATTGGCCGTGTGTACAGGGGAAATGTAAGTAAAGCACAGGAACACCATATTTTTCCAACATTCTTCAATTCGCTTTATTTTGCAGAGGAAATCGAGAAAAATAATGGAAAATGATATATTTATGAATTCTCGATATTGGGCGTTTATTCAAAGGAAATACAAGTAAAAAGAGTGGAACGCAATATTTTTCCAGGACTCTTCATTTCACCTGATTTTTGATATATTTTAAGAATTTTCGGTATTGGCCGTGTATACAGGGGAAATGTAAGTAAACCCACAGAAACACCATATTATTCCAACATTCTTCAATTAGCTTTATTTTGCAGAGGAAATCGAGAAAAATAATGGAAAATGATATATTTTATGAATTCTCGATATTGGGCGTTTATTCAAAGGAAATACAAGTAAAAAGAATGGAACGCAATATTTTTCCAGGATTCTTCATTTCGCCTGATTTTTGATATATATTAAGAATTTTCGGTATTAGCCGTGTGTACAGGGGAAATGTTAGTAAAGCCACAGGAACGCCATATTTTTCCAACATTCTTCATTTCGCTTTATTTTGCAGAGGAAATCGAGAAAAATGATGGAAAATGATATATTTTATGAATTCTCGATATTGGGCGTTTATTCAAAGGAAATTCAAGTAAAATTAGTGGAACGCAATATTTTTCCAGGACTCTTCATTTCACCTGATTTTTGATATATTTTAAGAATTCTCGGTATTGGCCGTGTGTACAGGGGAAACGTAAGTAAAGCACAGAAAACCCATATTATTCCAACATTCTTCAATTAGCTTTATTTTGCAGAGGAAATCGAGAAAAATAATGGAAAATGATATATTTTATGAATTCTCGATATTGGGCGTTTATTCAAAGGAAATACAAGTAAAAAGAGTGGAACGCAATATTTTTCCAGGATTCTTCATTTCGCCTAATTTTTGATATATATTAAGAATTTTCGGTATTAGCCGTGTGTACAGGGGGAATTTAAGTAAACCCACAGGAACACCATATTTTTCCAACATTCTTCAATTCGCTTTATTTTGCAGAGGAAATCGAGAAAAATAATGGAAAATGATATATTTTATGAATTCTCGATATTGGGCGTTTATTCAAAGGAAATACAAGTAAAAAGAGTGGAACGCAATATTTTTCCAGAACTCTTCATTTCACCTGATTTTTGATATATTTTAAGAATTTTCGGTATTGGCCGTGTATACAGGGGAAATGTAAGTAAACCCACAGAAACACCATATTATTCCAACATTCTTCAATTAGCTTTATTTTGCAGAGGAAATCGAGAAAAATAATGGAAAATGATATATTTTATGAATTCTCGATATTGGGCGTTTATTCAAAGGAAATACAAGTAAAAAGAATGGAACGCAATATTTTTCCAGGATTCTTCATTTCGCCTGATTTTTGATATATATTAAGAATTTTCGGTATTAGCCGTGTGTACAGGGGGAATTTAAGTAAACCCACAGGAACACCATATTTTTCCAACATTCTTCAATTAGCTTTATTTTGCAGAGGAAATCGAGAAAAATAATGGAAAATGATATATTTTATGAATTCTCGATATTGGGCGTTTATTCAAAGGAAATACAAGTAAAAAGAGTGGAACGCAATATTTTTCCAGAACTCTTCATTTCACCTGATTTTTGATATATTTTAAGAATTTTCGGTATTGGCCGTGTATACAGGGGAAATGTAAGTAAACCCACAGAAACACCATATTATTCCAACATTCTTCAATTAGCTTTATTTTGCAGAGGAAATCGAGAAAAATAATGGAAAATGATATATTTTATGAATTCTCGATATTGGGCGTTTATTCAAAGGAAATACAAGTAAAAAGAATGGAACGCAATATTTTTCCAGGATTCTTCATTTCGCCTGATTTTTGATATATATTAAGAATTTTCGGTATTGGCCGTGTGTACAGGGGAAACGTAAGTAAAGCACAGAAAACCCATATTATTCCAACATTCTTCAATTAGCTTTATTTTGCAGAGGAAATCGAGAAAAATAATGGAAAATGATATATTTTATGAATTCTCGATATTGGGCGTTTATTCAAAGGAAATACAAGTAAAAAGAGTGGAACGCAATATTTTTCCAGGATTCTTCATTTCGCCTAATTTTTGATATATATTAAGAATTTTCGGTATTAGCCGTGTGTACAGGGGGAATTTAAGTAAACCCACAGGAACACCATATTTTTCCAACATTCTTCAATTCGCTTTATTTTGCAGAGGAAATCGAGAAAAATAATGGAAAATGATATATTTTATGAATTCTCGATATTGGGCGTTTATTCAAAGGAAATACAAGTAAAAAGAGTGGAACGCAATATTTTTCCAGAACTCTTCATTTCACCTGATTTTTGATATATTTTAAGAATTTTCGGTATTGGCCGTGTATACAGGGGAAATGTAAGTAAACCCACAGAAACACCATATTATTCCAACATTCTTCAATTCGCTTTATTTTGCAGTGGAAATCGAGAAAAATAATGGAAAATGATATATTTTAAGAATTTTCGGTATTGGCCGTGTATACAGGGGAAATGTAAGTAAACCCACAGAAACACCATATTATTCCAACATTTTTCAATTCGCTTTATTTTGCAGAGGAAATCGAGAAAAATAATGGAAAATGATATATTTTATGAATTCTTGATATTGGCGTTTATTCAAAGGAAATACAAGTAAAAAGAATGGAACGCAATATTTTTCCAGGATTCTTCATTTCGCCTGATTTTTGATATACTTGAAAGAATTTTCGGTATTGGTCGTGTGTACAGGGGAAATGTTAGTAAAGCCACAGGAACGCCATATTTTTCCAACATTCTTCATTTCGCTTTATTTTGCAGAGGAAATCGAGAAAAATGATGGAAAATGATATATTTTATGGATTCTCGATATTGGGCGTTTATTCAAAGGAAATTCAAGTAAAATTAGTGGAACGCAATATTTTTCCAGGACTCTTCATTTCACCTGATTTTTGATATATTTTAAGAATTTTCGGTATTGGCCGTGTGTACAGGGGAAATGTAAGTAAAGCACAGGAACACCATATTTTTCCAACATTCTTCAATTCGCTTTATTTTGCAGAGGAAATCGAGAAAAATAATGGAAAATGATATATTTATGAATTCTCGATATTGGGCGTTTATTCAAAGGAAATACAAGTAAAAAGAGTGGAACGCAATATTTTTCCAGGACTCTTCATTTCACCTGATTTTTGATATATTTTAAGAATTTTCGGTATTGGCCGTGTATACAGGGGAAATGTAAGTAAACCCACAGAAACACCATATTATTCCAACATTCTTCAATTAGCTTTATTTTGCAGAGGAAATCGAGAAAAATAATGGAAAATGATATATTTTATGAATTCTCGATATTGGGCGTTTATTCAAAGGAAATACAAGTAAAAAGAATGGAACGCAATATTTTTCCAGGATTCTTCATTTCGCCTGATTTTTGATATATATTAAGAATTTTCGGTATTAGCCGTGTGTACAGGGGAAATGTTAGTAAAGCCACAGGAACGCCATATTTTTCCAACATTCTTCATTTCGCTTTATTTTGCAGAGGAAATCGAGAAAAATGATGGAAAATGATATATTTTATGAATTCTCGATATTGGGCGTTTATTCAAAGGAAATTCAAGTAAAATTAGTGGAACGCAATATTTTTCCAGGACTCTTCATTTCACCTGATTTTTGATATATTTTAAGAATTCTCGGTATTGGCCGTGTGTACAGGGGAAACGTAAGTAAAGCACAGAAAACCCATATTATTCCAACATTCTTCAATTAGCTTTATTTTGCAGAGGAAATCGAGAAAAATAATGGAAAATGATATATTTTATGAATTCTCGATATTGGGCGTTTATTCAAAGGAAATACAAGTAAAAAGAGTGGAACGCAATATTTTTCCAGGATTCTTCATTTCGCCTAATTTTTGATATATATTAAGAATTTTCGGTATTAGCCGTGTGTACAGGGGGAATTTAAGTAAACCCACAGGAACACCATATTTTTCCAACATTCTTCATTTCGCTTTATTTTGCAGAGGAAATCGAGAAAAATAATGGAAAATGATATATTTTATGAATTCTCGATATTGGGCGTTTATTCAAAGGAAATACAAGTAAAAAGAGTGGAACGCAATATTTTTCCAGAACTCTTCATTTCACCTGATTTTTGATATATTTTAAGAATTTTCGGTATTGGCCGTGTATACAGGGGAAATGTAAGTAAACCCACAGAAACACCATATTATTCCAACATTCTTCAATTAGCTTTATTTTGCAGAGGAAATCGAGAAAAATAATGGAAAATGATATATTTTATGAATTCTCGATATTGGGCGTTTATTCAAAGGAAATACAAGTAAAAAGAATGGAACGCAATATTTTTCCAGGATTCTTCATTTCGCCTTATTTTTGATATATATTAAGAATTTTCGGTATTAGCCGTGTGTACAGGGGGAATTTAAGTAAACCCACAGGAACGCCATATTATTCCAACATTCTTCATTTCGCCTTATTTTGCAGAGGAAATCGAGAAAAATAATGAAAAATTATATATTTTATGAATTCTCGATATTGGGCGTTTATTCAAAGGAAATACAAGTAAAAAGAGTGGAACGCGATATTTTTCCAGGATTCTTCATTTCGCCTGATTTTTGATATACTTGAAAGAATTTTCGGTATTGGTCGTGTGTACAGGGGAAATGTTAGAAAAGCCACAGGAACGCCATATTTTTCCAACATTCTTCATTTCGCTTTATTTTGCAGAGGAAATCGAGAAAAATGATGGAAAATGATATATTTTATGAATTCTCGATATTGGGCGTTTATTCAAAGGAAATTCAAGTAAAATTAGTGGAACGCAATATTTTTCCAGGACTCTTCATTTCACCTGATTTTTGATATATTTTAAGAATTTTCGGTATTGGCCGTGTGTACAGGGGAAACGTAAGTAAAGCACAGAAAACCCATATTATTCCAACATTCTTCAATTAGCTTTATTTTGCAGAGGAAATCGAGAAAAATAATGGAAAATGATATATTTTATGAATTCTCGATATTGGGCGTTTATTCAAAGGAAATACAAGTAAAAAGAGTGGAACGCAATATTTTTCCAGGATTCTTCATTTCGCCTAATTTTTGATATATATTAGGAATTTCGGTATTAGCCGTGTGTACAGGGGGAATTTAAGTAAACCCACAGGAACACCATATTTTTCCAACATTCTTCAATTCGCTTTATTTTGCAGAGGAAATCGAGAAAAATAATGGAAAATGATATATTATATGAATTCTCGATATTGGGCGTTTATTCAAAGGAAATACAAGTAAAAAGAGTGGAACGCAATATTTTTCCAGGACTCTTCATTTCACCTGATTTTTGATATATTTTAAGAATTTTCGGTATTGGCCGTGTATACAGGGGAAATGTAAGTAAACCCACAGAAACACCATATTATTCCAACATTCTTCAATTAGCTTTATTTTGCAGAGGAAATCGAGAAAAATGATGGAAAATGATATATTTTATGAATTCTCGATATTGGGCGTTTATTCAAAGGAAATTCAAGTAAAATTAGTGGAACGCAATATTTTTCCAGGACTCTTCATTTCACCTGATTTTTGATATATTTTAAGAATTTTCGGTATTGGCCGTGTATACAGGGGAAATGTAAGTAAAGCACAGGAACACAATATTATTCCAACATTCTTCAATTAGCTTTATTTTGCAGAGGAAATCGAGAAAAATAATGGAAAATTATATATTTTATGAATTCTCGATATTGGGCGTTTCTTCAAAGGAAATACAAGTAAAAAGAATGGAACGCAATATTTTTCCAGGATTCTTCATTTCGCCTGATTTTTGATATATATTAAGAATTTTCGGTATTAGCCGTGTGTACAGGGGGAATTTAAGTAAACCCACATTAACGCCATATTATTCCAACATTCTTCATTTCGCTTTATTTTGCAGAGGAAATCGAGAAAAATGATGGAAAATGATATATTTTATGAATTCTCGATATTGGGCGTTTATTCAAAGGAAATTCAAGTAAAATTAGTGGAACGCAATATTTTTCCAGGATTCTTCATTTCACCTGATTTTTGATATATATTAAGAATTTTCGGTAATTGCCGTGTGTACAGGGGGAATTTAAGTAAACCCACAGGAACGCCATATTATTCCAACATTCTTCATTTCGCCTTATTTTGCAGAGGAAATCGAGAAAAATAATGAAAAATGATATATTTTATGAATTCTCGATATTGGGCGTTTATTCAAAGGAAATACAAGTAAAAAGAGTGGAACGCAATATTTTTCCAGGACTCTTCATTTCACCTGATTTTTGATATATTTTAAGAATTTTCGGTATTGGCCGTGTATACAGGGGAAATGTAAGTAAACCCACAGAAACACCATATTATTCCAACATTCTTCAATTAGCTTTATTTTGCAGAGGAAATCGAGAAAAATAATGGAAAATGATATATTTTATGAATTCTCGATATTGGGCGTTTATTCAAAGGAAATATAAGTAAAAAGAGTGGAACGCAATATTTTTCCAGGACTCTTCATTTCGCCTGATTTTTGATATACTTTAAGAATTTTCTGTATTGGTCGTGTGTACAGCGGAAATGTAAGTAAACCCACAGAAACACCATATTATTCCAACATTCTTCAATTCGCTTTATTTTGCACAGAAAATCGAGAAAAATAATGGAAAATTATATATTTTATGAATTCTCAATATTGGGCGTTTATTCAAAGGAAATACAAGTAAAAAGAATGGAACGAAATATTTTTCCAGGATTCTTCATTTCGCCTGATTTTTGATATATATTAAGAATTTTCTGTATTGGTCGTGTGTACAGCGGAAAGGTAAGTAAACCCACAGAAACACCATATTATTCCAACATTCTTCAATTCGCTTTATTTTGCAGAAAAAATCGAGAAAAATAATGGAAAATTATATATTTTATGAATTCTCGATATTGGGCGTTTATTCAAAGGAAATACAAGTAAAAAGAATGGAACGCAATATTTTTCCAGGATTCTTCATTTCGCCTGATTTTCGATATATTTAAAGTATTTTCCGTATTGGCCGTGTGTACAGGGGAAATGTTAGTAAAGCCACAGGAGCGCCATATTTTTCCAATATTCTTCATTTCGCTTTATTTTGCAGAGGAAATAGAGAAAAATGATGGAAAATGATATATATTACGAATTCTCGATATTGGGCGTATTCAAAGGAAATACAAGTAAAGAGAGTGGAACGCAATATTTTTCCAGGATTCTTCATTTCGCCTGATTTTTGATATATATTAAGAATTTTCGGTAATTGCCGTGTGTACAAGGGGAATTTAAGTAAACCCACAGGAACGCCATATTATTCCAACATTCTTCAATTAGCTTTATTTTGCAGAGGAAATCGAGAAAAATAATGGAAAATGATATATTTTATGAATTCTCGATATTGGGCGTTTATTCAAAGGAAATTCAAGTAAAATTAGTGGAACGCAATATTTTTCCAGGACTCTTCATTTCACCTGATTTTTGATGTAAAGTATTTTAAGAATTTTCGGTATTGGCCGTGTGTACAGGGGAAATGTAAGTAAACCCACAGAAAACCCATATTATTCCAACATTCTTCAATTCGCTTTATTTTGCAGAGGAAATCGAGAAAAATAATGGAAAATGATATATTTTATGAATTCTCGATATTGGGCGTTTATTCAAAGGAAATACAAGTAAAAAGAGTGGAACGCAATATTTTGCCAGGATTCTTCATTTCGCCTGATTTTTGATATACTTGAAAGAATTTTCGGTATTGGTCGTGTGTACAGGGGAAATGTTAGTAAAGCCACAGGAACGCCATATTTTTCCAACATTCTTCATTTCGCCTTATTTTGCAGAGGAAATCGAGAAAAATAATGGAAAATGATATATTTTATGAATTCTCGATATTGGGCGTTTATTCAAAGGAAATACAAGTAAAAAGAGTGGAACGCAATATTTTTCCAGGATTCTTCATTTCGCCTGATTTTTGATATACTTGAAAGAATTTCCGGTATTGGTCGTGTGTACAGGGGAAATGTTAGTAAAGCCACAGGAACGCCATATTTTTCCAACATTCTTCATTTCGCCTTATTTTGCAGAGGAAATCGAGAAAAATAATGGAAAATGATATATTTTATGAATTCTCGATATTGGGCGTTCATTCAAAGGAAATACAAGTAAAATTAGTGGAACGCAATATTTTTCCAGGATTCTTCATTTCGCCTGATTTTTGATAGACTTGAAAGAATTTTCAGTATTGGCCATGTGTACAGGGGAAATGTTAGTAAAGCCACAGGAACGCCATATTTTTCCAACATTCTTCAATTCGCTTTATTTTGCACAGAAAATCGAGAAAAATAATGGAAAATTATATATTTTATGAATTCTCAATATTGGGCGTTTATTCAAAGGAAATACAAGTAAAAAGAATGGAACGAAATATTTTTCCAGGATTCTTCATTTCGCCTGATTTTTGATATATATTAAGAATTTTCTGTATTGGTCGTGTGTACAGCGGAAATGTAAGTAAACCCACAGAAACACCATATTATTCCAACATTCTTCAATTCGCTTTATTTTGCAGAAAAAATCGAGAAAAATAATGGAAAATTATATATTTTATGAATTCTCGATATTGGGCGTTTATTCAAAGGAAATACAAGTAAAAAGAATGGAACGCAATATTTTTCCAGGATTCTTCATTTCGCCTGATTTTCGATATATTTAAAGTATTTTCCGTATTGGCCGTGTGTACAGGGGAAATGTTAGTAAAGCCACAGGAGCGCCATATTTTTCCAACATTCTTCATTTCGCTTTATTTTGCAGAGGAAATAGAGAAAAATGATGGAAAATGATATATATTACGAATTCTCGATATTGGGCGTATTCAAAGGAAATACAAGTAAAGAGAGTGGAACGCAATATTTTTCCAGGATTCTTCATTTCGCCTGATTTTTGATATATATTAAGAATTTTCGGTAATTGCCGTGTGTACAAGGGGAATTTAAGTAAACCCACAGGAACGCCATATTATTCCAACATTCTTCATTTCGCCTTATTTTGCAGAGGAAATCGAGAAAAATAATGAAAAATGATATATTTTATGAATTCTCGATATTGGGCGTTTATTCAAAGGAAATACAAGTAAAAAGAGTGGAACGCAATATTTTTCCAGGACTCTTCATTTCGCCTGATTTTTGATATATTTTAAGAATTTTCGGTATTGGCCGTGTATACAGGGGAAATGTAAGTAAACCCACAGAAACACCATATTATTCCAACATTCTTCAATTAGCTTTATTTTGCAGAGGAAATCGAGAAAAATAATGGAAAATGATATATTTTATGAATTCTCGATATTGGGCGTTTATTCAAAGGAAATTCAAGTAAAATTAGTGGAACGCAATATTTTTCCAGGACTCTTCATTTCACCTGATTTTTGATGTAAAGTATTTTAAGAATTTTCGGTATTGGCCGTGTGTACAGGGGAAATGTTAGTAAAGCCACAGGAACGCCATATTTTTCCAACATTCTTCATTTCGCCTTATTTTGCAGAGGAAATCGAGAAAAATAATGGAAAATGATATATTTTATGAATTCTCGATATTGGGCGTTTATTCAAAGGAAATACAAGTAAAAAGAGTGGAACGCAATATTTTTCCAGGATTCTTCATTTCGCCTGATTTTTGATATACTTGAAAGAATTTCCGGTATTGGTCGTGTGTACAGGGGAAATGTTAGTAAAGCCACAGGAACGCCATATTTTTCCAACATTCTTCATTTCGCCTTATTTTGCAGAGGAAATCGAGAAAAATAATGGAAAATGATATATTTTATGAATTCTCGATATTGGGCGTTCATTCAAAGGAAATACAAGTAAAATTAGTGGAACGCAATATTTTTCCAGGATTCTTCATTTCGCCTGATTTTTGATAGACTTGAAAGAATTTTCAGTATTGGCCATGTGTACAGGGGAAATGTTAGTAAAGCCACAGGAACGCCATATTTTTCCAACATTCTTCATTTCGCTTTATTTTGCAGAGGAGATCGAGGAAAATGATGGAAAATGATATATTTTATGAATTCTCGATATTGGGCGTTTATTCAAAGGAAATACAAGTAAAAATAATGGAACGCAATATTTTTCGAGGATTCTTCATTTCGCCTGATTTTTGATATATTTAAAGAATTATCGGTATTGGCCATATGTACAGGGGAAATGTTAGTAAAGCCACAGGAACGCCATATTTTTCCAACATTCTTCATTTCGCCTTATTTTGCAGCTATAATCGAGAAAAATAATGGAAAATGATATATATTATTAATTGTCGATATTGGGCGTTTATTCAAAGGAAATACAAGTAAAATGAGTGGAGCGCAATATTTTTCCAGGACTCTTCATTTCGCCTGATTTTTGATATATTTTAAGAATTTTCGGTATTGGCCATGTGTACAGGGGAAATGTTAGTAAAACCACAGGAACGCCATATTTATCCAACATTCTTCATTTCGCTTTATTTTGCAGAGGAAATCGAGGAATATGATGGAAAATGATATATTTTATGAATTCTCTATATTGGACGTTTATTCAAAGGAAATACAAGTAAAAAGAGTGGAACGCAATATTTTTCCAGGATTCTTCATTTCGCCTGATTTTTGATATACTTTAAGAATTTTCGGTATTGGCCGTGTATACAGGAGGAATTTAAGTAAACCCAAAGGAACGTCATATTTTTCCATCATTATTCATTTCGCCTTATTTATCAGAGGAAATAGAGAAAAATGATGGAAAAAGATATATATTTTGAATTCTCGATATTGGGCATTTTTTCAAAGGAAATACAAGTAAAAAGAGCGGAACGTCATATTTTTCCAGGATTCTTCATTTCGCCTGATTTTTGATATATATTAAGAATTTTCGGTATTGGCCGTGTGTACAGGGGAAATGTAAGTAAAGCACAGGAACACCATATTTTTCCAACATTATTCATTTCGCCTTATTTTGCAGAGGAAATCGAGAAAAATAATGGAAAATGATATATTTTATGAATTCTCGATATTGGGCGTTTATTCAAAGGATATACAAGTAAAATGAGTGGAACGCAATATTTTTCCAGGACTCTTCATTTCGCCTGATTTTTGATATATTTAAAGAATTTCCCGTATTGGTCGTGTGTACAGGGGAAATGTTAGTAAAGCCACAGGAACGCCATATTTTTCCAACATTCTTAATTTCGCCTTATTTTCCACAGGAAATCGAGAAAAATAATGGAAAATTATATATTTTATGAATTCTCGATATTGGGCGTTTATTCAAAGGAAATACAAGTAAAAAGAATGGAACGCAATATTTTTCCAGGATTCTTCATTTCGCCTGATTTTCGATATATTTAAAGAATTTTCCGTATTGGCCGTGTGTACAGGGGAAATGTTAGTAAAGCCACAGGAACGCCATATTTTTCCAACATTCTTCATTTCGCTTTATTTTGCAGAGGAAATAGAGAAAAATGATGGAAAATGATATATATTATGAATTCTCGATATTGGGCGTATTCAAAGGAAATACAAGTAAAAAGAGTGGAACGCAATATTTTTCCAGGATTCTTCATTTCGCCTGATTATTGATATACTTTAAGAATTTTCGGTATTGGCCGTGTATACAGGAGGAATTTAAGTAAACCCAAAGGAACGTCATATTTTTCCATCATTATTCATTTCGCCTTATTTATCAGAGGAAATAGAGAAAAATGATGGAAAATGATATATATTTTGAATTCTCGATATTGGGCATTTTTTCAAAGGAAATACAAGTAAAAAGAGCGGAACGTCATATTTTTCCAGGATTCTTCATTTCGCCTGATTTTTGATATATATTAAGAATTTTCGGTATTGGCCGTGTGTACAGGGGAAATGTAAGTAAAGCACAGGAACACCATATTTTTCCAACATTATTCATTTCGCCTTATTTTGCAGAGGAAATCGAGAAAAATAATGGAAAATGATATATTTTATGAATTCTCGATATTGGGCGTTTATTCAAAGGAAATATAAGTAAAAAGAGTGGAACGCAATATTTTTCCAGGACTCTTCATTTCACCTGATATTTGATATATTTTAAGAATTTTCGGTATTGGCCGTGTATACAGGGGAAATGTAAGTAAACCCACAGAAACACCATATTATTCCAACATTCTTCAATTAGCTTTATTTTGCAGAGGAAATCGAGAAAAATAATGGAAAATGATATATTTTATGAATTCTCGATATTGGGCGTTTATTCAAAGGAAATTCAAGTAAAATTAGTGGAACGCAATATTTTTCCAGGACTCTTCATTTCACCTGATTTTTGATGTAAAGTATTTTAAGAATTTTCGGTATTGGCCGTGTGTACAGGGGAAATGTAAGTAAACCCACAGAAAACCCATATTATTCCAACATTCTTCAATTCGCTTTATTTTGCAGAGGAAATCGAGAAAAATAATGGAAAATGATATATTTTATGAATTCTCGATATTGGGCGTTTATTCAAAGGAAATACAAGTAAAAAGAGTGGAACGCAATATTTTTCCAGGATTCTTCATTTCGCCTGATTTTTGATATACTTTAAGAATTTTCTGTATTGGTCGTGTGTACAGCGGAAATGTAAGTAAACCCACAGAAACACCATATTATTCCAACATTCTTCAATTCGCTTTATTTTGCAGAGAAAATCGAGAAAAATAATGGAAAATTATATATTTTATGAATTCTCGATATTGGGCGTTTATTCAAAGGAAATTCAAGTAAAATTAGTGGAACGCAATATTTTTCCAGGACTCTTCATTTCACCTGATTTTTGATGTAAAGTATTTTAAGAATATTCGGTATTGGCCGTGTATACAGGGGAAATGTAAGTAAACCCACAGAAACACCATATTATTCCAACATTCTTCAATTAGCTTTATTTTGCAGAGGAAATCGAGAAAAATAATGGAAAATGATATATTTTATGAATTCTCGATATTGGGCGTTTATTCAAAGGAAATTCAAGTAGAATTAGTGGAACGCAATATTTTTCCAGGACTCTTCATTTCACCTGATTTTTGATATATTTTAAGAATTTTCGGTATTGGCCGTGTATACAGGGGAAATGTAAGTAAACCCACAGAAACACCATATTATTCCAACATTCTTCAATTAGCTTTATTTTGCAGAGGAAATCGAGAAAAATAATGGAAAATGATATATTTTATGAATTCTCGATATTGGGCGTTTATTCAAAGGAAATTCAAGTAAAATTAGTGGAACGCAATATTTTTCCAGGACTCTTCATTTCACCTGATTTTTGATGTAAAGTATTTTAAGAATTTTCGGTATTGGCCGTGTGTACAGGGGAAATGTAAGTAAACCCACAGAAACACCATATTATTCCAACATTCTTCAATTAGCTTTATTTTGCAGAGGAAATCGAGAAAAATAATGGAAAATGATATATTTTATGAATTCTCGATATTGGGCGTTTATTCAAAGGAAATTCAAGTAGAATTAGTGGAACGCAATATTTTTCGAGGATTCTTCATTTCGCCTGATTTTTGATATATTTTAAGAATTTTCGGTATTGGCCGTGTATACAGGGGAAATGTAAGTAAACCCACAGAAAACCCATATTATTCCAACATTCTTCAATTCGCTTTATTTTGCAGAGGAAATCGAGAAAAATAATGGAAAATGATATATTTTATGAATTCTCGATATTGGGCGTTTATTCAAAGGAAATACAAGTAAAAAGAGTGGAACGCAATATTTTTCCAGGATTCTTCATTTCGATTGATTTTTGATATACTTGAAAGAATTTTCGGTATTGGTCGTGTGTACAGGGGAAATGTTAGTAAAGCCACAGGAACGCCATATTTTTCCAACATTCTTCATTTCGCCTTATTTTGCAGAGGAAATCGAGAAAAATAATGGAAAATGATATATTTTATGAATTCTCGATATTGGGCGTTTATTCAAAGGAAATACAAGTAAAAAGAGTGGAACGCAATATTTTTCCAGGATTCTTCATTTCGCCTGATTTTTGATATACTTGAAAGAATTTCCGGTATTGGTCGTGTGTACAGGGGAAATGTTAGTAAAGCCACAGGAACGCCATATTTTTCCAACATTCTTCATTTCGCCTTATTTTGCAGAGGAAATCGAGAAAAATAATGGAAAATGATATATTTTATGAATTCTCGATATTGGGCGTTCATTCAAAGGAAATACAAGTAAAATTAGTGGAACGCAATATTTTTCCAGGATT
The DNA here is from genome assembly GCA_963971155.1 of Anthrax anthrax. Taxonomy (NCBI): domain Eukaryota; kingdom Metazoa; phylum Arthropoda; class Insecta; order Diptera; family Bombyliidae; genus Anthrax; species Anthrax anthrax. Next base: position 1,749,442 of record OZ020122.1, read on the forward strand.
CTTCATTTCGCCTGATTTTTGATAGACTTGAAAGAATTTTCAGTATTGGCCATGTGTACAGGGGAAATGTTAGTAAAGCCACAGGAACGCCATATTTTTCCAACATTCTTCATTTCGCCTTATTTTGCAGAGGAAATCGAGAAAAATAATGGAAAATGATATATTTTATGAATTCTCGATATTGGGCGTTCATTCAAAGGAAATACAAGTAAAATTAGTGGAACGCAATATTTTTCGAGGATTCTTCATTTCGCCTGATTTTTGATATATTTAAAGAATTATCGGTATTGGCCATATGTACAGGGGAAATGTTAGTAAAGCCACAGGAACGCCATATTTTTCCAACATTCTTCATTTCGCCTTATTTTGCAGCTATAATCGAGAAAAATAATGGAAAATGATATATATTATTAATTGTCGATATTGGGCGTTTATTCAAAGGAAATACAAGTAAAAAGAGTGGAACGCAATATTTTTCCAGGACTCTTCATTTCGCCTGATTTTTGATATACTTTAAGAATTTTCGGTATTGGCCGTGTGTACAGCGGAAATGTAAGTAAACCCACAGAAACACCATATTATTCCAACATTCTTCAATTCGCTTTATTTTGCAGAGGAAATCGAGAAAAATAATGGAAAATGATATATTTTATGAATTCTCGATATTGGGCGTTTATTCAAAGGAAATACAAGTAAAATTAGTGGAACGCAATATTTTTCCAGGATTCTTCATTTCGCCTGATTTTTGATAGACTTGAAAGAATTTCCGGTATTGGTCGTGTGTACAGGGGAAATGTTAGTAAAGCCACAGGAACGCCATATTTTTCCAACATTCTTCATTTCGCCTTATTTTGCAGAGGAAATCGAGAAAAATAATGGAAAATGATATATTTTATGAATTCTCGATATTGGGCGTTTATTCAAAGGAAATACAAGTAAAAATAATGGAACGCAATATTTTTCGAGGATTCTTCATTTCGCCTGATTTTTGATATATTTAAAGAATTATCGGTAATGGCCATATGTACAGGGGAAATGTTAGTAAAGCCACAGGAACGCCATATTTTTCCAACATTCTTCATTTCGCCTTATTTTGCAGAGGAAATCGAGAAAAATAATGGAAAATAATATATTTTATGAATTCTCGATATTGGGCGTTTATTCAAAGGAAATACAAGTAAAAAGAGTGGAACGCAATATTTTTCCAGGATTCTTCATTTCGCCTGATTTTTGATATACTTTAAGAATTTTCTGTATTGGTCGTGTGTACAGCGGAAATGTAAGTAAACCCACAGAAACACCATATTATTCCAACATTCTTCAATTCGCTTTATTTTGCAGAGGAAATCGAGAAAAATAATGGAAAATGATATATTTTATGAATTCTCGATATTGGGCGTTTATTCAAAGGAAATACAAGTAAAAAGAGTGGAACGCAATATTTTTCCAGGATTCTTCATTTCGCCTGATTTTTGATATACTTGAAAGAATTTTCGGTATTGGTCGTGTGTACAGGGGAAATGTTAGTAAAGCCACAGGAACGCCATATTTTTCCAACATTCTTCATTTCGCCTTATTTTGCAGAGGAAATCGAGAAAAATAATGGAAAATGATATATTTTATGAATTCTCGATATTGGGCGTTTATTCAAAGGAAATACAAGTAAAAAGAGTGGAACGCAATATTTTTCCAGGATTCTTCATTTCGCCTGATTTTTGATATACTTTAAGAATTTTCTGTATTGGTCGTGTGTACAGCGGAAATGTAAGTAAACCCACAGAAACACCATATTATTCCAACATTCTTCAATTCGCTTTATTTTGCAGAGGAAATCGAGAAAAATAATGGAAAATGATATATTTTATGAATTCTCGATATTGGGCGTTCATTCAAAGGAAATACAAGTAAAATTAGTGGAACGCAATATTTTTCCAGGATTCTTCATTTCGCCTGATTTTTGATATACTTGAAAGAATTTTCGGTATTGGTCGTGTGTACAGGGGAAATGTTAGTAAAGCCACAGGAACGCCATATTTTTCCAACATTCTTCATTTCGCCTTATTTTGCAGAGGAAATCGAGAAAAATAATGGAAAATGATATATTTTATGAATTCTCGATATTGGGCGTTCATTCAAAGGAAATACAAGTAAAATTAGTGGAACGCAATATTTTTCCAGGATTCTTCATTTCGCCTGATTTTTGATAGACTTGAAAGAATTTTCGGTATTGGCCGTGTGTACAGGGGAAATGTAAGTAAAGCACAGGAACACCATATTTTTCCAACATTATTCATTTCGCCTTATTTTGCAGAGGAAATCGAGAAAAATAATGGAAAATGATATATTTTATGAATTCTCGATATTGGGCGTTTATTCAAAGGATATACAAGTAAAATGAGTGGAACGCAATATTTTTCCAGGACTCTTCATTTCGCCTGATTTTTGATATATTTAAAGAATTTCCCGTATTGGTCGTGTGTACAGGGGAAATGTTAGTAAAGCCACAGGAACGCCATATTTTTCCAACATTCTTAATTTCGCCTTATTTTCCACAGGAAATCGAGAAAAATAATGGAAAATTATATATTTTATGAATTCTCGATATTGGGCGTTTATTCAAAGGAAATACAAGTAAAAAGAATGGAACGCAATATTTTTCCAGGATTCTTCATTTCGCCTGATTTTCGATATATTTAAAGAATTTTCCGTATTGGCCGTGTGTACAGGGGAAATGTTAGTAAAGCCACAGGAACGCCATATTTTTCCAACATTCTTCATTTCGCTTTATTTTGCAGAGGAAATAGAGAAAAATGATGGAAAATGATATATATTATGAATTCTCGATATTGGGCGTATTCAAAGGAAATACAAGTAAAAAGAGTGGAACGCAATATTTTTCCAGGATTCTTCATTTCGCCTGATTATTGATATACTTTAAGAATTTTCGGTATTGGCCGTGTATACAGGAGGAATTTAAGTAAACCCAAAGGAACGTCATATTTTTCCATCATTATTCATTTCGCCTTATTTATCAGAGGAAATAGAGAAAAATGATGGAAAATGATATATATTTTGAATTCTCGATATTGGGCATTTTTTCAAAGGAAATACAAGTAAAAAGAGCGGAACGTCATATTTTTCCAGGATTCTTCATTTCGCCTGATTTTTGATATACATTAAGAATTTTCGGTATTGGCCGTGTGTACAGGGGAAATGTAAGTAAAGCACAGTAACACCATATTTTTCCAACATTATTCATTTCGCCTTATTTTGCAGAGGAAATCGAGAAAAATAATGGAAAATGATATATTTTATGAATTCTCGATATTGGGCGTTTATTCAAAGGAAATATAAGTAAAAAGAGTGGAACGCAATATTTTTCCAGGACTCTTCATTTCACCTGATTTTTGATATATTTTAAGAATTTTCGGTATTGGCCGTGTATACAGGGGAAATGTAAGTAAACCCACAGAAACACCATATTATTCCAACATTCTTCAATTAGCTTTATTTTGCAGAGGAAATCGAGAAAAATAATGGAAAATGATATATTTTATGAATTCTCGATATTGGGCGTTTATTCAAAGGAAATTCAAGTAAAATTAGTGGAACGCAATATTTTTCCAGGACTCTTCATTTCACCTGATTTTTGATGTAAAGTATTTTAAGAATTTTCGGTATTGGCCGTGTGTACAGGGGAAATGTAAGTAAACCCACAGAAAACCCATATTATTCCAACATTCTTCAATTCGCTTTATTTTGCAGAGGAAATCGAGAAAAATAATGGAAAATGATATATTTTATGAATTCTCGATATTGGGCGTTTATTCAAAGGAAATACAAGTAAAAAGAGTGGAACGCAATATTTTTCCAGGATTCTTCATTTCGCCTGATTTTTGATATACTTTAAGAATTTTCTGTATTGGTCGTGTGTACAGCGGAAATGTAAGTAAACCCACAGAAACACCATATTATTCCAACATTCTTCAATTCGCTTTATTTTGCAGAGAAAATCGAGAAAAATAATGGAAAATTATATATTTTATGAATTCTCGATATTGGGCGTTTATTCAAAGGAAATACAAGTAAAAAGAATGGAACGCAATATTTTTCCAGGATTCTTCATTTCGCCTGATTTTCGATATATTTAAAGAATTTTCCGTATTGGCCGTGTGTACAGGGGAAATGTAAGTAAACCCACAGAAACACCATATTATTCCAACATTCTTCAATTCGCTTTATTTTGCAGAGAAAATCGAGAAAAATAATGGAAAATTATATATTTTATGAATTCTCGATATTGGGCGTTTATTCAAAGGAAATACAAGTAAAAAGAATGGAACGCAATATTTTTCCAGGATTCTTCATTTCGCCTGATTTTCGATATATTTAAAGAATTTTCCGTATTGGCCATGTGTACAGGGGAAATGTTAGTAAAGCCACAGGAACGCCATATTTTTCCAACATTCTTCATTTCGCTTTATTTTGCAGAGGAAATCGAGGAAAATGATGGAAAATGATATATTTTATGAATTCTCGATATTGGGCGTTTATTCAAAGGAAATACAAGTAAAAATAATGGAACGCAATATTTTTCGAGGATTCTTCATTTCGCCTGATTTATGATATATTTAAAGAATTATCGGTATTGGCCATATGTACAGGGGAAATGTTAGTAAAGCCACAGGAACGCCATATTTTTCCAACATTCTTCATTTCGCCTTATTTTGCAGCTATAATCGAGAAAAATAATGGAAAATGATATATATTATTAATTGTCGATATTGGGCGTTTATTCAAAGGAAATACAAGTAAAATGAGTGGAGCGCAATATTTTTCCAGGACTCTTCATTTCGCGTGATTTTTGATATATTTTAAGAATTTTCGGTATTGGCCATGTGTACAGGGGAAATGTTAGTAAAACCACAGGAACGCCATATTTATCCAACATTCTTCATTTCGCTTTATTTTGCAGAGGAAATCGAGGAATATGATGGAAAATGATATATTTTATGAATTCTCTATATTGGACGTTTATTCAAAGGAAATACAAGTAAAAAGAGTGGAACGCAATATTTTTCCAGGACTCTTCATTTCGCCTGATTTTTGATATACTTTAAGAATTTTCGGTATTGGCCGTGTATACAGGAGGAATTTAAGTAAACCCAAAGGAACGTCATATTTATCCATCATTATTCATTTCGCCTTATTTATCAGAGGAAATAGAGAAAAATGATGGAAAATGATATATATTTTGAATTCTCGATATTGGGCATTTTTTCAAAGGAAATACAAGTAAAAAGAGCGGAACGTCATATTTTTCCAGGATTCTTCATTTCGCCTGATTTTTGATATATATTGAGAATTTTCGGTATTGGCCGTGTGTACAGGGGAAATGTAAGTAAAGCACAGGAACACCATATTTTTCCAACATTATTCATTTCGCCTTATTTTGCAGAGGAAATCGAGAAAAATAATGGAAAATGATATATTTTATGAATTCTCGATATTGGGCGTTTATTCAAAGGAAATATAAGTAAAAAGAGTGGAACGCAATATTTTTCCAGGACTCTTCATTTCGCCTGATTTTTGATATACTTTAAGAATTTTCTGTATTGGTCGTGTGTACAGCGGAAATGTAAGTAAACCCACAGAAACACCATATTATTCCAACATTCTTCAATTCGCTTTATTTTGCAGAGAAAATTGAGAAAAATAATGGAAAATTATATATTTTATGAATTCTCGATATTGGGCGTTTATTCAAAGGAAATACAAGTAAAAAGAATGGAACGCAATATTTTTCCAGGATTCTTCATTTCGCCTGATTTTCGATATATTTAAAGAATTTTCCGTATTGGCCGTGTGTACAGGGGAAATGTTAGTAAAGCCACAGGAACGCCATATTTTTCCAACATTCTTCATTTCGCTTTATTTTGCAGAGGAAATAGAGAAAAATGATGGAAAATGATATATATTATGAATTCTCGATATTGGGCGTATTCAAAGGAAATACAAGTAAAAAGAGTGGAACGCAATACTTTTCCAGGATTCTTCATTTCGCATGATTTTTGATATATATTAAGAATTTTCGGTATTGGCCGTGTGTACAGGGGAAATGTAAGTAAAGCACAGGAACACCATATTTTTCCAACATTATTCATTTCGCCTTATTTTGCAGAGGAAATCGAGAAAAATAATGGAAAATGATATATTTTATGAATTCTCGATATTGGGCGTTTATTCAAAGGAAATATAAGTAAAAAGAGTGGAACGCAATATTTTTCCAGGACTCTTCATTTCGCCTGATTTTTGATATACTTTAAGAATTTTCTGTATTGGTCGTGTGTACAGCGGAAATGTAAGTAAACCCACAGAAACACCATATTATTCCAACATTCTTCAATTCGCTTTATTTTGCAGAGAAAATAGAGAAAAATAATGGAAAATGATATATATTATGAATTCTCGATATTGGGCGTATTCAAAGGAAATACAAGTAAAAAGAGTGGAACGCAATATTTTTCCAGGATTCTTCATTTCGCATGATTTTCGATATATTTAAAGAATTTTCCGTATTGGCCGTGTGTACAGGGGAAATGTTAGTAAACCCAAAGGAACGTCATATTTTTCCATCATTATTCATTTCGCCTTATTTATCAGAGGAAATAGAGAAAAATGATGGAAAATGATATATATTTTGAATTCTCGATATTGGGCATTTTTTCAAAGGAAATACAAGTAAAAAGAGCGGAACGTCATATTTTTCCAGGATTCTTCATTTCGCCTGATTTTTGATATATATTAAGAATTTTCGGTATTGGCCGTGTGTACAGGGGAATGTAAGTAAAGCACAGGAACACCATATTTTTCCAACATTATTCATTTCGCCTTATTTTGCAGAGGAAATCGAGAAAAATAATGGAAAATGATATATTTTATGAATTCTCGATATTGGGCGTATTCAAAGGAAATACAAGTAAAAAGAGTGGAACGCAATATTTTTCCAGGACTCTTCATTTCGCCTGATTTTTGATATACTTTAAGAATTTTCTGTATTGGTCGTGTGTACAGCGGAAATGTAAGTAAACCCAAAGGAACGTCATATTTTTCCATCATTATTCATTTCGCCTTATTTATCAGAGGAAATAGAGAAAAATGATGGAAAATTATATATATTATGAATTCTCGATATTGGGCGTTTATTCAAAGGAAATACAAGTAAAAAGAATGGAACGCAATATTTTTCCAGGATTCTTCATTTCGCCTGATTTTCGATATATTTAAAGAATTTTCCGTATTGGCCGTGTGTACAGGGGAAATGTTAGTAAAGCCACAGGAACGCCATATTTTTCCAACATTCTTCATTTCGCTTTATTTTGCAGAGGAAATAGAGAAAAATGATGGAAAATGATATATATTATGAATTCTCGATATTGGGCGTATTCAAAGGAAATACAAGTAAAAAGAGTGGAACGCAATATTTTTCCAGGATTCTTCATTTCGCATGATTTTTGATATATATTAAGAATTTTCGGTATTGGCCGTGTGTACAGGGGAAATGTAAGTAAAGCACAGGAACACCATATTTTTCCAACATTATTCATTTCGCCTTATTTTGCAGAGGAAATCGAGAAAAATAATGGAAAATGATATATTTTATGAATTCTCGATATTGGGCGTTTATTCAAAGGAAATATATGTAAAAAGAGTGGAACGCAATATTTTTCCAGGACTCTTCATTTCGCCTGATTTTTGATATACTTTAAGAATTTTCTGTATTGGTCGTGTGTACAGCGGAAATGTAAGTAAACCCACAGAAACACCATATTATTCCAACATTCTTCAATTCGCTTTATTTTGCAGAGAAAATAGAGAAAAATAATGGAAAATGATATATATTATGAATTCTCGATATTGAAAGTTTATTCAAAGGAAATACAAGTAAAAAGAGTGGAACGCAATATTTTTCCAGGATTCTTCATTTCGCATGATTTTCGATATATTTAAAGAATTTTCCGTATTGGCCGTGTGTACAGGGGAAATGTTAGTAAAGCCACAGGAACGCCATATTTTTCCAACATTCTTCATTTCGCTTTATTTTGCAGAGGAAATAGAGAAAAATAATGGAAAATGATATACTATATATTATGAATTCTCGATATTGGGCGTATTCAAAGGAAATACAAGTAAAAAGAGTGGAACGCAATATTTTTCCAGGACTCTTCATTTCGCTTGATTTTTGATATATTTTAAGAATTTTCGGTATTGGCCATGTGTACAGGGGAAATGTTAGTAAACCCACAGGAACGACATATTATTCCAACATTCTTCATTTCGCTTTATTTTGCAGAGGAAATAGAGAAAAATGATGGAAAATGATATATATTATGAATTCTCGATATTGGGCGTATTCAAAGGAAATACAAGTAAAAAGAGTGGAACGCAATATTTTTCCAGGACTCTTCATTTCGCCTGATTATTGATATACTTTAAGAATTTTCGGTATTGGCCGTGTATACAGGAGGAATTTAAGTAAACCCAAAGGAACGTCATATTTTTCCATCATTATTCATTTCGCCTTATTTATCAGAGGAAATAGAGAAAAATGATGGAAAATGATATATATTTTGAATTCTCGATATTGGGCATTTTTTCAAAGGAAATACAAGTAAAAAGAGCGGAACGTCATATTTTTCCAGGATTCTTCATTTCGCCTGATTTTTGATATATATTAAGAATTTTCCGTATTGGCCGTGTGTACAGGGGAAATGTTAGTAAAGCCACAGGAGCGCCATATTTTTCCAACATTCTTCATTTCGCTTTATTTTGCAGAGGAAATAGAGAAAAATGATGGAAAATGATATATATTACGAATTCTCGATATTGGGCGTATTCAAAGGAAATACAAGTAAAGAGAGTGGAACGCAATATTTTTCCAGGATTCTTCATTTCGCCTGATTTTTGATATACTTTAAGAATTTTCGGTATTGGCCGTGTATACAGGAGGAATTTAAGTAAACCCAAAGGAACGCCATATTATTCCAACATTCTTCATTTCGCCTTATTTTGCAGAGGAAATCGAGAAAAATAATGAAAAATGATATATTTTATGAATTCTCGATATTGGGCGTTTATTCAAAGGAAATACAAGTAAAAAGAGTGGAACGCAATATTTTTCCAGGATTCTTCATTTCGCCTGATTTTTGATATACTTGAAAGAATTTTCGGTATTGGTCGTGTGTGCAGGGGAAATGTTAGTAAAGCCACAGGAACGCCATATTTTTCCAACATTCTTCAATTAGCTTTATTTTGCAGAGGAAATCGAGAAAAATAATGGAAAATGATATATTTTATGAATTCTCGATATTGGGCGTTTATTCAAAGGAAATTCAAGTAAAATTAGTGGAACGCAATATTTTTCCAGGACTCTTCATTTCACCTGATTTTTGATGAAAAGTATTTTAAGAATTTTCGGTATTGGCCGTGTGTACAGGGGAAATGTAAGTAAACCCACAGAAAACCCATATTATTCCAACATTCTTCAATTCGCTTTATTTTGCAGAGGAAATCGAGAAAAATAATGGAAAATGATATATTTTATGAATTCTCGATATTGGGCGTTTATTCAAAGGAAATACAAGTAAAAAGAGTGGAACGCAATATTTTTCCAGGATTCTTCATTTCGCCTGATTTTTGATATACTTGAAAGAATTTTCGGTATTGGTCGTGTGTACAGGGGAAATGTTAGTAAAGCCACAGGAACGCCATATTTTTCCAACATTCTTCATTTCGCCTTATTTTGCAGAGGAAATCGAGAAAAATAATGGAAAATGATATATTTTATGAATTCTCGATATTGGGCGTTTATTCAAAGGAAATACAAGTAAAAAGAGTGGAACGCAATATTTTTCCAGGATTCTTCATTTCGCCTGATTTTTGATATACTTGAAAGAATTTCCGGTATTGGTCGTGTGTACAGGGGAAATGTTAGTAAAGCCACAGGAACGCCATATTTTTCCAACATTCTTCATTTCGCCTTATTTTGCAGAGGAAATCGAGAAAAATAATGGAAAATGATATATTTTATGAATTCTCGATATTGGGCGTTCATTCAAAGGAAATACAAGTAAAATTAGTGGAACGCAATATTTTTCCAGGATTCTTCATTTCGCCTGATTTTTGATAGACTTGAAAGAATTTTCAGTATTGGCCATGTGTACAGGGGAAATGTTAGTAAAGCCACAGGAACGCCATATTTTTCCAACATTCTTCATTTCGCCTTATTTTGCAGAGGAAATCGAGAAAAATAATGGAAAATGATATATTTCATGAATTCTCGATATTGGGCGTTTATTCAAAGGAAATACAAGTAAAAAGAGTGGAACGCAATATTTTTCCAGGATTCTTCATTTCGCATGATTTTCGATATATTTAAAGAATTTTCCGTATTGGCCGTGTGTACAGGGGAAATGTTAGTAAAGCCACAGGAACGCCATATTTTTCCAACATTCTTCATTTCGCTTTATTTTGCAGAGGAAATAGAGAAAAATAATGGAAAATGATATACTATATATTATGAATTCTCGATATTGGGCGTATTCAAAGGAAATACAAGTAAAAAGAGTGGAACGCAATATTTTTCCAGGACTCTTCATTTCGCTTGAATTTTGATATATTTTAAGAATTTTCGGTATTGGCCATGTGTACAGGGGAAATGTTAGTAAACCCACAGGAACGACATATTATTCCAACATTCTTCATTTCGCTTTATTTTGCAGAGGAAATAGAGAAAAATGATGGAAAATGATATATATTATGAATTCTCGATATTGGGCGTATTCAAAGGAAATACAAGTAAAAAGAGTGGAACGCAATATTTTTCCAGGATTCTTCATTTCGCATGATTTTCGATATATTTAAAGAATTTTCCGTATTGGCCGTGTGTACAGGGGAAATGTTAGTAAAGCCACAGGAACGCCATATTTTTCCAACATTCTTCATTTCGCTTTATTTTGCAGAGGAAATAGAGAAAAATAATGGAAAATGATATACTATATATTATGAATTCTCGATATTGGGCGTATTCAAAGGAAATACAAGTAAAAAGAGTGGAACGCAATATTTTTCCAGGACTCTTCATTTCGCTTGATTTTTGATATATTTTAAGAATTTTCGGTATTGGCCATGTGTACAGGGGAAATGTTAGTAAACCCACAGGAACGACATATTATTCCAACATTCTTCATTTCGCTTTATTTTGCAGAGGAAATAGAGAAAAATGATGGAAAATGATATATATTATGAATTCTCGATATTGGGCGTATTCAAAGGAAATACAAGTAAAAAGAGTGGAACGCAATATTTTTCCAGGACTCTTCATTTCGCCTGATTATTGATATACTTTAAGAATTTTCGGTATTGGCCGTGTATACAGGAGGAATTTAAGTAAACCCAAAGGAACGTCATATTTTTCCATCATTATTCATTTCGCCTTATTTATCAGAGGAAATAGAGAAAAATGATGGAAAATGATATATATTTTGAATTCTCGATATTGGGCATTTTTTCAAAGGAAATACAAGTAAAAAGAGCGGAACGTCATATTTTTCCAGGATTCTTCATTTCGCCTGATTTTTGATATATATTAAGAATTTTCGGTAATTGCCGTGTGTACAGGGGGAATTTAAGTAAACCCACAGGAACGCCATATTATTCCAACATTCTTCATTTCGCCTTATTTTGCAGAGGAAATCGAGAAAAATAATGGAAAATGATATATTTTATGAATTCTCGATATTGGGCGTATTCAAAGGAAATACAAGTAAAGAGAGTGGAACGCAATATTTTTCCAGGATTCTTCATTTCGCCTGATTTTTGATATATATTAAGAATTTTCGGTAATTGCCGTGTGTACAGGGGGAATTTAAGTAAACCCACAGGAACGCCATATTATTCCAACATTCTTCATTTCGCCTTATTTTGCAGAGGAAATCGAGAAAAATAATGAAAAATGATATATTTTATGAATTCTCGATATTGGGCGTTTATTCAAAGGAAATACAAGTAAAAAGAGTGGAACGCAATATTTTTTCAGGACTCTTCATTTCACCTGATTTTTGATATATTTTAAGAATTTTCGGTATTGGCCGTGTATACAGGGGAAATGTAAGTAAACCCACAGAAACACCATATTATTGCAACATTCTTCAATTAGCTTTATTTTGCAGAGGAAATCGAGAAAAATAATGGAAAATGATATATTTTATGATTTCTCGATATTGGGCGTTTATTCAAAGGAAATTCAAGTAAAATTAGTGGAACGCAATATTTTTCCAGGACTCTTCATTTCACCTGATTTTTGATGTAAAGTATTTTAAGAATTTTCGGTATTGGCCGTGTGTACAGGGGAAATGTAAGTAAACCCACAGAAAACCCATATTATTCCAACATTCTTCAATTCGCTTTATTTTGCAGAGGAAATCGAGAAAAATAATGGAAAATGATATATTTTATGAATTCTCGATATTGGGCGTTTATTCAAAGGAAATACAAGTAAAAAGAGTGGAACGCAATATTTTTCCAGGATTCTTCATTTCGCCTGATTTTTGATATACTTGAAAGAATTTTCGGTATTGGTCGTGTGTACAGGGGAAATGTTAGTAAAGCCACAGGAACGCCATATTTTTCCAACATTCTTCATTTCGCCTTATTTTGCAGAGGAAATCGAGAAAAATAATGGAAAATGATATATTTTATGAATTCTCGATATTGGGCGTTTATTCAAAGGAAATACAAGTAAAAAGAGTGGAACGCAATATTTTTCCAGGATTCTTCATTTCGCCTGATTTTCGATATACTTGAAAGAATTTCCGGTATTGCTCGTGTGTACAGGGGAAATGTTAGTAAAGCCACAGGAACGCCATATTTTTCCAACATTCTTCATTTCGCCTTATTTTGCAGAGGAAATCGAGAAAAATAATGGAAAATGATATATTTTATGAATTCTCGATATTGGGCGTTCATTCAAAGGAAATACAAGTAAAATTAGTGGAACGCAATATTTTTCCAGGATTCTTCATTTCGCCTGATTTTTGATAGACTTGAAAGAATTTTCAGTATTGGCCATGTGTACAGGGGAAATGTTAGTAAAGCCACAGGAACGCCATATTTTTCCAACATTCTTCATTTCGCTTTATTTTGCAGAGGAAATCGAGAAAAATAATGAAAAATTATATATTTTATGAATTCTCGATATTGGGCGTTTATTCAAAGGAAATACAAGTAAAAAGAGTGGAACGCGATATTTTTCCAGGATTCTTCATTTCGCCTGATTTTTGATATATTTAAAGAATTATCGGTATTGGCCATATGTACAGGGGAAATGTTAGTAAAGCCACAGGAACGCCATATTTTTCCAACATTATTCATTTCGCCTTATTTTGCAGAGGAAATCGAGAAAAATAATGGAAAATGATATATTTTATGAATTCTCGATATTGGGCGTTTATTCAAAGGAAATATAAGTAAAAAGAGTGGAACGCAATATTTTTCCAGGACTCTTCATTTCGCCTGATTTTTGATATACTTTAAGAATTTTCTGTATTGGTCGTGTGTACAGCGGAAATGTAAGTAAACCCACAGAAACACCATATTATTCCAACATTCTTCAATTCGCTTTATTTTGCAGAGAAAATCGAGAAAAATAATGGAAAATGATATATTTTATGAATTCTCGATATGGGGCGTTTATTCAAAGGAAATACAAGTAAAAAGAGTGGAACGCAATATTTTTCCAGGACTCTTCATTTCACCTGATTTTTGAGATATTTTAAGAATTTTCGGTATTGGCCGTGTATACAGGGGAAATGTAAGTAAACCCACAGAAACACCATATTATTCCAACATTCTTCAATTAGCTTTATTTTGCAGAGGAAATCGAGAAAAATAATGGAAAATTATATATTTTATGAATTCTCGATATTGGGCGTTTATTCAAAGGAAATACAAGTAAAAAGAATGGAACGCAATATTTTTCCAGGATTCTTCATTTCGCCTGATTTTTGATATATATTAAGAATTTTCGGTATTAGCCGTGTGTACAGGGGGAATTTAAGTAAACCCACAGGAACGCCATATTATTCCAACATTCTTCATTTCGCTTTATTTTGCAGAGGAAATCGAGAAAAATGATGGAAAATGATATATTTTATGAATTCTCGATATTGGGCGTTTATTCAAAGGAAATTCAAGTAAAATTAGTGGAACGCAATATTTTTCCAGGATTCTTCATTTCACCTGATTTTTGATATATTTTAAGAATTTTCGGTATTGGCCGTGTGTACAGGGGAAATGTAAGTAAAGCACAGGAACACCATATTTTTCCAACATTCTTCAATTCGCTTTATTTTGCAGAAAAAATCGAGAAAAATAATGGAAAATGATATATTTTATGAATTCTCGATATGGGGCGTTTATTCAAAGGAAATATAAGTAAAAAGAGTGGAACGCAATATTTTTCCAGGACTCTTCATTTCGCCTGATTTTTGATATACTTTAAGAATTTTCTGTATTGGTCGTGTGTACAGCGGAAATGTAAGTAAACCCACAGAAACACCATATTATTCCAACATTCTTCAATTCGCTTTATTTTGCAGAGAAAATCGAGAAAAATAATGGAAAATTATATATTTTATGAGTTCTCGATATTGGGCGTTTATTCAAAGGAAATACAAGTAAAAAGAATGGAACGCAATATTTTTCCAGGATTCTTCATTTCGCCTGATTTTCGATATATTTAAAGAATTTTCCGTATTGGCCGTGTGTACAGGGGAAATGTTAGTAAAGCCACAGGAGCGCCATATTTTTCCAACATTCTTCATTTCGCTTTATTTTGCAGAGGAAATAGAGAAAAATGATGGAAAATGATATATATTACGAATTCTCGATATTGGGCGTATTCAAAGGAAATACAAGTAAAGAGAGTGGAACGCAATATTTTTCCAGGATTCTTCATTTCGCCTGATTTTTGATATATATTAAGAAATTTCGGTAATTGCCGTGTGTACAGGGGGAATTTAAGTAAACCCACAGGAACGCCATATTATTCCAACATTCTTCATTTCGCCTTATTTTGCAGAGGAAATCGAGAAAAATAATGAAAAATGATATATTTTATGAATTCTCGATATTGGGCGTTTATTCAAAGGAAATACAAGTAAAAAGAGTGGAACGCAATATTTTTCCAGGACTCTTCATTTCACCTGATTTTTGATATATTTTAAAAATTTTCGGTATTGGCCGTGTATACAGGGGAAATGTAAGTAAACCCACAGAAACACCATATTATTCCAACATTCTTCAATTAGCTTTATTTTGCAGAGGAAATCGAGAAAAATAATGGAAAATGATATATTTTATGAATTCTCGATATTGGGCGTTTATTCAAAGGAAATTCAAGTAAAATTAGTGGAACGCAATATTTTTCCAGGACTCTTCATTTCACCTGATTTTTGATGTAAAGTATTTTAAGAATTTTCGGTATTGGCCGTGTGTACAGGGGAAATGTAAGTAAACCCACAGAAAACCCATATTATTCCAACATTCTTCAATTCGCTTTATTTTGCAGAGGAAATCGAGAAAAATAATGGAAAATGATATATTTTATGAATTCTCGATATTGGGCGTTTATTCAAAGGAAATACAAGTAAAAAGAGTGGAACGCAATATTTTTCCAGGATTCTTCATTTCGCCTGATTTTTGATATACTTGAAAGAATTTTCGGTATTGGTCGTGTGTACAGGGGAAATGTTAGTAAAGCCACAGGAACGCCATATTTTTCCAACATTCTTCATTTCGCCTTATTTTGCAGAGGAAATCGAGAAAAATAATGGAAAATGATATATTTTATGAATTCTCGATATTGGGCGTTTATTCAAAGGAAATACAAGTAAAAAGAGTGGAACGCAATATTTTTCCAGGATTCTTCATTTCGCCTGATTTTTGATATACTTGAAAGAATTTCCGGTATTGGTCGTGTGTACAGGGGAAATGTTAGTAAAGCCACAGGAACGCCATATTTTTCCAACATTCTTCATTTCGCCTTATTTTGCAGAGGAAATCGAGAAAAATAATGGAAAATGATATATTTTATGAATTCTCGATATTGGGCGTTCATTCAAAGGAAATACAAGTAAAATTAGTGGAACGCAATATTTTTCCAGGATTCTTCATTTCGCCTGATTTTTGATAGACTTGAAAGAATTTTCAGTATTGGCCATGTGTACAGGGGAAATGTTAGTAAAGCCACAGGAACGCCATATTTTTCCAACATTCTTCATTTCGCTTTATTTTGCAGAGGAAATCGAGGAAAATGATGGAAAATGATATATTTTATGAATTCTCGATATTGGGCGTTTATTCAAAGGAAATACAAGTAAAAATAATGGAACGCAATATTTTTCGAGGATTCTTCATTTCGCCTGATTATTGATATATTTAAAGAATTATCGGTATTGGCCATATGTACAGGGAAACTGTTAGTAAAGCCACAGGAACGCCATATTTTTCCAACATTCTTCATTTCGCCTTATTTTGCAGAGGAAATCGAGAAAAATAATGGAAAATGATATATTTTATGAATTCTCGATATTGGGCGTATTCAAAGGAAATACAAGTAAAGAGAGTGGAACGCAATATTTTTCCAGGATTCTTCATTTCGCCTGATTTTTGATATACTTGAAAGAATTTTCGGTATTGGTCGTGTGTACAGGGGAAATGTTAGTAAAACCACAGGAACGCCATATTATTCCAACATTCTTCATTTCGCTTTATTTTGCAGAGGAAATCGAGGAATATGATGGAAAATGATATATTTTATGAATTCTCTATATTGGACGTTTATTCAAAGGAAATACAAGTAAAAAGAGTGGAACGCAATATTTTTCCAGGACTCTTCATTTCGCCTGATTTTTGATATACTTTAAGAATTTTCGGTATTGGCCGTGTATACAGGAGGAATTTAAGTAAACCCAAAGGAACGTCATATTTTTCCATCATTATTCATTTCGCCTTATTTATCAGAGGAAATAGAGAAAAATGATTGAAAATGATATATATTTTGAATTCTCGATATTGGGCATTTTTTCAAAGGAAATACAAGTAAAAAGAGCGGAACGTCATATTTTTCCAGGATTCTTCATTTCGCCTGATTTTTGATATATATTAAGAATTTTCGGTATTGGCCGTGTGTACAGGGGAAATGTAAGTAAAGCACAGGAACACCATATTTTTCCAACATTATTCATTTCGCCTTATTTTGCAGAGGAAATCGAGAAAAATAATGGAAAATGATATATTTTATGAATTCTCGATATTGGGCGTTTATTCAAAGGAAATATAAGTAAAAAGAGTGGAACGCAATATTTTTCCAGGACTCTTCATTTCGCCTGATTTTTGATATACTTTAAGAATTTTCTGTATTGGTCGTGTGTACAGCGGAAATGTAAGTAAACCCACAGAAACACCATATTATTCCAACATTCTTCAATTCGCTTTATTTTGCAGAGAAAATCGAGAAAAATAATGGAAAATTATATATATTATGAATTCTCGATATTGGGCGTTTATTCAAAGGAAATACAAGTAAAAAGAATGGAACGCAATATTTTTCCAGGATTCTTCATTTCGCCTGATTTTCGATATATTTAAAGAATTTTCCGTATTGGCCGTGTGTACAGGGGAAATGTTAGTAAAGCCACAGGAACGCCATATTTTTCCAACATTCTTCATTTCGCCTTATTTTGCAGAGGAAATAGAGAAAAATGATGGAAAATGATATATATTATGAATTCTCGATATTGGGCGTATTCAAAGGAAATACAAGTAAAAAGAGTGGAACGCAATATTTTTCCAGGATTCTTCATTTCGCCTGATTATTGATATACTTTAAGAATTTTCGGTATTGGCCGTGTATACAGGAGGAATTTAAATAAACCCAAAGGAACGTCATATATTTCCATCATTATTCATTTCGCCTTATTTATCAGAGGAAATCGAGAAAAATAATGAAAAATGATATATTTTATGAATTCTCGATATTGGGCGTTTATTCAAAGGAAATCCAAGTAAAAAGAGTGGAACGCAATATTTTTCCAGGATTCTTCATTTCGCCTGATTTTTGATATACTTGAAAGAATTTTCGGTATTGGTCGTGTGTACAGGGGAAATGTTAGTAAAGCCACAGGAACGCCATATTTTTCCAACATTCTTCATTTCGCCTTATTTTGCAGAGGAAATCGAGAAAAATAATGGAAAATGATATATTTTATGAATTCTCGATATTGGGCGTATTCAAAGGAAATACAAGTAAAGAGAGTGGAACGCAATATTTCTCCAGGATTCTTCATTTCGCCTGATTTTTGATATATATTAAGAATTTTCGGTAATTGCCGTGTGTACAGGGGGAATTTAAGTAAACCCACAGGAACGCCATATTATTCCAACATTCTTCATTTCGCCTTATTTTGCAGAGGAAATCGAGAAAAATAATGAAAAATGATATATTTTATGAATTCTCGATATTGGGCGTTTATTCAAAGGAAATACAAGTAAAAAGAGTGGAACGCAATATTTTTCCAGGACTCTTCATTTCACCTGATTTTTGATATATTTTAAGAATTTTCGGTATTGGCCGTGTATACAGGGGAAATGTAAGTAAACCCACAGAAACACCATATTATTGCAACATTCTTCAATTAGCTTTATTTTGCAGAGGAAATCGAGAAAAATAATGGAAAATGATATATTTTATGAATTCTCGATATTGGGCGTTTATTCAAAGGAAATTCAAGTAAAACTAGTGGAACGCAATATTTTTCCAGGATTCTTCATTTCGCCTGATTTTCGATATATTTAAAGAATTTTCCGTATTGGCCGTGTGTACAGGGGAAATGTTAGTAAAGCCACAGGAACGCCATATTTTTCCAACATTCTTCATTTCGCTTTATTTTGCAGAGGAAATAGAGAAAAATGATGGAAAATGATATATATTACGAATTCTCGATATTGGGCGTATTCAAAGGAAATACAAGTAAAGAGAGTGGAACGCAATATTTTTCCAGGATTCTTCATTTCGCCTAATTTTTGATATATATTAAGAATTTTCGGTAATTGCCGTGTGTACAGGGGGAATTTAAGTAAACCCACAGGAACGCCATATTATTCCAACATTCTTCATTTCGCCTTATTTTGCAGAGGAAATCGAGAAAAATAATGAAAAATGATATATTTTATGAATTCTCGATATTGGGCGTTTATTCAAAGGAAATACAAGTAAAAAGAGTGGAACGCAATATTTTTCCAGGATTCTTCATTTCGCCTGATTTTTGATATACTTGAAAGAATTTTCGGTATTGGTCGTGTGTACAGGGGAAATGTTAGTAAAGCCACAGGAACGCCATATTTTTCCAACATTCTTCATTTCGCCTTATTTTGCAGAGGAAATCGAGAAAAATAATGGAAAATGATATATTTTATGAATTCTCGATATTGGGCGTATTCAAAGGAAATACAAGTAAAGAGAGTGGAACGCAATATTTTTCCAGGATTCTTCGTTTCTCCTGATTTTTGATATATATTAAGAATTTTCGGTAATTGCCGTGTGTACAGGGGGAATTTAAGTAAACCCACAGGAACGCCATATTATTCCAACATTCTTCATTTCGCCTAATTTTGCAGAGGAAATCGAGAAAAATAATGAAAAATGATATATTTTATGAATTCTCGATATTGGGCGTTTATTCAAAGGAAATACAAGTAAAAAGAGTGGAACGCAATATTTTTCCAGGACTCTTCATTTCACCTGATTTTTGATATATTTTAAGAATTTTCGGTATTGGCCGTGTATACAGGGGAAATGTAAGTAAACCCACAGAAACACCATATTATTGCAACATTCTTCAATTAGCTTTATTTTGCAGAGGAAATCGAGAAAAATAATGGAAAATGATATATTTTATGAATTCTCGATATTGGGCGTTCATTCAAAGGAAATTCAAGTAAAATTAGTGGAACGCAATATTTTTCCAGGACTCTTCATTTCACCTGATTTTTGATGTAAAGTATTTTAAGAATTTTCGGTATTGGCCGTGTGTACAGGGGAAATGTAAGTAAACCCACAGAAAACCCATATTATTCCAACATTCTTCAATTCGCTTTATTTTGCAGAGGAAATCGAGAAAAATAATGGAAAATGATATATTTTATGAATTCTCGATATTGGGCGTTTATTCAAAGGAAATACAAGTAAAAAGAGTGGAACGCAATATTTTTCCAGGATTCTTCATTTCGCCTGATTTTTGATATACTTGAAAGAATTTTCGGTATTGGTCGTGTGTACAGGGGAAATGTTAGTAAAGCCACAGGAACGCCATATTTTTCCAACATTCTTCATTTCGCCTTATTTTGCAGAGGAAATAGAGAAAAATGATGGAAAATGATATATATTATGAATTCTCGATATTGGGCGTATTCAAAGGAAATACAAGTAAAAAGAGTGGAACGCAATATTTTTCCAGGATTCTTCATTTCGCCTGATTTTTGATATACTTGAAAGAATTTTCGGTATTGGTCGTGTGTACAGGGGAAATGTTAGTAAAGCCACAGGAACGCCATATTTTTCCAACATTCTTCATTTCGCCTTATTTTGCAGAGGAAATCGAGAAAAATAATGGAAAATGATATATTTTATGAATTCTCGATATTGGGCGTATTCAAAGGAAATACAAGTAAAGAGAGTGGAACGCAATATTTTTCCAGGATTCTTCATTTCGCCTGATTTTTGATATACTTGAAAGAATTTTCGGTATTGGTCGTGTGTACAGGGGAAATGTTAGTAAAGCCACAGGAACGCCATATTTTTCCAACATTCTTCATTTCGCCTTATTTTGCAGAGGAAATCGAGAAAAATAATGGAAAATGATATATTTTATGAATTCTCGATATTGGGCGTATTCAAAGGAAATACAAGTAAAGAGAGTGGAACGCAATATTTTTCCAGGATTCTTCATTTCGCCTGATTTTTGATATACTTGAAAGAATTTTCGGTATTGGTCGTGTGTACAGGGGAAATGTTAGTAAAGCCACAGGAACGCCATATTTTTCCAACATTCTTCATTTCGCCTTATTTTGCAGAGGAAATCGAGAAAAATAATGGAAAATGATATATTTTATGAATTCTCGATATTGGGCGTATTCAAAGGAAATACAAGTAAAGAGAGTGGAACGCAATATTTTTCCAGGATTCTTCATTTCGCCTGATTATTGATATACTTTAAGAATTTTCGGTATTGGCCGTGTATACAGGAGGAATTTAAGTAAACCCAAAGGAACGTCATATTTTTCCATCATTATTCATTTCGCCTTATTTATCAGAGGAAATCGAGAAAAATAATGAAAAATGATATATTTTATGAATTCTCGATATTGGGCGTTTATTCAAAGGAAATACAAGTAAAAAGAGTGGAACGCAATATTTTTCCAGGATTCTTCATTTCGCCTGATTTTTGATATACTTGAAAGAATTTTCGGTATTGGTCGTGTGTACAGGGGAAATGTTAGTAAAGCCACAGCAACGCCATATTTTTCCAACATTCTTCATTTCGCCTTATTTTGCAGAGGAAATCGAGAAAAATAATGGAAAATGATATATTTTATGAATTCTCGATATTGGGCGTATTCAAAGGAAATACAAGTAAAGAGAGTGGAACGCAATATTTCTCCAGGATTCTTCATTTCGCCTGATTTTTGATATATATTAAGAATTTTCGGTAATTGCCGTGTGTACAGGGGGAATTTAAGTAAACCCACAGGAACGCCATATTATTCCAACATTCTTCATTTCGCCTTATTTTGCAGAGGAAATCGAGAAAAATAATGAAAAATGATATATTTTATGAATTCTCGATATTGGGCGTTTATTCAAAGGAAATACAAGTAAAAAGAGTGGAACGCAATATTTTTCCAGGACTCTTCATTTCACCTGATTTTTGATATATTTTAAGAATTTTCGGTATTGGCCGTGTATACAGGGGAAATGTAAGTAAACCCACAGAAACACCATATTATTGCAACATTCTTCAATTAGCTTTATTTTGCAGAGGAAATCGAGAAAAATAATGGAAAATGATATATTTTATGAATTCTCGATATTGGGCGTTTATTCAAAGGAAATTCAAGTAAAATTAGTGGAACGCAATATTTTTCCAGTATTCTTCATTTCGCCTGATTTTCGATATATGTATATAAAGAATTTTCCGTATTGGCCGTGTGTACAGGGGAAATGTTAGTAAAGCCACAGGAACGCCATATTTTTCCAACATTCTTCATTTCGCTTTATTTTGCAGAGGAAATAGAGAAAAATGATGGAAAATGATATATATTACGAATTCTCGATATTGGGCGTATTCAAAGGAAATACAAGTAAAGAGAGTGGAACGCAATATTTTTCCAGGATTCTTCATTTCGCCTGATTTTTGATATATATTAAGAATTTTCGGTAATTGCCGTGTGTACAGGGGGAATTTAAGTAAACCCACAGGAACGCCATATTATTCCAACATTCTTCATTTCGCCTTATTTTGCAGAGGAAATCGAGAAAAATAATGAAAAATGATATATTTTATGAATTCTCGATATTGGGCGTTTATTCAAAGGAAATACAAGTAAAAAGAGTGGAACGCAATATTTTTCCAGGATTCTTCATTTCGCCTGATTTTTGATATACTTGAAAGAATTTTCGGTATTGGTCGTGTGTACAGGGGAAATGTTAGTAAAGCCACAGGAACGCCATATTTTTCCAACATTCTTCATTTCGCCTTATTTTGCAGAGGAAATCGAGAAAAATAATGGAAAATGATATATTTTATGAATTCTCGATATTGGGCGTATTCAAAGGAAATACAAGTAAAGAGAGTGGAACGCAATATTTTTCCAGGATTCTTCATTTCGCCTGATTTTTGATATATATTAAGAATTTTCGGTAATTGCCGTGTGTACAGGGGGAATTTAAGTAAACCCACAGGAACGCCATATTATTCCAACATTCTTCATTTCGCCTAATTTTGCAGAGGAAATCGAGAAAAATAATGAAAAATGATATATTTTATGAATTCTCGATATTGGGCGTTTATTCAAAGGAAATACAAGTAAAAAGAGTGGAACGCAATATTTTTCCAGGACTCTTCATTTCACCTGATTTTTGATATATTTTAAGAATTTTCGGTATTGGCCGTGTATACAGGGGAAATGTAAGTAAACCCACAGAAACACCATATTATTGCAACATTCTTCAATTAGCTTTATTTTGCAGAGGAAATCGAGAAAAATAATGGAAAATGATATATTTTATGAATTCTCGATATTGGGCGTTCATTCAAAGGAAATTCAAGTAAAATTAGTGGAACGCAATATTTTTCCAGGACTCTTCATTTCACCTGATTTTTGATGTAAAGTATTTTAAGAATTTTCGGTATTGGCCGTGTGTACAGGGGAAATGTAAGTAAACCCACAGAAAACCCATATTATTCCAACATTCTTCAATTCGCTTTATTTTGCAGAGGAAATCGAGAAAAATAATGGAAAATGATATATTTTATGAATTCTCGATATTGGGCGTTTATTCAAAGGAAATACAAGTAAAAAGAGTGGAACGCAATATTTTTCCAGGATTCTTCATTTCGCCTGATTTTTGATATACTTGAAAGAATTTTCGGTATTGGTCGTGTGTACAGGGGAAATGTTAGTAAAGCCACAGGAACGCCATATTTTTCCAACATTCTTCATTTCGCCTTATTTTGCAGAGGAAATCGAGAAAAATAATGGAAAATGATATATTTTATGAATTCTCGATATTGGGCGTTTATTCAAAGGAAATACAAGTAAAAAGAGTGGAACGCAATAGTTTTCCAGGATTCTTCATTTCGCCTGATTTTTGATATACTTGAAAGAATTTCCGGTATTGGTCGTGTGTACAGGGGAAATGTTAGTAAAGCCACAGGAACGCCATATTTTTCCAACATTCTTCATTTCGCCTTATTTTGCAGAGGAAATCGAGAAAAATAATGGAAAATGATATATTTTATGAATTCTCGATATTGGGCGTTCATTCAAAGGAAATACAAGTAAAATTAGTGGAACGCAATATTTTTCCAGGATTCTTCATTTCGCCTGATTTTTGATAGACTTGAAAGAATTTTCAGTATTGGCCATGTGTACAGGGGAAATGTTAGTAAAGCCACAGGAACGCCATATTTTTCCAACATTCTTCATTTCGCTTTATTTTGCAGAGGAAATCGAGGAAAATGATGGAAAATGATATATTTTATGAATTCTCGATATTGGGCGTTTATTCAAAGGAAATACAAGTAAAAATAATGGAACGCAATATTTTTCGAGGATTCTTCATTTCGCCTGATTTTTGATATATTTAAAGAATTATCGGTATTGGCCATATGTACAGGTGAAATGTTAGTAAAGCCACAGGAACGCCATATTTTTCCAACATTCTTCATTTCGCCTTATTTTGCAGCTATAATCGATAAAAATAATGGAAAATGATATGTATTATTAATTGTCGATATTGGGCGTTTATTCAAAGGAAATACAAGTAAAATGAGTGGAGCGCAATATTTTTCCAGGACTCTTCATTTCGCCTGATTTTTGATATATTTTAAGAATTTTCGGTATTGGCCATGTGTACAGGGGAAATGTTAGTAAAACCACAGGAACGCCATATTTTTCCAACATTCTTCATTTCGCCTTATTTTGCAGAGGAAATCGAGAAAAATAATGGAAAATGATATATTTTATGAATTCTCTATATTGGACGTTTATTCAAAGGAAATACAAGTAAAAAGAGTGGAACGCAATATTTTTCCAGGACTCTTCATTTCGCCTGATTTTTGATATACTTTAAGAATTTTCGGTATTGGCCGTGTATACAGGAGGAATTTAAGTAAACCCAAAGGAACGTCATATTTTTCCATCATTATTCATTTCGCCTTATTTATCAGAGGAAATAGAGAAAAATGATGGAAAATGATATATATTTTGAATTCTCGATATTGGGCATTTTTTCAAAGGAAATACAAGTAAAAAGAGCGGAACGTCATATTTTTCCAGGATTCTACATTTCGCCTGATTTTTGATATATATTAAGAATTTTCGGTATTGGCCGTGTGTACAGGGGAAATGTAAGTAAAGCACAGGAACACCATATTTTTCCAACATTATTCATTTCGCCTTATTTTGCAGAGGAAATCGAGAAAAATAATGGAAAATGATATATTTTATGAATTCTCGATATTGGGCGTTTATTCAAAGGAAATATAAGTAAAAAGAGTGGAACGCAATATTTTTCCAGGACTCTTCATTTCGCCTGATTTTTGATATACTTTAAGAATTTTCTGTATTGGTCGTGTGTACAGCGGAAATGTAAGTAAACCCACAGAAACACCATATTATTCCAACATTCTTCAATTCGCTTTATTTTGCAGAGAAAATCGAGAAAAATAATGGAAAATGATATATTTTATGAATTCTCGATATGGGGCGTTTATTCAAAGGAAATACAAGTAAAAAGAGTGGAACGCAATATTTTTCCAGGACTCTTCATTTCACCTGATTTTTGATATACTTGAAAGAATTTTCGGTATTGGTCGTGTGTACAGGGGAAATGTTAGTAAAGCCACAGGAACGCCATATTTTTCCAACATTCTTCATTTCGCCTTATTTTGCAGAGGAAATCGAGAAAAATAATGGAAAATGATATATTTTATGAATTCTCGATATTGGGCGTTTATTCAAAGGAAATACAAGTAAAAAGAGTGGAACGCAATAGTTTTCCAGGATTCTTCATTTCGCCTGATTTTTGATATACTTGAAAGAATTTCCGGTATTGGTCGTGTGTACAGGGGAAATGTTAGTAAAGCCACAGCAACGCCATATTTTTCCAACATTCTTCATTTCGCCTTATTTTGCAGAGGAAATCGAGAAAAATAATGGAAAATGATATATTTTATGAATTCTCGATATTGGGCGTTCATTCAAAGGAAATACAAGTAAAATTAGTGGAACGCAATATTTTTCCAGGATTCTTCATTTCGCCTGATTTTTGATAGACTTGAAAGAATTTTCAGTATTGGCCATGTGTACAGGGGAAATGTTAGTAAAGCCACAGGAACGCCATATTTTTCCAACATTCTTCATTTCGCTTTATTTTGCAGAGGAAATCGAGGAAAATGATGGAAAATGATATATTTTATGAATTCTCGATATTGGGCGTTTATTCAAAGGAAATACAAGTAAAAATAATGGAACGCAATATTTTTCGAGGATTCTTCATTTCGCCTGATTTTTGATATATTTAAAGAATTATCGGTATTGGCCATATGTACAGGGGAAATGTTAGTAAAGCCACAGGAACGCCATATTTTTCCAACATTCTTCATTTCGCCTTATTTTGCAGCTATAATCGATAAAAATAATGGAAAATGATATGTATTATTAATTGTCGATATTGGGCGTTTATTCAAAGAAAATACAAGTAAAATGAGTGGAGCGCAATATTTTTCCAGGACTCTTCATTTCGCCTGATTTTTGATATATTTTAAGAATTTTCGGTATTGGCCATGTGTACAGGGGAAATGTTAGTAAAACCACAGGAACGCCATATTTTTCCAACATTCTTCATTTCGCCTTATTTTGCAGAGGAAATCGAGAAAAATAATGGAAAATGATATATTTTATGAATTCTCTATATTGGACGTTTATTCAAAGGAAATACAAGTAAAAAGAGTGGAACGCAATATTTTTCCAGGACTCTTCATTTCGCCTGATTTTTGATATACTTTAAGAATTTTCGGTATTGGCCGTGTATACAGGAGGAATTTAAGTAAACCCAAAGGAACGTCATATTTTTCCATCATTATTCATTTCGCCTTATTTATCAGAGGAAATCGAGAAAAATAATGAAAAATGATATATTTTATGAATTCTCGATATTGGGCGTTTATTCAAAGGAAATACAAGTAAAAAGAGTGGAACGCAATATTTTTCCAGGATTCTTCATTTCGCCTGATTTTTGATATACTTGAAAGAATTTTCGGTATTGGTCGTGTGTACAGGGGAAATGTTAGTAAAGCCACAGGAACGCCATATTTTTCCAACATTCTTCATTTCGCCTTATTTTGCAGAGGAAATCGAGAAAAATAATGGAAAATGATATATTTTATGAATTCTCGATATTGGGCGTATTCAAAGGAAATACAAGTAAAGAGAGTGGAACGCAATATTTCTCCAGGATTCTTCATTTCGCCTGATTTTTGATATATATTAAGAATTTTCGGTAATTGCCGTGTGTACAGGGGGAATTTAAGTAAACCCACAGGAACGCCATATTATTCCAACATTCTTCATTTCGCCTTATTTTGCAGAGGAAATCGAGAAAAATAATGAAAAATGATAGATTTTATGAATTCTCGATATTGGGCGTTTATTCAAAGGAAATACAAGTAAAAAGAGTGGAACGCAATATTTTTCCAGGACTCTTCATTTCACCTGATTTTTGATATATTTTAAGAATTTTCCGTATTGGCCGTGTATACAGGGGAAATGTAAGTAAACCCACAGAAACACCATATTATTGCAACATTCTTCAATTAGCTTTATTTTGCAGAGGAAATCGAGAAAAATAATGGAAAATGATATATTTTATGAATTCTCGATATTGGGCGTTTATTCAAAGGAAATTCAAGTAAAATTAGTGGAACGCAATATTTTTCCAGTATTCTTCATTTCGCCTGATTTTCGATATATATAAAGAATTTTCCGTATTGGCCGTGTGTACAGGGGAAATGTTAGTAAAGCCACAGGAACGCCATATTTTTCCAACATTCTTCATTTCGCTTTATTTTGCAGAGGAAATAGAGAAAAATGATGGAAAATGATATATATTACGAATTCTCGATATTGGGCGTATTCAAAGGAAATACAAATAAAGAGAGTGGAACGCAATATTTTTCCAGGATTCTTCATTTCGCCTGATTTTTGATATATATTAAGAATTTTCGGTAATTGCCGTGTGTACAGGGGGAATTTAAGTAAACCCACAGGAACGCCATATTATTCCAACATTCTTCATTTCGCCTTATTTTGCAGAGGAAATCGAGAAAAATAATGAAAAATGATATATTTTATGAATTCTCGATATTGGGCGTTTATTCAAAGGAAATACAAGTAAAAAGAGTGGAACGCAATATTTTTCCAGGATTCTTCATTTCGCCTGATTTTTGATATACTTGAAAGAATTTTCGGTATTGGTCGTGTGTACAGGGGAAATGTTAGTAAAGCCACAGGAACGCCATATTTTTCCAACATTCTTCATTTCGCCTTATTTTGCAGAGGAAATCGAGAAAAATAATGAAAAATGATATATTTTATGAATTCTCGATATTGGGCGTATTCAAAGGAAATACAAGTAAAGAGAGTGGAACGCAATATTTTTCCAGGATTCTTCATTTCGCCTGATTTTTGATATATATTAAGAATTTTCGGTAATTGCCGTGTGTACAGGGGGAATTTAAGTAAACCCACAGGAACGCCATATTATTCCAACATTCTTCATTTCGCCTAATTTTGCAGAGGAAATCGAGAAAAATAATGAAAAATGATATATTTTATGAATTCTCGATATTGGGCGTTTATTCAAAGGAAATACAAGTAAAAAGAGTGGAACGCAATATTTTTCCAGGACTCTTCATTTCACCTGATTTTTGATATATTTTAAGAATTTTCGGTATTGGCCGTGTATACAGGGGAAATGTAAGTAAACCCACAGAAACACCATATTATTGCAACATTCTTCAATTAGCTTTATTTTGCAGAGGAAATCGAGAAAAATAATGGAAAATGATATATTTTATGAATTCTCGATATTGGGCGTTCATTCAAAGGAAATTCAAGTAAAATTAGTGGAACGCAATATTTTTCCAGGACTCTTCATTTCACCTGATTTTTGATGTAAAGTATTTTAAGAATTTTCGGTATTGGCCGTGTGTACAGGGGAAATGTAAGTAAACCCACAGAAAACCCATATTATTCCAACATTCTTCAATTCGCTTTATTTTGCAGAGGAAATCGAGAAAAATAATGGAAAATGATATATTTTATGAATTCTCGATATTGGGCGTTTATTCAAAGGAAATACAAGTAAAAAGAGTGGAACGCAATATTTTTCCAGGATTCTTCATTTCGCCTGATTTTTGATATACTTGAAAGAATTTTCGGTATTGGTCGTGTGTACAGGGGAAATGTTAGTAAAGCCACAGGAACGCCATATTTTTCCAACATTCTTCATTTCGCCTTATTTTGCAGAGGAAATCGAGAAAAATAATGGAAAATAATATATTTTATGAATTCTCGATATTGGGCGTTTATTCAAAGGAAATACAAGTAAAAAGAGTGGAACGCAATAGTTTTCCAGGATTCTTCATTTCGCCTGATTTTTGATATACTTGAAAGAATTTCCGGTATTGGTCGTGTGTACAGGGGAAATGTTAGTAAAGCCACAGGAACGCCATATTTTTCCAACATTCTTCATTTCGCCTTATTTTGCAGAGGAAATCGAGAAAAATAATGGAAAATGATATATTTTATGAATTCTCGATATTGGGCGTTCATTCAAAGGAAATACAAGTAAAATTAGTGGAACGCAATATTTTTCCAGGATTCTTCATTTCGCCTGATTTTTGATAGACTTGAAAGAATTTTCAGTATTGGCCATGTGTACAGGGGAAATGTTAGTAAAGCCACAGGAACGCCATATTTTTCCAACATTCTTCATTTCGCTTTATTTTGCAGAGGAAATCGAGGAAAATGATGGAAAATGATATATTTTATGAATTCTCGATATTGGGCGTTTATTCAAAGGAAATACAAGTAAAAATAATGGAACGCAATATTTTTCGAGGATTCTTCATTTCGCCTGATTTTTGATATATTTAAAGAATTATCGGTATTGGCCATATGTACAGGGGAAATGTTAGTAAAGCCACAGGAACGCCATATTTTTCCAACATTCTTCATTTCGCCTTATTTTGCAGCTATAATCGATAAAATAATGGAAAATGATATGTATTATTAATTGTCGATATTGGGCGTTTATTCAAAGGAAATACAAGTAAAATGAGTGGAGCGCAATATTTTTCCAGGACTCTTCATTTCGCCTGATTTTTGATATATTTTAAGAATTTTCGGTATTGGCCATGTGTACAGGGGAAATGTTAGTAAAACCACAGGAACGCCATATTTTTCCAACATTCTTCATTTCGCCTTATTTTGCAGAGGAAATCGAGAAAAATAATGGAAAATGATATATTTTATGAATTCTCTATATTGGACGTTTATTCAAAGGAAATACAAGTAAAAAGAGTGGAACGCAATATTTTTCCAGGACTCTTCATTTCGCCTGATTTTTGATATACTTTAAGAATTTTCGGTATTGGCCGTGTATACAGGAGGAATTTAAGTAAACCCAAAGGAACGTCATATTTTTCCATCATTATTCATTTCGCCTTATTTATCAGAGGAAATAGAGAAAAATGATGGAAAATGATATATATTTTGAATTCTCGATATTGGGCATTTTTTCAAAGGAAATACAAGTAAAAAGAGCGGAACGTCATATTTTTCCAGGATTCTTCATTTCGCCTGATTTTTGATATATATTAAGAATTTTCGGTATTGGCCGTGTGTACAGGGGAAATGTAAGTAAAGCACAGGAACACCATATTTTTCCAACATTATTCATTTCGCCTTATTTTGCAGAGGAAATCGAGAAAAATAATGGAAAATGATATATTTTATGAATTCTCGATATTGGGCGTTTATTCAAAGGAAATATAAGTAAAAAGAGTGGAACGCAATATTTTTCCAGGACTCTTCATTTCGCCTGATTTTTGATATACTTTAAGAATTTTCTGTATTGGTCGTGTGTACAGCGGAAATGTAAGTAAACCCACAGAAACACCATATTATTCCAACATTCTTCAATTCGCTTTATTTTGCAGAGAAAATCGAGAAAAATAATGGAAAATGATATATTTATGAATTCTCGATATGGGGCGTTTATTCAAAGGAAATACAAGTAAAAAGAGTGGAACGCAATATTTTTCCAGGATTCTTCATTTCGCCTGATTTTTGATATACTTGAAAGAATTTTCGGTATTGGTCGTGTGTACAGGGGAAATGTTAGTAAAGCCACAGGAACGCCATATTTTTCCAACATTCTTCATTTCGCCTTATTTTGCAGAGGAAATCGAGAAAAATAATGGAAAATGATATATTTTATGAATTCTCGATATTGGGCGTTTATTCAAAGGAAATACAAGTAAAAAGAGTGGAACGCAATAGTTTTCCAGGATTCTTCATTTCGCCTGATTTTTGATATACTTGAAAGAATTTCCGGTATTGGTCGTGTGTACAGGGGAAATGTTAGTAAAGCCACAGCAACGCCATATTTTTCCAACATTCTTCATTTCGCCTTATTTTGCAGAGGAAATCGAGAAAAATAATGGAAAATGATATATTTTATGAATTCTCGATATTGGGCGTTCATTCAAAGGAAATACAAGTAAAATTAGTGGAACGCAATATTTTTCCAGGATTCTTCATTTCGCCTGATTTTTGATATACTTGAAAGAATTTTCGGTATTGGTCGTGTGTACAGGGGAAATGTTAGTAAAGCCACAGGAACGCCATATTTTTCCAACATTCTTCATTTCGCCTTATTTTGCAGAGGAAATAGAGAAAAATGATGGAAAATGATATATATTATGAATTCTCGATATTGGGCGTATTCAAAGGAAATACAAGTAAAAAGAGTGGAACGCACTATTTTTCCAGGATTCTTCATTTCGCCTGATTTTTGATATACTTGAAAGAATTTTCGGTATTGGTCGTGTGTACAGGGGAAATGTTAGTAAAGCCACAGGAACGCCATATTTTTCCAACATTCTTCATTTCGCCTTATTTTGCAGAGGAAATCGAGAAAAATAATGGAAAATGATATATTTTATGAATTCTCGATATTGGGCGTATTCAAAGGAAATACAAGTAAAGAGAGTGGAACGCAATATTTTTCCAGGATTCTTCATTTCGCCTGATTTTTGATATACTTGAAAGAATTTTCGGTATTGGTCGTGTGTACAGGGGAAATGTTAGTAAAGCCACAGGAACGCCATATTTTTCCAACATTCTTCATTTCGCCTTATTTTGCAGAGGAAATCGAGAAAAATAATGGAAAATGATATATTTTATGAATTCTCGATATTGGGCGTATTCAAAGGAAATACAAGTAAAGAGAGTGGAACGCAATATTTTTCCAGGATTCTTCATTTCGCCTGATTTTTGATATACTTGAAAGAATTTTCGGTATTGGTCGTGTGTACAGGGGAAATGTTAGTAAAGCCACAGGAACGCCATATTTTTCCAACATTCTTCATTTCGCCTTATTTTGCAGAGGAAATCGAGAAAAATAATGGAAAATGATATATTTTATGAATTCTCGATATTGGGCGTATTCAAAGGAAATACAAGTAAAGAGAGTGGAACGCAATATTTTTCCAGGATTCTTCATTTCGCCTGATTATTGATATACTTTAAGAATTTTCGGTATTGGCCGTGTATACAGGAGGAATTTAAGTAAACCCAAAGGAACGTCATATTTTTCCATCATTATTCATTTCGCCTTATTTATCAGAGGAAATCGAGAAAAATAATGAAAAATGATATATTTTATGAATTCTCGATATTGGGCGTTTATTCAAAGGAAATACAAGTAAAAAGAGTGGAACGCAATATTTTTCCAGGATTCTTCATTTCGCCTGATTTTTGATATACTTGAAAGAATTTTCGGTATTGGTCGTGTGTACAGGGGAAATGTTAGTAAAGCCACAGGAACGCCATATTTTTCCAACATTCTTCATTTCGCCTTATTTTGCAGAGGAAATCGAGAAAAATAATGGAAAATGATATATTTTATGAATTCTCGATATTGGGCGTATTCAAAGGAAATACAAGTAAAGAGAGTGGAACGCAATATTTCTCCAGGATTCTTCATTTCGCCTGATTTTTGATATATATTAAGAATTTTCGGTAATTGCCGTGTGTACAGGGGGAATTTAAGTAAACCCACAGGAACGCCATATTATTCCAACATTCTTCATTTCGCCTTATTTTGCAGAGGAAATCGAGAAAAATAATGAAAAATGATATATTTTATGAATTCTCGATATTGGGCGTTTATTCAAAGGAAATTCAAGTAAAATTAGTGGAACGCAATATTTTTCCAGGACTCTTCATTTCACCTGATTTTTGATGTAAAGTATTTTAAGAATTTTCGGTATTGGCCGTGTGTACAGGGGAAATGTAAGTAAACCCACAGAAAACCCATATTATTCCAACATTCTTCAATTCGCTTTATTTTGCAGAGGAAATCGAGAAAAATAATGGAAAATGATATATTTTATGAATTCTCGATATTGGGCGTTTATTCAAAGGAAATACAAGTAAAAAGAGTGGAACGCAATATTTTTCCAGGATTCTTCATTTCGCCTGATTTTTGATATACTTGAAAGAATTTTCGGTATTGGTCGTGTATACAGGGGAAATGTAAGTAAACCCACAGGAACGCCATATTATTCCAACATTCTTCATTTCGCCTTATTTTGCAGAGGAAATCGAGAAAAATAATGAAAAATGATATATTTTATGAATTCTCGATATTGGGCGTTTATTCAAAGGAAATACAAGTAAAAAGAGTGGAACGCAATATTTTTCCAGGACTCTTCATTTCACCTGATTTTTGATATATTTTAAGAATTTTCGGTATTGGCCGTGTATACAGGGGAAATGTAAGTAAACCCACAGAAACACCATATTATTGCAACATTCTTCAATTAGCTTTATTTTGCAGAGGAAATCGAGAAAAATAATGGAAAATGATATATTTTATGAATTATCGATATTGGGCGTTTATTCAAAGGAAATTCAAGTAAAATTAGTGGAACGCAATATTTTTCCAGTATTCTTCATTTCGCCTGATTTTCGATATATATAAAGAATTTTCCGTATTGGCCGTGTGTACAGGGGAAATGTTAGTAAAGCCACAGGAACGCCATATTTTTCCAACATTCTTCATTTCGCTTTATTTTGCAGAGGAAATAGAGAAAAATGATGGAAAATGATATATATTACGAATTCTCGATATTGGGCGTATTCAAAGGAAATACAAGTAAAGAGAGTGGAACGCAATATTTTTCCAGGATTCTTCATTTCGCCTGATTTTTGATATATATTAAGAATTTTCGGTAATTGCCGTGTGTACAGGGGGAATTTAAGTAAACCCACAGGAACGCCATATTATTCCAACATTCTTCATTTCGCCTTATTTTGCAGAGGAAATCGAGAAAAATAATGAAAAATGATATATTTTATGAATTCTCGATATTGGGCGTTTATTCAAAGGAAATACAAGTAAAAAGAGTGGAACGCAATATTTTTCCAGGATTCTTCATTTCGCCTGATTTTTGATATACTTGAAAGAATTTTCGGTATTGGTCGTGTGTACAGGGGAAATGTTAGTAAAGCCACAGGAACGCCATATTTTTCCAACATTCTTCATTTCGCCTTATTTTGCAGAGGAAATCGAGAAAAATAATGGAAAATGATATATTTTATGAATTCTCGATATTGGGCGTATTCAAAGGAAATACAAGTAAAGAGAGTGGAACGCAATATTTTTCCAGGATTCTTCATTTCGCCTGATTTTTGATATATATTAAGAATTTTCGGTAATTGCCGTGTGTACAGGGGGAATTTAAGTAAACCCACAGGAACGCCATATTATTCCAACATTCTTCATTTCGCCTAATTTTGCAGAGGAAATCGAGAAAAATAATGAAAAATGATATATTTTATGAATTCTCGATATTGGGCGTTTATTCAAAGGAAATACAAGTAAAAAGAGTGGAACGCAATATTTTTCCAGGACTCTTCATTTCACCTGATTTTTGATATATTTTAAGAATTTTCGGTATTGGCCGTGTATACAGGGGAAATGTAAGTAAACCCACAGAAACACCATATTATTGCAACATTCTTCAATTAGCTTTATTTTGCAGAGGAAATCGAGAAAAATAATGGAAAATGATATATTTTATGAATTCTCGATATTGGGCGTTCATTCAAAGGAAATTCAAGTAAAATTAGTGGAACGCAATATTTTTCCAGGACTCTTCATTTCACCTGATTTTTGATGTAAAGTATTTTAAGAATTTTCGGTATTGGCCGTGTGTACAGGGGAAATGTAAGTAAACCCACAGAAAACCCATATTATTCCAACATTCTTCAATTCGCTTTATTTTGCAGAGGAAATCGAGAAAAATAATGGAAAATGATATATTTTATGAATTCTCGATATTGGGCGTTTATTCAAAGGAAATACAAGTAAAAAGAGTGGAACGCAATATTTTTCCAGGATTCTTCATTTCGCCTGATTTTTGATATACTTGAAAGAATTTTCGGTATTGGTCGTGTGTACAGGGGAAATGTTAGTAAAGCCACAGGAACGCCATATTTTTCCAACATTCTTCATTTCGCCTTATTTTGCAGAGGAAATCGAGAAAAATAATGGAAAATGATATATTTTATGAATTCTCGATATTGGGCGTTTATTCAAAGGAAATACAAGTAAAAAGAGTGGAACGCAATAGTTTTCCAGGATTCTTCATTTCGCCTGATTTTTGATATACTTGAAAGAATTTCCGGTATTGGTCGTGTGTACAGGGGAAATGTTAGTAAAGCCACAGGAACGCCATATTTTTCCAACATTCTTCATTTCGCCTTATTTTGCAGAGGAAATCGAGAAAAATAATGGAAAATGATATATTTTATGAATTCTCGATATTGGGCGTTCATTCAAAGGAAATACAAGTAAAATTAGTGGAACGCAATATTTTTCCAGGATTCTTCATTTCGCCTGATTTTTGATAGACTTGAAAGAATTTTCAGTATTGGCCATGTGTACAGGGGAAATGTTAGTAAAGCCACAGGAACGCCATATTTTTCCAACATTCTTCATTTCGCTTTATTTTGCAGAGGAAATCGAGGAAAATGATGGAAAATGATATATTTTATGAATTCTCGATATTGGGCGTTTATTCAAAGGAAATACAAGTAAAAATAATGGAACGCAATATTTTTCGAGGATTCTTCATTTCGCCTGATTTTTGATATATTTAAAGAATTATCGGTATTGGCCATATGTACAGGGGAAATGTTAGTAAAGCCACAGGAACGCCATATTTTTCCAACATTCTTCATTTCGCCTTATTTTGCAGAGGAAATCGAGAAAAATAATGGAAAATGATATATTTTATGAATTCTCTATATTGGACGTTTATTCAAAGGAAATACAAGTAAAAAGAGTGGAACGCAATATTTTTCCAGGACTCTTCATTTCGCCTGATTTTTGATATACTTTAAGAATTTTCGGTATTGGCCGTGTATACAGGAGGAATTTAAGTAAACCCAAAGGAACGTCATATTTTTCCATCATTATTCATTTCGCCTTATTTATCAGAGGAAATAGAGAAAAATGATGGAAAATGATATATATTTTGAATTCTCGATATTGGGCATTTTTTCAAAGGAAATACAAGTAAAAAGAGCGGAACGTCATATTTTTCCAGGATTCTTCATTTCGCCTGATTTTTGATATATATTAAGAATTTTCGGTATTGGCCGTGTGTACAGGGGAAATGTAAGTAAAGCACAGGAACACCATATTTTTCCAACATTATTCATTTCGCCTTATTTTGCAGAGGAAATCGAGAAAAATAATGGAAAATGATATATTTTATGAATTCTCGATATTGGGCGTTTATTCAAAGGAAATATAAGTAAAAAGAGTGGAACGCAATATTTTTCCAGGACTCTTCATTTCGCCTGATTTTTGATATACTTTAAGAATTTTCTGTATTGGTCGTGTGTACAGCGGAAATGTAAGTAAACCCACAGAAACACCATATTATTCCAACATTCTTCAATTCGCTTTATTTTGCAGAGAAAATCGAGAAAAATAATGGAAAATGATATATTTTATGAATTCTCGATATGGGGCGTTTATTCAAAGGAAATACAAGTAAAAAGAGTGGAACGCAATATTTTTCCAGGACTCTTCATTTCACCTGATTTTTGATATACTTGAAAGAATTTTCGGTATTGGTCGTGTGTACAGGGGAAATGTTAGTAAAGCCACAGGAACGCCATATTTTTCCAACATTCTTCATTTCGCCTTATTTTGCAGAGGAAATCGAGAAAAATAATGGAAAATGATATATTTTATGAATTCTCGATATTGGGCGTTTATTCAAAGGAAATACAAGTAAAAAGAGTGGAACGCAATAGTTTTCCAGGATTCTTCATTTCGCCTGATTTTTGATATACTTGAAAGAATTTCCGGTATTGGTCGTGTGTACAGGGGAAATGTTAGTAAAGCCACAGCAACGCCATATTTTTCCAACATTCTTCATTTCGCCTTATTTTGCAGAGGAAATCGAGAAAAATAATGGAAAATGATATATTTTATGAATTCTCGATATTGGGCGTTCATTCAAAGGAAATACAAGTAAAATTAGTGGAACGCAATATTTTTCCAGGATTCTTCATTTCGCCTGATTTTTGATAGACTTGAAAGAATTTTCAGTATTGGCCATGTGTACAGGGGAAATGTTAGTAAAGCCACAGGAACGCCATATTTTTCCAACATTCTTCATTTCGCTTTATTTTGCAGAGGAAATCGAGGAAAATAATGGAAAATGATATATTTTATGAATTCTCGATATTGGGCGTTTATTCAAAGGAAATACAAGTAAAAATAATGGAACGCAATATTTTTCGAGGATTCTTCATTTCGCCTGATTTTTGATATATTTAAAGAATTATCGGTATTGGCCATATGTACAGGGGAAATGTTAGTAAAGCCACAGGAACGCCATATTTTTCCAACATTCTTCATTTCGCCTTATTTTGCAGCTATAATCGATAAAAATAATGGAAAATGATATGTATTATTAATTGTCGATATTGGGCGTTTATTCAAAGGAAATACAAGTAAAATGAGTGGAGCGCAATATTTTTCCAGGACTCTTCATTTCGCCTGATTTTTGATATATTTTAAGAATTTTCGGTATTGGCCATGTGTACAGGGGAAATGTTAGTAAAACCACAGGAACGCCATATTTTTCCAACATTCTTCATTTCGCCTTATTTTGCAGAGGAAATCGAGAAAAATAATGGAAAATGATATATTTTATGAATTCTCTATATTGGACGTTTATTCAAAGGAAATACAAGTAAAAAGAGTGGAACGCAATATTTTTCCAGGACTCTTCATTTCGCCTGATTTTTGATATACTTTAAGAATTTTCGGTATTGGCCGTGTATACAGGAGGAATTTAAGTAAACCCAAAGGAACGTCATATTTTTCCATCATTATTCATTTCGCCTTATTTATCAGAGGAAATAGAGAAAAATGATGGAAAATGATATATATTTTGAATTCTCGATATTGGGCATTTTTTCAAAGGAAATACAAGTAAAAAGAGCGGAACGTCATATTTTTCCAGGATTCTTCATTTCGCCTGATTTTTGATATATATTAAGAATTTTCGGTATTGGCCGTGTGTACAGGGGAAATGTAAGTAAAGCACAGGAACACCATATTTTTCCAACATTATTCATTTCGCCTTATTTTGCAGAGGAAATCGAGAAAAATAATGGAAAATGATATATTTTATGAATTCTCGATATTGGGCGTTTATTCAAAGGAAATATAAGTAAAAAGAGTGGAACGCAATATTTTTCCAGGACTCTTCATTTCGCCTGATTTTTGATATACTTTAAGAATTTTCTGTATTGGTCGTGTGTACAGCGGAAATGTAAGTAAACCCACAGAAACACCATATTATTCCAACATTCTTCAATTCGCTTTATTTTGCAGAGAAAATCGAGAAAAATAATGGAAAATGATATATTTTATGAATTCTCGATATGGGGCGTTTATTCAAAGGAAATACAAGTAAAAAGAGTGGAACGTAATATTTTTCCAGGACTCTTCATTTCACCTGATTTTTGATATATTTTAAGAATTTTCGGTATTGGCCGTGTATACAGGGGAAATGTAAGTAAACCCACAGAAACACCATATTATTCCAACATTCTTCAATTAGCTTTATTTTGCAGAGGAAATCGAGAAAAATAATGGAAAATTATATATTTTATGAATTCTCGATATTGGGCGTTTATTCAAAGGAAATACAAGTAAAAAGAATGGAACGCAATATTTTTCCAGGATTCTTCATTTCGCCTGATTTTTGATATATATTAAGAATTTTCGGTATTAGCCGTGTGTACAGGGGGAATTTAAGTAAACCCACAGGAACGCCATATTATTCCAACATTCTTCATTTCGCTTTATTTTGCAGAGGAAATCGAGAAAAATGATGGAAAATGATATATTTTATGAATTCTCGATATTGGGCGTTTATTCAAAGGAAATACAAGTAAAAAGAGTGGAACGCAATAGTTTTCCAGGATTCTTCATTTCGCCTGATTTTTGATATACTTGAAAGAATTTCCGGTATTGGTCGTGTGTACAGGGGAAATGTTAGTAAAGCCACAGCAACGCCATATTTTTCCAACATTCTTCATTTCGCCTTATTTTGCAGAGGAAATCGAGAAAAATAATGGAAAATGATATATTTTATGAATTCTCGATATTGGGCGTTCATTCAAAGGAAATACAAGTAAAATTAGTGGAACGCAATATTTTTCCAGGATTCTTCATTTCGCCTGATTTTTGATAGACTTGAAAGAATTTTCAGTATTGGCCATGTGTACAGGGGAAATGTTAGTAAAGCCACAGGAACGCCATATTTTTCCAACATTCTTCATTTCGCTTTATTTTGCAGAGGAAATCGAGGAAAATGATGGAAAATGATATATTTTATGAATTCTCGATATTGGGCGTTTATTCAAAGGAAATATAAGTAAAAAGAGTGGAACGCAATATTTTTCCAGGACTCTTCATTTCGCCTGATTTTTGATATACTTTAAGAATTTTCTGTATTGGTCGTGTGTACAGCGGAAATGTAAGTAAACCCACAGAAACACCATATTATTCCAACATTCTTCAATTCGCTTTATTTTGCAGAGAAAATCGAGAAAAATAATGGAAAATTATATATTTTATGAATTCTCGATATTGGGCGTTTATTCAAAGGAAATACAAGTAAAAAGAATGGAACGCAATATTTTTCCAGGATTCTTCATTTCGCCTGATTTTTGATATATATTAAGAATTTTCGGTATTGGCCGTGTGTACAGGGGAAATGTAAGTAAAGCACAGGAACACCATATTTTTCCAACATTATTCATTTCGCCTTATTTTGCAGAGGAAATCGAGAAAAATAATGGAAAATGATATATTTTATGAATTCTCGATATTGGGCGTTTATTCAAAGGAAATATAAGTAAAAAGAGTGGAACGCAATATTTTTCCAGGACTCTTCATTTCGCCTGATTTTTGATATACTTTAAGAATTTTCTGTATTGGTCGTGTGTACAGCGGAAATGTAAGTAAACCCACAGAAACACCATATTATTCCAACATTCTTCAATTCGCTTTATTTTGCAGAGAAAATCGAGAAAAATAATGGAAAATTATATATTTTATGAATTCTCGATATTGGGCGTTTATTCAAAGGAAATACAAGTAAAAAGAATGGAACGCAATATTTTTCCAGGATTCTTCATTTCGCATGATTTTCGATATATTTAAAGAATTTTCCGTATTGGCCGTGTGTACAGG
Source organism: Anthrax anthrax (assembly GCA_963971155.1). NCBI lineage: Eukaryota > Metazoa > Arthropoda > Insecta > Diptera > Bombyliidae > Anthrax > Anthrax anthrax. The sequence goes on from OZ020122.1 coordinate 1,790,429, forward strand.
GGAAATGTTAGTAAAGCCACAGGAACGCCATATTTTTCCAACATTCTTCATTTCGCTTTATTTTGCAGAGGAAATAGAGAAAAATGATGGAAAATGATATATATTATGAATTCTCGATATTGGGCGTATTCAAAGGAAATACAAGTAAAAAGAGTGGAACGCAATATTTTTCCAGGATTCTTCATTTCGCCTGATTATTGATATACTTTAAGAATTTTCGGTATAGGCCGTGTATACAGGAGGAATTTAAGTAAACCCAAAGGAACGTCATATTTTTCCATCATTATTCATTTCGCCTAATTTTGCAGAGGAAATCGAGAAAAATAATGAAAAATGATATATTTTATGAATTCTCGATATTGGGCGTTTATTCAAAGGAAATTCAAGTAAAATTAGTGGAACGCAATATTTTTCCAGGACTCTTCATTTCACCTGATTTTTGATGTAAAGTATTTTAAGAATTTTCGGTATTGGCCGTGTGTACAGGGGAAATGTAAGTAAACCCACAGAAAACCCATATTATTCCAACATTCTTCAATTCGCTTTATTTTGCAGAGGAAATCGAGAAAAATAATGGAAAATGATATATTTTATGAATTCTCGATATTGGGCGTTTATTCAAAGGAAATACAAGTAAAAAGAGTGGAACGCAATATTTTTCCAGGATTCTTCATTTCGCCTGATTTTTGATATACTTGAAAGAATTTTCGGTATTGGTCGTGTGTACAGGGGAAATGTTAGTAAAGCCACAGGAACGCCATATTTTTCCAACATTCTTCATTTCGCCTTATTTTGCAGAGGAAATCGAGAAAAATAATGGAAAATGATATATTTTATGAATTCTCGATATTGGGCGTTTATTCAAAGGAAATACAAGTAAAAAGAGTGGAACGCAATATTTTTCCAGGATTCTTCATTTCGCCTGATTTTTGATATACTTGAAAGAATTTCCGGTATTGGTCGTGTGTACAGGGGAAATGTTAGTAAAGCCACAGGAACGCCATATTTTTCCAACATTCTTCATTTCGCCTTATTTTGCAGAGGAAATCGAGAAAAATAATGGAAAATGATATATTTTATGAATTCTCGATATTGGGCGTTCATTCAAAGGAAATACAAGTAAAATTAGTGGAACGCAATATTTTTGCAGGATTCTTCATTTCGCCTGATTTTTGATAGACTTGAAAGAATTTTCAGTATTGGCCATGTGTACAGGGGAAATATTAGTAAAGCCACAGGAACGCCATATTTTTACAACATTCTTCATTTCGCTTTATTTTGCAGAGGAAATCGAGGAAAATGATGGAAAATGATATATATTATGAATTCTCGATATTGGGCGTTTATTCAAAGGAAATACAAGTAAAAATAATGGAACGCAATATTTTTCGAGGATTCTTCATTTCGCCTGATTTTTGATATATTTAAAGAATTATCGGTATTGGCCATATGTACAGGGGAAATGTTAGTAAAGCCACAGGAACGCCATATTTTTCCAACATTCTTCATTTCGCCTTATTTTGCAGCTATAATCGAGAAAAATAATGAAAAATGATATATATTATTAATTGTCGATATTGGGCGTTTATTCAAAGGAAATACAAGTAAAATGAGTGGAGCGCAATATTTTTCCAGGACTCTTCATTTCGCCTGATTTTTGATATATTTTAAGAATTTTCGGTATTGGCCATGTGTACAGGGGAAATGTTAGTAAAACCACAGGAACGCCATATTTATCCAACATTCTTCATTTCGCTTTATTTTGCAGAGGAAATCGAGGAATATGATGGAAAATGATATATTTTATGAATTCTCTATATTGGACGTTTATTCAAAGGAAATACAAGTAAAAAGAGTGGAACGCAATATTTTTCCAGGACTCTTCATTTCGCCTGATTTTTGATATACTTTAAGAATTTTCGGTATTGGCCGTGTATACAGGAGGAATTTAAGTAAACCCAAAGGAACGTCATATTTTTCCATCATTATTCATTTCGCCTTATTTATCAGAGGAAATAGAGAAAAATGATGGAAAATGATATATATTTTGAATTCTCGATATTGGGCATTTTTTCAAAGGAAATACAAGTAAAAAGAGCGGAACGTCATATTTTTCCAGGATTCTTCATTTCGCCTGATTTTTGATATATATTAAGAATTTTCGGTATTGGCCGTGTGTACAGGGGAAATGTAAGTAAAGCACAGGAACACCATATTTTTCCAACATTATTCATTTCGCCTTATTTTGCAGAGGAAATCGAGAAAAATAATGGAAAATGATATATTTTATGAATTCTCGATATTGGGCGTTTATTCAAAGGAAATATAAGTAAAAAGAGTGGAACGCAATATTTTTCCAGGACTCTTCATTTCGCCTGATTTTTGATATACTTTAAGAATTTTCTGTATTGGTCGTGTGTACAGCGGAAATGTAAGTAAACCCACAGAAACACCATATTATTCCAACATTCTTCAATTCGCTTTATTTTGCAGAGAAAATCGAGAAAAATAATGGAAAATTATATATTTTATGAATTCTCGATATTGGGCGTTTATTCAAAGGAAATACAAGTAAAAAGAATGGAACGCAATATTTTTCCAGGATTCTTCATTTCGCCTGATTTTCGATATATTTAAAGAATTTTCCGTATTGGCCGTGTGTACAGGGGAAATGTTAGTAAAGCCACAGGAACGCCATATTTTTCCAACATTCTTCATTTCGCTTTATTTTGCAGAGGAAATAGAGAAAAATGATGGAAAATGATATATATTATGAATTCTCGATATTGGGCGTATTCAAAGGAAATACAAGTAAAAAGAGTGGAACGCAATATTTTTCCAGGATTCTTCATTTCGCCTGATTATTGATATACTTTAAGAATTTTCGGTATAGGCCGTGTATACAGGAGGAATTTAAGTAAACCCAAAGGAACGTCATATTTTTCCATCATTATTCATTTCGCCTTATTTATCAGAGGGAATAGAGAAAAATGATGGAAAATGATATATATTTTGAATTCTCGATATTGGGCGTTTATTCAAAGGAAATATAAGTAAAAAGAGTGGAACGCAATATTTTTCCAGGACTCTTCATTTCGCCTGATTTTTGATATACTTTAAGAATTTTCTGTATTGGTCGTGTGTACAGCGGAAATGTAAGTAAACCCACAGAAACACCATATTATTCCAACATTCTTCAATTCGCTTTAGTTTGCAGAGAAAATAGAGAAAAATAATGGAAAATGATATATATTATGAATTCTCGATATTGGGCGTATTCAAAGGAAATACAAGTAAAAAGAGTGGAACGCAATATTTTTCCAGGATTCTTCATTTCGCATGATTTTCGATATATTTAAAGAATTTTCCGTATTGGCCGTGTGTACAGGGGAAATGTTAGTAAAGCCACAGGAACGCCATATTTTTCCAACATTCTTCATTTCGCTTTATTTTGCAGAGGAAATAGAGAAAAATAATGGAAAATGATAAACTATATATTATGAATTCTCGATATTGGGCGTATTCAAAGGAAATACAAGTAAAAAGAGTGGAACGCAATATTTTTCCAGGACTCTTCATTTCGCTTGATTTTTGATATATTTTAAGAATTTTCGGTATTGGCCATGTGTACAGGGGAAATGTTAGTAAACCCACAGGAACGACATATTATTCCAACATTCTTCATTTCGCTTTATTTTGCAGAGGAAATAGAGAAAAATGATGGAAAATGATATATATTTTGACTTCTCGATATTGGGCGTATTCAAAGGAAATACAAGTAAAAAGAGTGGAACGCAATATTTTTCCAGGACTCTTCATTTCGCCTGATTATTGATATACTTTAAGAATTTTCGGAATTGGCCGTGTATACAGGAGGAATTTAAGTAAACCCAAAGGAACGTCATATTTTTCCATCATTATTCATTTCGCCTTATTTATCAGAGGAAATAGAGAAAAATGATGGAAAATGATATATATTTTGAATTCTCGATATTGGGCATTTTTTCAAAGGAAATACAAGTAAAAAGAGTGGAACGTCATATTTTTCCAGGATTCTTCATTTCGCCTGATTTTTGATATATATTAAGAATTTTCGGTATTGGCCGTGTGTACAGGGGAAATGTAAGTAAACCCAAAGGAACGTCATATTTTTCCATCATTATTCATTTCGCCTTATTTATCAGAGGAAATAGAGAAAAATGATGGAAAATGATATATATTTTGAATTCTCGATATTGGGCATTTTTTCAAAGGAAATACAAGTAAAAAGAGCGAAACGTCATATTTTTCCAGGATTCTTCATTTCGCCTGATTTTTGATATATATTAAGAATTTTCGGTATCGGCCGTGTGTACAGGGGAAATGTAAGTAAAGCACAGGAACACCATATTTTTCCAACATTATTCATTTCGCCTTATTTTGCAGAGGAAATAGAGAAAAATGATGGAAAATGATATATATTTTGAATTCTCGATATTGGGCATTTTTTCAAAGGAAATACAAGTAAAAAGAGCGGAACGTCATATTTTTCCAGGATTCTTCATTTCGCCTGATTTTTGATATATATTAAGAATTTTCGGTATTGGCCGTGTGTACAGGGGAAATGTAAGTAAAGCACAGGAACACCATATTTTTCCAACATTATTCATTTCGCCTTATTTTGCAGAGGAAATCGAGAAAAATAATGGAAAATGATATATATTATTAATTGTCGATATTGGGCGTTTATTCAAAGGAAATATAAGTAAAATGAGTGGAGCGCAATATTTTTCCAGGACTCTTCATTTCGCCTGATTTTTGATATATTTTAAGAATTTTCGGTATTGGCCATGTGTACAGGGGAAATGTTAGTAAAACCACAGGAACGCCATATTTATCCAACATTCTTCATTTCGCTTTATTTTGCAGAGGAAATCGAGGAATATGATGGAAAATGATATATTTTATGAATTCTCTATATTGGACGTTTATTCAAAGGAAATACAAGTAAAAAGAGTGGAACGCAATATTTTTCCAGGACTCTTCATTTCGCCTGATTTTTGATATACTTTAAGAATTTTCGGTATTGGCCGTGTATACAGGAGGAATTTAAGTAAACCCAAAGGAACGTCATATTTTTCCATCATTATTCATTTCGCCTTATTTATCAGAGGAAATAGAGAAAAATGATGGAAAATGATATATATTTTGAATTCTCGATATTGGGCATTTTTTCAAAGGAAATACAAGTAAAAAGAGCGGAACGTCATATTTTTCCAGGACTCTTCATTTCGCCTGATTTTTGATATATATTAAGAATTTTCGGTATTGGCCGTGTGTACAGGGGAAATGTAAGTAAACCCAAAGGAACGTCATATTTTTCCATCATTATTCATTTCGCCTTATTTATCAGAGGAAATAGAGAAAAATGATGGAAAATGATATATATTTTGAATTCTCGATATTGGGCATTTTTTCAAAGGAAATACAAGTAAAAAGAGCGGAACGTCATATTTTTCCAGGATTCTTCATTTCGCCTGATTTTTGATATATATTAAGAATTTTCGGTATTCGCCGTGTGTACAGGGGAAATGTAAGTAAAGCACAGGAACACCATATTTTTCCAACATTATTCATTTCGCCTTATTTTGCAGAGGAAATCGAGAAAAATAATGGAAAATGATATATTTTATGAATTCTCGATATTGGGCGTTTATTCAAAGGAAATATAAGTAAAAAGAGTGGAACGCAATATTTTTAAAGGACTCTTCATTTCGCCTGATTTTTGATATACTTTAAGAATTTTCTGTATTGGTCGTGTGTACAGCGGAAATGTAAGTAAACCCACAGAAACACCATATTATTCCAACATTCTTCAATTCGCTTTATTTTGCAGAGAAAATAGAGAAAAATAATGGAAAATGATATATATTATGAATTCTCGATATTGGGCGTATTCAAAGGAAATACAAGTAAAAAGAGTGGAACGCAATATTTTTCCAGGATTCTTCATTTCGCATGATTTTCGATATATTTAAAGAATTTTCCGTATTGGCCGTGTGTACAGGGGAAATGTTAGTAAAGCCACAGGAACGCCATATTTTTCCAACATTCTTCATATCGCTTTATTTTGCAGAGGAAATAGAGAAAAATAATGGAAAATGATATACTATATATTATGAATTCTCGATATTGGGCGTATTCAAAGGAAATACAAGTAAAAAGAGTGGAACGCAATATTTTTCCAGGACTCTTCATTTCGCTTGATTTTTGATATATTTTAAGAATTTTCGGTATTGGCCATGTGTACAGGGGAAATGTTAGTAAACCCACAGGAACGACATATTATTCCAACATTCTTCATTTCGCTTTATTTTGCAGAGGAAATAGAGAAAAATGATGGAAAATGATATATATTATGAATTCTCGATATTGGGCGTATTCAAAGGAAATACAAGTAAAAAGAGTGGAACGCAATATTTTTCCAGGACTCTTCATTTCGCCTGATTTTTGATATACTTTAAGAATTTTCGGTATTGGCCGTGTATACAGGAGGAATTTAAGTAAACCCAAAGGAACGTCATATTTTTCCATCATTATTCATTTCGCCTTATTTATCAGAGGAAATAGAGAAAAATGATGGAAAATGATATATATTTTGAATTCTCGATATTGGGCATTTTTTCAAAGGAAATACAAGTAAAAAGAGCGGAACGTCATATTTTTCCAGGATTCTTCATTTCGCCTAATTTTTGATATATATTAAGAATTTTCGGTATTGGCCGTGTGTACAGGGAAAATGTAAGTAAAGCACAGGAACACCATATTTTTCCAACATTATTCATTTCGCCTTATTTTGCAGAGGAAATCGAGAAAAATAATGGAAAATGATATATTTTATGAATTCTCGATATTGGGCGTTTATTCAAATGAAATATAAGTAAAAAGAGTGGAACGCAATATTTTTCCAGGACTCTTCATTTCGCCTGATTTTTGATATACTTTAAGAATTTTCTGTATTGGTCGTGTGTACAGCGGAAATGTAAGTAAACCCACAGAAACACCATATTATTCCAACATTCTTCAATTCGCTTTATTTTGCAGAGGAAATCGAGGAATATGATGGAAAATGATATATTTTATGAATTCTCTATATTGGACGTTTATTCAAAGGAAATACAAGTAAAAAGAGTGGAACGCAATATTTTTCCAGGACTCTTCATTTCGCCTGATTTTTGATATACTTTAAGAATTTTCGGTATTGGCCGTGTATACAGGAGGAATTTAAGTAAACCCATAGGAACGTCATATTTTTCCATCATTATTCATTTCGCCTTATTTATCAGAGGAAATAGAGAAAAATGATGGAAAATGATATATATTTTGAATTCTCGATATTGGGCATTTTTTCAAAGGAAATACAAGTAAAAAGAGCGGAACGTCATATTTTTCCAGGATTCTTCATTTCGCCTGATTTTTGATATATATTAAGAATTTTCGGTATTGGCCGTGTGTACAGGGGAAATGTAAGTAAAGCACAGGAACACCATATTTTTCCAACATTATTCATTTCGCCTTATTTTGCAGAGGAAATCGAGAAAAATAATGGAAAATGATATATTTTATGAATTCTCGATATTGGGCGTTTATTCAAAGGAAATATAAGTAAAAAGAGTGGAACGCAATATTTTTCCAGGACTCTTCATTTCGCCTGATTTTTGATATACTTTAAGAATTTTCTGTATTGGTCGTGTGTACAGCGGAAATGTAAGTAAACCCACAGAAACACCATATTATTCCAACATTCTTCAATTCGCTTTATTTTGCAGAGGAAATCGAGAAAAATAATGGAAAATGATATATTTTATGAATTCTCGATATTGGGCGTTTATTCAAAGGAAATACAAGTAAAAAGAATGGAACGCAATATTTTTCCAGGACTCTTCATTTCGCCTGATTTTTGATATACTTTAAGAATTTTCTGTATTGGTCGTGTGTACAGCGGAAATGTAAGTAAACCCACAGAAACACCATATTATTCCAACATTCTTCAATTCGCTTTATTTTGCAGAGGAAATCGAGGAATATGATGGAAAATGATATATTTTATGAATTCTCTATATTGGACGTTTATTCAAAGGAAATACAAGTAAAAAGAGTGGAACGCAATATTTTTCCAGGACTCTTCATTTCGCCTGATTTTTGATATATTTTAAGAATTTTCGGTATTGGCCATGTGTACAGGGGAAATGTTAGTAAAGCCACAGGAACGCCATATTTTTCCAACATTCTTCATTTCGCTTTATTTTGCAGAGGAAATCGAGAAAAATGATGGAAAATGATATATATTATGAATTCTCGATATTGGGCGTTTATTCAAAGGAAATACAAGTAAAAAGAATGGAACGCAATATTTTTCCAGTATTCTTCATTTCGCCTGATTTTCGATATATTTAAAGAATTTTCCGTATTGGCCGTGTGTACAGGGGAAATGTTAGTAAAGCCACAGGAACGCCATATTTTTCCAACATTCTTCATTTCGCTTTATTTTGCAGAGGAAATAGAGAAAAATGATGGAAAATGATATATATTATGAATTCTCGATATTGGGCGTATTCAAAGGAAATACAAGTAAAAAGAGTGGAACGCAATATTTTTCCAGGACTCTTCATTTCGCCTGATTTTTGATATATTTTAAGAATTTTCGGAATTGGCCATGTGTACAGGGGAAATGTTAGTAAAGCCACAGGAACGCCATATTTTTCCAACATTCTTCATTTCGCCTTATTTTCCACAGGAAATCGAGAAAAATAATGGAAAATGATAAATTATATGAATTCTCGATATTGGGCGTTTATTCAAAGGAAATACAAGTAAAATGAGTGGAACGCAATATTTTTCCAGGACTCTTCATTTCGCCTGATTTTTGATATATTTTAAGAATTTTCGGTACTGGCCATGTGTACAGGGGAAATGTTAGTAAAGCCACAGGAACGCCATATTTTTCCAACATTCTTCATTTCGCTTTATTTTGCAGAGGAAATAGAGAAAAATGATGGAAAATGATATATATTATGAATTCTCGATATTGGGCGTATTCAAAGGAAATACAAGTAAAAAGAGTGGAACGCAATATTTTTCCAGGACTCTTCATTTCGCCTGATTTTTGATATACTTTAAGAATTTTCGGTATTGGCCGTGTATACAGGAGGAATTTAAGTAAACCCAAAGGAACGTCATATTTTTCCATCATTATTCATTTCGCCTTATTTATCAGAGGAAATAGAGAAAAATGATGGAAAATGATATATATTTTGAATTCTCGATATTGGGCATTTTTTCAAAGGAAATACAAGTAAAAAGAGCGGAACGTCATATTTTTCCAGGATTCTTCATTTCGCCTGATTTTTGATATATATTAAGAATTTTCGGTATTGGCCGTGTGTACAGGGGAAATGTAAGTAAAGCACAGGAACACCATATTTTTCCAACATTATTCATTTCGCCTTATTTTGCAGAGGAAATCGAGAAAAATAATGGAAAATGATATATTTTATGAATTCTCGATATTGGGCGTTTATTCAAATGAAATATAAGTAAAAAGAGTGGAACGCAATATTTTTCCAGGACTCTTCATTTCGCCTGATTTTTGATATACTTTAAGAATTTTCTGTATTGGTCGTGTGTACAGCGGAAATGTAAGTAAACCCACAGAAACACCATATTATTCCAACATTCTTCAATTCGCTTTATTTTGCAGAGGAAATCGAGGAATATGATGGAAAATGATATATTTTATGAATTCTCTATATTGGACGTTTATTCAAAGGAAATACAAGTAAAAAGAGTGGAACGCAATATTTTTCCAGGACTCTTCATTTCGCCTGATTTTTGATATACTTTAAGAATTTTCGGTATGGGCCGTGTGTACAGGGGAAATGTAAGTAAACCCAAAGGAACGTCATATTTTTCCATCATTATTCATTTCGCCTTATTTATCAGAGGAAATAGAGAAAAATGATGGAAAATGATATATATTTTGAATTCTCGATATTGGGCATTTTTTCAAAGGAAATACAAGTAAAAAGAGCGGAACGTCATATTTTTCCAGGATTCTTCATTTCGCCTGATTTTTGATATATATTAAGAATTTTCGGTATTCGCCGTGTGTACAGGGGAAATGTAAGTAAAGCACAGGAACACCATATTTTTCCAACATTATTCATTTCGCCTTATTTTGCAGAGGAAATCGAGAAAAATAATGGAAAATGATATATTTTATGAATTCTCGATATTGGGCGTTTATTCAAAGGAAATACAAGTAAAAAGAGCGGAACGTCATATTTTTCCAGGATTCTTCATTTCGCCTGATTTTTGATATATATTAAGAATTTTCGGTATTGGCCGTGTGTACAGGGGAAATGTAAGTAAACCCACAGAAACACCATATTATTCCAACATTCTTCAATTCGCTTTATTTTGCAGAGGAAATCGAGAAAAATAATGGAAAATGATATATTTTATGAATTCTCGATATTGGGCGTTTATTCAAAGGAAATACAAGTAAAAAGAATGGAACGCAATATTTTTCCAGGATTCTTCATTTCGCCTGATTTTTGATATATATTAAGAATTTTCGGTATTAGCCGTGTGTACAGGGGGAATTTAAGTAAACCCACAGGAACGCCATATTATTCCAACATTCTTCATTTCGCTTTATTTTGCAGAGGAAATAGAGAAAAATGATGGAAAATGATATATATTATGAATTCTCGATATTGGGCGTATTCAAAGGAAATACAAGTAAAAAGAGTGGAACGCAATATTTTTCCAGGACTCTTCATTTCGCCTGATTTTTGATATACTTTAAGAATTTTCGGTATTGGCCGTGTATACAGGAGGAATTTAAGTAAACCCAAAGGAACGTCATATTTTTCCATCATTATTCATTTCGCCTTATTTATCAGAGGAAATAGAGAAAAATGATGGAAAATGATATATATTTTGAATTCTCGATATTGGGCATTTTTTCAAAGGAAATACAAGTAAAAAGAATGGAACGTCATATTTTTCCAGGATTCTTCATTTCGCCTGATTTTTGATATATATTAAGAATTTTCGGTATTGGCCGTGTATACAGGAGGAATTTAAGTAAACCCAAAGGAACGTCATATTTTTCCATCATTATTCATTTCGCCTTATTTATCAGAGGAAATAGAGAAAAATGATGGAAAATGATATATATTTTGAATTCTCGATATTGGGCATTTTTTCAAAGGAAATACAAGTAAAAAGAGCGGAACGTCATATTTTTCCAGGATTCTTCATTTCGCCTGATTTTTGATATATATTAAGAATTTTCGGTATTGGCCGTGTGTACAGGGAAAATGTAAGTAAAGCACAGGAACACCATATTTTTCCAACATTATTCATTTCGCCTTATTTTGCAGAGGAAATCGAGAAAAATAATGGAAAATGATATATTTTATGAATTCTCGATATTGGGCGTTTATTCAAATGAAATATAAGTAAAAAGAGTGGAACGCAATATTTTTCCAGGACTCTTCATTTCGCCTGATTTTTGATATACTTTAAGAATTTTCTGTATTGGTCGTGTGTACAGCGGAAATGTAAGTAAACCCACAGAAACACCATATTATTCCAACATTCTTCAATTCGCTTTATTTTGCAGAGGAAATCGAGGAATATGATGGAAAATGATATATTTTATGAATTCTCTATATTGGACGTTTATTCAAAGGAAATACAAGTAAAAAGAGTGGAACGCAATATTTTTCCAGGACTCTTCATTTCGCCTGATTTTTGATATACTTTAAGAATTTTCGGTATTGGCCGTGTATACAGGAGGAATTTAAGTAAACCCATAGGAACGTCATATTTTTCCATCATTATTCATTTCGCCTTATTTATCAGAGGAAATAGAGAAAAATGATGGAAAATGATATATATTTTGAATTCTCGATATTGGGCATTTTTTCAAAGGAAATACAAGTAAAAAGAGCGGAACGTCATATTTTTCCAGGATTCTTCATTTCGCCTGATTTTTGATATATATTAAGAATTTTCGGTATTGGCCGTGTGTACAGGGGAAATGTAAGTAAAGCACAGGAACACCATATTTTTCCAACATTATTCATTTCGCCTTATTTTGCAGAGGAAATCGAGAAAAATAATGGAAAATGATATATTTTATGAATTCTCGATATTGGGCGTTTATTCAAAGGAAATATAAGTAAAAAGAGTGGAACGCAATATTTTTCCAGGACTCTTCATTTCGCCTGATTTTTGATATACTTTAAGAATTTTCTGTATTGGTCGTGTGTACAGCGGAAATGTAAGTAAACCCACAGAAACACCATATTATTCCAACATTCTTCAATTCGCTTTATTTTGCAGAGGAAATCGAGAAAAATAATGGAAAATGATATATTTTATGAATTCTCGATATTGGGCGTTTATTCAAAGGAAATACAAGTAAAAAGAATGGAACGCAATATTTTTCCAGGATTCTTCATTTCGCCTGATTTTTGATATATATTAAGAATTTTCGGTATTAGCCGTGTGTACAGGGGGAATTTAAGTAAACCCACAGGAAAGCCATATTATTCCAACATTCTTCATTTCGCTTTATTTTGCAGAGGAAATAGAGAAAAATGATGGAAAATGATATATATTATGAATTCTCGATATTGGGCGTATTCAAAGGAAATACAAGTAAAAAGAGTGGAACGCAATATTTTTCCAGGACTCTTCATTTCGCCTGATTTTTGATATACTTTAAGAATTTTCGGTATTGGCCGTGTATACAGGAGGAATTTAAGTAAACCCAAAGGAACGTCATATTTTTCCATCATTATTCATTTCGCCTTATTTATCAGAGGAAATAGAGAAAAATGATGGAAAATGATATATATTTTGAATTCTCGATATTGGGCATTTTTTCAAAGGAAATACAAGTAAAAAGAGCGGAACGTCATATTTTTCCAGGATTCTTCATTTCGCCTGATTTTTGATATATATTAAGAATTTTCGGTATTGGCCGTGTATACAGGAGGAATTTAAGTAAACCCAAAGGAACGTCATATTTTTCCATCATTATTCATTTCGCCTTATTTATCAGAGGAAATAGAGAAAAATGATGGAAAATGATATATATTTTGAATTCTCGATATTGGGCATTTTTTCAAAGGAAATACAAGTAAAAAGAGCGGAACGTCATATTTTTCCAGGATTCTTCATTTCGCCTGATTTTTGATATATATTAAGAATTTTCGGTATTGGCCGTGTGTACAGGGAAAATGTAAGTAAAGCACAGGAACACCATATTTTTCCAACATTATTCATTTCGCCTTATTTTGCAGAGGAAATCGAGAAAAATAATGGAAAATGATATATTTTATGAATTCTCGCTATTGGGCGTTTATTCAAATGAAATATAAGTAAAAAGAGTGGAACGCAATATTTTTCCAGGACTCTTCATTTCGCCTGATTTTTGATATACTTTAAGAATTTTCTGTATTGGTCGTGTGTACAGCGGAAATGTAAGTAAACCCACAGAAACACCATATTATTCCAACATTCTTCAATTCGCTTTATTTTGCAGAGGAAATCGAGGAATATGATGGAAAATGATATATTTTATGAATTCTCTATATTGGACGTTTATTCAAAGGAAATACAAGTAAAAAGAGTGGAACGCAATATTTTTCCAGGACTCTTCATTTCGCCTGATTTTTGATATACTTTAAGAATTTTCGGTATTGGCCGTGTATACAGGAGGAATTTAAGTAAACCCATAGGAACGTCATATTTTTCCATCATTATTCATTTCGCCTTATTTATCAGAGGAAATAGAGAAAAATGATGGAAAATGATATATATTTTGAATTCTCGATATTGGGCATTTTTTCAAAGGAAATACAAGTAAAAAGAGCGGAACGTCATATTTTTCCAGGATTCTTCATTTCGCCTGATTTTTGATATATATTAAGAATTTTCGGTATTGGCCGTGTGTACAGGGGAAATGTAAGTAAAGCACAGGAACACCATATTTTTCCAACATTATTCATTTCGCCTTATTTTGCAGAGGAAATCGAGAAAAATAATGGAAAATGATATATTTTATGAATTCTCGATATTGGGCGTTTATTCAAAGGAAATATAAGTAAAAAGAGTGGAACGCAATATTTTTCCAGGACTCTTCATTTCGCCTGATTTTTGATATACTTTAAGAATTTTCTGTATTGGTCGTGTGTACAGCGGAAATGTAAGTAAACCCACAGAAACACCATATTATTCCAACATTCTTCAATTCGCTTTATTTTGCAGAGGAAATCGAGAAAAATAATGGAAAATGATATATTTTATGAATTCTCGATATTGGGCGTTTATTCAAAGGAAATACAAGTAAAAAGAATGGAACGCAATATTTTTCCAGGACTCTTCATTTCGCCTGATTTTTGATATACTTTAAGAATTTTCTGTATTGGTCGTGTGTACAGCGGAAATGTAAGTAAACCCACAGAAACACCATATTATTCCAACATTCTTCAATTCGCTTTATTTTGCAGAGGAAATCGAGGAATATGATGGAAAATGATATATTTTATGAATTCTCTATATTGGACGTTTATTCAAAGGAAATACAAGTAAAAAGAGTGGAACGCAATATTTTTCCAGGACTCTTCATTTCGCCTGATTTTTGATATATTTTAAGAATTTTCGGTATTGGCCATGTGTACAGGGGAAATGTTAGTAAAGCCACAGGAACGCCATATTTTTCCAACATTCTTCATTTCGCTTTATTTTGCAGAGGAAATCGAGAAAAATGATGGAAAATGATATATTATATGAATTCTCGATATTGGGCGTTTATTCAAAGGAAATACAAGTAAAAAGAATGGAACGCAATATTTTTCCAGGATTCTTCATTTCGCCTGATTTTCGATATATTTAAAGAATTTTCCGTATTGGCCGTGTGTACAGGGGAAATGTTAGTAAAGCCACAGGAACGCCATATTTTTCCAACATTCTTCATTTCGCTTTATTTTGCAGAGGAAATAGGGAAAAATGATGGAAAATGATATATATTATGAATTCTCGATATTGGGCGTATTCAAAGGAAATACAAGTAAAAAGAGTGGAACGCAATATTTTTCCAGGACTCTTCATTTCGCCTGATTTTTGATATATTTTAAGAATTTTCGGAATTGGCCATGTGTACAGGGGAAATGTTAGTAAAGCCACAGGAACGCCATATTTTTCCAACATTCTTCATTTCGCCTTATTTTCCACAGGAAATCGAGAAAAATAATGGAAAATGATAAATTATATGAATTCTCGATATTGGGCGTTTATTCAAAGGAAATACAAGTAAAATGAGTGGAACGCAATATTTTTCCAGGACTCTTCATTTCGCCTGATTTTTGATATATTTTAAGAATTTTCGGTACTGGCCATGTGTACAGGGGAAATGTTAGTAAAGCCACAGGAACGCCATATTTTTCCAACATTCTTCATTTCGCTTTATTTTGCAGAGGAAATAGAGAAAAATGATGGAAAATGATATATATTATGAATTCTCGATATTGGGCGTATTCAAAGGAAATACAAGTAAAAAGAGTGGAACGCAATATTTTTCCAGGACTCTTCATTTCGCCTGATTTTTGATATACTTTAAGAATTTTCGGTATTGGCCGTGTATACAGGAGGAATTTAAGTAAACCCAAAGGAACGTCATATTTTTCCATCATTATTCATTTCGCCTTATTTATCAGAGGAAATAGAGAAAAATGATGGAAAATGATATATATTTTGAATTCTCGATATTGGGCATTTTTTCAAAGGAAATACAAGTAAAAAGAGCGGAACGTCATATTTTTCCAGGATTCTTCATTTCGCCTGATTTTTGATATATATTAAGAATTTTCGGTATTGGCCGTGTGTACAGGGGAAATGTAAGTAAAGCACAGGAACACCATATTTTTCCAACATTATTCATTTCGCCTTATTTTGCAGAGGAAATCGAGAAAAATAATGGAAAATGATATATTTTATGAATTCTCGATATTGGGCGTTTATTCAAATGAAATATAAGTAAAAAGAGTGGAACGCAATATTTTTCCAGGACTCTTCATTTCGCCTGATTTTTGATATACTTTAAGAATTTTCTGTATTGGTCGTGTGTACGGCGGAAATGTAAGTAAACCCACAGAAACACCATATTATTCCAACATTCTTCAATTCGCTTTATTTTGCAGAGGAAATCGAGGAATATGATGGAAAATGATATATTTTATGAATTCTCTATATTGGACGTTTATTCAAAGGAAATACAAGTAAAAAGAGTGGAACGCAATATTTTTCCAGGACTCTTCATTTCGCCTGATTTTTGATATACTTTAAGAATTTTCGGTATTGGCCGTGTGTACAGGGGAAATGTAAGTAAACCCAAAAGAACGTCATATTTTTCCATCATTATTCATTTCGCCTTATTTATCAGAGGAAATAGAGAAAAATGATGGAAAATGATATATATTTTGAATTCTCGATATTGGGCATTTTTTCAAAGGAAATACAAGTAAAAAGAGCGGAACGTCATATTTTTCCAGGATTCTTCATTTCGCCTGATTTTTGATATATATTAAGAATTTTCGGTATTCGCCGTGTGTACAGGGGAAATGTAAGTAAAGCACAGGAACACCATATTTTTCCAACATTATTCATTTCGCCTTATTTTGCAGAGGAAATCGAGAAAAATAATGGAAAATGATATATTTTATGAATTCTCGATATTGGGCGTTTATTCAAAGGAAATACAAGTAAAAAGAGCGGAACGTCATATTTTTCCAGGATTCTTCATTTCGCCTGATTTTTGATATATATTAAGAATTTTCGGTATTGGCCGTGTGTACAGGGGAAATGTTAGTTAAGCCACAGGAACGCCATATTTTTCCAACATTCTTCATTTCGCCTTATTTTGCAGAGGAAATCGAGAAAAATAATGGAAAATGATATATTTTATGAATTCTCGATATTGGGCGTATTCAAAGGAAATACAAGTTAAAAGAGTGGAACGCAATATTTTTCCAGGACTCTTCATTTCGCCTGATTTTTGATATATTTTAAGAATTTTCGGTATTGGCCATGTGTACAGGGGAAATGTTAGTAAAGCCACAGGAACGTCATATTTTTCCAACATTCTTCATTTCGCCTTATTTTGCAGAGGAAATCGAGAAAAATAATGGAAAAAGATATATTTTATGAATTCTCGATATTGGGCGTTCATTCAAAGTAAATACAAGTAAAATTAGTGGAACGCAATATTTTCCCAGGACTCTTCATTTCACCTGATTTTTGATATATTTTAAGAATTTTCGGTATTGGCCGTGTGTACAGGGGAAATGTAAGTAAACCCACAGAAACACCATATTATTCCAACATTCTTCAATTCGCTTTATTTTGCAGAGGAAATCGAGGAAAACGATGGAAAATGATATATTTTATGAATTCTCGATATTGGGCGTTTATTCAAAGGAAATACAAGTAAAAAGAGTGGAACGCAATATTTTTCCAGAACTCTTCATTTCACCTGATTTTTGATATATTTTAAGAATTTTCTGTATTGGTCGTGTGTACAGGGGAAATGTGAGTAAACCCACAGAAACACCATATTATTCCAACATTCTTCAATTCGCTTTATTTTGCAGAGGAAATCGAGAAAAATAATGGAAAATGATATATTTTATGAATTCTCGATATTGGGCGTTCATTCAAAGGAAATACAAGTAAAATTAGTGGAACGCAATATTTTCCCAGGACTCTTCATTTCGCCTGATTTTTGATATATATTAAGAATTTTCGGTATTGGCCGTGTGTACAGGGGAAATGTAAGTAAAGCACAGGAACAACATATTTTTCCAACATTCTTCATTTCGCCTTATTTTGCAGAGGAAATCGAGAAAAATAATGGAAAATGATATATTATATGAATTCTCGATATTGGGCGTTTATTCAAAGGAAATACAAGTAAAAAGAGCGGAACGTCATATTTTTCCAGGATTCTTCATTTCGCCTGATTTTTGATATATATTAAGAATTTTCGGTATTGGCCGTGTGTACAGGGGAAATGTAAGTAAACCCACAGAAACACCATATTATTCCAACATTCTTCAATTCGCTTTATTTTGCAGAGGAAATCGAGAAAAATAATGGAAAATGATATATTTTATGAATTCTCGATATTGGGCGTTTATTCAAAGGAAATACAAGTAAAAAGAATGGAACGCAATATTTTTCCAGGATTCTTCATTTCGCCTGATTTTTGATATATATTAAGAATTTTCGGTATTAGCCGTGTGTACAGGGGGAATTTAAGTAAACCCACAGGAACGCCATATTATTCCAACATTCTTCATTTCGCTTTATTTTGCAGAGGAAATCGAGGAAAATGATGGAAAATGATATATTTTATGAATTCTCGATATTGGGCGTTTATTCAAAGGAAATACAAGTAAAAAGAATGGAACGCAATATTTTCCAGGATTCTTCATTTCGCCTGATTTTTGATATATTTAAAGAATTTCCCGTATTGGTCGTGTGTACAGGGGAAATGTTAGTTAAGCCACAGGAACGCCATATTTTTCCAACATTCTTCATTTCGCCTTATTTTGCAGAGGAAATCGAGAAAAATAATGGAAAATGATATATTTTATGAATTCTCGATATTGGGCGTATTCAAAGGAAATACAAGTTAAAAGAGTGGAACGCAATATTTTTCCAGGACTCTTCATTTCGCCTGATTTTTGATATATTTTAAGAATTTTCGGTATTGGCCGTGTGTACAGGGGAAATGTAAGTAAAGCACAGGAACACCATATTTTTCCAACATTATTCATTTCGCCTTATTTTGCAGAGGAAATCGAGAAAAATAATGGAAAATGATATATTTTATGAATTCTCGATATTGGGCGTTTATTCAAAGGAAATATAAGTAAAAGGAGTGGAACGCAATATTTTTATGAATTCTCGATATTGGGCGTTTATTCAAAGGAAATACAAGTAAAAAGAGTGGAACGCAATATTTTTCCAGAACTCTTCATTTCACCTGATTTTTGATATATTTTAAGAATTTTCTGTATTGGTCGTGTGTACAGGGGAAATGTGAGTAAACCCACAGAAACACCATATTATTCCAACATTCTTCAATTCGCTTTATTTTGCAGAGGAAATCGAGAAAAATAATGGAAAATGATATATATTTTGAATTCTCGATATTGGGCGTATTCAAAGGAAATACAAGTAAAAAGAGTGGAACGCAATATTTTTCCAGGACTCTTCATTTCGCCTGATTTTTGATATATTTTAAGAATTTTCGGTATTGGCCATGTGTACAGGGGAAATGTTAGTAAAGCCACAGGAACGCCATATTTTTCCAACATTCTTCATTTCGCTTTATTTTGCAGAGGAAATAGAGAAAAATGATGGAAAATGATATATATTATGAATTCTCGATATTGGGCGTTTATTCAAAGGAAATACAAGTAAAAAGAATGGAACGCAATATTTTTCCAGGATTCTTCATTTCTCCTGATTTTCGATATATTTAAGGAATTTTCCGTATTGGCCGTGTGTACAGGGGAAATGTTAGTAAAGCCACAGGAACGCCATATTTTTCCAACATTCTTAATTTCGCCTTATTTTGCAGAGGAAATCGAGAAAAATAATGGAAAATGATATATTTTATGAATTCTCGATATTGGGCGTTCATTCAAAGGAAATACAAGTAAAATTAGTGGAACGCAATATTTTTCCAGGATTCTTCATTTCGCCTGATTTTTGATATATATTAAGAATTTTCGGTATTAGCCGTGTGTACAGGGGAAATGTAAGTAAAGCACAGGAACACCATATTTTTCCAACATTATTCATTTCGCCTTATTTTGTAGAGGAAATCGAGAAAAATAATGGAAAATGATATATTTTATGAATTCTCGATATTGGGCGTTTATTCAAAGGAAATATAAGTAAAAGGAGTGGAACGCAATATTTTTCCAGGACTCTTCATTTCGCCTGATTTTTGATATACTTTAAGAATTTTCTGTATTGGTCGTGTGTACAGGGGAAATGTTAGTTAAGCCACAGGAACGCCATATTTTTCCAACATTCTTCATTTCGCCTTATTTTGCAGAGGAAATAGAAAAAAATGATGGAAAATGATATATTTTATGAATTCTCGATATTGGGCGTTTATTCAAAGGAAATACAAGTAAAAAGAATGGAACGCAATATTTTGCCAGGATTCTTCATTTCGCCTGATTTTTGATATATTTAAAGAATTTCCCGTATTGGTCGTGTGTACAGGGAAATGTTAGTTAAGCCACAGGAACGCCATATTTTTCCAACATTCTTCATTTCGCCTTATTTTGCAGAGGAAATCGAGAAAAATAATGGAAAATGATATATTTTATGAATTCTCGATATTGGGCGTTCATTCAAAGGAAATACAAGTAAAATTAGTGGAACGCAATATTTTCCCAGGACTCTTCATTTCGCCTGATTTTTGATATATATTAAGAATTTTCGGTATTGGCCGTGTGTACAGGGGAAATGTAAGTAAAGCACAGGAACACCATATTTTTCCAACATTATTCATTTCGCCTTATTTTGCAGAGGAAATCGAGAAAAATAATGGAAAATGATATATTTTATGAATTCTCGATATTGGGCGTTTATTCAAAGGAAATATAAGTAAAAGGAGTGGAACGCAATATTTTTCCAGGACTCTTCATTTCGCCTGATTTTTGATATACTTTAAGAATTTTCTGTATTGGTCGTGTGTACAGGGGAAATGTGAGTAAACCCACAGAAACACCATATTATTCCAACATTCTTCAATTCGCTTTATTTTGCAGAGGAAATCGAGAAAAATAATGGAAAATGATATATTTATGAATTCTCGATATTGGGCGTTTATTCATAGGAAATACAAGTAAAAAGAGTGGAACGCAATATTTTTCCAGGACTCTTCATTTCGCCTGATTTCTGATATACTTTAAGAATTTTCTGTATTGGTCGTTTGTACAGGGGAAATGTGAGTAAACCCACAGAAACACCATATTATTCCAACATTCTTCAATTCGCTTTATTTTGCAGAGGAAATCGAGAAAAATAATGGAAAATGATATATTTTATGAATTCTCGATATTAGGCGTTTATTCAAAGGAAATACAAGTAAAAAGAATGGAACGCAATATTTTTCCAGGATTCTTCATTTCGCCTGATTTTTGATATATATTAAGAATTTTCGGTATTAGCCGTGTGTACAGGGGGAACTTAAGTAAACCCACAGAAACGCCATATTATTCCAACATTCTTCATTTCGCTTTATTTTGCAGAGGAAATCGAGGAAAATGATGGAAAATGATATATTTTATGAATTCTCGATATTGGGCGTTTATTCAAAGGAAATACAAGTAAAAAGAGTGGAACGCAATATTTTTCCAGAACTCTTCATTTCACCTGATTTTTGATATATTTTAAGAATTTTCTGTATTGGTCGTGTGTACAGGGGAAATGTGAGTAAACCCACAGAAACACCATATTATTCCAACATTCTTCAATTCGCTTTATTTTGCAGAGGAAATCGAGAAAAATAATGGAAAATGATATATTTTATGAATTCTCGATATTGGGCGTTCATTCAAAGGAAATACAAGTAAAAAGAGTGGAACGCAATATTTTTCCAGGACTCTTCATTTCGCCTGATTTTTGATATATTTTAAGAATTTTCGGTATTGGCCATGTGTACAGGGGAAATGTTAGTAAAGCCACAGGAACGCCATATTTTTCCAACATTCTTCATTTCGCTTTATTTTGCAGAGGAAATCGAGAAAAATGATGGAAAATGATATATTATATGAATTCTCGATATTGGGCGTTTATTCAAAGGAAATACAAGTAAAAAGAATGGAACGCAATATTTTTCCAGGATTCTTCATTTCGCCTGATTTTCGATATATTTAAAGAATTTTCCGTATTGGCCGTGTGTACAGGGGAAATGTTAGTAAAGCCACAGGAACGCCATATTTTTCCAACATTCTTCATTTCGCTTTATTTTGCAGAGGAAATAGAGAAAAATGATGGAAAATGATATATATTATGAATTCTCGATATTGGGCGTATTCAAAGGAAATACAAGTAAAAAGAGTGGAACGCAATATTTTTCCAGGACTCTTCATTTCGCCTGATTTTTGATATATTTTAAGAATTTTCGGAATTGGCCATGTGTACAGGGGAAATGTTAGTAAAGCCACAGGAACGCCATATTTTTCCAACATTCTTCATTTCGCCTTATTTTCCACAGGAAATCGAGAAAAATAATGGAAAATGATAAATTATATGAATTCTCGATATTGGGCGTTTATTCAAAGGAAATACAAGTAAAATGAGTGGAACGCAATATTTTTCCAGGACTCTTCATTTCGCCTGATTTTTGATATATTTTAAGAATTTTCGGTACTGGCCATGTGTACAGGGGAAATGTTAGTAAAGCCACAGGAACGCCATATTTTTCCAACATTCTTCATTTCGCTTTATTTTGCAGAGGAAATAGAGAAAAATGATGGAAAATGATATATATTATGAATTCTCGATATTGGGCGTTTATTCAAAGGAAATACAAGTAAAAAGAATGGAACGCAATATTTTTCCAGGATTCTTCATTTCTCCTGATTTTCGATATATTTAAGGAATTTTCCGTATTGGCCGTGTGTACAGGGGAAATGTTAGTAAAGCCACAGGAACGCCATATTTTTCCAACATTCTTAATTTCGCCTTATTTTGCAGAGGAAATCGAGAAAAATAATGGAAAATGATATATTTTATGAATTCTCGATATTGGGCGTTCATTCAAAGGAAATACAAGTAAAATTAGTGGAACGCAATATTTTTCCAGGACTCTTCATTTCGCCTGATTTTTGATATATATTAAGAATTTTCGGTATTAGCCGTGTGTACAGGGGAAATGTAAGTAAAGCACAGGAACACCATATTTTTCCAACATTATTCATTTCGCCTTATTTTGTAGAGGAAATCGAGAAAAATAATGGAAAATGATATATTTTATGAATTCTCGATATTGGGCGTTTATTCAAAGGAAATATAAGTAAAAGGAGTGGAACGCAATATTTTTCCAGGACTCTTCATTTCGCCTGATTTTTGATATACTTTAAGAATTTTCTGTATTGGTCGTGTGTACAGGGGAAATGTTAGTTAAGCCACAGGAACGCCATATTTTTCCAACATTCTTCATTTCGCCTTATTTTGCAGAGGAAATAGAGAAAAATGATGGAAAATGATATATTTTATGAATTCTCGATATTGGGCGTTTATTCAAAGGAAATACAAGTAAAAAGAATGGAACGCAATATTTTGCCAGGATTCTTCATTTCGCCTGATTTTTGATATATTTAAAGAATTTCCCGTATTGGTCGTGTGTACAGGGGAAATGTTAGTTAAGCCACAGGAACGCCATATTTTTCCAACATTCTTCATTTCGCCTTATTTTGCAGAGGAAATCGAGAAAAATAATGGAAAATGATATATTTTATGAATTCTCGATATTGGGCGTTCATTCAAAGGAAATACAAGTAAAATTAGTGGAACGCAATATTTTCCCAGGACTCTTCATTTCGCCTGATTTTTGATATATATTAAGAATTTTCGGTATTGGCCGTGTGTACAGGGGAAATGTAAGTAAAGCACAGGAACACCATATTTTTCCAACATTATTCATTTCGCCTTATTTTGCAGAGGAAATCGAGAAAAATAATGGAAAATGATATATTTTATGAATTCTCGATATTGGGCGTTTATTCAAAGGAAATATAAGTAAAAGGAGTGGAACGCAATATTTTTGCAGGACTCTTCATTTCGCCTGATTTTTGATATACTTTAAGAATTTTCTGTATTGGTCGTGTGTACAGGGGAAATGTGAGTAAACCCACAGAAACACCATATTATTCCAACATTCTTCAATTCGCTTTATTTTGCAGAGGAAATCGAGAAAAATAATGGAAAATGATATATTTATGAATTCTCGATATTGGGCGTTTATTCATAGGAAATAAAAGTAAAAAGAGTGGAACGCAATATTTTTCCAGGACTCTTCATTTCGCCTGATTTTTGATATATTTTAAGAATTTTCTGTATTGGTCGTGGGTACAGGGGAAATGTGAGTAAACCCACAGAAACACCATATTATTCCAACATTCTTCAATTCGCTTTATTTTGCAGAGGAAATCGAGAAAAATAATGGAAAATGATATATTTTATGAATTCTCGATATTGGGCGTTTATTCAAAGGAAATACAAGTAAAAAGAGTGGAACGCAATATTTTTCCAGGACTCTTCATTTCACCTGATTTTTGATATATTTTAAGAATTTTCGGTATTGGCCGTGTATACAGGGGAAATGTAAGTAAACCCACAGAAACACCATATTATTCCAACATTCTTCAATTCGCTTTATTTTGCAGAGGAAATCGAGAAAAATAATGGAAAATGATATATTATATGAATTCTCGATATTGGGCGTTTATTCAAAGGAAATACAAGTAAAAAGAGTGGAACGCAATATTTTTCCAGAACTCTTCATTTCACCTGATTTTTGATATATTTTAAGAATTTTCTGTATTGGTCGTGTGTACAGGGGAAATGTGAGTAAACCCACAGAAACACCATATTATTCCATCATTCTTCAATTCGCTTTATTTTGCAGAGGAAATCGAGAAAAATAATGGAAAATGATATATATTATGAATTCTCGATATTGGGCGTATTCAAAGGAAATACAAGTAAAAAGAGTGGAACGCAATATTTTTCCAGGACTCTTCATTTCGCCTGATTTTTGATATATTTTAAGAATTTTCGGTATTGGCCATGTGTACAGGGGAAATGTTAGTAAAGCCACAGGAACGCCATATTTTTCCAACATTCTTCATTTCGCTTTATTTTGCAGAGGAAATCGAGAAAAATGATGGAAAATGATATATTATATGAATTCTCGATATTGGGCGTTTATTCAAAGGAAATACAAGTAAAAAGAATGGAACGCAATATTTTTCCAGGATTCTTCATTTCGCCTGATTTTCGATATATTTAAAGAATTTTCCGTATTGGCCGTGTGTACAGGGGAAATGTTAGTAAAGCCACAGGAACGCCATATTTTTCCAACATTCTTCATTTCGCTTTATTTTGCAGAGGAAATAGAGAAAAATGATGGAAAATGATATATATTATGAATTCTCGATATTGGGCGTATTCAAAGGAAATACAAGTAAAAAGAGTGGAACGCAATATTTTTCCAGGACTCTTCATTTCGCCTGATTTTTGATATATTTTAAGAATTTTCGGAATTGGCCATGTGTACAGGGGAAATGTTAGTAAAGCCACAGGAACGCCATATTTTTCCAACATTCTTCATTTCGCCTTATTTTCCACAGGAAATCGAGAAAAATAATGGAAAATGATAAATTATATGAATTCTCGATATTGGGCGTTTATTCAAAGGAAATACAAGTAAAAAGAGTGGAACGCAATATTTTCCAGGATTCTTCATTTCGCCTGATTTCTGATATACTTAAAGAATTTTCGGTATTGGTCGTGTGTACAGGGGAAATGTAAGTAAAGCACAGGAACACCATATTTGTCCTACATTCTTCATTTCGCTTTATTTTGCTGAGGAAATCGAGAAAAATGATGGAAAATGATATATTTTATGAATTCTCGATATTGGGCGTTTATTCAAAGGAAATACAAGTAAAAAGAATGGAACGCAATATTTTTCCAGGACTCTTCATTTCGCCTGATTTTTGATATACTTTAAGAATTTTCTGTATTGGTCGTGTGTACAGCGGAAATGTAAGTAAACCCACAGAAACACCATATTATTCCAACATTATTCATTTCGCCTTATTTTGCCGAGGGAATCGAGAAAAATAATGGAAAATGATATATTTTATGAATTCTCGATATTGGGCGTTTATTCAAAGGAAATACTAGTAAAAAGAATGGAGCGCAATATTTTTCCAGGATTTTTCTTTTCGCCTGATTTTTGATATATTCAAAGAATTTTCCGTATTGTCTGTGTGTACAGGGGAAATGTGTGTAAAGCACAGGAACACCATATTTTTCCAACATTCTTCATTTCGCTTTATTTTGCTGAGGAAATCGAGAAAAATGATGGAAAATGATATATTTTATGAATTCTCGATATTGGGCGTTTATTCAAAGAAATACAAGTAAAAAGAGTAGAACGCAATATTTTTCCAGGACTCTTCATTTCGGTTTTTAAAAATTCAGTATAATACAATGAAAACAAAAAATCCTTCGCATCTATTTCTAGAGCTGCATAAAAAATATAACAACGAAAATAATCGTTTTGAGCATCCTTGTATTTTTAAATATTAGTTTTATTTGAATGAAATGAAATTAAATAGCAAAACGAAGTTATAATCTGAAACTATTGTTGCAAAATTGCTAACAGATGGCGCCACCCTGTCTGTAACGGTTTTTCAAGATTATCGAACGAATCCATCGTGTGCGATCGATTAAACAAATTTTCGAATATCGATTCGCACACCATGATCTTGAGTGATCTTGAAAAGCGTGGGTGGTCGGCCATCATTTTCTCCTTCTTCTTACGGTAGACCTTGACCGAGTAAAACGTGTTTTTTTTGAATAGTTTGTGCGGTGCGGTTTTTTTTTCCAAGAAAAATAAAAATTTAAAAATTTTTAAACTTAAATTCAATTCGGGACGAAAAAATAGACAAATTAAATTTCAAAATTTAATTCGTGAAATTTGTGATTTTTCTTTTAAAACTAAAATAAAAAAAAATAAAAGTTGATAAAGACAAAAGAAAAAGTGAAAAGTGGACATAAAGAAAATTGTGTTAAAGGGCGCCCATAAAAACAAAGAAATAAAATAAAATAAAATAAAACAAAATAAAATAAAAGGAGCAAAATTAAAAGGACGAAAACAAAATCAAAGAAAAGGGTAAGTTGAAAACCTAATATAATCAGTGAATGTTAAAAAAAAAAATAATAAACGTGTTTGGTGCATTTTTTTTTCTTTTTTTACGAACACCCCTTGCTTGTACAGGTGTTCAAACAAAATAAAATCATAAAAAAAACCTCTCGGGAACCGCTAGTCGCGTTTTTTTTCCTTGCTCGTTAATTCGTAACAAAAAAAATTCGCGACTTCTTTTGTTACATTTAAATTTACAAGTGCCGGTAAATTGTATCCATGTTTATTTCGGGAACGTACCCCTATATAAAAACAAAACACTTGTAAATTTTCTAACATTTGGTGTCAGGTGTGGGGTACGTTCTGTTTTAGTGATAAAACAAGTTCACGCGAAGTGAAAATTTTCACGCGAAATATCACGGTTTCACGCCTGTCGTTTTAAATTTTGTTTTTGCCCTTTATTCTATTTTTTTTTTCCTTCGAAATGGACGTTATAAATATTTCGCATGGTCAGGCCTCGCCTTTGTCTCCCCCGTTAACTGCCCCTTTCTCGTAGGTAACCGAGCACGCCGATTTACATGACCAGCTTGTGAAATTATCGGGTCAAATGAGTGTTCAAAACCGAATGTTCGCGGAGTTGTGCAACACCATGAAGTCATTCGTAGAGTCCTACGGAGCATTTAGGGAGCAACCCTGTCCTTCAGCGGAGCACTTGGTGCCACCGCCTCTCGAATATGCTTCGGTGGGTGATGTTCACGAACAAGAACACGGCCATTTTTCGAGTTCAATAGAACTGTTTGATTTTCCGGCGCCTCCTGCACCATTTAATCAGCCCCTAGTGCTTGATTGTGCCGCGCCCACGGCCGTCAACGACACCCCTGTTCACGCTGAAGACGCCGTGATCAACGAGCCCCCTAAATTTTCAAAGTCGTCCACTCCACCGTTTCCCGCATATCCACCGACCGCTGATAGACATAAATTTTCCGGTTCACCCTCGTCGTCTCGCACTCCTATCAGTGACAACGCTGCGCCCGCCGTTTCCACGCCGCGAATTAAAACTCCGCTAAAGTTTCCTGCGAATAAAAACAAAGACCGGAAAATCGGGACGATAAAATTTCTCAATCGTAAAAAAGGTTACGGCTTTATTAAGCGGCTAGATAATGGACAAGAAGTGTTCGTGCTTCGTGGCGACTTCCGTAAGTCCAATGGTGAACGACGAGCTTTACGGAGTGGCGACGTCGTTTCATTTTTTATTGTCGCCACGGATCGTACGCCCCGAGCTCTTAAGGTATGGCGCGAACCCAAGCTTCTACGGAAAAGGCCGCCAAGGACAGCGCCTCTTCATTCGCGCCCAGGATGTCCAACTGCCTGTAGTCCACCGGAACCGTTTGCCGCGTCGCCACATCGTAGATCGCCACGGACAGCGCCTCCTCCTTCGCACCCCAATTGTCCGCTTGCCCTTGGTCTACTTAAGCCCTCTGGTTTGTCGTCCCATCATAAACCGCCACGGACAGCGCCTCCTCCTTCGCGCCACAATTGTCCGCTCGCCACTGGTCCACATAAGCTCTCTACCTTGTCGTCCCATCATAAACTGCCACGGACAGCGCCTCCTCCTTCACGCCCCAACCGTCCGCCTGCCTCTTGCCCACCGAAGTCCTCCGCCGCGTCTACCCGTAATATGCTACCGCGCGCAGCGCCTTCAGCGCCATATCACGCACGTGTCGCGTATACTAAGGACTGTCGGCGAAATACTTCCACTACTGGAGCGGCTTTAGTGAAGCCCTCTGCTCCAAAGGCTCTTCCCAAACATGTTGCCTGCAAACTTAGTTTGCTGAGTGCCTCTTTTATGCACACCACCTCATAATCGAACTGACGTCCACTGACCCCATTGGGCAGGAGTCAGTGGAAGTATCAGGCCCACTTGTCATCCTAATTACTGTCGTAACTGCCAGACCCTATCTTCTGGTTCAGTTAACGACACCCTGTGTGGGATGATAATCCACAAAGGAGCCACGCGAACTGTTAACACCCCTAAGTTCTGCTTGACGGCTCTTACGGTGAAAGTCTACCTTCGTCTACCTGCATTGACAGTGTCTCTTGAAAACAACGCCTGTCAAAGTAAAGGCTGTAGTTCAAATTTCGGCCGGGAATTTTCTCCTTGTTTATCCCGCCCATGTAGCCGAAATATTTGAACTTTGCAAACTGGGGATGAAGTGTTGAAGACAATCACTGCATTCTAGACTTGGTTCTGAATTGTCGCATTCTTTTGGAGCTTGGTTTCTTTAATTAAGTGGCAATGACACCCCTTGTACCGCCTTGGCCTCTGATAAAGTCGTTTGCCACTCAGCCATTTGCTTCCCTTTCTAAGCAACTGAGTGTGCTGTCGACATTGAACCAGAGTTTCCAATGGTACGGTGTTAACCACGGTCAATAATTTGACATACGCCACATATTTCGTGCCGGACATTGTCCCCTTTTAAGCCGAAACAAACCAATTGATCAATGTCATCAAGCTCAGACCGGAATAACTTTTCCAGTCTAGTAACGCAGACCTTTTATTCCCTCAGGAAGCCCCTTTGAAACGGTTGTTTACAGAGTGTCAGTCCGCCTTTTCCCTGTCCGAGAATGACTGGGACGGATCTTATGCATTTCGGATGTCGCGCATTCACATAATGACTCTCTCCGTAAGACTGTCGTCCGTCACGATCATTTGGCTCTTATCCTTCTCTATCGCACTAACCTAACACCCTTTCTGTGTCCCTCTCTCCTTGTTCCGCTGTTGCATTAAGCTCGGTTGGAACTTCGAGCTTTTAACGGGGGGGCAATGTTGCAAAATTGCTAACAGATGGGGCCACCCTGTCTGTAACGTTTTTCAAGATTATCGAACGAATCCATCGTGTGCGATCGATTAAACAAATTTTCGAATATCGATTCGCACACCATGATCTTGAGTGATCTTGAAAAGCGTGGGTGGTCGGCCATCATTTTCTCCTTCTTCTTACGGTAGACCTTCACCGAGTAAGACGTGTTTTTTTTGAATAGTTTGTGCGGTGCGGTTTTTTTTCCAAGAAAAATAAAAATTTAAAAATTTTTAAACTTAAATTCAATTCGGGACGAAAAAATAGACAAATTAAATTTCAAAATTTAATTCGTGAAATTTGTGATTTTTCTTTTAAAACTAAAATAAAAAAAAATAAAAGTTGATAAAGACAAAAGAAAAAGTGAAAAGTGGACATAAAGAAAATTGTGTTAAAGGGCGCCCATAAAAACAAAGAAATAAAATAAAATAAAATAAAACAAAATAAAATAAAAGGAGCAAAATTAAAAGGACGAAAACAAAATCAAAGAAAAGGGTAAGTTGAAAACCTAATATAATCAGTGAATGTTAAAAAAAAAATAATAAACGTGTTTGGTGCATTTTTTTTTCTTTTTTTACGAACACCCCTTGCTTGTACAGGTGTTCAAACAAAATAAAATCATAAAAAAAACCTCTCGGGAACCGCTAGTCGCGTTTTTTTTCCTTGCTCGTTAATTCGTAACAAAAAAATTTCGCGACTTCTTTTGTTACATTTAAATTTACAAGTGCCGGTAAATTGTATCCACGTTTATTTCGGGAACGTACCCCTATATAAAAACAAAACACTTGTAAATTTTCTAACACTATTTAGGAGTGCTTTGTGAAAGGATTGATTTTATACACAACCCATTTGGTACCCCATTAGACTTTAAAGCATATAAATTCAGTTCATAACAATGCTATATAATAAAGAAAAGCAAAACACAAGATTACACCAACTATTCATGACCAAATGGTGGGCATCAAATTTTAAAAAATTGGCCTTGTATTGGAATTTAATATATTTATGTAAACTCGGCTTTTAAAAATTCAGTATAATACAATGAAAACAAAAAATCCTTCGCATCCATTCTAGAGCTGCATAAAAAATATATCAACGAAAATAATCGTTGTGAACATCCCTGTTTTTTTTTAATATTAGTTTTATTTGAATGAAATGAAATTAAATAGCAAAACGAAGTTATAAGCTGAAATTATTTAGGAGTGCTTTGTGAAAGGATTGATTTTATACACAACCCATTTGGTACCCCATTGGACTTTAAAGCATATAAATTCAGTTCATAAAAATACCATATAATAAAGAGAAACGAAACACAAGATTACGGCAACTATTCACGACCAAATGGTGGGCATCAAATTTTAAAAAATTGGCCTTGTATTGGAATTTAATATATTAACGTAAACTCGGTTTTTAAAAATTCAGTATAATACAATGAAAACAAAAAATCCTTCGCATCTATTTCTAGAGCTGCATAAAAAATATATCAACGAAAATAATCGTTGTGAACATCCCTGTTTTTTTTAATATTAGTTTTATTTGAATGAAATGAAATTAAAAGCAAAACGAAGTTATAAGCTGAAACTATTTAGGAGTGCTTTGTGAAAGGATTGATTTTATACACAACCCATTTGGTACCCCATTGGACTTTAAAGCATGTAAAATCAGTTCATAAAAATACCATATAATAAAGAGATACGAAACACAAGATTACGGCAACTATTCACGACCAAATGGTGGGCATCAAATTTTAAAAAATTGGCCTTGTATTAGAATTTAATTTATTTACGTAAACTCGGATTTTAAAAATTCAGTATAATACAATGAAAACAAAAAATCCTTCGCATCTATTTTTAGAGCTGCATAAAAAATATAAAAACAAAATATACGTTTTCAACTTCACTGTCTTTTTTAACATTAGATTTCTTTGAATGAAATGAAATTAAATAGCAAAACGAAGTTATAAGCTGAAACTATTTAGGACTGCTTTGTAAAAGGATTGGTTTTATACACAAACCATTTGGTACCCCATTGGACTTTAAAGCATATAAATTAGTTCATAAAAATACCATATAATAAAGAAAAGCGAAACACAAGATTACTGCAACTATTCACGACCAAATGATGCAAATCAAATTTTAAAAAATTGGCCTTGTATTGGAATTTAATATATTTACGTAAACTCGGTTTTTAAAAATTCAGTATAATACAATGAAAACTAAAAATCCTTCGCATCTATTTCTAGAGCTGCATACAAAAATATAACAACGAAAATAATCGTTTTGAACATCCCTGTATTTTTTAATATTAGTTTTATTTGAATGAAATCAAATTAAAAGCAAAACGAAGTTATAAGC
Organism: Anthrax anthrax; assembly: GCA_963971155.1. NCBI lineage: Eukaryota > Metazoa > Arthropoda > Insecta > Diptera > Bombyliidae > Anthrax > Anthrax anthrax. The sequence goes on from OZ020122.1 coordinate 1,822,666, forward strand.
TGAAACTATTTAGGAGTGCTTTGTGAAAGGATTGATTTTATACACAAACCATTTGGTACCCCATTGGACTTTAAAGCATATAAATTCAGTTCATAAAAATACCATAAAATAAAGAAAAGCGAAACACAAGATTACTCCAACTATTCATAACCAAATGGTGAGCATCAAATTCTAAATAATTGGTCGTGTATTGGAATTTAATATATTTATGTAAACTCGGTTTTTAAAAATTCAGTATAATACAATGAAAACAAAAAATCCTCCGCATCTATTTTTAGAGCTGAATAAAATATATAACAACGAAATATACGTTTTGAACATCACTGTCTTTTTAAACATTAGATTCATTTGAATGAAATGAAATTAAATAGCAAAACGAAGTTATAAGCTGAAACTATTTAGGAGTGCTTTGTAAAAGGATTGGTTTTATACACAAACCATTTGGTACCCCATTGGACTTTAAAGCATATAAATTAAGTTCATAAAAATACCATATAATAAAGAGAAACGAAACACAAAATTAAGGTAAATATTCACGACCAAATGATGGAAATCGAATTTTAAAAAATTGGCCTTGTATTGGTATTAAATATATTTACGTAAACTCGGTTTTTAAAAATTCAGTATAATACAATGAAAACAAAAAATCCTTCGCATCTATTTCTAGAGCTGCATACAAAAATATAACAACGAAAATAATCGTTTTGAACATCACTGTCTTTTTAAACATTAGATTTATTTGAATGAAATCAAATTAAAAGCAAAACGAAGTTATAAGCTGAAACTATTTAGGAGTGCTTTGTGAAAGGATTGATTTTATACACCATTTGGTACCCCATTGGACTTTAAAGCATATAAATTCAGTTCATAAAAATACCATAAAATAAAGAAAAGCGAAATCAAGATTACTCCAACTATTCATGACCAAATGGTGAGCATCAAATTCTAAAAAATTGGTCGTGTATTGAAATTTAATATATTTATGTAAACTCGGTTTTTAAAAATTCAGTATAATACAATGAAAACAAAAAATCCTCCGCATCTATTTTTAGAGCTGCATAAAAAATATAACAACGAAATATACGTTTTGACATCACTGTCTTTTTAAACATTAGATTTATTTGAATGAAATGAAATTAAATAGCAAAACGAAGTTATAAGCTGAAACTATTTAGGAGTGCTTTGTAAAAGGATTGGTTTTATACACAAACCATTTGGTACCCCATTGGACTTTAAAGCATATAAATTAAGTTCATAAAAATGCCATATAATAAAGAGAAACGAAACACAAAATTAATGTAAATATTCACGACCAAATGATGGAAATCGAATTTTAAAAAATTGGCCTTGTGTTGGTATTAAATATATTTACGTAAACTCGGTTTTTAAAAATTCAGTATAATACAATGAAAACAAAAAATCCTTCGCATCAATTTTTAGAGCTGCATAAAATAAATAACAACGAAATATACGTTTTGAACATCCTTGTATTTTTTAATATTAGTTTTATTTGAATGAAATGAAATTAAATAGCAAAACGAAGTTATAAGCTGAAACTATTTAGGAGTGCTTTGTGAAAGGATTGATTTTATACACAAACCATTTGGTACCCCATTGGACTTTAAAGCATATAAATTCAGTTCATAAAAATACCATATAATAAAGAAAAGCGAAACACAAGATTACGGCAACTATTCATGACCAAATGGTGTTCATCAAATTCTAAAAAATTGGTCGTGTATTGGAATTTACAATATTTATATAAATTAGGTTTTTAAAAATTCAGTATAATACAATGAAAACAAAAAATCCTTCGCATCTATTTCTAGAGCTGCATACAAAAATATAACAACGAAAATAATCGTTTTGAACATCCCTGTATTTTTTAATATTAGTTTTATTTGAATGAAATCAAATTAAATAGCAAAACGAAGTTATAAGCTGAAACTATTTAGGAGTGCTTTGTGAAAGGATTGATTTTATACACAAACCATTTGGTACCCCATTGGACTTTAAAGCATATAAATTCAGTTCATAAAAATACCATAAAATAAAGAAAAGCGAAACACAAGATTACTTCAACTATTCATGACCAAATGGTGAGCATCAAATTCTAAAAAATTGGTCGTGTATTGAAATTTAATATATTTATGTAAACTCGGTTTTTAAAAATTCAGTATAATACAATGAAAACAAAAAATCCTCCGCATCTATTTTTAGAGCTCCATAAAAAATATAACAACGAAATATACGTTTTGAACATCACTGTCTTTTTAAACATTAGATTTATTTGAATGAAATGAAATTAAATAGCAAAACGAAGTTATAAGCTGAAACTATTTAGGAGTGCTTTGTAAAAGGATTGGTTTTATACACAAACCATTTGGTACCCCATTGGACTTTAAAGCATATAAATTAAGTTCATAAAAATACCATATAATAAAGAGAAACGAAACACAAGATTAATCCAACTATTCATGACCAAATGATGGAAATCGAATTTTAAAAAATTGGCCTTGTATTGGTATTAAATATATTTACGTAAACTCGGTTTTTAAAAATTCAGTATAATACAATGAAAATAAAAAATCCTTCGCATCAATTTTTAGAGCTGCATAAAATAAATAACAACGAAATATACGTTTTGAAATTCCCTGTATTTTTTAATATTAGTTTTATTTGAATGAAATGAAATTAAATAGCAAAACGAAGTTATAAGCTGAAACTATTTAGGAGTGCTTTGTGAAAGGATTGGTTTTATACACAAACCATTTGGTACCCCATTGGACTATAAAGCATATAAATTAAGTTCATAAAAATACCATATAATAAAGAGAAACGAAACACAAAATTAAGGTAAATATTCACGACCAAATGATGGAAATCGAATTTTAAAAAATTGGCCTTGTGTTGGTATTAAATATATTTACGTAAACTCGGTTTTTAAAAATTCAGTATAATACAATGAAAACAAAAAATCCTTCGCATCAATTTTTAGAGCTGCATAAAATAAATAACAACGAAATATACGTTTTGAACATCCTTGTATTTTTTAATATTAGTTTTATTTGAATGAAATGAAATTAAATAGCAAAACGAAGTTATAAGCTGAAACTATTTAGGAGTGCTTTGTGAAAGGATTGATTTTATACACAAACCATTTGGTACCCCATTGGACTTTAAAGCATATAAATTCAGTTCATAAAAATACCATATAATAAAGAAAAGCGAAACACAAGATTACGGCAACTATTCATGACCAAATGGTGTTCATCAAATTCTAAAAAATTGGTCGTGTATTGGAATTTACAATATTTATATAAATTAGGTTTTTAAAAATTCAGTATAATACAATGAAAACAAAAAATCCTTTGCATCTATTTCTAGAGCTGCATACAAAAATATAACAACGAAAATAATCGTTTTGAACATCCCTGTATTTTTTAATATTAGTTTTATTTGAATGAAATCAAATTAAATAGCAAAACGAAGTTATAAGCTGAAACTATTTAGGAGTGCTTTGTGAAAGGATTGATTTTATACACAAACCATTTGGTACCCCATTGGACTTTAAAGCATATAAATTCAGTTCATAAAAATACCATAAAATAAAGAAAAGCGAAACACAAGATTACTTCAACTATTCATGACCAAATGGTGAGCATCAAATTCTAAAAAATTGGTCGTGTATTGAAATTTAATATATTTATGTAAACTCGGTTTTTAAAAATTCAGTATAATACAATGAAAACAAAAAATCCTCCGCATCTATTTTTAGAGCTGCATAAAAAATATAACAACGAAATATACTGAACATCACTTTTTGAACATCACTGTCTTTTTAAACATTAGATTTATTTGAATGAAATGAAATTAAATAGCAAAACGAAGTTATAAGCTGAAACTATTTAGGAGTGCTTTGTAAAAGGATTGGTTTTATACACAAACCATTTGGTACCCCATTGGACTTTAAAGCATATAAATTAAGTTCATAAAAATACCATATAATAAAGAGAAACGAAACACAAGATTAAGGTAACTATTCACGACCAAATGATGGAAATCGAGTTTTAAAAAATTGGTCGTGTATTGGTATTAAATATATTTACGTAAACTCGGTTTTTAAAAATTCAGTATAATACAATGAAAATAAAAAATCCTTCGCATCAATTTTTAGAGCTGCATAAAAAATATAACAACGAAATATACGTTTTGAACATCCTTGTATTTTTTAATATTAGTTTTATTTGAATGAAATGAAATTAAATAGCAAAACGAAGTTATAAGCTGAAACTATTTAGGAGTGCTTTGTGAAAGGATTGATTTTATACACAAACCATTTGGTACCCCATTGGACTTTAAAGCATATAAATTCAGCTCATAAAAATACCATATAATAAAGAAAAGCGAAACACAAGATTACGGCAACTATTCATGACCAAATGGTGGGCATCAAATTCTAAAAAATTGGTCGTGTATTGGAATTTACAATATTTATGTAAACTCGGTTTTTAAAAATTCAGTATAATACAATGAAAATAAAAAATCCTTCGCATCTATTTCTAGAGCTGCATACAAAAATATAACAACGAAAATAATCGTTTTGAACATCACTGTCTTTTTAAACATTAGATTTATTTGAATGAAATGAAATTAAATAGCAAAACGAAGTTATAAGCTGAAACTATTTAGGAGTGCTTTGTAAAAGGATTGGTTTTATACACAAACCATTTGGTACCCCATTGGACTTTAAAGCATATAAATTCAGTTCATAAAAATACCATATAATAAAGAGAAACGAAACACAAGATTAAGGTAACTATTCACGACCAAATGATGGGCATCAAATTCTAAAAAATTGGTCGTGTATTGGAATTTACAATATTTATGTAAACTCGGTTTTTAAAAATTCAGTATAATACAATGAAAACAAAAAATCCTCCGCATCTATTTTTAGAGCTGCATAAAAAATATGACAACGAAATATACGTTTTGAACATCACTGTCTTTTTAAACATTAGATTTTTTTGAATGAAATGAAATTAAATAGCAAAACGAAGTTATAAGCTGTAACTATTTAGGAGTGCTTTGTAAAAAGATTGGTTTTATACACAAACCATTTGGTACCCCATTGGACTTTAAAGCATATAAATTCCGTTCATAAAAATACCCTATAATAAAGAGAAACGAAACACAAGATTAATCCAACTATTCATGACCAAATGATGGAAATCGAATTTTAAAAAATTGGCCTTGTATTGGTATTAAATATATTTTCGTAAACTCGGTTTTTAAAAATTCAGTATAATACAATGAAAACAAAAAATCCTTCGCATCTATTTTTAGAGCTGCATAAAAAATATAACAACGAAATATACGTTTTGAACATCCCTGTATTTTTTAATATTAGTTTTATTTGATTAAAATGAAATTAAATAGCAAAACGAAGTTATAAGCTGAAACTATTTAGAAGTGCTTTGTGAAAGGATTGATTTTATACACAAACCATTTGGTACCCCATTGGACTTTAAAGCATATAAATTCAGTTCATAAAAATACCATATAATAAAGAAAAGCGAAACACAAGATTACGGCAACTATTCATGACCAAATGGTGGGCATCAAATTCTAAAAATTTGGTCGTGTATTGGAATTTACAATATTTATGTAAACTCGGTTTTTAAAAATTCAGTATAATACAATGAAAACAAAAAATCCTCCGCATCTATTTTTAGAGCTGAATAAAAAATATAACAACGAAATATACGTTTTGAACATCACTGTCTTTTTAAACATTAGATTTATTTGAATGAAATGAAATTAAATAGCAAAACGAAGTTATAAGCTGAAACTATTTAGGAGTGCTTTGTGAAAGGATAGATTTTATACACAAACCATTTGGTACCCCATTGGACTTTAAAGCATATAAATTCAGTTCATAAAAATACCCTACTATATAATAAAGAAAACGAAACACAAGATTACGGCAACTATTCATGACCAAATGGTGGGCATCAAATTCTAAAAAATTGGTCGTGTATTGGAATTTACAATATTTATGTAAACTCGGTTTTTAAAAATTCAGTATAATACAATGAAAACAAAAAATCCTCCGCATCTATTTCTAGAGCTGCATACAAAAATATAACAACGAAAATATACGTTTTAAACATCCCTGTATTTTTTAATATTAGTATTATTTGATTAAAATGAAATTAAATAGCAAAGCGAAGTTATAGGCTGAAACTATTTAGGAGTGCTTTGTAAAAGGATAGATTTTATACACAAACCATTTGGTACCCCATTGGACTTTAAAGCATATAAATTCAGTTCATAAAAATACCATATAATAAAGAAAAGCGAAACACAAGATTACGGCAACTATTCATGACCAAATGGTGGGCATCAAATTCTAAAAAATTGGTCGTGTATTGGAATTTACAATATTTATGTAAACTCGGTTTTTAAAAATTCAGTATAATACAATGAAAACAAAAAATCCTCCGCATCTATTTTTAGAGCTGCATAAAAAATATGACAACGAAATATACGTTTTGAACATCACTGTCTTTTTAAACATTAGATTTATTTGAATGAAATGAAATTAAATAGCAAAACGAAGTTATAAGCTGAAACTATTTAGGAGTGCTTTGTGAAAGGATTGATTTTATACACAAACCATTTGGTACCCCATTGGACTTTAAAGCATATAAATTCAGTTCATAAAAATACCCTATAATAAAGAGAAACGAAAAACAAGATTACTCCAACTATTCATGACCAAATGGTGTGCATCAAATTCTAAAAAATTGGTCGTGTATTGGAATTTACAATATTTATGTAAACTCGGTTTTTAAAAATTCAGTATAATACAATGAAAATAAAAAATCCTTCGCATCTATTTCTAGAGCTGCATACAAAAATATAACAACGAAAATAATCGTTTTGAACATCCTTGTATTTTTTAATATTAGTTTTATTTGAATGAAATGAAATTAAAAGCAAAACGAAGTTATAAGCTGAAACTATTTAGGAGTGCTTTGTGAAAGGATTGATTTTATACACAAACCATTTGGTACCCCATTGGACTTTAAAGCATATAAATTCAGTTCATAAAAATACCATATAATAAAGAAAAGCGAAACACAAGATTACGGCAACTATTCATGACCAAATGGTGGGCATCAAATTCTAAAAAATTGGTCGTGTATTGGAATTTACAATATTTATATAAATTAGGTTTTTAAAAATTCAGTATAATACAATGAAAACAAAAAATCCTTCGCATCTATTTCTAGAGCTGCATACAAAAATATAACAACGAAAATAATCGTTTTGAACATCCCTGTATTTTTTAATATTAGTTTTATTTGAATGAAATCAAATTAAATAGCAAAACGAAGTTATAAGCTGAAACTATTTAGGAGTGCTTTGTGAAAGGATTGATTTTATACACAAACCATTTGGTACCCCATTGGACTTTAAAGCATATAAATTCAGTTCATAAAAATACCATAAAATAAAGAAAAGCGAAACACAAGATTACTTCAACTATTCATGACCAAATGGTGAGCATCAAATTCTAAAAAATTGGTCGTGTATTGAAATTTAATATATTTATGTAAACTCGGTTTTTAAAAATTCAGTATAATACAATGAAAACAAAAAATCCTCCGCATCTATTTTTAGAGCTGCATAAAAAATATAACAACGAAATATACTGAACATCACTTTTTGAACATCACTGTCTTTTTAAACATTAGATTTATTTGAATGAAATGAAATTAAATAGCAAAACGAAGTTATAAGCTGAAACTATTTAGGAGTGCTTTGTAAAAGGATTGGTTTTATACACAAACCATTTGGTACCCCATTGGACTTTAAAGCATATAAATTAAGTTCATAAAAATACCATATAATAAAGAGAAACGAAACACAAGATTAAGGTAACTATTCACGACCAAATGATGGAAATCGAGTTTTAAAAAATTGGTCGTGTATTGGTATTAAATATATTTACGTAAACTCGGTTTTTAAAAATTCAGTATAATACAATGAAAACAAAAAATCCTTCGCATCAATTTTTAGAGCTGCATAAAATAAATAACAACGAAATATACGTTTTGAACATCCTTGTATTTTTTAATATTAGTTTTATTTGAATGAAATGAAATTAAATAGCAAAACGAAGTTATAAGCTGAAACTATTTAGGAGTGCTTTGTGAAAGGATTGATTTTATACACAAACCATTTGGTACCCCATTGGACTTTAAAGCATATAAATTCAGTTCATAAAAATACCATATAATAAAGAAAAGCGAAACACAAGATTACGGCAACTATTCATGACCAAATGGTGTTCATCAAATTCTAAAAAATTGGTCGTGTATTGGAATTTACAATATTTATATAAATTAGGTTTTTAAAAATTCAGTATAATACAATGAAAACAAAAAATCCTTCGCATCTATTTCTAGAGCTGCATACAAAAATATAACAACGAAAATAATCGTTTTGAACATCCCTGTATTTTTTAATATTAGTTTTATTTGAATGAAATGAAATTAAATAGCAAAACGAAGTTATAAGCTGAAACTATTTAGGAGTGCTTTGTGAAAGGATTGATTTTATACACAAACCATTTGGTACCCCATTGGACTTTAAAGCATATAAATTCAGTTCATAAAAATACCATAAAATAAAGAAAAGCGAAACACAAGATTACTTCAACTATTCATGACCAAATGGTGAGCATCAAATTCTAAAAAATTGGTCGTGTATTGAAATTTAATATATTTATGTAAACTCGGTTTTTAAAAATTCAGTATAATACAATGAAAACAAAAAATCCTCCGCATCTATTTTTAGAGCTGCATAAAAAATATAACAACGAAATATACTGAACATCACTTTTTGAACATCACTGTCTTTTTAAACATTAGATTTATTTGAATGAAATGAAATTAAATAGCAAAACGAAGTTATAAGCTGAAACTATTTAGGAGTGCTTTGTAAAAGGATTGGTTTTATACACAAACCATTTGGTACCCCATTGGACTTTAAAGCATATAAATTAAGTTCATAAAAATACCATATAATAAAGAGAAACGAAACACAAGATTAAGGTAACTATTCACGACCAAATGATGGAAATCGAGTTTTAAAAAATTGGTCGTGTATTGGTATTAAATATATTTACGTAAACTCGGTTTTTAAAAATTCAGTATAATACAATGAAAATAAAAAATCCTTCGCATCAATTTTTAGAGCTGCATAAAAAATATAACAACGAAATATACGTTTTGAACATCCTTGTATTTTTTAATATTAGTTTTATTTGAATGAAATGAAATTAAATAGCAAAACGAAGTTATAAGCTGAAACTATTTAGGAGTGCTTTGTGAAAGGATTGATTTTATACACAAACCATTTGGTACCCCATTGGACTTTAAAGCATATAAATTCAGCTCATAAAAATACCATATAATAAAGAAAAGCGAAACACAAGATTACGGCAACTATTCATGACCAAATGGTGGGCATCAAATTCTAAAAAATTGGTCGTGTATTGGAATTTACAATATTTATGTAAACTCGGTTTTTAAAAATTCAGTATAATACAATGAAAATAAAAAATCCTTCGCATCTATTTCTAGAGCTGCATACAAAAATATAACAACGAAAATAATCGTTTTGAACATCACTGTCTTTTTAAACATTAGATTTATTTGAATGAAATGAAATTAAATAGCAAAACGAAGTTATAAGCTGAAACTATTTAGGAGTGCTTTGTAAAAGGATTGGTTTTATACACAAACCATTTGGTACCCCATTGGACTTTAAAGCATATAAATTCAGTTCATAAAAATACCATATAATAAAGAGAAACGAAACACAAGATTAAGGTAACTATTCACGACCAAATGATGGGCATCAAATTCTAAAAAATTGGTCGTGTATTGGAATTTACAATATTTATGTAAACTCGGTTTTTAAAAATTCAGTATAATACAATGAAAACAAAAAATCCTCCGCATCTATTTTTAGAGCTGCATAAAAAATATGACAACGAAATATACGTTTTGAACATCACTGTCTTTTTAAACATTAGATTTTTTTGAATGAAATGAAATTAAATAGCAAAACGAAGTTATAAGCTGTAACTATTTAGGAGTGCTTTGTAAAAAGATTGGTTTTATACACAAACCATTTGGTACCCCATTGGACTTTAAAGCATATAAATTCCGTTCATAAAAATACCCTATAATAAAGAGAAACGAAACACAAGATTAATCCAACTATTCATGACCAAATGATGGAAATCGAATTTTAAAAAATTGGCCTTGTATTGGTATTAAATATATTTTCGTAAACTCGGTTTTTAAAAATTCAGTATAATACAATGAAAACAAAAAATCCTTCGCATCTATTTTTAGAGCTGCATAAAAAATATAACAACGAAATATACGTTTTGAACATCCCTGTATTTTTTAATATTAGTTTTATTTGATTAAAATGAAATTAAATAGCAAAACGAAGTTATAAGCTGAAACTATTTAGAAGTGCTTTGTGAAAGGATTGATTTTATACACAAACCATTTGGTACCCCATTGGACTTTAAAGCATATAAATTCAGTTCATAAAAATACCATATAATAAAGAAAAGCGAAACACAAGATTACGGCAACTATTCATGACCAAATGGTGGGCATCAAATTCTAAAAATTTGGTCGTGTATTGGAATTTACAATATTTATGTAAACTCGGTTTTTAAAAATTCAGTATAATACAATGAAAACAAAAAATCCTCCGCATCTATTTTTAGAGCTGAATAAAAAATATAACAACGAAATATACGTTTTGAACATCACTGTCTTTTTAAACATTAGATTTATTTGAATGAAATGAAATTAAATAGCAAAACGAAGTTATAAGCTGAAACTATTTAGGAGTGCTTTGTGAAAGGATAGATTTTATACACAAACCATTTGGTACCCCATTGGACTTTAAAGCATATAAATTCAGTTCATAAAAATACCCTACTATATAATAAAGAAAACGAAACACAAGATTACGGCAACTATTCATGACCAAATGGTGGGCATCAAATTCTAAAAAATTGGTCGTGTATTGGAATTTACAATATTTATGTAAACTCGGTTTTTAAAAATTCAGTATAATACAATGAAAACAAAAAATCCTCCGCATCTATTTCTAGAGCTGCATACAAAAATATAACAACGAAAATATACGTTTTAAACATCCCTGTATTTTTTAATATTAGTATTATTTGATTAAAATGAAATTAAATAGCAAAGCGAAGTTATAGGCTGAAACTATTTAGGAGTGCTTTGTAAAAGGATAGATTTTATACACAAACCATTTGGTACCCCATTGGACTTTAAAGCATATAAATTCAGTTCATAAAAATACCATATAATAAAGAAAAGCGAAACACAAGATTACGGCAACTATTCATGACCAAATGGTGGGCATCAAATTCTAAAAAATTGGTCGTGTATTGGAATTTACAATATTTATGTAAACTCGGTTTTTAAAAATTCAGTATAATACAATGAAAACAAAAAATCCTCCGCATCTATTTTTAGAGCTGCATAAAAAATATGACAACGAAATATACGTTTTGAACATCACTGTCTTTTTAAACATTAGATTTATTTGAATGAAATGAAATTAAATAGCAAAACGAAGTTATAAGCTGAAACTATTTAGGAGTGCTTTGTGAAAGGATTGATTTTATACACAAACCATTTGGTACCCCATTGGACTTTAAAGCATATAAATTCAGTTCATAAAAATACCCTATAATAAAGAGAAACGAAAAACAAGATTACTCCAACTATTCATGACCAAATGGTGTGCATCAAATTCTAAAAAATTGGTCGTGTATTGGAATTTACAATATTTATGTAAACTCGGTTTTTAAAAATTCAGTATAATACAATGAAAATAAAAAATCCTTCGCATCTATTTCTAGAGCTGCATACAAAAATATAACAACGAAAATAATCGTTTTGAACATCCTTGTATTTTTTAATATTAGTTTTATTTGAATGAAATGAAATTAAAAGCAAAACGAAGTTATAAGCTGAAACTATTTAGGAGTGCTTTGTGAAAGGATTGATTTTATACACAAACCATTTGGTACCCCATTGGACTTTAAAGCATATAAATTCAGTTCATAAAAATACCATATAATAAAGAAAAGCGAAACACAAGATTACGGCAACTATTCATGACCAAATGGTGGGCATCAAATTCTAAAAAATTGGTCGTGTATTGGAATTTACAATATTTATATAAATTAGGTTTTTAAAAATTCAGTATAATACAATGAAAACAAAAAATCCTTCGCATCTATTTCTAGAGCTGCATACAAAAATATAACAACGAAAATAATCGTTTTGAACATCCCTGTATTTTTTAATATTAGTTTTATTTGAATGAAATCAAATTAAAAGCAAAACGAAGTTATAAGCTGAAACTATTTAGGAGTGCTTTGTGAAAGGATTGATTTTATACACAAACCATTTCGTACCCCATTGGACTTTAAAGCATATAAATTCAGTTCATAAAAATACCATAAAATAAAGAAAAGCGAAACACAAGATTACTCCAACTATTCATGACCAAATGGTGAGCATCAAATTCTAAAAAATTGGTCGTGTATTGAAATTTAATATATTTATGTAAACTCGGTTTTTAAAAATTCAGTATAATACAATGAAAACAAAAAATCCTCCGCATCTATTTTTAGAGCTGCATAAAAAATATAACAACGAAATATACGTTTTGAACATCACTGTCTTTTTAAACATTAGATTTATTTGAATGAAATGAAATTAAATAGCAAAACGAAGTTATAAGCTGAAACTATTTAGGAGTGCTTTGTAAAAGGATTGGTTTTATACACAAACCATTTGGTACCCCATTGGACTTTAAAGCATATAAATTCAGTTCATAAAAATACCATATAATAAAGAGAAGCGAAACACAAGATTACGGCAACTATTCATGACCAAATGGTGGGCATCAAATTCTAAAAAATTGGTCGTGTATTGGAATTTACAATATTTATGTAAACTCGGTTTTTAAAAATTCAGTATAATACAATGAAAACAAAAAATCCTTCGCATCTATTTTTAGAGCTGCATAAAAAATATAACAACGAAATATACGTTTTGAACATCACTGTCTTTTTAAACATTAGATTTATTTGAATGAAATGAAATTAAATAGCAAAACGAAGTTATAAGCTGAAACTATTTAGGAGTGCTTTGTGAAAGGATAGATTTTATACACAAACCATTTGGTACCCCATTGGACTTTAAAGCATATAAATTCAGTTCATAAAAATACCCTACTATATAATAAAGAAAAGCGAAACACAAGATTACGGCAACTATTCATGACCAAATGGTGGGCATCAAATTCTAAAAAATTGGTCGTGTATTGGAATTTACAATATTTATGTAAACTCGGTTTTTAAAAATTCAGTATAATACAATGAAAACAAAAAATCCTCCGCATCTATTTCTAGAGCTGCATACAAAAATATAACAACGAAAATATACGTTTTAAACATCCCTGTATTTTTTAATATTAGTATTATTTGATTAAAATAAAATTAAATAGCAAAGCGAAGTTATAGGCTGAAACTATTTAGGAGTGCTTTGTGAAAGGATAGATTTTATACACAAACCATTTGGTACCCCATTGGACTTTAAAGCATATAAATTCAGTTCATAAAAATACCATATAATAAAGAAAAGCGAAACACAAGATTACTCCAACTATTCATGACCAAATGGTGGGCATCAAATTCTAAGAAATTGGTCGTGTATTGGAATTTACAATATTTATGTAAACTCGGTTTTTAAAAATTCAGTATAATACAATGAAAACAAAAAATCCTCCGCATCTATTTTTAGAGCTGCATAAAAAATATGACAACGAAATATACGTTTTGAACATCACTGTCTTTTTAAACATTAGATTTATTTGAATGAAATGAAATTAAATAGCAAAACGAAGTTATAAGCTGAAACTATTTAGGAGTGCTTTGTAAAAGGATTGGTTTTATACACAAACCATTTGGTACCCCATTGGACTTTAAAGCATATTAATTCAGTTCATAACAATGCTATATAATAAAGAAAAGCGAAACACAAGATTAGACCAACTATTCACGACCAAATGATGGAAATCGAATTTTAAAAAATTGGCCTTGTATTGGTATTAAATATATTTACGTAAACTCGGTTTTTAAAAATTCAGTATAATACAATGAAAACAAAAAATCCTTCGCATCAATTTTTAGAGCTGCATAAAAAATATAACAACGAAATATACGTTTTGAACATCCTTGTATTTTTTAATATTAGTTTTATTTGAATGAAATGAAATTAAATAGCAAAACGAAGTTATAAGCTGAAACTATTTAGGAGTGCTTTGTGAAAGGATTGATTTTATACACAAACCATTTGGTACCCCATTGGACTTTAAAGCATATAAATTCAGTTCATAAAAATACCCTATAATAAAGAGAAAGGAAACACAAGATTACTCCAACTATTCATGACCAAATGGTGGGCATCAAATTCTAAAAAATTGGTCGTGTATTGGAATTTACAATATTTATGTAAACTCGGTTTTTAAAAATTCAGTATAATACAATGAAAATAAAAAATTCTTCGCATCTATTTCTAGAGCTGCATACAAAAATATAACAACGAAAATAATCGTTTTGAACATCCTTGTATTTTTTAATATTAGTTTTATTTGAATGAAATGAAATTAAAAGCAAAACGAAGTTATAAGCTGAAACTATTTAGGAGTGCTTTGTGAAAGGATTGATTTTATACACAAACCATTTGGTACCCCATTGGACTTTAAAGCATATAAATTCAGTTCATAAAAATACCATATAATAAAGAAAAGCGAAACACAAGATTACGGCTACTATTCATGACCAAATGGTGGGCATCAAATTCTAAAAAATTGGTCGTGTATTGGAATTTACAATATTTATATAAATTAGGTTTTTAAAAATTCAGTATAATACAATGAAAACAAAAAATCCTTCGCATCTATTTCTAGAGCTGCATACAAAAATATAACAACGAAAATAATCGTTTTGAACATCCCTGTATTTTTTAATATTAGTTTTATTTGAATGAAATCAAATTAAAAGCAAAACGAAGTTATAAGCTGAAACTATTTAGGAGTGCTTTGTGAAAGGATTGATTTTATACACAAACCATTTCGTACCCCATTGGACTTTAAAGCATATAAATTCAGTTCATAAAAATACCATAAAATAAAGAAAAGCGAAACACAAGATTACTCCAACTATTCATGACCAAATGGTGAGCATCAAATTCTAAAAAATTGGTCGTGTATTGAAATTTAATATATTTATGTAAACTCGGTTTTTAAAAATTCAGTATAATACAATGAAAACAAAAAATCCTCCGCATCTATTTTTAGAGCTGCATAAAAAATATAACAACGAAATATACGTTTTGAACATCACTGTCTTTTTAAACATTAGATTTATTTGAATGAAATGAAATTAAATAGCAAAACGAAGTTATAAGCTGAAACTATTTAGGAGTGCTTTGTAAAAGGATTGGTTTTATACACAAACCATTTGGTACCCCATTGGACTTTAAAGCATATAAATTAAGTTCATAAAAATACCATATAATAAAGAGAAACGAAACACAAAATTAAGGTAACTATTCACGACCAAATGATGGAAATCGAATTTTAAAAAATTGGCCTTGTATTGGTATTAAATATATTTACGTAAACTCGGTTTTTAAAAATTCAGTATAATACAATGAAAACAAAAAATCCTTCGCATCAATTTTTAGAGCTGCATAAAAAATATAACAACGAAATATACGTTTTGAACATCCTTGTATTTTTTAATATTAGTTTTATTTGAATGAAATGAAATTAAATAGCAAAACGAAGTTATAAGCTGAAACTATTTAGGAGTGCTTTGTGAAAGGATTGATTTTATACACAAACCATTTGGTACCCCATTGGACTTTAAAGCATATAAATTCAGTTCATAAAAATACCATATAATAAAGAAAAGCGAAACACAAGATTACGGCAACTATTCATGACCAAATGGTGGGCATCAAATTCTAAAAAATTGGTCGTGTATTGAAATTTAATATATTTATGTAAACTCGGTTTTTAAAAATTCAGTATAATACAATGAAAACAAAAAATCCTCCGCATCTATTTTTAGAGCTGCATAAAAAATATAACAACGAAATATACGTTTTGAACATCACTGTCTTTTTAAACATTAGATTTATTTGAATGAAATGAAATTAAATAATTAAATAGCAAAACGAAGTTATAAGCTGAAACTATTTAGGAGTGCTTTGTAAAAGGATTGGTTTTATACACAAACCATTTGGTACCCCATTGGACTTTAAAGCATATAAATTCAGTTCATAAAAATACCATATAATAAAGAGAAACGAAACACAAAATTAAGGTAATTCACGACCAAATGATGGAAATCGAATTTTAAAAAATTGGCCTTGTATTGGTATTAAATATATTTACGTAAACTCGGTTTTTAAAAATTCAGTATAATACAATGAAAATAAAAAATCCTTCGCATCTATTTCTAGAGCTGCATACAAAAATATAACAACGAAAATATAAGTTTTCAACATCCTTGTATTTTTTAATATTAGTTTTATTTGAATGAAATGAAATTAAATAGCAAAACGAAGTTATAAGCTGAAACTATTTAGGAGTGCTTTGTGAAAGGATTGATTTTATACACAAACCATTTGGTACCCCATTGGACTTTAAAGCATATAAATTCAGTTCATAAAAATACCATATAATAAAGAAAAGCGAAACACAAGATTACGGCAACTATTCATGACCAAATGGTGGGCATCAAATTCTAAAAAATTGGTCGTGTATTGGAATTTACAATATTTATGTAAACTCGGTTTTTAAAAATTCAGTATAATACAATGAAAACAAAAAATCCTCCGCATCTATTTTTAGAGCTGCATAAAAAATATGACAACGAAATATACGTTTTGAACATCACTGTCTTTTTAAACATTAGATTTATTTGAATAAAATGAAATTAAATAGCAAAACGAAGTTATAAGCTGAAACTATTTAGGAGTGCTTTGTAAAAGGATTGGTTTTATACACAAACCATTTGGTACCCCATTGGACTTTAAAGCATATAAATTCCGTTCATAAAAATACCCTATAATAAAGAGAAACGACACACAAGATTATTCCAACTATTCATGACCAAATGATGGAAATCGAATTTTAAAAAATTGGCCTTGTATTGGTATTATATATATTTTCGTAAACTCGGTTTTTAAAAATTCAGTATAATACAATGAAAACAAAAAATCCTTCGCATCTATTTTTAGAGCTGCATAAAAAATATAACAACGAAATATACGTTTTGAACATCCCTGTATTTTTTAATATTAGTTTTATTTGATTAAAATGAAATTAAATAGCAAAACGAAGTTATAAGCTGAAACTATTTAGAAGTGCTTTGTGAAAGGATTGATTTTATACACAAACCATTTGGTACCCCATTGGACTTTAAAGCATATAAATTCAGTTCATAAAAATACCATATAATAAAGAAAAGCGAAACACAAGATTACGGCAACTATTCATGACCAAATGGTGGGCATCAAATTCTAAAAATTTGGTCGTGTATTGGAATTTACAATATTTATGTAAACTCGGTTTTTAAAAATTCAGTATAATACAATGAAAACAAAAAATCCTCCGCATCTATTTCTAGAGCTGTATACAAAAATATAACAACGAAAATAATCGTTTTGAACATCCTTGTATTTTTTAATATTAGTTTTATTTGAATGAAATGAAATTAAATAGCAAAACGAAGTTATAAGCTGAAACTATTTAGGAGTGCTTTGTAAAAGGATTGGTTTTATACACAAACCATTTGGTACCCCATTGGACTTTAAAGCATATAAATTCAGTTCATAAAAATACCATATAATAAAGAGAAGCGAAACACAAGATTACGGCAACTATTCATGACCAAATGGTGGGCATCAAATTCTAAAAAATTGGTCGTGTATTGGAATTTACAATATTTATGTAAACTCGGTTTTTAAAAATTCAGTATAATACAATGAAAACAAAAAATCCTCCGCATCTATTTTTAGAGCTGCATAAAAAATATAACAACGAAATATACGTTTTGAACATCACTGTCTTTTTAAACATTAGATTTATTTGAATGAACTGAAATTAAATAGCAAAACGAAGTTATAAGCTGAAACTATTTAGGAGTGCTTTGTGAAAGGATTGATTTTATACACAAACCATTTGGTACCCCATTGGACTTTAAAGCATATAAATTCAGTTCATAAAAATACCATATAATAAAGAGAAGCGAAAAACAAGATTACGGCAACTATTCATGACCAAATGGTGGGCATCAAATTCTAAAAAATTGGTCGTGTATTGGAATTTTCAATATTTATGTAAACTCGGTTTTTAAAAATTCAGTATAATACAATGAAAACAAAAAATCCTCCGCATCTATTTTTAGAGCTGCATAAAAAATATTACAACGAAATATACGTTTTGAACATCACTGTCTTTTTAAACATTAGATTTATTTGAATGAAATGAAATTAAATAGCAAAACGAAGTTATAAGCTGAAACTATTTAGGAGTGCTTTGTAAAAGGATTGGTTTTATACACAAACCATTTGGTACCCCATTGGACTTTAAAGCATATAAATTCAGTTCATAAAAATACCCTACTATATAATAAAGAAAAGCGAAACACAAGATTACGGCAACTATTCATGACCAAATGGTGGGCATCAAATTCTAAAAAATTGGTCGTGTATTGGAATTTACAATATTTATGTAAACTCGGTTTTTAAAAATTCAGTATAATACAATGAAAACAAAAAATCCTCCGCATCTATTTCTAGAGCTGCATACAAAAATATAACAACGAAAATATACGTTTTAAACATCCCTGTATTTTTTAATATTAGTATTATTTGATTAAAATGAAATTAAATAGCAAAGCGAAGTTATAGGCTGAAACTATTTAGGAGTGCTTTGTAAAAGGATAGATTTTATACACAAACCATTTGGTACCCCATTGGACTTTAAAGCATATAAATTCAGTTCATAAAAATACCATATAATAAAGAAAAGCGAAACACAAGATTACGGCAACTATTCATGACCAAATGGTGGGCATCAAATTCTAAAAAATTGGTCGTGTATTGGAATTTACAATATTTATGTAAACTCGGTTTTTAAAAATTCAGTATAATACAATGAAAACAAAAAATCCTCCGCATCTATTTTTAGAGCTGCATAAAAAATATGACAACGAAATATACGTTTTGAACATCACTGTCTTTTTAAACATTAGATTTATTTGAATGAAATGAAATTAAATAGCAAAACGAAGATATAAGCTGAAACTTTTTAGGAGTGCTTTGTAAAAGGATTGGTTTTATACACAAACCATTTGGTACCCCATTGGACTTTAAAGCATATTAATTCAGTTCATAACAATGCTATATAATAAAGAAAAGCGAAACACAAGATTACACCAACTATTCACGACCAAATGATGGAAATCGAATTTTAAAAAATTGGCCTTGTATTGGTATTAAATATATTTACGTAAACTCGGTTTTTAAAAATTCAGTATAATACAATGAAAACAAAAAATCCTTCGCATCAATTTTTAGAGCTGCATAAAAAATATAACAACGAAATATACGTTTTGAACATCCTTGTATTTTTTAATATTAGTTTTATTTGAATGAAATGAAATTAAATAGCAAAACGAAGTTATAAGCTGAAACTATTTATGAGTGCTTTGTGAAAAGATTGATTTTATACACAAACCATTTGGTACCCCATTGGACTTTAAAGCATATAAATTCAGTTCATAAAAATACCCTATAATAAAGAGAAACGAAACACAAGATTACTCCAACTATTCATGACCAAATGGTGGGCATCAAATTCTAAAAAATTGGTCGTGTATTGGAATTTACAATATTTATGTAAACTCGGTTTTTAAAAATTCAGTATAATACAATGAAAATAAAAAATCCTTCGCATCTATTTCTAGAGCTGCATACAAAAATATAACAACGAAAATAATCGTTTTGAACATCCTTGTATTTTTTAATATTAGTTTTATTTGAGTGAAATGAAATTAAAAGCAAAACGAAGTTATAAGCTGAAACTATTTAGGAGTGCTTTGTGAAAGGATTGATTTTATACACAAACCATTTGGTACCCCATTGGACTTTAAAGCATATAAATTCAGTTCATAAAAATACCATATAATAAAGAAAAGCGAAACACAAGATTACGGCAACTATTCATGACCAAATGGTGGGCATCAAATTCTAAAAAATTGGTCGTGTATTGGAATTTACAATATTTATATAAATTAGGTTTTTAAAAATTCAGTATAATACAATGAAAACAAAAAATCCTTCGCATCTATTTCTAGAGCTGCATACAAAAATATAACAACGAAAATAATCGTTTTGAACATCCCTGTATTTTTTAATATTAGTTTTATTTGAATGAAATCAAATTAAAAGCAAAACGAAGTTATAAGCTGAAACTATTTAGGAGTGCTTTGTGAAAGGATTGATTTTATACACAAACCATTTCGTACCCCATTGGACTTTAAAGCATATAAATTCAGTTCATAAAAATACCATAAAATAAAGAAAAGCGAAACACAAGATTACTCCAACTATTCATGACCAAATGGTGAGCATCAAATTCTAAAAAATTGGTCGTGTATTGAAATTTAATATATTTATGTAAACTCGGTTTTTAAAAATTCAGTATAATACAATGAAAACAAAAAATCCTCCGCATCTATTTTTAGAGCTGCATAAAAAATATAACAACGAAATATACGTTTTGAACATCACTGTCTTTTTAAACATTAGATTTATTTGAATGAAATGAAATTAAATAGCAAAACGAAGTTATAAGCTGAAACTATTTAGGAGTGCTTTGTAAAAGGATTGGTTTTATACACAAACCATTTGGTACCCCATTGGACTTTAAAGCATATAAATTCAGTTCATAAAAATACCATATAATAAAGAGAAGCGAAACACAAGATTACGGCAACTATTCATGACCAAATGGTGGGCATCAAATTCTAAAAAATTGGTCGTGTATTGGAATTTACAATATTTATGTAAACTCGGTTTTTAAAAATTCAGTATAATACAATGAAAACAAAAAATCCTCCGCATCTATTTTTAGAGCTGCATAAAAAATATAACAACGAAATATACGTTTTGAACATCACTGTCTTTTTAAACATTAGATTTATTAGAATGAAATGAAATTAAATAGCAAAACGAAGTTATAAGCTGAAACTATTTAGGAGTGCTTTGTGAAAGGATAGATTTTATACACAAACCATTTGGTACCCCATTGGACTTTAAAGCATATAAATTCAGTTCATAAAAATACCCTACTATATAATAAAGAAAAGCGAAACACAAGATTACGGCAACTATTCATGACCAAATGGTGGGCATCAAATTCTAAAAAATTGGTCGTGTATTGGAATTTACAATATTTATGTAAACTCGGTTTTTAAAAATTCAGTATAATACAATGAAAACAAAAAATCCTCCGCATCTATTTCTAGAGCTGCATACAAAAATATAACAACGAAAATATACGTTTTAAACATCCCTGTATTTTTTAATATTAGTAATATTTGATTAAAATGAAATTAAATAGCAAAGCGAAGTTATAGGCTGAAACTATTTAGGAGTGCTTTGTGAAAGGATAGATTTTATACACAAACCATTTGGTACCCCATTGGACTTTAAAGCATATAAATTCAGTTCATAAAAATACCATATAATAAAGAAAAGCGAAACACAAGATTACGGCAACTATTCATGACCAAATGGTGGGCATCAAATTCTAAAAAATTGGTCGTGTATTGGAATTTACAATATTTATGTAAACTCGGTTTTTAAAAATTCAGTATAATACAATGAAAACAAAAAATCCTCCGCATCTATTTTTAGAGCTGCATAAAAAATATGACAACGAAATATACGTTTTGAACATCACTGTCTTTTTAAACATTAGATTTATTTGAATGAAATGAAATTAAATAGCAAAACGAAGTTATAAGCTGAAACTATTTAGGAGTGCTTTGTAAAAGGATTGGTTTTATACACAAACCATTTGGTACCCCATTGGACTTTAAAGCATATTAATTCAGTTCATAACAATGCTATATAATAAAGAAAAGCGAAACACAAGATTACACCAACTATTCACGACCAAATGATGGAAATCGAATTTTAAAAAATTGGCCTTGTATTGGTATTAAATATATTTACGTAAACTCGGTTTTTAAAAATTCAGTATAATACAATGAAAACAAAAAATCCTTCGCATCAATTTTTAGAGCTGCATAAAAAATATAACAACGAAATATACGTTTTGAACATCCTTGTATTTTTTAATATTAGTTTTATTTGAATGAAATGAAATTAAATAGCAAAACGAAGTTATAAGCTGAAACTATTTAGGAGTGCTTTGTGAAAGGATTGATTTTATACACAAACCATTTGGTACCCCATTGGACTTTAAAGCATATAAATTCAGTTCATAAAAATACCCTATAATAAAGAGAAAGGAAACACAAGATTACTCCAACTATTCATGACCAAATGGTGGGCATCAAATTCTAAAAAATTGGTCGTGTATTGGAATTTACAATATTTATGTAAACTCGGTTTTTAAAAATTCAGTATAATACAATGAAAATAAAAAATCCTTCGCATCTATTTCTAGAGCTGCATACAAAAATATAACAACGAAAATAATCGTTTTGAACATCCTTGTATTTTTTAATATTAGTTTTATTTGAATGAAATGAAATTAAAAGCAAAACGAAGTTATAAGCTGAAACTATTTAGGAGTGCTTTGTGAAAGGATTGATTTTATTCACAAACCATTTGGTACCCCATTGGACTTTAAAGCATATAAATTCAGTTCATAAAAATACCATATAATAAAGAAAAGCGAAACACAAGATTACGGCAACTATTCATGACCAAATGGTGGGCATCAAATTCTAAAAAATTGGTCGTGTATTGAAATTTAATATATTTATGTAAACTCGGTTTTTAAAAATTCAGTATAATACAATGAAAACAAAAAATCCTCCGCATCTATTTTTAGAGTTGCATAAAAAATATAACAACGAAATATACGTTTTGAACATCACTGTCTTTTTAAACATTAGATTTATTTGAATGAAATGAAATTAAATAGCAAAACGAAGTTATAAGCTGAAACTATTTAGGAGTGCTTTGTAAAAGGATTGGTTTTATACACAAACCATTTGGTACCCCATTGGACTTTAAAGCATATAAATTCAGTTCATAAAAATACCATATAATAAAGAGAAACGAAACACAAAATTAAGGTAACTATTCACGACCAAATGATGGAAATCGAATTTTAAAAAATTGGCCTTGTATTGGTATTAAATATATTTACGTAAACTCGGTTTTTAAAAATTCAGTATAATACAATGAAAACAAAAAATCCTTCGCATCAATTTTTAGAGCTGCATAAAAAATATAACAACGAAATATACGTTTTGAACATCCTTGTATTTTTTAATATTAGTTTTATTTGAATGAAATGAAATTAAATAGCAAAACGAAGTTATAAGCTGAAACTATTTAGGAGTGCTTTGTGAAAGGATTGATTTTATACACAAACCATTTGGTACCCCATTAGACTTTAAAGCATATAAATTCAGCTCATAAAAATACCATATAATAAAGAAAAGCGAAACACAAGATTACGGCAACTATTCATGACCAAATGGTGGGCATCAAATTCTAAAAAATTGGTCGTGTATTGAAATTTAATATATTTATGTAAACTCGGTTTTTAAAAATTCAGTATAATACAATGAAAACAAAAAATCCTCCGCATCTATTTTTAGAGCTGCATAAAAAATATAACAACGAAATATACGTTTTGAACATCACTGTCTTTTTAAACATTAGATTTATTTGAATGAAATGAAATTAAATAGCAAAACGAAGTTATAAGCTGAAACTATTTAGGAGTGCTTTGTAAAAGGATTGGTTTTATACACAAACCATTTGGTACCCCATTGGACTTTAAAGCATATAAATTCAGTTCATAAAAATACCATATAATAAAGAGAAACGAAACACAAAATTAAGGTAATTCACGACCAAATGATGGAAATCGAATTTTAAAAAATTGGCCTTGTATTGGTATTAAATATATTTACGTAAACTCGGTTTTTAAAAATTCAGTATAATACAATGAAAATAAAAAATCCTTCGCATCTATTTCTAGAGCTGCATACAAAAATATAACAACGAAAATATACGTTTTCAACATCCTTGTATTTTTTAATATTAGTTTTATTTGAATGAAATGAAATTAAATAGCAAAACGAAGTTATAAGCTGAAACTATTTAGGAGTGCTTTGTGAAAGGATTGA
This sequence comes from Anthrax anthrax, assembly GCA_963971155.1. Taxonomy (NCBI): domain Eukaryota; kingdom Metazoa; phylum Arthropoda; class Insecta; order Diptera; family Bombyliidae; genus Anthrax; species Anthrax anthrax. The sequence continues at coordinate 1,847,294 of OZ020122.1, forward strand.
TTTTATACACAAACCATTTGGTACTCCATTGGACTTTAAAGCATATAAATTCAGTTCATAAAAATACCATATAATAAAGAAAAGCGAAACACAAGATTACGGCAACTATTCATGACCAAATGGTGGGCATCAAATTCTAAAAAATTGGTCGTGTATTGGAATTTACAATATTTATGTAAACTCGGTTTTTAAAAATTCAGTATAATACAATGAAAACAAAAAATCCTCCGCATCTATTTTTAGAGCTGCATAAAAAATATAACAACGAAATATACGTTTTGAACATCACTGTCTTTTTAAACATTAGATTTATTTGAATGAAATGAAATTAAATAGCAAAACGAAGTTATAAGCTGAAACTATTTAGGAGTGCTTTGTAAAAGGATTGGTTTTATACACAAACCATTTGGTACCCCATTGGACTTTAAAGCATATAAATTCCGTTCATAAAAATACCCTATAATAAAGAGAAATGAAACACAAGATTAATCCAACTATTCATGACCAAATGATGGAAATCGAATTTTAAAAAATTGGCCTTGTATTGGTATTAAATATATTTTCGTAAACTCGGTTTTTAAAAATTCAGTATAATACAATGAAAACAAAAAATCCTTCGCATCTATTTTTAGAGCTGCATAAAAAATATAACAACGAAATATACGTTTTGAACATCCCTGTATTTTTTAATATTAGTTTTATTTGATTAAAATGAAATTAAATAGCAAAACGAAGTTATAAGCTGAAACTATTTAGAAGTGCTTTGTGAAAGGATTGATTTTATACACAAACCATTTGGTACCCCATTGGACTTTAAAGCATATAAATTCAGTTCATAAAAATACCATATAATAAAGAAAAGCGAAACACAAGATTACGGCAACTATTCATGACCAAATGGTGGGCATCAAATTCTAAAAAATTGGTCGTGTATTTGAATTTACAATATTTATGTAAACTCGGTCTTAAAAATTCAGTATAAGACAATGAAAACAAAAAATCCTCCGCATCTATTTTTAGAGCTGCATAAAAAATATGACAACGAAATATACGTTTTGAACATCACTGTCTTTTTAAACATTAGATTTATTTGAATGAAATGAAATTAAATAGCAAAACGAAGTTATAAGCTGAAACTATTTAGGAGTGCTTTGTAAAAGGATTGGTTTTATACACAAACCATTTGGTACCCCATTGGACTTTAAAGCATATAAATTCAGTTCATAAAAATACCATATAATAAAGAGAAGCGAAACACAAGATTACGGCAACTATTCATGACCAAATGGTGGGCATCAAATTCTAAAAAATTGGTCGTGTATTGGAATTTACAATATTTATGTAAACTCGGTTTTTAAAAATTCAGTATAATACAATGAAAACAAAAAATCCTCCGCATCTATTTTTAGAGCTGCATAAAAAATATTACAACGAAATATACGTTTTGAACATCACTGTCTTTTTAAACATTAGATTTATTTGAATGAAATGAAATTAAATAGCAAAACGAAGTTATAAGCTGAAACTATTTAGGAGTGCTTTGTAAAAGGATTGGTTTTATACACAAACCATTTGGTACCCCATTGGACTTTAAAGCATATAAATTCAGTTCATAAAAATACCATATAATAAAGAAAAGTGAAACACAAGATTACTCCAACTATTCATGACCAAATGGTCGGCATCAAATTCAAAAATTTGGTCGTGTATTGGAATTTACAATATTTATGTAAACTCGGTTTTTAAAAATTCAGTATAATACAATGAAAACAAAAAATCCTCCGCATCTATTTTTAGAGCTGCATAAAAAATATGACAACGAAATATACGTTTTGAACATCACTGTCTTTTTAAACATTAGATTTATTTGAATGAAATGAAATTAAATAGCAAAACGAAGTTATAAGCTGAACTATTTAGGAGTGCTTTGTAAAAGGATTGGTTTTATACACAAACCATTTGGTACCCCATTGGACTTTAAAGCATATAAATTCAGTTCATAAAAATACCATATAATAAAGAGAAGCGAAACACAAGATTACGGCAACTATTCATGACCAAATGGTGGGCATCAAATTCTAAAAAATTCGTCGTGTATTGGAATTTACAATATTTATGTAAACTCGGTTTTTAAAAATTCAGTATAATACAATGAAAACAAAAAATCCTCCGCATCTATTTCTAGAGCTGCATACAAAAATATAACAACGAAAATAATCGTTTTGAACATCCTTGTATTTTTTAATATTAGTTTTATTTGAATGAAATGAAATTAAATAGCAAAACGAAGTTATAAGCTGAAACTATTTAGGAGTGCTTTGTGAAAGGATTGATTTTATACACAAACCATTTGGTACCCCATTGGACTTTAAAGCATATAAATTCCGTTCATAAAAATACCCTATAATAAAGAGAAGCGAAACACAAGATTACTCCAACTATTCATGACCAAATGGTGGGCATCAAATTCCAAAAATTTGGTCGTGTATTGGAATTTACAATATTTATGTAAACTCGGTTTTTAAAAATTCAGTATAATACAATGAAAACAAAAAATCCTCCGCATCTATTTTTAGAGCTGCATAAAAAATATGACAACGAAATATACGTTTTGAACATCACTGTCTTTTTAAACATTAGATTTATTTGAATGAAATGAAATTAAATAGCAAAACGAAGTTATAAGCTGAAACTATTTAGGAGTGCTTTGTAAAAGGATTGGTTTTATACACAAACCATTTGGTACCCCATTGGACTTTAAAGCATATAAATTCAGTTCATAAAAATACCATATAATAAAGAGAAGCGAAACACAAGATTACGGCAACTATTCATGACCAAATGGTGGGCATCAAATTCTAAAAAATTGGTCGTGTATTGGAATTTACAATATTTATGTAAACTCGGTTTTTAAAAATTCAGTATAATACAATGAAAACAAAAAATCCTCCGCATCTATTTCTAGAGCTGCATACAAAAATATAACAACGAAATATACGTTTTGAACATCACTGTCTTTTAAAACATTAGATTTATTTGAATGAAATGAAATTAAATAGCAAAACGAAGTTATAAGCTGAAACTATTTAGGAGTGCTTTGTAAAAGCATTGGTTTTATACACAAACCATTTGGTACCCCATTGGACTTTAAAGCATATAAATTCAGTTCATAAAAATACCATATAATAAAGAAAAGCGAAACACAAGATTACTCCAACTATTCATGACCAAATGGTGGGCATCAAATTCCAAAAATTTGGTCGTGTATTGGAATTTACAATATTTATGTAAACTCGGTCTTAAAAATTCAGTATAATACAATGAAAACAAAAAATCCTCCGCATCTATTTTTAGAGCTGCATAAAAAATATGACAACGAAATATACGTTTTGAACATCACTGTCTTTTTAAACATTAGATTTATTTGAATGAAATGAAATTAAATAGCAAAACGAAGTTATAAGCTGAAACTATTTAGGAGTGCTTTGTAAAAGGATTGGTTTTATACACAAACCATTTGTACCCCATTGGACTTTAAAGCATATAAATTCCGTTCATAAAAATACCCTATAATAAAGAGAAACGAAAGACAAGATTAATCCAACTATTCATGACCAAATGATGGAAATCGAATTTTAAAAAATTGGTCGTGTATTGGAATTTACAATATTTATGTAAACTCGGTTTTTAAAAATTCAGTATAATACAATGAAAACAAAAAATCCTCCGCATCTATTTTTAGAGCTGCATAAAAAATATGACAACGAAATATACGTTTTGAACATCACTGTCTTTTTAAACATTAGATTTATTTGAATGAAATGAAATTAAATAGCAAAACGAAGTTATAAGCTGAAACTATTTAGGAGTGCTTTGTAAAAGGATTGGTTTTATACACAAACCATTTGTACCCCATTGGACTTTAAAGCATATAAATTCCGTTCATAAAAATACCCTATAATAAAGAGAAACGAAACACAAGATTAATCCAACTATTCATGACCAAATGATGGAAATCGAATTTTAAAAAATTGGCCTTGTATTGGTATTAAATATATTTTCGTAAACTCGGTTTTTAAAAATTCAGTATAATACAATGAAAACAAAAAATCCTTCGCATCTATTTTTAGAGCTGCATAAAAAATATAACAACGAAATATACGTTTTGAACATCACTGTCTTTTAAAACATTAGATTTATTTGAATGAAATGAAATTAAATAGCAAAACGAAGTTATAAGCTGAAACTATTTAGGAGTGCTTTGTAAAAGCATTGATTTTATACACAAACCATTTGGTACCCCATTGGACTTTAAAGCATATAAATTCAGTTCATAAAAATACCATATAATAAAGAAAAGCGAAACACAAGATTACGGCAACTATTCATGACCAAATGGTGGGCATCAAATTCTAAAAAATTGGTCGTGTATTGGAATTTACAATATTTATTTAAACTCGGTCTTAAAAATTCAGTATAATACAATGAAAACAAAAAATCCTCCGCATCTATTTTTAGAGCTGCATAAAAAATATGACAACGAAATATACGTTTTGAACATCACTGTCTTTTTAAACATTAGATTTATTTGAATGAAATGAAATTAAATAGCAAAACGAAGTTATAAGCTGAAACTATTTAGGAGTGCTTTGTAAAAGGATTGGTTTTATACACAAACCATTTGGTACCCCATTGGACTTTAAAGCATATAAATTCAGTTCATAAAAATACCATATAATAAAGAGAAGCGAAACACAAGATTACGGCAACTATTCATGACCAAGTGGTGGGCATCAAATTCTAAAAAATTGGTCGTGTATTGGAATTTACAATATTTATGTAAACTCGGTTTTTAAAAATTCAGTATAATACAATGAAAACAAAAAATCCTCCGCATCTATTTTTAGAGCTGCATAAAAAATATGACAACGAAATATACGTTTTGAACATCACTGTCTTTTTAAACATTAGATTTATTTGAATGAAATGAAATTAAATAGCAAAACGAAGTTATAAGCTGAAACTATTTATGAGTGCTTTGTGAAAGGATAGATTTTATACACAAACCATTTAGTACCCCATTGGACTTTAAAGCATATAAATTCCGTTCATAAAAATACCCTATAATAAAGAGAAACGAAACACAAGATTAATCCAACTATTCATGACCAAATGATGGAAATCGAATTTTAAAAAATTGGCCTTGTATTGGTATTAAATATATTTTCGTAAACTCGGTTTTTAAAAATTCAGTATAATACAATGAAAACAAAAAATCCTCCGCATCTATTTTTAGAGCTGCATAAAAAATATGACAACGAAATATACGTTTTGAACATCACTGTCTTTTTAAACATTAGATTTATTTGAATGAAATGAAATTAAATAGCAAAACGAAGTTATAAGCTGAAACTATTTAGGAGTGCTTTGTAAAAGGATTGGTTTTATACACAAACCATTTGGTACCCCATTGGACTTTAAAGCATATAAATTCAGTTCATAAAAATACCATATAATAAAGAGAAGCGAAACACAAGATTACGGCAACTATTCATGACCAAATGGTGGGCATCAAATCTAAAAAATTGGTCGTGTATTGGAATTTACAATATTTATGTAAACTCGGTTTTTAAAAATTCAGTATAATACAATGAAAACAAAAAATCCTCCGCATCTATTTTTAGAGCTGCATAAAAAATATGACAACGAAATATACGTTTTGAACATCACTGTCTTTTTAAACATTAGATTTATTTGAATGAAATGAAATTAAATAGCAAAACGAAGTTATAAGCTGAAACTATTTATGAGTGCTTTGTGAAAGGATAGATTTTATACACAAACCATTTGGTACCCCATTGGACTTTAAAGCATATAAATTCAGTTCATAAAAATACCATATAATAAAGAAAAGCGAAACTAAAAAATATGACAACGAAATATACGTTTTGAACATCACTGTCTTTTTAAACATTAGATTTATTTGAATGAAATGAAATTAAATAGCAAAACGAAGTTATAAGCTGAAACTATTTAGGAGTGCTTTGTAAAAGGATTGGTTTTATACACAAACCATTTGTACCCCATTGGACTTTAAAGCATATAAATTCCGTTCATAAAAATACCCTATAATAAAGAGAAACGAAACACAAGATTAATCCAACTATTCATGACCAAATGATGGAAATCGAATTTTAAAAAATTGGCCTTGTATTGGTATTAAATATATTTTCGTAAACTCGGTTTTTAAAAATTCAGTATAATACAATGAAAACAAAAAATCCTTCGCATCTATTTTTAGAGCTGCATAAAAAATATAACAACGAAATATACGTTTTGAACATCCCTGTATTTTTTAATATTAGTTTTATTTGATTAAAATGAAATTAAATAGCAAAACGAAGTTATAAGCTGAAACTATTTAGAAGTGCTTTGTGAAAGGATTGATTTTATACACAAACCATTTGGTACCCCATTGGACTTTAAAGCATATAAATTCAGTTCATGAAAATACCATATAATAAAGAAAAGCGAAACACAAGATTACGGCAACTATTCATGACCAAATGGTGGGCATCAAATTCTAAAAAATTGGTCGTGTATTGGAATTTACAATATTTATGTAAACTCGGTTTTTAAAAATTCAGTATAATACAATGAAAACAAAAAATCCTCCGCATCTATTTTTAGAGCTGCATAAAAAATATAACAACGAAATATACGTTTTGAACATCACTGTCTTTTTAAACATTAGATTTATTTGAATGAAATGAAATTAAATAGCAAAACGAAGTTATAAGCTGAAACTATTTAGGAGTGCTTTGTAAAAGGATTGGTTTTATACACAAACCATTTGGTACCCCATTGGACTTTAAAGCATATAAATTCCGTTCATAAAAATACCCTATAATAAAGAGAAACGAAACACAAGATTAATCCAACTATTCATGACCAAATGATGGAAATCGAATTTTAAAAAATTGGCCTTGTATTGGTATTAAATATATTTTCGTAAACTCGGTTTTTAAAAATTCAGTATAATACAATGAAAACAAAAAATCCTTCGCATCTATTTTTAGAGCTGCATAAAAAATATAACAACGAAATATACGTTTTGAACATCCCTGTATTTTTTAATATTAGTTTTATTTGATTAAAATGAAATTAAATAGCAAAACGAAGTTATAAGCTGAAACTATTTAGAAGTGCTTTGTGAAAGGATTGATTTTATACACAAACCATTTGGTACCCCATTGGACTTTAAAGCATATAAATTCAGTTCATAAAAATACCATATAATAAAGAAAAGCGAAACACAAGATTACGGCAACTATTCATGACCAAATGGTGGGCATCAAATTCTAAAAAATTGGTCGTGTATTGGAATTTACAATATTTATGTAAACTCGGTCTGAAAAATTCAGTATAATACAATGAAAACAAAAAATCCTCCGCATCTATTTTTAGAGCTGCATAAAAAATATGACAACGAAATATACGTTTTGAACATCACTGTCTTTTTAAACATTAGATTTATTTGAATGAAATGAAATTAAATAGCAAAACGAAGTTATAAGCTGAAACTATTTAGGAGTGCTTTGTAAAAGGATTGGTTTTATACACAAACCATTTGGTACCCCATTGGACTTTAAAGCATATAAATTCAGTTCATAAAAATACCATATAATAAAGAGAAGCGAAACACAAGATTACGGCAACTATTCATGACCAAATGGTGGGCATCAAATTCTAAAAAATTCGTCGTGTATTGGAATTTACAATATTTATGTAAACTCGGTTTTTAAAAATTCAGTATAATACAATGAAAACAAAAAATCCTCCGCATCTATTTTTAGAGCTGCATAAAAAATATTACAACGAAATATACGTTTTGAACATCACTGTCTTTTTAAACATTAGATTTATTTGATTAAAATGAAATTAAATAGCAAAACGAAGTTATAAGCTGAAACTATTTAGAAGTGCTTTGTGAAAGGATTGATTTTATACACAAACCATTTGGTACCCCATTGGACTTTAAAGCATATAAATTCAGTTCATAAAAATACCATATAATAAAGAAAAGCGAAACACAAGATTACGGCAACTATTCATGACCAAATGGTGGGCATCAAATTCTAAAAAATTGGTCGTGTATTGGAATTTACAATATTTATGTAAACTCGGTTTTTAAAAATTCAGTATAATACAATGAAAACAAAAAATCCTCCGCATCTATTTTTAGAGCTGCATAAAAAATATTACAACGAAATATACGTTTTGAACATCACTGTCTTTTTAAACATTAGATTTATTTGATTAAAATGAAATTAAATAGCAAAACGAAGTTATAAGCTGAAACTATTTAGAAGTGCTTTGTGAAAGGATTGATTTTATACACAAACCATTTGGTACCCCATTGGACTTTAAAGCATATAAATTCAGTTCATAAAAATACCATATAATAAAGAAAAGCGAAACACAAGATTACTCCAACTATTCATGACCAAATGATGGAAATCGAATTTTAAAAAATTGGCCTTGTATTGGTATTAAATATATTTTCGTAAACTCGGTTTTTAAAAATTCAGTATAATACAATGAAAACAAAAAATCCTTCGCATCTATTTTTAGAGCTGCATAAAAAATATAACAACGAAATATACGTTTTGAACATCCCTGTATTTTTTAATATTAGTTTTATTTGATTAAAATGAAATTAAATAGCAAAACGAAGTTATAAGCTGAAACTATTTAGAAGTGCTTTGTGAAAGGATTGATTTTATACACAAACCATTTGGTACCCCATTGGACTTTAAAGCATATAAATTCAGTTCATAAAAATACCATATAATAAAGAAAAGCGAAACACAAGATTACGGCAACTATTCATGACCAAATGGTGGGCATCAAATTCTAAAAAATTGGTCGTGTATTGGAATTTAAAATATTTATGTAAACTCGGTCTTAAAAATTCAGTATAATACAATGAAAACAAAAAATCCTCCGCATCTATTTTTAGAGCTGCAAAAAAATATGACAACGAAATATACGTTTTGAACATCACTGTCTTTTTAAACATTAGATTTATTTGAATGAAATGAAATTAAATAGCAAAACGAAGTTATAAGCTGAAACTATTTAGGAGTGCTTTGTAAAAGGATTGGTTTTATACACAAACCATTTGGTACCCCATTGGACTTTAAAGCATATAAATTCAGTTCATAAAAATACCATATAATAAAGAGAAGCGAAAAACAAGATTACGGCAACTATTCATGACCAAATGGTGGGCATCAAATTCTAAAAAATTGGTCGTGTATTGGAATTTTCAATATTTATGTAAACTCGGTTTTTAAAAATTCAGTATAATACAATGAAAACAAAAAATCCTCCGCATCTATTTTTAGAGCTGCATAAAAAATATTACAACGAAATATACGTTTTGAACATCACTGTCTTTTTAAACATTAGATTTATTTGAATGAAATGAAATTAAATAGCAAAACGAAGTTATAAGCTGAAACTATTTATGAGTGCTTTGTGAAAGGATAGATTTTATACACAAACCATTTGGTACCCCATTGGACTTTAAAGCATATAAATTCAGTTCATAAAAATACCATATAATAAAGAAAAGCGAAACACAAGATTACTCCAACTATTCATGACCAAATGGTGGGCATCAAATTCAAAAATTTGGTCGTGTATTGGAATTTACAATATTTATGTAAACTCGGTTTTTAAAAATTCAGTATAATACAATGAAAACAAAAAATCCTCCGCATCTATTTTTAGAGCTGCATAAAAAATATGACAACGAAATATACGTTTTGAACATCACTGTCTTTTTAAACATTAGATTTATTTGAATGAAATGAAATTAAATAGCAAAACGAAGTTATAAGCTGAAACTATTTAGGAGTGCTTTGTAAAAGGATTGGTTTTATACACAAACCATTTGGTACCCCATTGGACTTTAAAGCATATAAATTCAGTTCATAAAAATACCATATAATAAAGAGAAGCGAAACACAAGATTACGGCAACTATTCATGACCAAATGGTGGGCATCAAATTCTAAAAAATTCGTCGTGTATTGGAATTTACAATATTTATGTAAACTCGGTTTTTAAAAATTCAGTATAATACAATGAAAACAAAAAATCCTCCGCATCTATTTCTAGAGCTGCATACAAAAATATAACAACGAAAATAATCGTTTTAAACATCCTTGTATTTTTTAATATTAGTTTTATTTGAATGAAATGAAATTAAATAGCAAAACGAAGTTATAAGCTGAAACTATTTAGGAGTGCTTTGTGAAAGGATTGATTTTATACACAAACCATTTGGTACCCCATTGGACTTTAAAGCATATAAATTCAGTTCATAAAAATACCATATAATAAAGAAAAGCGAAACACAAGATTACTCCAACTATTCATGACCAAATGGTGGGCATCAAATTCCAAAAATTTGGTCGTGTATTGGAATTTACAATATTTATGTAAACTCGGTTTTTAAAAATTCAGTATAATACAATGAAAACAAAAAATCCTCCGCATCTATTTTTAGAGCTGCATAAAAAATATGACAACGAAATATACGTTTTGAACATCACTGTCTTTTTAAACATTAGATTTATTTGAATGAAATGAAATTAAATAGCAAAACGAAGTTATAAGCTGAAACTATTTAGGAGTGCTTTGTAAAAGGATTGGTTTTATACACAAACCATTTGGTACCCCATTGGACTTTAAAGCATATAAATTCAGTTCATAAAAATACCATATAATAAAGAGAAACGAAACACAAGATTACGGCAACTATTCATGACCAAATGGTGGGCATCAAATTCTAAAAAATTGGTCGTGTATTGGAATTTACAATATTTATGTAAACTCGGTTTTTAAAAATTCAGTATAATACAATGAAAACAAAAAATCCTCCGCATCTATTTCTAGAGCTGCATACAAAAATCTAACAACGAAATATACGTTTTGAACATCACTGTCTTTTTAAACATTAGATTTATTTGAATGAAATGAAATTAAATAGCAAAACGAAGTTATAAGCTGAAACTATTTAGGAGTGCTTTGTAAAAGGATTGGTTTTATACACAAACCATTTGGTACCCCATTGGACTTTAAAGCATATAAATTCAGTTCATAAAAATACCATATAATAAAGAAAAGCGAAACACAAGATTACTCCAACTATTCATGACCAAATGGTGGGCATCAAATTCCAAAAATTTGGTCGTGTATTGGAATTTACAATATTTATGTAAACTCGGTTTTTAAAAATTCAGTATAATACAATGAAAACAAAAAATCCTCCGCATCTATTTTTAGAGCTGCATAAAAAATATGACAACGAAATATACGTTTTGAACATCACTGTCTTTTTAAACATTAGATTTATTTGAATGAAATGAAATTAAATAGCAAAACGAAGTTATAAGCTGAAACTATTTAGGAGTGCTTTGTAAAAGGATTGGTTTTATACACAAACCATTTGGTACCCCATTGGACTTTAAAGCATATAAATTCAGTTCATAAAAATACCATATAATAAAGAGAAGCGAAACACAAGATTACGGCAACTATTCATGACCAAATGGTGGGCATCAAATCTAAAAAATTGGTCGTGTATTGGAATTTACAATATTTATGTAAACTCGGTTTTTAAAAATTCAGTATAATACAATGAAAACAAAAAATCCTCCGCATCTATTTTTAGAGCTGCATAAAAAATATGACAACGAAATATACGTTTTGAACATCACTGTCTTTTTAAACATTAGATTTATTTGAATGAAATGAAATTAAATAGCAAAACGAAGTTATAAGCTGAAACTATTTATGAGTGCTTTGTGAAAGGATAGATTTTATACACAAACCATTTGGTACCCCATTGGACTTTAAAGCATATAAATTCAGTTCATAAAAATACCATATAATAAAGAAAAGCGAAACACAAGATTACGGCAACTATTCATGACCAAATGGTGGGCATCAAATTCCAAAAATTTGGTCGTGTATTGGAATTTACAATATTTATGTAAACTCGGTTTTTAAAAATTCAGTATAATACAATGAAAACAAAAAATCCTCCGCATCTATTTTTAGAGCTGCATAAAAAATATGACAACGAAATATACGTTTTGAACATCACTGTCTTTTTAAACATTAGATTTATTTGAATGAAATGAAATTAAATAGCAAAACGAAGTTATAAGCTGAAACTATTTAGGAGTGCTTTGTAAAAGGATTGGTTTTATACACAAACCATTTGGTACCCCATTGGACTTTAAAGCATATAAATTCAGTTCATAAAAATACCATATAATAAAGAGAAGCGAAACACAAGATTACGGCAACTATTCATGACCAAATGGTGGGCATCAAATCTAAAAAATTGGTCGTGTATTGGAATTTACAATATTTATGTAAACTCGGTTTTTAAAAATTCAGTATAATACAATGAAAACAAAAAATCCTCCGCATCTATTTTTAGAGCTGCATAAAAAATATGACAACGAAATATACGTTTTGAACATCACTGTCTTTTTAAACATTAGATTTATTTGAATGAAATGAAATTAAATAGCAAAACGAAGTTATAAGCTGAAACTATTTAGGAGTGCTTTGTAAAAGGATTGGTTTTATACACAAACCATTTGGTACCCCATTGGACTTTAAAGCATATAAATTCAGTTCATAAAAATACCATATAATAAAGAAAAGCGAAACACAAGATTACTCCAACTATTCATGACCAAATGGTGGGCATCAAATTCCAAAAATTTGGTCGTGTATTGGAATTTACAATATTTATGTAAACTCGGTTTTTAAAAATTCAGTATAATACAATGAAAACAAAAAATCCTCCGCATCTATTTTTAGAGCTGCATAAAAAATATGACAACGAAATATACGTTTTGAACATCACTGTCTTTTTAAACATTAGATTTATTTGAATGAAATGAAATTAAATAGCAAAACGAAGTTATAAGCTGAAACTATTTAGGAGTGCTTTGTGAAAGGATAGATTTTATACACAAACCATTTGGTACCCCATTGGACTTTAAAGCATATAAATTCAGTTCATAAAAATACCATATAATAAAGAAAAGCGAAACACAAGATTACGGCAACTATTCATGACCAAATGGTGGGCATCAAATTCTAAAAAATTGGTCGTGTATTGGAATTTACAATATTTATGTAATCTCGGTCTTAAAAATTCAGTATAATACAATGAAAACAAAAAATCCTCCGCATCTATTTTTAGAGCTGCATAAAAAATATGACAACGAAATATACGTTTTGAACATCACTGTCTTTTTAAACATTAGATTTATTTGAATGAAATGAAATTAAATAGCAAAACGAAGTTATAAGCTGAAACTATTTAGGAGTGCTTTGTAAAAGGATTGGTTTTATACACAAACCATTTGGTACCCCATTGGACTTTAAAGCATATAAATTCAGTTCATAAAAATACCATATAATAAAGAGAAGCGAAACACAAGATTACGGCAACTATTCATGACCAAATGGTGGGCATCAAATTCTAAAAAATTGGTCGTGTATTGGAATTTACAATATTTATGTAAACTCGGTTTTTAAAAATTCAGTATAATACAATGAAAACAAAAAATCCTCCGCATCTATTTCTAGAGCTGCATACAAAAATATAACAACGAAAATAATCGTTTTGAACATCCTTGTATTTTTTAATATTAGTTTTATTTGAATGAAATGAAATTAAATAGCAAAACGAAGTTATAAGCTGAAACTATTTAGGAGTGCTTTGTGAAAGGATTGATTTTATACACAAACCATTTGGTACCCCATTGGACTTTAAAGCATATAAATTCAGTTCATAAAAATACCATATAATAAAGAAAAGCGAAACACAAGATTACTCCAACTATTCATGACCAAATGGTGGGCATCAAATTCCAAAAATTTGGTCGTGTATTGGAATTTACAATATTTATGTAAACTCGGTTTTTAAAAATTCAGTATAATACAATGAAAACAAAAAATCCTCCGCATCTATTTCTAGAGCTGCATACAAAAATCTAACAACGAAATATACGTTTTGAACATCACTGTCTTTTTAAACATTAGATTTATTTGAATGAAATGAAATTAAATAGCAAAACGAAGTTATAGGCTGAAACTATTTAGGAGTGCTTTGTGAAAGGATAGATTTTATACACAAACCATTTGGTACCCCATTGGACTTTAAAGCATATAAATTCAGTTCATAAAAATACCATATAATAAAGAAAAGCGAAACACAAGATTACGGCAACTATTCATGACCAAATGGTTCGCATCAAATTCTAAAAAATTGGTCGTGTATTGGAATTTACAATATTTATGTAAACTCGGTCTTAAAAATTCAGTATAATACAATGAAAACAAAAAATCCTCCGCATCTATTTCTAGAGCTGCATACAAAAATATGACAACGAAATATACGTTTTGAACATCACTGTCTTTTTAAACATTAGATTTATTTGAATGAAATGAAATTAAATAGCAAAACGAAGTTATAAGCTGAAACTATTTAGGAGTGCTTTGTAAAAGGATTGGTTTTATACACAAACCATTTGGTACCCCATTGGACTTTAAAGCATATAAATTCAGTTCATAAAAATACCATATAATAAAGAGAAGCGAAACACAAGATTACGGCAACTATTCATGACCAAATGGTGGGCATCAAATTCTAAAAAATTGGTCGTGTATTGGAATTTACAATATTTATGTAAACTCGGTTTTTAAAAATTCAGTATAATACAATGAAAACAAAAAATCCTCCGCATCTATTTTTAGAGCTGCATAAAAAATATTACAACGAAATATACGTTTTGAACATCACTGTCTTTTTAAACATTAGATTTATTTGAATGAAATGAAATTAAATAGCAAAACGAAGTTATAAGCTGAAACTATTTATGAGTGCTTTGTGAAAGGATAGATTTTATACACAAACCATTTGGTACCCCATTGGACTTTAAAGCATATAAATTCAGTTCATAAAAATACCATATAATAAAGAAAAGCGAAACACAAGATTACTCCAACTATTCATGACCAAATGGTGGGCATCAAATTCAAAAATTTGGTCGTGTATTGGAATTTACAATATTTATGTAAACTCGGTTTTTAAAAATTCAGTATAATACAATGAAAACAAAAAATCCTCCGCATCTATTTTTAGAGCTGCATAAAAAATATGACAACGAAATATACGTTTTGAACATCACTGTCTTTTTAAACATTAGATTTATTTGAATGAAATGAAATTAAATAGCAAAACGAAGTTATAAGCTGAAACTATTTAGGAGTGCTTTGTAAAAGGATTGGTTTTATACACAAACCATTTGGTACCCCATTGGACTTTAAAGCATATAAATTCAGTTCATAAAAATACCATATAATAAAGAGAAGCGAAACACAAGATTACGGCAACTATTCATGACCAAATGGTGGGCATCAAATTCTAAAAAATTCGTCGTGTATTGGAATTTACAATATTTATGTAAACTCGGTTTTTAAAAATTCAGTATAATACAATGAAAACAAAAAATCCTCCGCATCTATTTCTAGAGCTGCATACAAAAATATAACAACGAAAATAATCGTTTTGAACATCCTTGTATTTTTTAATATTAGTTTTATTTGAATGAAATGAAATTAAATAGCAAAACGAAGTTATAAGCTGAAACTATTTAGGAGTGCTTTGTAAAAGGATTGATTTTATACACAAACCATTTGGTACCCCATTGGACTTTAAAGCATATAAATTCAGTTCATAAAAATACCATATAATAAAGAAAAGCGAAACACAAGATTACGGCAACTATTCATGACCAAATGGTGGGCATCAAATTCCAAAAATTTGGTCGTGTATTGGAATTTACAATATTTATGTAAACTCGGTTTTTAAAAATTCAGTATAATACAATGAAAACAAAAAATCCTCCGCATCTATTTTTAGAGCTGCATAAAAAATATGACAACGAAATATACGTTTTGAACATCACTGTCTTTTTAAACATTAGATTTATTTGAATGAAATGAAATTAAATAGCAAAACGAAGTTATAAGCTGAAACTATTTAGGAGTGCTTTGTAAAAGGATTGGTTTTATACACAAACCATTTGGTACCCCATTGGACTTTAAAGCATATAAATTCAGTTCATAAAAATACCATATAATAAAGAGAAACGAAACACAAGATTACGGCAACTATTCATGACCAAATGGTGGGCATCAAATTCTAAAAAATTGGTCGTGTATTGGAATTTACAATATTTATGTAAACTCGGTTTTTAAAAATTCAGTATAATACAATGAAAACAAAAAATCCTCCGCATCTATTTCTAGAGCTGCATACAAAAATCTAACAACGAAATATACGTTTTGAACATCACTGTCTTTTTAAACATTAGATTTATTTGAATGAAATGAAATTAAATAGCAAAACGAAGTTATAGGCTGAAACTATTTAGGAGTGCTTTGTAAAAGGATTGGTTTTATACACAAACCATTTGGTACCCCATTGGACTTTAAAGCATATAAATTCAGTTCATAAAAATACCATATAATAAAGAAAAGCGAAACACAAGATTACTCCAACTATTCATGACCAAATGGTGGGCATCAAATTCCAAAAATTTGGTCGTGTATTGGAATTTACAATATTTATGTAAACTCGGTTTTTAAAAATTCAGTATAATACAATGAAAACAAAAAATCCTCCGCATCTATTTTTAGAGCTGCATAAAAAATATGACAACGAAATATACGTTTTGAACATCACTGTCTTTTTAAACATTAGATTTATTTGAATGAAATGAAATTAAATAGCAAAACGAAGTTATAAGCTGAAACTATTTAGGAGTGCTTTGTGAAAGGATAGATTTTATACACAAACCATTTGGTACCCCATTGGACTTTAAAGCATATAAATTCAGTTCATAAAAATACCATATAATAAAGAGAAGCGAAACACAAGATTACGGCAACTATTCATGACCAAATGGTGGGCATCAAATTCTAAAAAATTGGTCGTGTATTGGAATTTACAATATTTATGTAAACTCGGTTTTTAAAAATTCAGTATAATACAATGAAAACAAAAAATACTCCGCATCTATTTTTAGAGCTGCATAAAAAATATGACAACGAAATATACGTTTTGAACATCACTGTCTTTTTAAACATTAGATTTATTTGAATGAAATGAAATTAAATAGCAAAACGAAGTTATAAGCTGAAACTATTTATGAGTGCTTTGTGAAAGGATAGATTTTATACACAAACCATTTGGTACCCCATTGGACATTAAAGCATATAAATTCAGTTCATAAAAATACCATATAATAAAGAAAAGCGAAACACAAGATTACGGCAACTATTCATGACCAAATGGTGGGCATCAAATTCTAAAAAATTGGTCGTGTATTGGAATTTACAATATTTATGTAAACTCGGTTTTTAAAAATTCAGTATAATACAATGAAAACAAAAAATCCTCCGCATCTATTTCTAGAGCTGCATACAAAAATATAACAACGAAAATAATCGTTTTGAACATCCTTGTATTTTTTAATATTAGTTTTATTTGAATGAAATGAAATTAAATAGCAAAACGAAGTTATAAGCTGAAACTATTTAGGAGTGCTTTGTGAAAGGATTGATTTTATACACAAACCATTTGGTACCCCATTGGACTTTAAAGCATATAAATTCAGTTCATAAAAATACCATATAATAAAGAAAAGCGAAACACAAGATTACGGCAACTATTCATGACCAAATGGTGGGCATCAAATTCTAAAAAATTGGTCGTGTATTGGAATTTACAATATTTATGTAAACTCGGTTTTTAAAAATCAGTATAATACAATGAAAACAAAAAATCCTCCGCATCTATTTTTAGAGCTGCATAAAAAATATGACAACGAAATATACGTTTTGAACAGCACTGTCTTTTTAAACATTAGATTTATTTGAATGAAATGAAATTAAATAGCAAAGCGAAGATATAAGCTGAAACTATTTAGGAGTGCTTTGTAAAAGGATTGGTTTTATACACAAACCATTTGGTACCTCATTGGACTTTAAAGCATATAAATTCAGTTCATAAAAATATCATATAATAAAGAGAAACGAAACACAAGATTACGGCAACTATTCACGACCAAATGATGGAAATCAAATTCTAAAAAATTGGTCGTGTATTGGTATTAAATATATTTACGTAAACTCGGTTTTTAAAAATTCAGTATAATACAATGAAAATAAAAAATCCTTCGCATCTATTTCTAGAGCTGCATAAAATATATAATAACGAAAATAATCGTTTTGAACATCCTTGTATTTTTTAATATTAGTTTTATTTGAATGAAATGAAATTAAATAACAAAACGAAGTTATAAGGTGGAACTATTTAGGAGTGCTTTGTGAAAGGATTGATTTTATACACAAACCATTTGGTACCCCATTGGACTTTAAAGCATATAAATTCCGTTCATAAAAATACTTTATAATAAAGAGAAACGAAACAAAAAATTAAGGTAACTATTCACGACCAAATGATGGAAATCGAATTTTAAAAAATTGGCCTTGTATTGGTATTATATATATTTACGTAAACTCGGTTTTTAAAAATTCAGTATAATACAATGAAAACAAAAAATCCTTCGCATCAATTTTTAGAGCTGCATAAAAAATATTACAACGAAATATACGTTTTGAACATCACTGTCTTTTTAAACATTAGATTTATTTGAATGAAATGAAATTAAATAGCAAAACGAAGTTATAAGCTGAAACTATTTATGAGTGCTTTGTGAAAGGATAGATTTTATACACAAACCATTTGGTACCCCATTGGACTTTAAAGCATATAAATTCAGTTCATAAAAATACCATATAATAAAGAAAAGCGAAACACAAGATTACTCCAACTATTCATGACCAAATGGTGGGCATCAAATTCAAAAATTTGGTCGTGTATTGGAATTTACAATATTTATGTAAACTCGGTTTTTAAAAATTCAGTATAATACAATGAAAACAAAAAATCCTCCGCATCTATTTTTAGAGCTGCATAAAAAATATGACAACGAAATATACGTTTTGAACATCACTGTCTTTTTAAACATTAGATTTATTTGAATGAAATGAAATTAAATAGCAAAACGAAGTTATAAGCTGAAACTATTTAGGAGTGCTTTGTAAAAGGATTGGTTTTATACACAAACCATTTGGTACCCCATTGGACTTTAAAGCATATAAATTCAGTTCATAAAAATACCATATAATAAAGAGAAACGAAACACAAGATTACGGCAACTATTCATGACCAAATGGTGGGCATCAAATTCTAAAAAATTGGTCGTGTATTGGAATTTACAATATTTATGTAAACTCGGTTTTTAAAAATTCAGTATAATACAATGAAAACAAAAAATCCTCCGCATCTATTTCTAGAGCTGCATACAAAAATATAACAACGAAATATACGTTTTGAACATCACTGTCTTTTTAAACATTAGATTTATTTGAATGAAATGAAATTAAATAGCAAAACGAAGTTATAAGCTGAAACTATTTAGGAGTGCTTTGTAAAAGGATTGGTTTTATACACAAACCATTTGGTACCCCATTGGACTTTAAAGCATATAAATTCAGTTCATAAAAATACCATATAATAAAGAAAAGCGAAACACAAGATTACTCCAACTATTCATGACCAAATGGTGGGCATCAAATTCCAAAAATTTGGTCGTGTATTGGAATTTACAATATTTATGTAAACTCGGTTTTTAAAAATTCAGTATAATACAATGAAAACAAAAAATCCTCCGCATCTATTTTTAGAGCTGCATAAAAAATATGACAACGAAATATACGTTTTGAACATCACTGTCTTTTTAAACATTAGATTTATTTGAATGAAATGAAATTAAATAGCAAAACGAAGTTATAAGCTGAAACTATTTAGGAGTGCTTTGTAAAAGGATTGGTTTTATACACAAACCATTTGGTACCCCATTGGACTTTAAAGCATATAAATTCAGTTCATAAAAATACCATATAATAAAGAGAAGCGAAACACAAGATTACGGCAAATATTCATGACCAAATGGTGGGCATCAAATTCTAAAAAATTGGTCGTGTATTGGAATTTACAATATTTATGTAAACTCGGTTTTTAAAAATTCAGTATAATACAATGAAAACAAAAAATCCTCCGCATCTATTTTTAGAGCTGCATAAAAAATATGACAACGAAATATACGTTTTGAACATCACTGTCTTTTTAAACATTAGATTTATTTGAATGAAATGAAATTAGATAGCAAAACGAAGTTATAAGCTGAAACTATTTATGAGTGCTTTGTGAAAGGATAGATTTTATACACAAACCATTTGGTACCCCATTGGACTTTAAAGCATATAAATTCAGTTCATAAAAATACCATATAATAAAGAAAAGCGAAACACAAGATTACGGCAACTATTCATGACCAAATGGTGGGCATCAAATTCTAAAAAATTGGTCGTGTATTGGAATTTACAATATTTATGTAATCTCGGTCTTAAAAATTCAGTATAATACAATGAAAACAAAAAATCCTCCGCATCTATTTTTAGAGCTGCATAAAAAATATGACAACGAAATATACGTTTTGAACATCACTGTCTTTTTAAACATTAGATTTATTTGAATGAAATGAAATTAAATAGCAAAACGAAGTTATAAGCTGAAACTATTTAGGAGTGCTTTGTAAAAGGATTGGTTTTATACACAAACCATTTGGTACCCCATTGGACTTTAAAGCATATAAATTCAGTTCATAAAAATACCATATAATAAAGAGAAGCGAAACACAAGATTACGGCAACTATTCATGACCAAATGGTGGGCATCAAATTCTAAAAAATTGGTCGTGTATTGGAATTTACAATATTTATGTAAACTCGGTTTTTAAAAATTCAGTATAATACAATGAAAACAAAAAATCCTCCGCATCTATTTCTAGAGCTGCATACAAAACTATAACAACGAAAATAATCGTTTTGAACATCCTTGTATTTTTTAATATTAGTTTTATTTGAATGAAATGAAATTAAATAGCAAAACGAAGTTATAAGCTGAAACTATTTAGGAGTGCTTTGTGAAAGGATAGATTTTATACACAAACCATTTGGTACCCCATTGGACTTTAAAGCATATAAATTCAGTTCATAAAAATACCATATAATAAAGAAAAGCGAAACACAAGATTACTCCAACTATTCATGACCAAATGGTGGGCATCAAATTCCAAAAATTTGGTCGTGTATTGGAATTTACAATATTTATGTAAACTCGGTTTTTAAAAATTCAGTATAATACAATGAAAACAAAAAATCCTCCGCATCTATTTTTAGAGCTGCATAAAAAATATGACAACGAAATATACGTTTTGAACATCACTGTCTTTTTAAACATTAGATTTATTTGAATGAAATGAAATTAAATAGCAAAACGAAGTTATAAGCTGAAACTATTTAGGAGTGCTTTGTAAAAGGATTGGTTTTATACACAAACCATTTGGTACCCCATTGGACTTTAAAGCATATAAATTAAGTTCATAAAAATACCATATAATAAAGAGAAACGAAACACAAAATTAAGGTAAATATTCACGACCAAATGATGGAAATCGAATTTTAAAAAATTGGCCTTGTATTGGTATTAAATATATTTACGTAAACTCGGTTTTTAAAAATTCAGTATAATACAATGAAAACAAAAAATCCTTCGCATCAATTTTTAGAGCTGCATAAAAAATATAACAACGAAATATACGTTTTGAACATCCCTGTATTTTTTAATATTAGTTTTATTTGATTAAAATGAAATTAAATAGCAAATCGAAGTTATAGGCTGAAACTATTTAGGAGTGCTTTGTGAAAGGATAGATTTTATACACAAACCATTTGGTACCTCATTGGACTTTAAAGCATATAAATTCAGTTCATAAAAATACCATATAATAAAGAGAAACGAAACACAAGATTACGGCAACTATTCACGACCAAATGATGGAAATCAAATTCTAAAAAATTGGTCGTGTATTGGTATTAAATATATTTACGTAAAGTCGGTTTTTAAAAATTCAGTATAATACAATGAAAACAAAAAATCCTCCGCATCTATTTTTAGAGCTGCATAAAAAATATGACAACGAAATATACGTTTTGAACATCACTGTCTTTTTAAACATTAGATTTATTTGAATGAAATGAAATTAAATAGCAAAACGAAGTTATAAGCTGAAACTATTTAGGAGTGCTTTGTAAAAGGATTGGTTTTATACACAAACCATTTGGTACCCCATTGGACTTTAAAGCATATAAATTAAGTTCATAAAAATACCATATAATAAAGAGAAACGAAACACAAAATTAAGGTAACTATTCACGACCAAATGATGGAAATCGAATTTTAAAAAATTGGCCTTGTATTGGTATTAAATATATTTACGTAAACTCGGTTTTTAAAAATTCAGTATAATACAATGAAAACAAAAAATCTTTCGCATCTATTTCTAGAGCTGCATAAAAAATATAACAACGAAATATACGTTTTAAACATCCCTGTATTTTTTAATATTAGTATTATTTGATTAAAATGAAATTAAATAGCAAAGCGAAGTTATAGGCTGAAACTATTTAGGAGTGCTTTGTGAAAGGATAGATTTTATACACAAACCATTTGGTACCCCATTGGACTTTAAAGCATATAAATTCAGTTCATAAAAATACCATATAATAAAGAAAAGCGAAACACAAGATTACTCCAACTATTCATGACCAAATGGTGGGCATCAAATTCAAAAATTTGGTCGTGTATTGGAATTTACAATATTTATGTAAACTCGGTTTTTAAAAATTCAGTATAATACAATGAAAACAAAAAATCCTCCGCATCTATTTTTAGAGCTGCATAAAAAATATGACAACGAAATATACGTTTTGAACATCACTGTCTTTTTAAACATTAGATTTATTTGAATGAAATGAAATTAAATAGCAAAACGAAGTTATAAGCTGAAACTATTTAGGAGTGCTTTGTAAAAGGATTGGTTTTATACACAAACCATTTGGTACCCCATTGGACTTTAAAGCATATAAATTCAGTTCATAAAAATACCATATAATAAAGAGAAGCGAAACACAAGATTACGGCAAATATTCATGACCAAATGGTGGGCATCAAATTCTAAAAAATTGGTCGTGTATTGGAATTTACAATATTTATGTAAACTCGGTTTTTAAAAATTCAGTATAATACAATGAAAACAAAAAATCCTCCGCATCTATTTTTAGAGCTGCATAAAAAATATGACAACGAAATATACGTTTTGAACATCACTGTCTTTTTAAACATTAGATTTATTTGAATGAAATGAAATTAGATAGCAAAACGAAGTTATAAGCTGAAACTATTTATGAGTGCTTTGTGAAAGGATAGATTTTATACACAAACCATTTGGTACCCCATTGGACTTTAAAGCATATAAATTCAGTTCATAAAAATACCATATAATAAAGAAAAGCGAAACACAAGATTACGGCAACTATTCATGACCAAATGGTGGGCATCAAATTCTAAAAAATTGGTCGTGTATTGGAATTTACAATATTTATGTAATCTCGGTCTTAAAAATTCAGTATAATACAATGAAAACAAAAAATCCTCCGCATCTATTTTTAGAGCTGCATAAAAAATATGACAACGAAATATACGTTTTGAACATCACTGTCTTTTTAAACATTAGATTTATTTGAATGAAATGAAATTAAATAGCAAAACGAAGTTATAAGCTGAAACTATTTAGGAGTGCTTTGTAAAAGGATTGGTTTTATACACAAACCATTTGGTACCCCATTGGACTTTAAAGCATATAAATTCAGTTCATAAAAATACCATATAATAAAGAAAAGCGAAACACAAGATTACTCCAACTATTCATGACCAAATGGTGGGCATCAAATTCCAAAAATTTGGTCGTGTATTGGAATTTACAATATTTATGTAAACTCGGTTTTTAAAAATTCAGTATAATACAATGAAAACAAAAAATCCTCCGCATCTATTTCTAGAGCTGCATACAAAACTATAACAACGAAAATAATCGTTTTGAACATCCTTGTATTTTTTAATATTAGTTTTATTTGAATGAAATGAAATTAAATAGCAAAACGAAGTTATAAGCTGAAACTATTTAGGAGTGCTTTGTGAAAGGATTGATTTTATACACAAACCATTTGGTACCCCATTGGACTTTAAAGCATATAAATTCAGTTCATAAAAATACCATATAATAAAGAGAAGCGAAACACAAGATTACGGCAACTATTCATGACCAAATGGTGGGCATCAAATTCTAAAAAATTGGTCGTGTATTGGAATTTACAATATTTATGTAAACTCGGTTTTTAAAAATTCAGTATAATACAATGAAAACAAAAAATCCTCCGCATCTATTTCTAGAGCTGCATACAAAACTATAACAACGAAAATAATCGTTTTGAACATCCTTGTATTTTTTAATATTAGTTTTATTTGAATGAAATGAAATTAAATAGCAAAACGAAGTTATAAGCTGAAACTATTTAGGAGTGCTTTGTGAAAGGATTGATTTTATACACAAACCATTTGGTACCCCATTGGACTTTAAAGCATATAAATTCAGTTCATAAAAATACCATATAATAAAGAAAAGCGAAACACAAGATTACTCCAACTATTCATGACCAAATGGTGGGCATCAAATTCCAAAAATTTGGTCGTGTATTGGAATTTACAATATTTATGTAAACTCGGTTTTTAAAAATTCAGTATAATACAATGAAAACAAAAAATCCTCCGCATCTATTTTTAGAGCTGCATAAAAAATATGACAACGAAATATACGTTTTGAACATCACTGTCTTTTTAAACATTAGATTTATTTGAATGAAATGAAATTAAATAGCAAAACGAAGTTATAAGCTGAAACTATTTAGGAGTGCTTTGTAAAAGGATTGGTTTTATACACAAACCATTTGGTACCCCATTGGACTTTAAAGCATATAAATTAAGTTCATAAAAATACCATATAATAAAGAGAAACGAAACACAAAATTAAGGTAAATATTCACGACCAAATGATGGAAATCGAATTTTAAAAAATTGGCCTTGTATTGGTATTAAAAATATTTACGTAAACTCGGTTTTTAAAAATTCAGTATAATACAATGAAAACAAAAAATCCTTCGCATCAATTTTTAGAGCTGCATAAAAAATATAACAACGAAATA
The DNA here is from genome assembly GCA_963971155.1 of Anthrax anthrax. NCBI lineage: Eukaryota > Metazoa > Arthropoda > Insecta > Diptera > Bombyliidae > Anthrax > Anthrax anthrax. The sequence continues at coordinate 1,872,691 of OZ020122.1, forward strand.
TACGTTTTGAACATCCCTGTATTTTTTAATATTAGTTTTATTTGATTAAAATGAAATTAAATAGCAAATCGAAGTTATAGGCTGAAACTATTTAGGAGTGCTTTGTGAAAGGATAGATTTTATACACAAACCATTTGGTACCTCATTGGACTTTAAAGCATATAAATTCAGTTCATAAAAATACCATATAATAAAGAGAAACGAAACACAAGATTACGGCAACTATTCACGACCAAATGATGGAAATCAAATTCTAAAAAATTGGTCGTGTATTGGTATTAAATATATTTACGTAAACTCGGTTTTTAAAAATTCAGTATAATACAATGAAAACAAAAAATCCTCCGCATCTATTTTTAGAGCTGCATAAAAAATATGACAACGAAATATACGTTTTGAACATCACTGTCTTTTTAAACATTAGATTTATTTGAATGAAATGAAATTAAATAGCAAAACGAAGTTATAAGCTGAAACTATTTAGGAGTGCTTTGTAAAAGGATTGGTTTTATACACAAACCATTTGGTACCCCATTGGACTTTAAAGCATATAAATTAAGTTCATAAAAATACCATATAATAAAGAGAAACGAAACACAAAATTAAGGTAACTATTCACGACCAAATGATGGAAATCGAATTTTAAAAAATTGGCCTTGTATTGGTATTAAATATATTTACGTAAACTCGGTTTTTAAAAATTCAGTATAATACAATGAAAACAAAAAATCTTTCGCATCTATTTCTAGAGCTGCATAAAAAATATAACAACGAAATATACGTTTTAAACATCCCTGTATTTTTTAATATTAGTATTATTTGATTAAAATGAAATTAAATAGCAAAGCGAAGTTATAGGCTGAAACTATTTAGGAGTGCTTTGTGAAAGGATAGATTTTATACACAAACCATTTGGTACCCCATTGGACTTTAAAGCATATAAATTCAGTTCATAAAAATACCATATAATAAAGAAAAGCGAAACACAAGATTACGGCAACTATTCATGACCAAATGGTGGGCATCAAATTCTAAAAAATTGGTCGTGTATTGGAATTTACAATATTTATGTAAACTCGGTTTTTAAAAATTCAGTATAATACAATGAAAACAAAAAATCCTCCGCATCTATTTTTAGAGCTGCATAAAAAATATGACAACGAAATATACGTTTTGAACATCACTGTCTTTTTAAACATTAGATTTATTTGAATGAAATGAAATTAAATAGCAAAACGAAGTTATAAGCTGAAACTATTTAGGAGTGCTTTGTAAAAGGATTGGTTTTATACACAAACCATTTGGTACCCCATTGGACTTTAAAGCATATAAATTCAGTTCATAAAAATACCATATAATAAAGAGAAACGAAACACAAAATTAAGGTAACTATTCACGACCAAATGGTGGAAATCGAATTTTAAAAAATTGGCCTTGTATTGGTATTAAATATATTTACGTAAACTCGGTTTTTAAAAATTCAGTATAATACAATGAAAACAAAAAATCCTTCGCATCTACTTTTAGAGCTGCATAAAAAATATAACAACGAAATATACGTTTTAAACATCCCTGTATTTTTTAATATTAGTATTATTTGATTAAAATGAAATTAAATAGCAAAGCGAAGTTATAGGCTGAAACTATTTAGGAGTGCTTTGTGAAAGGATAGATTTTATACACAAACCATTTGGTACCCCATTGGACTTTAAAGCATATAAATTCAGTTCATAAAAATACCATATAATAAAGAAAAGCGAAACACAAGATTACGGCAACTATTCATGACCAAATGGTGGGCATCAAATTCTAAAAAATTGGTCGTGTATTGGAATTTACAATATTTATGTAAACTCGGTTTTTAAAAATTCAGTATAATACAATGAAAACAAAAAATCCTCCGCATCTATTTTTAGAGCTGCATAAAAAATATGACAACGAAATATACGTTTTGAACATCACTGTCTTTTTAAACATTAGATTTATTTGAATGAAATGAAATTAAATAGCAAAACGAAGTTATAAGCTGAAACTATTTAGGAGTGCTTTGTAAAAGGATTGGTTTTATACACAAACCATTTGGTACCCCATTGGACTTTAAAGCATATAAATTAAGTTCATAAAAATACCATATAATAAAGAGAAACGAAACACAAAATTAAGGTAACTATTCACGACCAAATGATGGAAATCGAATTTTAAAAAATTGGCCTTGTATTGGTATTAAATATATTTACGTAAACTCGGTTTTTAAAAATTCAGTATAATACAATGAAAACAAAAAATCCTTCGCATCAATTTTTAGAGCTGCATAAAAAATATAACAACGAAATATACGTTTTGAACATCCTTGTATTTTTTAATATTAGTTTTATTTGAATGAAATGAAATTAAATAGCAAAACGAAGTTATAAGCTGAAACTATTTAGGAGTGCTTTGTGAAAGGATTGATTTTATACACAAACCATTTGGTACTCCATTGGACTTTAAAGCATATAAATTCAGTTCATAAAAATACCATATAATAAAGAAAAGCAAAACACAAGATTACGGCAACTATTCATGACCAAATGGTGGGCATCAAATTCTAAAAAATTGGTCGTGTATTGAAATTTAATATATTTATGTAAACTCGGTTTTTAAAAATTCAGTATAATACAATGAAAACAAAAAATCCTCCGCATCTATTTTTAGAGCTGCATAAAAAATATAACAACGAAATATACGTTTTGAACATCACTGTCTTTTTAAACATTAGATTTATTTGAATGAAATGAAATTAAATAGCAAAACGAAGTTATAAGCTGAAACTATTTAGGAGTGCTTTGTAAAAGGATTGGTTTTATACACAAACCATTTGGTACCCCATTGGACTTTAAAGCATATAAATTAAGTTCATAAAAATACCATATAATAAAGAGAAACGAAACACAAAATTAAGGTAACTATTCACGACCAAATGATGGAAATCGAATTTTAAAAAATTGGCCTTGTATTGGTATTAAATATATTTACGTAAACTCGGTTTTTGAAAATTCAGTATAATACAATGAAAACAAAAAATCCTTCGCATCTACTTTTAGAGCTGCATAAAAAATATAACAACGAAATATACGTTTTAAACATCCCTGTATTTTTTAATATTAGTATTATTTGATTAAAATGAAATTAAATAGCAAAGCGAAGTTATAGGCTGAAACTATTTAGGAGTGCTTTGTGAAAGGATTGATTTTATACACAAACCATTTGGTACCCCATTGGACTTTAAAGCATATAAATTCAGTTCATAAAAATACCATATAATAAAGAAAAGCGAAACACAAGATTACGGCAACTATTCATGACCAAATGGTGGGCATCAAATTCTAAAAAATTGGTCGTGTATTGGAATTTACAATATTTATGTAAACTCGGTTTTTAAAAATTCAGTATAATACAATGAAAACAAAAAATCCTCCGCATCTATTTTTAGAGCTGCATAAAAAATATAACAACGAAATATACGTTTTGAACATCACTGTCTTTTTAAACATTAGATTTATTTGAATGAAATGAAATTAAATAGCAAAACGAAGATATAAGCTGAAACTATTTAGGAGTGCTTTGTAAAAGGATTGGTTTTATACACAAACCATTTGGTACCCCATTGGACTTTAAAGCATATAAATTCCGTTCATAAAAATACCCTATAATAAAGAGACACGAAACACAAGATTAATCCAACTATTCATGACCAAATGATGGAAATCGAATTTTAAAAAATTGGCCTTGTATTGGTATTAAATATATTTTCGTAAACTCGGTTTTTAAAAATTCAGTATAATACAATGAAAACAAAAAATCCTTCGCATCTATTTTTAGAGCTGCATAAAAAATATAACAACGAAATATACGTTTTGAACATCCCTGTATTTTTTAATATTAGTTTTATTTGATTAAAATGAAATTAAATAGCAAAACGAAGTTATAAGCTGAAACTATTTAGAAGTGCTTTGTGAAAGGATTGATTTTATACACAAACCATTTGGTACCCCATTGGACTTTAAAGCATATAAATTCAGTTCATAAAAATACCATATAATAAAGAAAAGCGAAACACAAGATTACGGCAACTATTCATGACCAAATGGTGGGCATCAAATTCTAAAAAATTGGTCGTGTATTGGAATTTACAATATTTATGTAAACTCGGTCTTAAAAATTCAGTATAATACAATGAAAACAAAAAATCCTCCGCATCTATTTCTAGAGCTGCATACAAAAATATGACAACGAAATATACGTTTTGAACATCACTGTCTTTTTAAACATTAGATTTATTTGAATGAAATGAAATTAAATAGCAAAACGAAGTTATAAGCTGAAACTATTTAGGAGTGCTTTGTAAAAGGATTGGTTTTATACACAAACCATTTGGTACCCCATTGGACTTTAAAGCATATAAATTCAGTTCATAAAAATACCATATAATAAAGAGAAGCGAAACACAAGATTACGGCAACTATTCATGACCAAATGGTGGGCATCAAATTCTAAAAAATTGGTCGTGTATTGGAATTTACAATATTTATGTAAACTCGGTTTTTAAAAATTCAGTATAATACAATGAAAACAAAAAATCCTCCGCATCTATTTTTAGAGCTGCATAAAAAATATTACAACGAAATATTCGTTTTGAACATCACTGTCTTTTTAAACATTAGATTTATTTGAATGAAATGAAATTAAATAGCAAAACGAAGTTATAAGCTGAAACTATTTATGAGTGCTTTGTGAAAGGATAGATTTTATACACAAACCATTTGGTACCCCATTGGACTTTAAAGCATATAAATTCAGTTCATAAAAATACCATATAATAAAGAAAAGCGAAACACAAGATTACGGCAACTATTCATGACCAAATGGTGGGCATCAAATTCTAAAAAATTGGTCGTGTATTGGAATTTACAATATTTATGTAAACTCGGTTTTTAAAAATTCAGTATAATACAATGAAAACAAAAAATCCTCCGCATCTATTTCTAGAGCTGCATACAAAAATATAACAACGAAAATAATCGTTTTGAACATCCTTGTATTTTTTAATATTAGATTTATTTGAATGAAATGAAATTAAATAGCAAAACGAAGTTATAAGCTGAAACTATTTAGGAGTGCTTTGTAAAAGGATTGGTTTTATACACAAACCATTTGGTACCCCATTGGACTTTAAAGCATATAAATTCAGTTCATAAAAATACCATATAATAAAGAAAAGCGAAACACAAGATTACGGCAACTATTCATGACCAAATGGTGGGCATCAAATTCTAAAAAATTGGTCGTGTATTGGAATTTACAATATTTATGTAAACTCGGTTTTTAAAAATTCAGTATAATACAATGAAAACAAAAAATCCTCCGCATCTATTTTTAGAGCTGCATAAAAAATATGACAACGAAATATACGTTTTGAACATCACTGTCTTTTTAAACATTAGATTTATTTGAATGAAATGAAATTAAATAGCAAAACGAAGTTATAAGCTGAAACTATTTAGGAGTGCTTTGTAAAAGGATTGGTTTTATACACAAACCATTTGGTACCCCATTGGACTTTAAAGCATATAAATTCAGTTCATAAAAATACCATATAATAAAGAAAAGCGAAACACAAGATTACGGCAACTATTCATGACCAAATGGTGGGCATCAAATTCTAAAAAATTGGTCGTGTATTGGAATTTACAATATTTATGTAAACTCGGTTTTTAAAAATTCAGTATAATACAATGAAAACAAAAAATCCTCCGCATCTATTTTTAGAGCTGCATAAAAAATATTACAACGAAATATACGTTTTGAACATCACTGTCTTTTTAAACATTAGATTTATTTGAATGAAATGAAATTAAATAGCAAAACGAAGTTATAAGCTGAAACTATTTAGGAGTGCTTTGTAAAAGGATTGGTTTTATACACAAACCATTTGGTACCCCATTGGACTTTAAAGCATATAAATTCAGTTCATAAAAATACCATATAATAAAGAAAAGCGAAACACAAGATTACGGCAACTATTCATGACCAAATGGTGGGCATCAAATTCTAAAAAATTGGTCGTGTATTGGAATTTACAATATTTATGTAAACTCGGTTTTTAAAAATTCAGTATAATACAATGAAAACAAAAAATCCTTCGCATCAATGTTTAGAGCTGCATAAAAAATATAACAAAGAAATATACGTTTTGAACATCCCTGTATTTTTTAATATTAGTTTTATTTGATTAAAATGAAATTAAATAGCAAAGCGACGTTATAGGCTGAAACTATTTAGGAGTGCTTTGTGAAAGGATAGATTTTATACACAAACCATTTGGTACCTCATTGTACTTTAAAGCATATAAATTCAGTTCATAAAAATACCATATAATAAAGAGAAACGAAACACAAGATTACGGCAACTATTCACGACCAAATGATGGAAATCAAATTCTAAAAAATTGGTCGTGTATTGGTATTAAATATATTTACGTAAACTCGGTTTTTAAAAATTCAGTATAATACAATGAAAATAAAAAATCCTCCGCATCTATTTCTATAGCTGCATACAAAAATATAACAACGAAAATAATCGTTTTGAACATCCTTGTATTTTTTAATATTAGTTTTATTTGAATGAAATGAAATTAAATAACAAAACGAAGTTATAAGGTGGAACTATTTAGGAGTGCTTTGTGAAAGGATTGATTTTATACACAAACCATTTGGTACCCCATTGGACTTTAAAGCATATAAATTCCGTTCATAAAAATACCATATAATAAAGAGAAACGAAACACAAAATTAAGGTAACTATTCACGACCAAATAATGGAAATCGAATTTTAAAAAATTGGCCTTGTATTGGTATTAAATATATTTACGTAAACTCGGTTTTTAAAAATTCAGTATAATACAATGAAAACAAAAAATCCTTCGCATCTACTTTTAGAGCTGCATAAAAAATATAACAACGAAATATACGTTTTAAACATCCCTGTATTTTTTAATATTAGTATTATTTGATTAAAATGAAATTAAATAGCAAAACGAAGTTATAAGCTGAAACTATTTAGGAGTGCTTTGTAAAAGGATTGGTTTTATACACAAACCATTTGGTACCCCATTGGACTTTAAAGCATATAAATTCAGTTCATAAAAATACCATATAATAAAGAAAAGCGAAACACAAGATTACGGCAACTATTCATGACCAAATGGTGGGCATCAAATTCTAAAAAATTGGTCGTGTATTGGAATTTACAATATTTATGTAAACTCGGTTTTTAAAAATTCAGTATAATACAATGAAAACAAAAAATCCTCCGCATCTATTTTTAGAGCTGCATAAAAAATATGACAACGAAATATACGTTTTGAACATCACTGTCTTTTTAAACATTAGATTTATTTGAATGAAATGAAATTAAATAGCAAAACGAAGTTATAAGCTGAAACTATTTAGGAGTGCTTTGTAAAAGGATTGGTTTTATACACAAACCATTTGGTACCCCATTGGACTTTAAAGCATATAAATTCAGTTCATAAAAATACCATATAATAAAGAAAAGCGAAACACAAGATTACGGCAACTATTCATGACCAAATGGTGGGCATCAAATTCTAAAAAATTGGTCGTGTATTGCAATTTACAATATTTATGTAAACTCGGTTTTTAAAAATTCAGTATAATACAATGAAAACAAAATAACCTCCGCATCTATTTTTAGAGCTGCATAAAAAATATGACAACGAAATATACGTTTTGAACATCACTGTCTTTTTAAACATTAGATTTATTTGAATGAAATGAAATTAAATAGCAAAACGAAGTTATAAGCTGAAACTATTTAGGAGTGCTTTGTAAAAGGATTGGTTTTATACACAAACCATTTGGTACCCCATTGGACTTTAAAGCATATAAATTAAGTTCATAAAAATACCATATAATAAAGAGAAACGAAACACAAAATTAAGGTAACTATTCACGACCAAATGATGGAAATCGAATTTTAAAAAATTGGCCTTGTATTGGTATTAAATATATTTACGTAAACATGGTTTTTAAAAATTCAGTATAATACAATGAAAACAAAAAATCCTTCGCATCTATTTCTAGAGCTGCATAAAAAATATAACAACGAAATATACGTTTTAAACATCCCTGTATTTTTTAATATTAGTATTATTTGATTAAAATGAAATTAAATAGCAAAGCGAAGTTATAGGCTGAAACTATTTAGGAGTGCTTTGTAAAAGGATTGGTTTTATACACAAACCATTTGGTACCCCATTGGACTTTAAAGCATATAAATTAAGTTCATAAAAATACCATATAATAAAGAGAAACGAAACACAAAATTAAGGTAACTATTCACGACCAAATGATGGAAATCGAATTTTAAAAAATTGGCCTTGTATTGGTATGAAATATATTTACGTAAACATGGTTTTTAAAAATTCAGTATAATACAATGAAAACAAAAAATCCTTCGCATCTATTTCTAGAGCTGCATAAAAAATATAACAACGAAATATACGTTTTGAACATCACTGTCTTTTTAAACATTAGATTTATTTGAATGAAATGAAATTAAATAGCAAAACGAAGTTATAAGCTGAAACTATTTAGGAGTGCTTTGTAAAAGGATTGGTTTTATACACAAACCATTTGGTACCCCATTGGACTTTAAAGCATATAAATTAAGTTCATAAAAATACCATATAATAAAGAGAAACGAAACACAAAATTAAGGTAAATATTCACGACCAAATGATGGGCATCAAATTCCAAAAATTTGGTCGTGTATTGGAATTTACAATATTTATGTAAACTCGGTTTTTAAAAATTCAGTATAATACAATGAAAACAAAAAATCCTCCGCATCTATTTCTAGAGCTGCATACAAAAATATAACAACGAAAATAATCGTTTTGAACATCCTTGTATTTTTTAATATTAGTTTTATTTGAATGAAATGAAATTAAATAGCAAAACGAAGTTATAAGCTGAAACTATTTAGGAGTGCTTTGTGAAAGGATTGATTTTATACACAAACCATTTGGTACCCCATTGCACTTTAAAGCATATAAATTCAGTTCATAAAAATACCATATAATAAAGAGAAACGAAACACAAAATTAAGGTAAATATTCACGACCAAATGATGGAAACCGAATTTTAAAAAATTGGCCTTGTATTGGTATTAAATATATTTACGTAAACTCGGTTTTTAAAAATTCAGTATAATACAATGAAAACAAAAAATCCTTCGCATCTATTTTTAGAGCTGCATAAAAAATATAACAACGAAATATACGTTTTGAACATCCCTGTATTTTTTAATATTAGTTTTATTTGATTAAAATGAAATTAAATAGCAAAGCGAAGTTATAGGCTGAAACTATTTAGGAGTGCTTTGTGAAAGGATAGATTTTATACACAAACCATTTGGTACCTCATTGGACTTTAAAGCATATAAATTCAGTTCATAAAAATACCATATAATAAAGAGAAACGAAACACAAGATTACGGCAACTATTCACGACCAAATGATGGAAATCAAATTCTAAAAAATTGGTCGTGTATTGGTATTAAATATATTTACGTAAACTCGGTTTTTAAAAATTCAGTATAATACAATGAAAACAAAATATCCTCCGCATCTATTTTTAGAGCTGCATAAAAAATATGACAACGAAATATACGTTTTGAACATCACTGTCTTTTTAAACATTAGATTTATTTGAATGAAATGAAATTAAATAGCAAAACGAAGTTATAAGCTGAAACTATTTAGGAGTGCTTTGTAAAAGGATTGGTTTTATACACAAACTATTTGGTACCCCATTGGACTTTAAAGCATATAAATTAAGTTCATAAAAATACCATATAATAAAGAGAAACGAAACACAAAATTAAGGTAACTATTCACGACCAAATGATGGAAATCGAATTTTAAAAAATTGGCCTTGTATTGGTATTAAATATATTTACGTAAACTCGGTTTTTAAAAATTCAGTATAATACAATGAAAACAAAAAATCCTTCGCATCTATTTCTAGAGCTGCATAAAAAATATAACAACGAAATATACGTTTTGAACATCCCTGTATTTTTTAATATTAGTTTTATTTAGTAGTGTATATATGCCGGTTCTGAATCAAGGGCTCTCGTGGCTCGTTACGTCACAAAATCATCGATCTTGTCTTGTCTATGCGAAGGGTGTGCGTGTGTTGTTGTAAGGATAATGTGAAACTGGTTGCAGGTGTTACTTAAGGATACATATTCAAGTATGTGTTTTATGTTGTTTATTACTATAAACCTGTTTTAATATTGCTTCAAATTACATATTTTTATTGTTAGAACTTAGAAGAATTTAGTAACGTTGTGAAATTAAGAAAAGATTATATGAGTTAAGTGAAATGCAAGATGTATAAATCATTGATCTTGTCTTATCTATGCGAAGGGTGTGCGTGTGTTGTTGTAGGGATAATGTGAAACTGGTTGCAGGTGTTACTTAAGGATACATATTCAAGTATGTTTTTTATGTTGTTTATTACTATAAACCTGTTTTAATATTGCTTCAAATTACATATTTTTATTGTTAGAACTTAGAAGAATTTAGTAACGTTGTGAAATTAAGAAAAGATTATATGAGTTAAGTGAAATGCAAGATGTATAAATCATTGATCTTGTCTTATCTATGCGAAGGGTGTGCGTGTGTTGTTGTAGGGATAATGTGAAACTGGTTGCAGGTGTTACTTAAGGATACATATTCAAGTATGTGTTTTATGTTGTTTATTACTATAAACCTGTTTTAATATTGCTTCAAATTACATATTTTTATTGTTAGAACTTAGAAGAATTTAGTAACGTTGTGAAATTAAGAAAAGATTATATGAGTTAAGTGAAATGCAAGATGTATAAAAATTGATGAGTCAGCAAAAGACCGGATGCCCATATAACCTATTGGATTGAACATGTTCAAACATGTTTAATATTGTTGTTACTAATTAAAAATGTAACTTAAAAATATAGCTTGTTAGCAGAATTTAAGAACAAAGTGTGTGTTAACAGTAGTTTATTCTAGAAATTGTTCTGGTTGCCTAAGGTTTTTGGATGGGGAGGGGAGTCGAACAATAATTTTATACTTTGTTCTGATTGGTTGTTGAGTTTTACATTTTCACTGAAGCGTGGAATTTTCTGCTATAAATTCACTCGAGTTTTGTTAAAAATTACAGTCCAGTTTTGGCAGCCAGTTAAACAAGTACAATAAAATCTTTAAATAAGTTGTTAATTAGTTAATAATTTGTTTAGTGAAGTTAAAGTTGAAAATAATTTAAAATGAAAAGTTTTATTTGTGAAGTTTGTGGGAGCGGTTTTGCTTTTAAAAATAGTTTAAAAAAACATATTTTATCAGTACATGGAGACCGAGTGTACTGTCAAATTTGTGAAAAAAGTTATTCTCGCAAAGACAAATTGTTAATACATATGAGAATCGCTCATACAGTGAATTCAAATTTAATTGTAGAACACGAACAAATCAATCAACCTTCATCATCAAAAAAACAGCGTCTGAATGAAACAACAGACAATGAGTTGAGTAAGCTGTGTACTGTGTGTAACAAAAACATTTTAATTAAAGATTGGAGTTATCATTTAAGAACAAACGCTCATAAACGAAATACAGCACAACCAATAAATGATGTGTTAAAGGTTGTAAGAAGTGGTTTTGAAGAACGAATAGAGACACTTCTGTACGAAAATAAAAATGAATCAAACTTGGACCCACTTAAGTTTTTCGAATCAGCCAAACAAACGATTTTACATTGTTTAAGAAATCAGTTAAGTAAGCATGAATCGTTTAAATTTAATTTTGAACTGTTTGCAGAATACATTAAAATTACTAAAGCAAATAACGATGAAGAAGAAGATATGGTATTATCAGTAAAATCTTTTCAATCTAAGATGGAAATTCTACGTGATGAAACCGAAGCACTATCAGTCGTCAACAATATGATTGATAACATTCACACAAAGATGCAAGAATTCCAAGAACGTGATAGCGGTTGGACGTTGATAAGAATAAGTCATATTGAAATTAACATTAACCAGTACAAACCGATTAAAGGGTCACAGTACTTGCCACTACCACCATTCAACAAAAACATGCTTGCATCAATGTTAATAATTCAGATGAATATTGTTTTAAGTGGGCAGTTATATCAGCTCTATATCCAGTTGACAACCAACACAATAACAACCGACCATCATCTTACTTTATTCATGATATTACTGCTACTACTATTATTCTACGAAACAATATTAGATTAGAGTTTGGGAACCTCGAATTTCCGTTAAAAATAACAGACATCAAAAAATTTGAAGAAATGAATCCTGATATTAGCATAAACGTATTTGGTTACGAAGAAATAAATCAAAACAACTGTAAAATAGTGGGTCCGTTCTATTGTACAAAACAAGAAAAAAACAAACACATCAATCTACTACTTATTCAAAATAATGATAAAAGCCATTATGTATGGATTAAAAATATATCGAGATTGATTACAAGTCAAATAACAAGGCATGAACATATGGTATATCTATGCAACTCTTGCTTACAACATTTTTATAGTAATGAGGCTTATGAAACACACAAAAACGAATGCAGCAAGATTGTTACTTTGATGCCATCACCTGAAAAATGTGAACTAAAATTTGAAAAATACGAACGTCAGTTGGAAGTCCCATTCACAGTTTATGCAGATTTTGAATGTATTCTTCAAGATGTAAATTCTTGTCTACCTAATCCATCAGGGTCATCTACAACAAATATTCAGCAACATGTTCCTTGTGCATTCGCATACTATATAAAATGCTCTTATGACAATAGTTTAAATAAATTGAAAGTGTATAAGGGAAAAGACTCACCATCAAAATTTGTACAATCATTGGTTGAAGACATACTTCACATTTATCATAACTACATTATGAATCCAAAGTCTATGAATCCTTTAACACCATATCAACTTAAAATACAAGAACAAAGCAAACTGTGCCACATATGCAAAAAGTTTTTAGGAAATATTAGAGTTGCTGATCATTGTCATTTAACGGGCAAATACAGAGGTCCAGCTCACAATGAATGTAATTTGCGCTACCGAGTACCAAAATTTTTCCCTATTTTGTTTCATAATTTCTCTGGATACGACTGTCATTTGTTTGTCAAAGAACTTTCAAACATTGATGGAGATATAAATTTAATACCACTAAATAAAGAATTATATGTATCCTTATCAAAACGTATTCACGTAAATGATACAGATACAATTGAGCTAAGATTTTTAGATTCTGCCAGGTTCATGCAATCTAGCTTAGATTCTTTGGTTAAAAATTTAACACCACAAGATTTTGAAGTTGTCAAATCAATGTATCCAGAAGAGGAAGCATTTAAGATGGTAACAAGAAAAGGAGTATTTCCATACGAATACATTAACTCGTGGGAACGTTTGGATGAGTCTTCTTTACCTGCACAAGAAAATTTTAACAATAAGTTGACAAATAGCAAATGTAATGACGCAGATTATTTACATGCTTTGACGATTTGGAAAAAATTCAACTGCAAAAGTCTTTGGGATTATTTAGAGCTTTATTTGATAACAGATGTGCTACTTTTAACCGATGTTTTCGAAAACTTTAGAAAAGTATGCAAAAATATATATTCATTAGACCCTTGTCAATACTATACAACACCTGGATTATCGTGGGACGCTATGCTTAAACTAACAGGAATTAATCTTCAACTTTTAACAGACATTAATATGTATAACTTTATCAAGAAAGGTATTAGAGGAGGTATAACACAATGTTCACATAGACATTCAGCGGCAAACAATAAGTATATGCAAGGCTTTGATAATACTAAACCTTCAAAGTACTTGGCATACGTGGATGCAAACAACTTGTATGGCTGGGCCATGTCTCAAGCTTTACCTTATTCAGACTTTAAATGGGTTGAAAATCCAGAAGAAATAAATCTTACATCAATACCAGCTAACTCTAATATTGGATACATTCTTGAAGTTGATTTAGAATATCCAAAAGAAATACATGATGAACACAACGATCTGCCATTTTGTGCAGAAAATAAAAAGAGTCCAGGATCAAAATTTTCAAAGTTGATAACAGATGTAACAAACAAACAAAATTATATAATACATTATAGAAATTTACAACAATGTGTTCAACATGGATTAAAAATAGTTAAAATTCATAGAGCCTTACAGTTTAGACAATCTTGCTGGCTAAAAACATATATTGACCTAAACACTCATCACCGTACACTAGCTAAGAATGCTTTTGAAAAGAACTTTTTCAAGTTATTAAATAATGCAGTGTATGGAAAAACAATGGAAAACGTTGATAACCGTAAAGATGTGAAAATTGTAACTAACTGGGAAAACTGCGGAAAACGTTTAGGCGTTCGAGCATTAGTGTCAAAACCAAATTTTCATAGCTTAGCCCAATTTACACAAAATATGGTAGCTGTTCAGATGAATCGAGTGCGAACATGCTACAATAAACCGATTTATTTAGGATTCGCTGTACTGGAATTATCAAAATGGAAAATGTACGAATTCCACTACGACTACATGAAACCTAAATATGTTACAAATGTTTTATTGAATTATATGGATACAGACTCTTTCGTTTACACTATACAAACTGAAGATTTTTACGATGATATTAAAGATGATATTAATAACAGATTTGACACATCAGAATATGCTCGAGATAATCCATACAACATCCCATTAAGAAATAAAAAAGTATTAGGATTAATGAAAGATGAAAACAATGGTAGAATAATGAAAGAATTTATAGGTCTTAAGTCAAAAATGTATTCAATAGATGTAGAAAATAGTAATGTAGTTAAAAAAGCTAAAGGTGTTAAGAAAACAACTGTTGATAATTTAAGTTTAGAAAATTATAGAGACTGCTTGTATAGAAAAAAAATATTTTATAGTAGTATGTTAGTTTTTAGGTCTCATATACATACATTATATACTCAAAATGTAAATAAAATATCATTAAGTTATATAGATGATAAGAGGCATGTAAATGAAGATGGTATAAGTACGTATGCTTGGGGTCATTATAGGTTAAGTGAAAAATAAAAAAGAGTAGTATAAGTTTATATTTAATTATAATAAATTTTATTGAAAACAAAAAAAAATTACAATGTTTCATTTAAATTTGCATCTACATAATGTCTTAAAATAAATATATGTATTTTGCAAAGCACAACAACCATTATGTGTAACACATTGCTGTTTTTTTGTTATAAAGTACGCAGTTTAGATTTACATAATTATGTCTCTTTTTCTCAATTCTTCAATTATTAAAAATATTTCCTTTCCTTCATTTGTTTCTGCTAATTTTCTCAAATACTCCACAATTACATTAGGATTATCATCAAATAATTGCATTCTTGTGTTGTTGCTGGGAACTACTTCTTCTTTCATTTCTGTGTCATGATATAAACATTTGTAAATATCACCTTCTTTATAGTAGCTATCAGAATTCAGAGGCTTTTTCTTTTCACATAGGTAGCGATGCTCTATTGCATCAGGCTTTTCTGCTCCGTAAAAATCAACTGTTTCTTTATCAAACTGGTATTCAGAATTTAATCTTTCTTGTTGCATGTTACCCAGATTTTTATTGCTGTTATTATTTTCTCCTTCACATTCATCAGACTCAATTTCATTCGGTAGATCTCCTACGCAAGGTTCAATTTTCTTTTCTTTTAATGAGTAGTCTTTCAACGCATTTAATTTAGATTTTATTATGTTTCTTACATCGTGTATATTTTGATCGTTATTATTACATGAAACTTGAAAACAATCAAAAACATTTTCTTTTTCTTCAAAATGTTGACAGTTCACATTTCGTGAGGAATTTGGTAGCTCTGTTCTATGTATACGTTTCATATGTCTTAGAAGGTTATCGCTGCGAGTAAAATCTTTATCACATATTGTACACTTCGACATGTTTATCAATTTAATGAAAATAATAGAATAAAGAAAAGTCAACATATTTTTTCTTTTTTATACTTTTTTCATCTCTTCCTAAGATGTTGATTGTTGCTATTTTCAGCTATTACCTAAATGATCCTCGTTAAAGTCGCCAAAATGATAAATATGGTTTCAATTCATACATGTTTATGTACTAGACATTTTGTTCGCCGTTTTACTTTAATAATTGCATACTTGTTTTTTTATTGTTGTGAATTACTTTTTTTTCTTTCATTTCTGTGATATGATCTGAACATTTGCAAATATCACCTTCTTTATAGCAATTCTTAGAATACAAAGGCTATTTCTTTTCACATAAGTATAGCGAGCGATGCTCTTTTCCATCAGGCTTTTCTATTCTATAAAAAAAAAAAAAAATCAACTGTTTCTTTAGCAAACTGAAATTCAAAATTTATTCTTTCTTGTTGTATGTTAACTAGATTAATATTGTTGTTATTATTTTCTCATTCATCAGGCTCAATTTTATTCGGTAATCCTCACACACAAGGTTTGATTTGTTTTTCGTTTTATATGAAAGGCTAGAGGAGTTGGGTGAAGGAGGAGGAGGAGGAGGAGGAGGAGGAGGAGGAGTAGGAGGAGGAGGAGGAGGAGGAGGAACAGCTACAAAACATCTAAGCTGCTCCTCCTCCTCCTCCTCCTCCTCCTCCACCCAACTCCTCTAGCCTTTCATATAAAACGAAAAACAAATCAAACCTTGTTTGTGAGGATTACCGAATAAAATTGAGCCTGATGAATGAGAAAATAATAACAACAATATTAATCTAGTTAACATACAACAAGAAAGAATAAATTTTGAATTTCAGTTTGCTAAAGAAACAGTTGATTTTTTTTTTTTATAGAATAGAAAAGCCTGATGGAAAAGAGCATCGCTATACTTATGTGAAAAGAAATAGCCTTTGTATTCTAAGAATTGCTATAAAGAAGGTGATATTTGCAAATGTTCAGATCATATCACAGAAATGAAAGAAAAAAAAGTAATTCACAACAATAAAAAAACAAGTATGCAATTATTAAAGTAAAACGGCGAACAAAATGTCTAGTACATAAACATGTATGAATTGAAACCATATTTATCATTTTGGCGACTTTAACGAGGATCATTTAGGTAATAGCTGAAAATAGCAACAATCAACATCTTAGGAAGAGATGAAAAAAGTATAAAAAAGAAAAAATATGTTGACTTTTCTTTATTCTATTATTTTCATTAAATTGATAAACATGTCGAAGTGTACAATATGTGATAAAGATTTTACTCGCAGCGATAACCTTCTAAGACATATGAAACGTATACATAGAACAGAGCTACCAAATTCCTCACGAAATGTGAACTGTCAACATTTTGAAGAAAAAGAAAATGTTTTTGATTGTTTTCAAGTTTCATGTAATAATAACGATCAAAATATACACGATGTAAGAAACATAATAAAATCTAAATTAAATGCGTTGAAAGACTACTCATTAAAAGAAAAGAAAATTGAACCTTGCGTAGGAGATCTACCGAATGAAATTGAGTCTGATGAATGTGAAGGAGAAAATAATAACAGCAATAAAAATCTGGGTAACATGCAACAAGAAAGATTAAATTCTGAATACCAGTTTGATAAAGAAACAGTTGATTTTTACGGAGCAGAAAAGCCTGATGCAATAGAGCATCGCTACCTATGTGAAAAGAAAAAGCCTCTGAATTCTGATAGCTACTATAAAGAAGGTGATATTTACAAATGTTTATATCATGACACAGAAATGAAAGAAGAAGTAGTTCCCAGCAACAACACAAGAATGCAATTATTTGATGATAATCCTAATGTAATTGTGGAGTATTTGAGAAAATTAGCAGAAACAAATGAAGGAAAGGAAATATTTTTAATAATTGAAGAATTGAGAAAAAGAGACATAATTATGTAAATCTAAACTGCGTACTTTATAACAAAAAAACAGCAATGTGTTACACATAATGGTTGTTGTGCTTTGCAAAATACATATATTTATTTTAAGACATTATGTAGATGCAAATTTAAATGAAACATTGTAATTTTTTTTTGTTTTCAATAAAATTTATTATAATTAAATATAAACTTATACTACTCTTTTTTATTTTTCACTTAACCTATAATGACCCCAAGCATACGTACTTATACCATCTTCATTTACATGCCTCTTATCATCTATATAACTTAATGATATTTTATTTACATTTTGAGTATATAATGTATGTATATGAGACCTAAAAACTAACATACTACTATAAAATATTTTTTTTCTATACAAGCAGTCTCTATAATTTTCTAAACTTAAATTATCAACAGTTGTTTTCTTAACACCTTTAGCTTTTTTAACTACATTACTATTTTCTACATCTATTGAATACATTTTTGACTTAAGACCTATAAATTCTTTCATTATTCTACCATTGTTTTCATCTTTCATTAATCCTAATACTTTTTTATTTCTTAATGGGATGTTGTATGGATTATCTCGAGCATATTCTGATGTGTCAAATCTGTTATTAATATCATCTTTAATATCATCGTAAAAATCTTCAGTTTGTATAGTGTAAACGAAAGAGTCTGTATCCATATAATTCAATAAAACATTTGTAACATATTTAGGTTTCATGTAGTCGTAGTGGAATTCGTACATTTTCCATTTTGATAATTCCAGTACAGCGAATCCTAAATAAATCGGTTTATTGTAGCATGTTCGCACTCGATTCATCTGAACAGCTACCATATTTTGTGTAAATTGGGCTAAGCTATGAAAATTTGGTTTTGACACTAATGCTCGAACGCCTAAACGTTTTCCGCAGTTTTCCCAGTTAGTTACAATTTTCACATCTTTACGGTTATCAACGTTTTCCATTGTTTTTCCATACACTGCATTATTTAATAACTTGAAAAAGTTCTTTTCAAAAGCATTCTTAGCTAGTGTACGGTGATGAGTGTTTAGGTCAATATATGTTTTTAGCCAGCAAGATTGTCTAAACTGTAAGGCTCTATGAATTTTAACTATTTTTAATCCATGTTGAACACATTGTTGTAAATTTCTATAATGTATTATATAATTTTGTTTGTTTGTTACATCTGTTATCAACTTTGAAAATTTTGATCCTGGACTCTTTTTATTTTCTGCACAAAATGGCAGATCGTTGTGTTCATCATGTATTTCTTTTGGATATTCTAAATCAACTTCAAGAATGTATCCAATATTAGAGTTAGCTGGTATTGATGTAAGATTTATTTCTTCTGGATTTTCAACCCATTTAAAGTCTGAATAAGGTAAAGCTTGAGACATGGCCCAGCCATACAAGTTGTTTGCATCCACGTATGCCAAGTACTTTGAAGGTTTAGTATTATCAAAGCCTTGCATATACTTATTGTTTGCCGCTGAATGTCTATGTGAACATTGTGTTATACCTCCTCTAATACCTTTCTTGATAAAGTTATACATATTAATGTCTGTTAAAAGTTGAAGATTAATTCCTGTTAGTTTAAGCATAGCGTCCCACGATAATCCAGGTGTTGTATAGTATTGACAAGGGTCTAATGAATATATATTTTTGCATACTTTTCTAAAGTTTTCGAAAACATCGGTTAAAAGTAGCACATCTGTTATCAAATAAAGCTCTAAATAATCCCAAAGACTTTTGCAGTTGAATTTTTTCCAAATCGTCAAAGCATGTAAATAATCTGCGTCATTACATTTGCTATTTGTCAACTTATTGTTAAAATTTTCTTGTGCAGGTAAAGAAGACTCATCCAAACGTTCCCACGAGTTAATGTATTCGTATGGAAATACTCCTTTTCTTGTTACCATCTTAAATGCTTCCTCTTCTGGATACATTGATTTGACAACTTCAAAATCTTGTGGTGTTAAATTTTTAACCAAAGAATCTAAGCTAGATTGCATGAACCTGGCAGAATCTAAAAATCTTAGCTCAATTGTATCTGTATCATTTACGTGAATACGTTTTGATAAGGATACATATAATTCTTTATTTAGTGGTATTAAATTTATATCTCCATCAATGTTTGAAAGTTCTTTGACAAACAAATGACAGTCGTATCCAGAGAAATTATGAAACAAAATAGGGAAAAATTTTGGTACTCGGTAGCGCAAATTACATTCATTGTGAGCTGGACCTCTGTATTTGCCCGTTAAATGACAATGATCAGCAACTCTAATATTTCCTAAAAACTTTTTGCATATGTGGCACAGTTTGCTTTGTTCTTGTATTTTAAGTTGATATGGTGTTAAAGGATTCATAGACTTTGGATTCATAATGTAGTTATGATAAATGTGAAGTATGTCTTCAACCAATGATTGTACAAATTTTGATGGTGAGTCTTTTCCCTTATACACTTTCAATTTATTTAAACTATTGTCATAAGAGCATTTTATATAGTATGCGAATGCACAAGGAACATGTTGCTGAATATTTGTTGTAGATGACCCTGATGGATTAGGTAGACAAGAATTTACATCTTGAAGAATACATTCAAAATCTGCATAAACTGTGAATGGGACTTCCAACTGACGTTCGTATTTTTCAAATTTTAGTTCACATTTTTCAGGTGATGGCATCAAAGTAACAATCTTGCTGCATTCGTTTTTGTGTGTTTCATAAGCCTCATTACTATAAAAATGTTGTAAGCAAGAGTTGCATAGATATACCATATGTTCATGCCTTGTTATTTGACTTGTAATCAATCTCGATATATTTTTAATCCATACATAATGGCTTTTATCATTATTTTGAATAAGTAGTAGATTGATGTGTTTGTTTTTTTCTTGTTTTGTACAATAGAACGGACCCACTATTTTACAGTTGTTTTGATTTATTTCTTCGTAACCAAATACGTTTATGCTAATATCAGGATTCATTTCTTCAAATTTTTTGATGTCTGTTATTTTTAACGGAAATTCGAGGTTCCCAAACTCTAATCTAATATTGTTTCGTAGAATAATAGTAGTAGCAGTAATATCATGAATAAAGTAAGATGATGGTCGGTTGTTATTGTGTTGGTTGTCAACTGGATATAGAGCTGATATAACTGCCCACTTAAAACAATATTCATCTGAATTATTAACATTGATGCAAGCATGTTTTTGTTGAATGTATGGTGGTAGTGGCAAGTACTGTGACCCTTTAATCGGTTTGTACTGGTTAATGTTAATTTCAATATGACTTATTCTTATCAACGTCCAACCGCTATCACGTTCTTGGAATTCTTGCATCTTTGTGTGAATGTTATCAATCATATTGTTGACGACTGATAGTGCTTCGGTTTCATCACGTAGAATTTCCATCTTAGATTGAAAAGATTTTACTGATAATACCATATCTTCTTCTTCATCGTTATTTGCTTTAGTAATTTTAATGTATTCTGCAAACAGTTCAAAATTAAATTTAAACGATTCATGCTTACTTAACTGATTTCTTAAACAATGTAAAATCGTTTGTTTGGCTGATTCGAAAAACTTAAGTGGGTCCAAGTTTGATTCATTTTTATTTTCGTACAGAAGTGTCTCTATTCGTTCTTCAAAACCACTTCTTACAACCTTTAACACATCATTTATTGGTTGTGCTGTATTTCGTTTATGAGCGTTTGTTCTTAAATGATAACTCCAATCTTTAATTAAAATGTTTTTGTTACACACAGTACACAGCTTACTCAACTCATTGTCTGTTGTTTCATTCAGACGCTGTTTTTTTGATGATGAAGGTTGATTGATTTGTTCGTGTTCTACAATTAAATTTGAATTCACTGTATGAGCGATTCTCATATGTATTAACAATTTGTCTTTGCGAGAATAACTTTTTTCACAAATTTGACAGTACACTCGGTCTCCATGTACTGATAAAATATGTTTTTTTAAACTATTTTTAAAAGCAAAACCGCTCCCACAAACTTCACAAATAAAACTTTTCATTTTAAATTATTTTCAACTTTAACTTCACTAAACAAATTATTAACTAATTAACAACTTATTTAAAGATTTTATTGTACTTGTTTAACTGGCTGCCAAAACTGGACTGTAATTTTTAACAAAACTCGAGTGAATTTATAGCAGAAAATTCCACGCTTCAGTGAAAATGTAAAACTCAACAACCAATCAGAACAAAGTATAAAATTATTGTTCGACTCCCCTCCCCATCCAAAAACCTTAGGCAACCAGAACAATTTCTAGAATAAACTACTGTTAACACACACTTTGTTCTTAAATTCTGCTAACAAGCTATATTTTTAAGTTACATTTTTAATTAGTAACAACAATATTAAACATGTTTGAACATGTTCAATCCAATAGGTTATATGGGCATCCGGTCTTTTGCTGACTCATCAATTTTTATACATCTTGCATTTCACTTAACTCATATAATCTTTTCTTAATTTCACAACGTTACTAAATTCTTCTAAGTTCTAACAATAAAAATATGTAATTTGAAGCAATATTAAAACAGGTTTATAGTAATAAACAACATAAAACACATACTTGAATATGTATCCTTAAGTAACACCTGCAACCAGTTTCACATTATCCCTACAACAACACACGCACACCCTTCGCATAGATAAGACAAGATCAATGATTTATACATCTTGCATTTCACTTAACTCATATAATCTTTTCTTAATTTCACAACGTTACTAAATTCTTCTAAGTTCTAACAATAAAAATATGTAATTTGAAGCAATATTAAAACAGGTTTATAGTAATAAACAACATAAAAAACATACTTGAATATGTATCCTTAAGTAACACCTGCAACCAGTTTCACATTATCCCTACAACAACACACGCACACCCTTCGCATAGATAAGACAAGATCAATGATTTATACATCTTGCATTTCACTTAACTCATATAATCTTTTCTTAATTTCACAACGTTACTAAATTCTTCTAAGTTCTAACAATAAAAATATGTAATTTGAAGCAATATTAAAACAGGTTTATAGTAATAAACAACATAAAACACATACTTGAATATGTATCCTTAAGTAACACCTGCAACCAGTTTCACATTATCCTTACAACAACACACGCACACCCTTCGCATAGACAAGACAAGATCGATGATTTTGTGACGTAACGAGCCACGAGAGCCCTTGATTCAGAACCGGCATATATACACTACTTTATTTGATTAAAATGAAATTAAATAGCAAAGCGAAGTTATAGGCTGAAACTATTTAGGAGTGCTTTGTGAAAGGATAGATTTTATACACAAACCATTTGGTACCCCATTGGACTTTAAAGCATATAAATTCAGTTCATAAAAATACCATATAATAAAGAAAAGCGAAACACAAGATTACGGCAACTATTCATGACCAAATGGTGGGCATCAAATTCTAAAAAATTGGTCGTGTATTGGAATTTACAATATTTATGTAAACTCGGTTTTTAAAAATTCAGTATAATACAATGAAAACAAAAAATCCTCCGCATCTATTTTTAGAGCTGCATAAAAAATATTACAACGAAATATACGTTTTGAACATCACTGTCTTTTTAAACATTAGATTTATTTGAATGAAATGAAATTAAATAGCAAAACGAAGTTATAAGCTGAAACTATTTATGAGTGCTTTGTGAAAGGATAGATTTTATACACAAACCATTTGGTACCCCATTGGACTTTAAAGCATATAAATTCAGTTCATAAAAATACCATATAATAAAG
Source organism: Anthrax anthrax (assembly GCA_963971155.1). Taxonomy (NCBI): domain Eukaryota; kingdom Metazoa; phylum Arthropoda; class Insecta; order Diptera; family Bombyliidae; genus Anthrax; species Anthrax anthrax. Next base: position 1,896,507 of record OZ020122.1, read on the forward strand.
AAAAGCGAAACACAATATTACGGCAACTATTCATGACCAAATGGTGGGCATCAAATTCTAAAAAATTGGTCGTGTATTGGAATTTACAATATTTATGTAAACTCGGTTTTTAAAAATTCAGTATAATACAATGAAAACAAAAAATCCTCCGCATCTACTTTTAGAGCTGCATAAAAAATATAACAACGAAATATACGTTTTAAACATCCCTGTATTTTTTAATATTAGTATTATTTGATTAAAATGAAATTAAATAGCAAAGCGAAGTTATAGGCTGAAACTATTTAGGAGTGCTTTGTGAAAGGATTGATTTTATACACAAACCATTTGGTACCCCATTGGACTTTAAAGCATATAAATTCAGCTCATAAAAATACCATATAATAAAGAAAAGCGAAACACAAGATTACGGCAACTATTCATGACCAAATGGTGGGCATCAAATTCTAAAACATTGGTCGTGTATTGGAATTTACAATATTTATGTAAACTCGGTTTTTAAAAATTCAGTATAATACAATGAAAACAAAAAATCCTCCGCATCTATTTTTAGAGCTGCATAAAAAATATAACAACGAAATATACGTTTTGAACATCACTGTCTATTTAAACATTAGATTTATTTGAATGAAATGAAATTAAATAGCAAAACGAAGTTATAAGCTGAAACTATTTAGGAGTGCTTTGTAAAAGGATTGGTTTTATACACAAACCATTTGGTACCCCATTGGACTTTAAAGCATATAAATTCAGTTCATAAAAATACCATATAATAAAGAGAAACGAAACACAAAATTAAGGTAATTCACGACCAAATGATGGAAATCGAATTTAAAAAAATTGGCCTTGTATTGGTATTAAATATATTTACGTAAACTCGGTTTTTAAAAATTCAGTATAATACAATGAAAATAAAAAATCCTTCGCATCTATTTCTAGAGCTGCATACAAAAATATAACAACGAAATATACGTTTTGATCATCACTGTCTTTTTAAACATTAGATTTATTTGAATGAAATGAAATTAAATAGCAAAACGAAGTTATAAGCTGAAACTATTTAGGAGTGCTTTGTAAAAGGATTGGTTTTATACACAAACCATTTGGTACCCCATTGGACTTTAAAGCATATAAATTCAGTTCATAAAAATACCATATAATAAAGAGAAACGAAACACAAAATTAAGGTAATTCACGACCAAATGATGGAAATCGAATTTAAAAAAATTGGCCTTGTATTGGTATTAAATATATTTACGTAATCTCGGTCTTAAAAATTCAGTATAATACAATGAAAATAAAAAATCCTCCGCATCTATTTTCAGAGCTGCATAAAAAATATGACAACGAAATATACGTTTTGAACATCACTGTCTTTTTAAACATTAGATTTATTTGAATGAAATGAAATCAAATAGCAAAACGAAGTTATAAGCTGAAACTATTTAGGAGTGCTTTGTAAAAGGATTGGTTTTATACACAAACCATTTGGTACCCCATTGGACTTTAAAGCATATAAATTCAGTTCATAAAAATACCATATAATAAAGAGAAGCGAAACACAAGATTACGGCAACTATTCATGACCAAATGGTGGGCATCAAATTCTCAAAAATTGGTCGTGTATTGGAATTTACAATATTTATGTAAACTCGGTTTTTAAAAATTCAGTATAATACAATGAAAACAAAAAATCCTCCGCATCTATTTTTAGAGCTGCATAAAAAATATTACAACGAAATATACGTTTTGAACATCACTGTCTTTTTAAACATTAGATTTATTTGAATGAAATGAAATTAAATAGCAAAACGAAGTTATAAGCTGAAACTATTTATGAGTGCTTTGTGAAAGGATAGATTTTATACACAAACCATTTGGTACCCCATTGGACTTTAAAGCATATAAATTCAGTTCATAAAAATACCATATAATAAAGAAAAGCGAAACACAAGATTACGGCAACTATTCATGACCAAATGGTGGGCATCAAATCTAAAAAATTGGTCGTGTATTGGAATTTACAATATTTATGTAAACTCGGTTTTTAAAAATTCAGTATAATACAATGAAAACAAAAAATCCTCCGCATCTATTTCTAGAGCTGGATACAAAAATATAACAACGAAAATAATCGTTTTGAACATCCTTGTATTTTTTAATATTAGTTTTATTTGAATGAAATGAAATTAAATAGCAAAACGAAGTTATAAGCTGAAACTATTTAGGAGTGCTTTGTGAAAGGATTGATTTTATACACAAACCATTTGGTACCCCATTGGACTTTAAAGCATATAAATTCAGTTCATAAAAATACCATATAATAAAGAGAAGCGAAACACAAGATTACGGCAACTATTCATGACCAAATGGTGGGCATCAAATTCCAAAAATTTGGTCGTGTATTGGAATTTACAATATTTATGTAAACTCGGTTTTTAAAAATTCAGTATAATACAATGAAAACAAAAAATCCTCCGCATCTATTTTTAGAGCTGCATAAAAAATATGACAACGAAATATACGTTTTGAACATCACTGTCTTTTTAAACATTAGATTTATTTGAATGAAATGAAATTAAATAGCAAAACGAAGTTATAAGCTGAAACTATTTATGAGTGCTTTGTGAAAGGATAGATTTTATACACAAACCATTTGGTACCCCATTGGACTTTAAAGCATATAAATTCAGTTCATAAAAATACCATATAATAAAGAAAAGCGAAACACAAGATTACGGCAACTATTCATGACCAAATGGTGGGCATCAAATCTAAAAAATTGGTCGTGTATTGGAATTTACAATATTTATGTAAACTCGGTTTTTAAAAATTCAGTATAATACAATGAAAACAAAAAATCCTCCGCATCTATTTCTAGAGCTGCATACAAAAATATAACAACGAAAATAATCGTTTTGAACATCCTTGTATTTTTTAATATTAGTTTTATTTGAATGAAATGAAATTAAATAGCAAAACGAAGTTATAAGCTGAAACTATTTATGAGTGCTTTGTGAAAGGATAGATTTTATACACAAACCATTTGGTACCCCATTGGACTTTAAAGCATATAAATTCAGTTCATAAAAATACCATATAATAAAGAAAAGCGAAACACAAGATTACGGCAACTATTCATGACCAAATGGTGGGCATCAAATTCCAAAAATTTGGTCGTGTATTGGAATTTACAATATTTATGTAAACTCGGTTTTTAAAAATTCAGTATAATACAATGAAAACAAAAAATCCTCCGCATCTATTTTTAGAGCTGCATAAAAAATATGACAACGAAATATACGTTTTGAACATCACTGTCTTTTTAAACATTAGATTTATTTGAATGAAATGAAATTAAATAGCAAAACGAAGTTATAAGCTGAAACTATTTAGGAGTGCTTTGTAAAAGGATTGGTTTTATACACAAACCATTTGGTACCCCATTGGACTTTAAAGCATATAAATTAAGTTCATAAAAATACCATATAATAAAGAGAAACGAAACACAAAATTAAGGTAAATATTCACGACCAAATGATGGAAATCGAATTTTAAAAAATTGGCCTTGTATTGGTATTAAATATATTTACGTAAACTCGGTTTTTAAAAATTCAGTATAATACAATGAAAACAAAAAATCCTTCGCATCAATTTTTAGAGCTGCATAAAAAATATAACAACGAAATATACGTTTTGAACATCCCTGTATTTTTTAATATTAGTTTTATTTGATTAAAATGAAATTAAATAGCAAAGCGACGTTAAAGGCTGAAACTATTTAGGAGTGCTTTGTGAAAGGATAGATTTTATACACAAACCATTTGGTACCTCATTGGACTTTAAAGCATATAAATTCAGTTCATAAAAATACCATATAATAAAGAGAAACGAAACACAAGATTACGGCAACTATTCACGACCAAATGATGGAAATCAAATTCTAAAAAATTGGTCGTGTATTGGTATTAAATATACTTACGTAAACTCGGTTTTTAAAAATTCAGTATAATACAATGAAAATAAAAAATCCTTCGCATCTATTTCTAGAGCTGCATAAAATATATAACAACGAAAATAATCGTTTTGAACATCCTTGTATTTTTTAATATTAGTTTTATTTGAATGAAATGAAATTAAATAACAAAACGAAGTTATAAGGTGGAACTATTTAGGAGTGCTTTGTGAAAGGATTGATTTTATACACAAACCATTTGGTACCCCATTGGACTTTAAAGCATATAAATTCCGTTCATAAAAATACCATATAATAAAGAGAAACGAAACACAAAATTAAGGTAACTATTCACGACCAAATGATGGAAATCGAATTTTAAAAAATTGGCCTTGTATTGGTATTAAATATATTTACGTAAACTCGGTTTTTAAAAATTCAGTATAATACAATGAAAACAAAAAATCCTTCGCATCTACTTTTAGAGCTGCATAAAAAATATAACAACGAAATATACGTTTTAAACATCCCTGTATTTTTTAATATTAGTATTATTTGATTAAAATGAAATTAAATAGCAAAACGAAGTTATAAGCTGAAACTATTTAGGAGTGCTTTGTAAAAGGATTGGTTTTATACACAAACCATTTGGTACCCCATTGGACTTTAAAGCATTTAATTCAGTTCATAAAAATACCATATAATAAAGAAAAGCGAAACACAAGATTACGGCAACTATTCATGACCAAATGGTGGGCATCAAATTCCAAAAATTTGGTCGTGTATTGGAATTTACAATATTTATGTAAACTCGGTTTTTAAAAATTCAGTATAATACAATGAAAACAAAAAATCCTCCGCATCTATTTTTAGAGCTGCATAAAAAATATGACAACGAAATATACGTTTTGAACATCACTGTCTTTTTAAACATTAGATTTATTTGAATGAAATGAAATTAAATAGCAAAACGAAGTTATAAGCTGAAACTATTTAGGAGTGCTTTGTAAAAGGATTGGTTTTATACACAAACCATTTGGTACCCCATTGGACTTTAAAGCATATAAATTAAGTTCATAAAAATACCATATAATAAAGAGAAACGAAACACAAAATTAAGGTAACTATTCACGACCAAATGATGGAAATCGAATTTTAAAAAATTGGCCTTGTATTGGTATTAAATATATTTACGTAAACTCGGTTTTTAAAAATTCAGTATAATACAATGAAAACAAAAAATCCTTCGCATCAATTTTTAGAGCTGCATAAAAAATATAACAACGAAATATACGTTTTGAACATCCCTGTATTTTTTAATATTAGTTTTATTTGATTAAAATGAAATTAAATAGCAAAGCGACGTTAAAGGCTGAAACTATTTAGGAGTGCTTTGTGAAAGGATAGATTTTATACACAAACCATTTGGTACCTCATTGGACTTTAAAGCATATAAATTCAGTTCATAAAAATACCATATAATAAAGAGAAACGAAACACAAGATTACGGCAACTATTCACGACCAAATGATGGAAATCAAATTCTAAAAAATTGGTCGTGTATTGGTATTAAATATACTTACGTAAACTCGGTTTTTAAAAATTCAGTATAATACAATGAAAATAAAAAATCCTTCGCATCTATTTCTAGAGCTGCATAAAATATATAACAACGAAAATAATCGTTTTGAACATCCTTGTATTTTTTAATATTAGTTTTATTTGAATGAAATGAAATTAAATAACAAAACGAAGTTATAAGGTGGAACTATTTAGGAGTGCTTTGTGAAAGGATTGATTTTATACACAAACCATTTGGTACCCCATTGGACTTTAAAGCATATAAATTCCGTTCATAAAAATACCATATAATAAAGAGAAACGAAACACAAAATTAAGGTAACTATTCACGACCAAATGATGGAAATCGAATTTTAAAAAATTGGCCTTGTATTGGTATTAAATATATTTACGTAAACTCGGTTTTTAAAAATTCAGTATAATACAATGAAAACAAAAAATCCTTCGCATCTACTTTTAGAGCTGCATAAAAAATATAACAACGAAATATACGTTTTAAACATCCCTGTATTTTTTAATATTAGTATTATTTGATTAAAATGAAACTAAATAGCAAAACGAAGTTATAAGCTGAAACTATTTAGGAGTGCTTTGTAAAAGGATTGGTTTTATACACAAACCATTTGGTACCCCATTGGACTTTAAAGCATATAAATTCAGTTCATAAAAATACCATATAATAAAGAGAAACGAAACACAAAATTACGGCAACTATTCATGACCAAATAGTGGGCATCAAATTCCAAAAATTTGGTCGTGTATTGGAATTTACAATATTTATGTAAACTCGGTTTTTAAAAATTCAGTATAATACAATGAAAACAAAAAATCCTTCGCATCAATTTTTAGAGCTGCATAAAAAATATAACAACGAAATATACGTTTTGAACATCCCTGTATTTTTTAATATTAGTTTTATTTGATTAAAATGAAATTAAATAGCAAAGCGAAGTTATAGGCTGAAACTACTTAGGAGTGCTTTGTGAAAGGATAGATTTTATACACAAACCATTTGGTACCCCATTGGACTTTAAAGCATATAAATTCAGTTCATAAAAATACCATATAATAAAGAAAAGCGAAACACAAGATTACGGCAACTATTCATGACCAAATGGTGGGCATCAAATTCCAAAAATTTGGTCGTGTATTGGAATTTACAATATTTATGTAAACTCGGTTTTTAAAAATTCAGTATAATACAATGAAAACAAAAAATCCTCCGCATCTATTTCTAGAGCTGCATACAAAAATATAACAACGAAAATAATCGTTTTGAACATCCTTGTATTTTTTAATATTAGTTTTATTTGAATGACATGAAATTAAATAGCAAAACGAAGTTATAAGCTGAAACTATTTAGGAGTGCTTTGTGAAAGGATTGATTTTATACACAAACCATTTGGTACCCCATTGGACTTTAAAGCATATAAATTCAGTTCATAAAAATACCATATAATAAAGAAAAGCGAAACACAAGATTACGGCAACTATTCATGACCAAATGGTGGGCATCAAATTCCAAAAATTTGGTCGTGTATTGGAATTTACAATATTTATGTAAACTCGGTTTTTAAAAATTCAGTATAATACAATGAAAACAAAAAATCCTCCGCATCTATTTCTAGAGCTGCATACAAAAATATAACAACGAAAATAATCGTTTTGAACATCCTTGTATTTTTTAATATTAGTTTTATTTGAATGAAATGAAATTAAATAGCAAAACGAAGTTATAAGCTGAAACTATTTATGAGTGCTTTGTGAAAGGATAGATTTTATACACAAACCATTTGGTACCCCATTGGACTTTAAAGCATATAAATTCAGTTCATAAAAATACCATATAATAAAGAAAAGCGAAACACAAGATTACGGCAACTATTCATGACCAAATGGTGGGCATCAAATTCCAAAAATTTGGTCGTGTATTGGAATTTACAATATTTATGTAAACTCGGTTTTTAAAAATTCAGTATAATACAATGAAAACAAAAAATCCTCCGCATCTATTTTTAGAGCTGCATAAAAAATATGACAACGAAAATAATCGTTTTGAACATCCTTGTATTTTTTAATATTAGTTTTATTTGAATGAAATGAAATTAAATAGCAAAACGAAGTTATAAGCTGAAACTATTTATGAGTGCTTTGTGAAAGGATTGATTTTATACACAAACCATTTGGTACCCCATTGGACTTTAAAGCATATAAATTCAGTTCATAAAAATACCATATAATAAAGAAAAGCGAAACACAAGATTACGGCAACTATTCATGACCAAATGGTGGGCATCAAATTCCAAAAATTTGGTCGTGTATTGGAATTTACAATATTTATGTAAACTCGGTTTTTAAAAATTCAGTATAATACAATGAAAACAAAAAATCCTCCGCATCTATTTCTAGAGCTGCATACAAAAATATAACAACGAAAATAATCGTTTTGAACATCCTTGTATTTTTTAATATTAGTTTTATTTGAATGAAATGAAATTAAATAGCAAAACGAAGTTATAAGCTGAAACTATTTATGAGTGCTTTGTGAAAGGATAGATTTTATACACAAACCATTTGGTACCCCATTGGACTTTAAAGCATATAAATTCAGTTCATAAAAATACCATATAATAAAGAAAAGCGAAACACAAGATTACGGCAACTATTCATGACCAAATGGTGGGCATCAAATTCCAAAAATTTGGTCGTGTATTGGAATTTACAATATTTATGTAAACTCGGTTTTTAAAAATTCAGTATAATACAATGAAAACAAAAAATCCTCCGCATCTATTTTTAGAGCTGCATAAAAAATATTACAACGAAATATACGTTTTGAACATCACTGTCTTTTTAAACATTAGATTTATTTGAATGAAATGAAATTAAATAGCAAAACGAAGTTATAAGCTGAAACTATTTATGAGTGCTTTGTGAAAGGATAGATTTTATACACAAACCATTTGGTACCCCATTGGACTTTAAAGCATATAAATTCAGTTCATAAAAATACCATATAATAAAGAAAAGCGAAACACAAGATTACGGCAACTATTCATGACCAAATGGTGGGCATCAAATTCTAAAAAATTGGTCGTGTATTGGAATTTACAATATTTATGTAAACTCGGTTTTTAAAAATTCAGTATAATACAATGAAAACAAAAAATCCTCCGCATCTATTTCTAGAGCTGCATACAAAAATATAACAACGAAAATAATCGTTTTGAACATCCTTGTATTTTTTAATATTAGTTTTATTTGAATGAAATGAAATTAAATAGCAAAACGAAGTTATAAGCTGAAACTATTTATGAGTGCTTTGTGAAAGGATTGATTTTATACACAAACCATTTGGTACCCCATTGGACTTTAAAGCATATAAATTCAGTTCATAAAAATACCATATAATAAAGAAAAGCGAAACACAAGATTACGGCAACTATTCATGACCAAATGGTGGGCATCAAATTCCAAAAATTTGGTCGTGTATTGGAATTTACAATATTTATGTAAACTCGGTTTTTAAAAATTCAGTATAATACAATGAAAACAAAAAATCCTCCGCATCTATTTTTAGAGCTGCATAAAAAATATTACAACGAAATATACGTTTTGAACATCACTGTATTTTTAAACATTAGATTTATTTGAATGAAATGAAATTAAATAGCAAAACGAAGTTATAAGCTGAAACTATTTATGAGTGCTTTGTGAAAGGATTGATTTTATACACAAACCATTTGGTACCCCATTGGACTTTAAAGCATATAAATTCAGTTCATAAAAATACCATATAATAAAGAAAAGCGAAACACAAGATTACGGCAACTATTCATGACCAAATGGTGGGCATCAAATTCCAAAAATTTGGTCGTGTATTGGAATTTACAATATTTATGTAAACTCGGTTTTTAAAAATTCAGTATAATACAATGAAAACAAAAAATCCTCCGCATCTATTTTTAGAGCTGCATAAAAAATATGACAACGAAATATACGTTTTGAACATCACTGTCTTTTTAAACATTAGATTTATTTGAATGAAATGAAATTAAATAGCAAAACGAAGTTATAAGCTGAAACTATTTATGAGTGCTTTGTGAAAGGATTGATTTTATACACAAACCATTTGGTACCCCATTGGACTTTAAAGCATATAAATTCAGTTCATAAAAATACCATATAATAAAGAAAAGCGAAACACAAGATTACGGCAACTATTCATGACCAAATGGTGGGCATCAAATTCCAAAAATTTGGTCGTGTATTGGAATTTACAATATTTATGTAAACTCGGTTTTTAAAAATTCAGTATAATACAATGAAAACAAAAAATTCTCCGCATCTATTTCTAGAGCTGCATACAAAAATATAACAACGAAAATAATCGTTTTGAACATCCTTGTATTTTTTTATATTAGTTTTATTTGAATGAAATGAAATTAAATAGCAAAACGAAGTTATAAGCTGAAACTATTTAGGAGTGCTTTGTGAAAGGATTGATTTTATACACAAACCATTTGGTACCCCATTGGACTTTAAAGCATATAAATTCAGTTCATAAAAATACCATATAATAAAGAAAAGCGAAACACAAGATTACGGCAACTATTCATGACCAAATGGTGGGCATCAAATTCCAAAAATTTGGTCGTGTATTGGAATTTACAATATTTATGTAAACTCGGTTTTTAAAAATTCAGTATAATACAATGAAAACAAAAAATCCTCCGCATCTATTTCTAGAGCTGCATACAAAAATATAACAACGAAAATAATCGTTTTGAACATCCTTGTATTTTTTAATATTAGTTTTATTTGAATGAAATGAAATTAAATAGCAAAACGAAGTTATAAGCTGAAACTATTTATGAGTGCTTTGTGAAAGGATAGATTTTATACACAAACCATTTGGTACCCCATTGGACTTTAAAGCATATAAATTCAGTTCATAAAAATACCATATAATAAAGAAAAGCGAAACACAAGATTACGGCAACTATTCATGACCAAATGGTGGGCATCAAATTCCAAAAATTTGGTCGTGTATTGGAATTTACAATATTTATGTAAACTCGGTTTTTAAAAATTCAGTATAATACAATGAAAACAAAAAATCCTCCGCATCTATTTTTAGAGCTGCATAAAAAATATGACAACGAAATATACGTTTTGAACATCACTGTCTTTTTAAACATTAGATTTATTTGAATGAAATGAAATTAAATAGCAAAACGAAGTTATAAGCTGAAACTATTTAGGAGTGCTTTGTAAAAGGATTGGTTTTATACACAAACCATTTGGTACCCCATTGGACTTTAAAGCATATAAATTAAGTTCATAAAAATACCATATAATAAAGAGAAACGAAACACAAAATTAAGGTAAATATTCACGACCAAATGATGGAAATCGAATTTTAAAAAATTGGCCTTGTATTGGTATTAAATATATTTACGTAAACTCGGTTTTTAAAAATTCAGTATAATACAATGAAAACAAAAAATCCTTCGCATCAATTTTTAGAGCTGCATAAAAAATATTACAACGAAATATACGTTTTGAACATCCCTGTATTTTTTAATATTAGTTTTATTTGATTAAAATGAAATTAAATAGCAAAGCGACGTTAAAGGCTGAAACTATTTAGGAGTGCTTTGTGAAAGGATAGATTTTATACACAAACCATTTGGTACCTCATTGGACTTTAAAGCATATAAATTCAGTTCATAAAAATACCATATAATAAAGAGAAACGAAACACAAGATTACGGCAACTATTCACGACCAAATGATGGAAATCAAATTCTAAAAAATTGGTCGTGTATTGGTATTAAATATATTTACGTAAACTCGGTTTATAAAAATTCAGTATAATACAATGAAAATAAAAAATCCTTCGCATCTATTTCTAGAGCTGCATAAAATATATAACAACGAAAATAATCGTTTTGAACATCCTTGTATTTTTTAATATTAGTTTTATTTGAATGAAATGAAATTAAATAACAAAACGAAGTTATAAGGTGGAACTATTTAGGAGTGCTTTGTGAAAGGATTGATTTTATACACAAACCATTTGGTACCCCATTGGACTTTAAAGCATATAAATTCCGTTCATAAAAATACCATATAATAAAGAGAAACGAATCACAAAATTAAGGTAACTATTCACGACCAAATGATGGAAATCGAATTTTAAAAAATTGGCCTTGTATTGGTATTAAATATATTTACGTAAACTCGGTTTTTAAAAATTCAGTATAATACAATGAAAACAAAAAATCCTTCGCATCTACTTTTAGAGCTGCATAAAAAATATAACAACGAAATATACGTTTTAAACATCCCTGTATTTTTTAATATTAGTATTATTTGATTAAAATGAAATTAAATAGCAAAACGAAGTTATAAGCTGAAACTATTTAGGAGTGCTTTGTAAAAGGATTGGTTTTATACACAAACCATTTGGTACCCCATTGGACTTTAAAGCATATAAATTCAGTTCATAAAAATACCATATAATAAAGAGAAACGAAACACAAAATTACGGCAACTATTCATGACCAAATGGTGGGCATCAAATTCCAAAAATTTGGTCGTGTATTGGAATTTACAATATTTATGTAAACTCGGTTTTTAAAAATTCAGTATAATACAATGAAAACAAAAAATCCTTCGCATCAATTTTTAGAGCTGCATAAAAAATATAACAACGAAATATACGTTTTGAACATCCCTGTATTTTTTAATATTAGTTTTATTTGATTAAAATGAAATTAAATAGCAAAACGAAGTTATAAGCTGAAACTATTTATGAGTGCTTTGTGAAAGGATAGATTTTATACACAAACCATTTGGTACCCCATTGGACTTTAAAGCATATAAATTCAGTTCATAAAAATACCATATAATAAAGAAAAGCGAAACACAAGATTACGGCAACTATTCATGACCAAATGGTGGGCATCAAATTCCAAAAATTTGGTCGTGTATTGGAATTTACAATATTTATGTAAACTCGGTTTTTAAAAATTCAGTATAATACAATGAAAACAAAAAATCCTCCGCATCTATTTCTAGAGCTGCATACAAAAATATAACAACGAAAATAATCGTTTTGAACATCCTTGTATTTTTTAATATTAGTTTTATTTGAATGAAATGAAATTAAATAGCAAAACGAAGTTATAAGCTGAAACTATTTAGGAGTGCTTTGTGAAAGGATTGATTTTATACACAAACCATTTGGTACCCCATTGGACTTTAAAGCATATAAATTCAGTTCATAAAAATACCATATAATAAAGAAAAGCGAAACACAAGATTACGGCAACTATTCATGACCAAATGGTGGGCATCAAATTCCAAAAATTTGGTCGTGTATTGGAATTTACAATATTTATGTAAACTCGGTTTTTAAAAATTCAGTATAATACAATGAAAACAAAAAATCCTCCGCATCTATTTCTAGAGCTGCATAAAAAATATGACAACGAAATATACGTTTTGAACATCACTGTCTTTTTAAACATTAGATTTATTTGAATGAAATGAAATTAAATAGCAAAACGAAGTTATAAGCTGAAACTATTTAGGAGTGCTTTGTAAAAGGATTGGTTTTATACACAAACCATTTGGTACTCCATTGGACTTTAAAGCATATAAATTAAGTTCATAAAAATACCATATAATAAAGAGAAACGAAACACAAAATTAAGGTAAATATTCACGACCAAATGATGGAAATCGAATTTTAAAAAATTGGCCTTGTATTGGTATTAAATATATATTCACGAAAACTCGGTTTTTAAAAATTCAGTATAATACAATGAAAACAAAAAATCCTCCGCATCTATTTTTAGAGCTGCATAAAAAATATGACAACGAAATATACGTTTTGAACATCACTGTCTTTTTAAACATTAGATTTATTTGAATGAAATGAAATTAAATAGCAAAACGAAGTTATAAGCTGAAACTATTTATGAGTGCTTTGTAAAAGGATTGGTTTTATACACAAACCATTTGGTACCCCATTGGACTTTAAAGCATATAAATTAAGTTCATAAAAATACCATATAATAAAGAGAAACGAAACACAAAATTAAGGTAACTATTCACGACCAAATGATGGAAATCGAATTTTAAAAAATTGGCCTTGTATTGGTATTAAATATATTTTCGTAAACTCGGTTTTTAAAAATTCAGTATAATACAATGAAAACAAAAAATCCTTCGCATCTATTTTTAGAGCTGCATAAAAAATATAACAACGAAATTTACGTTTTGAACATCCCTGTATTTTTTAATATTAGTTTTATTTGATTAAAATGAAATTAAATAGCAAAACGAAGTTATAAGCTGAAACTATTTAGAAGTGCTTTGTGAAAGGATTGATTTTATACACAAACCATTTGGTACCCCATTGGACTTTAAAGCATATAAATTAAGTTCATAAAAATACCATATAATAAAGAGAAACGAAACACAAAATTAAGGTAACTATTCACGACCAAATGATGGAAATCGAATTTTAAAAAATTGGCCTTGTATTGGTATTAAATATATTTTCGTAAACTCGGTTTTTAAAAATTCAGTATAATACAATGAAAACAAAAAATCCTTCGCATCTATTTTTAGAGCTGCATACAAAAATATAACAACGAAAATAATCGTTTTGAACATCCTTGTATTTTTTAATATTAGTTTTATTTGAATGAAATGAAATTAAATAGCAAAACGAAGTTATAAGCTGAAACTATTTAGGAGTGCTTTGTGAAAGGATTGATTTTATACACAAACCATTTGGTACCCCATTGGACTTTAAAGCATATAAATTCAGTTCATAAAAATACCATATAATAAAGAAAAGCGAAACACAAGATTACGGCAACTATTCATGACCAAATGGTGGGCATCAAATTCCAAAAATTTGGTCGTGTATTGGAATTTACAATATTTATGTAAACTCGGTTTTTAAAAATTCAGTATAATACAATGAAAACAAAAAATCCTCCGCATCTATTTCTAGAGCTGCATACAAAAATATAACAACGAAAATAATCGTTTTGAACATCCTTGTATTTTTTAATATTAGTTTTATTTGAATGAAATGAAATTAAATAGCAAAACGAAGTTATAAGCTGAAACTATTTAGGAGTGCTTTGTGAAAGGATTGATTTTATACACAAACCATTTGGTACCCCATTGGACTTTAAAGCATATAAATTCAGTTCATAAAAATACCATATAATAAAGAAAAGCGAAACACAAGATTACGGCAACTATTCATGACCAAATGGTGGGCATCAAATTCCAAAAATTTGGTCGTGTATTGGAATTTACAATATTTATGTAAACTCGGTCTTAAAAATTCAGTATAATACAATGAAAACAAAAAATCCTCCGCATCTATTTCTAGAGCTGCATACAAAAATATAACAACGAAAATAATCGTTTTGAACATCCTTGTATTTTTTAATATTAGTTTTATTTGAATGAAATGAAATTAAATAGCAAAACGAAGTTATAAGCTGAAACTATTTATGAGTGCTTTGTGAAAGGATAGATTTTATACACAAACCATTTGGTACCCCATTGGACTTTAAAGCATATAAATTCAGATCATAAAAATACCATATAATAAAGAAAAGCGAAACACAAGATTACGGCAACTATTCATGACCAAATGGTGGGCATCAAATTCCAAAAATTTGGTCGTGTATTGGAATTTACAATATTTATGTAAACTCGGTTTTTAAAAATTCAGTATAATACAATGAAAACAAAAAATCCTCCGCATCTATTTTTAGAGCTGCATACAAAAATATAACAACGAAAATAATCGTTTTGAACATCACTGTCTTTTTAAACATTAGATTTATTTGAATGAAATGAAATTAAATAGCAAAACGAAGTTATAAGCTGAAACTATTTAGGAGTACTTTGTAAAAGGATTGGTTTTATACACAAACCATTTGGTACCCCATTGGACTTTAAAGCATATAAATTAAGTTCATAAAAATACCATATAATAAAGAGAAACGAAACACAAAATTAAGGTAAATATTCACGACCAAATGATGGAAATCGAATTTTAAAAAATTGGCCTTGTATTGGTATTAAATATATTTACGTAAACTCGGTTTTTAAAAATTCAGTATAATACAATGAAAACAAAAAATCCTCCGCATCTATTTTTAGAGCTGCATAAAAAATATTACAACGAAATATACGTTTTGAACATCACTGTCTTTTTAAACATTAGATTTATTTGAATGAAATGAAATTAAATAGCAAAACGAAGTTATAAGCTGAAACTATTTATGAGTGCTTTGTAAAAGGATTGGTTTTATACACAAATCATTTGGTACCCCATTGGACTTTAAAGCATATAAATTAAGTTCATAAAAATTCCATATAATAAAGAGAAACGAAACACAAAATTAAGGTAACTATTCACGACCAAATGATGGAAATCGAATTTTAAAAAATTGGCCTTGTATTGGTATTAAATATATTTTCGTAAACTCGGTTTTTAAAAATTCAGTATAATACAATGAAAACAAAAAATCCTTCGCATCTATTTTTAGAGCTGCATAAAAAATATAACAACGAAATATACGTTTTGAATATCCCTGTATTTTTTAATATTAGTTTTATTTGATTAAAATGAAATTAAATAGCAAAACGAAGTTATAAGCTGAAACTATTTAGAAGTGCTTTGTGAAAGGATTGATTTTATACACAAACCATTTGGTACCCCATTGGACTTTAAAGCATATAAATTCAGTTCATAAAAATACCATATAATAAAGAAAAGCGAAACACAAGATTACGGCAACTATTCATGACCAAATGGTGGGCATCAAATTCTAAAAAATTGGTCGTGTATTGGAATTTACAATATTTATGTAAACTCGGTCTTAAAAATTCAGTATAATACAATGAAGACAAAAAATCCTCCGCATCTATTTTTAGAGCTGCATAAAAAATATGACAACGAAATATACGTTTTGAACATCACTGTCTTTTTAAACATTAGATTTATTTGAATGAAATGAAATTAAATAGCAAAACGAAGTTATAAGCTGAAACTATTTAGGAGTGCTTTGTAAAAGGATTGGTTTTATACACAAACCATTTGGTACCACATTGGACTTTAAAGCATATAAATTCAGTTCATAAAAATACCATATAATAAAGAGAAGCGAAACACAAGATTACGGCAACTATTCATGACCAAATGGTGGGCATCAAATTCTAAAAAATTGGTCGTGTATTGGAATTTACAATATTTATGTAAACTCGGTTTTTAAAAATTCAGTATAATACAATGAAAACAAAAAATCCTCCGCATCTATTTTTAGAGCTGCATAAAAAATATTACAACGAAATATACGTTTTGAACATCACTGTCTTTTTAAACATTAGATTTATTTGAATGAAATGAAATTAAATAGCAAAACGAAGTTATAAGCTGAAACTATTTATGAGTGCTTTGTGAAAGGATAGATTTTATACACAAACCATTTGGTACCCCATTGGACTTTAAAGCATATAAATTCAGTTCATAAAAATACCATATAATAAAGAAAAGCGAAACACAAGATTACGGCAACTTTTCATGACCAAATGGTGGGCATCAAATTCTAAAAAATTGGTCGTGTATTGGAATTTACAATATTTATGTAAACTCGGTTTTTAAAAATTCAGTATAATACAATGAAAACAAAAAATCCTCCGCATCTATTTCTAGAGCTGCATACAAAAATATAACAACGAAAATAATCGTTTTGAACATCCTTGTATTTTTTAATATTAGTTTTATTTGAATGAAATGAAATTAAATAGCAAAACGAAGTTATAAGCTGAAACTATTTAGGAGTGCTTTGTGAAAGGATTGATTTTATACACAAACCATTTGGTACCCCATTGGACTTTAAAGCATATAAATTCAGTTCATAAAAATACCATATAATAAAGAAAAGCGAAACACAAGATTACGGCAACTATTCATGACCAAATGGTGGGCATCAAATTCCAAAAATTTGGTCGTGTATTGGAATTTACAATATTTATGTAAACTCGGTTTTTAAAAATTCAGTATAATACAATGAAAATAAAAAATCCTCCGCATCTATTTTTAGAGCTGCATAAAAAATATGACAACGAAATATACGTTTTGAACATCACTGTCTTTTTAAACATTAGATTTATTTGAATGAAATGAAATTAAATAGCAAAACGAAGTTATAAGCTGAAACTATTTAGGAGTGCTTTGTGAAAGGATTGATTTTATACACAAACCATTTGGTACCCCATTGGACTTTAAAGCATATAAATTCAGTTCATAAAAATACCATATAATAAAGAAAAGCGAAACACAAGATTACGGCAACTATTCATGACCAAATGGTGGGCATCAAATTCCAAAAATTTGGTCGTGTATTGGAATTTACAATATTTATGTAAACTCGGTTTTTAAAAATTCAGTATAATACAATGAAAACAAAAAATCCTCCGCATCTATTTCTAGAGCTGCATACAAAAATATAACAACGAAAATAATCGTTTTGAACATCCTTGTATTTTTTAAATATTAGTTTTATTTGAATGAAATGAAATTAAATAGCAAAACGAAGTTATAAGCTGAAACTATTTAGGAGTGCTTTGTGAAAGGATTGATTTTATACACAAACCATTTGGTACCCCATTGGACTTTAAAGCATATAAATTCAGTTCATAAAAATACCATATAATAAAGAAAAGCGAAACACAAGATTACGGCAACTATTCATGACCAAATGGTGGGCATCAAATTCCAAAAATTTGGTCGTGTATTGGAATTTACAATATTTTCGTAAACTCGGTTTTTAAAAATTCAGTATAATACAATGAAAACAAAAAATCCTCCGCATCTATTTCTAGAGCTGCATACAAAAATATAACAACGAAAATAATCGTTTTGAACATCCTTGTATTTTTTAATATTAGTTTTATTTGAATGAAATGAAATTAAATAGCAAAACGAAGTTATAAGCTGAAACTATTTATGAGTGCTTTGTGAAAGGATAGATTTTATACACAAACCATTTGGTACCCCATTGGACTTTAAAGCATATAAATTCAGTTCATAAAAATACCATATAATAAAGAAAAGCGAAACACAAGATTACGGCAACTATTCATGACCAAATGGTGGGCATCAAATTCCAAAAATTTGGTCGTGTATTGGAATTTACAATATTTATGTAAACTCGGTTTTTAAAAATTCAGTATAATACAATGAAAACAAAAAATCCTCCGCATCTATTTTTAGAGCTGCATAAAAAATATGACAACGAAATATACGTTTTGAACATCACTGTCTTTTTAAACATTAGATTTATTTGAATGAAATGAAATTAAATAGCAAAACGAAGTTATAAGCTGAAACTATTTAGGAGTGCTTTGTGAAAGGATTGATTTTATACACAAACCATTTGGTACCCCATTGGACTTTAAAGCATATAAATTAAGTTCATAAAAATACCATATAATAAAGAGAAACGAAACACAAAATTAAGGTAAATATTCACGACCAAATGATGGAAATCGAATTTTAAAAAATTGGCCTTGTATTGGTATTAAATATATTTACGTAAACTCGGTTTTTAAAAATTCAGTATAATACAATGAAAACAAAAAATCCTCCGCATCTATTTTTAGAGCTGCATAAAAAATATTACAACGAAATATACGTTTTGAACATCACTGTCTTTTTAAACATTAGATTTATTTGAATGAAATGAAATTAAATAGCAAAACGAAGTTATAAGCTGAAACTATTTATGAGTGCTTTGTAAAAAGATTGGTTTTATACACAAACCATTTGGTACCCCATTGGACTTTAAAGCATATAAATTAAGTTCATAAAAATACCATATAATAAAGAGAAACGAAACACAAAATTAAGGTAACTATTCACGACCAAATGATGGAAATCGAATTTTAAAAAATTGGCCTTGTATTGGTATTAAATATATTTTCGTAAACTCGGTTTTTAAAAATTCAGTATAATACAATGAAAACAAAAAATCCTTCGCATCTATTTTTAGAGCTGCATACAAAAATATGACAACGAAATATACGTTTTGAACATCACTGTCTTTTTAAACATTAGATTTATTTGAATGAAATGAAATTAAATAGCAAAACGAAGTTATAAGCTGAAACTATTTAGGAGTGCTTTGTGAAAGGATTGATTTTATACACAAACCATTTGGCACCCCATTGGACTTTAAAGCATATAAATTAAGTTCATAAAAATACCATATAATAAAGAGAAACGAAACACAAAATTAAGGTAACTATTCACGACCAAATGATGGAAATCGAATTTTAAAAAATTGGCCTTGTATTGGTATTAAATATATTTTCGTAAACTCGGTTTTTAAAAATTCAGTATAATACAATGAAAACAAAAAATCCTTCGCATCTATTTTTAGAGCTGCATACAAAAATATGACAACGAAATATACGTTTTGAACATCACTGTCTTTTTAAACATTAGATTTATTTGAATGAAATGAAATTAAATAGCAAAACGAAGTTATAAGCTGAAACTATTTAGGAGTGCTTTGTGAAAGGATTGATTTTATACACAAACCATTTGGTACCCCATTGGACTTTAAAGCATATAAATTCAGTTCATAAAAATACCATATAATAAAGAAAAGCGAAACACAAGATTACGGCAACTATTCATGACCAAATGGTGGGCATCAAATTCCAAAAATTTGGTCGTGTATTGGAATTTACAATATTTATGTAAACTCGGTTTTTAAAAATTCAGTATAATACAATGAAAACAAAAAATCCTCCGCATCTATTTTTAGAGCTGCATAAAAAATATGACAACGAAATATACGTTTTGAACATCACTGTCTTTTTAAACATTAGATTTATTTGAATGAAATGAAATTAAATAGCAAAACGAAGTTATAAGCTGAAACTATTTAGGAGTGCTTTGTGAAAGGATTGATTTTATACACAAACCATTTGGTACCCCATTGGACTTTAAAGCATATAAATTAAGTTCATAAAAATACCATATAATAAAGAGAAACGAAACACAAAATTAAGGTAAATATTCACGACCAAATGATGGAAATCGAATTTTAAAAAATTGGCCTTGTATTGGTATTAAATATATTTACGTAAACTCGGTTTTTAAAAATTCAGTATAATACAATGAAAACAAAAAATCCTCC
Organism: Anthrax anthrax; assembly: GCA_963971155.1. Taxonomy (NCBI): domain Eukaryota; kingdom Metazoa; phylum Arthropoda; class Insecta; order Diptera; family Bombyliidae; genus Anthrax; species Anthrax anthrax. Next base: position 1,917,304 of record OZ020122.1, read on the forward strand.
GCATCTATTTTTAGAGCTGCATAAAAAATATTACAACGAAATATACGTTTTGAACATCACTGTCTTTTTAAACATTAGATTTATTTGAATGAAATGAAATTAAATAGCAAAACGAAGTTATAAGCTGAAACTATTTATGAGTGCTTTGTAAAAAGATTGGTTTTATACACAAACCATTTGGTACCCCATTGGACTTTAAAGCATATAAATTAAGTTCATAAAAATACCATATAATAAAGAGAAACGAAACACAAAATTAAGGTAACTATTCACGACCAAATGATGGAAATCGAATTTTAAAAAATTGGCCTTGTATTGGTATTAAATATATTTTCGTAAACTCGGTTTTTAAAAATTCAGTATAATACAATGAAAACAAAAAATCCTTCGCATCTATTTTTAGAGCTGCATAAAAAATATAACAACGAAATTTACGTTTTAAACATCCTTGTATTTTTTAAATATTAGTTTTATTTGAATGAAATGAAATTAAATAGCAAAACGAAGTTATAAGCTGAAACTATTTAGGAGTGCTTTGTGAAAGGATTGATTTTATACACAAACCATTTGGCACCCCATTGGACTTTAAAGCATATAAATTAAGTTCATAAAAATACCATATAATAAAGAGAAACGAAACACAAAATTAAGGTAACTATTCACGACCAAATGATGGAAATCGAATTTTAAAAAATTGGCCTTGTATTGGTATTAAATATATTTTCGTAAACTCGGTTTTTAAAAATTCAGTATAATACAATGAAAACAAAAAATCCTTCGCATCTATTTTTAGAGCTGCATACAAAAATATGACAACGAAATATACGTTTTGAACATCACTGTCTTTTTAAACATTAGATTTATTTGAATGAAATGAAATTAAATAGCAAAACGAAGTTATAAGCTGAAACTATTTAGGAGTGCTTTGTGAAAGGATTGATTTTATACACAAACCATTTGGTACCCCATTGGACTTTAAAGCATATAAATTCAGTTCATAAAAATACCATATAATAAAGAAAAGCGAAACACAAGATTACGGCAACTATTCATGACCAAATGGTGGGCATCAAATTCCAAAAATTTGGTCGTGTATTGGAATTTACAATATTTATGTAAACTCGGTTTTTAAAAATTCAGTATAATACAATGAAAATAAAAAATCCTCCGCATCTATTTTTAGAGCTGCATAAAAAATATGACAACGAAATATACGTTTTGAACATCACTGTCTTTTTAAACATTAGATTTATTTGAATGAAATGAAATTAAATAGCAAAACGAAGTTATAAGCTGAAACTATTTAGGAGTGCTTTGTGAAAGGATTGATTTTATACACAAACCATTTGGTACCCCATTGGACTTTAAAGCATATAAATTCAGTTCATAAAAATACCATATAATAAAGAAAAGCGAAACACAAGATTACGGCAACTATTCATGACCAAATGGTGGGCATCAAATTCCAAAAATTTGGTCGTGTATTGGAATTTACAATATTTATGTAAACTCGGTTTTTAAAAATTCAGTATAATACAATGAAAACAAAAAATCCTCCGCATCTATTTCTAGAGCTGCATACAAAAATATAACAACGAAAATAATCGTTTTGAACATCCTTGTATTTTTTAAATATTAGTTTTATTTGAATGAAATGAAATTAAATAGCAAAACGAAGTTATAAGCTGAAACTATTTAGGAGTGCTTTGTGAAAGGATTGATTTTATACACAAACCATTTGGTACCCCATTGGACTTTAAAGCATATAAATTCAGTTCATAAAAATACCATATAATAAAGAAAAGCGAAACACAAGATTACGGCAACTATTCATGACCAAATGGTGGGCATCAAATTCCAAAAATTTGGTCGTGTATTGGAATTTACAATATTTTCGTAAACTCGGTTTTTAAAAATTCAGTATAATACAATGAAAACAAAAAATCCTCCGCATCTATTTCTAGAGCTGCATACAAAAATATAACAACGAAAATAATCGTTTTGAACATCCTTGTATTTTTTAATATTAGTTTTATTTGAATGAAATGAAATTAAATAGCAAAACGAAGTTATAAGCTGAAACTATTTATGAGTGCTTTGTGAAAGGATAGATTTTATACACAAACCATTTGGTACCCCATTGGACTTTAAAGCATATAAATTCAGTTCATAAAAATACCATATAATAAAGAAAAGCGAAACACAAGATTACGGCAACTATTCATGACCAAATGGTGGGCATCAAATTCCAAAAATTTGGTCGTGTATTGGAATTTACAATATTTATGTAAACTCGGTTTTTAAAAATTCAGTATAATACAATGAAAACAAAAAATCCTCCGCATCTATTTTTAGAGCTGCATAAAAAATATGACAACGAAATATACGTTTTGAACATCACTGTCTTTTTAAACATTAGATTTATTTGAATGAAATGAAATTAAATAGCAAAACGAAGTTATAAGCTGAAACTATTTAGGAGTGCTTTGTGAAAGGATTGATTTTATACACAAACCATTTGGTACCCCATTGGACTTTAAAGCATATAAATTAAGTTCATAAAAATACCATATAATAAAGAGAAACGAAACACAAAATTAAGGTAAATATTCACGACCAAATGATGGAAATCGAATTTTAAAAAATTGGCCTTGTATTGGTATTAAATATATTTACGTAAACTCGGTTTTTAAAAATTCAGTATAATACAATGAAAACAAAAAATCCTCCGCATCTATTTTTAGAGCTGCATAAAAAATATTACAACGAAATATACGTTTTGAACATCACTGTCTTTTTAAACATTAGATTTATTTGAATGAAATGAAATTAAATAGCAAAACGAAGTTATAAGCTGAAACTATTTATGAGTGCTTTGTAAAAAGATTGGTTTTATACACAAACCATTTGGTACCCCATTGGACTTTAAAGCATATAAATTAAGTTCATAAAAATACCATATAATAAAGAGAAACGAAACACAAAATTAAGGTAACTATTCACGACCAAATGATGGAAATCGAATTTTAAAAAATTGGCCTTGTATTGGTATTAAATATATTTTCGTAAACTCGGTTTTTAAAAATTCAGTATAATACAATGAAAACAAAAAATCCTTCGCATCTATTTTTAGAGCTGCATAAAAAATATAACAACGAAATTTACGTTTTAAACATCCTTGTATTTTTTAAATATTAGTTTTATTTGAATGAAATGAAATTAAATAGCAAAACGAAGTTATAAGCTGAAACTATTTAGGAGTGCTTTGTGAAAGGATTGATTTTATACACAAACCATTTGGCACCCCATTGGACTTTAAAGCATATAAATTAAGTTCATAAAAATACCATATAATAAAGAGAAACGAAACACAAAATTAAGGTAACTATTCACGACCAAATGATGGAAATCGAATTTTAAAAAATTGGCCTTGTATTGGTATTAAATATATTTTCGTAAACTCGGTTTTTAAAAATTCAGTATAATACAATGAAAACAAAAAATCCTTCGCATCTATTTTTAGAGCTGCATACAAAAATATGACAACGAAATATACGTTTTGAACATCACTGTCTTTTTAAACATTAGATTTATTTGAATGAAATGAAATTAAATAGCAAAACGAAGTTATAAGCTGAAACTATTTAGGAGTGCTTTGTGAAAGGATTGATTTTATACACAAACCATTTGGTACCCCATTGGACTTTAAAGCATATAAATTCAGTTCATAAAAATACCATATAATAAAGAAAAGCGAAACACAAGATTACGGCAACTATTCATGACCAAACGGTGGGCATCAAATTCCAAAAATTTTGTCGTGTATTGGAATTTACAATATTTATGTAAACTCGGTTTTTAAAAATTCAGTATAATACAATGAAAACAAAAAATCCTCCGCATCTATTTCTAGAGCTGCATACAAAAATATAACAACGAAAATAATCGTTTTGAACATCCTTGTATTTTTTAATATTAGTTTTATTTGAATGAAATGAAATTAAATAGCAAAACGAAGTTATAAGCTGAAACTATTTAGGAGTGCTTTGTGAAAGGATTGATTTTATACACAAACCATTTGGTACCCCATTGGACTTTAAAGCATATAAATTCAGTTCATAAAAATACCATATAATAAAGAAAAGCGAAACACAAGATTACGGCAACTATTCATGACCAAATGGTGGGCATCAAATTCCAAAAATTTGGTCGTGTATTGGAATTTACAATATTTATGTAAACTCGGTTTTTAAAAATTCAGTATAATACAATGAAAACAAAAAATCCTCCGCATCTATTTCTAGAGCTGCATACAAAAATATAACAACGAAAATAATCGTTTTGAACATCCTTGTATTTTTTAATATTAGTTTTATTTGAATGAAATGAAATTAAATAGCAAAACGAAGTTATAAGCTGAAACTATTTATGAGTGCTTTGTGAAAGGATAGATTTTATACACAAACCATTTGGTACCCCATTGGACTTTAAAGCATATAAATTCAGTTCATGAAAATACCATATAATAAAGAAAAGCGAAACACAAGATTACGGCAACTATTCATGACCAAATGGTGGGCATCAAATTCCAAAAATTTGGTCGTGTATTGGAATTTACAATATTTATGTAAACTCGGTTTTTAAAAATTCAGTATAATACAATGAAAACAAAAAATCCTCCGCATCTATTTTTAGAGCTGCATAAAAAATATGACAACGAAATATACGTTTTGAACATCACTGTCTTTTTAAACATTAGATTTATTTGAATGAAATGAAATTAAATAGCAAAACGAAGTTATAAGCTGAAACTATTTAGGAGTGCTTTGTAAAAGGATTGGTTTTATACACAAACCATTTGGTACCCCATTGGACTTTAAAGCATATAAATTAAGTTCATAAAAATACCATATAATAAAGAGAAACGAAACACAAAATTAAGGTAAATATTCACGACCAAATGATGGAAATCGAATTTTAAAAAATTGGCCTTGTATTGGTATTAAATATATTTACGTAAACTCGGTTTTTAAAAATTCAGTATAATACAATGAAAACAAAAAATCCTCCGCATCTATTTTTAGAGCTGCATAAAAAATATTACAACGAAATATACGTTTTGAACATCACTGTCTTTTTAAACATTAGATTTATTTGAATGAAATGAAATTAAATAGCAAAACGAAGTTATAAGCTGAAACTATTTATGAGTGCTTTGTAAAAGGATTGGTTTTATACACAAACCATTTGGTACCCCATTGGACTTTAAAGCATATAAATTCAGTTCATAAAAATACCATATAATAAAGAAAAGCGAAACACAAGATTACGGCAACTATTCATGACCAAATGGTGGGCATCAAATTCCAAAAATTTGGTCGTGTATTGGAATTTACAATATTTATGTAAACTCGGTTTTTAAAAATTCAGTATAATACAATGAAAACAAAAAATCCTCCGCATCTATTTCTAGAGCTGCATACAAAAATATAACAACGAAAATAATCGTTTTGAACATCCTTGTATTTTTTAATATTAGTTTTATTTGAATGAAATGAAATTAAATAGCAAAACGAAGTTATAAGCTGAAACTATTTAGGAGTGCTTTGTGAAAGGATTGATTTTATACACAAACCATTTGGTACCCCATTGGACTTTAAAGCATATAAATTCAGTTCATAAAAATACCATATAATAAAGAAAAGCGAAACACAAGATTACGGCAACTATTCATGACCAAATGGTGGGCATCAAATTCCAAAAATTTGGTCGTGTATTGGAATTTACAATATTTATGTAAACTCGGTTTTTAAAAATTCAGTATAATACAATGAAAACAAAAAATCCTCCGCATCTATTTCTAGAGCTGCATACAAAAATATAACAACGAAAATAATCGTTTTGAACATCCTTGTATTTTTTAATATTAGTTTTATTTGAATGAAATGAAATTAAATAGCAAAACGAAGTTATAAGCTGAAACTATTTATGAGTGCTTTGTGAAAGGATAGATTTTATACACAAACCATTTGGTACCCCATTGTACTTTAAAGCATATAAATTCAGTTCATAAAAATACCATATAATAAAGAAAAGCGAAACACAAGATTACGGCAACTATTCATGACCAAATGGTGGGCATCAAATTCCAAAAATTTGGTCGTGTATTGGAATTTACAATATTTATGTAAACTCGGTTTTTAAAAATTCAGTATAATACAATGAAAACAAAAAATCCTCCGCATCTATTTTTAGAGCTGCATAAAAAATATGACAACGAAATATACGTTTTGAACATCACTGTCTTTTTAAACATTAGATTTATTTGAATGAAATGAAATTAAATAGCAAAACGAAGTTATAAGCTGAAACTATTTAGGAGTGCTTTGTAAAAGGATTGGTTTTATACACAAACCATTTGGTACCCCATTGGACTTTAAAGCATATAAATTAAGTTCATAAAAATACCATATAATAAAGAGAAACGAAACACAAAATTAAGGTAAATATTCACGACCAAATGATGGAAATCGAATTTTAAAAAATTGGCCTTGTATTGGTATTAAATATATTTACGTAAACTCGGTTTTTAAAAATTCAGTATAATACAATGAAAACAAAAAATCCTCCGCATCTATTTTTAGAGCTGCATAAAAAATATTACAACGAAATATACGTTTTGAACATCACTGTCTTTTTAAACATTAGATTTATTTGAATGAAATGAAATTAAATAGCAAAACGAAGTTATAAGCTGAAACTATTTATGAGTGCTTTGTAAAAGGATTGGTTTTATACACAAACCATTTGGTACCCCATTGGACTTTAAAGCATATAAATTAAGTTCATAAAAATACCATATAATAAAGAGAAACGAAACACAAAATTAAGGTAACTATTCACGACCAAATGATGGAAATCGAATTTTAAAAAATTGGCCTTGTATTGGTATTAAATATATTTTCGTAAACTCGGTTTTTAAAAATTCAGTATAATACAATGAAAACAAAAAATCCTTCGCATCTATTTTTAGAGCTGCATAAAAAATATAACAACGAAATATACGTTTTGAACATCCCTGTATTTTTTAATATTAGTTTTATTTGATTAAAATGAAATTAAATAGCAAAACGAAGTTATAAGCTGAAACTATTTAGAAGTGCTTTGTGAAAGGATTGATTTTATACACAAACCATTTGGTACCCCATTGGACTTTAAAGCATATAAATTCAGTTCATAAAAATACCATATAATAAAGAAAAGCGAAACACAAGATTACGGCAACTATTCATGACCAAATGGTGGGCATCAAATTCTAAAAAATTGGTCGTGTATTGGAATTTACAATATTTATGTAAACTCGGTCTTAAAAATTCAGTATAATACAATGAAAACAAAAAATCCTCCGCATCTATTTTTAGAGCTGCATAAAAAATATGACAACGAAATATACGTTTTGAACATCACTGTCTTTTTAAACATTAGATTTATTTGAATGAAATGAAATTAAATAGCAAAACGAAGTTATAAGCTGAAACTATTTAGGAGTGCTTTGTAAAAGGATTGGTTTTATACACAAACCATTTGGTACCCCATTGGACTTTAAAGCATATAAATTCAGTTCATAAAAATACCAAATAATAAAGAGAAGCGAAACACAAGATTACGGCAACTATTCATGACCAAATGGTGGGCATCAAATTCTAAAAAATTGGTCGTGTATTGGAATTTACAATATTTATGTAAACTCGGTTTTTAAAAATTCAGTATAATACAATGAAAACAAAAAATCCTCCGCATCTATTTTTAGAGCTGCATAAAAAATATTACAACGAAATATACGTTTTGAACATCACTGTCTTTTTAAACATTAGATTTATTTGAATGAAATGAAATTAAATAGCAAAACGAAGTTATAAGCTGAAACTATTTATGAGTGCTTTGTGAAAGGATAGATTTTATACACAAACCATTTGGTACCCCATTGGACTTTAAAGCATATAAATTCAGTTCATAAAAATACCATATAATAAAGAAAAGCGAAACACAAGATTACGGCAACTATTCATGACCAAATGGTGGGCATCAAATTCCAAAAATTTGGTCGTGTATTGGAATTTACAATATTTATGTAAACTCGGTTTTTAAAAATTCAGTATAATACAATGAAAATTAAAAATCCTCCGCATCTATTTTTAGAGCTGCATAAAAAATATGACAACGAAATATACGTTTTGAACATCACTGTCTTTTTAAACATTAGATTTATTTGAATGAAATGAAATTAAATAGCAAAACGAAGTTATAAGCTGAAACTATTTAGGAGTGCTTTGTGAAAGGATTGATTTTATACACAAACCATTTGGTACCCCATTGGACTTTAAAGCATATAAATTCAGTTCATAAAAATACCATATAATAAAGAAAAGCGAAACACAAGATTACGGCAACTATTCATGACCAAATGGTGGGCATCAAATTCCAAAAATTTGGTCGTGTATTGGAATTTACAATATTTATGTAAACTCGGTTTTTAAAAATTCAGTATAATACAATGAAAACAAAAAATCCTCCGCATCTATTTCTAGAGCTGCATACAAAAATATAACAACGAAAATAATCGTTTTGAACATCCTTGTATTTTTTAATATTAGTTTTATTTGAATGAAATGAAATTAAATAGCAAAACGAAGTTATAAGCTGAAACTATTTAGGAGTGCTTTGTGAAAGGATTGATTTTATACACAAACCATTTGGTACCCCATTGGACTTTAAAGCATATAAATTCAGTTCATAAAAATACCATATAATAAAGAAAAGCGAAACACAAGATTACGGCAACTATTCATGACCAAATGGTGGGCATCAAATTCTAAAAAATTGGTCGTGTATTGGAATTTACAATATTTTCGTAAACTCGGTTTTTAAAAATTCAGTATAATACAATGAAAACAAAAAATCCTCCGCATCTATTTCTAGAGCTGCATACAAAAATATAACAACGAAAATAATCGTTTTGAACATCCTTGTATTTTTTAATATTAGTTTTATTTGAATGAAATGAAATTAAATAGCAAAACGAAGTTATAAGCTGAAACTATTTATGAGTGCTTTGTGAAAAGATAGATTTTATACACAAACCATTTGGTACCCCATTGGACTTTAAAGCATATAAATTCAGTTCATAAAAATACCATATAATAAAGAAAAGCGAAACACAAGATTACGGCAACTATTCATGACCAAATGGTGGGCATCAAATTCCAAAAATTTGGTCGTGTATTGGAATTTACAATATTTATGTAAACTCGGTTTTTAAAAATTCAGTATAATACAATGAAAACAAAAAATCCTCCGCATCTATTTTTAGAGCTGCATAAAAAATATGACAACGAAATATACGTTTTGAACATCACTGTCTTTTTAAATATTAGATTTATTTGAATGAAATGAAATTAAATAGCAAAACGAAGTTATAAGCTGAAACTATTTAGGAGTGCTTTGTGAAAGGATTGATTTTATACACAAACCATTTGGTACCCCATTGGACTTTAAAGCATATAAATTCAGTTCATAAAAATACCATATAATAAAGAAAAGCGAAACACAAGATTACGGCAACTATTCATGACCAAATGGTGGGCATCAAATTCCAAAAATTTGGTCGTGTATTGGAATTTACAATATTTATGTAAACTCGGTTTTTAAAAATTCAGTATAATACAATGAAAACAAAAAATCCTCAGCATCTATTTTTAGAGCTGCATAAAAAATATAACAACGAAATATACGTTTTGAACATCCCTGTATTTTTTAATATTCGTTTTATTTGATTAAAATTAAATTAAATAGCAAAGCGAAGTTATAAGCTGAAACTATTTAGGAGTGCTTTGTGAAAGAATTGATTTTATACACAAACCATATGGTACCCCATTGGACTTTAAAGCATATAAATTCAGTTCATAAAAATACCATGTAATAAAGAAAAGTGAAACACAAGATTACGGCAACTATTCATGACCAAATGGTGGGCATCAAATTCTAAAAAATTTGTCGTGTACTGGAATTTAGTATATTTACGTGAACTCGGTTTTTAAAAATTCAGTATAATACAATAAAAACAAAAAGTCCTCCGCATCTATTTTTAGAGCTGCATAAAAAATATAACAACGAAATATACGTTTTGAACATCCCTGTATTTTTAATATTAGTTTTATTTGATTAAAATGAAATTAAATAGCAAAGCGAAGTTATAAGCTGAAACTATTTAGGAGTGCTTTGTGAAAGGATAGATTTTATACACAAACCATTTGGTACCTCATTGGACTTTAAAGCATATAAATTCAGTTCATAAAAATACCATATAATAAAGAGAAACGAAACACAAGATTACGGCAACTATTCATGACCAAATGGTGGGCATCAAATTCTAAAAAATTAGTCGTGTATTGGAATTTACAATATATATGTAAACTCGGTTTTTAAAAATTCAGTATAATACAATGAAAACAAAAAATCCTCCGCATCTATTTTTAGAGCTGCATAAAAAATATAACAACGAAATATACGTTTTGAACATCCCTGTATTTTTAATATTAGTTTTATTTGATTAAAATGAAATTAAATAGCAAAGCGAAGTTATTGGCTACAACTATTTAGGAGTGCTTTGTGAAAGGATAGATTTTATACACAAACCATTTGGTTACTCATTGGTTTTTAAAGCATATAAATTCAGTTCATAAAAATACCATATAATAAAGAGAAACGAAACACAAGATTACGGCAACTATTCATGACCAAATGGTGGGCATCAAATTCTAAAAAATTAGTCGTGTGTTGGAATTTACAATATATATGTAAACTCGGTTTTTAAAAATTCAGTATAATACAATGAAAACAAAAAATCCTCCGCATCTATTTTTAGAGCTGCATAAAAAATATAACAACGAAATATACGTTTTGAACATCCCTGTATTTTTTATATTAGTTTTATTTGATTAAAATGAAATTAAATAGCAAAGCGAAGTTATAAGCTGAAACTATTTAGGAGTGCTTTGTGAAAGGATTGATTTTATACACAATCCATATGGTACCCCATTTGACTTTAAAGCATATAAATTCAGTTCATAAAAATACCATATAATAAAGAAAAGCGAAACACAAGATTACGGCAACTATTCATGACCAAATGGTGGGCATCAAATTCTAAAAAATTAGTCGTGTATTGGAATTTACAATATATATGTAAACTCGGTTTTTAAAAATTCAGTATAATACAATGAAAACAAAAAATCCTCCGCATCTATTTTTAGAGCTGCATAAAAAATATAACAACGAAATATACGTTTTGAACATCACTGTATTTTTTATATTAGTTTTATTTGATTAAAATGAAATTAAATAGCAAAGCGAAGTTATAAGCTGAAACAATTTAGGAGTGCTTTGTGAAAGGATTGATTTTATACACAAACCATATGGTACCCCATTGGACTTTAAAGCATATAAATTCAGTTCATAAAAATACCATATAATAAAGAAAAGCGAAACACAAGATTACGGCAACTATTCATTTCCAAATGGTGGGCATCAAATTCTAAAAAATTTGTCGTGTACTGGAATTTAGTATATTTACGTGAACTCGGTTTTTAAAAATTCAGTATAATACAATGAAAACAAAAAATCCTCCGCATCTATTTTTAGAGCTGCATAAAAAATATAACAACGAAATATACGTTTTGAACATCCCTGTATTTTTAATATTAGTTTTATTTGATTAAAATGAAATTAAATAGCAAAGCGAAGTTATAAGCTGAAACTATTTAGGAGTGCTTTGTGAAAGGATTGATTTTATACACAAACCATTTGGTACCCCATTGGACTTTAAAGCATATAAATTAAGTTCATAAAAATACCATATAATAAAGAAAAGCGAAACACAAGATTACGGCAACTATTCATGACCAAATGGTGGGCATCAAATTCTAAAAAATTGGTCGTGTATTGGAATTTAGTATATTTACGTAAACTCGGTTTTTAAAAATTCAGTATAATACAATGAAAACAAAAAATCCTCCGCATCTATTTTTAGAGCTGCATAAAAAATATAACAACGAAATATACGTTTTGAACATCCCTGTATTTTTAATATTAGTTTTATTTGATTAAAATGAAATTAAATAGCAAAGCGAAGTTATAAGCTGAAACTATTTAGGAGTGCTTTGTGAAAGAATTGATTTTATACACAAACCATATGGTACCCCATTGGACTTTAAAGCATATAAATTCAGTTCATAAAAATACCATATAATAAAGAAAAGCGAAACACAAGATTACGGCAACTATTCATGACCAAATGGTGGGCATCAAATTCTAAAAAATTTGTCGTGTACTGGAATTTAGTATATTTACGTGAACTCGGTTTTTAAAAATTCAGTATAATACAATGAAAACAAAAAGTCCTCCGCATCTATTTTTAGAGCTGCATAAAAAATATAACAACGAAATATACGTTTTGAACATCCCTGTATTTTTAATATTAGTTTTATTTGATTAAAATGAAATTAAATAGCAAAGCGAAGTTATTGGCTACAACTATTTAGGATTGCTTTGTGAAAGGATAGATTTTATACACAAACCATTTGGTTACTCATTGGTTTTTAAAGCATATAAATTCAGTTCATAAAAATACCATATAATAAAGAGAAACGAAAAACAAGATTACGGCAACTATTCATGACCAAATGGTGGGCATCAAATTCTAAAAAATTAGTCGTGTATTGGAATTTACAATATATATGTAAACTCGGTTTTTAAAAATTCAGTATAATACAATGAAAACAAAAAGTCCTCCGCATCTATTTTTAGAGCTGCATAAAAAATATAACAACGAAATATACGTTTTGAACATCCCTGTATTTTTAATATTAGTTTTATTTGATTAAAATGAAATTAAATAGCAAAGCGAAGTTATTGGCTACAACTATTTAGGAGTGCTTTGTGAAAGGATAGATTTTATACACAAACCATTTGGTTACTCATTGGTTTTTAAAGCATATAAATTCAGTTCATAAAAATACCATATAATAAAGAGAAACGAAACACAAGATTACGGCAACTATTCATGACCAAATGGTGGGCATCAAATTCTAAAAAATTTGTCGTGTGTTGGAATTTACAATATATATGTAAACTCGGTTTTTAAAAATTCAGTATAATACAATGAAAACAAAAAGTCCTCCGCATCTATTTTTAGAGCTGCATAAAAAATATAACAACGAAATATACGTTTTGAACATCCCTGTATTTTTAATATTAGTTTTATTTGATTAAAATGAAATTAAATAGCAAAGCGAAGTTATTGGCTACAACTATTTAGGAGTGCATTGTGAAAGGATAGATTTTATACACAAACCATTTGGTTACTCATTGGTTTTTAAAGCATATAAATTCAGTTCATAAAAATACCATATAATAAAGAGAAACGAAACACAAGATTACGGCAACTATTCATGACCAAATGGTGGGCATCAAATTCTAAAAAATTAGTCGTGTATTGGAATTTACAATATATATGTAAACTCGGTTTTTAAAAATTCAGTATAATACAATGAAAACAAAAAGTCCTCCGCATCTATTTTTAGAGCTGCATAAAAAATATAACAACGAAATATACGTTTTGAACATCACTGTATTTTTTATATTAGTTTTATTTGATTCAAATGAAATTAAATAGCAAAGCGAAGTTATAAGCTGAAACTATTTAGGAGTGCTTTGTGAAAGAATTGATTTTATACACAAACCATATGGTACCCCATTGGACTTTAAAGCATATAAATTCAGTTTATAAAAATACCATATATTAAAGAAAAGCGAAACACAAGATTACGGCAACTATTCATGACCAAATGGTGGGCATCAAATTCTAAAAAATTTGTCGTGTACTGGAATTTAGTATATTTACGTAAACTCGGTTTTTAAAAATTCAGTATAATACAATGAAAACAAAAAGTCCTCCCATCTATTTTTAGAGCTGCATAAAAAATATAACAACGAAATATACGTTTTGAACATCCCTGTATTTTTAATATTAGTTTTATTTGATTAAAATGAAATTAAATAGCAAAGCGAAGTTATAAGCTGAAACTATTTAGGAGTGCTTTGTGAAAGGATTGATTTTATACACAAACCATTTGGTACCCCATTGGACTTTAAAGCATATAAATTAAGTTCATAAAAATACCATATAATAAAGAAAAGCGAAACACAAGATTACGGCAACTATTCATGACCAAATGGTGGGCATCAAATTCTAAAAAATTTGTCTGTACTGGAATTTAGTATATTTACGTGAACTCGGTTTTTAAAAATTCAGTATAATACAATGAAAACAAAAAGTCCTCCGCATCTATTTTTAGAGCTGCATAAAAAATATAACAACGAAATATACGTTTTGAACATCCCTGTATTTTTAATATTAGTTTTATTTGATTAAAATGAAATTAAATAGCAAAGCGAAGTTATAAGCTGAAACTATTTAGGAGTGCTTTGTGAAAGAATTGATTTTATACACAAACCATATGGTACCCCATTGGACTTTAAAGCATATAAATTCAGTTCATAAAAATACCATATAATAAAGAAAAGCGAAACACAAGATTACGGCAACTATTCATGACCAAATGGTGGGCATCAAATTCTAAAAAATTTGTCGTGTACTGGAATTTAGTATATTTACGTGAACTCGGTTTTTAAAAATTCAGTATAATACAATGAAAACAAAAAGTCCTTAGCATCTATTTTTAGAGCTGCATAAAAAATATAACAACGAAATATACGTTTTGAACATCCCTGTATTTTTAATATTAGTTTTATTTGATTAAAATGAAATTAAATAGCAAAGCGAAGTTATTGGCTACAACTATTTAGGAGTGCTTTGTGAAAGGATAGATTTTATACACAAACCATTTGGTTACTCATTGGTTTTTAAAGCATACAAATTCAGTTCATAAAAATACCATATAATAAAGAGAAACGAAACACAAGATTACGGCAACTATTCATGACCAAATGGTGGGCATCAAATTCTAAAAAATTAGTCGTGTATTGGAATTTACAATATATATGTAAACTCGGTTTTTAAAAATTCAGTATAATACAATGAAAACAAAAAGTCCTCCGCATCTATTTTTAGAGCTGCATAAAAAATATAACAACGAAATATACGTTTTGAACATCCCTGTATTTTTAATATTAGTTTTATTTGATTAAAATGAAATTAAATAGCAAAGCGAAATTATAAGCTGAAACTATTTAGGAGTGCTTTGTGAAAGAATTGATTTTATACACAAACCATATGGTACCCCATTGGACTTTAAAGCATATAAATTCAGTTCATAAAAATACCATATAATAAAGAAAAGCGAAACACAAGATTACGGCAACTATTCATGACCAAATGGTGGGCATCAAATTCTAAAAAATTTGTCGTGTACTGGAATTTAGTATATTTACGTGAACTCGGTTTTTAAAAATTCAGTATAATACAATGAAAACAAAAAGTCCTTAGCATCTATTTTTAGAGCTGCATAAAAAATATAACAACGAAATATACGTTTTGAACATCCCTGTATTTTTAATATTAGTTTTATTTGATTAAAATGAAATTAAATAGCAAAGCGAAGTTATTGGCTACAACTATTTAGGAGTGCTTTGTGAAAGGATAGATTTTATACACAAACCATTTGGTTACTCATTGGTTTTTAAAGCATATAAATTCAGTTCATAAAAATACCATATAATAAAGAGAAACGAAACACAAGATTACGGCAACTATTCATGACCAAATGGTGGGCATCAAATTCTAAAAAATTAGTCGTGTATTGGAATTTACAATATATATGTAAACTCGGTTTTTAAAAATTCAGTATAATACAATGAAAACAAAAAGTCCTTAGCATCTATTTTTAGAGCTGCATAAAAAATATAACAACGAAATATACGTTTTGAACATCCCTGTATTTTTAATATTAGTTTTATTTGATTAAAATGAAATTAAATAGCAAAGCGAAGTTATTGGCTACAACTATTTAGGAGTGCTTTGTGAAAGGATAGATTTTATACACAAACCATTTGGTTACTCATTGGTTTTTAAAGCATATAAATTCAGTTCATAAAAATACCATATAATAAAGAGAAACGAAACACAAGATTACGGCAACTATTCATGACCAAATGGTGGGCATCAAATTCTAAAAAATTAGTCGTGTATTGGAATTTACAATATATATGTAAACTCGGTTTTTAAAAATTCAGTATAATACAATGAAAACAAAAAGTCCTCCGCATCTATTTTTAGAGCTGCATAAAAAATATAACAACGAAATATACGTTTTGAACATCCCTGTATTTTTTAATATTCGTTTTATTTGATTAAAATGAAATTAAATAGCAAAGCGAAGTTATAAGCTGAAACTATTTAGGAATGCTTTGTGAAAGAATTGATTTTATACACAAACCATATGGTACCCCATTGGACTTTAAAGCATATAAATTCAGTTCATAAAAATACCATATAATAAAGAAAAGTGAAACACAAGATTACGGCAACTATTCATGACCAAATGGTGGGCATCAAATTCTAAAAAATTTGTCGTGTACTGGAATTTAGTATATTTACGTGAACTCGGTTTTTAAAAATTCAGTATAATACAATGAAAACAAAAAGTCCTCCGCATCTATTTTTAGAGCTGCATAAAAGATATAACAACGAAATATACGTTTTAAACATCCCTGTATTTTTAATATTAGTTTTATTTGATTAAAATGAAATTAAATAGCAAAGCGAAGTTATAAGCTGAAACTATTTAGGAGTGCTTTGTGAAAGAATTGATTTTATACACAAACCATATGGTACCCCATTGGACTTTAAAGCATATAAATTCAGTTCATAAAAATACCATATAATAAAGAAAAGCGAAACACAAGATTACGGCAACTATTCATGACCAAATGGTGGGCATCAAATTCTAAAAAATTTGTCGTGTACTGGAATTTAGTATATTTACGTGAACTCGGTTTTTAAAAATTCAGTATAATACAATGAAAACAAAAAGTCCTCCGCATCTATTTTTAGAGCTGCATAAAAAATATAACAACGAAATATACGTTTTGAACATCCCTGTATTTTTAATATTAGTTTTATTTGATTAAAATGAAATTAAATAGCAAAGCGAAGTTATTGGCTACAACTATTTAGGATTGCTTTGTGAAAGGATAGATTTTATACACAAACCATTTGGTTACTCATTGGTTTTTAAAGCATATAAATTCAGTTCATAAAAATACCATATAATAAAGAGAAACGAAAAACAAGATTACGGCAACTATTCATGACCAAATGGTGGGCATCAAATTCTAAAAAATTAGTCGTGTATTGGAATTTACAATATATATGTAAACTCGGTTTTTAAAAATTCAGTATAATACAATGAAAACAAAAAGTCCTCCGCATCTATTTTTAGAGCTGCATAAAAAATATAACAACGAAATATACGTTTTGAACATCCCTGTATTTTTAATATTAGTTTTATTTGATTAAAATGAAATTAAATAGCAAAGCGAAGTTATTGGCTACAACTATTTAGGAGTGCATTGTGAAAGGATAGATTTTATACACAAACCATTTGGTTACTCATTGGTTTTTAAAGCATATAAATTCAGTTCATAAAAATACCATATAATAAAGAGAAACGAAACACAAGATTACGGCAACTATTCATGACCAAATGGTGGGCATCAAATTCTAAAAAATTAGTCGTGTATTGGAATTTACAATATATATGTAAACTCGGTTTTTAAAAATTCAGTATAATACAATGAAAACAAAAAGTCCTCCGCATCTATTTTTAGAGCTGCATAAAAAATATAACAACGAAATATACGTTTTGAACATCACTGTATTTTTTATATTAGTTTTATTTGATTCAAATGAAATTAAATAGCAAAGCGAAGTTATAAGCTGAAACTATTTAGGAGTGCTTTGTGAAAGAATTGATTTTATACACAAACCATATGGTACCCCATTGGACTTTAAAGCATATAAATTCAGTTTATAAAAATACCATATATTAAAGAAAAGCGAAACACAAGATTACGGCAACTATTCATGACCAAATGGTGGGCATCAAATTCTAAAAAATTTGTCGTGTACTGGAATTTAGTATATTTACGTAAACTCGGTTTTTAAAAATTCAGTATAATACAATGAAAACAAAAAGTCCTCCCATCTATTTTTAGAGCTGCATAAAAAATATAACAACGAAATATACGTTTTGAACATCCCTGTATTTTTAATATTAGTTTTATTTGATTAAAATGAAATTAAATAGCAAAGCGAAGTTATAAGCTGAAACTATTTAGGAGTGCTTTGTGAAAGGATTGATTTTATACACAAACCATTTGGTACCCCATTGGACTTTAAAGCATATAAATTAAGTTCATAAAAATACCATATAATAAAGAAAAGCGAAACACAAGATTACGGCAACTATTCATGACCAAATGGTGGGCATCAAATTCTAAAAAATTTGTCTGTACTGGAATTTAGTATATTTACGTGAACTCGGTTTTTAAAAATTCAGTATAATACAATGAAAACAAAAAGTCCTCCGCATCTATTTTTAGAGCTGCATAAAAAATATAACAACGAAATATACGTTTTGAACATCCCTGTATTTTTAATATTAGTTTTATTTGATTAAAATGAAATTAAATAGCAAAGCGAAGTTATAAGCTGAAACTATTTAGGAGTGCTTTGTGAAAGAATTGATTTTATACACAAACCATATGGTACCCCATTGGACTTTAAAGCATATAAATTCAGTTCATAAAAATACCATATAATAAAGAAAAGCGAAACACAAGATTACGGCAACTATTCATGACCAAATGGTGGGCATCAAATTCTAAAAAATTTGTCGTGTACTGGAATTTAGTATATTTACGTGAACTCGGTTTTTAAAAATTCAGTATAATACAATGAAAACAAAAAGTCCTTAGCATCTATTTTTAGAGCTGCATAAAAAATATAACAACGAAATATACGTTTTGAACATCCCTGTATTTTTAATATTAGTTTTATTTGATTAAAATGAAATTAAATAGCAAAGCGAAGTTATTGGCTACAACTATTTAGGAGTGCTTTGTGAAAGGATAGATTTTATACACAAACCATTTGGTTACTCATTGGTTTTTAAAGCATATAAATTCAGTTCATAAAAATACCATATAATAAAGAGAAACGAAACACAAGATTACGGCAACTATTCATGACCAAATGGTGGGCATCAAATTCTAAAAAATTAGTCGTGTATTGGAATTTACAATATATATGTAAACTCGGTTTTTAAAAATTCAGTATAATACAATGAAAACAAAAAGTCCTCCGCATCTATTTTTAGAGCTGCATAAAAAATATAACAACGAAATATACGTTTTGAACATCCCTGTATTTTTAATATTAGTTTTATTTGATTAAAATGAAATTAAATAGCAAAGCGAAATTATAAGCTGAAACTATTTAGGAGTGCTTTGTGAAAGAATTGATTTTATACACAAACCATATGGTACCCCATTGGACTTTAAAGCATATAAATTCAGTTCATAAAAATACCATATAATAAAGAAAAGCGAAACACAAGATTACGGCAACTATTCATGACCAAATGGTGGGCATCAAATTCTAAAAAATTTGTCGTGTACTGGAATTTAGTATATTTACGTGAACTCGGTTTTTAAAAATTCAGTATAATACAATGAAAACAAAAAGTCCTTAGCATCTATTTTTAGAGCTGCATAAAAAATATAACAACGAAATATACGTTTTGAACATCCCTGTATTTTTAATATTAGTTTTATTTGATTAAAATGAAATTAAATAGCAAAGCGAAGTTATAAGCTGAAACTATTTAGGAGTGCTTTGTGAAAGAATTGATTTTATACACAAACCATTTGGTTACTCATTGGTTTTTTAAACATATAAATTCAGTTCATAAAAATACCATATAATAAAGAGAAACGAAACACAAGATTACGGCAACTATTCATGACCAAATGGTGGGCATCAAATTCTAAAAAATTAGTCGTGTATTGGAATTTACAATATATATGTAAACTCGGTTTTTAAAAATTCAGTATAATACAATGAAAACAAAAAGTCCTCCGCATCTATTTTTAGAGCTGCATAAAAAATATAACAACGAAATATACGTTTTGAACATCCCTGTATTTTTAATATTAGTTTTATTTGATTAAAATGAAATTAAATAGCAAAGCGAAGTTATTGGCTACAACTATTTAGGAGTGCTTTGTGAAAGGATAGATTTTATACACAAACCATTTGGTTACTCATTGGTTTTTAAAGCATATAAATTCAGTTCATAAAAATACCATATAATAAAGAGAAACGAAACACAAGATTACGGCAACTATTCATGACCAAATGGTGGGCATCAAATTCTAAAAAATTAGTCGTGTATTGGAATTTACAATATATATGTAAACTCGGTTTTTAAAAATTCAGTATAATACAATGAAAACAAAAAGTCCTCCGCATCTATTTTTAGAGCTGCATAAAAAATATAACAACGAAATATACGTTTTGAACATCCCTGTATTTTTAATATTAGTTTTATTTGATTAAAATGAAATTAAATAGCAAAGCGAAATTATAAGCTGAAACTATTTAGGAGTGCTTTGTGAAAGAATTGATTTTATACACAAACCATATGGTACCCCATTGGACTTTAAAGCATATAAATTCAGTTTATAAAAATACCATATATTAAAGAAAAGCGAAACACAAGATTACGGCAACTATTCATGACCAAATGGTGGGCATCAAATTCTAAAAATTTGTCGTGTACTGGAATTTAGTATATTTACGTAAACTCGGTTTTTAAAAATTCAGTATAATACAATGAAAACAAAAAGTCCTCCGCATCTATTTTTAGAGCTGCATAAAAAATATAACAACGAAATATACGTTTTGAACATCCCTGTATTTTTAATATTAGTTTTATTTGATTAAAATGAAAATAAATAGCAAAGCGAAGTTATAAGCTGAAACTATTTAGGAGTGCTTTGTGAAAGGATTGATTTTATACACAAACCATTTGGTACCCCATTGGACTTTAAAGCATATAAATTAAGTTCATAAAAATACCATATAATAAAGAAAAGCGAAACACAAGATTACGGCAACTATTCATGACCAAATGGTGGGCATCAAATTCTACAAAATTGGTCGTGTATTGGAATTTAGTATATTTACGTAAACTCGGTTTTTAAAAATTCAGTATAATACAATGAAAACAAAAAATCCTCCGCATCTATTTTTAGAGCTGCATAAAAAATATAACAACGAAATATACGTTTTGAACATCCCTGTATTTTTTAATATTCGTTTTATTTGATTAAAATGAAATTAAATAGCAAAGCGAAGTTATAAGCTGAAACTATTTAGAAGTGCTTTGTGAAAGAATTGATTTTATACACAAACCATATGGTACCCCATTGGACTTTAAAGCATATAAATTCAGTTCATAAAAATACCATATAATAAAGAAAAGTGAAACACAAGATTACGGCAACTATTCATGACCAAATGGTGGGCATCAAATTCTAAAAAAATTTGTCGTGTACTGGAATTTAGTATATTTACGTGAACTCGGTTTTTAAAAATTCAGTATAATACAATGAAAACAAAAAGTCCTCCGCATCTATTTTTAGAGCTGCATAAAAAATATAACAACGAAATATACGTTTTGAACATCCCTGTATTTTTAATATTAGTTTTATTTGATTAAAATGAAATTAAATAGCAAAGCGAAGTTATTGGCTACAACTATTTAGGAGTGCTTTGTGAAAGGATAGATTTTATACACAAACCATTTGGTACCCCATTGGACTTTAAAGCATATAAATTCAGTTCATAAAAATACCATATAATAAAGAGAAACGAAACACAAGATTACGGCAACTATTCATGACCAAATGGTGGGCATCAAATTCTAAAAAATTAGTCGTGTATTGGAATTTACAATATATATGTAAACTCGGTTTTTAAAAATTCAGTATAATACAATGAAAACAAAAAGTCCTCCGCATCTATTTTTAGAGCTGCATAAAAACTATAACAACGAAATATACGTTTTGAACATCACTGTATTTTTTATATTAGTTTTATTTGATTAAAATGAAATTAAATAGCAAAGCGAAGTTATAGGCTGAAACTATTTAGGAGTGCTTTGTGAAAGGATTGATTTTATACACAAACCATTTGGTACCCCCATTGGACTTGAAAGCATATAAATTCAGTTCATAAAAATACCATATAATAAAGAAAAGCGAAACACAAGATTACGGCAACTATTCATGACCAAATGGTGGGCTTCAAATTCTAAAAAATTGGTCGTGTATTGGAATTTAGTATATTTACGTAAACTCGGTTTTTAAAAATTCAGTATAATACAATGAAAACAAAAAATCCTCCGCATCTATTTTTAGAGCTGCATAAAAAATATAACAACGAAATATACGTTTTGAACATCCCTGTATTTTTTATATTAGTTTTATTTGATTAAAATGAAATTAAATAGCAAAGCGAAGTTATAAGCTGAAACTATTTAGGAGTGCTTTGTGAAAGGATTGATTTTATACACAAACCATATGGTACCCCATTGGACTTTAAAGCATATAAATTCAGTTCATAAAAATACCATATAATAAAGAAAAGCGAAACACAAGATTACGGCAACTATTCATGACCAAATGGTGGGCATCAAATTCTAAAAAATTTGTCGTGTACTGGAATTTAGTATATTTACGTGAACTCGGTTTTTAAAAATTCAGTATAATACAATGAAAACAAAAAGTCCTCCGCATCTATTTTTAGAGCTGCATAAAAAATATAACAACGAAATATACGTTTTGAACATCCCTGTATTTTTAATATTAGTTTTATTTGATTAAAATTAAATTAAATAGCAAAGCGAAGTTATTGGCTACAACTATTTAGGAGTGCTTTGTGAAAGGATAGATTTTATACACAAACCATTTGGTACCTCATTGGACTTTAAAGCATATAAATTCAGTTCATAAAAATACCATATAATAAAGAGAAACGAAACACAAGATTACGGCAACTATTCATGACCAAATGGTGGGCATCAAATTCTAAAAAATTAGTCGTGTATTGGAATTTACAATATATATGTAAACTCGGTTTTTAAAAATTCAGTATAATACAATGAAAACAAAAAATCCTCCGCATCTATTTTTAGAGCTACATAAAAAATATAACAACGAAATATACGTTTTGAACATCACTGTATTTTTTATATTAGTTTTATTTGATTAAAATGAAATTAAATAACAAAGCGAAGTTATAAGCTGAAACAATTTAGGAGTGCTTTGTGAAAGGATTGATTTTATACACAAACCATATGGTACCCCATTGGACATTAAAGCATATAAATTCAGTTCATAAAAATACCATATAATAAAGAAAAGCGAAACACAAGATTACGGCAACTATTCATGACCAAATGGTGGGCATCAAATTCTAAAAAATTTGTCGTGTACTGGAATTTAGTATATTTACGTGAACTCGGTTTTTAAAAATTCAGTATAATACAATGAAAACAAAAAGTCCTCCGCATCTATTTTTAGAGCTGCATAAAAAATATAACAACGAAATATACGTTTTGAACATCCCTGTATTTTTAATATTAGTTTTATTTGATTAAAATGAAATTATATAGCAAAGCGAAGTTATTGTCTACAACTATTTAGGAGTGCTTTATGAAAGGATAGATTTTATACACAAACCATTTGGTACCTCATTGGACTTTAAAGCATATAAATTCAGTTCATAAAAATACCATATAATAAAGAGAAACTAAACACAAGATTACGGCAACTATTCATGACCAAATGGTGGGCATCAAATTCTAAAAAATTTGTCGTGTACTGGAATTTAGTATATTTACGTGAACTCGGTTTTTAAAAATTCAGTATAATACAATGAAAACAAAAAGTCCTCCGCATCTATTTTTAGAGCTGCATAAAAAATATAACAACGAAATATACGTTTTGAACATCCCTGTTTTTTTAAAATTAGTTTTATTTGATTAAAATGAAATTAAATAGCAAAGCGAAATTATAAGCTGAAACTATTTAGGAGTGCTCCGTGAAAGGATTGATTTTATACACAAACCATTTGGTTACTCATTGGTTTTTAAAGCATATAAATTCAGTTCATAAAAATACCATATAATAAAGAGAAACGAAACACAAGATTACGGCAACTATTCATGACCAAATGGTGGGCATCAAATTCTAAAAAATTAGTCGTGTATTGGAATATACAATATATATGTAAACTCGGTTTTTATAAAAATTCAGTATAATACAATGAAAACAAAAAATCCTCCGCATCTATTTTTAGAGCTGCATAAAAAATATAACAACGAAATATACGTTTTGAACATCACTGTATTTTTTATATTAGTTTTATTTGATTAAAATGAAATTAAATAGCAAAGCGCAGTTATAAGCTGAAACTATTTAGGAGTGCTTTGTGAAAGGATAGATTTTATACACAAACCATTTGGTACCCCATTGGACTTTAAAGCATATAAATTCAGTTCATAAAAATACCATATAATAAAGAAAAGCGAAACACAAGATTACGGCAACTATTCATGACCAAATGGTGGGCATCAAATTCTAAAAAATTTGTCGTGTACTGGAATTTAGTATATTTACGTGAGCTCGTTTTTTAAAAATTCAGTATAATACAATGAAAACAAAAAATCCTCCGCATCTATTATTAGAGCTGCATAAAAAATATAACAACGAAATATACGTTTTGAACATCACTGTCTTTTTTAACATGAGTTTTATTTGATTAAAATGAAATTAAATAGCAAAGCGCAGTTATAAGCTGAAACTATTTAGGAGTGCTTTGTGAAAGGATTGATTTTATACACAAACCATTTGGTACCTCATTGGACTTTAAAGCATATAAATTCAGTTCATAAAAATACCATATAATAAAGAGACACGAAACACAAGATTACGGCAACTATTCATGACCAAATGGTGGGCATCAAATTCTAAAAAATTGGTCGTGTATTGGAATTTACAATATATATGTAAACTCGGTTTTTAAAAATTCAGTATAATACAATGAAAATAAAAAATCCTTCGCATCTATTTCTAGAGCTGCATAAAATATATAACAACGAAAATAATCGTTTTGAACATCCTTGTATTTTTTATATTCGTTTTATTTGATTAAAATGAAATTAAATAGCAAAGCGAAGTTATAGGCTGAAACTATTTAGGAGTGCTTTGTGAAAGGATAGATTTTATACACAAACCATTTGGTACCCCATTGGACTTTAAAGCATATAAATTCAGTTCATAAAAATACCATATAATAAAGAAAAGCGAAACACAAGATTACGGCAACTATTCATGACCAAATGGTGGGCATCAAATTCTAAAAAATTTGTCGTGTACTGGAATTTAGTATATTTACGTGAGCTCGTTTTTTAAAAATTCAGTATAATACAATGAAAACAAAAAATCCTCCGCATCTATTATTAGAGCTGCATAAAAAATATAACAACGAAATATACGTTTTGAACATCACTGTCTTTTTTAACATGAGTTTTATTTGATTAAAATGAAATTAAATAGCAAAGCGCAGTTATAAGCTGAAACTATTTAGGAGTGCTTTGTGAAAAGATTGATTTTATACACAAACCATTTGGTACCTCATTGGACTTTAAAGCATATAAATTCAGTTCATAAAAATACCATAAAATAAAGAGAAACGAAACACAAGATTACGGCAACTATTCATGACCAAATGGTGGGCTTCAAATTCTAAAAAATTAGTCGTGTATTGGAATTTACAATATATATGTAAACTCGGTTTTTAAAAATTCAGTATAATACAATGAAAACAAAAAATCCTTCGCATCTATTTTTAGAGCTGCATAAAAAATATAACAACGAAATATACGTTTTGAACATCACTGTATTTTTTATATTAGTTTTATTTGATTAAAATGAAATTAAATAGCAAAGCGAAGTTATAAGCTGAAACTATTTAGGAGTGCTTTGTGAAAAGATTGATTTTATACACAAACCATATGGTACCCCATTGGACTTTAAAGCATATAAATTCAGTTCATAAAAATATCATATAATAAAGAAAAGCGAAACACAAGATTACGGCAACTATTCATGACCAAATGGTGGGCATCAAATTCTAAAAAATTTGTCGTGTACTGGAATTTAGTATATTTACGTGAACTCGGTTTTTAAAAATTCAGTATAATACAATGAAAACAAAAAGTCCTCCGGATCTATTTTTAGAGCTGCATAAAATATATAACAACGAAATATACGTTTTGAACATCCCTGTATTTTTCAATATTAGTTTTATTTGATTAAAATAAAATTAAATAGCAAAGCGAAGTTATAAGCTGAAACTATTTAGGAGTGCTTTGTGAAAGGATTGATTTTATACACAAACCATTTGGTACCTCATTGGACTTTAAAGCATATAAATTCATTTCATAAAAATACCATATAATAAAGAAAAGCGAAACACAAGATTACGGCAACTATTCATGACCAAATGGTGGGCATCAAATTCTAAAAAATTGGTCGTGTATTGGAATTTAGTATATTTACGTAAACTCGGTTTTTAAAAATTCAGTATAATACAAGGAAACAAAAAATCCTCCGCATCTATTTTTAGAGCTGCATAAAAAATATAACAAGGAAATATACGTTTTGAACATCACTGTCTTTTTTAACATTAGATTTATTTGAATGAAATGAAATTAAATAGCAAAGCGAAGTTATAGGCTGAAACTATTTAGGAGTGCTTTGTAAAAGGATTGATTTTATACACAAACCATATGGTACCCCATTGGACTTTAAAGCATATAAATTCAGTTCATAAAAATACCATATAATAAAGAGAAACGAAACACAAGATTACGGCAACTATTCACGACCAAATGATGCAAATCATATTTTAAAAAATTGGCCTTGTATTGGAATTTAATATATTTACGTAAACTCGGTTTTTAAAAATTCAGTATAATACAATGAAAATAAAAAATCCTTCGCATCTATTTCTAGAGCTGCATAAAATATATAACAACGAAAATAATCGTTATGAACATCCTTGTATTTTTTATATTAGTTTTATTTGATTAAAATGAAATTAAATAGCAAAGCGAAGTTATAGGCTGAAACTATTTAGGAGTGCTTTGTGAAAGGATAGATTTTATACACAAACCATTTGGTACCCCATTGGACTTTAAAGCATATAAATTAAGTTCATAAAAATACCATATAATAAAGAAAAGCGAAACACAAGATTACTGCAACTATTCATGACCAAATGGTGGGCATCAAATTCTAAAAAATTTGTCGTGTACTGGAATTTACAATATTTATGTAAACTCGGTTTTTAAAAATTCAGTATAATACAATGAAACAAAAAATCCTCCGCATCTATTTTTAGAGCTGCATAAAAAATATAACAACGAAATATACGTTTTGAACATCACTGTCTTTTTTAACATTAGATTTATTTGAATGAAATGAAATTAAATAGCAAAACGGAGTTAGAGTCTGAAACTATTTAGGAGTACTTTGTAAAAGGATTGGTTTTATACACAAACCATTTGGTACCCCATTGGACTTTAAAGCATATAAATTAAGTTCATAAAAATACCATATAATAAAGAAAAGCGAAACACAAGATTACTGCAACTATTCATGACCAAATGGTGGGCATCAAATTCTAAAAAATTTGTCGTATACTGGAATTTACAATATTTATCTAAACTCGGTTTTTAAAAATTCAGTATAATACAATGAAACAAAAAATCCTCCGCATCTATTTTTAGAGCTGCATAAAAAATATAACAACGAAATATACGTTTTGAACATCACTGTCTTTTTTAACATTAGATTTATTTGAATGAAATGAAATTAAATAGCAAAACGGAGTTAGAGTCTGAAACTATTTAGGAGTACTTTGTAAAAGGATTGGTTTTATACACAAACCATTTGGTACCCCATTGGACTTTAAAGCATATAAATTCAGTTCATAAAAATACCATATAATAAAGAAAAGCGAAACACAAGATTACGGCAACTATTCATGACCAAATGGTGGGCATCAAATTCTAAAAAATTGGTCGTGTATTGGAATTTAGTATATTTACGTAAACTCGGTTTTTAAAAATTCAGTATAATACAATGAAAACAAAAAATCCTCCGCATCTATTTTTAGAGCTGCATAAAAAATATAACAACGAAATATACGTTTTGAACATCACTGTCTTTTTAAACATTAGATTTATTTGATTAAAATGAAATTAAATAGCAAAACGAAGTTATAAGCTGAAACTATTTAGGAGTGCTCTGTGAAAGGATTGATTTTATACACAAACCATATGGTACCCCATTGGACTTTAAAGCATATAAATTCAGTTCATAAAAATACCATATAATAAAGAAAAGCGAAACACAAGATTACGGCAACTATTCATGACCAAATGGTGGGCTTCAAATTCTAAAAAATTGGTCGTGTATTGGAATTTAGTATATTTACGTAAACTCGGTTTTTAAAAATTCAGTATAATACA
Source organism: Anthrax anthrax (assembly GCA_963971155.1). Classification (NCBI taxonomy): domain Eukaryota; kingdom Metazoa; phylum Arthropoda; class Insecta; order Diptera; family Bombyliidae; genus Anthrax; species Anthrax anthrax. Next base: position 1,946,049 of record OZ020122.1, read on the forward strand.
ATGAAAACAAAAAATCCTCCGCATCTATTTTTAGAGCTGCATAAAAAATATAACAACGAAATATACGTTTTGAACATCCCTGTATTTTTTATATTAGTTTTATTTGATTAAAATGAAATTAAATAGCAAAGCGAAGTTATAAGCTGAAACTATTTAGGAGTGCTTTGTGAAAGGATTGATTTTATACACAAACCATATGGTACCCCATTGGACTTTAAAGCATATAAATTCAGTTCATAAAAATACCATATAATAAAGAAAAGCGAAACACAAGATTACGGCAACTATTCATGACCAAATGGTGGGCATCAAATTCTAAAAAATTTGTCGTGTACTGGAATTTAGTATATTTACGTGAACTCGGTTTTTAAAAATTCAGTATAATACAATGAAAACAAAAAGTCCTCCGCATCTATTTTTAGAGCTGCATAAAAAATATAACAACGAAATATACGTTTTGAACATCCCTGTATTTTTAATATTAGTTTTATTTGATTAAAATTAAATTAAATAGCAAAGCGAAGTTATTGGCTACAACTATTTAGGAGTGCTTTGTGAAAGGATAGATTTTATACACAAACCATTTGGTACCTCATTGGACTTTAAAGCATATAAATTCAGTTCATAAAAATACCATATAATAAAGAGAAACGAAACACAAGATTACGGCAACTATTCATGACCAAATGGTGGGCATCAAATTCTAAAAAATTAGTCGTGTATTGGAATTTACAATATATATGTAAACTCGGTTTTTAAAAATTCAGTATAATACAATGAAAACAAAAAATCCTCCGCATCTATTTTTAGAGCTGCATAAAAAATATAACAACGAAATATACGTTTTGAACATCACTGTATTTTTTATATTAGTTTTATTTGATTAAAATGAAATTAAATAACAAAGCGAAGTTATAAGCTGAAACAATTTAGGAGTGCTTTGTGAAAGGATTGATTTTATACACAAACCATATGGTACCCCATTGGACATTAAAGCATATAAATTCAGTTCATAAAAATACCATATAATAAAGAAAAGCGAAACACAAGATTACGGCAACTATTCATGACCAAATGGTGGGCATCAAATTCTAAAAAATTTGTCGTGTACTGGAATTTAGTATATTTACGTGAACTCGGTTTTTAAAAATTCAGTATAATACAATGAAAACAAAAAGTCCTCCGCATCTATTTTTAGAGCTGCATAAAAAATATAACAACGAAATATACGTTTTGAACATCCCTGTATTTTTAATATTAGTTTTATTTGATTAAAATGAAATTATATAGCAAAGCGAAGTTATTGTCTACAACTATTTAGGAGTGCTTTGTGAAAGGATAGATTTTATACACAAACCATTTGGTACCTCATTGGACTTTAAAGCATATAAATTCAGTTCATAAAAATACCATATAATAAAGAGAAACTAAACACAAGATTACGGCAACTATTCATGACCAAATGGTGGGCATCAAATTCTAAAAAATTTGTCGTGTACTGGAATTTAGTATATTTACGTGAACTCGGTTTTTAAAAATTCAGTATAATACAATGAAAACAAAAAGTCCTCCGCATCTATTTTTAGAGCTGCATAAAAAATATAACAACGAAATATACGTTTTGAACATCCCTGTTTTTTTAAAATTAGTTTTATTTGATTAAAATGAAATTAAATAGCAAAGCGAAATTATAAGCTGAAACTATTTAGGAGTGCTCCGTGAAAGGATTGATTTTATACACAAACCATTTGGTACCTCATTGGACTTTAAAGCATATAAATTCAGTTCATAAAAATACCATATAATAAAGAGAAACGAAACACAAGATTACGGCAACTATTCATGACCAAATGGTGGGCATCAAATTCTAAAAAATTAGTCGTGTATTGGAATTTACAATATATATGTAAACTCGGTTTTTAAAAATTCAGTATAATACAATAAAAACAAAAAATCCTCCGCATCTATTTTTAGAGCTGCATAAAAAATATAACAACGAAATATACGTTTTGAACATCACTGTATTTTTTATATTAGTTTTATTTGATTAAAATAAAATTAAATAGCAAAGCGAAGTTATAAGCTGAAACTATTTAGGAGTGCTTTGTGAAAGGATTGATTTTATACACAAACCATATGGTACCCCATTGTACTTTAAAGCATATAAATTCAGTTCATAAAAATACCATATAATAAAGAAAAGCGAAACACAAGATTACGGCAACTATTCATGACCAAATGGTGGGCATCAAATTCTAAAAAATTAGTCGTGTACTGGAATTTAGTATATTTACGTGAACTCGGTTTTTAAAAATTCAGTATAATACAATGAAAACAAAAAATCCTTCGCATCTATTTTTAGAGCTGCATAAAAAATATAACAACGAAATATACGTTTTGAACATCCCTGTATTTTTAATATTAGGTTTATTTGTTTAAAATGAAATTAAATAGCAAAGCGAAGTTATTGGCTACAACTATTTAGGAGTGCTTTGTGAAAGGATAGATTTTATACACAAACCATTTGGTACCTCATTGGACTTTAAAGCATATAAATTCAGTTCATAAAAATACCATAAAATAAAGAAAAGCGAAACACAAGATTACTCCAACTATTCATGACCAAATGGTGGGCATCAAATTCTAAAAAATTAGTCGTGTATTGGAATTTACAATATATATGTAAACTCGGTTTTTAAAAATTCAGTATAATACAATGAAAACAAAAAATCCTCCGCATCTATTTTTAGAGCTGCATAAAAAATATAACAACGAAATATACGTTTTGAACATCCCTGTATTTTTTAATATTCGTTTTATTTGATTAAAATGAAATTAAATAGCAAAGCGAAGTTATAAGCTGAAACTATTTAGGAGTGCTCCGTGAAAGGATTGATTTTATACACAAACCATTTGGTACCTCATTGGACTTTAAAGCATATAAATTCAGTTCATAAAAATACCATATAATAAAGAGAAACGAAACACAAGATTACGGCAACTATTCATGACCAAATGGTGGGCATCAAATTCTAAAAAATTAGTCGTGTATTGGAATATACAATATATATGTAAACTCGGTTTTTATAAAAATTCAGTATAATACAATGAAAACAAAAAATCCTCCGCATCTATTTTTAGAGCTGCATAAAAAATATAACAACGAAATATACGTTTTGAACATCACTGTATTTTTTATATTAGTTTTATTTGATTAAAATGAAATTAAATAGCAAAGCGCAGTTATAAGCTGAAACTATTTAGGAGTGCTTTGTGAAAGGATAGATTTTATACACAAACCATTTGGTACCCCATTGGACTTTAAAGCATATAAATTCAGTTCATAAAAATACCATATAATAAAGAAAAGCGAAACACAAGATTACGGCAACTATTCATGACCAAATGGTGGGCATCAAATTCTAAAAAATTTGTCGTGTACTGGAATTTAGTATATTTACGTGAGCTCGTTTTTTAAAAATTCAGTATAATACAATGAAAACAAAAAATCCTCCGCATCTATTATTAGAGCTGCATAAAAAATATAACAACGAAATATACGTTTTGAACATCACTGTCTTTTTTAACATGAGTTTTATTTGATTAAAATGAAATTAAATAGCAAAGCGCAGTTATAAGCTGAAACTATTTAGGAGTGCTTTGTGAAAGGATTGATTTTATACACAAACCATTTGGTACCTCATTGGACTTTAAAGCATATAAATTCAGTTCATAAAAATACCATATAATAAAGAGACACGAAACACAAGATTACGGCAACTATTCATGACCAAATGGTGGGCATCAAATTCTAAAAAATTGGTCGTGTATTGGAATTTACAATATATATGTAAACTCGGTTTTTAAAAATTCAGTATAATACAATGAAAATAAAAAATCCTTCGCATCTATTTCTAGAGCTGCATAAAATATATAACAACGAAAATAATCGTTTTGAACATCCTTGTATTTTTTATATTCGTTTTATTTGATTAAAATGAAATTAAATAGCAAAGCGAAGTTATAGGCTGAAACTATTTAGGAGTGCTTTGTGAAAGGATAGATTTTATACACAAACCATTTGGTACCCCATTGGACTTTAAAGCATATAAATTCAGTTCATAAAAATACCATATAATAAAGAAAAGCGAAACACAAGATTACGGCAACTATTCATGACCAAATGGTGGGCATCAAATTCTAAAAAATTTGTCGTGTACTGGAATTTAGTATATTTACGTGAGCTCGTTTTTTAAAAATTCAGTATAATACAATGAAAACAAAAAATCCTCCGCATCTATTATTAGAGCTGCATAAAAAATATAACAACGAAATATACGTTTTGAACATCACTGTCTTTTTTAACATGAGTTTTATTTGATTAAAATGAAATTAAATAGCAAAGCGCAGTTATAAGCTGAAACTATTTAGGAGTGCTTTGTGAAAAGATTGATTTTATACACAAACCATTTGGTACCTCATTGGACTTTAAAGCATATAAATTCAGTTCATAAAAATACCATAAAATAAAGAGAAACGAAACACAAGATTACGGCAACTATTCATGACCAAATGGTGGGCTTCAAATTCTAAAAAATTAGTCGTGTATTGGAATTTACAATATATATGTAAACTCGGTTTTTAAAAATTCAGTATAATACAATGAAAACAAAAAATCCTTCGCATCTATTTTTAGAGCTGCATAAAAAATATAACAACGAAATATACGTTTTGAACATCACTGTATTTTTTATATTAGTTTTATTTGATTAAAATGAAATTAAATAGCAAAGCGAAGTTATAAGCTGAAACTATTTAGGAGTGCTTTGTGAAAAGATTGATTTTATACACAAACCATATGGTACCCCATTGGACTTTAAAGCATATAAATTCAGTTCATAAAAATATCATATAATAAAGAAAAGCGAAACACAAGATTACGGCAACTATTCATGACCAAATGGTGGGCATCAAATTCTAAAAAATTTGTCGTGTACTGGAATTTAGTATATTTACGTGAACTCGGTTTTTAAAAATTCAGTATAATACAATGAAAACAAAAAGTCCTCCGGATCTATTTTTAGAGCTGCATAAAATATATAACAACGAAATATACGTTTTGAACATCCCTGTATTTTTCAATATTAGTTTTATTTGATTAAAATAAAATTAAATAGCAAAGCGAAGTTATAAGCTGAAACTATTTAGGAGTGCTTTGTGAAAGGATTGATTTTATACACAAACCATTTGGTACCTCATTGGACTTTAAAGCATATAAATTCATTTCATAAAAATACCATATAATAAAGAAAAGCGAAACACAAGATTACGGCAACTATTCATGACCAAATGGTGGGCATCAAATTCTAAAAAATTGGTCGTGTATTGGAATTTAGTATATTTACGTAAACTCGGTTTTTAAAAATTCAGTATAATACAAGGAAACAAAAAATCCTCCGCATCTATTTTTAGAGCTGCATAAAAAATATAACAAGGAAATATACGTTTTGAACATCACTGTCTTTTTTAACATTAGATTTATTTGAATGAAATGAAATTAAATAGCAAAGCGAAGTTATAGGCTGAAACTATTTAGGAGTGCTTTGTAAAAGGATTGATTTTATACACAAACCATATGGTACCCCATTGGACTTTAAAGCATATAAATTCAGTTCATAAAAATACCATATAATAAAGAGAAACGAAACACAAGATTACGGCAACTATTCACGACCAAATGATGCAAATCATATTTTAAAAAATTGGCCTTGTATTGGAATTTAATATATTTACGTAAACTCGGTTTTTAAAAATTCAGTATAATACAATGAAAATAAAAAATCCTTCGCATCTATTTCTAGAGCTGCATAAAATATATAACAACGAAAATAATCGTTATGAACATCCTTGTATTTTTTATATTAGTTTTATTTGATTAAAATGAAATTAAATAGCAAAGCGAAGTTATAGGCTGAAACTATTTAGGAGTGCTTTGTGAAAGGATAGATTTTATACACAAACCATTTGGTACCCCATTGGACTTTAAAGCATATAAATTAAGTTCATAAAAATACCATATAATAAAGAAAAGCGAAACACAAGATTACTGCAACTATTCATGACCAAATGGTGGGCATCAAATTCTAAAAAATTTGTCGTGTACTGGAATTTACAATATTTATGTAAACTCGGTTTTTAAAAATTCAGTATAATACAATGAAACAAAAAATCCTCCGCATCTATTTTTAGAGCTGCATAAAAAATATAACAACGAAATATACGTTTTGAACATCACTGTCTTTTTTAACATTAGATTTATTTGAATGAAATGAAATTAAATAGCAAAACGGAGTTAGAGTCTGAAACTATTTAGGAGTACTTTGTAAAAGGATTGGTTTTATACACAAACCATTTGGTACCCCATTGGACTTTAAAGCATATAAATTAAGTTCATAAAAATACCATATAATAAAGAAAAGCGAAACACAAGATTACTGCAACTATTCATGACCAAATGGTGGGCATCAAATTCTAAAAAATTTGCCGTATACTGGAATTTACAATATTTATCTAAACTCGGTTTTTAAAAATTCAGTATAATACAATGAAACAAAAAATCCTCCGCATCTATTTTTAGAGCTGCATAAAAAATATAACAACGAAATATACGTTTTGAACATCACTGTCTTTTTTAACATTAGATTTATTTGAATGAAATGAAATTAAATAGCAAAACGGAGTTAGAGTCTGAAACTATTTAGGAGTACTTTGTAAAAGGATTGGTTTTATACACAAACCATTTGGTACCCCATTGGACTTTAAAGCATATAAATTCAGTTCATAAAAATACCATATAATAAAGAAAAGCGAAACACAAGATTACGGCAACTATTCATGACCAAATGGTGGGCATCAAATTCTAAAAAATTGGTCGTGTATTGGAATTTAGTATATTTACGTAAACTCGGTTTTTAAAAATTCAGTATAATACAATGAAAACAAAAAATCCTCCGCATCTATTTTTAGAGCTGCATAAAAAATATAACAACGAAATATACGTTTTGAACATCACTGTCTTTTTAAACATTAGATTTATTTGATTAAAATGAAATTAAATAGCAAAACGAAGTTATAAGCTGAAACTATTTAGGAGTGCTCTGTGAAAGGATTGATTTTATACACAAACCATTTGGTACCTCATTGGACTTTAAAGCATATAAATTCAGTTCATAAAAATACCATATAATAAAGAGAAACGAATCACAAGATTACGGCAACTATTCATGACCAAATGGTGGGCATCAAATTCTAAAAAATTTGTCGTGTACTGGAATTTAGTATATTTACGTGAACTCGGTTTTTAAAAATTCAGTATAATACAATGAAAACAAAAAATCCTCCGCATCTATTTTTAGAGCTGCATAAAAAATATAACAACGAAATATACGTTTTGAACATCACTGTCTTTTTTAATATGAGTTTTATTTGAATGAAATGAAATTAAATAGCAAAACGGAGTTATAGGCTGAAACTATTTAGGAGTGCTTTGTGAAAGGATAGATTTTATACACAAACCATTTGGTACCCCATTGGACTTTAAAGCATATAAATTAAGTTCATAAAAATACCATATAATAAAGAAAAGCGAAACACAAGATTACGGCAACTATTCATGACCAAATGGTGGGCATCAAATTCTAAAAAATTTGTCGTGTACTGGAATTTAGTATATTTACGTGAACTCGGTTTTTAAAAATTCAGTATAATACAATGAAACAAAAAATCCTCCGCATCTATTTTTAGAGCTGCATAAAAAATATAACAAGGAAATATACGTTTTGAACATTACTGTCTTTTTAAACATTAGATTTATTTGAATGAAATGAAATTAAATAGCAAAACGGAGTTAGAGTCTGATACTATTTAGGAGTAGTTTGTAAAAGGATTGGTTTTATACACAAACCATTTGGTACCCCATTGGACTTTAAAGCATATAAATTCAGTTCATAAAAATACCATATAATAAAGAGAAACGAAACACAAGATTACTCCAACTATTCATGACCAAATGGTGGGCATCAAATTCTAAAAAATTGGTCGTGTATTGGAATTTAGTATATTTACGTAAACTCGGTTTTTAAAAATTCAGTATAATACAATGAAAACAAAAAATCCTCCGCATCTATTTTTAGAGCTGCATAAAAAATATAACAACGAAATATACATTTTGAACATCCCTGTATTTTTTAATATTCGTTTTATTTGATTAAAATGAAATTAAATAGCAAAGCGAAGTTATAGGCTGAAACTATTTAGGAGTGCTTTGTGAAAGGATTGATTTTATACACAAACCATTTGGTACCCCATTGGACTTTAAAGCATATAAATTCAGTTCATAAAAATACCATATAATAAAGAAAAGCGAAACACAAGATTACGGCAACTATTCATGACCAAATGGTGGGCATCAAATTCTAAAAAATTTGTCGTGTACTGGAATTTAGTATATTTACGTGAACTCGGTTTTTAAAAATTCAGTATAATACAATGAAAACAAAAAGTCCTCCGCATCTATTTTTAGAGCTGCATAAAAACTATAACAACGAAATATACGTTTTGAACATCCCTGTATTTTTAAATATTAGTTTTATTTGATTAAAATGAAATTAGCAAAGCGAAGTTATTGGCTAAAACTATTTAGGAGTGCTTTGTGAAAGGATAGATTTTATACACAAACCATTTGGTACCCCATTGGACTTTAAAGCATATAAATTCAGTTCATAAAAATACCATATAATAAAGAAAAGCGAAACACAAGATTACGGCAACTATTCACGACCAAATGATGCAAATCATATTTTAAAAAATTGGCCTTGTATTGGAATTTAATATATTTACGTAAACTCGGTTTTTAAAAATTCAGTATAATACAATGAAAATAAAAAATCCTTCGCATCTATTTCTAGAGCTGCATAAAATATATAACAACGAAAATAATCGTTATGAACATCCTTGTATTTTTTATATTAGTTTTATTTGATTAAAATGAAATTAAATAGCAAAGCGAAGTTATAGGCTGAAACTATTTAGGAGTGCTTTGTGAAAGGATAGATTTTATACACAAACCATTTGGTACCCCATTGGACTTTAAAGCATATAAATTAAGTTCATAAAAATACCATATAATAAAGAAAAGCGAAACACAAGATTACTGCAACTATTCATGACCAAATGGTGGGCATCAAATTCTAAAAAATTTGTCGTGTACTGGAATTTACAATATTTATGTAAACTCGGTTTTTAAAAATTCAGTATAATACAATGAAACAAAAAATCCTCCGCATCTATTTTTAGAGCTGCATAAAAAATATAACAACGAAATATACGTTTTGAACATCACTGTCTTTTTTAACATTAGATTTATTTGAATGAAATGAAATTAAATAGCAAAACGGAGTTAGAGTCTGAAACTATTTAGGAGTACTTTGTAAAAGGATTGGTTTTATACACAAACCATTTGGTACCCCATTGGACTTTAAAGCATATAAATTAAGTTCATAAAAATACCATATAATAAAGAAAAGCGAAACACAAGATTACTGCAACTATTCATGACCAAATGGTGGGCATCAAATTCTAAAAAATTTGTCGTATACTGGAATTTACAATATTTATCTAAACTCGGTTTTTAAAAATTCAGTATAATACAATGAAACAAAAAATCCTCCGCATCTATTTTTAGAGCTGCATAAAAAATATAACAACGAAATATACGTTTTGAACATCACTGTCTTTTTTAACATTAGATTTATTTGAATGAAATGAAATTAAATAGCAAAACGGAGTTAGAGTCTGAAACTATTTAGGAGTACTTTGTAAAAGGATTGGTTTTATACACAAACCATTTGGTACCCCATTGGACTTTAAAGCATATAAATTCAGTTCATAAAAATACCATATAATAAAGAAAAGCGAAACACAAGATTACGGCAACTATTCATGACCAAATGGTGGGCATCAAATTCTAAAAAATTGGTCGTGTATTGGAATTTAGTATATTTACGTAAACTCGGTTTTTAAAAATTCAGTATAATACAATGAAAACAAAAAATCCTCCGCATCTATTTTTAGAGCTGCATAAAAAATATAACAACGAAATATACGTTTTGAACATCACTGTCTTTTTAAACATTAGATTTATTTGATTAAAATGAAATTAAATAGCAAAACGAAGTTATAAGCTGAAACTATTTAGGAGTGCTCTGTGAAAGGATTGATTTTATACACAAACCATTTGGTACCTCATTGGACTTTAAAGCATATAAATTCAGTTCATAAAAATACCATATAATAAAGAGAAACGAATCACAAGATTACGGCAACTATTCATGACCAAATGGTGGGCATCAAATTCTAAAAAATTTGTCGTGTACTGGAATTTAGTATATTTACGTGAACTCGGTTTTTAAAAATTCAGTATAATACAATGAAAACAAAAAATCCTCCGCATCTATTTTTAGAGCTGCATAAAAAATATAACAACGAAATATACGTTTTGAACATCACTGTCTTTTTTAATATGAGTTTTATTTGAATGAAATGAAATTAAATAGCAAAACGGAGTTATAGGCTGAAACTATTTAGGAGTGCTTTGTGAAAGGATAGATTTTATACAAAAACCATTTGGTACCCCATTGGACTTTAAAGCATATAAATTAAGTTCATAAAAATACCATATAATAAAGAAAAGCGAAACACAAGATTACGGCAACTATTCATGACCAAATGGTGGGCATCAAATTCTAAAAAATTTGTCGTGTACTGGAATTTAGTATATTTACGTGAACTCGGTTTTTAAAAATTCAGTATAATACAATGAAACAAAAAATCCTCCGCATCTATTTTTAGAGCTGCATAAAAAATATAACAAGGAAATATACGTTTTGAACATTACTGTCTTTTTAAACATTAGATTTATTTGAATGAAATGAAATTAAATAGCAAAACGGAGTTAGAGTCTGATACTATTTAGGAGTAGTTTGTAAAAGGATTAGTTTTATACACAAACCATTTGGTACCCCATTGGACTTTAAAGCATATAAATTCAGTTCATAAAAATACCATATAATAAAGAGAAACGAAACACAAGATTACTCCAACTATTCATGACCAAATGGTGGGCATCAAATTCTAAAAAATTGGTCGTGTATTGGAATTTAGTATATTTACGTAAACTCGGTTTTTAAAAATTCAGTATAATACAATGAAAACAAAAAATCCTCCGCATCTATTTTTAGAGCTGCATAAAAAATATAACAACGAAATATACATTTTGAACATCCCTGTATTTTTTAATATTCGTTTTATTTGATTAAAATGAAATTAAATAGCAAAGCGAAGTTATAGGCTGAAACTATTTAGGAGTGCTTTGTGAAAGGATTGATTTTATACACAAACCATTTGGTACCCCATTGGACTTTAAAGCATATAAATTCAGTTCATAAAAATACCATATAATAAAGAAAAGCGAAACACAAGATTACGGCAACTATTCATGACCAAATGGTGGGCATCAAATTCTAAAAAATTTGTCGTGTACTGGAATTTAGTATATTTACGTGAACTCGGTTTTTAAAAATTCAGTATAATACAATGAAAACAAAAAGTCCTCCGCATCTATTTTTAGAGCTGCATAAAAACTATAACAACGAAATATACGTTTTGAACATCCCTGTATTTTTAAATATTAGTTTTATTTGATTAAAATGAAATTAGCAAAGCGAAGTTATTGGCTAAAACTATTTAGGAGTGCTTTGTGAAAGGATAGATTTTATACACAAACCATTTGGTACCCCATTGGACTTTAAAGCATATAAATTCAGTTCATAAAAATACCATATAATAAAGAAAAGCGAAACACAAGATTACGGCAACTATTCACGACCAAATGATGCAAATCATATTTTAAAAAATTGGCCTTGTATTGGAATTTAATATATTTACGTAAACTCGGTTTTTAAAAATTCAGTATAATACAATGAAAATAAAAAATCCTTCGCATCTATTTCTAGAGCTGCATAAAATATATAACAACGAAAATAATCGTTATGAACATCCTTGTATTTTTTATATTAGTTTTATTTGATTAAAATGAAATTAAATAGCAAAGCGAAGTTATAGGCTGAAACTATTTAGGAGTGCTTTGTGAAAGGATAGATTTTATACACAAACCATTTGGTACCCCATTGGACTTTAAAGCATATAAATTCAGTTCATAAAAATACCATATAATAAAGAAAAGCGAAACACAAGATTACGGCAACTATTCATGACCAAATGGTGGGCATCAAATTCTAAAAAATTGGTCGTGTATTGGAATTTAGTATATTTACGTAAACTCGGTTTTTAAAAATTCAGTATAATACAATGAAAACAAAAAATCCTCCGCATCTATTTTTAGAGCTGCATAAAAAATATAACAACGAAATATACATTTTGAACATCCCTGTATTTTTTAATATTCGTTTTATTTGATTAAAATGAAATTAAATAGCAAAGCGAAGTTATAGGCTGAAACTATTTAGGAGTGCTTTGTGAAAGGATTGATTTTATACACAAACCATATGGAACCCATTGGACTTTAAAGCATATAAATTCAGTTCATAAAAATACCATATAATAAAGAAAAGCGAAACACAAGATTACGGCAACTATTCATGACCAAATGGTGGGCATCAAATTCTAAAAAATTGGTCGTGTATTGGAATTTAGTATATTTACGTAAACTCGGTTTTTAAAAATTCAGTATAATACGATGAAACAAAAAATCCTCCGCATCTATTTTTAGAGCTGCATAAAAAATATAACAACGAAATATACATTTTGAACATCCCTGTATTTTTTAATATTCGTTTTATTTGATTAAAATGAAATTAAATAGCAAAGCGAAGTTATAGGCTGAAACTATTTAGGAGTGCTTTGTGAAAGGATAGATTTTATACACAAACCATTTGGTACCCCATTGGACTTTAAAGCATATAAATTCAGTTCATAAAAATACCATATAATAAAGAAAAGCGAAACACAAGATTACGGCAACTATTCATGACCAAATGGTGGGCATCAAATTCTAAAAAATTGGTCGTGTATTGGAATTTAGTATATTTACGTAAACTCGGTTTTTAAAAATTCAGTATAATACAATGAAAACAAAAAATCCTCCGCATCTATTTTTAGAGCTGCATAAAAAATATAACAACGAAATATACATTTTGAACATCCCTGTATTTTTTAATATTAGTTTTATTTGATTAAAATGAAATTAAATAGCAAAGCGAAGTTATAGGCTGAAACTATTTAGGAGTGCTTTGTGAAAGGAAAGATTTTATACACAAACCATTTGGTACCCCATTGGACTTTAAAGCATATAAATTCAGTTCATAAAAATACCATATAATAAAGAAAAGCGAAACACAAGATTACGGCAACTATTCATGACCAAATGGTGGGCATCAAATTCTAAAAAATTGGTCGTGTATTGGAATTTAGTATATTTACGTAAACTCGGTTTTTAAAAATTCAGTATAATACAATGAAAACAAAAAATCCTCCGCATCTATTTTTAGAGCTGCATAAAATATATAACAACGAAAATAATCGTTATGAACATCCTTGTATTTTTTATATTAGTTTTATTTGATTAAAATGAAATTAAATAGCAAAGCGAAGTTATAGGCTGAAACTATTTAGGAGTGCTTTGTGAAAGGATAGATTTTATACACAAACCATTTGGTACCCCATTGGACTTTAAAGCATATAAATTCAGTTCATAAAAATACCATATAATAAAGAAAAGCGAAACACAAGATTACGGCAACTATTCATGACCAAATGGTGGGCATCAAATTCTAAAAAATTGGTCGTGTATTGGAATTTAGTATATTTACGTAAACTCGGTTTTTAAAAATTCAGTATAATACAATGAAAACAAAAAATCCTCCGCATCTATTTTTAGAGCTGCATAAAAAATATATCAACGAAATATACATTTTGAACATCCCTGTATTTTTTAATATTAGTTTTATTTGATTAAAATGAAATTAAATAGCAAAGCGAAGTTATAGGCTGAAACTATTTAGGAGTGCTTTGTGAAAGGATTGATTTTATACACAAACCATATGGAACCCATTGGACTTTAAAGCATATAAATTCAGTTCATAAAAATACCATATAATAAAGAAAAGCGAAACACAAGATTACGGCAACTATTCATGACCAAATGGTGGGCATCAAATTCTAAAAAATTGGTCGTGTATTGGAATTTAGTATATTTACGTAAACTCGGTTTTTAAAAATTCAGTATAATACAATGAAAACAAAAAATCCTCCGCATCTATTTTTAGAGCTGCATAAAAAATATAACAACGAAATATACATTTTGAACATCCCTGTATTTTTTAATATTAGTTTTATTTGATTAAAATGAAATTAAATAGGAAAGCGAAGTTATAGGCTGAAACTATTTAGGAGTGCTTTGTGAAAGGATAGATTTTATACACAAACCATTTGGTACCCCATTGGACTTTAAAGCATATAAATTCAGTTCATAAAAATACCGTATAATAAAGAAAAGCGAAACACAAGATTACGGCAACTATTCATGACCAAATGGTGGGCATCAAATTCTAAAAAATTTGTCGTGTATTGGAATTTAGTATATTTACGTAAACTCGGTTTTTAAAAATTCAGTATAATACAATGAAAACAAAAAATCCTCCGCATCTATTTTTAGAGCTGCATAAAAAATATAACAACGAAATATACATTTTGAACATCCCTGTATTTTTTAATATTCGTTTTATTTGATTAAAATGAAATTAAATAGCAAAGCGAAGTTATAGGCTGAAACTATTTAGGAGTGCTTTGTGAAAGGATTGATTTTATACACAAACCATATGGAACCCATTGGACTTTAAAGCATATAAATTCAGTTCATAAAAATACCATATAATAAAGAAAAGCGAAACACAAGATTACGGCAACTATTCATGACCAAATGGTGGGCATCAAATTCTAAAAAATTGGTCGTGTATTGGAATTTAGTATATTTACGTAAACTCGGTTTTTAAAAATTCAGTATAATACAATGAAACAAAAAATCCTCCGCATCTATTTTTAGAGCTGCATAAAAAATATAACAACGAAATATACATTTTGAACATCCCTGTATTTTTTAATATTCGTTTTATTTGATTAAAATGAAATTAAATAGCAAAGCGAAGTTATAGGCTGAAACTATTTAGGAGTGCTTTGTGAAAGGATAGATTTTATACACAAACCATTTGGTACCCCATTGGACTTTAAAGCATATAAATTCAGTTCATAAAAATACCATATAATAAAGAAAAGCGAAACACAAGATTACGGCAACTATTCATGACCAAATGGTGGGCATCAAATTCTAAAAAATTGGTCGTGTATTGGAATTTAGTATATTTACGTAAACTCGGTTTTTAAAAATTCAGTATAATACAATGAAAACAAAAAATCCTCCGCATCTATTTTTAGAGCTGCATAAAAAATATAACAACGAAATATACATTTTGAACATCCCTGTATTTTTTAATATTAGTTTTATTTGATTAAAATGAAATTAAATAGCAAAGCGAAGTTATAGGCTGAAACTATTTAGGAGTGCTTTGTGAAAGGATAGATTTTATACACAAACCATTTGGTACCCCATTGGACTTTAAAGCATATAAATTCAGTTCATAAAAATACCATATAATAAAGAAAAGCGAAACACAAGATTACGGCAACTATTCATGACCAAATGGTGGGCATCAAATTCTAAAAAATTGGTCGTGTATTGGAATTTAGTATATTTACGTAAACTCGGTTTTTAAAAATTCAGTATAATACAATGAAAACAAAAAATCCTCCGCATCTATTTTTAGAGCTGCATAAAATATATAACAACGAAAATAATCGTTATGAACATCCTTGTATTTTTTATATTAGTTTTATTTGATTAAAATGAAATTAAATAGCAAAGCGAAGTTATAGGCTGAAACTATTTAGGAGTGCTTTGTGAAAGGATAGATTTTATACACAAACCATTTGGTACCCCATTGGACTTTAAAGCATATAAATTCAGTTCATAAAAATACCATATAATAAAGAAAAGCGAAACACAAGATTACGGCAACTATTCATGACCAAATGGTGGGCATCAAATTCTAAAAAATTGGTCGTGTATTGGAATTTAGTATATTTACGTAAACTCGGTTTTTAAAAATTCAGTATAATACAATGAAAACAAAAAATCCTCCGCATCTATTTTTAGAGCTGCATAAAAAATATAACAACGAAATATACATTTTGAACATCCCTGTATTTTTTAATATTAGTTTTATTTGATTAAAATGAAATTAAATAGCAAAGCGAAGTTATAGGCTGAAACTATTTAGGAGTGCTTTGTGAAAGGATAGATTTTATACACAAACCATTTGGTACCCCATTGGACTTTAAAGCATATAAATTCAGTTCATAAAAATACCATATAATAAAGAAAAGCGAAACACAAGATTACGGCAACTATTCATGACCAAATGGTGGGCATCAAATTCTAAAAAATTTGTCGTGTATTGGAATTTAGTATATTTACGTAAACTCGGTTTTTAAAAATTCAGTATAATACAATGAAAACAAAAAATCCTCCGCATCTATTTTTAGAGCTGCATAAAAAATATAACAACGAAATATACATTTTGAACATCCCTGTATTTTTTAATATTCGTTTTATTTGATTAAAATGAAATTAAATAGCAAAGCGAAGTTATAGGCTGAAACTATTTAGGAGTGCTTTGTGAAAGGATTGATTTTATACACAAACCATATGGAACCCATTGGACTTTAAAGCATATAAATTCAGTTCATAAAAATACCATACAATAAAGAAAAGCGAAACACAAGATTACGGCAACTATTCATGACCAAATGGTGGGCATCAAATTCTAAAAAATTGGTCGTGTATTGGAATTTAGTATATTTACGTAAACTCGGTTTTTAAAAATTCAGTATAATACAATGAAACAAAAAATCCTCCGCATCTATTTTTAGAGCTGCATAAAAAATATAACAACGAAATATACATTTTGAACATCCCTGTATTTTTTAATATTCGTTTTATTTGATTAAAATGAAATTAAATAGCAAAGCGAAGTTATAGGCTGAAACTATTTAGGAGTGCTTTGTGAAAGGATAGATTTTATACACAAACCATTTGGTACCCCATTGGACTTTAAAGCATATAAATTCAGTTCATAAAAATACCATATAATAAAGAAAAGCGAAACACAAGATTACGGCAACTATTCATGACCAAATGGTGGGCATCAAATTCTAAAAAATTGGTCGTGTATTGGAATTTAGTATATTTACGTAAACTCGGTTTTTAAAAATTCAGTATAATACAATGAAAACAAAAAATCCTCCGCATCTATTTTTAGAGCTGCATAAAAAATATAACAACGAAATATACATTTTGAACATCCCTGTATTTTTTAATATTAGTTTTATTTGATTAAAATGAAATTAAATAGCAAAGCGAAGTTATAGGCTGAAACTATTTAGGAGTGCTTTGTGAAAGGATAGATTTTATACACAAACCATTTGGTACCCCATTGGACTTTAAAGCATATAAATTCAGTTCATAAAAATACCATATAATAAAGAAAAGCGAAACACAAGATTACGGCAACTATTCATGACCAAATGGTGGGCATCAAATTCTAAAAAATTGGTCGTGTATTGGAATTTAGTATATTTACGTAAACTCGGTTTTTAAAAATTCAGTATAATACAATGAAAACAAAAAATCCTCCGCATCTATTTTTAGAGCTGCATAAAAAATATAACAACGAAATATACATTTTGAACATCCCTGTATTTTTTAATATTCGTTTTATTTGATTAAAATGAAATTAAATAGCAAAGCGAAGTTATAGGCTGAAACTATTTAGGAGTGCTTTGTGAAAGGATTGATTTTATACACAAACCATATGGTACCCCATTGGACTTTAAAGCATATAAATTCAGTTCATAAAAATACCATATAATAAAGAGAAACGAAACACAAGATTACGGCAACTATTCACGACCAAATGATGCAAATCATATTTTAAAAAATTGGCCTTATATTGGAATTTAATATATTTACGTAAACTCGGTTTTTAAAAATTCAGTATAATACAATGAAAATAACAAATCCTTCGCATCTATTTCTAGAGCTGCATAAAATATATAACAACGAAAATAATCGTTATGAACATCCTTGTATTTTTTATATTAGTTTTATTTGATTAAAATGAAATTAAATAGCAAAGCGAAGTTATAGGCTGAAACTATTTAGGAGTGCTTTGTGAAAGGATAGATTTTATACACAAACCATTTGGTACCCCATTGGACTTTAAAGCATATAAATTAAGTTCATAAAAATACCATATAATAAAGAAAAGCGAAACACAAGATTACTGCAACTATTCATGACCAAATGGTGGGCATCAAATTCTAAAAAATTTGTCGTGTACTGGAATTTACAATATTTATGTAAACTCGGTTTTTAAAAATTCAGTATAATACAATGAAACAAAAAATCCTCCGCATCTATTTTTAGAGCTGCATAAAAAATATAACAACGAAATATACGTTTTGAACATCACTGTCTTTTTTAACATTAGATTTATTTGAATGAAATGAAATTAAATAGCAAAACGGAGTTAGAGTCTGAAACTATTTAGGAGTACTTTGTAAAAGGATTGGTTTTATACACAAACCATTTGGTACCCCATTGGACTTTAAAGCATATAAATTAAGTTCATAAAAATACCATATAATAAAGAAAAGCGAAACACAAGATTACTGCAACTATTCATGACCAAATGGTGGGCATCAAATTCTAAAAAATTTGTCGTGTACTGGAATTTACAATATTTATGTAAACTCGGTTTTTAAAAATTCAGTATAATACAATGAAACAAAAAATCCTCCGCATCTATTTTTAGAGCTGCATAAAAAATATAACAAGGAAATATACGTTTTGAACATCACTGTCTTTTTTAACATTAGATTTATTTGAATGAAATGAAATTAAATAGCAAAGCGAAGTCATAGGCTGAAACTATTTAGGAGTGCTCTGTGAAAGGATTGATTTTATACACAAACCATTTGGTACCCCATTGGACTTTAAAGCATATAAATTCAGTTCATAAAAATACCATATAATAAAGAAAAGCGAAACACAAGATTACGGCAACTATTCATGACCAAATGGTGGGCATCAAATTCTAAAAAATTGGTCGTGTATTGGAATTTAGTATATTTACGTAAACTCGGTTTTTAAAAATTCAGTATAATACAATGAAAACAAAAAATCCTCCGCATCTATTTTTAGAGCTGCATAAAAAATATAACAACGAAATATACGTTTTGAACATCCCTGTATTTTTTAATATTAGTTTTATTTGATTAAAATGAAATTAAATAGCAAAGCGAAGTTATAGGCTGAAACTATTTAGGAGTGCTTTGTGAAAGGATTGATTTTATACACAAACCATATGGTACCCCATTGGACTTTAAAGCATATAAATTCAGTTCATAAAAATACCATATAATAAAGAGAAACGAAACACAAGATTACGGCAACTATTCACGACCAAATGATGCAAATCATATTTTAAAAAATTGGCCTTGTATTGGAATTTAATTATTTACGTAAACTCGGTTTTTAAAAATTCAGTATAATACAATGAAAATAACAAATCCTTCGCATCTATTTCTAGAGCTGCATAAAATATATAACAACGAAAATAATCGTTATGAACATCCTTGTATTTTTTATATTAGTTTTATTTGATTAAAATGAAATTAAATAGCAAAGCGAAGTTATAGGCTGAAACTATTTAGGAGTGCTTTGTGAAAGGATAGATTTTATACACAAACCATTTGGTACCCCATTGGACTTTAAAGCATATAAATTAAGTTCATAAAAATACCATATAATAAAGAAAAGCGAAACACAAGATTACTGCAACTATTCATGACCAAATGGTGGGCATCAAATTCTAAAAAATTTGTCGTGTACTGGAATTTACAATATTTATGTAAACTCGGTTTTTAAAAATTCAGTATAATACAATGAAACAAAAAATCCTCCGCATCTATTTTTAGAGCTGCATAAAAAATATAACAACGAAATATACGTTTTGAACATCACTGTCTTTTTTAACATTAGATTTGATTGAATGAAATGAAATTAAATAGCAAAACGGAGTTAGAGTCTGAAACTATTTAGGAGTACTTTGTAAAAGGATTGGTTTTATACACAAACCATTTGGTACCCCATTGGACTTTAAAGCATATAAATTCAGTTCATAAAAATACCATATAATAAAGAAAAGCGAAACACAAGATTACGGCAACTATTCATGACCAAATGGTGGGCATCAAATTCTAAAAAATTGGTCGTGTATTGGAATTTAGTATATTTACGTAAACTCGGTTTTTAAAAATTCAGTATAATACAATGAAAACAAAAAATCCTCCGCATCTATTTTTAGAGCTGCATAAAAAATATAACAACGAAATATACGTTTTGAACATCCCTGTATTTTTTAATATTAGTTTTATTTGATTAAAATGAAATTAAATAGCAAAACGAAGTTATAAGCTGAAACTATTTAGGAGTGCTCTGTGAAAGGATTGATTTTATACACAAACCATTTGGTACCTCATTGGACTTTAAAGCATATAAATTCAGTTCATAAAAATACCATATAATAAAGAGAAACGAATCACAAGATTACGGCAACTATTCATGACCAAATGGTGGGCATCAAATTCTAAAAAATTTGTCGTGTACTGGAATTTAGTATATTTACGTGAACTCGGTTTTTAAAAATTCAGTATAATACAATGAAAACAAAAAATCCTCCGCATCTTTTTTTAGAGCTGCATAAAAAATATAACAACGAAATATACGTTTTGAACATCACTGTCTTTTTTAATATGAGTTTTATTTGAATGAAATGAAATTAAATAGCAAAACGGAGTTATAAGCTGAAACTATTTAGGAGTGCTTTGTAAAAGGATTTATTTTATACACAAACCATTTGGTATCCCATTGGACTTTAAAGCATATAAATTAAGTTCATAAAAATACCATATAATAAAGAAAAGCGAAACTCAAGATTACGGCAACTATTCATGACCAAATGGTGGGCATCAAATTCTAAAAAATTTGTCGTGTACTGGAATTTAGTATATTTACGTGAACTCGGTTTTTAAAAATTCAGTATAATACAATGAAACAAAAAATCCTCCGCATCTATTTTTAGAGCTGCATAAAAAATATAACAAGGAAATATACGTTTTGAACATCACTGTCTTTTTTAACATTAGATTTATTTGAATGAAATGAAATTAAATAGCAAAACGGAGTTAGAGTCTGATACTATTTGGGAGTAGTTTGTAAAAGGATTGGTTTTATACACAAACCATTTGGTACCCCATTGGACTTTAAAGCATATAAATTCAGTTCATAAAAATACCATATAATAAAGAGAAACGAAACACAAGATTACGGCAACTATTCATGACCAAATGGTGGGCATCAAATTCTAAAAAATTGGTCGTGTATTGGAATTTAGTATATTTACGTAAACTCGGTTTTTAAAAATTCAGTATAATACAATGAAAACAAAAAATCCTCCGCATCTATTTTTAGAGCTGCATAAAAAATATAACAACGAAATATACATTTTGAACATCCCTGTATTTTTTAATATTCGTTTTATTTGATTAAAATGAAATTAAATAGCAAAGCGAAGTTATAGGCTGAAACTATTTAGGAGTGCTTTGTGAAAGGATTGATTTTATACACAAACCATTTGGTACCCCATTGGACTTTAAAGCATATAAATTCAGTTCATAAAAATACCATATAATAAAGAAAAGCGAAACACAAGATTACGGCAACTATTCATGACCAAATGGTGGGCATCAAATTCTAAAAAATTTGTCGTGTACTGGAATTTAGTATATTTACGTGAACTCGGTTTTTAAAAATTCAGTATAATACAATGAAAACAAAAAGTCCTCCGCATCTATTTTTAGAGCTGCATAAAAACTATAACAACGAAATATACGTTTTGAACATCCCTGTATTTTTTAATATTAGTTTTAGTTGATTAAAATGAAATTAGCAAAGCGAAGTTATTGGCTAAAACTATTTAGGAGTGCTTTGTGAAAGGATAGATTTTATACACAAACCATTTGGTACCCCATTGGACTTTAAAGCATATAAATTCAGTTCATAAAAATACCATATAATAAAGAAAAGAGAAACACAAGATTACGGCAACTATTCACGACCAAATGATGCAAATCATATTTTAAAAAATTGGCCTTGTATTGGAATTTAATATATTTACGTAAACTCGGTTTTTAAAAATTCAGTATAATACAATGAAAATAAAAAATCCTTCGCATCTATTTCTAGAGCTGCATAAAATATATAACAACGAAAATAATCGTTATGAACATCCTTGTATTTTTTATATTAGTTTTATTTGATTAAAATGAAATTAAATAGCAAAGCGAAGTTATAGGCTGAAACTATTTAGGAGTGCTTTGTGAAAGGATAGATTTTATACACAAACCATTTGGTACCCCATTGGACTTTAAAGCATATAAATTCAGTTCATAAAAATACCATATAATAAAGAAAAGCGAAACACAAGATTACGGCAACTATTCATGACCAAATGGTGGGCATCAAATTCTAAAAAATTGGTCGTGTATTGGAATTTAGTATATTTACGTAAACTCGGTTTTTAAAAATTCAGTATAATACAATGAAAACAAAAAATCCTCCGCATCTATTTTTAGAGCTGCATAAAAAATATAACAACGAAATATACATTTTGAATATCCCTGTATTTTTTAATATTCGTTTTATTTGATTAAAATGAAATTAAATAGCAAAGCGAAGTTATAAGCTGAAACTATTTAGGAGTGCTTTGTGAAAGGATTGATTTTATACACAAACCATATGGTACCCCATTGGACTTTAAAGCATATAAATTCAGTTCATAAAAATACCATATAATAAAGAAAAGCGAAACACAAGATTACGGCAACTATTCATGACCAAATGGTGGGCATCAAATTCTAAAAAATTTGTCGTGTACTGGAATTTAGTATATTTACGTGAACTCGGTTTTTAAAAATTCAGTATAATACAATGAAAACAAAAAGTCCTCCGCATCTATTTTTAGAGCTGCATAAAAACTATAACAACGAAATATACGTTTTGAACATCCCTGTATTTTTTAATATTAGTTTTATTTGATTAAAATGAAATTAGCAAAGCGAAGTTATTGGCTAAAACTATTTAGGAGTGCTTTGTGAAAGGATTGATTTTATACACAAACAATTTGGTACCTCAGTGGACTTTAAAGCATATAAATTCAGTTCATAAAAATACCATATAATAAAGAGAAACGAAACACAAGATTACGGCAACTATTCACGACCAAATGATGCAAATCATATTTTAAAAAATTGGCCTTGTATTGGAATTTAATATATTTACGTAAACTCGGTTTTTAAAAATTCAGTATAATACAATGAAAATAAAAAATCTTTCGCATCTATTTCTAGAGCTGCATAAAATATATAACAACGAAAATAATCGTTATGAACATCCTTGTATTTTTTATATTAGTTTTATTTGATTAAAATGAAATTAAATAGCAAAGCGAAGTTATAGGCTGAAACTATTTAGGAGTGCTTTGTGAAAGGATTGATTTTATACACAAACAATTTGGTACCTCAGTGGACTTTAAAGCATATAAATTCAGTTCATAAAAATACCATATAATAAAGAGAAACGAAACACAAGATTACGGCAACTATTCACGACCAAATGATGCAAATCATATTTTAAAAAATTGGCCTTGTATTGGAATTTAATATATTTACGTAAACTCGGTTTTTAAAAATTCAGTATAATACAATGAAAACAAAAAATCCTCCGCATCTATTTTTAGAGCTGCATAAAAAATATAACAACGAAATATACATTTTGAACATCCCTGTATTTTTTAATATTAGTTTTATTTGATTAAAATGAAATTAAATAGCAAAGCGAAGTTATAGGCTGAAACTATTTAGGAGTGCTTTGTGAAAGGATTGATTTTATACACAAACCATATGGAACCCATTGGACTTTAAAGCATATAAATTCAGTTCATAAAAATACCATATAATAAAGAAAAGCGAAACACAAGATTACGGCAACTATTCATGACCAAATGGTGGGCATCAAATTCTAAAAAATTGGTCGTGTATTGGAATTTAGTATATTTACGTAAACTCGGTTTTTAAAAATTCAGTATAATACAATGAAAACAAAAAATCCTCCGCATCTATTTTTAGAGCTGCATAAAAAATATAACAACGAAATATACATTTTGAACATCCCTGTATTTTTTAATATTAGTTTTATTTGATTAAAATGAAATTAAATAGCAAAGCGAAGTTATAGGCTGAAACTATTTAGGAGTGCTTTGTGAAAGGATAGATTTTATACACAAACCATTTGGTACCCCATTGGACTTTAAAGCATATAAATTCAGTTCATAAAAATACCATATAATAAAGAAAAGCGAAACACAAGATTACGGCAACTATTCATGACCAAATGGTGGGCATCAAATTCTAAAAAATTTGTCGTGTATTGGAATTTAGTATATTTACGTAAACTCGGTTTTTAAAAATTCAGTATAATACAATGAAAACAAAAAATCCTCCGCATCTATTTTTAGAGCTGCATAAAAAATATAACAACGAAATATACATTTTGAACATCCCTGTATTTTTTAATATTCGTTTTATTTGATTAAAATGAAATTAAATAGCAAAGCGAAGTTATAGGCTGAAACTATTTAGGAGTGCTTTGTGAAAGGATTGATTTTATACACAAACCATATGGAACCCATTGGACTTTAAAGCATATAAATTCAGTTCATAAAAATACCATATAATAAAGAAAAGCGAAACACAAGATTACGGCAACTATTCATGACCAAATGGTGGGCATCAAATTCTAAAAAATTGGTCGTGTATTGGAATTTAGTATATTTACGTAAACTCGGTTTTTAAAAATTCAGTATAATACAATGAAACAAAAAATCCTCCGCATCTATTTTTAGAGCTGCATAAAAAATATAACAACGAAATATACATTTTGAACATCCCTGTATTTTTTAATATTCGTTTTATTTGATTAAAATGAAATTAAATAGCAAAGCGAAGTTATAGGCTGAAACTATTTAGGAGTGCTTTGTGATAGGATAGATTTTATACACAAACCATTTGGTACCCCATTGGACTTTAAAGCATATAAATTCAGTTCATAAAAATACCATATAATAAAGAAAAGCGAAACACAAGATTACGGCAACTATTCATGACCAAATGGTGGGCATCAAATTCTAAAATATTGGTCGTGTATTGGAATTTAGTATATTTACGTAAACTCGGTTTTTAAAAATTCAGTATAATACAATGAAAACAAAAAATCCTCCGCATCTATTTTTAGAGCTGCATAAAAAATATAACAACGAAATATACATTTTGAACATCCCTGTATTTTTTAATATTAGTTTTATTTGATTAAAATGAAATTAAATAGCAAAGCGAAGTTATAGGCTGAAACTATTTAGGAGTGCTTTGTGAAAGGATAGATTTTATACACAAACCATTTGGTACCCCATTGGACTTTAAAGCATATAAATTCAGTTCATAAAAATACCATATAATAAAGAAAAGCGAAACACAAGATTACGGCAACTATTCATGACCAAATGGTGGGCATCAAATTCTAAAAAATTGGTCGTGTATTGGAATTTAGTATATTTACGTAAACTCGGTTTTTAAAAATTCAGTATAATACAATGAAAACAAAAAATCCTCCGCATCTATTTTTAGAGCTGCATAAAATATATAACAACGAAAATAATCGTTATGAACATCCTTGTATTTTTTATATTAGTTTTATTTGATTAAAATGAAATTAAATAGCAAAGCGAAGTTATAGGCTGAAACTATTTAGGAGTGCTTTGTGAAAGGATAGATTTTATACACAAACCATTTGGTACCCCATTGGACTTTAAAGCATATAAATTCAGTTCATAAAAATACCATATAATAAAGAAAAGCGAAACACAAGATTACGGCAACTATTCATGACCAAATGGTGGGCATCAAATTCTAAAAAATTGGTCGTGTATTGGAATTTAGTATATTTACGTAAACTCGGTTTTTAAAAATTCAGTATAATACAATGAAAACAAAAAATCCTCCGCATCTATTTTTAGAGCTGCATAAAAAATATAACAACGAAATATACATTTTGAACATCCCTGTATTTTTTAATATTAGTTTTATTTGATTAAAATGAAATTAAATAGCAAAGCGAAGTTATAGGCTGAAACTATTTAGGAGTGCTTTGTGAAAGGATAGATTTTATACACAAACCATTTGGTACCCCATTGGACTTTAAAGCATATAAATTCAGTTCATAAAAATACCATATAATAAAGAAAAGCGAAACACAAGATTACGGCAACTATTCATGACCAAATGGTGGGCATCAAATTCTAAAAAATTTGTCGTGTATTGGAATTTAGTATATTTACGTAAACTCGGTTTTTAAAAATTCAGTATAATACAATGAAAACAAAAAATCCTCCGCATCTATTTTTAGAGCTGCATAAAAAATATAACAACGAAATATACATTTTGAACATCCCTGTATTTTTTAATATTCGTTTTATTTGATTAAAATGAAATTAAATAGCAAAGCGAAGTTATAGGCTGAAACTATTTAGGAGTGCTTTGTGAAAGGATTGATTTTATACACAAACCATATGGAACCCATTGGACTTTAAAGCATATAAATTCAGTTCATAAAAATACCATACAATAAAGAAAAGCGAAACACAAGATTACGGCAACTATTCATGACCAAATGGTGGGCATCAAATTCTAAAAAATTGGTCGTGTATTGGAATTTAGTATATTTACGTAAACTCGGTTTTTAAAAATTCAGTATAATACAATGAAACAAAAAATCCTCCGCATCTATTTTTAGAGCTGCATAAAAAATATAACAACGAAATATACATTTTGAACATCCCTGTATTTTTTAATATTAGTTTTATTTGATTAAAATGAAATTAAATAGCAAAGCGAAGTTATAGGCTGAAACTATTTAGGAGTGCTTTGTGAAAGGATAGATTTTATACACAAACCATTTGGTACCCCATTGGACTTTAAAGCATATAAATTCAGTTCATAAAAATACCATATAATAAAGAGAAACGAAACACAAGATTACGGCAACTATTCATGACCAAATGGTGGGCATCAAATTCTAAAAAATTGGTCGTGTATTGGAATTTAGTATATTTACGTAAACTCGGTTTTTAAAAATTCAGTATAATACAATGAAAACAAAAAATCCTCCGCATCTATTTTTAGAGCTGCATAAAAAATATAACAACGAAATATACATTTTGAACATCCCTGTATTTTTTAATATTCGTTTTATTTGATTAAAATGAAATTAAATAGCAAAGCGAAGTTATAGGCTGAAACTATTTAGGAGTGCTTTGTGAAAGGATTGATTTTATACACAAACCATTTGGTACCCCATTGGACTTTAAAGCATATAAATTCAGTTCATAAAAATACCATATAATAAAGAAAAGCGAAACACAAGATTACGGCAACTATTCATGACCAAATGGTGGGCATCAAATTCTAAAAAATTTGTCGTGTACTGGAATTTAGTATATTTACGTGAACTCGGTTTTTAAAAATTCAGTATAATACAATGAAAACAAAAAGTCCTCCGCATCTATTTTTAGAGCTGCATAAAAACTATAACAACGAAATATACGTTTTGAACATCCCTGTATTTTTTAATATTAGTTTTAGTTGATTAAAATGAAATTAGCAAAGCGAAGTTATTGGCTAAAACTATTTAGGAGTGCTTTGTGAAAGGATAGATTTTATACACAAACCATTTGGTACCCCATTGGACTTTAAAGCATATAAATTCAGTTCATAAAAATACCATATAATAAAGAAAAGAGAAACACAAGATTACGGCAACTATTCACGACCAAATGATGCAAATCATATTTTAAAAAATTGGCCTTGTATTGGAATTTAATATATTTACGTAAACTCGGTTTTTAAAAATTCAGTATAATACAATGAAAATAAAAAATCCTTCGCATCTATTTCTAGAGCTGCATAAAATATATAACAACGAAAATAATCGTTATGAACATCCTTGTATTTTTTATATTAGTTTTATTTGATTAAAATGAAATTAAATAGCAAAGCGAAGTTATAGGCTGAAACTATTTAGGAGTGCTTTGTGAAAGGATAGATTTTATACACAAACCATTTGGTACCCCATTGGACTTTAAAGCATATAAATTCAGTTCATAAAAATACCATATAATAAAGAAAAGCGAAACACAAGATTACGGCAACTATTCATGACCAAATGGTGGGCATCAAATTCTAAAAAATTGGTCGTGTATTGGAATTTAGTATATTTACGTAAACTCGGTTTTTAAAAATTCAGTATAATACAATGAAAACAAAAAATCCTCCGCATCTATTTTTAGAGCTGCATAAAAAATTTAACAACGAAATATACATTTTGAATATCCCTGTATTTTTTAATATTCGTTTTATTTGATTAAAATGAAATTAAATAGCAAAGCGAAGTTATAAGCTGAAACTATTTAGGAGTGCTTTGTGAAAGGATTGATTTTATACACAAACCATATGGTACCCCATTGGACTTTAAAGCATATAAATTCAGTTCATAAAAATACCATATAATAAAGAGAAACTAAACACAAGATTACGGCAACTATTCATGACCAAATGGTGGGCATCAAATTCTAAAAAATTTGTCGTGTACTGGAATTTAGTATATTTACGTGAACTCGGTTTTTAAAAATTCAGTATAATACAATGAAAACAAAAAGTCCTCCGCATCTATTTTTAGAGCTGCATAAAAACTATAACAACGAAATATACGTTTTGAACATCCCTGTATTTTTTAATATTAGTTTTATTTGATTAAAATGAAATTAGCAAAGCGAAGTTATTGGCTAAAACTATTTAGGAGTGCTTTGTGAAAGGATTGATTTTATACACAAACAATTTGGTACCCCATTGGACTTTAAAGCATATAAATTCAGTTCATAAAAATACCATATAATAAAGAAAAACGAAACACAAGATTACGGCAACTATTCACGACCAAATGATGCAAATCATATTTTAAAAAATTGGCCTTGTATTGGAATTTAATATATTTACGTAAACTCGGTTTTTAAAAATTCAGTATAATACAATGAAAATAAAAAATCCTTCGCATCTATTTCTAGAGCTGCATAAAATATATAACAACGAAAATAATCGTTATGAACATCCTTGTATTTTTTATATTAGTTTTATTTGATTAAAATGAAATTAAATAGCAAAGCGAAGTTATAGGCTGAAACTATTTAGGAGTGCTTTGTGAAAGGATTGATTTTATACACAAACAATTTGGTACCTCAGTGGACTTTAAAGCATATAAATTCAGTTCATAAAAATACCATATAATAAAGAGAAACGAAACACAAGATTACGGCAACTATTCACGACCAAATGATGCAAATCATATTTTAAAAAATTGGCCTTGTATTGGAATTTAATATATTTACGTAAACTCGGTTTTTAAAAATTCAGTATAATACAATGAAAACAAAAAATCCTCCGCATCTATTTTTAGAGCTGCATAAAAAATATAACAACGAAATATACATTTTGAACATCCCTGTATTTTTTAATATTAGTTTTATTTGATTAAAATGAAATTAAATAGCAAAGCGAAGTTATAGGCTGAAACTATTTAGGAGTACTTTGTGAAAGGATTGATTTTATACACAAACCATATGGAACCCATTGGACTTTAAAGCATATAAATTCAGTTCATAAAAATACCATATAATAAAGAAAAGCGAAACACAAGATTACGGCAACTATTCATGACCAAATGGTGGGCATCAAATTCTAAAAAATTGGTCGTGTATTGGAATTTAGTATATTTACGTAAACTCGGTTTTTAAAAATTCAGTATAATACAATGAAAACAAAAAATCCTCCGCATCTATTTTTAGAGCTGCATAAAAAATATAACAACGAAATATACATTTTGAACATCCCTGTATTTTTTAATATTAGTTTTATTTGATTAAAATGAAATTAAATAGCAAAGCGAAGTTATAGGCTGAAACTATTTAGGAGTGCTTTGTGAAAGGATAGATTTTATACACAAACCATTTGGTACCCCATTGGACTTTAAAGCATATAAATTCAGTTCATAAAAATACCATATAATAAAGAAAAGCGAAACACAAGATTACGGCAACTATTCATGACCAAATGGTGGGCATCAAATTCTAAAAAATTTGTCGTGTATTGGAATTTAGTATATTTACGTAAACTCGGTTTTTAAAAATTCAGTATAATACAATGAAAACAAAAAATCCTCCGCATCTATTTTTAGAGCTGCATAAAAAATATAACAACGAAATATACATTTTGAACATCCCTGTATTTTTTAATATTCGTTTTATTTGATTAAAATGAAATTAAATAGCAAAGCGAAGTTATAGGCTGAAACTATTTAGGAGTGCTTTGTGAAAGGATTGATTTTATACACAAACCATATGGAACCCATTGGACTTTAAAGCATATAAATTCAGTTCATAAAAATACCATATAATAAAGAAAAGCGAAACACAAGATTACGGCAACTATTCATGACCAAATGGTGGGCATCAAATTCTAAAAAATTGGTCGTGTATTGGAATTTAGTATATTTACGTAAACTCGGTTTTTAAAAATTCAGTATAATACAATGAAACAAAAAATCCTCCGCATCTATTTTTAGAGCTGCATAAAAAATATAACAACGAAATATACATTTTGAACATCCCTGTATTTTTTAATATTCGTTTTATTTGATTAAAATGAAATTAAATAGCAAAGCGAAGTTATAGGCTGAAACTATTTAGGAGTGCTTTGTGAAAGGATAGATTTTATACACAAACCATTTGGTACCCCATTGGACTTTAAAGCATATAAATTCAGTTCATAAAAATACCATATAATAAAGAAAAGCGAAACACAAGATTACGGCAACTATTCATGACCAAATGGTGGGCATCAAATTCTAAAAAATTGGTCGTGTATTGGAATTTAGTATATTTACGTAAACTCGGTTTTTAAAAATTCAGTATAATACAATGAAAACAAAAAATCCTCCGCATCTATTTTTAGAGCTGCATAAAAAATATAACAACGAAATATACATTTTGAACATCCCTGTATTTTTTAATATTAGTTTTATTTGATTAAAATGAAATTAAATAGCAAAGCGAAGTCATAGGCTGAAACTATTTAGGAGTGCTTTGTGAAAGGATAAATTTTATACACAAACCATTTGGTACCCCATTGGACTTTAAAGCATATAAATTCAGTTCATAAAAATACCATATAATAAAGAAAAGCGAAACACAAGATTACGGAACTATTCATGACCAAATGGTGGGCATCAAATTCTAAAAAATTGGTCGTGTATTGGAATTTAGTATATTTACGTAAACTCGGTTTTTAAAAATTCAGTATAATACAATGAAACAAAAAATCCTCCGCATCTATTTTTAGAGCTGCATAAAATATATAACAACGAAAATAATCGTTATGAACATCCCTGTATTTTTTAATATTCGTTTTATTTGATTAAAATGAAATTAAATAGCAAAGCGAAGTTATAGGCTGAAACTATTTAGGAGTGCTTTGTGAAAGGATAGATTTTATACACAAACCATTTGGTACCCCATTGGACTTTAAAGCATATAAATTCAGTTCATAAAAATACCATACAATAAAGAAAAGCGAAACACAAGATTACGGCAACTATTCATGACCAAATGGTGGGCATCAAATTCTAAAAAATTGGTCGTGTATTGGAATTTAGTATATTTACGTAAACTCGGTTTTTAAAAATTCAGTATAATACAATGAAAACAAAAAATCCTCCGCATCTATTTTTAGAGCTGCATAAAAAATATAACAACGAAATATACATTTTGAACATCCCTGTATTTTTTAATATTCGTTTTATTTGATTAAAATGAAATTAAATAGCAAAGCGAAGTTATAGGCTGAAACTATTTAGGAGTGCTTTGTGAAAGGATTGATTTTATACACAAACCATATGGTACCCCATTGGACTTTAAAGCATATAAATTCAGTTCATAAAAATACCATATAATAAAGAGAAACGAAACACAAGATTACGGCAACTATTCACGACCATATGATGCAAATCATATTTTAAAAAATTGGCCTTGTATTTGAATTTAATATATTTACGTAAACTCGGTTTTTAAAAATTCAGTATAATACAATGAAAATAACAAATCCTTCGCATCTATTTCTAGAGCTGCATAAAATATATAACAACGAAAATAATCGTTATGAACATCCTTGTATTTTTTATATTAGTTTTATTTGATTAAAATGAAATTAAATAGCAAAGCGAAGTTATAGGCTGAAACTATTTAGGAGTGCTTTGTGAAAGGATAGATTTTATACACAAACCATTTGGTACCCCATTGGACTTTAAAGCATATAAATTAAGTTCATAAAAATACCATATAATAAAGAAAAGCGAAACACAAGATTACTGCAACTATTCATGACCAAATGGTGGGCATCAAATTCTAAAAAATTTGTCGTGTACTGGAATTTACAATATTTATGTAAACTCGGTTTTTAAAAATTCAGTATAATACAATGAAACAAAAAATCCTCCGCATCTATTTTTAGAGCTGCATAAAAAATATAACAACGAAATATACGTTTTGAACATCACTGTCTTTTTTAACATTAGATTTATTTGAATGAAATGAAATTAAATAGCAAAACGGAGTTAGAGTCTGAAACTATTTAGGAGTACTTTGTAAAAGGATTGGTTTTATACACAAACCATTTGGTACCCCATTGGACTTTAAAGCATATAAATTAAGTTCATAAAAATACCATATAATAAAGAAAAGCGAAACACAAGATTACTGCAACTATTCATGACCAAATGGTGGGCATCAAATTCTAAAAAATTTGTCGTGTACTGGAATTTACAATATTTATGTAAACTCGGTTTTTAAAAATTCAGTATAATACAATGAAACAAAAAATCCTCCGCATCTATTTTTAGAGCTGCATAAAAATATAACAAGGAAATATACGTTTTGAACATCACTGTCTTTTTTAACATTAGATTTATTTGAATGAAATGAAATTAAATAGCAAAACGGAGTTAGAGTCTGAAACTATTTAGGAGTACTTTGTAAAAGGATTGGTTTTATACACAAACCATTTGGTACCCCATTGGACTTTAAAGCATATAAATTCAGTTCATAAAAATACCATATAATAAAGAAAAGCGAAACACAAGATTACGGCAACTATTCATGACCAAATGGTGGGCATCAAATTCTAAAAAATTGGTCGTGTATTGGAATTTAGTATATTTACGTAAACTCGGTTTTTAAAAATTCAGTATAATACAATGAAAACAAAAAATCCTCCGCATCTATTTTTAGAGCTGCATAAAAAAATATAACAACGAAATATACGTTTTGAACATCCCTGTATTTTTTAATATTAGTTTTATTTGATTAAAATGAAATTAAATAGCAAAACGAAGTTATAAGCTGAAA
The DNA here is from genome assembly GCA_963971155.1 of Anthrax anthrax. NCBI lineage: Eukaryota > Metazoa > Arthropoda > Insecta > Diptera > Bombyliidae > Anthrax > Anthrax anthrax. The sequence goes on from OZ020122.1 coordinate 1,979,981, forward strand.
CTATTTAGGAGTGCTTTGTGAAAGGATTGATTTTATACACAAACCATTTGGTACCCCATTGGACTTTAAAGCATATAAATTCAGTTCATAAAAATACCATATAATAAAGAAAAGCGAAACACAAGATTACGGCAACTATTCATGACCAAATGGTGGGCATCAAATTCTAAAAAATTGGTCGTGTATTGGAATTTAGTATATTTACGTATACTCGGTTTTTAAAAATTCAGTATAATACAATGAAAACAAAAAATCCTCCGCATCTATTTTTAGAGCTGCATAAAAAATATAACAACGAAATATACGTTTTGAACATCCCTGTATTTTTTAATATTAGTTTTATTTGATTAAAATGAAATTAAATAGCAAAGCGAAGTTATAGGCTGAAACTATTTAGGAGTGCTTTGTGAAAGGATTGATTTTATACACAAACCATATGGTACCCCATTGGACTTTAAAGCATATAAATTCAGTTCATAAAAATACCATATAATAAAGAGAAACGAAACACAAGATTACGGCAACTATTCACGACCAAATGATGCAAATCATATTTTAAAAAATTGGCCTTGTATTGGAATTTAATATATTTACGTAAACTCGGTTTTTAAAAATTCAGTATAATACAATGAAAATAACAAATCCTTCGCATCTATTTCTAGAGCTGCATAAAATATATAACAACGAAAATAATCGTTATGAACATCCTTGTATTTTTTATATTAGTTTTATTTGATTAAAATGAAATTAAATAGCAAAGCGAAGTTATAGGCTGAAACTATTTAGGAGTGCTTTGTGAAAGGATAGATTTTATACACAAACCATTTGGTACCCCATTGGACTTTAAAGCATATAAATTAAGTTCATAAAAATACCATATAATAAAGAAAAGCGAAACACAAGATTACTGCAACTATTCATGACCAAATGGTGGGCATCAAATTCTAAAAAATTTGTCGTGTACTGGAATTTACAATATTTATGTAAACTCGGTTTTTAAAAATTCAGTATAATACAATGAAACAAAAAATCCTCCGCATCTATTTTTAGAGCTGCATAAAAAATATAACAACGAAATATACGTTTTGAACATCACTGTCTTTTTTAACATTAGATTTATTTGAATGAAATGAAATTAAATAGCAAAACGGAGTTAGAGTCTGAAACTATTTAGGAGTACTTTGTAAAAGGATTGGTTTTATACACAAACCATTTGGTACCCCATTGGACTTTAAAGCATATAAATTAAGTTCATAAAAATACCATATAATAAAGAAAAGCGAAACACAAGATTACTGCAACTATTCATGACCAAATGGTGGGCATCAAATTCTAAAAAATTTGTCGTGTACTGGAATTTACAATATTTATGTAAACTCGGTTTTTAAAAATTCAGTATAATACAATGAAACAAAAAATCCTCCGCATCTATTTTTAGAGCTGCATAAAAAATATAACAAGGAAATATACGTTTTGAACATCACTGTCTTTTTTAACATTAGATTTATTTGAATGAAATGAAATTAAATAGCAAAACGGAGTTAGAGTCTGAAACTATTTAGGAGTACTTTGTAAAAGGATTGGTTTTATACACAAACCATTTGGTACCTCATTGGACTTTAAAGCATATAAATTCAGTTCATAAAAATACCATATAATAAAGAGAAACGAATCACAAGATTACGGCAACTATTCATGACCAAATGGTGGGCATCAAATTCTAAAAAATTGGTCGTGTATTGGAATTTAGTATATTTACGTAAACTCGGTTTTTAAAAATTCAGTATAATACAATGAAAACAAAAAATCCTCCGCATCTTTTTTTAGAGCTGCATAAAAAATATAACAACGAAATATACGTTTTGAACATCACTGTCTTTTTTAATATGAGTTTTATTTGAATGAAATGAAATTAAATAGCAAAACGGAGTTATAAGCTGAAACTATTTAGGAGTGCTTTGTAAAAGGATTTATTTTATACACAAACCATTTGGTACCCCATTGGACTTTAAAGCATATAAATTCAGTTCATAAAAATACCATATAATAAAGAGAAACGAAACACAAGATTACGGCAACTATTCATGACCAAATGGTGGGCATCAAATTCTAAAAAATTGGTCGTGTATTGGAATTTAGTATATTTACGTAAACTCGGTTTTTAAAAATTCAGTATAATACAATGAAAACAAAAAATCCTCCGCATCTATTTTTAGAGCTGCATAAAAAATATAACAACGAAATATACATTTTGAACATCCCTGTATTTTTTAATATTCGTTTTATTTGATTAAAATGAAATTAGCAAAGCGAAGTTATTGGCTAAAACTATTTAGGAGTGCTTTGTGAAAGGATAGATTTTATACACAAACCATTTGGTACCCCATTGGACTTTAAAGCATATAAATTCAGTTCATAAAAATACCATATAATAAAGAAAAGAGAAACACAAGATTACGGCAATTATTCACGACCAAATGATGCAAAACATATTTTAAAAAATTGGCCTTGTATTGGAATTTAATATATTTACGTAAACTCGGTTTTTAAAAATTCAGTATAATACAATGAAAATAAAAAATCCTTCGCATCTATTTCTAGAGCTGCATAAAATATATAACAACGAAAATAATCGTTATGAACATCCTTGTATTTTTTATATTAGTTTTATTTGATTAAAATGAAATTAAATAGCAAAGCGAAGTTATAGGCTGAAACTATTTAGGAGTGCTTTGTGAAAGGATAGATTTTATACACAAACCATTTGGTACCCCATTGGACTTTAAAGCATATAAATTCAGTTCATAAAAATACCATATAATAAAGAAAAGCGAAACACAAGATTACGGCAACTATTCATGACCAAATGGTGGGCATCAAATTCTAAAAAATTGGTCGTGTATTGGAATTTAGTATATTTACGTAAACTCGGTTTTTAAAAATTCAGTATAATACAATGAAAACAAAAAATCCTCCGCATCTATTTTTAGAGCTGCATAAAAAATATAACAACGAAATATACATTTTGAATATCCCTGTATTTTTTAATATTCGTTTTATTTGATTAAAATGAAATTAAATAGCAAAGCGAAGTTATAAGCTGAAACTATTTAGGAGTGCTTTGTGAAAGGATTGATTTTATACACAAACCATATGGTACCCCATTGGACTTTAAAGCATATAAATTCAGTTCATAAAAATACCATATAATAAAGAAAAGCGAAACACAAGATTACGGCAACTATTCATGACCAAATGGTGGGCATCAAATTCTAAAAAATTTGTCGTGTACTGGAATTTAGTATATTTACGTGAACTCGGTTTTTAAAAATTCAGTATAATACAATGAAAACAAAAAGTCCTCCGCATCTATTTTTAGAGCTGCATAAAAACTATAACAACGAAATATACGTTTTGAACATCCCTGTATTTTTTAATATTAGTTTTATTTGATTAAAATGAAATTAGCAAAGCGAAGTTATTGGCTAAAACTATTTAGGAGTGCTTTGTGAAAGGATTGATTTTATACACAAACAATTTGGTACCTCAGTGGACTTTAAAGCATATAAATTCAGTTCATAAAAATGCCATATAATAAAGAGAAACGAAACACAAGATTACGGCAACTATTCACGACCAAATGATGCAAATCATATTTTAAAAAATTGGCCTTGTATTGGAATTTAATATATTTACGTAAACTCGGTTTTTAAAAATTCAGTATAATACAATGAAAATAAAAAATCCTTCGCATCTATTTCTAGAGCTGCATAAAATATATAACAACGAAAATAATCGTTATGAACATCCTTGTATTTTTTATATTAGTTTTATTTGATTAAAATGAAATTAAATAGCAAAGCGAAGTTATAGGCTGAAACTATTTAGGAGTGCTTTGTGAAAGGATAGATTTTATACACAAACCATTTGGTACCCCATTGGACTTTAAAGCATATAAATTAAGTTCATAAAAATACCATATAATAAAGAAAAGCGAAACACAAGATTACGGCAACTATTCATGACCAAATGGTGGGCATCAAATTCTAAAAAATTTGTCGTGTACTGGAATTTACAATATTTATGTAAACTCGGTTTTTAAAAATTCAGTATAATACAATGAAACAAAAAATCCTCCGCATCTATTTTTAGAGCTGCATAAAAAATATAACAACGAAATATACGTTTTGAACATCACTGTCTTTTTTAACATTAGATTTATTTGAATGAAATGAAATTAAATAGCAAAACGGAGTTAGAGTCTGAAACTATTTAGGAGTACTTTGTAAAAGGATTGGTTTTATACACAAACCATTTGGTACCCCATTGGACTTTAAAGCATATAAATTCAGTTCATAAAAATACCATATAATAAAGAAAAGCGAAACACAAGATTACGGCAACTATTCATGACCAAATGGTGGGCATCAAATTCTAAAAAATTGGTCGTGTATTGGAATTTAGTATATTTACGTAAACTCGGTTTTTAAAAATTCAGTATAATACAATGAAAATAAAAAATCCTTCGCATCTATTTCTAGAGCTGCATAAAAAATATAACAACGAAATATACGTTTTGAACATCCCTGTATTTTTTATTATTAGTTTTATTTGATTAAAATGAAATTAAATAGCAAAGCGAAGTTATAAGCTGAAACTATTTAGGAGTGCTCTGTGAAAGGATTGATTTTATACACAAACCATTTGGTACCTCATTGGACTTTAAAGCATATAAATTCAGTTCATAAAAATACCATATAATAAAGAGAAACGAATCACAAGATTACGGCAACTATTCATGACCAAATGGTGGGCATCAAATTCTAAAAAATTAGTCGTGTATTGGAATTTACAATATTTATGTAAATTAGGTTTTTAAAAATTCAGTATAATACAATGAAAACAAAAAATCCTCCGCATCTATTTTTAGAGCTGCATAAAAAATATAACAACGAAATATACGTTTTGAACATCACTGTATTTTTTATATTAGTTTTATTTGATTAAAATGAAATTAAATAGCAAAGCGAAGTTATAAGCTGAAACTATTTAGGAGTGCGTTGTGAAAGGATTGATTTTATACACAAACCATTTGGTACCCCATTGGACTTTAAAGCATATAAATTCAGTTCATAAAAATACCATATAATAAAGAAAAGCGAAACACAAGATTACGGCAACTATTCATGAACAAATGGTGGGCATCAAATTCTAAAAAATTTGTCGTGTACTGGAATTTAGTATATTTACGTGAACTCGTTTTTTAAAAATTCAGTATAATACAATGAAAACAAAAAATCCTCCGCATCTATTTTTAGAGCTGCATAAAAAATATAACAACGAAATATACGTTTTGAACATCCCTGTATTTTTTAATATTAGTTTTATTTGATTAAAATGAAATTAAATAGCAAAGCGAAGTTATAGGTTGAAACTATTTAGGAGTGTTTTGTGAGAGGATAGATTTTATACACAAACCATTTGGTACCTCATTGGACTTTAAAGCATATAAATTCATTTCATAAAAATACCATATAATAAAGAGAAACGAAACACAAGATTACGGCAACTATTCACGACCAAATGATGCAAATCAAATTTTAAAGAATTGGCCTTGTATTGGAATTTAATATATTTACGTAAACTCGGTTTTTAAAAATTCAGTATAATACAATGAAAATAAAAAATCCTTCGCATCTATTTCTAGAGCTGCATAAAATATATAACAACGAAAATAATCGTTTTGAACATTCTTGTATATTTTAATATTAGTTTTATTTGATTAAAATGAAATTAAATAGCAAAGCGAAGTTATTGGCTGAAACTATTTAGGAGTGCTTTGTGAAAGGATTGATTTTATACACAAACAATTTGGTACCTCATTGGACTTTAAAGCATATAAATTCAGTTCATAAAAATACCATACAATAAAGAGAAACGAAACACAAGATTACGGCAACTATTCACGACCAAATGATGCAAATCATATTTTAAAAAATTGGCCTTGTATTGGAATTTAATATATTTACGTAAACTCGGTTTTTAAAAATTCAGTATAATACAATGAAAATAAAAAATCCTTCGCATCTATTTCTAGAGCTGCATAAAATATATAACAACGAAAATAATCGTTTTGAACATCCTTGTATTTTTTATATTAGTTTTATTTGATTAAAATGAATGTAAAAATCAAAGCGAAGTTATAGGCTGAAACTATTTAGGAGTGCTTTGTGAAAGGATTGATTTTATACACAAACCATTTGGTACCCCATTGAACTTTAAAGCATATAAATTAAGTTCATAAAAATACCGTATAATAAAGAAAAGCGAAACACAAGATTACGGCAACTATTCATGACCAAATGGTGGGCATCAAATTCTAAAAAATTTGTCGTGTACTGGAATTTAGTATATTTACGTGAACTCGGTTTTTAAAAATTCAGTATAATACAATGAAACAAAAAATCCTCCGCATCTATTTTTAGAGCTGCATAAAAAATATAACAACGAAATATACGTTTTGAACATCACTGTCTTTTTTAACATCAGATTTATTTGAATGAAATGAAATTAAATAGCAAAACGGAGTTAGAGGCTGAAACTATTTAGGAGTGCTTTGTAAAAGGATTGGTTTTATACACAAACCATTTGGTACCTCATTGGACTTTAAAGTATATAAATTCCGTTCATGAAAATACCCTATAATAAAGAGAAACGAAACACAAGATTACTCCAACTATTCATGACCAAATGGTGGGCATCAAATTCTAAAAAATTGGTCGTGTATTGGAATTTAGTATATTTACGTAAACTCGGTTTTTAAAAATTCAGTATAATACAATGAAAATAAAAAATCCTTCGCATCTATTTCTAGAGCTGCATAAAAAATATAACAACGAAATATACGTTTTGAACATCACTGTCTTTTTTAACATTAGATTTATTTGAATGAAATGAAATTAAATAGCAAAACGGAGTTATAAGCTGAAACTATTTAGGAGTGCTTTGGAAAAGGATTTATTTTATACACAAACCATTTGGTACCCCATTGGACTTTAAAGCATATAAATTAAGTTTATAAAAATACCATATAATAAAGAAAAGCGAAACACAAGATTACGGCAACTATTCATGACCAAATGGTGGGCATCAAATTCTAAAAAATTTGTCGTGTACTGGAATTTAGTATATTTACGTGAACTCGGTTTTTAAAAATTCAGTATAATACAATGAAAACAAAAAGTCCTCCGCATCTATTTTTAGAGCTGCATAAAAACTATAACAACGAAATATACGTTTTGAACATCCCTGTATTTTTAAATATTAGTTTTATTTGATTAAAATGAAATTAGCAAAGCGAAGTTATTGGCTAAAACTATTTAGGAGTGCTTTGTGAAAGGATAGATTTTATACACAAACAATTTGGTACCTCAGTGGACTTTAAAGCATATAAATTCAGTTCATAAAAATACCATATAATAAAGAGAAACGAAACACAAGATTACGGCAACTATTCACGACCAAATGATGCAAATCATATTTTAAAAAATTGGCCTTGTATTGGAATTTAATATATTTACGTAAACTCGGTTTTTAAAAATTCAGTATAATACAATGAAAATAAAAAATCCTTCGCATCTATTTCTAGAGCTGCATAAAATATATAACAACGAAAATAATCGTTATGAACATCCTTGTATTTTTTATATTAGTTTTATTTGATTAAAATGAAATTAAATAGCAAAGCGAAGTTATAGGCTGAAACTATTTAGGAGTGCTTTGTGAAAGGATAGATTTTATACACAAACCATTTGGTACCCCATTGGACTTTAAAGCATATAAATTCAGTTCATAAAAATACCATATAATAAAGAAAAGCGAAACACAAGATTACGGCAACTATTCATGACCAAATGGTGGGCATCAAATTCTAAAAAATTTGTCGTGTACTGGAATTTAGTATATTTACATGAACTCGGTTTTTAAAAATTCAGTATAATACAATGAAAACAAAAAATCCTCCGCATCTATTTTTAGAGCTGCATAAAAAATATAACAACGAAATATACGTTTTGAACATCACTGTCTTTTTTAACATGAGTTTTATTTGAATGAAATGAAATTAAATAGCCAAACGGAGTTATAAGCTGAAACTATTTAGGAGTACTTTGTAAAAGGATTGGTTTTATACACAAACCATTTGGTACCCCATTGGACTTTAAAGCATATAAATTCAGTTCATAAAAATACCATATAATAAAGAAAAGCGAAACACAAGATTACTGCAACTATTCATGACCAAATGGTGGGCATCAAATTCTAAAAAATTTGTCGTGTACTGGAATTTAGTATATTTACGTGAACTCGGTTTTTAAAAATTCAGTATAATATAATGAAACAAAAAATCCTCCGCATCTTTTTTTAGAGCTGCATAAAAAATATAACAACGAAATATACGTTTTGAACATCACTGTCTTTTTTAACATTAGATTTATTTGAATGAAATGAAATTAAATAGCAAAACGGAGTTAGAGTCTGAAACTATTTAGGAGTACTTTGTAAAAGGATTGGTTTTATACACAAACCATTTGGTACCCCATTGGACTTTAAAGCATATAAATTCAGTTCATAAAAATACCATATAATAAAGAGAAACTAAACACAAGATTACGGCAACTATTCATGACCAAATGGTGGGCATCAAATTCTAAAAAATTGGTCGTGTATTGGAATTTACAATATTTATGTAAACTCGGTCTTAAAAATTCAGTATAATACAATGAAAACAAAAAATCCTCCGCATCTATTTTTAGAGCTGCATAAAAAATATAACAACGAAATATACGTTTTGAACATCCCTGTATTTTTTAATATTAGTTTTATTTGATTAAAATGAAATTAAATAGCAAAGCGAAGTTATAGGCTGAAACTATTTAGGAGTGCTTTGTGAAAGGATAGATTTTATACACAAACCATTTGGTACCCCATTGGACTTTAAAGCATATAAATTCAGTTCATAAAAATACCATATAATAAAGAAAAGCGAAACACAAGATTACGGCAACTATTCATGACCAAATGGTGGGCATCAAATTCTAAAAAATTTGTCGTGTACTGGAATTTAGTATATTTACATGAACTCGGTTTTTAAAAATTCAGTATAATACAATGAAAACAAAAAATCCTCCGCATCTATTTTTAGAGCTGCATAAAAAATATAACAACGAAATATACGTTTTGAACATCACTGTCTTTTTTAACATGAGTTTTATTTGAATGAAATGAAATTAAATAGCCAAACGGAGTTATAAGCTGAAACTATTTAGGAGTACTTTGTAAAAGGATTGGTTTTATACACAAACCATTTGGTACCCCATTGGACTTTAAAGCATATAAATTCAGTTCATAAAAATACCATATAATAAAGAAAAGCGAAACACAAGATTACTGCAACTATTCATGACCAAATGGTGGGCATCAAATTCTAAAAAATTTGTCGTGTACTGGAATTTAGTATATTTACGTGAACTCGGTTTTTAAAAATTCAGTATAATATAATGAAACAAAAAATCCTCCGCATCTATTTTTAGAGCTGCATAAAAAATATAACAACGAAATATACGTTTTGAACATCACTGTCTTTTTTAACATTAGATTTATTTGAATGAAATGAAATTAAATAGCAAAACGGAGTTAGAGTCTGAAACTATTTAGGAGTGCTCTGTGAAAGGATTGATTTTATACACAAACCATTTGGTACCTCATTGGACTTTAAAGCATATAAATTCAGTTAATAAAAATACCATATAATAAAGAGAAACGAATCACAAGATTACGGCAACTATTCATGACCAAATGGTGGGCATCAAATTCTAAAAAATTAGTCGTGTATTGGAATTTACAATATTTATGTAAATTAGGTTTTTAAAAAATCAGTATAATACAATGAAAACAAAAAATCCTCCGCATCTATTTTTAGAGCTGCATATAAAATATAACAACGAAATATACGTTTTGAACATCACTGTATTTTTTATATTAGTTTTATTTGATTAAAATGAAATTAAATAGCAAAGCGAAGTTATAAGCTGAAACTATTTAGGAGTGCGTTGTGAAAGGATTGATTTTATACACAAACCATTTGCTACCCCATTGGACTTTAAAGCATATAAATTCATTTCATAAAAATACCATATAATAAAGAGAAACGAAACACAAGATTACGGCAACTATTCACGACCAAATGATGCAAATCATATTTTAAAAAATTGGCCTTGTATTGGAATTTAATATATTTACGTAAACTCGGTTTTTAAAAATTCAGTATTATACAATGAAAATAAAAAATCCTTCGCATCTATTTCTAGAGCTGCATAAAATATATAACAACGAAAATAATCGTTTTGAACATCCTTGTATATTTTAATATTAGTTTTATTTGATTAAAATGAAATTAAATAGCAAAGCGAAGTTATAGGTTGAAACTATTTAGGAGTGTTTTGTGAAAGGATAGATTTTATACACAAACCATTTGGTACCTCATTGGACTTTAAAGCATATAAATTCCGTTCATGAAAATACCCTATAATAAAGAGAAACGAAACACAAGATTACTCCAACTATTCATGACCAAATGGTGGGCATCAAATTCTAAAAAATTTGTCGTGTACTGGAATTTAGTATATTTACGTGAACTCGGTTTTTAAAAATTCAGTATAATACAATGAAAACAAAAAATCCTCTGCATCTATTTTTAGAGCTGCATAAAAAATATAACAACGAAATATACGTTTTGAACATCCCTGTATTTTTTAATATTAGTTTTATTTGATTAAAATGAAATTAAATAGCAAAGCGAAGTTATAGGTTGAAACTATTTAGGAATGTTTTGTGAAAGGATAGATTTTATACACAAACCATTTGGTACCTCATTGGACTTTAAAGTATATTAATTCCGTTCATAAAAATACCCTATAAAAAAGAGAAACGAAACACAAGATTACTCCAACTATTCATGACCAAATGGTGGGCATCAAATTCTAAAAAATTGGTCGTGTATTGGAATTTAGTATATTTACGTAAACTCGGTTTTTAAAAATTCAGTATAATACAATGAAAATAAAAAATCCTTCGCATCTATTTCTAGAGCTGCATAAAAAATATAACAACGAAATATACGTTTTGAACATCACTGTCTTTTTTAACATTAGATTTATTTGAATGAAATGAAATTAAATAGCAAAACGGAGTTATAAGCTGAAACTATTTAGGAGTGCTTTGGAAAAGGATTTATTTTATACACAAACCATTTGGTACCCCATTGGACTTTAAAGCATATAAATTAAGTTCATAAAAATACCATATAATAAAGAAAAGCGAAACACAAGATTACGGCAACTATTCATGACCAAATGGTGGGCATCAAATTCTAAAAAATTAGTCGTGTATTGGAATTTACAATATTTATGTAAATTAGGTTTTTAAAAATTCAGTATAATACAATGAAAACAAAAAATCCTCCGCATCTATTTTTAGAGCTGCATAAAAAATATAACAACGAAATATACGTTTTGAACATCACTGTATTTTTTATATTAGTTTTATTTGATTAAAATGAAATTAAATAGCAAAGCGAAGTTATAAGCTGAAACTATTTAGGAGTGCTTTGTGAAAGGATTGATATTATACACAAACCATTTGGTACCCCATTGGACTTTAAAGCATATAAATTCAGTTCATAAAAATACCATATAATAAAGAAAAGCGAAACACAAGATTACGGCAACTATTCATGAACAAATGGTGGGCATCAAATTCTAAAAAATTTGTCGTGTATTGGAATTTAGTATATTAACGTAAACTTGGTTTTTAAAAATTCAGTATAATACAATGAAAATAAAAAATCCTTCGCATCTATTTCTAGAGCTGCATAAAATATATAACAACGAAAATAATCGTTTTGAACATCCTTGTATATTTTAATATTAGTTTTATTTGATTAAAATGAAATTAAATAGCAAAGCGAAGTTATAGGTTGAAACTATTTAGGAGTGTTTTGTGAAAGGATAGATTTTATACACAAACCATTTGGTACCCCATTGGACTTTAAAGCATATAAATTCCGTTCATGAAAATACCCTATAATAAAGAGAAACGAAACACAAGATTACTCCAACTATTCATGACCAAATGGTGGGCATCAAATTCTAAAAAATTGGTCGTGTATTGGAATTTAATATATTTACGTAATCTCGGTTTTTAAAAATTCAGTATAATACAATGAAAATAAAAAATCCTTCGCATCTATTTCTAGAGCTGCATACAAAAATATAACAACGAAAATAATCGTTTTGAACATCCTATTTTTTAATATTAGTTTTATTTGAATGAAATGAAATTAAATAGCAAAACGAAGTTATAAGCTGAAACTATTTAGGAGTGCTTTGTGAAAGGATTGATTTTATACACAAACCATTTGGTACCCCATTGGACTTTAAAGCATATAAATTCAGTTCATAAAAATACCATATAATAAAGAGAAACGAAACACAAGATTACGGCAACTATTCATGACCAAATGGTGGGCATCAAATTCTAAAAAATTGGTCGTGTATTGGAATTTAGTATATTTACGTAAACTTGGTTTTTAAAAATTCAGTATAATACAATGAAAACAAAAAATCCTCCGCATCTATTTTTAGAGCTGCATAAAAAATATAACAACGAAATATACGTTTTGAACATCCTTTTTTTTTAATATTAGTTTTATTTGATTAAAATGAAATTAAATAGCAAAACGAAATTATAAGCTGAAACTATTTAGAAGTGCTTTGTGAAAGGATTGATTTTATACACAAACCATTTGGTACCTCATTGGACTTTAAAGCATATAAATTCAGTTCATAAAATTACCATATAAAAAAGAGAAACGAAACACAATATTACGGCAACTATTCACGACCAAATGATGCAAATCAAATTTTTAAAAATTGGCCTTGTATTGGAATTTAATATATTTACGTAAACTCGGTTTTTAAAAATTCAGTATAATACAATGAAAATTAAAAATCCTTCGCATCTATTTCTACAGCTGCATACAAAAATATAACAACGAAAATAATCGTTTTGAACATCATTTTTTTTTTAAATATTAGTTTTATTTGAATGAAATGAAATTAAATAGCAAAACGAAGTTATAAGCTGAAACTATTTAGGAGTGCTTTGTAAAAGGATTGGTTTTATACACAAACCATTTGGTACCCCATTGGACTTTAAAGCATATAAATTCAGTTCATAAAAATACCATATAATAAAGAAAAGCGAAACACAAGATTACGGCAACTATTCATGACAAAATGGTGGGCATCAAATTCTTAAAAATTGGTCGTGTATTGGAATTTACAATATTTATGTAAACTCGGTTTTTAAAAATTCAGTATAATACAATGAAAACAAAAAATCCTCCGCATCTACTTTTAGAGCTGCATAAAAAATATAAAAACAAAATATACGTTTTGAACATCCCTGTATTTTTTAACATTAGTTTTATTTGATTAAAATGAAATTAAATAGCAAAGCGAAGTTATAGGTTGAAACTATTTAGGAGTGTTTTGTGAAAGGATAGATTTTATACACAAACCATTTGGTACCCCATTGGACTTTAAAGCATATAAATTCCGTTCATGAAAATACCCTATAATAAAGAGAAACGAAACACAAGATTACTCCAACTATTCATGACCAAATGGTGGGCATCAAATTCTAAAAAATTGGTCGTGTATTGGAATTTAATATATTTACGTAATCTCGGTTTTTAAAAATTCAGTATAATACAATGAAAATAAAAAATCCTTCGCATCTATTTCTAGAGCTGCATACAAAAATATAACAACGAAAATAATCGTTTTGAACATCCTATTTTTTAATATTAGTTTTATTTGAATGAAATGAAATTAAATAGCAAAACGAAGTTATAAGCTGAAACTATTTAGGAGTGCTTTGTGAAAGGATTGATTTTATACACAAACCATTTGGTACCCCATTGGACTTTAAAGCATATAAATTCAGTTCATAAAAATACCATATAATAAAGAGAAACGAAACACAAGATTACGGCAACTATTCATGACCAAATGGTGGGCATCAAATTCTAAAAAATTGGTCGTGTATTGGAATTTAGTATATTTACGTAAACTTGGTTTTTAAAAATTCAGTATAATACAATGAAAACAAAAAATCCTCCGCATCTATTTTTAGAGCTGCATAAAAAATATAACAACGAAATATACGTTTTGAACATCCTTTTTTTTTAATATTAGTTTTATTTGATTAAAATGAAATTAAATAGCAAAACGAAATTATAAGCTGAAACTATTTAGAAGTGCTTTGTGAAAGGATTGATTTTATACACAAACCATTTGGTACCTCATTGGACTTTAAAGCATATAAATTCAGTTCATAAAATTACCATATAAAAAAGAGAAACGAAACACAATATTACGGCAACTATTCACGACCAAATGATGCAAATCAAATTTTTAAAAATTGGCCTTGTATTGGAATTTAATATATTTACGTAAACTCGGTTTTTAAAAATTCAGTATAATACAATGAAAATTAAAAATCCTTCGCATCTATTTCTACAGCTGCATACAAAAATATAACAACGAAAATAATCGTTTTGAACATCATTTTTTTTTTAAATATTAGTTTTATTTGAATGAAATGAAATTAAATAGCAAAACGAAGTTATAAGCTGAAACTATTTAGGAGTGCTTTGTAAAAGGATTGGTTTTATACACAAACCATTTGGTACCCCATTGGACTTTAAAGCATATAAATTCAGTTCATAAAAATACCATATAATAAAGAAAAGCGAAACACAAGATTACGGCAACTATTCATGACAAAATGGTGGGCATCAAATTCTTAAAAATTGGTCGTGTATTGGAATTTACAATATTTATGTAAACTCGGTTTTTAAAAATTCAGTATAATACAATGAAAACAAAAAATCCTCCGCATCTACTTTTAGAGCTGCATAAAAAATATAAAAACAAAATATACGTTTTGAACATCCCTGTATTTTTTAACATTAGATTTATTTGAATGAAATGAAATTAAATAGCAAAACGAAGTTATAGGCTGAAACTATTTAGGAGTGCTTTGTGAAAGGATTGATTTTATACTCAAACCATTTGGTACCTCATTGGACTTTAAAGCATATAAATTCAGTTCATAAAAATACCATATAAAAAAGAGAAACGAAACACAGGATTACGGCAACTATTCACGACCAAATGATGCAAATCAAATTTTAAAAAATTGGCCTTGTATTGAAATTTAATATATTTACGTAAACTCGGTTTTTAAAAATTCAGTATAATACAATGAAAATAAAAAATCCTCCGCATCTATTTTTAGAGCTGCATAAAAAATATAACAACGAAATATACGTTTTGAACATCCTTTTTTTTAATATTAGTTTTATTTGATTAAAATGAAATTAAATAGCAAAACGAAATTATAAGCTGAAACTATTTAGAAGTGCTTTGTGAAAGGATTGATTTTATACACAAACCATTTGGCACCTCATTGGACTTTAAAGCATATAAATTCAGTTCATAAAAATATTATATAATAAAGAGAAACGAAACACAATATTACGGCAACTATTCACGACCAAATGAAGTAAATCAAATTTTTAAAAATTGGCTTTGTATTGGAATTTAATATATTTACGTAAACTCGGTTTTTAAAAATTCAGTATAATACAATGAAAATAAAAAATCCTTCGCATCTATTTCTACAGCTGCATACAAAAATATAACAACGAAAATAATCGTTTTGAACATCATTTTTTTTTTAAATATTAGTTTTATTTGAATGAAATGAAATTAAATAGCAAAACGAAGTTATAAGCTGAAACTATTTAGGAGTGCTTTGTGAAAGGATTGATTTTATACACAAACCATTTGGTACCCCATTGGACTTTAAAGCATATAAATTCAGTTCATAAAAATACCATATAATAAAGAAAAGCGAAACACAAGATTACGGCAACTATTCATGACAAAATGGTGGGCATCAAATTCTTAAAAATTGGTCGTGTATTGGAATTTACAATATTTATGTAAACTCGGTTTTTAAAAATTCAGTATAATGCAATGAAAACAAAAAATCCTCCGCATCTACTTTTAGAGCTCCATAAAAAATATAAAAACAAAATATACGTTTTGAACATCCCTGTATTTTTTAACATTAGATTTATTTGAATGAAATGAAATTAAATAGCAAAACGAAGTTATAGGCTGAAACTATTTAGGAGTGCTTTGTGAAAGGATTGATTTTATACTCAAACCATTTGGTACCTCATTGGACTTTAAAGCATATAAATTCAGTTCATAAAAATACCATATAAAAAAGAGAAACGAAACACAGGATTACGGCAACTATTCACGACCAAATGATGCAAATCAAATTTTAAAAAATTGGCCTTGTATTGAAATTTAATATATTTACGTAAACTCGGTTTTTAAAAATTCAGTTTAATACAATGAAAACAAAAAATCCTCCGCATCTATTTCGAGAGCTGCATACAAAAATATAACAACGAAAATAATCGTTTTGAACATCCTTGTATTTTTTAATATTAGTTTTATTTGAATGAAATGAAATTAAAAGAAAAACGAGGTTATAAGCTGAAACTATTTAGGAGTGCTTTGTGAAAGAATTGATTTTATACACAAACCATTTGGTACCCCATTGGACTTTAAAGCATATAAATTCAGTTCATAAAAATACCATATAATAAAGAAAAGCGAAACACAAGATTACGGCAACTATTCATGACAAAATGGTGGGCATCAAATTCTTAAAAATTGGTCGTGTATTGGAATTTACAATATTTATGTAAACTCGGTTTTTAAAAATTCAGTATAATACAATGAAAACAAAAAATCCTCCGCATCTACTTTTAGAGCTGCATAAAAAATATAAAAACAAAATATACGTTTTGAACATCCCTGAATTTTTTAACATTAGATTTATTTGAATGAAATGAAATTAAATAGCAAAACGAAGTTATAGACTGAAACTATGTAGGAGTGCTTTGTGAAAGGATTGATTTTATACTCAAACCATTTGGTACCTCATTGGACTTTAAAGCATATAAATTCAGTTCATAAAAATACCATATAAAAAAGAGAAACGCAACACAGGATTACGGCAACTATTCACGACCAAATGATGCAAATCAAATTTTAAAAAATTGGCCTTGTATTGAAATTTAATATATTTACGTAAACTCGGTTTTTAAAAATTCAGTATAATACAATGAAAATAAAAAATCCTTCGCATCTATTTCTAGAGCTGCATACAAAAATATAACAACGAAAATAATCGTTTTGAACATCCTTTTTTTTTTTAATATTAGTTTTATTTGAATGAAATGAAATTAAATAGCAAAACGAAGTTATAAGCTGAAACTATTTAGGAGTGCTTTGTGAAAGGATTGATTTTATACACATTTCATTTGGTACCCCATTGGACTTTAAAGCATATAAATTCAGTTCATAAAAATACCATATAAAAAAGAGAAACGAAACACAAGATTACGGCAACTATTCACGACCAAATGATGCAAATCAAATTTTAAAAAATTGGCCTTGTATTGAAATTTAATATATTTACGTAAACTCGGTTTTTAAAAATTCAGTATAGTACAATGAAAATAAAAAATCCTCCGCATCTATTTTTAGAGCTGCATAAAAAATATAACAACGAAATATACGTTTTGAACATCCTTTTTTTTAATATTAGTTTTATTTGATTAAAATGAAATTAAATAGCAAAACGAAATTATAAGCTGAAACTATTTAGAAGTGCTTTGTGAAAGGATTGATTTTATACACAAACCATTTGGCACCTCATTGGACTTTAAAGCATATAAATTCAGTTCATAAAAATATTATATAATAAAGAGAAACGAAACACAATATTACGGCAACTATTCACGACCAAATGAAGTAAATCAAATTTTTAAAAATTGGCTTTGTATTGGAATTTAATATATTTACGTAAACTCGGTTTTTAAAAATTCAGTATAATACAATGAAAATAAAAAATCCTTCGCATCTATTTCTACAGCTGCATACAAAAATATAACAACGAAAATAATCGTTTTGAACATCATTTTTTTTTTAAATATTAGTTTTATTTGAATGAAATGAAATTAAATAGCAAAACGAAGTTATAAGCTGAAACTATTTAGGAGTGCTTTGTGAAAGGATTGATTTTATACACAAACCATTTGGTACCCCATTGGACTTTAAAGCATATAAATTCAGTTCATAAAAATACCATATAATAAAGAAAAGCGAAACACAAGATTACGGCAACTATTCATGACAAAATGGTGGGCATCAAATTCTTAAAAATTGGTCGTGTATTGGAATTTACAATATTTATGTAAACTCGGTTTTTAAAAATTCAGTATAATGCAATGAAAACAAAAAATCCTCCGCATCTACTTTTAGAGCTCCATAAAAAATATAAAAACAAAATATACGTTTTGAACATCCCTGTATTTTTTAACATTAGATTTATTTGAATGAAATGAAATTAAATAGCAAAACGAAGTTATAGGCTGAAACTATTTAGGAGTGCTTTGTGAAAGGATTGATTTTATACTCAAACCATTTGGTACCTCATTGGACTTTAAAGCATATAAATTCAGTTCATAAAAATACCATATAAAAAAGAGAAACGAAACACAGGATTACGGCAACTATTCACGACCAAATGATGCAAATCAAATTTTAAAAAATTGGCCTTGTATTGAAATTTAATATATTTACGTAAACTCGGTTTTTAAAAATTCAGTTTAATACAATAAAAACAAAAAATCCTCCGCATCTATTTCGAGAGCTGCATACAAAAATATAACAACGAAAATAATCGTTTTGAACATCCTTGTATTTTTTAATATTAGTTTTATTTGAATGAAATGAAATTAAAAGAAAAACGAGGTTATAAGCTGAAACTATTTAGGAGTGCTTTGTGAAAGAATTGATTTTATACACAAACCATTTGGTACCCCATTGGACTTTAAAGCATATAAATTCAGTTCATAAAAATACCATATAATAAAGAAAAGCGAAACACAAGATTACGGCAACTATTCATGACAAAATGGTGGGCATCAAATTCTTAAAAATTGGTCGTGTATTGGAATTTACAATATTTATGTAAACTCGGTTTTTAAAAATTCAGTATAATACAATGAAAACAAAAAATCCTCCGCATCTACTTTTAGAGCTGCATAAAAAATATAAAAACAAAATATACGTTTTGAACATCCCTGAATTTTTTAACATTAGATTTATTTGAATGAAATGAAATTAAATAGCAAAACGAAGTTATAGACTGAAACTATGTAGGAGTGCTTTGTGAAAGGATTGATTTTATACTCAAACCATTTGGTACCTCATTGGACTTTAAAGCATATAAATTCAGTTCATAAAAATACCATATAAAAAAGAGAAACGCAACACAGGATTACGGCAACTATTCACGACCAAATGATGCAAATCAAATTTTAAAAAATTGGCCTTGTATTGAAATTTAATATATTTACGTAAACTCGGTTTTTAAAAATTCAGTATAATACAATGAAAATAAAAAATCCTTCGCATCTATTTCTAGAGCTGCATACAAAAATATAACAACGAAAATAATCGTTTTGAACATCCTTTTTTTTTTTAATATTAGTTTTATTTGAATGAAATGAAATTAAATAGCAAAACGAAGTTATAAGCTGAAACTATTTAGGAGTGCTTTGTGAAAGGATTGATTTTATACACATTTCATTTGGTACCCCATTGGACTTTAAAGCATATAAATTCAGTTCATAAAAATACCATATAAAAAAGAGAAACGAAACACAAGATTACGGCAACTATTCACGACCAAATGATGCAAATCAAATTTTAAAAAATTGGCCTTGTATTGAAATTTAATATATTTACGTAAACTCGGTTTTTAAAAATTCAGTATAGTACAATGAAAATAAAAAATCCTCCGCATCTATTTTTAGAGCTGCATAAAAAATATAACAACGAAATATACGTTTTGAACATCCTTTTATTTAATATTAGTTTTATTTGATTAAAATGAAATTAAATAGCAAAACGAAGTTATATGCTGAAACTATTTAGGAGTGCTCTGTGAAAGGATTGATTTTATACACAAACCATTTGGCACCTCATTGGACTTTAAAGCATATAAATTCAGTTCATAAAAATATTATATAATAAAGAGAAACGAAACACAATATTACGGCAACTATTCACGACCAAATGAAGTAAATCAAATTTTTAAAAATTGGCTTTGTATTGGAATTTAATATATTTACGTAAACTCGGTTTTTAAAAATTCAGTATAATACAATGAAAATAAAAAATCCTTCGCATCTATTTCTACAGCTGCATACAAAAATATAACAACGAAAATAATCGTTTTGAACATCATTTTTTTTTTAAATATTAGTTTTATTTGAATGAAATGAAATTAAATAGCAAAACGAAGTTATAAGCTGAAACTATTTAGGAGTGCTTTGTGAAAGGATTGATTTTATACACAAACCATTTGGTACCCCATTGGACTTTAAAGCATATAAATTCAGTTCATAAAAATACCATATAATAAAGAAAAGCGAAACACAAGATTACGGCAACTATTCATGACAAAATGGTGGGCATCAAATTCTTAAAAATTGGTCGTGTATTGGAATTTACAATATTTATGTAAACTCGGTTTTTAAAAATTCAGTATAATGCAATGAAAACAAAAAATCCTCCGCATCTATTTTTAGAGCTCCATAAAAAATATAAAAACAAAATATACGTTTTGAACATCCCTGTATTTTTTAACATTAGATTTATTTGAATGAAATGAAATTAAATAGCAAAACGAAGTTATAGGCTGAAACTATTTAGGAGTGCTTTGTGAAAGGATTGATTTTATACTCAAACCATTTGGTACCTCATTGGACTTTAAAGCATATAAATTCAGTTCATAAAAATACCATATAAAAAAGAGAAACGAAACACAGGATTACGGCAACTATTCACGACCAAATGATGCAAATCAAATTTTAAAAAATTGGCCTTGTATTGAAATTTAATATATTTACGTAAACTCGGTTTTTAAAAATTCAGTTTAATACAATGAAAACAAAAAATCCTCCGCATCTATTTCGAGAGCTGCATACAAAAATATAACAACGAAAATAATCGTTTTGAACATCCTTGTATTTTTTAATATTAGTTTTATTTGAATGAAATGAAATTAAAAGAAAAACGAGGTTATAAGCTGAAACTATTTAGGAGTGCTTTGTGAAAGAATTGATTTTATACACAAACCATTTGGTACCCCATTGGACTTTAAAGCATATAAATTCAGTTCATAAAAATACCATATAATAAAGAAAAGCGAAACACAAGATTACGGCAACTATTCATGACAAAATGGTGGGCATCAAATTCTTAAAAATTGGTCGTGTATTGGAATTTACAATATTTATGTAAACTCGGTTTTTAAAAATTCAGTATAATACAATGAAAACAAAAAATCCTCCGCATCTACTTTTAGAGCTGCATAAAAAATATAAAAACAAAATATACGTTTTGAACATCCCTGAATTTTTTAACATTAGATTTATTTGAATGAAATGAAATTAAATAGCAAAACGAAGTTATAGACTGAAACTATGTAGGAGTGCTTTGTGAAAGGATTGATTTTATACTCAAACCATTTGGTACCTCATTGGACTTTAAAGCATATAAATTCAGTTCATAAAAATACCATATAAAAAAGAGAAACGCAACACAGGATTACGGCAACTATTCACGACCAAATGATGCAAATCAAATTTTAAAAAATTGGCCTTGTATTGAAATTTAATATATTTACGTAAACTCGGTTTTTAAAAATTCAGTATAATACAATGAAAATAAAAAATCCTTCGCATCTATTTCTAGAGCTGCATACAAAAATATAACAACGAAAATAATCGTTTTGAACATCCTTTTTTTTTTTAATATTAGTTTTATTTGAATGAAATGAAATTAAATAGCAAAACGAAGTTATAAGCTGAAACTATTTAGGAGTGCTTTGTGAAAGGATTGATTTTATACACATTTCATTTGGTACCCCATTGGACTTTAAAGCATATAAATTCAGTTCATAAAAATACCATATAAAAAAGAGAAACGAAACACAAGATTACGGCAACTATTCACGACCAAATGATGCAAATCAAATTTTAAAAAATTGGCCTTGTATTGAAATTTAATATATTTACGTAAACTCGGTTTTTAAAAATTCAGTATAGTACAATGAAAATAAAAAATCCTCCGCATCTATTTTTAGAGCTGCATAAAAAATATAACAACGAAATATACGTTTTGAACATCCTTTTATTTAATATTAGTTTTATTTGATTAAAATGAAATTAAATAGCAAAACGAAGTTATATGCTGAAACTATTTAGGAGTGCTCTGTGAAAGGATTGATTTTATACACAAACCATTTGGCACCTCATTGGACTTTAAAGCATATAAATTCAGTTCATAAAAATACCGTATAATAAAGAGAAACGAAACACAAGATTAATCCAACTATTCATGACCAAATGGTGGGCATCAAATTCTAAAAAATTGGTCGTGTACTGGAATTTAGAATATTTACTTGAACTCGGTTTTTAAAAATTCAGTATAATACAATGAAACAAAAAATCCTCCGCATCTATTTCTAGAGCTGCATACAAAAATATAACAACGAAAATAATCGTTTTGGACATCCTTGTATTTTTTAATATTAGTTTTATTTGAATGAAATGAAATTAAAAGCAAAACGAAGTTATAAGCTGAAACTATTTAGGAGTGCTTTGTGAAAGAATTGATTTTATACACAAACCATTTGGTACCCCATTGGACTTTAAAGCATATAAATTCAGTTCATAAAAATACCATAAAATAAGGAAAAGCGAAACACAAGATTACGGCAACTATTCATGACCAAATGGTGGGCATCAAATTCAAAAAAATTGGTCGTGTATTGGAATTTACAATATTTATGTAAACTCGGTTTTTAAAAATTCAGTATAATACAATGAAAACAAAAAATCCTCCGCATCTATTTTTAGAGCTGCATAAAAAATATAACAACGAAATATACGTTTTGAACATCACTGTCTTTTTTAACATTAGATTTATTTGAATGAAATGAAATTAAATAGCAAAACGATGTTATAAGCTGAAACTATTTAGGAGTGCTTTGTAAAAGGATTGGTTTTATACACAAACCATTTGGTACCCCATTGGACTTTAAAGCATATAAATTCAGTTCATAAAAATACCATATAACAAAGAGAAACGAAACACAAGATTACTTCAACTATTCATGACCAAATGGTGGGCATCACATTCTAAAAAATTGGTTGTGTATTGGAATTTACAATATTTATGTTAACTCGGTTTTTAAAAATTCAGTATAATACAATGAAAACAAAAAATCCTCCGCATCTATTTCTAGAGCTGCATACAAAAATATAACAACGAAAATAATCGTTTTGGACATCCTTGTATTTTTTAATATTAGTTTTATTTGAATGAAATGAAATTAAAAGCAAAACGAAGTTATAAGCTGAAACTATTTAGGAGTGCTTTGTGAAAGAATTGATTTTATACACAAACCATTTGGTACCCCATTGGACTTTAAAGCATATAAATTAAGTTCATAAAAATACCATATAACAAAGAGAAACGAAACACAAGATTACTTCAACTATTCATGACCAAATGGTGGGCATCACATTCTAAAAAATTGGTTGTGTATTGGAATTTACAATATTTATGTTAACTCGGTTTTTAAAAATTCAGTATAATACAATGAAAACAAAAAATCCTCCGCATCTATTTCTAGAGCTGCATACAAAAATATAACAACGAAAATAATCGTTTTGGACATCCTTGTATTTTTTAATATTAGTTTTATTTGAATGAAATGAAATTAAAAGCAAAACGAAGTTATAAGCTGAAACTATTTAGGAGTGCTTTGTGAAAGAATTGATTTTATACACAAACCATTTGGTACCCCATTGGACTTTAAAGCATATAAATTCAGTTCATAAAAATACCATAAAATAAGGAAAAGCGAAACACAAGATTACGGCAACTATTCATGACCAAATGGTGGGCATCAAATTCAAAAAAATTGGTCGTGTATTGGAATTTACAATATTTATGTAAACTCGGTTTTTAAAAATTCAGTATAATACAATGAAAACAAAAAATCCTCCGCATCTATTTTTAGAGCTGCATAAAAAATATAACAATGAAATATACGTTTTGAACATCATTGTATTTTTTAATATAAGTTTTATTTGATTAAAATGAAATTAAATAGCAAAGCGAAGTTATAGGCTGAAACTATTTAGGAGTGCTTTGTGAAAGGATTGATTTTATACACAAACCATTTGGTACCCCATTGGACTTTAAAGCATATAAATTCAGTTCATAAAAATACCATATAATAAAGAGAAACTAAACACAAAATTACGGTAACTAGTCACGACCAAATGATGCAAATCAAATTTTAAAAAATTGGCCTTGTATTGGAATTTAATATATTTACCTAAACTCGGTTTTTAAAAATTCAGTATAATACAATGAAAACAAAAAATCCTCCGCATCTATTTTTAGAGCTGCATACAAAAATATAACAACGAAAATAATCGTTTTGAACATCCTTGTATTTTTTAATATTAGTTTTATTTGAATGAAATGAAGTTAAATAGCAAAACGAAGTTATAAGCTGAAACTATTTAGGAGTGCTTTGTGAAAGGATTGATTTTATACACAAACCAATTGGTACCCCATTGGACTTTAAAGCATATAAGTTCAGTTCATAAAAATACCATATAATAAAGAAAAGCGAAATACAAGATTACGGCAACTATTCATGACCAAATAATGGAAATCGAATTTTAAAAAATTGGCCTTGTATTGGAATTTAATATATTTACCTAAACTCGGTTTTTAAAAATTCAGTATAATACAATGAAAACAAAAAATCCTCCGCATCTATTTTTAGAGCTGCATACAAAAATATAACAACGAAAATAATCGTTTTGAACATCCTTGTATTTTTTAATATTAGTTTTATTTGAATGAAATGAAATTAAAAGAAAAACGAGGTTATAAGCTGAAACTATTTAGGAGTGCTATGTGAAAGAATTGATTTTATACTCAATTCATTTGGTACCTCATTGGACTTTAAAGCATATAAATTCAGTTCATAAAAATACCATATAAAAAAGAGAAACGAAACACAGGATTACGGCAACTATTCACGACCAAATGATGCAAATCAAATTTTAAAAAATTGGCCTTGTATTGAAATTTAATATATTTACGTAAACTCGGTTTTTAAAAATTCAGTATAATACAATGAAAATAAAAAATCCTTCGCATCTATTTCTAGAGCTGCATACAAAAATATAACAACGAAAATAATCGTTTTGAACATCCTTTTTTTTTTTAATATTAGTTTTATTTGAATGAAATGAAATTAAATAGCAAAACGAAGTTATAAGCTGAAACTATTTATGAGTGCTTTGTGAAAGGATTGATTTTATACACATTTCATTTGGTACCCCATTGGACTTTAAAGCATATAAATTCCGTTCATAAAAATACCCTATAATAAAGAGAAACGAAACACAAGATTACGGCAACTATTCACGACCAAATGATGCAAATCAAATTTTAAAAAATTGGCCTTGTATTGAAATTTAATATATTTACGTAAACTCGGTTTTTAAAAATTCAGTATAGTACAATGAAAATAAAAAATCCTCCGCATCTATTTTTAAAGCTGCATAAAAAATATAACAACGAAATATACGTTTTGAACATCCTTTTATTTAATATTAGTTTTATTTGATTAAAATGAAATTAAATAGCAAAACGAAGTTATATGCTGAAACTATTTAGGAGTGCTCTGTGAAAGGATTGATTTTATACACAAACCATTTGGCACCTCATTGGACTTTAAAGCATATAAATTCAGTTCATAAAAATACCATATAATAAAGAGAAACGAAACACAAGATTACGGCAACTATTCATGACCAAATGGTGGGCATCAAATTCTAAAAAATTTGTCGTGTACTGGAATTTAGAATATTTACTTGAACTCGGTTTTTAAAAATTCAGTATAATACAATGAAACAAAAAATCCTTCGCATCTATTTTTAGAGCTGCATAAAAAATATAACAACGAAATATACGTTTTGAACATCACTGTCTTTTTTAACATTAGATTTATTTGAATGAAATGAAATTAAATAGCAAAACGATGTTATAAGCTGAAACTATTTAGGAGTGCTTTGTAAAAGGATTGGTTTTATACACAAACCATTTGGTACCCCATTGGACTTTAAAGCATATAAATTAAGTTCATAAAAATACCATATAACAAAGAGAAACGAAACACAAGATTACTTCAACTATTCATGACCAAATGGTGGGCATCAAATTCTAAAAAATTGTTTGTGTATTGGAATTAACAATATTTATGTAAACTCGGTTTTTAAAAATTCAGTATAATACAATGAAAACAAAAAATCCTCCGCATCTATTTCGAGAGCTGCATACAAAAATATAACAACGAAAATAATCGTTTTGAACATCCTTGTATTTTTTAATATTAGTTTTATTTGAATGAAATGAAATTAAAAGAAAAACGAGGTTATAAGCTGAAACTATTTAGGAGTGCTTTGTGAAAGAATTGATTTTATACACAAACCATTTGGTACCCCATTGGACTTTAAAGCATATAAATTAAGTTCATAAAAATACCATATAACAAAGAGAAACGAAACACAAGATTACTTCAACTATTCATGACCAAATGGTGGGCATCACATTCTAAAAAATTGGTTGTGTATTGGAATTTACAATATTTATGTTAACTCGGTTTTTAAAAATTCAGTATAATACAATGAAAACAAAAAATCCTCCGCATCTATTTCTAGAGCTGCATACAAAAATATAACAACGAAAATAATCGTTTTGGACATCCTTGTATTTTTTAATATTAGTTTTATTTGAATGAAATGAAATTAAATAGCAAAGCGAAGTTATAGGCTGAAACTATTTAGGAGTGCTTTGTGAAAGGATTGATTTTATACACAAACCATATGGTACCCCATTGGACTTTAAAGCATATAAATTCAGTTCATAAAAATACCATATAATAAAGAGAAACGAAACACAAGATTACGGCAACTATTCACGACCAAATGATGCAAATCATATTTTAAAAAATTGGCCTTGTATTGGAATTTAATATATTTACGTAAACTCGGTTTTTAAAAATTCAGTATAATACAATGAAAATAAAAAATCCTTCGCATCTATTTCTAGAGCTGCATACAAAAATATAACAACGAAAATAATCGTTTTGAACATCCTTTTTTTTTTTAATATTAGTTTTATTTGAATGAAATGAAATTAAATAGCAAAACGAAGTTATAAGCTGAAACTATTTAGGAGTGCTTTGTGAAAGGATTGATTTTATACACATTTCATTTGGTACCCCATTGGACTTTAAAGCATATAAATTCAGTTCATAAAAATACCATATAAAAAAGAGAAACGAAACACAAGATTACGGCAACTATTCACGACCAAATGATGCAAATCAAATTTTAAAAAATTGGCCTTGTATTGAAATTTAATATATTTACGTAAACTCGGTTTTTAAAAATTCAGTATAGTACAGTGAAAATAAAAAATCCTCCGCATCTATTTTTAGAGCTGCATAAAAAATATAACAACGAAATATACGTTTTGAACATCCTTTTATTTAATATAAGTTTTATTTGATTAAAATGAAATTAAATAGCAAAACGAAGTTATATGCTGAAACTATTTAGGAGTGCTCTGTGAAAGGATTGATTTTATACACAAACCATTTGGCACCTCATTGGACTTTAAAGCATATAAATTCAGTTCATAAAAATACCATATAATAAAGAGAAACGAAACACAAGATTACGGCAACTATTCATGACCAAATGGTGGGCATCAAATTCTAAAAAATTTGTCGTGTACTGGAATTTAGAATATTTACTTGAACTCGGTTTTTAAAAATTCAGTATAATACAATGAAACAAAAAATCCTTCGCATCTATTTTTAGAGCTGCATAAAAAATATAACAACGAAATATACGTTTTGAACATCACTGTCTTTTTTAACATTAGATTTATTTGAATGAAATGAAATTAAATAGCAAAACGATGTTATAAGCTGAAACTATTTAGGAGTGCTTTGTAAAAGGATTGATTTTATACACAAACCATTTGGTACCTCATTGGACTTTAAAGCATATAAATTCAGTTCATAAAAATACCATATAAAAAAAAGAAACGAAACACAGGATTACGGCAACTATTCACGACCAAATGATGCAAATCAAATTTTAAAAAATTGGCCTTGTATTGAAATTTAATATATTTACGTAAACTCGGTTTTTAAAAATTCAGTATAATACAATGAAAATAAAAAATCCTTCGCATCTATTTCTACAGCTGCATACAAAAATATAACAACGAAAATAATCGTTTTGAACATCATTTTTTTTTTAAATATTAGTTTTATTTGAATGAAATGAAATTAAATAGCAAAACGAAGTTATATGCTGAAACTATTTAGGAGTGCTCTGTGAAAGGATTGATTTTATACACAAACCATTTGGCACCTCATTGGACTTTAAAGCATATAAATTAAGTTCATAAAAATACCATATAACAAAGAGAAACGAAACACAAGATTACTTCAACTATTCATGACCAAATGGTGGGCATCAAATTCTAAAAAATTGTTTGTGTATTGGAATTAACAATATTTATGTAAACTCGGTTTTTAAAAATTCAGTATAATACAATGAAAACAAAAAATCCTCCGCATCTATTTTTAGAGCTGCATAAAAAATATAACAACGAAATATACGTTTTGAACATCACTGTCTTTTTTAACATTAGTTTTATTTGAATGAAATGAAATTAAATAGCAAAACGAAATTATAAGCTGAAACTATTTAGAAGTGCTTTGTGAAAGGATTGATTTTATACACAAACCATTTGGTACCTCATTGGACTTTAAAGCATATAAATTCAGTTCATAAAAATACCATATAAAAAAAAGAAACGAAACACAGGATTACGGCAACTATTCACGACCAAATGATGCAAATCAAATTTTAAAAAATTGGCCTTGTATTGAAATTTAATATATTTACGTAAACTCGGTTTTTAAAAATTCAGTATAATACAATGAAAATAAAAAATCCTTCGCATCTATTTCTACAGCTGCATACAAAAATATAACAACGAAAATAATCGTTTTGAACATCATTTTTTTTTTAAATATTAGTTTTATTTGAATGAAATGAAATTAAATAGCAAAACGAAGTTATAAGCTGAAACTATTTAGGAGTGCTTTGTGAAAGGATTGATTTTATACACAAACCATTTGGTACCCCATTGGACTTTAAAGCATATAAATTCAGTTCATAAAAATACCATATAATAAAGAAAAGCGAAACACAAGATTACGGCAACTATTCATGACAAAATGGTGGGCATCAAATTCTTAAAAATTGGTCGTGTATTGGAATTTACAATATTTATGTAAACTCGGTTTTTAAAAATTCAGTATAATACAATGAAAACAAAAAATCCTCCGCATCTACTTTTAGAGCTGCATAAAAAATATAAAAACAAAATATACGTTTTGAACATCCCTGTATTTTTTAACATTAGATTTATTTGAATGAAATGAAATTAAATAGCAAAACGAAGTTATAGACTGAAACTATTTAGGAGTGCTTTGTGAAAGGATTGATTTTATACACAAACCATTTGGTACCTCATTGGACTTTAAAGCATATAAATTCAGTTCATAAAAATACCATATAAAAAAGAGAAACGAAACACAGGATTACGGCAACTATTCACGACCAAATGATGCAAATCAAATTTTAAAAAATTGGCCTTGTATTGAAATTTAATATATTTACGTAAACTCGGTTTTTAAAAATTCAGTATAATACAATGAAAATAAAAAATCCTTCGCATCTATTTCTAGAGCTGCATACAAAAATATAACAACGAAAATAATCGTTTTGAACATCCTTTTTTTTTTAATATTAGTTTTATTTGAATGAAATGAAATTAAATAGCAAAACGAAGTTATAAGCTGAAACTATTTAGGAGTGCTTTGTGAAAGGATTGATTTTATACACATTTCATTTGGTACCCCATTGGACTTTAAAGCATATAAATTCAGTTCATAAAAATACCATATAAAAAAGAGAAACGAAACACAAGATTACGGCAACTATTCACGACCAAATGATGCAAATCAAATTTTAAAAAATTGGCCTTGTATTGAAATTTAATATATTTACGTAAACTCGGTTTTTAAAAATTCAGTATAGTACAATGAAAATAAAAAATCCTCCGCATCTATTTTTAGAGCTGCATAAAAAATATAACAACGAAATATACGTTTTGAACATCCTTTTATTTAATATTAGTTTTATTTGATTAAAATGAAATTAAATAGCAAAACGAAGTTATATGCTGAAACTATTTAGGAGTGCTCTGTGAAAGGATTGATTTTATACACAAACCATTTGGCACCTCATTGGACTTTAAAGCATATAAATTCAGTTCATAAAAATACCATATAATAAAGAGAAACGAAACACAAGATTACTCCAACTATTCATGACCAAATGGTGGGCATCAAATTCTAAAAAATTTGTCGTGTACTGGAATTTAGAATATTTACTTGAACTCGGTTTTTAAAAATTCAGTATAATACAATGAAACAAAAAATCCTTCGCATCTATTTTTAGAGCTGCATAAAAAATATAACAACGAAATATACGTTTTGAACATCACTGTCTTTTTTAACATGAGTTTTATTTGAATGAAATGAAATTAAATAGCCAAACGGAGTTATAAGCTGAAACTATTTAGGAGTGCTTTGTAAAAGGATTGGTTTTATACACAAACCATTTGGTACCCCATTGGACTTTAAAGCATATAAATTAAGTTCATAAAAATACCATATAACAAAGAGAAACGAAACACAAGATTACTTCAACTATTCATGACCAAATGGTGGGCATCAAATTCTAAAAAATTGTTTGTGTATTGGAATTAACAATATTTATGTAAACTCGGTTTTTAAAAATTCAGTATAATACAATGAAAACAAAAAATCCTCCGCATCTATTTCGAGAGCTGCATACAAAAATATAACAACGAAAATAATCGTTTTGAACATCCTTGTATTTTTTAATATTAGTTTTATTTGAATGAAATGAAATTAAAAGAAAAACGAGGTTAAAGCTGAAACTATTTAGGAGTGCTTTGTGAAAGAATTGATTTTATACACAAACCATTTGGTACCCCATTGGACTTTAAAGCATATAAATTAAGTTCATAAAAATACCATATAACAAAGAGAAACGAAACACAAGATTACTTCAACTATTCATGACCAAATGGTGGGCATCACATTCTAAAAAATTGGTTGTGTATTGGAATTTACAATATTTATGTTAAGTCGGTTTTTAAAAATTCAGTATAATACAATGAAAACAAAAAATCCTCCGCATCTATTTCTAAAGCTGCATACAAAAATATAACAACGAAAATAATCGTTTTGGACATCCTTGTATTTTTTAATATTAGTTTTATTTGAATGAAATGAAATTAAAAGCAAAACGAAGTTATAAGCTGAAACTATTTAGGAGTGCTTTGTGAAAGAATTGATTTTATACACAAACCATTTGGTACCCCATTGGACTTTAAAGCATATAAATTCAGTTCATAAAAATACCATAAAATAAGGAAAAGCGAAACACAAGATTACGGCAACTATTCATGACCAAATGGTGGGCATCAAATTCAAAAAAATTGGTCGTGTATTGGAATTTACAATATTTATGTAAACTCGGTTTTTAAAAATTCAGTATAATACAATGAAAACAAAAAATCCTCCGCATCTATTTTTAGAGCTGCATAAAAAATATAACAATGAAATATACGTTTTGAACATCATTGTATTTTTTAATATAAGTTTTATTTGATTAAAATGAAATTAAATAGCAAAGCGAAGTTATAAGCTGAAACTATTTAGGAGTGCTTTGTGAAAGGATTGATTTTATACACAAACCATTTGGTACCCCATTGGACTTTAAAGCATATAAATTCAGTTCATAAAAATACCATATAATAAAGAGAAACTAAACACAAAATTACGGTAACTAGTCACGACCAAATGATGCAAATCAAATTTTAAAAAATTGGCCTTGTATTGGAATTTAATATATTTACCTAAACTCGGTTTTTAAAAATTCAGTATAATACAATGAAAACAAAAAATCCTCCGCATCTATTTTTAGAGCTGCATACAAAAATATAACAAC
The DNA here is from genome assembly GCA_963971155.1 of Anthrax anthrax. Taxonomy (NCBI): domain Eukaryota; kingdom Metazoa; phylum Arthropoda; class Insecta; order Diptera; family Bombyliidae; genus Anthrax; species Anthrax anthrax. Next base: position 2,012,553 of record OZ020122.1, read on the forward strand.
GAAAATAATCGTTTTGAACATCCTTGTATTTTTTAATATTAGTTTTATTTGAATGAAATGAAGTTAAATAGCAAAACGAAGTTATAAGCTGAAACTATTTAGGAGTGCTTTGTGAAAGGATTGATTTTATACACAAACCAATTGGTACCCCATTGGACTTTAAAGCATATAAGTTCAGTTCATAAAAATACCATATAATAAAGAAAAGCGAAATACAAGATTACGGCAACTATTCATGACCAAATAATGGAAATCGAATTTTAAAAAATTGGCCTTGTATTGGAATTTAATATATTTATGTAAACTCGGTTTTTAAAAATTCAGTATAATACAATGAAAACAAAAAATCCTCCGCATCTATTTTTAGAGCTGCATACAAAAATATAACAACGAAAATAATCGTTTTGAACATCCTTGTATTTTTTAATATTAGTTTTATTTGAATGAAATGAAATTAAAAGAAAAACGAGGTTATAAGCTGAAACTATTTAGGAGTGCTTTGTGAAAGAATTGATTTTATACTCAATTCATTTGGTACCTCATTGGACTTTAAAGCATATAAATTCAGTTCATAAAAATACCATATAAAAAAGAGAAACGAAACACAGGATTACGGCAACTATTCACGACCAAATGATGCAAATCAAATTTTAAAAAATTGGCATTGTATTGAAATTTAATATATTTACGTAAACTCGGTTTTTAAAAATTCAGTATAATACAATGAAAATAAAAAATCCTTCGCATCTATTTCTAGAGCTGCATACAAAAATATAACAACGAAAATAATCGTTTTGAACATCCTTGTATTTTTTAATATTAGTTTTATTTGAATGAAATGAAATTAAAAGAAAAACGAGGTTATAAGCTGAAACTATTTAGGAGTGCTTTGTGAAAGAATTGATTTTATACACAAACCATTTGGTACCCCATTGGACTTTAAAGCATATAAATTCAGTTCATAAAAATACCATAAAATAAAGAAAAGCGAAACACAAGATTACGGCAACTATTCATGACCAAATGGTGGGCATCAAATTCTAAAAAATTTGTCGTGTGCTGGAATTTAGTATATTTACGTGAACGCGGATTTTAAAAATTCAGTATAATACAATGAAAACAAAAAATCCTCCGCATATATTTTTAGAGCTGCATAAAAAATATAACAACGAAATATACGTTTTGAACATCACTGTCTTTTTTAACATTAGATTTGTTTGAATGAAATCAAATCAAATAGCAAAGCGAAGTTATAGGCTGAAACTATTTAGGAGTGCTTTGTGAAAGGATAGATTTTATACACAAACCATTTGGTACCTCATTGGACTTTAAAGCATATAAATTCAGTTCATAAAAATACCATGTAATAAAGAGAAACGAAACACAAGATTACTTCAACTATTCATGACCAAATGGTGGGCATCAAATTCTAAAAAATTGGTCGTGTATTGGAATTTACAATATTTATGTAAATTAGGTTTTTAAAAATTCAGTATAATACAATGAAAACAAAAAATCCTCCGCATCTATTTCGAGAGCTGCATACAAAAATATAACAACGAAAATAATCGTTTTGAACATCCTTGTATTTTTTAATATTAGTTTTATTTGAATGAAATGAAATTAAAAGCAAAACGAAGTTATAAGCTGAAACTATTTAGGAGTGCTTTGTGAAAGAATTGATTTTATACACAAACCATTTGGTACCCCATTGGACTTTAAAGCATATAAATTCAGTTCATAAAAATACCATAAAATAAAGAAAAGCGAAACACAAGATTACTCCAACTATTCATGACCAAATGGTGGGCATCAAATTCTTAAAAGTTGGTCGTGTATTGGAATTTAATATATTTACGTAAACTCGGTTTTTAAAAATTCAGTATAATACAATGAAAACAAAAAATCCTCCGCATCTATTTCTAGAGCTGCATACAAAAATATAACAACAAAAATAATCGTTTTGAACATCCTTGTATTTTTTAATATTAGTTTTATTTGAATGAAATGAAATTAAATAGCAAAACGAAGTTATAAGCTGAAACAATTTAGGAGTGCTTTGTGAAAGGATTGATTTTATACACAAACCATCTGGTACCCCATTGGACTTTAAAGCATATAAATTCCGTTCATATAAATACCATATAATAAAGAGAAACGAAACACAAGATTACGGCAACTATTCATGACCAAATGGTGGGCATCAAATTCTAAAAAATTGGTCGTGTATTGGAATTTAGTATATTTACGTAAACTTGGTTTTTAAAAATTCAGTATAATACAATGAAAACAAAAAATCCTCCGCATCTATTTTTAGAGCTGCGTACAAAAATATAACAACGAAATAAATCGTTTTGAACATCCTTGTATTTTTTAATATTAGTTTTATTTGAATGAAATTAAGTTAAATAGCAAAACGAAGTTATAAGCTGAAACTATTTAGGAGTGCTTTGTGAAAGGATTGATTTTATACACAAACCCATTGGTACCCCATTAAACTTTAAAGCATATAAGTTCAGTTCATAAAAATACCATGTAATGAAGAGAAACGAAACACAAGATTACTCCAACTATTCATGACCAAATAATGGAAATCGAATTTTAAAAAATTGGCCTTGTATTGGAATTTAATATATTTATGTAAACTCGGTTTTTAAAAATTCAGTATAATACAATGAAAACAAAAAATCCTCCGCATCTATTTTTAGAGCTGCATACAAAAATATAACAACGAAAATAATCGTTTTGAACATCCTTGTATTTTTTAATATTAGTTTTATTTGAATGAAATTAAGTTAAATAGCAAAACGAAGTTATAAGCTGAAACTATTTAGGAGTGCTTTGTGAAAGGATTGATTTTATACACAAACCCATTGGTACCCCATTAAACTTTAAAGCATATAAGTTCAGTTCATAAAAATACCATGTAATGAAGAGAAACGAAACACAGGATTACGGCAACTATTCACGACCAAATGATGCAAATCGAATTTTAAAAAATTGGCCTTGTATTGGAATTTAATATATTTATGTAAACTCGGTTTTTAAAAATTCAGTATAATACAATGAAAACAAAAAATCCTCCGCATCTATTTTTAGAGCTGCATACAAAAATATAACAACGAAAATAATCGTTTTGAACATCCTTGTATTTTTTAATATTAGTTTTATTTGAATGAAATGAAATTAAAAGAAAAACGAGGTTATAAGCTGAAACTATTTAGGAGTGCTTTGTGAAAGAATTGATTTTATACTCAATTCATTTGGTACCTCATTGGACTTTAAAGCATATAAATTCAGTTCATAAAAATACCATATAAAAAAGAGAAACGAAACACAGGATTACGGCAACTATTCACGACCAAATGATGCAAATCAAATTTTAAAAAATTGGCATTGTATTGAAATTTAATATATTTACGTAAACTCGGTTTTTAAAAATTCAGTATAATACAATGAAAATAAAAAATCCTTCGCATCTATTTCTAGAGCTGCATACAAAAATATAACAACGAAAATAATCGTTTTGAACATCCTTGTATTTTTTAATATTAGTTTTATTTGAATGAAATGAAATTAAATAGCAAAACGAAGTTATAAGCTGAAACAATTTAGGAGTGCTTTGTGAAAGGATTGATTTTATACACAAACCATCTGGTACCCCATTGGACTTTAAAGCATATAAATTCAGTTCATAAAAATACCATAAAATAAAGAAAAGCGAAACACAAGATTACTCCAACTATTCATGACCAAATGGTGGGCATCAAATTCTTAAAAGTTGGTCGTGTATTGGAATTTAATATATTTACGTAAACTCGGTTTTTAAAAATTCAGTATAATACAATGAAAACAAAAAATCCTCCGCATCTATTTCTAGAGCTGCATACAAAAATATAACAACAAAAATAATCGTTTTGAACATCCTTGTATTTTTTAATATTAGTTTTATTTGAATGAAATGAAATTAAATAGCAAAACAAAGATATAAGCTGAAACTATTTAGGAGTGCTTTGTGAAAGGATAGATTTTATACACAAACCATTTGGTACCTCATTGGACTTTAAAGCATATAAATTCAGTTCATAAAAATACCATGTAATAAAGAGAAACGAAACACAAGATTACTTCAACTATTCATGACCAAATGGTGGGCATCAAATTCTAAAAAATTGGTCGTGTATTGGAATTTACAATATTTATGTAAATTAGGTTTTTAAAAATTCAGTATAATACAATGAAAACAAAAAATCCTCCGCATCTATTTTTAGAGCTGCATACAAAAATATAACAACGAAAATAATCGTTTTGAACATCCTTGTATTTTTTAATATTAGTTTTATTTGAATGAAATGAAATTAAAAGAAAAACGAGGTTATAAGCTGAAACTATTTAGGAGTGCTTTGTGAAAGAATTGATTTTATACTCAATTCATTTGGTACCTCATTGGACTTTAAAGCATATAAATTCAGTTCATAAAAATACCATATAAAAAAGAGAAACGAAACACAGGATTGCGGCAACTATTCACGACCAAATGATGCAAATCAAATTTTAAAAAATTGGCATTGTATTGAAATTTAATATATTTACGTAAACTCGGTTTTTAAAAATTCAGTATAATACAATGAAAATAAAAAATCCTTCGCATCTATTTCTAGAGCTGCATACAAAAATATAACAACGAAAATAATCGTTTTGAACATCCTTGTATTTTTTAATATTAGTTTTATTTGAATGAAATGAAATTAAAAGAAAAACGAGGTTATAAGCTGAAACTATTTAGGAGTGCTTTGTGAAAGAATTGATTTTATACACAAACCATTTGGTACCCCATTGGACTTTAAAGCATATAAATTCAGTTCATAAAAATACCATATAAAAAAGAGAAACGAAACACAGGATTACGGCAACTATTCACGACCAAATGATGCAAATCAAATTTTAAAAAATTGGCATTGTATTGAAATTTAATATATTTACGTAAACTCGGTTTTTAAAAATTCAGTATAATACAATGAAAATAAAAAATCCTTCGCATCTATTTCTAGAGCTGCATACAAAAATATAACAACGAAAATAATCGTTTTGAACATCCTTGTATTTTTTAATATTAGTTTTATTTGAATGAAATGAAATTAAAAGGAAAACGAGGTTATAAGCTGAAACTATTTAGGAGTGCTTTGTGAAAGAATTGATTTTATACACAAACCATTTGGTACCCCATTGGACTTTAAAGCATATAAATTCAGTTCATAAAAATACCATAAAATAAAGAAAAGCGAAACACAAGATTACGGCAACTATTCATGACCAAATGGTGGGCATCAAATTCTAAAAAATTGGTCGTGTATTGGAATTTACAATATTTATGTAAATTAGGTTTTTAAAAATTCAGTATAATACAATGAAAACAAAAAATCCTCCGCATCTATTTCGAGAGCTGCATACAAAAATATAACAACGAAAATAATCGTTTTGAACATCCTTGTATTTTTTAATATTAGTTTTATTTGAATGAAATGAAATTAAATAGCAAAACGAAGTTATAAGCTGAAACAATTTAGGAGTGCTTTGTGAAAGGATTGATTTTATACACAAACCATCTGGTACCCCATTGGACTTTAAAGCATATAAATTCAGTTCATAAAAATACCATAAAATAAAGAAAAGCGAAACACAAGATTACTCCAACTATTCATGACCAAATGGTGGGCATCAAATTCTTAAAAGTTGGTCGTGTATTGGAATTTAATATATTTACGTAAACTCGGTTTTTAAAAATTCAGTATAATACAATGAAAACAAAAAATCCTCCGCATCTATTTCTAGAGCTGCATACAAAAATATAACAACAAAAATAATCGTTTTGAACATCCTTGTATTTTTTAATATTAGTTTTATTTGAATGAAATGAAATTAAATAGCAAAACAAAGATATAAGCTGAAACTATTTAGGAGTGCTTTGTGAAAGGATAGATTTTATACACAAACCATTTGGTACCTCATTGGACTTTAAAGCATATAAATTCAGTTCATAAAAATACCATAAAATAAAGAAAAGCGAAACACAAGATTACGGCAACTATTCATGACCAAATGGTGGGCATCAAATTCTAAAAAATTGGTCGTGTATTGGAATTTACAATATTTATGTAAATTAGGTTTTTAAAAATTCAGTATAATACAATGAAAACAAAAAATCCTCCGCATCTATTTCGAGAGCTGCATACAAAAATATAACAACGAAAATAATCGTTTTGAACATCCTTGTATTTTTTAATATTAGTTTTATTTGAATGAAATGAAATTAAATAGCAAAACGAAGTTATAAGCTGAAACAATTTAGGAGTGCTTTGTGAAAGGATTGATTTTATACACAAACCATCTGGTACCCCATTGGACTTTAAAGCATATAAATTCAGTTCATAAAAATACCATAAAATAAAGAAAAGCGAAACACAAGATTACTCCAACTATTCATGACCAAATGGTGGGCATCAAATTCTAAAAAATTTGTCGTGTACTGGAATTTAGTATATTTACGTGAACGCGGATTTTAAAAATTCAGTATAATACAATGAAAACAAAAAATCCTCCGCATCTATTTTTAGAGCTGCATAAAAAATATAACAACGAAATATACGTTTTGAACATCACTGTCTTTTTTAACATTAGATTTGTTTGAATGAAATCAAATTAAATAGCAAAGCGAAGTTATAGGCTGAAACTATTTAGGAGTGTTTTGTGAAAGGATAGATTTTATACACAAACCATTTGGTACCTCATTGGACTTTAAAGCATATAAATTCAGTTCATAAAAATACCATGTAATAAAGAGAAACGAAACACAAGATTACTTCAACTATTCATGACCAAATGGTGGGCATCAAATTCTAAAAAATTGGTCGTGTATTGGAATTTACAATATTTATGTAAATTAGGTTTTTAAAAATTCAGTATAATACAATGAAAACAAAAAATCCTCCGCATCTATTTCGAGAGCTGCATACAAAAATATAACAACGAAAATAATCGTTTTGAACATCCTTGTATTTTTTAACATTAGTTTTATTTGAATGAAATGAAATTAAATAGCAAAACGAAGTTATAAGCTGAAACAATTTAGGAGTGCTTTGTGAAAGGATTGATTTTATACACAAACCATCTGGTACCCCATTGGACTTTAAAGCATATAAATTCAGTTCATAAAAATACCATAAAATAAAGAAAAGCGAAACACAAGATTACTCCAACTATTCATGACCAAATGGTGGGCATCAAATTCTAAAACATTGGTCGTGTATTGGAATTTAATATATTTACGTAAACTCGGTTTTTAAAAATTCAGTATAATACAATGAAAACAAAAAATCCTCCGCATCTATTTCTAGAGCTGCATACAAAAATATAACAACAAAAATAATCGTTTTGAACATCCTTGTATTTTTTAATATTAGTTTTATTTGAATGAAATGAAATTAAATAGCAAAACAAAGATATAAGCTGAAACTATTTAGGAGTGCTTTGTGAAAGGATTGATTTTATACACAAACCATTTGGTACCCCATTGGACTTTAAAGCATATAAATTCAGTTCATAAAAATACCCTATAATGAAGAGAAACGAAACACAAGATTACTCCAACTATTCATGACCAAATGGTGGGCATCAAATTCTAAAAAGTTGGTCGTGTATTGGAATTTAATATATTTACGTAAACTCGGTTTTTACAAATTCAGTATAATACAATGAAAACAAAAAATCCTCCGCATCTATTTCTAGAGCTGCATACAAAAATATAACAACAAAAATAATCGTTTTGAACATCCTTGTATTTTTTAATATTAGTTTTATTTGAATGAAATGAAATTAAATAGCAAAACGAAGTTATAAGCTGAAACAATTTAGGAGTGCTTTGTGAAAGGATTGATTTTATACACAAACCATCTGGTACCCCATTGGACTTTAAAGCATATAAATTCCGTTCATATAAATACCATATAATAAAGAGAAACGAAACACAAGATTACGGCAACTATTCATGACCAAATGGTGGGCATCAAATTCTAAAAAATTGGTCGTGTATTGGAATTTAGTATATTCACGTAAACTCGGTTTTTAAAAATTCAGAATAATACAATGAAAACAAAAAATCCTCCGCATCTATTTTTAGAGCTGCATAAAAAATATAACAACAAAATATACGTTTTGAACATCCCTGTCTTTTTTAACATTAGATTTATTTGAATGAAATGAAATTAAATAGCAAAACGAAGTTATAGGCTGAAACTTTTTAGGAGTGCTTTGTGAATGGAATGATTTTATACTCAAACCATTTGGTACCCCATTGGACTTTAAAGCATATAAATTCAGTTCATAAAAATACCATAAAATAAAGAAAAGCGAAACACAAGATTACTCCAACTATTCATGACCAAATAATGGAAATCGAATTTTAAAAAATTGGCCTTGTATTGGAATTTAATATATTTACGTAAACTCGGTTTTTAAAAATTCAGTATAATACAATGAAAATAAAAAATCCTCCGCATTTATTTTTAGAGCTGCATAAAAAATATAACAACAAAATATACGTTTTGAAGATCCCTGTATTTTTTAATATTAGTTTTATTTGATTGAAATGAAATTAAATAGCAAAGCGAAGTTATAGGCTGAAACTATTTAGGAGTGCTTTGTGAAAGGATTGATTTTATACACAAACCATTTGGTACCCCATTGGACTTTAAAGCATATAAATTCCGTTCATAAAAATACCCTATAATAAAGACAAACGAAACACAAGATTACTCCAACTATTCATGACCAAATGGTGGGCATCAAATTCTAAAAAGTTGGTCGTGTATTGGAATTTAATATATTTACGTAAACTCGGTTTTTACAAATTCAGTATAATACAATGAAAACAAAAAATCCTCCGCGTCTATTTCTAGAGCTGCATACAAAAATATAACAACAAAAATAATCGTTTTGAACATCCTTGTATTTTTTAATATTAGTTTTATTTGAATGAAATGAAATTAAATAGCAAAACGAAGTTATAAGCTGAAACAATTTAGGAGTGCTTTGTGAAAGGATTGATTTTATACTCAAACCATTTGGTACCTCATTGCACTTTAAAGCATATAAATTCCGTTCATATAAATACCATATAATAAAGAGAAACGAAACACAAGATTACGGCAACTATTCATGACCAAATGGTGGGCATCAAATTCTAAAAAATTGGTCGTGTATTGGAATTTAGTATATTTACGTAAACTTGGTTTTTAAAAATTCAGTATAATACAATGAAAACAAAAAATCCTCCGCATCTATTTTTAGAGCTGCGTACAAAAATATAACAACGAAATAAATCGTTTTGAACATCCTTGTATTTTTTAATATTAGTTTTATTTGAATGAAATGAAGTTAAATAGCAAAACGAAGTTATAAGCTGAAACTATTTAGGAGTGCTTTGTGAAAGGATTGATTTTATACACAAACCCATTGGTACCCCATTAAACTTTAAAGCATATAAGTTCAGTTCATAAAAATACCATGTAATAAAGAAAAGCGAAATACAAGATTACTCCAACTATTCATGACCAAATAATGGAAATCGAATTTTAAAAAATTGGCCTTGTATTGGAATTTAATATATTTACCTAAACTCGGTTTTTAAAAATTCAGTATAATACAATGAAAATAAAAAATCCTCCGCATTTATTTTTAGAGCTGCATAAAAAATATAACAACAAAATATACGTTTTGAAGATCCCTGTATTTTTTAATATTAGTTTTATTTGATTGAAATGAAATTAAATAGCAAAGCGAAGTTATAGGCTGAAACTATTTAGGAGTGCTTTGTGAAAGGATTGATTTTATACACAAACCATTTGGTACCCCATTGGACTTTAAAGCATATAAATTCCGTTCATAAAAATACCCTATAATAAAGACAAACGAAACACAAGATTACTCCAACTATTCATGACCAAATGGTGGGCATCAAATTCTAAAAAGTTGGTCGTGTATTGGAATTTAATATATTTACGTAAACTCGGTTTTTACAAATTCAGTATAATACAATGAAAACAAAAAATCCTCCGCGTCTATTTCTAGAGCTGCATACAAAAATATAACAACAAAAATAATCGTTTTGAACATCCTTGTATTTTTTAATATTAGTTTTATTTGAATGAAATGAAATTAAATAGCAAAACGAAGTTATAAGCTGAAACAATTTAGGAGTGCTTTGTGAAAGGATTGATTTTATACTCAAACCATTTGGTACCTCATTGCACTTTAAAGCATATAAATTCCGTTCATAAAAATACCATATAAAAAAGAGAAACGAAACACAGGATTAAGGCAACTTTTCACGACCAAATGATGCAAATCAAATTTTAAAAAATTGGCATTGTATTGAAATTTAATATATTTACGTAAACTCGGTTTTTAAAAATTCAGTATAATACAATGAAAATAAAAAATCCTCCGCATTTATTTTTAGAGCTGCATAAAAAATATAACAACAAAATATACGTTTTGAAGATCCCTGTATTTTTTAATATTAGTTTTATTTGATTGAAATGAAATTAAATAGCAAAGCGAAGTTATAGGCTGAAACTATTTAGGAGTGCTTTGTGAAAGGATTGATTTTATACACAAACCATTTGGTACCCCATTGGACTTTAAAGCATATAAATTCCGTTCATAAAAATACCCTATAATAAAGAAAAGCGAAATACAAGATTACTCCAACTATTCATGACCAAATAATGGAAATCGAATTTTAAAAAATTGGCCTTGTATTGGAATTTAATATATTTACCTAAACTCGGTTTTTAAAAATTCAGTATAATACAATGAAAATAAAAAATCCTCCGCATTTATTTTTAGAGCTGCATAAAAAATATAACAACAAAATATACGTTTTGAAGATCCCTGTATTTTTTAATATTAGTTTTATTTGATTGAAATGAAATTAAATAGCAAAGCGAAGTTATAGGCTGAAACTATTTAGGAGTGCTTTGTGAAAGGATTGATTTTATACACAAACCATTTGGTACCCCATTGGACTTTAAAGCATATAAATTCCGTTCATAAAAATACCCTATAATAAAGACAAACGAAACACAAGATTACTCCAACTATTCATGACCAAATGGTGGGCATCAAATTCTAAAAAGTTGGTCGTGTATTGGAATTTAATATATTTACGTAAACTCGGTTTTTACAAATTCAGTATAATACAATGAAAACAAAAAATCCTCCGCGTCTATTTCTAGAGCTGCATACAAAAATATAACAACAAAAATAATCGTTTTGAACATCCTTGTATTTTTTAATATTAGTTTTATTTGAATGAAATGAAATTAAATAGCAAAACGAAGTTATAAGCTGAAACTATTTAGGAGTGCTTTGTGAAAGAATTGATTTTATACACAAACCATTTGGTACCCCATTGGACTTTAAAGCATATAAATTCAGTTCATAAAAATACCATATAATAAAGAGAAACTAAACAAAAAATTACGGTAACTAGTCACGACCAAATGATGGAAATCGAATTCTAAAAAATTGGTCGTGTATTGGAATTTAGTATATTTACGTAAACTTGGTTTTTAAAAATTCAGTATAATACAATGAAAACAAAAAATCCTCCGCATCTATTTTTAGAGCTGCGTACAAAAATATAACAACGAAATAAATCGTTTTGAACATCCTTGTATTTTTTAATATTAGTTTTATTTGAATGAAATGAAATTAAATAGCAAAGCGAAGTTATAGGCTGAAACTATTTAGGAGTGCTTTGTGAAAGGATTGATTTTATACACAAACCATTTGGTACCCCATTGGACTTTAAAGCATATAAATTCCGTTCATAAAAATACCCTATAATAAAGACAAACGAAACACAAGATTACTCCAACTATTCATGACCAAATGGTGGGCATCAAATTCTAAAAAGTTGGTCGTGTATTGGAATTTAATATATTTACGTAAACTCGGTTTTTACAAATTCAGTATAATACAATGAAAACAAAAAATCCTCCGCATCTATTTCTAGAGCTGCATAAAAAATATAACAACAAAAATAATCGTTTTGAACATCCTTGTATTTTTTAATATTAGTTTTATTTGAATGAAATGAAATTAAATAGCAAAACGAAGTTATAAGCTGAAACAATTTAGGAGTGCTTTGTGAAAGGATTGATTTTATACACAAACCATCTGGTACCCCATTGGACTTTAAAGCATATAAATTCCGTTCATATAAATACCATATAATAAAGAGAAACGAAACACAAGATTACGGCAACTATTCATGACCAAATGGTGGGCATCAAATTCTAAAAAATTGGTCGTGTATTGGAATTTAGTATATTTACGTAAACTTGGTTTTTAAAAATTCAGTATAATACAATGAAAACAAAAAATCCTCCGCATCTATTTTTAGAGCTGCGTACAAAAATATAACAACGAAATAAATCGTTTTGAACATCCTTGTATTTTTTAATATTAGTTTTATTTGAATGAAATGAAGTTAAATAGCAAAACGAAGTTATAAGCTGAAACTATTTAGGAGTGCTTTGTGAAAGGATTGATTTTATACACAAACCCATTGGTACCCCATTAAACTTTAAAGCATATAAGTTCAGTTCATAAAAATACCATGTAATAAAGAAAAGCGAAATACAAGATTACTCCAACTATTCATGACCAAATAATGGAAATCGAATTTTAAAAAATTGGCCTTGTATTGGAATTTAATATATTTACCTAAACTCGGTTTTTAAAAATTCAGTATAATACAATGAAAATAAAAAATCCTCCGCATTTATTTTTAGAGCTGCATAAAAAATATAACAACAAAATATACGTTTTGAAGATCCCTGTATTTTTTAATATTAGTTTTATTTGATTGAAATGAAATTAAATAGGAAAGCGAAGTTATAGGCTGAAACTATTTAGGAGTGCTTTGTGAAAGGATTGATTTTATACACAAACCATTTGGTACCCCATTGGACTTTAAAGCATATAAATTCCGTTCATAAAAATACCCTATAATAAAGACAAACGAAACACAAGATTACTCCAACTATTCATGACCAAATGGTGGGCATCAAATTCTAAAAAGTTGGTCGTGTATTGGAATTTAATATATTTACGTAAACTCGGTTTTTACAAATTCAGTATAATACAATGAAAACAAAAAATCCTCCGCGTCTATTTCTAGAGCTGCATACAAAAATATAACAACAAAAATAATCGTTTTGAACATCCTTGTATTTTTTAATATTAGTTTTATTTGAATGAAATGAAATTAAATAGCAAAACGAAGTTATAAGCTGAAACAATTTAGGAGTGCTTTGTGAAAGGATTGATTTTATACTCAAACCATTTGGTACCTCATTGCACTTTAAAGCATATAAATTCCGTTCATAAAAATACCATATAAAAAAGAGAAACGAAACACAGGATTAAGGCAACTTTTCACGACCAAATGATGCAAATCAAATTTTAAAAAATTGGCATTGTATTGAAATTTAATATATTTACGTAAACTCGGTTTTTAAAAATTCAGTATAATACAATGAAAATAAAAAATCCTTCGCATCTATTTCTAGAGCTGCATACAAAAATATAACAACGAAAATAATCGTTTTGAACATCCTTGTATTTTTTAATATTAGTTTTATTTGAATGAAATGAAATTAAAAGAAAAACCAGGTTATAAGCTGAAACTATTTAGGAGTGCTTTGTGAAAGAATTGATTTTATACACAAACCATTTGGTACCCCATTGGACTTTAAAGCATATAAATTCAGTTCATAAAAATACCATATAATAAAGAGAAACTAAACAAAAAATTACGGTAACTAGTCACGACCAAATGATGGAAATCGAATTTTAAAAAATTGGCCTTGTATTGGAATTTAATATATTTACCTAAACTCGGTTTTTAAAAATTCAGTATAATACAATGAAAACAAAAAATCCTCCGCATCTCTTTTTAGAGCTGCATACAAAAATATAACAACGAAAATAATCGTTTTGAACATCCTTGTATTTTTTAATATTAGTTTTATTTGAATGAAATGAAATTAGAAGCAAAACGAAGTTATAAGCTGAAACTATTTAGGAGTGCTTTGTGAAAGGATTGATTTTATACACAAACCAATTGGTACCCCATTGGACTTTAAAGCATATAAGTTCAGTTCATAAAAATACCATATAATAAAGAAAAGCGAAATACAAGATTACGGCAACTATTCATGACCAAATAATGGAAATCGAATTTTAAAAAATTGGCCTTGTATTGGAATTTAATATATTTACCTAAACTCGGTTTTTAAAAATTCAGTATAATACAATGAAAACAAAAAATCCTCCGCATCTATTTTTAGAGCTGCATACAAAAATATAACAACGAAATATACGTTTTGAACATCATTGTATTTTTTAATATAAGTTTTATTTGATTAAAATGAAATTAAATAGCAAAGCGAAGTTATAGGCTGAAACTATTTAGGAGTGCTTTGTGAAAGGATTGATTTTATACACAAACCATTTGGTACCCCATTGGACTTTAAAGCATATAAATTAAGTTCATAAAAATACCATATAACAAAGAGAAACGAAACACAAGATTACTACAACTATTCATGACCAAATGGTGGGCATCACATTCTAAAAAATTGGTTGTGTATTGGAATTTACAATATTTATGTTAACTCGGTTTTTAAAAATTCAGTATAATACAATGAAAACAAAAAATCCTCCGCATCTATTTCTAGAGCTGCATACAAAAATATAACAACGAAAATAATCGTTTTGGACATCCTTGTATTTTTTAATATTAGTTTTATTTGAATGAAATGAAGTTAAATAGCAAAACGAAGTTATAAGCTGAAACTATTTAGGAGTGCTTTGTGAAAGAATTGATTTTATACACAAACCATTTGGTACCCCATTGGACTTTAAAGCATATAAATTAAGTTCATAAAAATACCATAAAATAAAGAAAAGCGAAACACAAGATTACGGCAACTATTCATGACCAAATGGTGGGCATCAAATTCTAAAAAATTTGTCGTGTACTGGAATTTAGTATATTTACGTGAACGCGGTTTTTAAAAATTCAGTATAATACAATGAAAACAAAAAATCCTCCGCATCTATTTTTAGAGCTGCATAAAAAATATAGCAACGAAATATACGTTTTGAACATCACTGTCTTTTTTAACATTAGATTTATTTGAATGAAATCAAATTAAATAGCAAAACAAAGTTATAAGCTGAAACTATTTAGGAGTGCTTTGTAAAAGGATTGGTTTTATACACAAACCATTTGGTACCCCATTGGACTTTAAAACACATAAATTAAGTTCATAAAAATACCATATAACAAAGAGAAACGAAACACAAGATTACTTCAACTATTCATGACCAAATGGTGGGCATCACATTCTAAAAAATTGGTTGTGTATTGGAATTTACAATATTTACGTAAACTCGGTTTTTAAAAATTCAGTATAATACAATGAAAACAAAAAATCCTCCGCATCTATTTCTAGAGCTGCATACAAAAATATAACAACGAAAATAATCGTTTTGGACATCCTTGTATTTTTTAATATTAGTTTTATTTGAATGAAATGAAATTAAAAGCAAAACGAAGTTATAAGCTGAAACTATTTAGGAGTGCTTTGTGAAAGAATTGATTTTATACACAAACCATTTGGTACCCCATTGGACTTTAAAGCATATAAATTAAGTTCATAAAAATACCATAAAATAAAGAAAAGCGAAACACAAGATTACGGCAACTATTCATGACCAAATGGTGGGCATCAAATT
This sequence comes from Anthrax anthrax, assembly GCA_963971155.1. Lineage (NCBI taxonomy): Eukaryota > Metazoa > Arthropoda > Insecta > Diptera > Bombyliidae > Anthrax > Anthrax anthrax. Next base: position 2,028,423 of record OZ020122.1, read on the forward strand.
CTAAAAAATTTGTCGTGTACTGGAATTTAGTATATTTATGTAAACTCGGTTTTTAAAAATTCAGTATAATACAATGAAAACAAAAAATCCTCCGCATCTATTTTTAGAGCTGCATAAAAAATATAGCAACGAAATATACGTTTTGAACATCACTGTCTTTTTTAACATTAGATTTATTTGAATGAAATCAAATTAAATAGCAAAACAAAGTTATAAGCTGAAACTATTTAGGAGTGCTTTGTAAAAGGATTGGTTTTATACACAAACCATTTGGTACCCCATTGGACTTTAAAACACATAAATTAAGTTCATAAAAATACCATATAACAAAGAGAAACGAAACACAAGATTACTTCAACTATTCATGACCAAATGGTGGGCATCACATTCTAAAAAATTGGTTGTGTATTGGAATTTACAATATTTACGTAAACTCGGTTTTTAAAAATTCAGTATAATACAATGAAAACAAAAAATCCTCCGCATCTATTTCTAGAGCTGCATACAAAAATATAACAACGAAAATAATCGTTTTGGACATCCTTGTATTTTTTAATATTAGTTTTATTTGAATGAAATGAAATTAAAAGCAAAACGAAGTTATAAGCTGAAACTATTTAGGAGTGCTTTGTGAAAGAATTGATTTTATACACAAACCATTTGGTACCCCATTGGACTTTAAAGCATATAAATTCAGTTCATAAAAATACCATAAAATAAGGAAAAGCGAAACACAAGATTACTCCAACTATTCATGACCAAATGGTGGGCATCAAATTCTAAAAAATTTGTCGTGGCCTGGAATTTAGTATATTTACGTGAACGCGGTTTTTAAAAATTCAGTATAATATAATGAAAATAAAAAATCCTTCGCATCTATTTTTAGAGCGGCATACAAAAATATAACAACGAAAATAATCGTTTTGAACATCCTTGTATTTTTTAATATTAGTTTTATTTAAATGAAATGAAATTAAATAGCAAAACAAAGTTATAAGCTGAAACTATTTAGGAGTGCTTTGTAAAAGGATTGGTTTTATACACAAACCATTTGGTACCCCATTGGACTTTAAAGCATATAAATTAAGTTCATAAAAATACCATATAACAAAGAGAAACGAAACACAAGATTACTTCAACTATTCATGACCAAATGGTGGGCATCACATTCTAAAAAATTGGTTGTGTATTGGAATTTACAATATTTATGTTAAGTCGGTTTTTAAAAATTCAGTATAATACAATGAAAACAAAAAATCCTCCGCATCTATTTCTAGAGCTGCATACAAAAATATAACAACGAAAATAATCGTTTTGAACATCCTTGTATTTTTTAATATTAGTTTTATTTAATTGAAATGAAGTTAAATAGCAAAACGAAGTTATAAGCTGAAACTATTTAGGAGTGCTTTGCGAAAGAATTGATTTTATACACAAACCATTTGGTACCCCATTGGACTTTAAAGCATATAAATTCAGTTCATAAAAATACCATAAAATAAGGAAAAGCGAAACACAAGATTACTCCAACTATTCATGACCAAATGGTGGGCATCACATTCTAAAAAATTGGTTGTGTATTGGAATTTACAATATTTACCTAAACTCGGTTTTTAAAAATTCAGTATAATACAATGAAAACAAAAAATCCTCCGCATCTATTTTTAGAGCTGCATACAAAAATATAACAACGAAAATAATCGTTTTGAACATCCTTGTATTTTTTAATATTAGTTTTATTTAATTGAAATGAAGTTAAATAGCAAAACGAAGTTATAAGCTGAAACTATTTAGGAGTGCTTTGTGAAAGGATTGATTTTATACACAAACCAATTGGTACCCCATTGGACTTTAAAGCATATATGTTCAGTTCATAAAAATACCATATAATAAAGAAAAGCGAAATACAAGATTACGGCAACTATTCATGACCAAATAATGGAAATCGAATTTTAAAAAATTGGCCTTGTATTGGAATTTAATATATTTACGTAAACTCGGTTTTTAAAAATTCAGTATAATACAATGAAAACAAAAAATCCTCCGCATCTATTTTTAGAGCTGCATAAAAAATATAACAATGAAATATACGTTTTGAACATCATTGTATTTTTTAATATAAGTTTTATTTGATTAAAATGAAATTAAATAGCAAAGCGAAGTTTTAGGCTGAAACTATTTAGGAGTGCTTTGTGAAAGGATTGATTTTATACACAAACCATTTGGTACCCCATTGGACTTTAAAGCATATAAGTTCAGTTCATAAAAATACCATATAATAAAGAGAAACTAAACACAAAATTACGGTAACTAGTCACGACCAAATGATGGAAATCGAATTTTAAAAAATTGGCCTTGTATTGGAATTTAATATATTTACCTAAACCCGGTTTTTAAAAATTCAGTATAATACAATGAAAACAAAAAATCCTCCGCATCTATTTTTAGAGCTGCATACAAAAATATAACAACGAAAATAATCGTTTTGGACATCCTTGTATTTTTTAATATTAGTTTTATTTGAATGAAATGAAATTAAAAGCAAAACGAAGTTATAAGCTGAAACTATTTAGGAGTGCTTTGTGAAAGAATTGATTTTATACACAAACCATTTGGTACCCCATTGGACTTTAAAGCATATAAATTCAGTTCATAAAAATACCATAAAATAAGGAAAAGCGAAACACAAGATTACTCCAACTATTCATGACCAAATGGTGGGCATCAAATTCTAAAAAATTGGTCGTGTATTGGAATTTACAATATTTATGTAAACTCGGTTTTTAAAAATTCAGTATAATACAATGAAAACAAAAAATCCTCCGCATCTATTTTTAGAGCTGCATAAAAAATATAACAATGAAATATACGTTTTGAACATCATTGTATTTTTTAATATAAGTTTTATTTGATTAAAATGAAATTAAATAGCAAAGCGAAGTTATAGGCTGAAACTATTTAGGAGTGCTTTGTGAAAGGATTGATTTTATACACAAACCATTTGCTACCCCATTGGACTTTAAAGCATATAAATTCAGTTCATAAAAATACCATATAATAAAGAGAAACTAAACACAAAATTACGGTAACTAGTCACGAACAAATGATGGAAATCGAATTTTAAAAAATTGGCCTTGTATTGGAATTTAATATATTTACCTAAACTCGGTTTTTAAAAATTCAGTATAATACAATGAAAACAAAAAATCCTCCGCATCTATTTTTAGAGCTGCATACAAAAATATAACAACGAAAATAATCGTTTTGAACATCCTTGTATTTTTTAATATTAGTTTTATTTGAATGAAATGAAATTAAAAGCAAAACAAAGATATAAGCTGAAACTATTTAGGAGTGCTTTGTGAAAGGATTGATTTTATACACAAACCATTTGGTACCCCATTGGACTTTAAAGCATATAAATTCAGTTCATAAAAATACCCTATAATGAAGAGAAACGAAACACAAGATTACTCCAACTATTCATGACCAAATGGTGGGCATCAAATTCTAAAAAGTTGGTCGTGTATTGGAATTTAATATATTTACGTAAACTCGGTTTTTACAAATTCAGTATAATACAATGAAAACAAAAAATCCTCCGCATCTATTTCTAGAGCTGCATACAAAAATATAACAACAAAAATAAACGTTTTGAACATCCTTGTATTTTTTAATATTAGTTTTATTTGAATGAAATGAAATTAAATAGCAAAACGAAGTTATAAGCTGAAACAATTTAGGAGTGCTTTGTGAAAGGATTGATTTTATACACAAACCATCTGGTACCCCATTGGACTTTAAAGCATATAAATTCCGTTCATATAAATACCATATAATAAAGAGAAACGAAACACAAGATTACGGCAACTATTCATGACCAAATGGTGGGCATCAAATTCTAAAAAATTGGTCGTGTATTGGAATTTAGTATATTTACGTAAACTTGGTTTTTAAAAATTCAGTATAATACAATGAAAACAAAAAATCCTCCGCATCTATTTTTAGAGCTGCGTACAAAAATATAACAACGAAATAAATCGTTTTGAACATCCTTGTATTTTTTAATATTAGTTTTATTTGAATGAAATGAAGTTAAATAGCAAAACGAAGTTATAAGCTGAAACTATTTAGGAGTGCTTTGTGAAAGGATTGATTTTATACACAAACCCATTGGTACCCCATTAAACTTTAAAGCATATAAGTTCAGTTCATAAAAATACCATGTAATAAAGAAAAGCGAAATACAAGATTACTCCAACTATTCATGACCAAATAATGGAAATCGAATTTTAAAAAATTGGCCTTGTATTGGAATTTAATATATTTACCTAAACTCGGTTTTTAAAAATTCAGTATAATACAATGAAAATAAAAAATCCTCCGCATTTATTTTTAGAGCTGCATAAAAAATATAACAACAAAATATACGTTTTGAAGATCCCTGTATTTTTTAATATTAGTTTTATTTGATTGAAATGAAATTAAATAGCAAAGCGAAGTTATAGGCTGAAACTATTTAGGAGTGCTTTGTGAAAGGATTGATTTTATACACAAACCATTTGGTACCCCATTGGACTTTAAAGCATATAAATTCCGTTCATAAAAATACCCTATAATAAAGACAAACGAAACACAAGATTACTCCAACTATTCATGACCAAATGGTGGGCATCAAATTCTAAAAAGTTGGTCGTGTATTGGAATTTAATATATTTACGTAAACTCGGTTTTTACAAATTCAGTATAATACAATGAAAACAAAAAATCCTCCGCGTCTATTTCTAGAGCTGCATACAAAAATATAACAACAAAAATAATCGTTTTGAACATCCTTGTATTTTTTAATATTAGTTTTATTTGAATGAAATGAAATTAAATAGCAAAACGAAGTTATAAGCTGAAACAATTTAGGAGTGCTTTGTGAAAGGATTGATTTTATACTCAAACCATTTGGTACCTCATTGCACTTTAAAGCATATAAATTCCGTTCATAAAAATACCATATAAAAAAGAGAAACGAAACACAGGATTACGGCAACTTTTCACGACCAAATGATGCAAATCAAATTTTAAAAAATTGGCATTGTATTGAAATTTAATATATTTACGTAAACTCGGTTTTTAAAAATTCAGTATAATACAATGAAAATAAAAAATCCTTCGCATCTATTTCTAGAGCTGCATACAAAAATATAACAACGAAAATAATCGTTTTGAACATCCTTGTATTTTTTAATATTAGTTTTATTTGAATGAAATGAAATTAAAAGAAAAACCAGGTTATAAGCTGAAACTATTTAGGAGTGCTTTGTGAAAGAATTGATTTTATACACAAACCATTTGGTACCCCATTGGACTTTAAAGCATATAAATTCAGTTCATAAAAATACCATATAATAAAGAGAAACTAAACACAAAATTACGGTAACTAGTCACGACCAAATGATGGAAATCGAATTTTAAAAAATTGGCCTTGTATTGGAATTTAATATATTTACCTAAACTCGGTTTTTAAAAATTCAGTATAATACAATGAAAACAAAAAATCCTCCGCATCTCTTTTTAGAGCTGCATACAAAAATATAACAACGAAAATAATCGTTTTGAACATCCTTGTATTTTTTAATATTAGTTTTATTTGAATGAAATGAAATTAGAAGCAAAACGAAGTTATAAGCTGAAACTATTTAGGAGTGCTTTGTGAAAGGATTGATTTTATACACAAACCAATTGGTACCCCATTGGACTTTAAAGCATATAAGTTCAGTTCATAAAAATACCATATAATAAAGAAAAGCGAAATACAAGATTACGGCAACTATTCATGACCAAATAATGGAAATCGAATTTTAAAAAATTGGCCTTGTATTGGAATTTAATATATTTACCTAAACTCGGTTTTTAAAAATTCAGTATAATACAATGAAAACAAAAAATCCTCCGCATCTATTTTTAGAGCTGCATACAAAAATATAACAACGAAATATACGTTTTGAACATCATTGTATTTTTTAATATAAGTTTTATTTGATTAAAATGAAATTAAATAGCAAAGCGAAGTTATAGGCTGAAACTATTTGGGAGTGCTTTGTGAAAGGATTGATTTTATACACAAACCATTTGGTACCCCATTGGACTTTAAAGCATATAAATTAAGTTCATAAAAATACCATATAACAAAGAGAAACGAAACACAAGATTACTTCAACTATTCATGACCAAATGGTGGGCATCACATTCTAAAAAATTGGTTGTGTATTGGAATTTACAATATTTATGTTAACTCGGTTTTTAAAAATTCAGTATAATACAATGAAAACAAAAAATCCTCCGCATCTATTTCTAGAGCTGCATACAAAAATATAACAACGAAAATAATCGTTTTGGACATCCTTGTATTTTTTAATATTAGTTTTATTTGAATGAAATGAAGTTAAATAGCAAAACGAAGTTATAAGCTGAAACTATTTAGGAGTGCTTTGTGAAAGAATTGATTTTATACACAAACCATTTGGTACCCCATTGGACTTTAAAGCATATAAATTAAGTTCATAAAAATACCATAAAATAAAGAAAAGCGAAACACAAGATTACGGCAACTATTCATGACCAAATGGTGGGCATCAAATTCTAAAAAATTTGTCGTGTACTGGAATTTAGTATATTTACGTGAACGCGGTTTTTAAAAATTCAGTATAATACAATGAAAACAAAAAATCCTCCGCATCTATTTTTAGAGCTGCATAAAAAATATAGCAACGAAATATACGTTTTGAACATCACTGTCTTTTTTAACATTAGATTTATTTGAATGAAATCAAATTAAATAGCAAAACAAAGTTATAAGCTGAAACTATTTAGGAGTGCTTTGTAAAAGGATTGGTTTTATACACAAACCATTTGGTACCCCATTGGACTTTAAAACACATAAATTAAGTTCATAAAAATACCATATAACAAAGAGAAACGAAACACAAGATTACTTCAACTATTCATGACCAAATGGTGGGCATCACATTCTAAAAAATTGGTTGTGTATTGGAATTTACAATATTTATGTTAACTCGGTTTTTAAAAATTCAGTATAATACAATGAAAACAAAAAATCCTCCGCATCTATTTCTAGAGCTGCATACAAAAATATAACAACGAAAATAATCGTTTTGGACATCCTTGTATTTTTTAATATTAGTTTTATTTGAATGAAATGAAATTAAAAGCAAAACGAAGTTATAAGCTGAAACTATTTAGGAGTGCTTTGTGAAAGAATTGATTTTATACACAAACCATTTGGTACCCCATTGGACTTTAAAGCATATAAATTCAGTTCATAAAAATACCATAAAATAAGGAAAAGCGAAACACAAGATTACTCCAACTATTCATGACCAAATGGTGGGCATCAAATTCTAAAAAATTTGTCGTGGCCTGGAATTTAGTATATTTACGTGAACGCGGTTTTTAAAAATTCAGTATAATATAATGAAAATAAAAAATCCTTCGCATCTATTTTTAGAGCGGCATACAAAAATATAACAACGAAAATAATCGTTTTGAACATCCTTGTATTTTTTAATATTAGTTTTATTTGAATGAAATGAAATTAAATAGCAAAACAAAGTTATAAGCTGAAACTATTTAGGAGTGCTTTGTAAAAGGATTGATTTTATACACAAACCATTTGGTACCCCATTGGACTTTAAAGCATATAAATTAAGTTCATAAAAATACCATATAACAAAGAGAAACGAAACACAAGATTACTTCAACTATTCATGACCAAATGGTGGGCATCACATTCTAAAAAATTGGTTGTGTATTGGAATTTACAATATTTATGTTAAGTCGGTTTTTAAAAATTCAGTGTAATACAATGAAAACAAAAAATCCTCCGCATCTATTTCTAGAGCTGCATACAAAAATATAACAACGAAAATAATCGTTTTGGACATCCTTGTATTTTTTAATATTAGTTTTATTTGAATGAAATGAAATTAAAAGCAAAACGAAGTTATAAGCTGAAACTATTTAGGAGTGCTTTGTGAAAGAATTGATTTTATACACAAACCATTTGGTACCCCATTGGACTTTAAAGCATATAAATTAAGTTCATAAAAATACCATAAAATAAAGAAAAGCGAAACACAAGATTACGGCAACTATTCATGACCAAATGGTGGGCATCAAATTCTAAAAAATTTGTCGTGTACTGGAGTTTAGTATATTTACGTGAACGCGGTTTTTAAAAATTCAGTATAATACAATGAAAACAAAAAATCCTCCGCATCTATTTTTAGAGCTGCATAAAAAATATAGCAACGAAATATACGTTTTGAACATCACTGTCTTTTTTAACATTAGATTTATTTAAATGAAATCAAATTAAATAGCAAAACAAAGTTATAAGCTGAAACTATTTAGGAGTGCTTTGTAAAAGGATTGGTTTTATACACAAACCATTTGGTACCCCATTGGACTTTAAAACACATAAATTAAGTTCATAAAAATACCATATAACAAAGAGAAACGAAACACAAGATTACTTCAACTATTCATGACCAAATGGTGGGCATCACATTCTAAAAAATTGGTTGTGTATTGGAATTTACAATATTTATGTTAAGTCGGTTTTTAAAAATTCAGTATAATACAATGAAAACAAAAAATCCTCCGCATCTATTTCTAGAGCTGCATACAAAAATATAACAACGAAAATAATCGTTTTGGACATCCTTGTATTTTTTAATATTAGTTTTATTTGAATGAAATGAAATTAAAAGCAAAACGAAGTTATAAGCTGAAACTATTTAGGAGTGCTTTGTGAAAGAATTGATTTTATACACAAACCATTTGGTACCCCATTGGACTTTAAAGCATATAAATTCAGTTCATAAAAATACCATAAAATAAGGAAAAGCGAAACACAAGATTACTCCAACTATTCATGACCAAATGGTGGGCATCAAATTCTAAAAAATTTGTCGTGGCCTGGAATTTAGTATATTTACGTGAACGCGGTTTTTAAAAATTCAGTATAATATAATGAAAATAAAAAATCCTTCGCATCTATTTTTAGAGCGGCATACAAAAATATAACAACGAAAATAATCGTTTTGAACATCCTTGTATTTTTTAATATTAGTTTTATTTGAATGAAATGAAATTAAATAGCAAAACAAAGTTATAAGCTGAAACTATTTAGGAGTGCTTTGTAAAAGGATTGATTTTATACACAAACCATTTGGTACCCCATTGGACTTTAAAGCATATAAATTAAGTTCATAAAAATACCATATAACAAAGAGAAACGAAACACAAGATTACTTCAACTATTCATGACCAAATGGTGGGCATCACATTCTAAAAAATTGGTTGTGTATTGGAACTTACAATATTTATGTTAAGTCGGTTTTTAAAAATTCAGTATAATACAATGAAAACAAAAAATCCTCCGCATCTATTTCTAGAGCTGCATACAAAAATATAACAACGAAAATAATCGTTTTGGACATCCTTGTATTTTTTAATATTAGTTTTATTTGAATGAAATGAAATTAAAAGCAAAACGAAGTTATAAGCTGAAACTATTTAGGAGTGCTTTGTGAAAGAATTGATTTTATACACAAACCATTTGGTACCCCATTGGACTTTAAAGCATATAAATTCAGTTCATAAAAATACCATAAAATAAGGAAAAGCGAAACACAAGATTACTCCAACTATTCATGACCAAATGGTGGGCATTACATTCTAAAAAATTGGTTGTGTATTGGAATTTACAATATTTACCTAAACTCGGTTTTTAAAAATTCAGTATAATACAATGAAAACAAAAAATCCTCCGCATCTATTTTTAGAGCTGCATACAAAAATATAACAACGAAAATAATCGTTTTGAACATCCTTGTATTTTTTAATATTAGTTTTATTTAATTGAAATGAAGTTAAATAGCAAAACGAAGTTATAAGCTGAAACTATTTAGGAGTGCTTTGTGAAAGGATTGATTTTATACACAAACCAATTGGTACCCCATTGGACTTTAAAGCATATATGTTCAGTTCATAAAAATACCATATAATAAAGAAAAGCGAAATACAAGATTACGGCAACTATTCATGACCAAATAATGGAAATCGAATTTTAAAAAATTGGCCTTGTATTGGAATTTAATATATTTACGTAAACTCGGTTTTTAAAAATTCAGTATAATACAATGAAAACAAAAAATCCTCCGCATCTATTTTTAGAGCTGCATAAAAAATATAACAATGAAATATACGTTTTGAACATCATTGTATTTTTTAATATAAGTTTTATTTGATTAAAATGAAATTAAATAGCAAAGCGAAGTTATAGGCTGAAACTATTTAGGAGTGCTTTGTGAAAGGATTGATTTTATACACAAACCATTTGGTACCCCATTGGACTTTAAAGCATATAAATTCAGTTCATAAAAATACCATATAATAAAGAGAAACTAAACACAAAATTACGGTAACTAGTCACGACCAAATGATGGAAATCGAATTTTAAAAAATTGGCCTTGTATTGGAATTTAATATATTTACCTAAACTCGGTTTTTAAAAATTCAGTATAATACAATGAAAACAAAAAATCCTCCGCATCTATTTTTAGAGCTGCATACAAAAATATAACAACGAAAATAATCGTTTTGGACATCCTTGTATTTTTTAATATTAGTTTTATTTGAATGAAATGAAATTAAAAGCAAAACGAAGTTATAGGCTGAAACTATTTAGGAGTGCTTTGTGAAAGAATTGATTTTATACACAAACCATTTGGTACCCCATTGGACTTTAAAGCATATAAATTCAGTTCATAAAAATACCATAAAATAAGGAAAAGCGAAACACAAGATTACTCCAACTATTCATGACCAAATGGTGGGCATCAAATTCAAAAAAATTGGTCGTGTATTGGAATTTACAATATTTATGTAAACTCGGTTTTTAAAAATTCAGTATAATACAATGAAAACAAAAAATCCTCCGCATCTATTTTTAGAGCTGCATAAAAAATATAACAACGAAATTTACGTTTTGAACATCACTGTCTTTTTTAACATTAGATTTATTTGAATGAAATCAAATTAAATAGCAAAACAAAGTTATAAGCTGAAACTATTTAGGAGTGCTTTGTAAAAGGATTGGTTTTATACACAAACCATTTGGTACCCCATTGGACTTTAAAGCATATAAATTCAGTTCATAAAAATACCATAAAATAAGGAAAAGCGAAACACAAGATTACTCCAACTATTCATGACCAAATGGTGGGCATCAAATTCAAAAAAATTGGTCGTGTATTGGAATTTACAATATTTATGTAAACTCGGTTTTTAAAAATTCAGTATAATACAATGAAAACAAAAAATCCTCCGCATCTATTTTTAGAGCTGCATAAAAAATATAACAATGAAATATACGTTTTGAACATCATTGTATTTTTTAATATAAGTTTTATTTGATTAAAATGAAATTAAATAGCAAAACAAAGTTATAAGCTGAAACTATTTAGGAGTGCTTTGTGAAAGGATTGATTTTATACACAAACCATTTGGTACCCCATTGGACTTTAAAGCATATAAATTCAGTTCATAAAAATACCATATAATAAAGAGAAACTAAACACAAAATTACGGTAACTAGTCACGACCAAATGATGGAAATCGAATTTTAAAAAATTGGCCTTGCATTGGAATTTAATATATTTACCTAAACTCGGTTTTTAAAAATTCAGTATAATACAATGAAAACAAAAAATCCTCCGCAACTATTTTTAGAGCTGCATACAAAAATATAACAACGAAAATAATCGTTTTGAACATCCTTGTATTTTTTAATATTAGTTTTATTTGAATGAAATGAAATTAAAAGAAAAACGAGGTTATAAGCTGAAACTATTTAGGAGTGCTTTGTGAAAGAATTGATTTTATACTCAAACCATTTGGTACCTCATTGGACTTTAAAGCATATAAATTCAGTTCATAAAAATACCATATAAAAAAGAGAAACGAAACACAGGATTACGGCAACTATTCACGACCAAATGATGCAAATCAAATTTTAAAAAATTGGTCGTGTATTGGAATTTACTATATTTACGTAAACTCGTTTTTTAAGAATTCAGTATAATACAATGAAAATAAAAAATCCTTCGCATCTATTTCTAGAGCTGCATACAAAAATATAACAACGAAAATAATCGTTTTGAACATCCTTGTATTTTTTAATATTAGTTTTATTTGAATGAAATGAAATTAAAAGAAAAACGAGGTTATAAGCTGAAACTATTTAGGAGTGCTTTGTGAAAGAATTGATTTTATACACAAACCATTTGGTACCCCATTGGACTTTAAAGCATATAAATTCAGTTCATAAAAATACCATATAATAAAGAGAAACTAAACACAAAATTACGGTAACTAGTCACGACCAAATGATGGAAATCGAATTTTAAAAAATTGGCCTTGTATTGGAATTTAATATATTTACCTAAACTCGGTTTTTAAAAATTCAGTATAATACAATGAAAACAAAAAATCCTCCGCATCTATTTTTAGAGCTGCATACAAAAATATAACAACGAAATAAATCGTTTTGAACATCCTTGTATTTTTTAGTATTAGTTTTATTTGAATGAAATGAAGTTAAATAGCAAAACGAAGTTATAAGCTGAAACTATTTAGGAGTGCTTTGTGAAAGGATTGATTTTATACACAAACCCATTGGTACCCCATTAAACTTTAAAGCATATAAGTTCAGTTCATAAAAATACCATGTAATAAAGAAAAGCGAAATACAAGATTACTCCAACTATTCATGACCAAATAATGGAAATCGAATTTTAAAAAATTGGCCTTGTATTGGAATTTAATATATTTACCTAAACTCGGTTTTTAAAAATTCAGTATAATACAATGAAAATAAAAAATCCTCCGCATTTATTTTTAGAGCTGCATAAAAAATATAACAACAAAATATACGTTTTGAAGATCCCTGTATTTTTTAATATTAGTTTTATTTGAATGAAATGAAGTTAAATAGCAAAGCGAAGTTATAGGCTGAAACTATTTAGGAGTGCTTTGTGAAAGGATTGATTTTATACACAAACCATTTGGTACCCCATTGGATTTTAAAGCATATAAATTCCGTTCATAAAAATACCCTATAATAAAGAGAAACGAAACACAAGATTACTCCAACTATTCATGACCAAATGGTGAGCATCAAATTCTAAAAAGTTGGTCGTGTATTGGAATTTAATATATTTACGTAAACTCGGTTTTTACAAATTCAGTATAATACAATGAAAACAAAAAAATCCTCCGCATCTATTTCTAGAGCTGCATACAAAAATATAACAACAAAAATAATCGTTTTGAACATCCTTGTATTTTTTAATATTAGTTTTATTTGAATGAAATGAAATTAAATAGCAAAACGAAGTTATAAGCTGAAACTATTTAGGAGTGCTTTGTGAAAGGATTGATTTTATACACAAACCATATGGTACCCCATTGGACTTTAAAGCATATAAATTCAGTTCATATAAATACCATATAATAAAGAGAAACGAAACACAAGATTACTCCAACTATTCATGACCAAATGGTGGGCATCAAATTCTAAAAAATTGGTCGTGTATTGGAATTTAATATATTTACGTAAACTCGGTTTTTAAAAATTCAGTATAATACAATGAAAACAAAAAATCCTTCGCATCTATTTTGAGAGCTGCATACAAAAATATAACAACGAAATATACGTTTTGAACATCACTGTCTTTTTTAACATTAGTTTTATTTGAATGAAATGAAATTAAATAGCAAAACGAAATTATAAGCTGAAACTATTTAGGAGTGCTTTGTGAAAGGATTGATTTTATACTCAAACCATTTGGTACCCCATTGGACTTTAAAGCATATAAATTCAGTTCATAAAAATACCATATAATAAAGAAAAGCAAAACACAAGATTACGGCAACTATTCATGACCAAATGGTGGGCATCAAATTCTAAAAAATTGGTCGTGTATTGGAATTTAATATATTTACCTAAACTCGGTTTTTAAAAATTCAGTATAATACAATGAAAACAAAAAATCCTCCGCATCTATTTTTAGAGCTGCATAAAAAATATAACAACGAAATATACGTTTTGAACATCCCTGTCTTTTTTAACATTAGATTTATTTGAATGAAATGAAATTAAATAGCAAAACGAAGTTATAGGCTGAAACTATTTAGGAGTGCTTTGTGAAAGGATTGATTTTATACTCAAACCATTTGGTACCCCATTGGACTTTAAAGCATATAAATTCAGTTCATAAAAATACCATAAAATAAAGAAAAGCGAAACACAAGATTACTCCAACTATTCATGACCAAATGGTGGGCATCAAATTCTAAAAAATTGGTCGTGTATTGGAATTTAGTGTATTTACGTAAACTCGGTTTTTAAAAATTCAGTATAATACAATGAAAACAAAAAATCCTCCGCATCTATTTTTAGAGTTGCATAAAAAATATAACAACAAAATATACGTTTTGAACATCCCTGTCTTTTTTAACATTAGACATATTTGAATGAAATGAAATTAAATAGCAAAACGAAGTTATAGGCTGAAACTATTTAGGAGTGCTTTGTGAAAAGATTGATTTTATACTCAAACCATTTGGTACCCCATTGGACTTTAAAGCATATAAATTCCATTCATAAAAATACCATAAAATAAAGAAAAGCGAAACACAAGATTACTCCAACTATTCATGACCAAATGGTGGGCATCAAATTCTAAAAAATTGGTCGTGTATTGGAATTTACAATATTTACGTAAACTCGGTTTTTAAAAATTCAGTATACTACAATGAAAACAAAAAATCCTCCGCATCTATTTCTAGAGCTGCATACAAAAATTTAACAACGAAAATAATCGTTTTGAACATCCTTGTATTTTTTAATATTAGTTTTATTTGAATGAAATGAAATTAGAAGCAAAACGAAGTTATAAGCTGAAACTATTTAGGAGTGCTTTGTGAAAGAATTGATTTTATACACAAACCATTTGGTACCCCATTGGACTTTAAAGCATATAAATTCAGTTCATAAAAATACCATAAAATAAAGAAAAGCGAAACACAAGATTACTCCAACTATTCATGACCAAATGGTGGGCATCAAATTCTAAAAAATTGGTCGTGTGTTGGAATTTAGTATATTTACGTAAACTCGGTTTTTAAAAATTCAGTATAATACAATGAAAACAAAAAATCTTCCGCATCTATTTTTAGAGCTGCATAAAAAATATAACAACAAAATATACGTTTTGAACATCATTGTATTTTTTAATATAAGTTTTATTTGATTAAAATGAAATTAAATAGCAAAGCGAAGTTATAGGCTGAAACTATTTAGGAGTGCTTTGTGAAAGGATTGATTTTATACACAAACAATTTGGTACCCCATTGGACTTTAAAGCATATAAATTCAGTTCATAAAAATACCCTATAATGAAGAGAAACGAAACACAAAATTACGGTAGCTAGTCACGACCAAATGATAAAAATCGAATTTTAAAAAATTGGCCTTGTATTGGAATTTAATATATTTACCTAAACTCGGTTTTTAAAAATTCAGTATAATACAATGAAAACAAAAAATCCTCCGCATCTATTTTTAGAGCTGCATAAAAAATATAACAACGAAATATACGTTTTGAACATCACTGTCTTTTTTAACATTAGATTTATTTGAATGAAATGAAATTAAATAGCAAAACGGAGTTATAAGCTGAAACTATTTAGGAGTGCTTTGTAAAAGGATTGGTTTTATACACAAACCATTTGGTACCCCATTGGACTTTAAAGCATATAAATTAAGTTCATAAAAATACCATATAACAAAGAGAAACGAAACACAAGATTACTTCAACTATTCATGACCAAATGGTGGGCATCAAATTCTAAAAAATTGGTTGTGTATTGGAATTTACAATATTTATGTAAACTCGGTTTTTAAAAATTCAGTATAATACAATGAAAACAAAAAATCCTCCGCATCTATTTCTAGAGCTGCATACAAAAATATAACAACAAAAATAATCGTTTTGAACATCCTTGTATTTTTTAATATTAGTTTTATTTGAATGAAATGAAATTAAAAGAAAAACGAGGTTATAAGCTGAAACTATTTAGGAGTGCTTTGTGAAAGAATTGATTTTATACACAAACCATTTGGTACCCCATTGGACTTTAAAGCATATAAATTCAGTTCATAAAAATACCATACAATTAAGAAAAGCGAAACACAAGATTACGGCAACTTTTCATGACCAAATGGTGGGCATCAAATTCTAAAAAATTTGTCGTGTACTGGAATTTAGTATATTTACGTGAACGCGGTTTTTAAAAATTCAGTATAATACAATGAAAACAAAAAATCCTCCGCATCTATTTTTAGAGCTGCATAAAAAATATAACAACGAAATATACGTTTTGAACATCACTGTCTTTTTTAACATTAGATTTATTTGAATGAAATCAAATTAAATAGCAAAACGAAGTTATAAGCTGAAACTATTTAGGAGTGCTTTGTAAAAGGATTGGTTTTATACACAAACCATTTGGTACCCCATTGGACTTTAAAGCATATAAATGAAGTTCATAAAAATACCATATAACAAAGAGAAACGAAACACAAGATTACTTCAACTATTCATGACCAAATGGAGGGCATCACATTCTAAAAAATTGGTTGTGTATTGGAATTTACAATATTTATGTAAACTCGGTTTTTAAAAATTCAGTATAATACAATGAAAACAAAAAATTCCCCGCATCTATTTCTAGAGCTGCATACAAAAATATAACAACGAAAATAATCGTTTTGAACATCCTTGTATTTTTTAATATTAGTTTTATTTGAATGAAATGAAATTAAAAGCAAAACGAAGTTATAAGCTGAAACTATTTAGGAGTGCTTTGTGATAGAATTGATTTTATACACAAACCATTTGGTACCCCATTGGACTTTAAAGCATATGTATAAATTCAGTTCATAAAAATACCCTATAATGAAGAGAAACGAAACACAAGATTACTCCAACTATTCATGACCAAATGGTGGGCATCAAATTCTAAAAAATTGGTCGTGTATTGGAATTTAGTATATTTACGTAAACTCGGTTTTTAAAAATTCAGTATAATACAATGAAAACAAAAAATCCTCCGCATCTATTTTTAGAGCTGCATAAAAAATATAACAACAAAATATACGTTTTGAACATCCCTGTCTTTTTTAACATTAGATTTATTTGAATGAAATGAAATTAAATAGCAAAACGAAGTTATAGGCTGAAACTTTTTAGGAGTGCTTTGTGAAAGGAATGATTTTATACTCAAACCATTTGGTACCCCATTGGACTTTAAAGCATATAAATTCAGTTCATAAAAATACCATATAATAAAGAAAAGCGAAACACAAGATTACGGCAACTGTTCATGACCAAATGGTGGGCATCAAATTCTAAAAAATTGGTCGTGTATTGGAATTTAGTATATTTACGTAAACTCGGTTTTTAAAAATTCAGTATAATACAATGAAAACAAAAAATCCTCCGCATCTATTTTTAGAGCTGCATAAAAAATATAACAATGAAATATACGTTTTGAACATCCTTGTATTTTTTAATATTAGTTTTATTTGAATGAAATGAAATTAAAAGCAAAACGAAGTTATAAGCTGAAACTATTTAGGAGTGCTTTGTGAAAGAATTGATTTTATACACAAACCATTTGGTACCCCATTGGACTTTAAAGCATATAAATTCAGTTCATAAAAATACCATAAAATAAGGAAAAGCGAAACACAAGATTACTCCAACTATTCATGACCAAATGGTGGGCATCAAATTCTAAAAAATTGGTTGTGTATTGGAATTTACAATATTTATGTAAACTCGGTTTTTAAAAATTCAGTATAATACAATGAAAACAAAAAATCCTCCGCATCTATTTTTAGAGCTGCATAAAAAATATAACAATGAAATATACGTTTTGAACATCATTGTATTTTTTAATATAAGTTTTATTTGATTAAAATGAAATTAAATAGCAAAGCGAAGTTATAGGCTGAAACTATTTAGGAGTGCTTTGTGAAAGGATTGATTTTATACACAAACCATTTGGTACCCCATTGGACTTTAAAGCATATAAATTCAGTTCATAAAAATACCCTATAATGAAGAGAAACGAAACACAAAATTACGGTAGCTAGTCACGACCAAATGATAAAAATCGAATTTTAAAAAATTGGCCTTGTATTGGAATTTAATATATTTACCTAAACTCGGTTTTTAAAAATTCAGTATAATACAATTAAAACAAAAAATCCTCCGCATCTATTTTTAGAGCTGCATAAAAAATATAACAACGAAATATACGTTTTGAACATCACTGTCTTTTTTAACATTAGATTTATTTGAATGAAATGAAATTAAATAGCAAAACGAAGTTATAAGCTGAAACTATTTAGGAGTGCTTTGTGAAAGGATTGATTTTATACACAAACCAATTGGTACCCCATTGGACTTTAAAGCATATATGTTCAGTTCATAAAAATACCATATAATAAATAAAAGCGAAATACAAGATTACGGCAACTATTCATGACCAAATAATGGAAATCGAATTTTAAAAAATTGGCCTTGTATTGGAATTTAATATATTTACCTAAACTCGGTTTTTAAAAATTCAGTATAATACAATGAAAACAAAAAATCCTCCGCATCTATTTTTAGAGCTGCATAAAAAATATAACAACAAAATAATCGTTTTGAACATCCCTGTCTTTTTTAACATTAGATTTATTTGAATGAAATGAAATTAAATAGCAAAACGAAGTTATGAGCTGAAACTATTTAGGAGTGCTTTGTGAAAGTATTGATTTTATACTCAAACCATTTGGTACCCCATTGGACTTTAAAGCATATAAATTCAGTTCATAAAAATACCATAAAATAAAGAAAAGCGAAACACAAGATTACTCCAACTATTCATGACCAAATGGTGGGCATCAAATTCTAAAAAATTGGTCGTGTATTGGAATTTAGTGTATTTACGTAAACTCGGTTTTTAAAAATTCAGTATAATACAATGAAAACAAAAAATCTTCCGCATCTATTTTTAGAGCTGCATAAAAAATATAACAACAAAATATACGTTTTGAACATCATTGTATTTTTTAATATAAGTTTTATTTGATTAAAATGAAATTAAATAGCAAAGCGAAGTTATAGGCTGAACTATTTAGGAGTGCTTTGTGAAAGGATTGATTTTATACACAAACAATTTGGTACCCCATTGGACTTTAAAGCATATAAATTCAGTTCATAAAAATACCCTATAATGAAGAGAAACGAAACACAAAATTACGGTAGCTAGTCACGACCAAATGATAAAAATCGAATTTTAAAAAATTGGCCTTGTATTGGAATTTAATATATTTACCTAAACTCGGTTTTTAAAAATTCAGTATAATACAATGAAAACAAAAAATCCTCCGCATCTATTTTTAGAGCTGCATAAAAAATATAACAACGAAATATACGTTTTGAACATCACTGTCTTTTTTAACATTAGATTTATTTGAATGAAATGAAATTAAATAGCAAAACGGAGTTATAAGCTGAAACTATTTAGGAGTGCTTTGTAAAAGGATTGGTTTTATACACAAACCATTTGGTACCCCATTGGACTTTAAAGCATATAAATTAAGTTCATAAAAATACCATATAACAAAGAGAAACGAAACACAAGATTACTTCAACTATTCATGACCAAATGGTGGGCATCAAATTCTAAAAAATTGGTTGTGTATTGGAATTTACAATATTTATGTAAACTCGGTTTTTAAAAATTCAGTATAATACAATGAAAACAAAAAATCCTCCGCATCTATTTCTAGAGCTGCATACAAAAATATAACAACAAAAATAATCGTTTTGAACATCCTTGTATTTTTTAATATTAGTTTTATTTGAATGAAATGAAATTAAAAGAAAAACGAGGTTATAAGCTGAAACTATTTAGGAGTGCTTTGTGAAAGAATTGATTTTATACACAAACCATTTGGTACCCCATTGGACTTTAAAGCATATAAATTCAGTTCATAAAAATACCATACAATTAAGAAAAGCGAAACACAAGATTACGGCAACTTTTCATGACCAAATGGTGGGCATCAAATTCTAAAAAATTTGTCGTGTACTGGAATTTAGTATATTTACGTGAACGCGGTTTTTAAAAATTCAGTATAATACAATGAAAACAAAAAATCCTCCGCATCTATTTTTAGAGCTGCATAAAAAATATAACAACGAAATATACGTTTTGAACATCACTGTCTTTTTTAACATTAGATTTATTTGAATGAAATCAAATTAAATAGCAAAACGAAGTTATAAGCTGAAACTATTTAGGAGTGCTTTGTAAAAGGATTGGTTTTATACACAAACCATTTGGTACCCCATTGGACTTTAAAGCATATAAATGAAGTTCATAAAAATACCATATAACAAAGAGAAACGAAACACAAGATTACTTCAACTATTCATGACCAAATGGAGGGCATCACATTCTAAAAAATTGGTTGTGTATTGGAATTTACAATATTTATGTAAACTCGGTTTTTAAAAATTCAGTATAATACAATGAAAACAAAAAATTCCCCGCATCTATTTCTAGAGCTGCATACAAAAATATAACAACGAAAATAATCGTTTTGAACATCCTTGTATTTTTTAATATTAGTTTTATTTGAATGAAATGAAATTAAAAGCAAAACGAAGTTATAAGCTGAAACTATTTAGGAGTGCTTTGTGATAGAATTGATTTTATACACAAACCATTTGGTACCCCATTGGACTTTAAAGCATATGTATAAATTCAGTTCATAAAAATACCCTATAATGAAGAGAAACGAAACACAAGATTACTCCAACTATTCATGACCAAATGGTGGGCATCAAATTCTAAAAAATTGGTCGTGTATTGGAATTTAGTATATTTACGTAAACTCGGTTTTTAAAAATTCAGTATAATACAATGAAAACAAAAAATCCTCCGCATCTATTTTTAGAGCTGCATAAAAAATATAACAACAAAATATACGTTTTGAACATCCCTGTCTTTTTTAACATTAGATTTATTTGAATGAAATGAAATTAAATAGCAAAACGAAGTTATAGGCTGAAACTTTTTAGGAGTGCTTTGTGAAAGGAATGATTTTATACTCAAACCATTTGGTACCCCATTGGACTTTAAAGCATATAAATTCAGTTCATAAAAATACCATATAATAAAGAAAAGCGAAACACAAGATTACGGCAACTATTCATGACCAAATGGTGGGCATCAAATTCTAAAAAATTGGTCGTGTATTGGAATTTAGTATATTTACGTAAACTCGGTTTTTAAAAATTCAGTATAATACAATGAAAACAAAAAATCCTCCGCATCTATTTTTAGAGCTGCATAAAAAATATAACAATGAAATATACGTTTTGAACATCCTTGTATTTTTTAATATTAGTTTTATTTGAATGAAATGAAATTAAAAGCAAAACGAAGTTATAAGCTGAAACTATTTAGGAGTGCTTTGTGAAAGAATTGATTTTATACACAAACCATTTGGTACCCCATTGGACTTTAAAGCATATAAATTCAGTTCATAAAAATACCATAAAATAAGGAAAAGCGAAACACAAGATTACTCCAACTATTCATGACCAAATGGTGGGCATCAAATTCTAAAAAATTGGTTGTGTATTGGAATTTACAATATTTATGTAAACTCGGTTTTTAAAAATTCAGTATAATACAATGAAAACAAAAAATCCTCCGCATCTATTTTTAGAGCTGCATAAAAAATATAACAATGAAATATACGTTTTGAACATCATTGTATTTTTTAATATAAGTTTTATTTGATTAAAATGAAATTAAATAGCAAAGCGAAGTTATAGGCTGAAACTATTTAGGAGTGCTTTGTGAAAGGATTGATTTTATACACAAACCATTTGGTACCCCATTGGACTTTAAAGCATATAAATTCAGTTCATAAAAATACCCTATAATGAAGAGAAACGAAACACAAAATTACGGTAGCTAGTCACGCACAAATGATAAAAATCGAATTTTAAAAAATTGGCCTTGTATTGGAATTTAATATATTTACCTAAACTCGGTTTTTAAAAATTCAGTATAATACAATTAAAACAAAAAATCCTCCGCATCTATTTTTAGAGCTGCATACAAAAATATAACAACGAAAATAATCGTTTTGAACATCCTTGTATTTTTTAATATTAGTTTTATTTGAATGAAATGAAGTTAAATAGCAAAACGAAGTTATAAGCTGAAACTATTTAGGAGTGCTTTGTGAAAGGATTGATTTTATACACAAAACAATTGGTACCCCATTGGACTTTAAAGCATATATGTTCAGTTCATAAAAATACCATATAATAAATAAAAGCGAAATACAAGATTACGGCAACTATTCATGACCAAATAATGGAAATCGAATTTTAAAAAATTGGCCTTGTATTGGAATTTAATATATTTACGTAAACTCGGTTTTTAAAAATTCAGTATAATACAATGAAAACAAAAAATCCTCCGCATCTATTTTTAGAGCTGCATAAAAAATATAACAACGAAATATACGTTTTGAACATCACTGTCTTTTTTAACATTAGATTTATTTGAATGAAATGAAATTAAATAGCAAAACGAAGTTATAAGCTGAAACTATTTAGGAGTGCTTTGTGAAAGGATTGATTTTATACACAAACCAATTGGTACCCCATTGGACTTTAAAGCATATATGTTCAGTTCATAAAAATACCATATAATAAATAAAAGCGAAATACAAGATTACGGCAACTATTCATGACCAAATAATGGAAATCGAATTTTAAAAAATTGGCCTTGTATTGGAATTTAATATATTTACCTAAACTCGGTTTTTAAAAATTCAGTATAATACAATGAAAACAAAAAATCCTCCGCATCTATTTTTAGAGCTGCATAAAAAATATAACAACAAAATAATCGTTTTGAACATCCCTGTCTTTTTTAACATTAGATTTATTTGAATGAAATGAAATTAAATAGCAAAACGAAGTTATGAGCTGAAACTATTTAGGAGTGCTTTGTGAAAGTATTGATTTTATACTCAAACCATTTGGTACCCCATTGGACTTTAAAGCATATAAATTCAGTTCATAAAAAGTTTCAGCCTATAACTTCGCTTTGATATTTAATTTCATTTTAATCAAATAAAACTAATATTAAAAAATACAGGGATTTTCAAAACGTATATTTTGTTGTTATATTTTTTATGCAGCTCTAAAAATAGATGCGGAGGATTTTTTATTTTCATTGTATTATACTGAATTTTTAAAAACCGAGTTTACATAAATATTGTAAATTCCAATACACGACCAATTTTTTAGAATTTGATGCGCACCATTTGGTCATGAATAGTTGCCGTAATCTTGTGTTTCACTTTTCTTTATTATATGGTATTTTTATGAACTGAATTTATATGCTTTAATGTCCAATGGGGTACCAGATGGTTTGTGTATAAAATCAATCCTTTCACAAAGCACTCCTAAATTGTTTCAGCTTATAACTTCGTTTTGCTATTTAATTTCATTTCATTCAAATAAAACTAATATTAAAAAATACAAGGATGTTCAAAACGATTATTTTCGTTGTTATATTTTTGTATGCAGCTCTCGAAATAGATGCGGAGGATTTTTTGTTTTCATTGTATTATACTGAATTTGTAAAAATCGAGTTTACGTAAATATATTAAATTCCAATACACGACCAACTTTTTAGAATTTGATGACCACCATTTGGTCATGAAGAGTTGGAGTAATCTTGTGTTTCACTTTTCTTTATTATATGGTATTTTTATGAACTGAATTTATATGCTTTAATGTCCAATGGGGTACCAAATGGTTTGTGTATAAAATCAATCCTTTCACAAAGCACTCCTAAAAAGATTCAGCTTATAACTTCGTTTTGCTATTTAATTTCATTTCATTCAAATAAAACTAATATTAAAAAATACAAGGATGTTCAAAACGATTATTTTCGTTGTTATATTTTTGTATGCAGCTCTAAAAATAGATGCGAAGGATTTTTTGTTTTCATTGTATTATACTGAATTTTTAAAAACCTAGTTTACGTAAATATATTAAATTCCAATACACGACCAATTTTTTAGAATTTGATGCCCACCATTTGGTCATGAATAGTTGCCGTAATCTTGTGTTTCGTTTCTCGTTATTATATGGTATTTTCATGAACGGAATTTATATGCTTAAAAATCCAATGGGGTACCAAATGGTTTGTGTATAAAATCAATCCTTTCACAAAGCACTCCTAAATTGTTTCAGCTTATAACTTCGTTTTGCTATTTAATTTCATTTCATTCAAATAAAACTAATATTAAAAAATACAAGGATGTTCAAAACGATTATTTTCGTTGTTATATTTTTGTATGCAGCTCTCGAAATAGATGCGGAGGATTTTTTGTTTTCATTGTATTATACTGAATTTGTAAAAATCGAGTTTACGTAAATATATTAAATTCCAATACACGACCAATTTTTTAGAATTTGATGACCACCATTTGGTCATGAATAGTTGGAGTAATCTTGTGTTTCGTTCCTCGTTATTATATGGTATTTTCATGAACGGAATTTATATGCTTAAAAATCCAATGGGGTACCAAATGGTTTGTGTATAAAATCAATCCTTTCACAAAGCACTCTTAAATAGTTTCAGCCTATAACTTCGCTTTGATATTTAATTTCATTTTAATCAAATAAAACTAATATTAAAAAATACAGGGATTTTCAAAACGTATATTTTGTTGTTATATTTTTTATGCAGCTCTAAAAATAGATGCGGAGGATTTTTTATTTTCATTGTATTATACTGAATTTTTAAAAACCGAGTTTACATAAATATTGTAAATTCCAATACACGACCAATTTTTTAGAATTTGATGCGCACCATTTGGTCATGAATAGTTGCCGTAATCTTGTGTTTCACTTTTCTTTATTATATGGTATTTTTATGAACTGAATTTATATGCTTTAATGTCCAATGGGGTACCAGATGGTTTGTGTATAAAATCAATCCTTTCACAAAGCACTCCTAAATTGTTTCAGCTTATAACTTCGTTTTGCTATTTAATTTCATTTCATTCAAATAAAACTAATATTAAAAAATACAAGGATGTTCAAAACGATTATTTTCGTTGTTATATTTTTGTATGCAGCTCTCGAAATAGATGCGGAGGATTTTTTGTTTTCATTGTATTATACTGAATTTGTAAAAATCGAGTTTACGTAAATATATTAAATTCCAATACACGACCAACTTTTTAGAATTTGATGCTCACCATTTGGTCATGAATAGTTGGAGTAATCTTGTGTTTCACTTTTCTTTATTATATGGTATTTTTATGAACTGAATTTATATGCTTTAATGTCCAATGGGGTACCAAATGGTTTGTGTATAAAATCAATCCTTTCACAAAGCACTCCTAAAAAGATTCAGCTTATAACTTCGTTTTGCTATTTAATTTCATTTCATTCAAATAAAACTAATATTAAAAAATACAAGGATGTTCAAAACGATTATTTTCGTTGTTATATTTTTGTATGCAGCTCTAAAAATAGATGCGAAGGATTTTTTGTTTTCATTGTATTATACTGAATTTTTAAAAACCTAGTTTACGTAAATATATTAAATTCCAATACACGACCAATTTTTTAGAATTTGATGACCACCATTTGGTCATGAATAGTTGGAGTAATCTTGTGTTTCGTTCCTCGTTATTATATGGTATTTTCATGAACGGAATTTATATGCTTAAAAATCCAATGGGGTACCAAATGGTTTGTGTATAAAATCAATCCTTTCACAAAGCACTCTTAAATAGTTTCAGCCTATAACTTCGCTTTGATATTTAATTTCATTTTAATCAAATAAAACTAATATTAAAAAATACAGGGATTTTCAAAACGTATATTTTGTTGTTATATTTTTTATGCAGCTCTAAAAATAGATGCGGAGGATTTTTTATTTTCATTGTATTATACTGAATTTTTAAAAACCGAGTTTACATAAATATTGTAAATTCCAATACACGACCAACTTTTTAGAATTTGATGCTCACCATTTGGTCATGAATAGTTGGAGTAATCTTGTGTTTCCTTTCTCTTTATTATAGGGTATTTTTATGAACGGAATTTATATGCTTTAAAGTCCAATGGGGTACCAAATGGTTTGTGTATAAAATCAATCCATTCACAAAGCACTCTTAAATAGTTTCAGCCTATAACTTCGCTTTGATATTTAATTTCATTTTAATCAAATAAAACTAATATTAAAAAATACAGGGATTTTCAAAACGTATATTTTGTTGTTATATTTTTTATGCGGCTCTAGAAATAGATGCGAAGGATTTTTTGTTTTCATTGTTTAATACTGAATTTTTAAAAACCGAGTTTACGTAAATATATTAAATTCCAATACACGACCAATTTTTTAGAATTTGATGCGCACCATTTGGTCATGAATAGTTGCCGTAATCTTGTGTTTCACTTTTCTTTATTATATGGTATTTTTATGAACTGAATTTATATGCTTTAATGTCCAATGGGGTACCAGATGGTTTGTGTATAAAATCAATCCTTTCACAAAGCACTCCTAAATTGTTTCAGCTTATAACTTCGTTTTGCTATTTAATTTCATTTCATTCAAATAAAACTAATATTAAAAAATACAAGGATGTTCAAAACGATTATTTTCGTTGTTATATTTTTGTATGCAGCTCTCGAAATAGATGCGGAGGATTTTTTGTTTTCATTGTATTATACTGAATTTGTAAAAATCGAGTTTACGTAAATATATTAAATTCCAATACACGACCAACTTTTTAGAATTTGATGACCACCATTTGGTCATGAAGAGTTGGAGTAATCTTGTGTTTCACTTTTCTTTATTATATGGTATTTTTATGAACTGAATTTATATGCTTTAATGTCCAATGGGGTACCAGATGGTTTGTGTATAAAATCAATCCTTTCACAAAGCACTCCTAAATTGTTTCAGCTTATAACTTCGTTTTGCTATTTAATTTCATTTCATTCAAATAAAACTAATATTAAAAAATACAAGGATGTTCAAAACGATTATTTTCGTTGTTATATTTTTGTATGCAGCTCTCGAAATAGATGCGGAGGATTTTTTGTTTTCATTGTATTATACTGAATTTGTAAAAATCGAGTTTACGTAAATATATTAAATTCCAATACACGACCAACTTTTTAGAATTTGATGCTCACCATTTGGTCATGAATAGTTGGAGTAATCTTGTGTTTCACTTTTCTTTATTATATGGTATTTTTATGAACTGAATTTATATGCTTTAATGTCCAATGGGGTACCAAATGGTTTGTGTATAAAATCAATCCTTTCACAAAGCACTCCTAAATTGTTTCAGCTTATAACTTCGTTTTGCTATTTAATTTCATTTCATTCAAATAAAACTAATATTAAAAAATACAAGGATGTTCAAAACGATTATTTTCGTTGTTATATTTTTGTATGCAGCTCTCGAAATAGATGCGGAGGATTTTTTGTTTTCATTGTATTATACTGAATTTGTAAAAATCGAGTTTACGTAAATATATTAAATTCCAATACACGACCAACTTTTTAGAATTTGATGACCACCATTTGGTCATGAAGAGTTGGAGTAATCTTGTGTTTCACTTTTCTTTATTATATGGTATTTTTATGAACTGAATTTATATGCTTTAATGTCCAATGGGGTACCAGATGGTTTGTGTATAAAATCAATCCTTTCACAAAGCACTCCTAAATTGTTTCAGCTTATAACTTCGTTTTGCTATTTAATTTCATTTCATTCAAATAAAACTAATATTAAAAAATACAAGGATGTTCAAAACGATTATTTTCGTTGTTATATTTTTGTATGCAGCTCTCGAAATAGATGCGAAGGATTTTTTGTTTTCATTGTATTATACTGAATTTTTAAAAACCTAGTTTACGTAAATATATTAAATTCCAATACACGACCAATTTTTTAGAATTTGATGACCACCATTTGGTCATGAATAGTTGGAGTAATCTTGTGTTTCGTTCCTCGTTATTATATGGTATTTTCATGAACGGAATTTATATGCTTAAAAATCCAATGGGGTACCAAATGGTTTGTGTATAAAATCAATCCTTTCACAAAGCACTCTTAAATAGTTTCAGCCTATAACTTCGCTTTGATATTTAATTTCATTTTAATCAAATAAAACTAATATTAAAAAATACAGGGATTTTCAAAACGTATATTTTGTTGTTATATTTTTTATGCAGCTCTAAAAATAGATGCGGAGGATTTTTTATTTTCATTGTATTATACTGAATTTTTAAAAACCGAGTTTACATAAATATTGTAAATTCCAATACACGACCAACTTTTTAGAATTTGATGCTCACCATTTGGTCATGAATAGTTGGAGTAATCTTGTGTTTCCTTTCTCTTTATTATAGGGTATTTTTATGAACGGAATTTATATGCTTTAAAGTCCAATGGGGTACCAAATGGTTTGTGTATAAAATCAATCCTTTCACAAAGCACTCTTAAATAGTTTCAGCCTATAACTTCGCTTTGATATTTAATTTCATTTTAATCAAATAAAACTAATATTAAAAAATACAGGGATTTTCAAAACGTATATTTTGTTGTTATATTTTTTATGCAGCTCTAAAAATAGATGCGGAGGATTTTTTATTTTCATTGTATTATACTGAATTTTTAAAAACCGAGTTTACATAAATATTGTAAATTCCAATACACGACCAATTTTTTAGAATTTGATGCGCACCATTTGGTCATGAATAGTTGCCGTAATCTTGTGTTTCACTTTTCTTTATTATATGGTATTTTTATGAACTGAATTTATATGCTTTAATGTCCAATGGGGTACCAGATGGTTTGTGTATAAAATCAATCCTTTCACAAAGCACTCCTAAATTGTTTCAGCTTATAACTTCGTTTTGCTATTTAATTTCATTTCATTCAAATAAAACTAATATTAAAAAATACAAGGATGTTCAAAACGATTATTTTCGTTGTTATATTTTTGTATGCAGCTCTAAAAATAGATGCGAAGGATTTTTTGTTTTCATTGTATTATACTGAATTTTTAAAAACCGAGTTTACATAAATATTGTAAATTCCAATACACGACCAATTTTTTAGAATTTGATGCGCACCATTTGGTCATGAATAGTTGCCGTAATCTTGTGTTTCACTTTTCTTTATTATATGGTATTTTTATGAACTGAATTTATATGCTTTAATGTCCAATGGGGTACCAGATGGTTTGTGTATAAAATCAATCCTTTCACAAAGCACTCCTAAATTGTTTCAGCTTATAACTTCGTTTTGCTATTTAATTTCATTTCATTCAAATAAAACTAATATTAAAAAATACAAGGATGTTCAAAACGATTATTTTCGTTGTTATATTTTTGTATGCAGCTCTAAAAATAGATGCGGAGGATTTTTTGTTTTCATTGTATTATACTGAATTTGTAAAAATCGAGTTTACGTAAATATATTAAATTCCAATACACGACCAACTTTTTAGAATTTGATGACCACCATTTGGTCATGAAGAGTTGGAGTAATCTTGTGTTTCACTTTTCTTTATTATATGGTATTTTTATGAACTGAATTTATATGCTTTAATGTCCAATGGGGTACCAAATGGTTTGTGTATAAAATCAATCCTTTCACAAAGCACTCCTAAAAAGATTCAGCTTATAACTTCGTTTTGCTATTTAATTTCATTTCATTCAAATAAAACTAATATTAAAAAATACAAGGATGTTCAAAACGATTATTTTCGTTGTTATATTTTTGTATGCAGCTCTAAAAATAGATGCGAAGGATTTTTTGTTTTCATTGTATTATACTGAATTTTTAAAAACCTAGTTTACGTAAATATATTAAATTCCAATACACGACCAATTTTTTAGAATTTGATGCCCACCATTTGGTCATGAATAGTTGCCGTAATCTTGTGTTTCGTTTCTCGTTATTATATGGTATTTTCATGAACGGAATTTATATGCTTAAAAATCCAATGGGGTACCAAATGGTTTGTGTATAAAATCAATCCTTTCACAAAGCACTCCTAAATTGTTTCAGCTTATAACTTCGTTTTGCTATTTAATTTCATTTCATTCAAATAAAACTAATATTAAAAAATACAAGGATGTTCAAAACGATTATTTTCGTTGTTATATTTTTGTATGCAGCTCTCGAAATAGATGCGGAGGATTTTTTGTTTTCATTGTATTATACTGAATTTGTAAAAATCGAGTTTACGTAAATATATTAAATTCCAATACACGACCAATTTTTTAGAATTTGATGACCACCATTTGGTCATGAATAGTTGGAGTAATCTTGTGTTTCGTTCCTCGTTATTATATGGTATTTTTATGAATGGAATTTATATGCCTTAAAATCCAATGGGGTAGCAAATGGTTTGTGTATAAAATCAATCCTTTCACAAAGCACTCCTAAATTGTTTCAGCTTATAACTTCGTTTTGCTATTTAATTTCATTTCATTCAAATAAAACTAATATTAAAAAATACAAGGATGTTCAAAACGATTATTTTCGTTGTTATATTTTTTATGCAGCTCTAGAAATAGATGTCGAGGATTTTTTGTTTTCATTGTATTATACTGAATTTTTAAAAACCGAGTTTACATAAATATTGTAAATTCCAATACACGACCAATTTTTTAGAATTTGATGCGCACCATTTGGTCATGAATAGTTGCCGTAATCTTGTGTTTCGTTCCTCGTTATTATATGGTATTTTTATGAACGGAATTTATATGCTTTAAAATCCAATGGGGTACCAAATGGTTTGTGTATAAAATCAATCCTTTCACAAAGCACTCCTAAATTGTTTCAGCTTATAACTTCGTTTTGCTATTTAACTTCATTTCATTCAAATAAAACTAATATTAAAAAATACAAGGATGTTCAAAACGATTATTTTCGTTGTTATATTTTTTATGCAGCTCTCGAAATAGATGCGGAGGATTTTTTGTTTTCATTGTATTATACTGAATTTGTAAAAATCGAGTTTACGTAAATATATTAAATTCCAATACACGACCAATTTTTTAGAATTTGATGACCACCATTTGGTCATGAATAGTTGGAGTAATCTTGTGTTTCGTTCCTCGTTATTATATGGTATTTTTATGAATGGAATTTATATGCCTTAAAATCCAATGGGGTAGCAAATGGTTTGTGTATAAAATCAATCCTTTCACAAAGCACTCCTAAATTGTTTCAGCTTATAACTTCGTTTTGCTATTTAATTTCATTTCATTCAAATAAAACTAATATTAAAAAATACAAGGATGTTCAAAACGATTATTTTCGTTGTTATATTTTTTATGCAGCTCTAGAAATAGATGTCGAGGATTTTTTGTTTTCATTGTATTATACTGAATTTTTAAAAACCGAGTTTACATAAATATTGTAAATTCCAATACACGACCAATTTTTTAGAATTTGATGCGCACCATTTGGTCATGAATAGTTGCCGTAATCTTGTGTTTCGTTCCTCGTTATTATATGGTATTTTTATGAACGGAATTTATATGCTTTAAAATCCAATGGGGTACCAAATGGTTTGTGTATAAAATCAATCCTTTCACAAAGCACTCCTAAATTGTTTCAGCTTATAACTTCGTTTTGCTATTTAATTTCATTTCATTAAAATAAAACTAATATTAAAAAATACAAGGATGTTCAAAACGATTATTTTCGTTGTTATATTTTTTATGCAGCTCTAGAAATAGATGTCGAGGATTTTTTGTTTTCATTGTATTATACTGAATTTTTAAAAACCGAGTTTACATAAATATTGTAAATTCCAATACACGACCAATTTTTTAGAATTTGATGCGCACCATTTGGTCATGAATAGTTGCCGTAATCTTGTGTTTCGTTCCTCGTTATTATATGGTATTTTTATGAACGGAATTTATATGCTTTAAAATCCAATGGGGTACCAAATGGTTTGTGTATAAAATCAATCCTTTCACAAAGCACTCCTAAATTGTTTCAGCTTATAACTTCGTTTTGCTATTTAACTTCATTTCATTCAAATAAAACTAATATTAAAAAATACAAGGATGTTCAAAACGATTATTTTCGTTGTTATATTTTTTATGCAGCTCTAGAAATAGATGTCGAGGATTTTTTGTTTTCATTGTATTATACTGAATTTTTAAAAACCGAGTTTACATAAATATTGTAAATTCCAATACACGACCAATTTTTTAGAATTTGATGACCACCATTTGGTCATGAATAGTTGCCGTAATCTTGTGTTTCGTTCCTCGTTATTATATGGTATTTTTATGAACTGAATTTATATGCTTTAATGTCCAATGGGGTACCAAATGGTTTGTGTATAAAATCAATCCTTTCACAAAGCACTCCTAAAAAGATTCAGCTTATAACTTCGTTTTGCTATTTAATTTCATTTCATTCAAATAAAACTAATATTAAAAAATACAAGGATGTTCAAAACGATTATTTTCGTTGTTATATTTTTGTATGCAGCTCTAAAAATAGATGCGAAGGATTTTTTGTTTTCATTGTATTATACTGAATTTTTAAAAACCTAGTTTACGTAAATATATTAAATTCCAATACACGACCAATTTTTTAGAATTTGATGCCCACCATTTGGTCATGAATAGTTGCCGTAATCTTGTGTTTCGTTTCTCGTTATTATATGGTATTTTCATGAACGGAATTTATATGCTTAAAAATCCAATGGGGTACCAAATGGTTTGTGTATAAAATCAATCCTTTCACAAAGCACTCTTAAATAGTTTCAGCCTATAACTTCGCTTTGATATTTAATTTCATTTTAATCAAATAAAACTAATATTAAAAAATACAGGGATTTTCAAAACGTATATTTTGTTGTTATATTTTTTATGCAGCTCTAAAAATAGATGCGGAGGATTTTTTATTTTCATTGTATTATACTGAATTTTTAAAAACCGAGTTTACATAAATATTGTAAATTCCAATACACGACCAACTTTTTAGAATTTGATGCTCACCATTTGGTCATGAATAGTTGGAGTAATCTTGTGTTTCCTTTCTCTTTATTATAGGGTATTTTTATGAACGGAATTTATATGCTTTAAAGTCCAATGGGGTACCAAATGGTTTGTGTATAAAATCAATCCTTTCACAAAGCACTCTTAAATAGTTTCAGCCTATAACTTCGCTTTGATATTTAATTTCATTTTAATCAAATAAAACTAATATTAAAAAATACAGGGATTTTCAAAACGTATATTTTGTTGTTATATTTTTTATGCAGCTCTAAAAATAGATGCGGAGGATTTTTTATTTTCATTGTATTATACTGAATTTTTAAAAACCGAGTTTACATAAATATTGTAAATTCCAATACACGACCAATTTTTTAGAATTTGATGCGCACCATTTGGTCATGAATAGTTGCCGTAATCTTGTGTTTCACTTTTCTTTATTATATGGTATTTTTATGAACTGAATTTATATGCTTTAATGTCCAATGGGGTACCAGATGGTTTGTGTATAAAATCAATCCTTTCACAAAGCACTCCTAAATTGTTTCAGCTTATAACTTCGTTTTGCTATTTAATTTCATTTCATTCAAATAAAACTAATATTAAAAAATACAAGGATGTTCAAAACGATTATTTTCGTTGTTATATTTTTGTATGCAGCTCTCGAAATAGATGCGGAGGATTTTTTGTTTTCATTGTATTATACTGAATTTGTAAAAATCGAGTTTACGTAAATATATTAAATTCCAATACACGACCAACTTTTTAGAATTTGATGACCACCATTTGGTCATGAAGAGTTGGAGTAATCTTGTGTTTCACTTTTCTTTATTATATGGTATTTTTATGAACTGAATTTATATGCTTTAATGTCCAATGGGGTACCAGATGGTTTGTGTATAAAATCAATCCTTTCACAAAGCACTCCTAAATTGTTTCAGCTTATAACTTCGTTTTGCTATTTAATTTCATTTCATTCAAATAAAACTAATATTAAAAAATACAAGGATGTTCAAAACGATTATTTTCGTTGTTATATTTTTGTATGCAGCTCTCGAAATAGATGCGGAGGATTTTTTGTTTTCATTGTATTATACTGAATTTGTAAAAATCGAGTTTACGTAAATATATTAAATTCCAATACACGACCAACTTTTTAGAATTTGATGCTCACCATTTGGTCATGAATAGTTGGAGTAATCTTGTGTTTCACTTTTCTTTATTATATGGTATTTTTATGAACTGAATTTATATGCTTTAATGTCCAATGGGGTACCAAATGGTTTGTGTATAAAATCAATCCTTTCACAAAGCACTCCTAAAAAGATTCAGCTTATAACTTCGTTTTGCTATTTAATTTCATTTCATTCAAATAAAACTAATATTAAAAAATACAAGGATGTTCAAAACGATTATTTTCGTTGTTATATTTTTGTATGCAGCTCTAAAAATAGATGCGAAGGATTTTTTGTTTTCATTGTATTATACTGAATTTTTAAAAACCTAGTTTACGTAAATATATTAAATTCCAATACACGACCAATTTTTTAGAATTTGATGACCACCATTTGGTCATGAATAGTTGGAGTAATCTTGTGTTTCGTTCCTCGTTATTATATGGTATTTTCATGAACGGAATTTATATGCTTAAAAATCCAATGGGGTACCAAATGGTTTGTGTATAAAATCAATCCTTTCACAAAGCACTCTTAAATAGTTTCAGCCTATAACTTCGCTTTGATATTTAATTTCATTTTAATCAAATAAAACTAATATTAAAAAATACAGGGATTTTCAAAACGTATATTTTGTTGTTATATTTTTTATGCAGCTCTAAAAATAGATGCGGAGGATTTTTTATTTTCATTGTATTATACTGAATTTTTAAAAACCGAGTTTACATAAATATTGTAAATTCCAATACACGACCAACTTTTTAGAATTTGATGCTCACCATTTGGTCATGAATAGTTGGAGTAATCTTGTGTTTCCTTTCTCTTTATTATAGGGTATTTTTATGAACGGAATTTATATGCTTTAAAGTCCAATGGGGTACCAAATGGTTTGTGTATAAAATCAATCCTTTCACAAAGCACTCTTAAATAGTTTCAGCCTATAACTTCGCTTTGATATTTAATTTCATTTTAATCAAATAAAACTAATATTAAAAAATACAGGGATTTTCAAAACGTATATTTTGTTGTTATATTTTTTATGCAGCTCTAAAAATAGATGCGGAGGATTTTTTATTTTCATTGTATTATACTGAATTTTTAAAAACCGAGTTTACATAAATATTGTAAATTCCAATACACGACCAATTTTTTAGAATTTGATGCGCACCATTTGGTCATGAATAGTTGCCGTAATCTTGTGTTTCACTTTTCTTTATTATATGGTATTTTTATGAACTGAATTTATATGCTTTAATGTCCAATGGGGTACCAGATGGTTTGTGTATAAAATCAATCCTTTCACAAAGCACTCCTAAATTGTTTCAGCTTATAACTTCGTTTTGCTATTTAATTTCATTTCATTCAAATAAAACTAATATTAAAAAATACAAGGATGTTCAAAACGATTATTTTCGTTGTTATATTTTTGTATGCAGCTCTCGAAATAGATGCGGAGGATTTTTTGTTTTCATTGTATTATACTGAATTTGTAAAAATCGAGTTTACGTAAATATATTAAATTCCAATACACGACCAACTTTTTAGAATTTGATGACCACCATTTGGTCATGAAGAGTTGGAGTAATCTTGTGTTTCACTTTTCTTTATTATATGGTATTTTTATGAACTGAATTTATATGCTTTAATGTCCAATGGGGTACCAGATGGTTTGTGTATAAAATCAATCCTTTCACAAAGCACTCCTAAATTGTTTCAGCTTATAACTTCGTTTTGCTATTTAATTTCATTTCATTCAAATAAAACTAATATTAAAAAATACAAGGATGTTCAAAACGATTATTTTCGTTGTTATATTTTTGTATGCAGCTCTCGAAATAGATGCGGAGGATTTTTTGTTTTCATTGTATTATACTGAATTTGTAAAAATCGAGTTTACGTAAATATATTAAATTCCAATACACGACCAACTTTTTAGAATTTGATGCTCACCATTTGGTCATGAATAGTTGGAGTAATCTTGTGTTTCACTTTTCTTTATTATATGGTATTTTTATGAACTGAATTTATATGCTTTAATGTCCAATGGGGTACCAAATGGTTTGTGTATAAAATCAATCCTTTCACAAAGCACTCCTAAAAAGATTCAGCTTATAACTTCGTTTTGCTATTTAATTTCATTTCATTCAAATAAAACTAATATTAAAAAATACAAGGATGTTCAAAACGATTATTTTCGTTGTTATATTTTTGTATGCAGCTCTAAAAATAGATGCGAAGGATTTTTTGTTTTCATTGTATTATACTGAATTTTTAAAAACCTAGTTTACGTAAATATATTAAATTCCAATACACGACCAATTTTTTAGAATTTGATGACCACCATTTGGTCATGAATAGTTGGAGTAATCTTGTGTTTCGTTCCTCGTTATTATATGGTATTTTCATGAACGGAATTTATATGCTTAAAAATCCAATGGGGTACCAAATGGTTTGTGTATAAAATCAATCCTTTCACAAAGCACTCTTAAATAGTTTCAGCCTATAACTTCGCTTTGATATTTAATTTCATTTTAATCAAATAAAACTAATATTAAAAAATACAGGGATTTTCAAAACGTATATTTTGTTGTTATATTTTTTATGCAGCTCTAAAAATAGATGCGGAGGATTTTTTATTTTCATTGTATTATACTGAATTTTTAAAAACCGAGTTTACATAAATATTGTAAATTCCAATACACGACCAACTTTTTAGAATTTGATGCTCACCATTTGGTCATGAATAGTTGGAGTAATCTTGTGTTTCCTTTCTCTTTATTATAGGGTATTTTTATGAACGGAATTTATATGCTTTAAAGTCCAATGGGGTACCAAATGGTTTGTGTATAAAATCAATCCTTTCACAAAGCACTCTTAAATAGTTTCAGCCTATAACTTCGCTTTGATATTTAATTTCATTTTAATCAAATAAAACTAATATTAAAAAATACAGGGATTTTCAAAACGTATATTTTGTTGTTATATTTTTTATGCAGCTCTAAAAATAGATGCGGAGGATTTTTTATTTTCATTGTATTATACTGAATTTTTAAAAACCGAGTTTACATAAATATTGTAAATTCCAATACACGACCAATTTTTTAGAATTTGATGCGCACCATTTGGTCATGAATAGTTGCCGTAATCTTGTGTTTCACTTTTCTTTATTATATGGTATTTTTATGAACTGAATTTATATGCTTTAATGTCCAATGGGGTACCAGATGGTTTGTGTATAAAATCAATCCTTTCACAAAGCACTCCTAAATTGTTTCAGCTTATAACTTCGTTTTGCTATTTAATTTCATTTCATTCAAATAAAACTAATATTAAAAAATACAAGGATGTTCAAAACGATTATTTTCGTTGTTATATTTTTGTATGCAGCTCTCGAAATAGATGCGGAGGATTTTTTGTTTTCATTGTATTATACTGAATTTGTAAAAATCGAGTTTACGTAAATATATTAAATTCCAATACACGACCAACTTTTTAGAATTTGATGACCACCATTTGGTCATGAAGAGTTGGAGTAATCTTGTGTTTCACTTTTCTTTATTATATGGTATTTTTATGAACTGAATTTATATGCTTTAATGTCCAATGGGGTACCAAATGGTTTGTGTATAAAATCAATCCTTTCACAAAGCACTCCTAAAAAGATTCAGCTTATAACTTCGTTTTGCTATTTAATTTCATTTCATTCAAATAAAACTAATATTAAAAAATACAAGGATGTTCAAAACGATTATTTTCGTTGTTATATTTTTGTATGCAGCTCTAAAAATAGATGCGAAGGATTTTTTGTTTTCATTGTATTATACTGAATT
Organism: Anthrax anthrax; assembly: GCA_963971155.1. Lineage (NCBI taxonomy): Eukaryota > Metazoa > Arthropoda > Insecta > Diptera > Bombyliidae > Anthrax > Anthrax anthrax. The sequence continues at coordinate 2,066,740 of OZ020122.1, forward strand.
TTTAAAAACCTAGTTTACGTAAATATATTAAATTCCAATACACGACCAATTTTTTAGAATTTGATGCCCACCATTTGGTCATGAATAGTTGCCGTAATCTTGTGTTTCGTTTCTCGTTATTATATGGTATTTTCATGAACGGAATTTATATGCTTAAAAATCCAATGGGGTACCAAATGGTTTGTGTATAAAATCAATCCTTTCACAAAGCACTCCTAAATTGTTTCAGCTTATAACTTCGTTTTGCTATTTAATTTCATTTCATTCAAATAAAACTAATATTAAAAAATACAAGGATGTTCAAAACGATTATTTTCGTTGTTATATTTTTGTATGCAGCTCTCGAAATAGATGCGGAGGATTTTTTGTTTTCATTGTATTATACTGAATTTGTAAAAATCGAGTTTACGTAAATATATTAAATTCCAATACACGACCAATTTTTTAGAATTTGATGACCACCATTTGGTCATGAATAGTTGGAGTAATCTTGTGTTTCGTTCCTCGTTATTATATGGTATTTTTATGAATGGAATTTATATGCCTTAAAATCCACTGGGGTAGCAAATGGTTTGTGTATAAAATCAATCCTTTCACAAAGCACTCCTAAATTGTTTCAGCTTATAACTTCGTTTTGCTATTTAATTTCATTTCATTCAAATAAAACTAATATTAAAAAATACAAGGATGTTCAAAACGATTATTTTCGTTGTTATATTTTTTATGCAGCTCTAGAAATAGATGTCGAGGATTTTTTGTTTTCATTGTATTATACTGAATTTTTAAAAACCGAGTTTACATAAATATTGTAAATTCCAATACACGACCAATTTTTTAGAATTTGATGCGCACCATTTGGTCATGAATAGTTGCCGTAATCTTGTGTTTCGTTCCTCGTTATTATATGGTATTTTTATGAACGGAATTTATATGCTTTAAAATCCAATGGGGTACCAAATGGTTTGTGTATAAAATCAATCCTTTCACAAAGCACTCCTAAATTGTTTCAGCTTATAACTTCGTTTTGCTATTTAACTTCATTTCATTCAAATAAAACTAATATTAAAAAATACAAGGATGTTCAAAACGATTATTTTCGTTGTTATATTTTTTATGCAGCTCTCGAAATAGATGCGGAGGATTTTTTGTTTTCATTGTATTATACTGAATTTGTAAAAATCGAGTTTACGTAAATAAGTATATTAAATTCCAATACACGACCAATTTTTTAGAATTTGATGACCACCATTTGGTCATGAATAGTTGCCGTAATCTTGTGTTTCGTTCCTCGTTATTATATGGTATTTTCATGAACGGAATTTATATGCTTTAAAATCCAATGGGGTACCAAATGGTTTGTGTATAAAATCAATCCTTTCACAAAGCACTCCTAAATTGTTTCAGCTTATAACTTCGTTTTGCTATTTAATTTCATTTCATTCAAATAAAACTAATATTAAAAAATACAAGGATGTTCAAAACGATTATTTTCGTTGTTATATTTTTGTATGCAGCTCTCGAAATAGATGCGGAGGATTTTTTGTTTTCATTGTATTATACTGAATTTGTAAAAATCGAGTTTACGTAAATATATTAAATTCCAATACACGACCAATTTTTTAGAATTTGATGACCACCATTTGGTCATGAATAGTTGGAGTAATCTTGTGTTTCGTTCCTCGTTATTATATGGTATTTTTATGAATGGAATTTATATGCCTTAAAATCCAATGGGGTAGCAAATGGTTTGTGTATAAAATCAATCCTTTCACAAAGCACTCCTAAATTGTTTCAGCTTATAACTTCGTTTTGCTATTTAATTTCATTTCATTCAAATAAAACTAATATTAAAAAATACAAGGATGTTCAAAACGATTATTTTCGTTGTTATATTTTTTATGCAGCTCTAGAAATAGATGCGAAGGATTTTTTGTTTTCATTGTATTATACTGAATTTTTAAAAACCGATTTTACATAAATATTGTAAATTCCAATACACGATCAATTTTTTAGAATTTGATGCGCACCATTTGGTCATGAATAGTTGCCGTAATCTTGTGTTTCACTTTTCTTTATTATATGGTATTTTTATTAACTGAATTTATATGCTTTTATGTCCAATGGGGTACCAAATGGTTTGTGTATAAAATCAATCCTTTCACAAAGCACTCCTAAATTGTTTCAGCTTATAACTTCGTTTTGCTATTTAATTTCATTTCATTCAAATAAAACTAATATTAAAAAATACAAGGATGTTCAAAACGATTATTTTCGTTGTTATATTTTTGTATGCAGCTCTCGAAATAGATGCGGAGGATTTTTTGTTTTCATTGTATTATACTGAATTTGTAAAAATCGAGTTTACATAAATATATTAAATTCCAATACACGACCAACTTTTTAGAATTTGATGCTCACCATTTGGTCATGAATAGTTGGAGTAATCTTGTGTTTCACTTTTCTTTATTATATGGTATTTTTATGAACTGAATTTATATGCTTTAAAATCCAATGGGGTACCAAATGAATTGTGTATAAAATCAATCCTTTCACAAAGCACTCCTGAATAGTTTCAGCTTATAACTTCGTTTTGCTATTTAATTTCATTTCATTCAAATAAAACTAATATTAAAAAATACAAGGATGTTCAAAACGATTATTTTCGTTGTTATATTTTTTATGCAGCTCTAGAAATAGATGTCGAGGATTTTTTGTTTTCATTGTATTATACTGAATTTTTAAAAACCGAGTTTACATAAATATTGTAAATTCCAATACACGACCAATTTTTTAGAATTTGATGCGCACCATTTGGTCATGAATAGTTGCCGTAATCTTGTGTTTCACTTTTCTTTATTATATGGTATTTTTATGAACTGAATTTATATGCTTTAATGTCCAATGGGGTACCAAATGGTTTGTGTATAAAATCAATCCTTTCACAAAGCACTCCTAAAAAGATTCAGCTTATAACTTCGTTTTGCTATTTAATTTCATTTCATTCAAATAAAGCTAATATTAAAAAATACAAGGATGTTCAAAACGATTATTTTCGTTGTTATATTTTTGTATGCAGCTCTAAAAATAGATGCGAAGGATTTTTTGTTTTCATTGTATTATACTGAATTTTTAAAAACCTAGTTTACGTAAATATATTAAATTCCAATACACGACCAATTTTTTAGAATATGATGCCCACCATTTGGTCATGAATAGTTGGAGTAATCTTGTGTTTCGTTCCTCGTTATTATATGGTATTTTCATGAACGGAATTTATATGCTTTAAAATCCAATGGGGTACCAAATGGTTTGTGTATAAAATCAATCCTTTCACAAAGCACTCCTAAATTGTTTCAGCTTATAACTTCGTTTTGCTATTTAATTTCATTTCATTCAAATAAAACTAATATTAAAAAATACAAGGATGTTCAAAACGATTATTTTCGTTGTTATATTTTTGTATGCAGCTCTCGAAATAGATGCGGAGGATTTTTTGTTTTCATTGTATTATACTGAATTTGTAAAAATCGAGTTTACGTAAATATATTAAATTCCAATACACGACCAATTTTTTAGAATTTGATGACCACCATTTGGTCATGAAGAGTTGGAGTAATCTTGTGTTTCGTTGCTCTTAATTATATGGTATTTTTATGAACGGAATTTAAATGCTTTAAAATCCAATGGGGTAGCAAATGGTTTGTGTATAAAATCAATCCTTTCACAAAGCACTCCTAAATTGTTTCAGCTTATAACTTCGTTTTGCTATTTAATTTCATTTCATTCAAATAAAACTAATGTTAAAAAATACAAGGATGTTCAAAACGATTATTTTCGTTGTTATATTTTTGTATGCAGCTCTCGAAATAGATGCGGAGGATTTTTTGTTTTCATTGTATTATACTGAATTTGTAAAAATCGAGTTTACGTAAATATATTAAATTCCAATACACAACCAATTTTTTAGAATTTGATGACCACCATTTGGTCATGAATAGTTGCCGTAATCTTGTGTTTCGTCCCTCGTTATTATATGGTATTTTTATGAACGGAATTTATATGCTTTAAAATCCAATGGGGTACCAAATGGTTTGTGTATAAAATCAATCCTTTCACAAAGCACTCCTAAATTGTTTCAGCTTATAACTTCGTTTTGCTATTTAACTTCATTTCATTCAATTAAAACTAATATTAAGAAATACAAGGATGTTCAAAACGATTATTTTCGTTGTTATATTTTTGTATGCAGCTCTCGAAATAGATGCGGAGGATTTTTTGTTTTCATTGTATTATACTGAATTTGTAAAAATCGAGTTTACGTAAATATATTAAATTCCAATACACGACCAATTTATCAGAATTTGATGACCACCATTTGGTCATGAATAGTTGCCGTAATCTTGTGTTTCGTTCCTCGTTATTATATGGTATTTTTATGAACTGAATTTATATGCTTTAATGTCCAATGGGGTACCAAATGGTTTGTGTATAAAATCAATCCTTTCACAAAGCACTCCTAAAAAGATTCAGCTTATAACTTCGTTTTGCTATTTAATTTCATTTCATTCAAATAAAACTAATATTAAAAAATACAAGGATGTTCAAAACGATTATTTTCGTTGTTATATTTTTGTATGCAGCTCTAAAAATAGATGCGAAGGATTTTTTGTTTTCATTGTATTATACTGAATTTTTAAAAACCTAGTTTACGTAAATATATTAAATTCCAATACACGACCAATTTTTTAGAATTTGATGCCCACCATTTGGTCATGAATAGTTGCCGTAATCTTGTGTTTCGTTTCTCGTTATTATATGGTATTTTCATGAACGGAATTTATATGCTTAAAAATCCAATGGGGTACCAAATGGTTTGTGTATAAAATCAATCCTTTCACAAAGCACTCTTAAATAGTTTCAGCCTATAACTTCGCTTTGATATTTAATTTCATTTTAATCAAATAAAACTAATATTAAAAAATACAGGGATTTTCAAAACGTATATTTTGTTGTTATATTTTTTATGCAGCTCTAAAAATAGATGCGGAGGATTTTTTATTTTCATTGTATTATACTGAATTTTTAAAAACCGAGTTTACATAAATATTGTAAATTCCAATACACGACCAACTTTTTAGAATTTGATGCTCACCATTTGGTCATGAATAGTTGGAGTAATCTTGTGTTTCCTTTCTCTTTATTATAGGGTATTTTTATGAACGGAATTTATATGCTTTAAAGTCCAATGGGGTACCAAATGGTTTGTGTATAAAATCAATCCTTTCACAAAGCACTCTTAAATAGTTTCAGCCTATAACTTCGCTTTGATATTTAATTTCATTTTAATCAAATAAAACTAATATTAAAAAATACAGGGATTTTCAAAACGTATATTTTGTTGTTATATTTTTTATGCAGCTCTAAAAATAGATGCGGAGGATTTTTTATTTTCATTGTATTATACTGAATTTTTAAAAACCGAGTTTACATAAATATTGTAAATTCCAATACACGACCAATTTTTTAGAATTTGATGCGCACCATTTGGTCATGAATAGTTGCCGTAATCTTGTGTTTCACTTTTCTTTATTATATGGTATTTTTATGAACTGAATTTATATGCTTTAATGTCCAATGGGGTACCAGATGGTTTGTGTATAAAATCAATCCTTTCACAAAGCACTCCTAAATTGTTTCAGCTTATAACTTCGTTTTGCTATTTAATTTCATTTCATTCAAATAAAACTAATATTAAAAAATACAAGGATGTTCAAAACGATTATTTTCGTTGTTATATTTTTGTATGCAGCTCTCGAAATAGATGCGGAGGATTTTTTGTTTTCATTGTATTATACTGAATTTGTAAAAATCGAGTTTACGTAAATATATTAAATTCCAATACACGACCAACTTTTTAGAATTTGATGACCACCATTTGGTCATGAAGAGTTGGAGTAATCTTGTGTTTCACTTTTCTTTATTATATGGTATTTTTATGAACTGAATTTATATGCTTTAATGTCCAATGGGGTACCAGATGGTTTGTGTATAAAATCAATCCTTTCACAAAGCACTCCTAAATTGTTTCAGCTTATAACTTCGTTTTGCTATTTAATTTCATTTCATTCAAATAAAACTAATATTAAAAAATACAAGGATGTTCAAAACGATTATTTTCGTTGTTATATTTTTGTATGCAGCTCTCGAAATAGATGCGGAGGATTTTTTGTTTTCATTGTATTATACTGAATTTGTAAAAATCGAGTTTACGTAAATATATTAAATTCCAATACACGACCAACTTTTTAGAATTTGATGCTCACCATTTGGTCATGAATAGTTGGAGTAATCTTGTGTTTCACTTTTCTTTATTATATGGTATTTTTATGAACTGAATTTATATGCTTTAATGTCCAATGGGGTACCAAATGGTTTGTGTATAAAATCAATCCTTTCACAAAGCACTCCTAAAAAGATTCAGCTTATAACTTCGTTTTGCTATTTAATTTCATTTCATTCAAATAAAACTAATATTAAAAAATACAAGGATGTTCAAAACGATTATTTTCGTTGTTATATTTTTGTATGCAGCTCTAAAAATAGATGCGAAGGATTTTTTGTTTTCATTGTATTATACTGAATTTTTAAAAACCTAGTTTACGTAAATATATTAAATTCCAATACACGACCAATTTTTTAGAATTTGATGACCACCATTTGGTCATGAATAGTTGGAGTAATCTTGTGTTTCGTTCCTCGTTATTATATGGTATTTTCATGAACGGAATTTATATGCTTAAAAATCCAATGGGGTACCAAATGGTTTGTGTATAAAATCAATCCTTTCACAAAGCACTCTTAAATAGTTTCAGCCTATAACTTCGCTTTGATATTTAATTTCATTTTAATCAAATAAAACTAATATTAAAAAATACAGGGATTTTCAAAACGTATATTTTGTTGTTATATTTTTTATGCAGCTCTAAAAATAGATGCGGAGGATTTTTTATTTTCATTGTATTATACTGAATTTTTAAAAACCGAGTTTACATAAATATTGTAAATTCCAATACACGACCAACTTTTTAGAATTTGATGCTCACCATTTGGTCATGAATAGTTGGAGTAATCTTGTGTTTCCTTTCTCTTTATTATAGGGTATTTTTATGAACGGAATTTATATGCTTTAAAGTCCAATGGGGTACCAAATGGTTTGTGTATAAAATCAATCCTTTCACAAAGCACTCTTAAATAGTTTCAGCCTATAACTTCGCTTTGATATTTAATTTCATTTTAATCAAATAAAACTAATATTAAAAAATACAGGGATTTTCAAAACGTATATTTTGTTGTTATATTTTTTATGCAGCTCTAAAAATAGATGCGGAGGATTTTTTATTTTCATTGTATTATACTGAATTTTTAAAAACCGAGTTTACATAAATATTGTAAATTCCAATACACGACCAATTTTTTAGAATTTGATGCGCACCATTTGGTCATGAATAGTTGCCGTAATCTTGTATTTTGCTTTTCTTTATTATATGGTATTTTTATGAACTGAACTTATATGCTTTAAAGTCCAATGGGGTACCAATTGGTTTTTGTATAAAATCAATCCTTTCACAAAGCACTCCTAAATAGTTTCAGCCTATAACTTCGTTTTGCTATTTAATTTCATTTTAATCAAATAAAAGTAATATTAAAAAATACAAGGATGTTCAAAACGATTATTTTCGTTGTTATATTTTTGTATGCAGCTCTCGAAATAGATGCGGAGGATTTTTTGTTTTCATTGTATTATACTGAATTTGTAAAAATCGAGTTTACGTAAATATATTAAATTCCAATACACGACCAACTTTTTAGAATTTGATGACCACCATTTGGTCATGAAGAGTTGGAGTAATCTTGTGTTTCACTTTTCTTTATTATATGGTATTTTTATGAACTGAATTTATATGCTTTAATGTCCAATGGGGTACCAAATGGTTTGTGTATAAAATCAATCCTTTCACAAAGCACTCCTAAAAAGATTCAGCTTATAACTTCGTTTTGCTATTTAATTTCATTTCATTCAAATAAAACTAATATTAAAAAATACAAGGATGTTCAAAACGATTATTTTCGTTGTTATATTTTTGTATGCAGCTCTAAAAATAGATGCGAAGGATTTTTTGTTTTCATTGTATTATACTGAATTTTTAAAAACCTAGTTTACGTAAATATATTAAATTCCAATACACGACCAATTTTTTAGAATTTGATGCCCACCATTTGGTCATGAATAGTTGCCGTAATCTTGTGTTTCGTTTCTCGTTATTATATGGTATTTTCATGAACGGAATTTATATGCTTAAAAATCCAATGGGGTACCAAATGGTTTGTGTATAAAATCAATCCTTTCACAAAGCACTCCTAAATTGTTTCAGCTTATAACTTCGTTTTGCTATTTAATTTCATTTCATTCAAATAAAACTAATATTAAAAAATACAAGGATGTTCAAAACGATTATTTTCGTTGTTATATTTTTGTATGCAGCTCTCGAAATAGATGCGGAGGATTTTTTGTTTTCATTGTATTATACTGAATTTGTAAAAATCGAGTTTACGTAAATATATTAAATTCCAATACACGACCAATTTTTTAGAATTTGATGACCACCATTTGGTCATGAATAGTTGGAGTAATCTTGTGTTTCGTTCCTCGTTATTATATGGTATTTTTATGAATGGAATTTATATGCCTTAAAATCCACTGGGGTAGCAAATGGTTTGTGTATAAAATCAATCCTTTCACAAAGCACTCCTAAATTGTTTCAGCTTATAACTTCGTTTTGCTATTTAATTTCATTTCATTCAAATAAAACTAATATTAAAAAATACAAGGATGTTCAAAACGATTATTTTCGTTGTTATATTTTTTATGCAGCTCTAGAAATAGATGTCGAGGATTTTTTGTTTTCATTGTATTATACTGAATTTTTAAAAACCGAGTTTACATAAATATTGTAAATTCCAATACACGACCAATTTTTTAGAATTTGATGCGCACCATTTGGTCATGAATAGTTGCCGTAATCTTGTGTTTCGTTCCTCGTTATTATATGGTATTTTTATGAACGGAATTTATATGCTTTAAAATCCAATGGGGTACCAAATGGTTTGTGTATAAAATCAATCCTTTCACAAAGCACTCCTAAATTGTTTCAGCTTATAACTTCGTTTTGCTATTTAACTTCATTTCATTCAAATAAAACTAATATTAAAAAATACAAGGATGTTCAAAACGATTATTTTCGTTGTTATATTTTTTATGCAGCTCTCGAAATAGATGCGGAGGATTTTTTGTTTTCATTGTATTATACTGAATTTGTAAAAATCGAGTTTACGTAAATAAGTATATTAAATTCCAATACACGACCAATTTTTTAGAATTTGATGACCACCATTTGGTCATGAATAGTTGCCGTAATCTTGTGTTTCGTTCCTCGTTATTATATGGTATTTTCATGAACGGAATTTATATGCTTTAAAATCCAATGGGGTACCAAATGGTTTGTGTATAAAATCAATCCTTTCACAAAGCACTCCTAAATTGTTTCAGCTTATAACTTCGTTTTGCTATTTAATTTCATTTCATTCAAATAAAACTAATATTAAAAAATACAAGGATGTTCAAAACGATTATTTTCGTTGTTATATTTTTGTATGCAGCTCTCGAAATAGATGCGGAGGATTTTTTGTTTTCATTGTATTATACTGAATTTGTAAAAATCGAGTTTACGTAAATATATTAAATTCCAATACACGACCAATTTTTTAGAATTTGATGACCACCATTTGGTCATGAATAGTTGGAGTAATCTTGTGTTTCGTTCCTCGTTATTATATGGTATTTTTATGAATGGAATTTATATGCCTTAAAATCCAATGGGGTAGCAAATGGTTTGTGTATAAAATCAATCCTTTCACAAAGCACTCCTAAATTGTTTCAGCTTATAACTTCGTTTTGCTATTTAATTTCATTTCATTCAAATAAAACTAATATTAAAAAATACAAGGATGTTCAAAACGATTATTTTCGTTGTTATATTTTTTATGCAGCTCTAGAAATAGATGCGAAGGATTTTTTGTTTTCATTGTATTATACTGAATTTTTAAAAACCGAGTTTACATAAATATTGTAAATTCCAATACACGATCAATTTTTTAGAATTTGATGCGCACCATTTGGTCATGAATAGTTGCCGTAATCTTGTGTTTCACTTTTCTTTATTATATGGTATTTTTATTAACTGAATTTATATGCTTTTATGTCCAATGGGGTACCAAATGGTTTGTGTATAAAATCAATCCTTTCACAAAGCACTCCTAAATTGTTTCAGCTTATAACTTCGTTTTGCTATTTAATTTCATTTCATTCAAATAAAACTAATATTAAAAAATACAAGGATGTTCAAAACGATTATTTTCGTTGTTATATTTTTGTATGCAGCTCTCGAAATAGATGCGGAGGATTTTTTGTTTTCATTGTATTATACTGAATTTGTAAAAATCGAGTTTACATAAATATATTAAATTCCAATACACGACCAACTTTTTAGAATTTGATGCTCACCATTTGGTCATGAATAGTTGGAGTAATCTTGTGTTTCACTTTTCTTTATTATATGGTATTTTTATGAACTGAATTTATATGCTTTAAAATCCAATGGGGTACCAAATGAATTGTGTATAAAATCAATCCTTTCACAAAGCACTCCTGAATAGTTTCAGCTTATAACTTCGTTTTGCTATTTAATTTCATTTCATTCAAATAAAACTAATATTAAAAAATACAAGGATGTTCAAAACGATTATTTTCGTTGTTATATTTTTTATGCAGCTCTAGAAATAGATGTCGAGGATTTTTTGTTTTCATTGTATTATACTGAATTTTTAAAAACCGAGTTTACATAAATATTGTAAATTCCAATACACGACCAATTTTTTAGAATTTGATGCGCACCATTTGGTCATGAATAGTTGCCGTAATCTTGTGTTTCACTTTTCTTTATTATATGGTATTTTTATGAACTGAATTTATATGCTTTAATGTCCAATGGGGTACCAAATGGTTTGTGTATAAAATCAATCCTTTCACAAAGCACTCCTAAAAAGATTCAGCTTATAACTTCGTTTTGCTATTTAATTTCATTTCATTCAAATAAAGCTAATATTAAAAAATACAAGGATGTTCAAAACGATTATTTTCGTTGTTATATTTTTGTATGCAGCTCTAAAAATAGATGCGAAGGATTTTTTGTTTTCATTGTATTATACTGAATTTTTAAAAACCTAGTTTACGTAAATATATTAAATTCCAATACACGACCAATTTTTTAGAATATGATGCCCACCATTTGGTCATGAATAGTTGGAGTAATCTTGTGTTTCGTTCCTCGTTATTATATGGTATTTTCATGAACGGAATTTATATGCTTTAAAATCCAATGGGGTACCAAATGGTTTGTGTATAAAATCAATCCTTTCACAAAGCACTCCTAAATTGTTTCAGCTTATAACTTCGTTTTGCTATTTAATTTCATTTCATTCAAATAAAACTAATATTAAAAAATACAAGGATGTTCAAAACGATTATTTTCGTTGTTATATTTTTGTATGCAGCTCTCGAAATAGATGCGGAGGATTTTTTGTTTTCATTGTATTATACTGAATTTGTAAAAATCGAGTTTACGTAAATATATTAAATTCCAATACACGACCAATTTTTTAGAATTTGATGACCACCATTTGGTCATGAAGAGTTGGAGTAATCTTGTGTTTCGTTGCTCTTAATTATATGGTATTTTTATGAACGGAATTTAAATGCTTTAAAATCCAATGGGGTAGCAAATGGTTTGTGTATAAAATCAATCCTTTCACAAAGCACTCCTAAATTGTTTCAGCTTATAACTTCGTTTTGCTATTTAATTTCATTTCATTCAAATAAAACTAATATTAAAAAATACAAGGATGTTCAAAACGATTATTTTCGTTGTTATATTTTTGTATGCAGCTCTCGAAATAGATGCGGAGGATTTTTTGTTTTCATTGTATTATACTGAATTTGTAAAAATCGAGTTTACGTAAATATATTAAATTCCAATACAAGGCCAATTTTTTAAAATTTGATTTCCATCATTTGGTCGTGAATAGTTGGAGTAATCTTGTGTTTCGTTTCGCTTTATTATATGGTATTTTTATGAACTTAATTTATATGCTTTAAAGTCCAATGGGGTATCAAATGGTTTGTGTATAAAACCAATCCTTTTACAAAGCACTCCTAAATAGTTTCAGCTTATAACTTCGTTTTGCTATTTAATTTCATTTCATTCAAATAAATCCAATGTTAAAAAAGACAGGGATGTTCAAAACGTATATTTCGTTGTTATATTTTTTATGCTGCTCTAAAATTAGATGCGAAGGATTTTTTATTTTCATTGTATTATACTGAATTTTTAAAAACCGAGTTTACGTAAATATATTAAATTCCAATACAAGGCCAATTTTTTAAAATTTGATTTGCATCATTTGGTCATGAATAGTTGGAGTAATCTTGTGTTTCGTTTCTCTTTATTATATGGTATTTTTATGAACTGAATTTATATGCTTTAAAGTCCAATGAGGTACCAAATGGTTTGTGTATAAAATCAATCCTTTCACAAAGCACTCCTAAATAGTTTCAGCCTATAACCTCGCTTTGCGATTTAATTTCATTTTAAACAAATAAAACTAATATTAAAAAATACAGGGATGTTCAAAACGATTATTTTCGTTGTTATATTTTTGTATGCAGCTCTAGAAATAGATGCGAAGGATTTTTTATTTTCATTGTATTATACTGAATTTTTAAAAACCGAGTTTACGTAAATATATTAAATTCCAATACAAGGCCAATTTTTTAAAATTTGATTTCCATCATTTGGTCGTGAATAGTTACAGTAATTTTGTGTTTCGTTTCTCTTTATTACATGGTATTTTTATGAACTGAATTTATATGCTTTAAAGTCCAATGGGGTATCAAATGGTTTGTGTATAAAACCAATCCTTTTACAAAGCACTCCTAAATAGTTTCAGCTTATAACTTCGTTTTGCTATTTAATTTCATTTCATTCAAATAAATCCAATGTTAAAAAAGACAGGTATGTTCAAAACGTATAGTTCGTTGTTATATTTTTTATGCAGCTCTAAAATTAGATGCGAAGGATTTTTTGTTTTCATTGTATTATACTGAATTTTTAAAAACCGAGTTTACGTAAATATATTAGATTCCAATACAAGGCCAATTTTTTAAAATTTGATTTCCATCATTTGGTCGTGAATAGTTACAGTAATTTTGTGTTTCGTTTCTCTTTATTACATGGTATTTTTATGAACTGAATTTATATGCTTTAAAGTCCAATGGGGTATCAAATGGTTTGTGTATAAAACCAATCCTTTTACAAAGCACTCCTAAATAGTTTCAGCTTATAACTTCGTTTTGCTATTTAATTTCATTTCATTCAAATAAATCCAATGTTAAAAAAGACAGGGATGTTCAAAACGTATATTTCGTTGTTATATTTTTTATGCAGCTCTAAAATTAGATGCGAAGGATTTTTTGTTTTCATTGTATTATACTGAATTTTTAAAAACCGAGTTTACGTAAATATATTAAATTCCAATACAAGGCCAATTTTTTAAAATTTGATTTCCATCATTTGGTCGTGAATAGTTACAGTAATTTTGTGTTTCGTTTCTCTTTATTACATGGTATTTTTATGAACTGAATTTATATGCTTTAAAGTCCAATGGGGTATCAAATGGTTTGTGTATAAAACCAATCCTTTTACAAAGCACTCCTAAATAGTTTCAGCTTATAACTTCGTTTTGCTATTTAATTTCATTTCATTCAAATAAATCCAATGTTAAAAAATACAGGGATCTTCAAAACGATTATTTTCGTTGTTATATTTTTTATGCAGCTCTAAAATTAGATGCGAAGGATTTTTTGTTTTCATTGTATTATACTGAATTTTTAAAAACCGAGTTTACGTAAATATATTAGATTCCAATACAAGGCCAATTTTTTAAAATTTGATTTCCATCATTTGGTCGTGAATAGTTACAGTAATTTTGTGTTTCGTTTCTCTTTATTACATGGTATTTTTATGAACTGAATTTATATGCTTTAAAGTCCAATGGGGTACCAAATGGTTTGTGTATAAAACCAATCCTTTTACAAAGCACTCCTAAATAGTTTCAGCTTATAACTTCGTTTTGCTATTTAATTTCATTTCATTCAAATAAATCTAATGTTAAAAAAGACAGGGATATTCAAAACGTATATTTTGTTGTTATATTTTTTATGCAGCTCTAAAAATAGATGCGGAGGATTTTTTATTTTCATTGTATTATACTGAATTTTTAAAAACCGAGTTTACGTAAATATATTAAATTTCAATACAAGGCCAATTTTTTAAAATTTGATTTGCATCATTTGGTCGTGAATAGTTGGAGTAATCTTGTGTTTCGTTTCTCTTTATTATATGGTGTTTTTATGAACTTAATTTATATGTTTTAAAGTCCAAAGGGGTACCAAATGGTTTGTGTATAAAACCAATCCTTTTACAAAGCACTCCTAAATAGTTTCAGCTTATAACTTCGTTTTGCTATTTAATTTCATTTCATTCAAATAAATCTAATGTTAAAAAATACAAGGATGTTCAATACGTATATTTTGTTGTTATATTTTTTATGCAGCTCTAAAAATAGATGCGGAGGATGTTTTATTTTCATTGTATTATACTGAATTTTTAAAAACCGAGTTTACGTAAATATATTAAATTTCAATACAAGGCCAATTTTTTAAAATTTGATTTGCATCATTTGGTCGTGAATAGTTGCCGTAATCTTGTGTTTCGTTTCTCTTTTTTATATGGTATTTTTATGAACTGAATTTATATGCTTTAAAGTCCAATGGGGTACCAAATGAAATGTGTATAAAATCAATCCTTTCACAAAGCACTCCTAAAAAGATTCAGCTTATAACTTCGTTTTGCTATTAAATTTCATTTCATTCAAATAAATCTAATGTTAAAAAATACAGGGATGTTCAAAACGATTATTTTCGTTGTTATATTTTTGTATGCAGCTCTAGAAATAGATGCGAAGGATTTTTTATTTTCATTGTATTATACTGAATTTTTAAAAACCGAGTTTACGTAAATATATTAAATTCCAATACAAGGCCAATTTTTTAAAATTTGATTTCCATCATTTGGTCGTGAATAGTTACAGTAATTTTGTGTTTCGTTTCTCTTTATTACATGGTATTTTTATGAACTGAATTTATATGCTTTAAAGTCCAATGGGGTACCAAATGGTTTGTGTATAAAACCAATCCTTTTACAAAGCACTCCTAAATAGTTTCAGCTTATAACTTCGTTTTGCTATTTAATTTCATTTCATTCAAATAAATCCAATGTTAAAAAAGACAGGGATCTTCAAAACGTATATTTCGTTGTTATATTTTTTATGCAGCTCTAAAAATAGATGCGGAGGATTTTTTATTTTCATTGTATTATACTGAATTTTTAAAAACCGAGTTTACGTAAATATATTAAATTTCAATACAAGGCCAATTTTTTAAAATTTGATTTGCATCATTTGGTCGTGAATAGTTGCCGTAATCTTGTGTTTCGTTTCTCTTTTTTATATGGTATTTTTATGAACTGAATTTATATGCTTTAAAGTCCAATGGGGTACCAAATGAAATGTGTATAAAATCAATCCTTTCACAAAGCACTCCTAAAAAGATTCAGCTTATAACTTCGTTTTGCTATTAAATTTCATTTCATTCAAATAAATCTAATGTTAAAAAATACAGGGATGTTCAAAACGATTATTTTCGTTGTTATATTTTTGTATGCAGCTCTAGAAATAGATGCGAAGGATTTTTTATTTTCATTGTATTATACTGAATTTTTAAAAACCGAGTTTACGTAAATATATTAAATTCCAATACAAGGCCAATTTTTTAAAATTTGATTTCCATCATTTGGTCGTGAATAGTTACAGTAATTTTGTGTTTCGTTTCTCTTTATTACATGGTATTTTTATGAACTGAATTTATATGCTTTAAAGTCCAATGGGGTACCAAATGGTTTGTGTATAAAACCAATCCTTTTACAAAGCACTTCTAAATAGTTTCAGCTTATAACTTCGTTTTGCTTTTTAATTTCATTTCATTCAAATAAATCCAATGTTAAAAAAGACAGGGATCTTCAAAACGTATATTTCGTTGTTATATTTTTTATGCAGCTCTAAAAATAGATGCGGAGGATTTTTTGTTTTCATTGTATTATACTGAATTTTTAAAAACCGAGTTTACGTAAATATATTAGATTCCAATACAAGGCCAATTTTTTAAAATTTGATTTGCATCATTTGGTCGTGAATAGTTGGAGTAATCTTGTGTTTCGTTTCTCTTTATTATATGGTATTTTCATGAACTTAATTTATATGTTTTAAAGTCCAAAGGGGTACCAAATGGTTTGTGTATAAAACCAATCCTTTTACAAAGCACTCCTAAATAGTTTCAGCTCATAACTTCGTTTTGCTATTTAATTTCATTTCATTCAAATAAATCCAATGTTAAAAAAGACAGGGATGTTCAAAACGTATATTTCGTTGTTATATTTTTGTATGCAGCTCTAGAAATAGATGCGAAGGATTTTTTGTTTTCATTGTATTATACTGAATTTTTAAAAACCGAGTTTACATAAATATTGTAAATTTCAATACACGGCCAATTTTTTAGAATTTCCCTAGTAACCAAATCCGTGGATTTATTAAGAATATCCTGGGACTTTATCGTGTCCTAGTCCATGCGTCAAAGGAATTTTGTCTTGAATTTCCACAGAATTTTGTTGGATTTTCCTATGGAGAGTGTAACGTTGTCAAAAAAAAAAAGATAAAATGAACTCTATATTGTAAGAAAAAAAGACAAAGTCCGATATTTAAGTCAGACGTAAGCTGGAAACTGTCCTATGTTGGACAGCTTGGTTACTAGGGTTGATGCCCACCATTTGGTCATGAATAGTTGGAGTAATCTTGTGTTTCGCTTTTCTTTATTTTATGGTATTTTTATGAACGGAATTTATATGCTTTAAAGTCCAATGGGGTACCAAATGGTGTGTGTATAAAACCAATCCTTTTACAAAGCACTCCTAAATAGTTTCAGCTTATAACTTCGTTTTGCTATTTAATTTCATTTCATTCAAATAAATCTAATGTTAAAAAAGACAGGGATATTCAAAACGTATATTTTGTTGTTATATTTTTTATGCAGCTCTAAAAATAGATGCGGAGGATTTTTTATTTTCATTGTATTATACTGAATTTTTAAAAACCGAGTTTACGTAAATATACTTAATTCCAATACACGACCAATTTTTTAGAATTTGATGCGCACCATTTGGTCATGAATAGTTGCCGTAATTTTGTGTTTCACTTTTCTTTATTATATGGTATTTTTATGAACTGAATTTATATGCTTTAATGTCCAATGGGGTACCAAATGGTTTGTGTATAAAATCAATCCTTTCACAAAGCACTCCTAAAAAGATTCAGCTTATAACTTCGTTTTGCTATTAAATTTCATTTCATTCAAATAAATCTAATGTTAAAAAAGACAGGGATGTTCAAAACGTATATTTTGTTGTTATATTTTTTATGCAGCTCTAAAAATAGATGCGGAGGATTTTTTGTTTTCATTGTATTATACTGAATTTTTAAAAACCGAGTTTACGTAAATATACTAAATTCCAATACACGACCAATTTTTTAGAATTTGATGCCCACCATTTGGTCATGAATAGTTGGAGTAATCTTGTGTTTCGTTTCTCTTTATTATATGGTATTTTTATGAACTGAATTTATATGCTTTAAAGTCCAATGAGGTACCAAATGGTTTGTGTATAAAATCAATCCTTTCACAAAGCACTCCTAAATAGTTTCAGCCTATAACTTCGCTTTGCGATTTAATTTCATTTTAATCAAATAAAACAAATATTAAAAAATACAGGGATGTTCAAAACGATTATTTTCGTTGTTATATTTTTGTATGCAGCTCTAGAAATAGATGCGAAGGATTTTTTATTTTCATTGTATTATACTGAATTTTTAAAAACCGAGTTTACGTAAATATATTAAATTCCAATACAAGGCCAATTTTTTAAAATTTGATTTCCATCATTTGGTCGTGAATAGTTACAGTAATTTTGTGTTTCGTTTCTCTTTATTACATGGTATTTTTATGAACTGAATTTATATGCTTTAAAGTCCAATGGGGTACCAAATGGTTTGTGTGTAAAACCAATCCTTTTACAAAGCACTCCTAAATAGTTTCAGCTTATAACTTCGTTTTGCTATTTAATTTCATTTCATTCAAATAAATCCAATGTTAAAAAAGACAGGGATGTTCAAAACGTTTATTTCGTTGTTATATTTTTTATGCAGCTCTAAAAATAGATGCGAAGGATTTTTTGTTTTCATTGTATTATACTGAATTTTTAAAAACCGAGTTTACGTAAATATATTAGATTCCAATACAAGGCCAATTTTTTAAAATTTGATTTGCATCATTTGGTCGTGAATAGTTGGAGTAATTTTGTGTTTCACTTTTCTTTATTATATGGTATTTTTATGAACTGAATTTATATGCTTTAATGTCCAATGGGGTACCAAATGGTTTGTGTATAAAATCAATCCTTTCACAAAGCACTCCTAAAAAGATTCAGCTTATAACTTCGTTTTGCTATTAAATTTCATTTCATTCAAATAAATCTAATGTTAAAAAAGACAGGGATGTTCAAAACGTATATTTTGTTGTTATATTTTTTATGCAGCTCTAAAAATAGATGCAGAGGATTTTTTGTTTTCATTGTATTATACTGAATTTTTAAAAACCGAGTTTACGTAAATATACTAAATTCCAATACACGACCAATTTTTTAGAATTTGATGCCCACCATTTGGTCATGAATAGTTGGAGTAATCTTGTGTTTCGTTATTATATGGTATTTTTATGAACTGAATTTATATGCTTTAAAGTCCAATGAGGTACCAAATGGTTTGTGTATAAAATCAATCCTTTCACAAAGCACTCCTAAATAGTTTCAGCTTATAACTTCGTTTTGCTATTTAATTTCATTTCATTCAAATAAATCCAATGTTAAAAAAGACAGGGATCTTCAAAACGTATATTTCGTTGTTATATTTTTTATGCAGCTCTAAAAATAGATGCGGAGGATTTTTTGTTTTCATTGTATTATACTGAATTTTTAAAAACCGAGTTTACGTAAATATATTAGATTCCAATACAAGGCCAATTTTTTAAAATTTGATTTGCATCATTTGGTCGTAAATAGTTGGAGTAATCTTGTGTTTCGTTTCTCTTTATTATATGGTATTTTTATGAACTTAATTTATATGCTTTAAAGTCCAAAGGGGTACCAAATGGTTTGTGTATAAAACCAATCCTTTTACAAAGCACTCCTAAATAGTTTCAGCTTATAACTTCGTTTTGCTATTAAATTTCATTTCATTCAAATAAATCTAATGTTAAAAAAGACAGGGATGTTCAAAACGTATATTTTGTTGTTATATTTTTTATGCAGCTCTAAAAATAGATGCGGAGGATTTTTTGTTTTCATTGTATTATACTGAATTTTTAAAAACCGAGTTTACGTAAATATACTAAATTCCAATACACGACCAATTTTTTAGAATTTGATGCCCACCATTTGGTCATGAATAGTTGGAGTAATCTTGTGTTTCGTTTCTCTTTATTATATGGTATTTTTATGAACTGAATTTATATGCTTTAAAGTCCAATGAGGTACCAAATGGTTTGTGTATAAAATCAATCCTTTCACAAAGCACTCCTAAATAGTTTCAGCTTATAACTTCGTTTTGCTATTTAATTTCATTTCATTCAAATAAATCCAATGTTAAAAAAGACAGGGATCTTCAAAACGTATATTTCGTTGTTATATTTTTTATGCAGCTCTAAAAATAGATGCGGAGGATTTTTTGTTTTCATTGTATTATACTGAATTTTTAAAAACCGAGTTTACGTAAATATACTTAATTCCAATACACGACCAATTTTTTAGAATTTGATGCGCACCATTTGGTCATGAATAGTTGCCGTAATTTTGTGTTTCACTTTTCTTTATTATATGGTATTTTTATGAACTGAATTTATATGCTTTAATGTCCAATGGGGTACCAAATGGTTTGTGTATAAAATCAATCCTTTCACAAAGCACTCCTAAAAAGATTCAGCTTATAACTTCGTTTTGCTATTAAATTTCATTTCATTCAAATAAATCTAATGTTAAAAAAGACAGGGATGTTCAAAACGTATATTTTGTTGTTATATTTTTTATGCAGCTCTAAAAATAGATGCGGAGGATTTTTTGTTTTCATTGTATTATACTGAATTTTTAAAAACCGAGTTTACGTAAATATACTAAATTCCAATACACGACCAATTTTTTAGAATTTGATGCCCACCATTTGGTCATGAATAGTTGGAGTAATCTTGTGTTTCGTTTCTCTTTATTATATGGTATTTTTATGAACTGAATTTATATGCTTTAAAGTCCAATGAGGTACCAAATGGTTTGTGTATAAAATCAATCCTTTCACAAAGCACTCCTAAATAGTTTCAGCCTATAACTTCGCTTTGCGATTTAATTTCATTTTAATCAAATAAAACAAATATTAAAAAATACAGGGATGTTCAAAACGATTATTTTCGTTGTTATATTTTTGTATGCAGCTCTAGAAATAGATGCGAAGGACTTTTTATTTTCATTGTATTATACTGAATTTTTAAAAACCGAGTTTACGTAAATATACTTAATTCCAATACACGACCAATTTTTTAGAATTTGATGCGCACCATTTGGTCATGAATAGTTGCCGTAATTTTGTGTTTCACTTTTCTTTATTATATGGTATTTTTATGAACTGAATTTATATGCTTTAATGTCCAATGGGGTACCAAATGGTTTGTGTATAAAATCAATCCTTTCACAAAGCACTCCTAAAAAGATTCAGCTTATAACTTCGTTTTGCTATTAAATTTCATTTCATTCAAATAAATCCAATGTTAAAAAAGACAGGGATGTTCAAAACGTATATTTCGTTGTTATATTTTTTATGCAGCTCTAGAAATAGATGCGAAGGATTTTTTGTTTTCATTGTATTGTACTGAATTTTTAAAAACCGAGTTTACATAAATATTGTAAATTTCAATACACGGCCAATTTTTTAGAATTTCCCTAGTAACCAAATCCGTGGATTTATTAAGAATATCCTGGGACTTTATCGTGTCCTAGTCCATGCGTCAAAGGAATTTTGTCTTGAATTTCCACAGAATTTTGTTGGATTTTCCTATGGAGAGTGTAACGTTGTCAAAAAAAAAAGATAAAATGAACTCTATATTGTAAGAAAAAAAGACAAAGTCCGATATTTAAGTCAGACGTAAGCTGGAAACTGTCCTATGTTGGACAGCTTGGTTACTAGGGTTGATGCCCACCATTTGGTCATGAATAGTTGGAGTAATCTTGTGTTTCGCTTTTCTTTATTTTATGGTATTTTTATGAACGGAATTTATATGCTTTAAAGTCCAATGGGGTACCAAATGGTGTGGGTATAAAACCAATCCTTTTACAAAGCACTCCTAAATAGTTTCAGCTTATAACTTCGTTTTGCTATTTAATTTCATTTCATTCAAATAAATCTAATGTTAAAAAAGACAGGGATATTCAAAACGTATATTTTGTTGTTATATTTTTTATGCAGCTCTAAAAATAGATGCGGAGGATTTTTTATTTTCATTGTATTATACTGAATTTTTAAAAACCGAGTTTACGTAAATATATTAAATTTCAATACAAGGCCAATTTTTTAAAATTTGATTTGCATCATTTGGTCGTGAATAGTTGCCGTAATCTTGTGTTTCGTTTCTCTTTTTTATATGGTATTTTTATGAACTGAATTTATATGCTTTAAAGTCCAATGGGGTACCAAATGAAATGTGTATAAAATCAATCCTTTCACAAAGCACTCCTAAATAGTTTCAGCTTATAACTTCGTTTTGCTATTTAATTTCATTTCATTCAAATAAAACTAATATTAAAAAAAAAAAAAGGATGTTCAAAACGATTATTTTCGTTGTTATATTTTTGTATGCAGCTCTAGAAATAGATGCGAAGGATTTTTTATTTTCATTGTATTATACTGAATTTTTAAAAACCGAGTTTACGTAAATATATTAAATTTCAATACAAGGCCAATTTTTTAAAATTTGATTTGCATCATTTGGTCGTGAATAGTTGCCGTAATCTTGTGTTTCGTTTCTCTTTTTTATATGGTATTTTTATGAACTGAATTTATATGCTTTAAAGTCCAATGGGGTACCAAATGGTTTGAGTATAAAATCAATCCTTTCACAAAGCACTCCTAAATAGTTTCAGCCTATAACTTCGTTTTGCTATTTAATTTCATTTCATTCAAATAAATCTAATGTTAAAAAATACAGGGATGTTCAAAACGTATATTTTGTTTTTATATTTTTTATGCAGCTCTAAACATAGATGCGGAGGATTTTTTGTTTTCATTGTATTATACTGAATTTTTAAAAACCGAGTTTACATAAATATTGTAAATTCCAATACACGACCAATTTTTAAGAATTTGATGCCCACCATTTGGTCATGAAGAGTTGGAGTAATCTTGTGTTTCGCTTTTCTTTATTATATGGTATTTTTATGAACTGAATTTATATGCTTTAAAGTCCAATGGGGTACCAAATGGTTTGTGTATAAAATCAATCCTTTCACAAAGCACTCCTAAATTGTTTCAGCTTATAACTTCATTTTGCTATTTAATTTCATTTCATTCAAATAAAACTAATATTAAAAAATACAAGGATGTTCAAAACGATTATTTTCGTTGTTATATTTTTGTATGCCGCTCTAAAAATAGATGCGAAGGATTTTTTATTTTCATTATATTATACTGAATTTTTAAAAACCGAGTTTACGTAAATATATTAAATTCCAATACACGACCAATTTTTTAGAACTTGATGCCCACCATTTGGTCATGAAGAGTTGGAGTAATCTTGTGTTTCGCTTTTCTTTATTATATTGTATTTTTATGAACTGAATTTATATGCTTTAAAGTCCAATGGGGTACCAAATGGTTTGTGTATAAAATCAATCTTTTCACAAAGCACTCCTAAATAGTTTCAGCTTATAACTTCGTTTTGCTATTTAATTTCATTTCATTCAAATAAAACTAATATTTAAAAAAAAAATGATGTTCAAAACGATTATTTTCGTTGTTATATTTTTGTATGCAGCTCTAAAAATAGATGCGGAGGATTTTTTAATTTCATTGTATTATACTGAATTTTTAAAAACCGAGTTTACGTAAATATATTAAATTCCAATACAAGGCCAATTTTTAAAAATTTGATTTGCATCATTTGGTCGTGAATAGTTGCCGTAATATTGTGTTTCGTTTCTCTTTTTTATATGGTATTTTTATGAACTGAATTTATATGCTTTAAAGTCCAATGGGGTACCAAATGGTTTGTGTATAAAATCAATCCTTTCACAAAGCACTCCTAAAAAGATTCAGCTTATAACTTCGTTTTGCTATTAAATTTCATTTCATTCAAATAAATCTAATGTTAAAAAAGACAGGGATGTTCAAAACGTATATTTTGTTGTTATATTTTTTATGCAGCTCTAAAAATAGATGCGGAGGATTTTTTGTTTTCATTGTATTATACTGAATTTTTAAAAACCGAGTTTACGTAAATATACTAAATTCCAATACACGACCAATTTTTTAGAATTTGATGCCCACCATTTGGTCATGAATAGTTGGAGTAATCTTGTGTTTCGTTTCTCTTTATTATATGGTATTTTTATGAACTGAATTTATATGCTTTAAAGTCCAATGAGGTACCAAATGGTTTGTGTATAAAATCAATCCTTTCACAAAGCACTCCTAAATAGTTTCAGCCTATAACTTCGCTTTGCGATTTAATTTCATTTTAATCAAATAAAACAAATATTAAAAAATACAGGGATGTTCAAAACGATTATTTTCGTTGTTATATTTTTGTATGCAGCTCTAGAAATAGATGCGAAGGATTTTTTATTTTCATTGTATTATACTGAATTTTTAAAAACCGAGTTTACGTAAATATATTAAATTCCAATACAAGGCCAATTTTTTAAAATTTGATTTCCATCATTTGGTCGTGAATAGTTACAGTAATTTTGTGTTTCGTTTCTCTTTATTACATGGTATTTTTATGAACTGAATTTATATGCTTTAAAGTCCAATGGGGTACCGAATGGTTTGTGTATAAAACCAATCCTTTTACAAAGCACTCCTAAATAGTTTCAGCTTATAACTTCGTTTTGCTATTTAATTTCATTTCATTCAAATAAATCCAATGTTAAAAAAGACAGGGATGTTCAAAACGTTTATTTCGTTGTTATATTTTTTATGCAGCTCTAAAAATAGATGCGAAGGATTTTTTGTTTTCATTGTATTATACTGAATTTTTACAAACCGAGTTTACGTAAATATATTAGATTCCAATACAAGGCCAATTTTTTAAAATTTGATTTGCATCATTTGGTCGTGAATAGTTGGAGTAATCTTGTGTTTCGTTTCTCTTTATTATATGGTATTTTTATGAACTTAATTTATATGCTTTAAAGTCCAAAGGGGTACCAAAAGATTTGTGTATAAAACCAATCCTTTTACAAAGCACTCTTAAATAGTTTCAGCTTATAACTTCGTTTTGCTATTTAATTTCATTTCATTCAAATAAATCCAATGTTAAAAAAGACAGGGATGTTCAAAACGTATATTTCGTTGTTATATTTTTTATGCAGCTCTAGAAATAGATGCGAAGGATTTTTTGTTTTCATTGTATTATACTGAATTTTTAAAAACCGAGTTTACATAAATATTGTAAATTTCAATACACGGCCAATTTTTTAGAATTTCCCTAGTAACCAAATCCGTGGATTTATTAAGAATATCCTGGGACTTTATCGTGTCTTAGTCCATGCGTCAAAGGAATTTTGTCTTGAATTTCCACAGAATTTTGTTGGATTTTCCTATGGAGAGTGTAACGTTGTCAAAAAAAAAAGATAAAATGAACTCTATATTGTAAGAAAAAAAGACAAAGTCCGATATTTAAGTCAGACGTAAGCTGGAAACTGTCCTATGTTGGACAGCTTGGTTACTAGGGTTGATGCCCACCATTTGGTCATGAATAGTTGGAGTAATCTTGTGTTTCGCTTTTCTTTATTTTATGGTATTTTTATGAACGGAATTTATATGCTTTAAAGTCCAATGGGGTACCAAATGGTGTGTGTATAAAACCAATCCTTTTACAAAGCACTCCTAAATAGTTTCAGCTTATAACTTCGTTTTGCTATTTAATTTCATTTCATTCAAATAAATCTAATGTTATAAAAGACAGGGATACTCAAAACGTATATTTTGTTGTTATATTTTTTATGCAGCTCTAAAAATAGATGCGGAGGATTTTTTATTTTCATTGTATTATACTGAATTTTTAAAAACCGAGTTTACGTAAATATATTAAATTTCAATACAAGGCCAATTTTTTAAAATTTGATTTGCATCATTTGGTCGTGAATAGTTGCCGTAATCTTGTGTTTCGTTTCTCTTTTTTATATGGTATTTTTATGAACTGAATTTATATGCTTTAAAGTCCAATGGGGTACCAAATGAAATGTGTATAAAATCAATCCTTTCACAAAGCACTCCTAAATAGTTTCAGCTTATAACTTCGTTTTGCTATTTAATTTCATTTCATTCAAATAAAACTAATATTAAAAAAAAAAAAGGATGTTCAAAACGATTATTTTCGTTGTTATATTTTTGTATGCAGCTCTAGAAATAGATGCGAAGGATTTTTTATTTTCATTGTATTATACTGAATTTTTAAAAACCGAGTTTACGTAAATATATTAAATTTCAATACAAGGCCAATTTTTTAAAATTTGATTTGCATCATTTGGTCGTGAATAGTTACCGTAATCTTGTGTTTCGTTTCTCTTTTTTATATGGTATTTTTATGAACTGAATTTATATGCTTTAAAGTCCAATGAGGTACCAAATGGTTTGAGTATAAAATCAATCCTTTCACAAAGCACTCCTAAATAGTTTCAGCCTATAACTTCGTTTTGCTATTTAATTTCATTTCATTCAAATAAATCTAATGTTAAAAAATACAGGGATGTTCAAAACGTATATTTTGTTTTTATATTTTTTATGCAGCTCTAAAAATAGATGCGGAGGATTTTTTGTTTTCATTGTATTATACTGAATTTTTAAAAACCGAGTTTACATAAATATTGTAAATTCCAATACACGACCAATTTTTAAGAATTTGATGCCCACCATTTGGTCATGAATAGTTGCCGTAATCTTGTGTTTCGCTTTTCTTTATTATATGGTATTTTTATGAACTGAATTTATATGCTTTCAAGTCCAATGGGGTACCAAATGGTTTGTGTATAAAATCAATCCTTTCACAAAGCACTCCTAAATAGTTTCAGCTTATAACTTCGTTTTGCTATTTAATTTCATTTCATTCAAATAAAACTAATATTTAAAAAAAAAATGATGTTCAAAACGATTATTTTCGTTGTTATATTTTTGTATGCAGCTGTAGAAATAGATGCGAAGGATTTTTTATTTTCATTGTATTATACTGAATTTTTAAAAACCGAGTTTACGTAAATATATTAAATTCCAATACAAGGCCAATTTTTAAAAATTTGATTTGCATCATTTGGTCGTGAATAGTTGCCATAATATTGTGTTTCGTTTCTCTTTTTTATATGGTATTTTTATGAACTGAATTTATATGCTTTAAAGTCCAATGGGGTACCAAATGGTTTGTGTATAAAATCAATCCTTTCACAAAGCACTTCTAAATAGTTTCAGCTTATAATTTCGTTTTGCTATTTAATTTCATTTCATTCAAATAAAACTAATGTTAAAAAAGACAGTGATGTTCAAAACGTATATTTCGTTGTTATATTTTTTATGCAGCTCTAAAAATAGATGCGGAGGATTTTTTTTTTTCATTGTATTATACTGAATTTTTAAAAACCGAGTTTACGTAAATATATTAAATTTCAATACACAACCAATTTTTTAAAATTCGATTTCCATCATTTGGTCATGAATAGTTGGAGTAATCTTGTGTTTCGCTTTTGTTTATTATATGTTATTTTTATGAACTTAATTTATATGCTTTAAAGTCCAATTGGGTACCCAATGAATTGTGTATAAAATCAATCCTTTCACAAAGCACTCCTAAATTGTTTCAGCTTATAACTTCGTTTTGCTATTTAATTTCATATCATTCAAATAAAACTAATATTAAAAAATACAAGGATGTTCAAAACGATTATTTTCGTTGTTATATTTTTGTATGCAGCTCTCGAAATAGATGCGGAGGATTTTTTGTTTTCATTGTATTATACTGAATTTTTAAAAACCGAGTTTACGTAAATATATTAAATTCCCATACAAGGCCAATTTTTTAGAATTTGATGCCCACCATTTGGTCATGAATAGTTGCCGTAATCTTGTGTTTCGCTTTTCTTTATTATATGGTATTTTTATGAACTGAATTTATATGCTTTAAAGTCCAATGGGGTACCAAATGGTTTGTGTATAAAATCAATCCTTTCACAAAGCACTCCTAAATTGTTTCAGCTTATAACTTCGTTTTGCTATTTAATTTCATTTCATTCAAATAAAACTAATATTTAAAAAAAAAATGATGTTCAAAACGATTATTTTCGTTGTTATATTTTTGTATGCAGCTGTAGAAATAGATGCGAAGGATTTTTTATTTTCATTGTATTATACTGAATTTGTAAAAACCGAGTTTACGTAAATATACTAAATTAAAATACACGACCAATTTTTTAGAATTTGATGCCCACCATTTGGTCATGAATAGTTGCCGTAATCTTGTGTTTCGCTTTTCTTTATTATATGGTATTTTTATTAACTGAATTTATATGCTTTAAAGTCCAATTGGGTACCAAATGAATTGTGTATTAAATCAATCCTTTCACAAAGCACTCCTAAATAGTTTCAGCTTATAACTTCGTTTTGCTATTTAACTTCATTTCATTCAAATAAAACTAATATTAAAAAATACAAGGATGTTCAATACGATTATTTTCGTTGTTATATTTTTGTATGCAGCTCTAGAAATAGATGCGAAGGATTTTTTATTTTCATTGTATTATACTGAATTTTTAAAAACCGAGTTTACGTAAATATATTAAATTCCAATACAAGGCCAATTTTTTAGAATTTGATGCCCATCATTTGGTCATGAATAGTTGCCGTAATCTTGTGTTTCGCTTTTCTTTATTATATGGTATTTTTATGAACTGAATTTATATGCTTTAAAGTCCAATGGGGTACCAAATGGTTTGTGTATAAAATCAATCCTTTCACAAAGCACTCCTAAATTGTTTCAGCTTATAACTTCGTTCTGCTATTTAATTTCATTTCATTCAAATAAAACTAATATTAAAAAATACAAGGATGTTCAAAACGATTATTTTCGTTGTTATATTTTTGTATGCAGCTCTAAAAATAGATGCGAAGGATTTTTTGTTTTAGTTGTATTATACTGAATTTTTAAAAACCGAGTTTACGTAAATATATTAAATTCCAATACACGACCAATTTTTTAGAATTTGATGCGCACCATTTGGTCATGAATAGTTGCCGTAATCTTGTGTTTCACTTTTCTTTATTATATGGTATTTTTATGAACTGAATTTATATGCTTTAAAGTCCAATGAGGTACCAAATGGTTTGTGTATAAAATCAATCCTTTCACAAAGCACTCCTAAATAGTTTAAGCTTATAATTTCGTTTTGCTATTTAATTTCATTTCATTCAAATAGAACTAATGTTAAAAAAGACAGTGATGTTCAAAACGTACATTTCGTTGTTATATTTTTTATGCAGCTCTAAAAATAGATGCGAAGGATTTTTTGCTTTCATTGTATTATACTGAATTTTTAAAAACCGAGTTTACGTAAATATATTAAATTCCAATACACGACCAATTTTTTAGAATTTGATGCCCACCATTTGGTCATGAATAGTAGGAGTAATCTTGTGTTTCGCTTTTCTTTATTATATGGTATTTTTATGAACTGAATTTATATGCTTTAAAGTCCAATGGGGTACCAAATGGTTTGTGTATAAAATCAATCCTTTCACAAAGCACTCCTAAATTGTTTCAGCTTATAACTTCGTTTTGCTATTTAATTTCATTTCATTCAAATAAAACTAATATTAAAAAATACAAGGATGTTCAAAACGATTATTTTCGTTGTTATATTTTTGTATGCCGCTCTAAAAATAGATGCGAAGGATTTTTTATTTTCATTATATTATACTGAATTTTTAAAAACCGAGTTTACGTAAATATATTAAATTCCAATACACGACCAATTTTTTAGAACTTGATGCCCACCATTTGGTCATGAAGAGTTGGAGTAATCTTGTGTTTCGTTGCTCTTAATTATATGGTATTTTTATGAACTGAATTTATATGCTTTAATATCCAATGGGGTACCAAATGGTTTGTGTATTAAATCAATCCTTTCACAAAGCACTCCTAAATTGTTTCAGCTTATAACTTCGTTTTGCTATTTAATTTCATTTCATTCAAATAAAACTAATATTAAAAATACAAGGATGTTCAAAACGTATATTTTGTTGTTATATTTTTTATGCAGCTCTAAAAATAGATGCGGAGGATTTTTTGTTTTCATTGTATTATACTGAATTTTTAAAAACCGAGTTTACGTAAATACACTAAATTCCAATACACGACCAATTTTTTAGAATTTGATGCCCACCATTTGGTCATGAATAGTTGCCGTAATCTTGTGTTTCACTTTTCTTTATTATATGGTATTTTTATGAACTGAATTTATATGCTTTAAAGTCCAATGGGGTACCAATTGGTTTGTGTATAAAATCAATTCTTTCACAAAGCACTCCTAAATAGTTTCAGCTTATAACTGCGTTTTGCTATTTAACTTCATTTCATTCAAATAAAACTTATATTAAAAAATACAAGGATGTTCAAAACGATTATTTTCGTTGTTATATTTTTGTATGCAGCTCTAGAAATAGATGCGAAGGATTTTTTATTTTCATTGTATTATACTGAATTTGTAAAAACCGAGTTTACGTAAATATATTAAATTCCAATACACGACCAACTTTTTAGAATCTGATGCTCACCATTTGGTCATGAATAGTTGGAGTAATCTTGTGTTTCGTTTCTCTTTATTTTAGGGTATTTTTATGAACGGAATTTATATGCTTTAAAGTCCAATGGGGTACCAAATGGTTTGTGTATAAAATCAATCCTTTCACAAAGCACTCCTAAATAGTTTCAGCATATAACTTCGCTTTGCTATTTAATTTCATTTCAATCAAATAAAACTGCTATTAAAAAATACAGGGATGTTCAAAACGTATATTTTGTTGTTATATTTTTTATGCAGCTCTAAAAATAGATGCGGAGGATTTTTTATTTTCATTGTATTATACTGAATTTTTAAAAACCGAGTTTACGTAAATATATTTAATTCCAATACAAGGCCAATTTTTTAAAATTCGATTTCCATCATTTGGTCATGAATAGTTGGAGTAATCTTGTGTTTCGTTTCTCTTTATTATAGGGTATTTTTATGAACGGAATTTATATGCTTTAAAGTCCAATGGGGTACCAATTGGTTTGTGTATAAAATCAATCCTTTCACAAAGCACTCCTAAATAGTTTCAGCCTATAACTTCGTCTTGCTATTTAATTTCATTTTAATCAAATAAAACTGCTATTAAAAAATACAGGGATGTTCAAAACGTATATTTTGTTGTTATATTTTTTATGCAGCTCTAAAAATAGATGCGGAGGATTTTTTATTTTCATTGTATTATACTGAATTTTTAAAAACCGAGTTTACGTAAATATATTTAATTCCAATACAAGGCCAATTTTTTAAAATTCGATTTCCATCATTTGGTCGTGAATAGTTGACGTAATCTTGTATTTCGCTTTTCTTTATTATATGGTATTTTTATGAACTGAACTTATATGCTTTAAAGTCCAATGGGGTACCAATTGGTTTGTGTATAAAATCAATCCTTTCACAAAGCACTCCTAAAAAGATTCAGCTTATAACTTCGTTTTGCTATTTAATTTCATTTCATTCAAATAAAACTAATATTAAAAAATACAAGGATGTTCAAAACGATTATTTTCGTTGTTATATTTTTGTATGCAGCTCTCGAAATAGATGTCGAGGATTTTTTGTTTTCATTGTATTATACTGAATTTGTAAAAACCGAGTTTACGTAAATATATTAAATTCCAATACACGACCAACTTTTTAGAATTTGATGCTCACCATTTGGTCATGAATAGTTGGAGTAATCTTGTGTTTCGTTTCTCTTTATTATAGTTTATTTTTATGAACGGAATTTATATGCTTTAAAGTCCAATGGGGTACCAAATGGTTTGTGTATAAAATCAATCCTTTCACAAAGCACTCCTAAAAAGATTCAGCTTATAACTTCGTTTTGCTATTTGATTTCATTTCATTCAAATAAAACTAATATTAAAAAATACAAGGATGTTCAAAACGATTATTCTCGTTGTTTTATTTTTTATGCAGCTCTAAAAATAGATGCGGAGGATTTTTTGTTTTCATTGTATTATACTGAATTTTTAAAAACCGAGTTTACGTAAATATATTAAATTCCAATACACGACCAACTTTTTAGAATTTGATGCCCACCATTTGGTCATGAATAGTTGGAGTAATCTTGTGTTTCGTTTCTCTTTATTATAGGGTATTTTTATTAACTGAATTTATATGCTTTAAAGTCCAATTGGGTACCAAATGAATTGTGTATAAAATCAATCCTTTCACAAAGCACTCCTAAATAGTTTCAGCTTATAACTTCGTTTTGCTATTTAACTTCATTTCATTCAAATAAAACTAATATTAAAAAATACAAGCATGTTCAATACGATTATTTTCGTTGTTATATTTTTGTATGCAGCTCTAGAAATAGATGCGAAGGATTTTTTATTTTCATTGTATTATACTGAATTTTTAAAAACCGAGTTTACGTAAATATATTAAATTCCAATACAAGGCCAATTTTTTAGAATTTGATGCCCATCATTTGGTCATGAATAGTTGCCGTAATCTTGTGTTTCGCTTTTCTTTATTATATGGTATTTTTATGAACTGAATTTATATGCTTTAAAGTCCAATGGGGTACCAAATGGTTTGTGTATAAAATCAATCCTTTCACAAAGCACTTCTAAATAGTTTCAGCTTATAATTTCGTTTTGCTATTTAATTTCATTTCATTCAAATAAAACTAATGTTAAAAAAGACAGTGATGTTCAAAACGTATATTTCGTTGTTATATTTTTTATGCAGCTCTAAAAATAGATGCGGAGGATTTTTTTTTTTTCATTGTATTATACTGAATTTTTAAAAACCGAGTTTACGTAAATATATTAAATTTCAATACACAACCAATTTTTTAAAATTCGATTTCCATCATTTGGTCATGAATAGTTGGAGTAATCTTGTGTTTCGCTTTTCTTTATTATATGTTATTTTTATGAACTTAATTTATATGCTTTAAAGTCCAATTGGGTACCCAATGAATTGTGTATAAAATCAATCCTTTCACAAAGCACTCCTAAATTGTTTCAGCTTATAACTTCGTTTTGCTATTTAATTTCATATCATTCAAATAAAACTAATATTAAAAAATACAAGGATGTTCAAAACGATTATTTTCGTTGTTATATTTTTGTATGCAGCTCTCGAAATAGATGCGGAGGATTTTTTGTTTTCATTGTATTATACTGAATTTTTAAAAACCGAGTTTACGTAAATATATTAAATTCCAATACAAGGCCAATTTTTTAGAATTTGATGCCCACCATTTGGTCATGAATAGTTGCCGTAATCTTGTGTTTCGCTTTTCTTTATTATATGGTATTTTTATGAACTGAATTTATATGCTTTAAAGTCCAATGGGGTACCAAATGGTTTGTGTATAAAATCAATCCTTTCACAAAGCACTCCTAAATTGTTTCAGCTTATAACTTCGTTTTGCTATTTAATTTCATTTCATTCAAATAAAACTAATATTTAAAAAAAAAATGATGTTCAAAACGATTATTTTCGTTGTTATATTTTTGTATGCAGCTGTAGAAATAGATGCGAAGGATTTTTTATTTTCATTGTATTATACTGAATTTGTAAAAACCGAGTTTACGTCAATATACTAAATTAAAATACACGACCAATTTTTTAGAATTTGATGCCCACCATTTGGTCATGAATAGTTGCCGTAATCTTGTGTTTCGCTTTTCTTTATTATATGGTATTTTTATTAACTGAATTTATATGCTTTAAAGTCCAATTGGGTACCAAATGAATTGTGTATAAAATCAATCCTTTCACAAAGCACTCCTAAATAGTTTCAGCTTATAACTTCGTTTTGCTATTTAACTTCATTTCATTCAAATAAAACTAATATTAAAAAATACAAGGATGTTCAATACGATTATTTTCGTTGTTATATTTTTGTATGCAGCTCTAGAAATAGATGCGAAGGATTTTTTATTTTCATTGTATTATACTGAATTTTTAAAAACCGAGTTTACGTAAATATATTAAATTCCAATACAAGGCCAATTTTTTAGAATTTGATGCCCATCATTTGGTCATGAATAGTTGCCGTAATCTTGTGTTTCGCTTTTCTTTATTATATGGTATTTTTATGAACTGAATTTATATGCTTTAAAGTCCAATGGGGTACCAAATGGTTTGTGTATAAAATCAATCCTTTCACAAAGCACTCCTAAATTGTTTCAGCTTATAACTTCGTTCTGCTATTTAATTTCATTTCATTCAAATAAAACTAATATTAAAAAATACAAGGATGTTCAAAACGAATATTTTCGTTGTTATATTTTTGTATGCAGCTCTAAAAATAGATGCGAAGGATTTTTTGTTTTAGTTGTATTATACTGAATTTTTAAAAACCGAGGTTACGTAAATATATTAAATTCCAATACACGACCAATTTTTTAGAATTTGATGCGCACCATTTGGTCATGAATAGTTGCCGTAATCTTGTGTTTCACTTTTCTTTATTATATGGTATTTTTATGAACTGAATTTATATGCTTTAAAGTCCAATGAGGTACCAAATGGTTTGTGTATAAAATCAATCCTTTCACAAAGCACTCCTAAATAGTTTCAGCTTATAATTTCGTTTTGCTATTTAATTTCATTTCATTCAAATAGAACTAATGTTAAAAAAGACAGTGATGTTCAAAACGATTATTTTCGTTGTTATATTTTTGTATGCCGCTCTAAAAATAGATGCGAAGGATTTTTTATTTTCATTATATTATACTGAATTTTTAAAAACCGAGTTTACGTAAATATATTAAATTCCAATACACGACCAATTTTTTAGAACTTGATGCCCACCATTTGGTCATGAAGAGTTGGAGTAATCTTGTGTTTCGTTGCTCTTAATTATATGGTATTTTTATGAACGGAATTTATATGCTTTAATATCCAATGGGGTACCAAATGGTTTGTGTATTAAATCAATCCTTTCACAAAGCACTCCTAAATTGTTTCAGCTTATAACTTCGTTTTGCTATTTAATTTCATTTCATTCAAATAAAACTAATATTAAAAATACAGGGATGTTCAAAACGTATATTTTGTTGTTATATTTTTTATGCAGCTCTAAAAATAGATGCGGAGGATTTTTTGTTTTCATTGTATTATACTGAATTTTTAAAAACCGAGTTTACGTAAATACACTAAATTCCAATACACGACCAATTTTTTAGAATTTGATGCCCACCATTTGGTCATGAATAGTTGCCGTAATCTTGTGTTTCACTTTTCTTTATTATATGGTATTTTTATGAACTGAATTTATATGCTTTAAAGTCCAATGGGGTACCAATTGGTTTGTGTATAAAATCAATTCTTTCACAAAGCACTCCTAAATAGTTTCAGCTTATAACTGCGTTTTGCTATTTAACTTCATTTCATTCAAATAAAACTTATATTAAAAAATACAAGGATGTTCAAAACGATTATTTTCGTTGTTATATTTTTGTATGCAGCTCTAGAAATAGATGCGAAGGATTTTTTATTTTCATTGTATTATACTGAATTTGTAAAAACCGAGTTTACGTAAATATATTAAATTCCAATACACGACCAACTTTTTAGAATCTGATGCTCACCATTTGGTCATGAATAGTTGGAGTAATCTTGTGTTTCGTTTCTCTTTATTTTAGGGTATTTTTATGAACTTCATTTATATGCTTTAAAGTCCAATGGGGTACCAAATGGTTTGTGTATAAAATCAATCCTTTCACAAAGCACTCCTAAATAGTTTCAGCATATAACTTCGCTTTGCTATTTAATTTCATTTCAATCAAATAAAACTGCTATTAAAAAATACAGGGATGTTCAAAACGTATATTTTGTTGTTATATTTTTTATGCAGCTCTAAAAATAGATGCGGAGGATTTTTTATTTTCATTGTATTATACTGAATTTTTAAAAACCGAGTTTACGTAAATATATTTAATTCCAATACAAGGCCAATTTTTTAAAATTCGATTTCCATCATTTGGTCATGAATAGTTGGAGTAATCTTGTGTTTCGTTTCTCTTTAATATAGTTTATTTTTATGAACGGAATTTATATGCTTTAAAGTCCAATGGGGTACCAAATGGTTTGTGTATAAAATCAATCCTTTCACAAAGCACTCCTAAATAGTTTCAGCCTATAACTTCGTTTTGCTATTTAATTTCATTTTAATCAAATAAAACTGCTATTAAAAAATACAGGGATGTTCAAAACGTATATTTTGTTGTTATATTTTTTATGCAGCTCTAAAAATAGATGCGGAGGATTTTTTATTTTCATTGTATTATACTGAATTTTTAAAAACCGAGTTTAGGTAAATATATTTAATTCCAATACAAGGCCAATTTTTTAAAATTCGATTTCCATCATTTGGTCGTGAATAGTTGACGTAATCTTGTATTTCGCTTTTCTTTATTATATGGTATTTTTATGAACTGAACTTATATGCTTTAAAGTCCAATGGGGTACCAATTGGTTTGTGTATAAAATCAATCCTTTCACAAAGCACTCCTAAAAAGATTCAGCTTATAACTTCGTTTTGCTATTTAATTTCATTTCATTCAAATAAAACTAATATTAAAAAATACAAGGATGTTCAAAACGATTATTTTCGTTGTTATATTTTTGTATGCAGCTCTCGAAATAGATGCGGAGGATTTTTTGTTTTCATTGTATTATACTGAATTTGTAAAAACCGAGTTTACGTAAATATATTAAATTCCAATACACGACCAACTTTTTAGAATTTGATGCTCACCATTTGGTCATGAATAGTTGGAGTAATCTTGTGTTTCGTTTCTCTTTATTATAGTTTATTTTTATGAACGGAATTTATATGCTTTAAAGTCCAATGGGGTACCAAATGGTTTGTGTATAAAATCAATCCTTTCACAAAGCACTCCTAAAAAGATTCAGCTTATAACTTCGTTTTGCTATTTAATTTCATTTCATTCAAATAAAACTAATATTAAAAAATACAAGGATGTTCAAAACGATTATTCTCGTTGTTTTATTTTTTATGCAGCTCTAAAAATAGATGCGGAGGATTTTTTGTTTTCATTGTATTATACTGAATTTTTAAAAACCGAGTTTACGTAAATATATTAAATTCCAATACACGACCAACTTTTTAGAATTTGATGCCCACCATTTGGTCATGAATAGTTGCCGTAATCTTGTGTTTCGCTTTTCTTTATTATATGGTATTTTTATGAACTGAATTTATATGCTTTAAAGTCCAATGGGGTACCAAATGGTTTGTGTATAAAATCAATCCTTTCACAAAGCACTCCTAAATAGTTTCAGCTTATAACTTCGTTTTGCTATTTAATTTCATTTCATTCAAATAAAACTAATATTAAAAAATACAAGGATGTTCAAAACGATTATTTTCGTTGTTATATTTTTGTATGCAGCTCTCGAAATAGATGCGGAGGATTTTTTGTTTTCATTGTATTATACTGAATTTGTAAAAACCGAGTTTACGTAAACATATTAAATTCCAATACACGACCAACTTTTTAGAATTTGATGCTCACCATTTGGTCATGAATAGTTGGAGTAATCTTGTGTTTCGTTTCTCTTTATTATAGTTTATTTTTATGAACGGAATTTATATGCTTTAAAGTCCAATGGGGTACCAAATGGTTTGTGTATAAAATCAATCCTTTCACAAAGCACTCCTAAAAAGATTCAGCTTATAAC
The DNA here is from genome assembly GCA_963971155.1 of Anthrax anthrax. Classification (NCBI taxonomy): domain Eukaryota; kingdom Metazoa; phylum Arthropoda; class Insecta; order Diptera; family Bombyliidae; genus Anthrax; species Anthrax anthrax. Next base: position 2,104,401 of record OZ020122.1, read on the forward strand.
TTCGTTTTGCTATTTAATTTCATTTCATTCAAATAAAACTAATATTAAAAAATACAAGGATGTTCAAAACGATTATTCTCGTTGTTTTATTTTTTATGCAGCTCTAAAAATAGATGCGGAGGATTTTTTGTTTTCATTGTATTATACTGAATTTTTAAAAACCGAGTTTACGTAAATATATTAAATTCCAATACACGACCAACTTTTTAGAATTTGATGCCCACCATTTGGTCATGAATAGTTGGAGTAATCTTGTGTTTCGTTTCTCTTTATTATAGGGTATTTTTATGAACGGAATTTATATGCTTTAAAGTCCAATGGGGTACCTAATGGTTTGTGTATAAAATCAATCCTTTCACAAAGCACTCCTAAATAGGTTCAGCGTATAACTTCGCTTTGATATTTAATTTCATTTTAATCAAATAAAACTAATATTAAAAAATACAGGGATGTTCAAAACGTATATTTCGTTGTTATATTTTTTATGCAGCTCTAAAAATAGATGCGGAGGATTTTTTGTTTTCATTGTATTATACTGAATTTTTAAAAACCGAGTTTACATAAATATTGTATATTCCAATACACGACCAATTTTTTAGAATTTGATTCCCACCATTTGGTCATGAATAGTTGGAGTAATCTTGTGTTTCGTTTCTCTTCATTATAGGGTATTTTTATGAACGGAATTTATATGCTTTAAAGTCCAATGGGGTACCAATTGGTTTGTGTATAAAACCAATTCTTTCACAAAGCACTCCTAAATAGTTTCAGCTTATAACTTTGATTTTCTTCTAATTTCATTTCATTCAAATAAAACTAATATTAAAAAATACAAGGATGTTCAAAACGATTATTTTCGTTGTTATATTTTTGTATGCAGCTCTCGAAATAGATGCGGAGGATTTTTTGTTTTCATTGTATTATACTGAATTTGTAAAAACCGAGTTTACGTAAATATATTAAATTCCAATACACGACCAACTTTTTAGAATCTGATGCTCACCATTTGGTCATGAATAGTTGGAGTAATCTTGTGTTTCGTTTCTCTTTATTATAGGGTATTTTTATGAACGGAATTTATATGCTTTAAAGTCCAATGGGGTACCAAATGGTTTGTCTATAAAATCAATCCTTTCACAAACCACTCCTAAATAGTTTCAGCCTATAACTTCGCTTTGCTATTTAATTTCATTTTAATCAAATAAAACTAATATTAAAAAATACAGGGATGTTCAAAACGTATATTTTGTTGTTATATTTTTTATGCAGCTCTAAAAATAGATGCGGAGGATTTTTTATTTTCATTGTATTATACTGAATTTTTAAAAACCGAGTTTACGTAAATATATATTTAATTCCAATACAAGGCCAATTTTTTAAAATTCGATTTCCATCATTTGGTCATGAATAGTTGCCGTAATCTTGTATTTTGCTTTTCTTTATTATATGGTATTTTTATGAACTGAACTTATATGCTTTAAAGTCCAATGGGGTACCAATTGGTTTTTGTATAAAATCAATCCTTTCACAAAGCACTCCTAAAAAGATTCAGCTTATAACTTCGTTTTGCTATTTAATTTCATTTCATTCAAATAAAATTAATATTAAAAAATACAAGGATGTTCAAAACGATTATTTTCGTTGTTATATTTTTGTATGCAGCTCTAGAAATAGATGCGAAGGATTTTTTATTTTCATTGTATTATACTGAATTTGTAAAAACCGAGTTTACGTAAATATATTAAATTTCAATACACGACCAACTTTTTAGAATCTGATGCTCACCATTTGGTCATGAATAGTTGGAGTAATCTTGTGTTTCGTTTCTCTTTATTATAGGGTATTTTTATGAACGGAATTTATATGCTTTAAAGTCCAATGGGGTACCAAATGGTTTGTGTATAAAATCAATCCTTTCACAAACCACTCCTAAATAGTTTCAGCCTATAACTTCGCTTTGCTATTTAATTTCATTTTAATCAAATAAAACTAATATTAAAAAATACAGGGATGTTCAAAACGTATATTTTGTTGTTATATTTTTTATGCAGCTCTAAAAATAGATGCGGAGGATTTTTTATTTTCATTGTATTATACTGTATTTTTAAAAACCGAGTTTACGTAAATATATATTTAATTCCAATACAAGGCCAATTTTTTAAAATTCGATTTCCATCATTTGGTCATGAATAGTTGCCGTAATCTTGTATTTTGCTTTTCTTTATTATATGGTATTTTTATGAACTGAACTTATATGCTTTAAAGTCCAATGGGGTACCAAATGGTTTGTGTATAAAATCAATCCTTTCACAAAGCACTCCTAAAAAGATTCAGCTTATAACTTCGTTTTGCTATTTAATTTCATTTCATTCAAATAAAACTAATATTAAAAAATACAAGGATGTTCAAAACGATTATTCTCGTTGTTTTATTTTTTATGCAGCTCTAAAAATAGATGCGGAGGATTTTTTGTTTTCATTGTATTATACTGAATTTTTAAAAACCGAGTTTACGTAAATATATTAAATTCCAATACACGACCAATTTTTTAAAATTCGATTTCCATCATTTGGTCATGAATAGTTGCCGTAATCTTGTATTTTGCTTTTCTTTATTATATGGTATTTTTATGAACTGAACTTATATGCTTTAAAGTCCAATGGGGTACCAATTGGTTTTTGTATAAAATCAATCCTTTCACAAAGCACTCCTAAATAGTTTCAGCCTATAACTTCGTTTTGCTATTTAATTTCATTTTAATCAAATAAAAGTAATATTAAAAAATACAAGGATGTTCAAAACGATTATTTTCGTTGTTATATTTTTGTATGCAGCTCTCGAAATAGATGCGGAGGATTTTTTGTTTTCATTGTATTATACTGAATTTGTAAAAACCGAGTTTACGTAAATATATTAAATTTCAATACACGACCAACTTTTTAGAATTTGATGCTCACCATTTGGTCATGAATAGTTGGAGTAATCTTGTGTTTCGTTTCTCTTTATTATAGGGTATTTTTATGAACGGAATTTATATGCTTTAAAGTCCAATGGGGTACCAATTGGTTTGTGTATAAAATCAATACTTCATAAAGCACTCCTAAATAGTTTCAGCTTATAACTTCGTTTTGCTATTTAACTTCATTTCATTCAAATAAAACTAATATTAAAAAATACAAGGATGTTCAAAACGATTATTTTCGTTGTTATATTTTTGTATGCAGCTCTAGAAATAGATGCGAAGGATTTTTTATTTTCATTGTATTATACTGAATTTTTAAAAACCGAGTTTACGTAAATATATTAAATTCCAATACACGACCAATTTTTTAGAATTTGATGCCCACCATTTGGTCATGAATAGTTGGAGTAATCTTGTGTTTCGTTTCTCTTCATTATAGGGTATTTTTATGAACGGAATTTATATGCTTTAAAGTCCAATGGGGTACCAATTGGTTTGTGTATAAAATCAATCCTTTCACAAAGCACTCCTAAATAGTTTCAGCTTATAACTTCGTTTTGCTATTTAACTTCATTTCATTCAAATAAAACTAATATTAAAAAATACAAGGATGTTCAAAACGATTATTTTCGTTGTTATATTTTTGTATGCAGCTCTCGAAATAGATGCGGAGGATTTTTTGTTTTCATTGTATTATACTGAATTTTTAAAAACCGAGTTTACATAAATATATTAAATTCCAATACACGACCAACTTTTTAGAATTTGATGCCCACCATTTGGTCATGAATAGTTGGAGTAATCTTGTGTTTCGTTTCTCTTCATTATAGGGTATTTTTATGAACTGAACTTATATGCTTTAAAGTCCAATGGGGTACCAATTGTTTTGTGTATAAAATCAATCCTTTCACAAAGCACTCCTAAAAAGATTCAGCTTATAACTTCGTTTTGCTATTTAATTTCATTTCATTCAAATAAAACTAATATTAAAAAATACAAGGATGTTCAAAACGATTATTCTCGTTGTTTTATTTTTTATGCAGCTCTAAAAATAGATGCGGAGGATTTTTTGTTTTCATTGTATTATACTGAATTTTTAAAAACCGAGTTTACATAAATATATTAAATTCCAATACACGACCAACTTTTTAGAATTTGATGCCCACCATTTGGTCATGAATAGTTGGAGTAATCTTGTGTTTCGTTTCTCTTCATTATAGGGTATTTTTATGAACGGAATTAAATGCTTTAAAGTCCAATGGGGTACCAAATGGTTTGTGTATAAAATCAATCCTTTCACAAAGCACTCCTAAATAGTTTCAGCTTATAACTTCGTTTTTCTTCTAATTTCATTTCATTCAAATAAAACTAATATTAAAAAATACAAGGATGTTCAAAACGATTATTTTCGTTGTTATATTTTTGTATGCAGCTCTCGAAATAGATGCGAAGGATTTTTTATTTTCATTGTATTATACTGAATTTTTAAAAACCGAGTTTACATAAATATATTAAATTCCAATACACGACCAACTTTTTAGAATTTGATGCCCACCATTTGGTCATGAATAGTTGGAGTAATCTTGTGTTTCGTTTCTCTTCATTATAGGGTATTTTTATGAACGGAATTTATATGCTTTAAAGTCCAATGGGGTACCAAATGGTTTGTGTATAAAATCAATCCTTTCACAAAGCACTCCTAAATAGTTTCAGCTTATAACTTCGTTTTGCTATTTAACTTCATTTCATTCAAATAAAACTAATATTAAAAAATACAAGGATGTTCAAAACGATTATTTTCGTTGTTTTATTTTTTATGCAGCTCTAAAAATAGATGCGGAGGATTTTTTGTTTTCATTGTATTATACTGAATTTTTTAAAACCGAGTTTACATAAATATATTAAATTCCAATACACGACCAACTTTTTAAATTTGATGCCCACCATTTGGTCATGAATAGTTGGAGTAATCTTGTGTTTCGTTTCTCTTCATTATAGGGTATTTTTATGAACGGAATTTATATGCTTTAAAGTCCAATGGGGTACCAAATGGTTTGTGTATAAAACCAATTCTTTCACAAAGCACTCCTAAATAGTTTCAGCTTATAACTTCGTTTTTCTTCTAATTTCATTTCATTCAAATAAAACTAATATTAAAAAATACAAGGATGTTCAAAACGATTATTTTCGTTGTTATATTTTTGTATGCAGCTCTCGAAATAGATGCGGAGGATTTTTTATTTTCATTGTATTATACTGAATTTTTAAAAACCGAGTTTACGTAAATATATTTAATTCCAATACAAGGCCAATTTTTTAAAATTCGATTTCCATCATTTGGTCATGAATAGTTGCCGTAATCTTGTATTTCGCTTTTCTTTATTACATGGTATTTTTATGAACTGAACTTATATGCTTTAAAGTCCAATGGGGTACCAATTGTTTTGTGTATAAAATCAATCCTTTCACAAAGCACTCCTAAAAAGATTCAGCTTATAACTTCGTTTTGCTATTTAATTTCATTTCATTCAAATAAAACTAATATTAAAAAATACAAGGATGTTCAAAACGATTATTCTCGTTGTTTTATTTTTTATGCAGCTCTAAAAATAGATGCGGAGGATTTTTTGTTTTCATTGTATTATACTGAATTTTTAAAAACCGAGTTTACATAAATATATTAAATTCCAATACACGACCAACTTTTTAGAATTTGATGCCCACCATTTGGTCATGAATAGTTGGAGTAATCTTGTGTTTCGTTTCTCTTCATTATAGGGTATTTTTATGAACGGAATTTATATGCTTTAAAGTCCAATGGGGTACCAAATGGTTTGTGTATAAAACCAATTCTTTCACAAAGCACTCCTAAATAGTTTCAGCTTATAACTTCGTTTTGCTATTTAATTTCATTTCATTCAAATAAAACTAATATTAAAAAATACAAGGATGTTCAAAACGATTATTTTCGTTGTTATATTTTTGTATGCAGCTCTCGAAATAGATGCGAAGGATTTTTTATTTTCATTGTATTATACTGAATTTTTAAAAACCGAGTTTACGTAAATATATTAAATTCCAATACACGACCAATTTTTTAGAATTTGATGCCCACCATTTGGTCATGAATAGTTGGAGTAATCTTGTGTTTCGTTTCTCTTCATTATAGGGTATTTTTATGAACGGAATTTATATGCTTTAAAGTCCAATGGGGTACCAATTGGTTTGTGTATAAAATCAATCCTTTCACAAAGCACTCCTAAATAGTTTCAGCTTATAACTTCGTTTTGCTATTTAATTTCATTTCATTCAAATAAAACTAATATTAAAAAATACAAGGATGTTCAAAACGATTATTCTCGTTGTTTTATTTTTTATGCAGCTCTAAAAATAGATGCGGAGGATTTTTTGTTTTCATTGTATTATACTGAATTTTTAAAAACCGAGTTTACGTAAATATTGTAAATTCCAATACACGACCAACTTTTTAGAATTTGATGCCCACCATTTGGTCATGAATAGTTGGAGTAATCTTGTGTTTCGTTTCTCTTCATTATAGGGTATTTTTATGAACGGAATTTATATGCTTTAAAGTCCAATGGGGTACCAAATGGTTTGTGTATAAAACCAATTCTTTCACAAAGCACTCCTAAATAGTTTCAGCTTATAACTTCGTTTTTCTTCTAATTTCATTTCATTCAAATAAAACTAATATTAAAAAATACAAGGATGTTCAAAACGATTATTTTCGTTGTTATATTTTTGTATGCAGCTCTCGAAATAGATGCGAAGGATTTTTTGTTTTCATTGTATTATACTGAATTTTTAAAAACCGAGTTTACATAAATATATTAAATTCCAATACACGACCAACTTTTTAGAATTTGATGCCCACCATTTGGTCATGAATAGTTGGAGTAATCTTGTGTTTCGTTTCTCTTCATTATAGGGTATTTTTATGAACGGAATTTATATGCTTTAAAGTCCAATGGGGTACCAAATGGTTTGTGTATAAAACCAATTCTTTCACAAAGCACTCCTAAATAGTTTCAGCTTATAACTTCGTTTTTCTTCTAATTTCATTTCATTCAAATAAAACTAATATTAAAAAATACAAGGATGTTCAAAACGATTATTTTCGTTGTTATATTTTTGTATGCTGCTCTCGAAATAGATGCGAAGGATTTTTTATTTTCATTGTATTATACTGAATTTTTAAAAACCGAGTTTACGTAAATATATTAAATTCCAATACACGACCAACTTTTTAGAATTTGATGCCCACCATTTGGTCATGAATAGTTGGAGTAATCTTGTGTTTCGTTTATCTTCATTATAGGGTATTTTTATGAACGGAATTTATATGCTTTAAAGTCCAATGGGGTACCAAATGGTTTGTGTATAAAATCAATCCTTTCACAAAGCACTCCTAAATAGTTTCAGCCTATAACTTCGCTTTGCTATTTAATTTCATTTTAATCAAATAAAACTAATATTAAAAAATACAAGGATGTTCAAAACAATTATTTTCGTTGTTATATTTTTGTATGCAGCTCTCGAAATAGATGCGGAGGATTTTTTGTTTTCATTGTATTATACTGAATTTGTAAAAACCGAGTTTACGTAAATATATTAAATTTCAATACACGACCAACTTTTTAGAATTTGATGCTCACCATTTGGTCATGAATAGTTGGAGTAATCTTGTGTTTCGTTTCTCTTTATTATAGGGTATTTTTATGAACTGAACTTATATGCTTTAAAGTCCAATGGGGTACCAATTGTTTTGTGTATAAAATCAATCCTTTCACAAAGCACTCCTAAAAAGATTCAGCTTATAACTTCGTTTTGCTATTTAATTTCATTTCATTCAAATAAAACTAATATTAAAAAATACAAGGATGTTCAAAACGATTATTCTCGTTGTTTTATTTTTTATGCAGCTCTAAAAATAGATGCGGAGGATTTTTTGTTTTCATTGTATTATACTGAATTTTTAAAAACCGAGTTTACATAAATATATTAAATTCCAATACACGACCAACTTTTTAGAATTTGATGCCCACCATTTGGTCATGAATAGTTGGAGTAATCTTGTGTTTCGTTTCTCTTCATTATAGGGTATTTTTATGAACGGAATTTATATGCTTTAAAGTCCAATGGGGTACCAAATGGTTTGTGTATAAAATCAATCCTTTCACAAAGCACTCCTAAATAGTTTCAGCTTATAACTTCGTTTTGCTATTTAACTTCATTTCATTCAAATAAAACTAATATTAAAAAATACAAGGATGTTCAAAACGATTATTTTCGTTGTTATATTTTTGTATGCAGCTCTCGAAATAGATGCGGAGGATTTTTTATTTTCATTGTATTATACTGAATTTTTAAAAACCGAGTTTACGTAAATATATTTAATTCCAATACAAGGCCAATTTTTTAAAATTCGATTTCCATCATTTGGTCATGAATAGTTGCCGTAATCTTGTATTTCGCTTTTCTTTATTATATGGTATTTTTATGAACTGAACTTATATGCTTTAAAGTCCAATGGGGTACCAATTGTTTTGTGTATAAAATCAATCCTTTCACAAAGCACTCCTAAAAAGATTCAGCTTATAACTTCGTTTTGCTATTTAATTTCATTTCATTCAAATAAAACTAATATTAAAAAATACAAGGATGTTCAAAACGATTATTCTCGTTGTTTTATTTTTTATGCAGCTCTAAAAATAGATGCGGAGGATTTTTTGTTTTCATTGTATTATACTGAATTTTTAAAAACCGAGTTTACATAAATATATTAAATTCCAATACACGACCAACTTTTTAGAATTTGATGCCCACCATTTGGTCATGAATAGTTGGAGTAATCTTGTGTTTCGTTTCTCTTCATTATAGGGTATTTTTATGAACGGAATTTATATGCTTTAAAGTCCAATGGGGTACCAAATGGTTTGTGTATAAAACCAATTCTTTCACAAAGCACTCCTAAATAGTTTCAGCTTATAACTTCGTTTTTCTTCTAATTTCATTTCATTCAAATAAAACTAATATTAAAAAATACAAGGATGTTCAAAACGATTATTTTCGTTGTTATATTTTTGTATGCAGCTCTCGAAATAGATGCGGAGGATTTTTTATTTTCATTGTATTATACTGAATTTTTAAAAACCGAGTTTACGTAAATATATTTAATTCCAATACAAGGCCAATTTTTTAAAATTCGATTTCCATCATTTGGTCATGAATAGTTGCCGTAATCTTGTATTCCGCTTTTCTTTATTATATGGTATTTTTATGAACTGAACTTATATGCTTTAAAGTCCAATGGGGTACCAATTGTTTTGTGTATAAAATCAATCCTTTCACAAAGCAGTCCTAAAAAGATTCAACTTATAACTTCGTTTTGCTATTTAATTTCATTTCATTCAAATAAAACTAATATTAAAAAATACAAGGATGTTCAAAACGATTATTCTCGTTGTTTTATTTTTTATGCAGCTCTAAAAATAGATGCGGAGGATTTTTTGTTTTCATTGTATTATACTGAATTTTTAAAAACCGAGTTTACATAAATATATTAAATTCCAATACACGACCAACTTTTTAGAATTTGATGCCCACCATTTGGTCATGAATAGTTGGAGTAATCTTGTGTTTCGTTTCTCTTCATTATAGGGTATTTTTATGAACGGAATTTATATGCTTTAAAGTCCAATGGGGTACCAATTGGTTTGTGTATAAAATCAATCCTTTCACAAAGCACTCCTAAATAGTTTCAGCTTATAACTTCGTTTTGCTATTTAACTTCATTTCATTCAAATAAAACTAATATTAAAAAATACAAGGATGTTCAAAACGATTATTTTCGTTGTTATATTTTTGTATGCAGCTCTAGAAATAGATGCGAAGGATTTTTTATTTTCATTGTATTATACTGAATTTTTAAAAACCGAGTTTACGTAAATATATTAAATTCCAATACACGACCAATTTTCTAGAATTTGATGCCCACCATTTGGTCATGAATAGTTGGAGTAATCTTGTGTTTCGTTTCTCTTCATTATAGGGTATTTTTATGAACGGAATTTATATGCTTTAAAGTCCAATGGGGTACCAATTGGTTTGTGTATAAAATCAATCCTTTCACAAAGCACTCCTAAATAGTTTCAGCTTATAACTTCGTTTTGCTATTTAACTTCATTTCATTCAAATAAAACTAATATTAAAAAATACAAGGATGTTCAAAACGATTATTTTCGTTGTTATATTTTTGTATGCAGCTCTCGAAATAGATGCGGAGGATTTTTTGTTTTCATTGTATTATACTGAATTTTTAAAAACCGAGTTTACGTAAATATATTTAATTCCAATACAAGGCCAATTTTTTAAAATTCGATTTCCATCATTTGGTCATGAATAGTTGCCGTAATCTTGTATTTCGCTTTTCTTTATTATATGGTATTTTTATGAACTGAACTTATATGCTTTAAAGTCCAATGGGGTACCAATTGTTTTGTGTATAAAATCAATCCTTTCACAAAGCACTCCTAAAAAGATTCAGCTTATAACTTCGTTTTGCTATTTAATTTCATTTCATTCAAATAAAACTAATATTAAAAAATACAAGGATGTTCAAAACGATTATTCTCGTTGTTTTATTTTTTATGCAGCTCTAAAAATAGATGCGGAGGGTTTTTTGTTTTCATTGTATTATACTGAATTTGTAAAAACCGAGTTTACGTAAATATATTAAATTCCAATACACGACCAACTTTTTAGAATCTGATGCTCACCATTTGGTCATGAATAGTTGGAGTAATCTTGTGTTTCGTTTCTCTTTATTATAGGGTATTTTTATGAACGGAATTTATATGCTTTAAAGTCCAATGGGGTACCAAATGGTTTGTGTATAAAATCAATCCTTTCACAAAGCACTCCTAAATAGTTTCAGCCTATAACTTCGCTTTGCTATTTAATTTCATTTTAATCAAATAAAACTAATATTAAAAAATACAGGGATGTTCAAAACGTATATTTTGTTGTTATATTTTTTATGCAGCTCTAAAAATAGATGCGGAGGATTTTTTATTTTCATTGTATTATACTGAATTTTTAAAAACCGAGTTTACGTAAATATATTTAATTCCAATACAAGGCCAATTTTTTAAAATTCGATTTCCATCATTTGGTCATGAATAGTTGCCGTAATCTTGTATTTCGCTTTTCTTTATTATATGGTATTTTTATGAACTGAACTTATATGCTTTAAAGTCCAATGGGGTACCAATTGGTTTTTGTATAAAATCAATCCTTTCACAAAGCACTCCTAAAAAGATTCAGCTTATAACTTCGTTTTGCTATTTAATTTCATTTCATTCAAATAAAACTAATATTAAAAAATACAAGGATGTTCAAAACGATTATTTTCGTTGTTATATTTTTGTATGCAGCTCTAGAAATAGATGCGAAGGATTTTTTATTTTCATTGTATTATACTGAATTTTTAAAAACCGAGTTTAGGTAAATATATTAAATTCCAATACAAGGCCAATTTTTAAAATTCGATTTCCATCATTTGGTCGTGAATAGTTGCCGTAATCTTGTGTTTCGTTTCTCTTTATTATAGGGTATTTTTATGAACGGAATTTATATGCTTTAAAGTCCAATGGGGTATCAAATGGTTTGTGTATAAAACCAATTCTTTCACAAAGCACTCCTAAATAGTTTCAGCTTATAACTTCGTTTTTCTTCTAATTTCATTTCATTCAAATAAAACTAATATTAAAAAATACAAGGATGTTCAAAACGATTATTTTCGTTGTTATATTTTTGTATGCAGCTCTCGAAATAGATGCGGAGGATTTTTTGTTTTCATTGTATTATACTGAATTTGTAAAAACCGGGTTTACGTAAATATATTAAATTCCAATACACGACCAACTTTTTAGAATTTGATGCTCACCATTTGGTCATGAATAGTTGGAGTAATCTTGTGTTTCGTTTCTCTTTATTATAGGGTATTTTTATGAACGGAATTTATATGCTTTAAAGTCCAATGGGGTACCAATTGGTTTGTGTATAAAATCAATCCTTTCACAAAGCACTCCTAAATAGTTTCAGCTTATAACTTCGTTTTGCTATTTAACTTCATTTCATTCAAATAAAACTAATATTAAAAAATACAAGGATGTTCAAAACGATTATTTTCGTTGTTATATTTTTGTATGCAGCTCTAGAAATAGATGCGAAGGATTTTTTATTTTCATTGTATTATACTGAATTTTTAAAAACCGAGTTTACGTAAATATATTAAATTCCAATACACGACCAATTTTTTAGAATTTGATGCCCACCATTTGGTCATGAATAGTTGGAGTAATCTTGTGTTTCGTTTCTCTTCATTATAGGGTATTTTTATGAACGGAATTTATATGCTTTAAAGTCCAATGGGGTACCAATTGGTTTGTGTATAAAATCAATCCTTTCACAATAACTCCTAAATAGTTTCAGCTTATAACTTCGTTTTGCTATTTAATTTCATTTCATTCAAATAAAACTAATATTAAAAAATACAAGGATGTTCAAAACGATTATTTTCGTTGTTATATTTTTGTATGCAGCTCTCGAAATAGATGCGGAGGATTTTTTATTTTCATTGTATTATACTGAATTTTTAAAAACCGAGTTTACGTAAATATATTTAATTCCAATACAAGGCAAATTTTTTAAAATTCGATTTCCATCATTTGGTCATGAATAGTTGCCGTAATCTTGTATTTCGCTTTTCTTTATTATATGGTATTTTTATGAACGGAATTTATATGCTTTAAAGTCCAATGGGGTACCAATTGGTTTGTGTATAAAATCAATCCTTTCACAAAGCACTCCTAAAAAGATTCAGCTTATAACTTCGTTTTGCTATTTAATTTCATTTCATTCAAATAAAACTAATATTGAAAAATACAAGGATGTTCAAAACGATTATTTTCGTTGTTATATTTTTGTATGCAGCTCTCGAAATAGATGCGGAGGATTTTTTGTTTTCATTGTATTATACTGAATTTTTAAAAACCGAGTTTACGTAAATATATTAAATTCCAATACACGACCAACTTTTTAGAATTTGATGCTCACCATTTGGTCATGAATAGTTGGAGTAATGTTGTGTTTCGTTTCTCTTTATTATAGGGTATTTTTATGAACGGAATTTATATGCTTTAAAGTCCAATGGGGTACCAAATGGTTTGTGTATAAAATCAATCCTTTCACAAAGCACTCCTAAATAGTTTCAGCCTATAACTTCGCTTTGCTATTTAATTTCATTTTAATCAAATAAAACTAATATTAAAAAATACAGGGATGTTCAAAACGTATATTTTGTTGTTATATTTTTTATGCAGCTCTAAAAATAGATGCGGAGGATTTTTTATTTTCATTGTATTATACTGAATTTTTAAAAACCGAGTTTACGTAAATATACTAAATTCCAATACACGACCAATTTTTTAGAATTTGATGCCCACCATTTGGTCATGAATAGTTGCCGTAATCTTGTGTTTCGCTTTTCTTTATTTTATGGTATTTTTATGAACTGAATTTATATGCTTTAAAGTCCAATGGGGTACCAAATGGTTTGTGTGTAAAATCAATCCTTTCACAAAGCACTCCTAAATAGTTTCAGCTTATAACTTCGTTTTGCTATTTAATTTCAGTTCATTCAAATAAAACTAATATTAAAAAATACAAGGATGTTCAAAACGATTATTTTCGTTGTTATATTTTTGTATGCAGCTCTCGAAATAGATGCGGAGGATTTTTTGTTATCATTGTATTATACTGAATTTGTAAAAACCGAGTTTACGTAAATATATTAAATTCCAATACACGACCAACTTTTTAGAATTTGATGCTCACCATTTGGTCATGAATAGTTGGAGTAATGTTGTGTTTCGTTTCTCTTTATTATAGGGTATTTTTATGAACGGAATTTATATGCTTTAAAGTCCAATGGGGTACCAAATGGTTTGTGTATAAAATCAATCCTTTCACAAAGCACTCCTAAATAGTTTCAGCCTATAACTTCGCTTTGCTATTTAATTTCATTTTAATCAAATAAAACTAATATTAAAAAATACAAGGATGTTCAAAACGATTATTTTCGTTGTTATATTTTTGTATGCAGCTCTAGAAATAGATGCGAAGGATTTTTTATTTTCATTGTATTATACTGAATTTTTAAAAACCGAGTTTAGGTAAATATATTTAATTCCAATACAAGGCCAATTTTTTAAAATTTGATTTCCATCATTTGGTCGTGAATAGTTGAAGTAATCTTGTGTTTCGTTTCTCTTTAATATATGGTATTTTTATGAATGGAATTTATATGCTTTAAAGTCCAATGGGGTACCAAATGGTTTGTGTATAAAACCAATCCTTTTACAAAGCACTCCTAAATAGGTTCAGCGTATAACTTCGTTGTGCTATTTAATTTCATTTCATTCAAATAAATCTAATGTTAAAAAAGACAGGGATGTTCAAAACGTATATTTTGTTGTTATATTTTTTATGCAGCTCTAAAAATAGATGCGAAGGATTTTTTATTTTCATTGTATTATACTGAATTTTTAAAAACCGAGTTTACGTAAATATACTAAATTCCAATACACGACCAATTTTTTAGAATTTGATGCCCACCATTTGGTCATGAATAGTTGCCGTAATCTTGTGTTTCGCTTTTCTTTATTTTATGGTATTTTTATGAACTTAATTTATATGCTTTAAAGTCCAATGGGGTACTAACTAGTTTGTGTATAAAATCAATCCTTTCACAAAGCACTCCTAAATAGTTTCAGCCTATAACTTCGCTTTGCTATTTAATTTCATTTTAATCAAATAAAACTAATATTAAAAAATACAAGGATGTTCAAAACGATTATTTTCGTTGTTATATTTTTGTATGCAGCTCTAGAAATAGATGCGAAGGATTTTTTATTTTCATTGTATTATACTGAATTTTTAAAAACCGAGTTTAGGTAAATATATTTAATTCCAATACAAGGCCAATTTTTTAAAATTTGATTTCCATCATTTGGTCGTGAATAGTTGAAGTAATCTTGTGTTTCGTTTCTCTTTAATATATGGTATTTTTATGAACGGAATTTATATGCTTTAAAGTCCAATGGGGTACCAAATGGTTTGTGTATAAAACCAATCCTTTTACAAAGCACTCCTAAATAGGTTCAGCGTATAACTTCGTTGTGCTATTTAATTTCATTTCATTCAAATAAATCTAATGTTAAAAAAGACAGGGATGTTCAAAACGTATATTTTGTTGTTATATTTTTTATGCAGCTCTAAAAATAGATGCGAAGGATTTTTTATTTTCATTGTATTATACTGAATTTTTAAAAACCGAGTTTACGTAAATATACTAAATTCCAATACACGACCAATTTTTTAGAATTTGATGCCCACCATTTGGTCATGAATAGTTGCCGTAATCTTGTGTTTCGCTTTTCTTTATTTTATGGTATTTTTATGAACTTAATTTATATGCTTTAAAGTCCAATGGGGTACTAACTAGTTTGTGTATAAAATCAATCCTATCACAAAGCACTCCTAAATAGTTTCAGCTTATAACTTCGTTTTGCTATTTAATTTCATTTCATTCAAATAAAACTAATATTAAAAAATACCAGGATGTTCAAAACGATTATTTTCGTTGTTATATTTTTGTATGCAGCTCTAGAAATAGATGCGAAGTATTTTTTATTTTCATTGTATTATACTGAATTTTTAAAAACCGAGTTTACGTAAATATATTAAATTCCAATACAAGGCCAATTTTTTAAAATTTGATTTTCATCATTTGGTCGTGAATAGTTGGAGTATTCTTGTGTTTCGTTTCTCTTTATTATATGGTATTTTTATGAACGGAATTTATATGCTTTAAAGTCCAATGGGGTACTAACTAGTTTGTGTATAAAATCAATCCTATCACAAAGCACTCCTAAATAGTTTCAGCTTATAACTTCGTTTTGCTATTTAATTTCATTTCATTCAAATAAAACTAATATTAAAAAATACCAGGATGTTCAAAACGATTATTTTCGTTGTTATATTTTTGTATGCAGCTCTAGAAATAGATGCGAAGTATTTTTTATTTTCATTGTATTATACTGAATTTTTAAAAACCGAGTTTACGTAAATATATTAAATTCCAATACAAGGCCAATTTTTTAAAATTTGATTTTCATCATTTGGTCGTGAATAGTTGGAGTATTCTTGTGTTTCGTTTCTCTTTATTATATGGTATTTTTATGAACGGAATTTATATGCTTTAAAGTCCAATGGGGTACCAAATGGTTTGTGTATAAAATCAATCCTTTCACAAAGCACTCCTAAATAGTTTCAGCTTATAACTTCGTTTTGCTATTTAATTTCATTTCATTCAAATAAAAATAATATTAAAAAATACAAGGATGTTCAAAACGATTATTTTCGTTGTTATATTTTTGTATGCAGCTCTCGAAATAGATGCGGAGGATTTTTTGTTATCATTGTATTATACTGAATTTGTAAAAACCGAGTTTACGTAAATATATTAAATTCCAATACACGACCAACTTTTTAGAATTTGATGCTCACCATTTGGTCATGAATAGTTGGATAATGTTGTGTTTCGTTTCTCTTTATTATAGGGTATTTTTATGAACGGAATTTATATGCTTTAAAGTCCAATGGGGTACCAAATGGTTTGTGTATAAAATCAATCCTTTCACAAAGCACTCCTAAATAGTTTCAGCCTATAACTTCGCTTTGCTATTTAATTTCATTTTAATCAAATAAAACTAATATTAAAAAATACAAGGATGTTAAAAACGATTATTTTCGTTGTTATATTTTTGTATGCAGCTCTAGAAATAGATGCGAAGGATTTTTTATTTTCATTGTATTATACTGAATTTTTAAAAACCGAGTTTAGGTAAATATATTAAATTCCAATACAAGGCCCATTTTTTAAAATTTGATTTCCATCATTTGGTCGTGAATAGTTGGAGTAATCTTGTGTTTCGTTTCTCTTTATTATAGGGTATTTTTATGAACGGAATTTATATGCTTTAAAGTCCAATGGGGTACCAAATGGTTTGTGTATAAAATCAATCCTTTCACAAAGCACTCCTAAATAGTTTCAGCCTATAACTTCGCTTTGCTATTTAATTTCATTTTAATCAAATAAAACTAATATTAAAAAATACAGGGATGTTCAAAACGTATATTTTGTTGTTATATTTTTTATGCAGCTCTAAAAATAGATGCGGAGGATTTTTTATTTTCATTGTATTATACTGAATTTTTAAAAACCGAGTTTACGTAAATATACTAAATTCCAATACACGACCAATTTTTTAGAATTTGATGCCCACCATTTGGTCATGAATAGTTGCCGTAATCTTGTGTTTCGCTTTTCTTTATTTTATGGTATTTTTATGAACTTAATTTATATGTTTTAAAGTCCAATGGGGTACTAAATAGTTTGTGTATAAAATCAATCCTTTCACAAAGCACTCCTAAAAAGTTTCAGCCTATAACTTCGCTTTGCTATTTAATTTCATTTTAATCAAATAAAACTAATATTAAAAAATACAAGGATGTTCAAAACGATTATTTTCGTTGTTATATTTTTGTATGCAGCTCTAGAAATAGATGCGAAGTATTTTTTGTTATCATTGTATTATACTGAATTTGTAAAAACCGAGTTTACGTAAATATATTTAATTCCAATACACGACCAACTTTTTAGAATTTGATGCTCACCATTTGGTCATGAATAGTTGGAGTAATGTTGTGTTTCGTTTCTCTTTATTATAGGGTATTTTTATGAACGGAATTTATATGCTTTAAAGTCCAATGGGGTACCAAATGGTTTGTGTATAAAATCAATCCTTTCACAAAGCACTCCTAAATAGTTTCAGCCTATAACTTCGCTTTGCTATTTAATTTCATTTTAATCAAATAAAACTAATATTAAAAAATACAGGGATGTTCAAAACGTATAATTTGTTGTTATATTTTTTATGCAGCTCTAAAAATAGATGCGGAGGATTTTTTATTTTCATTGTATTATACTGAATTTTTAAAAACCGAGTTTACGTAAATATACTAAATTCCAATACACGACCAATTTTTTAGAATTTGATGCCCACCATTTGGTCATGAATAGTTGCCGTAATCTTGTGTTTCGCTTTTCTTTATTTTATGGTATTTTTATGAACTGAATTTATATGCTTTAAAGTCCAATGGGGTACCAAATGGTTTGTGTATAAAATCAATCCTTTCACAAAGCACTCCTAAATAGTTTTAGCTTATAACTTCGTTTTGCTATTTAATTTCATTTCATTCAAATAAAAATAATATTAAAAAATACAAGGATGTTCAAAACGATTATTTTCGTTGTTATATTTTTGTATGCAGCTCTCGAAATAGATGCGGAGGATTTTTTGTTATCATTGTATTATACTGAATTTGTAAAAACCGAGTTTACGTAAATATATTAAATTCCAATACACGACCAACTTTTTAGAATTTGATGCTCACCATTTGGTCATGAATAGTTGGAGTAATGTTGTGTTTCGTTTCTCTTTATTATAGGGTATTTTTATGAACGGAATTTATATGCTTTAAAGTCCAATGGGGTACCAAATGGTTTGTGTATAAAATCAATCCTTTCACAAAGCACTCCTAAATACTTTTAGCCTATAACTTCGCTTTGCTATTTAATTTCATTTTAATCAAATAAAACTAATATTAAAAAATACAAGGATGTTCAAAACGATTATTTTCGTTGTTATATTTTTGTATGCAGCTCTAGACATAGATGCGAAGGATTTTTTATTTTCATTGTATTATACTGAATTTTTAAAAACCGAGTTTAGGTAAATATATTAAATTCCAATACAAGGCCAATTTTTTAAAATTTGATTTCCATCATTTGGTCGTGAATAGTTGGAGTAATCTTGTGTTTCGTTTCTCTTTATTATATGGTATTTTTATGAACTTAATTTATATGCTTTAAAGTCCAAAGGGGTACCAAATGGTTTGTGTATAAAACCAATCCTTTTACAAAGCACTCCTAAATAGGTTCAGCGTATAAATTCGTTTTGCTATTTAATTTCATTTCATTCAAATAAATCTAATGTTAAAAAAGACAGGGATGTTCAAAACGTATATTTTGTTGTTATTTTTTTTATGCAGCTCTAAAAATAGATGCGGAGGATTTTTTATTTTCATTGTATTATACTGAATTTTTAAAAACCGAGTTTACGTAAATATACTAAATTCCAATACACGACCAATTTTTTAGAATTTGATGCCCACCATTTGGTCATGAATAGTTGCCGTAATCTTGTGTTTCGCTTTTCTTTATTTTATGGTATTTTTATGAACTTAATTTATATGCTTTAAAGTCCAATAGGGTACTAAATAGTTTGTGTATAAAATCAATCCTTTCACAAAGCACTCCTAAATAGTTTCAGCTTATAACTTCGTTTTTCTTCTAATTTCATTTCATTCAAATAAAACTAATATTAAAAAATACAAGGATGTTCAAAACGATTATTTTCGTTGTTATATTTTTGTATGCAGCTCTCGAAATAGATGCGGAGGATTTTTTATTTTCATTGTATTATACTGAATTTTTAAAAACCGAGTTTACGTAAATATATTTAATTCCAATACAAGGCAAATTTTTTAAAATTCGATTTCCATCATTTGGTCATGAATAGTTGCCGTAATCTTGTATTTCGCTTTTCTTTATTATATGGTATTTTTATGAACTGAACTTATATGCTTTAAAGTCCAATGGGGTACCAATTGGTTTGTGTATAAAATCAATCCTTTCACAAAGCACTCCTAAAAAGATTCAGCTTATAACTTCGTTTTGCTATTTAATTTCATTTCATTCAAATAAAACTAATATTAAAAAATACAAGGATGTTCAAAACGATTATTTTCGTTGTTATATTTTTGTATGCAGCTCTCGAAATAGATGCGGAGGATTTTTTGTTTTCATTGTATTATACTGAATTTGTAAAAACCGAGTTTACGTAAATATATTAAATTCCAATACACGACCAACTTTTTAGAATTTGATGCTCACCATTTGGTCATGAATAGTTGGAGTAATCTTGTGTTTCGTTTCTCTTTATTATAGTTTATTTTTATGAACGGAATTTATATGCTTTAAAGGCCAATGGGGTACCAAATGGTTTGTGTATTAAATCAATCCTTTCACAAAGCACTCCTAAAAAGATTCAGCTTATAACTTCGTTTTGCTATTTAATTTCATTTCATTCAAATAAAACTAATATTAAAAAATACAAGGATGTTCAAAACGATTATTCTCGTTGTTTTATTTTTTATGCAGCTCTAAAAATAGATGCGGAGGATTTTTTGTTTTCATTGTATTATACTGAATTTTTAAAAACCGAGTTTACGTAAATATATTAAATTCCAATACACGACCAACTTTTTAGAATTTGATGCCCACCATTTGGTCATGAATAGTTGGAGTAATCTTGTGTTTCGTTTCTCTTCATTATAGGGTATTTTTATGAACGGAATTTATATGCTTTAAAGTCCAATGGGGTACCTAATGGTTTGTGTATAAAATCAATCCTTTCACAAAGCACTCCTAAATAGTTTCAGCCTATAACTTCGTTTTGCTATTTAATTTCATTTTAATCAAATAAAACTAATATTAAAAAATACAGGGATGTTCAAAACGTATATTTCGTTGTTATATTTTTTATGCAGCTCTAAAAATAGATGCGGAGGATTTTTTGTTTTCATTGTATTATACTGAATTTTCAAAAACCGAGTTTACATAAATATTGTATATTCCAATACACGACCAATTTTTTACAATTTGATGCCCACCATTTGGTCATGAATAGTTGCCGTAATCTTGAATTTCGCTTTTCTTTATTATATGGTATTTTTATGAACTGAACTTATATGCTTTAAAGTCCAATGGGGTACCAATTGTTTTGTGTATAAAATCAATCCTTTCACAAAGCACTCCTAAATAGTTTCAGCTAATAACTTCGTTTTGCTATTTAATTTCATTTCATTCAAATAAAACTAATATTAAAAAATACAAGGATGTTCAAAACGATTATTTTCGTTGTTATATTTTTGTATGCAGCTCTCGAAATAGATGCGGAGGATTTTTTATTTTCATTGTATTATACTGAATTTTTAAAAACCGAGTTTACGTAAATATATTTAATTCCAATACACGACCAACTTTTTAGAATTTGATGCTCACCATTTGGTCATGAATAGTTGAAGTAATCTTGTGTTTCGTTTCTCTTTATTATAGTTTATTTTTATGAACGGAATTTATATGCTTTAAAGTCCAATGGGGTACCAAATGGTTTGTGTATAAAATCAATCCTTTCACAAAGCACTCCTAAAAAGATTCAGCTTATAACTTCGTTTTGCTATTTAATTTCATTTCATTCAAATAAAACTAATATTAAAAAATACAAGGATGTTCAAAACGATTATTCTCGTTGTTATATTTTTTATGCAGCTCTAAAAATAGATGCGGAGGATTTTTTGTTTTCATTGTATTATACTGAATTTTTAAAAACCGAGTTTACGTAAATATATCAAATTCCAATACACGACCAACTTTTTAGAATCTGATGCTCACCATTTGGTCATGAATAGTTGGAGTAATCTTGTGTTTCGTTTCTCTTTATTATAGGGTATTTTTATGAACGGAATTTATATGCTTTAAAGTCCAATGGGGTACCAAATGGTTTGTGTATAAAATCAATCCTTTCACAAAGCACTCCTAAATAGTTTCAGCCTATAACTTCGCTTTGCTATTTAATTTCATCTTAATCAAATAAAACTAATATTAAAAAATACAGGGATGTTCAAAACGTATATTTTGTTGTTATATTTTTTATGCAGCTCTAAAAATAGATGCGGAGGATTTTTTATTTTCATTGTATTATACTGAATTTTTAAACACCGAGTTTACGTAAATATATTTAATTCCAATACAAGGCCAATTTTTTAAAATTCGATTTCCATCATTTGGTCATGAATAGTTGCCGTAATCTTGTATTTCGCTTTTCTTTATTATATGGTATTTTTATGAACTGAACTTATATGCTTTAAAGTCCAATGGGGTACCAATTGGTTTGTGTATAAAATCAATCCTTTCACAAAGCACTCCTAAAAAGATTCAGCTTATAACTTCGTTTTGCTATTTAATTTCATTTCATTCAAATAAAACTAATATTAAAAAATACAAGGATGTTCAAAACTATTATTTTCGTTGTTATATTTTTGTATGCAGCTCTCGAAATAGATGCGGAGAATTTTTTGTTTTCATTGTATTATACTGAATTTGTAAAAACCGAGTTTACGTAAATATATTAAATTCCAATACACGACCAACTTTTTAGAATTTGATGCTCTCCATTTGGTCATGAATAGTTGAAGAAATCTTGTGTTTCGTTTCTCTTTATTATAGTTTATTTTTATGAACGGAATTTATATGCTTTAAAGTCCAATGGGGTACCAAATGGTTTGTGTATAAAATCAATCCTTTCACAAAGCACTCCTAAAAAGATTCAGCTTATAACTTCGTTTTGCTATTTAATTTCATTTCATTCAAATAAAACTAATATTAAAAAATACAAGGATGTTCAAAACGATTATTCTCGTTGTTTTATTTTTTATGCAGCTCTAAAAATAGATGCGGAGGATTTTTTGTTTTCATTGTATTATACTGAATTTTTAAAAACCGAGTTTACGTAAATATATTAAATTCCAATACACGACCAACTTTTTAGAATCTGATGCTCACCATTTGGTCATGAATAGTTGGAGTAATCTTGTGTTTCATTTCTCTTTATTATAGGGTATTTTTATGAACGGAATTTATATGCTTTAAAGTCCAATGGGGTACCAAATGGTTTGTGTATAAAATCAATCCTTTCACAAAGCACTCCTAAATAGTTTCAGCCTATAACTTCGCTTTGCTATTTAATTTCATTTTAATCAAATAAAACTAATATTAAAAAATACAGGGATGTTCAAAACGTATATTTTGTTGTTATATTTTTTATGCAGCTCTAAAAATAGATGCGGAGGATTTTTTATTTTCATTGTATTATAATGAATTTTTAAAAACCGAGTTTACGTAAATATATTTAATTCCAATACAAGGCCAATTTTTTAAAATTCGATTTGCATCATTTGGTCATGAATAGTTGCCGTAATCCTTTATTTCGCTTTTCTTTATTATATGGTATTTTTATGAACTGAACTTATATGCTTTAAAGTCCAATGGGGTACCAATTGGTTTTTGTATAAAATCAATCCTTTCACAAAGCACTCCTAAAAAGATTCAGCTTATAACTTCGTTTTGCTATTTAATTTCATTTCATTCAAATAAAACTAATATTAAAAAATACAAGGATGTTCAAAACGATTATTTTCGTTGTTATATTTTTGTATGCAGCTCTCGAAATAGATGCGGAGGATTTTTTTTTTTTCATTGTAATATACTGAATTTGAAAAAACCGAGTTTACGTAAATATATTAAATTTCAATACACGACCAACTTTTTAGAATTTGATGCTCACCATTTGGTCATGAATAGTTGGAGTAATCTTGTGTTTCGTTTCTCTTTATTATAGGGTATTTTTATGAACGGAATTTATATGCTTTAAAGTCCAATGGGGTACCAATTGGTTTGTGTATAAAATCAATCCTTTCACAAAGCACTCCTAAATAGTTTCAGCTTATAACTTCGTTTTGCTATTTAACTTCATTTCATTCAAATAAAACTAATATTAAAAAATACAAGGATGTTCAAAACGATTATTTTCGTTGTTATATTTTTGTATGCAGCTCTAGAAATAGATGCGAAGGATTTTTTATTTTCATTGTATTATACTGAATTTTTAAAAACCGAGTTTACGTAAATATATTAAATTCCAATACACGACCAATTTTTTAGAATTTGATGCCCACCATTTGGTCATGAATAGTTGGAGTAATCTTGTGTTTCGTTTCTCTTCATTATAGGGTATTTTTATGAACGGAATTTATATGCTTTAAAGTCCAATGGGGTACCAATTGGTTTGTGTATAAAATCAATCCTTTCACAATAACTCCTAAATAGTTTCAGCTTATAACTTCGTTTTGGTATTTAATTTCATTTCATTCAAATAAAACTAATATTAAAAAATACAAGGATGTTCAAAACGATTATTTTCGTTGTTATATTTTTGTATGCTGCTCTCGAAATAGATGCGGAGGATTTTTTATTTTCATTGTATTATACTGAATTTTTAAAAACCGGGTTTACGTAAATATATTTAATTCCAATACAAGGCAAATTTTTTAAAATTCGATTTCCATCATTTGGTCATGAATAGTTGCCGTAATCTTGTATTTCGCTTTTCTTTATTATATGGTATTTTTATGAACTGAACTTATATGCTTTAAAGTCCAATGGGGTACCAATTGGTTTGTGTATAAAATCAATCCTTTCACAAAGCACTCCTAAAAAGATTCAGCTTATAACTTCGTTTTGCTATTTAATTTCATTTCATTCAAATAAAACTAATATTAAAAAATACAAGGATGTTCAAAACGATTATTTTCGTTGTTATATTTTTGTATGCAGCTCTCGAAATAGATGCGGAGGATTTTTTGTTTTCATTGTATTATACTGAATTTGTAAAAACCGAAGTTACGTAAATATATTAAATTCCAATACACGACCAACTTTTTAGAATTTGATGCTCACCATTTGGTCATGAATAGTTGGAGTAATCTTGTGTTTCGTTTCTCTTTATTATAGTTTATTTTTATGAACGGAATTTATATGCTTTAAAGTCCAATGGGGTACCAAATGGTTTGTGTATAAAATCAATCCTTTCACAAAGCACTCCTAAAAAGATTCAGCTTATAACTTCGTTTTGCTATTTAATTTCATTTCATTCAAATAAAACTAATATTAAAAAATACAAGGATGTTCAAAACGATTATTCTCGTTGTTTTATTTTTTATGCAGCTCTAAAAATAGATGCGGAGGATTTTTTGTTTTCATTGTATTATACTGAATTTTTAAAAACCGAGTTTACGTAAATATATTAAATTCCAATACACGACCAACTTTTTTGAATTTGATGCCCACCATTTGGTCATGAATAGTTGGAGTAATCTTGTGTTTCGTTTCTCTTCATTATAGGGTATTTTTATGAACGGAATTTATATGCTTTAAAGTCCAATGGGGTACCTAATGGTTTGTGTATAAAATCATTTCTTTCACAAAGCACTTCTAAATAGTTTCAGCTTATAACTTCGTTTTGCTTCTAATTTCATTTCATTCAAATAAAACTAATATTAAAAAATACATACAAGGATGTTCAAAACGATTATTTTCGTTGTTAAATTTTTGTATGCAGCTCTAGAAATAGATGCGGAGGATTTTTTGTTTTCATTGTAGTATACTGAATTTTTAAAAACCGAGTTTACGTAAATATTGTAAATTCCAATACACGACCAATTTTTTAGAATTTGATGCCCACCATTTGGTCATGAATAGTTGGAGTAATCTTGTGTTTCGCTTTTCTTTATTATATGGTATTTTTATGAACTGAACTTATATGCTTTAAAGTCCAATGGGGTACCAATTGGTTTGTGTATAAAATCAATCCTTTCACAAAGCACTCCTAAATAGTATCAGCCTATAACTTCGTTTTGCTATTTAATTTCATTTTAATCAAATAAAACTAATATTAAAAAATACAGGGATGTTCAAAACGTATATTTCGTTGTTATATTTTTTATGCAGCTCTAAAAATAGATGCGGAGGATTTTTTGTTTTCATTGTATTATACTGAATTTTTAAAAACCGAGTTTACATAAATATTGTATATTCCAATACACGACCAATTTTTTAGAATTTGATGCCCACCATTTGGTCATGAATAGTTGCCGTAATCTTGAATTTCGCTTTTCTTTATTATATGGTATTTTTATGAACTGAACTTATATGCTTTAAAGTCCAATGGGGTACCAATTGGTTTGTGTATAAAATTAATCCTTTCACAAAGCACTCCTAAATAGTTTCAGCTAATAACTTCGTTTTGCTATTTAACTTCATTTCATTCAAATAAAACTAATATT
Source organism: Anthrax anthrax (assembly GCA_963971155.1). Classification (NCBI taxonomy): domain Eukaryota; kingdom Metazoa; phylum Arthropoda; class Insecta; order Diptera; family Bombyliidae; genus Anthrax; species Anthrax anthrax. The sequence goes on from OZ020122.1 coordinate 2,130,595, forward strand.
AAAAAATACAAGGATGTTCAAAACGATTATTTTTGTTGTTATATTTTTGTATGCAGCTCTAGAAATAGATGCGAAGGATTTTTTATTTTCATTGTATTATACTGAATTTTTAAAAACCTAGTTTACGTAAATATATTAAATTCCAATACACGACCAATTTTTTAGAATTTGATGCCCACCATTTGGTCATGAATAGTTGCCGTAATCTTGTGTTTCGCTTTTCTTTATTATATGGTATTTTTATGAACTGAATTTATATGCTTTAAAGTCCAATGGGGTACCAAATGGTTTGAGTATAAAATCATTCCTTTCACAAAGAACTCCTAAAAAGTTTCAGCCTATAACTTCGTTTTGCTATTTAATTTCATTTCATTCAAATAAATCTAATGTTAAAAAAGACAGGGATGTTCAAAACGTATATTTTGTTGTTATATTTTTTATGCAGCTCTAAAAATAGATGCGGAGGATTTTTTGTTTTCATTGTATTATACTGAATTTTTAAAAACCGAGTTTACGTAAATATTGTAAATTCCAATACACGACCAATTTTTTAGAATTTGATGCCCACCATTTGGTCATGAATAGTTGGAGTAATCTTGTGTTTCGCTTTTCTTTATTTTATGGTATTTTTATGAACGGAATTTATATGCTTTAAAGTCCAATGGGGTACCAAATGGTTTGTGTATAAAACCAATTCTTTCACAAAGCACTCCTAAATAGTTTCAGCTTATAACTTCGTTTTTTTTTCTAATTTCATTTCATTCAAATAAAACTAATATTAAAAAATACAAGGATGTTCAAAACGATTATTTTCGTTGTTATATTTTTGTATGCAGCTCTCGAAATAGATGCGGAGGATTTTTTTTTTTTCATTGTAATATACTGAATTTGAAAAAACCGAGTTTACGTAAATATATTAAATTTCAATACACGACCAACTTTTTAGAATTTGATGCTCACCATTTGGTCATGAATAGTTGGAGTAATCTTGTGTTTCGTTTCTCTTTATTATAGGGTATTTTTATGAACGGAATTTATATGCTTTAAAGTCCAATGGGGTACCAATTGGTTTGTGTATAAAATCAATCCTTTCACAAAGCACTCCTAAATAGTTTCAGCTTATAACTTCGTTTTGCTATTTAACTTCATTTCATTCAAATAAAACTAATATTAAAAAATACAAGGATGTTCAAAACGATTATTTTCGTTGTTATATTTTTGTATGCAGCTCTAGAAATAGATGCGAAGGATTTTTTATTTTCATTGTATTATACTGAATTTTTAAAAACCGAGTTTACGTAAATATATTAAATTCCAATACACGACCAATTTTTTAGAATTTGATGCCCACCATTTGGTCATGAATAGTTGGAGTAATCTTGTGTTTCGTTTCTCTTCATTATAGGGTATTTTTATGAACGGAATTTATATGCTTTAAAGTGCAATGGGGTACCAATTGGTTTGTGTATAAAATCAATCCTTTCACAATAACTCCTAAATAGTTTCAGCTTATAACTTCGTTTTGGTATTTAATTTCATTTCATTCAAATAAAACTAATATTAAAAAATACAAGGATGTTCAAAACGATTATTTTCGTTGTTATATTTTTGTATGCAGCTCTCGAAATAGATGCGGAGGATTTTTTATTTTCATTGTATTATACTGAATTTTTAAAAACCGAGTTTACGTAAATATATTTAATTCCAATACAAGGCAAATTTTTTAAAATTCGATTTCCATCATTTGGTCATGAATAGTTGCCGTAATCTTGTATTTCGCTTTTCTTTATTATATGGTATTTTTATGAACTGAACTTATATGCTTTAAAGTCCAATGGGGTACCAATTGGTTTGTGTATAAAATCAATCCTTTCACAAAGCACTCCTAAAAAGATTCAGCTTATAACTTCGTTTTGCTATTTAATTTCATTTCATTCAAATAAAACTAATATTAAAAAATACAAGGATGTTCAAAACGATTATTTTCGTTGTTATATTTTTGTATGCAGCTATCGAAATAGATGCGGAGGATTTTTTGTTTTCATTGTATTATACTGAATTTGTAAAAACCGAAGTTACGTAAATATATTAAATTCCAATACACGACCAACTTTTTAGAATTTGATGCTCACCATTTGGTCATGAATAGTTGGAGTAATCTTGTGTTTCGTTTCTCTTTATTATAGTTTATTTTTATGAACGGAATTTATATGCTTTAAAGTCCAATGGGGTACCAAATGGTTTGTGTATAAAATCAATCCTTTCACAAAGCACTCCTAAAAAGATTCAGCTTATAACTTCGTTTTGCTATTTAATTTCATTTCATTCAAATAAAACTAATATTAAAAAATACAAGGATGTTCAAAACGATTATTTTCGTTGTTATATTTTTGTATGCAGCTCTAAAAATAGATGCGGAGGATTTTTTGTTTTCATTGTATTATACTGAATTTTTAAAAACCGAGTTTACGTAAATATATTAAATTCCAATACACGACCAACTTTTTTGAATTTGATGCCCACCATTTGGTCATGAATAGTTGGAGTAATCTTGTGTTTCGTTTCTCTTCATTATAGGGTATTTTTATGAACGGAATTTATATGCTTTAAAGTCCAATGGGGTACCAATTGGTTTGTGTATAAAATCAATCCTTTCACAAAGCACTCCTAAATAGTTTCAGCTTATAACTTCGTTTTGCTATTTAACTTCATTTCATTCAAATAAAACTAATATTAAAAAATACAAGGATGTTCAAAACGATTATTTTCGTTGTTATATTTTTGTATGCAGCTCTAGAAATAGATGCGAAGGATTTTTTATTTTCATTGTATTATACTGAATTTTTAAAAACCGAGTTTACGTAAATATATTAAATTCCAATACACGACCAATTTTTTAGAATTTGATGCCCACCATTTGGTCATGAATAGTTGGAGTAATCTTGTGTTTCGTTTCTCTTCATTATAGGGTATTTTTATGAACGGAATTTATATGCTTTAAAGTCCAATGGGGTACCAATTGGTTTGTGTATAAAATCAATCCTTTCACAATAACTCCTAAATAGTTTCAGCTTATAACTTCGTTTTGGTATTTAATTTCATTTCATTCAAATAAAACTAATATTAAAAAATACAAGGATGTTCAAAACGATTATTTTTGTTGTTATATTTTTGTATGCAGCTCTAGAAATAGATGCGAAGGATTTTTTATTTTCATTGTATTATACTGAATTTTTAAAAACCGAGTTTACGTAAATATATTAAATTCCAATACACGACCAATTTTTTAGAATTTGATGCCCACCATTTGGTCATGAATAGTTGCCGTAATCTTGTGTTTCGCTTTTCTTTATTATATGGTATTTTTATGAACTGAATTTATATGCTTTAAAGTCCAATGGGGTACCAAATGGTTTGAGTATAAAATCATTCCTTTCACAAAGAACTCCTAAAAAGTTTCAGCCTATAACTTCGTTTTGCTATTTAATTTCATTTCATTCAAATAAATCTAATGTTAAAAAAGACAGGGATGTTCAAAACGTATATTTTGTTGTTATATTTTTTATGCAGCTCTAAAAATAGATGCGGAGGATTTTTTATTTTCATTGTATTATACTGAATTTTTAAAAACCGAGTTTAGGTAAATATATTAAATTCCAATACAAGGCCAATTTTTAAAATTCGATTTCCATCATTTGGTCGTGAATAGTTGCCGTAATCTTGTGTTTCGTTTCTCTTTATTATAGGGTATTTTTATGAACGGAATTTATATGCTTTAAAGTCCAATGGGGTACCAAATGGTTTGTGTATAAAACCAATTCTTTCACAAAGCACTCCTAAATAGTTTCAGCTTATAACTTCGTTTTTTTTTCTAATTTCATTTCATTCAAATAAAACTAATATTAAAAAATACAAGGATGTTCAAAACGATTATTTTCGTTGTTATATTTTTGTATGCAGCTCTCGAAATAGATGCGGAGGATTTTTTTTTTTTCATTGTAATATACTGAATTTGAAAAAACCGAGTTTACGTAAATATATTAAATTTCAATACACGACCAACTTTTTAGAATTTGATGCTCACCATTTGGTCATGAATAGTTGGAGTAATCTTGTGTTTCGTTTCTCTTTATTATAGGGTATTTTTATGAACGGAATTTATATGCTTTAAAGTCCAATGGGGTACCAATTGGTTTGTGTATAAAATCAATCCTTTCACAAAGCACTCCTAAATAGTTTCAGCTTATAACTTCGTTTTGCTATTTAACTTCATTTCATTCAAATAAAACTAATATTAAAAAATACAAGGATGTTCAAAACGATTATTTTCGTTGTTATATTTTTGTATGCAGCTCTAGAAATAGATGCGAAGGATTTTTTATTTTCATTGTATTATACTGAATTTTTAAAAACCGAGTTTACGTAAATATATTAAATTCCAATACACGACCAATTTTTTAGAATTTGATGCCCACCATTTGGTCATGAATAGTTGGAGTAATCTTGTGTTTCGTTTCTCTTCATTATAGGGTATTTTTATGAACGGAATTTATATGCTTTAAAGTCCAATGGGGTACCAATTGGTTTGTGTATAAAATCAATCCTTTCATAATAACTCCTAAATAGTTTCAGCTTATAACTTCGTTTTGGTATTTAATTTCATTTCATTCAAATAAAACTAATATTAAAAAATACAAGGATGTTCAAAACGATTATTTTCGTTGTTATATTTTTGTATGCTGCTCTCGAAATAGATGCAGAGGATTTTTTATTTTCATTGTATTATACTGAATTTTTAAAAACCGAGTTTACGTAAATATATTTAATTCCAATACAAGGCAAATTTTTTAAAATTCGATTTCCATCATTTGGTCATGAATAGTTGCCGTAATCTTGTATTTCGCTTTTCTTTATTATATGGTATTTTTATGAACTGAACTTATATGCTTTAAAGTCCAATGGGGTACCAATTGGTTTGTGTATAAAATCAATCCTTTCACAAAGCACTCCTAAAAAGATTCAGCTTATAACTTCGTTTTGCTATTTAATTTCATTTCATTCAAATAAAACTAATATTAAAAAATACAAGGATGTTCAAAACGATTATTTTCGTTGTTATATTTTTGTATGCAGCTCTCGAAATAGATGCGGAGGATTTTTTGTTTTCATTGTATTATACTGAATTTGTAAAAACCGAAGTTACGTAAATATATTAAATTCCAATACACGACCAACTTTTTAGAATTTGATGCTCACCATTTGGTCATGAATAGTTGGAGTAATCTTGTGTTTCGTTTCTCTTTATTATAGTTTATTTTTATGAACGGAATTTATATGCTTTAAAGTCCAATGGGGTACCAAATGGTTTGTGTATAAAATCAATCCTTTCACAAAGCACTCCTAAAAAGATTCAGCTTATAACTTCGTTTTGCTATTTAATTTCATTTCATTCAAATAAAACTAATATTAAAAAATACAAGGATGTTCAAAACGATTATTCTCGTTGTTTTATTTTTTATGCAGCTCTAAAAATAGATGCGGAGGATTTTTTGTTTTCATTGTATTATACTGAATTTTTAAAAACCGAGTTTACGTAAATATATTAAATTCCAATACACGACCAACTTTTTTGAATTTGATGCCCACCATTTGGTCATGAATAGTTGGAGTAATCTTGTGTTTCGTTTCTCTTCATTATAGGGTATTTTTATGAACGGAATTTATATGCTTTAAAGTCCAATGGGGTACCTAATGGTTTGTGTATAAAATCATTTCTTTCACAAAGCACTTCTAAATAGTTTCAGCTTATAACTTCGTTTTGCTTCTAATTTCATTTCATTCAAATAAAACTAATATTAAAAAATACATACAAGGATGTTCAAAACGATTATTTTCGTTGTTAAATTTTTGTATGCAGCTCTAGAAATAGATGCGGAGGATTTTTTGTTTTCATTGTAGTATACTGAATTTTTAAAAACCGAGTTTACGTAAATATTGTAAATTCCAATACACGACCAATTTTTTAGAATTTGATGCCCACCATTTGGTCATGAATAGTTGGAGTAATCTTGTGTTTCGCTTTTCTTTATTATATGGTATTTTTATGAACTGAACTTATATGCTTTAAAGTCCAATGGGGTACCAATTGGTTTGTGTATAAAATCAATCCTTTCACAAAGCACTCCTAAATAGTATCAGCCTATAACTTCGTTTTGCTATTTAATTTCATTTTAATCAAATAAAACTAATATTAAAAAATACAGGGATGTTCAAAACGTATATTTCGTTGTTATATTTTTTATGCAGCTCTAAAAATAGATGCGGAGGATTTTTTGTTTTCATTGTATTATACTGAATTTTTAAAAACCGAGTTTACATAAATATTGTATATTCCAATACACGACCAATTTTTTAGAATTTGATGCCCACCATTTGGTCATGAATAGTTGCCGTAATCTTGAATTTCGCTTTTCTTTATTATATGGTATTTTTATGAACTGAACTTATATGCTTTAAAGTCCAATGGGGTACCAATTGGTTTGTGTATAAAATTAATCCTTTCACAAAGCACTCCTAAATAGTTTCAGCTAATAACTTCGTTTTGCTATTTAACTTCATTTCATTCAAATAAAACTAATATTAAAAAATACAAGGATGTTCAAAACGATTATTTTTGTTGTTATATTTTTGTATGCAGCTCTAGAAATAGATGCGAAGGATTTTTTATTTTCATTGTATTATACTGAATTTTTAAAAACCGAGTTTACGTAAATATATTAAATTCCAATACACGACCAATTTTTTAGAATTTGATGCCCACCATTTGGTCATGAATAGTTGCCGTAATCTTGTGTTTCGCTTTTCTTTATTATATGGTATTTTTATGAACTGAATTTATATGCTTTAAAGTCCAATGGGGTACCAAATGGTTTGAGTATAAAATCATTCCTTTCACAAAGAACTCCTAAAAAGTTTCAGCCTATAACTTCGTTTTGCTATTTAATTTCATTTCATTCAAATAAATCTAATGTTAAAAAAGACAGGGATGTTCAAAACGTATATTTTGTTGTTATATTTTTTATGCAGCTCTAAAAATAGATGCGGAGGATTTTTTGTTTTCATTGTATTATACTGAATTTTTAAAAACCGAGTTTACGTAAATATTGTAAATTCCAATACACGACCAATTTTTTAGAATTTGATGCCCACCATTTGGTCATGAATAGTTGGAGTAATCTTGTGTTTCGCTTTTCTTTATTTTATGGTATTTTTATGAACGGAATTTATATGCTTTAAAGTCCAATGGGGTACCAAATGGTTTGTGTATAAAATCAATTCTTTCACAAAGCACTTCTAAATAGTTTCAGCTTATAACTTCGTTTTGCTTCTAATTTCATTTCATTCAAATAAAACTAATATTAAAAAATACATACAAGGATGTTCAAAACGATTATTTTCGTTGTTAAATTTTTGTATGCAGCTCTAGAAATAGATGCGGAGGATTTTTTGTTTTCATTGTAGTATACTGAATTTTTAAAAACCGAGTTTACGTAAATATATCAAATTCCAATACCCGACCAATTTTTAAGAATTTGACTTCCACAATTTGGTCATGAATAGTTGGAGTAATCTTGTGTTTCGCTTTTCTTTATTATATGGTATTTTTATGAACTGAACTTATATGCTTTAAAGTCCAATGGGGTACCAATTGGTTTGTGTATAAAATCAATCCTTTCACAAAGCACTCCTAAATAGTTTCAGCTAATAACTTCGTTTTGCTATTTAACTTCATTTCATTCAAATAAAACTAATATTAAAAAATACAAGGATGTTCAAAACGATTATTTTCGTTGTTATATTTTTGTATGCAGCTCTAGAAATAGATGCGAAGGATTTTTTATTTTCATTGTATTATACTGAATTTTTAAAAACCGAGTTTAGGTAAATATATTAAATTCCAATACAAGGCCAATTTTTTAAAATTCGATTTCCATCATTTGGTCATGAATAGTTGCCGTAATCTTGAATTTCGCTTTTCTTTATTATATGGTATTTTTATGAACTGAACTTATATGCTTTAAAGTCCAATGGGGTACCAATTGGTTTGTGTACAAAATCAATCCTTTCACAAAGCACTCCTAAATAGTTTCAGCTAATAACTTCGTTTTGCTATTTAACTTCATTTCATTCAAATAAAACTAATACTAAAAAATACAAGGATGTTCAAAACGATTATTTTCGTTGTTATATTTTTGTATGCAGCTCTAGAAATAGATGCGAAGGATTTTTTATTTTCATTGTATTATACTGAATTTTTAAAAACCGAGTTTAGGTAAATATATTAAATTCCAATACAAGGCCAATTTTTTAAAATTCGATTTCCATCATTTGGTCGTGAATAGTTGCCGTAATCTTATGTTTCACTTTTCTTTATTATATGGTATTTTTATGAACTGAATTTATATGCTTTAATGTCCAATGGGGTACCAAATGGTTTGTGTATAAAATCAATCCTTTCACAAAGCACTCCTAAAAAGATTCAGCTTATAACTTCGTTTTGCTATTTAATTTCATTTCATTCAAATAAAACTAATATTAAAAAACACAAGGATGTTCAAAACGATTATTTTCGTTGTTATATTTTTGTATGCAGCTCTCGAAATAGATGCGGAGGATTTTTTGTTTTCATTGTATTATACTGAATTTGTAAAAACCGAGTTTACGTAAATATATTAAATTCCAATACACGACCAACTTTTTAGAATTTGATGCTCACCATTTGGTCATGAATAGTTGGAGTAATCTTGTGTTTCGTTTCTCTTTATTATACTTTATTTTTATGAACGGAATTTATATGCTTTAAAGTCCAATGGGGTACCAAATGGTTTGTGTATAAAATCAATCCTTTCACAAAGCACTCCTAAATAGTTTCAGCTAATAACTTCGTTTTGCTATTTAACTTCATTTCATTCAAATAAAACTAATATTAAAAAATACAAGGATGTTCAAAACGATTATTTTCGTTGTTATATTTTTGTATGCAGCTCTCGAAATAGATGCGGAGGATTTTTTGTTTTCATTGTATTATACTGAATTTGTAAAAACCGAGTTTACGTAAATATATTAAATTCCAATACACGACCAACTTTTTAGAATTTGATGCTCACCATTTGGTCATGAATAGTTGGAGTAATCTTGTGTTTCGTTTCTCTTTATTATACTTTATTTTTATGAACGGAATTTATATGCTTTAAAGTCCAATGGGGTACCAAATGGTTTGTGTATAAAATCAATCCTTTCACAAAGCACTCCTAAATAGTTTCAGCTAATAACTTCGTTTTGCTATTTAACTTCATTTCATTCAAATAAAACTAATATTAAAAAATACAAGGATGTTCAAAACGATTATTTTCGTTGTTATATTTTTGTATGCAGCTCTCGAAATAGATGCGGAGGATTTTTTGTTTTCATTGTATTATACTGAATTTGTAAAAACCGAATTTACGTAAATATATTAAATTCCAATACACGACCAACTTTTTAGAATTTGATGCCCACCATTTGGTCATGAATAGTTGGAGTAATCTTGTGTTTCGTTTCTCTTCATTATAGGGTATTTTTATGAACGGAATTTATATGCTTTAAAGTCCAATGGGGTACCAAATGGTTTGTGTATAAAATCAATCCTTTCACAAAGCACTCCTAAATAGTTTCAGCTAATAACTTCGTTTTGCTATTTAACTTCATTTCATTCAAATAAAACTAATATTAAAAAATACAAGGATGTTCAAAACGATTATTTTCGTTGTTATATTTTTGTATGCAGCTCTCGAAATAGATGCGGAGGATTTTTTGTTTTCATTGTATTATACTGAATTTGTAAAAACCGAATTTACGTAAATATATTAAATTCCAATACACGACCAACTTTTTAGAATTTGATGCTCACCATTTGGTCATGAATAGTTGGAGTAATCTTGTGTTTCGTTTCTCTTTATTATACTTTATTTTTATGAACGGAATTTATATGCTTTAAAGTCCAATGGGGTACCAAATGGTTTGTGTATAAAATCAATCCTTTCACAAAGCACTCCTAAATAGTTTCAGCTAATAACTTCGTTTTGCTATTTAACTTCATTTCATTCAAATAAAACTAATATTAAAAAATACAAGGATGTTCAAAACGATTATTTTCGTTGTTATATTTTTGTATGCAGCTCTCGAAATAGATGCGGAGGATTTTTTGTTTTCATTGTATTATACTGAATTTGTAAAAACCGAGTTTACGTAAATATATTAAATTCCAATACACGACCAACTTTTTAGAATTTGATGCTCACCATTTGGTCATGAATAGTTGGAGTAATCTTGTGTTTCGTTTCTCTTTATTATACTTTATTTTTATGAACGGAATTTATATGCTTTAAAGTCCAATGGGGTACCAAATGGTTTGTGTATAAAATCAATCCTTTCACAAAGCACTCCTAAATAGTTTCAGCTAATAACTTCGTTTTGCTATTTAACTTCATTTCATTCAAATAAAACTAATATTAAAAAATACAAGGATGTTCAAAACGATTATTTTCGTTGTTATATTTTTGTATGCAGCTCTAGAAATAGATGCGAAGGATTTTTTATTTTCATTGTATTATACTGAATTTTTAAAAACCGAGTTTAGGTAAATATATTAAATTCCAATACAAGGCCAATTTTTTAAAATTCGATTTCCATCATTTGGTCTTGAATAGTTGCCGTAATCTTGTGTTTCGCTTTTCTTTATTTTATGGTATTTTTATGAACGGAATTTATATGCTTTAATGTCCAATGGGGTACCAAATGGTTTGTGTATAAAATCAATCCTTTCACAAAGCACTCCTAAAAAGATTCAGCTTATAACTTCGTTTTGCTATTTAATTTCATTTCATTCAAATAAAACTAATATTAAAAAACACAAGGATGTTCAAAACGATTATTTTCGTTGTTATATTTTTGTATGCAGCTCTCGAAATAGATGCGGAGGATTTTTTGTTTTCATTGTATTATACTGAATTTGTAAAAACCGAATTTACGTAAATATATTAAATTCCAATACACGACCAACTTTTTAGAATTTGATGCCCACCATTTGGTCATGAATAGTTGGAGTAATCTTGTGTTTCGTTTCTCTTTATTATACTTTATTTTTATGAACGGAATTTATATGCTTTAAAGTCCAATGGGGTACCAAATGGTTTGTGTATAAAATCAATCCTTTCACAAAGCACTCCTAAATAGTTTCAGCCTATGACTTCGCTTTGCTATTTAATTTCATTTTAATCAAATAAAACTGCTATTAAAAAATACAGGGATGTTCAAAACGCATATTTTGTTGTTATATTTTTTATGCAGCTCTAAAAATAGATGCGGAGGATTTTTTATTTTCATTGTATTATACTGAATTTTTAAAAACCGAGTTTACGTAAATATATTTAATTCCAATACAAGGCCAATTTTTTAAAATTCGATTTCCATCATTTGGTCGTGAATAGTTGCCGTAATCTTGTATTTCGCTTTTCTTTATTATATGGTATTTTTATGAACTGAACTTATATGCTTTAAAGTCCAATGGGGTACCAATTGGTTTGTGTATAAAATCAATCCTTTCACAAAGCACTCCTAAAAAGATTCAGCTTATAACTTCGTTTTGCTATTTAATTTCATTTCATTCAAATAAAACTAATATTAAAAAATACAAGGATGTTCAAAACGATTATTTTCGTTGTTATATTTTTTTATGCAGCTCTAAAAATTGATGCGGAGGATATTTTGTTTTCATTGTATTATACTGAATTTTTAAAAACCGAATTTACGTAAATATATTAAATTCCAATACACGACCAACTTTTTAGAATTTGATGCCCACCATTTGGTCATGAATAGTTGGAGTAATCTTGTGTTTCGTTTCTCTTCATTATAGGGTATTTTTATGAACGGAATTTATATGCTTTAAAGTCCAATGGGGTACCTAATGGTTTGTGTATAAAATCAATCCTTTCACAAAGCACTCCTAAATAGTTTCAGCCTATAACTTCGCTTTGCTATTTAATTTCATTTTAATCAAATAAAACTAATATTAAAAAATACAGGGATGTTCAAAACGTATATTTCGTTGTTATATTTTTTATGCAGCTCTAAAAATAGATGCGGAGGATTTTTTGTTTTCATTGTATTATACTGAATTTTTAAAAACCGAGTTTACATAAATATTGTATATTCCAATACATGACCAATTTTTTAGGATTTGATGCCCACCATTTGGTCATGAATAGTTGGAGTAATCTTGTGTTTCGCTTTTCTTTATTTTATGGTATTTTTATAAACTGAATTTATATGCTTTAAAGTCCAATGGGGTACCAAATGGTTTGTGTATAAAATCAATCCTTTCACAAAGCACTCCTAAATAGTTTCAGCCTATAACTTCGTTTTGCTTCTAATTTCATTTCATTCAAATAAAACTAATATTAAAAAATACAAGAATGTTCAAAACGATTATTTTCGTTGTTATATTTTTGTATGCAGCTCTAGAAATAGATGCGGAGGATTTTTTGTTTTCATTGTATTATACTGAATTTTTAAAAACCGAGTTTACGTAAATATACTTAATTCCAATACACGACCAATTTTTTAGAATTTGATGCCCACCATTTGGTCATGAATAGTTGGAGTAATCTTGTATTTCGCTTTTCTTTATTTTATGGTATTTTTTTTAATGGAATTTATATGCTTTAAAGTCCAATGGGGTACCAAATGGTTTGTGTATAAAATCAATTCTTTCACAAAGCACTCCTAAATAGTTTCAGCTTATAACATCGTGTTGCTCCTAATTTTATTCCATTCAAATAAAACTAATATTAAAAAATACAAGGATGTTCAAAACGATTATTTTCGTTGTTATATTTTTGTATGCAGCTCTAGAAATAGATGCGGAGGATTTTTTGTTTTCATTGTATTATACTGAATTTTTAAAAACCGAGTTTACGTAAATATACTAAATTCCAATACACGACCAATTTTTTAGAATTTGATGCCCACCATTTGGTCATGAATAGTTGGAGTAATCTTGTGTTTCGCTTTTTTTTATTTTATGGTATTTTTATGAACTGAATTTATATGCTTTAAAGTCCAATGGGGTACCAAATGGTTTGTGTATAAAATCAATCCTTTCACAAAGCACTCCTTAATAGTTTCAGCCTATAACTTCGTTTTGCTTCTAATTTCATTTCATTCAAATAAAACTAATATTAAAAAATACAAGGATGTTCAAAACGATTATTTTCGTTGTTATATTTTTGTATGCAGCTCTAGAAATAGATGCGGAGGATTTTTTGTTTTCATTGTATTATACTGAATTTTTAAAAACCGAGTTTACGTAAATATACTTAATTCCAATACACGACCAATTTTTTAGAATTTGATGCCCACCATTTGGTCATGAATAGTTGGAGTAATCTTGTGTTTCGCTTTTCTTTATTTTATGGTATTTTTATGAACGGAATTTATATGCTTTAAAGTCCAATGGGGTACCAAATGGTTTGTGTATAAAATCAATTCTTTCACAAAGCACTCCTAAATAGTTTCAGCTTATAACTTCGTTTTGCTTCTAATTTCATTCCATTCAAATAAAACTAATATTAAAAAATACAAGGATGTTCAAAACGATTATTTTCGTTGTTATATTTTTGTATGCAGCTCTAGAAATAGATGCGGAGGATTTTTTGTTTTCATTGTATTATACTGAATTTTTAAAAACCGAGTTTACGTAAATATACTAAATTCCAATACACGACCAATTTTTTAGAATTTGATGCCCACCATTTGGTCATGAATAGTTGGAGTAATCTTGTGTTTCGCTTTTCTTTATTTTATGGTATTTTTATGAACGGAATTTATATGCTTTAAAGTCCAATGGGGTACCAAATGGTTTGTGTATAAAATCAATCCTTTCACAAAGCACTCCTAAATAGTTTCAGCCTATAACTTCGTTTTGCTATTTAATTTCATTTCATTCAAATAATTCTAATGTTTTAAAAAGAAAGGGATGTTCAAAACGTATATTTTGTTGTTATATTTTTTATGCAGCTCTAAAAATAGATGCGGAGGATTTTTTGTTTTCATTGTATTATACTAAATTTTTAAAAACCGAGTTTACGTAAATATACTAAATTCCAATACACGACCAATTTTTTAGAATTTGATGCCCACCATTTGGTCATTAATAGTTGGAGTAATCTTGTGTTTCGCTTTTCTTTATTTTATGGTATTTTTATGAACTGAATTTATATGCTTTAAAGTCCAATGGGGTACCAAATGGTTTGAGTATAAAATCATTCCATTCACAAAGCACTCCTAAAAAGTTTCAGCCTATAACTTCGTTTTGCTATTTAATTTCATTTCATTCAAATAAATCTAATGTTAAAAAAGACAGGGATGTTCAAAACGTATATTTTGTTGTTATATTTTTTATGCAGCTCTAAAAATAGATGCGGAGGATTTTTTGTTTTCATTGTATTATTCTGAATTTTTAAAAACCGAGTTTACGTGAATATACTAAATTCCAATACACGACCAATTTTTTAGAATTTGATGCCCACCATTTGGTCATTAATAGTTGGAGTAATCTTGTGTTTCGCTTTTCTTTATTTTATGGTATTTTTATGAACTGAATTTATATGCTTTAAAGTCCAATGGGGTACCAAATGGTTTGTGTATAAAATCAATTCTTTCACAAAGCACTCCTAAATAGTTTCAGCTTATAACTTCGTTTTGCTTCTAATTTCATTCCATTCAAATAAAACTAATATTAAAAAATACAAGGATGTTCAAAACGATTATTTTCGTTGTTATATTTTTGTATGCAGCTCTAGAAATAGATGCGGAGGATTTTTTGTTTTCATTGTAGTATACTGAATTTTTAAAAACCGAGTTTACGTAAATATACTAAATTCCAATACACGACCAATTTTTTAGAATTTGGTGACCACCATTTGGTCATGAATAGTTGGAGTAATCTTGTGTTTCGCTTTTTTTTATTTTATGGTATTTCTATGAACTGAATTTATATGCTTTAAAGTCCAATGGGGTACCAAATGGTTTGTGTATAAAATCAATCCTTTCACAAAGCACTCCTAAATAGTTTCAGCCTATAACTTCGTTTTGCTTCTAATTTCATTTCATTCAAATAAAACTAATATTAAAAAATACAAGGATGTTCAAAACGATTATTTTCGTTGTTATATTTTTGTATGCAGCTCTAGAAATAGATGCGGAGGATTTTTTGTTTTCATTGTATTATACTGAATTTTTAAAAACCGAGTTTACGTAAATATACTTAATTCCAATACACGACCAATTTTTTAGAATTTGATGCCCACCATTTGGTCATGAATAGTTGGAGTAATCTTGTGTTTCGCTTTTCTTTATTTTATGGTATTTTTATGAACTGAATTTATATGCTTTAAAGTCCAATGGGGTACCAAATGGTTTGTGTATAAAATCAATTCTTTCACAAAGCACTCCTAAATAGTTTCAGCTTATAACTTCGTTTTGCTTCTAATTTCATTCCATTCAAATAAAACTAATATTAAAAAATACAAGGATGTTCAAAACGATTATTTTCGTTGTTATATTTTTGTATGCAGCTCTAGAAATAGATGCGGAGGATTTTTTGTTTTCATTGTATTATACTGAATTTTTAAAAACCGAGTTTACGTAAATATACTAAATTCCAATACACAACCAATTTTTTAGAATTTGATGCCCACCATTTGGTCATGAATAGTTGGAGTAATCTTGTGTTTCGCTTTTCTTTATTTTATGGTATTTTTATGAACGGAATTTATATGCTTTAAAGTCCAATGGGGTACCAAATGGTTTGTGTATAAAATCAATCCTTTCACAAAGCACTCCTAAATAGTTTCAGCCTATAACTTCGTTTTGCTATTTAATTTCATTTCATTCAAATAATTCTAATGTTTTAAAAAGAAAGGGATGTTCAAAACGTATATTTTGTTGTTATATTTTTTATGCAGCTCTAAAAATAGATGCGGAGGATTTTTTGTTTTCATTGTATTATTCTGAATTTTTAAAAACCGAGTTTACGTGAATATACTAAATTCCAATACACGACCAATTTTTTAGAATTTGATGCCCACCATTTGGTCATTAATAGTTGGAGTAATCTTGTGTTTCGCTTTTCTTTATTTTATGGTATTTTTATGAACTGAATTTATATGCTTTAAAGTCCAATGGGGTACCAAATGGTTTGAGTATAAAATCATTCCATTCACAAAGCACTCCTAAAAAGTTTCAGCCTATAACTTCGTTTTGCTATTTAATTTCATTTCATTCAAATAAATCTAATGTTAAAAAAGACAGGGATGTTCAAAACGTATATTTTGTTGTTATATTTTTTATGCAGCTCTAAAAATAGATGCGGAGGATTTTTTGTTTTCATTGTATTATTCTGAATTTTTAAAAACCGAGTTTACGTGAATATACTAAATTCCAATACACGACCAATTTTTTAGAATTTGATGCCCACCATTTGGTCATGAATAGTTGGAGTAATCTTGTGTTTCGCTTTTCTTTATTTTATGGTATTTTTATGAACTGAATTTATATGCTTTAAAGTCCAATGGGGTACCAAATGGTTTGTGTATAAAATCAATTCTTTCACAAAGCACTCCTAAATAGTTTCAGCTTATAACTTCGTTTTGCTTCTAATTTCATTCCATTCAAATAAAACTAATATTAAAAAATACAAGGATGTTCAAAACGATTATTTTCGTTGTTATATTTTTGTATGCAGCTCTAGAAATAGATGCGGAGGATATTTTGTTTTCATTGTATTATACTGAATTTTTAAAAACCGACTTTACGTAAATATACTAAATTCCAATACACGACCAATTTTTTAGAATTTGATGCCCACCATTTGGTCATGAATAGTTGGAGTAATCTTGTGTTTCGCTTTTCTTTATTTTATGGTATTTTTATGAACGGAATTTATATGCTTTAAAGTCCAATGGGGTACCAAATGGTTTGTGTATAAAATCAATCCTTTCACAAAGCACTCCTAAATAGTTTCAGCCTATAACTTCGTTTTGCTATTTAATTTCATTTCATTCAAATAATTCTAATGTTTTAAAAAGAAAGGGATGTTCAAAACGTATATTTTGTTGTTATATTTTTTATGCAGCTCTAAAAATAGATGCGGAGGATTTTTTGTTTTCATTGTATTATACTAAATTTTTAAAAACCGAGTTTACGTAAATATACTAAATTCCAATACACGACCAATTTTTTAGAATTTGATGCCCACCATTTGGTCATTAATAGGTGGAGTAATCTTGTGTTTCGCTTTTCTTTATTTTATGGTATTTTTATGAACTGAATTTATATGCTTTAAAGTCCAATGGGGTACCAAATGGTTTGTGTATAAAATCAATCCTTTCACAAAGCACTCCTAAATAGTTTCAGCCTATAACTTCGTTTTGCTATTTAATTTCATTTCATTCAAATAATTCTAATGTTTTAAAAAGAAAGGGATGTTCAAAACGTATATTTTGTTGTTATATTTTTTATGCAGCTCTAAAAATAGATGCGGAGGATTTTTTGTTTTCATTGTATTATACTAAATTTTTAAAAACCGAGTTTACGTAAATATACTAAATTCCAATACACGACCAATTTTTTAGAATTTGATGCCCACCATTTGGTCATTAATAGTTGGAGTAATCTTGTGTTTCGCTTTTCTTTATTTTATGGTATTTTTATGAACGGAATTTATATGCTTTAAAGTCCAATGGGGTACCAAATGGTTTGAGTATAAAATCATTCCATTCACAAAGCACTCCTAAATAGTTTCAGCCTATAACTTCGTTTTGCTATTTAATTTCATTTCATTCAAATAAATCTAATGTTAAAAAAGACAGGGATGTTCAAAACGTATATTTTGTTGTTATATTTTTTATGCAGCTCTAAAAATAGATGCGGAGGATTTTTTGTTTTCATTGTATTATTCTGAATTTTTAAAAACCGAGTTTACGTGAATATACTAAATTCCAATACACGACCAATTTTTTAGAATTTGATGCCCACCATTTGGTCATTAATAGTTGGAGTAATCTTGTGTTTCGCTTTTCTTTATTTTATGGTATTTTTATGAACTGAATTTATATGCTTTAAAGTCCAATGGGGTACCAAATGGTTTGTGTATAAAATCAATTCTTTCACAAAGCACTCCTAAATAGTTTCAGCTTATAACTTCGTTTTGCTTCTAATTTCATTCCATTCAAATAAAACTAATATTAAAAAATACAAGGATGTTCAAAACGATTATTTTCGTTGTTATATTTTTGTATGCAGCTCTAGAAATAGATGCGGAGGATTTTTTGTTTTCATTGTAGTATACTGAATTTTTAAAAACCGAGTTTACGTAAATATACTAAATTCCAATACACGACCAACTTTTTAGAATTTGATGCCCACCATTTGGTCATGAATAGTTGGAGTAATCTTGTGTTTCGTTTATCTTCATTATAGGGTATTTTTATGGACGGAATTTATATGCTTTAAAGTCCAATGGGGTACCAAATGGTTTGTGTATAAAATCAATCCTTTCACAAAGCACTCCTAAAAAGATTCAGCTTATAACTTCGTTTTGCTATTTAATTTCATTTCATTCAAATAAAACTAATATTAAAAAATACAAGGATGTTCAAAACGATTATTCTCGTTGTTTTATTTTTTATGCAGCTCTAAAAATAGATGCGGAGGATTTTTTGTTTTCATTGTATTATACTGAATTTTTAAAAACCGAGTTTACATAAATATATTAAATTCCAATACACGACCAACTTTTTAGAATTTGATGCCCACCATTTGGTCATGAATAGTTGGAGTAATCTTGTGTTTCGCTTTTTTTTATTTTATGGTATTTTTATGAACTGAATTTATATGCTTTAAAGTCCAATGGGGTACCAAATGGTTTGTGTATAAAATCAATCCTTTCACAAAGCACTCCTAAATAGTTTCAGCCTATAACTTCGTTTTGCTTCTAATTTCATTCCATTCAAATAAAACTAATATTAAAAAATACAAGGATGTTCAAAACGATTATTTTCGTTGTTATATTTTTGTATGCAGCTCTAGAAATAGATGCGGAGGATTTTTTGTTTTCATTGTATTATACTGAATTTTTAAAAACCGAGTTTACGTAAATATACTAAATTCCAATACACGACCAATTTTTTAGAATTTGATGCCCACCATTTGGTCATGAATAGTTGGAGTAATCTTGTGTTTCGCTTTTCTTTATTTTATGGTATTTTTATGAACTGAATTTATATGCTTTAAAGTCCAATGGGGTACCAAATGGTTTGAGTATAAAATCATTCCATTCACAAAGCACTCCTAAAAAGTTTCAGCCTATAACTTCGTTTTGCTATTTAATTTCATTTCATTCAAATAAATCTAACGTTAAAAAAGACAGGGATGTTCAAAACGTATATTTTGTTGTTATATTTTTTATGCAGCTCTAAAAATAGATGCGGAGGATTTTTTGTTTTCATTGTATTATTCTGAATTTTTAAAAACCGAGTTTACGTGAATATACTAAATTCCAATACACGACCAATTTTTTAGAATTTGATGCCCACCATTTGGTCATGAATAGTTGGAGTAATCTTGTGTTTCGCTTTTCTTTATTTTATGGTATTTTTATGAACTGAATTTATATGCTTTAAAGTCCAATGGGGTACCAAATGGTTTGTGTATAAAATCAATTCTTTCACAAAGCACTATTAAATAGTTTCAGCTTATAACTTCGTTTTGCTTCTAATTTCATTCCATTCAAATAAAACTAATATTAAAAAATACAAGGATGTTCAAAACGATTATTTTCGTTGTTATATTTTTGTATGCAGCTCTAGAAATAGATGCGGAGGATATTTTGTTTTCATTGTATTATACTGAATTTTTAAAAACCGAGTTTACGTAAATATACTAAATTCCAATACACGACCAATTTTTTAGAATTTGATGCCCACCATTTGGTCATGAATAGTTGGAGTAATCTTATGTTTCGCTTTTCTTTATTTTATGGTATTTTTATGAACGGAATTTATATGCTTTAAAGTCCAATGGGGTACCAAATGGTTTGTGTATAAAATCAATCCTTTCACAAAGCACTCCTAAATAGTTTCAGCCTATAACTTCGTTTTGCTATTTAATTTCATTTCATTCAAATAATTCTAATGTTTTAAAAAGAAAGGGATGTTCAAAACGTATATTTTGTTGTTATATTTTTTATGCAGCTCTAAAAATAGATGCGGAGGATTTTTTGTTTTCATTGTATTATTCTGAATTTTTAAAAACCGAGTTTACGTGAATATACTAAATTCCAATACACGACCAATTTTTTAGAATTTGATGCCCACCATTTGGTCATTAATAGTTGGAGTAATCTTGTGTTTCGCTTTTCTTTATTTTATGGTATTTTTATGAACTGAATTTATATGCTTTAAAGTCCAATGGGGTACCAAATGGTTTGAGTATAAATTCATTCCATTCACAAAGCACTCCTAAAAAGTTTCAGCCTATAACTTCGTTTTGCTATTTAATTTCATTTCATTCAAATAAATCTAACGTTAAAAAAGACAGGGATGTTCAAAACGTATATTTTGTTGTTATATTTTTTATGCAGCTCTAAAAATAGATGCGGAGGATTTTTTGTTTTCATTGTATTATTCTGAATTTTTAAAAACCGAGTTTACGTGAATATACTAAATTCCAATACACGACCAATTTTTTAGAATTTGATGCCCACCATTTGGTCATGAATAGTTGGAGTAATCTTGTGTTTCGCTTTTCTTTATTTTATGGTATTTTTATGAACTGAATTTATATGCTTTAAAGTCCAATGGGGTACCAAATGGTTTGTGTATAAAATCAATTCTTTCACAAAGCACTCCTAAATAGTTTCAGCTTATAACTTCGTTTTGCTTCTAATTTCATTCCATTCAAATAAAACTAATATTAAAAAATACAAGGATGTTCAAAACGATTATTTTCGTTGTTATATTTTTGTATGCAGCTCTAGAAATAGATGCGGAGGATATTTTGTTTTCATTGTATTATACTGAATTTTTAAAAACCGAGTTTACGTAAATATACTAAATTCCAATACACGACCAATTTTTTAGAATTTGATGCCCACCATTTGGTCATGAATAGTTGGAGTAATCTTGTGTTTCGCTTTTCTTTATTTTATGGTATTTTTATGAACGGAATTTATATGCTTTAAAGTCCAATGGGGTACCAAATGGTTTGTGTATAAAATCAATCCTTTCACAAAGCACTCCTAAATAGTTTCAGCCTATAACTTCGTTTTGCTATTTAATTTCATTTCATTCAAATAATTCTAATGTTTTAAAAAGAAAGGGATGTTCAAAACGTATATTTTGTTGTTATATTTTTTATGCAGCTCTAAAAATAGATGCGGAGGATTTTTTGTTTTCATTGTATTATACTAAATTTTTAAAAACCGAATTTACGTAAATATGCTAAATTCCAATACACGACCAATTTTTTAGAATTTGATGCCCACCATTTGGTCATTAATAGGTGGAGTAATCTTGTGTTTCGCTTTTCTTTATTTTATGGTATTTTTATGAACTGAATTTATATGCTTTAAAGTCCAATGGGGTACCAAATGGTTTGTGTATAAAATCAATTCTTTCACAAAGCACTCCTAAATAGTTTCAGCTTATAACTTCGTTTTGCTTCTAATTTCATTCCATTCAAATAAAACTAATATTAAAAAATACAAGGATGTTCAAAACGATTATTTTCGTTGTTATATTTTTGTATGCAGCTCTAGAAATAGATGCGGAGGATTTTTTGTTTTCATTGTATTATACTGAATTTTTAAAAACCGAGTTTACGTAAATATACTAAATTCCAATACACGACCAATTTTTTAGAATTTGATGCCCACCATTTGGTCATGAATAGTTGGAGTAATCTTGTGTTTCGCTTTTCTTTATTTTATGGTATTTTTATGAACGGAATTTATATGCTTTAAAGTCCAATGGGGTACCAAATGGTTTGAGTATAAAATCATTCCATTCACAAAGCACTCCTAAATAGTTTCAGCCTATAACTTCGTTTTGCTATTTAATTTCATTTCATTCAAATAAATCTAATGTTAAAAAAGACAGGGATGTTCAAAACGTATATTTTGTTGTTATATTTTTTATGCAGCTCTAAAAATAGATGCGGAGGATTTTTTGTTTTCATTGTATTATACTAAATTTTTAAAAACCGAGTTTACGTAAATATACTAAATTCCAATACACGACCAATTTTTTAAAATTTGATGCCCACCATTTGGTCATTAATAGTTGGAGTAATCTTGTGTTTCGCTTTTCTTTATTTTATGGTATTTTTATGAACTGAATTTATATGCTTTAAAGTCCAATGGGGTACCAAATGGTTTGAGTATAAAATCATTCCATTCACAAAGCACTCCTAAAAAGTTTCAGCCTATAACTTCGTTTTGCTATTTAATTTCATTTCATTCAAATAAATCTAATGTTAAAAAAGACAGGGATGTTCAAAACGTATATTTTGTTGTTATATTTTTTATGCAGCTCTAAAAATAGATGCGGAGGATTTTTTGTTTTCATTGTATTATTCTGAATTTTTAAAAACCGAGTTTACGTGAATATACTAAATTCCAATACACGACCAATTTTTTAGAATTTGATGCCCACCATTTGGTCATTAATAGTTGGAGTAATCTTGTGTTTCGCTTTTCTTTATTATATGGTATTTTTATGAGCTGAATTTATATGCTTTAAAGTCCAATGGGGTACCAAATGGTTTGTGTATAAAATCAATTCTTTCACAAAGCACTCCTAAATAGTTTCAGCTTATAACTTCGTTTTGCTTCTAATTTCATTCCATTCAAATAAAACTAATATTAAAAAATACAAGGATGTTCAAAACGATTATTTTCGTTGTTATATTTTTGTATGCAGCTCTAGAAATAGATGCGGAGGATTTTTTGTTTTCATTGTAGTATACTGAATTTTTAAAAACCGAGTTTACGTAAATATACTAAATTCCAATACACGACCAATTTTTTAGAATTTGGTGACCACCATTTGGTCATGAATAGTTGGAGTAATCTTGTGTTTCGCTTTTTTTTATTTTATGGTATTTTTATGAACTGAATTTATATGCTTTAAAGTCCAATGGGGTACCAAATGGTTTGTGTATAAAATCAATCCTTTCACAAAGCACTCCTAAATAGTTTCAGCCTATAACTTCGTTTTGCTTCTAATTTCATTTCATTCAAATAAAACTAATATTAAAAAATACAAGGATGTTCAAAACGATTATTTTCGTTGTTATATTTTTGTATGCAGCTCTAGAAATAGATGCGGAGGATTTTTTGTTTTCATTGTATTATACTGAATTTTTAAAAACCGAGTTTACGTAAATATACTTAATTCCAATACACGACCAATTTTTTAGAATTTGATGCCCACCATTTGGTCATGAATAGTTGGAGTAATCTTGTGTTTCGCTTTTCTTTATTTTATGGTATTTTTATGAACTGAATTTATATGCTTTAAAGTCCAATGGGGTACCAAATGGTTTGTGTATAAAATCAATTCTTTCACAAAGCACTCCTAAATAGTTTCAGCTTATAACTTCGTTTTGCTTCTAATTTCATTCCATTCAAATAAAACTAATATTAAAAAATACAAGGATGTTCAAAACGATTATTTTCGTTGTTATATTTTTGTATGCAGCTCTAGAAATAGATGCGGAGGATTTTTTGTTTTCATTGTATTATACTGAATTTTTAAAAACCGAGTTTACGTAAATATACTAAATTCCAATACACGACCAATTTTTTAGAATTTGATGCCCACCATTTGGTCATGAATAGTTGGAGTAATCTTGTGTTTCGCTTTTCTTTATTTTATGGTATTTTTATGAACGGAATTTATATGCTTTAAAGTCCAATGGGGTACCAAATGGTTTGTGTATAAAATCAATCCTTTCACAAAGCACTCCTAAATAGTTTCAGCCTATAACTTCGTTTTGCTATTTAATTTCATTTCATTCAAATAATTGTAATGTTTTAAAAAGAAAGGGATGTTCAAAACGTATATTTTGTTGTTATATTTTTTATGCAGCTCTAAAAATAGATGCGGAGGATTTTTTGTTTTCATTGTATTATTCTGAATTTTTAAAAACCGAGTTTACGTGAATATACTAAATTCCAATACACGACCAATTTTTTAGAATTTGATGCCCACCATTTGGTCATTAATAGTTGGAGTAATCTTGTGTTTCGCTTTTCTTTATTTTATGGTATTTTTATGAACTGAATTTATATGCTTTAAAGTCCAATGGGGTACCAAATGGTTTGAGTATAAAATCATTCCATTCAAAAAGCACTCCTAAAAAGTTTCAGCCTATAACTTCGTTTTGCTATTTAATTTCATTTCATTCAAATAAATCTAATGTTAAAAAAGACAGGGATGTTCAAAACGTATATTTTGTTGTTATATTTTTTATGCAGCTCTAAAAATAGATGCGGAGGATTTTTTGTTTTCATTGTATTATTCTGAATTTTTAAAAACCGAGTTTACGTGAATATACTAAATTCCAATACACGACCAATTTTTTAGAATTTGATGCCCACCATTTGGTCATTAATAGTTGGAGTAATCTTGTGTTTCGCTTTTCTTTATTTTATGGTATTTTTATGAACTGAATTTATATGCTTTAAAGTCCAATGGGGTACCAAATGGTTTGTGTATAAAATCAATTCTTTCACAAAGCACTCCTAAATAGTTTCAGCTTATAACTTCGTTTTGCTTCTAATTTCATTCCATTCAAATAAAACTAATATTAAAAAATACAAGGATGTTCAAAACGATTATTTTCGTTGTTATATTTTTGTATGCAGCTCTAGAAATAGATGCGGAGGATTTTTTGTTTTCATTGTATTATACTGAATTTTTAAAAACCGAGTTTACGTAAATATACTAAATTCCAATACACGACCAATTTTTTAGAATTTGATGCCCACCATTTGGTCATGAATAGTTGGAGTAATCTTGTGTTTCGCTTTTCTTTATTTTATGGTATTTTTATGAACGGAATTTATATGCTTTAAAGTCCAATGGGGTACCAAATGGTTTGAGTATAAAATCATTCCATTCACAAAGCACTCCTAAAAAGTTTCAGCCTATAACTTCGTTTTGCTATTTAATTTCATTTCATTCAAATAAATCTAATGTTAAAAAAGACAGGGATGTTCAAAACGTATATTTTGTTGTTATATTTTTTATGCAGCTCTAAAAATAGATGCGGAGGATTTTTTGTTTTCATTGTATTATTCTGAATTTTTAAAAACCGAGTTTACGTGAATATACTAAATTCCAATACACGACCAATTTTTTAGAATTTGATGCCCACCATTTGGTCATTAATAGTTGGAGTAATCTTGTGTTTCGCTTTTCTTTATTTTATGGTATTTTTATGAACTGAATTTATATGCTTTAAAGTCCAATGGGGTACCAAATGGTTTGTGTATAAAATCAATTCTTTCACAAAGCACTCCTAAATAGTTTCAGCTTATAACTTCGTTTTGCTTCTAATTTCATTCCATTCAAATAAAACTAATATTAAAAAATACAAGGATGTTCAAAACGATTATTTTCGTTGTTATATTTTTGTATGCAGCTCTAGAAATAGATGCGGAGGATTTTTTGTTTTCATTGTATTATACTGAATTTTTAAAAACCGAGTTTACGTAAATATACTAAATTCCAATACACGAACAATTTTTTAGAATTTGATGCGCACCATTTGGTCATGAATAGTTGGAGTAATCTTGTGTTTCGCTTTTCTTTATTTTATGGTATTTTTATGAACGGAATTTATATGCTTTAAAGTCCAATGAGGTACCAAATGGTTTGAGTATAAAATCATTCCATTCACAAAGCACTCCTAAAAAGTTTCAGCCTATAACTTCGTTTTGCTATTTAATTTCATTTCATTCAAATAAATCTAATGTTAAAAAAGACAGGGATGTTCAAAACGTATATTTTGTTGTTATATTTTTTATGCAGCTCTAAAAATAGATGCGGAGGATTTTTTGTTTTCATTGTATTATTCTGAATTTTTAAAAACCGAGTTTACGTGAATATACTAAATTCCAATACACGACCAATTTTTTAGAACTTGATGCCCACCATTTGGTCATTAATAGTTGGAGTAATCTTGTGTTTCGCTTTTCTTTATTTTATGGTATTTTTATGAACTGAATTTATATGCTTTAAAGTCCAATGGGGTACCAAATGGTTTGAGTATAAAATCATTCCATTCACAAAGCACTCCTAAAAAGTTTCAGCCTATAACTTCGTTTTGCTATTTAATTTCATTTCATTCAAATAAATCTAATGTTAAAAAAGACAGGGATGTTCAAAACGTATATTTTGTTGTTATATTTTTTAAGCAGCTCTAAAAATAGATGCGGAGGATTTTTTATTTTCATTGTATTATACTGAATTTTTAAAAACCGAGTTTACGTAAATATATTTAATTCCAATACAAGGCAAATTTTTTAAAATTCGATTTCCATCATTTGGTCATGAATAGTTGGAGTAATCTTGTGTTTCGTTTCTCTTTATTATAGGGTATTTTTATGAACGGAATTTATATGCTTTAAAGTCCAATGGGGTACCAATTGGTTTGTGTATAAAATCAATCCTTTCACAAAGCACTCCTAAATAGCTTCAGCTTATAACTTCGTTTTGCTATTTAACTTCATTTCATTCAAATAAAACTAATATTAAAAAATACAAGGATGTTCAAAACGATTATTTTCGTTGTTATATTTTTGTATGCAGCTCTAGAAATAGATGCGAAGGATTTTTTATTTTCATTGTATTATACTGAATTTTTAAAAACCGAGTTTACGTAAATATATTAAATTCCAATACACGACCAATTTTTTAGAATTTGATGCCCACCATTTGGTCATGAATAGTTGGAGTAATCTTGTGTTTCGTTTCTCTTCATTATAGGGTATTTTTATGAACGGAATTTATATGCTTTAAAGTCCAATGGGGTACCAATTGGTTTGTGTATAAAATCAATCCTTTCACAATAACTCCTAAATAGTTTCAGCTTATAACTTCGTTTTGCTATTTAATTTCATTTCATTCAAATAAAACTAATATTAAAAAATACAAGGATGTTCAAAACGATTATTTTCGTTGTTATATTTTTGTATGCAGCTCTCGAAATAGATGCGGAGGATTTTTTATTTTCATTGTATTATACTGAATTTTTAAAAACCGAGTTTACGTAAATATATTTAATTCCAATACAAGGCAAATTTTTTAAAATTCGATTTCCATCATTTGGTCATGAATAGTTGCCGTAATCTTGTATTTCGCTTTTCTTTATTATATGGTATTTTTATGAACTGAACTTATATGCTTTAAAGTCCAATGGGGTACCAATTGGTTTGTGTATAAAATCAATCCTTTCACAAAGCACTCCTAAAAAGATTCAGCTTATAACTTCGTTTTGCTATTTAATTTCATTTCATTCAAATAAAACTAATATTAAAAAATACAAGGATGTTCAAAACGATTATTTTCGTTGTTATATTTTTGTATGCAGCTCTCGAAATAGATGCGGAGGATTTTTTGTTTTCATTGTATTATACTGAATTTGTAAAAACCGAGTTTACGTAAATATATTAAATTCCAATAAACGACCAACTTTTTAGAATTTGATGCTCACCATTTGGTCATGAATAGTTGGAGTAATCTTGTGTTTCGTTTCTCTTTATTATAGTTTATTTTTATGAACGGAATTTATATGCTTTAAAGTCCAATGGGGTACCAAATGGTTTGTGTATAAAATCAATCCTTTCACAAAGCACTCCTAAAAAGATTCAGCTTATAACTTCGTTTTGCTATTTAATTTCATTTCATTCAAATAAAACTAATATTAAAAAATACAAGGATGTTCAAAACGATTATTCTCGTTGTTTTATTTTTTATGCAGCTCTAAAAATAGATGCGGAGGATTTTTTGTTTTCATTGTATTATACTGAATTTTTAAAAACCGAGTTTACGTAAATATATTAAATTCCAATACACGACCAACTTTTTAGAATTTGATGCCCACCATTTGGTCATGAATAGTTGGAGTAATCTTGTGTTTCGTTTCTCTTCATTATAGGGTATTTTTATGAACGGAATTTATATGCTTTAAAGTCCAATGGGGTACCTAATGGTTTGTGTATAAAATCAATCCTTTCACAAAGCACTCCTAAATAGTTTCAGCCTATAACTTCGTTTTGCTATTTAATTTCATTTTAATCAAATAAAACGAATATTAAAAAATACAGGGATGTTCAAAACGTATATTTCGTTGTTATATTTTTTATGCAGCTCTAAAAATAGATGCGAAGGATTTTTTGTTTTCATTGTATTATACTGAATTTTTAAAAACCGAGTTTACGTAAATATATTAAATTCCAATACACGACCAATTTTTTAGAATTTGATGCCCACCAATTGGTCATGAATAGTTGCCGTAATCTTGTGTTTCGCTTTTCTTTATTATATGGTATTTTTATGAACTGAATTTATATGCTTTAAAGTCCAATGGGGTACCAAATGGTTTGAGTATAAAATCATTCCTTTCACAAAGCACTCCTAAAAAGTTTCAGCCTATAACTTCGTTTTGCTATTTAATTTCATTTCATTCAAATAAATCTAATGTTAAAAAAGACAGGGATGTTCAAAACGTATATTTTGTTGTTATATTTTTTATGCAGCTCTAAAAATAGATGCGGAGGATTTTTTGTTTTCATTGTATTATACTGAATTTTTAAAAACCGAGTTTACGTAAATATTGTAAATTCCAATACACGACCAATTTTTTAGAATTTGATGCCCACCATTTGGTCATGAATAGTTGGAGTAATCTTGTGTTTCGCTTTTCTTTATTTTATGGTATTTTTATGAACGGAATTTATATGCTTTAAAGTCCAATGGGGTACCAAATGGTTTGTGTATAAAATCAATTCTTTCACAAAGCACTTCTAAATAGTTTCAGCTAATAACTTCGTTTTGCTATTTAACTTCATTTCATTCAAATAAAACTAATATTAAAAAATACAAGGATGTTCAAAACGATTATTTTCGTTGTTAAATTTTTGTATGCAGCTCTAGAAATAGATGCGGAGGATTTTTTGTTTTCATTGTAGTATACTGAATTTTTAAAAACCGAGTTTACGTAAATATTGTAAATTCCAATACACGACCAATTTTTTAGAATTTGATGCCCACCATTTGGTCATGAATAGTTGGAGTAATCTTGTGTTTCGCTTTTCTTTATTATATGGTATTTTTATGAACTGAACTTATATGCTTTAAAGTCCAATGGGGTACCAATTGGTTTGTGTATAAAATCAATCCTTTCACAAAGCACTCCTAAATAGTTTCAGCTAATAACTTCGTTTTGCTATTTAACTTCATTTCATTCAAATAAAACTAATATTAAAAAATACAAGGATGTTCAAAACGATTATTTTCGTTGTTATATTTTTGTATGCAGCTCTAGAAATAGATGCGAAGGATTTTTTATTTTCATTGTATTATACTGAATTTTTAAAAACCGAGTTTAGGTAAATATATTAAATTCCAATACAAGGCCAATTTTTTAAAATTCGATTTCCATCATTTGGTCGTGAATAGTTGCCGAAATCTTATGTTTCACTTTTCTTTATTATATGGTATTTTTATGAACTGAATTTATATGCTTTAATGTCCAATGGGGTACCAAATGGTTTGTGTATAAAATCAATCCTTTCACAAAGCACTCCTAAAAAGATTCAGCTTATAACTTCGTTTTGCTATTTAATTTCATTTCATTCAAATAAAACTAATATTAAAAAACACAAGGATGTTCAAAACGATTATTTTCGTTGTTATATTTTTGTATGCAGCTCTCGAAATAGATGCGGAGGATTTTTTGTTTTCATTGTATTATACTGAATTTGTAAAAACCGAGTTTACGTAAATATATAAAATTCCAATACACGACCAACTTTTTAGAATTTGATGCTCACCATTTGGTCATGAATAGTTGGAGTAATCTTGTGTTTCGTTTCTCTTTATTATAGTTTATTTTTATGAACGGAATTTATATGCTTTAAAGTCCAATGGGGTACCAAATGGTTTGTGTATAAAATCAATCCTTTCACAAAGCACTCCTAAATAGTTTCAGCCTATAACTTCGCTTTGCTATTTAATTTCATTTTAATCAAATAAAACTGCTATTAAAAAATACAGGGATGTTCAAAACGCATATTTTGTTGTTATATTTTTTATGCAGCTCTAAAAATAGATGCGGAGGATTTTTTATTTTCATTGTATTATACTGAATTTTTAAAAACCGAGTTTACGTAAATATATTTAATTCCAATACAAGGCCAATTTTTTAAAATTCGATTTCCATCATTTGGTCGTGAATAGTTGCCGTAATCTTGTATTTCGCTTTTCTTTATTATATGGTACTTTTATGAACTGAACTTATATGCTTTAAAGTCCAATGGTGTACCAATTGGTTTGTGTATAAAATCAATCCTGTCACAAAGCACTCCTAAAAAGATTCAGCTTATAACTTCGTTTTGCTATTTAATTTCATTTCATTCAAATAAAACTAATATTAAAAAATACAAGGATGTTCAAAACGATTATTTTCGTTGTTTTATTTTTTATGCAGCTCTAAAAATAGATGCGGAGGATATTTTGTTTTCATTGTATTATACTGAATTTTTAAAAACCGAATTTACGTAAATATATTAAATTCCAATACACGACCAACTTTTTAGAATTTGATGCCCACCATTTGGTCATGAATAGTTGGAGTAATCTTGTGTTTCGTTTCTCTTCATTATAGGGTATTTTTATGAACGGAATTTATATGCTTTAAAGTCCAATGGGGTACCTAATGGTTTGTGTATAAAATCAATCCTTTCACAAAGCACTCCTAAATAGTTTCAGCCTATAACTTCGCTTTGCTATTTAATTTCATTTTAATCAAATAAAACTAATATTAAAAAATACAGGGATGTTCAAAACGTATATTTCGTTGTTATATTTTTTATGCAGCTCTAAAAATAGATGCGGAGGATTTTTTGTTTTCATTGTATTATACTGAATTTTTAAAAACCGAGTTTACATAAATATTGTATATTCCAATACACGACCAATTTTTTAGAATTTGATGCCCACCATTTGGTCATGAATAGTTGGAGTAATCTTGTGTTTCGCTTTTCTTTATTTTATGGTATTTTTATAAACTGAATTTATATGCTTTAAAGTCCAATGGGGTACCAAATGGTTTGTGTATGAAATCAATCCTTTCACAAAGCACTCCTAAATAGTTTCAGCCTATAACTTCGTTTTGCTTCTAATTTCATTTCATTCAAATAAAACTAATATTAAAAAATACAAGGATGTTCAAAACGATTATTTTCGTTGTTATAGTTTTGTATGCAGCTCTAGAAATAGATGCGGAGGATTTTTTGTTTTCATTGTATTATACTGAATTTTTAAAAACCGAATTTACGTAAATATATTAAATTCCAATACACGACCAACTTTTTAGAATTTGATGCCCACCATTTGGTCATGAATAGTTGGAGTAATCTTGTGTTTCGTTTCTCTTCATTATAGGGTATTTTTATGAACGGAATTTATATGCTTTAAAGTCCAATGGGGTACCTAATGGTTTGTGTATAAAATCAATTCTTTCACAAAGCACTCCTAAATAGTTTCAGCTTATAACTTCGTTTTGCTCCTAATTTCATTCCATTCAAATAAAACTAATATTAAAAAATACAAGGATGTTCAAAACGATTATTTTCGTTGTTATATTTTTGTATGCAGCTCTCGAAATAGATGCGGAGGATTTTTTGTTTTCATTGTAGTATACTGAATTTTTAAAAACCGAGTTTACGTAAATATACTAAATTCCAATACACGACCAATTTTTTAGAATTTGGTGACCACCATTTGGTCATGAATAGTTGGAGTAATCTTGTGTTTCGCTTTTTTTTATTTTATGGTATTTTTATGAACTGAATTTATATGCTTTAAAGTCCAATGGGGTACCAAATGGTTTGTGTATAAAATCAATCCTTTCACAAAGCACTCCTAAATAGTTTCAGCCTATAACTTCGTTTTGCTTCTAATTTCATTTCATTCAAATAAAACTAATATTAAAAAATACAAGGATGTTCAAAACGATTATTTTCGTTGTTATATTTTTGTATGCAGCTCTAGAAATAGATGCGGAGGATTTTTTGTTTTCATTGTATTATACTGAATTTTTAAAAACCGAGTTTACGTAAATATACTTAATTCCAATACACGACCAATTTTTTAGAATTTAATGCCCACCATTTGGTCATGAATAGTTGGAGTAATCTTGTGTTTCGCTTTTCTTTATTTTATGGTATTTTTATGAACGGAATTTATATGCTTTAAAGTCCAATGGGGTACCAAATGGTTTGTGTATA
The DNA here is from genome assembly GCA_963971155.1 of Anthrax anthrax. Classification (NCBI taxonomy): domain Eukaryota; kingdom Metazoa; phylum Arthropoda; class Insecta; order Diptera; family Bombyliidae; genus Anthrax; species Anthrax anthrax. The sequence goes on from OZ020122.1 coordinate 2,163,275, forward strand.
AAATCAATTCTTTCACAAAGCACTCCTAAATAGTTTCAGCTTATAACTTCGTTTTGCTTCTAATTTCATTCCATTCAAATAAAACTAATATTAAAAAATACAAGGATGTTCAAAACGATTATTTTCGTTGTTATATTTTTGTATGCAGCTCTAGAAATAGATGCGGAGGATTTTTTGTTTTCATTGTATTATACTGAATTTTTAAAAACCGAGTTTACGTAAATATACTAAATTCCAATACACGACCAATTTTTTAGAATTTGATGCCCACCATTTGGTCATGAATAGTTGGAGTAATCTTGTGTTTCGCTTTTCTTTATTTTATGGTATTTTTATGAACGGAATTTATATGCTTTAAAGTCCAATGGGGTACCAAATGGTTTGTGTATAAAAGCAATCCTTTCACAAAGCACTCCTAAATATTTTCAGCTTATAACTTCGTTTTGCCTCTAATTTCATTCCATTCAAATAAAACTAATATTAAAAAATACAAAGATGTTCAAAACGATTATTTTCGTTGTTATATTTTTGTATGCAGCTCTAGAAATAGATGCGGAGGATTTTTTGTTTTCATTGTATTATACTGAATTTTTAAAAACCGAGTTTACGTAAATATACTAAATTCCAATACACGACCAATTTTTTAGAATTTGATGCCCACCATTTGGTCATGAATAGTTGGAGTAATCTTGTGTTTCGCTTTTCTTTATTTTATGGTATTTTTATGAACGGAATTTATATGCTTTAAAGTCCAATGGGGTACCAAATGGTTTGTGTATAAAATCAATCCTTTCACAAAGCACTCCTAAATAGTTTCAGCCTATAACTTCGTTTTGCTTCTAATTTCATTTCATTCAAATAAAACTAATATTAAAAAATACAAGGATGTTCAAAACGATTATTTTCGTTGTTATATTTTTGTATGCAGCTCTAGAAATAGATGCGGAGGATTTTTTGTTTTCATTGTATTATACTGAATTTTTAAAAACCGAGTTTACGTAAATATACTTAATTCCAATACACGACCAATTTTTTAGAATTTAATGCCCACCATTTGGTCATGAATAGTTGGAGTAATCTTGTGTTTCGCTTTTCTTTATTTTATGGTATTTTTATGAACGGAATTTATATGCTTTAAAGTCCAATGGGGTACCAAATGGTTTGTGTATAAAATCAATTCTTTCACAAAGCACTCCTAAATAGTTTCAGCTTATAACTTCGTTTTGCTTCTAATTTCATTCCATTCAAATAAAACTAATATTAAAAAATACAAGGATGTTCAAAACGATTATTTTCGTTGTTATATTTTTGTATGCAGCTCTAGAAATAGATGCGGAGGATTTTTTGTTTTCATTGTATTATACTGAATTTTTAAAAACCGAGTTTACGTAAATATACTAAATTCCAATACACGACCAATTTTTTAGAATTTGATGCCCACCATTTGGTCATGAATAGTTGGAGTAATCTTGTGTTTCGCTTTTCTTTATTTTATGGTATTTTTATGAACGGAATTTATATGCTTTAAAGTCCAATGGGGTACCAAATGGTTTGTGTATAAAAGCAATCCTTTCACAAAGCACTCCTAAATAGTTTCAGCTTATAACTTCGTTTTGCTTCTTATTTCATTCCATTCAAATAAAACTAATATTAAAAATTACAAAGATGTTCAAAACGATTATTTTCGTTGTTATATTTTTGTATGCAGCTCTAGAAATAGATGCGGAGGATTTTTTGTTTTCATTGTATTATACTGAATTTTTAAAAACCGAGTTTACGTAAATATACTAAATTCCAATACACGACCAATTTTTTAGAATTTGATGCCCACCATTTGGTCATGAATAGTTGGAGTAATCTTGTGTTTCGCTTTTCTTTATTTTATGGTATTTTTATGAACGGAATTTATATGCTTTAAAGTCCAATGGGGTACCAAATGGTTTGTGTATAAAATCAATTCTTTCACAAAGCACTTCTAAATAGTTTCAGCTTATAACTTCGTTTTGCTTCTAATTTCATTTCATTCAAATAAAACTAATATTAAAAAATACATACAAGGATGTTCAAAACGATTATTTTCGTTGTTATATTTTTGTATGCAGCTCTAGAAATAGATGCGGAGGATTTTTTGTTTTCATTGTAGTATACTGAATTTTTAAAAACCGAGTTTACGTAAATATTGTAAATTCCAATACACGACCAATTTTTTAGAATTTGATGCCCACCATTTGGTCATGAATAGTTGGAGTAATCTTGTGTTTCGCTTTTCTTTATTTTATGGTATTTTTATGAACTGAATTTATATGCTTTAAAGTCCAATGGGGTACCAAATGGTTTGAGTATAAAATCAATACTTTCACAAAGCACTCCTAAATAGTTTCAGCCTATAACTTCGTTTTGCTATTTAATTTCATTTCATTCAAATAAATCTAATGTTAAAAAAGACAGGGATGTTCAAAACGATTATTTTGTTGTTATATTTTTTATGCAGCTCTAAAAATAGATGCGGAGGATTTTTTGTTTTCATTGTATTATACTGAATTTTTAAAAACCGAGTTTAGGTAAATATATTAAATTCCAATACAAGGCCAATTTTTTAAAATTCGATTTCCATTATTTGGTCATGAATAGTTGCCGTAATCTTGTATTTCGCTTTTATTTATTATATGTTATTTTTATGAACTGAACATATATGCTTTAAAGTCCAATGGGGTACCAATTGGTTTGTGTATAAAATCAATCCTTTCACAAAGCACTCCTAAATAGTTTCAGCCTATAACTTCGTTTTGCTATTTAATTTCATTTCATTCAAATAAATCTAATGTTAAAAAAGACAGGGATGTTCAAAACGATTATTTTGTTGTTATATTTTTTATGCAGCTCTAAAAATAGATGCGGAGGATTTTTTGTTTTCATTGTATTATACTGAATTTTTAAAAACCGAGTTTAGGTAAATATATTAAATTCCAATACAAGGCCAATTTTTTAAAATTCGATTTCCATTATTTGGTCATGAATAGTTGCCGTAATCTTGTATTTCGCTTTTATTTATTATATGTTATTTTTATGAACTGAACATATATGCTTTAAAGTCCAATGGGGTACCAATTGGTTTGTGTATAAAATCAATCCTTTCACAAAGCACTCCTAAATAGTTTCAGCTTATAACTTCGTTTTGCTATTTAATTTCATTTCATTCAAATAAATCTAATGTTAAAAAAGACAGTGATGTTCAAAACGTATATTTCGTTGTTATATTTTTTATGCAGCTCTAAAAATAGATGCGGAGGATTTTTTGTTTTCATTGTATTATACTGAATTTTTAAAAACCGTGTTTAGGTAAATATATTAAATTCCAATACAAGGCCAATTTTCTAAAATTCGATTTCCATTATTTGGTCATGAATAGTTGCCGTAATCTTGTATTTCGCTTTTATTTATTATATGGTATTTTTATGAACTGAACATATATGCTTTAAAGTCCAATGGGGTACCAATTGGTTTGTGTATAAAATCAATCCTTTCACAAAGCACTCCTAAATAGTTTCAGCTTATAACTTCGTTTTGCTATTTAACTTCATTTCATTCAAATAAAACTAATATTAAAAAATACAAGGATGTTCAAAACGATTATTTTCGTTGTTATATTTTTTATGCAGCTCTAAAAATAGATGCGGAGGATTTTTTGTTTTCATTGTATTATACTGAATTTTTAAAAACCGAGTTTAGGTAAATATATTAAATTCCAATACAAGGCCAATTTTTTAAAATTCGATTTTTATCATTTGGTCGTGACTAGCTACCGTAATTTTGTGTTTCGTTTCTCTTCATTATAGGGTATTTTTATGAACTGAATTTATATGCTTTGAAGTCCAATGGGGTACCAAATGGTTTGTGTATAAAATCAATCCTTTCACAAAGCACTCCTAAATAGTTTCAGCCTATAACTTCGCTTTGCTATTTAATTTCATTTTAATCAAATAAAACTTATATTAAAAAATACAATGATGTTCAAAACGTATATTTCATTGTTATATATTTTATGCAGCTCTAAAAATAGATGCGGAGGATTTTTTGTTTTCATTGTATTATACTGAATTTTTAAAAACCGAGTTTACATAAATATTGTAAATTCCAATACACGACCAATTTTTTAGAATTTGATGCCCACCATTTGGTCATGAATAGTTGGAGTAATCTTGTGTTTCGCTTTTCCTTATTTTATGGTATTTTTATGAACTGAATTTATATGCTTTAAAGTCCAATGGGGTACCAAATGGTTTGTGTATAAAATTAATTCTTTCACAAAGCACTCCTAAATAGTTTCAGCTTATAACTTCGTTTTGCTTTTAATTTCATTTCATTCAAATAAAACTAATATTAAAAAATACAAGGATGTTCAAAACGTATATTTCATTGTTATATTTTTTATGCAGCTCTAAAAATAGATGCGGAGGATTTTTTGTTTTCATTGTATTATACTGAATTTTTAAAAACCGAGTTTACGTAAATATACTAAATTCCAATACACGAACAATTTTTTAGAATTTGATGCCCACCATTTGGTCATGAATAGTTGCCGTAATCTTGTGTTTCGCTTTTCTTTATTATATGGTATTTTTATGAACTGAATTTATATGCTTTAAAGTCCAATGGGGTACCAAATGGTTTGAGTATAAAATCATTCCTTTCACAAAGCACTCCTAAATAGTTTCAGCCTATAACTTCGTTTTGCTATTTAATTTCATTTCATTCAAATAAATCTAATGTTAAAAAAGACAGGGATGTTCAAAACGTATATTTTGTTGTTATATTTTTTATGCAGCTCTAAAAATAGATGCGGAGGATTTTTTGTTTTCATTGTATTATACTGAATTTTTAAAAACCGAGTTTACGTAAATATACTAAATTCCAATACACGACCAATTTTTTAGAATTTGATGCCCACCATTTGGTCATGAATAGTTGGAGTAATCTTGTGTTTCGTTTCTCTTCATTATAGGGTATTTTTATGAACTGAATTTATATGCTTTAAAGTCCAATGGGGTACCAAATGGTTTGTGTATAAAATCAATTCTTTCACAAAGCACTCCTAAATAGTTTCAGCTTATAACTTCGTTTTGCTTTTAATTTCATTTCATTCAAATAAAACTAATATTAAAAAATACAAGGATGTTCAAAACGATTATTTTCGTTGTTATATTTTTGTATGCAGCTCTAGAAATAGATGCGGGGAATTTTTTGTTTTAATTGTATTATACTGAATTTTTAAAAACCGAGTTTACATAAATATTGTAAATTCCAATACACAACCAATTTTTTAGAATGTGATGCCCACCATTTGGTCATGAATAGTTGAAGTAATCTTGTGTTTCGTTTCTCTTTGTTATATGGTATTTTTATGAACTTCATTTATATGCTTTAAAGTCCAATGGGGTACCAAATGGTTTGTGTATAAAACCAATCCTTTTACAAAGCACTCCTAAATAGTTTCAGCTTATAACTTCGTTTTGCTATTTAATTTGATTTCATTCAAATAAATCTAATGTTAAAAAAGACAGTGATGTTCAAAACGTATATTTCGTTGTTATATTTTTTATGCAGCTCTAAAAATAGATGCGGAGGATTTTTTGTTTTCATTGTATTATACTGAATTTTTAAAAACCGAGTTTAGGTAAATATATTAAATTCCAATACACGACCAATTTTTTAGAATTTGATGCCCACCATTTGGTCATGAATAGTTGGAGTAATCTTGTGTTTCGTTTCTCTTCATTATAGGGTATTTTTATGAACTTCATTTATATGCTTTAAAGTCCAATGGGGTACCAAATGGTTTGTGTATAAAACCAATCCTTTTACAAAGCACTCCTAAATAGTTTCAGCTTATAACTTCGTTTTGCTATTTAATTTGATTTCATTCAAATAAATCTAATGTTAAAAAAGACAGTGATGTTCAAAACGTATATTTAGTTGTTATATTTTTTATGCAGCTCTAAAAATAGATGCGGAGGATTTTTTGTTTTCATTGTATTATACTGAATTTTTAAAAACCGCGTTCACGTAAATATACTAAATTCCAGTACACGACAAATTTTTTAGAATTTGATGCCCACCATTTGGTCATGAATAGTTGCCGTAATCTTGTGTTTCGCTTTTCTTTATTGTATGGTATTTTTATGAACTGAATTTATATGCTTTAAAGTCCAATGGGGTACCAAATGGTTTGTGTATAAAATCAATTCTTTCACAAAGCACTCCTAAATAGTTTCAGCTTATAACCTCGTTTTTCTTTTAATTTCATTTCATTCAAATAAAACTAATATTAAAAAATACAAGGATGTTCAAAACGATTATTTTCGTTGTTATATTTTTGTATGCAGCTCTAGAAATAGATGCGGAGGATTTTTTGTTTTCATTGTATTATACTGAATTTTTAAAAACCGAGTTTACATAAATATTGTAAATTCCAATACACAACCAATTTTTTAGAATTTGATGCCCACCATTTGGTCATGAATAGTTGAAGTAATCTTGTGTTTCGTTTCTCTTTGTTATATGGTATTTTTATGAACTTAATTTATATGCTTTAAAGTCCAATGGGGTACCAAATGGTTTGTGTATAAAACCAATCCTTTTACAAAGCACTCCTAAATAGTTTCAGCTTATAACTCCGTTTTGCTATTTAATTTCATTTCATTCAAGTAAATCTAATGTTAAAAAAGACAGTGATGTTCAAAACGTATATTTCGTTGTTATATTTTTTATGCAGCTCTAAAAATAGATGCGGAGGATTTTTTGTTTTCATTGTATTATACTGAATTTTTAAAAACCGAGTTTAGGTAAATATATTAAATTCCAATACAAGGCCAATTTTTTAAAATTCGATTTCCATTATTTGGTCATGAATAGTTGCCGTAATCTTGTATTTCGCTTTTCTTTATTATATGGTATTTTTATGAACTGAACATATATGCTTTAAAGTCCAATGGGGTACCAATTGGTTTGTGTATAAAATCAATCCTTTCACAAAGCACTCCTAAATAGTTTCAGCTTATAACTTCGTTTTGCTATTTAACTTCATTTCATTCAAATAAAACTAATATTAAAAAATACAAGGATGTTCAAAACGATTATTTTCGTTGTTATATTTTTGTATGCAGCTCTAAAAATAGATGCGGAGGATTTTTTGTTTTCATTGTATTATTCTGAATTTTTAAAAACCGAGTTTAGGTAAATATATTAAATTCCAATACAAGGCCAATTTTTTAAAATTCGATTTTTATCATTTGGTCGTGACTAGCTACTGTAATTTTGTGTTTCGTTTCTCTTCATTATAGGGTATTTTTATGAACTGAATTTATATGCTTTAAAGTCCAATGGGGAACCAAATGGTTTGTGTATAAAATCAATCCTTTCACAAAGCACTCCTAAATAGTTCCAGCTTATAACTTCGTTTTGCTTCTAATTTCATTCCATTCAAATAAAACTAATATTAAAAAATACAAGGATGTTCAAAACGATTATTTTCGTTGTTATATTTTTGTATGCAGCTCTAGAAATAGATGCGGAGGATTTTTTGTTTTCATTGTATTATACTGAATTTTTAAAAACCGAGTTTACGTAAATATACTAAATTCCAATACACGACCAATTTTTTAGAATTTGATGCCCACCATTTGGTCATGAATAGTTGGAGTAATCTTGTGTTTCGCTTTTCTTTATTTTATGGTATTTTTATGAACGGAATTTATATGCTTTAAAGTCCAATGGGGTACCAAATGGTTTGTGTATAAAATCTATCCTTTCACAAAGCACTCCTAAATAGTTTCAGCCTATAACTTCGTTTTGCTATTTAATTTCATTTCATTCAAATAATTCTAATGTTTTAAAAAGAAAGGGATGTTCAAAACGTATATTTTGTTGTTATATTTTTTATGCAGCTCTAAAAATAGATGCGGAGGATTTTTTGTTTTCATTGTATTATACTAAATTTTTAAAAACCGAGTTTACGTAAATATACTAAATTCCAATACACGACCAATTTTTTAGAATTTGATGCCCACCATTTGGTCATTAATAGTTGGAGTAATCTTGTGTTTCGCTTTTCTTTATTTTATGGTATTTTTATGAACTGAATTTATATGCTTTAAAGTCCAATGGGGTACCAAATGGTTTGAGTATAAAATCATTCCATTCACAAAGCACTCCTAAAAAGTTTCAGCCTATAACTTCGTTTTGCTATTTAATTTCATTTCATTCAAATAAATCTAATGTTAAAAAAGACAGGGATGTTCAAAACGTATATTTTGTTGTTATATTTTTTATGCAGCTCTAAAAATAGATGCGGAGGATTTTTTGTTTTCATTGTATTATTCTGAATTTTTAAAAACCGAGTTTACGTGAATATACTAAATTCCAATACACGACCAATTTTTTAGAATTTGATGCCCACCATTTGGTCATGAATAGTTGCCGTAATCTTGTGTTTCGCTTTTCTTTATTATATGGTATTTTTATGAACTGAATTTATATGCTTTAAAGTCCAATGGGGTACCAAATGGTTTGAGTATAAAATCATTCCTTTCACAAAGCACTCCTAAAAAGTTTCAGCCTATTACTTCGTTTTGCTATTTAATTTCATTTCATTCAAATAAATCTAATGTTAAAAAAGACAGGGATTTTCAAAACGTATATTTTGTTGTTATATTTTTTATGCAGCTCTAAAAATAGATGCGGAGGATTTTTTGTTTTCATTGTATTATACTGAATTTTTAAAAACCGAGTTTACGTAAATATTGTAAATTCCAATACACGACCAATTTTTTAGAATTTGATGCCCACCATTTGGTCATGAATAGTTGGAGTAATCTTGTGTTTCGTTTCTCTTCATTATAGGGTATTTTTATGAACGGAATTTATATGCTTTAAAGTCCAATGGGGTACCAAATGGTTTGAGTATAAAATCATTCCTTTCACAAAGCACTCCTAAAAAGTTTCAGCCTATTACTTCGTTTTGCTATTTAATTTCATTTCATTCAAATAAATCTAATGTTAAAAAAGACAGGGATTTTCAAAACGTATATTTTGTTGTTATATTTTTGTATGCAGCTCTAGAAATAGATGCGGAGGATTTTTTGTTTTCATTGTATTATACTGAATTTTTAAAAACCGAGTTTACGTAAATATACTAAATTCCAATACACGACCAATTTTTTAGAATTTGATGCCCACCATTTGGTCATGAATAGTTGGAGTAATCTTGTGTTTCGTTGCTCTTAATTATATGGTATTTTTATGAACGGAATTTATATGCTTTAAAGTCCAATGGGGTACCAAATGGTTTGTGTATAAAATCTATCCTTTCACAAAGCACTCCTAAATAGTTTCAGCCTATAACTTCGTTTTGCTATTTAATTTCATTTCATTCAAATAATTCTAATGTTTTAAAAAGAAAGGGATGTTCAAAACGTATATTTTGTTGTTATATTTTTTATGCAGCTCTAAAAATAGATGCGGAGGATTTTTTGTTTTCATTGTATTACACTAAATTTTTAAAAACCGAGTTTACGTAAATATACTAAATTCCAATACACGACCAATTTTTTAGAATTTGATGCCCACCATTTGGTCATTAATAGTTGGAGTAATCTTGTGTTTCGCTTTTCTTTATTTTATGGTATTTTTATGAACTGAATTTATATGCTTTAAAGTCCAATGGGGTACCAAATGGTTTGAGTATAAAATCATTCCATTCACAAAGCACTCCTAAAAAGTTTCAGCCTATAACTTCGTTTTGCTATTTAATTTCATTTCATTCAAATAAATCTAATGTTAAAAAAGACAGGGATGTTCAAAACGTATATTTTGTTGTTATATTTTTTATGCAGCTCTAAAAATAGATGCGGAGGATTTTTTGTTTTCATTGTATTATTCTGAATTTTTAAAAACCGAGTTTACGTGAATATACTAAATTCCAATACACGACCAATTTTTTAGAATTTGATGCCCACCATTTGGTCATGAATAGTTGCCGTAATCTTGTGTTTCGCTTTTCTTTATTATATGGTATTTTTATGAACTGAATTTATATGCTTTAAAGTCCAATGGGGTACCAAATGGTTTGAGTATAAAATCATTCCTTTCACAAAGCACTCCTAAAAAGTTTCAGCCTATTACTTCGTTTTGCTATTTAATTTCATTTCATTCAAATAAATCTAATGTTAAAAAAGACAGGGATTTTCAAAACGTATATTTTGTTGTTATATTTTTTATGCAGCTCTAAAAATAGATGCGGAGGATTTTTTGTTTTCATTGTATTATACTGAATTTTTAAAAACCGAGTTTACGTAAATATTGTAAATTCCAATACAAGGCCAATTTTTTAGAATTTGATGCCCACCATTTGGTCATGAATAGTTGGAGTAATCTTGTGTTTCGCTTTTCTTTATTTTATGGTATTTTTATGAACTGAATTTATATGCTTTAAAGTCCAATGGGGTACCAAATGGTTTGAGTATAAAATCAATCCTTTCACAAAGCACTCCTAAATAGTTTCAGCCTATAACTTCGTTTTGCTATTTAATTTCATTTCATTCAAATAAATCTAATGTTAAAAAAGACAGGGATGTTCAAAACGTATATTTTGTTGTTATATTTTTTATGCAGCTCTAAAAATAGATGCGGAGGATTTTTTGTTTTCATTGTATTATACTGAATTTTTAAAAACCGAGTTTACGTAAATACACTAAATTCCAATACACGACCAATTTTTTAGAATTTGATGCCCACCATTTGGTCATGAATAGTTGGAGTAATCTTGTGTTTCGCTTTTCTTTATTTTATGGTATTTTTATGAACTGAATTTATATGCTTTAAAGTCCAATGGGGTACCAAATGGTTTGAGTATAAAATCAATACTTTCACAAAGCACTCCTAAATAGTTTCAGCTCATAACTTCGTTTTGCTATTTAATTTCATTTCATTCAAATAAATCTAATGTTAAAAAAGACAGGGATGTTCAAAACGATTATTTTGTTGTTATATTTTTTATGCAGCTCTAAAAATAGATGCGGAGGATTTTTTGTTTTATTTGTATTATACTGAATTTTTAAAAACCGAGTTTAGGTAAATATATTAAATTCCAATACAAGGCCAATTTTTTAAAATTCGATTTCCATTAATTGGTCATGAATAGTTGCCGTAATCTTGTATTTCGCTTTTATTGATTATATGGTATTTTTATTAACTGAACATATATGCTTTAAAGTCCAATGGGGTACCAATTGGTTTGTGTATAAAATCAATCCTTTCACAAAGCACTCCTAAATAGTTTCAGCTTATAACTTCGTTTTGCTATTTAATTTCATTTCATTCAAATAAATCTCATGTTAAAAAAGACAGGGATGTTCAAAACGTATATTTTGTTGTTATATTTTTTATGCAGCTCTAAAAATAGATGCGGAGGATTTTTTGTTTTCATTGTATTATTCTGAATTTTTAAAAACCGAGTTTACGTGAATATACTAAATTCCAATACACGACCAATTTTTTAGAATTTGATGCCCACCATTTGGTCATGAATAGTTGCCGTAATCTTGTGTTTCGCTTTTCTTTATTATATGGTATTTTTATGAACTGAATTTATATGCTTTAAAGTCCAATGGGGTACCAAATGGTTTGAGTATAAAATCATTCCTTTCACAAAGCACTCCTAAAAAGTTTCAGCCTATTACTTCGTTTTGCTATTTAATTTCATTTCATTCAAATAAATCTAATGTTAAAAAAGACAGGGATGTTCAAAACGTATATTTTGTTGTTATATTTTTTATGCAGCTCTAAAAATAGATGCGGAGGATTTTTTGTTTTCATTGTATTATACTGAATTTTTAAAAACCGAGTTTACGTAAATATTGTAAATTCCAATACACGACCAATTTTTTAGAATTTGATGCCCACCATTTGGTCATGAATAGTTGGAGTAATCTTGTGTTTCGCTTTTCTTTATTTTATGGTATTTTTATGAACGGAATTTATATGCTTTAAAGTCCAATGGGGTACCAAATGTTTTGTGTATAAAATCAATTCTTTCACAAAGCACTTCTAAATAGTTTCAGCTTATAACTTCGTTTTGCTTCTAATTTCATTTCATTCAAATAAAACTAATATTAAAAAATACATACAAGGATGTTCAAAACGATTATTTTCGTTGTTAAATTTTTGTATGCAGCTCTAGAAATAGATGCGGAGGATTTTTTGTTTTCATTGTAGTATACTGAATTTTTAAAAACCGAGTTTACGTAAGTATTGTAAATTCCAATACACGACCAATTTTTTAGAATTTGATGCCCACCATTTGGTCATGAATAGTTGGAGTAATCTTGTGTTTCGCTTTTCTTTATTTTATGGTATTTTTATGAACTGAATTTATATGCTTTAAAGTCCAATGGGGTACCAAATGGTTTGAGTATAAAATCAATCCTTTCACAAAGCACTCCTAAATAGTTTCAGCCTATAACTTCGTTTTGCTATTTAATTTCATTTCATTCAAATAAATCTAATGTAAAAAAAGACAGGGATCTTCAAAACGTATATTTTGTTGTTATATTTTTTATGCAGCTCTAAAAATAGATGCGGAGGATTTTTTGTTTTCATTGTATTATACTGAATTTTTAAAAACCGAGTTTACGTAAATACACTAAATTCCAATACACGACCAATTTTTTAGAATTTGATGCCCACCATTTGGTCATGAATAGTTGGAGTAATCTTGTGTTTCGCTTTTCTTTGAAAGGATTGATTTTATACACAAACCATTTGGTACCCCATTGGACTTTAAAGCATATAAATTCCGTTCATAAAAATACCCTATAATAAAGAGAAAGGAAACACAAGATTACTCCAACTATTCATGACCAAATGGTGAGCATCAAATTCTAAAAAGTTGGTCGTGTATTGGAATTTACAATATTTATGTAAACTCGGTTTTTAAAAATTCAGTATAATACAATGAAAATAAAAAATCCTCCGCATCTATTTTTAGAGCTGCATAAAAAATATAACAACAAAATATACGTTTTGAAAATCCCTGTATTTTTTAATATTAGTTTTATTTGATTAAAATGAAATTAAATATCAAAGCGAAGTTATAGGCTGAAACTATTTAAGAGTGCTTTGTGAAAGGATTGATTTTATACACAAACCATTTGGTACCCCATTGGATTTTTAAGCATATAAATTCCGTTCATGAAAATACCATATAATAACGAGGAACGAAACACAAGATTACTCCAACTATTCATGACCAAATGGTGGTCATCAAATTCTAAAAAGTTGGTCGTGTATTGGAATTTAATATATTTACGTAAACTAGGTTTTTAAAAATTCAGTATAATACAATGAAAACAAAAAATTCTTCGCATCTATTTTTAGAGCTGCATACAAAAATATAACAACGAAAATAATCGTTTTGAACATCCTTGTATTTTTTAATATTAGTTTTATTTGAATGAAATGAAATTAAATAGCAAAACGAAGTTATAAGCTGAATCTTTTTAGGAGTGCTTTGTGAAAGGATTGATTTTATACACAAACCATTTGGTACCCCATTGGACATTAAAGCATATAAATTCAGTTCATAAAAATACCATATAATAAAGAAAAGTGAAACACAAGATTACTCCAACTATTCATGACCAAATGGTGAGCATCAAATTCTAAAAAGTTGGTCGTGTATTGGAATTTAATATATTTACGTAAACTCGATTTTTACAAATTCAGTATAATACAATGAAAACAAAAAATCCTCCGCATCTATTTCGAGAGCTGCATACAAAAATATAACAACGAAAATAATCGTTTTGAACATCCTTGTATTTTTTAATATTAGTTTTATTTGAATGAAATGAAATTAAATAGCAAAACGAAGTTATAAGCTGAAACAATTTAGGAGTGCTTTGTGAAAGGATTGATTTTATACACAAACCATCTGGTACCCCATTGGACATTAAAGCATATAAATTCAGTTCATAAAAATACCATATAATAAAGAAAAGTGAAACACAAGATTACTCCAACTATTCATGACCAAATGGTGAGCATCAAATTCTAAAAAGTTGGTCGTGTATTGGAATTTAATATATTTACGTAAACTCGATTTTTACAAATTCAGTATAATACAATGAAAACAAAAAATCCTCCGCATCTATTTCGAGAGCTGCATACAAAAATATAACAACGAAAATAATCGTTTTGAACATCCTTGTATTTTTTAATATTAGTTTTATTTGAATGAAATGAAATTAAATAGCAAAACGAAGTTATAAGCTGAAACAATTTAGGAGTGCTTTGTGAAAGGATTGATTTTATACACAAACCATCTGGTACCCCATTGGACATTAAAGCATATAAATTCAGTTCATAAAAATACCATATAATAAAGAAAAGTGAAACACAAGATTACGGCAACTATTCATGACCAAATGGTGCGCATCAAATTCTAAAAAATTGGTCGTGTATTGGAATTTACAATATTTATGTAAACTCGGTTTTTAAAAATTCAGTATAATACAATGAAAATAAAAAATCCTCCGCATCTATTTTTAGAGCTGCATAAAAAATATAACAACAAAATATACGTTTTGAAAATCCCTGTATTTTTTAATATTAGTTTTATTTGATTAAAATGAAATTAAATATCAAAGCGAAGTTATAGGCTGAAACTATTTAAGAGTGCTTTGTGAAAGGATTGATTTTATACACAAACCATTTGGTACCCCATTGGATTTTTAAGCATATAAATTCCGTTCATGAAAATACCATATAATAACGAGGAACGAAACACAAGATTACTCCAACTATTCATGACCAAATGGTGGTCATCAAATTCTAAAAAATTGGTCGTGTATTGGAATTTAATATATTTACGTAAACTAGGTTTTTAAAAATTCAGTATAATACAATGAAAACAAAAAATCCTTCGCATCTATTTTTAGAGCTGCATACAAAAATATAACAACGAAAATAATCGTTTTGAACATCCTTGTATTTTCTAATATTAGTTTTATTTGAATGAAATGAAATTAAATAGCAAAACGAAGTTATAAGCTGAATCTTTTTAGGAGTGCTTTGTGAAAGGATTGATTTTATACACAAACCATTTGGTACCCCATTGGACATTAAAGCATATAAATTCAGTTCATAAAAATACCATATAATAAAGAAAAGTGAAACACAAGATTACTCCAACTATTCATGACCAAATGGTGAGCATCAAATTCTAAAAAGTTGGTCGTGTATTGGAATTTAATATATTTACGTAAACTCGATTTTTACAAATTCAGTATAATACAATGAAAACAAAAAATCCCCCGCATCTATTTCGAGAGCTGCATACAAAAATATAACAACGAAAATAATCGTTTTGAACATCCTTGTATTTTTTAATATTAGTTTTATTTGAATGAAATGAAATTAAATAGCAAAACGAAGTTATAAGCTGAAACAATTTAGGAGTGCTTTGTGAAAGGATTGATTTTATACACAAACCATCTGGTACCCCATTGGACATTAAAGCATATAAATTCAGTTCATAAAAATACCATATAATAAAGAAAAGTGAAACACAAGATTACGGCAACTATTCATGACCAAATGGTGCGCATCAAATTCTAAAAAATTGGTCGTGTATTGGAATTTACAATATTTATGTAAACTCGGTTTTTAAAAATTCAGTATAATACAATGAAAACAAAAAATCCTCGGCATCTATTTCTAGAGCTGCATAAAAAATATAACAACGAAAATAATCGTTTTGAACATCCTTGTATTTTTTAATATTAGTTTTATTTGAATGAAATGAAATTAAATAGCAAAACGAAGTTATAAGCTGAATCTTTTTAGGAGTGCTTTGTGAAAGGATTGATTTTATACACAAACCATTTGGTACCCCATTGGACATAAAGCACATAAATTCCGTTCATAAAAATACCATATAATAAAGAAAAGTGAAACACAAGATTACTCCAACTATTCATGACCAAATGGTGAGCATCAAATTCTAAAAAGTTGGTCGTGTATTGGAATTTACAATATTTATGTAAACTCGGTTTTTAAAAATTCAGTATAATACAATGAAAATAAAAAATCCTCCGCATCTATTTTTAGAGCTGCATAAAAAATATAACAACAAAATATACGTTTTGAAAATCCCTGTATTTTTTAATATTAGTTTTATTTGATTAAAATGAAATTAAATAGCAGAGCGAAGTTATAAGCTGAAACAATTTAGGAGTGCTTTGTGAAAGGATTGATTTTATACACAAACCATCTGGTACCCCATTGGACATTAAAGCATATAAATTCAGTTCATAAAAATACCATATAATAAAGAAAAGTGAAACACAAGATTACGGCAACTATTCATGACCAAATGGTGCGCATCAAATTCTAAAAAATTGGTCGTGTATTGGAATTTACAATATTTATGTAAACTCGGTTTTTAAAAATTCAGTATAATACAATGAAAACAAAAAATCCTCCGCATCTATTTCGAGAGCTGCATACAAAAATATAACAACGAAAATAATCGTTTTGAACATCCTTGTATTTTTTAATATTAGTTTTATTTGAATGAAATGAAATTAAATAGCAAAACGAAGTTATAAGCTGAAACAATTTAGGAGTGCTTTGTGAAAGGATTGATTTTATACACAAACCATTTGCTACCCCATTGGATTTTAAAGCATATAAATTCCGTTCATAAAAATACCATATAATTAAGAGCAACGAAACACAAGATTACTCCAACTCTTCATGACCAAATGGTGGTCATCAAATTCTAAAAAATTGGTCGTGTATTGGAATTTAATATATTTACGTAAACTCGATTTTTACAAATTCAGTATAATACAATGAAAACAAAAAATCCTCCGCATCTATTTCTAGAGCTGCATAAAAAATATAACAACGAAAATAATCGTTTTGAACATCCCTGTCTTTTTTAACATTAGATTTATTTGAATGAAATGAAATTAAATAGCAAAACGAAGTTATAGGCTGATACTATTTATGAGTGCTTTGTGAAAGGATTGATTTTATACACAAACCATTTGGTACCCCATTGGACATTAAAGCATATAAATTCAGTTCATAAAAATACCATATAATAAAGAAAAGTGAAACATAAGATTACTCCAACTATTCATGACCAAATGGTGAGCATCAAATTCTAAAATGTTGGTCGTGTATTGGAATTTAATATATTTACGTAAACTCGATTTTTACAAATTCAGTATAATACAATGAAAACAAAAAATCCTTCGCATCTATTTCGAGAGCTGCATACAAAAATATAACAACGAAAATAATCGTTTTGAACATCCTTGTATTTTTTAATATTAGTTTTATTTGAATGAAATGAAATTAAATAGCAAAACGAAGTTATAAGCTGAAACAATTTAGGAGTGCTTTGTGAAAGGATTGATTTTATACACAAACCATTTGGTACCCCATTGGATTTTAAAGCATATAAATTCCGTTCATGAAAATACCATATAATAACGAGGAACGAAACACAAGATTACTCCAACTATTCATGACCAAATGGTGGTCATCAAATTCTAAAAAATTGGTCGTGTATTGGAATTTAATATATTTACGTAAATTAGGTTTTTAAAAATTCAGTATAATACAATGAAAACAAAAAATCCTTCGCATCTATTTTTAGAGCTGCATACAAAAATATAACAACGAAAATAATCGTTTTGAACATCCTTGTATTTTTTAATATTAGTTTTATTTGAATGAAATGAAATTAAATAGCAAAACGAAGTTATAAGCTGAATCTTTTTAGGAGTGCTTTGTGAAAGGATTGATTTTATACACAAACCATTTGGTACCCCATTGGACATTAAAGCATATAAATTCAGTTCATAAAAATACCATATAATAAAGAAAAGTGAAACACAAGATTACGGCAACTATTCATGACCAAATGGTGCGCATCAAATTCTAAAAAATTGGTCGTGTATTGGAATTTACAATATTTATGTAAACTCGGTTTTTAAAAATTCAGTATAATACAATGAAAATAAAAAAT
The DNA here is from genome assembly GCA_963971155.1 of Anthrax anthrax. NCBI lineage: Eukaryota > Metazoa > Arthropoda > Insecta > Diptera > Bombyliidae > Anthrax > Anthrax anthrax. The sequence continues at coordinate 2,181,372 of OZ020122.1, forward strand.
CCTCCGCATCTATTTTTAGAGCTGCATAAAAAATATAACAACGAAATATACGTTTTGAACATCACTGTCTTTTTTAACATTAGTTTTATTTGAATGAAATGAAATTAAATAGCAAAGCGAAGTTATAGGCTGAAACTATTTAGGAGTGCTTTGTGAAAGGATTGATTTTCTACACAAACCATTTGGTACCCCATTGGACATTAAAGCATATAAATTCAGTTAATAAAAATACCATATAATAAAGAGAAACGAAACACAAGATTACGGCAACTATGCACGACCAAATGATGCAAATCAAATTTTAAAAAATTGGCCTTGTATTGGAATTTAATATATTTACGTAAACTCGGTTTTTAAAAATTCAGTATAATACAATGAAAATAAAAAATCCTTCGCATCTATTTCTAGAGCTGCATACAAAAATATGACAACGAAAATAATCGTTTTGAACATCCTTGTATTTTTAAATATTAGTTTTATTTGAATGAAATGAAATTAAATAGCAAAACGAAGTTATAAGCTGAAACTATTTAGGAGTGCTTTGTGAAAGGATTGATTTTCTACACAAACCATTTGGTACCCCATTGGACATTAAAGCATATAAATTCAGTTCATAAAAATACCATATAATAAAGAAAAGCGAAACACAAGATTACGGCAACTATTCATGACCAAATGGTGGGCATCAAATTCTTAAAAATTGGTCGTGTATTGGAATTTACAATATTTATGTAAACTCGGTTTTTAAAAATTCAGTATAATACAATGAAAACAAAAAATCCTCCGCATCTATTTTTAGAGCTGCATAAAAAATATAAAAACAAAATATACGTTTTGAAGATCCCTGTCGTTTTTAACATTAGATTTATTTGAATGACATGAAATTAAATAGCAAAACGAAGTTATAGGCTGAAACTATTTAGGAGTGCTTTGTGAAAGGATTGATTTTATACACAAACCATTTGGTACCTCATTGGACTTTAAAGCATATAAATTCAGTTCATAAAAATACCATATAAAAAAGAGAAACAAAACACAAGATTACGGCAACTATTCACGACCAAATGATGCAAATCAAATTCTAAAAAATTAGTCGTGTATTGGAATTTAATATATTTACGTAAACTCGGTTTTTAAAAATTCAGTATAATACAATGAAAATAAAAAATCCTTCGCATCTATTTCTAGAGCTGCATACAAAAATATGACAACGAAAATAATCGTTTTGAACATCCTTGTATTTTTAAATATTAGTTTTATTTGAATGAAATGAAATTAAATAGCAAAGCGAAGTTATAGGCTGAAACTATTTAGGAGTGCTTTGTGAAAGGATTGATTTTCTACACAAACCATTTGGTACCCCATTGGACATTAAAGCATATAAATTCAGTTAATAAAAATACCATATAATAAAGAGAAACGAAACACAAGATTACGGCAACTATGCACGACCAAATGATGCAAATCAAATTTTAAAAAATTGGCCTTGTATTGGAATTTAATATATTTACGTAAACTCGGTTTTTAAAAATTCAGTATAATACAATGAAAATAAAAAATCCTTCGCATCTATTTCTAGAGCTGCATACAAAAATATGACAACGAAAATAATCGTTTTGAACATCCTTGTATTTTTAAATATTAGTTTTATTTGAATGAAATGAAATTAAATAGCAAAACGAAGTTATAAGCTGAAACTATTTAGGAGTGCTTTGTGAAAGGATTGATTTTCTACACAAACCATTTGGTACCCCATTGGACATTAAAGCATATAAATTCAGTTCATAAAAATACCATATAATAAAGAAAAGCGAAACACAAGATTACGGCAACTATTCATGACCAAATGGTGGGCATCAAATTCTTAAAAATTGGTCGTGTATTGGAATTTACAATATTTATGTAAACTCGGTTTTTAAAAATTCAGTATAATACAATGAAAACAAAAAATCCTCCGCATCTATTTTTAGAGCTGCATAAAAAATATAAAAACAAAATATACGTTTTGAAGATCCCTGTCGTTTTTAACATTAGATTTATTTGAATGACATGAAATTAAATAGCAAAACGAAGTTATAAGCTGAAACTATTTAGGAGTGCTTTGTGAAAGGATTGATTTTCTACACAAACCATTTGGTACCCCATTGGACATTAAAGCATATAAATTCAGTTAATAAAAATACCATATAATAAAGAGAAACGAAACACAAGATTACGGCAACTATGCACGACCAAATGATGCAAATCAAATTTTAAAAAATTGGCCTTGTATTGGAATTTAATATATTTACGTAAACTCGGTTTTTAAAAATTCAGTATAATACAATGAAAATAAAAAATCCTTCGCATCTATTTCTAGAGCTGCATACAAAAATATGACAACGAAAATAATCGTTTTGAACATCCTTGTATTTTTAAATATTAGTTTTATTTGAATGAAATGAAATTAAATAGCAAAACGAAGTTATAAGCTGAAACTATTTAGGAGTGCTTTGTGAAAGGATTGATTTTCTACACAAACCATTTGGTACCCCATTGGACATTAAAGCATATAAATTCAGTTCATAAAAATACCATATAATAAAGAAAAGCGAAACACAAGATTACGGCAACTATTCATGACCAAATGGTGGGCATCAAATTCTTAAAAATTGGTCGTGTATTGGAATTTACAATATTTATGTAAACTCGGTTTTTAAAAATTCAGTATAATACAATGAAAACAAAAAATCCTCCGCATCTATTTTTAGAGCTGCATAAAAAATATAAAAACAAAATATACGTTTTGAAGATCCCTGTCGTTTTTAACATTAGATTTATTTGAATGACATGAAATTAAATAGCAAAACGAAGTTATAGGCTGAAACTATTTAGGAGTGCTTTGTGAAAGGATTGATTTTATACACAAACCATTTGGTACCTCATTGGACTTTAAAGCATATAAATTCAGTTCATAAAAATACCATATAAAAAAGAGAAACAAAACACAAGATTACGGCAACTATTCACGACCAAATGATGCAAATCAAATTCTAAAAAATTAGTCGTGTATTGGAATTTAATATATTTACGTAAACTCGGTTTTTAAAAATTCAGTATAATACAATGAAAATAAAAAATCCTTCGCATCTATTTCTAGAGCTGCATACAAAAATATAACAACGAAAATAATCGTTTTGAACATCCTTTTTTTTTAATATTAGTTTTATTTGAATGAAATGAAATTAAATAGCAAAACGAAGTTATAAGCTGAAACTATTTAGGAGTGCTTTGTGAAAGGATTGATTTTATACACAATTCATTTGGTACCCCATTGGACATTAAAGCATATAAATTCAGTTAATAAAAATACCATATAATAAAGAAAAGTGAAACACAAGATTACGGCAACTATTCATGACCAAATGGTGCGCATCAAATTCTAAAAAGTTGGTCGTGTATTGGAATTTAATATATTTACGTAAACTCGATTTTTACAAATTCAGTATAATACAATGAAAACAAAAAATCCTTCGCATCTATTTCGAGAGCTGCATACAAAAATATAACAACGAAAATAATCGTTTTGAACATCCTTGTATTTTTTAATATTAGTTTTATTTGAATGAAATGAAATTAAATAGCAAAACGAAGTTATAAGCTGAATCTTTTTAGGAGTGCTTTGTGAAAGGATTGATTTTATACACAAACCATTTGGTACCCCATTGGACATTAAAGCATATAAATTCAGTTCATAAAAATACCATATAATTAAGAGCAACGAAACACAAGATTACTCCAACTATTCATGACCAAATGGTGAGCATCAAATTCTAAAAAGTTGGTCGTGTATTGGAATTTAGTATATTTACGTAAACTCGGTTTTTAAAAATTCAGTATAATACAATGAAAACAAAAAATCCTCCGCATCTATTTTTAGAGCTGCATAAAAAATATAAAAACAAAATATACGTTTTGAACATCCCTGTCTTTTTTAACATTAGATTTATTTGAATGAAATGAAATTAAATAGCAAAACGAAGTTATAGGCTGAAACTATTTAGGAGTGCTTTGTGAAAGGATTGATTTTATACACAAACCATTTGGTACCCCATTGGACATTAAAGCATATAAATTCAGTTCATAAAAATACCATATAATAAAGAAAAGTGAAACATAAGATTACTCCAACTATTCATGACCAAATGGTGCGCATCAAATTCTAAAAAGTTGGTCGTGTATTGGAATTTAATATATTTACGTAAACTCGATTTTTACAAATTCAGTATAATACAATGAAAACAAAAAATCCTCCGCATCTATTTCGAGAGCTGCATACAAAAATATAACAACGAAAATAATCGTTTTGAACATCCTTGTATTTTTTAATATTAGTTTTATTTGAATGAAATGAAATTAAATATCAAAGCGAAGTTATAGGCTGAAACTATTTAAGAGTGCTTTGTGAAAGGATTGATTTTATACACAAACCATTTGGTACCCCATTGGACTTTAAAGCATATAAATTCCGTTCATAAAAATACCCTATAATAAAGAGAAACGAAACACAAGATTACTCCAACTATTCATGACCAAATGGTGGTCATCAAATTCTAAAAAATTGGTCGTGTATTGGAATTTAATATATTTACGTAAACTCGATTTTTACAAATTCAGTATAATACAATGAAAACAAAAAATCCTCCGCATCTATTTCTAGAGCTGCATACAAAAATATAACAACGAAAATAATCGTTTTGAACATCCTTTTTTTTTAAATATTAGTTTTATTTGAATGAAATGAAATTAAATAGCAAAACGAAGTTATAAGCTGAAACTATTTAGGAGTGCTTTGTGAAAGGATTGATTTTCTACACAAACCATTTGGTACCCCATTGGACATTAAAGCATATAAATTCAGTTCATAAAAATACCATATAATAAAGAAAAGCGAAACACAAGATTACGGCAACTATTCATGACCAAATGGTGGGCATCAAATTCTTAAAAATTGGTCGTGTATTGGAATTTACAATATTTATGTAAACTCGGTTTTTAAAAATTCAGTATAATACAATGAAAACAAAAAATCCTCCGCATCTATTTTTAGAGCTGCATAAAAAATATAAAAACAAAATATACGTTTTGAAGATCCCTGTCGTTTTTAACATTAGATTTATTTGAATGACATGAAATTAAATAGCAAAACGAAGTTATAAGCTGAAACTATTTAGGAGTGCTTTGTGAAAGGATTGATTTTCTACACAAACCATTTGGTACCCCATTGGACATTAAAGCATATAAATTCAGTTAATAAAAATACCATATAATAAAGAGAAACGAAACACAAGATTACGGCAACTATGCACGACCAAATGATGCAAATCAAATTTTAAAAAATTGGCCTTGTATTGGAATTTAATATATTTACGTAAACTCGGTTTTTAAAAATTCAGTATAATACAATGAAAACAAAAAATCCTCCGCATCTATTTCTAGAGCTGCATAAAAAATATAACAACGAAAATAATCGTTTTGAACATCCCTGTCTTTTTTAACATTAGATTTATTTGAATGAAATGAAATTAAATAGCAAAACGAAGTTATAGGCTGATACTATTTATGAGTGCTTTGTGAAAGGATTGATTTTATACACAAACCATTTGGTACCCCATTGGACATTAAAGCATATAAATTCAGTTCATAAAAATACCATATAATAAAGAAAAGTGAAACATAAGATTACTCCAACTATTCATGACCAAATGGTGAGCATCAAATTCTAAAATGTTGGTCGTGTATTGGAATTTAATATATTTACGTAAACTCGATTTTTACAAATTCAGTATAATACAATGAAAACAAAAAATCCTTCGCATCTATTTCGAGAGCTGCATACAAAAATATAACAACGAAAATAATCGTTTTGAACATCCTTGTATTTTTTAATATTAGTTTTATTTGAATGAAATGAAATTAAATAGCAAAACGAAGTTATAAGCTGAAACAATTTAGGAGTGCTTTGTGAAAGGATTGATTTTATACACAAACCATTTGGTACCCCATTGGATTTTAAAGCATATAAATTCCGTTCATGAAAATACCATATAATAACGAGGAACGAAACACAAGATTACTCCAACTATTCATGACCAAATGGTGGTCATCAAATTCTAAAAAATTGGTCGTGTATTGGAATTTAATATATTTACGTAAATTAGGTTTTTAAAAATTCAGTATAATACAATGAAAACAAAAAATCCTTCGCATCTATTTTTAGAGCTGCATACAAAAATATAACAACGAAAATAATCGTTTTGAACATCCTTGTATTTTTTAATATTAGTTTTATTTGAATGAAATGAAATTAAATAGCAAAACGAAGTTATAAGCTGAATCTTTTTAGGAGTGCTTTGTGAAAGGATTGATTTTATACACAAACCATTTGGTACCCCATTGGACATTAAAGCATATAAATTCAGTTCATAAAAATACCATATAATAAAGAAAAGTGAAACACAAGATTACGGCAACTATTCATGACCAAATGGTGCGCATCAAATTCTAAAAAATTGGTCGTGTATTGGAATTTACAATATTTATGTAAACTCGGTTTTTAAAAATTCAGTATAATACAATGAAAATAAAAAATCCTCCGCATCTATTTTTAGAGCTGCATAAAAAATATAACAACGAAATATACGTTTTGAACATCACTGTCTTTTTTAACATTAGTTTTATTTGAATGAAATGAAATTAAATAGCAAAGCGAAGTTATAGGCTGAAACTATTTAGGAGTGCTTTGTGAAAGGATTGATTTTCTACACAAACCATTTGGTACCCCATTGGACATTAAAGCATATAAATTCAGTTAATAAAAATACCATATAATAAAGAGAAACGAAACACAAGATTACGGCAACTATGCACGACCAAATGATGCAAATCAAATTTTAAAAAATTGGCCTTGTATTGGAATTTAATATATTTACGTAAACTCGGTTTTTAAAAATTCAGTATAATACAATGAAAATAAAAAATCCTTCGCATCTATTTCTAGAGCTGCATACAAAAATATGACAACGAAAATAATCGTTTTGAACATCCTTGTATTTTTAAATATTAGTTTTATTTGAATGAAATGAAATTAAATAGCAAAACGAAGTTATAAGCTGAAACTATTTAGGAGTGCTTTGTGAAAGGATTGATTTTCTACACAAACCATTTGGTACCCCATTGGACATTAAAGCATATAAATTCAGTTCATAAAAATACCATATAATAAAGAAAAGCGAAACACAAGATTACGGCAACTATTCATGACCAAATGGTGGGCATCAAATTCTTAAAAATTGGTCGTGTATTGGAATTTACAATATTTATGTAAACTCGGTTTTTAAAAATTCAGTATAATACAATGAAAACAAAAAATCCTCCGCATCTATTTTTAGAGCTGCATAAAAAATATAAAAACAAAATATACGTTTTGAAGATCCCTGTCGTTTTTAACATTAGATTTATTTGAATGACATGAAATTAAATAGCAAAACGAAGTTATAGGCTGAAACTATTTAGGAGTGCTTTGTGAAAGGATTGATTTTATACACAAACCATTTGGTACCTCATTGGACTTTAAAGCATATAAATTCAGTTCATAAAAATACCATATAAAAAAGAGAAACAAAACACAAGATTACGGCAACTATTCACGACCAAATGATGCAAATCAAATTCTAAAAAATTAGTCGTGTATTGGAATTTAATATATTTACGTAAACTCGGTTTTTAAAAATTCAGTATAATACAATGAAAATAAAAAATCCTTCGCATCTATTTCTAGAGCTGCATACAAAAATATGACAACGAAAATAATCGTTTTGAACATCCTTGTATTTTTAAATATTAGTTTTATTTGAATGAAATGAAATTAAATAGCAAAGCGAAGTTATAGGCTGAAACTATTTAGGAGTGCTTTGTGAAAGGATTGATTTTCTACACAAACCATTTGGTACCCCATTGGACATTAAAGCATATAAATTCAGTTAATAAAAATACCATATAATAAAGAGAAACGAAACACAAGATTACGGCAACTATGCACGACCAAATGATGCAAATCAAATTTTAAAAAATTGGCCTTGTATTGGAATTTAATATATTTACGTAAACTCGGTTTTTAAAAATTCAGTATAATACAATGAAAATAAAAAATCCTTCGCATCTATTTCTAGAGCTGCATACAAAAATATGACAACGAAAATAATCGTTTTGAACATCCTTGTATTTTTAAATATTAGTTTTATTTGAATGAAATGAAATTAAATAGCAAAACGAAGTTATAAGCTGAAACTATTTAGGAGTGCTTTGTGAAAGGATTGATTTTCTACACAAACCATTTGGTACCCCATTGGACATTAAAGCATATAAATTCAGTTCATAAAAATACCATATAATAAAGAAAAGCGAAACACAAGATTACGGCAACTATTCATGACCAAATGGTGGGCATCAAATTCTTAAAAATTGGTCGTGTATTGGAATTTACAATATTTATGTAAACTCGGTTTTTAAAAATTCAGTATAATACAATGAAAACAAAAAATCCTCCGCATCTATTTTTAGAGCTGCATAAAAAATATAAAAACAAAATATACGTTTTGAAGATCCCTGTCGTTTTTAACATTAGATTTATTTGAATGACATGAAATTAAATAGCAAAACGAAGTTATAAGCTGAAACTATTTAGGAGTGCTTTGTGAAAGGATTGATTTTCTACACAAACCATTTGGTACCCCATTGGACATTAAAGCATATAAATTCAGTTAATAAAAATACCATATAATAAAGAGAAACGAAACACAAGATTACGGCAACTATGCACGACCAAATGATGCAAATCAAATTTTAAAAAATTGGCCTTGTATTGGAATTTAATATATTTACGTAAACTCGGTTTTTAAAAATTCAGTATAATACAATGAAAATAAAAAATCCTTCGCATCTATTTCTAGAGCTGCATACAAAAATATGACAACGAAAATAATCGTTTTGAACATCCTTGTATTTTTAAATATTAGTTTTATTTGAATGAAATGAAATTAAATAGCAAAACGAAGTTATAAGCTGAAACTATTTAGGAGTGCTTTGTGAAAGGATTGATTTTCTACACAAACCATTTGGTACCCCATTGGACATTAAAGCATATAAATTCAGTTCATAAAAATACCATATAATAAAGAAAAGCGAAACACAAGATTACGGCAACTATTCATGACCAAATGGTGGGCATCAAATTCTTAAAAATTGGTCGTGTATTGGAATTTACAATATTTATGTAAACTCGGTTTTTAAAAATTCAGTATAATACAATGAAAACAAAAAATCCTCCGCATCTATTTTTAGAGCTGCATAAAAAATATAAAAACAAAATATACGTTTTGAAGATCCCTGTCGTTTTTAACATTAGATTTATTTGAATGACATGAAATTAAATAGCAAAACGAAGTTATAGGCTGAAACTATTTAGGAGTGCTTTGTGAAAGGATTGATTTTATACACAAACCATTTGGTACCTCATTGGACTTTAAAGCATATAAATTCAGTTCATAAAAATACCATATAAAAAAGAGAAACAAAACACAAGATTACGGCAACTATTCACGACCAAATGATGCAAATCAAATTCTAAAAAATTAGTCGTGTATTGGAATTTAATATATTTACGTAAACTCGGTTTTTAAAAATTCAGTATAATACAATGAAAATAAAAAATCCTTCGCATCTATTTCTAGAGCTGCATACAAAAATATAACAACGAAAATAATCGTTTTGAACATCCTTTTTTTTTAATATTAGTTTTATTTGAATGAAATGAAATTAAATAGCAAAACGAAGTTATAAGCTGAAACTATTTAGGAGTGCTTTGTGAAAGGATTGATTTTATACACAATTCATTTGGTACCCCATTGGACATTAAAGCATATAAATTCAGTTAATAAAAATACCATATAATAAAGAAAAGTGAAACACAAGATTACGGCAACTATTCATGACCAAATGGTGCGCATCAAATTCTAAAAAGTTGGTCGTGTATTGGAATTTAATATATTTACGTAAACTCGATTTTTACAAATTCAGTATAATACAATGAAAACAAAAAATCCTTCGCATCTATTTCGAGAGCTGCATACAAAAATATAACAACGAAAATAATCGTTTTGAACATCCTTGTATTTTTTAATATTAGTTTTATTTGAATGAAATGAAATTAAATAGCAAAACGAAGTTATAAGCTGAATCTTTTTAGGAGTGCTTTGTGAAAGGATTGATTTTATACACAAACCATTTGGTACCCCATTGGACATTAAAGCATATAAATTCAGTTCATAAAAATACCATATAATTAAGAGCAACGAAACACAAGATTACTCCAACTATTCATGACCAAATGGTGAGCATCAAATTCTAAAAAGTTGGTCGTGTATTGGAATTTAGTATATTTACGTAAACTCGGTTTTTAAAAATTCAGTATAATACAATGAAAACAAAAAATCCTCCGCATCTATTTTTAGAGCTGCATAAAAAATATAAAAACAAAATATACGTTTTGAACATCCCTGTCTTTTTTAACATTAGATTTATTTGAATGAAATGAAATTAAATAGCAAAACGAAGTTATAGGCTGAAACTATTTAGGAGTGCTTTGTGAAAGGATTGATTTTATACACAAACCATTTGGTACCCCATTGGACATTAAAGCATATAAATTCAGTTCATAAAAATACCATATAATAAAGAAAAGTGAAACATAAGATTACTCCAACTATTCATGACCAAATGGTGCGCATCAAATTCTAAAAAGTTGGTCGTGTATTGGAATTTAATATATTTACGTAAACTCGATTTTTACAAATTCAGTATAATACAATGAAAACAAAAAATCCTCCGCATCTATTTCGAGAGCTGCATACAAAAATATAACAACGAAAATAATCGTTTTGAACATCCTTGTATTTTTTAATATTAGTTTTATTTGAATGAAATGAAATTAAATATCAAAGCGAAGTTATAGGCTGAAACTATTTAAGAGTGCTTTGTGAAAGGATTGATTTTATACACAAACCATTTGGTACCCCATTGGACTTTAAAGCATATAAATTCCGTTCATAAAAATACCCTATAATAAAGAGAAACGAAACACAAGATTACTCCAACTATTCATGACCAAATGGTGGTCATCAAATTCTAAAAAATTGGTCGTGTATTGGAATTTAATATATTTACGTAAACTCGATTTTTACAAATTCAGTATAATACAATGAAAACAAAAAATCCTCCGCATCTATTTCTAGAGCTGCATACAAAAATATAACAACGAAAATAATCGTTTTGAACATCCTTTTTTTTTAAATATTAGTTTTATTTGAATGAAATGAAATTAAATAGCAAAACGAAGTTATAAGCTGAAACTATTTAGGAGTGCTTTGTGAAAGGATTGATTTTATACACAAACCATTTGGTACCCCATTGGACTTTAAAGCATATAAATTCAGTTCATAAAAATACCATATAATAAAGAAAAGCGAAACACAAGATTACGGCAACTATTCATGACCAAATGGGGGGCATCAAATTCTAAAAAATTGGTCGTGTATTGGAATTTAGTATATTTACGTAAACTCGGTTTTTAAAAATTCAGTATAATACAATGAAAACAAAAAATCCTCCGCATCTATTTTTAGAGCTGCATAAAAAGTATAAAAACAAAATATACGTTTTGAACATCCCTGTCTTTTTTAACATTAGATTTATTTGAATGAAATGAAATTAAATAGCAAAACGAAGTTATAGGCTGAAACTATTTAGGAGTGCTTTGTGAAAGGATTTATTTTATACACAATTCATTTGGTACCCCATTGGACTTTAAAGCATATAAATTCAGTTCATAAAAATACCATATAATAAAGACAAGCGAAACACAAGATTACGGCAACTATTCATGACCAAATGGTGGGCATCAAATTCTAAAAAATTGCTCGTGTATTGGGATTTAGTATATTTACGTAAACTCGGTTTTTAAAAATTCAGTATAATACAATGAAAACAAAAAATCCTCGGCATCTATTTCTAGAGCTGCATAAAAAATATAACAACGAAAATAATCGTTTTGAACATCCTTGTATTTTTTAATATTAGTTTTATTTGAATGAAATGAAATTAAATAGCAAAACGAAGTTTTAAGCTGAAACAATTTAGGAGTGCTTTGTGAAAGGATTGATTTTATACACAAACCATTTGCTACCCCATTGGATTTTAAAGCATATAAATTCCGTTCATAAAAATACCATATAATAACGAGGAACGAAACACAAGAGTACTCCAACTATTCATGACTAAATGGTGGTCATCAAATTCTAAAAAATTGGTCGTGTATTGGAATTTAATATATTTACGTAAACTCGATTTTTACAAGTTCAGTATAATACAATGAAAACAAAAAATCCTCCGCATCTATTTCTAGAGCTGCATAAAAAATATAACAACGAAAATAATCGTTTTGAACATCCTTGTATTTTTTAATATTAGTTTTATTTGAATGAAATGAAATTAAATAGCAAAACGAAGTTTTAAGCTGAAACAATTTAGGAGTGCTTTGTGAAAGGATTGATTTTATACACAAACCATTTGCTACCCCATTGGATTTTAAAGCATATAAATTCCGTTCATAAAAATACCATATAATAACGAGGAACGAAACACAAGAGTACTCCAACTATTCATGACCAAATGGTGGTCATCAAATTCTAAAAAATTGGTCGTGTATTGGAATTTAATATATTTACGTAAACTCGATTTTTACAAGTTCAGTATAATACAATGAAAACAAAAAATCCTCCGCATCTATTTCGAGAGCTGCATACAAAAATATAACAACGAAAATAATCGTTTTGAACATCCTTGTATTTTTTAATATTAGTTTTATTTGAATGAAATGAAGTTAAATAGCAAAACGAAGTTATAAGCTGAAACAATTTAGGAGTGCTTTGTGAAAGGATTGATTTTATACACAAACCATTTGGTACCCCATTGGACATTAAAGCATATAAATTCAGTTCATAAAAATACCATATAATAAAGAAAAGTGAAACACAAGATTACTCCAACTATTCATGACCAAATGGTGAGCATCAAATTCTAAAAAGTTGGTCGTGTATTGGAATTTAATATATTTACGTAAACTCGATTTTTACAAATTCAGTATAATACAATGAAAACAAAAAATCCTCCGCATCTATTTCGAGAGCTGCATACAAAAATATAACAACGAAAATAATCGTTTTGAACATCCTTGTATTTTTTAATATTAGTTTTATTTGAATGAAATGAAATTAAATAGCAAAACGAAGTTATAAGCTGAAACAATTTAGGAGTGCTTTGTGAAAGGATTGATTTTATACACAAACCATTTGGTACCCCATTGGATTTTAAAGCATATAAATTCCGTTCATGAAAATACCATATAATAACGAGGAACGAAACACAAGATTACGGCAACTATTCATGACCAAATGGTGGTCATCAAATTCTAAAAAATTGGTCGTGTATTGGAATTTAATATATTTACGTAAACTCGATTTTTACAAATTCAGTATAATACAATGAAAACAAAAAATCCTCCGCATCTATTTCGAGAGCTGCATACAAAAATATAACAACGAAAATAATCGTTTTGAACATCCTTGTATTTTTTAATATTAGTTTTATTTGAATGAAATGAAATTAAATAGCAAAACGAAGTTATAAGCTGAAACAATTTAGGAGTGCTTTGTGAAAGGATTGATTTTATACACAAACCATTTGCTACCCCATTGGATTTTAAAGCATTTAAATTCCGTTCATAAAAATACCATATAATACCGAGGAACGAAACACAAGATTACTCCAACTATTCATGACCAAATGGTGGTCATCAAATTCTAAAAAATTGGTCGTGTATTGGAATTTAATATATTTACGTAAACTCGATTTTTACAAATTCAGTATAATACAATGAAAACAAAAAATCCTCTGCATCTATTTCGAGAGCTGCATACAAAAATATAACAACGAAAATAATCGTTTTGAACATCCTTGTATTTTTTAATATTAGTTTTATTTGAATGAAATGAAATTAAATAGCAAAACGAAGTTATAAGCTGAAACAATTTAGGAGTGCTTTGTGAAAGGATTGATTTTATACACAAACCATTTGGTACCCCATTGGATTTTAAAGCATATAAATTCCGTTCATGAAAATACCATATAATAACGAGGAACGAAACACAAGATTACTCCAACTATTCATGACCAAATGGTGGGCATCAAATTCTAAAAAATTGGTCGTGTATTGGAATTTAATATATTTACGTAAACTAGGTTTTTAAAAATTCAGTATAATACAATGAAAACAAAAAATCCTTCGCATCTATTTTTAGAGCTGCATACAAAAATATAACAACGAAAATAATCGTTTTGAACATCCTTGTATTTTTTAATATTAGCTTTATTTGAATGAAATGAAATTAAATAGCAAAACGAAGTTATAAGCTGAATCTTTTTAGGAGTGCTTTGTGAAAGGATTGATTTTATACACAAACCATTTGGTACCCCATTGGACATTAAAGCATATAAATTCAGTTCATAAAAATACCATATAATAAAGAAAAGTGAAACACAAGATTACGGCAACTATTCATGACCAAATGGTGCGCATCAAATTCTAAAAAATTGGTCGTGTATTGGAATTTAATATATTTACGTAAACTAGGTTTTTAAAAATTCAGTATAATACAATGAAAACAAAAAATCCTTCGCATCTATTTTTAGAGCTGCATACAAAAATATAACAACGAAAATAATCGTTTTGAACATCCTTGTATTTTTTAATATTAGCTTTATTTGAATGAAATGAAATTAAATAGCAAAACGAAGTTATAAGCTGAATCTTTTTAGGAGTGCTTTGTGAAAGGATTGATTTTATACACAAACCATTTGGTACCCCATTGGACATTAAAGCATATAAATTCAGTTCATAAAAATACCATATAATAAAGAAAAGTGAAACACAAGATTACGGCAACTATTCATGACCAAATGGTGCGCATCAAATTCTAAAAAATTGGTCGTGTATTGGAATTTACAATATTTATGTAAACTCGGTTTTTAAAAATTCAGTATAATACAATGAAAACAAAAAATCCTCGACATCTATTTCTAGAGCTGCATAAAAAATATAACAACGAAAATAATCGTTTTGAACATCCTTGTATTTTTTAATATTAGTTTTATTTGAATGAAATGAAATTAAATAGCAAAACGAAGTTATAAGCTGAAACTATTCAGGAGTGCTTTGTGAAAGGATTGATTTTATACACAATTCATTTGGTACCCCATTGGATTTTAAAGCATATAAATTCAGTTCATAAAAATACCATATAATAAAGAAAAGTGAAACACAAGATTACTCCAACTATTCATGACCAAATGGTGAGCATCAAATTCTAAAAAGTTGGTCGTGTATTGGAATTTAATATATTTCCGTAAACTCGATTTTTACAAATTCAGTATAATACAATGAAAACAAAAAATCCTCCGCATCTATTTCGAGAGCTGCATACAAAAATATAACAACGAAAATAATCGTTTTGAACATCCTTGTATTTTTTAATATTAGTTTTATTTGAATGAAATGAAATTAAATAGCAAAACGAAGTTATAAGCTGAAACAATTTAGGAGTGCTTTGTGAAAGGATTGATTTTATACACAAACCATTTGGTACCCCATTGGACATAAAAGCATATAAATTCAGTTAATAAAAATACCATATAATAAAGAAAAGTGAAACACAAGATTACGGCAACTATTCATGACCAAATGGTGCGCATCAAATTCTAAAAAATTGGTCGTGTATTGGAATTTACAATATTTATGTAAACTCGGTTTTTAAAAATTCAGTATAATACAATGAAAACAAAAAATCCTTCGCATCTATTTCTAGAGCTGCATAAAAAATATAACAACGAAAATAATCGTTTTGAACATCCTTGTATTTTTTAATATTAGTTTTATTTGAATGAAATGAAGTTAAATAGCAAAACGAAGTTATAAGCTGAATCTTTTTAGGAGTGCTTTGTGAAAGGATTGATTTTATACACAAACCATTTGGTACCCCATTGGACATAAAGCACATAAATTCAGTTCATAAAAATACCATATAATAAAGAAAAGTGAAACACAAGATTACTCCAACTATTCATGACCAAATGGTGAGCATCAAATTCTAAAAAGTTGGTCGTGTATTGGAATTTAATATATTTACGTAAACTCGATTTTTACAAATTCAGTATAATACAATGAAAACAAAATATCCTCCGCATCTATTTTTAGAGCTGCATAAAAAATATAACAACGAAAATAATCGTTTTGAACATCCTTGTATTTTTTAATATTAGTTTTATTTGAATGAAATGAAATTAAATAGCAAAGCGAAGTTATAGGCTGAAACTATTTAAGAGTGCTTTGTGAAAGGATTGATTTTATACACAAACCATTTGGTACCCCATTGGATTTTTAAGCATATAAATTCCGTTCATGAAAATACCATATAATAACGAGAAACGAAACACAAGATTACGGCAACTATTCATGACCAAATGGTGGGCATCAAATTCTAAAAAATTGGTCGTGTATTGGAATTTAATATATTTACGTAAACTAGGTTTTTAAAAATTCAGTATAATACAATGAAAACAAAAAATCCTTCGCATCTATTTTTAGAGCTGCATACAAAAATATAACAACGAAAATAATCGTTTTGAACATCCTTGTATTTTTTAATATTAGTTTTATTTGAATGAAATGAAATTAAATAGCAAAACGAAGTTATAAGCTGAATCTTTTTAGGAGTGCTTTGTGAAAGGATTGATTTTATACACAAACCATTTGGTACCCCATTGGACATTAAAGCATATAAATTCAGTTCATAAAAATACCATATAATAACGAGGAACGAAACACAAGATTACGGCAACTATTCATGACCAAATGGTGGTCATCAAATTCTAAAAAATTGGTCGTGTATTGGAATTTACAATATTTATGTAAACTCGGTTTTTAAAAATTCAGTATAATACAATGAAAACAAAAAATCCTCGACATCTATTTCTAGAGCTGCATAAAAAATATAACAACGAAAATAATCGTTTTGAACATCCTTGTATTTTTTAATATTAGTTTTATTTGAATGAAATGAAGTTAAATAGCAAAACGAAGTTATAAGCTGAAACAATTTAGGAGTGCTTTGTGAAAGGATTGATTTTATACACAAACCATTTGGTACCCCATTGGATTTTAAAGCATATAAATTCCGTTCATAAAAATACCATATAATAACGAGGAACGAAACACAAGATTACGGCAACTATTCATGACCAAATGGTGCGCATCAAATTCTAAAAAATTGGTCGTGTATTGGAATTTACAATATTTATGTAAACTCGGTTTTTAAAAATTCAGTATAATACAATGAAAACAAAAAATCCTCGACATCTATTTCTAGAGCTGCATAAAAAATATAACAACGAAAATAATCGTTTTGAACATCCTTGTATTTTTTAATATTAGTTTTATTTGAATGAAATGAAATTAAATAGCAAAACGAAGTTATAAGCTGAAACAATTTAGGAGTGCTTTGTGAAAGGATTGATTTTATACACAAACCATTTGGTACCCCATTGGATTTTAAAGCATATAAATTCCGTTCATAAAAATACCATATAATAACGAGGAACGAAACACAAGATTACGGCAACTATTCATGACCAAATGGTGCGCATCAAATTCTAAAAAATTGGTCGTGTATTGGAATTTACAATATTTATGTAAACTCGGTTTTTAAAAATTCAGTATAATACAATGAAAACAAAAAATCCTCGACATCTATTTCTAGAGCTGCATAAAAAATATAACAACGAAAATAATCGTTTTGAACATCCTTGTATTTTTTAATATTAGTTTTATTTGAATGAAATGAAATTAAATAGCAAAACGAAGTTATAAGCTGAAACAATTTAGGAGTGCTTTGTGAAAGGATTGATTTTATACACAAACCATTTGCTACCCCATTGGATTTTAAGGCATATAAATTCCATTCATAAAAATACCATATAATAACGAGGAACGAAACACAAGATTACTCCAACTATTCATGACCAAATGGTGGTCATCAAATTCTAAAAAATTGGTCGTGTATTGGAATTTAATATATTTACGTAAACTCGATTTTTACAAATTCAGTATAATACAATGAAAACAAAAAATCCTCCGCATCTATTTCGAGAGCTGCATAAAAAATATAACAACGAAAATAATCGTTTTGAACATCCTCGTATTTTTTAATATTAGTTTTATTTGAATGAAATGAAGTTAAATAGCAAAACGAAGTTATAAGCTGAAACAATTTAGGAGTGCTTTGTGAAAGGATTGATTTTATACACAAACCATTTGGTACCCCATTGGATTTTAAAGCATATAAATTCCGTTCATAAAAATACCATATAATAACGAGGAACGAAACACAAGATTACGGCAACTATTCATGACCAAATGGTGCGCATCAAATTCTAAAAAATTGGTCGTGTATTGGAATTTACAATATTTATGTAAACTCGGTTTTTAAAAATTCAGTATAATACAATGAAAACAAAAAATCCTCGACATCTATTTCTAGAGCTGCATAAAAAATATAACAACGAAAATAATCGTTTTGAACATCCTTGTATTTTTTAATATTAGTTTTATTTGAATGAAATGAAATTAAATAGCAAAACGAAGTTATAAGCTGAAACAATTTAGGAGTGCTTTGTGAAAGGATTGATTTTATACACAAACCATTTGCTACCCCATTGGATTTTAAGGCATATAAATTCCATTCATAAAAATACCATATAATAACGAGGAACGAAACACAAGATTACTCCAACTATTCATGACCAAATGGTGGTCATCAAATTCTAAAAAATTGGTCGTGTATTGGAATTTAATATATTTACGTAAACTCGATTTTTACAAATTCAGTATAATACAATGAAAACAAAAAATCCTTCGCATCTATTTCGAGAGCTGCATACAAAAATATAACAACGAAAATAATCGTTTTGAACATCCTTGTATTTTTTAATATTAGTTTTATTTGAATGAAATGAAATTAAATAGCAAAACGAAGTTATAAGCTGAAACAATTTAGGAGTGCTTTGTGAAAGGATTGATTTTATACACAAACCATTTGGTACCCCATTGGATTTTTAAGCATATAAATTCCGTTCATGAAAATACCATATAATAACGAGAAACGAAACACAAGATTACGGCAACTATTCATGACCAAATGGTGGGCATCAAATTCTAAAAAATTGGTCGTGTATTGGAATTTAATATATTTACGTAAACTAGGTTTTTAAAAATTCAGTATAATACAATGAAAACAAAAAATCCTTCGCATCTATTTTTAGAGCTGCATACAAAAATATAACAACGAAAATAATCGTTTTGAACATCCTTGTATTTTTTAATATTAGTTTTATTTGAATGAAATGAAATTAAATAGCAAAACGAAGTTATAAGCTGAATCTTTTTAGGAGTGCTTTGTGAAAGGATTGATTTTATACACAAACCATTTGGTACCCCATTGGACATTAAAGCATATAAATTCAGTTCATAAAAATACCATATAATAAAGAAAAGTGAAACACAAGATTACTCCAACTCTTCATGACCAAATGGTGGTCATCAAATTCTAAAAAGTTGGTCGTGTATTGGAATTTAATATATTTACGTAAACTCGATTTTTACAAATTCAGTATAATACAATGAAAACAAAAAATCCTCCGCATCTATTTCGAGAGCTGCATACAAAAATATAACAACGAAAATAATCGTTTTGAACATCCTTGTATTTTTTAATATTAGTTTTATTTGAATGAAATGAAATTAAATAGCAAAACGAAGTTATAAGCTGAAACAATTTAGGAGTGCTTTGTGAAAGGATTGATTTTATACACAAACCATTTGCTACCCCATTGGATTTTAAGGCATATAAATTCCATTCATAAAAATACCATATAATAACGAGGAACGAAACACAAGATTACTCCAACTATTCATGACCAAATGGTGGTCATCAAATTCTAAAAAATTGGTCGTGTATTGGAATTTAATATATTTACGTAAACTCGATTTTTACAAATTCAGTATAATACAATGAAAACAAAAAATCCTCCGCATCTATTTCGAGAGCTGCATACAAAAATATAACAACGAAAATAATCGTTTTGAACATCCTTGTATTTTTTAATATTAGTTTTATTTGAATGAAATGAATTTAAATAGCAAAACGAAGTTATAAGCTGAAACAATTTAGGAGTGCTTTGTGAAAGGATTGATTTTATACACAAACCATTTGGTACCCCATTGGATTTTTAAGCATATAAATTCCGTTCATGAAAATACCATATAATAACGAGAAACGAAACACAAGATTACGGCAACTATTCATGACCAAATGGTGGGCATCAAATTCTAAAAAATTGGTCGTGTATTGGAATTTAATATATTTACGTAAACTAGGTTTTTAAAAATTCAGTATAATACAATGAAAACAAAAAATCCTTCGCATCTATTTTTAGAGCTGCATACAAAAATATAACAACGAAAATAATCGTTTTGAACATCCTTGTATTTTTTAATATTAGTTTTATTTGAATGAAATGAAATTAAATAGCAAAACGAAGTTATAAGCTGAATCTTTTTAGGAGTGCTTTGTGAAAGGATTGATTTTATACACAAACCATCTGGTACCCCATTGGACATTAAAGCATATAAATTCAGTTCATAAAAATACCATATAATAAAGAAAAGTGAAACACAAGATTACGGCAACTATTCATGACCAAATGGTGCGCATCAAATTCTAAAAAATTGGTCGTGTATTGGAATTTACAATATTTATGTAAACTCGGTTTTTAAAAATTCAGTATAATACAATGAAAATAAAAAATCCTCCGCATCTATTTTTAGAGCTGCATAAAAAATATAACAACAAAATATACGTTTTGAAAATCCCTGTATTTTTTAATATTAGTTTTATTTGATTAAAATGAAATTAAATATCAAAGCGAAGTTAAAGGCTGAAACTATTTAAGAGTGCTTTGTGAATGGATTGATTTTATACACAAACCATTTGGTACCCCATTGGACTTTAAAGCATATAAATTCCGTTCATAAAAATACCCTATAATAAAGAGAAAGGAAACACAAGATTACTCCAACTATTCATGACCAAATGGTGAGCATCAAATTCTAAAAAGTTGGTCGTGTATTGGAATTTACAATATTTATGTAAACTCGGTTTTTAAAAATTCAGTATAATACAATGAAAATAAAAAATCCTCCGCATCTATTTTTAGAGCTGCATAAAAAATATAACAACGAAATATACGTTTTGAAAATCCCTGTATTTTTTAATATTAGTTTTATTTGATTAAAATGAAATTAAATATCAAAGCGAAGTTATAGGCTGAAACTATTTAAGAGTGCTTTGTGAAAGGATTGATTTTATACACAAACCATTTGGTACCCCATTGGATTTTTAAGCATATAAATTCCGTTCATGAAAATACCATATAATAACGAGGAACGAAACACAAGATTACTCCAACTATTCATGACCAAATGGTGGTCATCAAATTCTAAAAAATTGGTCGTGTATTGGAATTTAATATATTTACGTAAACTAGGTTTTTAAAAATTCAGTATAATACAATGAAAACAAAAAATCCTTCGCATCTATTTTTAGAGCTGCATACAAAAATATAACAACGAAAATAATCGTTTTGAACATCCTTGTATTTTTTAATATTAGTTTTATTTGAATGAAATGAAATTAAATAGCAAAACGAAGTTATAAGCTGAATCTTTTTAGGAGTGCTTTGTGAAAGGATTGATTTTATACACAAACCATTTGGTACCCCATTGGACATTAAAGCATATAAATTCAGTTCATAAAAATACCATATAATAAAGAAAAGTGAAACACAAGATTACTCCAACTATTCATGACCAAATGGTGAGCATCAAATTCTAAAAAGTTGGTCGTGTATTGGAATTTAATATATTTACGTAAACTCGATTTTTACAAATTCAGTATAATACAATGAAAACAAAAAATCCTCCGCATCTATTTCGAGAGCTGCATACAAAAATATAACAACGAAAATAATCGTTTTGAACATCCTTGTATTTTTTAATATTAGTTTTATTTGAATGAAATGAAATTAAATAGCAAAACGAAGTTATAAGCTGAAACAATTTAGGAGTGCTTTGTGAAAGGATTGATTTTATACACAAACCATCTGGTACCCCATTGGACATTAAAGCATATAAATTCAGTTCATAAAAATACCATATAATAAAGAAAAGTGAAACACAAGATTACGGCAACTATTCATGACCAAATGGTGCGCATCAAATTCTAAAAAATTGGTCGTGTATTGGAATTTACAATATTTATGTAAACTCGGTTTTTAAAAATTCAGTATAATACAATGAAAATAAAAAATCCTCCGCATCTATTTTTAGAGCTGCATAAAAAATATAACAACGAAATATACGTTTTGAAAATCCCTGTATTTTTTAATATTAGTTTTATTTGATTAAAATGAAATTAAATATCAAAGCGAAGTTATAGGCTGAAACTATTTAAGAGTGCTTTGTGAAAGGATTGATTTTATACACAAACCATTTGGTACCCCATTGGATTTTTAAGCATATAAATTCCGTTCATGAAAATACCATATAATAACGAGGAACGAAACACAAGATTACTCCAACTATTCATGACCAAATGGTGGTCATCAAATTCTAAAAAATTGGTCGTGTATTGGAATTTAATATATTTACGTAAACTAGGTTTTTAAAAATTCAGTATAATACAATGAAAACAAAAAATCCTTCGCATCTATTTTTAGAGCTGCATACAAAAATATAACAACGAAAATAATCGTTTTGAACATCCTTGTATTTTCTAATATTAGTTTTATTTGAATGAAATGAAATTAAATAGCAAAACGAAGTTATAAGCTGAATCTTTTTAGGAGTGCTTTGTGAAAGGATTGATTTTATACACAAACCATTTGGTACCCCATTGGACATTAAAGCATATAAATTCAGTTCATAAAAATACCATATAATAAAGAAAAGTGAAACACAAGATTACTCCAACTATTCATGACCAAATGGTGAGCATCAAATTCTAAAAAGTTGGTCGTGTATTGGAATTTAATATATTTACGTAAACTCGATTTTTACAAATTCAGTATAATACAATGAAAACAAAAAATCCTCCGCATCTATTTCGAGAGCTGCATACAAAAATATAACAACGAAAATAATCGTTTTGAACATCCTTGTATTTTTTAATATTAGTTTTATTTGAATGAAATGAAATTAAATAGCAAAACGAAGTTATAAGCTGAAACAATTTAGGAGTGCTTTGTGAAAGGATTGATTTTATACACAAACCATCTGGTACCCCATTGGACATTAAAGCATATAAATTCAGTTCATAAAAATACCATATAATAAAGAAAAGTGAAACACAAGATTACGGCAACTATTCATGACCAAATGGTGCGCATCAAATTCTAAAAAATTGGTCGTGTATTGGAATTTACAATATTTATGTAAACTCGGTTTTTAAAAATTCAGTATAATACAATGAAAACAAAAAATCCTCGGCATCTATTTCTAGAGCTGCATAAAAAATATAACAACGAAAATAATCGTTTTGAACATCCTTGTATTTTTTAATATTAGTTTTATTTGAATGAAATGAAATTAAATAGCAAAACGAAGTTATAAGCTGAATCTTTTTAGGAGTGCTTTGTGAAAGGATTGATTTTATACACAAACCATTTGGTACCCCATTGGACATAAAGCACATAAATTCCGTTCATAAAAATACCATATAATAAAGAAAAGTGAAACACAAGATTACTCCAACTATTCATGACCAAATGGTGAGCATCAAATTCTAAAAAGTTGGTCGTGTATTGGAATTTACAATATTTATGTAAACTCGGTTTTTAAAAATTCAGTATAATACAATGAAAATAAAAAATCCTCCGCATCTATTTTTAGAGCTGCATAAAAAATATAACAACAAAATATACGTTTTGAAAATCCCTGTATTTTTTAATATTAGTTTTATTTGATTAAAATGAAATTAAATAGCAGAGCGAAGTTATAAGCTGAAACAATTTAGGAGTGCTTTGTGAAAGGATTGATTTTATACACAAACCATCTGGTACCCCATTGGACATTAAAGCATATAAATTCAGTTCATAAAAATACCATATAATAAAGAAAAGTGAAACACAAGATTACGGCAACTATTCATGACCAAATGGTGCGCATCAAATTCTAAAAAATTGGTCGTGTATTGGAATTTACAATATTTATGTAAACTCGGTTTTTAAAAATTCAGTATAATACAATGAAAACAAAAAATCCTCCGCATCTATTTCGAGAGCTGCATACAAAAATATAACAACGAAAATAATCGTTTTGAACATCCTTGTATTTTTTAATATTAGTTTTATTTGAATGAAATGAAATTAAATAGCAAAACGAAGTTATAAGCTGAAACAATTTAGGAGTGCTTTGTGAAAGGATTGATTTTATACACAAACCATTTGCTACCCCATTGGATTTTAAAGCATTTAAATTCCGTTCATAAAAATACCATATAATTAAGAGCAACGAAACACAAGATTACTCCAACTCTTCATGACCAAATGGTGGTCATCAAATTCTAAAAAATTGGTCGTGTATTGGAATTTAATATATTTACGTAAACTCGATTTTTACAAATTCAGTATAATACAATGAAAACAAAAAATCCTCCGCATCTATTTCTAGAGCTGCATAAAAAATATAACAACGAAAATAATCGTTTTGAACATCCCTGTCTTTTTTAACATTAGATTTATTTGAATGAAATGAAATTAAATAGCAAAACGAAGTTATAGGCTGATACTATTTATGAGTGCTTTGTGAAAGGATTGATTTTATACACAAACCATTTGGTACCCCATTGGACATTAAAGCATATAAATTCAGTTCATAAAAATACCATATAATAAAGAAAAGTGAAACATAAGATTACTCCAACTATTCATGACCAAATGGTGAGCATCAAATTCTAAAATGTTGGTCGTGTATTGGAATTTAATATATTTACGTAAACTCGATTTTTACAAATTCAGTATAATACAATGAAAACAAAAAATCCTTCGCATCTATTTCGAGAGCTGCATACAAAAATATAACAACGAAAATAATCGTTTTGAACATCCTTGTATTTTTTAATATTAGTTTTATTTGAATGAAATGAAATTAAATAGCAAAACGAAGTTATAAGCTGAAACAATTTAGGAGTGCTTTGTGAAAGGATTGATTTTATACACAAACCATTTGGTACCCCATTGGATTTTAAAGCATATAAATTCCGTTCATGAAAATACCATATAATAACGAGGAACGAAACACAAGATTACTCCAACTATTCATGACCAAATGGTGGTCATCAAATTCTAAAAAATTGGTCGTGTATTGGAATTTAATATATTTACGTAAATTAGGTTTTTAAAAATTCAGTATAATACAATGAAAACAAAAAATCCTTCGCATCTATTTTTAGAGCTGCATACAAAAATATAACAACGAAAATAATCGTTTTGAACATCCTTGTATTTTTTAATATTAGTTTTATTTGAATGAAATGAAATTAAATAGCAAAACGAAGTTATAAGCTGAATCTTTTTAGGAGTGCTTTGTGAAAGGATTGATTTTATACACAAACCATTTGGTACCCCATTGGACATTAAAGCATATAAATTCAGTTCATAAAAATACCATATAATAAAGAAAAGTGAAACACAAGATTACGGCAACTATTCATGACCAAATGGTGCGCATCAAATTCTAAAAAATTGGTCGTGTATTGGAATTTACAATATTTATGTAAACTCGGTTTTTAAAAATTCAGTATAATACAATGAAAATAAAAAATCCTCCGCATCTATTTTTAGAGCTGCATAAAAAATATAACAACGAAATATACGTTTTGAACATCACTGTCTTTTTTAACATTAGTTTTATTTGAATGAAATGAAATTAAATAGCAAAGCGAAGTTATAGGCTGAAACTATTTAGGAGTGCTTTGTGAAAGGATTGATTTTCTACACAAACCATTTGGTACCCCATTGGACATTAAAGCATATAAATTCAGTTAATAAAAATACCATATAATAAAGAGAAACGAAACACAAGATTACGGCAACTATGCACGACCAAATGATGCAAATCAAATTTTAAAAAATTGGCCTTGTATTGGAATTTAATATATTTACGTAAACTCGGTTTTTAAAAATTCAGTATAATACAATGAAAATAAAAAATCCTTCGCATCTATTTCTAGAGCTGCATACAAAAATATGACAACGAAAATAATCGTTTTGAACATCCTTGTATTTTTAAATATTAGTTTTATTTGAATGAAATGAAATTAAATAGCAAAACGAAGTTATAAGCTGAAACTATTTAGGAGTGCTTTGTGAAAGGATTGATTTTCTACACAAACCATTTGGTACCCCATTGGACATTAAAGCATATAAATTCAGTTCATAAAAATACCATATAATAAAGAAAAGCGAAACACAAGATTACGGCAACTATTCATGACCAAATGGTGGGCATCAAATTCTTAAAAATTGGTCGTGTATTGGAATTTACAATATTTATGTAAACTCGGTTTTTAAAAATTCAGTATAATACAATGAAAACAAAAAATCCTCCGCATCTATTTTTAGAGCTGCATAAAAAATATAAAAACAAAATATACGTTTTGAAGATCCCTGTCGTTTTTAACATTAGATTTATTTGAATGACATGAAATTAAATAGCAAAACGAAGTTATAGGCTGAAACTATTTAGGAGTGCTTTGTGAAAGGATTGATTTTATACACAAACCATTTGGTACCTCATTGGACTTTAAAGCATATAAATTCAGTTCATAAAAATACCATATAAAAAAGAGAAACAAAACACAAGATTACGGCAACTATTCACGACCAAATGATGCAAATCAAATTCTAAAAAATTAGTCGTGTATTGGAATTTAATATATTTACGTAAACTCGGTTTTTAAAAATTCAGTATAATACAATGAAAATAAAAAATCCTTCGCATCTATTTCTAGAGCTGCATACAAAAATATGACAACGAAAATAATCGTTTTGAACATCCTTGTATTTTTAAATATTAGTTTTATTTGAATGAAATGAAATTAAATAGCAAAGCGAAGTTATAGGCTGAAACTATTTAGGAGTGCTTTGTGAAAGGATTGATTTTCTACACAAACCATTTGGTACCCCATTGGACATTAAAGCATATAAATTCAGTTAATAAAAATACCATATAATAAAGAGAAACGAAACACAAGATTACGGCAACTATGCACGACCAAATGATGCAAATCAAATTTTAAAAAATTGGCCTTGTATTGGAATTTAATATATTTACGTAAACTCGGTTTTTAAAAATTCAGTATAATACAATGAAAATAAAAAATCCTTCGCATCTATTTCTAGAGCTGCATACAAAAATATGACAACGAAAATAATCGTTTTGAACATCCTTGTATTTTTAAATATTAGTTTTATTTGAATGAAATGAAATTAAATAGCAAAACGAAGTTATAAGCTGAAACTATTTAGGAGTGCTTTGTGAAAGGATTGATTTTCTACACAAACCATTTGGTACCCCATTGGACATTAAAGCATATAAATTCAGTTCATAAAAATACCATATAATAAAGAAAAGCGAAACACAAGATTACGGCAACTATTCATGACCAAATGGTGGGCATCAAATTCTTAAAAATTGGTCGTGTATTGGAATTTACAATATTTATGTAAACTCGGTTTTTAAAAATTCAGTATAATACAATGAAAACAAAAAATCCTCCGCATCTATTTTTAGAGCTGCATAAAAAATATAAAAACAAAATATACGTTTTGAAGATCCCTGTCGTTTTTAACATTAGATTTATTTGAATGACATGAAATTAAATAGCAAAACGAAGTTATAAGCTGAAACTATTTAGGAGTGCTTTGTGAAAGGATTGATTTTATACACAAACCATTTGGTACCCCATTGGACATTAAAGCATATAAATTCAGTTAATAAAAATACCATATAATAAAGAGAAACGAAACACAAGATTACGGCAACTATGCACGACCAAATGATGCAAATCAAATTTTAAAAAATTGGCCTTGTATTGGAATTTAATATATTTACGTAAACTCGGTTTTTAAAAATTCAGTATAATACAATGAAAATAAAAAATCCTTCGCATCTATTTCTAGAGCTGCATACAAAAATATGACAACGAAAATAATCGTTTTGAACATCCTTGTATTTTTAAATATTAGTTTTATTTGAATGAAATGAAATTAAATAGCAAAACGAAGTTATAAGCTGAAACTATTTAGGAGTGCTTTGTGAAAGGATTGATTTTCTACACAAACCATTTGGTACCCCATTGGACATTAAAGCATATAAATTCAGTTCATAAAAATACCATATAATAAAGAAAAGCGAAACACAAGATTACGGCAACTATTCATGACCAAATGGTGGGCATCAAATTCTTAAAAATTGGTCGTGTATTGGAATTTACAATATTTATGTAAACTCGGTTTTTAAAAATTCAGTATAATACAATGAAAACAAAAAATCCTCCGCATCTATTTTTAGAGCTGCATAAAAAATATAAAAACAAAATATACGTTTTGAAGATCCCTGTCGTTTTTAACATTAGATTTATTTGAATGACATGAAATTAAATAGCAAAACGAAGTTATAGGCTGAAACTATTTAGGAGTGCTTTGTGAAAGGATTGATTTTATACACAAACCATTTGGTACCTCATTGGACTTTAAAGCATATAAATTCAGTTCATAAAAATACCATATAAAAAAGAGAAACAAAACACAAGATTACGGCAACTATTCACGACCAAATGATGCAAATCAAATTCTAAAAAATTAGTCGTGTATTGGAATTTAATATATTTACGTAAACTCGGTTTTTAAAAATTCAGTATAATACAATGAAAATAAAAAATCCTTCGCATCTATTTCTAGAGCTGCATACAAAAATATAACAACGAAAATAATCGTTTTGAACATCCTTTTTTTTTTAATATTAGTTTTATTTGAATGAAATGAAATTAAATAGCAAAACGAAGTTATAAGCTGAAACTATTTAGGAGTGCTTTGTGAAAGGATTGATTTTATACACAATTCATTTGGTACCCCATTGGACATTAAAGCATATAAATTCAGTTAATAAAAATACCATATAATAAAGAAAAGTGAAACACAAGATTACGGCAACTATTCATGACCAAATGGTGCGCATCAAATTCTAAAAAGTTGGTCGTGTATTGGAATTTAATATATTTACGTAAACTCGATTTTTACAAATTCAGTATAATACAATGAAAACAAAAAATCCTTCGCATCTATTTCGAGAGCTGCATACAAAAATATAACAACGAAAATAATCGTTTTGAACATCCTTGTATTTTTTAATATTAGTTTTATTTGAATGAAATGAAGTTAAATAGCAAAACGAAGTTATAAGCTGAAACTATTTAGGAGTGCTTTGTGAAAGGATTGATTTTATACACAAACCATTTGGTACCCCATTGGACATTAAAGCATATAAATTCAGTTCATAAAAATACCATATAATAAAGAAAAGTGAAACACAAGATTACTCCAACTATTCATGACCAAATGGTGAGCATCAAATTCTAAAAAGTTGGTCGTGTATTGGAATTTAGTATATTTACGTAAACTCGGTTTTTAAAAATTCAGTATAATACAATGAAAACAAAAAATCCTCCGCATCTATTTTTAGAGCTGCATAAAAAATATAAAAACAAAATATACGTTTTGAACATCCCTGTCTTTTTTAACATTAGATTTATTTGAATGAAATGAAATTAAATAGCAAAACGAAGTTATAGGCTGAAACTATTTAGGAGTGCTTTGTGAAAGGATTGATTTTATACACAAACCATTTGGTACCCCATTGGACATTAAAGCATATAAATTCAGTTCATAAAAATACCATATAATAAAGAAAAGTGAAACATAAGATTACTCCAACTATTCATGACCAAATGGTGCGCATCAAATTCTAAAAAGTTGGTCGTGTATTGGAATTTAATATATTTACGTAAACTCGATTTTTACAAATTCAGTATAATACAATGAAAACAAAAAATCCTCCGCATCTATTTCGAGAGCTGCATACAAAAATATAACAACGAAAATAATCGTTTTGAACATCCTTGTATTTTTTAATATTAGTTTTATTTGAATGAAATGAAATTAAATATCAAAGCGAAGTTATAGGCTGAAACTATTTAAGAGTGCTTTGTGAAAGGATTGATTTTATACACAAACCATTTGGTACCCCATTGGACTTTAAAGCATATAAATTCCGTTCATAAAAATACCCTATAATAAAGAGAAACGAAACACAAGATTACTCCAACTATTCATGACCAAATGGTGGTCATCAAATTCTAAAAAATTGGTCGTGTATTGGAATTTAATATATTTACGTAAACTCGATTTTTACAAATTCAGTATAATACAATGAAAACAAAAAATCCTCCGCATCTATTTCTAGAGCTGCATACAAAAATATAACAACGAAAATAATCGTTTTGAACATCCTTTTTTTTTAAATATTAGTTTTATTTGAATGAAATGAAATTAAATAGCAAAACGAAGTTATAAGCTGAAACTATTTAGGAGTGCTTTGTGAAAGGATTGATTTTATACACAAACCATTTGGTACCCCATTGGACTTTAAAGCATATAAATTCAGTTCATAAAAATACCATATAATAAAGAAAAGCGAAACACAAGATTACGGCAACTATTCATGACCAAATGGGGGGCATCAAATTCTAAAAAATTGGTGGTGTATTGGAATTTAGTATATTTACGTAAACTCGGTTTTTAAAAATTCAGTATAATACAATGAAAACAAAAAATCCTCCGCATCTATTTTTAGAGCTGCATAAAAAATATAAAAACAAAATATACGTTTTGAACATCCCTGTCTTTTTTAACATTAGATTTATTTGAATGAAATGAAATTAAATAGCAAAACGAAGTTATAGGCTGAAACTATTTAGGAGTGCTTTGTGAAAGGATTTATTTTATACACAATTCATTTGGTACCCCATTGGACTTTAAAGCATATAAATTCAGTTCATAAAAATACCATATAATAAAGACAAGCGAAACACAAGATTACGGCAACTATTCATGACCAAATGGTGGGCATCAAATTCTAAAAAATTGCTTGTGTATTGGGATTTAGTATATTTACGTAAACTCGGTTTTTAAAAATTCAGTATAATACAATGAAAACAAAAAATCCTCCGCATCTATTTCTAGAGCTGCATACAAAAATATAACAACGAAAATAATCGTTTTGAACATCCTTGTATTTTTTAATATTAGTTTTATTTGAATGAAATGAAGTTAAAAAGCAAAACGAAGTTATAAGCTGAAACAATTTAGGAGTGCTTTGTGAAAGGATTGATTTTATACACAAACCATTTGGTACCCCACTGGATTTTAAAGCATATAAATTCCGTTCATAAAAATACCATATAATAACGAGGAACGAAACACAAGATTACGGCAACTATTCATGACCAAATGGTGCGCATCAAATTCTAAAAAATTGGTCGTGTATTGGAATT
Organism: Anthrax anthrax; assembly: GCA_963971155.1. Lineage (NCBI taxonomy): Eukaryota > Metazoa > Arthropoda > Insecta > Diptera > Bombyliidae > Anthrax > Anthrax anthrax. The sequence goes on from OZ020122.1 coordinate 2,213,306, forward strand.
TACAATATTTATGTGAACTCGGTTTTTAAAAATTCAGTATAATACAATGAAAACAAAAAATCCTCGGCATCTATTTCTAGAGCTGCATAAAAAATATAACAACGAAAATAATCGTTTTGAACATCCTTGTATTTTTTAATATTAGTTTTATTTGAATGAAATGAAATTAAATAGCAAAACGAAGTTTTAAGCTGAAACAATTTAGGAGTGCTTTGTGAAAGGATTGATTTTATACACAAACCATTTGCTACCCCATTGGATTTTAAAGCATATAAATTCCGTTCATAAAAATACCATATAATAACGAGGAACGAAACACAAGAGTACTCCAACTATTCATGACCAAATGGTGGTCATCAAATTCTAAAAAATTGGTCGTGTATTGGAATTTAATATATTTACGTAAACTCGATTTTTACAAGTTCAGTATAATACAATGAAAACAAAAAATCCTCCGCATCTATTTCGAGAGCTGCATACAAAAATATAACAACGAAAATAATCGTTTTGAACATCCTTGTATTTTTTAATATTAGTTTTATTTGAATGAAATGAAGTTAAATAGCAAAACGAAGTTATAAGCTGAAACAATTTAGGAGTGCTTTGTGAAAGGATTGATTTTATACACAAACCATTTGGTACCCCATTGGACATTAAAGCATATAAATTCAGTTCATAAAAATACCATATAATAAAGAAAAGTGAAACACAAGATTACTCCAACTATTCATGACCAAATGGTGAGCATCAAATTCTAAAAAGTTGGTCGTGTATTGGAATTTAATATATTTACGTAAACTCGATTTTTACAAATTCAGTATAATACAATGAAAACAAAAAATCCTCCGCATCTATTTCGAGAGCTGCATACAAAAATATAACAACGAAAATAATCGTTTTGAACATCCTTGTATTTTTTAATATTAGTTTTATTTGAATGAAATGAAATTAAATAGCAAAACGAAGTTATAAGCTGAAACAATTTAGGAGTGCTTTGTGAAAGGATTGATTTTATACACAAACCATTTGGTACCCCATTGGATTTTAAAGCATATAAATTCCGTTCATGAAAATACCATATAATAACGAGGAACGAAACACAAGATTACGGCAACTATTCATGACCAAATGGTGGTCATCAAATTCTAATAAATTGGTCGTGTATTGGAATTTAATATATTTACGTAAACTCGATTTTTACAAATTCAGTATAATACAATGAAAACAAAAAATCCTCCGCATCTATTTCGAGAGCTGCATACAAAAATATAACAACGAAAATAATCGTTTTGAACATCCTTGTATTTTTTAATATTAGTTTTAATTGAATGAAATGAAGTTAAATAGCAAAACGAAGTTATAAGCTGAAACAATTTAGGAGTGCTTTGTGAAAGGATTGATTTTATACACAAACCATTTGGTACCCCATTGGATTTTAAAGCATATAAATTCCGTTCATAAAAATACCATATAATAACGAGGAACGAAACACAAGATTACGGCAACTATTCATGACCAAATGGTGGTCATCAAATTCTAAAAAATTGGTCGTGTATTGGAATTTAATATATTTACGTAAACTCGATTTTTACAAATTCAGTATAATACAATGAAAACAAAAAATCCTCCGCATCTATTTCGAGAGCTGCATACAAAAATATAACATCGAAAATAATCGTTTTGAACATCCTTGTATTTTTTAATATTAGTTTTATTTGAATGAAATGAAATTAAATAGCAAAACGAAGTTATAAGCTGAAACAATTTAGGAGTGCTTTGTGAAAGGATTGATTTTATACACAAACCATTTGCTACCCCATTGGATTTTAAAGCATTTAAATTCCGTTCATAAAAATACCATATAATACCGAGGAACGAAACACAAGATTACTCCAACTATTCATGACCAAATGGTGGTCATCAAATTCTAAAAAATTGGTCGTGTATTGGAATTTAATATATTTACGTAAACTCGATTTTTACAAATTCAGTATAATACAATGAAAACAAAAAATCCTCCGCATCTATTTCGAGAGCTGCATACAAAAATATAACAACGAAAATAATCGTTTTGAACATCCTTGTATTTTTTAATATTAGTTTTATTTGAATGAAATGAAATTAAATAGCAAAACGAAGTTATAAGCTGAAACAATTTAGGAGTGCTTTGTGAAAGGATTGATTTTATACACAAACCATTTGGTACCCCATTGGATTTTAAAGCATATAAATTCCGTTCATGAAAATACCATATAATAACGAGGAACGAAACACAAGATTACGGCAACTATTCATGATCAAATGGTGCGCATCAAATTCTAAAAAATTGGTCGTGTATTGGAATTTAATATATTTACGTAAACTAGGTTTTTAAAAATTCAGTATAATACAATGAAAACAAAAAATCCTTCGCATCTATTTTTAGAGCTGCATACAAAAATATAACAACGAAAATAATCGTTTTGAACATCCTTGTATTTTTTAATATTAGCTTTATTTGAATGAAATGAAATTAAATAGCAAAACGAAGTTATAAGCTGAATCTTTTTAGGAGTGCTTTGTGAAAGGATTGATTTTATACACAAACCATTTGGTACCCCATTGGACATTAAAGCATATAAATTCAGTTCATAAAAATACCATATAATAAAGAAAAGTGAAACACAAGATTACGGCAACTATTCATGACCAAATGGTGCGCATCAAATTCTAAAAAATTGGTCGTGTATTGGAATTTACAATATTTATGTAAACTCGGTTTTTAAAAATTCAGTATAATACAATGAAAACAAAAAATCCTCGACATCTATTTCTAGAGCTGCATAAAAAATATAACAACGAAAATAATCGTTTTGAACATCCTTGTATTTTTTAATATTAGTTTTATTTGAATGAAATGAAATTAAATAGCAAAACGAAGTTATAAGCTGAAACTATTCAGGAGTGCTTTGTGAAAGGATTGATTTTATACACAATTCATTTGGTACCCCATTGGATTTTAAAGCATATAAATTCAGTTCATAAAAATACCATATAATAAAGAAAAGTGAAACACAAGATTACTCCAACTATTCATGACCAAATGGTGAGCATCAAATTCTAAAAAGTTGGTCGTGTATTGGAATTTAATATATTTCCGTAAACTCGATTTTTACAAATTCAGTATAATACAATGAAAACAAAAAATCCTCCGCATCTATTTCGAGAGCTGCATACAAAAATATAACAACGAAAATAATCGTTTTGAACATCCTTGTATTTTTTAATATTAGTTTTATTTGAATGAAATGAAATTAAATAGCAAAACGAAGTTATAAGCTGAAACAATTTAGGAGTGCTTTGTGAAAGGATTGATTTTATACACAAACCATTTGGTACCCCATTGGACATAAAAGCATATAAATTCAGTTAATAAAAATACCATATAATAAAGAAAAGTGAAACACAAGATTACGGCAACTATTCATGACCAAATGGTGCGCATCAAATTCTAAAAAATTGGTCGTGTATTGGAATTTACAATATTTATGTAAACTCGGTTTTTAAAAATTCAGTATAATACAATGAAAACAAAAAATCCTTCGCATCTATTTCTAGAGCTGCATAAAAAATATAACAACGAAAATAATCGTTTTGAACATCCTTGTATTTTTTAATATTAGTTTTATTTGAATGAAATGAAATTAAATAGCAAAACGAAGTTATAAGCTGAATCTTTTTAGGAGTGCTTTGTGAAAGGATTGATTTTATACACAAACCATTTGGTACCCCATTGGACATAAAGCACATAAATTCAGTTCATAAAAATACCATATAATAAAGAAAAGTGAAACACAAGATTACTCCAACTATTCATGACCAAATGGTGAGCATCAAATTCTAAAAAGTTGGTCGTGTATTGGAATTTAATATATTTACGTAAACTCGATTTTTACAAATTCAGTATAATACAATGAAAACAAAATATCCTCCGCATCTATTTCGAGAGCTGCATACAAAAATATAACAACGAAAATAATCGTTTTGAACATCCTTGTATTTTTTAATATTAGTTTTATTTGAATGAAATGAAATTAAATAGCAAAACGAAGTTATAAGCTGAAACAATTTAGGAGTGCTTTGTGAAAGGATTGATTTTATACACAAACCATTTGGTACCCCATTGGATTTTAAAACATATAAATTCCGTTCATGAAAATACCATATAATAACGAGGAACGAAACACAAGATTACGGCAACTATTCATGACCAAATGGTGGTCATCAAATTCTAAAAAATTGGTCGTGTATTGGAATTTAATATACTTATTTACGTAAACTCGATTTTTACAAATTCAGTATAATACAATGAAAACAAAAAATCCTCCGCATCTATTTCGAGAGCTGCATACAAAAATATAACAACGAAAATAATCGTTTTGAACATCCTTGTATTTTTTAATATTAGTTTTATTTGAATGAAATGAAATTAAATAGCAAAACGAAGTTATAAGCTGAAACAATTTAGGAGTGCTTTGTGAAAGGATTGATTTTATACACAAACCATTTGGTACCCCATTGGATTTTAAAGCATATAAATTCCGTTCATAAAAATACCATATAATAACGAGGAACGAAACACAAGATTACGGCAACTATTCATGACCAAATGGTGCGCATCAAATTCTAAAAAATTGGTCGTGTATTGGAATTTACAATAATTATGTAAACTCGGTTTTTAAAAATTCAGTATAATACAATGAAAACAAAAAATCCTCGACATCTATTTCTAGAGCTGCATAAAAAATATAACAACGAAAATAATCGTTTTGAACATCCTTGTATTTTTTAATATTAGTTTTATTTGAATGAAATGAAATTAAATAGCAAAACGAAGTTATAAGCTGAAACAATTTAGGAGTGCTTTGTGAAAGGATTGATTTTATACACAAACCATTTGCTACCCCATTGGATTTTAAAGCATATAAATTCCATTCATAAAAATACCATATAATAACGAGGAACGAAACACAAGATTACGGCAACTATTCATGACCAAATGGTGGTCATCAAATTCTAAAAAATTGGTCGTGTATTGGAATTTAATATATTTACGTAAACTCGATTTTTACAAATTCAGTATAATACAATGAAAACAAAAAATCCTCCGCATCTATTTCGAGAGCTGCATACAAAAATATAACAACGAAAATAATCGTTTTGAACATCCTTGTATTTTTTAATATTAGTTTTATTTGAATGAAATGAAATTAAATAGCAAAACGAAGTTATAAGCTGAAACAATTTAGGAGTGCTTTGTGAAAGGATTGATTTTATACACAAACCATTTGCTACCCCATTGTATTTTAAAGCATATAAATTCCATTCATAAAAATACCATATAATAACGAGGAACGAAACACAAGATTACTCCAACTATTCATGACCAAATGGTGGTCATCAAATTCTAAAAAATTGGTCGTGTATTGGAATTTAATATATTTACGTAAACTCGATTTTTACAAATTCAGTATAATACAATGAAAACAAAAAATCCTCCGCATCTATTTCGAGAGCTGCATACAAAAATATAACAACGAAAATAATCGTTTTGAACATCCTTGTATTTTTTAATATTAGTTTTATTTGAATGAAATGAAATTAAATAGCAAAACGAAGTTATAAGCTGAAACAATTTAGGAGTGCTTTGTGAAAGGATTGATTTTATACACAAACCATTTGGTACCCCATTGGACATTAAAGCATATAAATTCAGTTCATAAAAATACCATATAATAAAGAAAAGTGAAACACAAGATTACTCCAACTATTCATGACCAAATGGTGGGCATCAAATTCTAAAAAGTTGGTCGTGTATTGGAATTTAATATATTTACGTAAACTCGATTTTTACAAATTCAGTATAATACAATGAAAACAAAAAATCCTCCGCATCTATTTCGAGAGCTGCATACAAAAATATAACAACGAAAATAATCGTTTTGAACATCCTTGTATTTTTTAATATTAGTTTTATTTGAATGAAATGAAATTAAATAGCAAAACGAAGTTATAAGCTGAAACAATTTAGGAGTGCTTTGTGAAAGGATTGATTTTATACACAAACCATTTGGTACCCCATTGGATTTTAAAGCATATAAATTCCGTTCATGAAAATACCATATAATAACGAGGAACGAAACACAAGATTACGGCAACTATTCATGACCAAATGGTGGTCATCAAATTCTAATAAATTGGTCGTGTATTGGAATTTAATATATTTACGTAAACTCGATTTTTACAAATTCAGTATAATACAATGAAAACAAAAAATCCTCCGCATCTATTTCGAGAGCTGCATACAAAAATATAACAACGAAAATAATCGTTTTGAACATCCTTGTATTTTTTAATATTAGTTTTAATTGAATGAAATGAAGTTAAATAGCAAACGAAGTTATAAGCTGAAACAATTTAGGAGTGCTTTCTGAAAGGATTGATTTTATACACAAACCATTTGGTACCCCATTGGATTTTAAAGCATATAAATTCCGTTCATAAAAATACCATATAATAACGAGGAACGAAACACAAGATTACGGCAACTATTCATGACCAAATGGTGGTCATCAAATTCTAAAAAATTGGTCGTGTATTGGAATTTAATATATTTACGTAAACTCGATTTTTACAAATTCAGTATAATACAATGAAAACAAAAAATCCTCCGCATCTATTTCGAGAGCTGCATACAAAAATATAACAACGAAAATAATCGTTTTGAACATCCTTGTATTTTTTAATATTAGTTTTATTTGAATGAAATGAAATTAAATAGCAAAACGAAGTTATAAGCTGAAACAATTTAGGAGTGCTTTGTGAAAGGATTGATTTTATACACAAACCATTTGCTACCCCATTGGATTTTAAAGCATTTAAATTCCGTTCATAAAAATACCATATAATACCGAGGAACGAAACACAAGATTACTCCAACTATTCATGACCAAATGGTGGTCATCAAATTCTAAAAAATTGGTCGTGTATTGGAATTTAATATATTTACGTAAACTCGATTTTTATAAATTCAGTATAATACAATGAAAACAAAAAATCCTCCGCATCTATTTCGAGAGCTGCATACAAAAATATAACAACGAAAATAATCGTTTTGAACATCCTTGTATTTTTTAATATTAGTTTTATTTGAATGAAATGAAATTAAATAGCAAAACGAAGTTATAAGCTGAAACAATTTAGGAGTGCTTTGTGAAAGGATTGATTTTATACACAAACCATTTGGTACCCCATTGGATTTTAAAGCATATAAATTCCGTTCATGAAAATACCATATAATAACGAGGAACGAAACACAAGATTACTCCAACTATTCATGACCAAATGGTGGGCATCAAATTCTAAAAAATTGGTCGTGTATTGGAATTTAATATATTTACGTAAACTAGGTTTTTAAAAATTCAGTATAATACAATGAAAACAAAAAATCCTTCGCATCTATTTTTAGAGCTGCATACAAAAATATAACAACGAAAATAATCGTTTTGAACATCCTTGTATTTTTTAATATTAGCTTTATTTGAATGAAATGAAATTAAATAGCAAAACGAAGTTATAAGCTGAATCTTTTTAGGAGTGCTTTGTGAAAGGATTGATTTTATACACAAACCATTTGGTACCCCATTGGACATTAAAGCATATAAATTCAGTTCATAAAAATACCATATAATAAAGAAAAGTGAAACACAAGATTACGGCAACTATTCATGACCAAATGGTGCGCATCAAATTCTAAAAAATTGGTCGTGTATTGGAATTTACAATATTTATGTAAACTCGGTTTTTAAAAATTCAGTATAATACAATGAAAACAAAAAATCCTCGACATCTATTTCTAGAGCTGCATAAAAAATATAACAACGAAAATAATCGTTTTGAACATCCTTGTATTTTTTAATATTAGTTTTATTTGAATGAAATGAAATTAAATAGCAAAACGAAGTTATAAGCTGAAACTATTCAGGAGTGCTTTGTGAAAGGATTGATTTTATACACAATTCATTTGGTACCCCATTGGATTTTAAAGCATATAAATTCAGTTCATAAAAATACCATATAATAAAGAAAAGTGAAACACAAGATTACTCCAACTATTCATGACCAAATGGTGAGCATCAAATTCTAAAAAGTTGGTCGTGTATTGGAATTTAATATATTTCCGTAAACTCGATTTTTACAAATTCAGTATAATACAATGAAAACAAAAAATCCTCCGCATCTATTTCGAGAGCTGCATACAAAAATATAACAACGAAAATAATCGTTTTGAACATCCTTGTATTTTTTAATATTAGTTTTATTTGAATGAAATGAAATTAAATAGCAAAACGAAGTTATAAGCTGAAACAATTTAGGAGTGCTTTGTGAAAGGATTGATTTTATACACAAACCATTTGGTACCCCATTGGACATAAAAGCATATAAATTCAGTTAATAAAAATACCATATAATAAAGAAAAGTGAAACACAAGATTACGGCAACTATTCATGACCAAATGGTGCGCATCAAATTCTAAAAAATTGGTCGTGTATTGGAATTTACAATATTTATGTAAACTCGGTTTTTAAAAATTCAGTATAATACAATGAAAACAAAAAATCCTTCGCATCTATTTCTAGAGCTGCATAAAAAATATAACAACGAAAATAATCGTTTTGAACATCCTTGTATTTTTTAATATTAGTTTTATTTGAATGAAATGAAATTAAATAGCAAAACGAAGTTATAAGCTGAATCTTTTTAGGAGTGCTTTGTGAAAGGATTGATTTTATACACAAACCATTTGGTACCCCATTGGACATAAAGCACATAAATTCAGTTCATAAAAATACCATATAATAAAGAAAAGTGAAACACAAGATTACTCCAACTATTCATGACCAAATGGTGAGCATCAAATTCTAAAAAGTTGGTCGTGTATTGGAATTTAATATATTTACGTAAACTCGATTTTTACAAATTCAGTATAATACAATGAAAACAAAAAATCCTCCGCATCTATTTCGAGAGCTGCATACAAAAATATAACAACGAAAATAATCGTTTTGAACATCCTTGTATTTTTTAATATTAGTTTTATTTGAATGAAATGAAATTAAATAGCAAAACGAAGTTATAAGCTGAAACAATTTAGGAGTGCTTTGTGAAAGGATTGATTTTATACACAAACCATTTGGTACCCCATTGGATTTTAAAGCATATAAATTCCGTTCATGAAAATACCATATAATAACGAGGAACGAAACACAAGATTACGGCAACTATTCATGACCAAATGGTGGTCATCAAATTCTAAAAAATTGGTCGTGTATTGGAATTAAATATACTTATTTACGTAAACTCGATTTTTACAAATTCAGTATAATACAATGAAAACAAAAAATCCTCCGCATCTATTTCGAGAGCTGCATACAAAAATATAACAACGAAAATAATCGTTTTGAACATCCTTGTATTTTTTAATATTAGTTTTATTTGAATGAAATGAAGTTAAATAGCAAAACGAAGTTATAAGCTGAAACAATTTAGGAGTGCTTTGTGAAAGGATTGATTTTATACACAAACCATTTGGTACCCCATTGGATTTTAAAGCATATAAATTCCGTTCATAAAAATACCATATAATAACGAGGAACGAAACACAAGATTACGGCAACTATTCATGACCAAATGGTGCGCATCAAATTCTAAAAAATTGGTCGTGTATTGGAATTTACAATATTTATGTAAACTCGGTTTTTAAAAATTCAGTATAATACAATGAAAACAAAAAATCCTCGACATCTATTTCTAGAGCTGCATAAAAAATATAACAACGAAAATAATCGTTTTGAACATCCTTGTATTTTTTAATATTAGTTTTATTTGAATGAAATGAAATTAAATAGCAAAACGAAGTTATAAGCTGAAACAATTTAGGAGTGCTTTGTGAAAGGATTGATTTTATACACAAACCATTTGGTACCCCATTGGATTTTTAAGCATATAAATTCCGTTCATGAAAATACCATATAATAACGAGGAACGAAACACAAGATTACTCCAACTATTCATGACCAAATGGTGGTCATCAAATTCTAAAAAATTGGTCGTGTATTGGAATTTAATATATTTACGTAAACTAGGTTTTTAAAAATTCAGTATAATACAATGAAAACAAAAAATCCTCCGCATCTATTTCGAGAGCTGCATACAAAAATATAACAACGAAAATAATCGTTTTGAACATCCTTGTATTTTTTAATATTAGTTTTATTTGAATGAAATGAAATTAAATAGCAAAACGAAGTTATAAGCTGAATCTTTTTAGGAGTGCTTTGTGAAAGGATTGATTTTATACACAAACCATTTGGTACCCCATTGGACATTAAAGCATATAAATTCAGTTCATAAAAATACCATATAATAATGAAAAGTGAAACACAAGATTACGGCAACTATGCACGACCAAATGATGCAAATCAAATTTTAAAAAATTGGCCTTGTATTGGAATTTACAATATTTATGTAAACTCGGTTTTTAAAAATTCAGTATAATACAATGAAAATAAAAAATCCTCCGCATCTATTTTTAGAGCTGCATAAAAAATATAACAACAAAATATACGTTTTGAAAATCCCTGTATTTTTTAATATTAGTTTTATTTGATTAAAATGAAATTAAATATCAAAGCGAAGTTATAGGCTGAAACTATTTAAGAGTGCTTTGTGAAAGGATTGATTTTATACACAAACCATTTGGTACCCCATTGGACTTTAAAGCATATAAATTCCGTTCATAAAAATACCCTATAATAAAGAGAAACGAAACACAAGATTACTCCAACTATTCATGACCAAATGGTGAGCATCAAATTCTAAAAAATTGGCCTTGTATTGGAATTAAATATATATTTACGTAAACTCGGTTTTTAAAAATTCAGTATAATACAATGAAAATAAAAAATCCTCCGCATCTATTTTTAGAGCTGCATAAAAAATATAACAACAAAATATACGTTTTGAAAATCCCTGTATTTTTTAATATTAGTTTTATTTGATTAAAATGAAATTAAATATCAAAGCGAAGTTATAGGCTGAAACTATTTAAGAGTGCTTTGTGAAAGGATTGATTTTATACACAAACCATTTGGTACCCCATTGGATTTTTAAGCATATAAATTCCGTTCATGAAAATACCATATAATAACGAGGAACGAAACACAAGATTACTCCAACTATTCATGACCAAATGGTGGTCATCAAATTCTAAAAAATTGGTCGTGTATTGGAATTTAATATATTTACGTAAACTAGGTTTTTAAAAATTCAGTATAATACAATGAAAACAAAAAATCCTTCGCATCTATTTTTAGAGCTGCATACAAAAATATAACAACGAAAATAATCGTTTTGAACATCCTTGTATTTTTTAATATTAGTTTTATTTGAATGAAATGAAATTAAATAGCAAAACGAAGTTATAAGCTGAATCTTTTTAGGAGTGCTTTGTGAAAGGATTGATTTTATACACAAACCATTTGGTACCCCATTGGACATTAAAGCATATAAATTCAGTTCATAAAAATACCATATAATAAAGAAAAGTGAAACACAAGATTACTCCAACTATTCATGACCAAATGGTGAGCATCAAATTCTAAAAAGTTGGTCGTGTATTGGAATTTAATATATTTACGTAAACTCGATTTTTACAAATTCAGTATAATACAATGAAAACAAAAAATCCTCCGCATCTATTTCGAGAGCTGCATACAAAAATATAACAACGAAAATAATCGTTTTGAACATCCTTGTATTTTTTAATATTAGTTTTATTTGAATGAAATGAAATTAAATAGCAAAACGAAGTTATAAGCTGAAACAATTTAGGAGTGCTTTGTGAAAGGATTGATTTTATACACAAACCATCTGGTACCCCATTGGACATTAAAGCATATAAATTCAGTTCATAAAAATACCATATAATAAAGAAAAGTGAAACACAAGATTACGGCAACTATTCATGACCAAATGGTGCGCATCAAATTCTAAAAAATTGGTCGTGTATTGGAATTTACAATATTTATGTAAACTCGGTTTTTAAAAATTCAGTATAATACAATGAAAATAAAAAATCCTCCGCATCTATTTTTAGAGCTGCATAAAAAATATAACAACAAAATATACGTTTTGAAAATCCCTGTATTTTTTAATATTAGTTTTATTTGATTAAAATGAAATTAAATATCAAAGCGAAGTTATAGGCTGAAACTATTTAAGAGTGCTTTGTGAAAGGATTGATTTTATACACAAACCATTTGGTACCCCATTGGATTTTTAAGCATATAAATTCCGTTCATGAAAATACCATATAATAACGAGGAACGAAACACAAGATTACTCCAACTATTCATGACCAAATGGTGGTCATCAAATTCTAAAAAATTGGTCGTGTATTGGAATTTAATATATTTACGTAAACTAGGTTTTTAAAAATTCAGTATAATACAATGAAAACAAAAAATCCTTCGCATCTATTTTTAGAGCTGCATACAAAAATATAACAACGAAAATAATCGTTTTGAACATCCTTGTATTTTTTAATATTAGTTTTATTTGAATGAAATGAAATTAAATAGCAAAACGAAGTTATAAGCTGAATCTTTTTAGGAGTGCTTTGTGAAAGGATTGATTTTATACACAAACCATTTGGTACCCCATTGGACATTAAAGCATATAAATTCAGTTCATAAAAATACCATATAATAAAGAAAAGTGAAACACAAGATTACTCCAACTATTCATGACCAAATGGTGAGCATCAAATTCTAAAAAGTTGGTCGTGTATTGGAATTTAATATATTTACGTAAACTCGATTTTTACAAATTCAGTATAATACAATGAAAACAAAAAATCCTCCGCATCTATTTCGAGAGCTGCATACAAAAATATAACAACGAAAATAATCGTTTTGAACATCCTTGTATTTTTTAATATTAGTTTTATTTGAATGAAATGAAATTAAATAGCAAAACGAAGTTATAAGCTGAAACAATTTAGGAGTGCTTTGTGAAAGGATTGATTTTATACACAAACCATCTGGTACCCCATTGGACATTAAAGCATATAAATTCAGTTCATAAAAATACCATATAATAAAGAAAAGTGAAACACAAGATTACGGCAACTATTCATGACCAAATGGTGCGCATCAAATTCTAAAAAATTGGTCGTGTATTGGAATTTACAATATTTATGTAAACTCGGTTTTTAAAAATTCAGTATAATACAATGAAAACAAAAAATCCTCGGCATCTATTTCTAGAGCTGCATAAAAAATATAACAACGAAAATAATCGTTTTGAACATCCTTGTATTTTTTAATATTAGTTTTATTTGAATGAAATGAAATTAAATAGCAAAACGAAGTTATAAGCTGAATCTTTTTAGGAGTGCTTTGTGAAAGGATTGATTTTATACACAAACCATTTGGTACCCCATTGGACATAAAGCACATAAATTCAGTTCATAAAAATACCATATAATAAAGAAAAGTGAAACACAAGATTACTCCAACTATTCATGACCAAATGGTGAGCATCAAATTCTAAAAAGTTGGTCGTGTATTGGAATTTACAATATTTATGTAAACTCGGTTTTTAAAAATTCAGTATAATACAATGAAAATAAAGAATCCTCCGCATCTATTTTTAGAGCTGCATAAAAAATATAACAACAAAATATACGTTTTGAAAATCCCTGTATTTTTTAATATTAGTTTTATTTGATTAAAATGAAATTAAATAGCAGAGCGAAGTTATAGGCTGAAACTATTTAGGAGTGCTTTGTGAAAGGATTGATTTTATACACAAACCATTTGGTACCCCATTGGACATTAAAGCATATAAATTCAGTTCATAAAAATACCATATAATAAAGAAAAGTGAAACACAAGATTACGGCAACTATTCATGACCAAATGGTGCGCATCAAATTCTAAAAAATTGGTCGTGTATTGGAATTTAGTATATTTACGTAAACCCGGTTTTTAGAAATTCAGTATAATACAATGAAAACAAAAAATCCTCCGCATCTATTTTTAGAGCTGCATAAAAAATATAAAAACACAATATACGTTTTGAACATCCCTGTCTTTTTTAACATTAGATTTATTTGAATGAAATGAAATTAAATAGCAAAACGAAGTTATAGGCTGATACTATTTATGAGTGCTTTGTGAAAGGATTGATTTTATACACAAACCATTTGGTACCCCATTGGACATTAAATCATATAAATTCAGTTCATAAAAATACCATATAATAAAGAAAAGTGAAACATAAGATTACTCCAACTATTCATGACCAAATGGTGAGCATCAAATTCTAAAATGTTGGTCGTGTATTGGAATTTAATATATTTACGCAAACTCGATTTTTACAAATTCAGTATAATACAATGAAAACAAAAAATCCTTCGCATCTATTTCGAGAGCTGCATACAAAAATATAACAACGAAAATAATCGTTTTGAACATCCTTGTATTTTTTAACATTAGTTTTATTTGAATGAAATGAAATTAAATAGCAAAACGAAGTTATAAGCTGAAACAATTTAGGAGTGCTTTGTGAAAGGATTGATTTTATACACAAACCATTTGGTACCCCATTGGATTTTAAAGCATATAAATTCCGTTCATGAAAATACCATATAATAACGAGGAACGAAACACAAGATTACTCCAACTATTCATGACCAAATGGTGGTCATCAAATTCTAAAAAATTGGTCGTGTATTGGAATTTAATATATTTACGTAAACTAGGTTTTTAAAAATTCAGTATAATACAATGAAAACAAAAAATCCTTCGCATCTATTTTTAGAGCTGCATACAAAAATATAACAACGAAAATAATCGTTTTGAACATCCTTGTATTTTTTAATATTAGTTTTATTTGAATGAAATGAAATTAAATAGCAAAACGAAGTTATAAGCTGAATCTTTTTAGGAGTGCTTTGTGAAAGGATTGATTTTATACACAAACCATTTGGTACCCCATTGGACATTAAAGCATATAAATTCAGTTCATAAAAATACCATATAATAAAGAAAAGTGAAACACAAGATTACGGCAACTATTCATGACCAAATGGTGCGCATCAAATTCTAAAAAATTGGTCGTGTATTGGAATTTACAATATTTATGTAAACTCGTTTTTTAAAAATTCAGTATAATACAATGAAAATAAAAAATCCTCCGCATCTATTTTTAGAGCTGCATAAAAAATATAACAACGAAATATACGTTTTGAACATCACTGTCTTTTTTAACATTAGTTTTATTTGAATGAAATGAAATTAAATAGCAAAGCGAAGTTATAGGCTGAAACTATTTAGGAGTGCTTTGTGAAAGGATTGATTTTATACACAAACCATTTGGTACCTCATTGGACTTTAAAGCATATAAATTCAGTTCATAAAAATACCATATAATAAAGAGAAACGAAACACAAGATTACTCCAACTATTCACGGCCAAATGATGCAAATCAAATTTTAAAAAATTGGCCTTGTATTGGAATTTAATATATTTACGTAAACTAGGTTTTTAAAAATTCAGTATAATACAATGAAAACAAAAAATCCTTCGCATCTATTTTTAGAGCTGCATACAAAAATATAACAACGAAAATAATCGTTTTGAACATCCTTGTATTTTTTAATATTAGTTTTATTTGAATGAAATGAAATTAAATAGCAAAACGAAGTTATAAGCTGAATCTTTTTAGGAGTGCTTTGTGAAAGGATTGATTTTATACACAAACCATTTGGTACCCCATTGGACATTAAAGCATATAAATTCAGTTCATAAAAATACCATATAATAAAGAAAAGTGAAACACAAGATTACGGCAACTATTCATGACCAAATGGTGCGCATCAAATTCTAAAAAATTGGTCGTGTATTGGAATTTACAATATTTATGTAAACTCGGTTTTTAAAAATTCAGTATAATGCAATGAAAATAAAAAATCCTCCGCATCTATTTTTAGAGCTGCATAAAAAATATAACAACGAAATATACGTTTTGAACATCACTGTCTTTTTTAACATTAGTTTTATTTGAATGAAATGAAATTAAATAGCAAAGCGAAGTTATAGGCTGAAACTATTTAGGAGTGCTTTGTGAAAGGATTGATTTTATACACAAACCATTTGGTACCTCATTGGACTTTAAAGCATATAAATTCAGTTCATAAAAATACCATATAATAAAGAGAAACGAAACACAAGATTACTCCAACTATTCACGACCAAATGATGCAAATCAAATTTTAAAAAATTGGCCTTGTATTGGAATTTAATATATTTACGTAAACTCGGTTTTTAAAAATTCAGTATAATACAATGAAAATAAAAAATCTTTCGCATCTATTTCTAGAGCTGCATACAAAAATATAACAACGAAAATAATCGTTTTGAACATCCTTTTTTTTTTTAATATTAGTTTTATTTGAATGAAATGAAATTAAATAGCAAAACGAAGTTATAAGCTGAAACTATTTAGGATTGCTTTGTGAAAGGATTGGTTTTATACACAAACCATTTGGTACCCCATTGGACTTTAAAGCATATAAATTAAGTTCATAAAAATACCATATAACAAAGAGAAACGAAACACAAGATTACGGCAACTATGCACGACCAAATGATGCAAATCAAATTTTAAAAAATTGGCCTTGTATTGGAATTTAATATATTTACGTAAACTCGGTTTTTAAAAATTCAGTATAATACAATGAAAATAAAAAATCCTTCGCATCTATTTCTAGAGCTGCATACAAAAATATGGCAACGAAAATAATCGTTTTGAACATCCTTGTATTTTTAAATATTAGTTTTATTTGAATGAAATGAAATTAAATAGCAAAACGAAGTTATAAGCTGAAACTATTTAGGAGTGCTTTGTGAAAGGATTGATTTTCTACACAAACCATTTGGTACCCCATTGGACATTAAAGCATATAAATTCAGTTAATAAAAATACCATATAATAAAGAGAAACGAAACACAAGATTACGGCAACTATGCACGACCAAATGATGCAAATCAAATTTTAAAAAATTGGCCTTGTATTGGAATTTAATATATTTACGTAAACTCGGTTTTTAAAAATTCAGTATAATACAATGAAAATAAAAAATCCTTCGCATCTATTTCTAGAGCTGCATACAAAAATATGACAACGAAAATAATCGTTTTGAACATCCTTGTATTTTTAAATATTAGTTTTATTTGAATGAAATGAAATTAAATAGCAAAACGAAGTTATAAGCTGAAACTATTTAGGAGTGCTTTGTGAAAGGATTGATTTTCTACACAAACCATTTGGTACCCCATTGGACATTAAAGCATATAAATTCAGTTCATAAAAATACCATATAATAAAGAAAAGCGAAACACAAGATTACGGCAACTATTCATGACCAAATGGTGGGCATCAAATTCTTAAAAATTGGTCGTGTATTGGAATTTACAATATTTATGTAAACTCGGTTTTTAAAAATTCAGTATAATACACTGAAAACAAAAAATTCTCCGCATCTATTTTTAGAGCTGCATAAAAAATATAAAAACAAAATATACGTTTTGAAGATCCCTGTCGTTTTTAACATTAGATTTATTTGAATGACATGAAATTAAATAGCAAAACGAAGTTATAGGCTGAAACTATTTAGGAGTGCTTTGTGAAAGGATTGATTTTATACACAAACCATTTGGTACCTCATTGGACTTTAAAGCATATAAATTCAGTTCATAAAAATACCATATAAAAAAGAGAAACAAAACACAAGATTACGGCAACTATTCACGACCAAATGATGCAAATCAAATTCTAAAAAATTAGTCGTGTATTGGAATTTAATATATTTACGTAAACTCGGTTTTTAAAAATTCAGTATAATACAATGAAAATAAAAAATCCTTCGCATCTATTTCTAGAGCTGCATACAAAAATATAACAACGAAAATAATCGTTTTGAACATCCTTTTTTTTTTAATATTAGTTTTATTTGAATGAAATGAAATTAAATAGCAAAACGAAGTTATAAGCTGAAACTATTTAGGAGTGCTTTGTGAAAGGATTGATTTTATACACAATTCATTTGGTACCCCATTGGACATTAAAGCATATAAATTCAGTTAATAAAAATACCATATAATAAAGAAAAGTGAAACACAAGATTACGGCAACTATTCATGACCAAATGGTGCGCATCAAATTCTAAAAAGTTGGTCGTGTATTGGAATTTAATATATTTACGTAAACTCGATTTTTAAAAATTCAGTATAATACAATGAAAACAAAAAATCCTTCGCATCTATTTCGAGAGCTGCAAACAAAAATATAACAACGAAAATAATCGTTTTGAACATCCTTGTATTTTTTAATATTAGTTTTATTTGAATGAAATGAAATTAAATAGCAAAACGAAGTTATAAGCTGAATCTTTTTAGGAGTGCTTTGTGAAAGGATTGATTTTATACACAAACCATTTGGTACCCCATTGGACATTAAAGCATATAAATTCAGTTCATAAAAATACCATATAATAAAGATAAGTGAAACACAAGATTACTCCAACTATTCATGACCAAATGGTGAGCATCAAATTCTAAAAAGTTGGTCGTGTATTGGAATTTAATATATTTACGTAAACTCGATTTTTACAAATTCAGTATAATACAATGAAAACAAAAAATCCTCCGCATCTATTTCGAGAGCTGCATACAAAAATATAACAACGAAAATAATCGTTTTGAACATCCTTGTATTTTTTAATATTAGTTTTATTTGAATGAAATGAAATTAAATAGCAAAACGAAGTTATAAGCTGAAACAATTTAGGAGTGCTTTGTGAAAGGATTGATTTTATACACAAACCATCTGGTACCCCATTGGACATTAAAGCATATAAATTCAGTTCATAAAAATACCATATAATAAAGAAAAGTGAAACACAAGATTACGGCAACTATTCATGACCAAATGGTGAGCATCAAAGTCTAAAAAATTGGTCGTGTATTGGAATTTAATATATTTATGTAAACTCGGTTTTTAAAAATTCAGTATAATACAATGAAAATAAAAAATCCTCCGCATCTATTTTTAGAGCTGCATAAAAAATATAACAACAAAATATACGTTTTGAAAATCCCTGTATTTTTTAATATTAATTTTATTTGATTAAAATGAAATTAAATATCAAAGCGAAGTTATAGGCTGAAACTATTTAAGAGTGCTTTGTGAAAGGATTGATTTTATACACAAACCATTTGGTACCCCATTGGACTTTAAAGCATATAAATTCCGTTCATAAAAATACCCTATAATGAAGAGAAACGAAACACAAGATTACTCCAACTATTCATGACCAAATGGTGGTCATCAAATTCTAAAAAATTGGTCGTGTATTGGAATTTAATATATTTACGTAAACTCGATTTTTACAAATTCAGTATAATACAATGAAAACAAAAAATCCTCCGCATCTATTTCGAGAGCTGCATACAAAAATATAACAACGAAAATAATCGTTTTGAACATTCTTGTATTTTTTAATATTAGTTTTATTTGAATGAAATGAAATTAAATAGCAAAACGAAGTTATAAGCTGAAACAATTTAGGAGTGCTTTGTGAAAGGATTGATTTTATACACAAACCATTTGGTACCCCATTGGACATTAAAGCATATAAATTCAGTTCATAAAAATACCATATAATGAAGAAAAGTGAAACACAAGATTACTCCAACTATTCATGACCAAATGGTGAGCATCAAATTCTAAAAAGTTGGTCGTGTATTGGAATTTAATATATTTACGTAAACTCGATTTTTACAAATTCAGTATAATACAATGAAAACAAAAAATCCTCCGCATCTATTTCGAGAGCTGCATACAAAAATATAACAACGAAAATAATCGTTTTGAACATCCTTGTATTTTTTAATATTAGTTTTATTTGAATGAAATGAAATTAAATAGCAAAACGAAGTTATAAGCTGAATCTTTTTAGGAGTGCTTTGTGAAAGGATTGATTTTATACACAAACCATTTGGTACCCCATTGGACATTAAAGCATATAAATTCAGTTCATAAAAATACCATATAATAAAGAAAAGTGAAACACAAGATTACTCCAACTATTCATGACCAAATGGTGAGCATCAAATTCTAAAAAGTTGGTCGTGTATTGGAATTTAATATATTTACGTAAACTCGATTTTTACAAATTCAGTATAATACAATGAAAACAAAAAATCCTCCGCATCTATTTCGAGAGCTGCATACAAAAATATAACAACGAAAATAATCGTTTTTAACATCCTTGTATTTTTTAATATTAGTTTTATTTGAATGAAATGAAATTAAATAGCAAAACGAAGTTATAAGCTGAAACAATTTAGGAGTGCTTTGTGAAAGGATTGATTTTATACACAAACCATCTGGTACCCCATTGGACATTAAAGCATATAAATTCAGTTCATAAAAATACCATATAATAAAGAAAAGTGAAACACAAGATTACGGCAACTATTCATGACCAAATGGTGCGCATCAAATTCTAAAAAATTGGTCGTGTATTGGAATTTACAATATTTATGTAAACTCGGTTTTTAAAAATTCAGTATAATACAATGAAAACAAAAATTCCTCGGCATCTATTTCTAGAGCTGCATAAAAAATATAACAACGAAAATAATCGTTTTGAACATCCTTGTATTTTTTAATATTAGTTTTATTTGAATGAAATGAAATTAAATAGCAAAACGAAGTTATAAGCTGAATCTTTTTAGGAGTGCTTTGTGAAAGGATTGATTTTATACACAAACCATTTGGTACCCCATTGGACATAAAGCACATAAATTCAGTTCATAAAAATACCATATAATAAAGAAAAGTGAAACACAAGATTACTCCAACTATTCATGACCAAATGGTGAGCATCAAATTCTAAAAAGTTGGTCGTGTATTGGAATTTACAATATTTATGTAAACTCGGTTTTTAAAAATTCAGTATAATACAATGAAAATAAAAAATCCTCCGCATCTATTTTTAGAGCTGCATAAAAAATATAACAACAAAATATACGTTTTGAAAATCCCTGTATTTTTTAATATTAGTTTTATTTGATTAAAATGAAATTAAATAGCAGAGCGAAGTTATAGGCTGAAACTATTTAGGAGTGCTTTGTGAAAGGATTGATTTTATACACAAACCATTTGGTACCCCATTGGACATTAAAGCATATAAATTCAGTTCATAAAAATACCATATAATAAAGAAAAGTGAAACACAAGATTACGGCAACTATTCATGACCAAATGGTGCGCATCAAATTCTAAAAAATTGGTCGTGTATTGGAATTTAGTATATTTACGTAAACCCGGTTTTTAAAAATTCAGTATAATACAATGAAAACAAAAAATCCTCCGCATCTATTTTTAGAGCTGCATAAAAAATATAAAAACAAAATATACGTTTTGAAGATCCCTGTCTTTTTTAACATTAGATTTATTTGAATGAAATGAAATTAAATAGCAAAACGAAGTTATAGGCTGATACTATTTATGAGTGCTTTGTGAAAGGATTGATTTTATACACAAACCATTTGGTACCCCATTGGACATTAAAGCATATAAATTCAGTTCATAAAAATACCATATAATAAAGAAAAGTGAAACATAAGATTACTCCAACTATTCATGACCAAATGGTGAGCATCAAATTCTAAAATGTTGGTCGTGTATTGGAATTTAATATATTTACGTAAACTCGATTTTTACAAATTCAGTATAATACAATGAAAACAAAAAATCCTTCGCATCTATTTCGAGAGCTGCATACAAAAATATAACAACGAAAATAATCGTTTTGAACATCCTTGTATTTTTTAATATTAGTTTTATTTGAATGAAATGAAATTAAATAGCAAAACGAAGTTATAAGCTGAAACAATTTAGGAGTGCTTTGTGAAAGGATTGATTTTATACACAAACCATTTGGTACCCCATTGGATTTTAAAGCATATAAATTCCGTTCATGAAAATACCATATAATAACGAGGAACGAAACACAAGATTACTCCAACTATTCATGACCAAATGGTGGTCATCAAATTCTAAAAAATTGGTCGTGTATTGGAATTTAATATATTTACGTAAACTAGGTTTTTAAAAATTCAGTATAATACAATGAAAACAAAAAATCCTTCGCATCTATTTTTAGAGCTGCATACAAAAATATAACAACGAAAATAATCGTTTTGAACATCCTTGTATTTTTTAATATTAGTTTTATTTGAATGAAATGAAATTAAATAGCAAAACGAAGTTATAGGCTGAAACTATTTAGGAGTGCTTTGTGAAAGGATTGATTTTATACACAAACCATTTGGTACCCCATTGGACATTAAAGCATATAAATTCAGTTCATAAAAATACCATATAATAAAGAAAAGTGAAACACAAGATTACGGCAACTATTCATGACCAAATGGTGCGCATCAAATTCTAAAAAATTGGTCGTGTATTGGAATTTACAATATTTATGTAAACTCGGTTTTTAAAAATTCAGTATAATACAATGAAAATAAAAAATCCTCCGCATCTATTTTTAGAGCTGCATAAAAAATATAACAACGAAATATACGTTTTGAACATCACTGTCTTTTTTAACATTAGTTTTATTTGAATGAAATGAAATTAAATAGCAAAGCGAAGTTATAGGCTGAAACTATTTAGGAGTGCTTTGTGAAAGGATTGATTTTATACACAAACCATTTGGTACCTCATTGGACTTTAAAGCATATAAATTCGGTTCTTAAAAATACCATATAATAAAGAGAAACGAAACACAAGATTACTCCAACTATTCACGACCAAATGATGCAAATCAAATTTTAAAAAATTGGCCTTGTATTGGAATTTAATATATTTACGTAAACTCGGTTTTTAAAAATTCAGTATAATACAATGAAAATAAAAAATCTTTCGCATCTATTTCTAGAGCTGCATACAAAAATATAACAACGAAAATAATCGTTTTGAACATCCTTTTTTTTTTTAATATTAGTTTTATTTGAATGAAATGAAATTAAATAGCAAAACGAAGTTATAAGCTGAAACTATTTAGGATTGCTTTGTGAAAGGATTGGTTTTATACACAAACCATTTGGTACCCCATTGGACTTTAAAGCATATAAATTAAGTTCATAAAAATACCATATAACAAAGAGAAACGAAACACAAGATTACGGCAACTATGCACGACCAAATGATGCAAATCAAATTTTAAAAAATTGGCCTTGTATTGGAATTTAATATATTTACGTAAACTCGGTTTTTAAAAATTCAGTATAATACAATGAAAATAAAAAATCCTTCGCATCTATTTCTAGAGCTGCATACAAAAATATGACAACGAAAATAATCGTTTTGAACATCCTTGTATTTTTAAATATTAGTTTTATTTGAATGAAATGAAATTAAATAGCAAAACGAAGTTATAAGCTGAAACTATTTAGGAGTGCTTTGTGAAAGGATTGATTTTCTACACAAACCATTTGGTACCCCATTGGACATTAAAGCATATAAATTCAGTTAATAAAAATACCATATAATAAAGAGAAACGAAACACAAGATTACGGCAACTATGCACGACCAAATGATGCAAATCAGATTTTAAAAAATTGGCCTTGTATTGGAATTTAATATATTTACGTAAACTCGGTTTTTAAAAATTCAGTATAATACAATGAAAATAAAAAATCCTTCGCATCTATTTCTAGAGCTGCATACAAAAATATGACAACGAAAATAATCGTTTTGAACATCCTTGTATTTTTAAATATTAGTTTTATTTGAATGAAATGAAATTAAATAGCAAAGCGAAGTTATAGGCTGAAACTATTTAGGAGTGCTTTGTGAAAGGATTGATTTTATACACAAACCATTTGGTACCCCATTGGACATTAAAGCATATAAATTCAGTTCATAAAAATACCATATAATAAAGAAAAGCGAAACACAAGATTACGGCAACTATTCATGACCAAATGATGCAAATCAAATTCTTAAAAATTGGTCGTGTATTGGAATTTACAATATTTATGTAAACTCGGTTTTTAAAAATTCAGTATAATACAATGAAAACAAAAAATCCTCCGCATCTATTTTTAGAGCTGCATAAAAAATATAAAAACAAAATATACGTTTTGAAGATCCCTGTCGTTTTTAACATTAGATTTATTTGAATGACATGAAATTAAATAGCAAAACGAAGTTATAGGCTGAAACTATTTAGGAGTGCTTTGTGAAAGGATTGATTTTATACACAAACCATTTGGTACCTCATTGGACTTTAAAGCATATAAATTCAGTTCATAAAAATACCATATAAAAAAGAGAAACAAAACACAAGATTACGGCAACTATTCACGACCAAATGATGCAAATCAAATTCTAAAAAATTAGTCGTGTATTGGAATTTAATATATTTACGTAAACTCGGTTTTTAAAAATTCAGTATAATACAATGAAAATAAAAAATCCTTCGCATCTATTTCTAGAGCTGCATACAAAAATATAACAACGAAAATAATCGTTTTGAACATCCTTTTTTTTTTAATATTAGTTTTATTTGAATGAAATGAAATTAAATAGCAAAACGAAGTTATAAGCTGAAACTATTTAGGAGTGCTTTGTGAAAGGATTGATTTTATACACAATTCATTTGGTACCCCATTGGACATTAAATCATATAAATTCAGTTAATAAAAATACCATATAATAAAGAAAAGTGAAACACAAGATTACGGCAACTATTCATGACCAAATGGTGCGCATCAAATTCTAAAAAGTTGGTCGTGTATTGGAATTTAATATATTTACGTAAACTCGATTTTTACAAATTCAGTATAATACAATGAAAACAAAAAATCCTTCGCATCTATTTCGAGAGCTGCATACAAAAATATAACAACGAAAATAATCGTTTTGAACATCCTTGTATTTTTTAATATTAGTTTTATTTGAATGAAATGAAATTAAATAGTAAAACGAAGTTATAAGCTGAATCTTTTTAGGAGTGCTTTGTGAAAGGATTGATTTTATACACAAACCATTTGGTACCCCATTGGACATTAAAGCATATAAATTCAGTTCATAAAAATACCATATAATAAAGAAAAGTGAAACACAAGATTACTCCAACTATTCATGACCAAATGGTGAGCATCAAATTCTAAAAAGTTGGTCGTGTATTGGAATTTAATATATTTACGTAAACTCGATTTTTACAAATTCAGTATAATACAATGAAAACAAAAAATCCTCCGCATCTATTTCGAGAGCTGCATACAAAAATATAACAACGAAAATAATCGTTTTGAACATCCTTGTATTTTTTAATATTAGTTTTATTTGAATGAAATGAAATTAAATAGCAAAACGAAGTTATAAGCTGAAACAATTTAGGAGTGCTTTGTGAAAGGATTGATTTTATACACAAACCATCTGGTACCCCATTGGACATTAAAGCATATAAATTCAGTTCATAAAAATACCATATAATAAAGAAAAGTGAAACACAAGATTACGGCAACTATTCATGACCAAATGGTGAGCATCAAAGTCTAAAAAATTGGTCGTGTATTGGAATTTAATATATTTATGTAAACTCGGTTTTTAAAAATTCAGTATAATACAATGAAAATAAAAAATCCTCCGCATCTATTTTTAGAGCTGCATAAAAAATATAACAACAAAATATACGTTTTGAAAATCCCTGTATTTTTTAATATTAGTTTTATTTGATTAAAATGAAATTAAATATCAAAGCGAAGTTATAGGCTGAAACTATTTAAGAGTGCTTTGTGAAAGGATTGATTTTATACACAAACCATTTGGTACCCCATTGGACTTTAAAGCATATAAATTCCGTTCATAAAAATACCCTATAATAAAGAGAAACGAAACACAAGATTACTCCAACTATTCATGACCAAATGGTGGTCATCAAATTCTAAAAAATTGGTCGTGTATTGGAATTTAATATATTTACGTAAACTCGATTTTTACAAATTCAGTATAATACAATGAAAACAAAAAATCCTCCGCATCTATTTCGAGAGCTGCATACAAAAATATAACAACGAAAATAATCGTTTTGAACATTCTTGTATTTTTTAATATTAGTTTTATTTGAATGAAATGAAATTAAATAGCAAAACGAAGTTATAAGCTGAAACAATTTAGGAGTGCTTTGTGAAAGGATTCATTTTATACACAAACCATTTGGTACCCCATTGGATTTTTAAGCATATAAATTCCGTTCATGAAAATACCATATAATAACGAGGAACGAAACACAAGATTACTCCAACTATTCATGACCAAATGGTGGTCATCAAATTCTAAAAAATTGGTCGTGTATTGGAATTTAATATATTTACGTAAACTAGGTTTTTAAAAATTCAGTATAATACAATGAAAACAAAAAATCCTTCGCATCTATTTTTAGAGCTGCATACAAAAATATAACAACGAAAATAATCGTTTTGAACATCCTTGTATTTTTTAATATTAGTTTTATTTGAATGAAATGAAATTAAATAGCAAAACGAAGTTATAAGCTGAATCTTTTTAGGAGTGCTTTGTGAAAGGATTGATTTTATACACAAACCATTTGGTACCCCATTGGACATTAAAGCATATAAATTCAGTTCATAAAAATACCATATAATAAAGAAAAGTGAAACACAAGATTACTCCAACTATTCATGACCAAATGGTGAACATCAAATTCTAAAAAGTTGGTCGTGTATTGGAATTTAATATATTTACGTAAACTCGATTTTTACAAATTCAGTATAATACAATGAAAACAAAAAATCCTCCGCATCTATTTCGAGAGCTGCATACAAAAATATAACAACGAAAATAATCGTTTTGAACATCCTTGTATTTTTTAATATTAGTTTTATTTGAATGAAATGAAATTAAATAGCAAAACGAAGTTATAAGCTGAAACAATTTAGGAGTGCTTTGTGAAAGGATTGATTTTATACACAAACCATCTGGTACCCCATTGGACATTAAAGCATATAAATTCAGTTCATAAAAATACCATATAATAAAGAAAAGTGAAACACAAGATTACGGCAACTATTCATGACCAAATGGTGCGCATCAAATTCTAAAAAATTGGTCGTGTATTGGAATTTACAATATTTATGTAAACTCGGTTTTTAAAAATTCAGTATAATACAATGAAAATAAAAAATCCTCCGCATCTATTTTTAGAGCTGCATAAAAAATATAACAACAAAATATACGTTTTGAAAATCCCTGTATTTTTTAATATTAGTTTTATTTGATTGCAATGAAATTAAATATCAAAGCGAAGTTATAGGCTGAAACTATTTAAGAGTGCTTTGTGAAAGGATTGATTTTATACACAAACCATTTGGTACCCCATTGGACTTTAAAGCATATAAATTCCGTTCATAAAAATACCCTTTAATAAAGAGAAACGAAACACAAGATTACTCCAACTATTCATGACCAAATGGTGAGCATCAAATTCTAAAAAGTTGGTCGTGTATTGGAATTTACAATATTTATGTAAACTCGGTTTTTAAAAATTCAGTATAATACAATGAAAATAAAAAATCCTCCGCATCTATTTTTAGAGCTGCATAAAAAATATAACAACAAAATATACGTTTTGAAAATCCCTGTATTTTTTAATATTAGTTTTATTTGATTAAAATGAAATTAAATAGCAGAGCGAAGTTATAGGCTGAAACTATTTAGGAGTGCTTTGTGAAAGGATTGATTTTATACACAAACCATTTGGTACCCCATTGGACATTAAAGCATATAAATTCAGTTCATAAAAATACCATATAATAAAGAAAAGTGAAACACAAGATTACGGCAACTATTCATGACCAAATGGTGCGCATCAAATTCTAAAAAATTGGTCGTGTATTGGAATTTAGTATATTTTCGTAAACCCGGTTTTAAAAATTCAGTATAATACAATGAAAACAAAAAATCCTCCGCATCTATTTTTAGAGCTGCATAAAAAATATAAAAACAAAATATACGTTTTGAACATCCCTGTCTTTTTTAACATTAGATTTATTTGAATGAAATGAAATTAAATAGCAAAACGAAGTTATAGGCTGATACTATTTATGAGTGCTTTGTGAAAGGATTGATTTTATACACAAACCATTTGGTACCCCATTGGACATTAAAGCATATAAATTCAGTTCATAAAAATACCATATAATAAAGAAAAGTGAAACATAAGATTACTCCAACTATTCATGACCAAATGGTGAGCATCAAATTCTAAAATGTTGGTCGTGTATTGGAATTTAATATATTTACGTAAACTCGATTTTTACAAATTCAGTATAATACAATGAAAACAAAAAATCCTTCGCATCTATTTCGAGAGCTGCATACAAAAATATAACAACGAAAATAATCGTTTTGAACATCCTTGTATTTTTTAATATTAGTTTTATTTGAATGAAATGAAATTAAATAGCAAAACGAAGTTATAAGCTGAAACAATTTAGGAGTGCTTTGTGAAAGGATTGATTTTATACACAAACCATTTGGTACCCCATTGGATTTTAAAGCATATAAATTCCGTTCATGAAAATACCATATAATAACGAGGAACGAAACACAAGATTACTCCAACTATTCATGACCAAATGGTGGTCATCAAATTCTAAAAAATTGGTCGTGTATTGCAATTTAATATATTTACGTAAACTCGGTTTTTAAAAATTCAGTATAATACAATGAAAACAAAAAATCCTTCGCATCTATTTTTAGAGCTGCATACAAAAATATAACAACGAAAATAATCGTTTTGAACATCCTTGTATTTTTTAATATTAGTTTTATTTGAATGAAATGAAATTAAATAGCAAAACGAAGTTATAAGCTGAATCTTTTTAGGAGTGCTTTGTGAAAGGATTGATTTTATACACAAACCATTTGGTACCCCATTGGACATTAAAGCATATAAATTCAGTTCATAAAAATACCATATAATAAAGAAAAGTGAAACACAAGATTACGGCAACTATTCATGACCAAATGGTGCGCATCAAATTCTAAAAAATTGGTCGTGTATTGGAATTTACAATATTTATGTAAACTCGGTTTTTAAAAATTCAGTATAATACAATGAAAATAAAAAATCCTCCGCATCTATTTTTAGAGCTGCATAAAAAATATAACAACGAAATATACGTTTTGAACATCACTGTCTTTTTTAACATTAGTTTTATTTGAATGAAATGAAATTAAATAGCAAAGCGAAGTTATAGGCTGAAACTATTTAGGAGTGCTTTGTGAAAGGATTGATTTTATACACAAACCATTTGGTACCTCATTGGACTTTAAAGCATATAAATTCAGTTCATAAAAATACCATATAATAAAGAGAAACGAAACACAAGATTACTCCAACTATTCACGACCAAATGATGCAAATCAAATTTTAAAAAATTGGCCTTGTATTGGAATTTAATATATTTACGTAAACTCGGTTTTTAAAAATTCAGTATAATACAATGAAAATAAAAAATCTTTCGCATCTATTTCTAGAGCTGCATACAAAAATATAACAACGAAAATAATCGTTTTGAACATCCTTTTTTTTTTTAATATTAGTTTTATTTGAATGAAATGAAATTAAATAGCAAAACGAAGTTATAAGCTGAAACTATTTAGGATTGCTTTGTGAAAGGATTGGTTTTATACACAAACCATTTGGTACCCCATTGGACTTTAAAGCATATAAATTAAGTTCATAAAAATACCATATAACAAAGAGAAACGAAACACAAGATTACGGCAACTATGCACGACCAAATGATGCAAATCAAATTTTAAAAAATTGGCCTTGTATTGGAATCTAATATATTTACGTAAACTCGGTTTTTAAAAATTCAGTATAATACAATGAAAATAAAAAATCCTTCGCATCTATTTCTAGAGCTGCATACAAAAATATGACAACGAAAATAATCGTTTTGAACATCCTTGTATTTTTAAATATTAGTTTTATTTGAATGAAATGAAATTAAATAGCAAAACGAAGTTATAAGCTGAAACTATTTAGGAGTGCTTTGTGAAAGGATTGATTTTCTACACAAACCATTTGGTACCCCATTGGACATTAAAGCATATAAATTCAGTTAATAAAAATACCATATAATAAAGAGAAACGAAATACAAGATTACGGCAACTATGCACGACCAAATGATGCAAATCAAATTTTAAAAAATTGGCCTTGTATTGGAATTTAATATATTTACGTAAACTCGGTTTTTAAAAATTCAGTATAATACAATGAAAATAAAAAATCCTTCGCATCTATTTCTAGAGCTGCATACAAAAATATGACAACGAATATAATCGTTTTGAACATCCTTGTATTTTTAAATATTAGTTTTATTTGAATGAAATGAAATTAAATAGCAAAACGAAGTTATAAGCTGAAACTATTTAGGAGTGCTTTGTGAAAGGATTGATTTTCTACACAAACCATTTGGTACCCCATTGGACATTAAAGCATATAAATTCAGTTCATAAAAATACCATATAATAAAGAAAAGCGAAACACAAGATTACGGCAACTATTCATGACCAAATGGTGGGCATCAAATTCTTAAAAATTGGTCGTGTATTGGAATTTACAATATTTATGTAAACTCGGTTTTTAAAAATTCAGTATAATACAATGAAAACAAAAAATCCTCCGCATCTTTTTTTAGAGCTGCATAAAAAATATAAAAACAAAATATACGTTTTGAACATCCCTGTCGTTTTTAACATTAGATTTATTTGAATGACATGAAATTAAATAGCAAAACGAAGTTACAGGCTGAAACTATTTAGGAGTGCTTTGTGAAAGGATTGATTTTATACACAAACCATTTGGTACCTCATTGGACTTTAAAGCATATAAATTCAGTTCATAAAAATACCATATAAAAAAGAGAAACAAAACACAAGATTACGGCAACTATTCACGACCAAATGATGCAAATCAAATTCTAAAAAATTAGTCGTGTATTGGAATTTAATATATTTACGTAAACTCGGTTTTTAAAAATTCAGTATAATACAATGAAAATAAAAAATCCTTCGCATCTATTTCTAGAGCTGCATACAAAAATATAACAACGAAAATAATCGTTTTGAACATCCTTTTTTTTTTAATATTAGTTTTATTTGAATGAAATGAAATTAAATAGCAAAACGAAGTTATAAGCTGAAACTATTTAGGAGTGCTTTGTGAAAGGATTGATTTTATACACAATTCATTTGGTACCCCATTGGACATTAAAGCATATAAATTCAGTTAATAAAAATACCATATAATAAAGAAAAGTGAAACACAAGATTACGGCAACTATTCATGACCAAATGGTGCGCATCAAATTCTAAAAAGTTGTTCGTGTATTGGAATTTAATATATTTACGTAAACTCGATTTTTACAAATTCAGTATAATACAATGAAAACAAAAAATCCTTCGCATCTATTTCGAGAGCTGCATACAAAAATATAACAACGAAAATAATCGTTTTGAACATCCTTGTATTTTTTAATATTAGTTTTATTTGAATGAAATGAAATTAAATAGCAAAACGAAGTTATAAGCTGAATCTTTTTAGGAGTGCTTTGTGAAAGGATTGATTTTATACACAAACCATTTGGTACCCCATTGGACATTAAAGCATATAAATTCAGTTCATAAAAATACCATATAATAAAGAAAAGTGAAACACAAGATTACTCCAACTATTCATGACCAAATGGTGAGCATCAAATTCTAAAAAGTTGGTCGTGTATTGGAATTTAATATATTTACGTAAACTCGATTTTTACAAATTCAGTATAATACAATGAAAACAAAAAATCCTCCGCATCTATTTCGAGAGCTGCATACAAAAATATAACAACGAAAATAATCGTTTTGAACATCCTTGTATTTTTTAATATTAGTTTTATTTGAATGAAATGAAATTAAATAGCAAAACGAAGTTATAAGCTGAAACAATTTAGGAGTGCTTTGTGAAAGGATTGATTTTATACACAAACCATCTGGTACCCCATTGGACATTAAAGCATATAAATTCAGTTCATAAAAATACCATATAATAAAGAAAAGTGAAACACAAGATTACGGCAACTATTCATGACCAAATGGTGAGCATCAAATTCTAAAAAATTGGTCGTGTATTGGAATTTAATATATTTATGTAAACTCGGTTTTTAAAAATTCAGTATAATACAATGAAAATAAAAAATCCTCCGCATCTATTTTTAGAGCTGCATAAAAAATATAACAACAAAATATACGTTTTGAAAATCCCTGTATTTTTTAATATTAGTTTTATTTGATTAAAATGAAATTAAAAATCAAAGCGAAGTTATAGGCTGAAACTATTTAAGAGTGCTTTGTGAAAGGATTGATTTTATACACAAACCATTTGGTACCCCATTGGACTTTAAAGCATATAAATTCCGTTCATAAAAATACCATATAATAAAGAGAAACGAAACACAAGATTACTCCAACTATTCATGACCAAATGGTGAGCATCAAATTCTAAAAAGTTGGTCGTGTATTAGAATTTACAATATTTATGTAAACTCGGTTATTAAAAATTCTGTATAATACAATGAAAATAAAAAATCCTCCGCATCTATTTTTAGAGCTGCATAAAAAATATAACAACAAAATATACGTTTTGAAAATCCCTGTATTTTTTAATATTAGTTTTATTTGATTAAAATGTAATTAAATAGCAGAGCGAAGTTATAGGCTGAAACTATTTAGGAGTGCTTTGTGAAAGGATTGATTTTATACACAAACCATTTGGTACCCCATTGGACATTAAAGCATATAAATTCAGTTCATAAAAATACCATATAATAAAGAAAAGTGAAACACAAGATTACGGCAACTATTCATGACCAAATGGTGCGCATCAAATTCTAAAAAATTGGTCGTGTATTGGAATTTAGTATATTTACGTAAACCCGGTTTTTAAAAATTCAGTATAATACAATGAAAACAAAAAATCCTCCGCATCTATTTTTAGAGCTGCATAAAAAATATAAAAACAAAATATACGTTTTGA
Source organism: Anthrax anthrax (assembly GCA_963971155.1). Lineage (NCBI taxonomy): Eukaryota > Metazoa > Arthropoda > Insecta > Diptera > Bombyliidae > Anthrax > Anthrax anthrax. Next base: position 2,246,610 of record OZ020122.1, read on the forward strand.
ACATCCCTGTCTTTTTTAACATTAGATTTATTTGAATGAAATGAAATTAAATAGCAAAACGAAGTTATAGGCTGAAACTATTTAGGAGTGCTTTGTGAAAGGATTGATTTTATACACAAAGCATTTGGTACCCCATTGGACATTAAAGCATATAAATTCAGTTCATAAAAATACCATATAATAAAGAAAAGTGAAACATAAGATTACTCCAACTATTCATGGCCAAATGGTGAGCATCAAATTCTAAAAAGTTGGTCGTGTATTGGAATTTAATATATTTACGTAAACTCGATTTTTACAAATTCAGTATAATACAATGAAAACAAAAAAATCCTTCGCATCTATTTCGAGAGCTGCATACAAAAATATAACAACGAAAATAATCGTTTTGAACATCCTTGTATTTTTTAATATTAGTTTTATTTGAATGAAATGAAATTAAATAGCAAAACGAAGTTATAAGCTGAAACAATTTAGGAGTGCTTTGTGAAAGGATTGATTTTATACACAAACCATTTGGTACCCCATTGGATTTTAAAGCATATAAATTCCGTTCATGAAAATACCATATAATAACGAGGAACGAAACACAAGATTACTCCAACTATTCATGACCAAATGGTGGTCATCAAATTCTAAAAAATTGGTCGTGTATTGGAATTTAATATATTTACGTAAACTAGGTTTTTAAAAATTCAGTATAATACAATGAAAACAAAAAATCCTTCGCATCTATTTTTAGAGCTGCATACAAAAATATAACAACGAAAATAATCGTTTTGAACATCCTTGTATTTTTTAATATTAGTTTTATTTGAATGAAATGAAATTAAATAGCAAAACGAAGTTATAAGCTGAATCTTTTTAGGAGTGCTTTGTGAAAGGATTGATTTTATACACAAACCATTTGGTACCCCATTGGACATTAAAGCATATAAATTCAGTTCATAAAAATACCATATAATAAAGAAAAGTGAAACACAAGATTACGGCAACTATTCATGACCAAATGGTGCGCATCAAATTCTAAAAAATTGGTCGTGTATTGGAATTTACAATATTTATGTAAACTCGGTTTTTAAAAATTCAGTATAATACAATGAAAATAAAAAATCCTCCGCATCTATTTTTAGAGCTGCATAAAAAATATAACAACGAAATATACGTTTTGAACATCACTGTCTTTTTTAACATTAGTTTTATTTGCATGAAATGAAATTAAATAGCAAAGCGAAGTTATAGGCTGAAACTATTTAGGAGTGCTTTGTGAAAGGATTGATTTTATACACAAACCATTTGGTACCTCATTGGACTTTAAAGCATATAAATTCAGTTCATAAATATACCATATAATAAAGAGAAACGAAACAGAAGATTACTCCAACTATTCACGACCAAATGATGCAAATCAAATTTTAAAAAATTGGCCTTGTATTGGAATTTAATATATTTACGTAAACTCGGTTTTTAAAAATTCAGTATAATACAATGAAAATAAAAAATCTTTCGCATCTATTTCTAGAGCTGCATACAAAAATATAACAACGAAAATAATCGTTTTGAACATCCTTTTTTTTTTTAATATTAGTTTTATTTGAATGAAATGAAATTAAATAGCAAAACGAAGTTATAAGCTGAAACTATTTAGGAGTGCTTTGTAAAAGGATTGGTTTTATACACAAGCCATTTGGTACCCCATTGGACTTTAAAGCATATAAATTAAGTTCATAAAAATACCATATAATAAAGAAAAGTGAAACACAAGATTACGGCAACTATTCATGACCAAATGATGGAAATCGAATTTTAAAAAATTGGTCGTGTATTGGAATTTAATATATTTACGTAAACTCGGTTTTTAAAAATTCAGTATAATACAATGAAAATAAAAAATCCTCCGCATCTATTTTTAGAGCTGCATAAAAAATATAACAACGAAATATACGTTTTGAACATCACTGTCTTTTTTAACATTAGTTTTATTTGAATGAAATGAAATTAAATAGCAAAACGAAATTATAAGCTGAAACTATTTAGGATTGCTTTGTGAAAGGATTGATTTTATACACAAACCATTTGGTACCCCATTGGACATTAAAGCATATAAATTCAGTTCATAAAAATACCATATAAAAAAGAGAAACGAAACACAAGATTACGGCAACTATGCACGACCAAATGATGCAAATCAAATTTTAAAAAATTGGCCTTGTATTGGAATTTAATATATTTACGTAAACTCGGTTTTTAAAAATTCAGTATAATACAATGAAAATAAAAAATCCTTCGCATCTATTTCTACAGCTGCATACAAAAATATGACAACGAAAATAATAGTTTTGAACATCCTTGTATTTTTAAATATTAGTTTTATTTGAATGAAATGAAATTAAATAGCAAAACGAAGTTATAAGCTGAAACTATTTAGGAGTGCTTTGTGAAAGGATTGATTTTCTACACAAACCATTTGGTACCCCATTGGACTTTAAAGCATATAAATTCAGTTCATAAAAATACCATATAATAAAGAAAAGAGAAACACAAGATTACGGCAACTATTCATGACCAAATGGTGGGCATCAAATTCTTAAAAATTGGTCGTGTATTGGAATTTACAATATTTATGTAAACTCGGTTTTTAAAAATTCAGTATAATACAATGAAAACAAAAAATCCTCCGCATCTATTTTTAGAGCTGCATAAAAAATATAAAAACAAAATATACGTTTTGAACATCCCTGTCGTTTTTAACATTAGATTTATTTGAATGAAATGAAATTAAATAGCAAAACGAAGTTATAGGCTGAAACTATTTAGGAGTGCTTTGTGAAAGGATTGATTTTATACACAAACCATTTGGTACCTCATTGGACTTTAAAGCATATAAATTCAGTTCATAAAAATACCATATAAAAAAGAGAAACAAAACACAAGATTACGGCAACTATTCACGACCAAATGATGCAAATCAAATTCTAAAAAATTAGTCGTGTATTGGAATTTAATATATTTACGTAAACTCGGTTTTTAAAAATTCAGTATAATACAATGAAAATAAAAAATCCTTCGCATCTATTTCTAGAGCTGCATACAAAAATATAACAACGAAAATAATCGTTTTGAACATCCTTTTTTTTTTAATATTAGTTTTATTTGAATGAAATGAAATTAAATAGCAAAACGAAGTTATAAGCTGAAACTATTTAGGAGTGCTTTGAAAAAGGATTGATTTTATACACAATTCATTTGGTACCCAATTGGACTTTAAAACATATAAATTAAGTTCATAAAAATACCATATAACAAAGAGAAACGAAACACAAGATTACTTCAACTATTCATGACCAAATGGTGGGCATCAAATTCTAAAAAATTGGTTGTGTATTGGAATTTAATATATTTACGTAAACTCGATTTTTACAAATTCAGTATAATACAATGAAAACAAAAAATCCTTCGCATCTATTTCGAGAGCTGCATACAAAAATATAACAACGAAAATAATCGTTTTGAACATCCTTGTATTTTTTAATATTAGTTTTATTTGAATGAAATGAAATTAAATAGCAAAACGAAGTTATAAGCTGAAACAATTTAGGAGTGCTTTGTGAAAGGATTGATTTTATACACAAACCATTTGGTACTCCATTGGACATTAAAGCATATAAATTCAGTTCATAAAAATACCATATAATAAAGAAAAGTGAAACATAAGATTACTCCAACTATTCATGACCAAATGGTGAGCATCAAATTCTAAAAAGTTGGTCGTGTATTGGAATTTAATATATTTACGTAAACTCGGTTTTTAAAAATTCAGTATAATACAATGAAAATAAAAAATCCTCCGCATCTATTTTTAGAGCTGCATAAAAAATATAAAAACGAAATATACGTTTTGAACATCCCTGTCGTTTTTAACATTAGATTTATTTGAATGAAATGAAATTAAATAGCAAAACGAAGTTATAGGCTGAAACTATTTAGGAGTGCTTTGTGAAAGGATTGATTTTATACACAAACCATTTGGTACCCCATTGGACTTTAAAGCATATAAATTCAGTTCATAAAAATACCATATAATATAGAAAAGTGAAACACAAGATTACGGCAACTATTCATGACCAAATGGTGCGCATCAAATTCTAAAAAATTGGTCGTGTATTGAAATTTACAATATTTATGTGAACTCGGTTTTTAAAAATTCAGTATAATACAATGAAAATAAAAAATCCTCCGCATCTATTTTTAGAGCTGCATAAAAAATATAAAAACAAAATATACGTTTTGAACATCCCTGTCGTTTTTAACATTAGATTTATTTGAATGAAATGAAATTAAATAGCAAAACGAAGTTATAGGCTGAAACTATTTAGGAGTGCTTTGTGGAAGGATTGATTTTATACACAAACCATTTGGTACCTCATTGGACTTTAAAGCATATAAATTCAGTTCATAAAAATACCATATAAAAAAGAGAAACAAAACACAAGATTACGGCAACTATTCACGACCAAATGATGCAAATCAAATTCTAAAAAATTAGTCGTGTATTGGAATTTAATATATTTACGTAAACTCGATTTTTACAAATTCAGTATAATACAATGAAAACAAAAAATCCTCCGCATCTATTTCGAGAGCTGCATACAAAAATATAACAACGAAAATAATCGTTTTGAACATCCTTGTATTTTTTAATATTAGTTTTATTTGAATGAAATGAAATTAAATAGCAAAACGAAGTTATAGGCTGAAACTATTTAGGAGTGCTTTGTGAAAGGATTGATTTTATACACAAACCATTTGGTACCTCATTGGACTTTAAAGCATATAAATTAAGTTCATAAAAATACCATATAACAAAGAGAAACGAAACACAAGATTACTTCAACTATTCATGACCAAATGGTGGGCATCAAATTCTAAAAAATTGGTTGTGTATTGGAATTTACAATATTTACGAAAAATCGGTTTTTAAAAATTCAGTATATTACAATGAAAACAAAAAATCCTCCGCATCTATTTTTAGAGCTGCATACAAAAATATAACAACGAAAATAATTGTTTTGAACATCCTTGTATTTTTTAATATTAGTTTTATTTGAATGAAATGAAATTAAATAGCAAAACGAAGTTATAAGCTGAAACTATTTAGGAGTGCTTTGAAAAAGGATTGATTTTATACACAATTCATTTGGTACCCAATTGGACTTTAAAGCATATAAATTAAGTTCATAAAAATACCATATAATAAAGAAAAGCGAAACACAAGATTACGGCAACTATTCATGACCAAATGATGGAAATCGAATTTTAAAAAATTGGTCGTGTATTGGAATTTAATATATTTACGTAAACTCGGTTTTTAAAAATTCAGTATAATACAATGAAAATAAAAAATCCTCAGCATCTATTTTTAGAGCTGCATAAAAAATATAACAACGAAATATACGTTTTGAACATCACTGTCTTTTTTAACATTAGTTTTATTTGAATGAAATGAAATTAAATAGCAAAACGAAATTATAAGCTGAAACTATTTAGGATTGCTTTGTGAAAGGATTGATTTTATACACAAACCATTTGGTACCCCATTGGACATTAAAGCATATAAATTCAGTTCATAAAAATACCATATAAAAAAGAGAAACGAAACACAAGATTACGGCAACTATGCACGACCAAATGATGCAAATCAAATTTTAAAAAATTGGCCTTGTATTGGAATTTAATATATTTACGTAAACTCGGTTTTTAAAAATTCAGTATAATACAATGAAAATAAAAAATCCTTCGCATCTATTTCTAGAGCTGCATACAAAAATATGACAACGAAAATAATCGTTTTGAACATCCTTGTATTTTTAAATATTAGTTTTATTTGAATGAAATGAAATTAAATAGCAAAACGAAGTTATAAGCTGAAACTATTTAGGAGTGCTTTGTGAAAGGATTGATTTTCTACACAAACCATTTGGTACCCCATTGGACTTTAAAGCATATAAATTCAGTTCATAAAAATACCATATAATAAAGAAAAGCGAAACACAAGATTACGGCAACTATTCATGACCAAATGGTGGGCATCAAATTCTAAAAAATTGGTCGTGTATTGGAATTTACAATATTTATGTAAACTCGGTTTTTAAAAATTCAGTATAATACAATGAAAATAAAAAATCCTTCGCATCTATTTCGAGAGCTGCATACAAAAATATAACAACGAAAATAATCGTTTTGAACATCCCTGTCGTTTCTAACATTAGATTTATTTGAATGAAATGAAATTAAATAGCAAAACGAAGTTATAGGCTGAAACTATTTAGGAGTACTTTGTGAAAGGATTGATTTTTTACACAACCCATTTGGTACCCCATTAGACTTTAAATAATATAAATTGCGTTCATAAAAATACCATGTAATAAAGAAAAGCGAAACTCAAGACTAAACCAACTCTTCATGACCAAATGGTGGGCATCAAATTCTTAAAAATTGGTCGGGTATTGGAATTTAATATATTTACGTAAACTCGGTTTTTAAAAATTCAGTATAATACAATGAAAACAAAAAATCCTTTGCATCTATTTCCAGAGCTGCATAGAAAAATATAACAACAAAAATATACGTTTTGAACATCACTGTCTTTTATAATATTAGTTTTATTTGAAAAATTAAAATAAATAACAAAACGAAGTTATAGGCTGAAACTATTTAGGAGTGCTTTGTGAAAGGATTGATTTTATACACAACCCATTTGGTACCCCATTAGACTTTAAATAATATAAATTGCGTTCATAAAAATACCATGTAATAAAGAAAAGCGAAACTCAAGACTAAACCAACTCTTCATGACCAAATGGTGGGCATCAAATTCTTAAAAATTGGTCGTGTATTGGAATTTAATATATTTACGTAAACTCGGTTTTTAAAAATTCAGTATAATACAATGAAAACAAAAAATCCTTTGCATCTATTTCTAGAGCTGCATACAAAAATATAACAACGAAAATATACGTTTTGAACATCACTGTCTTTTATAATATTAGTTTTATTTGATTAAAATGAAATTTAATAACAAAACGAAGTTATAGGCTAAAACTCTTTAGGAGTGCTTTGTGAAAGGATTGATTTTATACACAAACCACTTGGCACCCCATTAGACTTTAAAGCATATAAATTCAGTTCATAAAAATACCATATAATAAAGAAAAGCGAAACACAAGATTACACCAACTATTCACGACAAAATGGTGGGCATCAAATTCTAAAAAATTGGTCGTGTATTGGAATTTAATATATTTACGTAAACTCGGTTTTTAAAAATTCAGTATAATACAATGAAAACAAAAAATCCTTTGCATCTATTTCTAGAGCTGCATACAAAAATATAACAACAAAAATATACGTTTTGAACATCACTGTCTTTTGTAATATTAGTTTTATTTGAAAAATGAAATTTAATAAGCAAAGAAAGTTATAGGCTGAAACTATTTAGGAGTGCTTTGTGAAAGGATTGATTTTATACACAAACCACTTGGTAGCCCATTAGACCTTAAAGCATTTAAATTCAGTTCATAAAAATACCATATAATAAAGAAAAGCGAAACACAAGATTACATCAACTATTCATGACCAAATGGTGGAAATCAAATTTTAAGAAATTGGTCGTGTATTGGAATTTAACATATTCACGTAAACTCGGTTTTTAAAAATTCAGTATAATACAATGAAACAAAAAATCTTTCGCATCTATTTCTAGAGCTGCATAAAAAATATAACAACGAAAATAATCGTTTTGAAGGTCCCTGTATTTTTTAATATTATTTTTATTTGATTAAAATGAAATTTAATAACAAAACGAAGTTAAAGGCTAAAACTCTTTATGAGTGCTTTGTGAAAGGATTGATTTTATACACAAACCACTTGGTACCCCATTAGACTTTAAAGCATATAAATTCAGTTCATAAAAATACCATGTAATAAAGAAAAGCGAAACACAAGACTACACCAACTCTTCATGACCAAATGGTGGGCATCAAATTCTTAAAAATTGGTCGTGTATTGGAATTTAATATATTTACGTAAACTCGGTTTTTAAAAATTCAGTATAATACAATGAAAACAAAAAATCTTTCGCATCTATTTCTAGAGCTGCATAAAAAATATAACACCGAAAATAATCGTTTTGAACATCACTGTCTTTTATAATATTAGTTTTATTTGAAAAATGAAATTAAATAACAAAACGAAGTTATAGGCTGAAACTATTTAGGAGTGCTTTGTGAAAGGATTGATTTTATTCACAACCCATTTGGTACCCCATTAGACTTTAAATAATATAAATTGCGTTCATAAAAATACCATGTAATAAAGAAAAGCGAAACTCAAGACTACACCAACTCTTCATGACCAAATGGTGGGCATCAAATTCTTAAAAATTGGTCGTGTATTGGAATTTAATATATTTACGTAAACTCGGTTTTTAAAAATTCAGTATAATACAATGAAAACAAAAAATTCTGTGCATATATTTCTAGAGCTGCATAAAAAATATAACAACGAAAATAATCGTTTTGAACATCCCTGTATTTTTCAATATTAGTTTTATTTGAATGAAATGAAATTAAATAGCGAAACGAAGTTATAGGCTGAAACTATTTAGGAGTGCTTTGTGAAAGGATTGATTTTATACACAACCCATTTGGTACCCCATTAGACCTTAAAGCATATAAATGCAGTTCATAACAATGCCATATTATAAAGAAAGGCGAAACACAAGATAAGTCCAACTATTCACGACCAAATGATGGAAATCAAATTTTAAAAAATTGGTCGTGTATTGGAATTTAATATATTTACGTAAACTCGGTTTTTAAAAATTCAGTATAATACAATGAAAATAAAAAATCCTCCGCATCTATTTTTAGAGCTGCATAAAAAATATAACAACGAAATATACGTTTTGAACATCACTGTCTTTTTTAACATTAGTTTTATTTGAATGAAATGAAATTAAATAGCAAAACGAAATTATAAGCTGAAACTATTTAGGATTGCTTTGTGAAAGGATTGATTTTATACACAAACCATTTGGTACCCCATTGGACATTAAAGCATATAAATTCAGTTAATAAAAATACCATATAAAAAAGAGAAACGAAACACAAGATTACGGCAACTATGCACGACCAAATGATGCAAATCAAATTTTAAAAAATTGGCCTTGTATTGGAATTTAATATATTTACGTAAACTCGGTTTTTAAAAATTCATCATAATACAATGAAAATAAAAAATCCTTCGCATCTATTTCTACAGCTGCATACAAAAATATGACAACGAAAATAATAGTTTTGAACATCCTTGTATTTTTAAATATTAGTTTTATTTGAATGAAATGAAATTAAATAGCAAAACGAAGTTATAAGCTGAAACTATTTAGGAGTGCTTTGTGAAAGGATTGATTTTATACACAAACCATTTGGTACCCCATTGGACTTTAAAGCATATAAATTCAGTTCATAAAAATACCATATAATAAAGAAAAGCGAAACACAAGATTACGGCAACTATTCATGACCAAATGGTGGGCATCAAATTCTTAAAAATTGGTCGTGTATTGGAATTTACAATATTTATGTAAACTCGGTTTTTAAAAATTCAGTATAATACAATGAAAACAAAAAATCCTCCGCATCTGTTTTTAGAGCTGCATAAAAAATATAAAAACAAAATATACGTTTTGAACATCCCTGTCGTTTTTAACATTAGATTTATTTGAATGAAATGAAATTAAATAGCAAAACGAAGTTATAGGCTGAAACTATTTAGGAGTGCTTTGTGAAAGGATTGATTTTATACACAAACCATTTGGTACCTCATTGGACTTTAAAGCATATAAATTCAGTTCATAAAAATACCATATAAAAAAGAGAAACAAAACACAAGATTACGGCAACTATTCACGACCAAATGATGCAAATCAAATTCTAAAAAATTAGTCGTGTATTGGAATTTAATATATTTACGTAAACTCGGTTTTTAAAAATTCAGTATAATACAATGAAAATAAAAAATCCTTCGCATCTATTTCTAGAGCTGCATACAAAAATATAACAACGAAAATAATCGTTTTGAACATCCTTTTTTTTTTAATATTAGTTTTATTTGAATGAAATGAAATTAAATAGCAAAACGAAGTTATAAGCTGAAACTATTTAGGAGTGCTTTGAAAAAGGATTGATTTTATACACAATTCATTTGGTACCCAATTGGACTTTAAAACATATAAATTAAGTTCATAAAAATACCATATAACAAAGAGAAACGAAACACAAGATTACTTCAACTATTCATGACCAAATGGTGGGCATCAAATTCTAAAAAATTGGTTGTGTATTGGAATTTAATATATTTACGTAAACTCGATTTTTACAAATTCAGTATAATACAATGAAAACAAAAAATCCTTCGCATCTATTTCGAGAGCTGCATACAAAAATATAACAACGAAAATAATTGTTTTGAACATCCTTGTATTTTTTAATATTAGTTTTATTTGAATGAAATGAAATTAAATAGCAAAACGAAGTTATAAGCTGAAACAATTTAGGAGTGCTTTGTGAAAGGATTGATTTTATACACAAACCATTTGGTACTCCATTGGACATTAAAGCATATAAATTCAGTTCATAAAAATACCATATAATAAAGAAAAGTGAAACATAAGATTACTCCAACTATTCATGACCAAATGGTGAGCATCAAATTCTAAAAAGTTGGTCGTGTATTAGAATTTAATATATTTACGTAAACTCGGTTTTTAAAAATTCAGTATAATACAATGAAAATAAAAAATCCTCCGCATCTATTTTTAGAGCTGCATAAAAAATATAAAAACGAAATATACGTTTTGAACATCCCTGTCGTTTTTAACATTAGATTTATTTGAATGAAATGAAATTAAATAGCAAAACGAAGTTATAGGCTGAAACTATTTAGGAGTGCTTTGTGAAAGGATTGATTTTATACACAAACCATTTGGTACCCCATTGGACTTTAAAGCATATAAATTCAGTTCATAAAAATACCATATAATATAGAAAAGTGAAACATAAGATTACGGCAACTATTCATGACCAAATGGTGCGCATCAAATTCTAAAAAATTGGTCGTGTATTGGAATTTACAATATTTATGTGAACTCGGTTTTTAAAAATTCAGTATAATACAATGAAAATAAAAAATCCTCCGCATCTATTTTTAGAGCTGCATAAAAAATATAAAAACAAAATATACGTTTTGAACATCCCTGTCGTTTTTAACATTAGATTTATTTGAATGAAATGAAATTAAATAGCAAAACGAAGTTATAGGCTGAAACTATTTAGGAGTGCTTTGTGGAAGGATTGATTTTATACACAAACCATTTGGTACCTCATTGGACTTTAAAGCATATAAATTCAGTTCATAAAAATACCATATAAAAAAGAGAAACAAAACACAAGATTACGGCAACTATTCACGACCAAATGATGCAAATCAAATTCTAAAAAATTAGTCGTGTATTGGAATTTAATATATTTACGTAAACTCGATTTTTACAAATTCAGTATAATACAATGAAAACAAAAAATCCTCCGCATCTATTTCGAGAGCTGCATACAAAAATATAACAACGAAAATAATCGTTTTGAACATCCTTGTATTTTTTAATATTAGTTTTATTTGAATGAAATGAAATTAAATAGCAAAACGAAGTTATAGGCTGAAACTATTTAGGAGTGCTTTGTGAAAGGATTGATTTTATACACAAACCATTTGGTACCTCATTGGACTTTAAAGCATATAAATTAAGTTCATAAAAATACCATATAACAAAGAGAAACGAAACACAAGATTACTTCAACTATTCATGACCAAATGGTGGGCATCAAATTCTAAAAAATTGGTTGTGTATTGGAATTTACAATATTTACGAAAAATCGGTTTTTAAAAATTCAGTATATTACAATGAAAACAAAAAATCCTCCGCATCTATTTTTAGAGCTGCATACAAAAATATAACAACGAAAATAATTGTTTTGAACATCCTTGTATTTTTTAATATTAGTTTTATTTGAATGAAATGAAATTAAATAGCAAAACGAAGTTATAAGCTGAAACTATTTAGGAGTGCTTTGAAAAAGGATTGATTTTATACACAATTCATTTGGTACCCAATTGGACTTTAAAGCATATAAATTAAGTTCATAAAAATACCATATAATAAAGAAAAGCGAAACACAAGATTACGGCAACTATTCATGACCAAATGATGGAAATCGAATTTTAAAAAATTGGTCGTGTATTGGAATTTAATATATTTACGTAAACTCGGTTTTTAAAAATTCAGTATAATACAATGAAAATAAAAAATCCTCAGCATCTATTTTTAGAGCTGCATAAAAAATATAACAACGAAATATACGTTTTGAACATCACTGTCTTTTTTAACATTAGTTTTATTTGAATGAAATGAAATTAAATAGCAAAACGAAATTATAAGCTGAAACTATTTAGGATTGCTTTGTGAAAGGATTGATTTTATACACAAACCATTTGGTACCCCATTGGACATTAAAGCATATAAATTCAGTTCATAAAAATACCATATAAAAAAGAGAAACGAAACACAAGATTACGGCAACTATGCACGACCAAATGATGCAAATCAAATTTTAAAAAATTGGCCTTGTATTGGAATTTAATATATTTACGTAAACTCGGTTTTTAAAAATTCAGTATAATACAATGAAAATAAAAAATCCTTCGCATCTATTTCTAGAGCTGCATACAAAAATATGACAACGAAAATAATCGTTTTGAACATCCTTGTATTTTTAAATATTAGTTTTATTTGAATGAAATGAAATTAAATAGCAAAACGAAGTTATAAGCTGAAACTATTTAGGAGTGCTTTGTGAAAGGATTGATTTTCTACACAAACCATTTGGTACCCCATTGGACTTTAAAGCATATAAATTCAGTTCATAAAAATACCATATAATAAAGAAAAGCGAAACACAAGATTACGGCAACTATTCATGACCAAATGGTGGGCATCAAATTCTAAAAAATTGGTCGTGTATTGGAATTTACAATATTTATGTAAACTCGGTTTTTAAAAATTCAGTATAATACAATGAAAATAAAAAATCCTTCGCATCTATTTCGAGAGCTGCATACAAAAATATAACAACGAAAATAATCGTTTTGAACATCCCTGTCGTTTTTAACATTAGATTTATTTGAATGAAATGAAATTAAATAGCAAAACGAAGTTATAGGCTGAAACTATTTAGGAGTGCTTTGTGAAAGGATTGATTTTATACACAAACCATTTGGTACCTCATTGGACTTTAAAGCATATAAATTCAGTTCATAAAAATACCATATAAAAAAGAGAAACAAAACACAAGATTACGGCAACTATTCACGACCAAATGATGCAAATCAAATTCTAAAAAATTAGTCGTGTATTGGAATTTAATATATTTACGTAAACTCGGTTTTTAAAAATTCAGTATAATACAATGAAAACAAAAAATCCTCGGCATCTATTTCTAGAGCTGCATACAAAAATATAACAACGAAAATAATCGTTTTGAACATCCTTTTTTTTTTAATATTAGTTTTATTTGAATGAAATGAAATTAAATAGCAAAACGAAGTTATAAGCTGAAACTATTTAGGAGTGCTTTGTGAAAGGATTGATTTTATACACAATTCATTTGGTACCCCATTGGACATTAAAGCATATAAATTCAGTTAATAAAAATACCATATAATAAAGAAAAGTGAAACACAAGATTACGGCAACTATTCATGACCAAATGGTGCGCATCAAATTCTAAAAAGTTGGTCGTGTATTGGAATTTAATATATTTACGTAAACTCGATTTTTACAAATTCAGTATAATACAATGAAAACAAAAAATCCTTCGCATCTATTTCGAGAGCTGCATACAAAAATATAACAACGAAAATAATCGTTTTGAACATCCTTGTATTTTTTAATATTAGTTTTATTTGAATGAAATGAAATTAAATAGCAAAACGAAGTTATAAGCTGAAACAATTTAGGAGTGCTTTGTGAAAGGATTGATTTTATACACAAACCATTTGGTACCCCATTGGACATTAAAGCATATAAATTCAGTTCATAAAAATACCATATAATAAAGAAAAGTGAAACATAAGATTACTCCAACTATTCATGACCAAATGGTGAGCATCAAATTCTAAAAAGTTGGTCGTGTATTGGAATTTAATATATTTACGTAAACTCGATTTTTACAAATTCAGTATAATACAATGAAAACAAAAAATCCTTCGCATCTATTTCGAGAGCTGCATACAAAAATATAACAACGAAAATAATCGTTTTGAACATCCTTGTATTTTTTAATATTAGTTTTATTTGAATGAAATGAAATTAAATAGCAAAACGAAGTTATAAGCTGAAACAATTTAGGAGTGCTTTGTGAAAGGATTGATTTTATACACAAACCATTTGGTACCCCATTGGATTTTAAAGCATATAAATTCCGTTCATGAAAATACCATATAATAACGAGGAACGAAACACAAGATTACTCCAACTAATCATGACCAAATGGTGGTCATCAAATTCTAAAAAATTGGTCGTGTATTGGAATTTAATATATTTACGTAAACTAGGTTTTTAAAAATTCAGTATAATACAATGAAAACAAAAAATCCTTCGCATCTATTTTTAGAGCTGCATACAAAAATATAACAACGAAAATAATCGTTTTGAACATCCTTGTATTTTTTAATATTAGTTTTATTTGAATGAAATGAAATTAAATAGCAAAACGAAGTTATAAGCTGAATCTTTTTAGGAGTGCTTTGTGAAAGGATTGATTTTATACACAAACCATTTGGTACCCCATTGGACATTAAAGCATATAAATTCAGTTCATAAAAATACCATATAATAAAGAGAAACGAAACACAAGATTACTCCAACTATTCACGACCAAATGATGCAAATCAAATTTTAAAAAATTGGCCTTGTATTGGAATTTAATATATTTACGTAAACTCGGTTTTTAAAAATTCAGTATAATACAATGAAAATAAAAAATCTTTCGCATTTATTTCTAGAGCTGCATACAAAAATATAACAACGAAAATAATCGTTTTGAACATCCTTTTTTTTTTTAATATTAGTTTTATTTGAATGAAATGAAATTAAATAGCAAAACGAAGTTATAAGCTGAAACTATTTAGGAGTGCTTTGTAAAAGGATTGGTTTTATACACAAACCATTTGGTACCCCATTGGACTTTAAAGCATATAAATTAAGTTCATAAAAATACCATATAATAACGAGGAACGAAACACAAGATTACTCCAACTAATCATGACCAAATGGTGGTCATCAAATTCTAAAAAATTGGTCGTGTATTGGAATTTAATATATTTACGTAAACTAGGTTTTTAAAAATTCAGTATAATACAATGAAAACAAAAAATCCTTCGCATCTATTTTTAGAGCTGCATACAAAAATATAACAACGAAAATAATCGTTTTGAACATCCTTGTATTTTTTAATATTAGTTTTATTTGAATGAAATGAAATTAAATAGCAAAACGAAGTTATAAGCTGAATCTTTTTAGGAGTGCTTTGTGAAAGGATTGATTTTATACACAAACCATTTGGTACCCCATTGGACATTAAAGCATATAAATTCAGTTCATAAAAATACCATATAATAAAGAGAAACGAAACACAAGATTACTCCAACTATTCACGACCAAATGATGCAAATCAAATTTTAAAAAATTGGCCTTGTATTGGAATTTAATATATTTACGTAAACTCGGTTTTTAAAAATTCAGTATAATACAATGAAAATAAAAAATCTTTCGCATTTATTTCTAGAGCTGCATACAAAAATATAACAACGAAAATAATCGTTTTGAACATCCTTGTATTTTTTAATATTAGTTTTATTTGAATGAAATGAAATTAAATAGCAAAACGAAGTTATAAGCTGAATCTTTTTAGGAGTGCTTTGTGAAAGGATTGATTTTATACACAAACCATTTGGTACCCCATTGGACATTAAAGCATATAAATTCAGTTCATAAAAATACCATATAATAAAGAGAAACGAAACACAAGATTACTCCAACTATTCACGACCAAATGATGCAAATCAAATTTTAAAAAATTGGCCTTGTATTGGAATTTAATATATTTACGTAAACTCGGTTTTTAAAAATTCAGTATAATACAATGAAAATAAAAAATCTTTCGCATTTATTTCTAGAGCTGCATACAAAAATATAACAACGAAAATAATCGTTTTGAACATCCTTTTTTTTTTTAATATTAGTTTTATTTGAATGAAATGAAATTAAATAGCAAAACGAAGTTATAAGCTGAAACTATTTAGGAGTGCTTTGTAAAAGGATTGGTTTTATACACAAACCATTTGGTACCCCATTGGACTTTAAAGCATATAAATTCAGTTCATAAAAATACCATATAATAAAGAAAAGTGAAACACAAGATTACTCCAACTATTCATGACCAAATGGTGAGCATCAAATTCTAAAAAGGTGGTCGTGTATTGGAATTTAATATATTTACGTAAACTCGATTTTTACAAATTCAGTATAATACAATGAAAACAAAAAATCCTTCGCATCTATTTCGAGAGCTGCATACAAAAATATAACAACGAAAATAATCGTTTTGAACATCCTTGTATTTTTTAATATTAGTTTTATTTGAATGAAATGAAATTAAATAGCAAAACGAAGTTATAAGCTGAAACAATTTAGGAGTGCTTTGTGAAAGGATTGATTTTATACACAAACCATTTGGTACCCCATTGGATTTTAAAGCATATAAATTCCGTTCATGAAAATACCATATAATAACGAGGAACGAAACACAAGATTACTCCAACTAATCATGACCAAATGGTGGTCATCAAATTCTAAAAAATTGGTCGTGTATTGGAATTTAATATATTTACGTAAACTAGGTTTTTAAAAATTCAGTATAATACAATGAAAACAAAAAATCCTTCGCATCTATTTTTAGAGCTGCATACAAAAATATAACAACGAAAATAATCGTTTTGAACATCCTTGTATTTTTTAATATTAGTTTTATTTGAATGAAATGAAATTAAATAGCAAAACGAAGTTATAAGCTGAATCTTTTTAGGAGTGCTTTGTGAAAGGATTGATTTTATACACAAACCATTTGGTACCCCATTGGACATTAAAGCATATAAATTCAGTTCATAAAAATACCATATAATAAAGAGAAACGAAACACAAGATTACTCCAACTATTCACGACCAAATGATGCAAATCAAATTTTAAAAAATTGGCCTTGTATTGGAATTTAATATATTTACGTAAACTCGGTTTTTAAAAATTCAGTATAATACAATGAAAATAAAAAATCTTTCGCATTTATTTCTAGAGCTGCATACAAAAATATAACAACGAAAATAATCGTTTTGAACATCCTTTTTTTTTTTAATATTAGTTTTATTTGAATGAAATGAAATTAAATAGCAAAACGAAGTTATAAGCTGAAACTATTTAGGAGTGCTTTGTAAAAGGATTGGTTTTATACACAAACCATTTGGTACCCCATTGGACTTTAAAGCATATAAATTAAGTTCATAAAAATACCATATAACAAAGAGAAACGAAACACAAGATTACTTCAACTATTCATGACCAAATGGTGCGCATCAAATTCTAAAAAGTTGGTCGTGTATTGGAATTTAATATATTTACGTAAACTCGATTTTTACAAATTCAGTATAATACAATGAAAACAAAAAATCCTTCGCATCTATTTCGAGAGCTGCATACAAAAATATAACAACGAAAATAATAGTTTTGAACATCCTTGTATTTTTTAATATTAGTTTTATTTGAATGAAATGAAATTAAATAGCAAAACGAAGTTATAAGCTGAAACAATTTAGGAGTGCTTTGTGAAAGGATTGATTTTATACACAAACCATTTGGTACCCCATTGGACATTAAAGCATATAAATTCAGTTCATAAAAATACCATATAATAAAGAAAAGTGAAACATAAGATTACTCCAACTATTCATGACCAAATGGTGAGCATCAAATTCTAAAAAGTTGGTCGTGTATTGGAATTTAATATATTTACGTAAACTCGATTTTTACAAATTCAGTATAATACAATGAAAACAAAAAATCCTTCGCATCTATTTCGAGAGCTGCATACAAAAATATAACAACGAAAATAATCGTTTTGAACATCCTTGTATTTTTTAATATTAGTTTTATTTGAATGAAATGAAATTAAATAGCAAAACGAAGTTATAAGCTGAAACAATTTAGGAGTGCTTTGTGAAAGGATTGATTTTATACACAAACCATTTGGTACCCCATTGGACATTAAAGCATATAAATTCAGTTCATAAAAATACCATATAATAAAGAAAAGTGAAACATAAGATTACTCCAACTATTCATGACCAAATGGTGAGCATCAAATTCTAAAAAGTTGGTCGTGTATTGGAATTTAATATATTTACGTAAACTCGATTTTTACAAATTCAGTATAATACAATGAAAACAAAAAATCCTTCGCATCTATTTCGAGAGCTGCATACAAAAATATAACAACGAAAATAATCGTTTTGAACATCCTTGTATTTTTTAATATTAGTTTTATTTGAATGAAATGAAATTAAATAGCAAAACGAAGTTATAAGCTGAAACAATTTAGGAGTGCTTTGTGAAAGGATTGATTTTATACACAAACCATTTGGTACCCCATTGGATTTTAAAGCATATAAATTCCGTTCATGAAAATACCATATAATAACGAGGAACGAAACACAAGATTACTCCAACTATTCATGACCAAATGGTGGTCATCAAATTCTAAAAAATTGGTCGTGTATTGGAATTTAATATATTTACGTAAACTAGGTTTTTAAAAATTCAGTATAATACAATGAAAACAAAAAATCCTTCGCATCTATTTTTAGAGCTGCATACAAAAATATAACAACGAAAATAATCGTTTTGAACATCCTTGTATTTTTTAATATTAGTTTTATTTGAATGAAATGAAATTAAATAGCAAAACGAAGTTATAAGCTGAATCTTTTTAGGAGTGCTTTGTGAAAGGATTGATTTTATACACAAACCATTTGGTACCCCATTGGACATTAAAGCATATAAATTCAGTTCATAAAAATACCATATAATAAAGAGAAACGAAACACAAGATTACTCCAACTATTCACGACCAAATGGTGGGCATCAAATTCTAAAAAATTGGTCGTGTATTGGGATTTAGTATATTTACGTAAACTCGGTTTTTAAAAATTCAGTATAATACAATGAAAACAAAAAATCCTCCGCATCTATTTCTAGAGCTGCATACAAAAATATAACAACGAAAATAATCGTTTTGAACATCCTTTTTTTTTTAATATTAGTTTTATTTGAATGAAATGAAATTAAATAGCAAAACGAAGTTATAAGCTGAAACTATTTAGGAGTGCTTTGTAAAAGGATTGGTTTTATACACAAACCATTTGGTACCCCATTGGACTTTAAAGCATATAAATTAAGTTCATAAAAATACCATATAACAAAGAGAAACGAAACACAAGATTACTTCAACTATTCATGACCAAATGGTGGGCATCAAATTCTAAAAAATTGGTTGTGTATTGGAATTTACAATATTTACGTAAACTCGGTTTTTAAAAATTCAGTATAATACAATGAAAACAAAAAATCCTCCGCATCTATTTCTAGAGCTGCATAAAAAATATAACAACGAAAATAATCGTTTTGAACATCCTTGTATTTTTTAATATTAGTTTTATTTGAATGAAATGAAATTAAATAGCAAAACGAAGTTATAAGCTGAAACAATTTAGGAGTGCTTTGTGAAAGGATTGATTTTATACACAAACCATTTGCTACCCCATTGGATTTTAAAGCATATAAATTCCGTTCATAAAAATACCATATAATAACGAGGAATGAAACACAAGAGTACTCCAACTATTCATGACCAAATGGTGGTCATCAAATTCTAAAAAATTGGTCGTGTATTGGAATTTAATATATTTACGTAAACTCGATTTTTACAAATTCAGTATAATACAATGAAAACAAAAAATCCTCCGCATCTATTTCGAGAGCTGCATACAAAAATATAACAACGAAAATAATCGTTTTGAACATCCTTGTATTTTTTAATATTAGTTTTATTTGAATGAAATGAAGTTAAATAGCAAAACGAAGTTATAAGCTGAAACAATTTAGGAGTGCTTTGTGAAAGGATTGATTTTATACACAAACCATTTGGTACCCCATTGGATTTTAAAGCATATAAATTCCGTTCATAAAAATACCATATAATAACGAGGAACGAAACACAAGATTACGGCAACTATTCATGACCAAATGGTGCGCATCAAATTCTAAAAAATTGGTCGTGTATTGGAATTTACAATATTTATGTAAACTCGGTTTTTAAAAATTCAGTATAATACAATGAAAACAAAAAATCCTCGGCATCTATTTCTAGAGCTGCATAAAAAATATAACAACGAAAATAATCGTTTTGAACATCCTTGTATTTTTTAATATTAGTTTTATTTGAATGAAATGAAATTAAATAGCAAAACGAAGTTATAAGCTGAAACAATTTAGGAGTGCTTTGTGAAAGGATTGATTTTATACACAAACCATTTGGTACCCCATTGGATTTTAAAGCATATAAATTCCGTTCATAAAAATACCATATAATTACGAGGAACGAAACACAAGGTTACTCCAACTATTCATGACCAAATGGTGGTCATCAAATTCTAAAAAATTGGTCGTGTATTGGAATTTAATATATTTACGTAAACTCGATTTTTAAAAATTCAGTATAATACAATGAAAACAAAAAATCCTCCGCATCTATTTCGAGAGCTGCATACAAAAATATAACAACGAAAATAATCGATTTGAACATCCTTGTATTTTTTAATATTAGTTTTATTTGAATGAAATGAAATTAAATAGCAAAACGAAGTTATAAGCTGAAACAATTTAGGAGTGCTTTGTGAAAGGATTGATTTTATACACAAACCATTTGCTGCCCCATTGGATTTTAAAGCATATAAATTCAGTTCATAAAAATACCATATAATAACGAGGAACGAAACACAAGATTACGGCAACTATTCATGACCAAATGGTGGTCATCAAATTCTAAAAAATTGGTCGTGTATTGGAATTTAATATATTTTTACAAATTCAGTATAATACAATGAAAACAAAAAATCCTCCGCATCTATTTCGAGAGCTGCATACAAAAATATAACAACGAAAATAATCGTTTTGAACATCCTTGTATTTTTTAATATTAGTTTTATTTGAATGAAATGAAATTAAATAGCAAAACGAAGTTATAAGCTGAAACAATTTAGGAGTGCTTTGTGAAAGGATTGATTTTATACACAAACCATTTGATACCCCATTGGACTTTAAAGCATATAAATTCAGTTCATAAAAATACCATATAATAAAGAAAAGCGAAACACAAGATTACGGCAACTATTCATAACCAAATGGTGGGCATCAAATTCTAAAAAATTGGTCGTGTATTGGAATTTAGTATATTTACGTAAACTCGGTTTTTAAAAATTCAGTATAATACAATGAAAAAAAAAAATCCTCCGCATCTATTTTTAGAGCTGCATAAAAAATATAAAAACAAAATATACGTTTTGAACATCCCTGTCTTTTTTAACATTAGATTTATTTGAATGAAATGAAATTAAATAGCAAAACGAAGTTATAGGCTGAAACTATTTAGGAGTGCTTTGTGAAAGGATTTATTTTATACACAATTCATTTGGTACCCCATTGGATTTTAAAGCATATAAATTCCGTTCATAAAAATACCATATAATAAAGAAAAGCGAAACACAAGATTACGGCAACTATTCATGACCAAATGGTGGGCATCAAATTCTAAAAAATTGGTCGTGTATTGGGATTTAGTATATTTACGTAAACTCGGTTTTTAAAAATTCAGTATAATACAATGAAAACAAAAAATCCTCCGCATCTATTTCTAGAGCTGCATACAAAAATATAACAACGAAAATAATCGTTTTGAACATCCTTGTATTTTTTAATATTAGTTTTATTTAAATGAAATGAAGTTAAATAGCAAAACGAAGTTATAAGCTGAAACAATTTAGGAGTGCTTTGTGAAAGGATTGATTTTATACACAAACCATTTGCTACCCCATTGGATATTAAAGCATATAAATTCCGTTCATGAAAATACCATATAATAACGAGGAACGAAACACAAGATTACGGCAACTATTCATGACCAAATGGTGCGCATCAAATTCTAAAAAATTGGTCGTGTATTGGAATTTACAATATTTATGTAAACTCGGTTTTTAAAAATTCAGTATAATACAATGAAAACAAAAAATCCTCGGCATCTATTTTTAGAGCTGCATAAAAAATATAACAACGAAAATAATCGTTTTGAACATCCTTGTATTTTTTAATATTAGTTTTATTTGAATGAAATGAAATTAAATAGCAAAACGAAGTTATAAGCTGAAACAATTTAGGAGTGCTTTGTGAAAGGATTGATTTTATACACAAACCATTTGCTACCCCATTGGATTTTAAAGCATATAAATTCCGTTCATAAAAATACCATATAATAACGAGGAACGAAACACAAGAGTACTCCAACTATTCATGACCAAATGGTGGTCATCAAATTCTAAAAAATTGGTCGTGTATTTGAATTTAATATATTTACGTAAACTCGATTTTTACAAATTCAGTATAATACAATGAAAACAAAAAATCCTCCGCATCTATTTCGAGAGCTGCATACAAAAATATAACAACGAAAATAATCGTTTTGAACATCCTTGTATTTTTTAATATTAGTTTTATTTGAATGAAATGAAATTAAATAGCAAAACGAAGTTATAAGCTGAAACAATTTAGGAGTGCTTTGTGAAAGGATTGATTTTATACACAAACCATTTGGTACCCCATTGGATTTTAAAGCATATAAATTCCGTTCATAAAAATACCATATAATAACGAGGAACGAAACACAAGGTTACTCCAACTATTCATGACCAAATGGTGGTCATCAAATTCTAAAAAATTGGTCGTGTATTGGAATTTAATATATTTACGTAAACTCGATTTTTAAAAATTCAGTATAATACAATGAAAACAAAAAATCCTCGGCATCTATTTCTAGAGCTGCATAAAAAATATAACAACGAAAATAATCGTTTTGAACATCCTTGTATTTTTTAATATTAGTTTTATTTGAATGAAATGAAATTAAATAGCAAAACGAAGTTATAAGCTGAAACAATTTAGGAGTGCTTTGTGAAAGGATTGATTTTATACACAAACCATTTGCTACCCCATTGGATTTTAAAGCATATAAATTCCGTTCATAAAAATACCATATAATAACGAGGAACGAAACACAAGATTACGGCAACTATTCATGACCAAATGGTGGTCATCAAATTCTAAAAAATTGGTCGTGTATTGGAATTTAATATATTTTTACAAATTCAGTATAATACAATGAAAACAAAAAATCCTCCGCATCTATTTCGAGAGCTGCATACAAAAATATAACAACGAAAATAATCGTTTTGAACATCCTTGTATTTTTTAATATTAGTTTTATTTGAATGAAATGAAATTAAATAGCAAAACGAAGTTATAAGCTGAAACAATTTAGGAGTGCTTTGTGAAAGGATTGATTTTATACACAAACCATTTGGTACCCCATTGGATTTTAAAGCATATAAATTCCGTTCATGAAAATACCATATAATAACGAGGAACGAAACACAAGATTACTCCAACTATTCATGACCAAATGGTGGTCATCAAATTCTAAAAAATTGGTCGTGTATTGGAATTTAATATATTTACGTAAACTAGGTTTTTAAAAATTCAGTATAATACAATGAAAACAAAAAATCCTTCGCATCTATTTTTAGAGCTGCATACAAAAATATAACAACGAAAATAATCGTTTTGAACATCCTTGTATTTTTTAATATTAGTTTTATTTGAATGAAATGAAATTAAATAGCAAAACGAAGTTATAAGCTGAATCTTTTTAGGAGTGCTTTGTGAAAGGATTGATTTTATACACAAACCATTTGGTACCCCATTGGACATTAAAGCATATAAATTCAGTTCATAAAAATACCATATAATAAAGAAAAGTGAAACACAAGATTACGGCAACTATTCATGACCAAATGGTGCGCATCAAATTCTAAAAAATTGGTCGTGTATTGGAATTTACAATATTTATGTAAACTCGGTTTTTAAAAATTCAGTATAATACAATGAAAACAAAAAATCCTCGGCATCTATTTCTAGAGCTGCATAAAAAATATAAAAACAAAATATACGTTTTGAACATCCTTGTATTTTTTAATATTAGTTTTATTTGAATGAAATGAAATTAAATAGCAAAACGAAGTTATAAGCTGAATCTTTTTAGGAGTGCTTTGTGAAAGGATTGATTTTATACACAAACCATTTGGTACCCCATTGGACATTAAAGCATATAAATTCAGTTCATAAAAATACCATATAATAAAGAAAAGCGAAACACAAGATTACGGCAACTATTCATGACCAAATGGTGGGCATCAAATTCTAAAAAATTGGTCGTGTATTGGGATTTAGTATATTTACGTAAACTCGGTTTTTAAAAATTCAGTATAATACAATGAAAACAAAAAATCCTCCGCATCTATTTCTAGAGCTGCATACAAAAATATAACAACGAAAATAATCGTTTTGAACATCCTTGTATTTTTTAATATTAGTTTTATTTGAATGAAATGAAGTTAAATAGCAAAACGAAGTTATAAGCTGAAACAATTTAGGAGTGCTTTGTGAAAGGATTGATTTTATACACAAACCATTTGGTACCCCATTGGATTTTAAAGCATATAAATTCCGTTCATAAAAATACCATATAATAACGAGGAACGAAACACAAGAATACGGCAACTATTCATGACCAAATGGTGCGCATCAAATTCTAAAAAATTGGTCGTGTATTGGAATTTACAATATTTATGTAAACTCGGTTTTTAAAAATTCAGTATAATACAATGAAAACAAAAAATCCTCGGCATCTATTTCTAGAGCTGCATAAAAAATATAACAACGAAAATAATCGTTTTGAACATCCTTGTATTTTTTAATATTAGTTTTATTTGAATGAAATGAAATTAAATAGCAAAACGAAGTTATAAGCTGAAACAATTTAGGAGTGCTTTGTGAAAGGATTGATTTTATACACAAACCATTTGCTACCCCATTGGATTTTAGAGCATATAAATTCCGTTCATAAAAATACCATATAATAACGAGGAACGAAACACAAGAGAACTCCAACTATTCATGACCAAATGGTGGTCATCAAATTCTAAAAAATTGGTCGTGTATTGGAATTTAATATATTTACGTAAACTCGATTTTTAAAAATTCAGTATAATACAATGAAAACAAAAAATCCTCCGCATCTATTTCGAGAGCTGCATACAAAAATATAACAACGAAAATAATCGTTTTGAACATCCTTGTATTTTTTAATATTAGTTTTATTTGAATGAAATGAAATTAAATAGCAAAACGAAGTTATAAGCTGAAACAATTTAGGAGTGCTTTGTGAAAGGATTGATTTTATACACAAACCATTTGGTACCCCATTGGATTTTAAAGCATATAAATTCCGTTCATAAAAATACCATATAATAACGAGGAAAGAAACACAAGGTTACTCCAACTATTCATGACCAAATGGTGGTCATCAAATTCTAAAAAATTGGTCGTGTATTGGAATTTAATATATTTACGTAAACTCGATTTTTACAAATTCAGTATAATACAATGAAAACAAAAAATCCTCGGCATCTATTTCTAGAGCTGCATAAAAAATATAACAACGAAAATAATCGTTTTGAACATCCTTGTATTTTTTAATATTAGTTTTATTTGAATGAAATGAAATTAAATAGCAAAACGAAGTTATAAGCTGAAACAATTTAGGAGTGCTTTGTGAAAGGATTGATTTTATACACAAACCATTTGCTACCCCATTGGATTTTAAAGCATATAAATTCCGTTCATAAAAATACCATATAATAACGAGGAACGAAACACAAGATTACGGCAACTATTCATGACCAAATGGTGGTCATCAAATTCTAAAAAATTGGTCGTGTATTGGAATTTAATATATTTTTACAAATTCAGTATAATACAATGAAAACAAAAAATCCTCCGCATCTATTTCGAGAGCTGCATACAAAAATATAACAACGAAAATAATCGTTTTGAACATCCTTGTATTTTTTAATATTAGTTTTATTTGAATGAAATGAAATTAAATAGCAAAACGAAGTTATAAGCTGAAACAATTTAGGAGTGCTTTGTGAAAGGATTGATTTTATACACAAACCATTTGGTACCCCATTGGATTTTAAAGCATATAAATTCCGTTCATGAAAATACCATATAATAACGAGGAACGAAACACAAGATTACTCCAACTATTCATGACCAAATGGTGGGCATCAAATTCTAAAAAATTGGTCGTGTATTGGAATTTAATATATTTACGTAAACTAGGTTTTTAAAAATTCAGTATAATACAATGAAAACAAAAAATCCTTCGCATCTATTTCGAGAGCTGCATACAAAAATATAACAACGAAAATAATCGTTTTGAACATCCTTGTATTTTTTAATATTAGTTTTATTTGAATGAAATGAAATTAAATAGCAAAACGAAGTTATAAGCTGAATCTTTTTAGGAGTGCTTTGTGAAAGGATTGATTTTATACACAAACCATTTGGTACCGCATTGGACATTAAAGCATATAAATTCAGTTCATAAAAATACCATATAATAAAGAAAAGTGAAACACAAGATTACTCCAACTATTCATGACCAAATGGTGCGCATCAAATTCTAAAAAATTGGTCGTGTATTGGAATTTACAATATTTATGTAAACTCGGTTTTTAAAAATTCAGTATAATACAATGAAAACAAAAAATCCTCGGCATCTATTTCTAGAGCTGCATAAAAAATATAACAACGAAAATAATCGTTTTGAACATCCTTGTATTTTTTAATATTAGTTTTATTTGAATGAAATGAAATTAAATAGCAAAACGAAGTTATAAGCTGAAACAATTTAGGAGTGCTTTGTGAAAGGATTGATTTTATACACAAACCATTTGGTACCCCATTGGATTTTAAAGCATATAAATTCCGTTCATGAAAATACCATATAATAACGAGGAACGAAACACAAGATTACTCCAACTATTCATGACCAAATGGTGGGCATCAAATTCTAAAAAATTGGTCGTGTATTGGAATTTAATATATTTACGTAAACTAGGTTTTTAAAAATTCAGTATAATACAATGAAAACAAAAAATCCTTCGCATCTATTTCGAGAGCTGCATACAAAAATATAACAACGAAAATAATCGTTTTGAACATCCTTGTATTTTTTAATATTAGTTTTATTTGAATGAAATGAAATTAAATAGCAAAACGAAGTTATAAGCTGAATCTTTTTAGGAGTGCTTTGTGAAAGGATTGATTTTATACACAAACCATTTGGTACCGCATTGGACATTAAAGCATATAAATTCAGTTCATAAAAATACCATATAATAAAGAAAAGTGAAACACAAGATTACTCCAACTATTCATGACCAAATGGTGCGCATCAAATTCTAAAAAATTGGTCGTGTATTGGAATTTACAATATTTATGTAAACTCGGTTTTTAAAAATTCAGTATAATACAATGAAAACAAAAAATCCTCGGCATCTATTTCTAGAGCTGCATAAAAAATATAACAACGAAAATAATCGTTTTGAACATCCTTGTATTTTTTAATATTAGTTTTATTTGAATGAAATGAAATTAAATAGCAAAACGAAGTTATAAGCTGAAACAATTTAGGAGTGCTTTGTGAAAGGATTGATTTTATACACAAACCATTTGCTACCCCATTGGATTTTAGAGCATATAAATTCCGTTCATAAAAATACCATATAATAACGAGGAACGAAGCACAAGAGAACTCCAACTATTCATGACCAAATGGTGGTCATCAAATTCTAAAAAATTGGTCGTGTATTGGAATTTAATATATTTACGTAAACTCGATTTTTAAAAATTCAGTATAATACAATGAAAACAAAAAATCCTCCGCATCTATTTCGAGAGCTGCATACAAAAATATAACAACGAAAATAATCGTTTTGAACATCCTTGTATTTTTTAATATTAGTTTTATTTGAATGAAATGAAATTAAATAGCAAAACGAAGTTATAAGCTGAAACAATTTAGGAGTGCTTTGTGAAAGGATTGATTTTATACACAAACCATTTGGTACCCCATTGGATTTTAAAGCATATAAATTCCGTTCATAAAAATACCATATAATAACGAGGAAAGAAACACAAGGTTACTCCAACTATTCATGACCAAATGGTGGTCATCAAATTCTAAAAAATTGGTCGTGTATTGGAATTTAATATATTTACGTAAACTCGATTTTTACAAATTCAGTATAATACAATGAAAACAAAAAATCCTCGGCATCTATTTCTAGAGCTGCATAAAAAATATAACAACGAAAATAATCGTTTTGAACATCCTTGTATTTTTTAATATTAGTTTTATTTGAATGAAATGAAATTAAATAGCAAAACGAAGTTATAAGCTGAAACAATTTAGGAGTGCTTTGTGAAAGGATTGATTTTATACACAAACCATTTGCTACCCCATTGGATTTTAAAGCATATAAATTCCGTTCATAAAAATACCATATAATAACGAGGAACGAAACACAAGATTACGGCAACTATTCATGACCAAATGGTGGTCATCAAATTCTAAAAAATTGGTCGTGTATTGGAATTTAATATATTTTTACAAATTCAGTATAATACAATGAAAACAAAAAATCCTCCGCATCTATTTCGAGAGCTGCATACAAAAATATAACAACGAAAATAATCGTTTTGAACATCCTTGTATTTTTTAATATTAGTTTTATTTGAATGAAATGAAATTAAATAGCAAAACGAAGTTATAAGCTGAAACAATTTAGGAGTGCTTTGTGAAAGGATTGATTTTATACACAAACCATTTGGTACCCCATTGGATTTTAAAGCATATAAATTCCGTTCATGAAAATACCATATAATAACGAGGAACGAAACACAAGATTACTCCAACTATTCATGACCAAATGGTGGGCATCAAATTCTAAAAAATTGGTCGTGTATTGGAATTTAATATATTTACGTAAACTAGGTTTTTAAAAATTCAGTATAATACAATGAAAACAAAAAATCCTTCGCATCTATTTCGAGAGCTGCATACAAAAATATAACAACGAAAATAATCGTTTTGAACATCCTTGTATTTTTTAATATTAGTTTTATTTGAATGAAATGAAATTAAATAGCAAAACGAAGTTATAAGCTGAATCTTTTTAGGAGTGCTTTGTGAAAGGATTGATTTTATACACAAACCATTTGGTACCGCATTGGACATTAAAGCATATAAATTCAGTTCATAAAAATACCATATAATAAAGAAAAGTGAAACACAAGATTACTCCAACTATTCATGACCAAATGGTGCGCATCAAATTCTAAAAAATTGGTCGTGTATTGGAATTTACAATATTTATGTAAACTCGGTTTTTAAAAATTCAGTATAATACAATGAAAACAAAAAATCCTCGGCATCTATTTCTAGAGCTGCATAAAAAATATAACAACGAAAATAATCGTTTTGAACATCCTTGTATTTTTTAATATTAGTTTTATTTGAATGAAATGAAATTAAATAGCAAAACGAAGTTATAAGCTGAAACAATTTAGGAGTGCTTTGTGAAAGGATTGATTTTATACACAAACCATTTGCTACCCCATTGGATTTTAGAGCATATAAATTCCGTTCATAAAAATACCATATAATAACGAGGAACGAAACACAAGAGAACTCCAACTATTCATGACCAAATGGTGGTCATCAAATTCTAAAAAATTGGTCGTGTATTGGAATTTAATATATTTACGTAAACTCGATTTTTAAAAATTCAGTATAATACAATGAAAACAAAAAATCCTCCGCATCTATTTCGAGAGCTGCATACAAAAATATAACAACGAAAATAATCGTTTTGAACATCCTTGTATTTTTTAATATTAGTTTTATTTGAATGAAATGAAATTAAATAGCAAAACGAAGTTATAAGCTGAAACAATTTAGGAGTGCTTTGTGAAAGGATTGATTTTATACACAAACCATTTGGTACCCCATTGGATTTTAAAGCATATAAATTCCGTTCATAAAAATACCATATAATAACGAGGAAAGAAACACAAGGTTACTCCAACTATTCATGACCAAATGGTGGTCATCAAATTCTAAAAAATTGGTCGTGTATTGGAATTTAATATATTTACGTAAACTCGATTT
The DNA here is from genome assembly GCA_963971155.1 of Anthrax anthrax. Classification (NCBI taxonomy): domain Eukaryota; kingdom Metazoa; phylum Arthropoda; class Insecta; order Diptera; family Bombyliidae; genus Anthrax; species Anthrax anthrax. Next base: position 2,277,294 of record OZ020122.1, read on the forward strand.
TTACAAATTCAGTATAATACAATGAAAACAAAAAATCCTCGGCATCTATTTCTAGAGCTGCATAAAAAATATAACAACGAAAATAATCGTTTTGAACATCCTTGTATTTTTTAATATTAGTTTTATTTGAATGAAATGAAATTAAATAGCAAAACGAAGTTATAAGCTGAAACAATTTAGGAGTGCTTTGTGAAAGGATTGATTTTATACACAAACCATTTGCTACCCCATTGGATTTTAAAGCATATAAATTCCGTTCATAAAAATACCATATAATAACGAGGAACGAAACACAAGATTACGGCAACTATTCATGACCAAATGGTGGTCATCAAATTCTAAAAAATTGGTCGTGTATTGGAATTTAATATATTTTTACAAATTCAGTATAATACAATGAAAACAAAAAATCCTCCGCATCTATTTCGAGAGCTGCATACAAAAATATAACAACGAAAATAATCGTTTTGAACATCCTTGTATTTTTTAATATTAGTTTTATTTGAATGAAATGAAATTAAATAGCAAAACGAAGTTATAAGCTGAAACAATTTAGGAGTGCTTTGTGAAAGGATTGATTTTATACACAAACCATTTGGTACCCCATTGGATTTTAAAGCATATAAATTCCGTTCATGAAAATACCATATAATAACGAGGAACGAAACACAAGATTACTCCAACTATTCATGACCAAATGGTGGGCATCAAATTCTAAAAAATTGGTCGTGTATTGGAATTTAATATATTTACGTAAACTAGGTTTTTAAAAATTCAGTATAATACAATGAAAACAAAAAATCCTTCGCATCTATTTCGAGAGCTGCATACAAAAATATAACAACGAAAATAATCGTTTTGAACATCCTTGTATTTTTTAATATTAGTTTTATTTGAATGAAATGAAATTAAATAGCAAAACGAAGTTATAAGCTGAATCTTTTTAGGAGTGCTTTGTGAAAGGATTGATTTTATACACAAACCATTTGGTACCGCATTGGACATTAAAGCATATAAATTCAGTTCATAAAAATACCATATAATAAAGAAAAGTGAAACACAAGATTACTCCAACTATTCATGACCAAATGGTGGGCATCAAATTCTAAAAAATTGGTCGTGTATTGGAATTTACAATATTTATGTAAACTCGGTTTTTAAAAATTCAGTATAATACAATGAAACAAAAAATCCTCGGCATCTATTTCTAGAGTTGCATAAAAAATATAACAACGAAAATAATCGTTTTGAACATCCTTGTATTTTTAAATATTAGTTTTATTTGAATGAAATGAAATTAAATAGCAAAACGAAGTTATAAGCTGAATCTTTTTAGGAGTGCTTTGTGAAAGGATTGATTTTATACACAAACCATTTGGTACCGCATTGGACATTAAAGCATATAAATTCAGTTCATAAAAATACCATATAATAAAGAAAAGTGAAACACAAGATTACTCCAACTATTCATGACCAAATGGTGAGCATCAAATTCTAAAAAGTTGGTCGTGTATTGGAATTTAATATATTTACGTAAACTCGATTTTTACAAATTCAGTATAATACAATGAAAACAAAAAATTCTCCGCATCTATTTCGAGAGCTGCATACAAAAATATAACAACGAAAATAATCGTTTTGAACATCCTTGTATTTTTTAATATTAGTTTTATTTGAATGAAATGAAATTAAATAGCAAAACGAAGTTATAAGCTGAAACAATTTAGGAGTGCTTTGTGAAAGGATTGATTTTATACACAAACCATTTGCTACCCCATTGGATTTTAAAGCATATAAATTCCGTTCATAAAAATACCATATAATAACGAGGAACGAAACACAAGATTACTCCAACTATTCATGACCAAATGGTGGTCATCAAATTCTAAAAAATTGGTCGTGTATTGGAATTTAATATATTTACGTAAACTCGATTTTTACAAATTCAGTATAATACAATGAAAACAAAAAATCCTCCGCATCTATTTTTAGAGCTGCATAAAAAATATAACAACGAAATATACGTTTTGAACATCACTGTCTTTTTTAACATTAGATTTATTTGAATGAAATCAAATTAAATAGCAAAACGAAGTTATAAGCTGAAACTATTTAGGAGTGCTTTGTGAAAGGATTGATTTTATACACAAACCATTTGGTACCCCATTGGATTTTAAAGCATATAAATTCCGTTCATGAAAATACCATATAATAACGAGGAACGAAACACAAGATTACTCCAACTATTCATGACCAAATGGTGTTCATCAAATTCTAAAAAATTGGTCGTGTATTGGAATTTAATATATTTACGTAAACTCGATTTTTACAAATTCAGTATAATACAATGAAAACAAAAAATCCTCCGCATCTATTTCGAGAGCTGCATACAAAAATATAACAACGAAAATAATCGTTTTGAACATCCTTGTATTTTTTAATATTAGTTTTATTTGAATGAAATGAAGTTAAATAGCAAAACGAAGTTATAAGCTGAAACAATTTAGGAGTGCTTTGTGAAAGGATTGATTTTATACACAAACCATTTGGTACCCCATTGGATTTTAAAGCATATAAATTCCGTTCATAAAAATACCATATAATAACGAGGAACGAAACACAAGATTACGGCAACTATTCATGACCAAATGGTGCGCATCAAATTCTAAAAAATTGGTCGTGTATTGGAATTTACAATATTTATGTAAACTCGGTTTTTAAAAATTCAGTATAATACAATGAAAACAAAAAATCCTCGGCATCTATTTCTAGAGCTGCATAAAAAATATAACAACGAAAATAATCGTTTTGAACATCCTTGTATTTTTTAATATTAGTTTTATTTGAATGAAATGAAATTAAATAGCAAAACGAAGTTATAAGCTGAAACAATTTAGGAGTGCTTTGTGAAAGGATTGATTTTATACACAAACCATTTGGTACCCCATTGGATTTTAAAGCATATAAATTCCGTTCATAAAAATACCATATAATAACGAGGAACGAAACACAAGGTTACTCCAACTATTCATGACCAAATGGTGGTCATCAAATTCTAAAAAATTGGTCGTGTATTGGAATTTAATATATTTACGTAAACTCGATTTTTAAAAATTCAGTATAATACAATGAAAACAAAAAATCCTCCGCATCTATTTCGAGAGCTGCATAAAAAATATAACAACGAAAATAATCGTTTTGAACATCCTTGTATTTTTTAATATTAGTTTTATTTGAATGAAATGAAATTAAATAGCAAAACGAAGTTATAAGCTGAAACAATTTAGGAGTGCTTTGTGAAAGGATTGATTTTATACACAAACCATTTGCTACCCCATTGGATTTTAGAGCATATAAATTCCGTTCATAAAAATACCATATAATAACGAGGAACGAAACACAAGAGAACTCCAACTATTCATGACCAAATGGTGGTCATCAAATTCTAAAAAATTGGTCGTGTATTGGAATTTAATATATGTATTTACGTAAACTCGATTTTTACAAATTCAGTATAATACAATGAAAACAAAAAATCCTCCGCATCTATTTCGAGAGCTGCATACAAAAATATAACAACGAAAATAATCGTTTTGAACATCCTTGTATTTTTTAATATTAGTTTTATTTGAATGAAATGAAATTAAATAGCAAAACGAAGTTATAAGCTGAAACAATTTAGGAGTGCTTTGTGAAAGGATTCATTTTATACACAAACCATTTGGTACCCCATTGGATTTTAAAGCATATAAATTCCGTTCATAAAAATACCATATAATAACGAGGAACGAAACACAAGATTACGGCAACTATTCATGACCAAATGGTGGTCATCAAATTCTAAAAAATTGGTCGTGTATTGGAATTTAATATATTTACGTAAACTCGATTTTTAAAAATTCAGTATAATACAATGAAAACAAAAAATCCTCGGCATCTATTTCTAGAGCTGCATAAAAAATATAACAACGAAAGTAATCGTTTTGAACATCCTTGTATTTTTTAATATTAGTTTTATTTGAATGAAATGAAATTAAATAGCAAAACGAAGTTATAAGCTGAAACAATTTAGGAGTGCTTTGTGAAAGGATTGATTTTATACACAAACCATTTGCTACCCCATTGGATTTTAAAGCATATAAATTCCGTTCATAAAAATACCATATAATAACGAGGAACGAAACACAAGATTACGGCAACTATTCATGACCAAATGGTGGTCATCAAATTCTAAAAAATTGGTCGTGTATTGGAATTTAATATATTTACGTAAACTAGGTTTTTAAAAATTCAGTATAATACAATGAAAACAAAAAATCCTTCGCATCTATTTCGAGAGCTGCATACAAAAATATAACAACGAAAATAATCGTTTTGAACATCCTTGTATTTTTTAATATTAGTTTTATTTGAATGAAATGAAATTAAATAGCAAAACGAAGTTATAAGCTGAATCTTTTTAGGAGTGCTTTGTGAAAGGATTGATTTTATACACAAACCATTTGGTACCCCATTGGACATTAAAGCATATAAATTCAGTTCATAAAAATACCATATAATAAAGAAAAGTGAAACACAAGATTACGGCAACTATTCATGACCAAATGGTGCGCATCAAATTCTAAAAAATTGGTCGTGTATTGGAATTTAATATATTTTTACAAATTCAGTATAATACAATGAAAACAAAAAATCCTCCGCATCTATTTCGAGAGCTGCATACAAAAATATAACAACGAAAATAATCGTTTTGAACATCCTTGTATTTTTTAATATTAGTTTTATTTGAATGAAATGAAATTAAATAGCAAAACGAAGTTATAAGCTGAAACAATTTAGGAGTGCTTTGTGAAAGGATTGATTTTATACACAAACCATTTGGTACCCCATTGGATTTTAAAGCATATAAATTCCGTTCATGAAAATACCATATAATAACGAGGAACGAAACACAAGATTACTCCAACTATTCATGACCAAATGGTGGTCATCAAATTCTAAAAAATTGGTCGTGTATTGGAATTTAATATATTTACGTAAACTAGGTTTTTAAAAATTCAGTATAATACAATGAAAACAAAAAATCCTTCGCATCTATTTCGAGAGCTGCATACAAAAATATAACAACGAAAATAATCGTTTTGAACATCCTTGTATTTTTTAATATTAGTTTTATTTGAATGAAATGAAATTAAATAGCAAAACGAAGTTATAAGCTGAATCTTTTTAGGAGTGCTTTGTGAAAGGATTGATTTTATACACAAACCATTTGGTACCCCATTGGACATTAAAGCATATAAATTCAGTTCATAAAAATACCATATAATAAAGAAAAGTGAAACACAAGATTACTCCAACTATTCATGACCAAATGGTGCGCATCAAATTCTAAAAAATTGGTCGTGTATTGGAATTTACAATATTTATGTAAACTCGGTTTTTAAAAATTCAGTATAATACAATGAAACAAAAAATCCTCGGCATCTATTTCTAGAGTTGCATAAAAAATATAACAACGAAAATAATCGTTTTGAACATCCTTGTATTTTTTAATATTAGTTTTATTTGAATGAAATGAAATTAAATAGCAAAACGAAGTTATAAGCTGAATCTTTTTAGGAGTGCTTTGTGAAAGGATTGATTTTATACACAAACCATTTGGTACCCCATTGGACATTCAAGCATATAAATTCAGTTCATAAAAATACCATATAATAAAGAAAAGTGAAACACAAGATTACTCCAACTATTCATGACCAAATGGTGAGCATCAAATTCTAAAAAGTTGGTCGTGTATTGGAATTTAATATATTTACGTAAACTCGATTTTTACAAATTCAGTATAATACAATGAAAACAAAAAATCCTCCGCATCTATTTCGAGAGCTGCATACAAAAATATAACAACGAAAATAATCGTTTTGAACATCCTTGTATTTTTTAATATTAGTTTTATTTGAATGAAATGAAATTAAATAGCAAAACGAAGTTATAAGCTGAAACAATTTAGGAGTGCTTTGTGAAAGGATTGATTTTATACACAAACCATTTGCTACCCCATTGGATTTTAAAGCATATAAATTCCGTTCATAAAAATACCATATAATAACGAGGAACGAAACACAAAATTACGGCAACTATTCATGACCAAATGGTGGTCATCAAATTCTAAAAAATTGGTCGTGTATTGGAATTTAATATATTTTTACAAATTCAGTATAATACAATGAAAACAAAAAATCCTCCGCATCTATTTCGAGAGCTGCATACAAAAATATAACAACGAAAATAATCGTTTTGAACATCCTTGTATTTTTTAATATTAGTTTTATTTGAATGAAATGAAATTAAATAGCAAAACGAAGTTATAAGCTGAAACAATTTAGGAGTGCTTTGTGAAAGGATTGATTTTATACACAAACCATTTGGTACCCCATTGGATTTTAAAGCATATAAATTCCGTTCATGAAAATACCATATAATAACGAGGAACGAAACACAAGATTACTCCAACTATTCATGACCAAATGGTGGTCATCAAATTCTAAAAAATTGGTCGTGTATTGGAATTTAATATATTTACGTAAACTAGGTTTTTAAAAATTCAGTATAATACAATGAAAACAAAAAATCCTTCGCATCTATTTTTAGAGCTGCATACAAAAATATAACAACGAAAATAATCGTTTTGAACATCCTTGTATTTTTTAATATTAGTTTTATTTGAATGAAATGAAATTAAATAGCAAAACGAAGTTATAAGCTGAATCTTTTTAGGAGTGCTTTGTGAAAGGATTGATTTTATACACAAACCATTTGGTACCCCATTGGACATTAAAGCACATAAATTCAGTTCATAAAAATACCATATAATAAAGAAAAGTGAAACACAAGATTACGGCAACTATTCATGACCAAATGGTGCGCATCAAATTCTAAAAAATTGGTCGTGTATTGGAATTTACAATATTTATGTAAACTCGGTTTTTAAAAATTCAGTATAATACAATGAAAACAAAAAATCCTCGGCATCTATTTCTAGAGCTGCATAAAAAATATAACAACGAAAATAATCGTTTTGAACATCCTTGTATTTTTTAATATTAGTTTTATTTGAATGAAATGAAATTAAATAGCAAAACGAAGTTATAAGCTGAAACTATTCAGGAGTGCTTTGTGAAAGGATTGATTTTATACACAATTCATTTGGTACCCCATTGGACATTAAAGCATATAAATTCAGTTCATAAAAATACCATATAATAAAGAAAAGTGAAACACAAGATTACTCCAACTATTCATGACCAAATGGTGAGCATCAAATTCTAAAAAGTTGGTCGTGTATTGGAATTTAATATATTTCCGTAAACTCGATTTTTACAAATTCAGTACAATACAATGAAAACAAAAAATCCTCCGCATCTATTTCGAGAGCTGCATACAAAAATATAACAACGAAAATAATCGTTTTGAACATCCTTGTATTTTTTAATATTAGTTTTATTTGAATGAAATGAAATTAAATAGCAAAACGAAGTTATAAGCTGAAACAATTTAGGAGTGCTTTGTGAAAGGATTGATTTTATACACAAACCATTTGCTACCCCATTGGATTTTAAAGCATATAAATTCCGTTCATAAAAATACCATATAATAACGAGGAACGAAACACAAGATTACTCCAACTATTCATGACCAAATGGTGGTCATCAAATTCTAAGAAATTGGTCGTGTATTGGAATTTAATATATTTACGTAAACTCGATTTTTACAAATTCAGTATAATACAATGAAAACAAAAAATCTCTATTTTTAGAGCTGTATATAAAATATAACAACAAAATATACGTTTTGAAAATCCCTGTATTTTTTAATATTAGTTTTATTTGATTAAAATGAAATTAAATAGCAAAGCGAAGTTATAGGCTGAAACTATTTAGGAGTGCTTTGTGAAAGGATTGATTTTATACACAAACCATTTGGTACCCCATTGAACATAAAAGCATATAAATTCAGTTAATAAAAATACCATATAATAAAGAAAAGTGAAACACAAGATTACGGCAACTATTCATGACCAAATGGTGCGCATCAAATTCTAAAAAATTGGTCGTGTATTGGAATTTACAATATTTATGTAAACTCGGTTTTTAAAAATTCAGTATAATACAATGAAAACAAAAAATCCTCGGCATCTATTTCTAGAGCTGCATAAAAAATATAACAACGAAAATAATCGTTTTGAACATCCTTGTATTTTTTAATATTAGTTTTATTTGAATGAAATGAAATTAAATAGCAAAACGAAGTTATAAGCTGAATCTTTTTAGGAGTGCTTTGTGAAAGGATTGATTTTATACACAAACCATTTGGTACCCCATTGGACATAAAGCACATAAATTCAGTTCATAAAAATACCATATAATAAAGAAAAGTGAAACACAAGATTACTCCAACTATTCATGACCAAATGGTGAGCATCAAATTCTAAAAAGTTGGTCGTGTATTGGAATTTAATATATTTACGTAAACTCGATTTTTACAAATTCAGTATAATACAATGAAAACAAAAAATCCTCCGCATCTATTTCGAGAGCTGCATACAAAAATATAACAACGAAAATAATCGTTTTGAACATCCTTGTATTTTTTAATATTAGTTTTATTTGAATGAAATGAAATTAAATAGCAAAACGAAGTTATAAGCTGAAACAATTTAGGAGTGCTTTGTGAAAGGATTGATTTTATACACAAACCATTTGGTACCCCATTGGATTTTAAAGCATATAAATTCCGTTCATGAAAATACCATATAATAACGAGGAACGAAACACAAGATTACGGCAACTATTCATGACCAAATGGTGGTCATCAAATTCTAAAAAATTGGTCGTGTATTGGAATTTAATATATTTACGTAAACTCGATTTTTACAAATTCAGTATAATACAATGAAAACAAAAAATCCTCCGCATCTATTTCGAGAGCTGCATACAAAAATATAACAACGAAAATAATCGTTTTGAACATCCTTGTATTTTTTAATATTAGTTTTATTTGAATGAAATGAAGTTAAATAGCAAAACGAAGTTATAAGCTGAAACAATTTAGGAGTGCTTTGTGAAAGGATTGATTTTATACACAAACCATTTGGTACCCCATTGGATTTTAAAGCATATAAATTCCGTTCATAAAAATACCATATAATAACGAGGAACGAAACACAAGATTACGGCAACTATTCATGACCAAATGGTGCGCATCAAATTCTAAAAAATTGGTCGTGTATTGGAATTTACAATATTTATGTAAACTCGGTTTTTAAAAATTCAGTATAATACAATGAAAACAAAAAATCCTCGGCATCTATTTCTAGAGCTGCATAAAAAATATAACAACGAAAATAATCGTTTTGAACATCCTTGTATTTTTTAATATTAGTTTTATTTGAATGAAATGAAATTAAATAGCAAAACGAAGTTATAAGCTGAAACAATTTAGGAGTGCTTTGTGAAAGGATTGATTTTATACACAAACCATTTGCTACCCCATTGGATTTTAAAGCATATAAATTCCATTCATTAAAATACCATATAATAACGAGGAACGAAACACAAGATTACGGCAACTATTCATGACCAAATGGTGGTCATCAAATTCTAAAAAATTGGTCGTGTATTGGAATTTAATATATTTACGTAAACTCGATTTTTACAAATTCAGTATAATACAATGAAAACAAAAAATCCTCCGCATCTATTTCGAGAGCTGCATACAAAAATATAACAACGAAAATAATCGTTTTGAACATCCTTGTATTTTTTAATATTAGTTTTATTTGAATGAAATGAAATTAAATAGCAAAACGAAGTTATAAGCTGAATTTTTTAGGAGTGCTTTGTGAAAGGATTGATTTTATACACAAACCATTTGGTACCCCATTGGACATTAAAGCATATAAATTCAGTTCATAAAAATACCATATAATAAAGAAAAGTGAAACACAAGATTACGGCAACTATTCATGACCAAATGGTGCGCATCAAATTCTAAAAAATTGGTCGTGTATTGGAATTTACAATATTTATGTAAACTCGGTTTTTAAAAATTCAGTATAATACAATGAAAATAAAAAATCCTCCGCATCTATTTTTAGAGCTGCATAAAAAATATAACAACAAAATATACGTTTTGAAAATCCCTGTATTTTTTAATATTAGTTTTATTTGATTAAAATGAAATTAAATAGCAGAGCGAAGTTATAGGCTGAAACTATTTAGGAGTGCTTTGTGAAAGGATTGATTTTATACACAAACCATTTGGTACCCCATTGGATTTTAAAGCATATAAATTCCGTTCATAAAAATACCATATAATAACGAGGAACGAAACACAAGATTACGGCAACTATTCATGACCAAATGGTGAGCATCAAATTCTAAAAAGTTGGTCGTGTATTGGAATTTACAATATTTATGTAAACTCGGTTTTTAAAAATTCAGTATAATACAATGAAAATAAAAAATCCTCCGCATCTATTTTTAGAGCTGCATAAAAAATATAACAACAAAATATACGTTTTGAAAATCCCTGTATTTTTTAATATTAGTTTTATTTGATTAAAATGAAATTAAATAGCAAAACGAAGTTATAGGCTGAAACTATTTAGGAGTGCTTTGTGAAAGGATTGATTTTATACACAAACCATTTGGTACCCCATTGGATTTTAAAGCATATAAATTCCGTTCATAAAAATACCATATAATAACGAGGAACGAAACACAAGATTACGGCAACTATTCATGACCAAATGGTGAGCATCAAATTCTAAAAAATTGGTCGTGTATTGGAATTTAATATATTTTTACAAATTCAGTATAATACAATGAAAACAAAAAATCCTCCGCATCTATTTCGAGAGCTGCATACAAAAATATAACAACGAAAATAATCGTTTTGAACATCCTTGTATTTTTTAATATTAGTTTTATTTGAATGAAATGAAATTAAATAGCAAAACGAAGTTATAAGCTGAAACAATTTAGGAGTGCTTTGTGAAAGGATTGATTTTATACACAAACCATTTGGTACCCCATTGGATTTTAAAGCATATAAATTCCGTTCATGAAAATACCATATAATAACGAGGAACGAAACACAAGATTACGGCAACTATTCATGACCAAATGGTGCGCATAAAATTCTAAAAAATTGGTCGTGTATTGGAATTTACAATATTTATGTAAACTCGGTTTTTAAAAATTCAGTATAATACAATAAAAATAAAAAATCCTCCGCATCTATTTTTAGAGCTGCATAAAAAATATAACAACAAAATATACGTTTTGAAAATCCCTGTATTTTTTAATATTAGTTTTATTTGATTAAAATGAAATTAAATATCAAAGCGAAGTTATAGGCTGAAACTATTTAAGAGTGCTTTGTGAAAGGATTGATTTTATACACAAACCATTTGGTACCCCATTGGACTTTAAAGCATATAAATTCCGTTCATAAAAATACCCTATAATAAAGAGAAACGAAACACAAGATTACTCCAACTATTCATGACCAAATGGTGGGCATCAAATTCTAAAAAATTGGTCGTGTATTGGAATTTAATATATTTACGTAAACTCGGTTTTTAAAAATTCAGTATAATACAATGAAAACAAAAAATTCTGCGCATCTATTTCTAGAGCTGCATAAAAAATATAACAACAAAATATACGTTTTGAAAATCCCTGTATTTTTTAATATTAGTTTTATTTGATTAAAATGAAATTAAATATCAAAGCGAAGTTATAGGCTGAAACTATTTAAGAGTGCTTTGTGAAAGGATTGATTTTATACACAAACCATTTGGTACCCCATTGGACATTAAAGCATATAAATTCAGTTCATAAAAATACCATATAATAAAGAAAAGTGAAACATAAGATTACTCCAACTATTCATGACCAAATGGTGCGCATCAAATTCTAAAAAGTTGGTCGTGTATTGGAATTTAATATATTTACGTAAACTCGATTTTTACAAATTCAGTATAATACAATGAAAACAAAAAATCCTCCGCATCTATTTCGAGAGCTGCATACAAAAATATAACAACGAAAATAATCGTTTTGAACATCCTTGTATTTTTTAATATTAGTTTTATTTGAATGAAATGAAATTAAATAGCAAAACGAAGTTATAAGCTGAATCTTTTTAGGAGTGCTTTGTGAAAGGATTGATTTTATACACAAACCATTTGGTACCCCATTGGACATTAAAGCATATAAATTCAGTTCATAAAAATACCATATAATAAAGAAAAGTGAAACACAAGATTACTCCAACTATTCATGACCAAATGGTGAGCATCAAATTCTAAAAAGTTGGTCGTGTATTGGAATTTAATATATTTACGTAAACTCGATTTTTACAAATTCAGTATAATACAATGAAAACAAAAAATCCTTCGCATCTATTTCGAGAGCTGCATACAAAAATATAACAACGAAAATAATCGTTTTGAACATCCTTGTATTTTTTAATATTAGTTTTATTTGAATGAAATGAAATTAAATAGCAAAACGAAGTTATAAGCTGAAACAATTTAGGAGTGCTTTGTGAAAGGATTGATTTTATACACAAACCATTTGGTACCCCATTGGATTTTAAAGCATATAAATTCCGTTCATAAAAATACCATATAATAACGAGGAACGAAACACAAGATTACGGCAACTATTCATGACCAAATGGTGCGCATCAAATTCTAAAAAATTGGTCGTGTATTGGAATTTACAATATTTATGTAAACTCGGTTTTTAAAAATTCAGTATAATACAATGAAAACAAAAAATCCTCGGCATCTATTTCTAGAGCTGCATAAAAAATATAACAACGAAAATAATCGTTTTGAACATCCTTGTATTTTTTAATATTAGTTTTATTTGAATGAAATGAAATTAAATAGCAAAACGAAGTTATAAGCTGAAACAATTTAGGAGTGCTTTGTGAAAGGATTGATTTTATACACAAACCATTTGCTACCCCATTGGATTTTAAAGCATATAAATTCCATTCATTAAAATACCATATAATAACGAGGAACGAAACACAAGATTACTCCAACTATTCATGACCAAATGGTGGTCATCAAATTCTAAAAAATTGGTCGTGTATTGGAATTTAATATATTTACGTAAACTCGATTTTTACAAATTCAGTATAATACAATGAAAACAAAAAATCCTCCGCATCTATTTCGAGAGCTGCATACAAAAATATAACAACGAAAATAATCGTTTTGAACATCCTTGTATTTTTTAATATTAGTTTTATTTGAATGAAATGAAATTAAATAGCAAAACGAAGTTATAAGCTGAATCTTTTTAGGAGTGCTTTGTGAAAGGATTGATTTTATACACAAACCATTTGGTACCCCATTGGACATTAAAGCATATAAATTCAGTTCATAAAAATACCATATAATAAAGAAAAGTGAAACACAAGATTACGGCAACTATTCATGACCAAATGGTGCGCATCAAATTCTAAAAAATTGGTCGTGTATTGGAATTTACAATATTTATGTAAACTCGGTTTTTAAAAATTCAGTATAATACAATGAAAATAAAAAATCCTCCGCATCTATTTTTAGAGCTCCATAAAATATATAACAACAAAATATACGTTTTGAAAATCCCTGTATTTTTTAATATTAGTTTTATTTGATTAAAATGAAATTAAATATCAAAGCGAAGGTATAGGCTGAAACTATTTAAGAGTGCTTTGTGAAAGGATTGATTTTATACACAAACCATTTGGTACCCCATTGGACTTTAAGCATATAAATTCCGTTCATAAAAATACCCTATAATAAAGAGAAACGAAACACAAGATTACGGCAACTATTCATGACCAAATGGTGCGCATCAAATTCTAAAAAATTGGTCGTGTATTGGAATTTAGTATATTTACGTAAACTCGGTTTTTAAAAATTCAGTATAATACAATGAAAACAAAAAATCCTCCGCATCTATTTCGAGAGCTGCATACAAAAATATAACAACGAAAATAATCGTTTTGAACATCCTTGTATTTTTTAATATTAGTTTTATTTGAATGAAATGAAATTAAATAGCAAAACGAAGTTATAAGCTGAAACAATTTAGGAGTGCTTTGTGAAAGGATTGATTTTATACACAAACCATCTGGTACCCCATTGGACATTAAAGCATATAAATTCAGTTCATAAAAATACCATATAATAAAGAAAAGTGAAACACAAGATTACGGCAACTATTCATGACCAAATGGTGCGCATCAAATTCTAAAAAATTGGTCGTGTATTGGAATTTACAATATTTATGTAAACTCGGTTTTTAAAAATTCAGTATAATACAATGAAAATAAAAAATCCTCCGCATCTATTTTTAGAGCTCCATAAAATATATAACAACAAAATATACGTTTTGAAAATCCCTGTATTTTTTAATATTAGTTTTATTTGATTAAAATGAAATTAAATATCAAAGCGAAGGTATAGGCTGAAACTATTTAAGAGTGCTTTGTGAAAGGATTGATTTTATACACAAACCATTTGGTACCCCATTGGACTTTAAGCATATAAATTCCGTTCATAAAAATACCCTATAATAAAGAGAAACGAAACACAAGATTACGGCAACTATTCATGACCAAATGGTGCGCATCAAATTCTAAAAAATTGGTCGTGTATTGGAATTTAGTATATTTACGTAAACTCGGTTTTTAAAAATTCAGTATAATACAATGAAAACAAAAAATCCTCCGCATCTATTTCGAGAGCTGCATACAAAAATATAACAACGAAAATAATCGTTTTGAACATCCTTGTATTTTTTAATATTAGTTTTATTTGAATGAAATGAAATTAAATAGCAAAACGAAGTTATAAGCTGAATCTTTTTAGGAGTGCTTTGTGAAAGGATTGATTTTATACACAAACCATTTGGTACCCCATTGGACATTAAAGCATATAAATTCAGTTCATAAAAATACCATATAATAAAGAAAAGTGAAACACAAGATTACTCCAACTATTCATGACCAAATGGTGAGCATCAAATTCTAAAAAGTTGGTCGTGTATTGGAATTTAATATATTTACGTAAACTCGATTTTTACAAATTCAGTATAATACAATGAAAACAAAAAATCCTTCCCATCTATTTCGAGAGCTGCATACAAAAATATAACAACGAAAATAATCGTTTTGAACATCCTTGTATTTTTTAATATTAGTTTTATTTGAATGAAATGAAATTAAATAGCAAAACGAAGTTATAAGCTGAAACAATTTAGGAGTGCTTTGTGAAAGGATTGATTTTATACACAAACCATTTGGTACCCCATTGGATTTTAAAGCATATAAATTCCGTTCATAAAAATACCATATAATAACGAGGAACGAAACACAAGATTACGGCAACTATTCATGACCAAATGGTGCGCATCAAATTCTAAAAAATTGGTCGTGTATTGGAATTTACAATATTTATGTAAACTCGGTTTTTAAAAATTCAGTATAATACAATGAAAACAAAAAATCCTCGGCATCTATTTCTAGAGCTGCATAAAAAATATAACAACAAAATATACGTTTTGAAAATCCCTGTCTTTTTTAACATTGGATTTATTTGAATGAAATGAAATTAAATAGCAGAGCGAAGTTATAGGCTGAAACTATTGAGGAGTGCTTTGTGAAAGGATTGATTTTATACACAAACCATTTGGTACCCCATTGGATTTTAAAGCATATAAATTCCGTTCATAAAAATACCATATAATAACGAGGAACGAAACACAAGATTACGGCAACTATTCATGACCAAATGGTGAGCATCAAATTCTAAAAAGTTGGTCGTGTATTGGAATTTACAATATTTATGTAAACTCGGTTTTTAAAAATTCAGTATAATACAATGAAAATAAAAAATCCTCCGCATCTATTTTTAGAGCTGCATAAAAAATATAACAACAAAATATACGTTTTGAAAATCCCTGTATTTTTTAATATTAGTTTTATTTGATTAAAATGAAATTAAATAGCAGAGCGAAGTTATAGGCTGAAACTATTTAGGAGTGCTTTGTGAAAGGATTGATTTTATACACAAACCATTTGGTACCCCATTGGATTTTAAAGCATATAAATTCCGTTCATAAAAATACCATATAATAACGAGGAACGAAACACAAGATTACGGCAACTATTCATGACCAAATGGTGAGCATCAAATTCTAAAAAATTGGTCGTGTATTGGAATTTAATATATTTTTACAAATTCAGTATAATACAATGAAAACAAAAAATCCTCCGCATCTATTTCGAGAGCTGCATACAAAAATATAACAACGAAAATAATCGTTTTGAACATCCTTGTATTTTTTAATATTAGTTTTATTTGAATGAAATGAAATTAAATAGCAAAACGAAGTTATAAGCTGAATCTTTTTAGGAGTGCTTTGTGAAAGGATTGATTTTATACACAAACCATTTGGTACCCCATTGGACATTAAAGCATATAAATTCAGTTCATAAAAATACCATATAATAAAGAAAAGTGAAACACAAGATTACTCCAACTATTCATGACCAAATGGTGAGCATCAAATTCTAAAAAGTTGGTCGTGTATTGGAATTTAATATATTTACGTAAACTCGAATCTTTTTAGGAGTGCTTTGTGAAAGGATTGATTTTATACACAAACCATTTGGTACCCCATTGGACATTAAAGCATATAAATTCAGTTCATAAAAATACCATATAATAAAGAAAAGTGAAACACAAGATTACTCCAACTATTCATGACCAAATGGTGAGCATCAAATTCTAAAAAGTTGGTCGTGTATTGGAATTTAATATATTTACGTAAACTCGATTTTTACAAATTCAGTATAATACAATGAAAACAAAAAATCCTCCGCATCTATTTCGAGAGCTGCATACAAAAATATAACAACGAAAATAATCGTTTTGAACATCCTTGTATTTTTTAATATTAGTTTTATTTGAATGAAATGAAATTAAATAGCAAAACGAAGTTATAAGCTGAAACAATTTAGGAGTGCTTTGTGAAAGGATTGATTTTATACACAAACCATCTGGTACCCCATTGGACATTAAAGCATATAAATTCAGTTCATAAAAATACCATATAACAAAGAAAAGTGAAACACAAGATTACGGCAACTATTCATGACCAAATGGTGCGCATCAAATTCTAAAAAATTGGTCGTGTATTGGAATTTACAATATTTATGTAAACTCGGTTTTTAAAAATTCAGTATAATACAATGAAAATAAAAAATCCTCCGCATCTATTTTTAGAGCTGCATAAAATATATAACAACAAAATATACGTTTTGAAAATCCCTGTATTTTTTAATATTAGTTTTATTTGATTAAAATGAAATTAAATATCAAAGCGAAGGTATAGGCTGAAACTATTTAGGAGTGCTTTGTGAAAGGATTGATTTTATACACAAACCATTTGGTACCCCATTGGACTTTAAGCATATAAATTCCGTTCATAAAAATACCCTATAATAAAGAGAAACGAAACACAAGATTACGGCAACTATTCATGACCAAATGGTGCGCATCAAATTCTAAAAAATTGGTCGTGTATTGGAATTTAGTATATTTACGTAAACTCGATTTTTACAAATTCAGTATAATACAATGAAAACAAAAAATCCTCCGCATCTATTTCGAGAGCTGCATACAAAAATATAACAACGAAAATAATCGTTTTGAACATCCTTGTATTTTTTAATATTAGTTTTATTTGAATGAAATGAAATTAAATAGCAAAACGAAGTTATAAGCTGAATCTTTTTAGGAGTGCTTTGTGAAAGGATTGATTTTATACACAAACCATTTGGTACCCCATTGGACATTAAAGCATATAAATTCAGTTCATAAAAATACCATATAATAAAGAAAAGTGAAACACAAGATTACTCCAACTATTCATGACCAAATGGTGAGCATCAAATTCTAAAAAGTTGGTCGTGTATTGGAATTTAATATATTTACGTAAACTCGATTTTTACAAATTCAGTATAATACAATGAAAACAAAAAATCCTTCGCATCTATTTCGAGAGCTGCATACAAAAATATAACAACGAAAATAATCGTTTTGAACATCCTTGTATTTTTTAATATTAGTTTTATTTGAATGAAATGAAATTAAATAGCAAAACGAAGTTATAAGCTGAAACAATTTAGGAGTGCTTTGTGAAAGGATTGATTTTATACACAAACCATTTGGTACCCCATTGGATTTTAAAGCATATAAATTTCGTTCATAAAAATACCATATAATAACGAGGAACGAAACACAAGATTACGGCAACTATTCATGACCAAATGGTGCGCATCAAATTCTAAAAAATTGGTCGTGTATTGGAATTTACAATATTTATGTAAACTCGGTTTTTAAAAATTCAGTATAATACAATGAAAACAAAAAATCCTCGGCATCTATTTCTAGAGCTGCATAAAAAATATAACAACGAAAATAATCGTTTTGAACATCCTTGTATTTTTTAATATTAGTTTTATTTGAATGAAATGAAATTAAATAGCAAAACGAAGTTATAAGCTGAAACAATTTAGGAGTGCTTTGTGAAAGGATTGATTTTATACACAAACCATTTGCTACCCCATTGGATTTTAAAGCATATAAATTCCATTCATTAAAATACCATATAATAACGAGGAACGAAACACAAGATTACTCCAACTATTCATGACCAAATGGTGAGCATCAAATTCTAAAAAGTTGGTCGTGTATTGGAATTTAATATATTTACGTAAACTCGATTTTTACAAATTCAGTATAATACAATGAAAACAAAAAATCCTCCGCATCTATTTCGAGAGCTGCATACAAAAATATAACAACGAAAATAATCGTTTTGAACATCCTTGTATTTTTTAATATTAGTTTTATTTGAATGAAATGAAATTAAATAGCAAAACGAAGTTATAAGCTGAATCTTTTTAGGAGTGCTTTGTGAAAGGATTGATTTTATACACAAACCATTTGGTACCCCATTGGACATTAAAGCATATAAATTCAGTTCATAAAAATACCATATAATAAAGAAAAGTGAAACACAAGATTACTCCAACTATTCATGACCAAATGGTGAGCATCAAATTCTAAAAAGTTGGTCGTGTATTGGAATTTAATATATTTACGTAAACTCGATTTTTACAAATTCAGTATAATACAATGAAAACAAAAAATCCTTCGCATCTATTTCGAGAGCTGCATACAAAAATATAACAACGAAAATAATCGTTTTGAACATCCTTGTATTTTTTAATATTAGTTTTATTTGAATGAAATGAAATTAAATAGCAAAACGAAGTTATAAGCTGAAACAATTTAGGAGTGCTTTGTGAAAGGATTGATTTTATACACAAACCATTTGGTACCCCATTGGATTTTAAAGCATATAAATTCCGTTCATAAAAATACCATATAATAACGAGGAACGAAACACAAGATTACGGCAACTATTCATGACCAAATGGTGCGCATCAAATTCTAAAAAATTGGTCGTGTATTGGAATTTACAATATTTATGTAAACTCGGTTTTTAAAAATTCAGTATAATACAATGAAAACAAAAAATCCTCGGCATCTATTTCTAGAGCTGCATAAAAAATATAACAACAAAATATACGTTTTGAAAATCCCTGTCTTTTTTAACATTGGATTTATTTGAATGAAATGAAATTAAATAGCAGAGCGAAGTTATAGGCTGAAACTATTTAGGAGTGCTTTGTGAAAGGATTGATTTTATACACAAACCATTTGGTACCCCATTGGATTTTAAAGCATATAAATTCCGTTCATAAAAATACCATATAATAACGAGGAACGAAACACAAGATTACGGCAACTATTCATGACCAAATGGTGAGCATCAAATTCTAAAAAGTTGGTCGTGTATTGGAATTTACAATATTTATGTAAACTCGGTTTTTAAAAATTCAGTATAATACAATGAAAATAAAAAATCCTCCGCATCTATTTTTAGAGCTGCATAAAAAATATAACAACAAAATATACGTTTTGAAAATCCCTGTATTTTTTAATATTAGTTTTATTTGATTAAAATGAAATTAAATAGCAGAGCGAAGTTATAGGCTGAAACTATTTAGGAGTGCTTTGTGAAAGGATTGATTTTATACACAAACCATTTGGTACCCCATTGGACTTTAAGCATATAAATTCCGTTCATAAAAATACCCTATAATAAAGAGAAACGAAACACAAGATTACGGCAACTATTCATGACCAAATGGTGCGCATCAAATTCTAAAAAATTGGTCGTGTATTGGAATTTAGTATATTTACGTAAACTCGATTTTTACAAATTCAGTATAATACAATGAAAACAAAAAATCCTCCGCATCTATTTCGAGAGCTGCATACAAAAATATAACAACGAAAATAATCGTTTTGAACATCCTTGTATTTTTTAATATTAGTTTTATTTGAATGAAATGAAATTAAATAGCAAAACGAAGTTATAAGCTGAATCTTTTTAGGAGTGCTTTGTGAAAGGATTGATTTTATACACAAACCATTTGGTACCCCATTGGACATTAAAGCATATAAATTCAGTTCATAAAAATACCATATAATAAAGAAAAGTGAAACACAAGATTACTCCAACTATTCATGACCAAATGGTGAGCATCAAATTCTAAAAAGTTGGTCGTGTATTGGAATTTAATATATTTACGTAAACTCGATTTTTACAAATTCAGTATAATACAATGAAAACAAAAAATCCTTCGCATCTATTTCGAGAGCTGCATACAAAAATATAACAACAAAATATACGTTTTGAAAATCCCTGTATTTTTTAATATTAGTTTTATTTGATTAAAATGAAATTAAATATCAAAGCGAAGGTATAGGCTGAAACTATTTAGGAGTGCTTTGTGAAAGGATTGATTTTATACACAAACCATCTGGTACCCCATTGGACATTAAAGCATATAAATTCAGTTCATAAAAATACCATATAACAAAGAAAAGTGAAACACAAGATTACGGCAACTATTCATGACCAAATGGTGCGCATCAAATTCTAAAAAATTGGTCGTGTATTGGAATTTACAATATTTATGTAAACTCGGTTTTTAAAAATTCAGTATAATACAATGAAAATAAAAAATCCTCCGCATCTATTTTTAGAGCTGCATAAAATATATAACAACAAAATATACGTTTTGAAAATCCCTGTATTTTTTAATATTAGTTTTATTTGATTAAAATGAAATTAAATATCAAAGCGAAGGTATAGGCTGAAACTATTTAGGAGTGCTTTGTGAAAGGATTGATTTTATACACAAACCATTTGGTACCCCATTGGACTTTAAGCATATAAATTCCGTTCATAAAAATACCCTATAATAAAGAGAAACGAAACACAAGATTACGGCAACTATTCATGACCAAATGGTGCGCATCAAATTCTAAAAAATTGGTCGTGTATTGGAATTTAGTATATTTACGTAAACTCGATTTTTACAAATTCAGTATAATACAATGAAAACAAAAAATCCTCCGCATCTATTTCGAGAGCTGCATACAAAAATATAACAACGAAAATAATCGTTTTGAACATCCTTGTATTTTTTAATATTAGTTTTATTTGAATGAAATGAAATTAAATAGCAAAACGAAGTTATAAGCTGAAACAATTTAGGAGTGCTTTGTGAAAGGATTGATTTTATACACAAACCATCTGGTACCCCATTGGACATTAAAGCATATAAATTCAGTTCATAAAAATACCATATAACAAAGAAAAGTGAAACACAAGATTACGGCAACTATTCATGACCAAATGGTGCGCATCAAATTCTAAAAAATTGGTCGTGTATTGGAATTTACAATATTTATGTAAACTCGGTTTTTAAAAATTCAGTATAATACAATGAAAATAAAAAATCCTCCGCATCTATTTTTAGAGCTGCATAAAATATATAACAACAAAATATACGTTTTGAAAATCCCTGTATTTTTTAATATTAGTTTTATTTGATTAAAATGAAATTAAATATCAAAGCGAAGGTATAGGCTGAAACTATTTAGGAGTGCTTTGTGAAAGGATTGATTTTATACACAAACCATTTGGTACCCCATTGGACTTTAAGCATATAAATTCCGTTCATAAAAATACCCTATAATAAAGAGAAACGAAACACAAGATTACGGCAACTATTCATGACCAAATGGTGCGCATCAAATTCTAAAAAATTGGTCGTGTATTGGAATTTAGTATATTTACGTAAACTCGATTTTTACAAATTCAGTATAATACAATGAAAACAAAAAATCCTCCGCATCTATTTCGAGAGCTGCATACAAAAATATAACAACGAAAATAATCGTTTTGAACATCCTTGTATTTTTTAATATTAGTTTTATTTGAATGAAATGAAATTAAATAGCAAAACGAAGTTATAAGCTGAATCTTTTTAGGAGTGCTTTGTGAAAGGATTGATTTTATACACAAACCATTTGGTACCCCATTGGACATTAAAGCATATAAATTCAGTTCATAAAAATACCATATAATAAAGAAAAGTGAAACACAAGATTACTCCAACTATTCATGACCAAATGGTGAGCATCAAATTCTAAAAAGTTGGTCGTGTATTGGAATTTAATATATTTACGTAAACTCGATTTTTACAAATTCAGTATAATACAATGAAAACAAAAAATCCTTCGCATCTATTTCGAGAGCTGCATACAAAAATATAACAACGAAAATAATCGTTTTGAACATCCTTGTATTTTTTAATATTAGTTTTATTTGAATGAAATGAAATTAAATAGCAAAACGAAGTTATAAGCTGAAACAATTTAGGAGTGCTTTGTGAAAGGATTGATTTTATACACAAACCATTTGGTACCCCATTGGATTTTAAAGCATATAAATTTCGTTCATAAAAATACCATATAATAACGAGGAACGAAACACAAGATTACGGCAACTATTCATGACCAAATGGTGCGCATCAAATTCTAAAAAATTGGTCGTGTATTGGAATTTACAATATTTATGTAAACTCGGTTTTTAAAAATTCAGTATAATACAATGAAAACAAAAAATCCTCGGCATCTATTTCTAGAGCTGCATAAAAAATATAACAACGAAAATAATCGTTTTGAACATCCTTGTATTTTTTAATATTAGTTTTATTTGAATGAAATGAAATTAAATAGCAAAACGAAGTTATAAGCTGAAACAATTTAGGAGTGCTTTGTGAAAGGATTGATTTTATACACAAACCATTTGCTACCCCATTGGATTTTAAAGCATATAAATTCCATTCATTAAAATACCATATAATAACGAGGAACGAAACACAAGATTACTCCAACTATTCATGACCAAATGGTGAGCATCAAATTCTAAAAAGTTGGTCGTGTATTGGAATTTAATATATTTACGTAAACTCGATTTTTACAAATTCAGTATAATACAATGAAAACAAAAAATCCTCCGCATCTATTTCGAGAGCTGCATACAAAAATATAACAACGAAAATAATCGTTTTGAACATCCTTGTATTTTTTAATATTAGTTTTATTTGAATGAAATGAAATTAAATAGCAAAACGAAGTTATAAGCTGAATCTTTTTAGGAGTGCTTTGTGAAAGGATTGATTTTATACACAAACCATTTGGTACCCCATTGGACATTAAAGCATATAAATTCAGTTCATAAAAATACCATATAATAAAGAAAAGTGAAACACAAGATTACTCCAACTATTCATGACCAAATGGTGAGCATCAAATTCTAAAAAGTTGGTCGTGTATTGGAATTTAATATATTTACGTAAACTCGATTTTTACAAATTCAGTATAATACAATGAAAACAAAAAATCCTTCGCATCTATTTCGAGAGCTGCATACAAAAATATAACAACGAAAATAATCGTTTTGAACATCCTTGTATTTTTTAATATTAGTTTTATTTGAATGAAATGAAATTAAATAGCAAAACGAAGTTATAAGCTGAAACAATTTAGGAGTGCTTTGTGAAAGGATTGATTTTATACACAAACCATTTGGTACCCCATTGGATTTTAAAGCATATAAATTCCGTTCATAAAAATACCATATAATAACGAGGAACGAAACACAAGATTACGGCAACTATTCATGACCAAATGGTGCGCATCAAATTCTAAAAAATTGGTCGTGTATTGGAATTTACAATATTTATGTAAACTCGGTTTTTAAAAATTCAGTATAATACAATGAAAACAAAAAATCCTCGGCATCTATTTCTAGAGCTGCATAAAAAATATAACAACAAAATATACGTTTTGAAAATCCCTGTCTTTTTTAACATTGGATTTATTTGAATGAAATGAAATTAAATAGCAGAGCGAAGTTATAGGCTGAAACTATTTAGGAGTGCTTTGTGAAAGGATTGATTTTATACACAAACCATTTGGTACCCCATTGGATTTTAAAGCATATAAATTCCGTTCATAAAAATACCATATAATAACGAGGAACGAAACACAAGATTACGGCAACTATTCATGACCAAATGGTGAGCATCAAATTCTAAAAAGTTGGTCGTGTATTGGAATTTACAATATTTATGTAAACTCGGTTTTTAAAAATTCAGTATAATACAATGAAAATAAAAAATCCTCCGCATCTATTTTTAGAGCTGCATAAAAAATATAACAACAAAATATACGTTTTGAAAATCCCTGTATTTTTTAATATTAGTTTTATTTGATTAAAATGAAATTAAATAGCAGAGCGAAGTTATAGGCTGAAACTATTTAGGAGTGCTTTGTGAAAGGATTGATTTTATACACAAACCATTTGGTACCCCATTGGATTTTAAAGCATATAAATTCCGTTCATAAAAATACCATATAATAACGAGGAACGAAACACAAGATTACGGCAACTATTCATGACCAAATGGTGAGCATCAAATTCTAAAAAATTGGTCGTGTATTGGAATTTAATATATTTTTACAAATTCAGTATAATACAATGAAAACAAAAAATCCTCCGCATCTATTTCGAGAGCTGCATACAAAAATATAACAACGAAAATAATCGTTTTGAACATCCTTGTATTTTTTAATATTAGTTTTATTTGAATGAAATGAAATTAAATAGCAAAACGAAGTTATAAGCTGAAACAATTTAGGAGTGCTTTGTGAAAGGATTGATTTTATACACAAACCATTTGGTACCCCATTGGATTTTAAAGCATATAAATTCCGTTCATGAAAATACCATATAATAACGAGGAACGAAACACAAGATTACGGCAACTATTCATGACCAAATGGTGCGCATCAAATTCTAAAAAATTGGTCGTGTATTGGAATTTACAATATTTATGTAAACTCGGTTTTTAAAAATTCAGTATAATACAATAAAAATAAAAAATCCTCCGCATCTATTTTTAGAGCTGCATAAAAAATATAACAACAAAATATACGTTTTGAAAATCCCTGTATTTTTTAATATTAGTTTTATTTGATTAAAATGAAATTAAATATCAAAGCGAAGTTATAGGCTGAAACTATTTAAGAGTGCTTTGTGAAAGGATTGATTTTATACACAAACCATTTGGTACCCCATTGGACTTTAAAGCATATAAATTCCGTTCATAAAAATACCCTATAATAAAGAGAAACGAAACACAAGATTACTCCAACTATTCATGACCAAATGGTGAGCATCAAATTCTAAAAAGTTGGTCGTGTATTGGAATTTACAATATTTATGTAAACTCGGTTTTTAAAAATTCAGTATAATACAATGAAAATAAAAAATCCTCCGCATCTATTTTTAGAGCTGCATAAAAAATATAACAACAAAATATACGTTTTGAAAATCCCTGTATTTTTTAATATTAGTTTTATTTGATTAAAATGAAATTAAATATCAAAGCGAAGTTATAGGCTGAAACTATTTAAGAGTGCTTTGTGAAAGGATTGATTTTATACACAAACCATTTGGTACCCCATTGGACATTAAAGCATATAAATTCAGTTCATAAAAATACCATATAATAAAGAAAAGTGAAACACAAGATTACGGCAACTATTCATGACCAAATGGTGAGCATCAAATTCTAAAAAGTTGGTCGTGTATTGGAATTTACAATATTTATGTAAACTCGGTTTTTAAAAATTCAGTATAATACAATGAAAATAAAAAATCCTCCGCATCTATTTTTAGAGCTGCATAAAAAATATAACAACAAAATATACGTTTTGAACATCCCTGTCTTTTTTAACATTAGATTTATTTGAATGAAATGAAATTAAATAGCAAAACGAAGTTATAGGCTGAAACTATTTAGGAGTGCTTTGTGAAAGGATTGATTTTATACACAAACCATTTGGTACCCCATTGGACATTAAAGCATATAAATTCAGTTCATAAAAATACCATATAATAAAGAAAAGTGAAACATAAGATTACTCCAACTATTCATGACCAAATGGTGCGCATCAAATTCTAAAAAGTTGGTCGTGTATTGGAATTTAATATATTTACGTAAACTCGATTTTTACAAATTCAGTATAATACAATGAAAACAAAAAATCCTCCGCATCTATTTCGAGAGCTGCATACAAAAATATAACAACGAAAATAATCGTTTTGAACATCCTTGTATTTTTTAATATTAGTTTTATTTGAATGAAATGAAATTAAATAGTAAAACGAAGTTATAAGCTGAATCTTTTTAGGAGTGCTTTGTGAAAGGATTGATTTTATACACAAACCATTTGGTACCCCATTGGACATTAAAGCATATAAATTCAGTTCATAAAAATACCATATAATAAAGAAAAGTGAAACACAAGATTACTCCAACTATTCATGACCAAATGGTGAGCATCAAATTCTAAAAAGTTGGTCGTGTATTGGAATTTAATATATTTACGTAAACTCGATTTTTACAAATTCAGTATAATACAATGAAAACAAAAAATCCTTCGCATCTATTTCGAGAGCTGCATACAAAAATATAACAACGAAAATAATCGTTTTGAACATCCTTGTATTTTTTAATATTAGTTTTATTTGAATGAAATGAAATTAAATAGCAAAACGAAGTTATAAGCTGAAACAATTTAGGAGTACTTTGTGAAAGGATTGATTTTATACACAAACCATTTGGTACCCCATTGGACATTAAAGCATATAAATTCAGTTCATAAAAATACCATATAATAAAGAAAAGTGAAACATAAGATTACTCCAACTATTCATGACCAAATGGTGCGCATCAAATTCTAAAAAGTTGGTCGTGTATTGGAATTTAATATATTTACGTAAACTCGATTTTTACAAATTCAGTATAATACAATGAAAACAAAAAATCCTCCGCATCTATTTCGAGAGCTGCATACAAAAATATAACAACGAAAATAATCGTTTTGAACATCCTTGTATTTTTTAATATTAGTTTTATTTGAATGAAATGAAATTAAATAGTAAAACGAAGTTATAAGCTGAATCTTTTTAGGAGTGCTTTGTGAAAGGATTGATTTTATACACAAACCATTTGGTACCCCATTGGACATTAAAGCATATAAATTCAGTTCATAAAAATACCATATAATAAAGAAAAGTGAAACACAAGATTACTCCAACTATTCATGACCAAATGGTGAGCATCAAATTCTAAAAAGTTGGTCGTGTATTGGAATTTAATATATTTACGTAAACTCGATTTTTACAAATTCAGTATAATACAATGAAAACAAAAAATCCTTCGCATCTATTTCGAGAGCTGCATACAAAAATATAACAACGAAAATAATCGTTTTGAACATCCTTGTATTTTTTAATATTAGTTTTATTTGAATGAAATGAAATTAAATAGCAAAACGAAGTTATAAGCTGAAACAATTTAGGAGTGCTTTGTGAAAGGATTGATTTTATACACAAACCATTTGGTACCCCATTGGATTTTAAAGCATATAAATTCCGTTCATGAAAATACCATATAATAACGAGGAACGAAACACAAGATTACGGCAACTATTCATGACCAAATGGTGGTCATCAAATTCTAAAAAATTGGTCGTGTATTGGAATTTAATATATTTACGTAAACTCGATTTTTACAAATTCAGTATAATACAATGAAAACAAAAAATCCTCCGCATCTATTTCGAGAGCTGCATACAAAAATATAACAACGAAAATAATCGTTTTGAACATCCTTGTATTTTTTAATATTAGTTTTATTTGAATGAAATGAAATTAAATAGCAAAACGAAGTTATAAGCTGAAACAATTTAGGAGTGCTTTGTGAAAGGATTGATTTTATACACAAACCATTTGGTACCCCATTGGATTTTAAAGCATATAAATTCCGTTCATAAAAATACCATATAATAACGAGGAACGAAACACAAGATTACGGCAACTATTCATGACCAAATGGTGCGCATCAAATTCTAAAAAATTGGTCGTGTATTGGAATTTACAATATTTATGTAAACTCGGTTTTTAAAAATTCAGTATAATACAATGAAAACAAAAAATCCTCGGCATCTATTTCTAGAGCTGCATAAAAAATATAACAACAAAATATACGTTTTGAACATCCCTGTCTTTTTTAACATTAGATTTATTTGAATGAAATGAAATTAAATAGCAAAACGAAGTTATAGGCTGAAACTATTTAGGAGTGCTTTGTGAAAGGATTGATTTTATACACAAACCATTTGGTACCCCATTGGACATTAAAGCATATAAATTCAGTTCATAAAAATACCATATAATAAAGAAAAGTGAAACACAAGATTACTCCAACTATTCATGACCAAATGGTGCGCATCAAATTCTAAAAAGTTGGTCGTGTATTGGAATTTAATATATTTACGTAAACTCGATTTTTACAAATTCAGTATAATACAATGAAAACAAAAAATCCTTCGCATCTATTTCGAGAGCTGCATACAAAAATATAACAACGAAAATAATCGTTTTGAACATCCTTGTATTTTTTAATATTAGTTTTATTTGAATGAAATGAAATTAAATAGCAAAACGAAGTTATAAGCTGAAACAATTTAGGAGTGCTTTGTGAAAGGATTGATTTTATACACAAACCATTTGGTACCCCATTGGATTTTAAAGCATATAAATTCCGTTCATAAAAATACCATATAATAACGAGGAACGAAACACAAGATTACGGCAACTATTCATGACCAAATGGTGCGCATCAAATTCTAAAAAATTGGTCGTGTATTGGAATTTACAATATTTATGTAAACTCGGTTTTTAAAAATTCAGTATAATACAATGAAAACAAAAAATCCTCCGCATCTATTTCGAGAGCTGCATACAAAAATATAACAACGAAAATAATCGTTTTGAACATCCTTGTATTTTTTAATATTAGTTTTATTTGAATGAAATGAAATTAAATAGCAAAACGAAGTTATAAGCTGAA
This sequence comes from Anthrax anthrax, assembly GCA_963971155.1. Taxonomy (NCBI): domain Eukaryota; kingdom Metazoa; phylum Arthropoda; class Insecta; order Diptera; family Bombyliidae; genus Anthrax; species Anthrax anthrax. The sequence continues at coordinate 2,306,850 of OZ020122.1, forward strand.
TCTTTTTAGGAGTGCTTTGTGAAAGGATTGATTTTATACACAAACCATTTGGTACCCCATTGGACATTAAAGCATATAAATTCAGTTCATAAAAATACCATATAATAAAGAAAAGTGAAACACAAGATTACTCCAACTATTCATGACCAAATGGTGAGCATCAAATTCTAAAAAGTTGGTCGTGTATTGGAATTTAATATATTTACGTAAACTCGATTTTTACAAATTCAGTATAATACAATGAAAACAAAAAATCCTCCGCATCTATTTCGAGAGCTGCATACAAAAATATAACAACGAAAATAATCGTTTTGAACATCCTTGTATTTTTTAATATTAGTTTTATTTGAATGAAATGAAATTAAATAGCAAAACGAAGTTATAAGCTGAAACAATTTAGGAGTGCTTTGTGAAAGGATTGATTTTATACACAAACCATTTGCTACCCCATTGGATTTTAAAGCATATAAATTCCATTCATTAAAATACCATATAATAACGAGGAACGAAACACAAGATTACTCCAACTATTCATGACCAAATGGTGGTCATCAAATTCTAAAAAATTGGTCGTGTATTGGAATTTAATATATTTACGTAAACTCGATTTTTACAAATTCAGTATAATACAATGAAAACAAAAAATCCTCCGCATCTATTTCGAGAGCTGCATACAAAAATATAACAACGAAAATAATCGTTTTGAACATCCTTGTATTTTTTAATATTAGTTTTATTTGAATGAAATGAAATTAAATAGCAAAACGAAGTTATAAGCTGAAACAATTTAGGAGTGCTTTGTGAAAGGATTGATTTTATACACAAACCATTTGGTACCCCATTGGACATTAAAGCATATAAATTCAGTTCATAAAAATACCATATAATAAAGAAAAGTGAAACACAAGATTACTCCAACTATTCATGACCAAATGGTGAGCATCAAATTCTAAAAAGTTGGTCGTGTATTGGAATTTAATATATTTACGTAAACTCGATTTTTACAAATTCAGTATAATACAATGAAAACAAAAAATCCTCCGCATCTATTTCGAGAGCTGCATACAAAAATATAACAACGAAAATAATCGTTTTGAACATCCTTGTATTTTTTAATATTAGTTTTATTTGAATGAAATGAAATTAAATAGCAAAACGATGTTATAAGCTGAAACAATTTAGGAGTGCTTTGTGAAAGGATTGATTTTATACACAAACCATCTGGTACCCCATTGGACATTAAAGCATATAAATTCAGTTCATAAAAATACCATATAATAAAGAAAAGTGAAACACAAGATTACGGCAACTATTCATGACCAAATGGTGCGCATCAAATTCTAAAAAATTGGTCGTGTATTGGAATTTACAATATTTATGTAAACTCGGTTTTTAAAAATTCAGTATAATACAATGAAAATAAAAAATCCTCCGCATCTATTTTTAGAGCTGCATAAAAAATATAACAACAAAATATACGTTTTGAAAATCCCTGTATTTTTTAATATTAGTTTTATTTGATTAAAATGAAATTAAATATCAAAGCGAAGGTATAGGCTGAAACTATTTAAGAGTGCTTTGTGAAAGGATTGATTTTATACACAAACCATTTGGTACCCCATTGGACTTTAAGCATATAAATTCCGTTCATAAAAATACCCTATAATAAAGAGAAACGAAACACAAGATTACGGCAACTATTCATGACCAAATGGTGAGCATCAAATTCTAAAAAATTGGTCGTGTATTGGAATTTAGTATATTTACGTAAACTCGGTTTTTAAAAATTCAGTATAATACAATGAAAACAAAAAATCCTTCGCATCTATTTCGAGAGCTGCATACAAAAATATAACAACGAAAATAATCGTTTTGAACATCCTTGTATTTTTTAATATTAGTTTTATTTGAATGAAATGAAATTAAATAGCAAAACGAAGTAATAAGCTGAATCTTTTTAGGAGTGCTTTGTGAAAGGATTGATTTTATACACAAACCATTTGGTACCCAATTGGACATTAAAGCATATAAATTCAGTTCATAAAAATACCATATAATAAAGAAAAGTGAAACACAAGATTACTCCAACTATTCATGACCAAATGGTGAGCATCAAATTCTAAAAAGTTGGTCGTGTATTGGAATTTAATATATTTACGTAAACTCGATTTTTACAAATTCAGTATAATGCAATGAAAACAAAAAATCCTCCGCATCTATTTCGAGAGCTGCATACAAAAATATAACAACGAAAATAATCGTTTTGAACATCCTTGTATTTTTTAATATTAGTTTTATTTGAATGAAATGAAATTAAATAGCAAAACGAAGTTATAAGCTGAAACTATTTAGGAGTGCTTTGTGAAAGGATTGATTTTATACACAAACCATTTGGTACCCCATTGGACTTTAAAGCATATAAATTCAGTTCATAAAAATACCATATAATAAAGAAAAGCGAAACACAAGATTACGGCAACTATTCATGACCAAATGGTGGGCATCAAATTCCAAAAATTTGGTCGTGTATTGGAATTTACAATATTTATGTAAACTCGGTTTTTAAAAATTCAGTATAATACAATGAAAATAAAAAATCCTCCGCATCTATTTTTAGAGCTGCATAAAAAATATAACAACAAAATATACGTTTTGAAAATCCCTGTATTTTTTAATATTAGTTTTATTTGATTAAAATGAAATTAAATATCAAAGCGAAGTTATAGGCTGAAACTATTTAAGAGTGCTTTGTGAAAGGATTGATTTTATACACAAACCATTTGGTACCCCATTGGACATTAAAGCATATAAATTCAGTTCATAAAAATACCATATAATAAAGAAAAGTGAAACACAAGATTACGGCAACTATTCATGACCAAATGGTGCGCATCAAATTCTAAAAAATTGGTCGTGTATTGGAATTTAGTATATTTACGTAAACTCGGTTTTTAAAAATTCAGTATAATACAATGAAAACAAAAAATCCTCCGCATCTATTTTTAGAGCTGCATAAAAAATATAAAAACAAAATATACGTTTTGAACATCCCTGTCTTTTTTAACATTAGATTTATTTGAATGAAATGAAATTAAATAGCAAAACGAAGTTATAGGCTGAAACTATTTAGGAGTGCTTTGTGAAAGGATTGATTTTATACACAAACCATTTGGTACCCCATTGGACATTAAAGCATATAAATTCAGTTCATAAAAATACCATATAATAAAGAAAAGTGAAACATAAGATTACTCCAACTATTCATGACCAAATGGTGAGCATCAAATTCTAAAAAGTTGGTCGTGTATTGGAATTTATTATATTTACGTAAACTCGATTTTTACAAATTCAGTATAATACAATGAAAACAAAAAATCCTTCGCATCTATTTCGAGAGCTGCATACAAAAATATAACAACGAAAATAATCGTTTTGAACATCCTTGTATTTTTTAATATTAGTTTTATTTGAATGAAATGAAATTAAATAGCAAAACGAAGTTATAAGCTGAAACAATTTAGGAGTGCTTTGTGAAAGGATTGATTTTATACACAAACCATTTGGTACCCCATTGGATTTTAAAGCATATAAATTCCGTTCATGAAAATACCATATAATAACGAGGAACGAAACACAAGATTACTCCAACTATTCATGACCAAATGGTGGGCATCAAATTCTAAAAAATTGGTCGTGCATTGGAATTTACAATATTTATGTAAACTCGGTTTTTAAAAATTCAGTATAATACAATGAAAATAAAAAATCCTCCGCATCTATTTTTAGAGCTGCATAAAAAATATAACAACGAAATATACGTTTTGAACATCACTGTCTTTTTTAACATTAGTTTTATTTGAATGAAATGAAATTAAATAGCAAAGCGAAGTTATAGGCTGAAACTATTTAGGAGTGCTTTGTGAAAGGATTGATTTTATACACAAACCATTTGGTACCCCATTGGACATTAAAGCATATAAATTCAGTTCATAAAAATACCATATAATAAAGAAAAGTGAAACACAAGATTACGGCAACTATTCATGACCAAATGGTGCGCATCAAATTCTAAAAAATTGGTCGTGTATTGGAATTTACAATATTTATGTAAACTCGGTTTTTAAAAATTCAGTATAATACAATGAAAATAAAAAATCCTCCGCATCTATTTTTAGAGCTGCATAAAAAATATAGTAGTATAAATATGGGGTTTCTAAGCCAGGGGCTCTCGTGGCTCGTTACGTCACAAAATCATTGATCTTGTCTTGTCTATGCGAAGGGTGTGCGTGTGTTGTTGTAAGGATAATGTGAAACTGGTTGCAGGTGTTACTTAAGGATACATATTCAAGTATGTGTTTTATGTTGTTTATTACTATAAACCTGTTTTAATATTGCTTCAAATTACATATTTTTATTGTTAGAACTTAGAAGAATTTAGTAACGTTGTGAAATTAAGAAAAGATTATATGAGTTAAGTGAAATGCAAGATGTATAAATCATTGATCTTGTCTTGTCTATGCGAAGGGTGTGCGTGTGTTGTTGTAGGGATAATGTGAAACTGCTTGCAGGTGTTACTTAAGGATACATATTCAAGTATGTGTTTTATGTTGTTTATTACTATAAACCTGTTTTAATATTGCTTCAAATTACATATTTTTATTGTTAGAACTTAGAAGAATTTAGTAAAGTTGTGAAATTAAGAAAAGATTATATGAGTTAAGTGAAATGCAAGATGTATAAAAATTGATGAGTCAGCAAAAGACCGGATGCCCATATAACTTATTGGATTGAACTTGTTCAAACATGTTTTAATATTGTTGTTACTAATTAAAAATGTAACTTAAAAATATAGCTTGTTAGCAGAATTTAAGAACAAAGTGTGTGTTATCAGTAGTTTATTCTAGAAATTGTTCTGGTTGGCTAAGGTTTTGGCTGGGGAGGGGGGTCGAACAATAATTTTATACTTTGTTCTGATTGGTTGTTGAGTTTTACATTTTCACTGAAGCGTGGAATTTTCTGCTATAAATTCACTCGAGTTTTGTTAAAAATCACAGTCCAGTTTTGGCAGCCAGTTAAACAAGTACAATAAAATCTTTAAATAAGTTGTTAATTAGTTAATAATTTGTTCAGTGAAGTTAAAGTTGAAAATAATTTAAAATGAAAAGTTTTATTTGTGAAGTTTGTGGGAGCGGTTTTGCTTTTAAAAATAGTTTAAAAAAACATATTTTATCAGTACATGGAGACCGAGTGTACTGTCAAATTTGTGAAAAAAGTTATTCTCGCAAAGACAAATTGTTAATACATATGAGAATCGCTCATACAGTGAATTCAAATTTAATTGTAGAACACGAACAAATCAATCAACCTTCATCATCAAAAAAACAGCGTCTGAATGAGACAACAGACAATGAGTTGAGTAAGCTGTGTACTGTGTGTAAAAAAAACATTTTAGTTAAAGATTGGAGTTATCATTTAAGAACAAACGCTCATAAACAAAATACAGCACAACCAATCAATGATGAGTTAAAGGTTGTAAAAAGTGGTTTTGAAGAAAGAATAGAGACACTTCTGTACGAAAATAAAAATGAATCAAACTTGGACCCACATAAATTTTTCGAATCATCCAAACAAACGATTTTACAATGTTTAAGAAATCAGTTGAATAAGCATGAATCGTTTAAATTTAATTTTGAACTGTTTGCAGAATACATTAAAATTACTAAAGCAAATAACGATGAAGAAGAAGATATGGTATTATCAGTAAAATCTTTTCAATCTAAGATGGAAATTCTACGTGATGAAACCGAAGCACTATCAGTCGTCAACAATATGATTGATAACATTCACACAAAGATGCAAGAATTCCAAGAACGTGATAGCGGTTGGACGTTGATAAGAATAAGTCATATTGAAATTAACATTAACCAGTACAAACCGATTAAAGGGTCACAGTACTTACCACTACCACCATACATTCAACAAAAACATGCTTGCGTCAATGTTAATAATTCAGATGAATATTGTTTTAAGTGGGCAGTTATATCAGCTCTATATCCAGTTGACTATCGAGATCATAACTACCGACCATCATCTTACTTTATTCAAGATATAACTGCTAGTACAATTATTCTACGAAACAATATTAGATTAGAGTTTGGGAACCTCGAATTTCCGTTAAAAATAACAGACATCAAAAAATTTGAAGAAATGAATCCTGATATTAGTGTAAACGTATTTGGTTACGAAGAAATAAATCAAAACAACTGTACAATAGTAGGTCCTTTCTATTGTACAAAACAAGAAAAAAACAAACACATCAACCTACTACTTATTCAAGATAATGATAAAAGCCATTATGTATGGATTAAAAATATATCGAGATTAATCAAAAGTCAAATAACACAACACAAAACAATGATACACCTATGTAATTCTTGCTTACAACATTTTTATAGTAAAGATGCTTATGAAACACACAAAAACGAATGCAGCAAGATTGTTACTTTGATGCCATCACCTGAAAAATGTGAACTAAAATTTGAAAAATACGAACGTCAGTTGGAAGTCCCATTCACAGTTTATGCAGATTTTGAATGTATTCTTCAAGATGTAAATTCTTGTCTACCTAATCCATCAGAGTCATCTACAACAAATATTCAGCAACACGTTCCTTGTGCATTTGCATACTATATAAAATGCTCGTATGACAATAGTTTAAATAAATTGAAAGTGTATAAGGGAAAAGACTCACCATCAAAATTTGTACAATCATTGGTTGAAGACATACTTCACATTTATCATAACTACATTATGAATCCAAAGTCTATGAATCCTTTAACACCATATCAACTTAAAATACAAGAACAAAGCAAACTGTGCCACATATGCAAAAAGTTTTTGGGAAACATTAGAGTTGCTGACCATTGTCACCTAACAGGAGAATATAGAGGTCCAGCTCACAATGAATGTAATTTGCGTTATCAAGTACCTAAATTTTTCCCTATTTTGTTTCATAATTTCTCTGGGTACGACTGCCATTTGTTTGTCAAAGAACTTTCAAATATTGATGGAGATATAAATTTAATACCACTAAATAAAGAATTATATGTATCCTTATCAAAACGTATTCACATAAATGATACAGATACAATTGAGCTAAGATTTTTAGATTCTGCCAGGTTCATGCAATCTAGCTTAGATTCTTTGGTTAGAAATTTAACACCACAAGATTTTGAAGTTGTCAAATCAATGTATCCAGAAGAGCAAGCATTTAAGATGATAACAAGAAAAGGAGTATTTCCATACGAATACATTAACTCGTGGGAACGTTTGGATGAGCCTTCTTTACCTGCACAAGAAAATTTCAACAATAAGTTGACAAACAGCAAATGTAATGATGCAGATTATTTACATGCTTTGACGATTTGGAAAAAATTCAACTGCAAAAGTCTTTGGGATTATTTAGAACTTTATTTGATAACAGATGTGCTACTTTTAACCGATGTTTTCGAAAACTTTAGAAAAGTATGCAAAAATATATATTCATTGGACCCTTGTCAATACTATACAACACCTGGATTATCGTGGGACGCTATGCTTAAACTAACAGGAATAAATCTTCAACTTTTAACAGACATTAATATGTATAACTTTATCAAGAAAGGTATTAGGGGAGGTATAACACAATGTTCACATAGACATTCAGTGGCAAACAATAAGTATATGCAAGGCTTTGATAATACTAAACCTTCAAAGTACTTGGCATACGTGGATGCAAACAACTTGTATGGATGGGCCATGTCTCAAGCTTTACCTTATTCAGACTTTAAATGGGTTGAAAATCCAGAAGAAATAAATCTTACATCAATACCAGATAACTCTAATATTGGATACATTCTTGAAGTTGATTTAGAATATCCAAAAGAAATACATGATGAACACAACGATCTGCCATTTTGTGCAGAAAATAAAAAGAGTCCAGGATCAAAATTTTCAAAGTTGATAACAGATGTAACAAACAAACAAAATTATATAATACATTATAGAAATTTACAACAATGTGTTCAACATGGATTAAAAATAGTTAAAATTCATAGAGTCTTACAGTTTAGACAATCTTGCTGGCTAAAAACATATATTGACCTAAACACTCATCACCGTACACTAGCTAAGAATGCTTTTGAGAAGAACTTTTTCAAGTTATTAAATAATGCAGTGTATGGAAAAACAATGGAAAACGTTGATAACCGTAAAGATGTGAAAATTGTAACTAACTGGGAAAACTGCGGAAAACGTTTAGGCGTTCGAGCATTAGTGTCAAAACCAAATTTTCATAGCTTAGCCCAATTTACGCAAAATATGGTAGCTGTTCAGATGAAACGAGTGCGAACATGCTACAATAAACCGATTTATTTAGGATTCGCTGTACTGGAATTATCAAAATGGAAAATGTACGAATTCCACTACGACTACATGAAACCTAAATATGGCACAAATGTTTTATTGAATTATATGGATACAGACTCTTTCGTTTACACTATACAAACTGCAGATTTTTACGATGATATTAAAGATGATATTAATAACAGATTTGACACATCAGAATATGCTCAAGATAATCCATACAACATCCCATTAAGAAATAAAAAGGTATTAGGATTAATGAAAGATGAAAACAATGGTAGAATAATGAAAGAATTTATAGGCCTTAAGTCAAAAATGTATTCAATAGATGTAGAAAATAGTAAAGTAATTAAAAAAGCTAAAGGTGTTAAGAAAACAACTGTAGATAATTTAAGTTTAGAAAATTATAGGGACTGCTTGTATAGAAAAAAAATATTTTATAGTAGTATGTTAGTTTTTAGGTCTCAAATACATACATTATATACTCAAAATATACATAAAATATCATTAAGTTATATAGATGATAAGCGGCATGTAAATGAAGATGGTATAAGTACGTATGCTTGGGGTCATTATAGGTTAAGTGAAAAATAAAAAAGAGTAGTATAAGTTTATATATAATTTTAATAAATTTTATTAAAAACAAAAAAAAATTACAATGTTTCATTTAAATTTGCATCTACATAATGTCTTAAAATAAATATATGTATTTTGCAAAGCACAACAACCATTATGTGTAACACATTGATGTTTTTTTTTGCTATAAAGTACGCAGTTTAGATTTACATAATTATGTCTCTTTTTCTCAATTCTTCAATTATTAAAAATATTTCCTTTCCTTCATTTGTTTCTGCTAATTTTCTCAAATACTCCACAATTACATTAGGATTATCATCAAATAATTGCATTCTTGTGTTGTTGCTGGGAACTACTTCTTCTTCTTTCATTTCTGTGTCATGATATAAACATTTGTAAATATGACCTTCTTTATAGTAGCTATCAGAATTCAGAGGCTTTTTCTTTTCACATAGGTAGCGATGCTCTATTGCATCAGGCTTTTCTGCTCCGTAAAAATCAACTGTTTCTTTATCAAACTGGTATTCAGAATTTAATCTTTCTTGTTGCATGTTACCCAGATTTTTATTGCTGTTATTATTTTCTCCTTCACATTCATCAGACTCAATTTCATTCGGTAGATCTCCTACGCAAGGTTCAATTTTCTTTTCTTTTAATGAGTAGTCTTTCAACGCATTTAATTTAGATTTTATTATGTTTCTTACATCGTGTATATTTTGATCGTTATTATTACATGAAACTTGAAAACAATCAAAAACATTTTCTTTTTCTTCAAAATGTTGACAGTTCACATTTCGTGAGGAATTTGGTAGCTCTGTTCTATGTATACGTTTCATATGTCTTAGAAGGTTATCGCTGCGAGTAAAATCTTTATCACATATTGTACACTTCGACATGTTTATCAATTTAATGAAAATAATAGAATAAAGAAAAGTCAACATATTTTTTCTTTTTTATACTTTTTTCATCTCTTCCTAAGATGTTGATTGTTGCTATTTTCAGCTATTACCTAAATGAACCTCGTGAAAGTCGCCAAAATGATAAATATGGCTTCAACTCATACGTGTTTATGTACTAGACATTTTGTTCGCCGTTTTACTTTGATAATTGCATACTTGTTTTTTATTGTTGTGAATTACTTCTTCTTCTTTAATTTCTGTGATATGATCTAAACATTTGCAAATATCACCTTCTTTATAGCAATTCTTAGAATACAAAGGCTATTTTTTTCACATAAGTATAGCGATGCTCTTTTCCATCAGGCTTTTCTATTCTATAAAAAAATCAACTGTTTCTTTAGCAAACTGAAATTCAAAATATATTCTTTATTGTTGTATGTTAACTAGATTTATATTGCTGTTATTATTTTCTCATTCATCAAGCTCAATTTTATTCGGTAATCCTCAGACACAAGGTTTGATTTGCTTTTCGTTTTATATGAAAGGCTAGAGGAGTTGGGAGGAGGAGGAGGAGTTGGGAGGAGGAGGAGGAGGAGGAGGAGGAGGAGGAGGAGGAGGAGGAGTAGGAGGAGGAGGAGGAGGTTTAGCAGTTTTAAACAGCTAAGCTGTTTAGACCTGTTTTCTTCTTAGCTGTTTTAAACAGCTAAGCTGTTTTGTAGCTGTTTAAAACTGCTAAACCTCCTCCTCCTCCTCCTCCTCCTCCTCCTCCTCCCAACTCCTCCTCCTCCTCCCAACTCCTCTAGCCTTTCATATAAAACGAAAAGCAAATCAAACCTTGTGTCTGAGGATTACCGAATAAAATTGAGCTTGATGAATGAGAAAATAATAACAGCAATATAAATCTAGTTAACATACAACAATAAAGAATATATTTTGAATTTCAGTTTGCTAAAGAAACAGTTGATTTTTTTATAGAATAGAAAAGCCTGATGGAAAAGAGCATCGCTATACTTATGTGAAAAAAATAGCCTTTGTATTCTAAGAATTGCTATAAAGAAGGTGATATTTGCAAATGTTTAGATCATATCACAGAAATTAAAGAAGAAGAAGTAATTCACAACAATAAAAAACAAGTATGCAATTATCAAAGTAAAACGGCGAACAAAATGTCTAGTACATAAACACGTATGAGTTGAAGCCATATTTATCATTTTGGCGACTTTCACGAGGTTCATTTAGGTAATAGCTGAAAATAGCAACAATCAACATCTTAGGAAGAGATGAAAAAAGTATAAAAAAGAAAAAATATGTTGACTTTTCTTTATTCTATTATTTTCATTAAATTGATAAACATGTCGAAGTGTACAATATGTGATAAAGATTTTACTCGCAGCGATAACCTTCTAAGACATATGAAACGTATACATAGAACAGAGCTACCAAATTCCTCACGAAATGTGAACTGTCAACATTTTGAAGAAAAAGAAAATGTTTTTGATTGTTTTCAAGTTTCATGTAATAATAACGATCAAAATATACACGATGTAAGAAACATAATAAAATCTAAATTAAATGCGTTGAAAGACTACTCATTAAAAGAAAAGAAAATTGAACCTTGCGTAGGAGATCTACCGAATGAAATTGAGTCTGATGAATGTGAAGGAGAAAATAATAACAGCAATAAAAATCTGGGTAACATGCAACAAGAAAGATTAAATTCTGAATACCAGTTTGATAAAGAAACAGTTGATTTTTACGGAGCAGAAAAGCCTGATGCAATAGAGCATCGCTACCTATGTGAAAAGAAAAAGCCTCTGAATTCTGATAGCTACTATAAAGAAGGTCATATTTACAAATGTTTATATCATGACACAGAAATGAAAGAAGAAGAAGTAGTTCCCAGCAACAACACAAGAATGCAATTATTTGATGATAATCCTAATGTAATTGTGGAGTATTTGAGAAAATTAGCAGAAACAAATGAAGGAAAGGAAATATTTTTAATAATTGAAGAATTGAGAAAAAGAGACATAATTATGTAAATCTAAACTGCGTACTTTATAGCAAAAAAAAACATCAATGTGTTACACATAATGGTTGTTGTGCTTTGCAAAATACATATATTTATTTTAAGACATTATGTAGATGCAAATTTAAATGAAACATTGTAATTTTTTTTTGTTTTTAATAAAATTTATTAAAATTATATATAAACTTATACTACTCTTTTTTATTTTTCACTTAACCTATAATGACCCCAAGCATAAGTTTTTATACCATCTTCATTTACATGTCGCTTATCATCTATATAACTTAATGATATTTTATGTATATTTTGAGTATATAATGTATGTATTTGAGACCTAAAAACTAACATACTACTATAAAATATTTTTTTTCTATACAAGCAGTCCCTATAATTTTCTAAACTTAAATTATCTACAGTTGTTTTCTTAACACCTTTAGCTTTTTTAATTACTTTACTATTTTCTACATCTATTGAATACATTTTTGACTTAAGGCCTATAAATTCTTTCATTATTCTACCATTGTTTTCATCTTTCATTAATCCTAATACCTTTTTATTTCTTAATGGGATGTTGTATGGATTATCTTGAGCATATTCTGATGTGTCAAATCTGTTATTAATATCATCTTTAATATCATCGTAAAAATCTGCAGTTTGTATAGTGTAAACGAAAGAGTCTGTATCCATATAATTCAATAAAACATTTGTGCCATATTTAGGTTTCATGTAGTCGTAGTGGAATTCGTACATTTTCCATTTTGATAATTCCAGTACAGCGAATCCTAAATAAATCGGTTTATTGTAGCATGTTCGCACTCGTTTCATCTGAACAGCTACCATATTTTGCGTAAATTGGGCTAAGCTATGAAAATTTGGTTTTGACACTAATGCTCGAACGCCTAAACGTTTTCCGCAGTTTTCCCAGTTAGTTACAATTTTCACATCTTTACGGTTATCAACGTTTTCCATTGTTTTTCCATACACTGCATTATTTAATAACTTGAAAAAGTTCTTCTCAAAAGCATTCTTAGCTAGTGTACGGTGATGAGTGTTTAGGTCAATATATGTTTTTAGCCAGCAAGATTGTCTAAACTGTAAGACTCTATGAATTTTAACTATTTTTAATCCATGTTGAACACATTGTTGTAAATTTCTATAATGTATTATATAATTTTGTTTGTTTGTTACATCTGTTATCAACTTTGAAAATTTTGATCCTGGACTCTTTTTATTTTCTGCACAAAATGGCAGATCGTTGTGTTCATCATGTATTTCTTTTGGATATTCTAAATCAACTTCAAGAATGTATCCAATATTAGAGTTATCTGGTATTGATGTAAGATTTATTTCTTCTGGATTTTCAACCCATTTAAAGTCTGAATAAGGTAAAGCTTGAGACATGGCCCATCCATACAAGTTGTTTGCATCCACGTATGCCAAGTACTTTGAAGGTTTAGTATTATCAAAGCCTTGCATATACTTATTGTTTGCCACTGAATGTCTATGTGAACATTGTGTTATACCTCCCCTAATACCTTTCTTGATAAAGTTATACATATTAATGTCTGTTAAAAGTTGAAGATTTATTCCTGTTAGTTTAAGCATAGCGTCCCACGATAATCCAGGTGTTGTATAGTATTGACAAGGGTCCAATGAATATATATTTTTGCATACTTTTCTAAAGTTTTCGAAAACATCGGTTAAAAGTAGCACATCTGTTATCAAATAAAGTTCTAAATAATCCCAAAGACTTTTGCAGTTGAATTTTTTCCAAATCGTCAAAGCATGTAAATAATCTGCATCATTACATTTGCTGTTTGTCAACTTATTGTTGAAATTTTCTTGTGCAGGTAAAGAAGGCTCATCCAAACGTTCCCACGAGTTAATGTATTCATATGGAAATACTCCTTTTCTTGTTATCATCTTAAATGCTTGCTCTTCTGGATACATTGATTTGACAACTTCAAAATCTTGTGGTGTTAAATTTCTAACCAAAGAATCTAAGCTAGATTGCATGAACCTGGCAGAATCTAAAAATCTTAGCTCAATTGTATCTGTATCATTTATGTGAATACGTTTTGATAAGGATACATATAATTCTTTATTTAGTGGTATTAAATTTATATCTCCATCAATATTTGAAAGTTCTTTGACAAACAAATGGCAGTCGTACCCAGAGAAATTATGAAACAAAATAGGGAAAAATTTAGGTACTTGATAACGCAAATTACATTCATTGTGAGCTGGACCTCTATATTCTCCTGTTAGGTGACAATGGTCAGCAACTCTAATGTTTCCCAAAAACTTTTTGCATATGTGGCACAGTTTGCTTTGTTCTTGTATTTTAAGTTGATATGGTGTTAAAGGATTCATAGACTTTGGATTCATAATGTAGTTATGATAAATGTGAAGTATGTCTTCAACCAATGATTGTACAAATTTTGATGGTGAGTCTTTTCCCTTATACACTTTCAATTTATTTAAACTATTGTCATACGAGCATTTTATATAGTATGCAAATGCACAAGGAACGTGTTGCTGAATATTTGTTGTAGATGACTCTGATGGATTAGGTAGACAAGAATTTACATCTTGAAGAATACATTCAAAATCTGCATAAACTGTGAATGGGACTTCCAACTGACGTTCGTATTTTTCAAATTTTAGTTCACATTTTTCAGGTGATGGCATCAAAGTAACAATCTTGCTGCATTCGTTTTTGTGTGTTTCATAAGCATCTTTACTATAAAAATGTTGTAAGCAAGAATTACATAGGTGTATCATTGTTTTGTGTTGTGTTATTTGACTTTTGATTAATCTCGATATATTTTTAATCCATACATAATGGCTTTTATCATTATCTTGAATAAGTAGTAGGTTGATGTGTTTGTTTTTTTCTTGTTTTGTACAATAGAAAGGACCTACTATTGTACAGTTGTTTTGATTTATTTCTTCGTAACCAAATACGTTTACACTAATATCAGGATTCATTTCTTCAAATTTTTTGATGTCTGTTATTTTTAACGGAAATTCGAGGTTCCCAAACTCTAATCTAATATTGTTTCGTAGAATAATTGTACTAGCAGTTATATCTTGAATAAAGTAAGATGATGGTCGGTAGTTATGATCTCGATAGTCAACTGGATATAGAGCTGATATAACTGCCCACTTAAAACAATATTCATCTGAATTATTAACATTGACGCAAGCATGTTTTTGTTGAATGTATGGTGGTAGTGGTAAGTACTGTGACCCTTTAATCGGTTTGTACTGGTTAATGTTAATTTCAATATGACTTATTCTTATCAACGTCCAACCGCTATCACGTTCTTGGAATTCTTGCATCTTTGTGTGAATGTTATCAATCATATTGTTGACGACTGATAGTGCTTCGGTTTCATCACGTAGAATTTCCATCTTAGATTGAAAAGATTTTACTGATAATACCATATCTTCTTCTTCATCGTTATTTGCTTTAGTAATTTTAATGTATTCTGCAAACAGTTCAAAATTAAATTTAAACGATTCATGCTTATTCAACTGATTTCTTAAACATTGTAAAATCGTTTGTTTGGATGATTCGAAAAATTTATGTGGGTCCAAGTTTGATTCATTTTTATTTTCGTACAGAAGTGTCTCTATTCTTTCTTCAAAACCACTTTTTACAACCTTTAACTCATCATTGATTGGTTGTGCTGTATTTTGTTTATGAGCGTTTGTTCTTAAATGATAACTCCAATCTTTAACTAAAATGTTTTTTTTACACACAGTACACAGCTTACTCAACTCATTGTCTGTTGTCTCATTCAGACGCTGTTTTTTTGATGATGAAGGTTGATTGATTTGTTCGTGTTCTACAATTAAATTTGAATTCACTGTATGAGCGATTCTCATATGTATTAACAATTTGTCTTTGCGAGAATAACTTTTTTCACAAATTTGACAGTACACTCGGTCTCCATGTACTGATAAAATATGTTTTTTTAAACTATTTTTAAAAGCAAAACCGCTCCCACAAACTTCACAAATAAAACTTTTCATTTTAAATTATTTTCAACTTTAACTTCACTGAACAAATTATTAACTAATTAACAACTTATTTAAAGATTTTATTGTACTTGTTTAACTGGCTGCCAAAACTGGACTGTGATTTTTAACAAAACTCGAGTGAATTTATAGCAGAAAATTCCACGCTTCAGTGAAAATGTAAAACTCAACAACCAATCAGAACAAAGTATAAAATTATTGTTCGACCCCCCTCCCCAGCCAAAACCTTAGCCAACCAGAACAATTTCTAGAATAAACTACTGATAACACACACTTTGTTCTTAAATTCTGCTAACAAGCTATATTTTTAAGTTACATTTTTAATTAGTAACAACAATATTAAAACATGTTTGAACAAGTTCAATCCAATAAGTTATATGGGCATCCGGTCTTTTGCTGACTCATCAATTTTTATACATCTTGCATTTCACTTAACTCATATAATCTTTTCTTAATTTCACAACTTTACTAAATTCTTCTAAGTTCTAACAATAAAAATATGTAATTTGAAGCAATATTAAAACAGGTTTATAGTAATAAACAACATAAAACACATACTTGAATATGTATCCTTAAGTAACACCTGCAAGCAGTTTCACATTATCCCTACAACAACACACGCACACCCTTCGCATAGACAAGACAAGATCAATGATTTATACATCTTGCATTTCACTTAACTCATATAATCTTTTCTTAATTTCACAACGTTACTAAATTCTTCTAAGTTCTAACAATAAAAATATGTAATTTGAAGCAATATTAAAACAGGTTTATAGTAATAAACAACATAAAACACATACTTGAATATGTATCCTTAAGTAACACCTGCAACCAGTTTCACATTATCCTTACAACAACACACGCACACCCTTCGCATAGACAAGACAAGATCAATGATTTTGTGACGTAACGAGCCACGAGAGCCCCTGGCTTAGAAACCCCATATTTATACTACTAAATATAACAACGAAATATACGTTTTGAACATCCTTGTATTTTTTAATATTAGTTTTATTTGAATGAAATGAAATTAAATAGCAAAACGAAGTAATAAGCTGAATCTTTTTAGGAGTGCTTTGTGAAAGGATTGATTTTATACACAAACCATTTGGTACCCAATTGGACATTAAAGCATATAAATTCAGTTCATAAAAATACCATATAATAAAGAAAAGTGAAACACAAGATTACTCCAACTATTCATGACCAAATGGTGAGCATCAAATTCTAAAAAGTTGGTCGTGTATTGGAATTTAATATATTTACGTAAACTCGATTTTTACAAATTCAGTATAATGCAATGAAAACAAAAAATCCTCCGCATCTATTTCGAGAGCTGCATACAAAAATATAACAACGAAAATAATCGTTTTGAACATCCTTGTATTTTTTAATATTAGTTTTATTTGAATGAAATGAAATTAAATAGCAAAACGAAGTTATAAGCTGAAACTATTTAGGAGTGCTTTGTGAAAGGATTGATTTTATACACAAACCATTTGGTACCCCATTGGACTTTAAAGCATATAAATTCAGTTCATAAAAATACCATATAATAAAGAAAAGCGAAACACAAGATTACGGCAACTATTCATGACCAAATGGTGGGCATCAAATTCCAAAAATTTGGTCGTGTATTGGAATTTACAATATTTATGTAAACCCGGTTTTTAAAAATTCAGTATAATACAATGAAAATAAAAAATCCTCCGCATCTATTTTTAGAGCTGCATAAAAAATATAACAACAAAATATACGTTTTGAAAATCCCTGTATTTTTTAATATTAGTTTTATTTGATTAAAATGAAATTAAATACCAAAGCGAAGTTATAGGCTGAAACTATTTAAGAGTGCTTTGTGAAAGGATTGATTTTATACACAAACCATTTGGTACCCCATTGGACATTAAAGCATATAAATTCAGTTCATAAAAATACCATATAATAAAGAAAAGTGAAACACAAGATTACGGCAACTATTCATGACCAAATGGTGCGCATCAAATTCTAAAAAATTGGTCGTGTATTGGAATTTAGTATATTTACGTAAACTCGGTTTTTAAAAATTCAGTATAATACAATGAAAACAAAAAATCCTCCGCATCTATTTTTAGAGCTGCATAAAAAATATAAAAACAAAATATACGTTTTGAACATCCCTGTCTTTTTTAACATTAGATTTATTTGAATGAAATGAAATTAAATAGCAAAACGAAGTTATAGGCTGAAACTATTTAGGAGTGCTTTGTGAAAGGATTGATTTTATACACAAACCATTTGGTACCCCATTGGACATTAAAGCATATAAATTCAGTTCATAAAAATACCATATAATAAAGAAAAGTGAAACATAAGATTACTCCAACTATTCATGACCAAATGGTGAGCATCAAATTCTAAAAAGTTGGTCGTGTATTGGAATTTATTATATTTACGTAAACTCGATTTTTACAAATTCAGTATAATACAATGAAAACAAAAAATCCTTCGCATCTATTTCGAGAGCTGCATACAAAAATATAACAACGAAAATAATCGTTTTGAACATCCTTGTATTTTTTAATATTAGTTTTATTTGAATGAAATGAAATTAAATAGCAAAACGAAGTTATAAGCTGAAACAATTTAGGAGTGCTTTGTGAAAGGATTGATTTTATACACAAACCATTTGGTACCCCATTGGATTTTAAAGCATATAAATTCCGTTCATGAAAATACCATATAATAACGAGGAACGAAACACAAGATTACTCCAACTATTCATGACCAAATGGTGGGCATCAAATTCTAAAAAATTGGTCGTGCATTGGAATTTACAATATTTATGTAAACTCGGTTTTTAAAAATTCAGTATAATACAATGAAAATAAAAAATCCTCCGCATCTATTTTTAGAGCTGCATAAAAAATATAACAACGAAATATACGTTTTGAACATCACTGTCTTTTTTAACATTAGTTTTATTTGAATGAAATGAAATTAAATAGCAAAGCGAAGTTATAGGCTGAAACTATTTAGGAGTGCTTTGTGAAAGGATTGATTTTATACACAAACCATTTGGTACCCCATTGGACATTAAAGCATATAAATTCAGTTCATAAAAATACCATATAATAAAGAAAAGTGAAACACAAGATTACGGCAACTATTCATGACCAAATGGTGCGCATCAAATTCTAAAAAATTGGTCGTGTATTGGAATTTACAATATTTATGTAAACTCGGTTTTTAAAAATTCAGTATAATACAATGAAAATAAAAAATCCTCCGCATCTATTTTTAGAGCTGCATAAAAAATATAACAACGAAATATACGTTTTGAACATCACTGTCTTTTTTAACATTAGTTTTATTTGAATGAAATGAAATTAAATAGCAAAGCGAAGTTATAGGCTGAAACTATTTAGGAGTGCTTTGTGAAAGGATTGATTTTATACACAAACCATTTGGTACCCCATTGGACATTAAAGCATATAAATTCAGTTCATAAAAATACCATATAATAAAGAAAAGTGAAACACAAGATTACGGCAACTATTCATGACCAAATGGTGCGCATCAAATTCTAAAAAATTGGTCGTGTATTGGAATTTACAATATTTATGTAAACTCGGTTTTTAAAAATTCAGTATAATACAATGAAAATAAAAAATCTTTCGCATCTATTTCTAGAGCTGCATACAAAAATATAACAACGAAAATAATCGTTTTGAACATCCTTTTTTTTTTAATATTAGTTTTATTTGAATGAAATGAAGTTAAATAGCAAAACGAAGTTATAAGCTGAAACTATTTAGGAGTGCTTTGTAAAAGGATTGATTTTATACACAAACCATTTGGTACCCCATTGGACTTTAAAGCATATAAATTCAGTTCATAAAAATACCATATAACAAAGAGAAACGAAACACAGGATTACTTCAACTATTCATGACCAAATGATGCAAATCAAATTTTGAAAAATTGGTCGTGCATTGGAATTTACAATATTTATGTAAACTCGGTTTTTAAAAATTCAGTATAATACAATGAAAATAAAAAATCCTCCGCATCTATTTTTAGAGCTGCATAAAAAATATAACAACGAAATATACGTTTTGAACATCCTTGTATTTTTTAATATTAGTTTTATTTGAATGAAATGAAATTAAATAGCAAAGCGAAGTTATAGGCTGAAACTATTTAGGAGTGCTTTGTGAAAGGATTGATTTTATACACAAACCATTTGGTACCCCATTGGACATTAAAGCATATAAATTCAGTTCATAAAAATACCATATAATAAAGAAAAGTGAAACACAAGATTACGGCAACTATTCATGACCAAATGGTGCGCATCAAATTCTAAAAAATTGGTCGTGTATTGGAATTTACAATATTTATGTAAACTCGGTTTTTAAAAATTCAGTATAATACAATGAAAATAAAAAATCTTTCGCATCTATTTCTAGAGCTGCATACAAAAATATAACAACGAAAATAATCGTTTTGAACATCCTTTTTTTTTTAATATTAGTTTTATTTGAATGAAATGAAGTTAAATAGCAAAACGAAGTTATAAGCTGAAACTATTTAGGAGTGCTTTGTAAAAGGATTGATTTTATACACAAACCATTTGGTACCCCATTGGACATTAAAGCATATAAATTCAGTTCATAAAAATACCATATAATAAAGAAAAGTGAAACACAAGATTACTCCAACTATTCATGACCAAATGGTGGGCATCAAATTCTAAAAAATTGGTCGTGCATTGGAATTTACAATATTTATGTAAACTCGGTTTTTAAAAATTCAGTATAATACAATGAAAATAAAAAATCCTCCGCATCTATTTTTAGAGCTGCATAAAAAATATAACAACGAAATATACGTTTTGAACATCCTTGTATTTTTTAATATTAGTTTTATTTGAATGAAATGAAATTAAATAGCAAAACGAAGTTATAAGCTGAATCTTTTTAGGAGTGCTTTGTGAAAGGATTGATTTTATACACAAACCATTTGGTACCCCATTGGACATTAAATCATATAAATTCAGTTCATAAAAATACCATATAATAAAGAAAAGTGAAACACAAGATTACGGCAACTATTCATGACCAAATGGTGCGCATCAAATTCTAAAAAATTGGTCGTGTATTGGAATTTACAATATTTATGTAAACTCGGTTTTTAAAAATTCAGTATAATACAATGAAAATAAAAAATCCTCCGCATCTATTTTTAGAGCTGCATAAAAAATATAACAACGAAATATACGTTTTGAACATCACTGTCTTTTTTAACATTAGTTTTATTTGAATGAAATGAAATTAAATAGCAAAGCGAAGTTATAGGCTGAAACTATTTAGGAGTGCTTTGTGAAAGGATTGATTTTATACACAAACCATTTGGTACCTCAGTGGACTTTAAAGCATATAAATTCAGTTCATAAAAATACCATATAATAAAGAAAAACGTAACACAAGATTACTCCAACTATTCACGACCAAATGATGCAAATCAAATTTTGAAAAATTGGCCTTGTATTGGAATTTAATATATTTACGTAAACTCGGTTTTTAAAAATTCAGTATAATACAATGAAAATAAAAAATCTTTCGCATCTATTTCTAGAGCTGCATACAAAAATATAACAACGAAAATAATCGTTTTGAACATCCTTTTTTTTTTAATATTAGTTTTATTTGAATGAAATGAAATTAAATAGCAAAACGAAGTTATAAGCTGAAACTATTTAGGAGTGCTTTGTAAAAGGATTGATTTTATACACAAACCATTTGGTACCCCATTGGACTTTAAAGCATATAAATTAAGTTCATAAAAATACCATATAACAAAGAGAAACGAAACACAAGATTACTTCAACTATTCATGACCAAATGGTGCGCATCAAATTCTAAAAAGTTGGTCGTGTATTGGAATTTAATATATTTACGTAAACTAGGTTTTTAAAAATTCAGTATAATACAATGAAAACAAAAAAATCCTTCGCATCTATTTTTAGAGCTGCATACAAAAATATAACAACGAAAATAATCGTTTTGAACATCCTTGTATTTTTTAATATTAGTTTTATTTGAATGAAATGAAATTAAATAGCAAAACGAAGTTATAAGCTGAATCTTTTTAGGAGTGCTTTGTGAAAGGATTGATTTTATACACAAACCATTTGGTACCCCATTGGACATTAAAGCATATAAATTCAGTTCATAAAAATACCATATAATAAAGAAAAGTGAAACACAAGATTACGGCAACTATTCATGACCAAATGGTGCGCATCAAATTCTAAAAAATTGGTCGTGTATTGGAATTTACAATATTTATGTAAACTCGGTTTTTAAAAATTCAGTATAATACAATGAAAATAAAAAATCCTCCGCATCTATTTTTAGAGCAGCATAAAAAATATAACAACGAAATATACGTTTTGAACATCACTGTCTTTTTTAACATTAGTTTTATTTGAATGAAATGAAATTAAATAGCAAAGCGAAGTTATAGGCTGAAACTATTTAGGAGTGCTTTGTGAAAGGATTGATTTTATACACAAACCATTTGGTACCTCATTGGACTTTAAAGCATATAAATTCAGTTCATAAAAATACCATATAATAAAGAAAAACGAAACACAAGATTACTCCAACTATTCACGACCAAATGATGCAAATCAAATTTTAAAAAATTGGCCTTGTATTGGAATTTAATATATTTACGTAAACTCGGTTTTTAAAAATTCAGTATAATACAATGAAAATAAAAAATCTTTCGCATCTATTTCTAGAGCTGCATACAAAAATATAACAACGAAAATAATCGTTTTGAACATCCTTTTTTTTTTAATATTAGTTTTATTTGAATGAAATGAAATTAAATAGCAAAACGAAGTTATAAGCTGAAACTATTTAGGAGTGCTTTGTAAAAGGATTGATTTTATACACAAACCATTTGGTACCCCATTGGACTTTAAAGCATATAAATTAAGTTCATAAAAATACCATATAATAAAGAAAAACGAAACACAAGATTACTTCAACTATTCATGACCAAATGGTGGGCATCAAATTCTAAAAAATTGGCATTGTATTGGAATTTACAATATTTACGTAAACTCGGTTTTTAAAAATTCAGTATAATACAATGAAAACAAAAAATCCTCCGCATCTATTTTTAGAGCTGCATAAAAAATATAACAACGAAATATACGTTTTGAACATCACTGTCTTTTTTAACATTAGTTTTATTTGAATGAAATGAAATTAAATAGCAAAGCGAAGTTATAGGCTGAAACTATTTAGGAGTGCTTTGTGAAAGGATTGATTTTATACACAAACCATTTGGTACCTCAGTGGACTTTAAAGCATATAAATTCAGCTCATAAAAATACCATATAATAAAGAAAAACGAAACACAAGATTACTTCAACTATTCATGACCAAATGGTGGGCATCAAATTCTAAAAAATTGGTTGTGTATTGGAATTTACAATATTTACGTAAACTCGGTTTTTAAAAATTCAGTATAATACAATGAAAACAAAAAATCCTCCGCATCTATTTTTAGAGCTGCATACAAAAATATAACAACGAAAATAATCGTTTTGAACATCCTTGTATTTTTTAATATTAGTTTTATTTGAATGAAATGAAATTAAATAGCAAAACGAAGTTATAAGCTGAAACTATTTAGGAGTGCTTTGAAAAAGGATTGATTTTATACACAATTCATTTGGTACCCAATTGGACTTTAAAGCATATAAATTAAGTTCATAAAAATACCATATAATAAAGAAAAGCGAAACACAAGATTACGGCAACTATTCATGACCAAATGGTGCGCATCAAATTCTAAAAAATTGGTCGTGTATTGGAATTTACAATATTTATGTAAACTCGGTTTTTAAAAATTCAGTATAATACAATGAAAATAAAAAATCTTTCGCATCTATTTCTAGAGCTGCATACAAAAATATAACAACGAAAATAATCGTTTTGAACATCCTTTTTTTTTTAATATTAGTTTTATTTGAATGAAATGAAATTAAATAGCAAAACGAAGTTATAAGCTGAAACAATTTAGGAGTGCTTTGTGAAAGGATTGATTTTATACACAAACCATTTGCTACCCCATTGGATTTTAAAGCATATAAATTCCATTCATTAAAATACCATATAATAACGAGGAACGAAACACAAGATTACTCCAACTATTCATGACCAAATGGTGGTCATCAAATTCTAAAAAATTGGTCGTGTATTGGAATTTAATATATTTACGTAAACTCGATTTTTACAAATTCAGTATAATACAATGAAAACAAAAAATCCTCCGCATCTATTTCGAGAGCTGCATACAAAAATATAACAACGAAAATAATCGTTTTGAACATCCTTGTATTTTTTAATATTAGTTTTATTTGAATGAAATGAAATTAAATAGCAAAACGAAGTTATAAGCTGAATCTTTTTAGGAGTGCTTTGTGAAAGGATTGATTTTATACACAAACCATTTGGTACCCCATTGGACATTAAAGTATATAAATTCAGTTCATAAAAATACCATATAATAAAGAAAAGTGAAACACAAGATTACTCCAACTATTCATGACCAAATGGTGAGCATCAAATTCTAAAAAGTTGGTCGTGTATTGGAATTTAATATATTTACGTAAACTCGATTTTTACAAATTCAGTATAATACAATGAAAACAAAAAATCCTCCGCATCTATTTCGAGAGCTGCATACAAAAATATAACAACGAAAATAATCGTTTTGAACATCCTTGTATTTTTTAATATTAGTTTTATTTGAATGAAATGAAATTAAATAGCAAAACGAAGTTATAAGCTGAAACAATTTAGGAGTGCTTTGTGAAAGGATTGATTTTATACACAAACCATCTGGTACCCCATTGGACATTAAAGCATATAAATTCAGTTCATAAAAATACCATATAACAAAGAAAAGTGAAACACAAGATTACGGCAACTATTCATGACCAAATGGTGCGCATCAAATTCTAAAAAATTGGTCGTGTATTGGAATTTACAATATTTATGTAAACTCGGTTTTTAAAAATTCAGTATAATACAATGAAAATAAAAAATCCTCCGCATCTATTTTTAGAGCTGCATAAAATATATAACAACAAAATATACGTTTTGAAAATCCCTGTATTTTTTAATATTAGTTTTATTTGATTAAAATGAAATTAAATATCAAAGCGAAGGTATAGGCTGAAACTATTTAGGAGTGCTTTGTGAAAGGATTGATTTTATACACAAACCATTTGGTACCCCATTGGACTTTAAGCATATAAATTCCGTTCATAAAAATACCCTATAATAAAGAGAAACGAAACACAAGATTACGGCAACTATTCATGACCAAATGGTGCGCATCAAATTCTAAAAAATTGGTCGTGTATTGGAATTTAGTATATTTACGTAAACTCGATTTTTACAAATTCAGTATAATACAATGAAAACAAAAAATCCTCCGCATCTATTTCGAGAGCTGCATACAAAAATATAACAACGAAAATAATCGTTTTGAACATCCTTGTATTTTTTAATATTAGTTTTATTTGAATGAAATGAAATTAAATAGCAAAACGAAGTTATAAGCTGAATCTTTTTAGGAGTGCTTTGTGAAAGGATTGATTTTATACACAAACCATTTGGTACCCCATTGGACATTAAAGCATATAAATTCAGTTCATAAAAATACCATATAATAAAGAAAAGTGAAACACAAGATTACTCCAACTATTCATGACCAAATGGTGAGCATCAAATTCTAAAAAGTTGGTCGTGTATTGGAATTTAATATATTTACGTAAACTCGATTTTTACAAATTCAGTATAATACAATGAAAACAAAAAATCCTTCGCATCTATTTCGAGAGCTGCATACAAAAATATAACAACGAAAATAATCGTTTTGAACATCCTTGTATTTTTTAATATTAGTTTTATTTGAATGAAATGAAATTAAATAGCAAAACGAAGTTATAAGCTGAAACAATTTAGGAGTGCTTTGTGAAAGGATTGATTTTATACACAAACCATTTGGTACCCCATTGGATTTTAAAGCATATAAATTCCGTTCATAAAAATACCATATAATAACGAGGAACGAAACACAAGATTACGGCAACTATTCATGACCAAATGGTGCGCATCAAATTCTAAAAAATTGGTCGTGTATTGGAATTTACAATATTTATGTAAACTCGGTTTTTAAAAATTCAGTATAATACAATGAAAACAAAAAATCCTCGGCATCTATTTCTAGAGCTGCATAAAAAATATAACAACGAAAATAATCGTTTTGAACATCCTTGTATTTTTTAATATTAGTTTTATTTGAATGAAATGAAATTAAATAGCAAAACGAAGTTATAAGCTGAAACAATTTAGGAGTGCTTTGTGAAAGGATTGATTTTATACACAAACCATTTGCTACCCCATTGGATTTTAAAGCATATAAATTCCATTCATTAAAATACCATATAATAACGAGGAACGAAACACAAGATTACTCCAACTATTCATGACCAAATGGTGGTCATCAAATTCTAAAAAATTGGTCGTGTATTGGAATTTAATATATTTACGTAAACTCGATTTTTACAAATTCAGTATAATACAATGAAAACAAAAAATCCTCCGCATCTATTTCGAGAGCTGCATACAAAAATATAACAACGAAAATAATCGTTTTGAACATCCTTGTATTTTTTAATATTAGTTTTATTTGAATGAAATGAAATTAAATAGCAAAACGAAGTTATAAGCTGAATCTTTTTAGGAGTGCTTTGTGAAAGGATTGATTTTATACACAAACCATTTGGTACCCCATTGGACATTAAAGCATATAAATTCAGTTCATAAAAATACCATATAATAAAGAAAAGTGAAACACAAGATTACTCCAACTATTCATGACCAAATGGTGAGCATCAAATTCTAAAAAGTTGGTCGTGTATTGGAATTTAATATATTTACGTAAACTCGATTTTTACAAATTCAGTATAATACAATGAAAACAAAAAATCCTTCGCATCTATTTCGAGAGCTGCATACAAAAATATAACAACGAAAATAATCGTTTTGAACATCCTTGTATTTTTTAATATTAGTTTTATTTGAATGAAATGAAATTAAATAGCAAAACGAAGTTATAAGCTGAAACAATTTAGGAGTGCTTTGTGAAAGGATTGATTTTATACACAAACCATTTGCTACCCCATTGGATTTTAAAGCATATAAATTCCGTTCATAAAAATACCATATAATAACGAGGAACGAAACACAAGATTACGGCAACTATTCATGACCAAATGGTGCGCATCAAATTCTAAAAAATTGGTCGTGTATTGGAATTTACAATATTTATGTAAACTCGGTTTTTAAAAATTCAGTATAATACAATGAAAACAAAAAATCCTCGGCATCTATTTCTAGAGCTGCATAAAAAATATAACAACAAAATATACGTTTTGAAAATCCCTGTCTTTTTTAACATTGGATTTATTTGAATGAAATGAAATTAAATAGCAGAGCGAAGTTATAGGCTGAAACTATTTAGGAGTGCTTTGTGAAAGGATTGATTTTATACACAAACCATTTGGTACCCCATTGGATTTTAAAGCATATAAATTCCGTTCATAAAAATACCATATAATAACGAGGAACGAAACACAAGATTACGGCAACTATTCATGACCAAATGGTGAGCATCAAATTCTAAAAAGTTGGTCGTGTATTGGAATTTACAATATTTATGTAAACTCGGTTTTTAAAAATTCAGTATAATACAATGAAAATAAAAAATCCTCCGCATCTATTTTTAGAGCTGCATAAAAAATATAACAACAAAATATACGTTTTGAAAATCCCTGTATTTTTTAATATTAGTTTTATTTGATTAAAATGAAATTAAATAGCAGAGCGAAGTTATAGGCTGAAACTATTTAGGAGTGCTTTGTGAAAGGATTGATTTTATACACAAACCATTTGGTACCCCATTGGATTTTAAAGCATATAAATTCCGTTCATAAAAATACCATATAATAACGAGGAACGAAACACAAGATTACGGCAACTATTCATGACCAAATGGTGAGCATCAAATTCTAAAAAATTGGTCGTGTATTGGAATTTAATATATTTTTACAAATTCAGTATAATACAATGAAAACAAAAAATCCTCCGCATCTATTTCGAGAGCTGCATACAAAAATATAACAACGAAAATAATCGTTTTGAACATCCTTGTATTTTTTAATATTAGTTTTATTTGAATGAAATGAAATTAAATAGCAAAACGAAGTTATAAGCTGAAACAATTTAGGAGTGCTTTGTGAAAGGATTGATTTTATACACAAACCATTTGGTACCCCATTGGATTTTAAAGCATATAAATTCCGTTCATGAAAATACCATATAATAACGAGGAACGAAACACAAGATTACGGCAACTATTCATGACCAAATGGTGCGCATCAAATTCTAAAAAATTGGTCGTGTATTGGAATTTACAATATTTATGTAAACTCGGTTTTTAAAAATTCAGTATAATACAATAAAAATAAAAAATCCTCCGCATCTATTTTTAGAGCTGCATAAAAAATATAACAACAAAATATACGTTTTGAAAATCCCTGTATTTTTTAATATTAGTTTTATTTGATTAAAATGAAATTAAATATCAAAGCGAAGTTATAGGCTGAAACTATTTAAGAGTGCTTTGTGAAAGGATTGATTTTATACACAAACCATTTGGTACCCCATTGGATTTTAAAGCATATAAATTCCGTTCATAAAAATACCCTATAATAAAGAGAAACGAAACACAAGATTACTCCAACTATTCATGACCAAATGGTGAGCATCAAATTCTAAAAAGTTGGTCGTGTATTGGAATTTACAATATTTATGTAAACTCGGTTTTTAAAAATTCAGTATAATACAATGAAAATAAAAAATCCTCCGCATCTATTTTTAGAGCTGCATAAAAAATATAACAACAAAATATACGTTTTGAAAATCCCTGTATTTTTTAATATTAGTTTTATTTGATTAAAATGAAATTAAATATCAAAGCGAAGTTATAGGCTGAAACTATTTAAGAGTGCTTTGTGAAAGGATTGATTTTATACACAAACCATTTGGTACCCCATTGGACATTAAAGCATATAAATTCAGTTCATAAAAATACCATATAATAAAGAAAAGTGAAACACAAGATTACGGCAACTATTCATGACCAAATGGTGCGCATCAAATTCTAAAAAATTGGTCGTGTATTGGAATTTAGTATATTTACGTAAACTCGGTTTTTAAAAATTCAGTATAATACAATGAAAACAAAAAATCCTCCGCATCTATTTTTAGAGCTGCATAAAAAATATAAAAACAAAATATACGTTTTGAACATCCCTGTCTTTTTTAACATTAGATTTATTTGAATGAAATGAAATTAAATAGCAAAACGAAGTTATAGGCTGAAACTATTTAGGAGTGCTTTGTGAAAGGATTGATTTTATACACAAACCATTTGGTACCCCATTGGACATTAAAGCATATAAATTCAGTTCATAAAAATACCATATAATAAAGAAAAGTGAAACATAAGATTACTCCAACTATTCATGACCAAATGGTGCGCATCAAATTCTAAAAAGTTGGTCGTGTATTGGAATTTAATATATTTACGTAAACTCGATTTTTACAAATTCAGTATAATACAATGAAAACAAAAAATCCTCCGCATCTATTTCGAGAGCTGCATACAAAAATATAACAACGAAAATAATCGTTTTGAACATCCTTGTATTTTTTAATATTAGTTTTATTTGAATGAAATGAAATTAAATAGCAAAACGAAGTTATAAGCTGAATCTTTTTAGGAGTGCTTTGTGAAAGGATTGATTTTATACACAAACCATTTGGTACCCCATTGGACATTAAAGCATATAAATTCAGTTCATAAAAATACCATATAATAAAGAAAAGTGAAACACAAGATTACTCCAACTATTCATGACCAAATGGTGAGCATCAAATTCTAAAAAGTTGGTCGTGTATTGGAATTTAATATATTTACGTAAACTCGATTTTTACAAATTCAGTATAATACAATGAAAACAAAAAATCCTTCGCATCTATTTCGAGAGCTGCATACAAAAATATAACAACGAAAATAATCGTTTTGAACATCCTTGTATTTTTTAATATTAGTTTTATTTGAATGAAATGAAATTAAATAGCAAAACGAAGTTATAAGCTGAAACAATTTAGGAGTGCTTTGTGAAAGGATTGATTTTATACACAAACCATTTGGTACCCCATTGGATTTTAAAGCATATAAATTCCGTTCATGAAAATACCATATAATAACGAGGAACGAAACACAAGATTACGGCAACTATTCATGACCAAATGGTGGTCATCAAATTCTAAAAAATTGGTCGTGTATTGGAATTTAATATATTTACGTAAACTCGATTTTTACAAATTCAGTATAATACAATGAAAACAAAAAATCCTCCGCATCTATTTCGAGAGCTGCATACAAAAATATAACAACGAAAATAATCGTTTTGAACATCCTTGTATTTTTTAATATTAGTTTTATTTGAATGAAATGAAATTAAATAGCAAAACGAAGTTATAAGCTGAAACAATTTAGGAGTGCTTTGTGAAAGGATTGATTTTATACACAAACCATTTGGTACCCCATTGGATTTTAAAGCATATAAATTCCGTTCATAAAAATACCATATAATAACGAGGAACGAAACACAAGATTACGGCAACTATTCATGACCAAATGGTGCGCATCAAATTCTAAAAAATTGGTCGTGTATTGGAATTTACAATATTTATGTAAACTCGGTTTTTAAAAATTCAGTATAATACAATGAAAACAAAAAATCCTCGGCATCTATTTCTAGAGCTGCATAAAAAATATAACAACAAAATATACGTTTTGAACATCCCTGTCTTTTTTAACATTAGATTTATTTGAATGAAATGAAATTAAATAGCAAAACGAAGTTATAGGCTGAAACTATTTAGGAGTGCTTTGTGAAAGGATTGATTTTATACACAAACCATTTGGTACCCCATTGGACATTAAAGCATATAAATTCAGTTCATAAAAATACCATATAATAAAGAAAAGTGAAACACAAGATTACTCCAACTATTCATGACCAAATGGTGAGCATCAAATTCTAAAAAGTTGGTCGTGTATTGGAATTTAATATATTTACGTAAACTCGATTTTTACAAATTCAGTATAATACAATGAAAACAAAAAATCCTTCGCATCTATTTCGAGAGCTGCATACAAAAATATAACAACGAAAATAATCGTTTTGAACATCCTTGTATTTTTTAATATTAGTTTTATTTGAATGAAATGAAATTAAATAGCAAAACGAAGTTATAAGCTGAAACAATTTAGGAGTGCTTTGTGAAAGGATTGATTTTATACACAAACCATTTGGTACCCCATTGGATTTTAAAGCATATAAATTCCGTTCATAAAAATACCATATAATAACGAGGAACGAAACACAAGATTACGGCAACTATTCATGACCAAATGGTGCGCATCAAATTCTAAAAAATTGGTCGTGTATTGGAATTTACAATATTTATGTAAACTCGGTTTTTAAAAATTCAGTATAATACAATAAAAATAAAAAATCCTCCGCATCTATTTCGAGAGCTGCATACAAAAATATAACAACGAAAATAATCGTTTTGAACATCCTTGTATTTTTTAATATTAGTTTTATTTGAATGAAATGAAATTAAATAGCAAAACGAAGTTATAAGCTGAATCTTTTTAGGAGTGCTTTGTGAAAGGATTGATTTTATACACAAACCATTTGGTACCCCATTGGACATTAAAGCATATAAATTCAGTTCATAAAAATACCATATAATAAAGAAAAGTGAAACACAAGATTACTCCAACTATTCATGACCAAATGGTGAGCATCAAATTCTAAAAAGTTGGTCGTGTATTGGAATTTAATATATTTACGTAAACTCGATTTTTACAAATTCAGTATAATACAATGAAAACAAAAAATCCTCCGCATCTATTTCGAGAGCTGCATACAAAAATATAACAACGAAAATAATCGTTTTGAACATCCTTGTATTTTTTAATATTAGTTTTATTTGAATGAAATGAAATTAAATAGCAAAACGAAGTTATAAGCTGAAACAATTTAGGAGTGCTTTGTGAAAGGATTGATTTTATACACAAACCATTTGCTACCCCATTGGATTTTAAAGCATATAAATTCCATTCATTAAAATACCATATAATAACGAGGAACGAAACACAAGATTACTCCAACTATTCATGACCAAATGGTGGTCATCAAATTCTAAAAAATTGGTCGTGTATTGGAATTTAATATATTTACGTAAACTCGATTTTTACAAATTCAGTATAATACAATGAAAACAAAAAATCCTCCGCATCTATTTCGAGAGCTGCATACAAAAATATAACAACGAAAATAATCGTTTTGAACATCCTTGTATTTTTTAATATTAGTTTTATTTGAATGAAATGAAATTAAATAGCAAAACGAAGTTATAAGCTGAAACAATTTAGGAGTGCTTTGTGAAAGGATTGATTTTATACACAAACCATTTGGTACCCCATTGGACATTAAAGCATATAAATTCAGTTCATAAAAATACCATATAATAAAGAAAAGTGAAACACAAGATTACTCCAACTATTCATGACCAAATGGTGAGCATCAAATTCTAAAAAGTTGGTCGTGTATTGGAATTTAATATATTTACGTAAACTCGATTTTTACAAATTCAGTATAATACAATGAAAACAAAAAATCCTCCGCATCTATTTCGAGAGCTGCATACAAAAATATAACAACGAAAATAATCGTTTTGAACATCCTTGTATTTTTTAATATTAGTTTTATTTGAATGAAATGAAATTAAATAGCAAAGCGAAGTTATAGGCTGAAACTATTTAGGAGTGCTTTGTGAAAGGATTGATTTTATACACAAACCATCTGGTACCCCATTGGACATTAAAGCATATAAATTCAGTTCATAAAAATACCATATAATAAAGAAAAGTGAAACACAAGATTACGGCAACTATTCATGACCAAATGGTGCGCATCAAATTCTAAAAAATTGGTCGTGTATTGGAATTTACAATATTTATGTAAACTCGGTTTTTAAAAATTCAGTATAATACAATGAAAATAAAAAATCCTCCGCATCTATTTTTAGAGCTGCATAAAAAATATAACAACAAAATATACGTTTTGAAAATCCCTGTATTTTTTAATATTAGTTTTATTTGATTAAAATGAAATTAAATATCAAAGCGAAGGTATAGGCTGAAACTATTTAAGAGTGCTTTGTGAAAGGATTGATTTTATACACAAACCATTTGGTACCCCATTGGACTTTAAGCATATAAATTCCGTTCATAAAAATACCCTATAATAAAGAGAAACGAAACACAAGATTACGGCAACTATTCATGACCAAATGGTGCGCATCAAATTCTAAAAAATTGGTCGTGTATTGGAATTTAGTATATTTACGTAAACTCGGTTTTTAAAAATTCAGTATAATACAATGAAAACAAAAAATCCTTCGCATCTATTTCGAGAGCTGCATACAAAAATATAACAACGAAAATAATCGTTTTGAACATCCTTGTATTTTTTAATATTAGTTTTATTTGAATGAAATGAAATTAAATAGCAAAACGAAGTAATAAGCTGAATCTTTTTAGGAGTGCTTTGTGAAAGGATTGATTTTATACACAAACCATTTGGTACCCCATTGGACTTTAAAGCATATAAATTCAGTTCATAAAAATACCATATAATAAAGAAAAGCGAAACACAAGATTACGGCAACTATTCATGACCAAATGGTGGGCATCAAATTCCAAAAATTTGGTCGTGTATTGGAATTTACAATATTTATGTAAACTCGGTTTTTAAAAATTCAGTATAATACAATGAAAATAAAAAATCCTCCGCATCTATTTTTAGAGCTGCATAAAAAATATAACAACGAAAATATACGTTTTGAAAATCCCTGTATTTTTTAATATTAGTTTTATTTGATTAAAATGAAATTAAATATCAAAGCGAAGTTTTAGGCTGAAACTATTTAAGAGTGCTTTGTGAAAGGATTGATTTTATACACAAACCATTTGGTACCCCATTGGACATTAAAGCATATAAATTCAGTTCATAAAAATACCATATAATAAAGAAAAGTGAAACACAAGATTACGGCAACTATTCATGACCAAATGGTGCGCATCAAATTCTAAAAAATTGGTCGTGTATTGGAATTTAGTATATTTACGTAAACTCGGTTTTTAAAAATTCAGTATAATACAATGAAAACAAAAAATCCTCCGCATCTATTTTTAGAGCTGCATAAAAAATATAAAAACAAAATATACGTTTTGAACATCCCTGTCTTTTTTAACATTAGATTTATTTGAATGAAATGAAATTAAATAGCAAAACGAAGTTATAGGCTGAAACTATTTAGGAGTGCTTTGTGAAAGGATTGATTTTATACACAAACCATTTGGTACCCCATTGGACATTAAAGCATATAAATTCAGTTCATAAAAATACCATATAATAAAGAAAAGTGAAACATAAGATTACTCCAACTATTCATGACCAAATGGTGAGCATCAAATTCTAAAAAGTTGGTCGTGTATTGGAATTTATTATATTTACGTAAACTCGATTTTTACAAATTCAGTATAATACAATGAAAACAAAAAATCCTTCGCATCTATTTCGAGAGCTGCATACAAAAATATAACAACGAAAATAATCGTTTTGAACATCCTTGTATTTTTTAATATTAGTTTTATTTGAATGAAATGAAATTAAATAGCAAAACGAAGTTATAGGCTGAAACAATTTAGGAGTGCTTTGTGAAAGGATTGATTTTATACACAAACCATTTGGTACCCCATTGGATTTTAAAGCATATAAATTCCGTTCATGAAAATACCATATAATAACGAGGAACGAAACACAAGATTACTCCAACTATTCATGACCAAATGGTGCGCATCAAATTCTAAAAAATTGGTCGTGCATTGGAATTTACAATATTTATGTAAACTCGGTTTTTAAAAATTCAGTATAATACAATGAAAATAAAAAATCCTCCGCATCTATTTTTAGAGCTGCATAAAAAATATAACAACGAAATATACGTTTTGAACATCACTGTCTTTTTTAACATTAGTTTTATTTGAATGAAATGAAATTAAATAGCAAAGCGAAGTTATAGGCTGAAACTATTTAGGAGTGCTTTGTGAAAGGATTGATTTTATACACAAACCATGTGGTACCCCATTGGACATTAAAGCATATAAATTCAGTTCATAAAAATACCATATAATAAAGAAAAGTGAAACACAAGATTACGGCAACTATTCATGACCAAATGGTGCGCATCAAATTCTAAAAAATTGGTCGTGTATTGGAATTTACAATATTTATGTAAACTCGGTTTTTAAAAATTCAGTATAATACAATGAAAATAAAAAATCCTCCGCATCTATTTTTAGAGCTGCATAAAAAATATAACAACGAAATATACGTTTTGAACATCACTGTCTTTTTTAACATTAGTTTTATTTGAATGAAATGAAATTAAATAGCAAAGCGAAGTTATAGGCTGAAACTATTTAGGAGTGCTTTGTGAAAGGATTGATTTTATACACAAACCATTTGGTACCCCATTGGACATTAAAGCATATAAATTCAGTTCATAAAAATATCATATAATAAAGAAAAGTGAAACACAAGATTACGGCAACTATTCATGACCAAATGGTGCGCATCAAATTCTAAAAAATTGGTCGTGTATTGGAATTTACAATATTTATGTAAACTCGGTTTTTAAAAATTCAGTATAATACAATGAAAATAAAAAATCTTTCGCATCTATTTCTAGAGCTGCATACAAAAATATAACAACGAAAATAATCGTTTTGAACATCCTTTTTTTTTTAATATTAGTTTTATTTGAATGAAATGAAATTAAATAGCAAAACGAAGTTATAAGCTGAAACTATTTAGGAGTGCTTTGTAAAAGGATTGATTTTATACACAAACCATTTGGTACCCCATTGGACTTTAAAGCATATAAATTCAGTTCATAAAAATACCATATAACAAAGAGAAACGAAACACAGGATTACTTCAACTATTCATGACCAAATGGTGCGCATCAAATTCTAAAAAATTGGTCGTGTATTGGAATTTACAATATTTATGTAAACTCGGTTTTTAAAAATTCAGTATAATACAATGAAAATAAAAAATCCTCCGCATCTATTTTTAGAGCTGCATAAAAAATATAACAACGAAATATACGTTTTGAACATCCTTGTATTTTTTAATATTAGTTTTATTTGAATGAAATGAAATTAAATAGCAAAACGAAGTTATAAGCTGAATCTTTTTAGGAGTGCTTTGTGAAAGGATTGATTTTATACACAAACCATTTGGTACCCCATTGGACATTAAAGCATATAAATTCAGTTCATAAAAATACCATATAATAAAGAAAAGTGAAACACAAGATTACGGCAACTATTCATGACCAAATGGTGCGCATCAAATTCTAAAAAATTGGTCGTGTATTGGAATTTACAATATTTATGTAAACTCGGTTTTTAAAAATTCAGTATAATACAATGAAAATAAAAAATCCTCCGCATCTATTTTTAGAGCTGCATAAAAAATATAACAACGAAATATACGTTTTGAACATCACTGTCTTTTTTAACATTAGTTTTATTTGAATGAAATGAAATTAAATAGCAAAGCGAAGTTATAGGCTGAAACTATTTAGGAGTGCTTTGTGAAAGGATTGATTTTATACACAAACCATTTGGTACCTCAGTGGACTTTAAAGCATATAAATTCAGTTCATAAAAATACCATATAATAAAGAAAAACGAAACACAAGATTACTCCAACTATTCACGACCAAATGATGCAAATCAAATTTTGAAAAATTGGCCTTGTATTGGAATTTAATATATTTACGTAAACTCGGTTTTTAAAAATTCAGTATAATACAATGAAAATAAAAAATCCTTCGCATCTATTTCTAGAGCTGCATACAAAAATATAACAACGAAAATAATCGTTTTGAACATCCTTTTTTTTTTAATATTAGTTTTATTTGAATGAAATGAAATTAAATAGCAAAACGAAGTTATAAGCTGAAACTATTTAGGAGTGCTTTGTAAAAGGATTGATTTTATACACAAACCATTTGGTACCCCATTGGACTTTAAAGCATATAAATTAAGTTCATAAAAATACCATATAACAAAGAGAAACGAAACACAAGATTACTTCAACTATTCATGACCAAATGGTGCGCATCAAATTCTAAAAAGTTGGTCGTGTATTGGAATTTAATATATTTACGTAAACTAGGTTTTTAAAAATTCAGTATAATACAATGAAAACAAAAAAATCCTTCGCATCTATTTTTAGAGCTGCATACAAAAATATAACAACGAAAATAATCGTTTTGAACATCCTTGTATTTTTTAATATTAGTTTTATTTGAATGAAATGAAATTAAATAGCAAAACGAAGTTATAAGCTGAATCTTTTTAGGAGTGCTTTGTGAAAGGATTGATTTTATACACAAACCATTTGGTACCCCATTGGACATTAAAGCATATAAATTCAGTTCATAAAAATACCATATAATAAAGAAAAGTGAAACACAAGATTACGGCAACTATTCATGACCAAATGGTGCGCATCAAATTCTAAAAAATTGGTCGTGTATTGGAATTTACAATATTTATGTAAACTCGGTTTTTAAAAATTCAGTATAATACAATGAAAATAAAAAATCCTCCGCATCTATTTTTAGAGCAGCATAAAAAATATATCAACGAAATATACGTTTTGAACATCACTGTCTTTTTTAACATTAGTTTTATTTGAATGAAATGAAATTAAATAGCAAAGCGAAGTTATAGGCTGAAACTATTTAGGAGTGCTTTGTGAAAGGATTGATTTTATACACAAACCATTTGGTACCTCATTGGACTTTAAAGCATATAAATTCAGTTCATAAAAATACCATATAATAAAGAAAAACGAAACACAAGATTACTCCAACTATTCACGACCAAATGATGCAAATCAAATTTTAAAAAATTGGCCTTGTATTGGAATTTAATATATTTACGTAAACTCGGTTTTTAAAAATTCAGTATAATACAATGAAAATAAAAAATCTTTCGCATCTATTTCTAGAGCTGCATACAAAAATATAACAACGAAAATAATCGTTTTGAACATCCTTTTTTTTTTTAATATTAGTTTTATTTGAATGAAATGAAATTAAATAGCAAAACGAAGTTATAAGCTGAAACTATTTAGGAGTGCTTTGTAAAAGGATTGATTTTAT
Source organism: Anthrax anthrax (assembly GCA_963971155.1). Taxonomy (NCBI): domain Eukaryota; kingdom Metazoa; phylum Arthropoda; class Insecta; order Diptera; family Bombyliidae; genus Anthrax; species Anthrax anthrax. Next base: position 2,345,339 of record OZ020122.1, read on the forward strand.
ACACAAACCATTTGGTACCCCATTGGACTTTAAAGCATATAAATTAAGTTCATAAAAATACCATATAATAAAGAAAAACGAAACACAAGATTACTTCAACTATTCATGACCAAATGGTGGGCATCAAATTCTAAAAAATTGGTTGTGTATTGGAATTTACAATATTTACGTAAACTCGGTTTTTAAAAATTCAGTATAATACAATGAAAACAAAAAATCCTCCGCATCTATTTTTAGAGCTGCATAAAAAATATAACAACGAAATATACGTTTTGAACATCACTGTCTTTTTTATCATTAGTTTTATTTGAATGAAATGAAATTAAATAGCAAAGCGAAGTTATAGGCTGAAACTATTTAGGAGTGCTTTGTGAAAGGATTGATTTTATACACAAACCATTTGGTACCTCAGTGGACTTTAAAGCATATAAATTCAGCTCATAAAAATACCATATAATAAAGAAAAACGAAACACAAGATTACTTCAACTATTCATGACCAAATGGTGGGCATCAAATTCTAAAAAATTGGTTGTGTATTGGAATTTACAATATTTACGTAAACTCGGTTTTTAAAAATTCAGTATAATACAATGAAAACAAAAAATCCTCCGCATCTATTTTTAGAGCTGCATACAAAAATATAACAACGAAAATAATCGTTTTGAACATCCTTGTATTTTTTAATATTAGTTTTATTTGAATGAAATGAAATTAAATAGCAAAACGAAGTTATAAGCTGAAACTATTTAGGAGTGCTTTGAAAAAGGATTGATTTTATACACAATTCATTTGGTACCCAATTGGACTTAAAAGCATATAAATTAAGTTCATAAAAATACCATATAATAAAGAAAAGCGAAACACAAGATTACGGCAACTATTCATGACCAAATGATGGAAATCGAATTTTAAAAAATTGGTCGTGTATTGGAATTTAATATATTTACGTAAACTCGGTTTTTAAAAATTCAGTATAATACAATGAAAATAAAAAATCCTTCGCTTCTATTTCTACAGCTGCATACAAAAATATGACAACGAAAATAATCGTTTTTACATCCTTGTATTTTTAAATATTAGTTTTATTTGAATGAAATGAAATTAAATAGCAAAACGAAGTTATAAGCTGAAACTATTTAGGAGTGCTTTGTGAAAGGATTGATTTTCTACACAAACCATTTGGTACCTCATTGGACTTTAAAGCATATAAATTCAGTTCATAAAAATACCATATAAAAAAGAGAAACAAAACACAAGATTACGGCAACTATTCACGACCAAATGATGCAAATCAAATTCTAAAAAATTAGCCGTGTATTGGATTTTAATATATTTGCGTAAACTCGGTTTTTAAAAATTCAGTATAATACAATGAAAATAAAAAATCCTTCGCTTCTATTTCTACAGCTGCATACAAAAATATGACAACGAAAATAATCGTTTTGAACATCCTTGTATTTTTAAATATTAGTTTTATTTGAATGAAATGAAATTAAATAGCAAAACGAAGTTATAAGCTGAAACTATTTAGGAGTGCTTTGTGAAAGGATTGATTTTCTACACAAACCATTTGGTACCTCATTGGACTTTAAAGCATATAAATTCAGTTCATAAAAATACCATATAAAAAAGAGAAACAAAACACAAGATTACGGCAACTATTCACGACCAAATGATGCAAATCAAATTCTAAAAAATTTGCCGTGTATTGGATTTTAATATATTTACGTAAACTCGGTTTTTAAAAATTCAGTATAATACAATGAAAACAAAAAATCCTCCGCATCTATTTTTAGAGCTGCATGAAAAATATAAAAACAAAATATACGTTTTGAACATCCCTGTCGTTTTTAACATTAGATTTATTTGAATGAAATGAAATTAAATAGCAAAACGAAGTTATAGGCTGAAACTATTTAGGAGTGCTTTGTGAAAGGATTGATTTTATACACAAACCATTTGGTACCTCATTGGACTTTAAAGCATATAAATTCAGTTCATAAAAATACCATATAAAAAAGAGAAACAAAACACAAGATTACGGCAACTATTCACGACCAAATGATGCAAATCAAATTCTAAAAAATTAGCCGTGTATTGGATTTTAATATATTTACCTAAACTCGGTTTTTAAAAATTCAGTATAATACAATGAAAATAAAAAATCCTTCGCATCTATTTCTAGAGCTGCATACAAAAATATAACAACGAAATATACGTTTTGAACATCACTGTCTTTTTTAACATTAGTTTTATTTGAATGAAATGAAATTAAATAGCAAAACGAAATTATAAGCTGAAACTATTTAGGATTGCTTTGTGAAAGGATTGATTTTATACACAAACCATTTGGTACCCCATTGGACATTAAAGCATATAAATTCAGTTAATAAAAATACCATATAAAAAAGAGAAACGAAACACAAGATTACGGCAACTATGCACGACCAAATGATGCAAATCAAATTCTAAAAAATTAGCCGTGTATTGGATTTTAATATATTTACGTAAACTCGGTTTTTAAAAATTCAGTATAATACAATGAAAACAAAAAATCCTCCGCATCTATTTTTAGAGCTGCATGAAAAATATAAAAACAAAATATACGTTTTGAACATCCCTGTCGTTTTTAACATTAGATTTATTTGAATGAAATGAAATTAAATAGCAAAACGAAGTTATAGGCTGAAACTATTTAGGAGTGCTTTGTGAAAGGATTGATTTTCTACACAAACCATTTGGTACCCCATTGGACATTAAAGCATATAAATTCAGTTCATAAAAATACCATATAAAAAAGAGAAACAAAACACAAGATTACGGCAACTATTCACGACCAAATGATGCAAATCAAATTCTAAAAAATTAGCCGTGTATTGGATTTTAATATATTTACGTAAACTCGGTTTTTAAAAATTCAGTATAATACAATGAAAACAAAAAATCCTCCGCATCTATTTTTAGAGCTGCATGAAAAATATAAAAACAAAATATACGTTTTGAACATCCCTGTCGTTTTTAACATTAGATTTATTTGAATGAAATGAAATTAAATAGCAAAACGAAGTTATAGGCTGAAACTATTTAGGAGTGCTTTGTGAAAGGATTGATTTTATACACAAACCATTTGGTACCTCATTGGACTTTAAAGCATATAAATTCAGTTCATAAAAATACCATATAAAAAAGAGAAACAAAACACAAGATTACGGCAACTATTCACGACCAAATGATGCAAATCAAATTCTAAAAAATTAGCCGTGTATTGGATTTTAATATATTTACGTAAACTCGGTTTTTAAAAATTCAGTATAATACAATGAAAATAAAAAATCCTTCGCATCTATTTCTAGAGCTGCATACAAAAATATAACAACGAAAATAATCGTTTTGAACATCCTTTTTTTTTTAATATTAGTTTTATTTGAATGAAATGAAATTAAATAGCAAAACGAAGTTATAAGCTAAATCTTTTTAGGAGTGCTTTGTGAAAGGATTGATTTTATACACAAACCATTTGGTACCCCATTGGACATTAAAGCATATAAATTCAGTTCATAAAAATACCATATAATAAAGAAAAGTGAAACACAAGATTACGGCAACTATTCATGACCAAATGGTGCGCATCAAATTCTAAAAAATTGGTCGTGTATTGGAATTTACAATATTTATGTAAACTCGGTTGTTAAAAATTCAGTATAATACAATGAAAATAAAAAATCCTCCGCATCTATTTTTAGAGCTGCATAAAAAATATAACAACGAAATATACGTTTTGAACATCACTGTCTTTTTTAACATTAGTTTTATTTGAATGAAATGAAATTAAATAGCAAAGCGAAGTTATAGGCTGAAACTATTTAGGAGTGCTTTGTGAAAGGATTGATTTTATACACAAACCATTTGGTACCTCAGTGGACTTTAAAGCATATAAATTCAGTTCATAAAAATACCATATAATAAAGAGAAACGAAACACAAGATTACTTCAACTATTCATGACCAAATGGTGGGCATCAAATTCTAAAAAATTGGTTGTGTATTGGAATTTACAATATTTACGTAAACTCGGTTTTTAAAAATTCAGTATAATACAATGAAAACAAAAAATCCTCCGCATCTATTTTTAGAGCTGCATACAAAAATATAACAACGAAAATAATCGTTTTGAACATCCTTGTATTTTTTAATATTAGTTTTATTTGAACGAAATAAAATTAAATAGCAAAACGAAGTTATAAGCTGAAACTATTTAGGATTGCTTTGAAAAAGGATTGATTTTATACACAATTCATTTGGTACCCAATTGGACTTTAAAGCATATAAATTAAGTTCATAAAAATACCATATAATAAAGAAAAGCGAAACACAAGATTACGGCAACTATTAATGACCAAATGATGGAAATCGAATTTTAAAAAATTGGTCGTGTATTGGAATTTAATATATTTACGTAAACTCGGTTTTTAAAAATTCAGTATAATACAATGAAAACAAAAAATCCTTCGCATCTATTTTTAGAGCTGCATAAAAAATATAACAACGAAATATACGTTTTGAACATCACTGTCTTTTTTAACATTAGTTTTATTTGAATGAAATGAAATTAAATAGCAAAACGAAATTATAAGCTGAAACTATTTAGGATTGCTTTGTGAAAGAATTGATTTTATACACAAACCATTTGGTACCCCATTGGACATTAAAGCATATAAATTCAGTTCATAAAAATACCATATAAAAAAGAGAAACGAAACACAAGATTACGGCAACTATGCACGACCAAATGATGCAAATCAAATTTTAAAAAATTGGCCTTGTATTGGAATTTAATATATTTACGTAAACTCGGTTTTTAAAAATTCAGTATAATACAATGAAAATAAAAAATCCTTCGCTTCTATTTCTACAGCTGCATACAAAAATATGACAACGAAAATAATCGTTTTGAACATCCTTGTATTTTTAAATATTAGTTTTATTTGAATGAAATGAAATTAAATAGCAAAACGAAGTTATAAGCTGAAACTATTTAGGAGTGCTTTGTGAAAAGATTGATTTTCTACACAAACCATTTGGTACCTCATTGGACTTTAAAGCATATAAATTCAGTTCATAAAAATACCATATAAAAAAGAGAAACAAAACACAAGATTACGGCAACTATTCACGACCAAATGATGCAAATCAAATTCTAAAAAATTAGCCGTGTATTGGATTTTAATATATTTACGTAAACTCGGTTTTTAAAAATTCAGTATAATACAATGAAAACAAAAAATCCTTCGCATCTATTTCGAGAGCTGCATGAAAAATATAAAAACAAAATATACGTTTTGAACATCCCTGTCGTTTTTACCATTAGATTTATTTGAATGAAATGAAATTAAATAGCAAAACGAAGTTATAGGCTGAAACTATTTAGGAGTGCTTTGTGAAAGGATTGATTTTATACACAAACCATTTGGTACCTCATTGGACTTTAAAGCATATATATTCAGTTCATAAAAATACCATATAAAAAAGAGAAACAAAACACAAGATTACGGCAACTATTCACGACCAAATGATGCAAATCAAATTCTTAAAAATTAGCCGTGAATTGGATTTTAATATATTTACGTAAACTCGGTTTTTAAAAATTCAGTATAATACAATGAAAATAAAAAATCCTTCGCATCTATTTCTAGAGCTGCATAAAAAATATAACAACAAAATATACGTTTTGAACATCCTTTTTTTTTTAATATTAGTTTTATTTGAATGAAATGAAATTAAATAGCAAAACGAAGTTATAAGCTGAAACTATTTAGGAGTGCTTTGTAAAAGGATTGATTTTATACACAAACCATTTGGTACCCCATTGGACATTAAAGCATATAAATTCAGTTCATAAAAATACCATATAATAAAGAAAAGTGAAACATAAGATTACTCCAACTATTCATGACCAAATGGTGAGCATCAAATTCTAAAAAGTTGGTCGTGTATTGGAATTTAATATATTTACGTAAACTCGATTTTTACAAATTCAGTATAATACAATGAAAACAAAAAATCCTTCGCATCTATTTCGAGAGCTGCATACAAAAATATAACAACGAAAATAATCGTTTTGAACATCCTTGTATTTTTTAATATTAGTTTTATTTGAATGAAATGAAATTAAATAGCAAAACGAAGTTATAAGCTGAAACAATTTAGGAGTGCTTTGTGAAAGGATTGATTTTATACACAAACCATTTGGTACCCCATTGGATTTTAAAGCATATAAATTCCGTTCATGAAAATACCATATAATAACGAGGAACGAAACACAAGATTACTCCAACTATTCATGACCAAATGGTGGTCATCAAATTCTAAAAAATTGGTCGTGTATTGGAATTTAATATATTTACGTAAACTAGGTTTTTAAAAATTCAGTATAATACAATGAAAACAAATAATCCTTCGCATCTATTTTTAGAGCTGCATACAAAAATATAACAACGAAAATAATCGTTTTGAACATCCTTTTTTTTTTTTTTATATTAGTTTTATTTGAATGAAATGAAATTAAATAGCAAAACGAAGTTATAAGCTGAATCTTTTTAGGAGTGCTTTGTGAAAGGATTGATTTTATACACAAACCATTTGGTACCCCATTGGACATTAAAGCATATAAATTCAGTTCATAAAAATACCATATAATAACGAGGAACGAAACACAAGATTACTTCAACTATTCATGACCAAATGGTGGGCATCAAATTCTAAAAAATTGGTCGTGTATTGGAATTTACAATATTTATGTAAAATCGGTTTTTAAAAATTCAGTATAATACAATGAAAACAAAAAATCCTTCGCATCTATTTCGAGAGCTGCATACAAAAATATAACAACGAAAATAATCGTTTTGAACATCCTTGTATTTTTTAATATTAGTTTTATTTGAATGAAATGAAATTAAATAGCAAAACGAAGTTATAAGCTGAAACAATTTAGGAGTGCTTTGTGAAAGGATTGATTTTATACACAAACCATTTGGTACCCCATTGGATTTTAAAGCATATAAATTCCGTTCATGAAAATACCATATAATAACGAGGAACGAAACACAAGATTACTCCAACTATTCATGACCAAATGGTGGTCATCAAATTCTAAAAAATTGGTCGTGTATTGGAATTTAATATATTTACGTAAACTAGGTTTTTAAAAATTCAGTATAATACAATGAAAACAAAAAATCCTTCGCATCTATTTTTAGAGCTGCATAAAAAATATAACAACGAAATATACGTTTTGAACACCACTGTCTTTTTTAACATTAGATTTATTTGAATGAAATGAAATTAAATAGCAAAACGATGTTATAAGCTGAAACTATTTAGGAGTGCTTTGTAAAAGGATTGGTTTTATACACAAACCATTTGGTACCTCATTGGACTTTAAAGCATATAAATTCAGTTCATAAAAATACCATATAAAAAAGAGAAACGAAACACAAGATTACGGCAACTATGCACGACCAAATGATGCAAATCAAATTTTAAAAAATTGGCCTTGTATTGGAATTTAATATATTTACGTAAACTCGGTTTTTAAAAATTCAGTATAATACAATGAAAATAAAAAATCCTTCGCATCTATTTCTACAGCTGCATACAAAAATATGACAACGAAAATAATCGTTTTGAACATCCTTGTATTTTTAAATATTAGTTTTATTTGAATGAAATGAAATTAAATAGCAAAACGAAGTTACAAGCTGAAACTATTTAGGAGTGCTTTGTGAAAGGATTGATTTTATACACAAACCATTTGGTACCTCATTGGACTTTAAAGCATATAAATTCAGTTCATAAAAATACCATATAATAAAGAAAAGCGAAACACAAGATTACGGCAACTATTCATGACCAAATGGTGGGCATCAAATTCTTAAAAATTGGTCGTGTATTGGAATTTACAATATTTATGTAAACTCGGTTTTTAAAAATTCAGTATAATACAATGAAAACAAAAAATCCTCCGCATCTATTTCTACAGCTGCATACAAAAATATGACAACGAAAATAATCGTTTTGAACATCCTTGTATTTTTAAATATTAGTTTTATTTGAATGAAATGAAATTAAATAGCAAAACGAAGTTACAAGCTGAAACTATTTAGGAGTGCTTTGTGAAAGGATTGATTTTATACACAAACCATTTGGTACCCCAATGGACTTTAAAGCATATAAATTCAGTTCATAAAAATACCATATAATAAAGAAAAGCGAAACACAAGATTACGGCAACTATTCATGACCAAATGGTGGGCATCAAATTCTTAAAAATTGGTCGTGTATTGGAATTTACAATATTTATGTAAACTCGGTTTTTAAAAATTCAGTATAATACAATGAAAACAAAAAATCCTCCGCATCTATTTTTAGAGCTGCATAAAAAATATAAAAACAAAATATACGTTTTGAACATCCCTGTCGTTTTTAACATTAGATTTATTTGAATGAAATGAAATTAAATAGCAAAACGAAGTTATAGGCTGAAACAATTTAGGAGTGCTTTGTGAAAGGATTGATTTTATACACAAACCATTTGCTACCCCATTGGATTTTAAAGCATATAAATTCCGTTCATAAAAATACCATATAATAACGAGGAACGAAACACAAGATTACTCCAACTATTCATGACCAAATGGTGGTCATCAAATTCTAAAAAATTGGTCGTGTATTGGAATTTAATATATTTACGTAAACTAGGTTTTTAAAAATTCAGTATAATACAATGAAAACAAAAAATCCTTCGCATCTATTTTTAGAGCTGCATACAAAAATATAACAACGAAAATAATCGTTTTGAACATCCTTGTATTTTTTAATATTAGTTTTATTTGAATGAAATGAAATTAAATAGCAAAACGAAGTTATAAGCTGAATCTTTTTAGGAGTGCTTTGTGAAAGGATTGATTTTATACACAAACCATTTGGTACCCCATTGGACATTAAAGCATATAAATTCAGTTCATAAAAATACCATATAATAAAGAAAAGCGAAACACAAGATTACGGCAACTATTCATGACCAAATGGTGGTCATCAAATTCAAAAAATTGGTCGTGTATTGGAATTTAATATATTTACGTAAACTCGATTTTTACAAATTCAGTATAATACAATGAAAACAAAAAATCCTTCGCATCTATTTCGAGAGCTGCATACAAAAATATAACAACGAAAATAATCGTTTTGAACATCCTTGTATTTTTTAATATTAGTTTTATTTGAATGAAATGAAATTAAATAGCAAAACGAAGTTATGAGCTGAAACAATTTAGGAGTGCTTTGTGAAAGGATTGATTTTATACACAAACCATTTGGTACCCCATTGGATTTTAAAGCATATAAATTCCGTTCATGAAAATACCATATAATAACGAGGAACGAAACACAAGATTACTCCAACTATTCATGACCAAATGGTGGTCATCAAATTCTAAAAAATTGGTCGTGTATTGGAATTTAATATATTTACGTAAACTAGGTTTTTAAAAATTCAGTATAATACAATGAAAACAAAAAATCCTTCGCATCTATTTTTAGAGCTGCATACAAAAATATAACAACGAAAATAATCGTTTTGAACATCCTTGTATTTTTTAATATTAGTTTTATTTGAATGAAATGAAATTAAATAGCAAAACGAAGTTATAAGCTGAATCTTTTTAGGAGTGCTTTGTGAAAGGATTGATTTTATACACAAACCATTTGGTACCCCATTGGACATTAAAGCATATAAATTCAGTTCATAAAAATACCATATAATAAAGAAAAGTGAAACACAAGATTACGGCAACTATTCATGACCAAATGGTGCGCATCAAATTCTAAAAAATTGGTCGTGTATTGGAATTTACAATATTTATGTAAACTCGGTTTTTAAAAATTCAGTATAATACAATGAAAACAAAAAATCCTTCGCATCTATTTCGAGAGCTGCATACAAAAATATAACAACGAAAATAATCGTTTTGAACATCCTTGTATTTTTTAATATTAGTTTTATTTGAATGAAATGAAATTAAATAGCAAAACGAAGTTATAAGCTGAAACAATTTAGGAGTGCTTTGTGAAAGGATTGATTTTATACACAAACCATTTGGTACCCCATTGGATTTTAAAGCATATAAATTCCGTTCATGAAAATACCATATAATAACGAGGAACGAAACACAAGATTACTCCAACTATTCATGACCAAATGGTGGTCATCAAATTCTAAAAAATTGGTCGTGAATTGGAATTTAATATATTTACGTAAACTAGGTTTTTAAAAATTCAGTATAATACAATGAAAACAAAAAATCCTCCGCATCTATTTTTAGAGCTGCATAAAAAATATAAAAACAAAATATACGTTTTGAACATCCTTGTATTTTTTAACATTAGATTTATTTGAATGAAATGAAATTAAATAGCAAAACGAAGTTATAGGCTGAAACTATTTAGGAGTGCTTTGTGAAAGGATTGATTTTATACACAAACCATTTGGTACCTCATTGGACATTAAAGCATATAAATTCAGTTAATAAAAATACCATATAATAAAGAAAAGTGAAACACAAGATTACGGCAACTATTCATGACCAAATGGTGCGCATCAAATTCTAAAAAGTTGGTCGTGTATTGGAATTTAATATATTTACGTAAACTCGATTTTTACAAATTCAGTATAATACAATGAAAACAAAAAATCCTTCGCATCTATTTCGAGAGCTGCATACAAAAATATAACAACGAAAATAATCGTTTTGAACATCCTTGTATTTTTTAATATTAGTTTTATTTGAATGAAATGAAATTAAATAGCAAAACGAAGTTATAAGCTGAAACTATTTAGGAGTGCTTTGTGAAAGGATTGATTTTCTACACAAACCATTTGGTACCCCATTGGACTTTAAAGCATATAAATTCAGTTCATAAAAATACCATATAATAAAGAAAAGCGAAACACAAGATTACGGCAACTATTCATGACCAAATGGTGGGCATCAAATTCTTAAAAATTGGTCGTGTATTGGAATTTACAATATTTATGTAAACTCGGTTTTTAAAAATTCAGTATAATACAATGAAAACAAAAAATCCTCCGCATCTATTTTTAGAGCTGCATAAAAAATATAAAAACAAAATATACGTTTTGAACATCCCTGTCGTTTTTAACATTAGATTTATTTGAATGAAATGAAATTAAATAGCAAAACGAAGTTATAGGCTGAAACTATTTAGGAGTGCTTTGTGAAAGGATTGATTTTATACACAAACCATTTGGTACCTCATTGGACTTTAAAGCATATAAATTCAGTTCATAAAAATACCATATAAAAAAGAGAAACAAAACACAAGATTACGGCAACTATTCACGACCAAATGATGCAAATCAAATTCTAAAAAATTAGTCGTGTATTGGAATTTAATATATTTACGTAAACTCGGTTTTTAAAAATTCAGTATAATACAATGAAAATAAAAAATCCTTCGCATCTATTTCTAGAGCTGCATACAAAAATATAACAACGAAAATAATCGTTTTGAACATCCTTTTTTTTTTTAATATTAGTTTTATTTGAATGAAATGAAATTAAATAGCAAAACGAAGTTATAAGCTGAAACTATTTAGGAGTGCTTTGTGAAAGGATTGATTTTATACACAAACCATTTGGTACCCCATTGGACATTAAAGCATATAAATTCAGTTCATAAAAATACCATATAATAAAGAAAAGTGAAACACAAGATTACGGCAACTATTCATGACCAAATGGTGCGCATCAAATTCTAAAAAATTGGTCGTGTATTGGAATTTACAATATTTATGTAAACTCGGTTTTTAAAAATTCAGTATAATACAATGAAAACAAAAAATCCTTCGCATCTATTTCGAGAGCTGCATACAAAAATATAACAACGAAAATAATCGTTTTGAACATCCTTGTATTTTTTAATATTAGTTTTATTTGAATGAAATGAAATTAAATAGCAAAACGAAGTTATAAGCTGAAACAATTTAGGAGTGCTTTGTGAAAGGATTGATTTTCTACACAAACCATTTGGTACCCCATTGGACTTTAAAGCATATAAATTCAGTTCATAAAAATACCATATAATAAAGAAAAGCGAAACACAAGATTACGGCAACTATTCATGACCAAATGGTGGGCATCAAATTCTTAAAAATTGGTCGTGTATTGGAATTTACAATATTTATGTAAACTCGGTTTTTAAAAATTCAGTATAATACAATGAAAACAAAAAATCCTCCGCATCTATTTTTAGAGCTGCATAAAAAATATAAAAACAATATATACGTTTTCAACATCCCTGTCGTTTTTAACATTAGATTTATTTGAATGAAATGAAATTAAATAGCAAAACGAAGTTATAGGTTGAAACTATTTAGGAGTGCTTTGTGAAAGGATTGATTTTATACACAAACCATTTGGTACCTCATTGGACTTTAAAGCATATAAATTCAGTTTATAAAAATACCATATAAAAAAGAGAAACAAAACACAAGATTACGGCAACTATTCACGACCAAATGATGCAAATCAAATTCTAAAAAATTAGTCGTGTATTGGAATTTAATATATTTACGTAAACTCGGTTTTTAAAAATTCAGTATAATACAATGAAAATAAAAAATCCTTCGCATCTATTTCTAGAGCTGCATACAAAAATATAACAACGAAAATAATCGTTTTGAACATCCTTTTTTTTTTTTTTATATTAGTTTTATTTGAATGAAATGAAATTAAATAGCAAAACGAAGTTATAAGCTGAAACTATTTAGGAGTGCTTTGTGAAAGGATTGATTTTATACACAATTCATTTGGTACCCCATTGGACATTAAAGCATATAAATTCAGTTAATAAAAATACCATATAATAAAGAAAAGTGAAACACAAGATTACGGCAACTATTCATGACCAAATGGTGCGGATCAAATTCTAAAAAGTTGGTCGTGTATTGGAATTTAATATATTTACGTAAACTCGATTTTTACAAATTCAGTATAATACAATGAAAACAAAAAATCCTTCGCATCTATTTCGAGAGCTGCATACAAAAATATAACAACGAAAATAATCGTTTTGAACATCCTTGTATTTTTTAATATTAGTTTTATTTGAATGAAATGAAATTAAATAGCAAAACGAAGTTATAAGCTGAAACAATTTAGGAGTGCTTTGTGAAAGGATTGATTTTATACACAAACCATTTGGTACCCCATTGGACATTAAAGCATATAAATTCAGTTCATAAAAATACCATATAATAAAGAAAAGTGAAACATAAGATTACTCCAACTATTCATGACCAAATGGTGAGCATCAAATTCTAAAAAGTTGGTCGTGTATTGGAATTTAATATATTTACGTAAACTCGATTTTTACAAATTCAGTATAATACAATGAAAACAAAAAATCCTTCGCATCTATTTTTAGAGCTGCATACAAAAATATAACAACGAAAATAATCGTTTTGAACATCCTTGTATTTTTTAATATGAGTTTTATTTGAATGAAATGAAATTAAATAGCAAAGCGAAGTTATAGGCTGAAACTGTTTAGGAGTGCTTTGTGAAAGGATTGATTTTATACACAAACCATTTGGTACCTCATTGGACATTAAAGCATATAAATTCAGTTCATAAAAATACCATATAATAAAGAAAAGTGAAACACAAGATTACGGCAACTATTCATGACCAAATGGTGCGCATCAAATTCTAAAAAATTGGTCGTGTATTGGAATTTACAATATTTACGTAAACTAGGTTTTTAAAAATTCAGTATAATACAATGAAAACAAAAAATCCTTCGCATCTATTTTTAGAGCTGCATACAAAAATATAACAACGAAAATAATCGTTTTGAACATCCTTGTATTTTTTAATATTAGTTTTATTTGAATGAAATGAAATTAAATAGCAAAACGAAGTTATAAGCTGAATCTTTTTAGGAGTGCTTTGTGAAAGGATTGATTTTATACACAAACCATTTGGTACCCCATTGGACATTAAAGCATATAAATTCAGTTCATAAAAATACCATATAATAAAGAAAAGTGAAACACAAGATTACGGCAACTATTCATGACCAAATGGTGCGCATCAAATTCTAAAAAATTGGTCGTGTATTGGAATTTACAATATTTATGTAAACTCGGTTTTTAAAAATTCAGTATAATACAATGAAAACAAAAAATCCTTCGCATCTATTTTTAGAGCTGCATACAAAAATATAACAACGAAAATAATCGTTTTGAACATCCTTGTATTTTTTAATATTAGTTTAATTTGAATGAAATGAAATTAAATAGCAAAACGCAGTTATAAGCTGAAACAATTTAGGAGTACTTTGTGAAAGGATTGATTTTATACACAAACCATTTGGTACCCCATTGGATTTTAAAGCATATAAATTCCGTTCATGAAAATACCATATAATAACGAGGAACGAAACACAAGATTACTCCAACTAATCATGACCAAATGGTGGTCATCAAATTCTAAAAAATTGGTCGTGTATTGGAATTTAATATATTTACGTAAACTAGGTTTTTAAAAATTCAGTATAATACAATGAAAACAAAAAATCCTTCGCATCTATTTTTAGAGCTGCATAAAAAATATAACAACGAAATATGCGTTTTGAACATCACTGTCTTTTTTAACATTAGATTTATTTGAATGAAATGAAATTAAATAGCAAAACGATGTTATAAGCTGAAACTATTTAGGAGTGCTTTGTAAAAGGATTGGTTTTATACACATACCATTTGGTACCTCATTGGACTTTAAAGCATATAAATTCAGTTCATAAAAATACCATATAAAAAAGAGAAACGAAACACAAGATTACGGCAACTATGCACGACCAAATGATGCAAATCAAATTTTAAAAAATTGGCCTTGTATTGGAATTTAATATATTTACGTAAACTCGGTTTTTAAAAATTCAGTATAATACAATGAAAATAAAAAATCTTTCGCATCTATTTCTACAGCTGCATACAAAAATATGACAACGAAAATAATCGTTTTGAACATCCTTGTATTTTTAAATATTAGTTTTATTTGAATGAAATGAAATTAAATAGCAAAACGAAGTTATAAGCTGAAACTATTTAGGAGTGCTTTGTGAAAGGATTGATTTTCTACACAAACCATTTGGTACCCCATTGGACTTTAAAGCATATAAATTCAGTTCATAATAATACCATATAATAAAGAAAAGCGAAACACAAGATTACGGCAACTATTCATGACCAAATGGTGGGCATCAAATTCTTAAAAATTAGTCGTGTATTGGAATTTACAATATTTATGTAAACTCGGTTTTTAAAAATTCAGTATAATACAATGAAAACAAAAAATCCTCCGCATCTATTTTTAGAGCTGCATAAAAAATATAAAAACAAAATATACGTTTTGAACATCCCTGTCGTTTTTAACATTAGATTTATTTGAATGAAATGAAATTAAATAGCAAAACGAAGTTATAGGCTGAAACTATTTAGGAGTGCTTTGTAAAAGGATTGATTTTATACACAAACCATTTGGTACCTCATTGGACTTTAAAGCATATAAATTCAGTTCATAAAAATACCATATAAAAAAGAGAAACAAAACACAAGATTACGGCAACTATTCACGACCAAATGATGCAAATCAAATTCTAAAAAATTAGTCGTGTATTGGAATTTAATATATTTACGTAAACTCGGTTTTTAAAAATTCAGTATAATACAATGAAAATAAAAAATCCTTCGCATCTATTTCTAGAGCTGCATACAAAAATATAACAACGAAAATAATCGTTTTGAACATCCTTTTTTTTTTTAATATTAGTTTTATTTGAATGAAATGAAATTAAATAGCAAAACGAAGTTATAAGCTGAAACAATTTAGGAGTGCTTTGTGAAAGGATTGATTTTATACACAATTCATTTGGTACCCCATTGGACATTAAAGCATATAAATTCAGTTAATAAAAATACCATATAATAAAGAAAAGTGAAACACAAGATTACGGCAACTATTCATGACCAAATGGTGCGCATCGAATTCTAAAAAATTGGTCGTGTATTGGAATTTAATATATTTACGTAAACTCGATTTTTACAAATTCAGTATAATACAATGAAAACAAAAAATCCTTCGCATCTATTTCGAGAGCTGCATACAAAAATATAACAACGAAAAAAATCGTTTTGAACATCCTTGTATTTTTTAATATTAGTTTTATTTGAATGAAATGAAATTAAATAGCAAAACGAAGTTATAAGCTGAAACAATTTAGGAGTGCTTTGTGAAAGGATTGATTTTATACACAAACCATTTGGTACCCCATTGGACATTAAAGCATATAAATTCAGTTCATAAAAATACCATATAATAAAGAAAAGTGAAACATAAGATTACTCCAACTATTCATGACCAAATGGTGAGCATCAAATTCTAAAAAGTTGGTCGTGTATTGGAATTTAATATATTTACGTAAACTCGATTTTTACAAATTCAGTATAATACAATGAAAACAAAAAATCCTTCGCATCTATTTCGGTACCCCATTGGACATTAAAGCATATAAATTCAGTTCATAAAAATACCATATAATAAAGAAAAGTGAAACACAAGATTACGGCAACTATTCATGACCAATTGGTGCGCATCAAATTCTAAAAAATTGGTCGTGTATTGGAATTTACAATATTTATGTAAACTCGGTTTTTAAAAATTCAGTATAATACAATGAAAATAAAAAATCCTCCGCATCTATTTTTAGAGCTGCATAAAAAATATAACAACGAAATATACGTTTTGAACATCACTGTCTTTTTTAACATTAGTTTTATTTGAATGAAATGAAATTAAATAGCAAAGCGAAGTTATAGGCTGAAACTATTTAGGAGTGCTTTGTGAAAGGATTGATTTTATACACAAATCATTTGGTACCTCATTGGACTTTAAAGCATATAAATTCAGTTCATATTAATGCCATATAATGAAGAAAAGCGAAACACAAGATTACACCAACTATTCGTGACCAAATGATGGAAATCAAGTTTAAAAAAATTGGCCTTGAATTGGAATTTAATATATTTACGTAAACTCGGTTTTTAAAAATTCAGTATAATACAATGAAAATAAAAAATCTTTCGCATCTATTTCTAGAGCTGCATACAAAAATATAACAACGAAAATAATCGTTTTGAACATCCTTTTTTTTTTAATATTAGTTTTATTTGAATGAAATGAAATTAAATAGCAAAACGAAGTTATAAGCTGAAACTATTTAGGAGTGCTTTGTAAAAGGATTGGTTTTATACACAAACCATTTGGTACCCCATTGGACTTTAAAGCATATAAATTAAGTTCATAAAAATACCATATAACAAAGAGAAACGAAACACAAGATTACTTCAACTATTCATGACCAAATGGTGGGCATCAAATTCTAAAAAATTGGTTGTGTATTGGAATTTACAATATTTACGTAAACTCGGTTTTTAAAAATTCAGTATAATACAATGAAAACAAAAAATCCTCCGCATCTATTTTTAGAGCTGCATACAAAAATATAACAACGAAAATAATCGTTTTGAACATCCTTGTATTTTTTAATATTAGTTTTATTTGAATGAAATGAAATTAAATAGCAAAACGAAGTTATAAGCTGAAACTATTTAGGAGTGCTTTGAGAAAGGATTGATTTTATACACAATTCATTTGGTACCCAATTGGACTTTAAAGCATATAAATTAAGTTCATAAAAATACCATATAATAAAGAAAAGCGAAACACAAGATTACGGCAACTATTCATGACCAAATGATGGAAATCGAATTTTAAAAAATTGGTCGTGTATTGGAATTTACAATATTTATGTAAACTCGGTTTTTAAAAATTCAGTATAATACAATGAAAATAAAAAATCCTCCGCATCTATTTTTAGAGCTGCATAAAAAATATAACAACGAAATATACGTTTTGAACATCACTGTCTTTTTTAACATTAGTTTTATTTGAATGAAATGAAATTAAATAGCAAAGCGAAGTTATAGGCTGAAACTATTTAGGATTGCTTTGTGAAAGGATTGATTTTATACACAAACCATTTGGTACCTCATTGGACTTTAAAGCATATAAATTCAGTTCATAAAAATACCATATAAAAAAGAGAAACGAAACACAAGATTACGGCAACTATGCACGACCAAATGATGCAAATCAAATTTTAAAAAATTGGCCTTGTATTGGAATTTAATATATTTACGTAAACTCGGTTTTTAAAAATTCAGTATAATACAATGAAAATAAAAAATCCTTCGCATCTATTTCTACAGCTGCATACAAAAATATGACAACGAAAATAATCGTTTTGAACATCCTTTTTTTTTTAAATATTAGTTTTATTTGAATGAAATGAAATTAAATAGCAAAACGAAGTTATAAGCTGAAACTATTTAGGAGTGCTTTGTGAAAGGATTGATTTTATACACAAACCATTTGGTACCCCATTGGACTTTAAAGCATATAAATTCAGTTCATAAAAATACCATATAATAAAGAAAAGCGAAACACAAGATTACGGCAACTATTCATGACCAAATGGTGGGCATCAAATTCTTAAAAATTGGTCGTGTATTGGAATTTACAATATTTATGTAAACTCGGTTTAAAAAATTCAGTATAATACAATGAAAATAAAAAATCCTTCGCATCTATTTCTAGAGCTGCATACAAAAATATAACAACGAAAATAATCGTTTTGAACATCCTTTTTTTTTTTTAATATTAGTTTTATTTGAATGAAATGAAATTAAATAGCAAAACGAAGTTATAAGCTGAAACTATTTAGGAGTGCTTTGTGAAAGGATTGATTTTATACACAATTCATTTGGTACCCCATTGGACTTTTAAGCATATAAATTCAGTTCATAAAAATACCATATAATAAAGAAAAGCGAAACACAAGATTACTTCAACTATTCATGACCAAATGGTGGGCATCAAATTCTAAAAAATTGGTCGTGTATTGGAATTTAGTATATTTACGTAAATTCGGTTTTTAAAAATTCAGTATAATACAATGAAAATAAAAAATTCTCCGCATCTATTTTTAGAGCTGCATAAAAAATATAACAACAAAATATACGTTTTGAACATCCCTGTCTTTTTTAACATTAGATTTATTTGAATGAAATGAAATTAAATAGCAAAACGAAGTTATAGGCTGAAACTATTTAGGAGTGCTTTGTGAAAGGATTGATTTTATACACAAACCATTTGGTACCTCATTGGACTTTAAAGCATATAAATTCAGTTCATAAAAATACCATATAAAAAAGAGAAACAAAACACAAGATTACGGCAACTATTCACGACCAAATGATGCAAATCCAATTCTAAAAAATTAGTCGTGTATTGGAATTTAATATATTTACGTAAACTCGGTTTTTAAAAATTCAGTATAATACAATGAAAATAAAAAATCCTTCGCATCTATTTCTAGAGCTGCATACAAAAATATAACAACGAAAATAATCGTTTTGAACATCCTTTTTTTTTTTAATATTAGTTTTATTTGAATGAAATGAAATTAAATAGCAAAACGAAGTTATAAGCTGAAACTATTCAGGAGTGCTTTGTGAAAGGATTGATTTTATACACAATTCATTTGGTACCCAATTGGACTTTAAAGCATATAAATTAAGTTCATAGAAATACCATATAATAAAGAAAAGCGAAACACAAGATTACGGCAACTATTCATGACCAAATGGTGGGCATCAAATTCTAAAAAATTGGTCGTGTATTGGAATTTAGTATATTTACGTAAATTCGGTTTTTAAAAATTCAGTATAATACAATGAAAATAAAAAATTCTCCGCATCTATTTTTAGAGCTGCATAAAAAATATAACAACAAAATATACGTTTTGAACATCCCTGTCTTTTTTAACATTAGTTTTATTTGAATGAAATGAAATTAAATAGCAAAACGAAGTTATAGGCTGAAACTATTTAGGAGTGCTTTGTGAAAGGATTGATTTTATACACAAACCATTTGGTACCTCATTGGACTTTAAAGCATATAAATTCAGTTCATAAAAATACCATATAAAAAAGAGAAACAAAACACAAGATTGCGGCAACTATTCACGACCAAATGATGCAAATCCAATTCTAAAAAATTAGTCGTGTATTGGAATTTAATATATTTACGTAAACTCGGTTTTAAAAAATTCAGTATAATACAATGAAAATAAAAAATCCTTCGCATCTATTTCTACAGCTGCATACAAAAATATGACAACGAAAATAATCGTTTTGAACATCCTTTTTTTTTTTAAATATTAGTTTTATTTGAATGATATGAAATTAAATAGCAAAACGAAGTTATAGGCTGAAACTATTTAGGAGTGCTTTGTGAAAGGATTGATTTTATACACAAACCATTTGGTACCCCATTGGACTTTAAAGCATATAAATTCAGTTCATAAAAATACCATATAATAAAGAAAAGCGAAACACAAGATTACGGCATCTATTCATGACCAAATGGTGGGCATCAAATTCTTAAAAATTGGTCGTGTATTGGAATTTACAATATTTATGTAAACTCGGTTTTTAAAAATTCAGTATAATACAATGAAAACAAAAAATCCTCCGCATCTATTTTTAGAGCTGCATAAAAAATATAAAAACAAAATATACGTTTTGAACATCCCTGTCGTTTTTAACATTACATTTATTTGAATGAAATGAAATTAAATAGCAAAACGAAGTTATAGGCTGAAACTATTTAGGAGTGCTTTGTGAAAGGATTGATTTTATACACAAACCATTTGGTACCTCATTGGACTTTAAAGCATATAAATTCAGTTCATAAAAATACCATATAAAAAAGAGAAACAAAACACAAGATTGCGGCAACTATTCACGACCAAATGATGCAAATCCAATTCTAAAAAATTAGTCGTGTATTGGAATTTAGTATATTTACGTAAATTCGGTTTTTAAAAATTCAGTATAATACAATGAAAATAAAAAATTCTCCGCATCTATTTTTAGAGCTGCATAAAAAATATAACAACAAAATATACGTTTTGAACATCCCTGTCTTTTTTAACATTAGATTTATTTGAATGAAATGAAATTAAATAGCAAAACGAAGTTATAGGCTGAAACTATTTAGGAGTGCTTTGTGAAAGGATTGATTTTATACACAAACCATTTGGTACCTCATTGGACTTTAAAGCATATAAATTCAGTTCATAAAAATACCATATAAAAAAGAGAAACAAAACACAAGATTACTTCAACTATTCATGACTAAATGGTGGGCATCAAATTCTTAAAAATTGGTCGTGTATTGGAATTTACAATATTTATGTAAACTCGGTTTTTAAAAATTCAGTATAATACAATGAAAACAAAAAATCCTCCGCATCTATTTTTAGAGCTGCATAAAAAATATAAAAACAAAATATACGTTTTGAATATCCCTGTCGTTTTTAACATTAGATTTATTTGAATGAAATGAAATTAAATAGCAAAACGAAGTTATAGGCTGAAACTATTTAGGAGTGCTTTGTGAAAGGATTGATTTTATACACAAACCATTTGGTACCTCATTGGACTTAAAAGCATATAAATTCAGTTCATAAAAATACCATATAAAAAAGAGAAACAAAACACAAGATTGCGGCAACTATTCACGACCAAATGATGCAAATCCAATTCTAAAAAATTAGTCGTGTATTGGAATTTAGTATATTTACGTAAATTCGGTTTTTAAAAATTCAGTATAATACAATGAAAATAAAAAATTCTCCGCATCTATTTTTAGAGCTGCATAAAAAATATAACAACAAAATATACGTTTTGAACATCCCTGTCTTTTTTAACATTAGATTTATTTGAATGAAATGAAATTAAATAGCAAAACGAAGTTATAGGCTGAAACTATTTAGGAGTGCTTTGTGAAAGGATTGATTTTATACACAAACCATTTGGTACCTCATTGGACTTTAAAGCATATAAATTCAGTTCATAAAAATACCATATAAAAAAGAGAAACAAAACACAAGATTACGGCAACTATTCATGACCAAATGGTGGGCATCAAATTCTTAAAAATTGGTCGTGTATTGGAATTTACAATATTTATGTAAACTCGGTTTTTAAAAATTCAGTATAATACAATGAAAACAAAAAATCCTCCGCATCTATTTTTAGAGCTGCATAAAAAATATAAAAACAAAATATACGTTTTGAACATCCCTGTCGTTTTTAACATTAGATTTATTTGAATGAAATGAAATTAAATAGCAAAACGAAGTTATAGGCTGAAACTATTTAGGAGTGCTTTGTGAAAGGATTGATTTTATACACAAACCATTTGGTACCTCATTGGACTTTAAAGCATATAAATTCAGTTCATAAAAATACCATATAAAAAAGAGAAACAAAACACAAGATTACGGCAACTATTCACGACCAAATGATGCAAATCCAATTCTAAAAAATTAGTCGTGTATTGGAATTTAATATATTTACGTAAACTCGGTTTTTAAAAATTCAGTATAATACAATGAAAATAAAAAATCCTTCGCATCTATTTCTAGAGCTGCATACAAAAATATAACAACGAAAATAATCGTTTTGAACATCCTTTTTTTTTTTAATATTAGTTTTATTTGAATGAAATGAAATTAAATAGCAAAACGAAGTTATAAGCTGAAACTATTCAGGAGTGCTTTGTGAAAGGATTGATTTTATACACAATTCATTTGGTACCCAATTGGACTTTAAAGCATATAAATTAAGTTCATAGAAATACCATATAATAAAGAAAAGCGAAACACAAGATTACGGCAACTATTCATGACCAAATGAAGGAAATCGAATTTTAAAAAATTGGTCGTGTATTGGAATTTAATATATTTACGTAAACTCGGTTTTTAAAAATTCAGTATAATACAATGAAAATAAAAAATCCTTCGCATCTATTTCTAGAGCTGCATACAAAAATATAACAACGAAAATAATCGTTTTGAACATCCTTTTTTTTTTTAATATTAGTTTTATTTGAATGAAATGAAATTAAATAGCAAAACGAAGTTATAAGCTGAAACTATTTAGGAGTGCTTTGTGAAAGGATTGATTTTATACACAATTCATTTGGTACCCCATTGGACTTTTAAGCATATAAATTCAGTTCATAAAAATACCATATAAAAAAGAAAAGCGAAACACAAGATTACTTCAACTATTCATGACCAAATGGTGGGCATCAAATTCTAAAAAATTGGTCGTGTATTGGAATTTAGTATATTTACGTAAATTCGGTTTTTAAAAATTCTGTATAATACAATGAAAATAAAAAATTCTCCGCATCTATTTTTAGAGCTGCATAAAAAATATAACAACAAAATATACGTTTTGAACATCCCTGTCTTTTTTAACATTAGATTTATTTGAATGAAATGAAATTAAATAGCAAAACGAAGTTATAGGCTGAAACTATTTAGGAGTGCTTTGTGAAAGGATTGATTTTATACACAAACCATTTGGTACCTCATTGGACTTTAAAGCATATAAATTCAGTTCATAAAAATACCATATAAAAAAGAGAAACAAAACACAAGATTGCGGCAACTATTCACGACCAAATGATGCAAATCCAATTCTAAAAAATTAGTCGTGTATTGGAATTTAATATATTTACGTAAACTCGGTTTTTAAAAATTCAGTATAATACAATGAAAATAAAAAATCCTTCGCATCTATTTCTACAGCTGCATACAAAAATATAACAACGAAAATAATCGTTTTGAACATCCTTTTTTTTAAATATTAGTTTTATTTGAATGAAATGAAATTAAATAGCAAAACGAAGTTATAAGCTGAAACTATTTAGGAGTGCTTTGTGAAAGGATTGATTTTATACACAAACCATTTGGTACCCCATTGGACTTTAAAGCATATAAATTCAGTTCATAAAAATACCATATAAAAAAGAGAAACAAAACACAAGATTGCGGCAACTATTCACGACCAAATGATGCAAATCCAATTCTAAAAAATTAGTCGTGTATTGGAATTTAATATATTTACGTAAACTCGGTTTTTAAAAATTCAGTATAATACAATGAAAATAAAAAATCCTTCGCATCTATTTCTAGAGCTGCATACAAAAATATAACAACGAAAATAATCGTTTTGAACATCCTTTTTTTTTTTTAATATTAGTTTTATTTAAACGAAATGAAATTAAATAGCAAAACGAAGTTATAAGCTGAAACTATTTAGGAGTGCTTTGTGAAAGGATTGATTTTATACACAATTCATTTGGTACCCCATTGGACTTTAAAGCATATAAATTCAGTTCATAAAAATACCATATAATAAAGAAAAGCGAAACACAAGATTACGGCAACTATTCATGACCAAATGGTGGGCATCAAATTCTAAAAAATTGGTCGTGTATTGGAATTTAGTATATTTACGTAAATTCGGTTTTTAAAAATTCAGTATAATACAATGAAAATAAAAAATTCTCCGCATCTATTTTTAGAGCTGCATAAAAAATATAACAACAAAATATACGTTTTGAACATCACTGTCTTTTTTAACATTAGATTTATTTGAATGAAATGAAATTAAATAGCAAAACGAAGTTATAAGCTGAAACTATTTAGGAGTGCTTTGTAAAAGGATTGGTTTTATACACAAACCATTTGGTACCCCTTTGGACTTTAAAGCATATAAATTCAGTTCATAAAAATACCATATAATAAAGAGAAACGAAACACAAGATTACGGCAACTATGCACGACCAAATGATGCAAATCAAATTTTAAAAAATTGGCCTTGTATTGGAATTTAATATATTTACGTAAACTCGGTTTTTAAAAATTCAGTATAATACAATGAAAACAAAAAATCCTCCGCATCTATTTTTAGAGCTGCATAAAAAATATAACAACGAAATATACGATTTGAACATCCCTGTATTTTTCAATATTACTTTTATTTGAATGAAATAAAATTAAATAGCAAAACGAAGTTATAGGCTGAAACTATTTAGGAGTGCTTTGTGAAAGGATTGATATTATACACAACCCATTTGGTACCCCATTATACTGTAAGCATATAAATTCAGTTCATAAAAATGCCATATTATAAAAGAAGGCGAAACACAAGATTACTCCAACTATTCACGACCAAATGATGCAAATCAAATTTTAAAAAATTGGTCTTGTATTGGAATTTAATATATTTACGTAAACTCGGTTTTTAAAAATTCAGTATAATACAATGAAAACAAAAAATCCTCCGCATCTATTTTTAGAGCTGCATAAAAAAAATAACAACGAAATATACGATTTGAACATCCCTGTATTTTTCAATATTACTTTTATTTGAATGAAATAAAATTAAATAGCAAAACGAAGTTATAAGCTGAAACTATTTAGGAGTGCTTTGTGAAAGGATTGATTTTATACACAATTCATTTGGTACCCCATTGGACTTTAAAGCATATAAATTCAGTTCATAAAAATACCATATAATAAAGAAAAGCGAAACACAAGATTACGGCAACTATTCATGACCAAATGGTGGGCATCAAATTCTAAAAAATTAGTCGTGTATTGGAATTTAATATATTTACGTAAACTCGGTTTTTAAAAATTCAGTATAATACAATGAAAATAAAAAATTCTCCGCATCTATTTTTAGAGCTGCATACAAAAATATAACAACGAAAATAATCGTTTTGAACATCCTTTTTTTTTTTAATATTAGTTTTATTTGAATGAAATGAAATTAAATAGCAAAACGAAGTTATAAGCTGAAACTATTTAGGAGTGCTTTGTGAAAGGATTGATTTTATACACAATTCATTTGGTACCCCATTGGACTTTAAAGCATATAAATTCAGTTCATAAAAATACCATATAATAAAGAAAAGCGAAACACAAGATTACGGCAACTATTCATGACCAAATGGTGGGCATCAAATTCTAAAAATTTGGTCGTGTATTGGAATTTAGTATATTTACGTAAATTCGGTTTTTAAAAATTCAGTATAATACAATGAAAATAAAAAATTCTCCGCATCTATTTTTAGAGCATAAAAAATATAACAACAAAATATACGTTTTGAACATCACTGTCTTTTTTAACATTGGATTTATTTGAATGAAATGAAATTAAATAGCAAAACGAAGTTATAAGCTGAAACTATTTAGGAGTGCTTTGTAAAAGGATTGGTTTTATACACAAACCATTTGGTACCCCTTTGGACTTTAAAGCATATAAATTAAGTTCATAAAAATACCAAATAATAAAGAGAAACGAAACACAAGATTACTCCAACTATTCACGACCAAATGATGGAAATCAAATTTTAAAAAATTGGTCGTGTATTGGAATTTAGTATATAGTATGTACGTAAACTCGGTTTTTACAAATTTAGTATAATACAATGAAAACAAAATATCCTCCGCATCTATTTCGAGAGCTGCATACAAAAATATAACAACGAAAATAATCGTTTTGAACATCCTTGTATTTTTTAATATTAGTTTTATTTGAATGAAATGAAATTAAATAGCAAAACGAAGTTATAAGCTGAAACTATTCAGGAGTGCTTTGTGAAAGGATTGATTTTATACACAATTCATTTGGTACCCAATTGGACTTTAAAGCATATAAATTCAGTTCATATTAATGCCATATAATGAAGAAAAGCGAAACACAAGATTACACCAACTATTCGTGACCAAATGATGGAAATCAAGTTTAAAAAAATTGGTCGTGTATTGGAATTTAATATATTTACGTAAACTCGGTTTTTAAAAATTCAGTATAATACAATGAAAACAAAAAATCTTTCGCATCTATTTCGAGAGCTGCATAAAAAATATAACAACGAAAATAATCGTTTTGAACATCCCTGTATTTTTCAATATTAGTTTTATTTGAATGAAATGAAATTAAATAGCAAAACGAAGTTATAAACTGAAACTATTTAGGAGTGCTTTGTGAAAGGATTGATTTTATACACAACCTATTTGGTACCCCATTAGACTTTAAAGCATATAAATTCAGTTCATAACAATGCCATATTATAAAGGAAGGCGAAAAACAAGATTAGTCCAACTATTCTCGACCAAATGATGGAAATCAAATTTAAAAAAATTGGCCTTGTATTGGAATTTAATATATTTACGTAAACTCGGTTTGTAAAAATTCAGTATAATACAATGAAAACAAAAAATCCTTCGCATCTATTTCTAGAGCTACGTAAAAAATATAACAACGAAAATAATCGTTTTGAACATCCCTGTATTTTTTAATATTAGTTTTATTTGATTAAAATGAAATTAAATAGCAAAACGAAGTTATAAACTGAAACTATTTAGGAGTGCTTTGTGAAAGGATTGATTTTATACACAACCTATTTGGTACCCCATTAGACTTTAAAGCATATAAATTCAGTTCATAACAATGCCATATTATAAGGTAGGCGAAAAACAAGATTAGTCCAACTATTCACGACCAAATGATGGAAATCAAATTTTAAAAAATTGGCCTTGTATTGGAATTTAATATATTTACGTTAACTCGGTTTTTAAAAACTCAGTATAATACAATGACAATAAAAAATCTTTCGCATCTATTTCTAGAGCTGCATAAAAAATATAACAACGAAAATAATCGTTTTGAACATCCCTGTATTTTTTAATATTAGTTTTATTTGAATGAAATAAAATTAAATAGCAAAACGAAGTTATAGGCTGAAACTATTTAGGAGTGCTTTGTGAAAGGATTGATTTTATACACAACCCATTTGGTACCCCATTAGACTGTAAGCATATAAATTCAGTTCATAACAATGCCATATTATAAAGGAAGGCGTCACACAAGATTACACCAACTCTTCATGACCAAATGGTGGGCATCAAATTCTAAAAAATTAGTCGTGTATTGGAATTTAATATATTTACGTAAACTCGGTTTTAAAAATTCAGTATAATACAATGAAAACAAAAAATCCTTCGTATCTATTTCGAGAGCTGCATAAAAAATATAACAACGAAATATACGATTTGAACATCCCTGTATTTTTCAATATTACTTTTATTTGAATGAAATAAAATTAAATAGCAAAACGAAGTTATAGGCTGAAACTATTTAGGAGTGCTTTGTGAAAGGATTGATATTATACACAACCCATTTGGTACCCCATTGGACTTTTAAGCATATAAATTCAGTTCATAAAAATACCATATAAAAAAGAAAAGCGAAACACAAGATTACTTCAACTATTCATGACCAAATGGTGGGCATCAAATTCTAAAAAATTGGTCGTGTATTGGAATTTAGTATATTTACGTAAATTCGGTTTTTAAAAATTCTGTATAATACAATGAAAATAAAAAATTCTCCGCATCTATTTTTAGAGCTGCATAAAAAATATAACAACAAAATATACGTTTTGAACATCCCTGTCTTTTTTAACATTAGATTTATTTGAATGAAATGAAATTAAATAGCAAAACGAAGTTATAGGCTGAAACTATTCAGGAGTGCTTTGTGAAAGGATTGATTTTATACACAAACCATTTGGTACCTCATTGGACTTTAAAGCATATAAATTCAGTTCATAAAAATACCATATAAAAAAGAGAAACAAAACACAAGATTGCGGCAACTATTCACGACCAAATGATGCAAATCCAATTCTAAAAAATTAGTCGTGTATTGGAATTTAATATATTTACGTAAACTCGGTTTTTAAAAATTCAGTATAATACAATGAAAATAAAAAATCCTTCGCATCTATTTCTACAGCTGCATACAAAAATATAACAACGAAAATAATCGTTTTGAACATCCTTTTTTTTAAATATTAGTTTTATTTGAATGAAATGAAATTAAATAGCAAAACGAAGTTATAAGCTGAAACTATTTAGGAGTGCTTTGTGAAAGGATTGATTTTATACACAAACCATTTGGTACCCCATTGGACTTTAAAGCATATAAATTCAGTTCATAAAAATACCATATAAAAAAGAGAAACAAAACACAAGATTACGGCAACTATTCATGACCAAATGAAGGAAATCGAATTTTAAAAAATTGGTCGTGTATTGGAATTTAATATATTTACGTAAACTCGGTTTTTAAAAATTCAGTATAATACAATGAAAATAAAAAATCCTTCGCATCTATTTCTAGAGCTGCATACAAAAATATAACAACGAAAATAATCGTTTTGAACATCCTTTTTTTTTTTAATATTAGTTTTATTTGAATGAAATGAAATTAAATAGCAAAACGAAGTTATAAGCTGAAACTATTTAGGAGTGCTTTGTGAAAGGATTGATTTTATACACAATTCATTTGGTACCCCATTGGACTTTTAAGCATATAAATTCAGTTCATAAAAATACCATATAAAAAAGAAAAGCGAAACACAAGATTACTTCAACTATTCATGACCAAATGGTGGGCATCAAATTCTAAAAAATTGGTCGTGTATTGGAATTTAGTATATTTACGTAAATTCGGTTTTTAAAAATTCTGTATAATACAATGAAAATAAAAAATTCTCCGCATCTATTTTTAGAGCTGCATAAAAAATATAACAACAAAATATACGTTTTGAACATCCCTGTCTTTTTTAACATTAGATTTATTTGAATGAAATGAAATTAAATAGCAAAACGAAGTTATAGGCTGAAACTATTTAGGAGTGCTTTGTGAAAGGATTGATTTTATACACAAACCATTTGGTACCTCATTGGACTTTAAAGCATATAAATTCAGTTCATAAAAATACCATATAATAAAGAAAAGCGAAACACAAGATTACGGCAACTATTCATGACCAAATGGTGGGCATCAAATTCTAAAAAATTAGTCGTGTATTGGAATTTAATATATTTACGTAAACTCGGTTTTTAAAAATTCAGTATAATACAATGAAAATAAAAAATTCTCCGCATCTATTTTTAGAGCTGCATACAAAAATATAACAACGAAAATAATCGTTTTGAACATCCTTTTTTTTTTTAATATTAGTTTTATTTGAATGAAATGAAATTAAATAGCAAAACGAAGTTATAAGCTGAAACTATTTAGGAGTGCTTTGTGAAAGGATTGATTTTATACACAATTCATTTGGTACCCCATTGGACTTTTAAGCATATAAATTCAGTTCATAAAAATACCATATAAAAAAGAAAAGCGAAACACAAGATTACTTCAACTATTCATGACCAAATGGTGGGCATCAAATTCTAAAAAATTGGTCGTGTATTGGAATTTAGTATATTTACGTAAATTCGGTTTTTAAAAATTCTGTATAATACAATGAAAATAAAAAATTCTCCGCATCTATTTTTAGAGCTGCATAAAAAATATAACAACAAAATATACGTTTTGAACATCCCTGTCTTTTTTAACATTAGATTTATTTGAATGAAATGAAATTAAATAGCAAAACGAAGTTATAGGCTGAAACTATTTAGGAGTGCTTTGTGAAAGGATTGATTTTATACACAAACCATTTGGTACCTCATTGGACTTTAAAGCATATAAATTCAGTTCATAAAAATACCATATAAAAAAGAGAAACAAAACACAAGATTGCGGCAACTATTCACGACCAAATGATGCAAATCCAATTCTAAAAAATTAGTCGTGTATTGGAATTTAATATATTTACGTAAACTCGGTTTTTAAAAATTCAGTATAATACAATGAAAATAAAAAATCCTTCGCATCTATTTCTACAGCTGCATACAAAAATATAACAACGAAAATAATCGTTTTGAACATCCTTTTTTTTAAATATTAGTTTTATTTGAATGAAATGAAATTAAATAGCAAAACGAAGTTATAAGCTGAAACTATTTAGGAGTGCTTTGTGAAAGGATTGATTTTATACACAAACCATTTGGTACCCCATTGGACTTTAAAGCATATAAATTCAGTTCATAAAAATACCATATAAAAAAGAGAAACAAAACACAAGATTGCGGCAACTATTCACGACCAAATGATGCAAATCCAATTCTAAAAAATTAGTCGTGTATTGGAATTTAATATATTTACGTAAACTCGGTTTTTAAAAATTCAGTATAATACAATGAAAATAAAAAATCCTTCGCATCTATTTCTAGAGCTGCATACAAAAATATAACAACGAAAATAATCGTTTTGAACATCCTTTTTTTTTTTTAATATTAGTTTTATTTAAACGAAATGAAATTAAATAGCAAAACGAAGTTATAAGCTGAAACTATTTAGGAGTGCTTTGTGAAAGGATTGATTTTATACACAATTCATTTGGTACCCCATTGGACTTTAAAGCATATAAATTCAGTTCATAAAAATACCATATAATAAAGAAAAGCGAAACACAAGATTACGGCAACTATTCATGACCAAATGGTGGGCATCAAATTCTAAAAAATTGATCGTGTATTGGAATTTAGTATATTTACGTAAATTCGGTTTTTAAAAATTCAGTATAATACAATGAAAATAAAAAATTCTCCGCATCTATTTTTAGAGCTGCATAAAAAATATAACAACAAAATATACGTTTTGAACATCACTGTCTTTTTTAACATTAGATTTATTTGAATAAAATGAAATTAAATAGCAAAACGAAGTTATAAGCTGAAACTATTTAGGAGTGCTTTGTAAAAGGATTGGTTTTATACACAAACCATTTGGTACCCCTTTGGACTTTAAAGCATATAAATTCAGTTCATAAAAATACCATATAATAAAGAGAAACGAAACACAAGATTACGGCAACTATGCACGACCAAATGATGCAAATCAAATTTTAAAAAATTGGCCTTGTATTGGAATTTAATATATTTACGTAAACTCGGTTTTTAAAAATTCAGTATAATACAATGAAAACAAAAAATCCTCCGCATCTATTTTTAGAGCTGCATAAAAAATATAACAACGAAATATACGATTTGAACATCCCTGTATTTTTCAATATTACTTTTATTTGAATGAAATAAAATTAAATAGCAAAACGAAGTTATAGGCTGAAACTATTTAGGAGTGCTTTGTGAAAGGATTGATATTATACACAACCCATTTGGTACCCCATTATACTGTAAGCATATAAATTCAGTTCATAAAAATGCCATATTATAAAAGAAGGCGAAACACAAGATTACTCCAACTATTCACGACCAAATGATGCAAATCAAATTTTAAAAAATTGGTCTTGTATTGGAATTTAATATATTTACGTAAACTCGGTTTTTAAAAATTCAGTATAATACAATGAAAACAAAAAATCCTCCGCATCTATTTTTAGAGCTGCATAAAAAAAATAACAACGAAATATACGATTTGAACATCCCTGTATTTTTCAATATTACTTTTATTTGAATGAAATAAAATTAAATAGCAAAACGAAGTTATAAGCTGAAACTATTTAGGAGTGCTTTGTGAAAGGATTGATTTTATACACAATTCATTTGGTACCCCATTGGACTTTAAAGCATATAAATTCAGTTCATAAAAATACCATATAATAAAGAAAAGCGAAACACAAGATTACGGCAACTATTCATGACCAAATGGTGGGCATCAAATTCTAAAAAATTAGTCGTGTATTGGAATTTAATATATTTACGTAAACTCGGTTTTTAAAAATTCAGTATAATACAATGAAAATAAAAAATTCTCCGCATCTATTTTTAGAGCTGCATACAAAAATATAACAACGAAAATAATCGTTTTGAACATCCTTTTTTTTTTTAATATTAGTTTTATTTGAATGAAATGAAATTAAATAGCAAAACGAAGTTATAAGCTGAAACTATTTAGGAGTGCTTTGTGAAAGGATTGATTTTATACACAATTCATTTGGTACCCCATTGGACTTTAAAGCATATAAATTCAGTTCATAAAAATACCATATAATAAAGAAAAGCGAAACACAAGATTACGGCAACTATTCATGACCAAATGGTGGGCATCAAATTCTAAAAATTTGGTCGTGTATTGGAATTTAGTATATTTACGTAAATTCGGTTTTTAAAAATTCAGTATAATACAATGAAAATAAAAAATTCTCCGCATCTATTTTTAGAGCATAAAAAATATAACAACAAAATATACGTTTTGAACATCACTGTCTTTTTTAACATTGGATTTATTTGAATGAAATGAAATTAAATAGCAAAACGAAGTTATAAGCTGAAACTATTTAGGAGTGCTTTGTAAAAGGATTGGTTTTATACACAAACCATTTGGTACCCCTTTGGACTTTAAAGCATATAAATTAAGTTCATAAAAATACCAAATAATAAAGAGAAACGAAACACAAGATTACTCCAACTATTCACGACCAAATGATGGAAATCAAATTTTAAAAAATTGGTCGTGTATTGGAATTTAGTATATAGTATGTACGTAAACTCGGTTTTTACAAATTTAGTATAATACAATGAAAACAAAATATCCTCCGCATCTATTTCGAGAGCTGCATACAAAAATATAACAACGAAAATAATCGTTTTGAACATCCTTGTATTTTTTAATATTAGTTTTATTTGAATGAAATGAAATTAAATAGCAAAACGAAGTTATAAGCTGAAACTATTCAGGAGTGCTTTGTGAAAGGATTGATTTTATACACAATTCATTTGGTACCCAATTGGACTTTAAAGCATATAAATTCAGTTCATATTAATGCCATATAATGAAGAAAAGCGAAACACAAGATTACACCAACTATTCGTGACCAAATGATGGAAATCAAGTTTAAAAAAATTGGTCGTGTATTGGAATTTAATATATTTACGTAAACTCGGTTTTTAAAAATTCAGTATAATACAATGAAAACAAAAAATCTTTCGCATCTATTTCGAGAGCTGCATAAAAAATATAACAACGAAAATAATCGTTTTGAACATCCCTGTATTTTTCAATATTAGTTTTATTTGAATGAAATGAAATTAAATAGCAAAACGAAGTTATAAACTGAAACTATTTAGGAGTGCTTTGTGAAAGGATTGATTTTATACACAATTCATTTGGTACCCCATTGGACTTTAAAGCATATAAATTCAGTTCATAAAAATACCATATAATAAAGAAAAGCGAAACACAAGATTACGGCAACTATTCATGACCAAATGGTGGGCATCAAATTCTAAAAAATTGGTCGTGTATTGGAATTTAGTATATTTACGTAAATTCGGTTTTTAAAAATTCAGTATAATACAACGAAAATAAAAAATTCTCCGCATCTATTTTTAGAGCTGCATACAAAAATATAACAACGAAAATAATCGTTTTGAACATCCCTGTATTTTTTAATATTAGTTTTATTTGATTAAAATGAAATTAAATAGCAAAACGAAGTTATAAACTGAAACTATTTAGGAGTGCTTTGTGAAAGGATTGATTTTATACACAACCTATTTGGTACCCCATTAGACTTTAAAGCATATAAATTCAGTTCATAACAATGCCATATTATAAAGGAAGGCGAAAAACAAGATTAGTCCAACTATTCTCGACCAAATGATGGAAATCAAATTTTAAAAAATTGGCCTTGTATTGGAATTTAATATATTTACGTAAACTCGGTTTGTAAAAATTCAGTATAATACAATGAAAACAAAAAATCTTTCGCATCTATTTCGAGAGCTGCATAAAAAATATAACAACGAAAATAATCGTTTTGAATATCCCTGTATTTTTCAATATTAGTTTTATTTGAATGAAATGAAATTAAATAGCAAAACGAAGTTATAAACTGAAACTATTTAGGAGTGCTTTGTGAAAGGATTGATTTTATACACAACCTATTTGGTACCCCATTAGACTTTAAAGCATATAAATTCAGTTCATAACAATGCCATATTATAAGGTAGGCGAAAAACAAGATTAGTCCAACTATTCACGACCAAATGATGGAAATCAAATTTTAAAAAATTGGCCTTGTATTGGAATTTAATATATTTACGTTAACTCGGTTTTTAAAAACTCAGTATAATACAATGACAATAAAAAATCTTTCGCATCTATTTCTAGAGCTGCATAAAAAATATAACAACGAAAATAATCGTTTTGAACATCCCTGTATTTTTTAATATTAGTTTTATTTGAATGAAATAAAATTAAATAGCAAAACGAAGTTATAGGCTGAAACTATTTAGGAGTGCTTTGTGAAAGGATTGATTTTATACACAACCCATTTGGTACCCCATTAGACTGTAAGCATATAAATTCAGTTCATAACAATGCCATATTATAAAGGAAGGCGTCACACAAGATTACACCAACTCTTCATGACCAAATGGTGGGCATCAAATTCTAAAAAATTGGTCGTGTATTGGAATTTAATATATTTACGTAAACTCGGTTTTAAAAATTCAGTATAATACAATGAAAACAAAAAATCCTTCGTATCTATTTCGAGAGCTGCATAAAAAATATAACAACGAAAATACACGTTTTGAACATCCCTGTATTTTTCAATATTACTTTTATTTGAATGAAATAAAATTAAATAGCAAAACGAAGTTATAGGCTGAAACTATTTAGGAGTGCTTTGTGAAAGGATTGATATTATACACAACCCATTTGGTACCCCATTATACTGTAAGCATATAAATTCAGTTCATAAAAATGCCATATTATAAAAGAAGGCGAAACACAAGATTAGTCCAACTATTCACGACCAAATGATGCAAATCAAATTTTAAAAAATTGGTCTTGTATTGGAATTTAATATATTTACGTAAACTCGGTTTTTAAAAATTCAGTATAATACAATGAAAACAAAAAATCCTCCGCATCTATTTTTAGAGCTGCATAAAAAAAATAACAACGAAATATACGATTTGAACATCCCTGTATTTTTCAATATTACTTTTATTTGAATGAAATAAAATTAAAAAGCAAAACGAAGTTATAAGCTGAAACTATTTAGGAGTGCTTTGTGAAAGGATTGATTTTATACACAATTCATTTGGTACCCCATTGGACTTTAAAGCATATAAATTCAGTTCATAAAAATACCATATAATAAAGAAAAGCGAAACACAAGATTACGGCAACTATTCATGACCAAATGGTGGGCATCAAATTCTAAAAAATTGGTCGTGTATTGGAATTTAGTATATTTACGTAAATTCGGTTTTTAAAAATTCAGTATAATACAACGAAAATAAAAAATTCTCCGCATCTATTTTTAGAGCTGCATACAAAAATATAACAACGAAAATAATCGTTTTGAACATCCTTTTTTTTTTAATATTAGTTTTATTTGAATGAAATGAAATTAAATAGCAAAACGAAGTTATAAGCTGAAACTATTTAGGAGTGCTTTGTGAAAGGATTGATTTTATACACAATTCATTTGGTACCCCATTGGACTTTAAAGCATATAAATTCAGTTCATAAAAATACCATATAATAAAGAAAAGCGAAACACAAGATTACGGCAACTATTCATGACCAAATGGTGGGCATCAAATTCTTAAAAATTGGTCGCGTATTGGAATTTAGTATATTTACGTAAATTCGGTTTTTAAAAATTCAGTATAATACAATGAAAATAAAAAATTCTCCGCATCTATTTTTAGAGCTGCATAAAAAATATAACAACAAAATATACGTTTTGAACATCACTGTCTTTTTTAACATTGGATTTATTTGAATGAAATGAAATTAAATAGCAAAACGAAGTTATAAGCTGAAACTATTTAGGAGTGCTTTGTAAAAGGATTGGTTTCATACACAAACCATTTGGTACCCCTTTGGACTTTAAAGCATATAAATTAAGTTCATAAAAATACCAAATAATAAAGAGAAACGAAACACAAGATTACTCCAACTATTCACGACCAAATGATGGAAATCAAATTTTAAAAAATTGGTCGTGTATTGGAATTTAGTATATAGTATGTACGTAAACTCGGTTTTTACAAATTTAGTATAATACAATGAAAACAAAAAATCCTCCGCATCTATTTCGAGAGCTGCATACAAAAATATAACAACGAAAATAATCGTTTTGAACATCCTTGTATTTTTTAATATTAGTTTTATTTGAATGAAATGAAATTAAATAGCAAAACGAAGTTATAAGCTGAAACTATTCAGGAGTGCTTTGTGAAAGGATTGATTTTATACACAATTCATTTGGTACCCAATTGGACTTTAAAGCATATAAATTCAGTTCATATTAATGCCATATAATGAAGAAAAGCGAAACACAAGATTACACCAACTATTCGTGACCAAATGATGGAAATCAAGTTTAAAAAAATTGGTCGTGTATTGGAATTTAATATATTTATGTAAACTCGGTTTTTAAAAATTCAGTATAATACAATGAAAACAAAAAATCTTTCGCATCTATTTCGAGAGCTGCATAAAAAATATAACAACGAAAATAATCGTTTTGAACATCCCTGTATTTTTCAATATTAGTTTTATTTGAATGAAATGAAATTAAATAGCAAAACGAAGTTATAAACTGAAACTATTTAGGAGTGCTTTGTGAAAGGATTGATTTTATACACAACCTATTTGGTACCCCATTAGACTTTAAAGCATATAAATTCAGTTCATATTAATGCCATATAATGAAGAAAAGCGAAACACAAGATTACACCAACTATTCGTGACCAAATGGTGGGCACCAAATTCTAAAAAATTGGTCGTGTATTGGAATTTAATATATTTACGTAAACTCTGTTATTAAAAATTCAGTATAATACAATGAAAACAAAAAAACCTTCGCATCTATTTCTACAGCTGCATAAAAAATATAACAACGAAAATAATCGTTTTGAACATCCCTGTATTTTTTAATATTAGTTTTATTTGAATGAAATAAAATTAAATAGCAAAACGAAGTTATAGGCTGAAACTATTTAGGAGTGCTTTGTGAAAGGATTGATTTTATACACAACCCATTTGGTACCCCATTAGACTGTAAGCATATAAATTCAGTTCATAACAATGCCATATTATAAAGGAAGGCGTCACACAAGATTACACCAACTCTTCATGACCAAATGGTGGGTATCAAATTCTAAAAAATTGGTCGTGTATTGGAATTTAATATATTTACGTAAACTCGGTTTTTAAAAATTCAGTATAATACAATGAAAACAAAAAATCTTTCGCATCTATTTCGAGAGCTGCATAAAAAATATAACAACGAAAATAATCGTTTTGAACATCCCTGTATTTTTTAATATTAGTTTTATTTGATTAAAATGAAATTAAATAGCAAAACGAAGTTATAAACTGAAACTATTTAGGAGTGCTTTGTGAAAGGATTGATTTTATACACAACCCATTTGGTACCCAATAAGACTTTAAAGCATATAAATTCAGTTCATATTAATGCCATATAATGAAGAAAAGCGAAACACAAGATTACACCAACTATTCGTGACCAAATGGTGGGCACCAAATTCTAAAAAATTGGTCGTGTATTGGAATTTAATATATTTACGTAAACTCTGTTATTAAAAATTCAGTATAATACAATGAAAACAAAAAAACCTTCGCATCTATTTCTACAGCTGCATAAAAAATATAACAACGAAAATAATCGTTTTGAACATCCCTGTACTTTTTAATATTAGTTTTATTTGAATGAAATAAAATTAAATAGCAAAACGAAGTTATAGGCTGAAACTATTTAGGAGTGCTTTGTGAAAGGATTGATTTTATACACAACCTATTTGGTACCCGATTAGACTTTAAAGCATATAAATTCAGTTCATAACAATGCCATATTATAAAGGAAGGCGAAAAACAAGATTAGTCCAACTATTCTCGACCAAATGAAGGAAAACAAATTTAAAAAAATTGGCCTTGTATTGGAATTTAATATATTTACGTTAACTCGGTTTTTAAAAACTCAGTATAATACAATGACAATAAAAAATCTTTCGCATCTATTTCTAGAGCTGCATAAAAAATATAACAACGAAAATAATCGTTTTGAACATCCCTGTATTTTTTAATATTAGTTTTATTTGAATGAAATAAAATTAAATAGCAAAACGAAGTTATAGGCTGAAACTATTTAGGAGTGCTTTGTGAAAGGATTGATTTTATACACAACCCATTTGGTACCCCATTAGACTGTAAGCATATAAATTCAGTTCATAACAATGCCATATTATAAAGGAAGGCGTCACACAAGATTACACCAACTCTTCATGACCAAATGGTGGGCATCAAATTCTAAAAAATTGGTCGTGTATTGGAATTTAATATATTTACGTAAACTCGGTTTTAAAAATTCAGTAGAATACAATGAAAACAAAAAATCCTTCGTATCTATTTCGAGAGCTGCATAAAAAATATAACAACGAAAATACACGTTTTGAACATCCCTGTATTTTTCAATATTACTTTTATTTGAATGAAAAAAAATTAAATAGCAAAACGAAGTTATAGGCTGAAACTATTTAGGAGTGCTTTGTGAAAGGATTGATATTATACACAACCCATTTGGTACCCCATTATACTGTAAGCATATAAATTCAGTTCATAAAAATGCCATATTATAAAAGAAGGCGAAACACAAGATTAGTCCTACTATTCACGACCAAATGATGCAAATCAAATTTTAAAAAATTGGTCTTGTTTTGGAATTTAATATATTTACGTAAACTCGGTTTTTAAAAATTCAGTATAATACAATGAAAACAAAATATTCTCCGCATCTATTTTTAGAGCTGCATAAAAAAAATAACAACGAAATATACGATTTGAACATCCCTGTATTTTTCAATATTACTTTTATTTGAATGAAATAAAATTAAATAGCAAAACGAAGTTATAAGCTGAAACTATTTAGGAGTGCTTTGTGAAAGGATTGATTTTATACACAATTCATTTGGTACCCCATTGGACTTTAAAGCATATAAATTCAGTTCATAAAAATACCATATAATAAAGAAAAGCGAAACACAAGATTACGGCAACTATTCATGACCAAATGGTGGGCATCAAATTCTAAAAAATTGGTCGTGTATTGGAATTTAGTATATTTACGTAAATTCGGTTTTTAAAAATTCAGTATAATACAATGAAAATAAAAAATTCTCCGCATCTATTTTTAGAGCTGCATACAAAAATATAACAACGAAAATAATCGTTTTGAACATCCTTTTTTTTTTTAATATTAGTTTTATTTGAATGAAATGAAATTAAATAGCAAAACGAAGTTATAAGCTGAAACTATTTAGGAGTGCTTTGTGAAAGGATTGATTTTATACACAATTCATTTGGTACCCCATTGGACTTTAAAGCATATAAATTCAGTTCATAAAAATACCATATAATAAAGAAAAGCGAAACACAAGATTACGGCAACTATTCATGACCAAATGGTGGGCATCAAATTCTAAAAAATTGGTCGTGTATTGGAATTTAGTATATTTACGTAAATTCGGTTTTTAAAAATTCAGTATAATACAATGAAAATAAAAAATTCTTCGCATCTATTTTTAGAGCTGCATAAAAAATATAACAACAAAATATACGTTTTGAACATCACTGTCTTTTTTAACATTGGATTTATTTGAATGAAATGAAATTAAATAGCAAAACGAAGTTATAAGCTGAAACTATTTAGGAGTGCTTTGTAAAAGGATTGGTTTTATACACAAACCATTTGGTACCCCTTTGGACTTTAAAGCATATAAATTAAGTTCATAAAAATACCAAATAATAAAGAGAAACGAAACACAAGATTACTCCAACTATTCACGACCAAATGATGGAAATCAAATTTTAAAAAATTGGTCGTGTATTGGAATTTAGTATATAGTATGTACGTAAACTCGGTTTTTACAAATTTAGTATAATACAATGAAAACAAAAAATCCTCCGCATCTATTTCGAGAGCTGCATACAAAAATATAACAACGAAAATAATCGTTTTGAACATCCTTGTATTTTTTAATATTAGTTTTATTTGAATGAAATGAAATTAAATAGCAAAACGAAGTTATAAGCTGAAACTATTCAGGAGTGCTTTGTGAAAGGATTGATTTTATACACAATTCATTTGGTACCCAATTGGACTTTAAAGCATATAAATTCAGTTCATATTAATGCCATTTAATGAAGAAAAGCGAAACACAAGATTACACCAACTATTCGTGACCAAATGATGGAAATCAAGTTTAAAAAAATTGGTCGTGTATTGGAATTTAATATATTTACGTAAACTCGGTTTTTAAAAATTCAGTATAATACAATGAAAACAAAAAATCTTTCGCATCTATTTCGAGAGCTGCATAAAAAATATAACAACGAAAATAATCGTTTTGAACATCCCTGTATTTTTCAATATTAGTTTTATTTGAATGAAATGAAATTAAATAGCAAAACGAAGTTATAAACTGAAACTATTTAGGAGTGCTTTGTGAAAGGATTGATTTTATACACAACCTATTTGGTACCCCATTAGACTTTAAAGCATATAAATTCAGTTCATATTAATGCCATATAATGAAGAAAAGCGAAACACAAGATTACACCAACTATTCGTGACCAAATGGTGGGCACCAAATTCTAAAAAATTGGTCGTGTATTGGAATTTAATATATTTACGTAAACTCTGTTATTAAAAATTCAGTATAATACAATGAAAACAAAAAATCCTTCGCATCTATTTCTAGAGCTACGTAAAAAATATAACAACGAAAATAATCGTTTTGAACATCCCTGTATTTTTTAATATTAGTTTTATTTGATTAAAATGAAATTAAATAGCAAAACGAAGTTATAAACTGAAACTATTTAGGAGTGCTTTGTGAAAGGATTGATTTTATACACAACCTATTTGGTACCCCATTAGACTTTAAAGCATATAAATTCAGTTCATAACAATGCCATATTATAAAGGAAGGCGAAAAACAAGATTAGTCCAACTATTCTCGACCAAATGATGGAAATCAAATTTAAAAAAATTGGCCTTGTATTGGAATTTAATATATTTACGTAAACTCGGTTTGTAAAAATTCAGTATAATACAATGAAAACAAAAAATCTTTCGCATCTATTTCGAGAGCTGCATAAAAAATATAACAACGAAAATAATCGTTTTGAATATCCCTGTATTTTTCAATATTAGTTTTATTTGAATGAAATGAAATTAAATAGCAAAACGAAGTTATAAACTGAAACTATTTAGGAGTGCTTTGTGAAAGGATTGATTTTATACACAACCTATTTGGTACCCCATTAGACTTTAAAGCATATAAATTCAGTTCATAACAATGCCATATTATAAAGGAAGGCGAAAAACAAGATTAGTCCTACTATTCACGACCAAATGATGGAAATCAAATTTTAAAAAATTGGCCTTGTATTGGAATTTAATATATTTACGTTAACTCGGTTTTTAAAAACTCAGTATAATACAATGACAATAAAAAATCTTTCGCATCTATTTCTAGAGCTGCATAAAAAATATAACAACGAAAATAATCGTTTTGAACATCCCTGTATTTTTTAATATTAGTTTTATTTGAATGAAATAAAATTAAATAGCAAAACGAAGTTATAGGCTGAAACTATTTAGGAGTGCTTTGTGAAAGGATTGATTTTATACACAACCCATTTGGTACCCCATTAGACTGTAAGCATATAAATTCAGTTCATAACAATGCCATATTATAAAGGAAGGCGTCACACAAGATTACACCAACTCTTCATGACCAAATGGTGGGCATCAAATTCTAAAAAATTGGTCGTGTATTGGAATTTAA
The DNA here is from genome assembly GCA_963971155.1 of Anthrax anthrax. NCBI lineage: Eukaryota > Metazoa > Arthropoda > Insecta > Diptera > Bombyliidae > Anthrax > Anthrax anthrax. Next base: position 2,388,234 of record OZ020122.1, read on the forward strand.
TATATTTACGTAAACTCGGTTTTAAAAATTCAGTATAATACAATGAAAACAAAAAATCCTTCGTATCTATTTCGAGAGCTGCATAAAAAATATAACAACGAAAATACACGTTTTGAACATCACTGTCTTTTATAATATTAGTTTTATTTGATTAAAATGAAATTTAATAACAAAACAAAGTTATAGGCTGAAAATATTTAGGAGTGCTTTGTGAAAGGATTGATTTTATACACAAACCACTTGGTACCCCATTAAACTTTAAAGCATATAAATTCAGTTCATATTAATGCCATATAATGAAGAAAAGCCAAACACAAGATTACACCAACTATTCGTGACCAAATGGTGGGCACCAAATTCTAAAAAATTGGTCGTGTATTGGAATTTAATATATTTACGTAAACTCGGTTTTTAAAAATTCAGTATAATACAATGAAAACAAAAAATCTTTCGCATCTATTTCTAGAGCTGCATAAAAAATATAACAACAAAAATATTCGTTTTGAACATCCCTGTATTTTTTATTATTAGTTTTATTTGATTAAAATGAAATTTAATAACAAAACGAAGTTATAGGCTAAAACTATTTAGGAGTGCTTTGTGAAAGGATTGATTTTATACACAAGCCACATGGTACCCCATTAGACTATAAAGAATACAAAATTCAGTTCATAACAATGCCATATAATAAAGAAAAGCGAAACACAAGATTACACCAACTATTCATGACCAAATGGTGGGCATCAAATTCTAAAACATTGGTCGTGTATTGGAATTTAATATATTTCCGTAAACTCGGTTTTTAAAAATTCAGTATAATACAATGAAAACAAAAAATCCTTCGCATCTATTTCTAGAGCTACGTAAAAAATATAACAACGAAAATAATCGTTTTGAACATCCCTGTATTTTTTAATATTAGTTTTATTTGATTAAAATAAAATTAATTAACAAAACGAAGTTATAGGCTAAAAATATTTAGGAGTGCTTTGTGAAAGGATTGATTTTATACACAAACCACTTGGTACCCCATTAGACTTTAAAGCATATAAATTCAGTTCATATTAATGCCATATAATGAAGAAAAGCGAAACACAAGATTACACCAACTATTCGTGACCAAATGATGGAAATCAAGTTTAAAAAAATTGGTCGTGTATTGGAATTTAATATATTTACGTAAACTCGGTTTTTAAAAATTCAGTATAATACAATGAAAACAAAAAATCCTTCGCATCTATTTCTACAGCTGCATACAAAAATATGACAACGAAAATAATCGTTTTGAACATCCTTTTTTTTTTAAATATTAGTTTTATTTGAATGAAATGAAATTAAATAGCAAAACGAAGTTATAAGCTGAAACTATTTAGGAGTGCTTTGTGAAAGGATTGATTTTATACACAAACCATTTGGTACCCCATTGGACTTTAAAGCATATAAATTCAGTTCATAAAAATACCATATAATAAAGAAAAGCGAAACACAAGATTACGGCAACTATTCATGACCAAATGGTGGGCATCAAATTCTTAAAAATTGGTCGTGTATTGGAATTTACAATATTTATGTAAACTCGGTTTTTAAAAATTCAGTATAATACAATGAAAACAAAAAATCCTCCGCATCTATTTTTAGAGCTGCATAAAAAATATAAAAACAAAATATACATTTTGAACATCCCTGTCGTTTTTAACATTAGATTTATTTGAATGAAATGAAATTAAATAGCAAAACGAAGTTATAGGCTGAAACTATTTAGGAGTGCTTTGTGAAAGGATTGATTTTATACACAAACCATTTGGTACCTCATTGGACTTTAAAGCATATAAATTCAGTTCATAAAAATACCATATAAAAAAGAGAAACAAAACACAAGATTGCGGCAACTATTCACGACCAAATGATGCAAATCCAATTCTAAAAAATTAGTCGTGTATTGGAATTTAGTATATTTACGTAAATTCGGTTTTTAAAAATTCAGTATAATACAATGAAAATAAAAAATTCTCCGCATCTATTTTTAGATGCTGCATAAAAAATATAACAACAAAATATACGTTTTGAACATCCCTGTCTTTTTTAACATTAGATTTATTTGAATGAAATGAAATTAAATAGCAAAACGAAGTTATAGGCTGAAACTATTTAGGAGTGCTTTGTGAAAGGATTGATTTTATACACAAACCATTTGGTACCTCATTGGACTTTAAAGCATATAAATTCAGTTCATAAAAATACCATATAAAAAAGAGAAACAAAACACAAGATTGCCGCAACTATTCACGACCAAATGATGCAAATCCAATTCTAAAAAATTAGTCGTGTATTGGAATTTAATATATTTACGTAAACTCGGTTTTTAAAAATTCAGTATAATACAATGAAAATAAAAAATCCTTCGCATCTATTTCTACAGCTGCATACAAAAATATGACAACGAAAATAATCGTTTTGAACATCCTTTTTTTTTTAAATATTAGTTTTATTTGAATGAAATGAAATTAAATAGCAAAACGAAGTTATAAGCTGAAACTATTTAGGAGTGCTTTGTGAAAGGATTGATTTTATACACAAACCATTTGGTACCCCATTGGACTTTAAAGCATATAAATTCAGTTCATAAAAATACCATATAATAAAGAAAAGCGAAACACAAGATTACGGCAACTATTCATGACCAAATGGTGGGCATCAAATTCTTAAAAATTGGTCGTGTATTGGAATTTACAATATTTATGTAAACTCGGTTTTTAAAAATTCAGTATAATACAATGAAAACAAAAAATCCTCCGCATCTATTTTTAGAGCTGCATAAAAAATATAAAAACAAAATATACGTTTTGAACATCCCTGTCGTTTTTAACATTAGATTTATTTGAATGAAATGAAATTAAATAGCAAAACGAAGTTATAGGCTGAAACTATTTAGGAGTGCTTTGTGAAAGGATTGATTTTATACACAAACCATTTGGTACCTCATTGGACTTTAAAGCATATAAATTCAGTTCATAAAAATACCATATAAAAAAGAGAAACAAAACACAAGATTGCGGCAACTATTCACGACCAAATGATGCAAATCCAATTCTAAAAAATTAGTCGTGTATTGGAATTTAGTATATTTACGTAAATTCGGTTTTTAAAAATTCAGTATAATACAATGAAAATAAAAATTTCTCCGCATCTATTTTTAGAGCTGCATAAAAAATATAACAACAAAATATACGTTTTGAACATCCCTGTCTTTTTTAACATTAGATTTATTTGAATGAAATGAAATTAAATAGCAAAACGAAGTTATAGGCTGAAACTATTTAGGAGTGCTTTGTGAAAGGATTGATTTTATACACAAACCATTTGGTACCTCATTGGACTTTAAAGCATATAAATTCAGTTCATAAAAATACCATATAAAAAAGAGAAACAAAACACAAGATTACTTCAACTATTCATGACTAAATGGTGGGCATCAAATTCTTAAAAATTGGTCGTGTATTGGAATTTACAATATTTATGTAAACTCGGTTTTTAAAAATTCAGTATAATACAATGAAAACAAAAAATCCTCCGCATCTATTTTTAGAGCTGCATAAAAAATATAAAAACAAAATATACGTTTTGAATATCCCTGTCGTTTTTAACATTAGATTTATTTGAATGAAATGAAATTAAATAGCAAAACGAAGTTATAGGCTGAAACTATTTAGGAGTGCTTTGTGAAAGGATTGATTTTATACACAAACCATTTGGTACCTCATTGGACTTAAAAGCATATAAATTCAGTTCATAAAAATACCATATAAAAAAGAGAAACAAAACACAAGATTGCGGCAACTATTCACGACCAAATGATGCAAATCCAATTCTAAAAAATTAGTCGTGTATTGGAATTTAGTATATTTACGTAAATTCGGTTTTTAAAAATTCAGTATAATACAATGAAAATAAAAAATTCTCCGCATCTATTTTTAGAGCTGCATAAAAAATATAACAACAAAATATACGTTTTGAACATCCCTGTCTTTTTTAACATTAGATTTATTTGAATGAAATGAAATTAAATAGCAAAACGAAGTTATAGGCTGAAACTATTTAGGAGTGCTTTGTGAAAGGATTGATTTTATACACAAACCATTTGGTACCTCATTGGACTTTAAAGCATATAAATTCAGTTCATAAAAATACCATATAAAAAAGAGAAACAAAACACAAGATTACTTCAACTATTCATGACCAAATGGTGGGCATCAAATTCTTAAAAATTGGTCGTGTATTGGAATTTACAATATTTATGTAAACTCGGTTTTTAAAAATTCAGTATAATACAATGAAAACAAAAAATCCTCCGCATCTATTTTTAGAGCTGCATAAAAAATATAAAAACAAAATATACGTTTTGAACATCCCTGTCGTTTTTAACATTAGATTTATTTGAATGAAATGAAATTAAATAGCAAAACGAAGTTATAGGCTGAAACTATTTAGGAGTGCTTTGTGAAAGGATTGATTTTATACACAAACCATTTGGTACCTCATTGGACTTTAAAGCATATAAATTCAGTTCATAAAAATACCATATAAAAAAGAGAAACAAAACACAAGATTACGGCAACTATTCACGACCAAATGATGCAAATCCAATTCTAAAAAATTAGTCGTGTATTGGAATTTAATATATTTACGTAAACTCGGTTTTTAAAAATTCAGTATAATACAATGAAAATAAAAAATCCTTCGCATCTATTTCTAGAGCTGCATACAAAAATATAACAACGAAAATAATCGTTTTGAACATCCTTTTTTTTTTTAATATTAGTTTTATTTGAATGAAATGAAATTAAATAGCAAAACGAAGTTATAAGCTGAAACTATTCAGGAGTGCTTTGTGAAAGGATTGATTTTATACACAATTCATTTGGTACCCAATTGGACTTTAAAGCATATAAATTAAGTTCATAGAAATACCATATAAAAAAGAGAAACAAAACACAAGATTGCGGCAACTATTCACGACCAAATGATGCAAATCCAATTCTAAAAAATTAGTCGTGTATTGGAATTTAATATATTTATGTAAACTCGGTTTTTAAAAATTCAGTATAATACAATGAAAACAAAAAATCCTTCGCATCTATTTCTAGAGCTACGTAAAAAATATAACAACGAAAATAATCGTTTTGAACATCCCTGTATTTTTTAATATTAGTTTTATTTGATTAAAATAAAATTAATTAACAAAACGAAGTTATAGGCTAAAAATATTTAGGAGTGCTTTGTGAAAGGATTGATTTTATACACAAACCACTTGGTACCCCATTAGACTTTAAAGCATATAAATTCAGTTCATATTAATGCCATATAATGAAGAAAAGCGAAACACAAGATTACACCAACTATTCGTGACCAAATGATGGAAATCAAGTTTAAAAAAATTGGTCGTGTATTGGAATTTAATATATTTACGTAAACTCGGTTTTTAAAAATTCAGTATAATACAATGAAAACAAAAAATCCTTCGCATCTATTTCTACAGCTGCATACAAAAATATGACAACGAAAATAATCGTTTTGAACATCCTTTTTTTTTTAAATATTAGTTTTATTTGAATGAAATGAAATTAAATAGCAAAACGAAGTTATAAGCTGAAACTATTTAGGAGTGCTTTGTGAAAGGATTGATTTTATACACAAACCATTTGGTACCCCATTGGACTTTAAAGCATATAAATTCAGTTCATAAAAATACCATATAATAAAGAAAAGCGAAACACAAGATTACGGCAACTATTCATGACCAAATGGTGGGCATCAAATTCTTAAAAATTGGTCGTGTATTGGAATTTACAATATTTATGTAAACTCGGTTTTTAAAAATTCAGTATAATACAATGAAAACAAAAAATCCTCCGCATCTATTTTTAGAGCTGCATAAAAAATATAAAAACAAAATATACGTTTTGAACATCCCTGTCGTTTTTAACATTAGATTTATTTGAATGAAATGAAATTAAATAGCAAAACGAAGTTATAGGCTGAAACTATTTAGGAGTGCTTTGTGAAAGGATTGATTTTATACACAAACCATTTGGTACCTCATTGGACTTTAAAGCATATAAATTCAGTTCATAAAAATACCATATAAAAAAGAGAAACAAAACACAAGATTGCGGCAACTATTCACGACCAAATGATGCAAATCCAATTCTAAAAAATTAGTCGTGTATTGGAATTTAGTATATTTACGTAAATTCGGTTTTTAAAAATTCAGTATAATACAATGAAAATAAAAAATTCTCCGCATCTATTTTTAGAGCTGCATAAAAAATATAACAACAAAATATACGTTTTGAACATCCCTGTCTTTTTTAACATTAGATTTATTTGAATGAAATGAAATTAAATAGCAAAACGAAGTTATAGGCTGAAACTATTTAGGAGTGCTTTGTGAAAGGATTGATTTTATACACAAACCATTTGGTACCTCATTGGACTTTAAAGCATATAAATTCAGTTCATAAAAATACCATATAAAAAAGAGAAACAAAACACAAGATTGCGGCAACTATTCACGACCAAATGATGCAAATCCAATTCTAAAAAATTAGTCGTGTATTGGAATTTAATATATTTACGTAAACTCGGTTTTTAAAAATTCAGTATAATACAATGAAAATAAAAAATCCTTCGCATCTATTTCTACAGCTGCATACAAAAATATGACAACGAAAATAATCGTTTTGAACATCCTTTTTTTTTTAAATATTAGTTTTATTTGAATGAAATGAAATTAAATAGCAAAACGAAGTTATAAGCTGAAACTATTTAGGAGTGCTTTGTGAAAGGATTGATTTTATACACAAACCATTTGGTACCCCATTGGACTTTAAAGCATATAAATTCAGTTCATAAAAATACCATATAATAAAGAGAAACAAAACCAAAATTGCGGCAACTATTCACGACCAAATGATGCAAATCCAATTCTAAAAAATTAGTCGTGTATTGGAATTTAGTATATTTACGTAAATTCGGTTTTTAAAAATTCAGTATAATACAATGAAAACAAAAAATCCTCCGCATCTATTTTTAGAGCTGCATAAAAAATATAAAAACAAAATATACGTTTTGAACATCCCTGTCGTTTTTAACATTAGATTTATTTGAATGAAATGAAATTAAATAGCAAAACGAAGTTATAGGCTGAAACTATTTAGGAGTGCTTTGTGAAAGGATTGATTTTATACACAAACCATTTGGTACCTCATTGGACTTTAAAGCATATAAATTCAGTTCATAAAAATACCATATAAAAAAGAGAAACAAAACACAAGATTGCGGCAACTATTCACGACCAAATGATGCAAATCCAATTCTAAAAAATTAGTCGTGTATTGGAATTTAGTATATTTACGTAAATTCGGTTTTTAAAAATTCAGTATAATACAATGAAAATAAAAATTTCTCCGCATCTATTTTTAGAGCTGCATAAAAAATATAACAACAAAATATACGTTTTGAACATCCCTGTCTTTTTTAACATTAGATTTATTTGAATGAAATGAAATTAAATAGCAAAACGAAGTTATAGGCTGAAACTATTTAGGAGTGCTTTGTGAAAGGATTGATTTTATACACAAACCATTTGGTACCTCATTGGACTTTAAAGCATATAAATTCAGTTCATAAAAATACCATATAAAAAAGAGAAACAAAACACAAGATTACTTCAACTATTCATGACTAAATGGTGGGCATCAAATTCTTAAAAATTGGTCGTGTATTGGAATTTACAATATTTATGTAAACTCGGTTTTTAAAAATTCAGTATAATACAATGAAAACAAAAAATCCTCCGCATCTATTTTTAGAGCTGCATAAAAAATATAAAAACAAAATATACGTTTTGAATATCCCTGTCGTTTTTAACATTAGATTTATTTGAATGAAATGAAATTAAATAGCAAAACGAAGTTATAGGCTGAAACTATTTAGGAGTGCTTTGTGAAAGGATTGATTTTATACACAAACCATTTGGTACCTCATTGGACTTAAAAGCATATAAATTCAGTTCATAAAAATACCATATAAAAAAGAGAAACAAAACACAAGATTGCGGCAACTATTCACGACCAAATGATGCAAATCCAATTCTAAAAAATTAGTCGTGTATTGGAATTTAGTATATTTACGTAAATTCGGTTTTTAAAAATTCAGTATAATACAATGAAAATAAAAAATTCTCCGCATCTATTTTTAGAGCTGCATAAAAAATATAACAACAAAATATACGTTTTGAACATCCCTGTCTTTTTTAACATTAGATTTATTTGAATGAAATGAAATTAAATAGCAAAACGAAGTTATAGGCTGAAACTATTTAGGAGTGCTTTGTGAAAGGATTGATTTTATACACAAACCATTTGGTACCTCATTGGACTTTAAAGCATATAAATTCAGTTCATAAAAATACCATATAAAAAAGAGAAACAAAACACAAGATTGCGGCAACTATTCACGACCAAATGATGCAAATCCAATTCTAAAAAATTAGTCGTGTATTGGAATTTAATATATTTACGTAAACTCGGTTTTTAAAAATTCAGTATAATACAATGAAAATAAAAAATCCTTCGCATCTATTTCTACAGCTGCATACAAAAATATGACAACGAAAATAATCGTTTTGAACATCCTTTTTTTTTTAAATATTAGTTTTATTTGAATGAAATGAAATTAAATAGCAAAACGAAGTTATCAGCTGAAACTATTTAGGAGTGCTTTGTGAAAGGATTGATTTTATACACAAACCATTTGGTACCCCATTGGACTTTAAAGCATATAAATTCAGTTCATAAAAATACCATATAATAAAGAAAAGCGAAACACAAGATTACGGCAACTATTCATGACCAAATGGTGGGCATCAAATTCTTAAAAATTGGTCGTGTATTGGAATTTAAAATATTTATGTAAACTCGGTTTTTAAAAATTCAGTATAATACAATGAAAACAAAAAATCCTCCGCATCTATTTTTAGAGCTGCATAAAAAATATAAAAACAAAATATACGTTTTGAACATCCCTGTCGTTTTTAACATTAGATTTATTTGAATGAAATGAAATTAAATAGCAAAACGAAGTTATAGGCTGAAACTATTTAGGAGTGCTTTGTGAAAGGATTGATTTTATACACAAACCATTTGGTACCTCATTGGACTTTAAAGCATATAAATTCAGTTCATAAAAATACCATATAAAAAAGAGAAACAAAACACAAGATTGCGGCAACTATTCACGACCAAATGATGCAAATCCAATTCTAAAAAATTAGTCGTGTATTGGAATTTAGTATATTTACGTAAATTCGGTTTTTAAAAATTCAGTATAATACAATGAAAATAAAAATTTCTCCGCATCTATTTTTAGAGCTGCATAAAAAATATAACAACAAAATATACGTTTTGAACATCCCTGTCTTTTTTAACATTAGATTTATTTGAATGAAATGAAATTAAATAGCAAAACGAAGTTATAGGCTGAAACTATTTAGGAGTGCTTTGTGAAAGGATTGATTTTATACACAAACCATTTGGTACCTCATTGGACTTTAAAGCATATAAATTCAGTTCATAAAAATACCATATAAAAAAGAGAAACAAAACACAAGATTACTTCAACTATTCATGACTAAATGGTGGGCATCAAATTCTTAAAAATTGGTCGTGTATTGGAATTTACAATATTTATGTAAACTCGGTTTTTAAAAATTCAGTATAATACAATGAAAACAAAAAGCCTCCGCATCTATTTTTAGAGCTGCATAAAAAATATAAAAACAAAATATACGTTTTGAATATCCCTGTCGTTTTTAACATTAGATTTATTTGAATGAAATGAAATTAAATAGCAAAACGAAGTTATAGGCTGAAACTATTTAGGAGTGCTTTGTGAAAGGATTGATTTTATACACAAACCATTTGGTACCTCATTGGACTTAAAAGCATATAAATTCAGTTCATAAAAATACCATATAAAAAAGAGAAACAAAACACAAGATTGCGGCAACTATTCACGACCAAATGATGCAAATCCAATTCTAAAAAATTAGTCGTGTATTGGAATTTAGTATATTTACGTAAATTCGGTTTTTAAAAATTCAGTATAATACAATGAAAATAAAAAATTCTCCGCATCTATTTTTAGAGCTGCATAAAAAATATAACAACAAAATATACGTTTTGAACATCCCTGTCTTTTTTAACATTAGATTTATTTGAATGAAATGAAATTAAATAGCAAAACGAAGTTATAGGCTGAAACTATTTAGGAGTGCTTTGTGAAAGGATTGATTTTATACACAAACCATTTGGTACCTCATTGGACTTTAAAGCATATAAATTCAGTTCATAAAAATACCATATAAAAAAGAGAAACAAAACACAAGATTACTTCAACTATTCATGACCAAATGGTGGGCATCAAATTCTTAAAAATTGGTCGTGTATTGGAATTTACAATATTTATGTAAACTCGGTTTTTAAAAATTCAGTATAATACAATGAAAACAAAAAATCCTCCGCATCTATTTTTAGAGCTGCATAAAAAATATAAAAACAAAATATACGTTTTGAACATCCCTGTCGTTTTTAACATTAGATTTATTTGAATGAAATGAAATTAAATAGCAAAACGAAGTTATAGGCTGAAACTATTTAGGAGTGCTTTGTGAAAGGATTGATTTTATACACAAACCATTTGGTACCTCATTGGACTTTAAAGCATATAAATTCAGTTCATAAAAATACCATATAAAAAAGAGAAACAAAACACAAGATTACGGCAACTATTCACGACCAAATGATGCAAATCCAATTCTAAAAAATTAGTCGTGTATTGGAATTTAATATATTTACGTAAACTCGGTTTTTAAATATTCAGTATAATACAATGAAAATAAAAAATCCTTCGCATCTATTTCTAGAGCTGCATACAAAAATATAACAACGAAAATAATCGTTTTGAACATCCTTTTTTTTTTTAATATTAGTTTTATTTGAATGAAATGAAATTAAATAGCAAAACGAAGTTATAAGCTGAAACTATTCAGGAGTGCTTTGTGAAAGGATTGATTTTATACACAATTCATTTGGTACCCAATTGGACTTTAAAGCATATAAATTAAGTTCATAGAAATACCATATAATAAAGAAAAGCGAAACACAAGATTACGGCAACTATTCATGACCAAATGAAGGAAATCGAATTTTAAAAAATTGGTCGTGTATTGGAATTTAATATATTTACGTAAACTCGGTTTTTAAAAATTCAGTATAATACAATGAAAATAAAAAATCCTTCGCATCTATTTCTAGAGCTGCATACAAAAATATAACAACGAAAATAATCGTTTTGAACATCCTTTTTTTTTTTAATATTAGTTTTATTTGAATGAAATGAAATTAAATAGCAAAACGAAGTTATAAGCTGAAACTATTTAGGAGTGCTTTGTGAAAGGATTGATTTTATACACAATTCATTTGGTACCCCATTGGACTTTTAAGCATATAAATTCAGTTCATAAAAATACCATATAATAAAGAAAAGCGAAACACAAGATTACGGCAACTATTCATGACCAAATGGTGGGCATCAAATTCTAAAAAATTGGTCGTGTATTGGAATTTAGTATATTTACGTAAATTCGGTTTTTAAAAATTCAGTATAATACAATGAAAATAAAAAATTCTCCGCATCTATTTTTAGAGCTGCATAAAAAATATAACAACAAAATATACGTTTTGAACATCCCTGTCTTTTTTAACATTAGATTTATTTGAATGAAATGAAATTAAATAGCAAAACGAAGTTATAGGCTGAAAATATTTAGGAGTGCTTTGTGAAAGGATTGATTTTATACACAAACCATTTGGTACCTCATTGGACTTTAAAGCATATAAATTCAGTTCATAAAAATACCATATAAAAAAGAGAAACAAAACACAAGATTGCGGCAACTATTCACGACCAAATGATGCAAATCCAATTCTAAAAAATTAGTCGTGTATTGGAATTTAATATATTTACGTAAACTCGGTTTTTAAAAATTCAGTATAATACAATGAAAATAAAAAATCCTTCGCATCTATTTCTACAGCTGCATACAAAAATATAACAACGAAAATAATCGTTTTGAACATCCTTTTTTTTAAATATTAGTTTTATTTGAATGAAATGAAATTAAATAGCAAAACGAAGTTATAAGCTGAAACTATTTAGGAGTGCTTTGTGAAAGGATTGATTTTATACACAAACCATTTGGTACCCCATTGGACTTTAAAGCATATAAATTCAGTTCATAAAAATACCATATAAAAAAGAGAAACAAAACACAAGATTGCGGCAACTATTCACGACCAAACGATGCAAATCCAATTCTAAAAAATTAGTCGTGTATTGGAATTTAATATATTTACGTAAACTCGGTTTTTAAAAATTCAGTATAATACAATGAAAATAAAAAATTCTTCGCATCTATTTCTAGAGCTGCATACAAAAATATAACAACGAAAATAATCGTGTTGAACATCCTTTTTTTTTTTTAATATTAGTTTTATTTGAATGAAATGAAATTAAATAGCAAAACGAAGTTATAAGCTGAAACTATTTGGGAGTGCTTTGTGAAAGGATTGATTTTATACACAATTCATTTGGTACCCCATTGGACTTTAAAGCATATAAATTCAGTTCATAAAAATACCATATAATAAAGAAAAGCGTAACACAAGATTACCGCAACTATTCATGACCAAATGGTGGGCATCAAATTCTAAAAAATTGGTCGTGTATTGGAATTTAGTATATTTACGTAAATTCGGTTTTTAAAAATTCAGTATAATACAATGAAAATAAAAAATTCTCCGCATCTATTTTTAGAGCTGCATAAAAAATATAACAACAAAATATACGTTTTGAACATCACTGTCTTTTTTAACATTAGATTTATTTGAATGAAATGAAATTAAATAGCAAAACGAAGTTATAAGCTGAAACTATTTAGGAGTGCTTTGTAAAAGGATTGGTTTTATACACAAACCATTTGGTACCCCTTTGGACTTTAAAGCATATAAATTCAGTTCATAAAAATACCATATAATAAAGAGAAACGAAACACAAGATTACTCTAACTATTCACGACCAAATGATGCAAATCAAATTTTAAAAAATTGGTCTTGTATTGGAATTTAATATATTTACGTAAACTCGGTTTTTAAAAATTCAGTATAATACAATGAAAACAAAAAATCCTCCGCATCTATTTTTAGAGCTGCATAAAAAATATAACAACGAAATATACGATTTGAACATGCCTGTATTTTTCAATATTACTTTTATTTGAATGAAATAAAATTAAATAGCAAAACGAAGTTATAGGCTGAAACTATTTAGGAGTGCTTTGTGAATGGATTGATATTATACACAACCCATTTGGTACCCCATTATACTGTAAGCATATAAATTCAGTTCATAAAAATGCCATATTATAAAAGAAGGCGAAACACAAGATTACTCCAACTATTCACGACCAAATGATGCAAATCAAATTTTAAAAAATTGGTCTTGTATTGGAATTTAATATATTTACGTAAACTCGGTTTTTAAAAATTCAGTATAATACAATGAAAACAAAAAATCCTCCGCATCTATTTTTAGAGCTGCATAAAAAAAATAACAACGAAATATACGATTTGAACATCCCTGTATTTTTCAATATTACTTTTATTTGAATGAAATAAAATTAAATAGCAAAACGAAGTTATAAGCTGAAACTATTTAGGAGTGCTTTGTGAAAGGATTGATTTTATACACAATTCATTTGGTACCCCATTGGACTTTAAAGCATATAAATTCAGTTCATAAAAATACCATATAATAAAGAAAAGCGAAACACAAGATTACGGCAACTATTCATGACCAAATGGTGGGCATCAAATTCTAAAAAATTAGTCGTGTATTGGAATTTAATATATTTACGTAAACTCGGTTTTTAAAAATTCAGTATAATACAATGAAAATAAAAAATTCTCCGCATCTATTTTTAGAGCTGCATACAAAAATATAACAACGAAAATAATCGTTTTGAACATCCTTTTTTTTTTTAATATTAGTTTTATTTGAATGAAATGAAATTAAATAGCAAAACGAAGTTATAAGCTGAAACTATTTAGGAGTGCTTTGTGAAAGGATTGATTTTATACACAATTCATTTGGTACCCCATTGGACTTTAAAGCATATAAATTCAGTTCATAAAAATACCATATAATAAAGAAAAGCGAAACACAAGATTACGGCAACTATTCATGACCAAATGGTGGGCATCAAATTCTAAAAATTTGGTCGTGTATTGGAATTTAGTATATTTACGTAAATTCGGTTTTTAAAAATTCAGTATAATACAATGAAAATAAAAAATTCTCCGCATCTATTTTTAGAGCATAAAAAATATAACAACAAAATATACGTTTTGAACATCACTGTCTTTTTTAACATTGGATTTATTTGAATGAAATGAAATTAAATAGCAAAACGAAGTTATAAGCTGAAACTATTTAGGAGTGCTTTGTAAAAGGATTGGTTTTATACACAAACCATTTGGTACCCCTTTGGACTTTAAAGCATATAAATTAAGTTCATAAAAATACCAAATAATAAAGAGAAACGAAACACAAGATTACTCCAACTATTCACGACCAAATGATGGAGATCAAATTTTAAAAAATTGGTCGTGTATTGGAATTTAGTATATAGTATGTACGTAAACTCGGTTTTTACAAATTTAGTATAATACAATGAAAACAAAAAATCCTCCGCATCTATTTCGAGAGCTGCATACAAAAATATAACAACGAAAATAATCGTTTTGAACATCCTTGTATTTTTTAATATTAGTTTTATTTGAATGAAATGAAATTAAATAGCAAAACGAAGTTATAAGCTGAAACTATTCAGGAGTGCTTTGTGAAAGGATTGATTTTATACACAATTCATTTGGTACCCAATTGGACTTTAAAGCATATAAATTCAGTTCATATTAATGCCATATAATGAAGAAAAGCGAAACACAAGATTACACCAACTATTCGTGACCAAATGATGGAAATCAAGTTTAAAAAAATTGGTCGTGTATTGGAATTTAATATATTTACGTAAACTCGGTTTTTAAAAATTCAGTATAATACAATGAAAACAAAAAATCTTTCGCATCTATTTCGAGAGCTGCATAAAATATATAACAACGAAAATAATCGTTTTGAACATCCCTGTATTTTTCAATATTAGTTTTATTTGAATGAAATGAAATTAAATAGCAAAACGAAGTTATAAACTGAAACTATTTAGGAGTGCTTTGTGAAAGGATTGATTTTATACACAACCTATTTGGTACCCCATTAGACTTTAAAGCATATAAATTCAGTTCATATTAATGCCATATAATGAAGAAAAGCGAAACACAAGATTACACCAACTATTCGTGACCAAATGGTGGGCACCAAATTCTAAAAAATTGGTCGTGTATTGGAATTTAATATATTTACGTAAACTCTGTTATTAAAAATCAGTATAATACAATGAAAACAAAAAATCCTTCGCATCTATTTCTAGAGCTACGTAAAAAATATAACAACGAAAATAATCGTTTTGAACATCCCTGTATTTTTTAATATTAGTTTTATTTGATTAAAATGAAATTAAATAGCAAAACGAAGTTATAAACTGAAACTATTTAGGAGTGCTTTGTGAAAGGATTGATTTTATACACAACCTATTTGGTACCCCATTAGACTTTAAAGCATATAAATTCAGTTCATAACAATGCCATATTATAAAGGAAGGCGAAAAACAAGATTAGTCCAACTATTCTCGACCAAATGATGGAAATCAAATTTAAAAAAATTGGCCTTGTATTGGAATTTAATATATTTACGTAAACTCGGTTTGTAAAAATTCAGTATAATACAATGAAAACAAAAAATCTTTCGCATCTATTTCGAGAGCTGCATAAAAAATATAACAACGAAAATAATCGTTTTGAATATCCCTGTATTTTTCAATATTAGTTTTATTTGAATGAAATGAAATTAAATAGCAAAACGAAGTTATAAACTGAAACTATTTAGGAGTGCTTTGTGAAAGGATTGATTTTATACACAACCTATTTGGTACCCCATTAGACTTTAAAGCATATAAATTCAGTTCATAACAATGCCATATTATAAAGGAAGGCGAAAAACAAGATTAGTCCAACTATTCACGACCAAATGATGGAAATCAACTTTTAAAAAATTGGCCTTGTATTGGAATTTAATATATTTACGTTAACTCGGTTTTTAAAAACTCAGTATAATACAATGACAATAAAAAATCTTTCGCATCTATTTCTAGAGCTGCATAAAAAATATAACAACGAAAATAATCGTTTTGAACATCCCTGTATTTTTTAATATTAGTTTTATTTGAATGAAATAAAATTAAATAGCAAAACGAAGTTATAGGCTGAAACTATTTAGGAGTGCTTTGTGAAAGGATTGATTTTATACACAACCCATTTGGTACCCCATTAGACTGTAAGCATATAAATTCAGTTCATAACAATGCCATATTATAAAGGAAGGCGTCACACAAGATTACACCAACTCTTCATGACCAAATGGTGGGCATCAAATTCTAAAAAATTGGTCGTGTATTGGAATTTAATATATTTACGTAAACTCGGTTTTAAAAATTCAGTATAATACAATGAAAACAAAAAATCCTTCGTATCTATTTCGAGAGCTGCATAAAAAATATAACAACGAAAATACACGTTTTGAACATCCCTGTATTTTTCAATATTACTTTTATTTGAATGAAATAAAATTAAATAGCAAAACGAAGTTATAGGCTGAAACTATTTAGGAGTGCTTTGTGAAAGGATTGATATTATACACAACCCATTTGGTACCCCATTATACTGTAAGCATATAAATTCAGTTCATAAAAATGCCATATTATAAAAGAAGGCGAAACACAAGATTAGTCCAACTATTCACGACCAAATGATGCAAATCAAATTTTAAAAAATTGGTCTTGTATTGGAATTTAATATATTTACGTAAACTCGGTTTTTAAAAATTCAGTATAATACAATGAAAACAAAAAATCCTCCGCATCTATTTTTAGAGCTGCATAAAAAAAATAACAACGAAATATACGATTTGAACATCCCTGTATTTTTCAATATTACTTTTATTTGAATGAAATAAAATTAAATAGCAAAACGAAGTTATAAGCTGAAACTATTTAGGAGTGCTTTGTGAAAGGATTGATTTTATACACAATTCATTTGGTACCCCATTGGACTTTAAAGCATATAAATTCAGTTCATAAAAATACCATATAATAAAGAAAAGCGAAACACAAGATTACGGCAACTATTCATGACCAAATGGTGGGCATCAAATTCTAAAAAATTGGTCGTGTATTGGAATTTAGTATATTTACGTAAATTCGGTTTTTAAAAATTCAGTATAATACAACGAAAATAAAAAATTCTCCGCATCTATTTTTAGAGCTGCATACAAAAATATAACAACGAAAATAATTGTTTTGAACATCCTTTTTTTTTTTAATATTAGTTTTATTTGAATGAAATGAAATTAAATAGCAAAACGAAGTTATAAGCTGAAACTATTTAGGAGTGCTTTGTGAAAGGATTGATTTTATACACAATTCATTTGGTACCCCATTGGACTTTAAAGCATATAAATTCAGTTCATAAAAATACCATATAATAAAGAAAAGCGAAACACAAGATTACGGCAACTATTCATGACCAAATGGAGGGCATCAAATTCTTAAAAATTGGTCGCGTATTGGAATTTAGTATATTTACCTAAATTCGGTTTTTAAAAATTCAGTATAATACAATGAAAATAAAAAATTCTCCGCATCTATTTTTAGAGCTGCATAAAAAATATAACAACAAAATATACGTTTTGAACATCACTGTCTTTTTTAACATTGGATTTATTTGAATGAAATGAAATTAAATAGCAAAACGAAGTTATAAGCTGAAACTATTTAGGAGTGCTTTGTAAAAGGATTGGTTTCATACACAAACCATTTGGTACCCCTTTGGACTTTAAAGCATATAAATTAAGTTCATAAAAATACCAAATAATAAAGAGAAACGAAACACAAGATTACTCCAACTATTCACGACCAAATGATGGAAATCAAATTTTAAAAAATTGGTCGTGTATTGGAATTTAGTATATAGTATGTACGTAAACTCGGTTTTTACAAATTTAGTATAATACAATGAAAACAAAAAATCCTCCGCATCTATTTCGAGAGCTGCATACAAAAATATAACAACGAAAATAATCGTTTTGAATATCCCTGTATTTTTCAATATTAGTTTTATTTGAATGAAATGAAATTAAATAGCAAAACGAAGTTATAAACTGAAACTATTTAGGAGTGCTTTGTGAAAGGATTGATTTTATACACAACCTATTTGGTACCCCATTAGACTTTAAAGCATATAAATTCAGTTCATAACAATGCCATATTATAAAGGAAGGCGAAAAACAAGATTAGTCCAACTATTCACGACCAAATGATGGAAATCAACTTTTAAAAAATTGGCCTTGTATTGGAATTTAATATATTTACGTTAACTCGGTTTTTAAAAACTCAGTATAATACAATGACAATAAAAAATCTTTCGCATCTATTTCTAGAGCTGCATAAAAAATATAACAACGAAAATAATCGTTTTGAACATCCCTGTATTTTTTAATATTAGTTTTATTTGAATGAAATAAAATTAAATAGCAAAACGAAGTTATAGGCTGAAACTATTTAGGAGTGCTTTGTGAAAGGATTGATTTTATACACAACCCATTTGGTACCCCATTAGACTGTAAGCATATAAATTCAGTTCATAACAATGCCATATTATAAAGGAAGGCGTCACACAAGATTACACCAACTCTTCATGACCAAATGGTGGGCATCAAATTCTAAAAAATTGGTCGTGTATTGGAATTTAATATATTTACGTAAACTCGGTTTTAAAAATTCAGTATAATACAATGAAAACAAAAAATCCTTCGTATCTATTTCGAGAGCTGCATAAAAAATATAACAACGAAAATACACGTTTTGAACATCCCTGTATTTTTCAATATTACTTTTATTTGAATGAAATAAAATTAAATAGCAAAACGAAGTTATAGGCTGAAACTATTTAGGAGTGCTTTGTGAAAGGATTGATATTATACACAACCCATTTGGTACCCCATTATACTGTAAGCATATAAATTCAGTTCATAAAAATGCCATATTATAAAAGAAGGCGAAACACAAGATTAGTCCAACTATTCACGACCAAATGATGCAAATCAAATTTTAAAAAATTGGTCTTGTATTGGAATTTAATATATTTACGTAAACTCGGTTTTTAAAAATTCAGTATAATACAATGAAAACAAAAAATCCTCCGCATCTATTTTTAGAGCTGCATAAAAAAAATAACAACGAAATATACGATTTGAACATCCCTGTATTTTTCAATATTACTTTTATTTGAATGAAATAAAATTAAATAGCAAAACGAAGTTATAAGCTGAAACTATTTAGGAGTGCTTTGTGAAAGGATTGATTTTATACACAATTCATTTGGTACCCCATTGGACTTTAAAGCATATAAATTCAGTTCATAAAAATACCATATAATAAAGAAAAGCGAAACACAAGATTACGGCAACTATTCATGACCAAATGGTGGGCATCAAATTCTAAAAAATTGGTCGTGTATTGGAATTTAGTATATTTACGTAAATTCGGTTTTTAAAAATTCAGTATAATACAACGAAAATAAAAAATTCTCCGCATCTATTTTTAGAGCTGCATACAAAAATATAACAACGAAAATAATTGTTTTGAACATCCTTTTTTTTTTAATATTAGTTTTATTTGAATGAAATGAAATTAAATAGCAAAACGAAGTTATAAGCTGAAACTATTTAGGAGTGCTTTGTGAAAGGATTGATTTTATACACAATTCATTTGGTACCCCATTGGACTTTAAAGCATATAAATTCAGTTCATAAAAATACCATATAATAAAGAAAAGCGAAACACAAGATTACGGCAACTATTCATGACCAAATGGAGGGCATCAAATTCTTAAAAATTGGTCGCGTATTGGAATTTAGTATATTTACCTAAATTCGGTTTTTAAAAATTCAGTATAATACAATGAAAATAAAAAATTCTCCGCATCTATTTTTAGAGCTGCATAAAAAATATAACAACAAAATATACGTTTTGAACATCACTGTCTTTTTTAACATTGGATTTATTTGAATGAAATGAAATTAAATAGCAAAACGAAGTTATAAGCTGAAACTATTTAGGAGTGCTTTGTAAAAGGATTGGTTTCATACACAAACCATTTGGTACCCCTTTGGACTTTAAAGCATATAAATTAAGTTCATAAAAATACCAAATAATAAAGAGAAACGAAACACAAGATTACTCCAACTATTCACGACCAAATGATGGAAATCAAATTTTAAAAAATTGGTCGTGTATTGGAATTTAGTATATAGTATGTACGTAAACTCGGTTTTTACAAATTTAGTATAATACAATGAAAACAAAAAATCCTCCGCATCTATTTCGAGAGCTGCATACAAAAATATAACAACGAAAATAATCGTTTTGAACATCCTTGTATTTTTTAATATTAGTTTTATTTGAATGAAATGAAATTAAATAGCAAAACGAAGTTATAAGCTGAAACTATTCAGGAGTGCTTTGTGAAAGGATTGATTTTATACACAATTCATTTGGTACCCAATTGGACTTTAAAGCATATAAATTCAGTTCATATTAATGCCATATAATGAAGAAAAGCGAAACACAAGATTACACCAACTATTCGTGACCAAATGATGGAAATCAAGTTTAAAAAAATTGGTCGTGTATTGGAATTTAATATATTTACGTAAACTCGGTTTTTAAAAATTCAGTATAATACAATGAAAACAAAAAATCTTTCGCATCTATTTCGAGAGCTGCATAAAAAATATAACAACGAAAATAATCGTTTTGAACATCCCTGTATTTTTCAATATTAGTTTTATTTGAATGAAATGAAATTAAATAGCAAAACGAAGTTATAAACTGAAACTATTTAGGAGTGCTTTGTGAAAGGATTGATTTTATACACAACCTATTTGGTACCCCATTAGACTTTAAAGCATATAAATTCAGTTCATATTAATGCCATATAATGAAGAAAAGCGAAACACAAGATTACACCAACTATTCGTGACCAAATGGTGGGCACCAAATTCTAAAAAATTGGTCGTGTATTGGAATTTAATATATTTACGTAAACTCTGTTATTAAAAATTCAGTATAATACAATGAAAACAAAAAAACCTTCGCATCTATTTCTACAGCTGCATAAAAAATATAACAACGAAAATAATCGTTTTGAACATCCCTGTATTTTTTAATATTAGTTTTATTTGAATGAAATAAAATTAAATAGCAAAACGAAGTTATAGGCTGAAACTATTTAGGAGTGCTTTGTGAAAGGATTGATTTTATACACAACCCATTTGGTACCCCATTAGACTGTAAGCATATAAATTCAGTTCATAACAATGCCATATTATAAAGGAAGGCGTCACACAAGATTACACCAACTCTTCATGACCAAATGGTGGGCATCAAATTCTAAAAAATTGGTCGTGTATTGGAATTTAATATATTTACGTAAACTCGGTTTTTAAAAATTCAGTATAATACAATGAAAACAAAAAATCTTTCGCATCTATTTCGAGAGCTGCATAAAAAATATAACAACGAAAATAATCGTTTTGAACATCCCTGTATTTTTTAATATTAGTTTTATTTGATTAAAATGAAATTAAATAGCAAAACGAAGTTATAAACTGAAACTATTTAGGAGTGCTTTGTGAAAGGATTGATTTTATACACAACCTATTTGGTACCCGATTAGACTTTAAAGCATATAAATTCAGTTCATAACAATGCCATATTATAAAGGAAGGCGAAAAACAAGATTAGTCCAACTATTCTCGACCAAATGAAGGAAATCAAATTTAAAAAAATTGGTCGGGTATTGGAATTTAATATATTTACGTTAACTCGGTTTTTAAAAACTCAGTATAATACAATGACAATAAAAAATCTTTCGCATCTATTTCTAGAGCTGCATAAAAAATATAACAACGAAAATAATCGTTTTGAACATCCCTGTATTTTTTAATATTAGTTTTATTTGAATGAAATAAAATTAAATAGCAAAACGAAGTTATAGGCTGAAACTATTTAGGAGTGCTTTGTGAAAGGATTGATTTTATACACAACCCATTTGGTACCCCATTAGACTGTAAGCATATAAATTCAGTTCATAACAATGCCATATTATAAAGGAAGGCGTCACACAAGATTACACCAACTCTTCATGACCAAATGGTGGGCATCAAATTCTAAAAAATTGGTCGTGTATTGGAATTTAATATATTTACGTAAACTCGGTTTTAAAAATTCAGTAGAATACAATGAAAACAAAAAATCCTTCGTATCTATTTCGAGAGCTGCATAAAAAATATAACAACGAAAATACACGTTTTGAACATCCCTGTATTTTTCAATATTACTTTTATTTGAATGAAAAAAAATTAAATAGCAAAACGAAGTTATAGGCTGAAACTATTTAGGAGTGCTTTGTGAAAGGATTGATATTATACACAACCCATTTGGTACCCCATTATACTGTAAGCATATAAATTCAGTTCATAACAATGCCATATTATAAAGGAAGGCGTCACACAAGATTACACCAACTCTTCATGACCAAATGGTGGGCATCAAATTCTAAAAAATTGGTCTTGTTTTGGAATTTAATATATTTACGTAAACTCGGTTTTTAAAAATTCAGTATAATACAATGAAAACAAAATATTCTCCGCATCTATTTTTAGAGCTGCATAAAAAAAATAACAACGAAATATACGATTTGAACATCCCTGTATTTTTCAATATTACTTTTATTTGAATGAAATAAAATTAAATAGCAAAACGAAGTTATAAGCTGAAACTATTTAGGAGTGCTTTGTGAAAGGATTGATTTTATACACAATTCATTTGGTACCCCATTGGACTTTAAAGCATATAAATTCAGTTCATAAAAATACCATATAATAAAGAAAAGCGAAACACAAGATTACGGCAACTATTCATGACCAAATGGTGGGCATCAAATTCTAAAAAATTGGTCGTGTATTGGAATTTAGTATATTTACGTAAATTCGGTTTTTAAAAATTCAGTATAATACAATGAAAATAAAAAATTCTCCGCATCTATTTTTAGAGCTGCATACAAAAATATAACAACGAAAATAATCGTTTTGAACATCCTTTTTTTTTTTAATATTAGTTTTATTTGAATGAAATGAAATTAAATAGCAAAACGAAGTTATAAGCTGAAACTATTTAGGAGTGCTTTGTGAAAGGATTGATTTTATACACAATTCATTTGGTACCCCATTGGACTTTAAAGCATATAAATTCAGTTCATAAAAATACCATATAATAAAGAAAAGCGAAACACAAGATTACGGCAACTATTCATGACCAAATGGTGGGCATCAAATTCTAAAAAATTGGTCGTGTATTGGAATTTAGTATATTTACGTAAATTCGGTTTTTAAAAATTCAGTATAATACAATGAAAATAAAAAATTCTTCGCATCTATTTTTAGAGCTGCATAAAAAATATAACAACAAAATATACGTTTTGAACATCACTGTCTTTTTTAACATTGGATTTATTTGAATGAAATGAAATTAAATAGCAAAACGAAGTTATAAGCTGAAACTATTTAGGAGTGCTTTGTAAAAGGATTGGTTTTATACACAAACCATTTGGTACCCCTTTGGACTTTAAAGCATATAAATTAAGTTCATAAAAATACCAAATAATAAAGAGAAACGAAACACAAGATTACTCCAACTATTCACGACCAAATGATGGAAATCAAATTTTAAAAAATTGGTCGTGTATTGGAATTTAGTATATAGTATGTACGTAAACTCGGTTTTTACAAATTTAGTATAATACAATGAAAACAAAAAATCCTCCGCATCTATTTCGAGAGCTGCATACAAAAATATAACAACGAAAATAATCGTTTTGAACATCCTTGTATTTTTTAATATTAGTTTTATTTGAATGAAATGAAATTAAATAGCAAAACGAAGTTATAAGCTGAAACTATTCAGGAGTGCTTTGTGAAAGGATTGATTTTATACACAATTCATTTGGTACCCAATTGGACTTTAAAGCATATAAATTCAGTTCATATTAATGCCATATAATGAAGAAAAGCGAAACACAAGATTACACCAACTATTCGTGACCAAATGATTGAAATCAAGTTTAAAAAAATTGGTCGTGTATTGGAATTTAATATATTTACGTAAACTCGGTTTTTAAAAATTCAGTATAATACAATGAAAACAAAAAATCTTTCGCATCTATTTCGAGAGCTGCATAAAAAATATAACAACGAAAATAATCGTTTTGAACATCCCTGTATTTTTCAATATTAGTTTTATTTGAATGAAATGAAATTAAATAGCAAAACGAAGTTATAAACTGAAACTATTTAGGAGTGCTTTGTGAAAGGATTGATTTTATACACAACCTATTTGGTACCCCATTAGACTTTAAAGCATATAAATTCAGTTCATATTAATGCCATATAATGAAGAAAAGCGAAACACAAGATTACACCAACTATTCGTGACCAAATGGTGGGCACCAAATTCTAAAAAATTGGTCGTGTATTGGAATTTAAAATATTTACGTAAACTCTGTTATTAAAAATTCAGTATAATACAATGAAAACAAAAAATCCTTCGCATCTATTTCTAGAGCTACGTAAAAAATATAACAACGAAAATAATCGTTTTGAACATCCCTGTATTTTTTAATATTAGTTTTATTTGATTAAAATGAAATTAAATAGCAAAACGAAGTTATAAACTGAAACTATTTAGGAGTGCTTTGTGAAAGGATTGATTTTATACACAACCTATTTGGTACCCCATTAGACTTTAAAGCATATAAATTCAGTTCATAACATTGCCATATTATAAAGGAAGGCGAAAAACAAGATTAGTCCAACTATTCTCGACCAAATGAAGGAAATCAAATTTAAAAAAATTGGCCTTGTATTGGAATTTAATATATTTACGTAAACTCGGTTTGTAAAAATTCAGTATAATACAATGAAAACAAAAAATCTTTCGCATCTATTTCGAGAGCTGCATAAAAAATATAACAACGAAAATAATCGTTTTGAATATCCCTGTATTTTTCAATATTAGTTTTATTTGAATGAAATGAAATTAAATAGCAAAACGAAGTTATAAACTGAAACTATTTAGGAGTGCTTTGTGAAAGGATTGATTTTATACACAACCTATTTGGTACCCCATTAGACTTTAAAGCATATAAATTCAGTTCATAACAATGCCATATTATAAAGGAAGGCGAAAAACAAGATTAGTCCTACTATTCACGACCAAATAATGGAAATCAAATTTTAAAAAATTGGCCTTGTATTGGAATTTAATATATTTACGTTAACTCGGTTTTTAAAAACTCAGTATAATACAATGACAATAAAAAATCTTTCGCATCTATTTCTAGAGCTGCATAAAAAATATAACAACGAAAATAATCGTTTTGAACATCCCTGTATTTTTTAATATTAGTTTTATTTGAATGAAATAAAATTAAATAGCAAAACGAAGTTATAGGCTGAAACTATTTAGGAGTGCTTTGTGAAAGGATTGATTTTATACACAACCCATTTGGTACCCCATTAGACTGTAAGCATATAAATTCAGTTCATAACAATGCCATATTATAAAGGAAGGCGTCACACAAGATTACACCAACTCTTCATGACCAAATGGTGGGCATCAAATTCTAAAAAATTGGTCGTGTATTGGAATTTAATATATTTACGTAAACTCGGTTTTTAAAAATTCAGTATAATACAATGAAAACAAAAAATCTTTCGCATCTATTTGGAGAGCTGCATAAAAAATATAACAACGAAAATAATCGTTTTGAACATCCCTGTATTTTTTAATATTAGTTTTATTTGATTAAAATAAAATTAAATAGCAAAACGAAGTTATAAACTGAAACTATTTAGGAGTGCTTTGTGAAAGGATTGATTTTATACACAACCTATTTGGTACCCCATTAGACTTTAAAGCATATAAATTCAGTTCATAACAATGCCATATTATAAAGGAAGGCGAAAATCAAGATTAGTCCAACTATTCACGACCAAATAATGGAAATCAAGTTTAAAAAAATTGGTCGTGTATTGGAATTTAATATATTTACGTAAACTCGGTTTTTAAAAATTCAGTATAATACAATGAAAACAAAAAATCTTTCGCATCTATTTCGAGAGCTGCATAAAAAATATAACAACGAAAATAATCGTTTTGAACATCCCTGTATTTTTCAATATTAGTTTTATTTGAATGAAATGAAATTAAATAGCAAAACGAAGTTATAAACTGAAACTATTTAGGAGTGCTTTGTGAAAGGATTGATTTTATACACAACCTATTTGGTACCCCATTAGACTTTAAAGCATATAAATTCAGTTCATATTAATGCCATATAATGAAGAAAAGCGAAACACAAGATTACACCAACTATTCGTGACCAAATGGTGGGCACCAAATTCTAAAAAATTGGTCGTGTATTGGAATTTAAAATATTTACGTAAACTCTGTTATTAAAAATTCAGTATAATACAATGAAAACAAAAAATCCTTCGCATCTATTTCTAGAGCTACGTAAAAAATATAACAACGAAAATAATCGTTTTGAACATCCCTGTATTTTTTAATATTAGTTTTATTTGATTAAAATGAAATTAAATAGCAAAACGAAGTTATAAACTGAAACTATTTAGGAGTGCTTTGTGAAAGGATTGATTTTATACACAACCTATTTGGTACCCCATTAGACTTTAAAGCATATAAATTCAGTTCATAACATTGCCATATTATAAAGGAAGGCGAAAAACAAGATTAGTCCAACTATTCTCGACCAAATGAAGGAAATCAAATTTAAAAAAATTGGCCTTGTATTGGAATTTAATATATTTACGTAAACTCGGTTTGTAAAAATTCAGTATAATACAATGAAAACAAAAAATCCTTCGTATCTATTTCGAGAGCTGCATAAAAAATATAACAACGAAAATACACGTTTTGAACATCACTGTCTTTTATAATATTAGTTTTATTTGATTAAAATGAAATTTAATAACAAAACGAAGTTATAAACTGAAACTATTTAGGAGTGCTTTGTGAAAGGATTGATTTTATACACAACCTATTTGGTACCCCATTAGACTTTAAAGCATATAAATTCAGTTCATAACAATGCCATATTATAAAGGAAGGCGAAAAACAAGATTAGTCCTACTATTCACGACCAAATAATGGAAATCAAATTTTAAAAAATTGGCCTTGTATTGGAATTTAATATATTTACGTTAACTCGGTTTTTAAAAACTCAGTATAATACAATGACAATAAAAAATCTTTCGCATCTATTTCTAGAGCTGCATAAAAAATATAACAACGAAAATAATCGTTTTGAACATCCCTGTATTTTTCAATATTAGTTTTATTTGAATGAAATGAAATTAAATAGCAAAACGAAGTTATAAACTGAAACTATTTAGGAGTGCTTTGTGAAAGGATTGATTTTATACACAACCTATTTGGTACCCCATTAGACTTTAAAGCATATAAATTCAGTTCATAACAATGCCATATTATAAAGGAAGGCGAAAAACAAGATTAGTCCTACTATTCACGACCAAATAATGGAAATCAAATTTTAAAAAATTGGCCTTGTATTGGAATTTAATATATTTACGTTAACTCGGTTTTTAAAAACTCAGTATAATACAATGACAATAAAAAATCTTTCGCATCTATTTCTAGAGCTGCATAAAAAATATAACAACGAAAATAATCGTTTTGAACATCCCTGTATTTTTTAATATTAGTTTTATTTGAATGAAATAAAATTAAATAGCAAAACGAAGTTATAGGCTGAAACTATTTAGGAGTGCTTTGTGAAAGGATTGATTTTATACACAACCCATTTGGTACCCCATTAGACTGTAAGCATATAAATTCAGTTCATAACAATGCCATATTATAAAGGAAGGCGTCACACAAGATTACACCAACTCTTCATGACCAAATGGTGGGCATCAAATTCTAAAAAATTGGTCGTGTATTGGAATTTAATATATTTACGTAAACTCGGTTTTAAAAATTCAGTATAATACAATGAAAACAAAAAATCCTTCGTATCTATTTCGAGAGCTGCATAAAAAATATAACAACGAAAATACACGTTTTGAACATCACTGTCTTTTATAATATTAGTTTTATTTGATTAAAATGAAATTTAATAACAAAACAAAGTTATAGGCTGAAAATATTTAGGAGTGCTTTGTGAAAGGATTGATTTTATACACAAACCACTTGGTACCCCATTAGACTTTAAAGCATATAAATTCAGTTCATATTAATGCCATATAATGAAGAAAAGCCAAACACAAGATTACACCAACTATTCGTGACCAAATGGTGGGCACCAAATTCTAAAAAATTGGTCGTGTATTGGAATTTAATATATTTACGTAAACTCGGTTTTTAAAAATTCAGTATAATACAATGAAAACAAAAAATCTTTCGCATCTATTTGGAGAGCTGCATAAAAAATATAACAACGAAAATAATCGTTTTGAACATCCCTGTATTTTTTAATATTAGTTTTATTTGATTAAAATGAAATTAAATAGCAAAACGAAGTTATAAACTGAAACTATTTAGGAGTGCTTTGTGAAAGGATTGATTTTATACACAACCTATTTGGTACCCCATTAGACTTTAAAGCATATAAATTCAGTTCATAACAATGCCATATTATAAAGGAAGGCGAAAATCAAGATTAGTCCAACTATTCACGACCAAATGATGGAAATCAAATTTAAAAAAATTGGCCTTGTATTGGAATTTAATATATTTACGTAAACTCGGTTTTTAAAAATTCAGTATAATACAATGAAAACAAAAAATCCTTCGCATCTATTTCTAGAGCTGCATAAAAAATATAACAACAAAAATATTCGTTTTGAACATCCCTGTATTTTTTATTATTAGTTTTATTTGATTAAAATGAAATTTAATAACAAAACGAAGTTATAGGCTAAAACTATTTAGGAGTGCTTTGTGAAAGGATTGATTTTATACACAAGCCACATGGTACCCCATTAGACTATAAAGAATACAAAATTCAGTTCATAACAATGCCATATAATAAAGAAAAGCGAAACACAAGATTACACCAACTATTCATGACCAAATGGTGGGCATCAAATTCTAAAACATTGGTCGTGTATTGGAATTTAATATATTTCCGTAAACTCGGTTTTTAAAAATTCAGTATAATACAATGAAAACAAAAAATCCTTCGCATCTATTTCTAGAGCTGCATAAAAAATATAACAACAAAAATATTCGTTTTGAACATCCCTGTATTTTTTATTATTAGTTTTATTTGATTAAAATGAAATTTAATAACAAAACGAAGTTATAGGCTAAAACTATTTAGGAGTGCTTTGTGAAAGGATTGATTTTATACACAAGCCACATGGTACCCCATTAGACTATAAAGAATACAAAATTCAGTTCATAACAATGCCATATAATAAAGAAAAGCGAAACACAAGATTACACCAACTATTCATGACCAAATGGTGGGCATCAAATTCTAAAACATTGGTCGTGTATTGGAATTTAATATATTTCCGTAAACTCGGTTTTTAAAAATTCAGTATAATACAATGAAAACAAAAAATCCTTCGCATCTATTTCGAGAGCTGCATAAAAAATATAACAACGAAAATAATCGTTTTGAACATCCCTGTATTTTTTAATATTAGTTTTATTTGAATGAAATAAAATTAAATAGCAAAACGAAGTTATAGGCTGAAACTATTTAGGAGTGCTTTGTGAAAGGATTGATTTTATACACAACCTATTTGGTACCCCATTAGACTTTAAAGCATATAAATTCAGTTCATAACAATGCCATATTATAAAGGAAGGCGAAAAACAAGATTAGTCCTACTATTCACGACCAAATAATGGAAATCAAATTTTAAAAAATTGGCCTTGTATTGGAATTTAATATATTTACGTTAACTCGGTTTTTAAAAACTCAGTATAATACAATGACAATAAAAAATCTTTCGCATCTATTTCTAGAGCTGCATAAAAAATATAACAACGAAAATAATCGTTTTGAACATCCCTGTATTTTTTAATATTAGTTTTATTTGAATGAAATAAAATTAAATAGCAAAACGAAGTTATAGGCTGAAACTATTTAGGAGTGCTTTGTGAAAGGATTGATTTTATACACAACCCATTTGGTACCCCATTAGACTGTAAGCATATAAATTCAGTTCATAACAATGCCATATTATAAAGGAAGGCGTCACACAAGATTACACCAACTCTTCATGACCAAATGGTGGGCATCAAATTCTAAAAAATTGGTCGTGTATTGGAATTTAATATATTTACGTAAACTCGGTTTTAAAAATTCAGTATAATACAATGAAAACAAAAAATCCTTCGTATCTATTTCGAGAGCTGCATAAAAAATATAACAACGAAAATACACGTTTTGAACATCACTGTCTTTTATAATATTAGTTTTATTTGATTAAAATGAAATTTAATAACAAAACAAAGTTATAGGCTGAAAATATTTAGGAGTGCTTTGTGAAAGGATTGATTTTATACACAAACCACTTGGTACCCCATTAGACTTTAAAGCATATAAATTCAGTTCATATTAATGCCATATAATGAAGAAAAGCCAAACACAAGATTACACCAACTATTCGTGACCAAATGGTGGGCACCAAATTCTAAAAAATTGGTCGTGTATTGGAATTTAATATATTTACGTAAACTCGGTTTTTAAAAATTCAGTATAATACAATGAAAACAAAAAATCTTTCGCATCTATTTGGAGAGCTGCATAAAAAATATAACAACGAAAATAATCGTTTTGAACATCCCTGTATTTTTTAATATTAGTTTTATTTGATTAAAATGAAATTAAATAGCAAAACGAAGTTATAAACTGAAACTATTTAGGAGTGCTTTGTGAAAGGATTGATTTTATACACAACCTATTTGGTACCCCATTAGACTTTAAAGCATATAAATTCAGTTCATAACAATGCCATATTATAAAGGAAGGCGAAAATCAAGATTAGTCCAACTATTCACGACCAAATGATGGAAATCAAATTTAAAAAAATTGGCCTTGTATTGGAATTTAATATATTTACGTAAACTCGGTTTTTAAAAATTCAGTATAATACAATGAAAACAAAAAATCCTTCGCATCTATTTCTAGAGCTGCATAAAAAATATAACAACAAAAATATTCGTTTTGAACATCCCTGTATTTTTTATTATTAGTTTTATTTGATTAAAATGAAATTTAATAACAAAACGAAGTTATAGGCTAAAACTATTTAGGAGTGCTTTGTGAAAGGATTGATTTTATACACAAGCCACATGGTACCCCATTAGACTATAAAGAATACAAAATTCAGTTCATAACAATGCCATATAATAAAGAAAAGCGAAACACAAGATTACACCAACTATTCATGACCAAATGGTGGGCATCAAATTCTAAAACATTGGTCGTGTATTGGAATTTAATATATTTCCGTAAACTCGGTTTTTAAAAATTCAGTATAATACAATGAAAACAAAAAATCCTTCGCATCTATTTCTAGAGCTGCATAAAAAATATAACAACAAAAATATTCGTTTTGAACATCCCTGTATTTTTTATTATTAGTTTTATTTGATTAAAATGAAATTTAATAACAAAACGAAGTTATAGGCTAAAACTATTTAGGAGTGCTTTGTGAAAGGATTGATTTTATACACAAGCCACATGGTACCCCATTAGACTATAAAGAATACAAAATTCAGTTCATAACAATGCCATATAATAAAGAAAAGCGAAACACAAGATTACACCAACTATTCATGACCAAATGGTGGGCATCAAATTCTAAAACATTGGTCGTGTATTGGAATTTAATATATTTCCGTAAACTCGGTTTTTAAAAATTCAGTATAATACAATGAAAACAAAAAATCCTTCGCATCTATTTCGAGAGCTGCATAAAAAATATAACAACGAAAATAATCGTTTTGAACATCCCTGTATTTTTCAATATTAGTTTTATTTGAATGAAATGAAATTAAATAGCAAAACGAAGTTATAAACTGAAACTATTTAGGAGTGCTTTGTGAAAGGATTGATTTTATACACAACCTATTTGGTACCCCATTAGACTTTAAAGCATATAAATTCAGTTCATATTAATGCCATATAATGAAGAAAAGCGAAACACAAGATTACACCAACTATTCGTGACCAAATGGTGGGCACCAAATTCTAAAAAATTGGTCGTGTATTGGAATTTAAAATATTTACGTAAACTCTGTTATTAAAAATTCAGTATAATACAATGAAAACAAAAAATCCTTCGCATCTATTTCTAGAGCTACGTAAAAAATATAACAACGAAAATAATCGTTTTGAACATCCCTGTATTTTTTAATATTAGTTTTATTTGATTAAAATGAAATTAAATAGCAAAACGAAGTTATAAACTGAAACTATTTAGGAGTGCTTTGTGAAAGGATTGATTTTATACACAACCTATTTGGTACCCCATTAGACTTTAAAGCATATAAATTCAGTTCATAACATTGCCATATTATAAAGGAAGGCGAAAAACAAGATTAGTCCAACTATTCTCGACCAAATGAAGGAAATCAAATTTAAAAAAATTGGCCTTGTATTGGAATTTAATATATTTACGTAAACTCGGTTTGTAAAAATTCAGTATAATACAATGAAAACAAAAAATCCTTCGTATCTATTTCGAGAGCTGCATAAAAAATATAACAACGAAAATACACGTTTTGAACATCACTGTCTTTTATAATATTAGTTTTATTTGATTAAAATGAAATTTAATAACAAAACGAAGTTATAAACTGAAACTATTTAGGAGTGCTTTGTGAAAGGATTGATTTTATACACAACCTATTTGGTACCCCATTAGACTTTAAAGCATATAAATTCAGTTCATAACAATGCCATATTATAAAGGAAGGCGAAAAACAAGATTAGTCCTACTATTCACGACCAAATAATGGAAATCAAATTTTAAAAAATTGGCCTTGTATTGGAATTTAATATATTTACGTTAACTCGGTTTTTAAAAACTCAGTATAATACAATGACAATAAAAAATCTTTCGCATCTATTTCTAGAGCTGCATAAAAAATATAACAACGAAAATAATCGTTTTGAACATCCCTGTATTTTTCAATATTAGTTTTATTTGAATGAAATGAAATTAAATAGCAAAACGAAGTTATAAACTGAAACTATTTAGGAGTGCTTTGTGAAAGGATTGATTTTATACACAACCTATTTGGTACCCCATTAGACTTTAAAGCATATAAATTCAGTTCATAACAATGCCATATTATAAAGGAAGGCGAAAAACAAGATTAGTCCTACTATTCACGACCAAATAATGGAAATCAAATTTTAAAAAATTGGCCTTGTATTGGAATTTAATATATTTACGTTAACTCGGTTTTTAAAAACTCAGTATAATACAATGACAATAAAAAATCTTTCGCATCTATTTCTAGAGCTGCATAAAAAATATAACAACGAAAATAATCGTTTTGAACATCCCTGTATTTTTTAATATTAGTTTTATTTGAATGAAATAAAATTAAATAGCAAAACGAAGTTATAGGCTGAAACTATTTAGGAGTGCTTTGTGAAAGGATTGATTTTATACACAACCCATTTGGTACCCCATTAGACTGTAAGCATATAAATTCAGTTCATAACAATGCCATATTATAAAGGAAGGCGTCACACAAGATTACACCAACTCTTCATGACCAAATGGTGGGCATCAAATTCTAAAAAATTGGTCGTGTATTGGAATTTAATATATTTACGTAAACTCGGTTTTAAAAATTCAGTATAATACAATGAAAACAAAAAATCCTTCGTATCTATTTCGAGAGCTGCATAAAAAATATAACAACGAAAATACACGTTTTGAACATCACTGTCTTTTATAATATTAGTTTTATTTGATTAAAATGAAATTTAATAACAAAACAAAGTTATAGGCTGAAAATATTTAGGAGTGCTTTGTGAAAGGATTGATTTTATACACAAACCACTTGGTACCCCATTAGACTTTAAAGCATATAAATTCAGTTCATATTAATGCCATATAATGAAGAAAAGCCAAACACAAGATTACACCAACTATTCGTGACCAAATGGTGGGCACCAAATTCTAAAAAATTGGTCGTGTATTGGAATTTAATATATTTACGTAAACTCGGTTTTTAAAAATTCAGTATAATACAATGAAAACAAAAAATCTTTCGCATCTATTTGGAGAGCTGCATAAAAAATATAACAACGAAAATAATCGTTTTGAACATCCCTGTATTTTTTAATATTAGTTTTATTTGATTAAAATGAAATTAAATAGCAAAACGAAGTTATAAACTGAAACTATTTAGGAGTGCTTTGTGAAAGGATTGATTTTATACACAACCTATTTGGTACCCCATTAGACTTTAAAGCATATAAATTCAGTTCATAACAATGCCATATTATAAAGGAAGGCGAAAATCAAGATTAGTCCAACTATTCACGACCAAATGATGGAAATCAAATTTAAAAAAATTGGCCTTGTATTGGAATTTAATATATTTACGTAAACTCGGTTTTTAAAAATTCAGTATAATACAATGAAAACAAAAAATCCTTCGCATCTATTTCTAGAGCTGCATAAAAAATATAACAACAAAAATATTCGTTTTGAACATCCCTGTATTTTTTATTATTAGTTTTATTTGATTAAAATGAAATTTAATAACAAAACGAAGTTATAGGCTAAAACTATTTAGGAGTGCTTTGTGAAAGGATTGATTTTATACACAAGCCACATGGTACCCCATTAGACTATAAAGAATACAAAATTCAGTTCATAACAATGCCATATAATAAAGAAAAGCGAAACACAAGATTACACCAACTATTCATGACCAAATGGTGGGCATCAAATTCTAAAACATTGGTCGTGTATTGGAATTTAATATATTTCCGTAAACTCGGTTTTTAAAAATTCAGTATAATACAATGAAAACAAAAAATCCTTCGCATCTATTTCTAGAGCTACGTAAAAAATATAACAACGAAAATAATCGTTTTGAACATCCCTGTATTTTTTAATATTAGTTTTATTTGATTAAAATAAAATTAATTAACAAAACGAAGTTATAGGCTAAAAATATTTAGGAGTGCTTTGTGAAAGGATTGATTTTATACACAATTCATTTGGTACCCCATTGGACTTTAAAGCATATAAATTCAGTTCATAAAAATACCATATAATAAAGAAAAGCGAAACACAAGATTACGGCAACTATTCATGACCAAATGGTGGGCATCAAATTCTAAAAAATTGGTCGTGTATTGGAATTTAGTATATTTACGTAAATTCGGTTTTTAAAAATTCAGTATAATACAATGAAAATAAAAAATTCTTCGCATCTATTTTTAGAGCTGCATAAAAAATATAACAACAAAATATACGTTTTGAACATCACTGTCTTTTTTAACATTGGATTTATTTGAATGAAATGAAATTAAATAGCAAAACGAAGTTATAAGCTGAAACTATTTAGGAGTGCTTTGTAAAAGGATTGGTTTTATACACAAACCATTTGGTACCCCTTTGGACTTTAAAGCATATAAATTAAGTTCATAAAAATACCAAATAATAAAGAGAAACGAAACACAAGATTACTCCAACTATTCACGACCAAATGATGGAAATCAAATTTTAAAAAATTGGTCGTGTATTGGAATTTAGTATATAGTATGTACGTAAACTCGGTTTTTACAAATTTAGTATAATACAATGAAAACAAAAAATCCTCCGCATCTATTTCGAGAGCTGCATACAAAAATATAACAACGAAAATAATCGTTTTGAACATCCTTGTATTTTTTAATATTAGTTTTATTTGAATGAAATGAAATTAAATAGCAAAACGAAGTTATAAGCTGAAACTATTCAGGAGTGCTTTGTGAAAGGATTGATTTTATACACAATTCATTTGGTACCCAATTGGACTTTAAAGCATATAAATTCAGTTCATATTAATGCCATATAATGAAGAAAAGCGAAACACAAGATTACACCAACTATTCGTGACCAAATGATTGAAATCAAGTTTAAAAAAATTGGTCGTGTATTGGAATTTAATATATTTACGTAAACTCGGTTTTTAAAAATTCAGTATAATACAATGAAAACAAAAAATCTTTCGCATCTATTTCGAGAGCTGCATAAAAAATATAACAACGAAAATAATCGTTTTGAACATCCCTGTATTTTTCAATATTAGTTTTATTTGAATGAAATGAAATTAAATAGCAAAACGAAGTTATAAACTGAAACTATTTAGGAGTGCTTTGTGAAAGGATTGATTTTATACACAACCTATTTGGTACCCCATTAGACTTTAAAGCATATAAATTCAGTTCATATTAATGCCATATAATGAAGAAAAGCGAAACACAAGATTACACCAACTATTCGTGACCAAATGGTGGGCACCAAATTCTAAAAAATTGGTCGTGTATTGGAATTTAAAATATTTACGTAAACTCTGTTATTAAAAATTCAGTATAATACAATGAAAACAAAAAATCCTTCGCATCTATTTCTAGAGCTACGTAAAAAATATAACAACGAAAATAATCGTTTTGAACATCCCTGTATTTTTTAATATTAGTTTTATTTGATTAAAATGAAATTAAATAGCAAAACGAAGTTATAAACTGAAACTATTTAGGAGTGCTTTGTGAAAGGATTGATTTTATACACAACCTATTTGGTACCCCATTAGACTTTAAAGCATATAAATTCAGTTCATAACATTGCCATATTATAAAGGAAGGCGAAAAACAAGATTAGTCCAACTATTCTCGACCAAATGAAGGAAATCAAATTTAAAAAAATTGGCCTTGTATTGGAATTTAATATATTTACGTAAACTCGGTTTGTAAAAATTCAGTATAATACAATGAAAACAAAAAATCTTTCGCATCTATTTCGAGAGCTGCATAAAAAATATAACAACGAAAATAATCGTTTTGAATATCCCTGTATTTTTCAATATTAGTTTTATTTGAATGAAATGAAATTAAATAGCAAAACGAAGTTATAAACTGAAACTATTTAGGAGTGCTTTGTGAAAGGATTGATTTTATACACAACCTATTTGGTACCCCATTAGACTTTAAAGCATATAAATTCAGTTCATAACAATGCCATATTATAAAGGAAGGCGAAAAACAAGATTAGTCCTACTATTCACGACCAAATAATGGAAATCAAATTTTAAAAAATTGGCCTTGTATTGGAATTTAATATATTTACGTTAACTCGGTTTTTAAAAACTCAGTATAATACAATGACAATAAAAAATCTTTCGCATCTATTTCTAGAGCTGCATAAAAAATATAACAACGAAAATAATCGTTTTGAACATCCCTGTATTTTTTAATATTAGTTTTATTTGAATGAAATAAAATTAAATAGCAAAACGAAGTTATAGGCTGAAACTATTTAGGAGTGCTTTGTGAAAGGATTGATTTTATACACAACCCATTTGGTACCCCATTAGACTGTAAGCATATAAATTCAGTTCATAACAATGCCATATTATAAAGGAAGGCGTCACACAAGATTACACCAACTCTTCATGACCAAATGGTGGGCATCAAATTCTAAAAAATTGGTCGTGTATTGGAATTTAATATATTTACGTAAACTCGGTTTTAAAAATTCAGTATAATACAATGAAAACAAAAAATCCTTCGTATCTATTTCGAGAGCTGCATAAAAAATATAACAACGAAAATACACGTTTTGAACATCACTGTCTTTTATAATATTAGTTTTATTTGATTAAAATGAAATTTAATAACAAAACAAAGTTATAGGCTGAAAATATTTAGGAGTGCTTTGTGAAAGGATTGATTTTATACACAAACCACTTGGTACCCCATTAGACTTTAAAGCATATAAATTCAGTTCATATTAATGCCATATAATGAAGAAAAGCCAAACACAAGATTACACCAACTATTCGTGACCAAATGGTGGGCACCAAATTCTAAAAAATTGGTCGTGTATTGGAATTTAATATATTTACGTAAACTCGGTTTTTAAAAATTCAGTATAATACAATGAAAACAAAAAATCTTTCGCATCTATTTGGAGAGCTGCATAAAAAATATAACAACGAAAATAATCGTTTTGAACATCCCTGTATTTTTTAATATTAGTTTTATTTGATTAAAATGAAATTAAATAGCAAAACGAAGTTATAAACTGAAACTATTTAGGAGTGCTTTGTGAAAGGATTGATTTTATACACAACCTATTTGGTACCCCATTAGACTTTAAAGCATATAAATTCAGTTCATAACAATGCCATATTATAAAGGAAGGCGAAAATCAAGATTAGTCCAACTATTCACGACCAAATGATGGAAATCAAATTTAAAAAAATTGGCCTTGTATTGGAATTTAATATATTTACGTAAACTCGGTTTTTAAAAATTCAGTATAATACAATGAAAACAAAAAATCCTTCGCATCTATTTCTAGAGCTGCATAAAAAATATAACAACAAAAATATTCGTTTTGAACATCCCTGTATTTTTTATTATTAGTTTTATTTGATTAAAATGAAATTTAATAACAAAACGAAGTTATAGGCTAAAACTATTTAGGAGTGCTTTGTGAAAGGATTGATTTTATACACAAGCCACATGGTACCCCATTAGACTATAAAGAATACAAAATTCAGTTCATAACAATGCCATATAATAAAGAAAAGCGAAACACAAGATTACACCAACTATTCATGACCAAATGGTGGGCATCAAATTCTAAAACATTGGTCGTGTATTGGAATTTAATATATTTCCGTAAACTCGGTTTTTAAAAATTCAGTATAATATAATGAAAACAAAAAATCCTTCGCATCTATTTCTAGAGCTACGTAAAAAATATAACAACGAAAATAATCGTTTTGAACATCCCTGTATTTTTTAATATTAGTTTTATTTGATTAAAATAAAATTAATTAACAAAACGAAGTTATAGGCTAAAAATATTTAGGAGTGCTTTGTGAAAGGATTGATTTTATACACAAACCACTTGGTACCCCATTAGACTTTAAAGCATATAAATTCAGTTCATATTAATGCCATATAATGAAGAAAAGCGAAACACAAGATTACACCAACTATTCGTGACCAAATGATGGAAATCAAGTTTAAAAAAATTGGTCGTGTATTGGAATTTAATATATTTACGTAAACTCGGTTTTTAAAAATTCAGTATAATACAATGAAAACAAAAAATCCTCCGCATCTATTTTTAGAGCTGCATAAAAAATATAACAACGAAAATAATCGTTTTGAACATCCCTGTATTTTTCAATATTAGTTTTATTTGAATGAAATGAAATTAAATAACAAAACGAAGTTATAAACTGAAACTATTTAGGAGTGCTTTGTGAAAGGATTGATTTTATACACAACCTATTTGGTACCCCATTAGACTTTAAAGCATATAAATTCAGTTCATATTAATGCCATATAATGAAGAAAAGCGAAACACAAGATTACACCAACTATTCGTGACCAAATGGTGGGCACCAAATTCTAAAAAATTGGTCGTGTATTGGAATTTAATATATTTACGTAAACTCTGTTATTAAAAATTCAGTATAATACAATGAAAACAAAAAATCCTTCGCATCTATTTCTAGAGCTACGTAAAAAATATAACAACGAAAATAATCGTTTTGAACATCCCTGTATTTTTTAATATTAGTTTTATTTGATTAAAATGAAATTAAATAGCAAAACGAAGTTATAAACTGAAACTATTTAGGAGTGCTTTGTGAAAGGATTGATTTTATACACAACCTATTTGGTACCCCATTAGACTTTAAAGCATATAAATTCAGTTCATAACAATGCCATATTATAAAGGAAGGCGAAAAACAAGATTAGTCCAACTATTCTCGACCAAATGATGGAAATCAAATTTAAAAAAATTGGCCTTGTATTGGAATTTAATATATTTACGTAAACTCGGTTTTTAAAAATTCAGTATAATACAATGAAAACAAAAAATCTTTCGCATCTATTTCGAGAGCTGCATAAAAAATATAACAACGAAAATAATCGTTTTGAATATCCCTGTATTTTTCAATATTAGTTTTATTTGAATGAAATGAAATTAAATAGCAAAACGAAGTTATAGACTGAAACTATTTAGGAGTGCTTTGTGAAAGGATTGATTTTATACACAACCTATTTGGTACCCCATTAGACTTTAAAGCATATAAATTCAGTTCATAACAATGCCATATTATAAAGGAAGGCGTCACACAAGATTACACCAACTCTTCATGACCAAATGGTGGGCATCAAATTCTAAAAAATTGGTCGTGTATTG
Source organism: Anthrax anthrax (assembly GCA_963971155.1). Classification (NCBI taxonomy): domain Eukaryota; kingdom Metazoa; phylum Arthropoda; class Insecta; order Diptera; family Bombyliidae; genus Anthrax; species Anthrax anthrax. Next base: position 2,429,169 of record OZ020122.1, read on the forward strand.
GAATTTAATATATTTACGTAAACTCGGTTTTAAAAATTCAGTATAATACAATGAAAACAAAAAATCCTTCGTATCTATTTCGAGAGCTGCATAAAAAATATAACAACGAAAATACACGTTTTGAACATCACTGTCTTTTATAATATTAGTTTTATTTGATTAAAATGAAATTTAATAACAAAACAAAGTTATAGGCTGAAAATATTTAGGAGTGCTTTGTGAAAGGATTGATTTTATACACAAACCACTTGGTACCCCATTAGACTTTAAAGCATATAAATTCAGTTCATATTAATGCCATATAATGAAGAAAAGCGAAACACAAGATTACACCAACTATTCGTGACCAAATGGTGGGCACCAAATTCTAAAAAATTGGTCGTGTATTGGAATTTAATATATTTACGTAAACTCGGTTTTTAAAAATTCAGTATAATACAATGAAAACAAAAAATCTTTCGCATCTATTTGGAGAGCTGCATAAAAAATATAACAACGAAAATAATCGTTTTGAACATCCCTGTATTTTTTAATATTAGTTTTATTTGATTAAAATGAAATTAAATAGCAAAACGAAGTTATAAACTGAAACTATTTAGGAGTGCTTTGTGAAAGGATTGATTTTATACACAACCTATTTGGTACCCCATTAGACTTTAAAGCATATAAATTCAGTTCATAACAATGCCATATTATAAAGGAAGGCGAAAATCAAGATTAGTCCAACTATTCACGACCAAATGATGGAAATCAAATTTAAAAAAATTGGCCTTGTATTGGAATTTAATATATTTACGTAAACTCGGTTTTTAAAAATTCAGTATAATACAATGAAAACAAAAAATCCTTCGCATCTATTTCTAGAGCTGCATAAAAAATATAACAACAAAAATATTCGTTTTGAACATCCCTGTATTTTTTATTATTAGTTTTATTTGATTAAAATGAAATTTAATAACAAAACGAAGTTATAGGCTAAAACTATTTAGGAGTGCTTTGTGAAAGGATTGATTTTATACACAAGCCACATGGTACCCCATTAGACTATAAAGAATACAAAATTCAGTTCATAACAATGCCATATAATAAAGAAAAGCGAAACACAAGATTACACCAACTATTCATGACCAAATGGTGGGCATCAAATTCTAAAACATTGGTCGTGTATTGGAATTTAATATATTTCCGTAAACTCGGTTTTTAAAAATTCAGTATAATACAATGAAAACAAAAAATCCTTCGCATCTATTTCTAGAGCTACGTAAAAAATATAACAACGAAAATAATCGTTTTGAACATCCCTGTATTTTTTAATATTAGTTTTATTTGATTAAAATAAAATTAATTAACAAAACGAAGTTATAGGCTAAAAATATTTAGGAGTGCTTTGTGAAAGGATTGATTTTATACACAAACCACTTGGTACCCCATTAGACTTTAAAGCATATAAATTCAGTTCATATTAATGCCATATAATGAAGAAAAGCGAAACACAAGATTACACCAACTATTCGTGACCAAATGATGGAAATCAAGTTTAAAAAAATTGGTCGTGTATTGGAATTTAATATATTTACGTAAACTCGGTTTTTAAAAATTCAGTATAATACAATGAAAACAAAAAATCTTTCGCATCTATTTCGAGAGCTGCATAAAAAATATAACAACGAAAATAATCGTTTTGAACATCCCTGTATTTTTCAATATTAGTTTTATTTGAATGAAATGAAATTAAATAGCAAAACGAAGTTATAAACTGAAACTATTTAGGAGTGCTTTGTGAAAGGATTGATTTTATACACAACCTATTTGGTACCCCATTAGACTTTAAAGCATATAAATTCAGTTCATATTAATGCCATATAATGAAGAAAAGCGAAACACAAGATTACACCAACTATTCGTGACCAAATGGTGGGCACCAAATTCTAAAAAATTGGTCGTGTATTGGAATTTAATATATTTACGTAAACTCTGTTATTAAAAATTCAGTATAATACAATGAAAACAAAAAATCCTTCGCATCTATTTCTAGAGCTACGTAAAAAATATAACAACGAAAATAATCGTTTTGAACATCCCTGTATTTTTTAATATTAGTTTTATTTGATTAAAATGAAATTAAATAGCAAAACGAAGTTATAAACTGAAACTATTTAGGAGTGCTTTGTGAAAGGATTGATTTTATACACAACCTATTTGGTACCCCATTAGACTTTAAAGCATATAAATTCAGTTCATAACAATGCCATATTATAAAGGAAGGCGAAAAACAAGATTAGTCCAACTATTCACGACCAAATGATGGAAATCAAATTTTAAAAAATTGGCCTTGTATTGGAATTTAATATATTTACGTAAACTCGGTTTTTAAAAATTCAGTATAATACAATGACAATAAAAAATCTTTCGCATCTATTTCTAGAGCTGCATAAAAAATATAACAACGAAAATAATCGTTTTGAACATCCCTGTATTTATTAATATTAGTTTTATTTGAATGAAATGAAATTAAATAGCAAAACGAAGTTATAAACTGAAACTATTTAGGAGTGCTTTGTGAAAGGATTGATTTTATACACAAACCACTTGGTACCCCATTAGACTTTAAAGCATATAAATTCAGTTCATAACAATGCCATATTATAAAGGAAGGCGAAAAACAAGATTAGTCCAACTATTCACGACCAAATGATGGAAATCAAATTTTAAAAAATTGGCCTTGTATTGGAATTTAATATATTTACGTAAACTCGGTTTTTAAAAATTCAGTATAATACAATGACAACAAAAAATCTTTCGCATCTATTTCGAGAGCTGCATAAAAAATATAACAACGAAAATAATCGTTTTGAATATCCCTGTATTTTTCAATATTAGTTTTATTTGAATGAAATGAAATTAAATAGCAAAACGAAGTTATAAACTGAAACTATTTAGGAGTGCTTTGTGAAAGGATTGATTTTATACACAAACCACTTGGCACCCCATTAGACTTTAAAGCATATAAATTCAGTTCATAACAATGCCATATTATAAAGGAAGGCGAAAAACAAGATTAGTCCAACTATTCACGACCAAATGATGGAAATCAAATTTTAAAAAATTGGCCTTGTATTGGAATTTAATATATTTACGTAAACTCGGTTTTTAAAAATTCAGTATAATACAATGACAATAAAAAATCTTTCGCATCTATTTCTAGAGCTGCATAAAAAATATAACAACGAAAATAATCGTTTTGAACATCCCTGTATTTTTTAATATTAGTTTTATTTGAATGAAATAAAATTAAATAGCAAAACGAAGTTATAGGCTGAAACTATTTAGGAGTGCTTTGTGAAAGGATTGATTTTATACACAACCCATTTGGTACCCCATTAGACTGTAAGCATATAAATTCAGTTCATAACAATGCCATATTGTAAAGGAAGACGTCACACAAGATTACACCAACTCTTCATGACCAAATGGTGGGCATCAAATTCTAAAAAATTGGTCGTGTATTGGAATTTAATATATTTACGTAAACTCGGTTTTAAAAATTCAGTATAATACAATGAAAACAAAAAATCCTTCGTATCTATTTCGAGAGCTGCATAAAAAATATAACAACGAAAATACACGTTTTGAACATCACTGTCTTTTATAATATTAGTTTTATTTGATTAAAATGAAATTTAATAACAAAACGAAGTTATAGGCTGAAAATATTTAGGAGTGCTTTGTGAAAGGATTGGTTTTATACACAAACCACTTTGTACCCCATTAGACTTTAAAGCATATAAATTCAGTTCATAACAATGCCATATAATAAAGAAAAGCGAAACACAAGACTACACCAACTATTCGTGACCAAATGGTGGGCATCAAATTCTAAAAAATTGGTCGTGTATTGGAATTTAATATATTTACGTAAACTCGGTTTTAGAAATTCAGTATAATACAATGAAAACATAAAATCCTTCGCATCTATTTCGAGAGCTGCATAAAAAATATAACAACGAAAATAATCGTTTTGAACATCCCTGTATTTTTTAATATTAGTTTTATTTGAATGAAATGAAATTAAATAGCAAAACGAAGTTATAGGCTGAAACTATTTAGGAGTGCTTTGTGAAAGGATTGATTTTATACACAAACCACTTTGTACCCCATTAGACTTTAAAGCATATAAATTCAGTTCATAACAATGACATATAATAAAGAAAAGTGAAACACAAGATTACACCAACTCTTCATGACCAAATGGTGGGCATCAAATTCTAAGAAATTGGTCGTGTATTGGAATTTAATATATTTACGTAAACTCGGTTTTAAAAATTCAGTATAATACAATGAAAACAAAAAATCCTTCGCATCTATTTCGAGAGCTGCATAAAAAATATAACAACGAAAATAATCGTTTTGAACATCCCTGTATTTTTCAATATTAGTTTTATTTGAATGAAATGAAATTAAATAGCAAAACGAAGTTATAGGCTGAAACTATTTAGGAGTGCTTTGTGAAAGGATTGATTTTATACACAACCCATTTGGTACCCCATTAGACTTTAATCATATAAATTCAGTTCATAACAATGCCATATTATAAAGGAAGGCGAGAAACAAGATTAGTCCAACTATTCACGACCAAATGATGGAAATCAAATTTAAAAAAATTGGCATTGTATTGGAATTTACAATATTCACGTAAACTCTGTTATTAAAAATTCAGTATAATACAATGAAAACAAAAAATCCTCCGCATCTATTTTTAGAGCTACATAAAAAATATAACAAACGAAAATAATCGTTTTGAACATCCCTGTATTTTTTAATATTAGTTTTATTTGCATGAAATAAAATTAAATAGCAAAACGAAGTTATAGGCTGAAACTATTTAGGAGTGCTTTGTGAAAGAATTGATTTTATACACAACCTATTTGGTACCCCATTAGACTTTAAAGCATATAAATTCAGTTCATAACAATGCCATATCATAAAGGAAGGCGAAAAACAAGACTACACCAACTATTCGTGACCAAATGGTGGGCATCAAATTCTAAAAAATTGGTCGTGTATTGGAATTTAATATATTTACGTAAACTCGGTTTTAGAAATTCAGTATAATACAATGAAAACATAAAATCCTTCGCATCTATTTCGAGAGCTGCATAAAAAATATAACAACGAAAATAATCGTTTTGAACATCCCTGTATTTTTTAATATTAGTTTTATTTGAATGAAATGAAATTAAATAGCAAAACGAAGTTATAGGCTGAAACTATTTAGGAGTGCTTTGTGAAAGGATTGATTTTATACACAACCCATTTGGTACCCCATTAGACTTTAAAGCATATAAATTCAGTTCATAAAAATACCCTATAATAAAGAGAAACGAAACACAAGATTACGGCAACTATTCATGACCAAATGGTGCGCATCAAATTCTAAAAAATTGGTCGTGTATTGGAATTTAGTATATTTACGTAAACTCGGTTTTTAAAAATTCAGTATAATACAATGAAAACAAAAAATCCTCCGCATCTATTTTTAGAGCTGCATGAAAAATATAAAAACAAAATATACGTTTTGAATATCCCTGTCGTTTTTAACATTAGATTTATTTGAATGAAATGAAATTAAATAGCAAAACGAAGTTATAGGCTGAAACTATTTAGGAGTGCTTTGTGAAAGAATTGATTTTATACACAACCTATTTGGTACCCCATTAGACTTTAAAGCATATAAATTCAGTTCATAACAATGCCATATCATAAAGGAAGGCGAAAAACAAGACTACACCAACTATTCGTGACCAAATGGTGGGCATCAAATTCTAAAAAATTGGTCGTATATTGGAATTTAATATATTTACGTAAACTCGGTTTTAGAAATTCAGTATAATACAATGAAAACATAAAATCCTTCGCATCTATTTCGAGAGCTGCATAAAAAATATAACAACGAAAATAATCGTTTTGAACATCCCTGTATTTTTTAATATTAGTTTTATTTGAATGAAATGAAATTAAATAGCAAAACGAAGTTATAGGCTGAAACTATTTAGGAGTGCTTTGTGAAAGGATTGATTTTATACACAACCCATTTGGTACCCCATTAGACTTTAAAGCATATAAATTCAGTTCATAACAATGACATATAATAAAGAAAAGTGAAACACAAGACTACACCAACTATTCGTGACCAAATGGTGGGCATCAAATTCTAAAAAATTGGTCGTGTATTGGAATTTAATATATTTACGTAAACTCGGTTTTAGAAATTCAGTATAATACAAGAAAACATAAAATCCTTCGCATCTATTTCGAGAGCTGCATAAAAAATATAACAACGAAAATAATCGTTTTGAACATCCCTGTATTTTTTAATATTAGTTTTATTTGAATGAAATGAAATTAAATAGCAAAACGAAGTTATAGGCTGAAACTATTTAGGAGTGCTTTGTGAAAGGATTGATTTTATACACAACCCATTTGGTACCCCATTAGACTTTAAAGCATATAAATTCAGTTCATAACAATGACATATAATAAAGAAAAGTGAAACACAAGATTACACCAACTCTTCATGACCAAATGGTGGGCATCAAATTCTAAAAAATTGGTCGTGTATTGGAATTTAATATATTTACGTAAACTCGGTTTTTAAAAATTCAGTATAATACAATGAAAACAAAAAATCTTTCGCATCTATTTCGAGAGCTGCATAAAAAATATAACAACGAAAATAATCGTTTTGAATATCCCTGTATTTTTCAATATTAGTTTTATTTGAATGAAATGAAATTAAATAGCAAAACGAAGTTATAAGCTGAATCTTTTTAGGAGTGCTTTGTGAAAGGATTGATTTTATACACAAACCAATTGGTACCCCATTAGACTTTAAAGCATATAAATTCAGTTCATAACAATGCCATATTATAAAGGAAGGCGTCACACAAGATTACACCAACTCTTCATGACCAAATGGTGGGCATCAAATTCTAAAAAATTGGTCGTGTATTGGAATTTAATATATTTACGTAAACTCGGTTTTAAAAATTCAGTATAATACAATGAAAACAAAAAATCCTTCGTATCTATTTCGAGAGCTGCATAAAAAATATAACAACGAAAATACACGTTTTGAACATCACTGTCTTTTATAATATTAGTTTTATTTGATTAAAATGAAATTTAATAACAAAACAAAGTTATAGGCTGAAAATATTTAGGAGTGCTTTGTGAAAGGATTGATTTTATACACAAACCACTTGGTACCCCATTAGACTTTAAAGCATATAAATTCAGTTCATATTAATGCCATATAATGAAGAAAAGCGAAACACAAGATTACACCAACTATTCGTGACCAAATGGTGGGCACCAAATTCTAAAAAATTGGTCGTGTATTGGAATTTAATATATTTACGTAAACTCGGTTTTTAAAAATTCAGTATAATACAATGAAAACAAAAAATCTTTCGCATCTATTTGGAGAGCTGCATAAAAAATATAACAACGAAAATAATCGTTTTGAACATCCCTGTATTTTTTAATATTAGTTTTATTTGATTAAAATGAAATTAAATAGCAAAACGAAGTTATAAACTGAAACTATTTAGGAGTGCTTTGTGAAAGGATTGATTTTATACACAACCTATTTGGTACCCCATTAGACTTTAAAGCATATAAATTCAGTTCATAACAATGCCATATTATAAAGGAAGGCGAAAATCAAGATTAGTCCAACTATTCACGACCAAATGATGGAAATCAAATTTTAAAAAATTGGCCTTGTATTGGAATTTAATATATTTACGTAAACTCGGTTTTTAAAAATTCAGTATAATACAATGAAAACAAAAAATCCTTCGCATCTATTTCTAGAGCTGCATAAAAAATATAACAACAAATATATTCGTTTTGAACATCCCTGTATTTTTTATTATTAGTTTTATTTGATTAAAATGAAATTTAATAACAAAACGAAGTTATAGGCTAAAACTATTTAGGAGTGCTTTGTGAAAGGATTGATTTTATACACAAACCACATGGTACCCCATTAGACTATAAAGAATACAAAATTCAGTTCATAACAATGCCATATAATAAAGAAAAGCGAAACACAAGATTACACCAACTATTCATGACCAAATGGTGGGCATCAAATTCTAAAACATTGGTCGTGTATTGGAATTTAATATATTTCCGTAAACTCGGTTTTTAAAAATTCAGTATAATACAATGAAAACAAAAAATCCTTCGCATCTATTTCTAGAGCTACGTAAAAAATATAACAACGAAAATAATCGTTTTGAACATCCCTGTATTTTTTAATATTAGTTTTATTTGATTAAAATAAAATTAATTAACAAAACGAAGTTATAGGCTAAAAATATTTAGGAGTGCTTTGTGAAAGGATTGATTTTATACACAAACCACTTGGTACCCCATTAGACTTTAAAGCATATAAATTCAGTTCATATTAATGCCATATAATGAAGAAAAGCGAAACACAAGATTACACCAACTATTCGTGACCAAATGATGGAAATCAAGTTTAAAAAAATTGGTCGTGTATTGGAATTTAATATATTTACGTAAACTCGGTTTTTAAAAATTCAGTATAATACAATGAAAACAAAAAATCTTTCGCATCTATTTCGAGAGCTGCATAAAAAATATAACAACGAAAATAATCGTTTTGAACATCCCTGTATTTTTCAATATTAGTTTTATTTGAATGAAATGAAATTAAATAGCAAAACGAAGTTATAAACTGAAACTATTTAGGAGTGCTTTGTGAAAGGATTGATTTTATACACAACCTATTTGGTACCCCATTAGACTTTAAAGCATATAAATTCAGTTCATATTAATGCCATATAATGAAGAAAAGCGAAACACAAGATTACACCAACTATTCGTGACCAAATGGTGGGCACCAAATTCTAAAAAATTGGTCGTGTATTGGAATTTAATATATTTACGTAAACTCTGTTATTAAAAATTCAGTATAATACAATGACAATAAAAAATCTTTCGCATCTATTTCTAGAGCTGCATAAAAAATATAACAACGAAAATAATCGTTTTGAACATCCCTGTATTTTTTAATATTAGTTTTATTTGAATGAAATGAAATTAAATAGCAAAACGAAGTTATAAACTGAAACTATTTAGGAGTGCTTTGTGAAAGGATTGATTTTATACACAAACCACTTGGTACCCCATTAGACTTTAAAGCATATAAATTCAGTTCATAACAATGCCATATTATAAAGGAAGGCGAAAAACAAGATTAGTCCAACTATTCACGACCAAATGATGGAAATCAAATTTTAAAAAATTGGCCTTGTATTGGAATTTAATATATTTACGTAAACTCGGTTTTTAAAAATTCAGTATAATACAATGACAACAAAAAATCTTTCGCATCTATTTCGAGAGCTGCATAAAAAATATAACAACGAAAATAATCGTTTTGAATATCCCTGTATTTTTCAATATTAGTTTTATTTGAATGAAATGAAATTAAATTGCAAAACGAAGTTATAAACTGAAACTATTTAGGAGTGCTTTGTGAAAGGATTGATTTTATACACAAACCACTTGGTACCCCATTAGACTTTAAAGCATATAAATTCAGTTCATAACAATGCCATATTATAAAGGAAGGCGAAAAACAAGATTAGTCCAACTATTCACGACCAAATGATGGAAATCAAATTTTAAAAAATTGGCCTTGTATTGGAATTTAATATATTTACGTAAACTCGGTTTTTAAAAATTCAGTATAATACAATGACAATAAAAAATCTTTCGCATCTATTTCTAGAGCTGCATAAAAAATATAACAACGAAAATAATCGTTTTGAACATCCCTGTATTTTTTAATATTAGTTTTATTTGAATGAAATAAAATTAAATAGCAAAACGAAGTTATAGGCTGAAACTATTTAGGAGTGCTTTGTGAAAGGATTGATTTTATACACAACCCATTTGGTACCCCATTAGACTGTAAGCATATAAATTCAGTTCATAACAATGCCATATTATAAAGGAAGACGTCACACAAGATTACACCAACTCTTCATGACCAAATGGTGGGCATCAAATTCTAAAAAATTGGTCGTGTATTGGAATTTAATATATTTACGTAAACTCGGTTTTAAAAATTCAGTATAATACAATGAAAACAAAAAATCCTTCGTATCTATTTCGAGAGCTGCATAAAAAATATAACAACGAAAATACACGTTTTGAACATCACTGTCTTTTATAATATTAGTTTTATTTGATTAAAATGAAATTTAATAACAAAACGAAGTTATAGGCTGAAAATATTTAGGAGTGCTTTGTGAAAGGATTGGTTTTATACACAAACCACTTTGTACCCCATTAGACTTTAAAGCATATAAATTCAGTTCATAACAATGCCATATAATAAAGAAAAGCGAAACACAAGACTACACCAACTATTCGTGACCAAATGGTGGGCATCAAATTCTAAAAAATTGGTCGTGTATTGGAATTTAATATATTTACGTAAACTCGGTTTTAGAAATTCAGTATAATACAATGAAAACATAAAATCCTTCGCATCTATTTCGAGAGCTGCATAAAAAATATAACAACGAAAATAATCGTTTTGAACATCCCTGTATTTTTTAATATTAGTTTTATTTGAATGAAATGAAATTAAATAGCAAAACGAAGTTATAGGTTGAAACTATTTAGGAGTGCTTTGTGAAAGGATTGATTTTATACACAAACCACTTTGTACCCCATTAGACTTTAAAGCATATAAATTCAGTTCATAACAATGACATATAATAAAGAAAAGTGAAACACAAGATTACACCAACTCTTCATGACCAAATGGTGGGCATCAAATTCTAAGAAATTGGTCGTGTATTGGAATTTAATATATTTACGTAAACTCGGTTTTAAAAATTCAGTATAATACAATGAAAACAAAAAATCCTTCGCATCTATTTCGAGAGCTGCATAAAAAATATAACAACGAAAATAATCGTTTTGAACATCCCTGTATTTTTCAATATTAGTTTTATTTGAATGAAATGAAATTAAATAGCAAAACGAAGTTATAGGCTGAAACTATTTAGGAGTGCTTTGTGAAAGGATTGATTTTATACACAACCCATTTGGTACCCCATTAGACTTTAATCATATAAATTCAGTTCATAACAATGCCATATTATAAAGGAAGGCGAAAAACAAGATTAGTCCAACTATTCACGACCAAATGATGGAAATCAAATTTAAAAAAATTGGCATTGTATTGGAATTTACAATATTCACGTAAACTCTGTTATTAAAAATTCAGTATAATACAATGAAAACATAAAATCCTTCGCATCTATTTCGAGAGCTGCATAAAAAATATAACAACGAAAATAATCGTTTTGAACATCCCTGTATTTTTTAATATTAGTTTTATTTGAATGAAATGAAATTAAATAGCAAAACGAAGTTACAGGCTGAAACTATTTAGGAGTGCTTTGTGAAAGGATTGATTTTATACACAACCCATTTGGTACCCCATTAGACTTTAAAGCATATAAATTCAGTTCATAACAATGACATATAATAAAGAAAAGTGAAACACAAGACTACACCAACTATTCGTGACCAAATGGTGGGCATCAAATTCTAAAAAATTGGTCGTGTATTGGAATTTAATATATTTACGTAAACTCGGTTTTAGAAATTCAGTATAATACAATGAAAACATAAAATCCTTCGCATCTATTTCGAGAGCTGCATAAAAAATATAACAACGAAAATAATCGTTTTGAACATCCCTGTATTTTTTAATATCAGTTTTATTTGAATGAAATGAAATTAAATAGCAAAACGAAGTTATAGGCTGAAACTATTTAGGAGTGCTTTGTGAAAGGATTGATTTTATACACAACCCATTTGGTACCCCATTAGACTTTAAAGCATATAAATTCAGTTCATAAAAATACCCTATAATAAAGAGAAACGAAACACAAGATTACGGCAACTATTCATGACCAAATGGTGCGCATCAAATTCTAAAAAATTGGTCGTGTATTGGAATTTAGTATATTTACGTAAACTCGGTTTTTAAAAATTCAGTATAATACAATGAAAACAAAAAATCCTCCGCATCTATTTTTAGAGCTGCATGAAAAATATAAAAACAAAATATACGTTTTGAACATCCCTGTCGTTTTTAACATTAGATTTATTTGAATGAAATGAAATTAAATAGCAAAACGAAGTTATAGGCTGAAACTATTTAGGAGTGCTTTGTGAAAGAATTGATTTTATACACAACCTATTTGGTACCCCATTAGACTTTAAAGCATATAAATTCAGTTCATAACAATGCCATATCATAAAGGAAGGCGAAAAACAAGACTACACCAACTATTCGTGACCAAATGGTGGGCATCAAATTCTAAAAAATTGGTCGTGTATTGGAATTTAATATATTTACGTAAACTCGGTTTTAGAAATTCAGTATAATACAATGAAAACATAAAATCCTTCGCATCTATTTCGAGAGCTGCATAAAAAATATAACAACGAAAATAATCGTTTTGAACATCCCTGTATTTTTTAATATTAGTTTTATTTGAATGAAATGAAATTAAATAGCAAAACGAAGTTACAGGCTGAAACTATTTAGGAGTGCTTTGTGAAAGGATTGATTTTATACACAACCCATTTGGTACCCCATTAGACTTTAAAGCATATAAATTCAGTTCATAACAATGACATATAATAAAGAAAAGTGAAACACAAGACTACACCAACTATTCGTGACCAAATGGTGGGCATCAAATTCTAAAAAATTGGTCGTGTATTGGAATTTAATATATTTACGTAAACTCGGTTTTAGAAATTCAGTATAATACAATGAAAACATAAAATCCTTCGCATCTATTTCGAGAGCTGCATAAAAAATATAACAACGAAAATAATCGTTTTGAACATCCCTGTATTTTTTAATATTAGTTTTATTTGAATGAAATGAAATTAAATAGCAAAACGAAGTTATAGGCTGAAACTATTTAGGAGTGCTTTGTGAAAGGATTGATTTTATACACAACCCATTTGGTACCCCATTAGACTTTAATCATATAAATTCAGTTCATAACAATGACATATAATAAAGAAAAGTGAAACACAAGATTACACCAACTCTTCATGACCAAATGGTGGGCATCAAATTCTAAAAAATTGGTCGTGTATTGGAATTTAATATATTTACGTAAACTCGGTTTTTAAAAATTCAGTATAATACAATGAAAACAAAAAATCCTCCGCATCTATTTCGAGAGCTGCATAAAAAATATAACAACGAAAATAATCGTTTTGAATATCCCTGTATTTTTCAATATTAGTTTTATTTGAATGAAATGAAATTAAATAGCAAAACGAAGTTATAAACTGAAACTATTTAGGAGTGCTTTGTGAAAGGATTGATTTTATACACAACCTATTTGGTACCCCATTAGACTTTAAAGCATATAAATTCAGTTCATAACAATGCCATATTATAAAGGAAGGCGTCACACAAGATTACACCAACTCTTCATGACCAAATGGTGGGCATCAAATTCTAAAAAATTGGTCGTGTATTGGAATTTAATATATTTACGTAAACTCGGTTTTAAAAATTCAGTATAATACAATGAAAACAAAAAATCCTTCGTATCTATTTCGAGAGCTGCATAAAAAATATAACAACGAAAATACACGTTTTGAACATCACTGTCTTTTATAATATTAGTTTTATTTGATTAAAATGAAATTTAATAACAAAACGAAGTTATAAACTGAAACTATTTAGGAGTGCTTTGTGAAAGGATTGATTTTATACACAACCTATTTGGTACCCCATTAGACTTTAAAGCATATAAATTCAGTTCATAACAATGCCATATTATAAAGGAAGGCGAAAATCAAGATTAGTCCAACTATTCACGACCAAATGATGGAAATCAAATTTAAAAAAATTGGCCTTGTATTGGAATTTAATATATTTACGTAAACTCGGTTTTTAAAAATTCAGTATAATACAATGAAAACAAAAAATCCTTCGCATCTATTTCTAGAGCTGCATAAAAAATATAACAACAAAAATATTCGTTTTGAACATCCCTGTATTTTTTATTATTAGTTTTATTTGATTAAAATGAAATTTAATAACAAAACGAAGTTATAGGCTAAAACTATTTAGGAGTGCTTTGTGAAAGGATTGATTTTATACACAACCCATTTGGTACCCCATTAGACTTTAAAGCATATAAATTCAGTTCATATTAATGCCATATAATGAAGAAAAGCGAAACACAAGATTACACCAACTATTCGTGACCAAATGGTGGGCACCAAATTCTAAAAAATTGGTCGTGTATTGGAATTTAATATATTTACGTAAACTCGGTTTTTAAAAATTCAGTATAATACAATGAAAACAAAAAATCTTTCGCATCTATTTGGAGAGCTGCATAAAAAATATAACAACGAAAATAATCGTTTTGAACATCCCTGTATTTTTTAATATTAGTTTTATTTGATTAAAATGAAATTAAATAGCAAAACGAAGTTATAAACTGAAACTATTTAGGAGTGCTTTGTGAAAGGATTGATTTTATACACAACCTATTTGGTACCCCATTAGACTTTAAAGCATATAAATTCAGTTCATAACAATGCCATATTATAAAGGAAGGCGAAAATCAAGATTAGTCCAACTATTCACGACCAAATGATGGAAATCAAATTTAAAAAAATTGGCCTTGTATTGGAATTTAATATATTTACGTAAACTCGGTTTTTAAAAATTCAGTATAATACAATGAAAACAAAAAATCCTTCGCATCTATTTCTAGAGCTGCATAAAAAATATAACAACAAAAATATTCGTTTTGAACATCCCTGTATTTTTTATTATTAGTTTTATTTGATTAAAATGAAATTTAATAACAAAACGAAGTTATAGGCTAAAACTATTTAGGAGTGCTTTGTGAAAGGATTGATTTTATACACAACCCATTTGGTACCCCATTAGACTTTAAAGCATATAAATTCAGTTCATAACAATGACATATAATAAAGAAAAGTGAAACACAAGACTACACCAACTATTCGTGACCAAATGGTGGGCATCAAATTCTAAAAAATTGGTCGTGTATTGGAATTTAATATATTTACGTAAACTCGGTTTTAAAAATTCAGTATAATACAATGAAAACAAAAAATCCTCCGCATCTATTTTTAGAGCTGCATGAAAAATATAAAAACAAAATATACGTTTTGAACATCCCTGTCGTTTTTAACATTAGATTTATTTGAATGAAATGAAATTAAATAGCAAAACGAAGTTATAGGCTGAAACTATTTAGGAGTGCTTTGTGAAAGAATTGATTTTATACACAACCTATTTGGTACCCCATTAGACTTTAAAGCATATAAATTCAGTTCATAACAATGCCATATCATAAAGGAAGGCGAAAAACAAGATTACACCAACTATTCGTGACCAAATGGTGGGCATCAAATTCTAAAAAATTGGTCGTGTATTGGAATTTAATATATTTACGTAAACTCGGTTTTAGAAATTCAGTATAATACAATGAAAACATAAAATCCTTCGCATCTATTTCGAGAGCTGCATAAAAAATATAACAACGAAAATAATCGTTTTGAACATCCCTGTATTTTTTAATATTAGTTTTATTTGAATGAAATGAAATTAAATAGCAAAACGAAGTTATAGGCTGAAACTATTTAGGAGTGCTTTGTGAAAGGATTGATTTTATACACAACCCATTTGGTACCCCATTAGACTTTAAAGCATATAAATTCAGTTCATAACAATGACATATAATAAAGAAAAGTGAAACACAAGACTACACCAACTATTCGTGACCAAATGGTGGGCATCAAATTCTAAAAAATTGGTCGTGTATTGGAATTTAATATATTTACGTAAACTCGGTTTTAGAAATTCAGTATAATACAATGAAAACATAAAATCCTTCGCATCTATTTCGAGAGCTGCATAAAAAATATAACAACGAAAATAATCGTTTTGAACATCCCTGTATTTTTTAATATTAGTTTTATTTGAATGAAATGAAATTAAATAGCAAAACGAAGTTATAGGCTGAAACTATTTAGGAGTGCTTTGTGAAAGGATTGATTTTATACACAACCCATTTGGTACCCCATTAGACTTTAAAGCATATAAATTCAGTTCATAACAATGACATATAATAAAGAAAAGTGAAACACAAGATTACACCAACTCTTCATGACCAAATGGTGGGCATCAAATTCTAAAAAATTGGTCGTGTATTGGAATTTAATATATTTACGTAAACTCGGTTTTAAAAATTCAGTATAATACAATGAAAACAAAAAATCCTTCGCATCTATTTCGAGAGCTGCATAAAAAATATAACAACGAAAATAATCGTTTTGAACATCCCTGTATTTTTCAATATTAGTTTTATTTGAATGAAATGAAATTAAATAGCAAAACGAAGTTATAGGCTGAAACTATTTAGGAGTGCTTTGTGAAAGGATTGATTTTATACACAACCCATTTGGTACCCCATTAGACTTTAATCATATAAATTCAGTTCATAACAATGCCATATTATAAAGGAAGGCGAAAAACAAGATTAGTCCAACTATTCACGACCAAATGATGGAAATCAAATTTAAAAAAATTGGCATTGTATTGGAATTTACAATATTCACGTAAACTCTGTTATTAAAAATTCAGTATAATACAATGAAAACAAAAAATCCTCCGCATCTATTTTTAGAGCTGCATAAAAAATATAACAACGAAAATAATCGTTTTGAAGATCCCTGTATTTTTTAATATTAGTTTTATTTGAATGAAATAAAATTAAATAGCAAAACGAAGTTATAGGCTGAAACTATTTAGGAGTGCTTTGTGAAAGAATTGATTTTATACACAACCTATTTGGTACCCCATTAGACTTTAAAGCATATAAATTCAGTTCATAACAATGCCATATCATAAAGGAAGGCGAAATACAAGATTAGTCCAACTATTCACGACCAAATGATGGAAATCAAATTTTAAAAAATTGGTCGTGTATTGGAATTTAATATATTTACGTAAACTCGGTTTTAAAAATTCAGTATAATACAATGAAAACAAAAAATCCTTCGCATCTATTTCGAGAGCTGCATAAAAAATATAACAACGAAAATAATCGTTTTGAACATCCCTGTATTTTTCAATATTAGTTTTATTTGAATGAAATGAAATTAAATAGCAAAACGAAGTTATAGGCTGAAACTATTTAGGAGTGCTTTGTGAAAGGATTGATTTTATACACAACCCATTTGGTACCCCATTAGACTTTAATGATATAAATTCAGTTCATAACAATGCCATATTATAAAGGAAGGCGAAAAACAAGATTAGTCCAACTATTCACGACCAAATGATGGAAATCAAATTTAAAAAAATTGGCCTTGTATTGGAATTTAATATATTTACGTAAACTCGGTTTTTAAAAATTCAGTATAATACAATGAAAACAAAAAATCCTTCGCATCTATTTCTAGAGCTGCATAAAAAATATAACAACAAAAATAATCGTTTTGATCATCCCTGTATTTTTTAATATTAGTTTTATTTGATTAAAATGAAATTTAATAACAAAACGAATTTATAGGCTGAAACTATTTAGGAGTGCTTTGTGTAAGGATTGATTTTATACACAAACCACTTGGTACCCCATTAGACTTTAAAGAATACAAATTCAGTTCATAACAATTCCATATAATAAAGAAAAGCGAAACACAAGATTACACCAACTCTTCATGACCAAATGGTGGGCATCAAATTTTAAAAAATTGGTCGTGTATTGGAATTTGATATATTTACGTAAACTCGGTTTTAAAAATTCAGTATAATACAATGAAAACAAAAAATCCTTTGCATCTATTTCTAGAGCTGCATAAAAAATATAACAACGAAAATATACGTTTTGAACATCACTGTCTTTTATAATATTAGTTTATTTGATTAAAATGAAATTTAATAACAAAACGAATTTATAGGCTGAAACTGTTTAGGAGTGCTTTGTGAAAGGATCGTTTTTATACACAAACCATTTGTAACCCCATTAGGCTTTAAAGAATATAAGTTCAGTTCATAAAAATACCATATAATAAAGAGAAACGAAACACAAGATTACTCCAACTATTCACGACCAAATGATGGAACTCAAATTTTAAAAAATTAGCATTGTATTGGAATTTACAATATTCACGTAAACTCGGTTATTAAAAATTCAGTATAATACAATGAAAACAAAAAATCCTCCGCATCTATTTCTAGAGCTGCATAAAAAATATAACAACGAAAATAATCGTTTTGAACATCCCTGTATTTTTCAATATTAGTTTTATTTGAATGAAATGAAATTAAATAGCAAAACGAAGTTATAGGCTGAAACTATTTAGGAGTGCTTTGTGAAAGGATTGATTTTATACACAACCCATTTGGTACCCCATTAGACTTTAATCATATAAATTCAGTTCATAACAATGCCATATTATAAAGGAAGGCGAAAAACAAGATTAGTCCAACTATTCACGACCAAATGATGGAAATCAAATTTAAAAAAATTGGCATTGTATTGGAATTTACAATATTCACGTAAACTCTGTTATTAAAAATTCAGTATAATACAATGAAAACAAAAAATCCTCCGCATCTATTTTTAGAGCTGCATAAAAAATATAACAACGAAAATAATCGTTTTGAAGATCCCTGTATTTTTTAATATTAGTTTTATTTGAATGAAATAAAATTAAATAGCAAAACGAAGTTATAGGCTGAAACTATTTAGGAGTGCTTTGTGAAAGAATTGATTTTATACACAACCTATTTGGTACCCCATTAGACTTTAAAGCATATAAATTCAGTTCATAACAATGCCATATCATAAAGGAAGGCGAAAAACAAGATTAGTCCAACTATTCACGACCAAATGATGGAAATCAAATTTAAAAAAATTGGTCGTGTATTGGAATTTAATATATTTACGTAAACTCGGTTTTAAAAATTCAGTATAATACAATGAAAACAAAAAATCCTTCGCATCTATTTCGAGAGCTGCATAAAAAATATAACAACGAAAATAATCGTTTTGAACATCGCTGTATTTTTTAATATTAGTTTTATTTGAATGAAATGAAATTAAATAGCAAAACGAAGTTATAGGCTGAAACTATTTAGGAGTGCTTTGTGAAAGGATTGATTTTATACACAAACCACGTGGTACCCCATTAGACTTTAAAGAATATAAATTCAGTTCATAACAATACCATATAATAAAGAAAAGCGAAACACAAGATTACATCAACTATTCATGACCAAATGGTGGAAATCAAATTTTAAGAAATTGGTCGTGTATTGGAATTTAATATATTTACGTAAACTCGGTTTTTAAGAATTCAGTATAATACAATGAAAACAAAAACTCCTTCGCATCTATTTCTAGAGCTGCATAAAAAATATAACAACAAAAATAATAGTTTTGAACATCCCTGTATTTTTTAATATTAGTTTTATTTGATTAAAATGAAATTTAATAACAAAACGAAGTTATAGGCTGAAACTATTTAGGAGTGCTTTGTGTAAGGATTGATTTTATACACAAACCACTTGGTACCCCATTAGACTTTAAAGAATATAAATTCAGTTCATATCAATGCCATATAATAAAGAAAAGCGAAACACAAAATTACACCAATTCTTCATGACCAAATGGTGGGCATCAAGTTCTAAGAAATTGGTCGTGTATTGGAATTTGATATATTCACGTAAACTCGGTTTTAAAAATTCAATATAATACAATGAAAACATAAAATCCTTCGCATCTATTTCGAGAGCTGCATAAAAAATATAACAACGAAAATAATCGTTTTGAACATCCCTGTATTTTTTAATATTAGTTTTATTTGAATGAAATGAAATTAAATAGCAAAACGAAGTTATAGGCTGAAACTATTTAGGAGTGCTTTGTGAAAGGATTGATTTTATACACAACCCATTTGGTACCCCATTAGACTTTAAAGCATATAAATTCAGTTCATAACAATGACATATAATAAAGAAAAGTGAAACACAAGATTACACCAACTCTTCATGACCAAATGGTGGGCATCAAATTCTAAAAAATTGGTCGTGTATTGGAATTTAATATATTTACGTAAACTCGGTTTTAAAAATTCAGTATAATACAATGAAAACAAAAAATCCTTCGCATCTATTTCTAGAGCTGCATAAAAAATATAACAACGAAAATAATCGTTTTGAACATCCCTGTATTTTTCAATATTAGTTTTATTTGAATGAAATGAAATTAAATAGCAAAACGAAGTTATAGGCTGAAACTATTTAGGAGTGCTTTGTGAAAGGATTGATTTTATACACAACCCATTTGGTACCCCATTAGACTTTAATCATATAAATTCAGTTCATAACAATGCCATATTATAAAGGAAGGCGAAAAACAAGATTAGTCCAACTATTCACGACCAAATGATGGAAATCAAATTTAAAAAAATTGGCATTGTATTGGAATTTACAATATTCACGTAAACTCTGTTATTAAAAATTCAGTATAATACAATGAAAACAAAAAATCCTCCGCATCTATTTTTAGAGCTGCATAAAAAATATAACAACGAAAATAATCGTTTTGAACATCCCTGTATTTTTTAATATTAGTTTTATTTGAATGAAATAAAATTAAATAGCAAAACGAAGTTATAGGCTGAAACTATTTAGGAGTGCTTTGTGAAAGAATTGATTTTATACACAACCTATTTGGTACCCCATTAGACTTTAAAGCATATAAATTCAGTTCATAACAATGCCATATCATAAAGGAAGGCGAAAAACAAGATTAGTCCAACTATTCACGACCAAATGATGGAAATCAAATTTAAAAAAATTGGTAGTGTATTGGAATTTAATATATTTACGTAAACTCGGTTTTAAAAATTCAGTATAATACAATGAAAACAAAAAATCCTTCGCATCTATTTCGAGAGCTGCATAAAAAATATAACAACGAAAATAATCGTTTTGAACATCCCTGCATTTTTCAATATTAGTTTTATTTGAATGAAATAAAATTAAATAGCAAAACGAAGTTATAAACTGAAACTATTTAGGAGTGCTTTGTGAAAGAATTGATTTTATACACAACCTATTTGGTACCCCATTAGACTTTAAAGCATATAAATTCAGTTCATAACAATGCCATATTATAAAGGAAGGCGAAAAACAAGATTAGTCCAACTATTCACGACCAAATGATGGAAATCAAATTTAAAAAAATTGGCCTTGTATTGGAATTTAATATATTTACGTAAACTCGGTTTTTAAGAATTCAGTATAATACAATGAAAACAAAAACTCCTTCGCATCTATTTCTAGAGCTGCATAAAAAATATAACAACAAAAATAATCGTTTTGAACATCACTGTCTTTTATAATATTAGTTTTATTTGATTAAAATGAAATTTAATAACAAAACGAAGTTAATGGCTGAAACTATTTAGGAGTGCTTTGTGAAAGGATTGATTCTATACACAAACCACTTGGTACCCCATTAGACTTTAAAGCATATAAATTCAGTTCATAAAAATACCATATAATAAAGAGAAACGAAACACAATATTACTCCAACTATTCACGACCAAATGATGGAACTCAAATTTTAAAAAATTGGCATTGTATTGGAATTTAATATATTTACGTAAACTAGGTTTTTAAAAATTCAGTATAATACAATGAAAACAAAAAATCCTTCGCTACTATTTTTAGAGCTGCATACAAAAATATAACAACGAAAATAATCGTTTTGAACATCCCTGTATTTTTTAATATTAGTTTTATTTGATTAAAATGAAATTTAATAACAAAACGAAGTCATAAGCTGAAACTCTTTAGGAGTGCTTTGTGTAAGGATTGATTTTATACACAAACAATTTGGTACCCCATTAGACTTTAAAGCATATAAATTCAGTTCATAAAAATACCATATAATAAAGAGAAACGAAACACAATATTACTCCAACTATTCACGACCAAATGATGGAACTCAAATTTTAAAAAATTGGCATTGTATTGGAATTTAATATATTTACGTAAACTAGGTTTTTAAAAATTCAGTATAATACAATGAAAACAAAAAATCCTTCGCATCTATTTTTAGAGCTGCATAAAAAATATAACAACGAAAATATACGTTTTGAACATCACTGTCTTTTATAATATTAGTTTTATTTGATTAAAATGAAATTTAATAACAAAACGAAGTTAATGGCTGAAACTATTTAGGAGTGCTTTGTGAAAGGATTGATTTTATACACAAACAATTTGGTACCCCATTAGACTTTAAAGCATATAAATTCAGTTCATAAAAATACCATATAATAAAGAGAAACGAAACACAATATTACTCCAACTATTCACGACCAAATGATGGAACTCAAATTTTAAAAAATTGGCATTGTATTGGAATTTTTAATATTCACGTAAACTCTGTTATTAAAAATTCAGTATAATACAATGAAAACAAAAAATCCTCCGCATCTATTTCTAGAGCTGCATAAAAAATATAAGAACAAAAATATTCGTTTTGGAAATCCCTGTATTTTTTAATATTAGTTTTATTTGATTAAAATGAAATTTAATAACAAAACGAAGTTATAGGCTGAAACTATTTAGGAGTGCTTAGTGTAAGGATTGATTTTATACACAAACCACTTGGTACCCCATTAGACTTTAAAGAATATAAATTCAGTTCATAACAATGCCATATTATAAAGGAAGGCGAAAAACAAGATTACTCCAACTATTCACGACCAAATGATGGAAATCAAATTTTAAAAAATTGGCATTGTATTGGAATTTATAATATTCACGTAAACTCTGTTATTAAAAATTCAGTATAATACAATGAAAACAAAAAATCCTCCGCATCTATTTTTAGAGCTGCATAAAAAATATAACAACAAAAATAATTGTTTTGAATATCCCTGTATTTTTTAATATTAGTTTTATTTGATTAAAATGATATTTAATAACAAAACGAAGTTATAGGCTGAAACTATTTAGGAGTGCTTTGTGTAAGGATTGATTTTATACACAAACCACTTGGTACCCCATTAGACTTTAAAGAATACAAATTCAGTTCATAACAATTCCATATAATAAAGAAAAGCGAAACACAAGATTACACCAACTCTTCATGACCAAATGGTGGGCATCAAATTTTAAAAAATTGGTCGTGTATTGGAATTTGATATATTTACGTAAACTCGGTTTTAAAAATTCAGTATAATACAATGAAAACAAAAAATCCTTTGCATCTATTTCTAGAGCTGCATAAAAAATATAACAACGAAAATATACGTTTTGAACATCACTGTCTTTTATAATATTAGTTTTATTTGATTAAAATGAAATTTAATAACAAAACGAATTTATAGGCTGAAACTATTTAGGAGTGCTTTGTGAAAGGATTGATTTTATACACAAACCATTTGTAACCCCATTAGGCTTTAAAGAATATAAGTTCAGTTCATAAAAATACCATATAATAAAGAGAAACGAAACACAATATTACTCCAACTATTCACGACCAAATGATGGAACTCAAATTTTAAAAAATTAGCATTGTATTGGAATTTACAATATTCACGTAAACTCGGTTATTAAAAATTCAGTATAATACAATGAAAACAAAAAATCCTCCGCATATATTTTTAGAGCTGCATAAAAAATATAACAACGAAAATAATCGTTTTGAACATCCCTGTATTTTTTAATATTAGTTTTATTTGAATGAAATGAAATTAAATAGCAAAACGAAGTTATAGGCTGAAACTATTTAGGAGTGCTTTGTGAAAGGATTGATTTTATACACAACCCATTTGGTACCCCATTAGACTTTAAAGCAAAAAATTCAGTTCATAACAATGCCATATTATAAAGGAAGGCGAAAAACAAGATTAGTCCAACTATTCACGACCAAATGATGGAAACCAAATTTAAAAAAATTGGCCTTGTATTGGAATTTAATATATTTACGTAAACTCGGTTTTTAAGAATTCAGTATAATACAATGAAAACAAAAACTCCTTCGCATCTATTTCTAGAGCTGCATAAAAAATATAACAACAAAAATAATAGTTTTGAACATCCCTGTATTTTTTAATATTAGTTTTATTTGATTAAAATGAAATTTAATAACAAAACGAAGTTATAGGCTGAAACTATTTAGGAGTGCTTTGTGTAAGGATTGATTTTATACACAAACCACTTGGTACCCCATTAGACTTTAAAGAATATAAATTCAGTTCATATCAATGCCATATAATAATGAAAAGCGAAACACAAAATTACACCAACTCTTCATGACCAAATGGTGGGCATCAAATTCTAAAAAATTGGTCGTGTATTGGAATTTGATATATTCACGTAAACTCGGTTTTAAAAATTCAATATAATACAATGAAAACATAAAATCCTTCGCATCTATTTCGAGAGCTGCATAAAAAATATAACAACGAAAATAATCGTTTTGAACATCCCTGTATTTTTTAATATTAGTTTTATTTGAATGAAATGAAATTAAATAGCAAAACGAAGTTATAGGCTGAAACTATTTAGGAGTGCTTTGTGAAAGGATTGATTTTATACACAACCCATTTGGTACCCCATTAGACTTTAAAGCATATAAATTCAGTTCATAACAATGACATATAATAAAGAAAAGTGAAACACAAGATTACACCAACTCTTCATGACCAAATGGTGGGCATCAAATTCTAACAAATTGGTCGTGTATTGGAATTTAATATATTTACGTAAACTCGGTTTTTAAAAATTCAGTATAATACAATGAAAACAAAAAATCCTTCGCATCTATTTCGAGAGCTGCATAAAAAATATAACAACGAAAATAATCGTTTTGAACATCCCTGTATTTTTCAATATTAGTTTTATTTGAATGAAATGAAATTAAATAGCAAAACGAAGTTATAGGCTGAAACTATTTAGGAGTGCTTTGTGAAAGGATTGATTTTATACACAACCCATTTGGTACCCCATTAGACTTTAATCATATAAATTCAGTTCATAACAATGCCATATTATAAAGGAAGGCGAAAAACAAGATTAGTCCAACTATTCACGACCAAATGATGGAAATCAAATTTAAAAAAATTGGCCTTGTATTGGAATTTAATATATTTACGTAAACTCGGTTTTTAAGAATTCAGTATAATACAATGAAAACAAAAACTCCTTCGCATCTATTTCTAGAGCTGCATAAAAAATATAACAACAAAAATAATCGTTTTGAACATCACTGTCTTTTATAATATTAGTTTTATTTGATTAAAATGAAATTTAATAACAAAACGAAGTTAATGGCTGAAACTATTTAGGAGTGCTTTGTGAAAGGATTGATTCTATACACAAACCACTTGGTACCCCATTTGACTTTAAAGCATATAAATTCAGTTCATAAAAATACCATATAATAAAGAGAAACGAAACACAATATTACTCCAACTATTCACGACCAAATGATGGAACTCAAATTTTAAAAAATTGGCATTGTATTGGAATTTAATATATTTACGTAAACTAGGTTTTTAAAAATTCAGTATAATACAATGAAAACAAAAAATCCTTCGCATCTATTTTTAGAGCTGCATACAAAAATATAACAACGAAAATAATCGTTTTGAACATCCCTGTATTTTTTAATATTAGTTTTATTTGAATGAAATGAAATTAAATAGCAAAACGAAGTTATAAGCTGAAACTATTTAGGAGTGCTTTGTGTAAGGATTGATTTTATACACAAACCACTTGGTACCCCATTAGACTTTAAAGAATATAAATTCAGTTCATATCAATGCCATATAATAAAGAAAAGCGAAACACAAAATTACACCAACTCTTCATGACCAAATGGTGCGCATCAAATTCTAAGAAATTGGTCGTGTATTGGAATTTGATATATTTACGTAAACTCGGTTTTAAAAATTCAATATAATACAATGAAAACATAAAATCCTTCGCATCTATTTCTAGAGCTGCATAAAAAATATAACAACGAAAATATACGTTTTGAACATCACTGTCTTTTATAATATTAGTTTTATTTGATTAAAATGAAATTTAATAACAAAACGAAGTTAATGGCTGAAACTATTTAGGAGTGCTTTGTGAAAGGATTGATTTTATACACAAACAATTTGGTACCCCATTAGACTTTAAAGCATATAAATTCAGTTCATAAAAATACCATATAATAAAGAGAAACGAAACACAAGATTACTCCAACTATTCACGACCAAATGATGGAAATCAAATTTTAAAAAATTGGCATTGTATTGGAATTTATAATATTCACGTAAACTCTGTTATTAAAAATTCAGTATAATACAATGAAAACAAAAAATCCTCCGCATCTATTTTTAGAGCTGCATAAAAAATATAACAACAAAAATAATTGTTTTGAATATCCCTGTATTTTTTAATATTAGTTTTATTTGATTAAAATGATATTTAATAACAAAACCAAGTTATAGGCTGAAACTATTTAGGAGTGCTTTGTGTAAGGATTGATTTTATACACAAACCACTTGGTACCCTATTAGACTTTAAAGAATACAAATTCAGTTCATAACAATTCCATATAATAAAGAAAAGCGAAACACAAGATTACACCAACTCTTCATGACCAAATGGTGGGCATCAAATTTTAAAAAATTGGTCGTGTATTGGAATTTGATATATTTACGTAAACTCGGTTTTAAAAATTCAGTATAATACAATGAAAACAAAAAATCCTTTGCATCTATTTCTAGAGCTGCATAAAAAATATAACAACGAAAATATACGTTTTGAACATCACTGTCTTTTATAATATTAGTTTTATTTGATTAAAATGAAATTTAATAACAAAACGAATTTATAGGCTGAAACTATTTAGGAGTGCTTTGTGAAAGGATTGATTTTATACACAAACCATTTGTAACCCCATTAGGCTTTAAAGAATATAAGTTCAGTTCATAAAAATACCATATAATAAAGAGAAACGAAACACAATATTACTCCAACTATTCACGACCAAGTGATGGAACTCAAATTTTAAAAAATTAGCATTGTATTGGAATTTACAATATTCACGTAAACTCGGTTATTAAAAATTCAGTATAATACAATGAAAACAAAAAATCCTCCGCATCTATTTTTAGAGCTGCATAAAAAATATAACAACGAAAATAATCGTTTTGAACATCCCTGTATTTTTTAATATTAGTTTTATTTGAATGAAATGAAATTAAATAGCAAAACGAAGTTATAGGCTGAAACTATTTAGGAGTGCTTTGTGAAAGGATTGATTTTATACACAACCCATTTGGTACCCCATTAGACTTTAAAGCAAAAAATTCAGTTCATAACAATGCCATATTATAAAGGAAGGCGAAAAACAAGATTAGTCCAACTATTCACGACCAAATGATGGAAATCAAATTTAAAAAAATTGGCCTTGTATTGGAATTTAATATATTTACGTAAACTCGGTTTTTAAGAATTCAGTATAATACAATGAAAACTAAAACTCCTTCGCATCTATTTCTAGAGCTGCATAAAAAATATAACAACAAAAATAATAGTTTTGAACATCCCTGTATTTTTTAATATTAGTTTTATTTGATTAAAATGAAATTTAATAACAAAACGAAGTTATAGGCTGAAACTATTTAGGAGTGCTTTGTGTAAGGATTGATTTTATACACAAACCACTTGGTACCCCATTAGACTTTAAAGAATATAAATTCAGTTCATATCAATGCCATATAATAAAGAAAAGCGAAACACAAAATTACACCAACTCTTCATGACCAAATGGTGGGCATCAAATTCTAAAAAATTGGTCGTGTATTGGAATTTGATATATTCACGTAAACTCGGTTTTAAAAATTCAATATAATACAATGAAAACATAAAATCCTTCGCATCTATTTCGAGAGCTGCATAAAAAATATAACAACGAAAATAATCGTTTTGAACATCCCTGTATTTTTTAATATTAGTTTTATTTGAATGAAATGAAATTAAATAGCAAAACGAAGTTATAGGCTGAAACTATTTAGGAGTGCTTTGTGAAAGGATTGATTTTATACACAACCCATTTGGTACCCCATTAGACTTTAAAGCATATAAATTCAGTTCATAACAATGACATATAATAAAGAAAAGTGAAACACAAGATTACACCAACTCTTCATGACCAAATGGTGGGCATCAAATTCTAAAAAATTGGTCGTGTATTGGAATTTAATATATTTACGTAAACTCGGTTTTAAAAATTCAGTATAATACAATGAAAACAAAAAATCCTTCGCATCTATTTCGAGAGCTGCATAAAAAATATAACAACGAAAATAATCGTTTTGAACATGCCTGTATTTTTCAATATTAGTTTTATTTGAATGAAATGAAATTAAATAGCAAAACGAAGTTATAGGCTGAAACTATTTAGGAGTGCTTTGTGAAAGGATTGATTTTATACACAACCCATTTGGTACCCCATTAGACTTTAATCATATAAATTCAGTTCATAACAATGCCGTATTATAAAGGAAGGCGAGAAACAAGATTAGTCCAACTATTCACGACCAAATGATGGAAATCAAATTTAAAAAAATTGGCATTGTATTGGAATTTACAATATTCACGTAAACTCTGTTATTAAAAATTCAGTATAATACAATGAAAACAAAAAATCCTCCGCATCTATTTTTAGAGCTGCATAAAAAATATAACAACGAAAATAATCGTTTTGAACATCCCTGTATTTTTTAATATTAGTTTTATTTGAATGAAATAAAATTAAATAGCAAAACGAAGTTATAGGCTGAAACTATTTAGGAGTGCTTTGTGAAAGAATTGATTTTATACACAACCTATTTGGTACCCCATTAGACTTTAAAGCATATAAATTCAGTTCATAACAATGCCATATCATAAAGGAAGGCGAAAAACAAGATTAGTCCAACTATTCACGACCAAATGATGGAACTCAAATTTTAAAAAATTAGCATTGTATTGGAATTTACAATATTCACGTAAACTCGGTTATTAAAAATTCAGTATAATACAATGAAAACAAAAAATCCTCCGCATCTATTTTTAGAGCTGCATAAAAAATATAACAACGAAAATAATCGTTTTGAACATCCCTGTATTTTTTAATATTAGTTTTATTTGAATGAAATGAAATTAAATAGCAAAACGAAGTTATAGGCTGAAACTATTTAGGAGTGCTTTGTGAAAGGATTGATTTTATACACAACCCATTTGGTACCCCATTAGACTTTAAAGCAAAAAATTCAGTTCATAACAATGCCATATTATAAAGGAAGGCGAAAAACAAGATTAGTCCAACTATTCACGACCAAATGATGGAAATCAAATTTAAAAAAATTGGCCTTGTATTGGAATTTAATATATTTACGTAAACTCGGTTTTTAAGAATTCAGTATAATACAATGAAAACAAAAACTCCTTCGCATCTATTTCTAGAGCTGCATAAAAAATATAACAACAAAAATAATAGTTTTGAACATCCCTGTATTTTTTAATATTAGTTTTATTTGATTAAAATGAAATTTAATAACAAAACGAAGTTATAGGCTGAAACTATTTAGGAGTGCTTAGTGTAAGGATTGATTTTATACACAAACCACTTGGTACCCCATTAGACTTTAAAGAATATAAATTCAGTTCATATCAATGCCATATAATAAAGAAAAGCGAAACACAAAATTACACCAACTCTTCATGACCAAATGGTGGGCATCAAATTCTAAGAAATTGGTCGTGTATTGGAATTTGATATATTCACGTAAACTCGGTTTTAAAAATTCAATATAATACAATGAAAACATAAAATCCTTCGCATCTATTTCGAGAGCTGCATAAAAAATATAACAACGAAAATAATCGTTTTGAACATCCCTGTATTTTTTAATATTAGTTTTATTTGAATGAAATGAAATTAAATAGCAAAACGAAGTTATAGGCTGAAACTATTTAGGAGTGCTTTGTGAAAGGATTGATTTTATACACAACCCATTTGGTACCCCATTAGACTTTAAAGCATATAAATTCAGTTCATAACAATGACATATAATAAAGAAAAGTGAAACACAAGATTACACCAACTCTTCATGACCAAATGGTGGGCATCAAATTCTAAAAAATTGGTCGTGTATTGGAATTTAATATATTTACGTAAACTCGGTTTTAAAAATTCAGTATAATACAATGAAAACAAAAAATCCTTCGCATCTATTTCGAGAGCTGCATAAAAAATATAACAACGAAAATAATCGTTTTGAACATCCCTGTATTTTTCAATATTAGTTTTATTTGAATGAAATGAAATTAAATAGCAAAACGAAGTTATAGGCTGAAACTATTTAGGAGTGCTTTGGAAAGGATTGATTTTATACACAACCCATTTGGTACCCCATTAGACTTTAATCATATAAATTCAGTTCATAACAATGCCATATTATAAAGGAAGGCGAAAAACAAGATTAGTCCAACTATTCACGACCAAATGATGGAAATCAAATTTAAAAAAATTGGCATTGTATTGGAATTTACAATATTCACGTAAACTCTGTTATTAAAAATTCAGTATAATACAATGAAAACAAAAAATCCTCCGCATCTATTTTTAGAGCTCCATAAAAAATATAACAACGAAAATAATCGTTTTGAACATCCCTGTATTTTTTAATATTAGTTTTATTTGAATGAAATTAAATTAAATAGCAAAACGAAGTTATAGGCTGAAACTATTTAGGAGTGCTTTGTGAAAGAATTGATTTTATACACAACCTATTTGGTACCCCATTAGACTTTAAAGCATATAAATTCAGTTCATAACAATGCCATATTATAAAGGAAGGCGAAAAACAAGATTAGTCCAACTATTCACGACCAAATGATGGAAATCAAATTTAAAAAAATTGGCCTTGTATTGGAATTTAATATATTTACGTAAACTCGGTTTTTAAGAATTCAGTATAATACAATGAAAACAAAAACTCCTTCGCATCTATTTCTAGAGCTGCATAAAAAATATAACAACAAAAATAATCGTTTTGAACATCACTGTCTTTTATAATATTAGTTTTATTTGATTAAAATGAAATTTAATAACAAAACGAAGTTAATGGCTGAAACTATTTAGGAGTGCTTTGTGAAAGGATTGATTCTATACACAAACCACTTGGTACCCCATTAGACTTTAAAGCATATAAATTCAGTTCATAAAAATACCATACAATAAAGAGAAACGAAACACAATATTACTCCAACTATTCACGACCAAATGATGGAACTCAAATTTTAAAAAATTGGCATTGTATTGGAATTTAATATATTTACATAAACTAGGTTTTTAAAAATTCAGTATAATACAATGAAAACAAAAAATTCTTCGCATCTATTTTTAGAGCTGCATACAAAAATATAACAACGAAAATAATCGTTTTGAACATCCCTGTATTTTTTAATATTAGTTTTATTTGATTAAAATGAAATTTAATAACAAAACGAAGTTATAAGCTGAAACTATTTAGGAGTGCATTGTGTAAGGATTGATTTTATACACAAACCACTTGGTACCCCATTAGACTTTAAAGAATATAAATTCAGTTCATATCAATGCCATATAATAAAGAAAAGCGAAACACAAAATTACACCAACTCTTCATGACCAAATGGTGCGC
Source organism: Anthrax anthrax (assembly GCA_963971155.1). Classification (NCBI taxonomy): domain Eukaryota; kingdom Metazoa; phylum Arthropoda; class Insecta; order Diptera; family Bombyliidae; genus Anthrax; species Anthrax anthrax. The sequence continues at coordinate 2,461,071 of OZ020122.1, forward strand.
ATCAAATTTTAAGAAATTGGTCGTGTATTGGAATTTGATATATTTACGTAAACTCGGTTTTAAAAATTCAATATAATACAATGAAAACATAAAATCCTTCGCATCTATTACTAGAGCTGCATAAAAAATATAACAACGAAAATATACGTTTTGAACATCACTGTCTTTTATAATATTAGTTTTATTTGATTAAAATGAAATTTAATAACAAAACGAAGTTAATGGCTGAAACTATTTAGGAGTGCTTTGTGAAAGGATTGATTTTATACACAAACAATTTGGTACCCCATTAGACTTTAAAGCATATAAATTCAGTTCATAAAAATACCATATAATAAAGAGAAACGAAACACAATATTACTCCAACTATTCACGACCAAATGATGGAACTCAAATTTTAAAAAATTGGCATTGTATTGGAATTTTTAATATTCACGTAAACTCTGTTATTAAAAATTCAGTATAATACAATGAAAACAAAAAATCCTCCGCATCTATTTCTAGAGCTGCATAAAAAATATAAGAACAAAAATATTCGTTTTGAAAATCCCTGTATTTTTTAATATTAGTTTTATTTGATTAAAATGAAATTTAATAACAAAACGAAGTTATAGGCTGAAACTATTTAGGAGTGCTTAGTGTAAGGATTGATTTTATACACAAACCACTTGGTACCCCATTAGACTTTAAAGAATATAAATTCAGTTCATAACAATGCCATATTATAAAGGAAGGCGAAAAACAAGATTGCTCCAACTATTCACGACCAAATGATGGAAATCAAATTTTAAAAAATTGGCATTGTATTGGAATTTATAATATTCACGTAAACTCTGTTATTAAAAATTCAGTATAATACAATGAAAACAAAAAATCCTCCGCATCTATTTTTAGAGCTGCATAAAAAATATAACAACAAAAATAATTGTTTTGAATATCCCTGTATTTTTTAATATTAGTTTTATTTGATTAAAATGATATTTAATAACAAAACGAAGTTATAGGCTGAAACTATTTAGGAGTGCTTTGTGTAAGGATTGATTTTATACACAAACCACTTGGTACCCCATTAGACTTTAAAGAATACAAATTCAGTTCATAACAATTCCATATAATAAAGAAAAGCGAAACACAAGATTACACCAACTCTTCATGACCAAATGGTGGGCATCAAATTCTAAAAAATTGGTCGTGTATTGGAATTTGATATATTTACGTAAACTCGGTTTTAAAAATTCAGTATAATACAATGAAAACAAAAAATCCTTTGCATCTATTTCTAGAGCTGCATAAAAAATATAACAACGAAAATATACGTTTTGAACATCACTGTCTTTTATAATATTAGTTTTATTTGATTAAAATGAAATTTAATAACAAAACGAATTTATAGGCTGAAACTATTTAGGAGTGCTTTGTGAAAGGATTGATTTTATACACAAACCATTTGTAACCCCATTAGGCTTTAAAGAATATAAGTTCAGTTCATAAAAATACCATATAATCAAGAGAAACGAAACACAATATTACTCCAACTATTCACGACCAAATGATGGAACTCAAATTTTAAAAAATTAGCATTGTATTGGAATTTACAATATTCACGTAAACTCGGTTATTAAAAATTCAGTATAATACAATGAAAACAAAAAATCCTCCGCATCTATTTTTAGAGCTGCATAAAAAATATAACAACGAAAATAATCGTTTTGAACATCCCTGTATTTTTTAATATTAGTTTTATTTGAATGAAATGAAATTAAATAGCAAAACGAAGTTATAGGCTGAAACTATTTAGGAGTGCTTTGTGAAAGGATTGATTTTATACACAACCCATTTGGTACCCCATTAGACTTTAAAGCAAAAAATTCAGTTCATAACAATGCCATATTATAAAGGAAGGCGAAAAACAAGATTAGTCCAACTATTCACGACCAAATGATGGAAATCAAATTTAAAAAAATTGGCCTTGTATTGGAATTTAATATATTTACGTAAACTCGGTTTTTAAGAATTCAGTATAATACAATGAAAACAAAAACTCCTTCGCATCTATTTCTAGAGCTGCATAAAAAATATAACAACAAAAATAATAGTTTTGAACATCCCTGTATTTTTTAATATTAGTTTTATTTGATTAAAATGAAATTTAATAACAAAACGAAGTTATAGGCTGAAACTATTTAGGAGTGCTTTGTGTAAGGATTGATTTTATACACAAACCACTTGGTACCCCATTAGACTTTAAAGAATATAAATTCAGTTCATATCAATGCCATATAATAAAGAAAAGCGAAACACAAAATTACACCAACTCTTCATGACCAAATGGTGGGCATCAAATTCTAAAAAATTGGTCGTGTATTGGAATTTGATATATTCACGTAAACTCGGTTTTAAAAATTCAGTATAATACAATGAAAACAAAAAATCCTTCGCATCTATTTCGAGAGCTGCATAAAAAATATAACAACGAAAATAATCGTTTTGAACATCCCTGTATTTTTCAATATTAGTTTTATTTGAATGAAATGAAATTAAATAGCAAAACGAAGTTATAGGCTGAAACTATTTAGGAGTGCTTTGTGAAAGGATTGATTTTATACACAACCCATTTGGTACCCCATTAGACTTTAATCATATAAATTCAGTTCATAACAATGCCATATTATAAAGGAAGGCGAAAAACAAGATTAGTCCAACTATTCACGACCAAATGATGGAAATCAAATTTAAAAAAATTGGCCTTGTATTGGAATTTAATATATTTACGTAAACTCGGTTTTTAAGAATTCAGTATAATACAATGAAAACAAAAACTCCTTCGCATCTATTTCTAGAGCTGCATAAAAAATATAACAACAAAAATAATAGTTTTGAACATCCCTGTATTTTTTAATATTAGTTTTATTTGATTAAAATGAAATTTAATAACAAAACGAAGTTATAGGCTGAAACTATTTAGGAGTGCTTTGTGTAAGGATTGATTTTATACACAAACCACTTGGTACCCCATTAGACTTTAAAGAATATAAATTCAGTTCATATCAATGCCATATAATAAAGAAAAGCGAAACACAAAATTACACCAACTCTTCATGACCAAATGGTGGGCATCAAATTCTAAGAAATTGGTCGTGTATTGGAATTTGATATATTCACGTGAACTCGGTTTTAAAAATTCAATATAATACAATGAAAACATAAAATCCTTCGCATCTATTTCGAGAGCTGCATAAAAAATATAACAACGAAAATAATCGTTTTGAACATCCCTGTATTTTTTAATATTAGTTTTATTTGAATGAAATGAAATTAAATAGCAAAACGAAGTTATAGGCTGAAACTATTTAGGAGTGCTTTGTGAAAGGATTGATTTTATACACAACCCATTTGGTACCCCATTAGACTTTAAAGCATATAAATTCAGTTCATAACAATGACATATAATAAAGAAAAGTGAAACACAAGATTACACCAACTCTTCATGACCAAATGGTGGGCATCAAATTCTAAAAAATTGGTCGTGTATTGGAATTTAATATATTTACGTAAACTCGGTTTTAAAAATTCAGTATAATACAATGAAAACAAAAAATCCTTCGCATCTATTTCGAGAGCTGCATAAAAAATATAACAACGAAAATAATCGTTTTGAACATCCCTGTATTTTTCAATATTAGTTTTATTTGAATGAAATGAAATTAAATAGCAAAACGAAGTTATAGGCTGAAACTATTTAGGAGTGCTTTGTGAAAGGATTGATTTTATACACAACCCATTTGGTACCCCATTAGACTTTAATCATATAAATTCAGTTCATAACAATGCCATATTATAAAGGAAGGCGAAAAACAAGATAAGTCCAACTATTCACGACCAAATGATGGAAATCAAATTTAAAAAAATTGGCATTGTATTGGAATTTACAATATTCACGTAAACTCTGTTATTAAAAATTCAGTATAATACAATGAAAACAAAAAATCCTCCGCATCTATTTTTAGAGCTGCATAAAAAATATAACAACGAAAATAATCGTTTTGAACATCCCTGTATTTTTTAATATTAGTTTTATTTGAATGAAATAAAATTAAATAGCAAAACGAAGTTATAGGCTGAAACTATTTAGGAGTGCTTTGTGAAAGAATTGATTTTATACACAACCTATTTGGTACCCCATTAGACTTTAAAGCATATAAATTCAGTTCATATTAATGCCATATAATGAAGGAAGGCGAAAAACAAGATTAGTCCAACTATTCACGACCAAATGATGGAAATCAAATTTAAAAAAATTGGTAGTGTATTGGAATTTAATATATTTACGTAAACTCGGTTTTAAAAATTCAGTATAATACAATGAAAACAAAAAATCCTTCGCATCTATTTCGAGAGCTGCATAAAAAATATAACAACGAAAATAATCGTTTTGAACAACCCTGCATTTTTCAATATTAGTTTTATTTGAATGAAATAAAATTAAATAGCAAAACGAAGTTATAAACTGAAACTATTTAGGAGTGCTTTGTGAAAGAATTGATTTTATACACAACCTATTTGGTACCCCATTAGACTTTAAAGCATATAAATTCAGTTCATAACAATGCCATATTATAAAGGAAGGCGAAAAACAAGATTAGTCCAACTATTCACGACCAAATGATGGAAATCAAATTTAAAAAAATTGGCCTTGTATTGGAATTTAATATATTTACGTAAACTCGGTTTTTAAGAATTCAGTATAATACAATGAAAACAAAAACTCCTTCGCATCTATTTCTAGAGCTGCATAAAAAATATAACAACAAAAATAATCGTTTTGAACATCACTGTCTTTTATAATATTAGTTTTATTTGATTAAAATGAAATTTAATAACAAAACGAAGTTAATGGCTGAAACTATTTAGGAGTGCTTTGTGAAAGGATTGATTCTATACACAAACCACTTGGTACCCCATTAGACTTTAAAGCATATAAATTCAGTTCATAAAAATACCATATAATAAAGAGAAACGAAACACAATATTACTCCAACTATTCACGACCAAATGATGGAACTCAAATTTTAAAAAATTGGCATTGTATTGGAATTTAATATATTTACGTAAACTAGGTTTTTAAAAATTCAGTATAATACAATGAAAACAAAAAATCCTTCGCATCTATTTTTAGAGCTGCATACAAAAATACAACAACGAAAATAATCGTTTTGAACATCCATGTATTTTTTAATATTAGTTTTATTTGATTAAAATGAAATTTAATAACAAAACGAAGTTATAAGCTGAAACTATTTAGGAGTGCTTTGTGTAAGGATTGATTTTATACACAAACCACTTGGTACCCCATTAGACTTTAAAGAATATAAATTCAGTTCATATCAATGCCATATAATAAAGAAAAGCGAAACACAAAATTACACCAACTCTTCATGACCAAATGGTGCGCATCAAATTCTAAGAAATTGGTCGTGTATTGGAATTTGATATATTTACGTAAACTCGGTTTTAAAAATTCAATATAATACAATGAAAACATAAAATCCTTCGCATCTATTTCTAGAGCTGCATAAAAAATATAACAACGAAAATATACGTTTTGAACATCACTGTCTTTTATAATATTAGTTTTATTTGATTAAAATGAAATTTAATAACAAAACGAAGTTAATGGCTGAAACTATTTAGGAGTGCTTTGTAAAAGGATTGATTTTATACACAAACAATTTGGTACCCCATTAGACTTTAAAGCATATAAATTCAGTTCATAAAAATACCATATAATAAAGAGAAACGAAACACAATATTACTTCAACTATTCACGACCAAATGATGGAACTCAAATTTTAAAAAATTGGCATTGTATTGGAATTTTTAATATTCACGTAAACTCTGTTATTAAAAATTCAGTATAATACAATGAAAACAAAAAATCCTCCGCATCTATTTCTAGAGCTGCATAAAAAATATAAGAACAAAAATATTCGTTTTGGAAATCCCTGTATTTTTTAATATTAGTTTTATTTGATTAAAATGAAATTTAATAACAAAACGAAGTTATAGGCTGAAACTATTTAGGAGTGCTTAGTGTAAGGATTGATTTTATACACAAACCACTTGGTACCCCATTAGACTTTAAAGAATATAAATTCAGTTCATAACAATGCCATATTATAAAGGAAGGCGAAAAACAAGATTACTCCAACTATTCACGACCAAAAGATGGAAATCAAATTTTAAAAAATTGGCATTGTATTGGAATTTATAATATTCACGTAAACTCTGTTATTAAAAATTCAGTATAATACAATGAAAACAAAAAATCCTCCGCATCTATTTCTAGAGCTGCATAAAAAATATAACAACAAAAATAATTGTTTTGAATATCCCTGTATTTTTTAATATTAGTTTTATTTGATTAAAATGATATTTAATAACAAAACGAAGTTATAGGCTGAAACTATTTAGGAGTGCTTTGTGTAAGGATTGATTTTATACACAAACCACTTGGTACCCCATTAGACTTTAAAGAATACAAATTCAGTTCATAACAATTCCATATAATAAAGAAAAGCGAAACACAAGATTACACCAACTCTTCATGACCAAATGGTGGGCATCAAATTTTAAAAAATTGGTCGTGTATTGGAATTTGATATATTTACGTAAACTCGGTTTTAAAAATTCAGTATAATACAATGAAAACATAAAATCCTTCGCATCTATTTCGAGAGCTGCATAAAAAATATAACAACGAAAATAATCGTTTTGAACATCCCTGTATTTTTTAATATTAGTTTTATTTGAATGAAATGAAATTAAATAGCAAAACGAAGTTATAGGCTGAAACTATTTAGGAGTGCTTTGTGAAAGGATTGATTTTATACACAACCCATTTGGTACCCCATTAGACTTTAAAGCATATAAATTCAGTTCATAACAATGACATATAATAAAGAAAAGTGAAACACAAGATTACACCAACTCTTCATGACCAAATGGTGGGCATCAAATTCTAAAAAATTGGTCGTGTATTGGAATTTAATATATTTACGTAAACTCGGTTTTAAAAATTCAGTATAATACAATGAAAACAAAAAATCCTTCGCATCTATTTCGAGAGCTGCATAAAAAATATAACAACGAAAATAATCGTTTTGAACATCCCTGTATTTTTCAATATTAGTTTTATTTGAATGAAATGAAATTAAATAGCAAAACGAAGTTATAGGCTGAAACTATTTAGGAGTGCTTTGTGAAAGGATTAATTTTATACACAACCCATTTGGTACCCCATTAGACTTTAATCATATAAATTCAGTTCATAACAATGCCATATTATAAAGGAAGGCGAAAAACAAGATTAGTCCAACTATTCACGACCAAATGATGGAAATCAAATTTAAAAAAATTGGCATTGTATTGGAATTTACAATATTCACGTAAACTCTGTTATTAAAAATTCAGTATAATACAATGAAAACAAAAAATCCTCCGCATCTATTTTTAGAGCTGCATAAAAAATATAACAACGAAAATAATCGTTTTGAACATCCCTGTATTTTTTAATATTAGTTTTATTTGAATGAAATAAAATTAAATAGCAAAACGAAGTTATAGGCTGAAACTATTTAGGAGTGCTATGTGAAAGAATTGATTTTATACACAACCTATTTGGTACCCCATTAGACTTTAAAGCATATAAATTCAGTTCATAACAATGCCATATCATAAAGGAAGGCGAAAAACAAGATTAGTCCAACTATTCACGACCAAATGATTGAACTCAAATTTTAAAAAATTAGCATTGTATTGGAATTTACAATATTCACGTAAACTCGGTTATTAAAAATTCAGTATAATACAATTAAAACAAAAAATCCTCCGCATCTATTTTTAGAGCTGCATAAAAAATATAACAACGAAAATAATCGTTTTGAACATCCCTGTATTTTTTAATATTAGTTTTATTTGAATGAAATGAAATTAAATAGCAAAACGAAGTTATAGGCTGAAACTATTTAGGAGTGCTTTGTGAAAGGATTGATTTTATACACAACCCATTTGGTACCCCATTAGACTTTAAAGCAAAAAATTCAGTTCATAACAATGCCATATTATAAAGGAAGGCGAAAAACAAGATTAGTCCAACTATTCACGACCAAATGATGGAAATCAAATTTAAAAAAATTGGCCTTGTATTGGAATTTAATATATTTACGTAAACTCGGTTTTTAAGAATTCAGTATAATACAATGAAAACAAAAACTCCTTCGCATCTATTTCTAGAGCTGCATAAAAAATATAACAACAAAAATAATAGTTTTGAACATCCCTGTATTTTTTAATATTAGTTTTATTTGATTAAAATGAAATTTAATAACAAAACGAAGTTATAGGCTGAAACTATTTAGGAGTGCTTTGTGTAAGGATTGATTTTATACACAAACCACTTGGTACCCCATTAGACTTTAAAGAATATAAATTCAGTTCATATCAATGCCATATAATAAAGAAAAGCGAAACACAAAATTACACCAACTCTTCATGACCAAATGGTGGGCATCAAATTCTAAGAAATTGGTCGTGTATTGGAATTTGATATATTCACGTGAACTCGGTTTTAAAAATTCAATATAATACAATGAAAACATAAAATCCTTCGCATCTATTTCGAGAGCTGCATAAAAAATATAACAACGAAAATAATCGTTTTGAACATCCCTGTATTTTTTAATATTAGTTTTATTTGAATGAAATGAAATTAAATAGCAAAACGAAGTTATAGGCTGAAACTATTTAGGAGTGCTTTGTGAAAGGATTGATTTTATACACAACCCATTTGGTACCCCATTAGACTTTAAAGCATATAAATTCAGTTCATATCAATGACATATAATAAAGAAAAGTGAAACACAAGATTACACCAACTCTTCATGACCAAATGGTGGGCATCAAATTCTAAAAAATTGGTCGTGTATTGGAATTTAATATATTTACGTAAACTCGGTTTTAAAAATTCAGTATAATACAATGAAAACAAAAAATCCTTCGCATCTATTTCGAGAGCTGCATAAAAAATATAACAACGAAAATAATCGTTTTGAACATCCCTGTATTTTTCAATATTAGTTTTATTTGAATGAAATGAAATTAAATAGCAAAACGAAGTTATAGGCTGAAACTATTTAGGAGTGCTTTGTGAAAGGATTGATTTTATACACAACCCATTTGGTACCCCATTAGACTTTAATCATATAAATTCAGTTCATAACAATGCCATATTATAAAGGAAGGCGAAAAACAAGATAAGTCCAACTATTCACGACCAAATGATGGAAATCAAATTTAAAAAAATTGGCATTGTATTGGAATTTACAATATTCACGTAAACTCTGTTATTAAAAATTCAGTATAATACAATGAAAACAAAAAATCCTCCGCATCTATTTTTAGAGCTGCATAAAAAATATAACAACGAAAATAATCGTTTTGAACATCCCTGTATTTTTTAATATTAGTTTTATTTGAATGAAATAAAATTAAATAGCAAAACGAAGTTATAGGCTGAAACTATTTAGGAGTGCTTTGTGAAAGAATTGATTTTATACACAACCTATTTGGTACCCCATTAGACTTTAAAGCATATAAATTCAGTTCATAACAATGCCATATCATAAAGGAAGGCGAAAAACAAGATTAGTCCAACTATTCACGACCAAATGATGGAAATCAAATTTAAAAAAATTGGTAGTGTATTGGAATTTAATATATTTACGTAAACTCGGTTTTAAAAATTCAGTATAATACAATGAAAACAAAAAATCCTTCGCATCTATTTCGAGAGCTGCATAAAAAATATAACAACGAAAATAATCGTTTTGAACAACCCTGCATTTTTCAATATTAGTTTTATTTGAATGAAATAAAATTAAATAGCAAAACGAAGTTATAAACTGAAACTATTTAGGAGTGCTTTGTGAAAGAATTGATTTTATACACAACCTATTTGGTACCCCATTAGACTTTAAAGCATATAAATTCAGTTCATAACAATGCCATATTATAAAGGAAGGCGAAAAACAAGATTAGTCCAACTATTCACGACCAAATGATGGAAATCAAATTTAAAAAAATTGGCCTTGTATTGGAATTTAATATATTTACGTAAACTCGGTTTTTAAGAATTCAGTATAATACAATGAAAACAAAAACTCCTTCGCATCTATTTCTAGAGCTGCATAAAAAATATAACAACAAAAATAATCGTTTTGAACATCACTGTCTTTTATAATATTAGTTTTATTTGATTAAAATGAAATTTAATAACAAAACGAAGTTAATGGCTGAAACTATTTAGGAGTGCTTTGTGAAAGGATTGATTCTATACACAAACCACTTGGTACCCCATTAGACTTTAAAGCATATAAATTCAGTTCATAAAAATACCATATAATAAAGAGAAACGAAACACAATATTACTCCAACTATTCACGACCAAATGATGGAACTCAAATTTTAAAAAATTGGCATTGTATTGGAATTTAATATATTTACGTAAACTAGGTTTTTAAAAATTCAGTATAATACAATGAAAACAAAAAATCCTTCGCATCTATTTTTAGAGCTGCATACAAAAATACAACAACGAAAATAATCGTTTTGAACATCCCTGTATTTTTTAATATTAGTTTTATTTGATTAAAATGAAATTTAATAACAAAACGAAGTTATAAGCTGAAACTATTTAGGAGTGCTTTGTGTAAGGATTGATTTTATACACAAACCACTTGGTACCCCATTAGACTTTAAAGAATATAAATTCAGTTCATATCAATGCCATATAATAAAGAAAAGCGAAACACAAAATTACACCAACTCTTCATGACCAAATGGTGCGCATCAAATTCTAAGAAATTGGTCGTGTATTGGAATTTGATATATTTACGTAAACTCGGTTTTAAAAATTCAATATAATACAATGAAAACATAAAATCCTTCGCATCTATTTCTAGAGCTGCATAAAAAATATAACAACGAAAATATACGTTTTGAACATCACTGTCTTTTATAATATTAGTTTTATTTGATTAAAATGAAATTTAATAACAAAACGAAGTTAATGGCTGAAACTATTTAGGAGTGCTTTGTGAAAGGATTGATTTTATACACAAACAATTTGGTACCCCATTAGACTTTAAAGCATATAAATTCAGTTCATAAAAATACCATATAATAAAGAGAAACGAAACACAATATTACTTCAACTATTCACGACCAAATGATGGAACTCAAATTTTAAAAAATTGGCATTGTATTGGAATTTTTAATATTCACGTAAACTCTGTTATTAAAAATTCAGTATAATACAATGAAAACAAAAAATCCTCCGCATCTATTTCTAGAGCTGCATAAAAAATATAAGAACAAAAATATTCGTTTTGGAAATCCCTGTATTTTTTAATATTAGTTTTATTTGATTAAAATGAAATTTAATAACAAAACGAAGTTATAGGCTGAAACTATTTAGGAGTGCTTAGTGTAAGGATTGATTTTATACACAAACCACTTGGTACCCCATTAGACTTTAAAGAATATAAATTCAGTTCATAACAATGCCATATTATAAAGGAAGGCGAAAAACAAGATTACTCCAACTATTCACGACCAAAAGATGGAAATCAAATTTTAAAAAATTGGCATTGTATTGGAATTTATAATATTCACGTAAACTCTGTTATTAAAAATTCAGTATAATACAATGAAAACAAAAAATCCTCCGCATCTATTTCTAGAGCTGCATAAAAAATATAACAACAAAAATAATTGTTTTGAATATCCCTGTATTTTTTAATATTAGTTTTATTTGATTAAAATGATATTTAATAACAAAACGAAGTTATAGGCTGAAACTATTTAGGAGTGCTTTGTGTAAGGATTGATTTTATACACAAACCACTTGGTACCCCATTAGACTTTAAAGAATACAAATTCAGTTCATAACAATTCCATATAATAAAGAAAAGCGAAACACAAGATTACACCAACTCTTCATGACCAAATGGTGGGCATCAAATTTTAAAAAATTGGTCGTGTATTGGAATTTGATATATTTACGTAAACTCGGTTTTAAAAATTCAGTATAATACAATGAAAACAAAAAATTCTGCGCATCTATTTCTAGAGCTGCATAAAAAATATAACAACGAAAATATACGTTTTGAACATCACTGTCTTTTATAATATTAGTTTTATTTGAATGAAATGAAATTAAATAGCAAAACGAATTTATAGGCTGAAACTATTTAGGAGTGCTTTGTGAAAGGATTGATTTTATACACAAACCATTTGTAACCCCATTAGGCTTTAAAGAATATAAGTTCAGTTCATAAAAATACCATTTAATAAAGAGAAACGAAACACAATATTACTCCAACTATTCACGACCAAATGATGGAACTCAAATTTTAAAAAATTAGCATTGTATTGGAATTTAGAATATTCACGTAAACTCGGTTATTAAAAATTCAGTATAATACAATGAAAACAAAAAATCCTCCGCATCTATTTTTAGAGCTGCATAAAAAATATAACAACGAAAATAATCGTTTTGAACATCCCTGTATTTTTTAATATTAGTTTTATTTGAATGAAATGAAATTAAATAGCAAAACGAAGTTATAGGCTGAAACTATTTAGGAGTGCTTTGTGAAAGGATTGATTTTATACACAACCCATTTGGTACCCCATTAGACTTTAAAGCAAAAAATTCAGTTCATAACAATGCCATATTATAAAGGAAGGCGAAAAACAAGATTAGTCCAACTATTCACGACCAAATGATGGAAATCAAATTTAAAAAAATTGGCCTTGTATTGGAATTTAATATATTTACGTAAACTCGGTTTTTAAGAATTCAGTATAATACAATGAAAACAAAAACTCCTTCGCATCTATTTCTAGAGCTGCATAAAAAATATAACAACAAAAATAATAGTTTTGAACATCCCTGTATTTTTTAATATTAGTTTTATTTGATTAAAATGAAATTTAATAACAAAACGAAGTTATAGGCTGAAACTATTTAGGAGTGCTTTGTGTAAGGATTGATTTTATACACAAACCACTTGGTACCCCATTAGACTTTAAAGAATATAAATTCAGTTCATATCAATGCCATATAATAAAGAAAAGCGAAACACAAAATTACACCAACTCTTCATGACCAAATGGTGGGCATCAAATTCTAAGAAATTGGTCGTGTATTGGAATTTGATATATTCACGTAAACTCGGTTTTAAAAATTCAATATAATACAATGAAAACATAAAATCCTTCGCATCTATTTCGAGAGCTGCATAAAAAATATAACAACGAAAATAATCGTTTTGAACATCCCTGTATTTTTTAATATTAGTTTTATTTGAATGAAATGAAATTAAATAGCAAAACGAAGTTATAGGCTGAAACTATTTAGGAGTGCTTTGTGAAAGGATTGATTTTATACACAACCCATTTGGTACCCCATTAGACTTTAAAGCATATAAATTCAGTTCATAACAATGACATATAATAAAGAAAAGTGAAACACAAGATTACACCAACTCTTCATGACCAAATGGTGGGCATCAAATTCTAAAAAATTGGTCGTGTATTGGAATTTAATATATTTACGTAAACTCGGTTTTAAAAATTCAGTATAATACGATGAAAACAAAAAATCCTTCGCATCTATTTCGAGAGCTGCATAAAAAATATAACAACGAAAATAATCGTTTTGAACATCCCTGTATTTTTCAATATTAGTTTTATTTGAATGAAATGAAATTAAATAGCAAAACGAAGTTATAGGCTGAAACTATTTAGGAGTGCTTTGTAAAAGGATTGATTTTATACACAACCCATTTGGTACCCCATTAGACTTTAATCATATAAATTCAGTTCATAACAATGCCATATTATAAAGGAAGGCGAAAAACAAGATTAGTCCAACTATTCACGACCAAATGATGGAAATCAAATTTAAAAAAATTGGCGTTGTATTGGAATTTACAATATTCACGTAAACTCTGTTATTAAAAATTCAGTATAATACAATGAAAACAAAAAATCCTCCGCATCTATTTTTAGAGCTGCATAAAAAATATAACAACGAAAATAATCGTTTTGAACATCCCTGTATTTTTTAATATTAGTTTTATTTGAATGAAATAAAATTAAATAGCAAAACGAAGTTATAGGCTGAAACTATTTAGGAGTGCTTTGTGAAAGAATTGATTTTATACACAACCTATTTGGTACCCCATTAGACTTTAAAGCATATAAATTCAGTTCATAACAATGCCATATCATAAAGGAAGGCGAAAAACAAGATTAGTCCAACTATTCACGACCAAATGATGGAAATCAAATTTAAAAAAATTGGTAGTGTATTGGAATTTAATATATTTACGTAAACTCGGTTTTAAAAATTCAGTATAATACAATGAAAACAAAAAATCCTTCGCATCTATTTCGAGAGCTGCATAAAAAATATAACAACGAAAATAATCGTTTTGAACATCCCTGCATTTTTCAATATTAGTTTTATTTGAATGAAATAAAATTAAATAGCAAAACGAAGTTATAAACTGAAACTATTTAGGAGTGCTTTGTGAAAGAATTGATTTTATACACAACCTATTTGGTACCCCATTAGACTTTAAAGCATATAAATTCAGTTCATAACAATGCCATATTATAAAGGAAGGCGAAAAACAAGATTAGTCCAACTATTCACGACCAAATGATGGAAATCAAATTTAAAAAAATTGGCCTTGTATTGGAATTTAATATATTTACGTAAACTCGGTTTTTAAGAATTCAGTATAATACAATGAAAACAAAAACTCCTTCGCATCTATTTCTAGAGCTGCATAAAAAATATAACAACAAAAATAATCGTTTTGAACATCACTGTCTTTTATAATATTAGTTTTATTTGATTAAAATGAAATTTAATAACAAAACGAAGTTAATGGCTGAAACTATTTAGGAGTGCTTTGTGAAAGGATTGATTCTATACACAAACCACTTGGTACCCCATTAGACTTTAAAGCATATAAATTCAGTTCATAAAAATACCATATAATAAAGAGAAACGAAACACAATATTACTCCAACTATTCACGACCAAATGATGGAACTCAAATTTTAAAAAATTGGCATTGTATTGGAATTTAATATATTTACGTAAACTAGGTTTTTAAAAATTCAGTATAATACAATGAAAACAAAAAATCCTTCGCATCTATTTTTA
Organism: Anthrax anthrax; assembly: GCA_963971155.1. NCBI lineage: Eukaryota > Metazoa > Arthropoda > Insecta > Diptera > Bombyliidae > Anthrax > Anthrax anthrax. The sequence goes on from OZ020122.1 coordinate 2,476,372, forward strand.
GAGCTGCATACAAAAATATAACAACGAAAATAATCGTTTTGAACATCCCTGTATTTTTTAATATTAGTTTTATTTGATTAAAATGAAATTTAATAACAAAACGAAGTTATAAGCTGAAACTATTTAGGAGTGCTTTGTGTAAGGATTGATTTTATACACAAACCACTTGGTACCCCATTAGACTTTAAAGAATATCAATTCAGTTCATATCAATGCCATATAATAAAGAAAAGTGAAACACAAAATTACACCAACTCTTCATGACCAAATGGTGCGCATCAAATTCTAAGAAATTGGTCGTGTATTGGAATTTGATATATTTACGTAAACTCGGTTTTAAAAATTCAATATAATACAATGAAAACATAAAATCCTTCGCATCTATTTTTAGAGCTGCATAAAAAATATAACAACGAAAATATACGTTTTGAACATCACTGTCTTTTATAATATTAGTTTTATTTGATTAAAATGAAATTTAATAACAAAACGAAGTAAATGGCTGAAACTATTTAGGAGTGCTTTGTGAAAGGATTGATTTTATACACAAACAATTTGGTACCCCATTAGACTTTAAAGCATATAAATTCAGTTCATAAAAATACCATATAATAAAGAGAAACGAAACACAATATTACTCCAACTATTCACGACCAAATGATGGAACTCAAATTTTAAAAAATTGGCATTGTATTGGAATTTTTAATATTCACGTAAACTCTGTTATTAAAAATTCAGTATAATAAAATGAAAACAAAAAATCCTCCGCATCTATTTCTAGAGCTGCATAAAAAATATAAGAACAAAAATATTCGTTTTGGAAATCCCTGTATTTTTTAATATTAGTTTTATTTGATTAAAATGAAATTTAATAACAAAACGAAGTTATAGGCTGAAACTATTTAGGAGTGCTTAGTGTAAGGATTGATTTTATACACAAACCACTTGGTACCCCATTAGACTTTAAAGAATATAAATTCAGTTCATAACAATGCCATATTATAAAGGAAGGCGAAAAACAAGATTACTCCAACTATTCACGACCAAATGATGGAAATCAAATTTTAAAAAATTGGCATTGTATTGGAATTTATAATATTCACGTAAACTCTGTTATTAAAAATTCAGTATAATACAATGAAAACAAAAAATCCTCCGCATCTATTTTTAGAGCTGCATAAAAAATATAACAACAAAAATAATTGTTTTGAATATCCCTGTATTTTTTAATATTAGTTTTATTTGATTAAAATGATATTTAATAACAAAACGAAGTTATAGGCTGAAAATATTTAGGAGTGCTTTGTGAAAGGATTGATTTTATACACAAACCACTTGGTACCCCATTAGACTTTAAAGCATATAAATTCAGTTCATATTAATGCCATATAATAAAGAAAAGCGAAACACAAGATTACACCAACTATTCGTGACCAAATGGTGGGCATCAAATTCTAAAAAATTGGTCGTGTATTGGAATTTAATATATTTACGTAAACTCGGTTTTTAAAAATTCAGTATAATACAATGAAAACAAAAAATCTTTCGCATCTATTTTGAGAGCTGCATAAAAAATATAACAACGAAAATAATCGTTTTGAACATCCCTGTATTTTTCAATATTAGTTTTATTTGAATGAAATGAAATTAAATAGCAAAACGAAGTTATAGGCTGAAACTATTTAGGAGTGCTTTGTGAAAGGATTGATTTTATACACAACCCATTTGGTACCCCATTAGACTTTAAAGCATATAAATTCAGTTCATAACAATGCCATATCATAAAGGAAGGCGAAAAACTAGATTAGTCCAACTATTCACGACCAAATGATGGAAAACAAATTTGAAAAAATTGGTCGTGTATTGGAATTTAATATATTTACGTAAACTCGGTTTTAAAAATTCAGTTTAATACAATGAAAACAAAAAATCCTTCGCATCTATTTCGAGAGCTGCATAAAAAATATAACAATGAAAATAATCGTTTTGAATATCCCTGTATTTTTCAATATTAGTTTTATTTGAATGAAATGAAATTAAACAGCAAAACGAAGTTATAGGCTGAAACTATTTAGGAGTGCTTTGTGAAAGGATTGATTTTATACACAACCCATTTGGTACCCCATTAGACCTTAATCATATAAATTCAGTTCATAACAATGCCATATTATAAAGGAAGGCGAAAAACAAGATTAGTCCAACTATTCATGACCAAATGGTGAGCATCAAATTTAAAAAAATTGGCATTGTATTGGAATTTACAATATTCACGTAAACTCTGTTATTAAAAATTCAGTATAATACAATGAAAACAAAAAATCCTCCGCATCTATTTTTAGAGCTGCATAAAAAATATTACAACGAAAATAATCGTTTTGAACATCCCTGTATTTTTCAATATTAGTTTTATTTGAATGAAATAAAATTAAATAGCAAAACGAAGTTATAGGCTGAAACTATTTAGGAGTGCTTTGTGAAAGGATTGATTTTATACACAACCCATTTGGTACCCCATTAGACTTTAAAGCATATAAATTCAGTTCATAACAATGCCATATCATAAAGGAAGGCGAAAAACAAGATTAGTCCAACTATTCACGACCAAATGATGGAAATCAAATTTTAAAAAATTGGTCGTGTATTAGAATTTAATATATTTACGTAAACTCGGTTTTAAAAATTCAGTATAATACAATGAAAACAAAAAATCCTTCGCATCTATTTCTAGAGCTGCATAAAAAATATAACAACAAAAATAATCGTTTTGAACATCCCTGTATTTTTTAATATTAGTTTTATTTGATTAAAATGAAATTTAATAACAAAACGAAGTTATAGGCTGAAAACATTTAGGAGTGCTTTGTGTAAGGATTGATTTTATACACAAACCACTTGGTACCCCATTAGACTTTAAAGAATACAAATTCAGTTCATAACAATGCCATATAATAAAGAAAAGCGAAACACAAGATTACACCAACTTTTCATGACCAAATGGTGGGCATCAAATTTTAAAAAATTGGTCGTGTATTGGAATTTGATATATTTACGTAAACTCGGTTTTAAAAATTCAGTATAATACAATGAAAACAAAAAATCCTTTGCATCTATTTCTAGAGCTGCATAAAAAATATAACAACAAAAATAATCGTTTTGAACATCCCTGTATTTTTTAATATTAGTTTTATTTGATTAAAATGAAATTTAATAACAAAACGAAGTTATAGGCTGAAACTATTTAGGAGTGCTTTGTGTAAGGATTGATTTTATACACAAACCACTTGGTACCCCATTAGACTTTAAATAATATAAATTCAGTTCATAACAATGCCATATAATAAAGAAAAGCGGAACACAATATTACTCCAACTATTCACGACCAAATGATGGAAATCAAATTTTATAAAATTGGCATTGTATTGGAATTTACAATATTCACGTAAACTCGGTTATTAAAAATTCAGTATAATACAATGAAAACAAAAAATCCTCCGCATCTATTTTTAGAGCTGCATAAAAAATATAACAACGAAAATAATCGTTTTGAACATCCCTGTATTTTTTAATATTAGTTTTATTTGAATGAAATGAAATTAAATAGCAAAACGAAGTTATAGGCTGAAACTATTTAGGAGTGCTTTGTGAAAGGATTGATTTTATACACAACCCATTTGGTACCCCATTAGACTTTAAAGCATATAAATTCAGTTCATAACAATGCCATATTATAAAGGAAGGCGAAAAACAAGATTAGTGTAACTATTCAAGACCAAATGATGGAAATCAAATTTAAAAAAATTGGCCTTGTATTGGAATTTAATATATTTACGTAAACTCGGTTTTTAAGAATTCAGTATAATACAATGAAAACAAAAACTCCTTCGCATCTATTTCTAGAGCTGCATAAAAAATATAACAACAAAAATAATCGTTTTGAACATCCCTGTATTTTTTAATATTAGTTTTATTTGTTTAAAATGAAATTTAATAACTAAACGAAGTTATAGGCTGAAACTATTTAGAAGTGCTTTGTGTAAGGATTGATTTTATACACAAACCACTTGGTACCCCATTAGACTTTAAAGAATATAAAGTCAGTTCATATCAATGCCATATAATCAAGAAAAGCGAAACACAAAATTACACCAACTCTTCATGACCAAATGGTGGACATCAAATTCTAAGAAATTGGTCGTGTATTGGAATTTGAAATATTTACGTAAACTCGGTTTTAAAAATTCAATATAATACAATGAAAACATAAAATCCTTCGCATCTATTTCGAGAGCTGCATAAAAAATATAACAACGAAAATATACGTTTTGAACATCACTGCCTTTATAATATTAGTTTTATTTGATTAAAATGAAATTGAATAACAAAACGAAGTTAATGGCTGAAACTATTTAGGAGTGCTTTGTGTAAGGATTGATTTTATACACAAACCACTTGGTACCCCATTAGACTTTAAAGAATATAAATTCAATTCATATTAATGCCATATAATGAAGAAAAGCGAAACACAAGATTACACCAACTCTTCATGACCAAATGGTGCGCATCAAATTCTAAAACATTGGTCGTGTATTGGAATTTAATATATTTACGTAAACTCGGTTTTTAAAAATTCAGTATAATACAATGTAAACAAAAAATCTTTCGCATCTATTTTGAGAGCTGCATTAAAAATATAACAACGAAAATAATCGTTTTGAACATCCCTGTATTTTTCAATATTAGTTTTATTTGAATGAAATGAAATTAAATAGCAAAACGAAGTTATAAACTGAAACTATTTAGGAGTGCTTTGTAAAAGGATTGATTTTATACACAACCTATTTGGTACCCCATTAGACTTTAAAGAATATAAATTCAGTTCATATTAATGCCATATAATGAAGAAAAGCGAAACACAAGATTACACCAACTCTTCATGACCAAATGGTGGGCATCAAATTCTAAAAAATTGGTCGTGTATTGGAATTTAATATATTTACGTAAACTCGGTTTTTAAAAATTCAGTATAATACAATGAAAACAAAAAATCTTTCGCATCTATTTTGAGAGCTGCATAAAAAATATAACAACGAAAATATACGTTTTGAACATCACTGCCTTTATAATATTAGTTTTATTTGATTAAAATGAAATTTAATAACAAAACGAAGTTAATGGCTGAAACTATTTAGGAGTGCTTTGTGTAAGGATTGATTTTATACACAAACCACTTGGTACCCCATTAGACTTTAAAGAATATAAATTCAGTTCATATTAATGCCATATAATGAAGAAAAGCGAAACACAAGATTACACCAACTCTTCATGACCAAATGGTGGGCATCAAATTCTAAAAAATTGGTCGTGTATTGGAATTTAATATATTTGCGTAAACTCGGTTTTTAAAAATTCAGTATAATACAATGAAAACAAAAAATCTTTCGCATCTATTTTGAGAGCTGCATAAAAAATATAACAACGAAAATATACGTTTTGAACATCACTGCCTTTATAATATTAGTTTTATTTGATTAAAATGAAATTTAATAACAAAACGAAGTTAATGGCTGAAACTATTTAGGAGTGCTTTGTGTAAGGATTGATTTTATACACAAACCACTTGGTACCCCATTAGACTTTAAAGAATATAAATTCAGTTCATATCAATGCCATATAATAAAGAAAAGCGAAACACAAAATTACACCAACTCTTCATGACCAAATGGTGGGCATCAAATTCTAAGAAATTGGTCGTGTATTGGAATTTGATATATTTACGTAAACTCGGTTTTAAAAATTCAATATAATACAATGAAAACATAAAATCCTTCGCATCTATTTCTAGAGCTGCATAAAAAATATAACAACGAAAATATACGTTTTGAACATCACTGCCTTTATAATATTAGTTTTATTTGATTAAAATGAAATTTAATAACAAAACGAAGTTAATGGCTGAAACTATTTAGGAGTGCTTTGTGTAAGGATTGATTTTATACACAAACCACTTGGTACCCCATTAGACTTTAAAGAATATAAATTCAGTTCATATCAATGCCATAATATAATGAAGAAAAGCGAAACACAAGATTACACCAACTCTTCATGACCAAATGGTGGGCATCAAATTCTAAAAAATTGGTCGTGTATTGGAATTTAATATATTTACGTAAACTCGGTTTTTAAAAATTCAGTATAATACAATGAAAACAAAAAATCTTTCGCATCTATTTTGAGAGCTGCATAAAAAATATAACAACGAAAATAATCGTTTTGAACATCCCTGTATTTTTCAATATTAGTTTTATTTGAATGAAATGAAATTAAATAGCAAAACGAAGTTATAAACTGAAACTATTTAGGAGTGCTTTGTGTAAGGATTGATTTTATACACAAACCACTTGGTACCCCATTAGACTTTAAAGAATATAAATTCAGTTCATATCAATGCCATATAATAAAGAAAAGCGAAACACAAAATTACACCAACTCTTCATGACCAAATGGTGGGCATCAAATTCTAAGAAATTGGTCGTGTATTGGAATTTGATATATTTACGTAAACTCGGTTTTAAAAATTCAATATAATACAATGAAAACATAAAATCCTTCGCATCTATTTCTAGAGCTGCATTAAAAATATAACAACGAAAATATACGTTTTGAACATCACTGCCTTTATAATATTAGTTTTATTTGATTAAAATGAAATTTAATAACAAAACGAAGTTAATGGCTGAAACTATTTAGGAGTGCTTTGTGTAAGGATTGATTTTATACACAAACCACTTGGTACCCCATTAGACTTTAAAGAATATAAATTCAGTTCATATTAATGCCATATAATGAAGAAAAGCGAAACACAAGATTACACCAACTCTTCATGACCAAATGGTGGGCATCAAATTCTAAAAAATTGGTCGTGTATTGGAATTTAATATATTTACGTAAACTCGGTTTTTAAAAATTCAGTATAATACAATGAAAACAAAAAATCTTTCGCATCTATTTTGAGAGCTGCATAAAAAATATAACAACGAAAATAATCGTTTTGAACATCCCTGTATTTTTCAATATTAGTTTTATTTGAATGAAATGAAATTAAATAGCAAAACGAAGTTATAAACTGAAACTATTTAGGAGTGCTTTGTGTAAGGATTGATTTTATACACAAACCACTTGGTACCCCATTAGACTTTAAAGAATATAAATTCAGTTCATATTAATGCCATATAAAGAAGAAAAGCGAAACACAAGATTACACCAACTCTTCATGACCAAATGGTGGGCATCAAATTCTAAAAAATTGGTCGTGTATTGGAATTTAATATATTTACGTAAACTCGGTTTTTAAAAATTCAGTATAATACAATGAAAACAAAAAATCTTTCGCATCTATTTTGAGAGCTGCATAAAAAATATAACAACGAAAATAATCGTTTTGAACATCCCTGTATTTTTCAATATTAGTTTTATTTGAATGAAATGAAATTAAATAGCAAAACGAAGTTATAAACTGAAACTATTTAGGAGTGCTTTGTGTAAGGATTGATTTTATACACAAACCACTTGGTACCCCATTAGACTTTAAAGAATATAAATTCAGTTCATATCAATGCCATATAATAAAGAAAAGCGAAACACAAAATTACACCAACTCTTCATGACCAAATGGTGGGCATCAAATTCTAAGAAATTGGTCGTGTATTGGAATTTGATATATTTACGTAAACTCGGTTTTAAAAATTCAATATAATACAATGAAAACATAAAATCCTTCGCATCTATTTCTAGAGCTGCATAAAAAATATAACAACGAAAATATACGTTTTGAACATCACTGCCTTTATAATATTAGTTTTATTTGATTAAAATGAAATTTAATAACAAAACGAAGTTAATGGCTGAAACTATTTAGGAGTGCTTTGTGTAAGGATTGATTTTATACACAAACCACTTGGTACCCCATTAGACTTTAAAGAATATAAATTCAGTTCATATTAATGCCATATAATGAAGAAAAGCGAAACACAAGATTACACCAACTCTTCATGACCAAATGGTGGGCATCAAATTCTAAAAAATTGGTCGTGTATTGGAATTTAATATATTTACGTAAACTCGGTTTTTAAAAATTCAGTATAATACAATGAAAACAAAAAATCTTTCGCATCTATTTTGAGAGCTGCATAAAAAATATAACAACGAAAATAATCGTTTTGAACATCCCTGTATTTTTCAATATTAGTTTTATTTGAATGAAATGAAATTAAATAGCAAAACGAAGTTATAAACTGAAACTATTTAGGAGTGCTTTGTGTAAGGATTGATTTTATACACAAACCACTTGGTACCCCATTAGACTTTAAAGAATATAAATTCAGTTCATATCAATGCCATATAATAAAGAAAAGCGAAACACAAAATTACACCAACTCTTCATGACCAAATGGTGGGCATCAAATTCTAAGAAATTGGTCGTGTATTGGAATTTGATATATTTACGTAAACTCGGTTTTAAAAATTCAATATAATACAATGAAAACATAAAATCCTTCGCATCTATTTCTAGAGCTGCATAAAAAATATAACAACGAAAATATACGTTTTGAACATCACTGCCTTTATAATATTAGTTTTATTTGATTAAAATGAAATTTAATAACAAAACGAAGTTAATGGCTGAAACTATTTAGGAGTGCTTTGTGTAAGGATTGATTTTATACACAAACCACTTGGTACCCCATTAGACTCTAAAGCATATAAATTCAGTTCATATTAATGCCATATAATGAAGAAAAGCGAAACACAAGATTACACCAACTCTTCATGACCAAATGGTGGGCATCAAATTCTAAAAAATTGGTCGTGTATTGGAATTTAATATATTTACGTAAACTCGGTTTTTAAAAATTCAGTATAATACAATGAAAACAAAAAATCTTTCGCATCTATTTTGAGAGCTGCATAAAAAATATAACAACGAAAATAATCGTTTTGAACATCCCTGTATTTTTCAATATTAGTTTTATTTGAATGAAATGAAATTAAATAGCAAAACGAAGTTATAAACTGAAACTATTTAGGAGTGCTTTGTGTAAGGATTGATTTTATACACAAACCACTTGGTACCCCATTAGACTTTAAAGAATATAAATTCAGTTCATATCAATGCCATATAATAAAGAAAAGCGAAACACAAAATTACACCAACTCTTCATGACCAAATGGTGGGCATCAAATTCTAAGAAATTGGTCGTGTATTGGAATTTGATATATTTACGTAAACTCGGTTTTAAAAATTCAATATAATACAATGAAAACATAAAATCCTTCGCATCTATTTCTAGAGCTGCATAAAAAATATAACAACGAAAATATACGTTTTGAACATCACTGCCTTTATAATATTAGTTTTATTTGATTAAAATGAAATTTAATAACAAAACGAAGTTAATGGCTGAAACTATTTAGGAGTGCTTTGTGTAAGGATTGATTTTATACACAAACCACTTGGTACCCCATTAGACTTTAAAGAATATAAATTCAGTTCATATCAATGCCATATAATAAAGAAAAGCGAAACACAAAATTACACCAACTCTTCATGACCAAATGGTGGGCATCAAATTCTAAGAAATTGGTCGTGTATTGGAATTTGATATATTTACGTAAACTCGGTTTTAAAAATTCAATATAATACAATGAAAACATAAAATCCTTCGCATCTATTTCTAGAGCTGCATAAAAAATATAACAACGAAAATATACGTTTTGAACATCACTGCCTTTATAATATTAGTTTTATTTGATTAAAATGAAATTTAATAACAAAACGAAGTTAATGGCTGAAACTATTTAGGAGTGCTTTGTGTAAGGATTGATTTTATACACAAACCACTTGGTACCCCATTAGACTTTAAAGAATATAAATTCAGTTCATATCAATGCCATAATATAATGAAGAAAAGCGAAACACAAGATTACACCAACTCTTCATGACCAAATGGTGGGCATCAAATTCTAAAAAATTGGTCGTGTATTGGAATTTAATATATTTACGTAAACTCGGTTTTTAAAAATTCAGTATAATACAATGAAAACAAAAAATCTTTCGCATCTATTTTGAGAGCTGCATAAAAAATATAACAACGAAAATAATCGTTTTGAACATCCCTGTATTTTTCAATATTAGTTTTATTTGAATGAAATGAAATTAAATAGCAAAACGAAGTTATAAACTGAAACTATTTAGGAGTGCTTTGTGTAAGGATTGATTTTATACACAAACCACTTGGTACCCCATTAGACTTTAAAGAATATAAATTCAGTTCATATCAATGCCATAATATAATGAAGAAAAGCGAAACACAAGATTACACCAACTCTTCATGACCAAATGGTGGGCATCAAATTCTAAAAAATTGGTCGTGTATTGGAATTTAATATATTTACGTAAACTCGGTTTTTAAAAATTCAGTATAATACAATGAAAACAAAAAATCTTTCACATCTATTTTGAGAGCTGCATAAAAAATATAACAACGAAAATAATCGTTTTGAACATCCCTGTATTTTTCAATATTAGTTTTATTTGAATGAAATGAAATTAAATAGCAAAACGAAGTTATAAACTGAAACTATTTAGGAGTGCTTTGTGTAAGGATTGATTTTATACACAAACCACTTGGTACCCCATTAGACTTTAAAGAATATAAATTCAGTTCATATCAATGCCATATAATAAAGAAAAGCGAAACACAAAATTACACCAACTCATCATGACCAAATGGTGGGCATCAAATTCTAAGAAATTGTTCGTGTATTGGAATTTGATATATTTACGTAAACTCGGTTTTAAAAATTCAATATAATACAATGAAATCATAAAATCCTTCGCATCTATTTCTAGAGCTGCATAAAAAATATAACAACGAAAATATACGTTTTGAACATCACTGCCTTTATAATATTAGTTTTATTTGATTAAAATGAAATTTAATAACAAAACGAAGTTAATGGCTGAAACTATTTAGGAGTGCTTTGTGTAAGGATTGATTTTATACACAAACCACTTGGTACCCCATTAGACTTTAAAGAATATAAATTCAGTTCATATTAATGCCATATAATGAAGAAAAGTGAAACACAAGATTACACCAACTCTTCATGACCAAATGGTGGGCATCAAATTCTAAAAAATTGGTCGTGTATTGGAATTTAATATATTTACGTAAACTCGGTTTTTAAAAATTCAGTATAATACAATGAAAACAAAAAATCTTTCGCATCTATTTTGAGAGCTGCATAAAAAATATAACAACGAAAATAATCGTTTTGAACATCCCTGTATTTTTCAATATTAGTTTTATTTGAATGAAATGAAATTAAATAGCAAAACGAAGTTATAAACTGAAACTATTTAGGAGTGCTTTGTGTAAGGATTGATTTTATACACAAACCACTTGGTACCCCATTAGACTTTAAAGAATATAAATTCAGTTCATATCAATGCCATATAATAAAGAAAAGCGAAACACAAAATTACACCAACTCTTCATGACCAAATGGTGGGCATCAAATTCTAAGAAATTGGTCGTGTATTGGAATTTGATATATTTACGTAAACTCGGTTTTAAAAATTCAATATAATACAATGAAAACATAAAATCCTTCGCATCTATTTCTAGAGCTGCATAAAAAATATAACAACGAAAATATACGTTTTGAAAATCACTGCCTTTATAATATTAGTTTTATTTGATTAAAATGAAATTTAATAACAAAACGAAGTTAATGGCTGAAACTATTTAGGAGTGCTTTGTGTAAGGATTGATTTTATACACAAACCACTTGGTACCCCATTAGACTTTAAAGAATATAAATTCAGTTCATATTAATGCCATATAATGAAGAAAAGCGAAACACAAGATTACACCAACTTTTCATGACCAAATGGTGGGCATCAAATTCTAAAAAATTGGTCGTGTATTGGAATATAATATATTTACGTAAACTCGGTTTTTAAAAATTCAGTATAATACAATGAAAACAAAAAATCTTTCGCATCTATTTTGAGAGCTGCATAAAAAATATAACAACGAAAATAATCGTTTTGAACATCCCTGTATTTTTCAATATTAGTTTTATTTGAATGAAATGAAATTAAATAGCAAAACGAAGTTATAAACTGAAACTATTTAGGAGTGCTTTGTGTAAGGATTGATTTTATACACAAACCACTTGGTACCCCATTAGACTTTAAAGAATATAAATTCAGTTCATATCAATGCCATATAATAAAGAAAAGCGAAACACAAAATTACACCAACTCTTCATGACCAAATGGTGGGCATCAAATTCTAAGAAATTGGTCGTGTATTGGAATTTGATATATTTACGTAAACTCGGTTTTAAAAATTCAATATAATACAATGAAAACATAAAATCCTTCGCATCTATTTCTAGAGCTGCATAAAAAATATAACAACGAAAATATACGTTTTGAACATCACTGCCTTTATAATATTAGTTTTATTTGATTAAAATGAAATTTAATAACAAAACGAAGTTAATGGCTGAAACTATTTAGGAGTGCTTTGTGTAAGGATTGATTTTATACACAAACCACTTGGTACCCCATTAGACTTTAAAGAATATAAATTCAGTTCATATCAATGCCATATAATAAAGAAAAGCGAAACACAAAATTACACCAACTCATCATGACCAAATGGTGGGCATCAAATTCTAAGAAATTGGTCGTGTATTGGAATTTGATATATTTACGTAAACTCGGTTTTAAAAATTCAATATAATACAATGAAAACAAAAAATCTTTCGCATCTATTTTGAGAGCTGCATAAAAAATATAACAACGAAAATAATCGTTTTGAACATCCCTGTATTTTTCAATATTAGTTTTATTTGAATGAAATGAAATTAAATAGCAAAACGAAGTTATAAACTGAAACTATTTAGGAGTGCTTTGTGTAAGGATTGATTTTATACACAAACCACTTGGTACCCCATTAGACTTTAAAGAATATAAATTCAGTTCATATTAATGCCATATAAAGAAGAAAAGCGAAACACAAGATTACACCAACTCTTCATGACCAAATGGTGGGCATCAAATTCTAAAAAATTGGTCGTGTATTGGAATTTAATATATTTACGTAAACTCGGTTTTTAAAAATTCAGTATAATACAATGAAAACAAAAAATCTTTCGCATCTATTTTGAGAGCTGCATAAAAAATATAACAACGAAAATAATCGTTTTGAACATCCCTGTATTTTTCAATATTAGTTTTATTTGAATGAAATGAAATTTAATAACAAAACGAAGTTAATGGCTGAAACTATTTAGGAGTGCTTTGTGTAAGGATTGATTTTATACACAAACCACTTGGTACCCCATTAGACTTAAAAGAATATAAATTAAGTTCATATTAATGCCATATAATGAAGAAAAGCGAAACACAAGATTACACCAACTTTTCATGACCAAATGGTGGGCATCAAATTCTAAAAAATTGGTCGTGTATTGGAATTTGATATATTTACGTAAACTCGGTTTTTAAAAATTCAGTATAATACAATGAAAACAAAAAATCCTTCGCATCTATTTCTAGAGCTGCATAAAAAATATAACAACGAAAATAATCGTTTTGAACATCCCTGTATTTTTTTAAATTAGTTTTAATTGAATGAAATGAAATTAAATAGCAAAACGAAGTTAATGGCTGAAACTATTTAGGAGTGCTTTGTGTAAGGATTGATTTTATACACAAACCACTTGGTACCCCATTAGACTTTAAAGAATATAAATTCAGTTCATATCAATGCCATATAATAAAGAAAAGCGAAACACAAAATTACACCAACTCTTCATGACCAAATGGTGGGCATCAAATTCTAAGAAATTGGTCGTGTATTGGAATTTGATATATTTACGTAAACTCGGTTTTAAAAATTCAATATAATACAATGAAAACATAAAATCCTTCGCATCTATTTCTAGAGCTGCATAAAAAATATAACAACGAAAATATACGTTTTGAACATCACTGCCTTTATAATATTAGTTTTATTTGATTAAAATGAAATTTAATAACAAAACGAAGTTAATGGCTGAAACTATTTAGGAGTGCTTTGTGTAAGGATTGATTTTATACACAAACCACTTGGTACCCCATTAGACTTAAAAGAATATAAATTCAGTTCATATTAATGCCATATAATGAAGAAAAGCGAAACACAAGATTACACCAACTTTTCATGACCAAATGGTGGGCATCAAATTCTAAAAAATTGGTCGTGTATTGGAATATAATATATTTACGTAAACTCGGTTTTTAAAAATTCAGTATAATACAATGAAAACAAAAAATCTTTCGCATCTATTTTGAGAGCTGCATAAAAAATATAACAACAAAAATATTCGTTTTGGAAATCCCTGTATTTTTTAATATTAGTTTTATTTGAATGAAATGAAATTAAATAGCAAAACGAAGTAATAAACTGAAACTATTTAGGAGTGCTTTGTGAAAGGATTGATTTTATACACAACCTATTTGGTACCCCATCAGACTTTAAAGCATATAAATTCAGTTCATAACAATGCCATATTATAAAGGAAGGCGAAAAACAAGATTAGTCCAACTATTCACGACCAAATGATGGAAATCAAATTTAAAAAAATTGGCCTTGTATTGGAATTTAATATATTTACGTAAACTCGGTTTTTGAAAATTCAGTATAATACAATGAAAACAAAAAATCTTTCGCATCTATTTCTAGAGCTGCATAAAAAATATAACAACGAAAATAATCGTTTTGAACATCCCTGTATTTTTTTAAATTAGTTTTAATTGAATGAAATGAAATTAAATAGCAAAACGAAGTTATAGGCTGAAACTATTTAGGAGTGCTTTGTGAAAGGATTGATTTTATACACAAACCACTTGGTACCCCATTAGACTTTAAAGAATATAACTTCAGTTCATAACAATACCATATAATAAAGAAAAGCGAAACACAAGATTACACCAACTCTTCATGACAAAATGGTGGGCATCAAATTATAAAAAATTGGTCGTGTATTGGAATTTAATATATTTACGTAAACTCGGTTTTTAAAAATTCAGTATAATACAATGAAAACAAAAAATTCTGCGCATCTATTTCTAGAGCTGCATAAAAAATATAACAACGAAAATATACGTTTTGAACATCACTGTCTTTTATAATATTAGTTTTATTTGAAAAATGAAATTTAATAAGAAAAGAAAGTTATAGGCTGAAACTATTTAGGAGTGCTTTGTGAAAGGATTGATTTTATACACAAACCACTTGGTACCCCATTGGACTTTAAAGCATATAAATTCAGTTCATAAAAATACCATATAATAAAGAAAAGCGAAACACAAGATTACACCAACTCTTCATGACAAAATGGTGGGCATCAAATTCTAAAAAATTGGTCGTGTATTGGAATTTAATATATTTACGTAAACTCGGTTTTTAAAAATTCAGTATAATACAATGAAAACAAAAAATTCTGCGCATCTATTTCTAGAGCTGCATAAAAAATATATAAACGAAAATATACGTTTTGAACATCACTGTCTTTTATAATATTAGTTTTATTTGAATGAAATGAAATTAAATAGCAAAACGAAGTTATAGGCTGAAACTATTTAGGAGTGCTTTGTGAAAGGATTGATTTTATACACAAACCACGTGGTACCCCATTAGACTTTAAAGAATATAAATTCAGTTCATATCAATGCCATAATATAATGAAGAAAAGCGAAACACAAGATTACACCAACTCTTCATGACCAAATGGTGGGCATCAAATTCTAAAAAATTGGTCGTGTATTGGAATTTAATATATTTACGTAAACTCGGTTTTTAAAAATTCAGTATAATACAATGAAAACAAAAAATCTTTCGCATCTATTTTGAGAGCTGCATAAAAAATATAACAACGAAAATAATCGTTTTGAACATCCCTGTATTTTTCAATATTAGTTTTATTTGAATGAAATGAAATTAAATAGCAAAACGAAGTTATAAACTGAAACTATTTAGGAGTGCTTTGTGTAAGGATTGATTTTATACACAAACCACTTGGTACCCCATTAGACTTTAAAGAATATAAATTCAGTTCATATCAATGCCATATAATAAAGAAAAGCGAAACACAAAATTACACCAACTCATCATGACCAAATGGTGGGCATCAAATTCTAAGAAATTGGTCGTGTATTGGAATTTGATATATTTACGTAAACTCGGTTTTAAAAATTCAATATAATACAATGAAATCATAAAATCCTTCGCATCTATTTCTAGAGCTGCATAAAAAATATAACAACGAAAATATACGTTTTGAACATCACTGCCTTTATAATATTAGTTTTATTTGATTAAAATGAAATTTAATAACAAAACGAAGTTAATGGCTGAAACTATTTAGGAGTGCTTTGTGAAAGGATTGATTTTATACTCAAACCACTTGGTACCCCATAAGACTTTAAAGCATATAAATTCAGTTCATATTAATGCCATATAATGAAGAAAAGCGAAACACAAGATTACACCAACTATTCGTGACCAAATGGTGGGCATCAAATTCTAAAAAATTGGTCGTGTATTGGAATTTAATATATTTACGTAAACTCGGTTTTTAAAAATTCAGTATAATACAATGAAAACAAAAAATCCTTCGCATCTATTTCTAGAGCTGCATAAAAAATATAACAACGAAAATAATCGTTTTGAACATCCCTGTATTTTTTTAAATTAGTTTTAATTGAATGAAATGAAATTAAATAGCAAAACGAAGTTATAGGCTGAAACTATTTAGGAGTGCTTTGTGAAAGGATTGATTTTATACACAAACCACTTGGTACCCCATTAGACTTTAAAGAATATAATTTCAGTTCATAACAATACCATATAATAAAGAAAAGCGAAACACAAGATTACACCAACTCTTCATGACAAAATGGTGGGCATCAAATTCTAAAAAATTGGTCGTGTATTGGAATTTAATATATGTACGTAAACTCGGTTTGTAAAAATTCAGTATAATACAATGAAAACAAAAAATTCTGCGCATCTATTTCTAGAGCTGCATAAAAAATATAACAACGAAAATATACGTTTTGAACATCACTGTCTTTTATAATATTAGTTTTATTTGAAAAATGAAATTTATTAAGAAAAGAAAGTTATAGGATGAAACTATTTAGGAGTGCTTTGTGAAAGGATTGATTTTATACACAAACCACTTGGTAGCCCATTGGACTTTAAAGAATATAAATTCAGTTCATAACAATGCCATATAATAAAGAAAAGCGAAACACAAGATTACACCAACTATTCGTGACCAAATGGTGGGCATCAAATTCTAAAAAATTGGTCGTGTATTGGAATTTGATATATTTACGTAAACTCGGTTTTTAAAAATTCAGTATAATACAATGAAAACAAAAAATCTTTCGCATCTATTTCGAGAGCTGCATAAAAAATATAACAACGAAAATAATCGTTTTGAACATCCCTGTATTTTTTAAAATTAGTTTTAATTGGATGAAATGAAATTAAATAGCAAAACGAAGTTATAGGCTGAAACTATTTAGGAGTGCTTTGTGAAAGGATTGATTTTATACTCAAACCACTTGGTACCCCATAAGACTTTAAAGCATATAAATTCAGTTCATATTAATGCCATATAATGAAGAAAAGCGAAACACAAGATTACACCAACTATTCGTGACCAAATGGTGGGCATCAAATTCTAAAAAATTGGTCGTGTATTGGAATTTAATATATTTACGTAAACTCGGTTTTTAAAAATTCAGTATAATACAATGAAAACAAAAAATCTTTCGCATCTATTTCTAGAGCTGCATAAAAAATATAACAACGAAAATAATCGTTTTGAACATCCCTGTATTTTTTTAAATTAGTTTTAATTGAATGAAATGAAATTAAATAGCAAAACGAAGTTATAGGCTGAAACTATTTAGGAGTGCTTTGTGAAAGGATTGATTTTATACACAAACCACTTGGTACCCCATTAGACTTTAAAGAATATAATTTCAGTTCATAACAATACCATATAATAAAGAAAAGCGAAACACAAGATTACACCAACTCTTCATGACAAAATGGTGGGCATCAAATTCTAAAAAATTGGTCGTGTATTGGAATTTAATATATTTACGTAAACTCGGTTTGTAAAAATTCAGTATAATACAATGAAAACAAAAAATTCTGCGCATCTATTTCTAGAGCTGCATAAAAAATATAACAACGAAAATATACGTTTTGAACATCACTGTCTTTTATAATATTAGTTTTATTTGAAAAATGAAATTTATTAAGAAAAGAAAGTTATAGGATGAAACTATTTAGGAGTGCTTTGTGAAAGGATTGATTTTATACACAAACCACTTGGTAGCCCATTGGACTTTAAAGAATATAAATTCAGTTCATAACAATGCCATATAATAAAGAAAAGCGAAACACAAGATTACACCAACTCTTCATGACCAAATGGTGGGCATCAAATTCTAAAAAATTGGTCGTGTATTGGAATTTGATATATTTACGTAAACTCGGTTTTTAAAAATTCAGTATAATACAATGAAAACAAAAAATCCTTCGCATCTATTTCTAGAGCTGCATAAAAAATATAACAACGAAAATAATCGTTTTGAACATCCCTGTATTTTTTTAAATTAGTTTTAATTGAATGAAATGAAATTAAATAGCAAAACGAAGTTATAGGCTGAAACTATTTAGGAGTGCTTTGTGAAAGGATTGATTTTATACACAAACCACTTGGTACCCCATTAGACTTTAAAGCATATAAATTCAGTTTATAACAATGCCATATAATAAAGAAAAGCGAAACACAAGATTACACCAACTCTTCATGACAAAATGGTGGGCATCAAATTCTAAAAAATTGGTCGTGTATTGGAATTTAATATATTTACGTAAACTCGGTTTTTAAAAATTCAGTATAATACAATGAAAACAAAAAATTCTGCGCATCTATTTCTAGAGCTGCATAAAAAATATAACAACGAAAATATACGTTTTGAACATCACTGTCTTTTATAATATTAGTTTTATTTGAATGAAATGAAATTAAATAGCAAAACGAAGTTATAGGCTGAAACTATTTAGGAGTGCTTTGTGAAAGGATTGATTTTATACACAAACCACGTGGTACCCCATTAGACTTTAAAGCATATAAATTCAGTTTATAACAATGCCATATAATAAAGAAAAGCGAAACACAAGATTACACCAACTCTTCATGACCAAATGGTGGGCATCAAATTCTAAAAAATTGGTCGTGTATTGGAATTTGATATATTTACGTAAACTCGGTTTTTAAAAATTCAGTAAAATACAATGAAAACAAAAAATCCTTCGCATCTATTTCTAGAGCTGCATAAAAAATATAACAACGAAAATAATCGTTTTGAACATCCCTGTATTTTTTTAAATTAGTTTTAATTGAATGAAATGAAATTAAATAGCAAAACGAAGTTATAGGCTGAAACTATTTAGGAGTGCTTTGTGAAAGGATTGATTTTATACACAAACCACTTGGTACCCCATTAGACTTTAAAGAATATAACTTCAGTTCATAACAATACCATATAATAAAGAAAAGCGAAACACAAGATTACACCAACTCTTCATGACAAAATGGTGGGCATCAAATTATAAAAAATTTGTCGTGTATTGGAATTTAATATATTTACGTAAACTCGGTTTTTAAAAATTCAGTATAATACAATGAAAACAAAAAATTCTGCGCATCTATTTCTAGAGCTGCATAAAAAATATAACAACGAAAATATACGTTTTGAACATCACTGTCTTTTATAATATTAGTTTTATTTGAAAAATGAAATTTAATAAGAAAAGAAAGTTATAGGCTGAAACTATTTAGGAGTGCTTTGTGAAAGGATTGATTTTATACACAAACCACTTGGTACCCCATTGGACTTTAAAGCATATAAATTCAGTTCATAAAAATACCATATAATAAAGAAAAGCGAAACACAAGATTACATCAACTATTCATGACCAAATGGTGGAAATCAAATTTTAAGAAATTGGTCGTGTATTGGAATTAAATATATTTACATAAACTCGGTTTTTAAAAATTTAGTATAATACAATGAAAACAAAAAATCCTTCGCATCTATTTCTAGAGCTGTATAAAAAATATAACAACGAAAATAATCGTTTTGAACATCTCTGTATTTTTTAATATTAGTTTTATTTGATTAAAATGAAATTAAATAGCAAAACGAAGTTATAGGCTGAAACTATTTAGGAGTGCTTTGTGAAAGGATTGATTTTATACACAAACCACTTGGTACTCCATTAGACTTTAAATAATATAAATTGCGTTCATAAAAATACCATGTAATAGAGAAAAGCGAAACACAAGATTACTTCAACTGTTCACGACCAAATGGTGGGCATCAAATTCTTAAAATTGGTCGTGTATTGGAATTTAATATATTTACGTAAACCCGGTTTTTAAAAATTCAGTATAATATAGTACAATGGAAACAAAAAATCTTTCGCATCTATTTCGAGAGCTGCATAAAAAATATAACAACGAAAATAATCGTTTTGAACATATCTGTAATTTTCAATATTAGTTTTATTTGAATGAAATGAAATTAAATAGCAAAACGAAGTTATAGGCTGAAACTATTTAGGAGTGCTTTGTGAAAGGATTGATTTTATACACAAACCATTTGGTACCCCATTAGACTTTAAAGCATATAAATTCAGTTCATAACAATGCCATATTATAAAGGAATGCGAAACACAAGATTACACCAACTATTCGTGACCAAATGGTGGGCATCAAATTCTAAAAAATTGGCCTTGTATTGGAATTTAATATATTTATGTAAACTCGGTTTTTAAAAATTCAGTATAATACAATGAAAACAAAAAATCCTTCGCATCTATTTCTAGAGCTGCATAAAAAATATAACAACGAAAATAATCGTTTTGAACATCCCTGTATTTTCTAATATTAGTCTTATTTGAATGAAATGAAATTAAATAGCAAAACGAAGTTATAAGCTGAAACTATTTAGGCGGGTTTTGTGAATGGATTGATTTTATACACATACCATTTGGTACTCCATTAGACTTTAAATAATATAAATTGCGTTCATAAAAATACCATGTAATAGAGAAAAGCGAAACACAAGACTACACCAACTCTTCATGAACAAATGGTGGGCATCAAATTCTTAAAAATTGGTCGTGTATTGGAATTTAATATATTTACGTAAACTCGGTTTTTAAAAATTCAGTATAATACAATGAAAACAAAAAATCCTTCGCATCTATTTCTAGAGCTGCATAAAAAATATAACAACGGAAATAATCGTTTTGAACATCGCTGTATTTTTTAATATTAGTTTTATTTGAATGAAATGAAATTAAATAGCAAAACGAAGTTATAGGCTGAAACTATTTAGGAGTGCTTTGTGAAAGGATTGATTTTATAAACAAACCACTTGGTACCACATTAGACTTTAAAGCATATAAATTCAGTTCATATTAATGCCATATAATGAAGAAACACGAACCACAAGATTACACCAACTCTTCATGACCAAATGGTGGGCATCAAATTCTAAAAAATTGGTCGTGTATTGGAATTTAATATATTTCCGTAAACTCGGTTTTTAAAAATTCAGTATAATACAATGAAAACAAAAAATCTTTCGCATCTATTTCTAGAGCTGCATAAAAAATATAACAACGAAAATAATCGTTTTGAACATCCCTGTATTTTTCAATATTAGTTTTATTTGAATGAAATTAAATTAAATAGCAAAACGAAGTTATAGGCTGAACCTATGTAGGAGTGCTTTGTGAGAGGATTGATTTTATACACAAACCACTTGGTACCCCATTAGACTTTAAATAATATAAATTGCGTTCATAAAAATACCATGTAATAAAGAAAAGCGAAACACAAGACTACACCAACTCTTCATGACCAAATGGTGGGCATCAATTTCTTAAAAATTGGTCGTGTATTGGAATTTAATATATTTACGTAAACTCGATTTTTAAAAATTCAGTATAATACAATGAAAACAAAAAATCCTTCGCATCTATTTCTAGAGCTGTATAAAAAATATAACAACGAAAATAATCGTTTTGAACATCTCTGTATTTTTTAATATTAGTTTTATTTGATTAAAATTAAATTAAATAGCAAAACGAAGTTATAGGCTGAACCTATGTAGGAGTGCTTTGTGAGAGGATTGATTTTATACACAAACCACTTGGTACCCCATTAGACTTTAAATAATATAAATTGCGTTCATAAAAATACCATGTAATAAAGAAAAGCGAAACACAAGACTACACCAACTCTTCATGACCAAATGGTGGGCATCAAATTCTTAAAAATTGGTCGTGTATTGGAATTTAATATATTTACGTAAACTCGGTTTTTAAAAATTCAGTATAATACAATGAAAACAAAAAATCTTTCGCATCTATTTCTAGAGCTGCATAAAAAATATAACAACGAAAATATTCGTTTTGAACATCCCTGTATTTTTCAATATTAGTTTTATTTGAATGAAATGAAATTAAATAGCAAAACGAAGTTATAAGCTGAAACTATTTAGGAGTGCTTTGTGAAAGGATTGATTTTATACACAACCCATTTGGTACCCCATTAGACCTTAAAGCATATAAATGCAGTTCATAACAATGCCATATTATAAAGGAAGGCGAAACACAAGATTAGTCCAACTATTCACGACCAAATGAAGGAAATCAAATTTTAAAAAATTGGCCTTGTATTGGAATTAAATATATTTACGTAAACTCGTTTTTTAAAAATTCAGTATGATACAATGAAAACAAAAAAATCCTTCGCACTATTTCTAGAGCTGCATAAAAAATATAACAACGAAAATAATCGTTTTGAACATCCCTGTATTTTTTAATATTAGTTTTATTTGATTAAAATGAAATTAAATAACAAAACGAAGTTATAGGCTGAAACTATTTAGGAGTGCTTTGTATAAGGATTGATTTTATACACAAACCACTTGGTACCCCATTAGACTTTTAATAATATAAACTGCGTTCATAAAAATACCATGTAATAAAGAAAAGCGAAACACAAGATTAAACCAACTCTTCATGACCAAATGGTGGGCATCAAATTCTTAAAAATTGGTCGTGTATTGGAATTTAATATATTTACGTAAACTCGGTTTTTAAAAATTCAGTATAATACAATGAAAACAAAAAATCTTTCGCATCTATAGTATTTCGAGAGCTGCATAAAAAATATAACAACGAAAATAATCGTTTTGAACATCCCTGTATTTTTCAATATTAGTTTTATTTGAATGAAATGAAATTAAATAGCAAAACGAAGTTATAGGCTGAAACTATTTAGGAGTGCTTTGTGAAAGGATTGATTTTATACACAACCCATTTGGTACCCCATTAGACCTTAAAGCATATAAACGCAGTTCATAACAATGCCATAATATAAAGGAAGGCGAAACACAAGATTACACCAACTATTCGTGACCAAATGGTGGGCATCAAATTCTAAAAAATTGGTCGTGTATTGGCATTTAATATATTTACGTAAACTCGGTTTTTAAAAATTCAGTATAATACAATGAAAACAAAAAATCTTTCGCATCTATTTCGAGAGCTGCATAAAAAATATAACAACGAAAATAATCGTTTTGAACATCCCTGTATTTTTCAATATTAGTTTTATTTGAATGAAATGAAATTAAATAGCAAAACGAAGTTATAGGCTGAAACTATTTAGGAGTGCTTTGTGAAAGGATTGATTTTATACATAAACCACTTGGTACCCCATTAGACTTTAAAGCATATAAATTCAGTTCATATTAATGCCATATAATGAAGAAAAGCGAAACACAAGATTACACCAACTATTCGTGACCAAATGGTGGGCATCAAATTCTAAAAAATTGGTCGTGTATTGGAATTTAATATATTTACGTAAACTCGGTTTTTAAAAATTCAGTATAATACAATGAAAACAAAAAATCTTTCGCATCTATTTCGAGAGCTGCATAAAAAATATAACAACGAAAATAATCGTTTTGAACATCCCTGTATTTTTTTAAATTAGTTTTAATTGGATGAAATGAAATTAAATAGCAAAACGAAGTTATAGGCTGAAACTATTTAGGAGTGCTTTGTGAAAGGATTGATTTTATACTCAAACCACTTGGTACCCCATAAGACTTTAAAGCATATAAATTCAGTTCATATTAATGCCATATAATGAAGAAAAGCGAAACACAAGATTACACCAACTATTCGTGACCAAATGGTGGGCATCAAATTCTAAAAAATTGGTCGTGTATTGGAATTTAATATATTTACGTAAACTCGGTTTTTAAAAATTCAGTATAATACAATGAAAACAAAAAATCCTTCGCATCTATTTCTAGAGCTGCATAAAAAATATAACAACGAAAATAATCGTTTTGAACATCCCTGTATTTTTTTAAATTAGTTTTAATTGAATGAAATGAAATTAAATAGCAAAACGAAGTTATAGGCCGAAACTATTTAGGAGTGCTTTGTGAAAGGATTGATTTTATACTCAAACCACTTGGTACCCCATAAGACTTTAAAGCATATAAATTCAGTTCATATTAATGCCATATAATGAAGAAAAGCGAAACACAAGATTACACCAACTATTCGTGACCAAATGGTGGGCATCAAATTCTAAAAAATTGGTCGTGTATTGGCATTTAATATATTTACGTAAACTCGGTTTTTAAAAATTCAGTATAATACAATGAAAACAAAAAATCTTTCGCATCTATTTCGAGAGCTGCATAAAAAATATAACAACGAAAATAATCGTTTTGAACATCCCTGTATTTTTCAATATTAGTTTTATTTGAATGAAATGAAATTAAATAGCAAAACGAAGTTATAGGCTGAAACTATTTAGGAGTGCTTTGTGAAAGGATTGATTTTATACATAAACCACTTGGTACCCCATTAGACTTTAAAGCATATAAATTCAGTTCATATTAATGCCATATAATGAAGAAAAGCGAAACACAAGATTACACCAACTATTCGTGACCAAATGGTGGGCATCAAATTCTAAAAAATTGGTCGTGTATTGGAATTTAATATATTTACGTAAACTCGGTTTTTAAAAATTCAGTATAATACAATGAAAACAAAAAATCTTTCGCATCTATTTCGAGAGCTGCATAAAAAATATAACAACGAAAATAATCGTTTTGAACATCCCTGTATTTTTTTAAATTAGTTTTAATTGGATGAAATGAAATTAAATAGCAAAACGAAGTTATAGGCTGAAACTATTTAGGAGTGCTTTGTGAAAGGATTGATTTTATACTCAAACCACTTGGTACCCCATAAGACTTTAAAGCATATAAATTCAGTTCATATTAATGCCATATAATGAAGAAAAGCGAAACACAAGATTACACCAACTATTCGTGACCAAATGGTGGGCATCAAATTCTAAAAAATTGGTCGTGTATTGGAATTTAATATATTTACGTAAACTCGGTTTTTAAAAATTCAGTATAATACAATGAAAACAAAAAATTCTGCGCATCTATTTCTAGAGCTGCATAAAAAATATAACAACGAAAATAATCGTTTTGAACATCCCTGTATTTTTCAATATTAGTTTTATTTGAATGAAATGAAATTAAATAGCAAAACGAAGTTATAGGCTGAAACTATTTAGGAGTGCTTTGTGAAAGGATTGATTTTATACACAAACCACTTGGTACCCCATTAGACTTTAAAGAATATAATTTCAGTTCATAACAATACCATATAATAAAGAAAAGCGAAACACAAGATTACACCAACTCTTCATGACAAAATGGTGGGCATCAAATTCTAAAAAATTGGTCGTGTATTGGAATTTAATATATTTACGTAAACTCGGTTTTTAAAAATTCAGTATAATACAATGAAAACAAAAAATTCTGCGCATCTATTTCTAGAGCTGCATAAAAAATATAACAACGAAAATATACGTTTTGAACATCACTGTCTTTTATAATATTAGTTTGATTTGAAAAATGAAATTTATTAAGAAAAGAAAGTTATAGGATGAAACTATTTAGGAGTGCTTTGTGAAAGGATTGATTTTATACACAAACCACTTGGTAGCCCATTGGACTTTAGAGAATATAAATTCAGTTCATAACAATGCCATATAATAAAGAAAAGCGAAACACAAGATTACACCAACTCTTCATGACCAAATGGTGGGCATCAAATTCTAAAAAATTGGTCGTGTATTGGAATTTGCTATATTTACGTAAACTCGGTTTTTAAAAATTCAGTATAATACAATGAAAACAAAAAATCCTTCGCATCTATTTCTAGAGCTGCATAAAAAATATAACAACGAAAATAATCGTTTTGAACATCCCTGTATTTTTTTAAATTAGTTTTAATTGAATGAAATGAAATTAAATAGCAAAACGAAGTTATAGGCTGAAACTATTTAGGAGTGCTTTGTGAAAGGATTGATTTTATACACAAACCACTTGGTACCCCATTAGACTTTAAAGAATATAACTTCAGTTCATAACAATACCATATAATAAAGAAAAGCGAAACACAAGATTACACCAACTCTTCATGACAAAATGGTGGGCATCAAATTCTAAAAAATTTGTCGTGTATTGGAATTTAATATATTTACGTAAACTCGGTTTTTAAAAATTCAGTATAATACAATGAAAACAAAAAATTCTGCGCATCTATTTCTAGAGCTGCATAAAAAATATAACAACGAAAATATACGTTTTGAACATCACTGTCTTTTATAATATTAGTTTTATTTGAAAAATGAAATTTATTAAGAAAAGAAAGTTATAGGCTGAAACTATTTAGGAGTGCTTTGTGAAAGGATTGATTTTATACACAAACCACTTGGTAGCCCATTGGACTTTAAAGAATATAAATTCAGTTCATAACAATGCCATATAATAAAGAAAAGCGAAACACAAGATTACACCAACTCTTCATGACCAAATGGTGGGCATCAAATTCTAAAAAATTGGTCGTGTATTGGAATTTGCTATATTTACGTAAACTCGGTTTTTAAAAATTCAGTATAATACAATGAAAACAAAAAATCCTTCGCATCTATTTCTAGAGCTGCATAAAAAATATAACAACGAAAATAATCGTTTTGAACATCCCTGTATTTTTTTAAATTAGTTTTAATTGAATGAAATGAAATTAAATTGCAAAACGAAGTTATAGGCTGAAACTATTTAGGAGTGCTTTGTGAAAGGATTGATTTTATACTCAAACCACTTGGTACCCCATAAGACTTTAAAGCATATAAATTCAGTTCATATTAATGCCATATAATGAAGAAAAGCGAAACACAAGATTACACCAACTATTCGTGACCAAATGGTGGGCATCAAATTCTAAAAAATTGGTCGTGTATTGGAATTTAATATATTTACGTAAACTCGGTTTTTAAAAATTCAGTATAACACAATGAAAACAAAAAATCCTTCGCATCTATTTCTAGAGCTGCATAAAAAATATAACAACGAAAATAATCGTTTTGAACATCCCTGTATTTTTCAATATTAGTTTTATTTGAATGAAATGAAATTAAATAGCAAAACGAAGTTATAGGCTGAAACTATTTAGGAGTGCTTTGTGAAAGGATTGATTTTATACACAAACCACTTGGTACCCCATTAGACTTTAAAGCATATAAATTCAGTTTATAACAATGCCATATAATAAAGAAAAGCGAAACACAAGATTACACCAACTCTTCATGACAAAATGGTGGGCATCAAATTCTAAAAAATTGGTCGTGTATTGGAATTTAATATATTTACGTAAACTCGGTTTTTAAAAATTCAGTATAATACAATGAAAACAAAAAATTCTGCGCATCTATTTCTAGAGCTGCATAAAAAATATAACAACGCAAATATACGTTTTGAACATCACTGTCTTTTATAATATTAGTTTTATTTGAATGAAATGAAATTAAATAGCAAAACGAAGTTATAGGCTGAAACTATTTAGGAGTGCTTTGTGAAAGGATTGATTTTATACACAAACCACTTGGTACCCCATTAGACTTTAAAGCATATAAATTCAGTTTATAACAATGCCATATAATAAAGAAAAGCGAAACACAAGATTACACCAACTCTTCATGACCAAATGGTGGGCATCAAATTCTAAAAAATTGGTCGTGTATTGTAATTTGATATATTTACGTAAACTCGGTTTTTAAAAATTCAGTATAATACAATGAAAACAAAAAATCCTTCGCATCTATTTCTAGAGCTGCATAAAAAATATAACAACGAAAATAATCGTTTTGAACATCCCTGTATTTTTTTAAATTAGTTTTAATTGAATGAAATGAAATTAAATAGCAAAACGAAGTTATAGGCTGAAACTATTTAGGAGTGCTTTGTGAAAGGATTGATTTTATACACAAACCACTTGGTACCCCAATAGACTTTAAAGAATATAACTTCAGTTCATAACAATACCATATAATAAAGAAAAGCGAAACACAAGATTACACTAACTCTTCATGACAAAATGGTGGGCATCAAATTATAAAAAATTTGTCGTGTATTGGAATTTAATATATTTACGTAAACTCGGTTTTTAAAAATTCAGTATAATACAATGAAAACAAAAAATTCTGCGCATCTATTTCTAGAGCTGCATAAAAAATATAACAACGAAAATATACGTTTTGAACATCACTGTCTTTTAAAATATTAGTTTTATTTGAAAAATGAAATTTAATAAGAAAAGAAAGTTATAGGCTGAAACTATTTAGGAGTGCTTTGTGAAAGGATTGATTTTATACACAAACCACTTGGTACCCCATTGGACTTAAAAGCATATAAATTCAGTTCATAAAAATACCATATAATAAAGAAAAGCGAAACACAAGATTACATCAACTATTCATGACCAAATGGTGGAAATCAAATTTTAAGAAATTGGTCGTGTATTGGAATTAAATATATTTACATAAACTCGGTTTTTAAAAATTTAGTATAATACAATGAAAACAAAAAATCCTTCGCATCTATTTCTAGAGCTGTATAAAAAATATAACAACGAAAATAATCGTTTTGAACATCTCTGTATTTTTTAATATTAGTTTTATTTGATTAAAATGAAATTAAATAGCAAAACGAAGTTATAGGCTGAAACTATTTAGGAGTGCTTTGTGAAAGGATTGATTTTATACACAAACCACTTGGTACTCCATTAGACTTTAAATAATATAAATTGCGTTCATAAAAATACCATGTAATAGAGAAAAGCGAAACACAAGATTACTTCAACTATTCACGACCAAATGGTGGGCATCAAATTCTTAAAATTGGTCGTGTATTGGAATTTAATATATTTACGTAAACCCGGTTTTTAAAAATTCAGTATAATATAGTACAATGAAAACAAAAAATCTTTCGCATCTATTTCGAGAGCTGCATAAAAAATATAACAACGAAAATAATCGTTTTGAACATATCTGTAATTTTCAATATTAGTTTTATTTGAATGAAATGAAATTAAATAGCAAAACGAAGTTATAGGCTGAAACTATTTAGGAGTACTTTGTAAAAGGATTGATTTTATACACAACCTATTTGGTACCCCATTAGACTTTAAAGCATATAAATTCAGTTCATAACAATGCCATATTATAAAGGAATGCGAAACACAAGATTATACCAACTATTCGTGACCAAATGGTGGGCATCAAATTCTAAAAAATTGGCCTTGTATTGGAATTTAATATATTTATGTAAACTCGGTTTTTAAAAATTCAGTATAATACAATGAAAACAAAAAATCCTTCGCATCTATTTCTAGAGCTGCATAAAAAATATAACAACGAAAATAATCGTTTTGAACATCGCTGTATTTTTTAATATTAGTTTTATTTGAATGAAATGAAATTAAATAGCAAAACGAAGTTATAGGCTGAAACTATTTTGGAGTGCTT
Organism: Anthrax anthrax; assembly: GCA_963971155.1. Classification (NCBI taxonomy): domain Eukaryota; kingdom Metazoa; phylum Arthropoda; class Insecta; order Diptera; family Bombyliidae; genus Anthrax; species Anthrax anthrax. The sequence goes on from OZ020122.1 coordinate 2,506,516, forward strand.
TGTGAAAGGATTGATTTTATACACAAACCACTTGGTACCCCATTAGACTTTAAAGCATATAAATTCAGTTTATAACAATGCCATATAATAAAGAAAAGCGAAACACAAGATTACACCAACTCTTCATGACCAAATGGTGGGCATCAAATTCTTAAAAATTGGTCGTGTATTGGAATTTAATATATTTACGTAAACTCGGTTTTTAAAAATTCAGTATAATACAATGAAAACAAAAAATCCTTCGCATCTATTTCTAGAGCTGCATAAAAAATATAACAACGAAAATAATCGTTTTGAACATCACTGTCTTTTATAATATTAGTTTTATTTGAAAAATGAAATTTAATAAGAAAAGAAAGTTATAGGCTGAAACTATTTAGGAGTACTTTGTGAAAGGATTGATTTTATACACAAACCACTTGGTACCCCATTGGACTTAAAAGCATATAAATTCAGTTCATAAAAATACCATATAATAAAGAAAAGCGAAACACAAGATTACATCAACTATTCATGACCAAATGGTGGAAATCAAATTTTAAGAAATTGGTCGTGTATTGGAATTAAATATATTTACATAAACTCGGTTTTTAAAAATTTAGTATAATACAATGAAAACAAAAAATCCTTCGCATCTATTTCTAGAGCTGTATAAAAAATATAACAACGAAAATAATCGTTTTGAACATCTCTGTATTTTTTAATATTAGTTTTATTTGATTAAAATGAAATTAAATAGCAAAACGAAGTTATAGGCTGAAACTATTTAGGAGTGCTTTGTGAAAGGATTGATTTTATACACAAACCATTTGGTACCCCATTAGACTTTAAAGCATATAAATTCAGTTTATAACAATGCCATATTATAAAGGAAGGCGAAACACAAGATTAGTCCAACTATTCACGACCAATGATGGAAATCAAATTTTAAAAAATTGGCCTTGTTTTTGAATTTAATATATTTACGTAAACTCGGTTTTTAAAAATTCAGTATAATACAATGAAAACAAAAAATCTTTCGCATCTATTTCGAGAGCTGCATAAAAAATATAACAAGGACAATAATCGTTTTGAACATCCCTGTATTTTTCAATATTAGTTTTATTTGATTGAAATGAAATTAAATAGCAAAATGAAGTTATAAACTGAAACTATTTAGGAGTACTTTGTAAAAGGATTGATTTTATACACAACCTATTTGGTACCCCATTAGACTTTAAAGCATATAAATTCAGTTCATAACAATGCCATATTATAAAGGAATGCGAAACACAAGATTATACCAACTATTCGTGACCAAATGGTGGGCATCAAATTCTAAAAAATTGGCCTTGTATTGGAATTTAATATATTTATGTAAACTCGGTTTTTAAAAATTCAGTATAATACAATGAAAACAAAAAATCCTTCGCATCTATTTCTAGAGCTGTATAAAAAATATAACAACGAAAATAATCGTTTTGAACATCGCTGTATTTTTTAATATTAGTTTTATTTGAATGAAATGAAATTAAATAGCAAAACGAAGTTATAGGCTGAAACTATTTTGGAGTGCTTTGTGAAAGGATTGATTTTATACACAAACCACTTGGTACCCCATTAGACTTTAAAGCATATAAATTCAGTTCATATTAATGCCATATAATGAAGAAACGCGAAACACAAGATTACACCAACTCTTCATGACCAAATGGTGGGCATCAAATTCTTAAAAATTGGTCGTGTATTGGAAGTTAATATATTTACGTAAACTCGGTTTTTAAAAATTCAGTATAATACAATGAAAACAAAAAATCCTTCGCATCTATTTCTAGAGCTGCATAAAAAATATAACAACGAAAATAATCGTTTTGAACATCGCTGTATTTTTTAATATTAGTTTTATTTGAATGAAATGAAATTAAATAGCAAAACGAAGTTATAGGCTGAAACTATTTAGGAGTGCTTTGTGAAAGGATTGATTTTATACACAAACCACTTGGTACCCCATTAGACTTTAAAGCATATAAATTCAGTTCATATTAATGCCATATAATGAAGAAACGCGAAACACAAGATTACACCAACTCTTCATGACCAAATGGTGGGCATCAAATTCTAAAAAATTGGTCGTGTATTGGAATTTAATATATTTCCGTAAACTCGGTGTTTAAAAATTTAGTATAATACAATGAAAACAAAAAATCCTTCGCATCTATTTCTAGAGCTGTATAAAAAATATAACAACGAAAATAATCGTTTTGAACATCTCTGTATTTTTTAATATTAGTTTTATTTGATTAAAATTAAATTAAATAGCAAAACGAAGTTATAGGCTGAACCAATGTAGGAGTGCTTTGTGAAAGGATTGATTTTATACACAAACCACTTGGTACCCCATTAGACTTTAAAGAATATAACTTCAGTTCATAACAATACCATGTAATAGAGAAAAGCGAAACACAAGACTACACCAACTCTTCATGAACAAATGGTGGGCATCAAATTCTTAAAAATTGGTCGTGTATTGGAATTTAATATATTTACGTAAACTCGGTTTTTAAAAATTCAGTATAATACAATGAAAACAAAAAATCCTTCGCATCTATTTCTAGAGCTGCATAAAAAATATAACAACGAAAATAATCGTTTTGAACATCGCTGTATTTTTTAATATTAGTTTTATTTGAATGAAATGAAATTAAATAGCAAAACGAAGTTATAGGCTGAAACTATTTAGGAGTGCTTTGTGAAAGGATTGATTTTATACACAAACCACTTGGTACCCCATTAGACTTTAAAGCATATAAATTCAGTTCATATTAATGCCATATAATGAAGAAACGCGAAACACAAGATTACACCAACTCTTCATGACCAAATGGTGGGCATCAAATTCTAAAAAATTGGTCGTGTATTGGAATTTAATATATTTCCGTAAACTCGGTGTTTAAAAATTTGGTATAATACAATGAAAACAAAAAATCCTTCGCATCTATTTCTAGAGCTGTATAAAAAATATAACAACGAAAATAATCGTTTTGAACATCTCTGTATTTTTTAATATTAGTTTTATTTGATTAAAATTAAATTAAATAGCAAAACGAAGTTATAGGCTGAACCAATGTAGGTGTGCTTTGTGAAAGGATTGATTTTATACACAAACCACTTGGTACCCCATTAGACTTTAAATAATATAAATTGCGTTCATAAAAATACCATGTAATAAAGAAAAGCGAAACACAAGACTACACCAACTCTTCATGACCAAATGGTGGGCATCAAATTCTTAAAAATTGGTCGTGTATTGGAATTTAATATATTTACGTAAACTCGGTTTTTAAAAATTCAGTATAATACAATGAAAACAAAAAATCTTTCGCATCTATTTCTAGAGCTGCATAAAAAATATAACAACGAAAATAATCGTTTTGAACATCCCTGTATTTTTCAATATTAGTTTTATTTGAATGAAATGAAATTAAATAGCAAAACGAAGTTATAAGCTGAAACTATTTAGGAGTGCTTTGTGAAAGGATTGATTTTATACACAACCCATTTGGTACCCCATTAGACCTTAAAGCATATAAATGCAGTTCATAACAATGCCATATTATAAAGGAAGGCGAAACACAAGATAAGTCCAACTATTCACGACCAAATGATGGAAATCAAATTTTAAAAAATTGGCCTTGTATTGGAATTAAATATATTTACGTAAACTCGGTTTTTAAAAATTGAGTATGATACAATGAAAACAAAAAAATCCTTCGCACTATTTCTAGAGCTGCATAAAAAATATAACAACGAAAATAATCGTTTTGAACATCCCTGTATTTTTTAATATTAGTTTTATTTGATTAAAATGAAATCAAATAACAAAAGAAAGTTATAGGTTGAAACTATTTAGGAGTGCTTTGTGAAAGGATTGATTTTATACACAAACCACTTGGTACCCCATTAGACTTTAAATAATATAAATTGCGTTCATAAAAATACCATGTAATAGAGAAAAGCGAAACACAAGATTACTTCAACTATTCACGACCAAATGGTGGGCATCAAATTCTTAAAATTGGTCGTGTATTGGAATTTAATATATTTACGTAAACCCGGTTTTTAAAAATTCAGTATAATATAGTACAATGAAAACAAAAAATCTTTCTCATCTATTTCGAGAGCTGCATAAAAAATATAACAACGAAAATAATCGTTTTGAACATATCTGTAATTTTCAATATTAGTTTTATTTGAATGAAATGAAATTAAATAGCAAAACGAAGTTATAGGCTGAAACTATTTAGGAGTGCTTTGTGAAAGGATTGATTTTATACACAAACCATTTGGTACCCCATTAGACTTTAAAGCATATAAATTCAGTTTATAACAATGCCATATTATAAAGGAAGGCGAAACACAAGATTAGTCCAACTATTCACGACCAATGATGGAAATCAAATTTTAAAAAATTGGCCTTGTTTTTGAATTTAATATATTTACGTAAACTCGGTTTTTAAAAATTCAGTATAATACAATGAAAACAAAAAATCTTTCGCATCTATTTCGAGAGCTGCATAAAAAATATAACAAGGACAATAATCGTTTTGAACATCCCTGTATTTTTCAATATTAGTTTTATTTGATTGAAATGAAATTAAATAGCAAAATGAAGTTATAAACTGAAACTATTTAGGAGTACTTTGTAAAAGGATTGATTTTATACACAACCTATTTGGTACCCCATTAGACTTTAAAGCAAATAAATTCAGTTCATAACAATGCCATATTATAAAGGAATGCGAAACACAAGATTACACCAACTATTCGTGACCAAATGGTGGGCATCAAATTCTAAAAAATTGGCCTTGTATTGGAATTTAATATATTTATGTAAACTCGGTTTTTAAAAATTCAGTATAATACAATGAAAACAAAAAATCCTTCGCATCTATTTCTAGAGCTGCATAAAAAATATAACAACGAAAATAATCGTTTTGAACATCCCTGTATTTTCTAATATTAGTCTTATTTGAATGAAATGAAATTAAATAGCAAAACGAAGTTATAAGCTGAAACTATTTAGGCGGGCTTTGTGAAAGGATTGATTTTATACACATACCATTTGGTACTCCATTAGACTTTAAATAATATAAATTGCGTTCATAAAAATACCATGTAATAGAGAAAAGCGAAACACAAGACTACACCAACTCTTCATGAACAAATGGTGGGCATCAAATTCTTAAAAATTGGTCGTGTATTGGAATTTAATATATTTACGTAAACTCGGTTTTTAAAAATTCAGTATAATACAATGAAAACAAAAAATCCTTCGCATCTATTTTTAGAGCTGCATAAAAAATATAACAACGAAAATAATCGTTTTGAACATCCCTGTATTTTTTTAAATTAGTTTTAATTGAATGAAATGAAATTAAATAGCAAAACGAAGTTATAGGCTGAAACTATTTAGGAGTGCTTTGTGAAAGGATTGATTTTATACACAAACCACTTGGTACCCCAATAGACTTTAAAGAATATAACTTCAGTTCATAACAATACCATATAATAAAGAAAAGCGAAACACAAGATTACACTAACTCTTCATGACAAAATGGTGGGCATCAAATTATAAAAAATTTGTCGTGTATTGGAATTTAATATATTTACGTAAACTCGGTTTTTAAAAATTCAGTATAATACAATGAAAACAAAAAATTCTGCGCATCTATTTCTAGAGCTGCATAAAAAATATAACAACGAAAATATACGTTTTGAATATTATTATTATAATATGGCATAACAATGCCATATTATACCAACTATTCGTGACCAAATGGTGGGCATCAAATTCTAAAAAATTGGCCTTGTATTGGAATTTAATATATTTATGTAAACTCGGTTTTTAAAAATTCAGTATAATACAATGAAAACAAAAAATCCTTCGCATCTATTTCTAGAGCTGCATAAAAAATATAACAACGAAAATAATCGTTTTGAACATCGCTGTATTTTTTAATATTAGTTTTATTTGAATGAAATGAAATTAAATAGCAAAACGAAGTTATAGGCTGAAACTATTTTGGAGTGCTTTGTGAAAGGATTGATTTTATACACAAACCACTTGGTACCCCATTAGACTTTAAAGCATATAAATTCAGTTCATATTAATGCCATATAATGAAGAAACGCGAAACACAAGATTACACCAACTCTTCATGACCAAATGGTGGGCATCAAATTCTTAAAAATTGGTCGTGTATTGGAATTTAATATATTTACGTAAACTCGGTTTTTAAAAATTCAGTATAATACAATGAAAACAAAAAATCCTTCGCATCTATTTCTAGAGCTGCATAAAAAATATAACAACGAAAATAATCGTTTTGAACATCACTGTCTTTTATAATATTAGTTTTATTTGAAAAATGAAATTTAATAAGAAAAGAAAGTTATAGGCTGAAACTATTTAGGAGTGCTTTGTGAAAGGATTGATTTTATACACAAACCACTTGGTACCCCATTGGACTTAAAAGCATATAAATTCAGTTCATAAAAATACCATATAATAAAGAAAAGCGAAACACAAGATTACATCAACTATTCATGACCAAATGGTGGAAATCAAATTTTAAGAAATTGGTCGTGTATTGGAATTAAATATATTTACATAAACTCGGTTTTTAAAAATTTAGTATAATACAATGAAAACAAAAAATCCTTCGCATCTATTTCTAGAGCTGTATAAAAAATATAACAACGAAAATAATCGTTTTGAACATCACTGTCTTTTATAATATTAGTTTTATTTGAAAAATGAAATTTAATAAGAAAAGAAAGTTATAGGCTGAAACTATTTAGGAGTGCTTTGTGAAAGGATTGATTTTATACACAAACCACTTGGTACCCCATTAGACTTTAAAGCATATAAATTCAGTTTATAACAATGCCATATTATAAAGGAAGGCGAAACACAAGATTAGTCCAACTATTCACGACCAATGATGGAAATCAAATTTTAAAAAATTGGCCTTGTTTTTGAATTTAATATATTTACGTAAACTCGGTTTTTAAAAATTCAGTATAATACAATGAAAACAAAAAATCTTTCGCATCTATTTCGAGAGCTGCATAAAAAATATAACAAGGACAATAATCGTTTTGAACATCCCTGTATTTTTCAATATTAGTTTTATTTGATTGAAATGAAATTAAATAGCAACATGAAGTTATAAACTGAAACTATTTAGGAGTACTTTGTAAAAGGATTGATTTTATACACAACCTATTTGGTACCCCATTAGACTTTAAAGCATATAAATTCAGTTCATAACAATGCCATATTATAAAGGAATGCGAAACACAAGATTATACCAACTATTCGTGACCAAATGGTGGGCATCAAATTCTAAAAAATTGGCCTTGTATTGGAATTTAATATATTTATGTAAACTCGGTTTTTAAAAATTCAGTATAATACAATGAAAACAAAAAATCCTTCGCATCTATTTCTAGAGCTGCATAAAAAATATAACAACGAAAATAATCGTTTTGAACATCGCTGTATTTTTTAATATTAGTTTTATTTGAATGAAATGAAATTAAATAGCAAAACGAAGTTATAGGCTGAAACTATTTTGGAGTGCTTTGTGAAAGGATTGATTTTATACACAAACCATTTGGTACCCCATTAGACTTTAAAGCATATAAATTCAGTTCATATTAATGTCATATAATGAAGAAACGCGAAACACAAGATTACACCAACTCTTCATGACCAAATGGTGGGCATCAAATTCTTAAAAATTGGTCGTGTATTGGAATTTAATATATTTACGTAAACTCGGTTTTTAAAAATTCAGTATAATACAATGAAAACAAAAAATCCTTCGCATCTATTTCTAGAGCTGCATAAAAAATATAACAACGAAAATAATCGTTTTGAACATCGCTGTATTTTTTAATATTAGTTTTATTAGAATGAAATGAAATTAAATAGCAAAACGAAGTTATAGGCTGAAACTATTTAGGAGTGCTTTGTGAAAGGATTGATTTTATACACAAACCACTTGGTACCCCATTAGACTTTAAAGCATATAAATTCAGTTCATATTAATGCCATATAATGAAGAAACGCGAAACACAAGATTACACCAACTCTTCATGACCAAATGGTGGGCATCAAATTCTAAAAAATTGGTCGTGTATTGGAATTTAATATATTTCCGTAAACTCGGTGTTTAAAAATTTAGTATAATACAATGAAAACAAAAAATCCTTCGCATCTATTTCTAGAGCTGTATAAAAAATATAACAACGAAAATAATCGTTTTGAACATCTCTGTATTTTTTAATATTAGTTTTATTTGATTAAAATTAAATTAAATAGCAAAACGAAGTTATAGGCTGAACCAATGTAGGAGTGCTTTGTGAAAGGATTGATTTTATACACAAACCACTTGGTACCCCATTAGACTTTAAATAATATAAATTGCGTTCATAAAAATACCATGTAATAGAGAAAAGCGAAACACAAGACTACACCAACTCTTCATGAACAAATGGTGTGCATCAAATTCTTAAAAATTGGTCGTGTATTGGAATTTAATATATTTACGTAAACTCGGTTTTTAAAAATTCAGTATAATACAATGAAAACAAAAAATCCTTCGCATCTATTTCTAGAGCTGCATAAAAAATATAACAACGAAAATAATCGTTTTGAACATCGCTGTATTTTTTAATATTAGTTTTATTTGAATGAAATGAAATTAAATAGCAAAACGAAGTTATAGGCTGAAACTATTTAGGAGTGCTTTGTGAAAGGATTGATTTTATACACAAACCACTTGGTACCCCATTAGACTTTAAAGCATATAAATTCAGTTCATATTAATGCCATATAATGAAGAAACGCGAAACACAAGATTACACCAACTCTTCATGACCAAATGGTGGGCATCAAATTCTAAAAAATTGGTCGTGTATTGGAATTTAATATATTTCCGTAAACTCGGTGTTTAAAAATTTAGTATAATACAATGAAAACAAAAAATCCTTCGCATCTATTTCTAGAGCTGTATAAAAAATATAACAACGAAAATAATCGTTTTGAACATCTCTGTATTTTTTAATATTAGTTTTATTTGATTAAAATTAAATTAAATAGCAAAACGAAGTTATAGGCTGAACCAATGTAGGTGTGCTTTGTGAAAGGATTGATTTTATACACAAACCACTTGGTACCCCATTAGACTTTAAATAATATAAATTGCGTTCATAAAAATACCATGTAATAAAGAAAAGCGAAACACAAGACTACACCAACTCTTCATGACCAAATGGTGGGCATCAAATTCTTAAAAATTGGTCGTGTATTGGAATTTAATATATTTACGTAAACTCGGTTTTTAAAAATTCAGTATAATACAATGAAAACAAAAAATCTTTGGCATCTATTTCTAGAGCTGCATAAAAAATATAACAACGAAAATAATCGTTTTGAACATCCCTGTATTTTTTTAAATTAGTTTTAATTGAATGAAATGAAATTAAATTGCAAAACGAAGTTATAGGCTGAAACTATTTAGGAGTGCTTTGTGAAAGGATTGATTTTATACTCAAACCACTTGGTACCCCATAAGACTTTAAAGCATATAAATTCAGTTCATATTAATGCCATATAATGAAGAAAAGCGAAACACAAGATTACACCAACTATTCGTGACCAAATGGTGGGCATCAAATTCTAAAAAATTGGTCGTGTATTGGAATTTAATATATTTACGTAAACTCGGTTTTTAAAAATTCAGTATAACACAATGAAAACAAAAAATCCTTCGCATCTATTTCTAGAGCTGCATAAAAAATATAACAACGAAAATAATCGTTTTGAACATCCCTGTATTTTTCAATATTAGTTTTATTTGAATGAAATGAAATTAAATAGCAAAACGAAGTTATAGGCTGAAACTATTTAGGAGTGCTTTGTGAAAGGATTGATTTTATACACAAACCACTTGGTACCCCATTGGACTTAAAAGCATATAAATTCAGTTCATAAAAATACCATATAATAAAGAAAAGCGAAACACAAGATTACATCAACTATTCATGACCAAATGGTGGAAATCAAATTTTAAGAAATTGGTCGTGTATTGGAATTAAATATATTTACATAAACTCGGTTTTTAAAAATTTAGTATAATACAATGAAAACAAAAAATCCTTCGCATCTATTTCTAGAGCTGTATAAAAAATATAACAACGAAAATAATCGTTTTGAACATCACTGTCTTTTATAATATTAGTTTTATTTGAAAAATGAAATTTAATAAGAAAAGAAAGTTATAGGCTGAAACTATTTAGGAGTGCTTTGTGAAAGGATTGATTTTATACACAAACCACTTGGTACCCCATTAGACTTTAAAGCATATAAATTCAGTTTATAACAATGCCATATTATAAAGGAAGGCGAAACACAAGATTAGTCCAACTATTCACGACCAATGATGGAAATCAAATTTTAAAAAATTGGCCTTGTTTTTGAATTTAATATATTTACGTAAACTCGGTTTTTAAAAATTCAGTATAATACAATGAAAACAAAAAATCTTTCGCATCTATTTCGAGAGCTGCATAAAAAATATAACAAGGACAATAATCGTTTTGAACATCCCTGTATTTTTCAATATTAGTTTTATTTGATTGAAATGAAATTAAATAGCAACATGAAGTTATAAACTGAAACTATTTAGGAGTACTTTGTAAAAGGATTGATTTTATACACAACCTATTTGGTACCCCATTAGACTTTAAAGCATATAAATTCAGTTCATAACAATGCCATATTATAAAGGAATGCGAAACACAAGATTATACCAACTATTCGTGACCAAATGGTGGGCATCAAATTCTAAAAAATTGGCCTTGTATTGGAATTTAATATATTTATGTAAACTCGGTTTTTAAAAATTCAGTATAATACAATGAAAACAAAAAATCCTTCGCATCTATTTCTAGAGCTGCATAAAAAATATAACAACGAAAATAATCGTTTTGAACATCGCTGTATTTTTTAATATTAGTTTTATTTGAATGAAATGAAATTAAATAGCAAAACGAAGTTATAGGCTGAAACTATTTTGGAGTGCTTTGTGAAAGGATTGATTTTATACACAAACCATTTGGTACCCCATTAGACTTTAAAGCATATAAATTCAGTTCATATTAATGTCATATAATGAAGAAACGCGAAACACAAGATTACACCAACTCTTCATGACCAAATGGTGGGCATCAAATTCTTAAAAATTGGTCGTGTATTGGAATTTAATATATTTACGTAAACTCGGTTTTTAAAAATTCAGTATAATACAATGAAAACAAAAAATCCTTCGCATCTATTTCTAGAGCTGCATAAAAAATATAACAACGAAAATAATCGTTTTGAACATCGCTGTATTTTTTAATATTAGTTTTATTAGAATGAAATGAAATTAAATAGCAAAACGAAGTTATAGGCTGAAACTATTTAGGAGTGCTTTGTGAAAGGATTGATTTTATACACAAACCACTTGGTACCCCATTAGACTTTAAAGCATATAAATTCAGTTCATATTAATGCCATATAATGAAGAAACGCGAAACACAAGATTACACCAACTCTTCATGACCAAATGGTGGGCATCAAATTCTAAAAAATTGGTCGTGTATTGGAATTTAATATATTTCCGTAAACTCGGTGTTTAAAAATTTAGTATAATACAATGAAAACAAAAAATCCTTCGCATCTATTTCTAGAGCTGTATAAAAAATATAACAACGAAAATAATCGTTTTGAACATCTCTGTATTTTTTAATATTAGTTTTATTTGATTAAAATTAAATTAAATAGCAAAACGAAGTTATAGGCTGAACCAATGTAGGAGTGCTTTGTGAAAGGATTGATTTTATACACAAACCACTTGGTACCCCATTAGACTTTAAATAATATAAATTGCGTTCATAAAAATACCATGTAATAGAGAAAAGCGAAACACAAGACTACACCAACTCTTCATGAACAAATGGTGTGCATCAAATTCTTAAAAATTGGTCGTGTATTGGAATTTAATATATTTACGTAAACTCGGTTTTTAAAAATTCAGTATAATACAATGAAAACAAAAAATCCTTCGCATCTATTTCTAGAGCTGCATAAAAAATATAACAACGAAAATAATCGTTTTGAACATCGCTGTATTTTTTAATATTAGTTTTATTTGAATGAAATGAAATTAAATAGCAAAACGAAGTTATAGGCTGAAACTATTTAGGAGTGCTTTGTGAAAGGATTGATTTTATACACAAACCACTTGGTACCCCATTAGACTTTAAAGCATATAAATTCAGTTCATATTAATGCCATATAATGAAGAAACGCGAAACACAAGATTACACCAACTCTTCATGACCAAATGGTGGGCATCAAATTCTAAAAAATTGGTCGTGTATTGGAATTTAATATATTTCCGTAAACTCGGTGTTTAAAAATTTAGTATAATACAATGAAAACAAAAAATCCTTCGCATCTATTTCTAGAGCTGTATAAAAAATATAACAACGAAAATAATCGTTTTGAACATCTCTGTATTTTTTAATATTAGTTTTATTTGATTAAAATTAAATTAAATAGCAAAACGAAGTTATAGGCTGAACCAATGTAGGTGTGCTTTGTGAAAGGATTGATTTTATACACAAACCACTTGGTACCCCATTAGACTTTAAATAATATAAATTGCGTTCATAAAAATACCATGTAATAAAGAAAAGCGAAACACAAGACTACACCAACTCTTCATGACCAAATGGTGGGCATCAAATTCTTAAAAATTGGTCGTGTATTGGAATTTAATATATTTACGTAAACTCGGTTTTTAAAAATTCAGTATAATACAATGAAAACAAAAAATCTTTGGCATCTATTTCTAGAGCTGCATAAAAAATATAACAACGAAAATAATCGTTTTGAACATCCCTGTATTTTTCAATATTAGTTTTATTTGAATGAAATGAAATTAAATAGCAAAACGAAGTTATAAGCTGAAACTATTTAGGAGTGCTTTGTGAAAGGATTGATTTTATACACAACCCATTTGGTACCCCATTAGACCTTAAAGCATATAAATGCAGTTCATAACAATGCCATATTATAAAGGAAGGCGAAACACAAGATAAGTCCAACTATTCACGACCAAATGATGGAAATCAAATTTTAAAAAATTGTCCTTGTATTGGAATTAAATATATTTACGTAAACTCGGTTTTTAAAAATTCAGTATGATACAATGAAAACAAAAAAATCCTTCGCACTATTTCTAGAGCTGCATAAAAAATATAACAACGAAAATAATCGTTTTGAACATCCCTGTATTTTTTAATATTAGTTTTATTTGATTAAAATGAAATCAAATAACAAAAGAAAGTTATAGGTTGAAACTATTTAGGAGTGCTTTGTGAAAGGATTGATTTTATACACAAACCACTTGGTACCCCATTAGACTTTAAATAATATAAATTGCGTTCATAAAAATACCATGTAATAGAGAAAAGCGAAACACAAGATTACTTCAACTATTCACGACCAAATGGTGGGCATCAAATTCTTAAAATTGGTCGTGTATTGGAATTTAATATATTTACGTAAACCCGGTTTTTAAAAATTCAGTATAATATAGTACAATGAAAACAAAAAATCTTTCTCATCTATTTCGAGAGCTGCATAAAAAATATAACAACGAAAATAATCGTTTTGAACATATCTGTAATTTTCAATATTAGTTTTATTTGAATGAAATGAAATTAAATAGCAAAACGAAGTTATAGGCTGAAACTATTTAGGAGTGCTTTGTGAAAGGATTGATTTTATACACAAACCATTTGGTACCCCATTAGACTTTAAAGCATATAAATTCAGTTTATAACAATGCCATATTATAAAGGAAGGCGAAACACAAGATTAGTCCAACTATTCACGACCAATGATGGAAATCAAATTTTAAAAAATTGGCCTTGTTTTTGAATTTAATATATTTACGTAAACTCGGTTTTTAAAAATTCAGTATAATACAATGAAAACAAAAAATCTTTCGCATCTATTTCGAGAGCTGCATAAAAAATATAACAAGGACAATAATCGTTTTGAACATCCCTGTATTTTTCAATATTAGTTTTATTTGATTGAAATGAAATTAAATAGCAAAATGAAGTTATAAACTGAAACTATTTAGGAGTACTTTGTAAAAGGATTGATTTTATACACAACCTATTTGGTACCCCATTAGACTTTAAAGCAAATAAATTCAGTTCATAACAATGCCATATTATAAAGGAATGCGAAACACAAGATTACACCAACTATTCGTGACCAAATGGTGGGCATCAAATTCTAAAAAATTGGCCTTGTATTGGAATTTAATATATTTATGTAAACTCGGGTTTTAAAAATTCAGTATAATACAATGAAAACAAAAAATCCTTCGCATCTATTTCTAGAGCTGCATAAAAAATATAACAACGAAAATAATCGTTTTGAACATCCCTGTATTTTCTAATATTAGTCTTATTTGAATGAAATGAAATTAAATAGCAAAACGAAGTTATAAGCTGAAACTATTTAGGCGGGCTTTGTGAAAGGATTGATTTTATACACATACCATTTGGTACTCCATTAGACTTTAAATAATATAAATTGCGTTCATAAAAATACCATGTAATAGAGAAAAGCGAAACACAAGACTACACCAACTCTTCATGAACAAATGGTGGGCATCAAATTCTTAAAAATTGGTCGTGTATTGGAATTTAATATATTTACGTAAACTCGGTTTTTAAAAATTCAGTATAATACAATGAAAACAAAAAATTCTGCGCATCTATTTCTAGAGCTGCATAAAAAATATAACAACGAAAATAATCGTTTTGAACATCGCTGTATTTTTTAATATTAGTTTTATTTGAATGAAATGAAATTAAATAGCAAAACGAAGTTATAGGCTGAAACTATTTAGGAGTGCTTTGTGAAAGGATTGATTTTATACACAAACCACTTGGTACCCCATTAGACTTTAAAGCATATAAATTCAGTTCATAAAAATACCATGTAATAGAGAAAAGCGAAACACAAGATTACTTCAACTATTCACGACCAAATGGTGGGCATCAAATTCTTAAAATTGGTCGTGTATTGGAATTTAATATATTTACGTAAACCCGGTTTTTAAAAATTCAGTATAATATAGTACAATGAAAACAAAAAATCTTTCGCATCTATTTCGAGAGCTGCATAAAAAATATAACAACGAAAATAATCGTTTTGAACATATCTGTAATTTTCAATATTAGTTTTATTTGAATGAAATGAAATTAAATAGCAAAACGAAGTTATAGGCTGAAACTATTTAGGAGTGCTTTGTGAAAGGATTGATTTTATACACAAACCATTTGGTACCCCATTAGACTTTAAAGCATATAAATTCAGTTTATAACAATGCCATATTATAAAGGAAGGCGAAACACAAGATTAGTCCAACTATTCACGACCAATGATGGAAATCAAATTTTAAAAAATTGGCCTTGTTTTTGAATTTAATATATTTACGTAAACTCGGTTTTTAAAAATTCAGTATAATACAATGAAAACAAAAAATCTTTCGCATCTATTTCGAGAGCTGCATAAAAAATATAACAACGAAAATAATCGTTTTGAACATATCTGTAATTTTCAATATTAGTTTTATTTGAATGAAATGAAATTAAATAGCAAAACGAAGTTATAGGCTGAAACTATTTAGGAGTGCTTTGTGAAAGGATTGATTTTATACACAAACCACTTGGTACCCCATTAGACTTTAAAGCATATAAATTCAGTTCATATTAATGCCATATAATGAAGAAACGCGAAACACAAGATTACACCAACTCTTCATGACCAAATGGTGGGCATCAAATTCTAAAAAATTGGTCGTGTATTGGAATTTAATATATTTCCGTAAACTCGGTGTTTAAAAATTTAGTATAATACAATGAAAACAAAAAATCCTTCGCATCTATTTCTAGAGCTGTATAAAAAATATAACAACGAAAATAATCGTTTTGAACATCTCTGTATTTTTTAATATTAGTTTTATTTGATTAAAATGAAATTAAATAGCAAAACGAAGTTATAGGCTGAAACTATTTAGGAGTGCTTTGTGAAAGGATTGATTTTATACACAAACCACTTGGTACCCCATTAGACTTTAAATAATATAAATTGCGTTCATAAAAATACCATGTAATAGAGAAAAGCGAAACACAAGATTACTTCAACTCTTCACGACCAAATGGTGGGCATCAAATTCTTAAAATTGGTCGTGTATTGGAATTTAATATATTTACGTAAACCCGGTTTTTAAAAATTCAGTATAATATAGTACAATGAAAACAAAAAATCTTTCGCATCTATTTCGAGAGCTGCATAAAAAATATAACAACGAAAATAATCGTTTTGAACATATCTGTAATTTTCAATATTAGTTTTATTTGAATGAAATGAAATTAAATAGCAAAACGAAGTTATAGGCTGAAACTATTTAGGAGTGCTTTGTGAAAGGATTGATTTTATACACAAACCATTTGGTACCCCATTAGACTTTAAAGCATATAAATTCAGTTTATAACAATGCCATATTATAAAGGAAGGCGAAACACAAGATTAGTCCAACTATTCACGACCAATGATGGAAATCAAATTTTAAAAAATTGGCCTTGTTTTTGAATTTAATATATTTACGTAAACTCGGTTTTTAAAAATTCAGTATAATACAATGAAAACAAAAAATCTTTCGCATCTATTTCGAGAGCTGCATAAAAAATATAACAAGGACAATAATCGTTTTGAACATCCCTGTATTTTTCAATATTAGTTTTATTTGATTGAAATGAAATTAAATAGCAAAATGAAGTTATAAACTGAAACTATTTAGGAGTACTTTGTAAAAGGATTGATTTTATACACAACCTATTTGGTACCCCATTAGACTTTAAATAATATAAATTCAGTTCATAACAATGCCATATTATAAAGGAATGCGAAACACAAGATTACACCAACTATTCGTGACCAAATGGTGGGCATCAAATTCTAAAAAATGGCCTTGTATTGGAATTTAATATATTTATGTAAACTCGGTTTTTAAAAATTCAGTATAATACAATGAAAACAAAAAATCCTTCGCATCTATTTCTAGAGCTGCATAAAAAATATAACAACGAAAATAATCGTTTTGAACATCCCTGTATTTTCTAATATTAGTCTTATTTGAATGAAATGAAATTAAATAGCAAAACGAAGTTATAAGCTGAAACTATTTAGGCGGGCTTTGTGAAAGGATTGATTTTATACACATACCATTTGGTACTCCATTAGACTTTAAATAATATAAATTGCGTTCATAAAAATACCATGTAATAGAGAAAAGCGAAACACAAGACTACACCAACTCTTCATGAACAAATGGTGGGCATCAAATTCTTAAAAATTGGTCGTGTATTGGAATTTAATATATTTACGTAAACTCGGTTTTTAAAAATTCAGTATAATACAATGAAAACAAAAAATCCTTCGCATCTATTTCTAGAGCTGCATAAAAAATATAACAACAAAAATAATCGTTTTGAACATCGCTGTATTTTTTAATATTAGTTTTATTTGAATGAAATGAAATTAAATAGCAAAACGAAGTTATAGGCTGAAACTATTTAGGAGTGCTTTGTGAAAGGATTGATTTTATACACAAACCACTTGGTACCCCATTAGACTTTAAAGCATATAAATTCAGTTCATATTAATGCCATATAATGAAGAAACGCGAAACACAAGATTACACCAACTCTTCATGACCAAATGGTGGGCATCAAATTCTAAAAAATTGGTCGTGTATTGGAATTTAATATATTTCCGTAAACTCGGTGTTTAAAAATTTAGTATAATACAATGAAAACAAAAAATCCTTCGCATCTATTTCTAGAGCTGTATAAAAAATATAACAACGAAAATAATCGTTTTGAACATCTCTGTATTTTTTAATATTAGTTTTATTTGATTAAAATTAAATTAAATAGCAAAACGAAGTTATAGGCTGAACCAATGTAGGAGTGCTTTGTGAAAGGATTGATTTTATACACAAACCACTTGGTACCCCATTAGACTTTAAATAATATAAATTCAGTTCATAAAAATACCATGTAATAAAGAAAAGCGAAACACAAGACTACACCAACTCTTCATGACCAAATGGTGGGCATCAAATTCTTAAAAATTGGTCGTGTATTGGAATTTAATATATTTACGTAAACTCGGTTTTTAAAAATTCAGTATAATACAATGAAAACAAAAAATCTTTCGCATCTATTTCTAGAGCTGCATAAAAAATATAACAACGAAAATAATCGTTTTGAACATCCCTGTATTTTTCAATATTAGTTTTATTTGAATGAAATGAAATTAAATAGCAAAACGAAGTTATAAGCTGAAACTATTTAGGAGTGCTTTGTGAAAGGATTGATTTTATACACAACCCATTTGGTACCCCATTAGACCTTAAAGCATATAAATGCAGTTCATAACAATGCCATATTATAAAGGAAGGCGAAACACAAGATAAGTCCAACTATTCACGACCAAATGATGGAAATCAATTTTTAAAAAATTGGCCTTGTATTGGAATTAAATATATTTACGTAAACTCGGTTTTTAAAAATTCAGTATGATACAATGAAAACAAAAAAATCCTTCGCACTATTTCTAGAGCTGCATAAAAAATATAACAACGAAAATAATCGTTTTGAACATCCCTGTATTTTTTAATATTAGTTTTATTTGATTAAAATGAAATCAAATAACAAAAGAAAGTTATAGGTTGAAACTATTTAGGAGTGCTTTGTGAAAGGATTGATTTTATACACAAACCACTTGGTACCCCATTAGACTTTAAATAATATAAATTGCGTTCATAAAAATACCATGTAATAAAGAAAAGCGAAACACAAGACTACACCAACTCTTCATGACCAAATGGTGGGCATCAAATTCTTAAAAATTGGTCGTGTATTGGAATTTAATATATTTACGTAAACTCGGTTTTTAAAAATTCAGTATAATACAATGAAAACAAAAAATCTTTCGCATCTATTTCTAGAGCTGCATAAAAAATATAACAACGAAAATATTCGTTTTGAACATCCCTGTATTTTTCAATATTAGTTTTATTTGAATGAAATGAAATTAAATAGCAAAACGAAGTTATAAGCTGAAACTATTTAGGAGTGCTTTGTGAAAGGATTGATTTTATACACAACCCATTTGGTACCCCATTAGACCTTAAAGCATATAAATGCAGTTCATAACAATGCCATATTATAAAGGAAGGCGAAACACAAGATTAGTCCAACTATTCACGACCAAATGATGGAAATCTAATTTTAAAAAATTGGCCTTGTATTGGAATTAAATATATTTACGTAAACTCGGTTTTTAAAAATTCAGTATGATACAATGAAAACAAAAAAATCCTTCGCACTATTTCTAGAGCTGCATAAAAAATATAACAACGAAAATAATCGTTTTGAACATCCCTGTATTTTTTAATATTAGTTTTATTTGATTAAAATGAAATTAAATAACAAAACGAAGTTATAGGCTGAAACTATTTAGGAGTGCTTTGTGAAAGGATTGATTTTATACACAAACCACTTGGTACCCCATTAGACTTAATAATATAAACTGCGTTCATAAAAATACCATGTAATAAAGAAAAGCGAAACACAAGATTAAACCAACTCTTCATGACCAAATGGTGGGCATCAAATTCTTAAAAATTGGTCGTGTATTGGAATTTAATATATTTACGTAAACTCGGTTTTTAAAAATTCAGTATAATACAATGAAAACAAAAAATCTTTCGCATCTATAGTATTTCGAGAGCTGCATAAAAAATATAACAACGAAAATAATCGTTTTGAACATCCCTGTATTTTTCAATATTAGTTTTATTTGAATGAAATGAAATTAAATAGCAAAACGAAGTTATAGGCTGAAACTATTTAGGAGTGCTTTGTGAAAGGATTGATTTTATACACAACCCATTTGGTACCCCATTAGACCTTAAAGCATATAAACGCAGTTCATAACAATGCCATATTATAAAGGAAGGCGAAACACAAGATAAGTCCAACTATTCACGACCAAATGATGGAAATCAAATTTTAAAAAATTGGCCTTGTATTGGAATTAAATATATTTACGTAAACTCGGTTTTTAAAAATTCAGTATGATACAATGAAAACAAAAAAAAACCTTCGCACTATTTCTAGAGCTGCATAAAAAATATAACAACGAAAATAATCGTTTTGAACATCCCTGTACATCGTGTATTGGAATTTAATATATTTACGTAAACTCGGTTTTTAAAAATTCAGTATAATACAATGAAAACAAAAAATCTTTCGCATCTATTTCTAGAGCTGCATAAAAAATATAACAACGAAAATAATCGTTTTGAACATCCCTGTATTTTTCAATATTAGTTTTATTTGAATGAAATGAAATTAAATAGCAAAACGAAGTTATAAGCTGAAACTATTTAGGAGTGCTTTGTGAAAGGATTGATTTTATACACAACCCATTTGGTACCCCATTAGACCTTAAAGCATATAAATGCAGTTCATAACAATGCCATATTATAAAGGAAGGCGAAACACAAGATAAGTCCAACTATTCACGACCAAATGATGGAAATCAAATTTTAAAAAATTGGCCTTGTATTGGAATTAAATATATTTACGTAAACTCGGTTTTTAAAAATTCAGTATGATACAATGAAAACAAAAAAATCCTTCGCACTATTTCTAGAGCTGCATAAAAAATATAACAACGAAAATAATCGTTTTGAACATCCCTGTATTTTTTAATATTAGTTTTATTTGATTAAAATGAAATCAAATAACAAAAGAAAGTTATAGGTTGAAACTATTTAGGAGTGCTTTGTGAAAGGATTGATTTTATACACAAACCACTTGGTACCCCATTAGACTTTAAATAATATAAATTGCGTTCATAAAAATACCATGTAATAAAGAAAAGCGAAACACAAGACTACACCAACTCTTCATGACCAAATGGTGGGCATCAAATTCTTAAAAATTGGTCGTGTATTGGAATTTAATATATTTACGTAAACTCGGTTTTTAAAAATTCAGTATAATACAATGAAAACAAAAAATCTTTCGCATCTATTTCTAGAGCTGCATAAAAAATATAACAACGAAAATATTCGTTTTGAACATCCCTGTACTTTTCAATATTAGTTTTATTTGAATGAAATGAAATTAAATAGCAAAACGAAGTTATAAGCTGAAACTATTTAGGAGTGCTTTGTGAAAGGATTGATTTTATACACAACCCATTTGGTACCCCATTAGACCTTAAAGCATATAAATGCAGTTCATAACAATGCCATATTATAAAGGAAGGCGAAACACAAGATTAGTCCAACTATTCACGACCAAATGATGGAAATCTAATTTTAAAAAATTGGCCTTGTATTGGAATTAAATATATTTACGTAAACTCGGTTTTTAAAAATTCAGTATGATACAATGAAAACAAAAAAATCCTTCGCACTATTTCTAGAGCTGCATAAAAAATATAACAACGAAAATAATCGTTTTGAACATCCCTGTATTTTTTAATATTAGTTTTATTTGATTAAAATGAAATTAAATAACAAAACGAAGTTATAGGCTGAAACTATTTAGGAGTGCTTTGTGAAAGGATTGATTTTATACACAAACCACTTGGTACCCCATTAGACTTTTAATAATATAAACTGCGTTCATAAAAATACCATGTAATAAAGAAAAGCGAAACACAAGATTAAACCAACTCTTCATGACCAAATGGTGGGCATCAAATTCTTAAAAATTGGTCGTGTATTGGAATTTAATATATTTACGTAAACTCGGTTTTTAAAAATTCAGTATAATACAATGAAAACAAAAAATCTTTCGCATCTATAGTATTTCGAGAGCTGCATAAAAAATATAACAACGAAAATAATCGTTTTGAACATCCCTGTATTTTTCAATATTAGTTTTATTTGAATGAAATGAAATTAAATAGCAAAACGAAGTTATAGGCTGAAACTATTTAGGAGTGCTTTGTGAAAGGATTGATTTTATACACAACCCATTTGGTACCCCATTAGACCTTAAAGCATATAAACGCAGTTCATAACAATGCCATATTATAAAGGAAGGCGAAACACAAGATAAGTCCAACTATTCACGACCAAATGATGGAAATCAAATTTTAAAAAATTGGCCTTGTATTGGAATTAAATATATTTACGTAAACTCGGTTTTTAAAAATTCAGTATGATACAATGAAAACAAAAAAAAACCTTCGCACTATTTCTAGAGCTGCATAAAAAATATAACAACGAAAATAATCGTTTTGAACATCCCTGTATTTTTTAAAATTAGTTTTAATTGAATGAAATGAAATTAAATAGCAAAACGAAGTTATAGGCTGAAACTATTTAGGAGTGCTTTGTGAAAGGATTGATTTTATACTCAAACCACTTGGTACCCCATAAGACTTTAAAGCATATAAACGCAGTTCATAACAATGCCATATTATAAAGGAAGGCGAAACACAAGATAAGTCCAACTATTCACGACCAAATGATGGAAATCAAATTTTAAAAAATTGGCCTTGTATTGGAATTAAATATATTTACGTAAACTCGGTTTTTAAAAATTCAGTATGATACAATGAAAACAAAAAAAAACTTCGCACTATTTCTTGAGCTGCATAAAAAATATAACAACGAAAATAATCGTTTTGAACATCCCTGTATTTTTTAAAATTAGTTTTAATTGAATGAAATGAAATTAAATAGCAAAACGAAGTTATAGGCTGAAACTATTTAGGAGTGCTTTGTGAAAGGATTGATTTTATACACAAACCACTTGGTACCCCATTAGACTTTAAAGCATATAAATTCAGTTCGTATTAATGCCATATAATGAAGAAAAGCGAAACACAAGATTACACCAACTATTCGTGACCAAATGGTGGGCATCAAATTCTAAAAAATTGGTCGTGTATTGGAATTTAATATATTTACGTAAACTCGGTTTTTAAAAATTCAGTATAATACAATGAAAACAAAAAATCTTTCGCATCTATAGTATTTCGAGAGCTGCATAAAAAATATAACAACGAAAATAATCGTTTTGAACATCCCTGTATTTTTCAATATTAGTTTTATTTGAATGAAATGAAATTAAATAGCAAAACGAAGTTATAGGCTGAAACTATTTAGGAGTGCTTTGTGAAAGGATTGATTTTATACACAACCCATTTGGTACCCCATTAGACCTTAAAGCATATAAACGCAGTTCATAACAATGCCATATTATAAAGGAAGGCGAAACAAAATATTACTCCAACTATTCACGACCAAATGATGGAAATCAAATTTTAAAAAATTGGCCTTGTATTGGAATTAAATATATTTACGTAAACTCGGTTTTTAAAAATTCAGTATGATACAATGAAAACAAAAAAAAACCTTCGCACTATTTCTTGAGCTGCATAAAAAATATAACAACGAAAATAATCGTTTTGAACATCCCTGTATTTTTTAAAATTAGTTTTAATTGAATGAAATGAAATTAAATAGCTAAACGAAGTTATAGGCTGAAACTATTTAGGAGTGCTTTGTGAAAGGATTGATTTTATACACAAACCACTTGGTACCCCATTAGACTTTAAAGCATATAAATTCAGTTCTTATTAATGCCATATAATGAAGAAAAGCGAAACACAAGATTACACCAACTATTCGTGACCAAATGGTGGGCATCAAATTCTAAAAAATTGGTCGTGTATTGGCATTTAATATATTTACGTAAACTCGGTTTTTAAAAATTCAGTATAATACAATCAAAACAAAAAATCTTTCGCATCTATTTCGAGAGCTGCATAAAAAATATAACAACGAAAATAATCGTTTTGAACATCCCTGTATTTTTCAATATTAGTTTTATTTGAATGAAATGAAATTAAATAGCAAAACGAAGTTATAGGCTGAAACTATTTAGGAGTGCTTTGTGAAAGGATTGATTTTATACATAAACCACTTGGTACCCCATTAGACTTTAAAGCATATAAATTCAGTTCATAACAATGCCATATTATAAAGGAAGGCGAAACACAAGATTAGTCCAACTATTCACGACCAAATGATGGAAATCAAATTTTAAAAAATTGGCCTTGTTTTGGAATTTAATATATTTACCTAAACTCGGTTTTTAAAAATTCAGTATAATACAATGAAAACAAAAAATCCTTCGCATCTATTTCTAGAGCTGCATAAAAAATATAACAACGAAAATAATCGTTTTGAACATCCCTGTATTTTTTTAAATTAGTTTTAATTGAATGAAATGAAATTAAATAGCAAAACGAAGTTATAGGCTGAAACTATTTAGAAGTGCTTTGTGAAAGGATTGATTTTATACACAAACCACTTGGTACCCCATTAGACTTTAAAGAATATAACTTCAGTTCATAACAATACCATATAATAAAGAAAAGCGAAACACAAGATTACACCAACTCTTCATGACAAAATGGTGGGCATCAAATTCTAAAAAATTTGTCGTGTATTGGAATTTAATATATTTACGTAAACTCGGTTTTTAAAAATTCAGTATAATACAATGAAAACAAAAAATCCTTCGCATCTATTTCTAGAGCTGCATAAAAAATATAACAACGAAAATATACGTTTTGAACATCACTGTCTTTTATAATATTAGCTTTTTTTGAAAAATGAAATTTATTAAGAAAAGAAAGTTATAGGCTGAAACTATTTAGGAGTGCTTTGTGAAAGGATTGATTTTATACACAAACCACTTGGTAGCCCATTGGACTTTAAAGAATATAAATTCAGTTCATAACAATGCCATATAATAAAGAAAAGCGAAACACAAGATTACACCAACTCTTCATGACCAAATGGTGGGCATCAAATTCTAAAAAATTGGCCTTGTATTGGAATTTGCTATATTTACGTAAACTCGGTTTTTAAAAATTCAGTATAATACAATGAAAACAAAAAATCCTTCGCATCTATTTCTAGAGCTGCATAAAAAATATAACAACGAAAATAATCGTTTTGAACATCCCTGTATTTTTTTAAATTAGTTTTAATTGAATGAAATGAAATTAAATTGCAAAACGAAGTTATAGGCTGAAACTATTTAGGAGTGCTTTGTGAAAGGATTGATTTTATACTCAAACCACTTGGTACCCCATAAGACTTTAAAGCATATAAATTCAGTTCATATTAATGCCATATAATGAAGAAAAGCGAAACACAAGATTACACCAACTATTCGTGACCAAATGGTGGGCATCAAATTCTAAAAAATTGGTCGTGTATTGGAATTTAATATATTTACGTAAACACGGTTTTTAAAAATTCAGTATAACACAATGAAAACAAAAAATCTTTCGCATCTATTTCTAGAGCTGCATAAAAAATATAACAACGAAAATAATCGTTTTGAACATCCCTGTATTTTTCAATATTAGTTTTATTTGAATGAAATGAAATTAAATAGCAAAGCGAAGTTATAGGCTGAAACTATTTAGGAGTGCTTTGTGAAAGGATTGATTTTATACACAAACCACTTGGTACCCCATTGGACTTTAAAGAATATAAATTCAGTTCATAACAATGCCATATAATAAAGAAAAGCGAAACACAAGATTACACCAACTCTTCATGACCAAATGGTGGGCATCTAATTCTAAAAAATTGGTCGTGTATTGGAATTTAATATATTTACGTAAACCCGGTTTTTAAAAATTCAGTATAATACAATGAAAACAAAAAATCCTTCGCATCTATTTCTAGAGCTGCATAAAAAATATAACAACGAAAATAATCGTTTTGAACATCCCTGTATTTTTTTAAATTAGTTTTAATTGAATGAAATGAAATTAAATAGCAAAACGAAGTTATAGGCTGAAACTATTTAGGAGTGCTTTGTGAAAGGATTGATTTTATACACAAACCACTTGGTACCCCATTAGACTTTAAAGAATATAACTTCAGTTCATAACAATACCATATAATAAAGAAAAGCGAAACACAAGATTACACTAACTCTTCATGACAAAATGGTGGGCATCAAATTATAAAAAATTTGTCGTGTATTGGAATTTAATATATTTACGTAAACTCGGTTTTTAAAAATTCAGTATAATACAATGAAAACAAAAAATTCTGCGCATCTATTTCTAGAGCTGCATAAAAAATATAACAACGAAAATATACGTTTTGAACATCACTGTCTTTTATAATATTAGTTTTGTTTGAAAAATGAAATTTAATAAGAAAAGAAAGTTATAGGCTGAAACTATTTAGGAGTGCTTTGTGAAAGGATTGATTTTATACACAAACCACTTGGTACCCCATTGGACTTTAAAGCATATAAATTCAGTTCATAAAAATACCATATAATAAAGAAAAGCGAAACACAAGATTACATCAACTATTCATGACCAAATGGTGGAAATCAAATTTTAAGAAATTTAATATATTTACGTAAACCCGGTTTTTAAAAATTCAGTATAATATAGTACAATGAAAACAAAAAATCTTTCGCATCTATTTCGAGAGCTGCATAAAAAATATAACAACGAAAATAATCGTTTTGAACATATCTGTAATTTTCAATATTAGTTTTATTTGAATGAAATGAAATTAAATAGCAAAACGAAGTTATAGGCTGAAACTATTTAGGAGTGCTTTGTGAAAGGATTGATTTTATACACAACCCATTTGGTACCCCATTAGACTTTAAAGCATATAAATTCAGTTTATAACAATGCCATATTATAAAGGAAGGCGAAACACAAGATTAGTCCAACTATTCACGACCAATGATGGAAATCAAATTTTAAAAAATTGGCCTTGTTTTTGAATTTAATACATTTACGTAAACTCGGTTTTTAAAAATTCAGTATAATACAATGAAAACAAAAAATCTTTCGCATCTATTTCGAGAGCTGCATAAAAAATATAACAAGGACAATAATCGTTTTGAACATCCCTGTATTTTTCAATATTAGTTTTATTTGATTGAAATGAAATTAAATAGCAAAATGAAGTTATAAACTGAAACTATTTAGGAGTACTTTGTAAAAGGATTGATCTTATACACAACCTATTTGGTACCCCATTAGACTTTAAAGCATATAAATTCAGTTCATAACAATGCCATATTATAAAGGAATGCGAAACACAAGATTACACCAACTATTCGTGACCAAATGGTGGGCATCAAATTCTAAAAAATTGGCCTTGTATTGGAATTTAATATATTTATGTAAACTCGGTTTTTAAAAATTCAGTATAATACAATGAAAACAAAAAATCCTTCGCATCTATTTCTAGAGCTGCATAAAAAATATAACAACGAAAATAATCGTTTTGAACATCCCTGTATTTTCTAATATTAGTCTTATTTGAATGAAATGAAATTAAATAGCAAAACGAAGTTATAAGCTGAAACTATTTAGGCGGGCTTTGTGAAAGGATTGATTTTATATACATACCATTTGGTACTCCATTAGACTTTAAATAATATAAATTGCGTTCATAAAAATACCATGTAATAGAGAAAAGCGAAACACAAGACTACACCAACTCTTCATGAACAAATGGTGGGCATCAAATTCTTAAAAATTGGTCGTGTATTGGAATTTAATATATTTACGTAAACTCGGTTTTTAAAAATTCAGTATAATACAATGAAAACAAAAAATCCTTCGCATCTATTTCTAGAGCTGCATAAAAAATATAACAACGAAAATAATCGTTTTGAACATCGCTGTATTTTTTAATATTAGTTTTATTTGAATGAAATGAAATTAAATAGCAAAACGAAGTTATAGGCTGAAACTATTTAGGAGTGCTTTGTGAAAGGATTGATTTTATACACAAACCACTTGGTACCCCATTAGACTTTAAAGCATATAAATTCAGTTCATATTAATGCCATATAATGAAGAAACGCGAAACACAAGATTACACCAACTCTTCATGACCAAATGGTGGGCATCAAATTCTAAAAAATTGGTCGTGTATTGGAATTTAATATATTTCCGTAAACTCGGTGTTTAAAAATTTAGTATAATACAATGAAAACAAAAAATCCTTCGCATCTATTTCTAGAGCTGTATAAAAAATATAACAACGAAAATAATCGTTTTGAACATCTCTGTATTTTTTAATATTAGTTTTATTTGATTAAAATTAAATTAAATAGCAAAACGAAGTTATAAGCTGAACCAATGTAGGAGTGCTTTGTGAAAGGATTGATTTTATACACAAACCACTTGGTACCCCATTAGACTTTAAATAATATAAATTGCGTTCATAAAAATACCATGTAATAAAGAAAAGCGAAACACAAGACTACACCAACTCTTCATGACCAAATGGTGGGCATCAAATTCTTAAAAATTGGTCGTGTATTGGAATTTAATATATTTACGTAAACTCGGTTTTTAAAAATTCAGTATACTACAATGAAAACAAAAAATCTTTCGCATCTATTTCTAGAGCTGCATAAAAAATATAACAACGAAAATAATCGTTTTGAACATCCCTGTATTTTTCAATATTAGTTTTATTTGAATGAAATGAAATTAAATAGCAAAACGAAGTTATAAGCTGAAACTATTTAGGAGTGCTTTGTGAAAGGATTGATTTTATACACAACCCATTTAGTACCCCATTAGACCTTAAAACATATAAATGCAGTTCATAACAATGCCATATTATAAAGGAAGGCGAAACACAAGATTACACCAACTATTCGTGACCAAATGATGGAAATCAAATTTTAAAAAATTGGCCTTGTATTGGAATTAAATATATTTACGTAAACTCGGTTTTTAAAAATTCAGTATGATACAATGAAAACAAAAAAATCCTTCGCACTATTTCTAGAGCTGCATAAAAAATATAACAACGAAAATAATCGTTTTGAACATCCCTGTATTTTTTAATATTAGTTTTAGTTGATTAAAATGAAATTAAATAACAAAACGAAGTTATAGGCTGAAACTATTTAGGAGTGCTTTGTATAAGGATTGATTTTATACACAAACCACTTGGTACCCCATTAGACTTTTAATAATATAAACTGCGTTCATAAAAATACCATGTAATAAAGAAAAGCGAAACACAAGACTACACCAACTCTTCATGACCAAATGGTGGGCATCAAATTCTTAAAAATTGGTCGTGTATTGGAATTTAATATATTTACGTAAACTCGGTTTTTAAAAATTCAGTATAATACAATAAAAACAAAAAATCTTTCGCATCTATTTCTAGAGCTGCATAAAAAATATAACAACGAAAATAATCGTTTTGAACATCCCTGTATTTTTCAATATTAGTTTTATTTGAATGAAATGAAATTAAATAGCAAAACGAAGTTATAAGCTGAAACTATTTAGGAGTGCTTTGTGAAAGGATTGATTTTATACACAACCCATTTGGTACCCCATTAGACCTTAAAGCATATAAATGCAGTTCATAAAAATACCATATAATAAAGAAAAGCGAAACACAAGATTACACCAACTCTTCATGACCAAATGGTGGGCATCAAATTCTAAAAAATTGGCCTTGTATTGGAATTTAATATATTTACGTAAACTCGGTTTTTAAAAATTCAGTATGATACAATGAAAACAAAAAAAAACCTTCGCACTATTTCTAGAGCTGCATAAAAAATATAACAACGAAAATAATCGTTTTGAACATCCCTGTATTTTTTAAAATTAGTTTTAATTGAACGAAATGAAATTAAATAGCAAAACGAAGTTATAGGCTGAAACTATTTAGGAGTGCTTTGTGAAAGGATTGATTTTATACACAAACCACTTGGTACCGCATTAGACTTTAAAGAATATAACTTCAGTTCATAACAATACCATATAATAAAGAAAAGCGAAACACAAGATTACACCAACTCTTCATGACAAAATGGTGGGCATCAAATTCTAAAAAATTTGTCGTGTATTGGAATTTAATATATTTACGTAAACTCGGTTTTTAAAAATTCAGTATAATACAATGAAAACAAAAAATTCTGCGCATCTATTTCTAGAGCTGCATAAAAAATATAACAACGAAAATATACGTTTTGAACATCACTGTCTTTTATAATATTAGTTTTATTTGAAAAATGAAATTTATTAAGAAAAGAAAGTTATAGGCTGAAACTATTTAGGAGTGCTTTGTGAAAGGATTGATTTTATACACAAACCACTTGGTAGCCCATTGGACTTTAAAGAATATAAATTCAGTTCATATTAATGCCATATAATGAAGAAACGCGAAACACAAGATTACACCAACTCTTCATGACCAAATGGTGGGCATCAAATTCTAAAAAATTGGTCGTGTATTGGAATTTAATATATTTACGTAAACTCGGTTTTTAAAAATTCAGTATAATACAATGAAAACAAAAAATCTTTCGCATCTATAGTATTTCGAGAGCTGCATAAAAAATATAACAACGAAAATAATCGTTTTGAACATCCCTGTATTTTTCAATATTAGTTTTATTTGAATGAAATGAAATTAAATAGCAAAACGAAGTTATAAGCTGAAACTATTTAGGCGGGCTTTGTGAAAGGATTGATTTTATACACAACCCATTTGGTACCCCATTAGACCTTAAAGCATATAAATGCAGTTCATAACAATGCCATATTATAAAGGAAGGCGAAACACAAGATTAGTCCAACTATTCACGACCAAATGATGGAAATCAAATTTTAAAAAATTGGCCTTGTATTGGAATTAAATATATTTACGTAAACTCGGTTTTTAAAAATTCAGTATGATACAATGAAAACAAAAAAATCTTTCGCACTATTTCTAGAGCTGCATAAAAAATATAACAACGAAAATAATCGTTTTGAACATCCCTGTATTTTTTTAAATTAGTTTTAATTGAATGAAATGAAATTAAATAGCAAAACGAAGTTATAGGCTGAAACTATTTAGAAGTGCTTTGTGAAAGGATTGATTTTATACACAAACCACTTGGTACCCCATTAGACTTTAAAGAATATAACTTCAGTTCATAACAATACCATATAATAAAGAAAAGCGAAACACAAGATTACACCAACTCTTCATGACAAAATGGTGGGCATCAAATTCTAAAAAATTTGTCGTGTATTGGAATTTAATATATTTACGTAAACTCGGTTTTTAAAAATTCAGTATAATACAATGAAAACAAAAAATTCTGCGCATCTATTTCTAGAGCTGCATAAAAAATATAACAACGAAAATATACGTTTTGAACATCACTGTCTTTTATAATATTAGTTTTATTTGAAAAATGAAATTTATTAAGAAAAGAAAGTTATAGGCTGAAACTATTTAGGAGTGCTTTGTGAAAGGATTGATTTTATACACAAACCACTTGGTAGCCCATTGGACTTTAAAGAATATAAATTCAGTTCATATTAATGCCATATAATGAAGAAACGCGAAACACAAGATTACACCAACTCTTCATGACCAAATGGTGGGCATCAAATTCTAAAAAATTGGTCGTGTATTGAAATTTGATATATTTACGTAAACTCGGTTTTAAAAATTCAGTATAATACAGTGAAAACATAAAATCCTTCGCATCTATTTCTAGAGCTGCATAAAAAATATAACAACGAAAATAATCGTTTTGAACATCCCTGTATTTTTTAAAATTAGTTTAAATTGAATGAAATGAAATTAAAGAGCAAAACGAAGTTATAGGCTTAAACTATTTAGGAGTGCTTTGTGAAAGGATTTATTTTATACACAAACCATTTGGTACCCCATCAGACTTTAAAGCATATAAATTCAGTTCATAAAAATACCATATAATAAAGAGAAACGAAACAAAATATTACTCCAACTATTCACGACCAAATGATGGAACTCAAATTTTAAAAAATTGGTCGTGTATTGGAATTTAATATAGTTACGTAAACTCGGTTTTTAAAAATTCAGTATAATACAATGAAAACAAAAAATCTTTCGCATCTATAGTATTTCGAGAGCTGCATAAAAAATATAACAACGAAAATAATCGTTTTGAACATCCCTGTATTTTTCAATATTAGTTTTATTTGAATGAAATGAAATTAATAACAAAACGAAGTTATAGGCTGAAACTATTTAGGAGTGGTTTGTTAAAGGATTGATTTTATACACAAACCATTTGGTACCCCATTGGACTTTAAAGCATATAAATTCAGTTCATAAAAATACCATAGAATTGAGAGAAACGAAACACAAGACTACACCAACTATTCACGACCAAATGATGGAAATCAAATTTTAAAAAATTGGTCGTGTATTGGAATTTAATATATTTACGTAAACTCGGTTTTTAAAAATTCAGTATAATACAATGAAAACAAAAAATCTTTCGCATCTATAGTATTTCGAGAGCTGCATAAAAAATATAACAACGAAAATAATCGTTTTGAACATCCCTGTATTTTTCAATATTAGTTTTATTTGAATGAAATGAAATTAATAACAAAACGAAATTATAGGCTGAAACTATTTAGGAGTGCTTTGTGAAAGGATTGATTTTATACACAAACCACTTGGTACTCCATTAGACTTTAAATAATATAAATTGCGTTCATAAAAATACCATGTAATAGAGAAAAGCGAAACACAAGATTACACCAACTATTCGTGACCAAATGGTGGGCATCAAATTCTAAAAAATTGGCCTTGTATTGGAATTTAATATATTTATGTAAACTCGGTTTTTAAAAATTCAGTATAATACAATGAAAACAAAAAATCCTTCGCATCTATTTCTAGAGCTGCATAAAAAATATAACAACGAAAATAATCGTTTTGAACATCCCTGTATTTTCTAATATTAGTCTTATTTGAATGAAATGAAATTAAATAGCAAAACGAAGTTATAAGCTGAAACTATTTAGGCGGGCTTTGTGAAAGGATTGATTTTATACACATACCATTTGGTACTCCATTAGACTTTAAATAATATAAATTGCGTTCATAAAAATACCATGTAATAGAGAAAAGCGAAACACAAGACTACACCAACTCTTCATGAACAAATGGTGGGCATCAAATTCTTAAAAATTGGTCGTGTATTGGAATTTAATATATTTACGTAAACTCGGTTTTTAAAAATTCAGTATAATACAATGAAAACAAAAAATCCTTCGCATCTATTTCTAGAGCTGCATAAAAAATATAACAACGAAAATAATCGTTTTGAACATCGCTGTATTTTTTAATATTAGTTTTATTTGAATGAAATGAAATTAAATAGCAAAACGAAGTTATAGGCTGAAACTATTTAGGAGTGCTTTGTGAAAGGATTGATTTTATACACAAACCACTTGGTACCCCATTAGACTTTAAAGCATATAAATTCAGTTCATATTAATGCCATATAATGAAGAAACGCGAAACACAAGATTACACCAACTCTTCATGACCAAATGGTGGGCATCAAATTCTAAAAAATTGGTCGTGTATTGAAATTTGATATATTTACGTAAACTCGGTTTTAAAAATTCAGTATAATACAGTGAAAACATAAAATCCTTCGCATCTATTTCTTGAGCTGCATAAAAAATATAACAACGAAAATAATCGTTTTGAACATCCCTGTATTTTTCAATATTAGTTTTATTTGAATGAAATGAAATTAAATAGCAAAACGAAGTTATAGGCTTAAACTATTTAGGAGTGCTTTGTGAAAGGATTTATTTTATACACAAACCATTTGGTACCCCATCAGACCTTAAAGCATATAAATTCAGTTCATAAAAATACCATATAATAAAGAGAAACGAAACAAAATATTACTCCAACTATTCACGACCAAATGATGGAACTCAAATTTTAAAAAATTGGTCGTGTATTGGAATTTAATATATTTACGTAAACTCGGTTTTTAAAAATTCAGTATAATACAATGAAAACAAAAAATCTTTCGCATCTATAGTATTTCGAGAGCTGCATAAAAAATATAACAACGAAAATAATCGTTTTGAACATCCCTGTATTTTTCAATATTAGTTTTATTTGAATGAAATGAAATTAATAACAAAACGAAGTTATAGGCTGAAACTATTTAGGAGTGGTTTGTTAAAGGATTGATTTTATACACAAACCATTTGGTACCCCATTGGACTTTAAAGCATATAAATTCAGTTCATAAAAATACCATAGAATTGAGAGAAACGAAACACAAGACTACACCAACTATTCACGACCAAATGATGGAAATCAAATTTTAAAAAATTGGCCTTGTATTGGAATTAAATATATTTACGTAAACTCGGTTTTTAAAAATTCAGTATGATACAATGAAAACAAAAAAAAACCTTCGCACTATTTCTAGAGCTGCATAAAAAATATAACAACGAAAATAATCGTTTTGAACATCCCTGTATTTTTTAAAATTAGTTTTAATTGAATGAAATGAAATTAAATAGCAAAACGAAGTTATAGGCTGAAACTATTTAGGAGTGCTTTGTGAAAGTATTGATTTTATACTCAAACCACTTGGTACCCCATAAGACTTTAAAGCATATAAATTCAGTTCGTATTAATGCCATATAATGAAGAAAAGCGAAACACAAGATTACACCAACTATTCGTGACCAAATGGTGGGCATCAAATTCTAAAAAATTGGTCGTGTATTTGCATTTAATATATTTACGTAAACTCGGTTTTTAAAAATTCAGTATAATACAATGAAAACAAAAAATCTTTCGCATCTATTTCGAGAGCTGCATAAAAAATATAACAACGAAAATAATCGTTTTGAACATCCCTGTATTTTTCAATATTAGTTTTATTTGAATGAAATGAAATTAAATAGCAAAACGAAGTTATAGGCTGAAACTATTTAGGAGTGTTTTGTGAAAGGATTGATTTTATACATAAACCACTTGGTACCCCATTAGACTTTAAAGCATATAAATTCAGTTCATAACAATGCCATATTATAAAGGAAGGCGAAACACAAGATTAGTCCAACTATTCACGACCAAATGATGGAAATCAAATTTTAAAAAATTGGCCTTGTTTTGGAATTTAATATATTTACCTAAACTCGGTTTTTAAAAATTCAGTATAATACAATGAAAACAAAAAATCCTTCGCATCTATTTCTAGAGCTGCATAAAAAATATAACAACGAAAATAATCGTTTTGAACATCCCTGTATTTTTTTAAATTAGTTTTAATTGAATGAAATGAAATTAAATAGCAAAACGAAGTTATAGGCTGAAACTATTTAGGAGTGCTTTGTGAAAGGATTGATTTTATACACAAACCACTTGGTACCCCATTAGACTTTAAAGAATATAACTTCAGTTCATAACAATACCATATAATAAAGAAAAGCGAAACACAAGATTACACCAACTCTTCATGACAAAATGGTGGGCATCAAATTCTAAAAAATTGGTCGTGTATTGGAATTTAATATATTTACGTAAACTCGGTTTTTAAAAATTCAGTATAATACAATGAAAACAAAAAATTCTGCGCATCTATTTCTAGAGCTGCATAAAAAATATAACAACGAAAATATACGTTTTGAACATCACTGTCTTTTATAATATTAGTTTTATTTGAAAAATGAAATTTATTAAGAAAAGAAAGTTATAGGCTGAAACTATTTAGGAGTGCTTTGTGAAAGGATTGATTTTATACACAAACCACTTGGTAGCCCATTGGACTTTAAAGAATAAAATTCAGTTCATAACAATGCCATATAATAAAGAAAAGCGAAACACAAGATTACACCAACTCTTCATGACCAAATGGTGGGCATCAAATTCTAAAAAATTGGTCGTGTATTGAAATTTGATATATTTACGTAAACTCGGTTTTAAAAATTCAGTATAATACAGTGAAAACATAAAATCCTTCGCATCTATTTCTAGAGCTGCATAAAAAATATAACAACGAAAATATACGTTTTGAACATCCCTGTCTTTTTTAACATTAATTTTAATTGATTAAAATGAAATTTAATAACAAAACGAAGTTATAGGCTTAAACTATTTAGGAGTGCTTTGTGAAAGGATTTATTTTATACACAAACCATTTGGTACCCCATTAGACTTTAAAGCATATAAATTCAGTTCATAAAAATACCATATAATAAAGAGAAACGAAACAAAATATTACTCCAACTATTCACGACCAAATGATGGAACTCAAATTTTAAAAAATTGGTCGTGTATTGGAATTTAATATATTTACGTAAACTCGGTTTTTAAAAATTCAGTATAATACAATGAAAACAAAAAATCTTTCGCATCTATTTCTAGAGCTGCATAAAAAATATAACAACGAAAATAATCGTTTTGAACATCGCTGTATTTTTTAATATTAGTTTTATTTGAATGAAATGAAATTAAATAGCAAAACGAAGTTATAGGCCGAAACTATTTAGGAGTGCTTTGTAAAAGGATTGATTTTATACACAAACCACTTGGTACCCCATTAGACTTTAAAGCATATAAATTCAGTTCATATTAATGCCATATAATGAAGAAAAGCGAAACACAAGTTTGCAACAACTCTTCATGACCAAATGGTGGGCATCAAATTCTAAAAAATTGGTCGTGTATTGGAATTTAATATATGTACATAAACTCGGTTTTTAAAAATTTAGTATAATACAATGAAAACAAAAAATCCTTCGCATCTATTTCTAGAGCTGTATAAAAAATATAACAACGAAAATAATCGTTTTGAACATCCCTGTATTTTTTAATATTAGTTTTAATTGAATGAAATGAAATTAAATAGCAAAACGAAGTTATAGGCTTAAACTATTTAGGAGTGCTTTGTGAAAGGATTGATTTTATACACAAACCACTTGGTACCCCATTAGACTTTAAATAATATAAATTGCGTTCATAAAAATACCATGTAATAAAGAAAAGCGAAACACAAGACTATACCAACTCTTCATGACCAAATGATGGAAATCAAATTTTAAAAACTTGGCCTTGTTTTGGAATTTAATATATTTACGTAAACTCGGTTTTTAAAAATTCAGTATAATACAATGAAAACAAAAAATTCTGCGCATCTATTTCAAGAGCTGCATAAAAAATATAACAACGAAAATATACGTTTTGAACATCACTGTCTTTTATAATATTAGTTTTATTTGAAAAATGAAATTTAATAAGAAAAGAAAGTTATAGGCTAAAACTATTTAGGAGTGCTTTGTGAAAGGATTGATTTTATACACAAACCACTTGGTACCCCATTAGACTTTAAAGAATATAACTGCAGTTCATAACAATACCATATAATAAAGAAAAGCGAAACACAAGATTACACCAACTCTTCATGACCAAATGGTGGGCATCAAATTCTAAAAAATTGGTCGTGTATTGGAATTTAATATATTTACGTAAACTCGGTTTTTAAAAATTCAGTATAATACAATGAAAACAAAAAATTCTGCGCATCTATTTCTAGAGCTGCATAAAAAATATAACAACGGAAATATACGTTTTGAACTTCACTGTCTTTTATAATATTAATTTTATTTGATTAAAATGAAATTTAATAACAAAACGAAGTTATAGACTGAAACTATTTAGGAGTGCTTTGTGAAAGGATTTATTTTATACACAAACCATTTGGTACCCCATTAGACTTTAAAGCATATAAATTCAGTTCATAAAAATACCATATAATAAAAAGAAACGAAACAAAATATTACTCCAACTATTCACGACCAAATGATGGAACTCAAATTTTAAATAATTGGTCGTGTATTGGAATTTAATATATTTACGTAAACCCGGTTTTTAAAAATTTAGTATAATACAATGAAAACAAAAAATTCTGCGCATCTATTTCTAGAGCTGTATAAAAAATATAACAACGAAAATATACGTTTTGAACATCACTGTCTTTTATAATATTAGTTTTATTTGAAAAATGAAATTTATTAAGAAAAGAAAGTTATAGGCTGAAACTATTTAGGAGTGCTTTGTGAAAGGATTGATTTTATACACAAACCACTTGGTAGCCCATTGGACTTTAAAGAATATAAATTCAGTTCATAACAATGCCATATAATAAAGAAAAGCGAAACACAAGATTACACCAACTCTTCATGACCAAATGGTGGGCATCAAATTCTAAAAAATTGGTCGTGTATTAGAATTTGATATATTTACGTAAACTCGGTATTAAAAATTCAGTATAATACAATGAAAACATAAAATCCTTCGCATCTATTTCTAGAGCTGCATAAAAAATATAACAACGAAAATATACGTTTTGAACATCACTGTCTTTTATAATATTAATTTTATTTGATTAAAATGAAATTTAATAACAAAACGAAGTTATAGGCTGAAACTATTTAGGAGTGCTTTGTGAAAGGATTTATTTTATACACAAACCATTTGGTACCCCATTAGACTTTAAAGCATATAAATTCTGTTCATAACAATGCCATATTATAAAGAGAAACGAAACAAAATATTACTCCAACTATTCACGACCAAATGATGCAACTCAAATTTTAAATAATTGGTCGTGTATTGGAATTTAATATATTTACGTAAACCCGGTTTTTAAAAATTTAGTATAATACAATGAAAACAAAAAATCCTTCGCATCTATTTCTAGAGCTGTATAAAAAATATAACAACGAAAATAATCGTTTTGAACATCTCTGTATTTTTTAATATTAGTTTTATTTGATTAAAATGAAATTAAATAGCAAAACGAAGTTATAGGCTGAAACTATTTAGGAGTGCTTTGTGAAAGGATTGATTTTATACACAAACCACTTGGTACCCCATTAGACTTTAAAGCATATAAATTCAGTTTATAACAATGCCATATTATAAAGGAAGGCGAAACACAAGATTAGTCCAACTATTCACGACCAATGATGGAAATCAAATTTTATAAAATTGGCCTTGTTTTTGAATTTAATATATTTACGTAAACTCGGTTTTTAAAAATTCAGTATAATACAATGAAAACAAAAAATCTTTCGCATCTATTTCGAGAGCTGCATAAAAAATATAACAAGGACAATAATCGTTTTGAACATCCCTGTATTTTTCAATATTAGTTTTATTTGATTGAAATGAAATTAAATAGCAAAATGAAGTTATAAACTGAAACTATTTAGGAGTGCTTTGTAAAAGGATTGATTTTATACACAACCTATTTGGTACCCCATTAGACTTTAAAGCATATAAATTCAGTTCATAACAATGCCATATTATAAAGGAATGCGACACACAAGATTACACCAACTATTCGTGACCAAATGGTGGGCAACAAATTCTAAAAAATTGGTATTGTATTGGAATTTAATATATTTATGTAAACTCGGTTTTTAAAAATTCAGTATAATACAATGAAAACAAAAAATCCTTCGCATCTATTTCTAGAGCTGCATAAAAAATATAACAACGAAAATAATCGTTTTGAACATCCCTGTATTTTCTAATATTAGTTTTATTTGAATGAAATGAAATTAAATAGCAAAACGAAGTTATAGGCTGAAACTATTTAGGAGTGCTTTGTGAAAGGATTGATTTTATACACATACCATTTGGTACCCTATTGGACTTTAAAGCATATAAATTCTGTTCATAAAAATACCATATAATAAAGAAAAGCGAAACACAAGATTACACCAACTCTCCATGACCAAATGGTGGGCATCAAATTCAAAAAAATTGGTCGTGTATTGGAATTTAATATATTTACGTAAACCCGGTTTTTAAAAATTCAGTATAATATAGTACAATGAAAACAAAAAATCTTTCGCATCTATTTCGAGAGCTGCATAAAAAATATAACAACGAAAATAATCGTTTTGAACATATCTGTAATTTTCAATATTAGTTTTATTTGAATGAATCAAAATAAATAGCAAAACGAAGTTATAGGCTGAAACTATTTAGGAGTGCTTTGTGAAAGGATTGATTTTATACACAAACCACTTGGTACTCCATTAGACTTAAAATAATATAAATTGCGTTCATAAAAATACCATGAAATAGAGAAAAGCGAAACACAAGACTACACCAACTCTTCATGAACAAATGGTGGGCATCAAATTCTTAAAAATTGGCCTTGTTTTTGAATTTAATATATTTACGTAAACTCGGTTTTTAAAAATTCAGTATAATACAATGAAAACAAAAAATCTTTCGCATCTATTTCGAGAGCTGCATAAAAAATATAACAAGGACAATAATCGTTTTGAACATCCCTGTATTTTTCAATATTAGTTTTATTTGATTGAAATGAAATTAAATAGCAAAATGAAGTTATAAACTGAAACTATTTAGGAGTGCTTTGTAAAAGTATTGATTTTATACACAACCTATTTGGTACCCCATTAGACTTTAAAGCATATAAATTCAGTTCATAACAATGCCATATTATGAAGGAATGCGAAACACAAGATTACATCAACTATTCGTGACCAAATGGTGGGCATCAAATTCTAAAAAATTGGCCTTGTATTGGAATTTAATATATTTATGTAAACTCGGTTTTTATAAATTCAGTATAATACAATGAAAACAAAAAATCCTTCGCATCTATTTCTAGAGCTGCATAAAAAATATAACAACGAAAATAATCGTTTTGAACATCCCTGTATTTTCTAATATTAGTCTTATTTGATTAAAATGAAATTAAATAGCAAAACGAAGTTATAGGCTGAAACTATTTAGGAGTGCTTTGTGAAAGGATTGATTTTATACACAAACCACTTGGTACTCCATTAGACTTTAAATAATATAAATTGCGTTCATAAAAACACCATGAAATAGAGAAAAGCGAAACACAAGACTACACCAACTCTTCATGAACAAATGGGGGGCATCAAATTCTTAAAAATTGGCCTTGTTTTTGAATTTAATATATTTACGTAAACTCGGTTTTTAAAAATTCAGTATAATATAGTACAATGAAAACAAAAAATCTTTCGCATCTATTTCGAGAGCTGCATAAAAAATATAACAAGGACAATAATCGTTTTGAACATCCCTGTATTTTTCAATATTAGTTTTATTTGATTGAAATGAAATTAAATAGCAAAATGAAGTTATAGGCTGAAACTATTTAGGAGTGCTTTGTATAAGCATTGATTTTATACACAAACCACTTGGTACCCCATTAGACCTTAAATAATATAAATTGCGTTCATAAAAAAACCATGTAATAAAGAAAAGCGAAACACAAGACTACACCAACTCTTCATGAACAAATGGTGGGCATCAAATTCTTAAAAATTGGCCTTGTTTTTGAATTTAATATATTTACGTAAACTCGGTTTTTAAAAATTCAGTATAATACAATGAAAACAAAAAATCCTTCGCATCTATTTCGAGAGCTGCATAAAAAATATAACAAGGACAATAATCGTTTTGAACATCCCTGTATTTTTCAATATTAGTTTTATTTGATTGAAATGAAATTAAATAGCAAAATGAAGTTATAAACTGAAACTATTTAGGAGTGCTTTGTAAAAGGATTGATTTTATACACAACCTATTTGGTACCCCATTAGACTTTAAAGCATATAAATTCAGTTCATAACAATGCCATATTATGAAGGAATGCGAAACACAAGATTACACCAACTATTCGTGACCAAATGGTGGGCATCAAATTCTAAAAAATTGGCCTTGTATTGGAATTTAATATATTTATGTAAACTCGGTTTTTAAAAATTCAGTATAATACAATGAAAACAAAAAATCCTTCGCATCTATTTCTAGAGCTGCATAAAAAATATAACAACGAAAATAATCGTTTTGAACATCCCTGTATTTTCTAATATTAGTCTTATTTGATTAAAATGAAATTAAATAGCAAAACGAAGTTATAGGCTGAAACTATTTAGGAGTGCTTTGTGAAAGGATTGATTTTATACACAAACCACTTGGTACCCCATTAGACTTTAAAGCATATAAATTCTGTTCATAAAAATACCATATAATAAAGAGAAACGAAACAAAATATTACTCCAACTATTCACGACCAAATGATGGAACTCAAATTTTAAATAATTGGTCGTGTATTGGAATTTAATATATTTACGTAAACCCGGTTTTTAAAAATTTAGTATAATACAATGAAAACAAAAAATCCTTCGCATCTATTTCTAGAGCTGTATAAAAAATATAACAACGAAAATAATCGTTTTGAACA
The DNA here is from genome assembly GCA_963971155.1 of Anthrax anthrax. NCBI lineage: Eukaryota > Metazoa > Arthropoda > Insecta > Diptera > Bombyliidae > Anthrax > Anthrax anthrax. Next base: position 2,548,927 of record OZ020122.1, read on the forward strand.
TCTCTGTATTTTTTAATATTTGTTTTATTTGATTAAAATGAAATTAAATAGCAAAACGAAATTATAGGCTGAAACTATTTAGGAGTGCTTTGTGAAAGGATTGATTTTATACACAAGCCACATGGTACCCCATTAGACTTTAAAGCATATAAATTCAGTTTATAACAATGCCATATTATAAAGGAAGGCGAAACACAAGATTAGTCCAACTATTCACGACCAATGATGGAAATCAAATTTTAAAAAATTGGCCTTGTTTTTGAATTTAATATATTTACGTAAACTCGGTTTTTAAAAATTCAGTATAATACAATGAAAACAAAAAATCTTTCGCATCTATAGTATTTCGAGAGCTGCATAAAAAATATAACAACGAAAATAATCGTTTTGAACATCCCAGTATTTTTCAATATTAGTTTTATTTGATTGAAATGAAATTAAATAGCAAAATGAAGTTATAAACTAAAACTATTTAGGAGTGCTTTGTAAAAGGATTGATTTTATACACAACCTATTTGGTACCCCATTAGACTTTAAAGCATATAAATTCAGTTCATAACAATGCCATATTATAAAGGAATGCGAAACACAAGATTTAACCAACTATTCGTGACCAAATGGTGGGCATCAAATTCTAAAAAATTGGTATTGTATTGGAATTTAATATATTTATGTAAACTCGGTTTTTAAAAATTCAGTATAATACAATGAAAACAAAAAATCCTTCGCATCTATTTCTAGAGCTGCATAAAAAATATAACAACGAAAATAATCGTTTTGAACATCCCTGTATTTTCTAATATTAGTCTTATTTGAATGAAATGAAATTAAATAGCAAAACGAAGTTATAGGCTGAAACTATTTAGGAGTGCTTTGTGAAAGGATTGATTTTATACACATACCATTTGGTACCCTATTGGACTTTAAAGCATATAAATTCTGTTCATAAAAATACCATATAATAACGAAAAGCGAAACACAAGATTACACCAACTCTTCATGACCAAATGGTGGGCATCAAATTCTAAAAAATTGGTCGTGTATTGGAATTTAATATATTTACGTAAACCCGGTTTTTAAAAATTCAGTATAATATAGTACAATGAAAACAAAAAATCTTTCGCATCTATTTCGAGAGCTGCATAAAAAATATGAAAACGAAAATAATCGTTTTGAACATATCTGTAATTTTCAATATTAGTTTTATTTGAATGAATTAAAATAAATAGCAAAACGAAGTTATAGGCTGAAACTATTTAGGAGTGCTTTGTGAAAGGATTGATTTTATACACAAACCACTTGGTACTCCATTAGACTTTAAATAATATAAATTGCGTTCATAAAAATACCATGAAATAGAGAAAAGCGAAACACAAGACTACACCAACTCTTCATAAACAAATGATTGAACTCAAATTCTTAAAAATTAGCCTTGTTTTTGAATTTAATATATTTACGTAAACTCGGTTTTTAAAAATTCAGTATAATACAATGAAAACAAAAAATCTTTCGCATCTATTTCTAGAGCTGCATAAAAAATATAACAACGAAAATAATCGTTTTGAACATCCCTGTATTTTTCAATATTAGTTTTATTTGAATGAAATGAAATTAAATAGCAAAACGAAGTTATAGGCTGAAACTATTTAGGAGTGCTTTGTGAAAGGATTGATTTTATACACAAACCACTTGGTACCCCATTGGACTTTAAAGCATATAAATTCAGTTCATAAAAATACCATATAATAAAGAAAAGCGAAACACAAGATTACACCAACTATTCGTGACCAAATGGTGGGCATCAAATTCTAAAAATTTGGTCGTGTATTGGAATTTAATATATTTACGTAAACTCGGTTTTTAAAAATTCAGTATATTACAATGAAAACAAAAAACCCTTTGCATCTATTTCTAGAGCTGCATAAAAAATATAACAACGAAAATAATCGTTTTGAACATCCCTGTATTTTCTAATATTAGTCTTATTTGATTAAAATGAAATTAAATAGCAAAACGAAGTTATAGGCTGAAACTATTTAGGAGTGCTTTGTGAAAGGATTGATTTTATACACAAACCACTTGGTACCCCATTGGACTTTAAAGCATATAAATTCAGTTCATAAAAATACCATGTAATAAAGAAAAGCGAAACACAAGACTACACCAACTCTTCATGACCAAATGGTGGGCATCAAATTCTTAAAAATTGGTCGTGTATTGGAATTAAATATATTTACGTAAACTCGGTTTTTAAAAATTCAGTATAATACAATGAAAACAAAAAATCTTTCGCATCTATTTCTAGAGCTGCATAAAAAATATAACAACGAAAATAATCGTTTTGAACATCCCTGTATTTTTCAATATTAGTTTTATTTGAATGAAATGAAATTAAATAGCAAAACGAAGTTATAGGCTGAAACTATTTAGGAGTGCTTTGTGAAAGGATTGATTTTATACACAAACCACTTGGTACCCCATTGGACTTTAAAGCATATAAATTCAGTTCATAAAAATACCATGTAATAAAGAAAAGCGAAACACAAGACTACACCAACTCTTCATGACCAAATGGTGGGCATCAAATTCTTAAAAATTGGTCGTGTATTGGAATTTAATATATTTACGTAAACTCGGTTTTTAAAAATTCAGTATAATACAATGAAAACAAAAAACCCTTTGCATCTATTTCTAGAGCTGCATAAAAAATATAACAACGAAAATAATCGTTTTGAACATCCCAGTCTTATTTGATTAAAATGAAATTAAATAGCAAAACGAAGTTATAGGCTGAAACTATTTAGGAGTGCTTTGTGAAAGGATTGATTTTATACACAAACCACTTGGTACCCCATTGGACTTTAAAGCATATAAATTCAGTTCATAAAAATACCATGTAATAAAGAAAAGCGAAACACAAGACTACACCAATTCTTCATGACCAAATGGTGGGCATCAAATTCTTAAAAATTGGTCGTGTATTGGAATTTAATATATTTACGTAAACTCGGTTTTTAAAAATTCAGTATAATACAATGAAAACAAAAAATCTTTCGCATCTATTTCTAGAGCTGCATAAAAAATATAACAACGAAAATAATCGTTTTGAACATCCCTGTATTTTCTAATATTAGTCTTATTTGATTAAAATGAAATTAAATAGCAAAACGAAGTTATAGGCTGAAACTATTTAGGAGTGCTTTGTGAAAGGATTGATTTTATACACAAACCACTTGGTACCCCATTGGACTTTAAAGCATATAAATTCAGTTCATAAAAATACCATGTAATAAAGAAAAGCGAAACACAAGACTACACCAACTCTTCATGACCAAATGGTGGGCATCAAATTCTTAAAAATTGGTCGTGTATTGGAATTTAATATATTTACGTAAACTCGGTTTTTAAAAATTCAGTATAATACAATGAAAACAAAAAACCCTTTGCATCTATTTCTAGAGCTGCATAAAAAATATAACAACGAAAATAATCGTTTTGAACATCCCTGTATTTTCTAATATTAGTCTTATTTGATTAAAATGAAATTAAATAACAAAACGAAGTTATAGGCTGAAACTATTTAGGAGTGCTTTGTGAAAGGATTGATTTTATACACAAACCACTTGGTACCCCATTGGACTTTAAAGCATATAAATTCAGTTCATAAAAATACCATGTAATAAAGAAAAGCGAAACACAAGACTACACCAACTATTCGTGACCAAATGGTGGGCATCAAATTCTAAAAAATTGGCCTTGTATTGGAATTTAATATATTTATGTAAACTCGGTTTTTAAAAATTCAGTATAATACAATGAAAACAAAAAATCTTTCGCATCTATTTCTAGAGCTGCATAAAAAATATAACAACGAAAATAATCGTTTTGAACATCCCTGTATTTTTCAATATTAGTTTTATTTGAATGAAATGAAATTAAATAGCAAAACGAAGTTAAAGGCTGAAACTATTTAGGAGTGCTTTGTGAAAGGATTGATTTTATACACAAACCACTTGGTACCCCATTGGACTTTAAAGCATATAAATTCAGTTCATAAAAATACCATGTAATAAAGAAAAGCGAAACACAAGACTACACCAACTCTTCATGACCAAATGGTGGGCATCAAATTCTTAAAAATTGGTCGTGTATTGGAATTAAATATATTTAGGTAAACTCGGTTTTTAAAAATTCAGTATGATACAATGAAAACAAAAAAATCCTTCGGACTATTTCTAGAGCTGCATAAAAAATATAACAACGAAAATAATCGTTTTGAACATCCCTGTATTTTTTAATATTAGTTTTATTTGATTAAAATGAAATCAAATAACAAAAGAAAGTTATAGGCTGAAACTATTTAGGAGTGCTTTGTGAAAGGATTGATTTTATACACAAACCACTTGGTACCCCATTGGACTTTAAAGCATATAAATTCAGTTCATAAAAATACCATATAATAAAGAAAAGCGAAACACAAGACTACACCAACTCTTCATGACCAAATGGTGGGCATCAAATTCTTAAAAATTGGTCGTGTATTGGAATTAAATATATTTAGGTAAACTCGGTTTTTAAAAATTCAATATGATACAATGAAAACAAAAAAATCCTTCGGACTATTTCTAGAGCTGCATAAAAAATATAACAACGAAAATAATCGTTTTGAACATCCCTGTATTTTCTAATATTAGTCTTATTTGATTAAAATGAAATTAAATAGCAAAACGAAGTTATAGGCTGAAACTATTTAGGAGTGCTTTGTGAAAGGATTGATTTTATACACAAACCACTTGGTACCCCATTGGACTTTAAAGCATATAAATTCAGTTCATAAAAATACCATGTAATAAAGAAAAGCGAAACACAAGACTACACCAACTATTCGTGACCAAATGGTGGGCATCAAATTCTAAAAAATTGGCCTTGTATTGGAATTTAATATATTTATGTAAACTCGGTTTTTAAAAATTCAGTATAATACAATGAAAACAAAAAACCCTTTGCATCTATTTCTAGAGCTGCATAAAAAATATAACAACGAAAATAATCGTTTTGAACATCCCTGTATTTTCTAATATTAGTCTTATTTGATTAAAATGAAATTAAATAGCAAAACGAAGTTATAGGCTGAAACTATTTAGGAGTGCTTTGTGAAAGGATTGATTTTATACACAAACCACTTGGTACCCCATTGGACTTTAAAGCATATAAATTCAGTTCATAAAAATACCATGTAATAAAGAAAAGCGAAACACAAGACTACACCAACTCTTCATGACCAAATGGTGGGCATCAAATTCTTAAAAATTGGTCGTGTATTGGAATTAAATATATTTAGGTAAACTCGGTTTTTAAAAATTCAGTATAATACAATGAAAACAAAAAATCTTTCGCATCTATTTCTAGAGCTGCATAAAAAATATAACAACGAAAATAATCGTTTTGAACATCCCTGTATTTTTTAATATTAGTTTTATTTGATTAAAATGAAATCAAATAACAAAAGAAAGTTATAGGCTGAAACTATTTAGGAGTGCTTTGTGAAAGGATTGATTTTATACACAAACCACTTGGTACCCCATTGGACTTTAAAGCATATAAATTCAGTTCATAAAAATACCATATAATAAAGAAAAGCGAAACACAAGATTACACCAACTATTCGTGACCAAATGGTGGGCATCAAATTCTAAAAAATTGGCCTTGTATTGGAATTTAATATATTTATGTAAACTCGGTTTTTAAAAATTCAGTATAATACAATGAAAACAAAAAATCTTTCGCATCTATTTCTAGAGCTGCATAAAAAATATAACAAGGACAATAATCGTTTTGAACATCCCTGTATTTTCTAATATTAGTCTTATTTGATTAAAATGAAATTAAATAGCAAAACGAAGTTATAGGCTGAAACTATTTAGGAGTGCTTTGTAAAAGGATTGATTTTATACACAAACCACTTGGTACCCCATTAGACTTTAAATAATATAAATTGCGTTCATAAAAATACCATGTAATAAAAAAAAGCGAAACACAAGACTACACCAACTCTTCATGACCAAATGGTGGGCATCAAATTCTTAAAAATTGGTCGTGTATTGGAATTTAATATATTTACGTAAACTCGGTTTTTAAAAATTCAGTATAATACAATGAAAACAAAAAATCTTTCGCATCTATTTCTAGAGCTGCATAAAAAATATAACAACGAAAATAATCGTTTTGAACATCCCTGTATTTTTCAATATTAGTTTTATTTGAATGAAATGAAATTAAATAGCAAAACGAAGTTATAGGCTGAAACTATTTAGGAGTGCTTTGTGAAAGGATTGATTTTATACACAAACCACTTGGTACCCCATTGGACTTTAAAGCATATAAATTCAGTTCATAAAAATACCATGTAATAAAGAAAAGCGAAACACAAGACTTCACCAACTCTTCATGACCAAATGGTGGGCATCAAATTCTTAAAAATTGGTCGTGTATTGGAATTAAATATATTAAGGTAAACTCGGTTTTTAAAAATTCAGTATGATACAATGAAAACAAAAAAATCCTTCGGACTATTTCTAGAGCTGCATAAAAAATATAACAACGAAAATAATCGTTTTGAACATCCCTGTATTTTTTAATATTAGTTTTATTTGATTAAAATGAAATCAAATAACAAAAGAAAGTTATAGGCTGAAACTATTTAGGAGTGCTTTGTGAAAGGATTGATTTTATACACAAACCACTTGGTACCCCATTGGACTTTAAAGCATATAAATTCAGTTCATAAAAATACCATATAATAAAGAAAAGCGAAACACAAGATTACACCAACTATTCGTGACCAAATGGTGGGCATCAAATTCTAAAAATTTGGTCGTGTATTGGAATTTAATATATTTACGTAAACTCGGTTTTTAAAAATTCAGTATAATACAATGAAAACAAAAAACCCTTTGCATCTATTTCTAGAGCTGCATAAAAAATATAACAACGAAAATAATCGTTTTGAACATCTCTGTATTTTTTAATATTAGTTTTATTTGATTAAAATGAAATTAAATAACAAAACGAAGTTATAGGCTGAAACTATTTAGGAGTGCTTTGTATAAGGATTGATTTTATACACAAACCACTTGGTACCCCATTAGACTTTAAATAATATAAATTGCGTTCATAAAAATACCATGTAATAAAGAGAAACGAAACAAAATATTACTCCAACTATTCACGACCAAATGATGGAACTCAAATTTTAAAAAATTGGTCGTGTATTGGAATTTAATATATTTACGTAAACTCGGTTTTTAAAAATTCAGTATAATACAATGAAAACAAAAAATCTTTCGCATCTATAGTATTTCGAGAGCTGCATAAAAAATATAACAACGAAAATAATCGTTTTGAACATCCCTGTATTTTTCAATATTAGTTTTATTTGAATGAAATGAAATTAATAACAAAACGAAGTTATAGGCTGAAACTATTTAGGAGTGGTTTGTTAAAGGATTGATTTTATACACAAACCATTTGGTACCCCATTGGACTTTAAAGCATATAAATTCAGTTCATAAAAATACCATAGAATTGAGAGAAACGAAACACAAGACTACACCAACTATTCACGACCAAATGATGGAAATCAAATTTTAAAAAATTGGCCTTGTATTGGAATTAAATATATTTACGTAAACTCGGTTTTTAAAAATTCAGTATGATACAATGAAAACAAAAAAAAACCTTCGCACTATTTCTAGAGCTGCATAAAAAATATAACAACGAAAATAATCGTTTTGAACATCCCTGTATTTTTTAAAATTAGTTTTAATTGAATGAAATGAAATTAAATAGCAAAACGAAGTTATAGGCTGAAACTATTTAGGAGTGCTTTGTGAAAGGATTGATTTTATACTCAAACCACTTGGTACCCCATAAGACTTTAAAGCATATAAATTCAGTTCGTAATAATGCCATATAATGAAGAAAAGCGAAACACAAGATTACACCAACTATTCGTGACCAAATGGTGGGCATCAAATTCTAAAAAATTGGTCGTGTATTTGCATTTAATATATTTACGTAAACTCGGTTTTTAAAAATTCAGTATAATACAATGAAAACAAAAAATCTTTCGCATCTATTTCGAGAGCTGCATAAAAAATATAACAACGAAAATAATCGTTTTGAACATCCCTGTATTTTTCAATATTAGTTTTATTTGAATGAAATGAAATTAAATAGCAAAACGAAGTTATAGGCTGAAACTATTTAGGAGTGTTTTGTGAAAGGATTGATTTTATACATAAACCACTTGGTACCCCATTAGACTTTAAAGCATATAAATTCAGTTCATAACAATGCCATATTATAAAGGAAGGCGAAACACAAGATTAGTCCAACTATTCACGACCAAATGATGGAAATCAAATTTTAAAAAATTGGCCTTGTTTTGGAATTCAATATATTTACCTAAACTCGGTTTTTAAAAATTCAGTATAATACAATGAAAACAAAAAATCCTTCGCATCTATTTCTAGAGCTGCATAAAAAATATAACAACGAAAATAATCGTTTTGAACATCCCTGTATTATTTTAAATTAGTTTTAATTGAATGAAATGAAATTAAATAGCAAAACGAAGTTATAGGCTGAAACTATTTAGGAGTGCTTTGTGAAAGGATTGATTTTATACACAAACCACTTGGTACCCCATTAGACTTTAAAGAATATAACTTCAGTTCATAACAATACCATATAATAAAGAAAAGCGAAACACAAGATTACACCAACTCTTCATGACAAAATGGTGGGCATCAAATTCTAAAAAATTGGTCGTGTATTGGAATTTAATATATTTACGTAAACTCGGTTTTTAAAAATTCAGTATAATACAATGAAAACAAAAAATTCTGCGCATCTATTTCTAGAGCTGCATAAAAAATATAACAACGAAAATATACGTTTTGAACATCACTGTCTTTTATAATATTAGTTTTATTTGAAAAATGAAATTTATTAAGAAAAGAAAGTTATAGGCTGAAACTATTTAGGAGTGCTTTGTGAAAGGATTGATTTTATACACAAACCACTTGGTAGCCCATTGGACTTTAAAGAATAAAATTCAGTTCATAACAATGCCATATAATAAAGAAAAGCGAAACACAAGATTACACCAACTCTTCATGACCAAATGGTGGGCATCAAATTCTAAAAAATTGGTCGTGTATTGAAATTTGATATATTTACGTAAACTCGGTTTTAAAAATTCAGTATAATACAGTGAAAACATAAAATCCTTCGCATCTATTTCTAGAGCTGCATAAAAAATATAACAACGAAAATATACGTTTTGAACATCCCTGTCTTTTTTAACATTAATTTTAATTGATTAAAATGAAATTTAATAACAAAACGAAGTTGTAGGCTTAAACTATTTAGGAGTGCTTTGTGAAAGGATTTATTTTATACACAAACCATTTGGTACCCCATTAGACTTTAAAGCATATAAATTCAGTTCATAAAAATACCATATAATAAAGAGAAACGAAACAAAATATTACTCCAACTATTCACGACCAAATGATGGAACTCAAATTTTAAAAAATTGGTCGTGTATTGGAATTTAATATATTTACGTAAACTCGGTTTTTAAAAATTCAGTATAATACAATGAAAACAAAAAATCCTTCGCATCTATTTCTAGAGCTGCATAAAAAATATAACAACGAAAATAATCGTTTTGAACATCGCTGTATTTTTTAATATTAGTTTTATTTGAATGAAATGAAATTAAATAGCAAAACGAAGTTATAGGCCGAAACTATTTAGGAGTGCTTTGTAAAAGGATTGATTTTATACACAAACCACTTGGTACCCCATTAGACTTTAAAGCATATAAATTCAGTTCATATTAATGCCATATAATGAAGAAAAGCGAAACACAAGTTTGCAACAACTCTTCATGACCAAATGGTGGGCATCAAATTCTAAAAAATTGGTCGTGTATTGAAATTTGATATATTTACGTAAACTCGGTTTTAAAAATTCAGTATAATACAGTGAAAACATAAAATCCTTCGCATCTATTTCTAGAGCTGCATAAAAAATATAACAACGAAAATATACGTTTTGAACATCCCTGTCTTTTTTAACATTAATTTTAATTGATTAAAATGAAATTAAATAGCAAAACGAAGTTATAGGCCGAAACTATTTAGGAGTGCTTTGTAAAAGGATTGATTTTATACACAAACCACTTGGTACCCCATTAGACTTTAAAGCATATAAATTCAGTTCATATTAATGCCATATAATGAAGAAAAGCGAAACACAAGTTTGCAACAACTCTTCATGACCAAATGGTGGGCATCAAATTCTAAAAAATTTGTCGTGTATTGGAATTTAATATATTTACGTAAACTCGGTTTTTAAAAATTCAGTATAATACAATGAAAACAAAAAATTCTGCGCATCTATTTCTAGAGCTGCATAAAAAATATAACAACGAAAATATACGTTTTGAACATCACTGTCTTTTATAATATTAGTTTTATTTGAAAAATGAAATTTATTAAGAAAAGAAAGTTATAGGCTGAAACTATTTAGGAGTGCTTTGTGAAAGGATTGATTTTATACACAAACCACTTGGTAGCCCATTGGACTTTAAAGAATAAAATTCAGTTCATAACAATGCCATATAATAAAGAAAAGCGAAACACAAGATTACACCAACTCTTCATGACCAAATGGTGGGCATCAAATTCTAAAAAATTGGTCGTGTATTGAAATTTGATATATTTACGTAAACTCGGTTTTAAAAATTCAGTATAATACAGTGAAAACATAAAATCCTTCGCATCTATTTCTAGAGCTGCATAAAAAATATAACAACGAAAATATACGTTTTGAACATCCCTGTCTTTTTTAACATTAATTTTAATTGAATAAAATGAAATTTAATAACAAAACGAAGTTGTAGGCTTAAACTATTTAGGAGTGCTTTGTGAAAGGATTTATTTTATACACAAACCATTTGGTACCCCATTAGACTTTAAAGCATATAAATTCAGTTCATAAAAATACCATATAATAAAGAGAAACGAAACAAAATATTACTCCAACTATTCACGACCAAATGATGGAACTCAAATTTTAAAAAATTGGTCGTGTATTGGAATTTAATATATTTACGTAAACTCGGTTTTTAAAAATTCAGTATAATACAATGAAAACAAAAAATCCTTCGCATCTATTTCTAGAGCTGCATAAAAAATATAACAACGAAAATAATCGTTTTGAACATCCCTGTATTTTTTAATATTAGTTTTATTTGAATGAAATGAAATTAAATAGCAAAACGAAGTTATAGGCCGAAACTATTTAGGAGTGCTTTGTGAAAGGATTGATTTTATACACAAACCACTTGGTACCCCATTAGACTTTAAATAATATAAATTGCGTTCATAAAAATACCATGTAATAAAGAAAAGCGAAACACAAGACTACACCAACTCTTCATGACCAAATGATGGAAATCAAATTTTAAAAACTTGGCCTTGTTTTGGAATTTAATATATTTACGTAAACTCGGTTTTTAAAAATTCAGTATAATACAATGAAAACAAAAAATTCTGCGCATCTATTTCTAGAGCTGCATAAAAAATATAACAACGAAAATATACGTTTTGAACATCACTGTCTTTTATAATATTAGTTTTATTTGAAAAATGAAATTTAATAAGAAAAGAAAGTTATAGGCTGAAACTATTTAGGAGTGCTTTGTGAAAGGATTGATTTTATACACAAACCACTTGGTACCCCATTGGACTTTAAAGCATATAAATTCAGTTCATAAAAATACCATGTAATAAAGAAAAACGAAACACAAGACTACACCAACTCTTCATGACCAAATGATGGAAATCAAATTTTAAAAACTTGGCCTTGTTTTGGAATTTAATATATTTACGTAAACTCGGTTTTTAAAAATTCAGTATAATACAATGAAAACAAAAAATTCTGCGCATCTATTTCTAGAGCTGCATAAAAAATATAACAACGAAAATATACGTTTTGAACATCACTGTCTTTTATAATATTAGTTTTATTTGAAAAATGAAATTTAATAAGAAAAGAAAGTTATAGGCTGAAACTATTTAGGAGTGCTTTGTGAAAGGATTGATTTTATACACAAACCATTTGGTACCCCATTAGACTTTAAAGCATATAAATTCAGTTCATAAAAATACCATATAATAAAGAGAAACGAAACAAAATATTACTCCAACTATTCACGACCAAATGATGGAACTCAAATTTTAAAAAATTGGTCGTGTATTGGAATTTAATATATTTACGTAAACTCGGTTTTTAAAAATTCAGTATAATACAATGAAAACAAAAAATCCTTCGCATCTATTTCTAGAGCTGCATAAAAAATATAACAACGAAAATAATCGTTTTGAACATCGCTGTATTTTTTAATATTAGTTTTATTTGAATGAAATGAAATTAAATAGCAAAACGAAGTTATAGGCCGAAACTATTTAGGAGTGCTTTGTGAAAGGATTGATTTTATACACAAACCACTTGGTACCCCATTAGACTTTAAAGAATATAACTGCAGTTCATAACAATACCATATAATAAAGAAAAGCGAAACACAAGATTACACCAACTCTTCATGACCAAATGGTGGGCATCAAATTCTAAATAATTGGTCGTGTATTGGAATTTAATATATTTACGTAAACCCGGTTTTTAAAAATTTAGTATAATACAATGAAAACAAAAAATTCTGCGCATCTATTTCTAGAGCTGCATAAAAAATATAACAACGGAAATATACGTTTTGAACTTCACTGTCTTTTATAATATTAATTTTATTTGATTAAAATGAAATTAAATAACAAAACGAAGTTATAGGCTGAAACTATTTAGGAGTGCTTTGTAATAGGATTGATTTTATACACAAACCACTTGGTACCCCATTAGACTTTAAATAATATAAATTGCGTTCATAAAAATACCATGTAATAAAAAAAAGCGAAACACAAGACTACACCAACTCTTCATGACCAAATGGTGGGCATCAAATTCTTAAAAATTGGTCGTGTATTGGAATTTAATATATTTACGTAAACTCGGTTTTTAAAAATTCAGTATAATACAATGAAAACAAAAAATCTTTCGCATCTATTTCTAGAGCTGCATAAAAAATATAACAACGAAAATAATCGTTTTGAACATCCCTGTATTTTTCAATATTAGTTTTATTTGAATGAAATGAAATTAAATAGCAAAACGAAGTTATAGGCTGAAACTATTTAGGAGTGCTTTGTGAAAGGATTGATTTTAAACACAAACCACTTGGTACCCCATTGGACTTTAAAGCATATAAATTCAGTTCATAAAAATACCATGTAATAAAGAAAAGCGAAACACAAGACTTCACCAACTCTTCATGACCAAATGGTGGGCATCAAATTCTTAAAAATTGGTCGTGTATTGGAATTAAATATATTAAGGTAAACTCGGTTTTTAAAAATTCAGTATGATACAATGAAAACAAAAAAATCCTTCGGACTATTTCTAGAGCTGCATAAAAAATATAACAACGAAAATAATCGTTTTGAACATCCCTGTATTTTTTAATATTAGTTTTATTTGATTAAAATGAAATCAAATAACAAAAGAAAGTTATAGGCTGAAACTATTTAGGAGTGCTTTGTGAAAGGATTGATTTTATACACAAACCACTTGGTACCCCATTGGACTTTAAAGCATATAAATTCAGTTCATAAAAATACCATATAATAAAGAAAAGCGAAACACAAGATTACACCAACTATTCGTGACCAAATGGTGGGCATCAAATTCTAAAAATTTGGTCGTGTATTGGAATTTAATATATTTACGTAAACTCGGTTTTTAAAAATTCAGTATAATACAATGAAAACAAAAAACCCTTTGCATCTATTTCTAGAGCTGCATAAAAAATATAACAACGAAAATAATCGTTTTGAACATCTCTGTATTTTTTAATATTAGTTTTATTTGATTAAAATGAAATTAAATAACAAAACGAAGTTATAGGCTGAAACTATTTAGGAGTGCTTTGTATAAGGATTGATTTTATACACAAACCACTTGGTACCCCATTAGACTTTAAATAATATAAATTGCGTTCATAAAAATACCATGTAATAAAGAGAAACGAAACAAAATATTACTCCAACTATTCACGACCAAATGATGGAACTCAAATTTTAAAAAATTGGTCGTGTATTGGAATTTAATATATTTACGTAAACTCGGTTTTTAAAAATTCAGTATAATACAATGAAAACAAAAAATCTTTCGCATCTATAGTATTTCGAGAGCTGCATAAAAAATATAACAACGAAAATAATCGTTTTGAACATCCCTGTATTTTTCAATATTAGTTTTATTTGAATGAAATGAAATTAATAACAAAACGAAGTTATAGGCTGAAACTATTTAGGAGTGGTTTGTTAAAGGATTGATTTTATACACAAACCATTTGGTACCCCATTGGACTTTAAAGCATATAAATTCAGTTCATAAAAATACCATAGAATTGAGAGAAACGAAACACAAGACTACACCAACTATTCACGACCAAATGATGGAAATCAAATTTTAAAAAATTGGCCTTGTATTGGAATTAAATATATTTACGTAAACTCGGTTTTTAAAAATTCAGTATGATACAATGAAAACAAAAAAAAACCTTCGCACTATTTCTAGAGCTGCATAAAAAATATAACAACGAAAATAATCGTTTTGAACATCCCTGTATTTTTTTAAATTAGTTTTAATTGAATGAAATGAAATTAAATAGCAAAACGAAGTTATAGGCTGAAACTATTTAGGAGTGCTTTGTGAAAGGATTGATTTTATACTCAAACCACTTGGTACCCCATAAGACTTTAAAGCATATAAATTCAGTTCGTATTAATGCCATATAATGAAGAAAAGCGAAACACAAGATTACACCAACTATTCGTGACCAAATGGTGGGCATCAAATTCTAAAAAATTGGTCGTGTATTTGCATTTAATATATTTACGTAAACTCGGTTTTTAAAAATTCAGTATAATACAATGAAAACAAAAAATCTTTCGCATCTATTTCGAGAGCTGCATAAAAAATATAACAACGAAAATAATCGTTTTGAACATCCCTGTATTTTTCAATATTAGTTTTATTTGAATGAAATGAAATTAAATAGCAAAACGAAGTTATAGGCTGAAACTATTTAGGAGTGTTTTGTGAAAGGATTGATTTTATACATAAACCACTTGGTACCCCATTAGACTTTAAAGCATATAAATTCAGTTCATAACAATGCCATATTATAAAGGAAGGCGAAACACAAGATTAGTCCAACTATTCACGACCAAATGATGGAAATCAAATTTTAAAAAATTGGCCTTGTTTTGGAATTTAATATATTTACCTAAACTCGGTTTTTAAAAATTCAGTATAATACAATGAAAACAAAAAATCCTTCGCATCTATTTCTAGAGCTGCATAAAAAATATAACAACGAAAATAATCGTTTTGAACATCCCTGTATTATTTTAAATTAGTTTTAATTGAATGAAATGAAATTAAATAGCAAAACGAAGTTATAGGCTGAAACTATTTAGGAGTGCTTTGTGAAAGGATTGATTTTATACACAAACCACTTGGTACCCCATTAGACTTTAAAGAATATAACTTCAGTTCATAACAATACCATATAATAAAGAAAAGCGAAACACAAGATTACACCAACTCTTCATGACAAAATGGTGGGCATCAAATTCTAAAAAATTTGTCGTGTATTGGAATTTAATATATTTACGTAAACTCGGTTTTTAAAAATTCAGTATAATACAATGAAAACAAAAAATCCTTCGCATCTATTTCTAGAGCTGCATAAAAAATATAACAACGAAAATAATCGTTTTGAACATCGCTGTATTTTTTAATATTAGTTTTATTTGAATGAAATGAAATTAAATAGCAAAACGAAGTTATAGGCCGAAACTATTTAGGAGTGCTTTGTAAAAGGATTGATTTTATACACAAACCACTTGGTACCCCATTAGACTTTAAAGCATATAAATTCAGTTCATAAAAATACCATATAATAAAGAAAAGCGAAACACAAGATTACACCAACTCTTCATGACAAAATGGTGGGCATCAAATTCTAAAAAATTTGTCGTGTATTGGAATTTAATATATTTACGTAAACTCGGTTTTTAAAAATTCAGTATAATACAATGAAAACAAAAAATCCTTCGCATCTATTTCTAGAGCTGCATAAAAAATATAACAACGAAAATAATCGTTTTGAACATCGCTGTATTTTATAATATTAGTTTTATTTGAAAAATGAAATTTATTAAGAAAAGAAAGTTATAGGCTGAAACTATTTAGGAGTGCTTTGTGAAAGGATTGATTTTATACACAAACCACTTGGTAGCCCATTGGACTTTAAAGAATAAAATTCAGTTCATAACAATGCCATATAATAAAGAAAAGCGAAACACAAGATTACACCAACTCTTCATGACCAAATGGTGGGCATCAAATTCTAAAAAATTGGTCGTGTATTGAAATTTGATATATTTACGTAAACTCGGTTTTAAAAATTCAGTATAATACAGTGAAAACATAAAATCCTTCGCATCTATTTCTAGAGCTGCATAAAAAATATAACAACGAAAATATACGTTTTGAACATCCCTGTCTTTTTTAACATTAATTTTAATTGATTAAAATGAAATTAAATAGCAAAACGAAGTTATAGGCCGAAACTATTTAGGAGTGCTTTGTAAAAGGATTGATTTTATACACAAACCACTTGGTACCCCATTAGACTTTAAAGCATATAAATTCAGTTCATATTAATGCCATATAATGAAGAAAAGCGAAACACAAGTTTGCAACAACTCTTCATGACCAAATGATGGAACTCAAATTTTAAAAAATTGGTCGTGTATTGGAATTTAATATATTTACGTAAACTCTGTTTTTAAAAATTCAGTATAATACAATGAAAACAAAAAATCCTTCGCATCTATTTCTAGAGCTGCATAAAAAATATAACAACGAAAATAATCGTTTTGAACATCGCTGTATTTTTTAATATTAGTTTTATTTGAATGAAATGAAATTAAATAGCAAAACGAAGTTATAGGCCGAAACTATTTAGGAGTGCTTTGTGAAAGGATTGATTTTATACACAAACCACTTGGTACCCCATTAGACTTTAAATAATATAAATTGCGTTCATAAAAATACCATGTAATAAAGAAAAGCGAAACACAAGACTACACCAACTCTTCATGACCAAATGATGGAAATCAAATTTTAAAAACTTGGCCTTGTTTTGGAATTTAATATATTTACGTAAACTCGGTTTTTAAAAATTCAGTATAATACAATGAAAACAAAAAATTCTGCGCATCTATTTCTAGAGCTGCATAAAAAATATAACAACGAAAATATACGTTTTGAACATCACTGTCTTTTATAATATTAGTTTTATTTGAAAAATGAAATTTAATAAGAAAAGAAAGTTATAGGCTGAAACTATTTAGGAGTGCTTTGTGAAAGGATTGATTTTATACACAAACCACTTGGTACCCCATTAGACTTTAAAGAATATAACTGCAGTTCATAACAATACCATATAATAAAGAAAAGCGAAACACAAGATTACACCAACTCTTCATGACCAAATGGTGGGCATCAAATTCTAAAAAATTGGTCGTGTATTGGAATTTAATATATTTACGTAAACTCGGTTTTAAAAATTCAGTATAATACAATGAAAACAAAAAATTCTGCGCATCTATTTCTAGAGCTGCATAAAAAATATAACAACGGAAATATACGTTTTGAACTTCACTGTCTTTTATAATATTAATTTTATTTGATTAAAATGAAATTTAATAACAAAACGAAGTTATAGGCTGAAACTATTTAGGAGTGCTTTGTGAAAGGATTGATTTTATACACAAACCACTTGGTACCCCATTAGACTTTAAAGAATATAACTTCAGTTCATAAAAATACCATATAATAAAAAGAAACGAAACAAAATATTACTCCAACTATTCACGACCAAATGATGGAACTCAAATTTTAAATAATTGGTCGTGTATTGGAATTTAATATATTTACGTAAACCCGGTTTTTAAAAATTTAGTATAATACAATGAAAACAAAAAATTCTGCGCATCTATTTCTAGAGCTGTATAAAAAATATAACAACGAAAATATACGTTTTGAACATCACTGTCTTTTATAATATTAGTTTTATTTGAAAAATGAAATTTAATAAGAAAAGAAAGTTATAGGCTGAAACTATTTAGGAGTGCTTTGTGAAAGGATTGATTTTATACACAAACCACTTGGTAGCCCATTGGACTTTAAAGAATATAAATTCAGTTCATAACAATGCCATATAATAAAGAAAAGCGAAACACAAGATTACACCAACTCTTCATGACCAAATGGTGGGCATCAAATTCTAAAAAATTGGTCGTGTATTAGAATTTGATATATTTACGTAAACTCGGTATTAAAAATTCAGTATAATACAATGAAAACATAAAATCCTTCGCATCTATTTCTAGAGCTGCATAAAAAATATAACAACGAAAATATACGTTTTGAACATCACTGTCTTTTATAATATTAATTTTATTTGATTAAAATGAAATTTAATAACAAAACGAAGTTATAGGCTGAAACTATTTAGGAGTGCTTTGTGAAAGGATTTATTTTATACACAAACCATTTGGTACCCCATTAGACTTTAAAGCATATAAATTCTGTTCATAACAATGCCATATTATAAAGAGAAACGAAACAAAATATTACTCCAACTATTCACGACCAAATGATGGAACTCAAATTTTAAAAATTTGGTGGTGTATTGGAATTTAATATATTTACGTAAACCCGGTTTTTAAAAATTTAGTATAATACAATGAAAACAAAAAATCCTTCGCATTTATTTCTAGAGCTGTATAAAAAATATAACAACGAAAATATACGTTTTGAACATCACTGTCTTTTATAATATTAGTTTTATTTGAAAAATGAAATTTAATAAGAAAAGAAAGTTATAGGCTGAAACTATTTAGGAGTGCTTTGTGAAAGGATTGATTTTATACACAAACCACTTGGTAGCCCATTGGACTTTAAAGAATATAAATTCAGTTCATAACAATGCCATATAATAAAGAAAAGCGAAACACAAGATTACACCAACTCTTCATGACCAAATGGTGGGCATCAAATTCTAAAAAATTGGTCGTGTATTAGAATTTGATATATTTACGTAAACTCGGTATTAAAAATTCAGTATAATACAATGAAAACATAAAATCCTTCGCATCTATTTCTAGAGCTGCATAAAAAATATAACAACGAAAATATACGTTTTGAACATCACTGTCTTTTATAATATTAGTTTTATTTGATTAAAATGAAATTAAATAGCAAAACGAAGTTATAGGCTGAAACTATTTAGGAGTGCTTTGTGAAAGGATTGATTTTATACACAAACCACTTGGTACCCCATTAGACTTTAAAGCATATAAATTCAGTTTATAACAATGCCATATTATAAAGGAAGGCGAAACACAAGATTAGTCCAACTATTCACGACCAATGATGGAAATCAAATTTTATAAAATTGGCCTTGTTTTTGAATTTAATATATTTACGTAAACTCGGTTTTTAAAAATTCAGTATAATACAATGAAAACAAAAAATCTTTCGCATCTATTTCGAGAGCTGCATAAAAAATATAACAAGGACAATAATCGTTTTGAACATCCCTGTATTTTTCAATATTAGTTTTATTTGATTGAAATGAAATTAAATAGCAAAATGAAGTTATAGGCTGAAACTATTTAGGAGTGCTTTGTGAAAGGATTGATTTTATACACATACCATTTGGTACCCTATTGGACTTTAAAGCATATAAATTCTGTTCATAAAAATACCATATAATAAAGAAAAGCGAAACACAAGATTACACCAACTCTTCATGACTAAATGGTGGGCATCAAATTCTAAAAAATTGGTCGTGTATTGGAATTTAATATATTTACGTAAACCCGGTTTTTAAAAATTCAGTATAATATAGTACAATGAAAACAAAAAATCTTTCGCATCTATTTCGAGAGCTGCATAAAAAATATAACAACGAAAATAATCGTTTTGAACATATCTGTAATTTTCAATATTAGTTTTATTTGAATGAATTAAAATAAATAGCAAAACGAAGTTATAGGCTGAAACTATTTAGGAGTGCTTTGTGAAAGGATTGATTTTATACACAAACCACTTGGTACTCCATTAGACTTTAAATAATATAAATTGCGTTCATAAAAATACCATGAAATAGAGAAAAGCGAAACACAAGACTACACCAACTCTTCATGAACAAATGGTGGGCATCAAATTCTTAAAAATTGGCCTTGTTTTTGAATTTAATATATTTACGTAAACTCGGTTTTTAAAAATTCAGTATAATACAATGAAAACAAAAAATCTTTCGCATCTATTTCGAGAGCTGCATAAAAAATATAACAAGGACAATAATCGTTTTGAACATCCCTGTATTTTTCAATATTAGTTTTATTTGATTGAAATGAAATTAAATAGCAAAATGAAGTTATAAACTGAAACTATTTAGGAGTGCTTTGTAAAAGTATTGATTTTATACACAACCTATTTGGTACCCCATTAGACTTTAAAGCATATAAATTCAGTTCATAACAATGCCATATTATGAAGGAATGCGAAACACAAGATTACACCAACTATTCGTGACCAAATGGAGCGCATCAAATTCTAAAAAATTGGCCTTGTATTGGAATTTAATATATTTATGTAAACTCGGTTTTTATAAATTCAGTATAATACAATGAAAACAAAAAATCCTTCGCATCTATTTCTAGAGCTGCATAAAAAATATAACAACGAAAATAATCGTTTTGAACATCCCTGTATTTTCTAATATTAGTCTTATTTGATTAAAATGAAATTAAATAGCAAAACGAAGTTATAGGCTGAAACTATTTAGGAGTGCTTTGTGAAAGGATTGATTTTATACACAAACCACTTGGTACTCCATTAGACTTTAAATAATATAAATTGCGTTCATAAAAACACCATGAAATAGAGAGAAACGAAACAAAATATTACTCCAACTATTCACGACCAAATGATGGAACTCAAATTTTAAATAATTGGTCGTGTATTGGAATTTAATATATTTACGTAAACCCGGTTTTTAAAAATTCAGTATAATATAGTACAATGAAAACAAAAAATCTTTCGCATCTATTTCGAGAGCTGCATAAAAAATATAACAACGAAAATAATCGTTTTGAACATATCTGTAATTTTCAATATTAGTTTTATTTGAATGAATTAAAATAAATAGCAAAACGAAGTTATAGGCTGAAACTATTTAGGAGTGCTTTGTGAAAGTATTGATTTTATACACAAACCACTTGGTACTCCATTAGACTTTAAATAATATAAATTGCGTTCATAAAAATACCATGAAATAGAGAAAAGCGAAACACAAGACTACACCAACTCTTCATGAACAAATGGTGGGCATCAAATTCTTAAAAATTGGCCTTGTTTTTGAATTTAATATATTTACGTAAACTCGGTTTTTAGAAATTCAGTATAATATAGTACAATGAAAACAAAAAATCTTTCGCATCTATTTCGAGAGCTGCATAAAAAATATAACAAGGACAATAATCGTTTTGAACATCCCTGTATTTTTCAATATTAGTTTTATTTGATTGAAATGAAATTAAATAGCAAAATGAAGTTATAGGCTGAAACTATTTAGGAGTGCTTTGTATAAGCATTGATTTTATACACAAACCACTTGGTACCCCATTAGACCTTAAATAATATAAATTGCGTTCATAAAAAAACCATGTAATAAAGAAAAGCGAAACACAAGACTACACCAACTCTTCATGACCAAATGGTGGGCATCAAATTCTAAAAAATTGGTATTGTATTGGAATTTAATATATTTATGTAAACTCGGTTTTTAAAAATTCAGTATAATACAATGAAAACAAAAAATCCTTCGCATCTATTTCGAGAGCTGCATAAAAAATATAACAACGAAAATAATCGTTTTGAACATCCCTGTTTTTTCTAATATTAGTCTTATTTGAATGAAATGAAATTAAATAGCAAAACGAAGTTATAGGCTGAAACTATTTAGGAGTGCTTTGTGAAAGGATTGATTTTATACACATACCATTTGGTACCCTATTGGACTTTAAAGCATATAAATTCTGTTCATAAAAATTCCATATAATAACGAAAAGCGAAACACAAGATTACACCAACTCTTCATGACCAAATGGTGGGCATCAAATTCTTAAAAATTGGTCGTGTATCGGAATTAAATATATTTAGGTAAACTCGGTTTTTAAAAATTCAGTATGATACAATGAAAACAAAAAAATCCTTCGGACTATTTCTAGAGCTGCATAAAAAATATAACAACGAAAATAATCGTTTTGAACATCTCTGTATTTTTTAATATTAGTTTTATTTGATTAGAATGAAATCAAATAACAAAAGAAAGTTATAGGCTGAAACTATTTAGGAGTGCTTTGTGAAAGGATTGATTTTATACACAAACCACTTGGTACCCCATTGGACTTTAAAGCATATAAATTCAGTTCATAAAAATACCATATAATAAAGAAAAGCGAAACACAAGATTACACCAACTATTCGTGACCAAATGGTGGGCATCAAATTCTAAAAATTTGGTCGTGTATTGGAATTTAATATATTTACGTAAACTCGGTTTTTAAAAATTCAGTATAATACAATGAAAACAAAAAATCTTTCGCATCTATTTCTAGAGCTGCATAAAAAATATAACAACGAAAATAATCGTTTTGAACATCCCTGTATTTTTCAATATTAGTTTTATTTGAATGAAATGAAATTAAATAGCAAAACGAAGTTATAGGCTGAAACTATTTAGGAGTGCTTTGTGAAAGGATTGATTTTATACACAACCTATTTGGTACCCCATTAGACTTTAAAGCATATAAATTGCGTTCATAAAAATACCATGTAATAAAGAAAAGCGAAACACAAGACTACACCAACTCTTCATGACCAAATGGTGGGCATCAAATTCTTAAAAATTGGTCGTGTATTGGAATTTAATATATTTACGTAAACTCGGTTTTTAAAAATTCAGTATAATACAATGAAAACAAAAAATCTTTCGCATCTATTTCTAGAGCTGCATAAAAAATATAACAACGAAAATAATCGTTTTGAACATCCCTGTATTTTTCAATATTAGTTTTATTTGAATGAAATGAAATTAAATAGCAAAACGAAGTTATAGGCTGAAAAGATTTAGGAGTGCTTTGTGAAAGGATTGATTTTATACACAACCTATTTGGTACCCCATTAGACTTTAAAGCATATAAATTCAGTTCATAACAATGCCATATTATAAAGGAATGCGAAACACAAGATTTAACCAACTATTCGTGACCAAATGGTGGGCATCAAATTCTAAAAAATTGGTATTGTATTGGAATTTAATATATTTATGTAAACTCGGTTTTTAAAAATTCAGTATAATACAATGAAAACAAAAAATCCTTCGCATCTATTTCTAGAGCTGCATAAAAAATATAACAACGAAAATAATCGTTTTGAACATCCCTGTATTTTCTAATATTAGTCTTATTTGAATGAAATGAAATTAAATAGCAAAACGAAGTTATAGGCTGAAACTATTTAGGAGTGCTTTGTGAAAGGATTGATTTTATACACAAACCACTTGGTACCCCATTGGACTTTAAAGCATATAAATTCAGTTCATAAAAATACCATATAATAAAGAAAAGCGAAACACAAGATTACACCAACTATTCGTGACCAAATGGTGGGCATCAAATTCTAAAAATTTGGTCGTGTATTGGAATTTAATATATTTACGTAAACTCGGTTTTTAAAAATTCAGTATAATACAATGAAAACAAAAAATCTTTCGCATCTATTTCTAGAGCTGCATAAAAAATATAACAACGAAAATAATCGTTTTAAACATCCCTGTATTTTTCAATATTAGTTTTATTTGAATGAAATGAAATTAAATAGCAAAACGAAGTTATAGGCTGAAACTATTTAGGAGTGCTTTGTGAAAGGATTGAGTTTATACACAAACCACTTGGTACCCCATTGGACTTTAAAGCATATAAATTCAATTCATAAAAATACCATGTAATAAAGAAAAGGGAAACACAAGACTACACCAACTCTTCATGACCAAATGGTGGGCATCAAATTCTTAAAAATTGGTCGTGTATTGGAATTTAATATATTTATGTAAACTCGGTTTTTAAAAATTCAGTATAATACAATGAAAACAAAAAATCTTTCGCATCTATTTCTAGAGCTGCATAAAAAATATAACAACGAAAATAATCGTTTTAAACATCCCTGTATTTTTCAATATTAGTTTTATTTGAATGAAATGAAATTAAATAGCAAAACGAAGTTATAGGCTGAAACTATTTAGGAGTGCTTTGTGAAAGGATTGATTTTATACACAAACCACTTGGTACCCCATTGGACTTTAAAGCATATAAATTCAGTTCATAAAAATACCATGTAATAAAGAAAAGCGAAACACAAGACTACACCAACTCTTCATGACCAAATGGTGGGCATCAAATTCTTAAAAATTGGTCGTGTATTGGAATTTAATATATTTACGTAAACTCGGTTTTTAAAAATTCAGTATAATACAATGAAAACAAAAAACCCTTTGCATCTATTTCTAGAGCTGCATAAAAAATATAACAACGAAAATAATCGTTTTGAACATCCCAGTCTTATTTGATTAAAATGAAATTAAATAGCAAAACGAAGTTATAGGCTGAAACTATTTAGGAGTGCTTTGTGAAAGGATTGATTTTATACACAAACCACTTGGTACCCCATTGGACTTTAAAGAATATAAATTCAGTTCATAACAATGCCATATAATAAAGAAAAGCGAAACACAAGACTACACCAACTCTTCATGACCAAATGGTGGGCATCAAATTCTTAAAAATTGGTCGTGTATTGGAATTTAATATATTTACGTAAACTCGGTTTTTAAAAATTCAGTATAATACAATGAAAACAAAAAACCCTTTGCATCTATTTCTAGAGCTGCATAAAAAATATAACAACGAAAATAATCGTTTTGAACATCTCTGTATTTTCTAATATTAGTCTTATTTGATTAAAATGAAATTAAATAGCAAAACGAAGTTATAGGCTGAAACTATTTAGGAGTGCTTTGTAAAAGGATTGATTTTATACACAAACCACTTGGTACCCCATTAGACTTTAAATAATATAAATTGCGTTCATAAAAATACCATGTAATAAAGAAAAGCGAAACACAAGACTACACCAACTCTTCATGACCAAATGGTGGGCATCAAATTCTTAAAAATTGGTCGTGTATTGGAATTTAATATATTTACGTAAACTCGGTTTTTAAAAATTCAGTATAATACAATGAAAACAAAAAATCTTTCGCATATATTTCTAGAGCTGCATAAAAAATATAACAACGAAAATAATCGTTTTGAACATCCCTGTATTTTTCAATATTAGTTTTATTTGAATGAAATGAAATTAAATAGCAAAACGAAGTTATAGGCTGAAACTATTTAGGAGTGCTTTGTGAAAGGATTGATTTTATACACAACCTATTTGGTACCCCATTAGACTTTAAAGCATATAAATTCAGTTCATAACAATGCCATATTATAAAGGAATGCGAAACACAAGATTTAACCAACTATTCGTGACCAAATGGTGGGCATCAAATTCTAAAAAATTGGTATTGTATTGGAATTTAATATATTTATGTAAACTCGGTTTTTAAAAATTCAGTATAATACAATGAAAACAAAAAATCCTTCGCATCTATTTCTAGAGCTGCATAAAAAATATAACAACGAAAATAATCGTTTTGAACATCCCTGTATTTTCTAATATTAGTCTTATTTGAATGAAATGAAATTAAATAGCAAAACGAAGTTATAGGCTGAAACTATTTAGGAGTGCTTTGTGAAAGGATTGATTTTATACACATACCATTTGGTACCCTATTGGACTATAAAGCATATAAATTCTGTTCATAAAAATACCATATAATAACGAAAAGCGAAACACAAGACTACACCAACTATTCATGACCAAATGGTGGGCATCAAATTCTTAAAAATTGGTCGGGTATTGGAATTTAATATATTTACGTAAACTCGGTTTTTAAAAATTCAGTATGATACAATGAAAACAAAAAAATCCTTCGGACTATTTCTAGAGCTGCATAAAAAATATAACAACGAAAATAATCGTTTTGAACATCTCTGTATTTTTTAATATTAGTTTTATTTGATTAGAATGAAATCAAATAACAAAAGAAAGTTATAGGCTGAAACTATTTAGGAGTGCTTTGTGAAAGGATTGATTTTATACACAAACCACTTGGTACGCCATTGGACTTTAAAGCATATAAATTCAGTTCATAAAAATACCATGTAATAAAGAAAAGCGAAACACAAGACTACACCAACTCTTCATGACCAAATGGTGGGCATCAAATTCTTAAAAATTGGTCGTGTATTGGAATTAAATATATTTAGGTAAACTCGGTTTTTAAAAATTCAGTATGATACAATGAAAACAAAAAAATCCTTCGGACTATTTCTAGAGCTGCATAAAAAATATAACAACGAAAATAATCGTTTTGAACATCCCTGTATTTTTTAATATTAGTTTTATTTGATTAAAATGAAATCAAATAACAAAAGAAAGTTATAGGCTGAAACTATTTAGGAGTGCTTTGTGAAAGGATTGATTTTATACACAAACCACTTGGTACCCCATTGGACTTTAAAGCATATAAATTCAGTTCATAAAAATACCATATAATAAAGAAAAGCGAAACACAAGATTACACCAACTATTCGTGACCAAATGGTGGGCATCAAATTCTAAAAATTTGGTCGTGTATTGGAATTTAATATATTTACGTAAACTCGGTTTTTAAAAATTCAGTATAATACAATGAAAACAAAAAATCTTTCGCATCTATTTCTAGAGCTGCATAAAAAATATAACAACGAAAATAATCGTTTTAAACATCCCTGTATTTTTCAATATTAGTTTTATTTGAATGAAATGAAATTAAATAGCAAAACGAAGTTATAGGCTGAAACTATTTAGGAGTGCTTTGTGAAAGGATTGATTTTATACACAAACCACTTGGTACCCCATTGGACTTTAAAGCATATAAATTCAGTTCATAAAAATACCATGTAATAAAGAAAAGCGAAACACAAGACTACACCAACTCTTCATGACCAAATGGTGGGCATCAAATTCTTAAAAATTGGTCGTGTATTGGAATTTAATATATTTATGTAAACTCGGTTTTTAAAAATTCAGTATAATAATATGAAAACAAAAAATCTTTCGCATCTATTTCTAGAGCTGCATAAAAAATATAACAACGAAAATATACGTTTTGAACATCCCTGTATTTTTCAATATTAGTTTTATTTGAATGAAATGAAATTAAATAGCAAAACGAAGTTATAGGCTGAAACTATTTAGGAGTGCTTTGTGAAAGGATTGATTTTATACACAAACCACTTGGTACCCCATTGGACTTTAAAGCATATAAATTCAGTTCATAAAAATACCATGTAATAAAGAATAGCGAAACACAAGACTACACCAACTCTTCATGACCAAATGGTGGGCATCAAATTCTTAAAAATTGGTCGTGTATTGGAATTTAATATATTTACGTAAACTCGGTTTTTAAAAATTCAGTATAATACAATGAAAACAAAAAACCCTTTGCATCTATTTCTAGAGCTGCATAAAAAATATAACAACGAAAATAATCGTTTTGAACATCCTTGTATTTTTCAATATTAGTTTTATTTGAATGAAATGAAATTAAATAGCAAAACGAAGTTATAGGCTGAAACTATTTAGGAGTGCTTTGTGAAAGGATTGATTTTATACACAAACCACTTGGTACCCCATTGGACTTTAAAGCATATAAATTCAGTTCATAAAAATACCATGTAATAAAGAAAAGCGAAACACAAGACTACACCAACTCTTCATGACCAAATGGTGGGCATCAAATTCTTAAAAATTGGTCGTGTATTGGAATTTAATATATTTACGTAAACTCGGTTTTTAAAAATTCAGTATGATACAATGAAAACAAAAAAATCCTTCGGACTATTTCTAGAGCTGCATAAAAAATATAACAACGAAAATAATCGTTTTGAAGATCCCTGTATTTTTTAATATTAGTCTTATTTGATTAAAATGAAATTAAATAGCAAAACGAAGTTATAGGCTGAAACTATTTAGGAGTGCTTTGTGAAAGGATTGATTTTATACACAAACCACTTGGTACCCCATTAGACTTTAAATAATATAAATTGCGTTCATAAAAATACCATGTAATAAAGAAAAGCGAAACACAAGACTACACCAACTCTTCATGACCAAATGGTGGGCATCAAATTCTTAAAAATTGGTCGTGTATTGGAATTTAATATATTTACGTAAACTCGGTTTTTAAAAATTCAGTATAATACAATGAAAACAAAAAATCTTTCGCATCTATTTCTAGAGCTGCATAAAAAATATAACAACGAAAATAATCGTTTTGAACATCCCTGTATTTTTCAATATTAGTTTTATTTGAATGAAATGAAATTAAATAGCAAAACGAAGTTATAGGCTGAAACTATTTAGGAGTGCTTTGTGAAAGGATTGATTTTATACACAAACCACTTGGTACCCCATTGGACTTTAAAGCATATAAATTCAGTTCATAAAAATACCATGTAATAAAGAAAAGCGAAACACAAGACTACACCAACTCTTCATGACCAAATGGTGGGCATCAAATTCTTAAAAATTGGTCGTGTATTGGAATTTAATATATTTACGTAAACTCGGTTTTTAAAAATTCAGTATAATACAATGAAAACAAAAAACCCTTTGCATCTATTTCTAGAGCTGCATAAAAAATATAACAACGAAAATAATCGTTTTGAACATCCCTGTATTTTCTAATATTAGTCTTATTTGATTAAAATGAAATTAAATAGCAAAACGAAGTTATAGGCTGAAACTATTTAGGAGTGCTTTGTGAAAGGATTGATTTTATACACAAAGCACTTGGTACCCCATTGGACTTTAAAGCATATAAATTCAGTTCATAAAAATACCATGTAATAAAGAAAAGCGAAACACAAGACTACACCAACTATTCGTGACCAAATGGTGGGCATCAAATTCTAAAAAATTGGCCTTGTATTGGAATTTAATATATTTATGTAAACTCGGTTTTTAAAAATTCAGTATAATACAATGAAAACAAAAAATCTTTCGCATCTATTTCTAGAGCTGCATAAAAAATATAACAACGAAAATAATCGTTTTGAACATCCCTGTATTTTTCAATATTAGTTTTATTTGAATGAAATGAAATTAAATAGCAAAACGAAGTTATAGGCTGAAACTATTTAGGAGTGCTTTGTGAAAGGATTGATTTTATACACAAACCACTTGGTACCCCATTGGACTTTAAAGCATATAAATTCAGTTCATAAAAATACCATGTAATAAAGAAAAGCGAAACACAAGACTACACCAACTCTTCATGACCAAATGGTGGGCATCAAATTCTTAAAAATTGGTCGTGTATTGGAATTTAATATATTTACGTAAACTCGGTTTTTAAAAATTCAGTATAATACAATGAAAACAAAAAACCCTTTGCATCTATTTCTAGAGCTGCATAAAAAATATAACAACGAAAATAATCGTTTTGAACATCCCTGTATTTTCTAATATTAGTCTTATTTGATTAAAATGAAATTAAATAGCAAAACGAAGTTATAGGCTGAAACTATTTAGGAGTGCTTTGTGAAAGGATTGATTTTATACACAAACCACTTGGTACCCCATTGGACTTTAAAGCATATAAATTCAGTTCATAAAAATACCATGTAATAAAGAAAAGCGAAACACAAGACTACACCAACTCTTCATGACCAAATGGTGGGCATCAAATTCTTAAAAATTGGTCGTGTATTGGAATTAAATATATTTAGGTAAACTCGGTTTTTAAAAATTCAGTATGATACAATGAAAACAAAAAAATCCTTCGGACTATTTCTAGAGCTGCATAAAAAATATAACAACGAAAATAATCGTTTTGAAGATCCCTGTATTTTTTAATATTAGTCTTATTTGATTAAAATGAAATTAAATAGCAAAACGAAGTTATAGGCTGAAACTATTTAGGAGTGCTTTGTGAGAGGATTGATTTTATACACAAACCACTTGGTACCCCATTAGACTTTAAATAATATAAATTGCGTTCATAAAAATACCATGTAATAAAGAAAAGCGAAACACAAGACTACACCAACTCTTCATGACCAAATGGTGGGCATCAAATTCTTAAAAATTGGTCGTGTATTGGAATTTAATATATTTACGTAAACTCGGTTTTTAAAAATTCAGTATAATACAATGAAAACAAAAAATCTTTCGCATCTATTTCTAGAGCTGCATAAAAAATATACCAACGAAAATAATCGTTTTGAACATCCCTGTATTTTTCAATATTAGTTTTATTTGAATGAAATGAAATTAAATAGCAAAACGAAGTTATAGGCTGAAACTATTTAGGAGTGCTTTGTGAAAGGATTGATTTTATACACAAACCACTTGGTACCCCATTGGACTTTAAAGCATATAAATTCAGTTCATAAAAATACCATGTAATAAAGAAAAGCGAAATACAAGACTACACCAACTCTTCATGACCAAATGGTGGGCATCAAATTCTTAAAAATTGGTCGTGTATTGGAATTTAATATATTTAGGTAAACTCGGTTTTTAAAAATTCAGTATGATACAATGAAAACAAAAAAATCCTTCGGACTATTTCTAGAGCTGCATAAAAAATATAACAACGAAAATAATCGTTTTGAACATCCCTGTATTTTTTAATATTAGTTTTATTTGATTAAAATGAAATCAAATAACAAAAGAAAGTTATAGGCTGAAACTATTTAGGAGTGCTTTGTGAAAGGATTGATTTTATACACAAACCACTTGGTACCCCATTGGACTTTAAAGCATATAAATTCAGTTCATAAAAATACCATATAATAAAGAAAAGCGAAACACAAGATTACACCAACTATTCGTGACCAAATGGTGGGCATCAAATTCTAAAAATTTGGTCGTGTATTGGAATTTAATATATTTACGTAAACTCGGTTTTTAAAAATTCAGTATAATACAATGAAAACAAAAAACCCTTTGCATCTATTTCTAGAGCTGCATAAAAAATATAACAACGAAAATAATCGTTTTGAACATCTCTGTATTTTTTAATATTAGTTTTATTTGATTAAAATGAAATTAAATAACAAAACGAAGTTATAGGCTGAAACTATTTAGGAGTGCTTTGTATAAGGATTGATTTTATACACAAACCACTTGGTACCCCATTAGACTTTAAATAATATAAATTGCGTTCATAAAAATACCATGTAATAAAGAAAAGCGAAACACAAGACTACACCAACTCT
Organism: Anthrax anthrax; assembly: GCA_963971155.1. Taxonomy (NCBI): domain Eukaryota; kingdom Metazoa; phylum Arthropoda; class Insecta; order Diptera; family Bombyliidae; genus Anthrax; species Anthrax anthrax. The sequence continues at coordinate 2,580,702 of OZ020122.1, forward strand.
TCATGACCAAATGGTGGGCATCAAATTCTTAAAAATTGGTCGTGTATTGGAATTTAATATATTTACGTAAACTCGGTTTTTAAAAATTCAGTATAATACAATGAAAACAAAAAATCTTTCGCATCTATTTCGAGAGCTGCATAAAAAATATAACAACGAAAATAATCGTTTTGAACATCCCTGTATTTTTCAATATTAGTTTTATTTGAATGAAATGAAATTAAATAGCAAAACGAAGTTATAGGCTGAAACTATTTAGGAGTGCTTTGTGAAAGGATTGATTTTATACAAAACCCATTTGGTACCCCATTAGACCTTAAAGCATATAAACGCAGTTCATAACAATGCCATATTATAAAGGAAGGCGAAACACAAGATAAGTCCAACTATTCACGACCAAATGATGGAAATCAAATTTTAAAAAATTGGCCTTGTATTGGAATTAAATATATTTACGTAAACTCGATTTTTAAAAATTCAGTATGATACAATGAAAACAAAAAAATCCTTCGCACTATTTCTAGAGCTGCATAAAAAATATAACAACGAAAATAATCGTTTTGAACATCCCTGTATTTTTTTAAATTAGTTTTAATTGAATGAAATGAAATTAAATAGCAAAACGAAGTTATAGGCTGAAACTATTTAGGAGTGCTTTGTGAAAGGATTGATTTTATACTCAAACCACTTGGTACCCCATAAGACTTTAAAGCATATAAATTCAGTTCATATTAATGCCATATAATAAAGAAAAGCGAAACACAAGATTACACCAACTATTCGTGACCAAATGGTGGGCATCAAATTCTAAAAAATTGGTCGTGTATTGGAATTTAATATATTTACGTACTCGGTTTTTAAAAATTCAGTATAATACAATGAAAACAAAAAATCTTTCGCATCTATTTCGAGAGCTGCATAAAAAATATAACAACGAAAATAATCGTTTTGAACATCCCTGTATTTTTCAATATTAGTTTTATTTGATTGAAATGAAATTAAATAGCAAAACGAAGTTATAGGCTGAAACTATTTAGGAGTGCTTTGTGAAAGGATTGATTTTATACATAAACCACTTGGTACCCCATTAGACTTTAAAGCATATAAATTCAGTTCATAACAATGCCATATTATAAAGGAAGGCGAAACACAAGATTAGTCCAACTATTCACGACCAAATGATGGAAATCAAATTTTAATAAATTGGCCTTGTATTGGAATTAAATATATTTACGTAAACTCGGTTTTTACAAATTCAGTATGATACAATGAAAACAAAAAAATCCTTCGCACTATTTCTAGAGCTGCATAAAAAATATAACAACGAAAATAATCGTTTTGAATATCCCTGTATTTTTTTAAATTAGTTTTAATTGAATGAAATGAAATTAAATAGCAAAACGAAGTTATAGGCTGAAACTATTTAGGAGTGCTTTGTGAAAGGATTGATTTTATACTCAAACCACTTGGTACCCCATTAGACTTTAAAGCATATAAATTCAGTTCATATTAATGCCATATAATGAAGAAAAGCGAAACACAAGATTACACCAACTATTCGTGACCAAATGGTGGGCATCAAATTCTAAAAAATTGGTCGTGTATTGGAATTTAATATATTTACGTAAACTCGGTTTTTAAAAATTCAGTATAATACAATGAAAACAAAAAATCTTTCGCATCTATTTCGAGAGCTGCATAAAAAATATAACAACGAAAATAATCGTTTTGAACATCCCTGTATTTTTTTAAATTAGTTTTAATTGAATGAAATGAAATTAAATAGCAGAACGAAGTTATAAGCTGAAACAATTTAGGAGTGCTTTGTGAAAGGATTGATTTTATACACAAACCACTTGGTACCCCATTAGACTTTAAAGAATATAACTTCAGTTCATAACAATACCATATAATAAAGTAAAGCGAAACACAAGATTAAACCAACTCTTCATGACCAAATGGTGGGCATCAAATTCTTAAAAATTGGTCGTGTATTGGAATTTAATATATTTACGTAAACTCGGTTTTTAAAAATTCAGTATAATACAATGAAAACAAAAAATCTTTCGCATCTATTTCGAGAGCTGCATAAAAAATATAACAACGAAAATAATCGTTTTGAACATCCCTGTATTTTTCAATATTAGTTTTATTTGAATGAAATGAAATTAAATAGCAAAACGAAGTTATAGGCTGAAACTATTTAGGAGTGCTTTGTGAAAGGATTGATTTTATACACAACCCATTTGGTACCCCATTAGACCTTAAAGCATATAAACGCAGTTCATAACAATGCCATATTATAAAGGAAGGCGAAACACAAGATAAGTCCAACTATTCACGACCAAATGATGGAAATCAAATTTTAAAAAATTGGTCGTGTATTGGAATTTGATATATTTACGTAAACTCGGTTTTTAAAAATTCAGTATAATACAATTAAAACAAAAAATCCTTCGCATCTATTTCTAGAGCTGCATAAAAAATATAACAACGAAAATAATCGTTTTGAACATCCCTGTATTTTTTTAAATTAGTTTTAATTGAATGAAATGAAATTAAATAGCAAAACGAAGTTATAGGCTGAAACTATTTAGGAGTGCTTTGTGAAAGGATTGATTTTATACACAAACCACTTGGTACCCCATTAGACTTTAAAGAATATAACTTCAGTTCATAACAATACCATATAATAAAGAAAAGCGAAACACAAGATTACACTAACTCTTCATGACAAAATGGTGGGCATCAAATTATAAAAAATTTGTCGTGTATTGGAATTTAATATATTTACGTAAACTCGGTTTTTAAAAATTCAGTATAATACAATGAAAACAAAAAATTCTGCGCATCTATTTCTAGAGCTGCATAAAAAATATAACAACGAAAATATACGTTTTGAACATCACTGTCTTTTATAATATTAGTTTTATTTGAAAAATGAAATTTAATAAGAAAAGAAAGTTATAGGCTGAAACTATTTAGGAGTGCTTTGTGAAAGGATTGATTTTATACACAAACCACTTGGTACCCCATTGGACTTTAAAGCATATAAATTCAGTTCATAAAAATACCATATAATAAAGAAAAGCGAAACACAAGATAAGTCCAACTATTCACGACCAATGATGGAAATCAAATTTTAAAAAATTGGCCTTGTTTTTGAATTTAATATATTTACGTAAACTCGGTTTTTAAAAATTCAGTATAATACAATGAAAACAAAAAATCTTTCGCATCTATTTCGAGAGCTGCATAAAAAATATAACAAGGACAATAATCGTTTTGAACATCCCTGTATTTTTCAATATTAGTTTTATTTGATTGAAATGAAATTATATAGCAAAATGAAGTTATAAACTGAAACTATTTAGGAGTACTTTGTAAAAGGATTGATTTTATACACAACCTATTTGGTACCCATTAGACTTTAAAGCATATAAATTCAGTTCATAACAATTCCATATTATAAAGGAATGCGAAACACAAGATTACACCAACTATTCGTGACCAAATGGTGGAAATCAAATTTTAAGAAATTGGTCGTGTATTGGAATTAAATATATTTACGTAAACCCGGTTTTTAAAAATTCAGTATAATATAGTACAATGAAAACAAAAAATCTTTCGCATCTATTTCGAGAGCTGCATAAAAAATATAACAACGAAAATAATCGTTTTGAACATATCTGTAATTTTCAATATTAGTTTTATTTGAATGAAATGAAATTAAATAGCAAAACGAAGTTATAGGCTGAAACTATTTAGGAGTGCTTTGTGAAAGGATTGATTTTATACACAAACCACTTGGTACCCCATTAGACTTTAAAGCATATAAATTCAGTTTATAACAATGCCATATTATAAAGGAAGGCGAAACACAAGATTAGTCCAACTATTCACGACCAATGATGGAAATCAAATTTTAAAAAATTGGCCTTGTTTTGGAATTTAATATATTTACGTAAACTCGGTTTTTAAAAATTCAGTATAATACAATGAAAACAAAAAATCTTTCGCATCTATTTCGAGAGCTGCATAAAAAATATAACAAGGACAATAATCGTTTTGAACATCCCTGTATTTTTCAATATTAGTTTTATTTGATTGAAATGAAATTAAATAGCAAAATGAAGTTATAAACTGAAACTATTTAGGAGTACTTTGTAAAAGGATTGATTTTATACACAACCTATTTGGTACCCCATTAGACTTTAAAGCATATAAATTCAGTTCATAACAATGCCATATTATAAAGGAATGCGAAACACAAGATTACACCAACTATTCGTGACCAAATGGTGGGCATCAAATTCTAAAAAACTGGTCGTGTATTGGAATTTAATATATTTACGTAAACTCGGTTTTTAAAAATTCAGTATAATACAATGAAAACAAAAAATCCTTCGCATCTATTTCTAGAGCTGCATAAAAAATATAACAACGAAAATAATCGTTTTGAACATCCCTGTATTTTCTAATATTAGTCTTATTTGAATGAAATGAAATTAAATAGCAAAACGAAGTTATAGGCTGAAACTATTTAGGCGGGCTTTGTGAAAGGATTGATTTTATACACATACCATTTGGTACTCCATTAGACTTTAAATAATATAAATTGCGTTCATAAAAATACCATGTAATAGAGAAAAGTGAAACACAAGACTACACCAACTCTTCATGAACAAATGGTGGGCATCAAATTCTTAAAAATTGGTCGTGTATTGGAATTTAATATATTTACGTAAACTCGGTTTTTAAAAATTCAGTATAATACAATGAAAACAAAAAATCTTTCGCATCTATTTCTAGAGCTGCATAAAAAATATAACAACGAAAATAATCGTTTTGAACATCCCTGTATTTTTCAATATTAGTTTTATTTGAATGAAATGAAATTAAATAGCAAAACGAAGTTATAGGCTGAAACTATTTAGGAGTGCTTTGTGAAAGGATTGATTTTATACACAACCCATTTGGTACCCCATTAGACCTTAAAGCATATAAATGCAGTTCATAACAATGCCATATTATAAAGGAAGGCGAAACACAAGATAAGTCCAACTATTCACGACCAAATGATGGAAATCAAATTTTAAAAAATTGGCCTTGTATTGGAATTAAATATATTTACGTAAACTCGGTTTTTAAAAATTCAGTATGATACAATGAAAACACAAAAATCCTTCGCACTATTTCTAGAGCTGCATAAAAAATATAACAACGAAAATAATCGTTTTGAACATCCCTGTATTTTTTAATATTAGTTTTATTTGATTAAAATGAAATCAAATAACAAAAGAAAGTTATAGGTTGAAACTATTTAGGAGTGCTTTGTGAAAGGATTGATTTTATACACAAACCACTTGGTACCCCATTAGACTTTAAATAATATAAATTGCGTTCATAAAAATACCATGTAATAAAGAAAAGCGAAACACAAGACTACACCAACTCTTCATGATCAAATGGTGGGCATCAAATTCTTAAAAATTGGTCGTGTATTGGAATTTAATATATTGACGTAAACTCGGTTTTTAAAAATTCAGTGTAATACAATGAAAACAAAAAATCTTTCGCATCTATTTCTAGAGCTGCATAAAAAATATAACAACGAAAATAATCGTTTTGAACATCCCTGTATTTTTCAATATTAGTTTTATTTGAATGAAATGAAATTAAATAGCAAAACGAAGTTATAGGCTGAAACTATTTAGGAGTGCTTTGTGAAAGGATTGATTTTATACACAAACCACTTGGTACCCCATTAGACTTTGAAGCATATAAATTCAGTTCATATTAATGCCATATAATGAAGAAACGCGAAACACAAGATTACACCAACTCTTCATGACCAAATGGTGTGCATCAAATTCTAAAAAATTGGTCGTGTATTGGAATTTAATATATTTCCGTAAACTCGGTGTTTAAAAATTTAGTATAATACAATGAAAACAAAAAATCCTTTGCATCTATTTCTAGAGCTGCATAAAAAATATAACAACGAAAATAATCGTTTTGAACATCGCTGTATTTTTTAATATTAGGTTTATTTGAATGAAATGAAATTAAATAGCAAAACGAAGTTATAGGCTGAAACTATTTAGGAGTGCTTTGTGAAAGGATTGATTTTATACGCAAACCACTTGGTACCCCATTAGACTTTAAAGCATATAAATTCAGTTCATATTAATGCCATATAATGAAGAAACGCGAAACACAAGATTACACCAACTCTTCATGACCAAATGGTGGGCATCAAATTCTAAAAAATTGGTCGTGTATTGGAATTTAATATATTTACGTAAACTCGGTTTTTAAAAATTCAGTATGATACAATGAAAACAAAAAAATCCTTCGCACTATTTCTAGAGCTGCATAAAAAATATAACAACGAAAATAATCGTTTTGAACATCCCTGTATTTTTCAATATTAGTTTTATTTGATTAAAATGAAATCAAATAACAAAAGAAAGTTATAGGTTGAAACTATTTAGGAGTGCTTTGTGAAAGGATTGATTTTATACACAAACCACTTGGTACCCCATTAGACTTTAAATAATATAAATTGCGTTCATAAAAATACCATGTAATAAAGAAAAGCGAAACACAAGACTACACCAACTCTTCATGACCAAATGGTGGGCATCAAATTCTTAAAAATTGGTCGTGTATTGGAATTTAATATATTTACGTAAACTCGGTTTTTAAAAATTCAGTATGATACAATGAAAACAAAAAATCTTTCGCATCTATTTCTAGAGCTGCATAAAAAATATAACAACGAAAATAATCGTTTTGAACATCCCTGTATTTTTCAATATTAGTTTTATTTGAATGAAATGACATTAAATAGCAAAACGAAGTTATAGGCTGAAACTATTTAGGAGTGCTTTGTGAAAGGATTGATTTTATACACAAACCACTTGGTACCCCATTAGACTTTAAAGCATATAAATTCAGTTCATATTAATGCCATATAATGAAGAAACGCGAAACACAAGATTACACCAACTCTTCATGACCAAATGGTGGGCATCAAATTCTAAAAAATTGGTCGTGTATTGGAATTTAATATATTTCCGTAAACTCGGTGTTTAAAAATTTAGTATAATACAATGAAAACAAAAAATCCTTTGCATCTATTTCTAGAGCTGCATAAAAAATATAACAACGAAAATAATCGTTTTGAACATCGCTGTATTTTTTAATATTAGTTTTATTTGAATGAAATGAAATTAAATAGCAAAACGAAGTTATAGGCTGAAACTATTTAGGAGTGCTTTGTGAAAGGATTGATTTTATACACAAACCACTTGGTACCCCATTAGACTTTAAAGCATATAAATTCAGTTCATATTAATGCCATATAATGAAGAAACGCGAAACACAAGATTACACCAACTCTTCATGACCAAATGGTGGGCATCAAATTCTAAAAAATTGGTCGTGTATTGGAATTTAATATATTTACGTAAACTCGGTTTTTAAAAATTCAGTATAATACAATGAAAACAAAAAATCTTTCGCATCTATTTCTAGAGCTGCATAAAAAATATAACAACGAAAATAATCGTTTTGAACATCCCTGTATTTTTCAATATTAGTTTTATTTGATTAAAATGAAATCAAATAACAAAAGAAAGTTATAGGTTGAAACTATTTAGGAGTGCTTTGTGAAAGGATTGATTTTATACACAAACCACTTGGTACCCCATTAGACTTTAAATAATATAAATTGCGTTCATAAAAATACCATGTAATAAAGAAAAGCGAAACACAAGACTACACCAACTCTTCATGACCAAATGGTGGGCATCAAATTCTTAAAAATTGGTCGTGTATTGGAATTTAATATATTTACGTAAACTCGGTTTTTAAAAATTCAGTATAAAACAATGAAAACAAAAAATCTTTCGCATATATTTCTAGAGCTGCATAAAAAATATAACAACGAAAATAATCGTTTTGAACATCCCTGTCTTTTTCAATATTAGTTTTATTTGATTAAAATGAAATCAAATAACAAAATAAAGTTATAGGTTGAAACTATTTAGGAGTGCTTTGTGAAAGGATTGATTTTATACACAACCCATTTGGTACCCCATTAGACTTTAAATAATATAAATTGCGTTCATAAAAATACCATATAATAAAGAAAAGCGAAACACAAGATTACACCAACTCTTCATGACAAAATGGTGGGCATCAAATTCTAAAAAATTTGTCGTGTATTGGAATTTAATATATTTACGTAAACTCGGTTTTTAAAAATTCAGTATAATACAATGAAAACAAAAAATCTTTCGCATCTATTTCTAGAGCTGCATAAAGAATATAACAACGAAAATAATCGTTTTGAACATCCCTGTATTTTTCAATATTAGTTTTATTTGAATGAAATGAAATTAAATAGAAAAACGAAGTTATAGGCTGAAACTATTTAGGAGTGCTTTGTGAAAGGATTGATTTTATACACAAACCACTTGGTACCCCATTAGACTTTAAAGCATATAAATTCAGTTCATATTAATGCCATATAATGAAGAAACGCGAAACACAAGATTACACCAACTCTTCATGACCAAATGGTGGGCATCAAATTCTAAAAAATTGGTCGTGTATTGGAATTTAATATATTTCCGAAAACTCGGTGTTTAAAAATTTAGTATAATACAATGAAAACAAAAAATCCTTCGCATCTATTTCTAGAGCTGTATAAAAAATATAACAACGAAAATAATCGTTTTGAACATCTCTGTATTTTTTAATATTAGTTTTATTTGATTAAAATTAAATTAAATAGCAAAACGAAGTTATAGGCTGAAACTATTTAGGCGGGCTTTGTGAAAGGATTGATTTTATACACAAACCACTTGGTACCCCATTAGACTTTAAATAATATAAATTGCGTTCATAAAAATACCATGTAATAAAGAAAAGCGAAACACAAGACTACACCAACTCTTCATGACCAAATGGTGGGCATCAAATTCTTAAAAATTGGTCGTGTATTGGAATTTAATATATTTACGTAAACTCGGTTTTTAAAAATTCAGTATAATACAATGAAAACAAAAAATCTTTCGCATCTATTTCTAGAGCTGCATAAAAAATATAACAACGAAAATAATCGTTTTGAACATCCCTGTATTTTTCAATATTAGTTTTATTTGAATGAAATGAAATTAAATAGCAAAACGAAGTTATAAGCTGAAACTATTTAGGAGTGCTTTGTGAAAGGATTGATTTTATACACAACCCATTTGGTACCCCATTAGACCTTAAAGCATATAAATGCAGTTCATAACAATGCCATATTATAAAGGAAGGCGAAACACAAGATAAGTCCAACTATTCACGACCAAATGATGGAAATCAAATTTTAAAAAATTGGCCTTGTATTGGAATTAAATATATTTACGTAAACTCGGTTTTTAAAAATTCAGTATGATACAATGAAAACAAAAAAATCCTTCGCACTATTTCTAGAGCTGCATAAAAAATATAACAACGAAAATAATCGTTTTGAACATCCCTGTATTTTTTAATATTAGTTTTATTTGGTTAAAATGAAATCAAATAACAAAAGAAAGTTATAGGTTGAAACTATTTAGGAGTGCTTTGTGAAAGGATTGATTTTATACACAAACCACTTGGTACCCCATTAGACTTTAAATAATATAAATTGCGTTCATAAAAATACCATGTAATAAAGAAAAGCGAAACACAAGACTACACCAACTATTCGTGACCAAATGGTGGGCATCAAATTCTTAAAAATTGGTCGTGTATTGGAATTTAATATATTTACGTAAACTCGGTTTTTAAAAATTCAGTATAATACAATGAAAACAAAAAATCTTTCGCATCTATTTCTAGAGCTGCATAAAAAATATAACAACGAAAATAATCGTTTTGAACATCCCTGTATTTTTCAATATTAGTTTTATTTGAATGAAATGAAATTAAATAGCAAAACGAAGTTATAAGCTGAAACTATTTAGGAGTGCTTTGTGAAAGGATTGATTTTATACACAACCCATTTGGTACCCCATTAGACCAAAAAGCATATAAATGCAGTTCATAACAATGCCATATTATAAAGGAAGGCGAAACACAAGATTAGTCCAACTATTCACGACCAAATGATGGAAATCAAATTTTAAAAAATTGGCCTTGTATTGGAATTAAATATATTTACGTAAACTCGGTTTTTAAAAATTCAGTATGATACAATGAAAACAAAAAAATCCTTCGCACTATTTCTAGAGCTGCATAAAGAATATAACAACGAAAATAATCGTTTTGAACATCCCTGTATTTTTTAATATTAGTTTTATTTGATTAAAATGAAATTAAATAACAAAACGAAGTTATAGGCTGAAACTATTTAGGAGTGCTTTGTATAAGGATTGATTTTATACACAAACCACTTGGTACCCCATTAGACTTTTAATAATATAAATTGCGTTCATAAAAATACCATGTAATAAAGAAAAGCGAAACACAAGATTAAACCAACTCTTCATGACCAAATGGTGGGCATCAAATTCTTAAAAATTGGTCGTGTATTGGAATTTAATATATTTACGTAAACTCGGTTTTTAAAAATTCAGTATACTACAATGAAAACAAAAAATCTTTCGCATCTATTTCGAGAGCTGCATAAAAAATATAACAACGAAAATAATCGTTTTGAACATCCCTGTATTTTTCAATATTAGTTTTATTTGAATGAAATGAAATTAAATAGCAAAACGAAGTTATAGGCTGAAACTATTTAGGAGTGCTTTGTGAAAGGATTGATTTTATATACAACCCATTTGGTACCCCATTAGACCTTAAAGCATATAAACGCAGTTCATAACAATGCCATATTATAAAGGAAGGCGAAACACAAGATAAGTCCAACTATTCACGACCAAATGATGGAAATCAAATTTTAAAAAATTGGCCTTGTATTGGAATTTAATATATTTACGTAAACTCGGTTTTTAAAAATTCAGTATAATACAATGAAAACAAAAAATCTTTCGCATCTATTTCTAGAGCTGCATAAAAAATATAACAACGAAAATAATCGTTTTGAACATCCCTGTATTTTTCAATATTAGTTTTATTTGAATGAAATGAAATTAAATAGCAAAACGAAGTTATAAGCTGAAACTATTTAGGAGTGCTTTGTGAAAGGATTGATTTTATACACAACCCATTTGGTACCCCATTAGACCTTAAAGCATATAAATGCAGTTCATAACAATGCCATATTATAAAGAAAGGCGAAACACAAGATTACACCAACTCTTCATGACCAAATGATGGAAATCAAATTTTAAAAAATTGGCCTTGTATTGGAATTAAATATATTTACGTAAACTCGGTTTTTAAAAATTCAGTATGATACAATGAAAACAAAAAAATCCTTCGCACTATTTCTAGAGCTGCATAAAAAATATAACAACGAAAATAATCGTTTTGAACATCCCTGTATTTTTTAATATTAGTTTTATTTGATTAAAATGAAATTAAATAACAAAACGAAGTTATAGGCTGAAACTATTTAGGAGTGCTTTGTATAAGGATTGATTTTATACACAAACCACTTGGTACCCCATTAGACTTTTAATAATATAAATTGCGTTCATAAAAATACCATGTAATAAAGAAAAGCGAAACACAAGATTAAACCAACTCTTCATGACCAAATGGTGGGCATCAAATTCTTAAAAATTGGTCGTGTATTGGAATTTAATATATTTACGTAAACTCGGTTTTTAAAAATTCAGTATAATACAATGAAAACAAAAAATCTTTCGCATCTATTTCGAGAGCTGCATAAAAAATATAACAACGAAAATAATCGTTTTGAACATCCCTGTATTTTTCAATATTAGTTTATTTGAATGAAATGAAATTAAATAGCAAAACGAAGTTATAGGCTGAAACTATTTAGGAGTGCTTTGTGAAAGGATTGATTTTATACACAACCCATTTGGTACCCCATTAGACCTTAAAGCATATAAACGCAGTTCATAACAATGCCATATTATAAAGGAAGGCGAAACACAAGATAAGTCCAACTATTCACGACCAAATGATGGAAATCAAATTTTAAAAAAATGGCCTTGTATTGGAATTAAATATATTTACGTAAACTCGGTTTTTAAAAATTCAGTATGATACAATGAAAACAAAAAAAAACCTTCGCACTATTTCTAGAGCTGCATAAAAAATATAACAACGAAAATAATCGTTTTGAACATCCCTGTATTTTTTAATATTAGTTTTATTTGATTAAAATGAAATTAAATAACAAAACGAAGTTATAGGCTGAAACTATTTAGGAGTGCTTTGTATAAGGATTGATTTTATACACAAACCACTTGGTACCCCATTAGACTTTTAATAATATAAATTGCGTTCATAAAAATACCATATAATAAAGAAAAGCGAAACACAAGATTAAACCAACTCTTCATGACCAAATGGTGGGCATCAAGTTCTTAAAAATTGGTCGTGTATTGGAATTTAATATATTTACGTAAACTCGGTTTTTAAAAATTCAGTATAATACAATGAAAACAAAAAATCTTTCGCATCTATTTCTAGAGCTGCATAAAAAATATAACAACGAAAATAATCGTTTTGAACATCCCTGTATTTTTTTAAATTAGTTTTAATTGAATGAAATGAAATTAAATAGCAAAACGAAGTTATAGGCTGAAACTATTTAGGAGTGCTTTGTGAAAGGATTGATTTTATACATAAACCACTTGGTACCCCATTAGACTTTAAAGCATATAAATTCAGTTCATAACAATGCCATATTATAAAGGAAGGCGAAACAGAAGATTAGTCCAACTATTCACGACCAAATGATGGAAATCAAATTTTAAAAAATTGGCCTTGTTTTGGAATTTAATATATTTACCTAAACTCGGTTTTTAAAAATTCAGTATAATACAATGAAAACAAAAAATCCTTCGCATCTATTTCTAGAGCTGCATAAAAAATATAACAACGAAAATAATCGTTTTGAACATCCCTGTATTTTTTTAAATTAGTTTTAATTGAATGAAATGAAATTAAATAGCAAAACGAAGTTATAGGCTGAAACTATTTAGGAGTGCTTTGTGAAAGGATTGATTTTATACACAAACCACTTGGTACCCCATTAGACTTTAAAGAATATAACTTCAGTTCATAACAATACCATATAATAAAGAAAAGCGAAACACAAGATTACACCAACTCTTCATGACAAAATGGTGGGCATCAAATTCTAAAAAATTTGTCGTGTATTGGAATTTAATATATTTACGTAAACTCGGTTTTTAAAAATTCAGTATAATACAATGAAAACAAAAAATCTTTCGCATCTATTTCTAGAGCTGCATAAAAAATATAACAACGAAAATATAAGTTTTGAACATCACTGTCTTTTATAATATTAGTTTTATTTGAAAAATGAAATTTATTAAGAAAAGAAAGTTATAGGCTGAAACTATTTAGGAGTGCTTTGTGAAAGGATTGATTTTATACACAAACCACTTGGTAGCCCATTGGACTTTAAAGAATATAAATTCAGTTCATAACAATGCCATATAATAAAGAAAAGCGAAACACAAGATTACACCAACTCTTCATGACCAAATGGTGGGCATCAAATTCTTAAAAATTGGTCGTGTATTGGAATTTAATATATTTACGTAAACTCGGTTTTTAAAAATTCAGTATAATACAATGAAAACAAAAAATCTTTCGCATCTATTTCTAGAGCTGCATAAAAAATATAACAACGAAAATAATCGTTTTGAACATCCCTGTATTTTTCAATATTAGTTTTATTTGAATGAAATGAAATTAAATAGCAAAACGAAGTTATAGGCTGAAACTATTTAGGAGTGCTTTGTGAAAGGATTGATTTTATACACAACCCATTTGGTACCCCATTAGACCTTAAAGCATATAAATGCAGTTCATAACAATGCCATATTATAAAGGAAGGCGAAACACAAGATAAGTCCAACTATTCACGACCAAATGATAGAAATCAAATTTTAAAAAATTGGCCTTGTATTGGAATTAAATATATTTACGTAAACTCGGTTTTTAAAAATTCAGTATGATACAATGAAAACAAAAAAATCCTTCGCACTATTTCTAGAGCTGCATAAAAAATATAACAACGAAAATAATCGTTTTGAACATCCCTGTATTTTTTAATATTAGTTTTATTTGATTAAAATGAAATCAAATAACAAAAGAAAGTTATAGGTTGAAACTATTTAGGAGTGCTTTGTGAAAGGATTGATTTTATACACAAACCACTTGGTACCCCATTAGACTTTAAATAATATAAATTGCGTTCATAAAAATACCATGTAATAAAGAAAAGCGAAACACAAGACTACACCAACTCTTCATGACCAAATGGTGGGCATCAAATTCTTAAAAATTGGTCGTGTATTGGAATTTAATATATTTGCGTAAACTCGGTTTTTAAAAATTCAGTATAATACAATGAAAACAAAAAATCTTTCGCATCTATTTCTAGAGCTGCATAAAATATATAACAACGAAAATAATCGTTTTGAACATCCCTGTATTTTTCAATATTAGTTTTATTTGAATGAAATGAAATTAAATAGCAAAACGAAGTTATAAGCTGAAACTATTTAGGAGTGCTTTGTGAAAGGATTGATTTTATACACAACCCATTTGGTACCCCATTAGACCTTAAAGCATATAAATGCAGTTCATAACAATGCCATATTATAAAGGAAGGCGAAACACAAGATTAGTCCAACTATTCACGACCAAATGATGGAAATCAAATTTTAAAAAATTGGCCTTGTATTGGAATTAAATATATTTACGTAAACTCGGTTTTTAAAAATTCAGTATGATACAATGAAAACAAAAAAATCCTTCGCACTATTTCTAGAGCTGCATAAAAAATATAACAACGAAAATAATCGTTTTGAACATCCCTGTATTTTTTAATATTAGTTTTATTTGATTAAAATGAAATTAAATAACAAAACGAAGTTATAGGCTGAAACTATTTAGGAGTGCTTTGTATAAGGATTGATTTTATACACAAACCACTTGGTACCCCATTAGACTTTTAATAATATAAATTGCGTTCATAAAAATACCATATAATAAAGAAAAGCGAAACACAAGATTAAACCAACTCTTCATGACCAAATGGTGGGCATCAAGTTCTTAAAAATTGGTCGTGTATTGGAATTTAATATATTTACGTAAACTCGGTTTTTAAAAATTCAGTATAATACAATGAAAACAAAAAATCTTTCGCATCTATTTCTAGAGCTGCATAAAAAATATAACAACGAAAATAATCGTTTTGAACATCCCTGTATTTTTCAATATTAGTTTTATTTGAATGAAATGAAATTAAATAGCAAAACGAAGTTATAAGCTGAAACTATTTAGGAGTGCTTTGTGAAAGGATTGATTTTATACACAACCCATTTGGTACCCCATTAGAGCTTAAAGCATATAAATGCAGTTCATAACAATGCCATATTATAAAGAAAAGCGAAACACAAGACTACACCAACTCTTCATGACCAAATGGTGGGCATCAAATTCTTAAAAATTGGTCGTGTATTGGAATTTAATATATTTACGTAAACTCGGTTTTTAAAAATTCAGTATAATACAATGAAAACAAAAAATCTTTCGCATCTATTTCTAGAGCTGCATAAAAAATATAACAACGAAAATAATCGTTTTGAACATCCCTGTATTTTTCAATATTAGTTTTATTTGAATGAAATGAAATTAAATAGCAAAACGAAGTTATAAGCTGAAACTATTTAGGAGTGCTTTGTGAAAGGATTGATTTTATACACAACCCATTTGGTACCCCATTAGACCTTAAAGCATATAAATGCAGTTCATAACAATGCCATATTATAAAGGAAGGCGAAACACAAGATTAGTCCAACTATTCACGACCAAATGATGGAAATCAAATTTTAAAAAATTGGCCTTGTATTGGAATTAAATATATTTACGTAAACTCGGTTTTTAAAAATTCAGTATGATACAATGAAAACAAAAAAAAACCTTCGCACTATTTCTAGAGCTGCATATAAAAAATATAACAACGAAAATAATCGTTTTGAACATCCCAGTATTTTTTAATATTAGTTTTATTTGAATGAAATGAAATTAAATAGCAAAACGAAGTTATAGGCTGAAACTATTTAGGAGTGCTTTGTGAAAGGATTGATTTTATACACAACCCATTTGGTACCCCATTAGACCTTAAAGCATATAAATGCAGTTCATAACAATGACATATAATAAAGAAAAGCGAAACACAAGATTACACCAACTCTTCATGACCAAATGGTGGGCATCAAATTCTTAAAAATTGGTCGTGTATTGGAATTTAATATATTTACGTAAACTCGGTTTTTAAAAATTCAGTATAATACAATGAAAACAAAAAATCTTTCGCATCTATTTCTAGAGCTGCATAAAAAATATAACAACGAAAATAATCGTTTTGAACATCCCTGTATTTTTTAATATTAGTTTTATTTGATTAAAATTAAATTAAATAGCAAAACGAAGTTATAGGCTGAAACTATTTAGGAGTGCTTTGTGAAAGGATTGATTTTATACACAAACCACTTGGTACCCCATTAGACTTTAAATAATATAAATTGCGTTCATAAAAATACCATGTAATAAAGAAAAGCGAAACACAAGATTACACCAACTCTTCATGACCAAATGGTGGGCATCAAATTCTTAAAATTTGGTCGTGTATTGGAATTTAATATATTTACGTAAGCTCGGTTTTTAAAAATTCAGTATAATACAATGAAAACAAAAAATCCTTTGCATCTATTTCTAGAGCTGCATAAAAAATATAACAACGAAAATAATCGTTTTGAACATCCCAGTATTTTTTAATATTAGTTTTATTTGAATGAAATGAAATTAAATACCAAAACGAAGTTATAGGCTGAAACTATTTAGGAGTGCTTTGTGAAAGGATTGATTTTATACACAACCCATTTGGTACCCCATTAGACCTTAAAGCATATAAATGCAGTTCATAACAATGACATATAATAAAGAAAAGCGAAACACAAGATTACACCAACTCTTCATGACCAAATGGTGGGCATCAAATTCTTAAAAATTGGTCGTGTATTGGAATTTAATATATTTACGTAAACTCGGTTTTTAAAAATTCAGTATAATACAATGAAAACAAAAAATCTTTCGCATCTATTTCGAGAGCTGCATAAAAAATATAACAACGAAAATAATCGTTTTGAACATCCCTGTATTTTTCAATATTAGTTTTATTTGAATGAAATGAAATTAAATAGCAAAACGAAGTTATAGGCTGAAACTATTTAGGAGTGCTTTGTGAAAGGATTGATTTTATACACAACCCATTTGGTACCCCATTAGACCTTAAAGCATATAAACGCAGTTCATAACAATGCCATATTATAAAGGAAGGCGAAACACAAGATAAGTCCAACTATTCACGACCAAATGATGGAAATCAAATTTTAAAAAAATGGCCTTGTATTGGAATTAAATATATTTACGTAAACTCGGTTTTTAAAAATTCAGTATGATACAATGAAAACAAAAAAAAACCTTCGCACTATTTCTAGAGCTGCATATAAAAAATATAACAACGAAAATAATCGTTTTGAACATCCCTGTATTTTTTAAAATTAGTTTTAATTGAATGAAATGAAATTAAATAGCAAAACGTAGTTATAGGCCGAAACTATTTAGGAGTGCTTTGTGAAAGGATTGATTTTATACTCAAACCACTTGGTACCCCATAAGACTTTAAAGCATATAAATTCAGTTCATATTAATGCCATATAATGAAGAAAAGCGAAACACAAGATTACACCAACTATTCGTGACCAAATGGTGGGCAACAAATTCTAAAAAATTGGTCGTGTATTGGCATTTAATATATTTACGTAAACTCGGTTTTTAAAAATTCAGTATAATACAATGAAAACAAAAAATCTTTCGCATCTATTTCGAGAGCTGCATAAAAAATATAACAACGAAAATAATCGTTTTGAACATCCCTGTATTTTTCAATATTAGTTTTATTTGAATGAAATGAAATTAAATAGCAAAACGAAGTTATAGGCTGAAACTATTTAGGAGTGCTTTGTGAAAGGATTGATTTTATACATAAACCACTTGGTACCCCATTAGACTTTAAAGCATATAAATTCAGTTCATAACAATGCCATATTATAAAGGAAGGCGAAACACAAGATTAGTCCAACTATTCACGACCAAATGATGGAAATCAAATTTTAAAAAATTGGCCTTGTTTTGGAATTTAATATATTTACCTAAACTCGGTTTTTAAAAATTCAGTATAATACAATGAAAACAAAAAATCCTTCGCATCTATTTCTAGAGCTGCATAAAAAATATAACAACGAAAATAATCGTTTTGAACATCCCTGTATTTTTTTTAAATTAGTTTCAATTGAATGAAATGAAATTAAATAGCAAAACGAAGTTATAGGCTGAAACTATTTAGGAGTGCTTTGTGAAAGGATTGATTTTATACACAAACCACTTGGTACCCCATTAGACTTTAAAGAATATAACTTCAGTTCATAACAATACCATATAATAAAGAAAAGCGAAACACAAGATTACACCAACTCTTCATGACAAAATGGTGGGCATCAAATTCTAAAAAATTTGTCGTGTATTGGAATTTAATATATTTACGTAAACTCGGTTTTTAAAAATTCAGTATAATACAATGAAAACAAAAAATTCTGCGCATCTATTTCTAGAGCTGCATAAAAAATATAACAACGAAAATATAAGTTTTGAACATCACTGTCTTTCATAATATTAGTTTTATTTGAAAAATGAAATTTATTAAGAAAAGAAAGTTATAGGCTGAAACTATTTAAGAGTGCTTTGTGAAAGGATTGATTTTATACACAAACCACTTGGTAGCCCATTGGACTTTAAAGAATATAAATTCAGTTCATAACAATGCCATATAATAAAGAAAAGCGAAACACAAGATTACACCAACTCTTCATGACCAAATGGTGGGCATCAAATTCTTAAAAATTGGTCGTGTATTGGAATTTAATATATTTACGTAAACTCGGTTTTTAAAAATTCAGTATAATACAATGAAAACAAAAAATCTTTCGCATCTATTTCTAGAGCTGCATAAAAAATATAACAACGAAAATAATCGTTTTGAACATCCCTGTATTTTTCAATATTAGTTTTATTTGAATGAAATGAAATTAAATAGCAAAACGAAGTTATAAGCTGAAACTATTTAGGAGTGCTTTGTGAAAGGATTGATTTTATACACAACCCATTTGGTACCCCATTAGACCTTAAAGCATATAAATGCAGTTCATAACAATGCCATATTATAAAGGAAGGCGAAACACAAGATAAGTCCAACTATTCACGACCAAATGATGGAAATCAAATTTTAAAAAATTGGCCTTGTATTGGAATTAAATATATTTACGTAAACTCGGTTTTTAAAAATTCAGTATGATACAATGAAAACAAAAAAATCCTTCGCACTATTTCTAGAGCTGCATAAAAAATATAACAACGAAAATAATCGTTTTGAACATCCCTGTATTTTTTAATATTAGTTTTATTTGATTAAAATGAAATCAAATAACAAAAGAAAGTTATAGGTTGAAACTATTTAGGAGTGCTTTGTGAAAGGATTGATTTTATACACAAACCACTTGGTACCCCATTAGACTTTAAATAATATAAATTGCGTTCATAAAAATACCATGTAATAAAGAAAAGCGAAACACAAGACTACACCAACTCTTCATGACCAAATGGTGGGCATCAAATTCTTAAAAATTGGTCGTGTATTGGAATTTAATATATTTACGTAAACTCGGTTTTTAAAAATTCAGTATAATACAATGAAAACAAAAAATCTTTCGCATATATTTCTAGAGCTGCATAAAAAATATAACAACGAAAATAATCGTTTTGAACATCCCTGTATTTTTCAATATTAGTTTTATTTGAATGAAATGAAATTTAATAGCAAAACGAAGTTATAAGCTGAAACTATTTAGGAGTGCTTTGTGAAAGGATTGATTTTATACACAACCCATTTGGTACCCCATTAGACCTTAAAGCATATAAATGCAGTTCATAACAATGCCATATTATAAAGGAAGGCGAAACACAAGATTAGTCCAACTATTCACGACCAAATGATGGAAATCAAATTTTAAAAAATTGGCCTTGTATTGGAATTAAATATATTTACGTAAACTCGGTTTTTAAAAATTCAGTATGATACAATGAAAACAAAAAAATCCTTCGCACTATTTCTAGAGCTGCATAAAGAATATAACAACGAAAATAATCGTTTTGAACATCCCTGTATTTTTTAATATTAGTTTTATTTGATTAAAATGAAATTAAATAACAAAACGAAGTTATAGGCTGAAACTATTTAGGAGTGCTTTGTATAAGGATTGATTTTATACACAAACCACTTGGTACCCCATTAGACTTTTAATAATATAAATTGCGTTCATAAAAATACCATATAATAAAGAAAAGCGAAACACAAGATTAAACCAACTCTTCATGACCAAATGGTGGGCATCAAATTCTTAAAAATTGGTCGTGTATTGGAATTTAATATATTTACGTAAACTCGGTTTTTAAAAATTCAGTATAATACAATGAAAACAAAAAATCTTTCGCATCTATTTCGAGAGCTGCATAAAAAATATAACAACGAAAATAATCGTTTTGAACATCCCTGTATTTTTCAATATTAGTTTTATTTGAATGAAATGAAATTAAATAGCAAAACGAAGTTATAGGCTGAAACTATTTAGGAGTGCTTTGTGAAAGGATTGATTTTATACACAACCCATTTGGTACCCCATTAGACCTTAAAGCATATAAACGCAGTTCATAACAATGCCATATTATAAAGGAAGGCGAAACACAAGATTAGTCCAACTATTCACGACCAAATGATGGAAATCAAATTTTAAAAAATTGGCCTTGTATTGGAATTTAATATATTTACGTAAACTCGGTTTTTAAAAATTCAGTATAATACAATGAAAACAAAAAATCTTTCGCATCTATTTCTAGAGCTGCATAAAAAATATAACAACGAAAATAATCGTTTTGAACATCCCTGTATTTTTCAATATTAGTTTTATTTGAATGAAATGAAATTAAATAGCAAAACGAAGTTATAAGCTGAAACTATTTAGGAGTGCTTTGTGAAAGGATTGATTTTATACACAACCCATTTGGTACCCCATTAGAGCTTAAAGCATATAAATGCAGTTCATAACAATGCCATATTATAAAGAAAAGCGAAACACAAGACTACACCAACTCTTCATGACCAAATGGTGGGCATCAAATTCTTAAAAATTGGTCGTGTATTGGAATTTAATATATTTACGTAAACTCGGTTTTTAAAAATTCAGTATAATACAATGAAAACAAAAAATCTTTCGCATCTATTTCTAGAGCTGCATAAAAAATATAACAACGAAAATAATCGTTTTGAACATCCCTGTATTTTTCAATATTAGTTTTATTTGAATGAAATGAAATTAAATAGCAAAACGAAGTTATAAGCTGAAACTATTTAGGAGTGCTTTGTGAAAGGATTGATTTTATACACAACCCATTTGGTACCCCATTAGACCTTAAAGCATATAAATGCAGTTCATAACAATGCCATATTATAAAGGAAGGCGAAACACAAGATAAGTCCAACTATTCACGACCAAATGATGGAAATCAAATTTTAAAAAATTGGCCTTGTATTGGAATTAAATATATTTACGTAAACTCGGTTTTTAAAAATTCAGTATGATACAATGAAAACAAAAAAATCCTTCGCACTATTTCTAGAGCTGCATAAAAAATATAACAACGAAAATAATCGTTTTGAACATCCCTGTATTTTTTAATATTAGTTTTATTTGATTAAAATGAAATCAAATAACAAAAGAAAGTTATAGGTTGAAACTATTTAGGAGTGCTTTGTGAAAGGATTGATTTTATACACAAACCACTTGGTACCCCATTAGACTTTAAATAATATAAATTGCGTTCATAAAAATACCATGTAATAAAGAAAAGCGAAACACAAGACTACACCAACTCTTCATGACCAAATGGTGGGCATCAAATTCTTAAAAATTGGTCGTGTATTGGAATTTAATATATTTACGTAAACTCGGTTTTTAAAAATTCAGTATAATACAATGAAAACAAAAAATCTTTCGCATATATTTCTAGAGCTGCATAAAAAATATAACAACGAAAATAATCGTTTTGAACATCCCTGTATTTTTCAATATTAGTTTTATTTGAATGAAATGAAATTTAATAGCAAAACGAAGTTATAAGCTGAAACTATTTAGGAGTGCTTTGTGAAAGGATTGATTTTATACACAACCCATTTGGTACCCCATTAGACCTTAAAGCATATAAATGCAGTTCATAACAATGCCATATTATAAAGGAAGGCGAAACACAAGATTAGTCCAACTATTCACGACCAAATGATGGAAATCAAATTTTAAAAAATTGGCCTTGTATTGGAATTAAATATATTTACGTAAACTCGGTTTTTAAAAATTCAGTATGATACAATGAAAACAAAAAAATCCTTCGCACTATTTCTAGAGCTGCATAAAGAATATAACAACGAAAATAATCGTTTTGAACATCCCTGTATTTTTTAATATTAGTTTTATTTGATTAAAATGAAATTAAATAACAAAACGAAGTTATAGGCTGAAACTATTTAGGAGTGCTTTGTATAAGGATTGATTTTATACACAAACCACTTGGTACCCCATTAGACTTTTAATAATATAAATTGCGTTCATAAAAATACCATATAATAAAGAAAAGCGAAACACAAGATTAAACCAACTCTTCATGACCAAATGGTGGGCATCAAATTCTTAAAAATTGGTCGTGTATTGGAATTTAATATATTTACGTAAACTCGGTTTTTAAAAATTCAGTATAATACAATGAAAACAAAAAATCTTTCGCATCTATTTCTAGAGCTGCATAAAAAATATAACAACGAAAATAATCGTTTTGAACATCCCTGTATTTTTCAATATTAGTTTTATTTGAATGAAATGAAATTAAATAGCAAAACGAAGTTATAAGCTGAAACTATTTAGGAGTGCTTTGTGAAAGGATTGATTTTATACACAACCCATTTGGTACCCCATTAGACCTTAAAGCATATAAATGCAGTTCATAACAATGCCATATTATAAAGGAAGGCGAAACACAAGATTAGTCCAACTATTCACGACCAAATGATGGAAATCAAATTTTAAAAAATTGGCCTTGTATTGGAATTAAATATATTTACGTAAACTCGGTTTTTAAAAATTCAGTATAATACAATGAAAACAAAAAAATCCTTCGCACTATTTCTAGAGCTGCATAAAGAATATAACAACGAAAATAATCGTTTTGAACATCCCTGTATTTTTTAATATTAGTTTTATTTGATTAAAATGAAATTAAATAACAAAACGAAGTTATAGGCTGAAACTATTTAGGAGTGCTTTGTGAAAGGATTGATTTTATACACAAACCACTTGGTACCCCATTAGACTTTTAATAATATAAATTGCGTTCATAAAAATACCATGTAATAAAGAAAAGCGAAACACAAGATAAGTCCAACTATTCACGACCAAATGATGGAAATCAAATTTTAAAAAATTGGCCTTGTATTGGAATTAAATATATTTACGTAAACTCGGTTTTTAAAAATTCAGTATGATACAATGAAAACAAAAAAAAACCTTCGCACTATTTCTAGAGCTGCATAAAAAATATAACAACGAAAATAATCGTTTTGAACATCCCTGTATTTTTTAAAATTAGTTTTAATTGAATGAAATGAAATTAAATAGCAAAACGTAGATATAGGCTGAAACTATTTAGGAGTGCTTTGTGAAAGGATTGATTTTATACTCAAACCACTTGGTACCCCATAAGACTTTAAAGCATATAAATTCAGTTCATATTAATGCCATATAATGAAGAAAAGCGAAACACAAGATTACACCAACTATTCGTGACCAAATGGTGGGCAACAAATTCTAAAAAATTGGTCGTGTATTGGCATTTAATATATTTACGTAAACTCGGTTTTTAAAAATTCAGTATAATACAATGAAAACAAAAAATCTTTCGCATCTATTTCGAGAGCTGCATAAAAAATATAACAACGAAAATAATCGTTTTGAACATCCCTGTATTTTTCAATATTAGTTTTATTTGAATGAAATGAAATTAAATAGCAAAACGAAGTTATAGGCTGAAACTATTTAGGAGTGCTTTGTGAAAGGATTGATTTTATACACAACCCATTTGGTACCCCATTAGACCTTAAAGCATATAAACGCAGTTCATAACAATGCCATATTATAAAGGAAGGCGAAACACAAGATAAGTCCAACTATTCACGACCAAATGATGGAAATCAAATTTTAAAAAATTGGCCTTGTATTGGAATTTAATATATTTACGTAAACTCGGTTTTTAAAAATTCAGTATAATACAATGAAAACAAAAAATCTTTCGCATCTATTTCTAGAGCTGCATAAAAAATATAACAACAAAAATAATCGTTTTGAATATCCCTGTATTTTTCAATATTAGTTTTATTTGAATGAAATGAAATTAAATAGCAAAACGAAGTTATAAGCTGAAACTATTTAGGAGTGCTTTGTGAAAGGATTGATTTTATACACAACCCATTTGGTACCCCATTAGAGCTTAAAGCATATAAATGCAGTTCATAACAATGCCATATTATAAAGAAAAGCGAAACACAAGACTACACCAACTCTTCATGACCAAATGGTGGGCATCAAATTCTTAAAAATTGGTCGTGTATTGGAATTTAATATATTTACGTAAACTCGGTTTTTAAAAATTCAGTATAATACAATGAAAACAAAAAATCTTTCGCATCTATTTCTAGAGCTGCATAAAAAATATAACAACGAAAATAATCGTTTTGAACATCCCTGTATTTTCTAATATTAGTCTTATTTGAATGAAATGAAATTAAATAGCAAAACGAAGTTATAAGCTGAAACTATTTAGGAGTGCTTTGTGAAAGGATTGATTTTATACACAACCCATTTGGTACCCCATTAGACCTTAAAGCATATAAATACAGTTCATAACAATGCCATATTATAAAGGAAGGCGAAACACAAGATTAGTCCAACTATTCACGACCAAATGATGGAAATCAAATTTTAAAAAATTGGCCTTGTATTGGAATTAAATATATTTACGTAAACTCGGTTTTTAAAAATTCAGTATGATACAATGAAAACAAAAAAATCCTTCGCACTATTTCTAGAGCTGCATAAAGAATATAACAACGAAAATAATCGTTTTGAACATCCCTGTATTTTTTAATATTAGTTTTATTTGATTAAAATGAAATTAAATAACAAAACGAAGTTATAGGCTGAAACTATTTAGGAGTGCTTTGTATAAGGATTGATTTTATACACAACCCATTTGGTACCCCATTAGACCTTAAAGCATATAAACGCAGTTCATAACAATGCCATATTATAAAGGAAGGCGAAACACAAGATAAGTCCAACTATTCACGACCAAATGATGGAAATCAAATTTTAAAAAAATGGCCTTGTATTGGAATTAAATATATTTACGTAAACTCGGTTTTTAAAAATTCAGTATGATACAATGAAAACAAAAAAAAACCTTCGCACTATTTCTAGAGCTGCATATAAAAAATATAACAACGAAAATAATCGTTTTGAACATCCCTGTATTTTTTAAAATTAGTTTTAATTGAATGAAATGAAATTAAATAGCAAAACGTAGTTATAGGCCGAAACTATTTAGGAGTGCTTTGTGAAAGGATTGATTTTATACTCAAACCACTTGGTACCCCATAAGACTTTAAAGCATATAAATTCAGTTCATATTAATGCCATATAATGAAGAAAAGCGAAACACAAGATTACACCAACTATTCGTGACCAAATGGTGGGCAACAAATTCTAAAAAATTGGTCGTGTATTGGCATTTAATATATTTACGTAAACTCGGTTTTTAAAAATTCAGTATAATACAATGAAAACAAAAAATCTTTCGCATCTATTTCGAGAGCTGCATAAAAAATATAACAACGAAAATAATCGTTTTGAACATCCCTGTATTTTTCAATATTAGTTTTATTTGAATGAAATGAAATTAAATAGCAAAACGAAGTTATAGGCTGAAACTATTTAGGAGTGCTTTGTGAAAGGATTGATTTTATACATAAACCACTTGGTACCCCATTAGACTTTAAAGCATATAAATTCAGTTCATAACAATGCCATATTATAAAGGAAGGCGAAACACAAGATTAGTCCAACTATTCACGACCAAATGATGGAAATCAAATTTTAAAAAATTGGCCTTGTTTTGGAATTTAATATATTTACCTAAACTCGGTTTTTAAAAATTCAGTATAATACAATGAAAACAAAAAATCCTTCGCATCTATTTCTAGAGCTGCATAAAAAATATAACAACGAAAATAATCGTTTTGAACATCCCTGTATTTTTTTTAAATTAGTTTCAATTGAATGAAATGAAATTAAATAGCAAAACGAAGTTATAGGCTGAAACTATTTAGGAGTGCTTTGTGAAAGGATTGATTTTATACACAAACCACTTGGTACCCCATTAGACTTTAAAGAATATAACTTCAGTTCATAACAATACCATATAATAAAGAAAAGCGAAACACAAGATTACACCAACTCTTCATGACAAAATGGTGGGCATCAAATTCTAAAAAATTTGTCGTGTATTGGAATTTAATATATTTACGTAAACTCGGTTTTTAAAAATTCAGTATAATACAATGAAAACAAAAAATTCTGCGCATCTATTTCTAGAGCTGCATAAAAAATATAACAACGAAAATATAAGTTTTGAACATCACTGTCTTTCATAATATTAGTTTTATTTGAAAAATGAAATTTATTAAGAAAAGAAAGTTATAGGCTGAAACTATTTAAGAGTGCTTTGTGAAAGGATTGATTTTATACACAAACCACTTGGTAGCCCATTGGACTTTAAAGAATATAAATTCAGTTCATAACAATGCCATATAATAAAGAAAAGCGAAACACAAGATTACACCAACTCTTCATGACCAAATGGTGGGCATCAAATTCTTAAAAATTGGTCGTGTATTGGAATTTAATATATTTACGTAAACTCGGTTTTTAAAAATTCAGTATAATACAATGAAAACAAAAAATCTTTCGCATCTATTTCTAGAGCTGCATAAAAAATATAACAACGAAAATAATCGTTTTGAACATCCCTGTATTTTTCAATATTAGTTTTATTTGAATGAAATGAAATTAAATAGCAAAACGAAGTTATAAGCTGAAACTATTTAGGAGTGCTTTGTGAAAGGATTGATTTTATACACAACCCATTTGGTACCCCATTAGACCTTAAAGCATATAAATGCAGTTCATAACAATGCCATATTATAAAGGAAGGCGAAACACAAGATAAGTCCAACTATTCACGACCAAATGATGGAAATCAAATTTTAAAAAATTGGCCTTGTATTGGAATTAAATATATTTACGTAAACTCGGTTTTTAAAAATTCAGTATGATACAATGAAAACAAAAAAATCCTTCGCACTATTTCTAGAGCTGCATAAAAAATATAACAACGAAAATAATCGTTTCGAACATCCCTGTATTTTTTAATATTAGTTTTATTTGATTAAAATGAAATCAAATAACAAAAGAAAGTTATAGGTTGAAACTATTTAGGAGTGCTTTGTGAAAGGATTGATTTTATACACAAACCACTTGGTACCCCATTAGACTTTAAATAATATAAATTGCGTTCATAAAAATACCATGTAATAAAGAAAAGCGAAACACAAGACTACACCAACTCTTCATGACCAAATGGTGGGCATCAAATTCTTAAAAATTGGTCGTTAATTGGAATTTAATATATTTACGTAAACTCGGTTTTTAAAAATTCAGTATAATACAATGAAAACAAAAAATCTTTCGCATCTATTTCTAGAGCTGCATAAAAAATATAACAACGAAAATAATCGTTTTGAACATCCCTGTATTTTTCAATATTAGTTTTATTTGAATGAAATGAAATTAAATAGCAAAACGAAGTTATAGGCTGAAACTATTTAGGAGTGCTTTGTGAAAGGATTGATTTTATACACAACCCATTTGGTACCCCATTAGACCTTAAAGCATATAAACGCAGTTCATAACAATGCCATATTATAAAGGAAGGCGAAACACAAGATAAGTCCAACTATTCACGACCAAATGATGGAAATCAAATTTTAAAAAATTGGCCTTGTATTGGAATTTAATATATTTACGTAAACTCGGTTTTTAAAAATTCAGTATAATACAATGAAAACAAAAAATCTTTCGCATCTATTTCTAGAGCTGCATAAAAAATATAACAACGAAAATAATCGTTTTGAACATCCCTGTATTTTTCAATATTAGTTTTATTTGAATGAAATGAAATTAAATAGCAAAACGAAGTTATAAGCTGAAACTATTTAGGAGTACTTTGTGAAAGGATTGATTTTATACACAACCCATTTGGTACCCCATTAGAGCTTAAAGCATATAAATGCAGTTCATAACAATGCCATATTATAAAGAAAAGCGAAACACAAGACTACACCAACTCTTCATGACCAAATGGTGGGCATCAAATTCTTAAAAATTGGTCGTGTATTGGAATTTAATATATTTACGTAAACTCGGTTTTTAAAAATTCAGTATAATACAATGAAAACAAAAAATCTTTCGCATCTATTTCTAGAGCTGCATAAAAAATATAACAACGAAAATAATCGTTTTGAACATCCCTGTATTTTTCAATATTAGTTTTATTTGAATGAAATGAAATTAAATAGCAAAACGAAGTTATAAGCTGAAACTATTTAGGAGTGCTTTGTGAAAGGATTGATTTTATACACAACCCATTTGGTACCCCATTAGACCTTAAAGCATATAAATGCAGTTCATAACAATGCCATATTATAAAGGAAGGCGAAACACATGATTAGTCCAACTATTCACGACCAAATGATGGAAATCAAATTTTAAAAAATTGGCCTTGTATTGGAATTAAATATATTTACGTAAACTCGGTTTTTAAAAATTCAGTATAATACAATGAAAACAAAAAAATCCTTCGCACTATTTCTAGAGCTGCATAAAGAATATAACAACGAAAATAATCGTTTTGAACATCCCTGTATTTTTTAATATTAGTTTTATTTGATTAAAATGAAATTAAATAACAAAACGAAGTTATAGGCTGAAACTATTTAGGAGTGCTTTGTGAAAGGATTGATTTTATACACAAACCACTTGGTACCCCATTAGACTTTTAATAATATAAATTGCGTTCATAAAAATACCATGTAATAAAGAAAAGCGAAACACAAGATAAGTCCAACTATTCACGACCAAATGATGGAAATCAAATTTTAAAAAATTGGCCTTGTATTGGAATTAAATATATTTACGTAAACTCGGTTTTTAAAAATTCAGTATAATACAATGAAAACAAAAAAAAACCTTCGCACTATTTCTAGAGCTGCATAAAAAATATAACAACGAAAATAATCGTTTTGAACATCCCTGTATTTTTTAAAATTAGTTTTAATTGAATGAAATGAAATTAAATAGCAAAACGTAGTTATAGGCTGAAACTATTTAGGAGTGCTTTGTGAAAGGATTGATTTTATACTCAAACCACTTGGTACCCCATAAGACTTTAAAGCATATAAATTCAGTTCATATTAATGCCATATAATGAAGAAAAGCGAAACACAAGATTACACCAACTATTCGTGACCAAATGGTGGGCAACAAATTCTAAAAAATTGGTCGTGTATTGGCATTTAATATATTTACGTAAACTCGGTTTTTAAAAATTCAGTATAATACAATGAAAACAAAAAATCTTTCGCATCTATTTCGAGAGCTGCATAAAAAATATAACAACGAAAATAATCGTTTTGAACATCCCTGTATTTTTCAATATTAGTTTTATTTGAATGAAATGAAATTAAATAGCAAAACGAAGTTATAGGCTGAAACTATTTAGGAGTGCTTTGTGAAAGGATTGATTTTATACATAAACCACTTGGTACCCCATTAGACTTTAAAGCATATAAATTCAGTTCATAACAATGCCATATTATAAAGGAAGGCGAAACACAAGATTAGTCCAACTATTCACGACCAAATGATGGAAATCAAATTTTAAAAAATTGGCCTTGTTTTGGAATTTAATATATTTACCTAAACTCGGTTTTTAAAAATTCAGTATAATACAATGAAAACAAAAAATCCTTCGCATCTATTTCTAGAGCTGCATAAAAAATATAACAACGAAAATAATCGTTTTGAACATCCCTGTATTTTTTTAAATTAGTTTTAATTGAATGAAATGAAATTAAATAGCAAAACGAAGTTATAGGCTGAAACTATTTAGGAGTGCTTTGTGAAAGGATTGATTTTATACACAAACCACTTGGTACCTCATTATACTTTAAAGAATATAACTTCAGTTCATAACAATACCATATAATAAAGAAAAGCGAAACACAAGATTACACCAACTCTTCATGACAAAATGGTGGGCATCAAATTCTAAAAAATTTGTCGTGTATTGGAATTTAATATATTTACGTAAACTCGGTTTTTAAAAATTCAGTATAATACAATGAAAACAAAAAATTCTGCGCATCTATTTCTAGAGCTGCATAAAAAATATAACAACGAAAATATAAGTTTTGAACATCACTGTCTTTTATAATATTAGTTTTATTTGAAAAATGAAATTTATTAAGAAAAAAAGTTATAGGCTGAAACTATTTAGGAGTGCTTTGTGAAAGGATTGATTTTATACACAAACCACTTGGTAGCCCATTGGACTTTAAAGAATATAAATTCAGTTCATAACAATGCCATATAATAAAGAAAAGCGAAACACAAGATTACACCAACTCTTCATGACCAAATGGTGGGCATCAAATTCTAAAAAATTGGTCGTGTATTGAAATTTGATATATTTACGTAAACTCGGTTTTAAAAATTCAGTATAATACAGTGAAAACAAAAAATCCTTCGCATCTATTTCTAGAGCTGCATAAAAAATATAACAACGAAAATATACGTTTTGAACATCACTGTCTTTTATAATATTAGTCTTATTTGATTAAAATGAAATTTAATAACAAAACGAAGTTATAGGCTTAAACTATTTAGGAGTGCTTTGTGAAAGGATTTATTTTATACACAAACCATTTGGTACCCCATCAGACTTTAAAGCATATAAATTCAGTTCATAAAAATACCATATAATAAAGAGAAACGAAACAAAATATTACTCCAACTATTCACGACCAAATGATGGAACTCAATTTTTAAAAAATTGGTTGTGTATTGGAATTTAATATATTTACGTAAACTCGGTTTTTAAAAATTCAGTATAATACAATGAAAACAAAAAATCCTTCGCATCTATTTCTAGAGCTGCATAAAAAATATAACAACGAAAATAATCGTTTTGAACATCGCTGTATTTTTTAATATTAGTTTTATTTGAATGAAATGAAATTAAATAGCAAAACGAAGTTATAGGCCGAAACTATTTAGGAGTGCTTTGTAAAAGGATTGATTTTATACACAAACCACTTGGTACCCCATTAGACTTTAAATAATATAAATTGCGTTCATAAAAATACCATGTAATAAAGAAAAGCGAAACACAAGTTTGCACCAACTCTTCATGACCAAATGGTGGGCATCAAATTCTAAAAAATTGGTCGTGTATTGGAATTTAATATATTTACATAAACTCGGTTTTTAAAAATTTAGTATAATACAATGAAAACAAAAAATCCTTCGCATCTATTTCTAGAGCTGT
Source organism: Anthrax anthrax (assembly GCA_963971155.1). NCBI lineage: Eukaryota > Metazoa > Arthropoda > Insecta > Diptera > Bombyliidae > Anthrax > Anthrax anthrax. The sequence goes on from OZ020122.1 coordinate 2,612,823, forward strand.
ATAAAAAATATAACAACGAAAATAATCGTTTTGAACATCCCTGTATTTTTTAATATTAGTTTTATTTGATTAAAATTAAATTAAATAGCAAAACGAAGTTATAGGCTGAAACTATGTAGGAGTGCTTTGTGAAAGGATTGATTTTATACACAAACCACTTGGTACCCCATTAGACTTTAAATAATATAAATTGCGTTCATAAAAATACCATGTAATAAAGAAAAGCGAAACACAAGACTACACCAACTCTTCATGACCAAATGATGGAAATCAAATTTTAAAAAATTGGCCTTGTTTTGGAATTTAATATATTTACGTAAACTCGGTTTTTAAAAATTCAGTATAATACAATGAAAACAAAAAATTCTGCGCATCTATTTCTAGAGCTGCATAAAAAATATAACAAGGACAATAATCGTTTTGAACATCCCTGTATTTTTCAATATTAGTTTTATTTGATTGAAATGAAATTAAATAGCAAAATGAAGTTATAAACTGAAACTATTTAGGAGTGCTTTGTAAAAGGATTGATTTTATACACAACCTATTTGGTACCCCATTAGACTTTAAAGCATATAAATTCAGTTCATAACAATGCCATATTATGAAGGAATGCGAAACACAAGATTACACCAACTATTCGTGACCAAATGGTGGGCATCAAATTCTAAAAAATTGGCCTTGTATTGGAATTTAATATATTTATGTAAACTCGGTTTTTAAAAATTCAGTATAATACAATGAAAACAAAAAATCCTTCGCATCTATTTCTAGAGCTGCATAAAAAATATAACAACGAAAATAATCGTTTTGAACATCGCTGTATTTTTTAATATTAGTTTTATTTGAATGAAATGAAATTAAATAGCAAAACGAAGTTATAGGCTGAAACTATTTAGGAGTGCTTTGTGAAAGGATTGATTTTATACACAAACCACTTGGTACTCCATTAGACTTTAAAGAATATAACTGCAGTTCATAACAATACCATATAATAAAGAAAAGCGAAACACAAGATTACACCAACTCTTCATGACCAAATGGTGGGCATCAAATTCTAAAAAATTGGTCGTGTATTGGAATTTAATATATTTACGTAAACTCGGTTTTTAAAAATTCAGTATAATAGAATGAAAACAAAAAATTCTGCGCATCTATTTCTAGAGCTGCATAAAAAATATAACAACGGAAATATACGTTTTGAACATCACTGTCTTTTATAATATTAATTTTATTTGATTAAAATGAAATTTAATAACAAAACGAAGTTAAAGGCTGAAACTATTTAGGAGTGCTTTGTGAAAGGATTTATTTTATACACAAACCATTTGGTACCCCATTAGACTTTAAAGCATATAAATTCAGTTCATAAAAATACCATATAATAAAGAGAAACGAAACAAAATATTACTCCAACTATTCACGACCAAATGATGGAACTCAAATTTTAAATAATTGGTCGTGTATTGGAATTTAATATATTTACGTAAACCCGGTTTTTAAAAATTTAGTATAATACAATGAAAACAAAAAATTCTGCGCATCTATTTCTAGAGCTGTATAAAAAATATAACAACGAAAATATACGTTTTGAACATCACTGTCTTTTATAATATTAATTTTATTTGATTAAAATGAAATTTAATAACAAAACGAAGTTAAAGGCTGAAACTATTTAGGAGTGCTTTGTGAAAGGATTTATTTTATACACAAACCATTTGGTACCCCATTAGACTTTAAAGCATATAAATTCAGTTCATAAAAATACCATATAATAAAGAGAAACGAAACAAAATATTACTCCAACTATTCACGACCAAATGATGGAACTCAAATTTTAAATAATTGGTCGTGTATTGGAATTTAATATATTTACGTAAACCCGGTTTTTAAAAATTTAGTATAATACAATGAAAACAAAAAATTCTGCGCATCTATTTCTAGAGCTGTATAAAAAATATAACAACGAAAATATACGTTTTGAACATCACTGTCTTTTATAATATTAGTTTTATTTGAAAAATGAAATTTAATAAGAAAAGAAAGTTATAGGCTGAAACTATTTAGGAGTGCTTTGTGAAAGGATTGATTTTATACACAAACCACTTGGTACCCCATTAGAATTTAAAGAATATAACTGCAGTTCATAACAATACCATAAAATAAAGAAAAGCGAAACACAAGATTACACCAACTCTTCATGACCAAATGGTGGGCATCAAATTCTAAAAAATTGGTCGTGTATTGGAATTTAATATATTTACGTAAACTCGGTTTTTAAAAATTCAGTATAATAGAATGAAAACAAAAAATTCTGCGCATCTATTTCTAGAGCTGCATAAAAAATATAACAACGGAAATATACGTTTTGAACATCACTGTCTTTTATAATATTAATTTTATTTGATTAAAATGAAATTTAATAACAAAACGAAGTTAAAGGCTGAAACTATTTAGGAGTGCTTTGTGAAAGGATTTATTTTATACACAAACCATTTGGTACCCCATTAGACTTTAAAGCATATAAATTCAGTTCATAAAAATACCATATAATAAAGAGAAACGAAACAAAATATTACTCCAACTATTCACGACCAAATGATGGAACTCAAATTTTAAATAATTGGTCGTGTATTGGAATTTAATATATTTACGTAAACCCGGTTTTTAAAAATTTAGTATAATACAATGAAAACAAAAAATTCTGCGCATCTATTTCTAGAGCTGTATAAAAAATATAACAACGAAAATATACGTTTTGAACATCACTGTCTTTTATAATATTAGTTTTATTTGAAAAATGAAATTTAATAAGTAAAGAAAGTTATAGGCTGAAACTATTTAGGAGTGCTTTGTGAAAGGATTGATTTTATACACAAACCACTTGGTAGCCCATTGGACTTTAAAGAATATAAATTCAGTTCATAACAATGCCATATAATAAAGAAAAGCGAAACACAAGATTACACCAACTCTTCATGACCAAATGGTGGGCATCAAATTCTAAAAAATTGGTCGTGTATTAGAATTTGATATATTTACGTAAACTCGGTTTTAAAAATTCAGTATAATACAATGAAAACATAAAATCCTTCGCATCTATTTCTAGAGCTGCATAAAAAATATAACAACGAAAATATACGTTTTGAACATCACTGTCTTTTATAATATTAATTTTATTTGATTAAAATGAAATTTAATAACAAAACGAAGTTATAGGCTGAAACTATTTAGGAGTGCTTTGTGAAAGGATTTATTTTATACACAAACCATTTGGTACCCCATTAGACTTTAAAGCATATAAATTCTGTTCATAAAAATACCATATAATAAAGAGAAACGAAACAAAATATTACTCCAACTATTCACGACCAAATGATGGAACTCAAATTTTAAATAATTGGTCGTGTATTGGAATTTAATATTTTTACGTAAACCCGGTTTTTAAAAATTTAGTATAATACAATGAAAACAAAAAATCCTTCGCATCTATTTCTAGAGCTGTATAAAAAATATAACAACGAAAATAATCGTTTTGAACATCTCTGTATTTTTTAATATTAGTTTTATTTGAATGAAATGAAATTAAATAGCAAAACGAAGTTATAGGCTGAAACTATTTAGGAGTGCTTTGTGAAAGGATTTATTTTATACACAAACCACTTGGTACCCCATTAGACTTTAAAGCATATAAATTCAGTTTATAACAATGCCATATTATAAAGGAATGCGAAACACAAGATTACACCAACTATTCGTGACCAAATGGTGGGCATCAAATTCTAAAAAATTGGCTTTGTATTGGAATTTAATATATTTATGTAAACTCGGTTTTTAAAAATTCATTATAATACAATGAAAACAAAAAATCCTTCGCATCTATTTCTAGAGCTGCATAAAAAATATAACAACGAAAATAATCGTTTTGAACATATTTGTAATTTTCAATATTAGTTTTATTTGATTGAATTAAAATAAATAGCAAAACGAAGTTATAGGCTGAAACTATTTAGGAGTGCTTTGTGAAAGGATTGATTTTATACACAAACCACTTGGTACTCCATTAGACTTTAAATAATATAAATTGCGTTCATAAAAATACCATGAAATAGAGAAAAGCGAAACACAAGACTACACCAACACTTCATGAACAAATGGTGGGCATCAAATTCTTAAAAATTGGCCTTGTTTTTGAATTTAATATATTTACGTAAACTCGGTTTTTAAAAATTCAGTATAATACAATGAAAACAAAAAATCTTTCGCATCTATTTCGAGAGCTGCATAAAAAATATAACAAGGACAATAATCGTTTTGAACATCCCTGTATTTTTCAATATTAGTTTTATTTGATTGAAATGAAATTAAATAGCAAAATGAAGTTATAAACTGAAACTATTTAGGAGTGCTTTGTAAAAGGATTGATTTTATACACAACCTATTTGGTACCCCATTAGACTTTAAAGCATATAAATTCAGTTCATAACAATACCATATTATGAAGGAATGCGAAACACAAGATTACACCAACTATTCGTGACCAAATGGTGGGCATCAAATTCTAAAAAATTGGCCTTGTATTGGAATTTAATATATTTACGTAAACTCGGTTTTTTAAAATTCAGTATAATACAATGAAAACAAAAAATCTTTCGCATCTATTTCGAGAGCTGCATAAAAAATATAACAAGGACAATAATCGTTTTGAACATCGCTGTATTTTTTAATATTAGTTTTATTTGATTGAAATGAAATTAAATAGCAAAATGAAGTTATAAACTGAAACTATTTAGGAGTGCTTTGTAAAAGGATTGATTTTATACACAACCTATTTGGTACCCCATTAGACTTTAAAGCATATAAATTCAGTTCATAACAATGCCATATTATAAAGGAATGCGAAACACAAGATTACACCAACTATTCGTGACCAAATGGTGGGCATCAAATTCTAAAAAATTGGCCTTGTATTGGAATTTAATATATTTATGTAAACTCGGTTTTTCAAAATTCAGTATAATACAATGAAAACAAAAAATCCTTCGCATCTATTTCTAGAGCTGCATAAAAAATATAACAACGAAAATATACGTTTTGAACATCACTGTCTTTTATAATATTAGTTTTATTTGAAAAATGAAATTTAATAAGTAAAGAAAGTTATAGGCTGAAACTATTTAGGAGTGCTTTGTGAAAGGATTGATTTTATACACAAACCACTTGGTAGCCCATTGGACTTTAAAAAATATAAATTCAGTTCATAACAATGCCATATAATAAAGGAAAGCGAAACACAAGATTACACCAACTCTTCATGACCAAATGGTGGGCATCAAATTCTAAAAAATTGGTTGTGTATTAGAATTTGATATATTTACGTAAACTCGGTTTTAAAAATTCAGTATAATACAATGAAAACATAAAATCCTTCGCATCTATTTCTAGAGCTGCATAAAAAATATAACAACGAAAATATACGTTTTGAACATCACTGTCTTTTATAATATTAATTTTATTTGATTAAAATGAAATTTAATAACAAAACGAAGTTATAGGCTGAAACTATTTAGGAGTGCTTTGTGAAAGGATTTATTTTATACACAAACCATTTGGTACCCCATTAGACTTTAAAGCATATAAATTCTGTTCATAAAAATACCATATAATAAAGAGAAACGAAACAAAATATTACTCCAACTATTCACGACCAAATGATGGAACTCAAATTTTAAATAATTGGTCGTGTATTGGAATTTAATATTTTTACGTAAACCCGGTTTTTAAAAATTCAGTATAATACAATGAAAACAAAAAATCCTTCGCATCTATTTCTAGAGCTGTATAAAAAATATAACAACGAAAATAATCGTTTTGAACATCTCTGTATTTTTTAATATTAGTTTTATTTGAATGAAATGAAATTAAATAGCAAAACGAAGTTATAGGCTGAAACTATTTAGGAGTGCTTTGTGAAAGGATTGATTTTATACACAAACCACTTGGTACCCCATTAGACTTTAAAGCATATAAATTCAGTTTATAACAATGCCATATTATAAAGGAATGCGAAACACAAGATTACACCAACTATTCGTGACCAAATGGTGGGCATCAAATTCTAAAAAATTGGCTTTGTATTGGAATTTAATATATTTATGTAAACTCGGTTTTTAAAAATTCATTATAATACAATGAAAACAAAAAATCCTTCGCATCTATTTCTAGAGCTGCATAAAAAATATAACAACGAAAATAATCGTTTTGAACATATTTGTAATTTTCAATATTAGTTTTATTTGATTGAATTAAAATAAATAGCAAAACGAAGTTATAGGCTGAAACTATTTAGGAGTGCTTTGTGAAAGGATTGATTTTATACACAAACCACTTGGTACTCCATTAGACTTTAAATAATATAAATTGCGTTCATAAAAATACCATGAAATAGAGAAAAGCGAAACACAAGACTACACCAACACTTCATGAACAAATGGTGGGCATCAAATTCTTAAAAATTGGCCTTGTTTTTGAATTTAATATATTTACGTAAACTCGGTTTTTAAAAATTCAGTATAATACAATGAAAACAAAAAATCTTTCGCATCTATTTCGAGAGCTGCATAAAAAATATAACAAGGACAATAATCGTTTTGAACATCCCTGTAGTTTTCAATATTAGTTTTATTTGATTGAAATGAAATTAAATAGCAAAATGAAGTTATAAACTGAAACTATTTAGGAGTGCTTTGTAAAAGGATTGATTTTATACACAACCTATTTGGTACCCCATTAGACTTTAAAGCATATAAATTCAGTTCATAACAATACCATATTATGAAGGAATGCGAAACACAAGATTACACCAACTATTCGTGACCAAATGGTGGGCATCAAATTCTAAAAAATTGGCCTTGTATTGGAATTTAATATATTTACGTAAACTCGGTTTTTTAAAATTCAGTATAATACAATGAAAACAAAAAATCTTTCGCATCTATTTCGAGAGCTGCATAAAAAATATAACAAGGACAATAATCGTTTTGAACATCGCTGTATTTTTTAATATTAGTTTTATTTGATTGAAATGAAATTAAATAGCAAAATGAAGTTATAAACTGAAACTATTTAGGAGTGCTTTGTAAAAGGATTGATTTTATACACAACCTATTTGGTACCCCATTAGACTTTAAAGCATATAAATTCAGTTCATAACAATGCCATATTATAAAGGAATGCGAAACACAAGATTACACCAACTATTCGTGACCAAATGGTGGGCATCAAATTCTAAAAAATTGGCCTTGTATTGGAATTTAATATATTTATGTAAACTCGGTTTTTCAAAATTCAGTATAATACAATGAAAACAAAAAATCCTTCGCATCTATTTCTAGAGCTGCATAAAAAATATAACAACGAAAATAATCGTTTTGAACATCCCTGTATTTTCTAATATTAGTCTTATTTGAATGAAATGAAATTAAATAGCAAAACGAAGTTATAGGCTGAAACTATTAAGAAGTGCTTTGTGAAAGGATTGATTTTATACACATACAATTTGGTACCCTATTGGACTTTAAAGCATATAAATTCTGTTCATAAAAATACCATGAAATAGAGAAAAGCGAAACACAAGATTACACCAACTATTCGTGACCAAATGGTGGGCATCAAATTCTAAAAAATTGGCTTTGTATTGGAATTTAATATATTTATGTAAACTCGGTTTTTAAAAATTCAGTATAATACAATGAAAACAAAAAATCCTTCGCATCTATTTCTAGAGCTGTATAAAAAATATAACAACGAAAATAATCGTTTTGAACATCTCTGTATTTTTTAATATTAGTTTTATTTGATTAAAATGAAATTAAAGAGCAAAACGAAGTTATAGGCTAAAACTATTTAGGAGTGCTTTGTGAAAGGATTGATTTTATACACAAACCACTTGGTACTCCATTAGACTTTAAATAATATAAATTGCGTTCATAAAAATACCATGAAATAGAGAAAAGCGAAACACAAGACTACACCAACTCTTCATGAACAAATGGTGGGCATCAAATTCTTAAAAATTGGTCTTGTTTTTGAATTTAATATATTTACGTAAACTCGGTTTTTAAAAATTCAGTATAATACAATGAAAACAAAAAATCTTTCGCATCTATTTCGAGAGCTGCATAAAAAATATAACAAGGACAATAATCGTTTTGAACATCCCTGTATTTTTCAATATTAGTTTTATTTGTTTGAAATGAAATTAAATAGCAAAATGAAGTTATAAACTGAAACTATTTAGGAGTGCTTTGTAAAAGGATTGATTTTATACACAACCTATTTGGTACCCCATTAGACTTTAAAGCATATAAATTCAGTTCATAACAATGCACTATTATAAAGGAATGCGAAACACAAGATTACACCAACTATTCGTGACCAAATGGTGGGCATCAAATTCTAAAAAATTGGCCTTGTATTGGAATTTAATATATTTATGTAAACTCGGTTTTTAAAAATTCAGTATAATACAATGAAAACAAAAAATCCTTCGCATCTATTTCTAGAGCTGTATAAAAAATATAACAACGAAAATAATCGTTTTGAACATCTCTGTATTTTTTAATATTAGTTTTATTTGATTAAAATGAAATTAAAGAGCAAAACGAAGTTATAGGCTGAAACTATTTAGGAGTGCTTTGTGAAAGGATTGATTTTATACACAAACCACTTGGTACTCCATTAGACTTTAAATAATATAAATTGCGTTCATAAAAATACCATGAAATAGAGAAAAGCGAAACACAAGACTACACCAACTCTTCATGAACAAATGGTGGGCATCAAATTCTTAAAAATTGGCCTTGTTTTTGAATTTAATATATTTACGTAAACTCGGTTTTTAAAAATTCAGTATAATACAATGAAAACAAAAAATCTTTCGCATCTATTTCGAGAGCTGCATAAAAAATATAACAAGGACAATAATCGTTTTGAACATCCCTGTATTTTTCAATATTAGTTTTATTTGATTGATATGAAATTAAATAGCAAAATGAAGTTATAAACTGAAACTATTTAGGAGTGCTTTGTAAAAGGATTGATTTTATACACAACCTATTTGGTACCCCATTAGACTTTAAAGCATATAAATTCAGTTCATAACAATGCACTATTATAAAGGAATGCGAAACACAAGATTACACCAACTATTCGTGACCAAATGGTGGGCATCAAATTCTAAAAAATTGGCCTTGTATTGGAATTTAATATATTTATGTAAACTCGGTTTTTAAAAATTCAGTATAATACAATGAAAACAAAAAATCCTTCGCATCTATTTCTAGAGCTGCATAAAAAATATAACAACGAAAATAATCGTTTTGAACATCCCTGTATTTTCTAATATTAGTCTTATTTGATTAAAATGAAATTAAATAGCAAAACGAAGTTATAGGCTGAAACTATTTAGGAGTGCTTTGTGAAAGGATTGATTTTATACACAAACCACTTGGTACTCCATTAGACTTTAAATAATATAAATTGCGTTCATAAAAATACCATGAAATAGAGAAAAGCGAAACACAAGACTACACCAACTCTTCATGAACAAATGGTGGGCATCAAATTCTTAAAAATTGGCCTTGTTTTTGAATTTAATATATTTACGTAAACTCGGTTTTTAAAAATTCAGTATAATACAATGAAAACAAAAAATCCTTCGCATCTATTTCTAGAGCTGCATAAAAAATATAACAACGAAAATAATCGTTTTGAACATGCCTGTATTTTCTAATATTAGTCTTATTTGAATGAAATGAAATTAAATAGCAAAACGAAGTTATAGGCTGAAACTATTTAGGAGTGCTTTGTGAAAGGATTGATTTTATACACATACCATTTGGTACCCTATTGGACTTTAAAGCATATAAATTCTGTTCATAAAAATACCATGAAATAGAGAAAAGCGAAACACAAGATTACACCAACTATTCGTGACCAAATGGTGGGCATCAAATTCTAAAAAATTGGCTTTGTATTGGAATTTAATATATTTATGTAAACTCGGTGTTTAAAAATTTAGTATAATACAATGAAAACAAAAAATCCTTCGCATCTATTTCTAGAGCTGTATAAAAAATATAACAACGAAAATAATCGTTTTGAACATCTCTGTATTTTTTAATATTAGTTTTATTTGATTAAAATGAAATTAAATAGCAAAACGAAGTTATAGGCTGAAACTATTTAGGAGTGCTTTGTGAAAGGATTGATTTTATACACAAACCACTTGGTACTCCATTAGACTTTAAATAATATAAATTGCGTTCATAAAAATACCATGAAATAGAGAAAAGCGAAACACAAGACTACACCAACTCTTCATGAACAAATGGTGGGCATCAAATTCTTAAAAATTGGCCTTGTTTTTGAATTTAATATATTTACGTAAACTCGGTTTTTAAAAATTCAGTATAATACAATGAAAACAAAAAATCTTTCGCATCTATTTCGAGAGCTGCATAAAAAATATAACAAGGACAATAATCGTTTTGAACATCCCTGTATTTTTCAATATTAGTTTTAATTGATTGAAATGAAATTAAATAGCAAAATGAAGTTATAAACTGAAACTATTTAGGAGTGCTTTGTAAAAGGATTGATTTTATACACAACCTATTTGGTACCCCATTAGACTTTAAAGCATATAAATTCAGTTCATAACAATGCCATATTATAAAGGAATGCGAAACACAAGATTTAACCAACTATTCGTGACCAAATGGTGGGCATCAAATTCTAAAAAATTGGCCTTGTATTGGAATTTAATATATTTATGTAAACTCGGTTTTTAAAAATTCAGTATAATACAATGAAAACAAAAAATCCTTTGCATCTATTTCTAGAGCTGCATAAAAAATATAACAACGAAAATAATCGTTTTGAACATGCCTGTATTTTCTAATATTAGTCTTATTTGAATGAAATGAAATTAAATAGCAAAACGAAGTTATAGGCTGAAACTATTTAGGAGTGCTTTGTGAAAGGATTGATTTTATACACATACCATTTGGTACCCTATTGGACTTTAAAGTATATAAATTCTGTTCGTAAAAATACCATATAATAAAGAAAAGCGAAACACAAGATTACACCAACTCTTCATGACCAAATGGTGGAACTCAAATTTTAAAAAATTGGTCGTGTATTGGAATTTAATATATTTACGTAAACTCGGTTTTTAAAAATTTAGTATAATACAATGAAAACAAAAAATTCTGCGCATCTATTTCTAGAGCTGTATAAAAAATATAACAACGAAAATATACGTTTTGAACATCACTGTCTTTTATAATATTAATTTTATTTGATTAAAATGAAATTTAATAACAAAACTAAGTTATAGGCTGAAACTATTTAGGAGTGCTTTGTGAAAGGATTTATTTTATACACAAACCATTTGGTACCCCATTAGACTTTAAAGCATATAAATTCAGTTCATAAAAATACCATATAATAAAGAGAAACGAAACAAAATATTACTCCAACTATTCACGACCAAATGATGGAACTCAAATTTTAAATAATTGGTCGTGTATTGGAATTTAATATATTTACGTAAACCCGGTTTTTAAAAATTTAGTATAATACAATGAAAACAAAAAATCCTTCGCATCTATTTCTAGAGCTGTATAAAAAATATAACAACGAAAATATACGTTTTGAACATCACTGTCTTTTATAATATTAGTTTTATTTGAAAAATGAAATTTAATAAGAAAAGAAAGTTATAGGCTGAAACTATTTAGGAGTGCTTTGTGAAAGGATTGATTTTATACACAAACCACTTGGTAGCCCATTGGACTTTAAAGAATATAAATTCAGTTCATAACAATGCTATATAATAAAGAAAAGCGAAACACAAGATTACACCAACTCTTCATGACCAAATGGTGGGCATCAAATTCTAAAAAATTGGTCGTGTATTGGAATTAGATATATTTACGTAAACTCGGTTTTAAAAACTCAGTATAATACAATGAAAACATAAAATCCTTCGCATCTATTTTTAGAGCTGCATAAAAAATATAACAACGAAAATATACGTTTTGAACATCACTGTCTTTTATAATATTAGTTTTATTTGAAAAATGAAATTTATTAAGAAAAGAAAGTTATAGGCTGAAACTATTTAGGAGTGCTTTGTGAAAGGATTTATTTTATACACAAACCATTTGGTACCCCATTAGACTTTAAAGCATATAAATTCAGTTCATAAAAATACCATATAATAAAGAGAAACGAAACAAAATATTACTCCAACTATTCACGACCAAATGATGGAACTCAAATTTTAAATAATTGGTCGTGTATTGGAATTTAATATATGTATTTACGTAAACTCGGTTTTTAAAAATTCAGTATAATACAATGAAAACAAAAAATCCTTCGCATCTATTTCTAGAGCTGTATAAAAAATATAACAACGAAAATATACGTTTTGAACATCACTGTCTTTTATAATATTAGTTTTATTTGAAAAATGAAATTTATTAAGAAAAGAAAGTTATAGGCTGAAACTATTTAGGAGTGCTTTGTGAAAGGATTTATTTTATACACAAACCACTTGGTAGCCCATTGGACTTTAAAGAATATAAATTCAGTTCATAACAATGCCATATAATAAAGAAAAGCGAAACACAAGATTACACCAACTCTTCATGACCAAATGGTGGGCATCAAATTCTAAAAAATTTGTCGTGTATTGGAATTAGATATATTTACGTAAAAGCGGTTTTAAAAATTCAGTATAATACAATGAAAACATAAAATCCTTCGCATCTATTTCTAGAGCTGCATAAAAAATATAACAACGAAAATAATCGTTTTGAACATCCCAGTATTTTTTAATATTAGTTTTATTTGATTAAAATTAAATTAAATAACAAAACGAAGTTATAGGCTGAAACTATTTAGGAGTGCTTTGTGAAAGGATTTATTTTATACACAAACCATTAGGTACCCCATTAGACTTTAAAGCATATAAATTCAGTTCATAAAAATACCATATAATAAAGAGAAACGAAACAAAATATTACTCAAACTATTCACGACCAAATGATGGAACTCAAATTTTAAATAATTGGTCGTGTATTGGAATTTAATATATTTACGTAAACCCGGTTTTTAAAAATTTAGTATAATACAATGAAAACAAAAAATCCTTCGCATCTATTTCTAGAGCTGTATAAAAAATATAACAACGAAAATATACGTTTTGAACATCACTGTCTTTTATAATATTAGTTTTATTTGAAAAATGAAATTTAATAAGAAAAGAAAGTTATAGGCTGAAACTATTAAGAAGTGCTTTGTGAAAGGATTGATTTTATACACATACCATTTGGTACCCTATTGGACTTTAAAGCATATAAATTCTGTTCATAAAAATACCATGAAATAGAGAAAAGCGAAACACAAGATTACACCAACTATTCGTGACCAAATGGTGGGCATCAAATTCTAAAAAATTGGCTTTGTATTGGAATTTAATATATTTATGTAAACTCGGTTTTTAAAAATTCAGTATAATACAATGAAAACAAAAAATCCTTCGCATCTATTTCTAGAGCTGTATAAAAAATATAACAACGAAAATAATCGTTTTGAACATCCCTGTATTTTCTAATATAAGTCTTATTTGAATGAAATGAAATTAAATAGCAAAACGAAGTTATAGGCTGAAACTATTTAGGAGTGCTTTGTGAAAGGATTGATTTTTTACACATACCATTTGGTACCCTATTGGACTTTAAAGCATATAAATTCTGTTCATAAAAATACCATGAAATAGAGAAAAGCGAAACACAAGATTACACCAACTATTCGTGACCAAATGGTGGGCATCAGATTCTAAAAAATTGGCTTTGTATTGGAATTTAATATATTTATGTAAACTCGGTTTTTAAAAATTCAGTATAATACAATGAAAACAAAAAATCCTTCGCATCTATTTCTAGAGCTGTATAAAAAATATAACAACGAAAATAATCGTTTTGAACATCTCTGTATTTTTTAATATTAGTTTTATTTGATTAAAATGAAATTAAAGAGCAAAACGAAGTTATAGGCTGAAACTATTTAGGAGTGCTTTGTGAAAGGATTGATTTTATACACAAACCACTTGGTACTCCATTAGACTTTAAATAATATAAATTGCGTTCATAAAAATACCATGAAATAGAGAAAAGCGAAACACAAGACTACACCAACTCTTCATGAACAAATGGTGGGCATCAAATTCTTAAAAATTGGTCTTGTTTTTGAATTTAATATATTTACGTAAACTCGGTTTTTAAAAATTCAGTATAATACAATGAAAACAAAAAATCTTTCGCATCTATTTCGAGAGCTGCATAAAAAATATAACAAGGACAATAATCGTTTTGAACATCCCTGTATTTTTCAATATTAGTTTTATTTGATTGAAATGAAATTAAATAGCAAAATGAAGTTATAAACTGAAACTATTTAGGAGTGCTTTGTAAAAGGATTGATTTTATACACAACCTATTTGGTACCCCATTAGACTTTAAAGCATATAAATTCAGTTCATAACAATGCACTATTATAAAGGAATGCGAAACACAAGATTACACCAACTATTCGTGACCAAATGGTGGGCATCAAATTCTAAAAAATTGGCCTTGTATTGGAATTTAATATATTTATGCAAACTCGGTTTTTAAAAATTCAGTATAATACAATGAAAACAAAAAATCCTTCGCATCTATTTCTAGAGCTGCATAAAAAATATAACAACGAAAATAATCGTTTTGAACATCCCTGTATTTTCTAATATTAGTCTTATTTGAATGAAATGAAATTAAATAGCAAAACGAAGTTATAGGCTGAAACTATTTAGGAGTGCTTTGTGAAAGGATTGATTTTTTACACATACCATTTGGTACCCTATTGGACTTTAAAGCATATAAATTCTGTTCATAAAAATACCATGAAATAGAGAAAAGCGAAACACAAGATTACACCAACTATTCGTGACCAAATGGTGGGCATCAAATTCTAAAAAATTGGCTTTGTATTGGAATTTAATATATTTATGTAAACTCGGTGTTTAAAAATTTAGTATAATACAATGAAAACAAAAAATCCTTCGCATCTATTTCTAGAGCTGCATAAAAAATATAACAACGAAAATAATCGTTTTGAACATCTCTGTATTTTTTAATATTAGTTTTATTTGATTAAAATGAAATTAAATAGCAAAACGAAGTTATAGGCTGAAACTATTTAGGAGTGCTTTGTGAAAGGATTGATTTTAGACACAAACCACTTGGTACTCCATTAGACTTTAAATAATATAAATTGCGTTCATAAAAATACCATGAAATAGAGAAAAGCGAAACACAAGACTACACCAACTCTTCATGAACAAATGGTGGGCATCAAATTCTTAAAAATTGGCCTTGTTTTTGAATTTAATATATTTACGTAAACTCGGTTTTTAAAAATTCAGTATAATACAATGAAAACAAAAAATCTTTCGCATCTATTTCGAGAGCTGCATAAAAAATATAACAAGGACAATAATCGTTTTGAACATCCCTGTATTTTTCAATATTAGTTTTATTTGATTGAAATGAAATTAAATAGCAAAATGAAGTTATAAACTGAAACTATTTAGGAGTGCTTTGTAAAAGGGTTGATTTTATACACAACCTATTTGGTACCCCATTAGACTTTAAAGCATATAAATTCAGTTCATAACAATGCCATATTATAAAGGAATGCGAAACACAAGATTACACCAACTATTCGTGACCAAATGGTGGGCATCAAATTCTGAAAAATTGGCCTTGTATTGGAATTTAATATATTTATGTAAACTCGGTTTTTAAAAATTCAGTATAATACAATGAAAACAAAAAATCCTTCGCATCTATTTCTAGAGCTGCATAAAAAATATAACAACGAAAATAATCGTTTTGAACATCTCTGTATTTTTTAATATTAGTTTTATTTGATTAAAATGAAATTAAATAGCAAAACGAAGTTATAGGCTGAAACTATTTAGGAGTGCTTTGTGAAAGGATTGATTTTAGACACAAACCACTTGGTACTCCATTAGACTTTAAATAATATAAATTGCGTTCATAAAAATACCATGAAATAGAGAAAAGCGAAACACAAGACTACACCAACTCTTCATGAACAAATGGTGGGCATCAAATTCTTAAAAATTGGCCTTGTTTTTGAATTTAATATATTTACGTAAACTCGGTTTTTAAAAATTCAGTATAATACAATGAAAACAAAAAATCTTTCGCATCTATTTCGAGAGCTGCATAAAAAATATAACAAGGACAATAATCGTTTTGAACATCCCTGTATTTTTCAATATTAGTTTTATTTGATTGAAATGAAATTAAATAGCAAAATGAAGTTATAAACTGAAACTATTTAGGAGTGCTTTGTAAAAGGGTTGATTTTATACACAACCTATTTGGTACCCCATTAGACTTTAAAGCATATAAATTCAGTTCATAACAATGCCATATTATAAAGGAATGCGAAACACAAGATTACACCAACTATTCGTGACCAAATGGTGGGCATCAAATTCTGAAAAATTGGCCTTGTATTGGAATTTAATATATTTATGTAAACTCGGTTTTTAAAAATTCAGTATAATACAATGAAAACAAAAAATCCTTCGCATCTATTTCTAGAGCTGCATAAAAAATATAACAACGAAAATAATCGTTTTGAACATCCCTGTATTTTCTAATATTAGTCTTATTTGAATGAAATGAAATTAAATAGCAAAACGAAGTTATAGGCTGAAACTATTTAGGAGTGCTTTGTGAAAGGATTGATTTTATACACATACCATTTGGTACCCTATTGGACTTTAAAGTATATAAATTCTGTTCGTAAAAATACCATATAATAAAGAAAAGCGAAACACAAGATTTCAACAACTCTTCATGACCAAATGGTGGAACTCAAATTTTAAAAAATTGGTCGTGTATTGGAATTTAATATATTTACGTAAACTCGGTTTTTAAAAATTTAGTATAATACAATGAAAACAAAAAATTCTGCGCATCTATTTCTAGAGCTGTATAAAAAATATAACAACGAAAATATACGTTTTGAACATCACTGTCTTTTATAATATTAGTTTTATTTGAAAAATGAAATTTAATAAGAAAAGAAAGTTATAGGCTGAAACTATTTAGGAGTGCTTTGTGAAAGGATTGATTTTATACACAAACCACTTGGTAGCACATTGGACTTTAAAGAATATAAATTCAGTTCATAACAATGCCATATAATAAAGAAAAGCGAAACACAAGATTACACCAACTCTTTATGACCAAATGGTGGGCATCAAATTCTAAAAAATTGGTCGTGTATTGGAATTAGATATATTTACGTAAACTCGGTTTTAAAAACTCAGTATAATACAATGAAAACATAAAATCCTTCGCATCTATTTTTAGAGCTGCATAAAAAATATAACAACGAAAATATACGTTTTTAACATCACTGTCTTTTATAATATTAATTTTATTTGATTAAAATGAAATTTAATAACAAAACGAAGTTATAGGCTGAAACTATTTAGGAGTGCTTTGTGAAAGGATTTATTTTATACACAAACCATTTGGTACCCCATTAGACTTTAAAGCATATAAATTCAGTTCATAAAAATACCATATAATAAAGAGAAACGAAACAAAATATTACTCCAACTATTCACGACCAAATGATGGAACTCAAATTTTAAATAATTGGTCGTGTATTGGAATTTAATATATTTACGTAAACCCGGTTTTTAAAAATTTAGTATAATACAATGAAAACAAAAAATCCTTCGCATCTATTTCTAGAGCTGTATAAAAAATATAACAACGAAAATATACGTTTTGAACATCACTGTCTTTTATAATATTAGTTTTATTTGAAAAATGAAATTTAATAAGAAAAGAAAGTTATAGGCTGAAACTATTTAGGAGTGCTTTGTGAAAGGATTTATTTTATACACAAACCACTTGGTAGCCCATTGGACTTTAAAGAATATAAATTCAGTTCATAACAATGCCATATAATAAAGAAAAGCGAAACACAAGATTACACCAACTCTTCATGACCAAATGGTGGGCATCAAATTCTAAAAAATTTGTCGTGTATTGGAATTAGATATATTTACGTAAACGCGGTTTTAAAAATTCAGTATAATACAATGAAAACATAAAATCCTTCGCATCTATTTCTAGAGCTGCATAAAAAATATAACAACGAAAATATACGTTTTGAACATCACTGTCTTTTATAATATTAATTTTATTTGATTAAAATGAAATTTAATAACAAAACGAAGTTATAGGCTGAAACTATTTAGGAGTGCTTTGTGAAAGGATTTATTTTATACACAAACCATTAGGTACCCCATTAGACTTTAAAGCATATAAATTCAGTTCATAAAAATACCATATAATAAAGAGAAACGAAACAAAATATTACTCCAACTATTCACGACCAAATGATGGAACTCAAATTTTAAATAAATGGTCGTGTATTGGAATTTAATATATTTACGTAAACCCGGTTTTTAAAAATTTAGTATAATACAATGAAAACAAAAAATCCTTCGCATCTATTTCTAGAGCTGTATAAAAAATATAACAACGAAAATAATCGTTTTGAACATCTCTGTATTTTTTAATATTAGTTTTATTTGATTAAAATGAAATTAAATAGCAAAACGAAGTTATAGGCTGAAACTATTTAGGAGTGCTTTGTGAAAGGATTTATTTTATACACAAACCACTTGGAACTCCATTAGACTTTAAATAATATAAATTGCGTTCATAAAAATACCATGAAAAAGAGAAAAGCGAAACACAAGACTACACCAACTCTTCATGAACAAATGGTGGGCATCAAATTCTTAAAATTTGGTCGTGTATTGGAATTTAATATATTTACGTAAACTCGGTTTTAAAAATTCAGTATAATACAATGAAAACATAAAATCCTTCGCATCTATTTCTAGAGCTGCATAAAAAATATAACAACGAAAATATACGTTTTGAACATCACTGTCTTTCATAATATTAGTTTTATTTGAAAAATGAAATTTAATAAGAAAAGAAAGTTATAGGCTGAAACTATTTAGGAGTGCTTTGTGAAAGGATTTATTTTATACACAACCTATTTGGTACCCCATTAGACTTTAAAGCATATAAATTCAGTTCATAAAAAAACCATAAAATAAAGAGAAACGAAACAAAATATTACTCCAACTATTCACGACCAAATGATGGAACTCAAATTTTAAATAATTGGTCGTGTATTGGAATTTATTATATTTACGTAAACCCGGTTTTTAAAAATTTAGTATAATACAATGAAAACAAAAAATCCTTCGCATCTATTTCTAGAGCTGTATAAAAAATATAACAACGAAAATAATCGTTTTGAACATCTCTGTATTTTTTAATATTAGTCTTATTTGAATGAAATGAAATTTAATAACAAAACGAAGTTATAGGCTGAAACTATTTAGGAGTGCTTTGTGAAAGGATTTATTTTATACACAAACCATTTGGTACCCCATTAGACTTTAAAGCATATAAATTCAGTTCATAAAAAAACCATAAAATAAAGAGAAACGAAACAAAATATTACTCCAACTATTCACGACCAAATGATGGAACTCAAATTTTAAATAATTGGTCGTGTATTGGAATTTATTATATTTACGTAAACCCGGTTTTTAAAAATTTAGTATAATACAATGAAAACAAAAAATCCTTCGCATCTATTTCTAGAGCTGTATAAAAAATATAACAACGAAAATAATCGTTTTGAACATCTCTGTATTTTTTAATATTAATTTTATTTGATTAAAATGAAATTTAATAACAAAACGAAGTTATAGGCTGAAACTATTTAGGAGTGCTTTGTGAAAGGATTTATTTTATACACAAACCATTTGGTACCCCATTAGACTTTAAAGCATATAAATTCAGTTCATAAAAAAACCATAAAATAAAGAGAAACGAAACAAAATATTACTCCAACTATTCACGACCAAATGATGGAACTCAAATTTTAAATAATTGGTCGTGTATTGGAATTTATTATATTTACGTAAACCCGGTTTTTAAAAATTTAGTATAATACAATGAAAACAAAAAATCCTTCGCATCTATTTCTAGAGCTGTATAAAAAATATAACAACGAAAATAATGGTTTTGAACATATCTGTAATTTTCAATATTAGTTTTATTTGAATGAATTAAAATAAATAGCAAAACGAAGTTATAGGCTGAAACTATTTAGGAGTGCTTTGTGAAAGGATTGATTTTATACACAAACCACTTGGTACCCCATTAGACTTTAAAGCATATAAATTCAGTTTATAACAATGCCATATTATAAAGGAAGGCGAAACACAAGATTAGTCCAACTATTCACGACCAATGATGGAAATCAAATTTTAAAAAATTGGCCTTGTTTTTGAATTTAATATATTTACGTAAACTCGGTTTTTAAAAATTCAGTATAATACAATGAAAACAAAAAATCCTTCGCATCTATTTCTAGAGCTGCATAAAAAATATAACAACGAAAATAATCGTTTTGAACATCCCTGTATTTTCTAATATTAGTCTTATTTGAATGAAATGAAATTAAATAGCAAAACGAAGTTATAGGCTGAAACTATTTAGGAGTGCTTTGTGAAAGGATTTATTTTATACACAATTCATTTGGTACCCAATTGGACTTTAAAGCATATAAATTCAGTTCATAAAAATACCATATAATAAAGAGAAACGAAACAAAATATTACTCCAACTATTCACGACCAAATGATGGAACTCAAATTTTAAATAATTGGTCGTGTATTGGAATTTAATATATTTACGTAAACCCGGTTTTTAAAAATTTAGTATAATACAATGAAAACAAAAAATCCTTCGCATCTATTTCTAGAGGTGTATAAAAAATATAACAACGAAAATATACGTTTTGAACATCACTGTCTTTCATAATATTAGTTTTATTTGAAAAATGAAATTTAATAAGAAAAGAAAGTTATAGGCTGAAACTATTTAGGAGTGCTTTGTGAAAGGATTTATTTTATACACAACCTATTTGGTACCCCATTAGACTTTAAAGCATATAAATTCAGTTCATAACAATGCCATATTATAAAGGAATGCGAAACACAAGATTACACTAAATATTCGTGACCAAATGGTGGGCATCAAATTCTAAAAAATTGGCCTTGTATTGGAATTTAATATATTTATGTAAACTCGGTTTTTAAAAATTCAGTATAATACAATGAAAACAAAAAATCCTTCGCATCTATTTCTAGAGCTGCATAAAAAATATAACAACGAAAATAATCGTTTTGAACATCCCTGTATTTTCTAATATTAGTCTTATTTGAATGAAATGAAATTTAATAACAAAACGAAGTTATAGGCTGAAACTATTTAGGAGTGCTTTGTGAAAGGATTTATTTTATACACAATTCATTTGGTACCCAATTGGACTTTAAAGCATATAAATTCAGTTCATAAAAATACCATATAATAAAGAGAAACGAAACAAAATATTACTCCAACTATTCACGACCAAATGATGGAACTCAAATTTTAAATAATTGGTCGTGTATTGGAATTTAATATATTTACGTAAACCCGGTTTTTAAAAATTTAGTATAATACAATGAAAACAAAAAATCCTTCGCATCTATTTCTAGAGGTGTATAAAAAATATAACAACGAAAATATACGTTTTGAACATCACTGTCTTTCATAATATTAGTTTTATTTGAAAAATGAAATTTAATAAGAAAAGAAAGTTATAGGCTGAAACTATTTAGGAGTGCTTTGTGAAAGGATTTATTTTATACACAACCTATTTGGTACCCCATTAGACTTTAAAGCATATAAATTCAGTTCATAACAATGCCATATTATAAAGGAATGCGAAACACAAGATTACACTAAATATTCGTGACCAAATGGTGGGCATCAAATTCTAAAAAATTGGCCTTGTATTGGAATTTAATATATTTATGTAAACTCGGTTTTTAAAAATTCAGTATAATACAATGAAAACAAAAAATCCTTCGCATCTATTTCTAGAGCTGCATAAAAAATATAACAACGAAAATAATCGTTTTGAACATCTCTGTATTTTTTAATATTAGTTTTATTTGATTAAAATGAAATTAAATAGCAAAACGAAGTTATAGGCTGAAACTATTTAGGAGTGCTTTGTGAAAGGATTGATTTTAGACACAAACCACTTGGTACTCCATTAGACTTTAAATAATATAAATTGCGTTCATAAAAATACCATGAAATAGAGAAAAGCGAAACACAAGACTACACCAACTCTTCATGAACAAATGGTGGGCATCAAATTCTTAAAAATTGGCCTTGTTTTTGAATTTAATATATTTACGTAAACTCGGTTTTTAAAAATTCAGTATAATACAATGAAAACAAAAAATCTTTCGCATCTATTTCGAGAGCTGCATAAAAAATATAACAAGGACAATAATCGTTTTGAACATCCCTGTATTTTTCAATATTAGTTTTATTTGATTGAAATGAAATTAAATAGCAAAATGAAGTTATAAACTGAAACTATTTAGGAGTGCTTTGTAAAAGGGTTGATTTTATACACAACCTATTTGGTACCCCATTAGACTTTAAAGCCTATAAATTCAGTTCATAACAATGCCATATTATAAAGGAATGCGAAACACAAGATTACACCAACTATTCGTGACCAAATGGTGGGCATCAAATTCTGAAAAATTGGCCTTGTATTGGAATTTAATATATTTATGTAAACTCGGTTTTTAAAAATTCAGTATAATACAATGAAAACAAAAAATCCTTCGCATCTATTTCTAGAGCTGCATAAAAAATATAACAACGAAAATAATCGTTTTGAACATCCCTGTATTTTCTAATATTAGTCTTATTTGAATGAAATGAAATTAAATAGCAAAACGAAGTTATAGGCTGAAACTATTTAGGAGTGCTTTGTGAAAGGATTGATTTTATACACATACCATTTGGTACCCTATTGGACTTTAAAGTATATAAATTCTGTTCGTAAAAATACCATATAATAAAGAAAAGCGAAACACAAGATTTCAACAACTCTTCATGACCAAATGGTGGAACTCAAATTTTAAAAAATTGGTCGTGTATTGGAATTTAATATATTTACGTAAACTCGGTTTTTAAAAATTTAGTATAATACAATGAAAACAAAAAATTCTGCGCATCTATTTCTAGAGCTGTATAAAAAATATAACAACGAAAATATACGTTTTGAACATCACTGTCTTTTATAATATTAGTTTTATTTGAAAAATGAAATTTAATAAGAAAAGAAAGTTATAGGCTGAAACTATTTAGGAGTGCTTTGTGAAAGGATTGATTTTATACACAAACCACTTGGTAGCACATTGGACTTTAAAGAATATAAATTCAGTTCATAACAATGCCATATAATAAAGAAAAGCGAAACACAAGATTACACCAACTCTTTATGACCAAATGGTGGGCATCAAATTCTAAAAAATTGGTCGTGTATTGGAATTAGATATATTTACGTAAACTCGGTTTTAAAAACTCAGTATAATACAATGAAAACATAAAATCCTTCGCATCTATTTTTAGAGCTGCATAAAAAATATAACAACGAAAATATACGTTTTTAACATCACTGTCTTTTATAATATTAATTTTATTTGATTAAAATGAAATTTAATAACAAAACGAAGTTATAGGCTGAAACTATTTAGGAGTGCTTTGTGAAAGGATTTATTTTATACACAAACCATTTGGTACCCCATTAGACTTTAAAGCATATAAATTCAGTTCATAAAAATACCATATAATAAAGAGAAACGAAACAAAATATTACTCCAACTATTCACGACCAAATGATGGAACTCAAATTTTAAATAATTGGTCGTGTATTGGAATTTAATATATTTACGTAAACCCGGTTTTTAAAAATTTAGTATAATACAATGAAAACAAAAAATCCTTCGCATCTATTTCTAGAGCTGTATAAAAAATATAACAACGAAAATATACGTTTTGAACATCACTGTCTTTTATAATATTAGTTTTATTTGAAAAATGAAATTTAATAAGAAAAGAAAGTTATAGGCTGAAACTATTTAGGAGTGCTTTGTGAAAGGATTTATTTTATACACAAACCACTTGGTAGCCCATTGGACTTTAAAGAATATAAATTCAGTTCATAACAATGCCATATAATAAAGAAAAGCGAAACACAAGATTACACCAACTCTTCATGACCAAATGGTGGGCATCAAATTCTAAAAAATTTGTCGTGTATTGGAATTAGATATATTTACGTAAACGCGGTTTTAAAAATTCAGTATAATACAATGAAAACATAAAATCCTTCGCATCTATTTCTAGAGCTGCATAAAAAATATAACAACGAAAATATACGTTTTGAACATCACTGTCTTTTATAATATTAATTTTATTTGATTAAAATGAAATTTAATAACAAAACGAAGTTATAGGCTGAAACTATTTAGGAGTGCTTTGTGAAAGGATTTATTTTATACACAAACCATTAGGTACCCCATTAGACTTTAAAGCATATAAATTCAGTTCATAAAAATACCATATAATAAAGAGAAACGAAACAAAATATTACTCCAACTATTCACGACCAAATGATGGAACTCAAATTTTAAATAAATGGTCGTGTATTGGAATTTAATATATTTACGTAAACCCGGTTTTTAAAAATTTAGTATAATACAATGAAAACAAAAAATCCTTCGCATCTATTTCTAGAGCTGTATAAAAAATATAACAACGAAAATAATCGTTTTGAACATCTCTGTATTTTTTAATATTAGTTTTATTTGATTAAAATGAAATTAAATAGCAAAACGAAGTTATAGGCTGAAACTATTTAGGAGTGCTTTGTGAAAGGATTTATTTTATACACAAACCACTTGGAACTCCATTAGACTTTAAATAATATAAATTGCGTTCATAAAAATACCATGAAAAGAGAAAAGCGAAACACAAGACTACACCAACTCTTCATGAACAAATGGTGGGCATCAAATTCTTAAAATTTGGTCGTGTATTGGAATTTAATATATTTACGTAAACTCGGTTTTAAAAATTCAGTATAATACAATGAAAACATAAAATCCTTCGCATCTATTTCTAGAGCTGCATAAAAAATATAACAACGAAAATATACGTTTTGAACATCACTGTCTTTTATAATATTAATTTTATTTGATTAAAATGAAATTTAATAACAAAACGAAGTTATAGGCTGAAACTATTTAGGAGTGCTTTGTGAAAGGATTTATTTTATACACAAACCATTTGGTACCCCATTAGACTTTAAAGCATATAAATTCAGTTCATAAAAAAACCATAAAATAAAGAGAAACGAAACAAAATATTACTCCAACTATTCACGACCAAATGATGGAACTCAAATTTTAAATAATTGGTCGTGTATTGGAATTTATTATATTTACGTAAACCCGGTTTTTAAAAATTTAGTATAATACAATGAAAACAAAAAATCCTTCGCATCTATTTCTAGAGCTGTATAAAAAATATAACAACGAAAATAATGGTTTTGAACATATCTGTAATTTTCAATATTAGTTTTATTTGAATGAATTAAAATAAATAGCAAAACGAAGTTATAGGCTGAAACTATTTAGGAGTGCTTTGTGAAAGGATTGATTTTATACACAAACCACTTGGTACCCCATTAGACTTTAAAGCATATAAATTCAGTTTATAACAATGCCATATTATAAAGGAAGGCGAAACACAAGATTAGTTCAACTATTCACGACCAATGATGGAAATCAAATTTTAAAAAATTGGCCTTGTTTTTGAATTTAATATATTTACGTAAACTCGGTTTTTAAAAATTCAGTATAATACAATGAAAACAAAAAATCCTTCGCATCTATTTCTAGAGCTGCATAAAAAATATAACAACGAAAATAATCGTTTTGAACATCCCTGTATTTTCTAATATTAGTCTTATTTGAATGAAATGAAATTAAATAGCAAAACGAAGTTATAGGCTGAAACTATTTAGGAGTGCTTTGTGAAAGGATTTATTTTATACACAATTCATTTGGTACCCAATTGGACTTTAAAGCATATAAATTCAGTTCATAAAAATACCATATAATAAAGAGAAACGAAACAAAATATTACTCCAACTATTCACGACCAAATGATGGAACTCAAATTTTAAATAATTGGTCGTGTATTGGAATTTAATATATTTACGTAAACCCGGTTTTTAAAAATTTAGTATAATACAATGAAAACAAAAAATCCTTCGCATCTATTTCTAGAGGTGTATAAAAAATATAACAACGAAAATATACGTTTTGAACATCACTGTCTTTCATAATATTAGTTTTATTTGAAAAATGAAATTTAATAAGAAAAGAAAGTTATAGGCTGAAACTATTTAGGAGTGCTTTGTGAAAGGATTTATTTTATACACAACCTATTTGGTACCCCATTAGACTTTAAAGCATATAAATTCAGTTCATAACAATGCCATATTATAAAGGAATGCGAAACACAAGATTACACTAAATATTCGTGACCAAATGGTGGGCATCAAATTCTAAAAAATTGGCCTTGTATTGGAATTTAATATATTTATGTAAACTCGGTTTTTAAAAATTCAGTATAATACAATGAAAACAAAAAATCCTTCGCATCTATTTCTAGAGCTGCATAAAAAATATAACAACGAAAATAATCGTTTTGAACATCCCTGTATTTTCTAATATTAGTCTTATTTGAATGAAATGAAATTTAATAACAAAACGAAGTTATAGGCTGAAACTATTTAGGAGTGCTTTGTGAAAGGATTTATTTTATACACAATTCATTTGGTACCCAATTGGACTTTAAAGCATATAAATTCAGTTCATAAAAATACCATATAATAAAGAGAAACGAAACAAAATATTACTCCAACTATTCACGACCAAATGATGGAACTCAAATTTTAAATAATTGGTCGTGTATTGGAATTTAATATATTTACGTAAACCCGGTTTTTAAAAATTTAGTATAATACAATGAAAACAAAAAATCCTTCGCATCTATTTCTAGAGCTGTATAAAAAATATAACAACGAAAATATACGTTTTGAACATCACTGTCTTTCATAATATTAGTTTTATTTGAAAAATGAAATTAAATAGCAAAACGAAGTTATAGGCTGAAACTATTTAGGAGTGCTTTGTGAAAGGATTTATTTTATACACAAACCACTTGGAACTCCATTAGACTTTAAATAATATAAATTGCGTTCATAAAAATACCATGAAATAGAGAAAAGCGAAACACAAGACTACACCAACTCTTCATGAACAAATGGTGGGCATCAAATTCTTAAAATTTGGTCGTGTATTGGAATTTAATATATTTACGTAAACTCGGTTTTAAAAATTCAGTATAATACAATGAAAACATAAAATCCTTCGCATCTATTTCTAGAGCTGCATAAAAAATATAACAACGAAAATATACGTTTTGAACATCACTGTCTTTTATAATATTAATTTTATTTGATTAAAATGAAATTTAATAACAAAACGAAGTTATAGGCTGAAACTATTTAGGAGTGCTTTGTGAAAGGATTTATTTTATACACAAACCATTTGGTACCCCATTAGACTTTAAAGCATATAAATTCAGTTCATAAAAAAACCATAAAATAAAGAGAAACGAAACAAAATATTACTCCAACTATTCACGACCAAATGATGGAACTCAAATTTTAAATAATTGGTCGTGTATTGGAATTTATTATATTTACGTAAACCCGGTTTTTAAAAATTTAGTATAATACAATGAAAACAAAAAATCCTTCGCATCTATTTCTAGAGCTGTATAAAAAATATAACAACGAAAATAATGGTTTTGAACATATCTGTAATTTTCAATATTAGTTTTATTTGAATGAATTAAAATAAATAGCAAAACGAAGTTATAGGCTGAAACTATTTAGGAGTGCTTTGTGAAAGGATTGATTTTATACACAAACCACTTGGTACCCCATTAGACTTTAAAGCATATAAATTCAGTTTATAACAATGCCATATTATAAAGGAAGGCGAAACACAAGATTAGTCCAACTATTCACGACCAATGATGGAAATCAAATTTTAAAAAATTGGCCTTGTTTTTGAATTTAATATATTTACGTAAACTCGGTTTTTAAAAATTCAGTATAATACAATGAAAACAAAAAATCCTTCGCATCTATTTCTAGAGCTGCATAAAAAATATAACAAGGACAATAATCGTTTTGAACATCCCTGTATTTTCCAATATTAGTTTTATTGATTGAAATGAAATTAAATAGCAAAATGAAGTTATAAACTGAAACTATTTAGGAGTTCTTTGTAAAAGGATTGATTTTATACACAACCTATTTGGTACCCCATTAGACTTTAAAGCATATAAATTCAGTTCATAACAATGCCATATTATAAAGGAATGCGAAACACAAGATTACACTAAATATTCGTGACCAAATGGTGGGCATCAAATTCTAAAAAATTGGCCTTGTATTGGAATTTAATATATTTATGTAAACTCGGTTTTTAAAAATTCAGTATAATACAATGAAAACAAAAAATCCTTCGCATCTATTTCTAGAGCTGCATAAAAAATATAACAACGAAAATAATCGTTTTGAACATCCCTGTATTTTCTAATATTAGTCTTATTTGAATGAAATGAAATTTAATAACAAAACGAAGTTATAGGCTGAAACTATTTAGGAGTGCTTTGTGAAAGGATTTATTTTATACACAATTCATTTGGTACCCAATTGGACTTTAAAGCATATAAATTCAGTTCATAAAAATACCATATAATAAAGAGAAACGAAACAAAATATTACTCCAACTATTCACGACCAAATGATGGAACTCAAATTTTAAATAATTGGTCGTGTATTGGAATTTAATATATTTACGTAAACCCGGTTTTTAAAAATTTAGTATAATACAATGAAAACAAAAAATCCTTCGCATCTATTTCTAGAGCTGTATAAAAAATATAACAACGAAAATATACGTTTTGAACATCACTGTCTTTCATAATATTAGTTTTATTTGAAAAATGAAATTTAATAAGAAAAGAAAGTTATAGGCTGAAACTATTTAGGAGTGCTTTGTGAAAGGATTTATTTTATACACAAACCACTTGGTAGCCCATTGGACTTTAAAGAATATAAATTCAGTTCATAACAATGCCATATAATAAAGAAAAGCGAAACACAAGATTACACCAACTCTTCATGACCAAATGGTGGGCATCAAATTCTAAAAAATTTGTCGTGTATTGGAATTAGATATATTTACGTAAACGCGGTTTTAAAAATTCAGTATAGTACAATGAAAACATAAAATCCTTCGCATCTATTTCTAGAGCTGCATAAAAAATATAACAACGAAAATATACGTTTTGAACATCACTGTCTTTTATAATATTAATTTTATTTGATTAAAATGAAATTTAATAACAAAACGAAGTTATAGGCTGAAACTATTCAGGAGTGCTTTGTGAAAGGATTTATTTTATACACAAACCATTAGGTACCCCATTAGACTTTAAAGCATATAAATTCAGTTCATAAAAATACCATATAATAAAGAGAAACGAAACAAAATATTACTCCAACTATTCACGACCAAATGATGGAACTCAAATTTTAAATAATTGGTCGTGTATTGGAATTTAATATATTTACGTAAACCCGGTTTTTAAAAATTTAGTATAATACAATGAAAACATAAAATCCTTCGCATCTATTTCTAGAGCTGCATAAAAAATATAACAACGAAAATATACGTTTTGAACATCTCTGTATTTTTTAATATTAGTTTTATTTGATTAAAATGAAATTAAATAGCAAAACGAAGTTATAGGCTGAAACTATTTAGGAGTGCTTTGTGAAAGGATTGATTTTATACACAAACCACTTGGTACCCCATTAGACTTTAAAGCATATAAATTCAGTTTATAACAATGCCATATTATAAAGGAAGGCGAAACACAAGATTAGTCCAACTATTCACGACCAATGATGGAAATCAAATTTTAAAAAATTGGCCTTGTTTTTGAATTTAATATATTTACGTAAACTCGGTTTTTAAAAATTCAGTATAATACAATGAAAACATAAAATCCTTCGCATCTATTTCGAGAGCTGCATAAGAAATATAACAAGGACAATAATCGTTTTGAATATCCCTGTATTTTCCAATATTAGTTTTATTGATTGAAATGAAATTAAATAGCAAAATGAAGTTATAAACTGAAACTATTTAGGAGTTCTTTGTAAAAGGATTGATTTTATACACAACCTATTTGGTACCCCATTAGACTTTAAAGCATATAAATTCAGTTCATAACAATGCCATATTATAAAGGAATGCGAAACACAAGATTACACCAAATATTCGTGACCAAATGGTGGGCATCAAATTCTAAAAAATTGGCCTTGTATTGGAATTTAATATATTTATGTAAACTCGGTTTTTAAAAATTCAGTATAATACAATGAAAACATAAAATCCTTCGCATCTATTTCTAGAGCTGCATAAAAAATATAACAAGGACAATAATCGTTTTGAACATCCTGGTATTTTTTAACATTAGATTTATTTGAATGAAATGAAATTAAATAGCAAAACGAAGTTATAGGCTGAAACTATTTAGGAGTGCTTTGTGAAAGGATTGATTTTATACTCAAACCATTTGGTACCCCATTGGACTTTAAAGCATATAAATTCAGTTCATAAAAATACCATAAAATAAAGAGAAGCGAAACACAAGATTACTCCAACTATTCATGACCAAATGGTGGGCATCAAATTCTAAAAAATTGGTCGTGTATTGGAATTTAGTATATTTACTTAAACTCGGTTTTTAAAAATTCAGTATAATACAATGAAAACAAAAAATCCTCCGCATCTATTTCGAGAGCTGCATAAGAAATATAACAAGGACAATAATCGTTTTGAATATCCCAGTATTTTCCAATATTAGTTTTATTGATTGAAATGAAATTAAATAGCAAAATGAAGTTATAAACTGAAACTATTTAGGAGTTCTTTGTAAAAGGATTGATTTTATACACAACCTATTTGGTACCCCATTAGACTTTAAAGCATATAAATTCAGTTCATAACAATGCCATATTATAAAGGAATGCGAAACACAAGATTACACCAAATATTCGTGACCAAATGGTGGGCATCAAATTCTAAAAAATTGGCCTTGTATTGGAATTTAATATATTTATGTAAACTCGGTTTTTAAAAATTCAGTATAATACAATGAAAACATAAAATCCTTCGCATCTATTTCTAGAGCTGCATAAAAAATATAACAACGAAAATATACGTTTTGAACATCACTGTCTTTTATAATATTAATTTTATTTGATTAAAATGAAATTTAATAACAAAACGAAGTTATAGGCTGAAACTATTTAGGAGTGCTTTGTGAAAGGATTTATTTTATACACAAACCATTTGGTACCCCATTAGACTTTAAAGCATATAAATTCAGTTCATAAAAAAACCATATAATAAAGAGAAACGAAACAAAATATTACTCCAACTATTCACGACCAAATGGTGGAAATCAAATTCTAAAAAATTGGTCGTGTATTGGAATTTAGTATATTTACTTAAACTCGGTTTTTAAAAATTCAGTATAATACAATGAAAACAAAAAATCCTCCGCATCTATTTTTAGAGCTGCATAAAAAATATAACAACAAAATATACGTTTTGAACATCCCTGTCTTTTTTAACATTAGATTTATTTGAATGAAATGAAATAAAATAGCAAAACGAAATTATAAGCTGAAACTATTTAGGAGTGCTTTGTGAAAGGATTGATTTTATACTCAAACCATTTGGTACCCCATTGGGCTTTAAAGCATATAAATTCAGTTCATAAAAATACCCTATAATAAAGAGAAACGAAACACAAGATTACTCCAACTATTCATGACCAAATGGTGGAAATCAAATTCTAAAAAATTGGTCGTGTATTGGAATTTAGTATATTTACGTAAACTCGGTTTTTAAAAATTCAGTATAATACAATGAAAACAAAAAATCCTCCGCATCTATTTTTAGAGCTGCATAAAAAATATAACAACAAAATAATCGTTTTGAACATCCTGGTATTTTTTAACATTAGATTTATTTGAATGAAATGAAATTAAATAGCAAAACGAAGTTATAGGCTGAAACTATTTAGGAGTGCTTTGTGAAAGGATTGATTTTATACTCAAACCATTTGGTACCCCATTGGACTTTAAAGCATATAAATTCAGTTCATAAAAATACCATAAAATAAAGAGAAGCTAAACACAAGATTACTCCAACTATTCATGACCAAATGGTGGGCATCAAATTCTAAAAAATTGGTCGTGTATTGGAATTTAGTATATTTACTTAAACTCGGTTTTTAAAAATTCAGTATAATACAATGAAAACAAAAAATCCTCCGCATCTATTTTTAGAGCTGCATAAAAAATATAACAACATAATATACGTTTTGAACATCCCTGTCTTTTTTAACATTAGATTTATTTGAATGAAATGAAATAAAATAGCAAAACGAAATTATAAGCTGAAACTATTTAGGAGTGCTTTGTGAAAGGATTGATTTTATACTCAAACCATTTGGTACCCCATTGGACTTTAAAGCATATAAATTCAGTTCATAAAAATACCCTATAATAAAGAGAAACGAAACACAAGATTACACTAAATATTCGTGACCAAATGGTGGGCATCAAATTCTAAAAAATTGGCCTTGTATTGGAATTTAATATATTTATGTAAACTCGGTTTTTAAAAATTCAGTATAATACAATGAAAACAAAAAATCCTTTGCATCTATTTCTAGAGCTGCATAAAAAATATAACAACGAAAATAATCGTTTTGAACATCCCTGTATTTTCTAATATTAGTCTTATTTGAATGAAATGGAATTTAATAACAAAACGAAGTTTTAGGCTGAAACTATTTAGGAGTGCTTTGTGAAAGGATTTTTTTTATACACAATTCATTTGGTACCCAATTGGACTTTAAAGCATATAAATTCAGTTCATAAAAATACCATATAATAAAGAGAAACGAAACAAAATATTACTCCAACTATTCACGACCAAATGATGGAACTCAAATTTTAAATAATTGGTCGTGTATTGGAATTTAATATATTTACGTAAACCCGGTTTTTAAAAATTTAGTATAATACAATGAAAACAAAAAATCCTTCGCATCTATTTCTAGAGCTGTATAAAAAATATAACAACGAAAATATACGTTTTGAACATCACTGTCTTTCATAATATTAGTTTTATTTGAAAAATGAAATTTAATAAGAAAAGAAAGTTATAGGCTGAAACTATTTAGGAGTGCTTTGTGAAAGGATTTATTTTATACACAAACCACTTGGTAGCCCATTGGACTTTAAAGAATATAAATTCAGTTCATAACAATGTCATATAATAAAGAAAAGCGAAACACAAGATTACACCAACTCTTCATGACCAAATGGTGGGCATCAAATTCTAAAAAATTTGTCGTGTATTGGAATTAGATATATTTACGTAAACGCGGTTTTAAAAATTCAGTATAATACAATGAAAACATAAAATCCTTCGCATCTATTTCTAGAGCTGCATAAAAAATATAACAACGAAAATATACGTTTTGAACATCACTGTCTTTCATAATATTAGTTTTATTTGAAAAATGAAATTTAATAAGAAAAGAAAGTTATAGGCTGAAACTATTTAGGAGTGCTTTGTGAAAGGATTTATTTTATACACAATTCATTTGGTACCCAATTGGACTTTAAAGCATATAAATTCAGTTCATAAAAATACCATATAATAAAGAGAAACGAAACAAAATATTACTCCAACTATTCACGACCAAATGATGGAACTCAAATTTTAAATAATTGGTCGTGTATTGGAATTTAATATATTTACGTAAACCCGGTTTTTAAAAATTTAGTATAATACAATGAAAACAAAAAATCCTTCGCATCTATTTCTAGAGCTGTATAAAAAATATAACAACGAAAATAATGGTTTTGAACATATCTGTAATTTTCAATATTAGTTTTATTTGAATGAAATAAAATAAATAGCAAAACGAAGTTATAGGCTGAAACTATTTAGGAGTGCTTTGTGAAAGGATTGATTTTATACACAAACCACTTGGTACCCCATTAGACTTTAAAGCATATAAATTCAGTTTATAACAATGCCATATTATAAAGGAAGGCGAAACACAAGATTAGTCCAACTATTCACGACCAATGATGGAAATCAAATTTTAAAAAATTGGCCTTGTTTTTGAATTTAATATATTTACGTAAACTCGGTTTTTAAAAATTCAGTATAATACAATGAAAACAAAAAATCCTTCGCATCTATTTCTAGAGCTGCATAAAAAATATAACAACGAAAATAATCGTTTTGAACATCCCTGTATTTTCTAATATTAGTCTTATTTGAATGAAATGAAATTTAATAACAAAACGAAGTTATAGGCTGAAACTATTTAGGAGTGCTTTGTGAAAGGATTTATTTTATACACAATTCATTTGGTACCCAATTGGACTTTAAAGCATATAAATTCAGTTCATAAAAATACCATATAATAAAGAGAAACGAAACAAAATATTACTCCAACTATTCACGACCAAATGATGGAACTCAAATTTTAAATAATTGGTCGTGTATTGGAATTTAATATATTTACGTAAACCCGGTTTTTAAAAATTTAGTATAATACAATGAAAACAAAAAATCCTTCGCATCTATTTCTAGAGCTGTATAAAAAATATAACAACGAAAATATACGTTTTGAACATCACTGTCTTTCATAATATTAGTTTTATTTGAAAAATGAAATTTAATAAGAAAAGAAAGTTATAGGCTGAAACTATTTAGGAGTGCTTTGTGAAAGGATTTATTTTATACACAACCTATTTGGTACCCCATTAGACTTTAAAGCATATAAATTCAGTTCATAACAATGCCATATTATAAAGGAATGCGAAACACAAGATTACACTAAATATTCGTGACCAAATGGTGGGCATCAAATTCTAAAAAATTGGCCTTGTATTGGAATTTAATATATTTATGTAAACTCGGTTTTTAAAAATTCAGTATAATACAATGAAAACAAAAAATCCTTCGCATCTATTTCTAGAGCTGCATAAAAAATATAACAACGAAAATAATCGTTTTGAACATCCCTGTATTTTCTAATATTAGTCTTATTTGAATGAAATGAAATTTAATAACAAAACGAAGTTATAGGCTGAAACTATTTAGGAGTGCTTTGTGAAAGGATTTATTTTATACACAATTCATTTGGTACCCAATTGGACTTTAAAGCATATAAATTCAGTTCATAAAAATACCATATAATAAAGAGAAACGAAACAAAATATTACTCCAACTATTCACGACCAAATGATGGAACTCAAATTTTAAATAATTGGTCGTGTATTGGAATTTAATATATTTACGTAAACCCGGTTTTTAAAAATTTAGTATAATACAATGAAAACAAAAAATCCTTCGCATCTATTTCTAGAGCTGTATAAAAAATATAACAACGAAAATATACGTTTTGAACATCACTGTCTTTCATAATATTAGTTTTATTTGAAAAATGAAATTAAATAGCAAAACGAAGTTATAGGCTGAAACTATTTAGGAGTGCTTTGTGAAAGGATTTATTTTATACACAAACCACTTGGAACTCCATTAGACTTTAAATAATATAAATTGCGTTCATAAAAATACCATGAAATAGAGAAAAGCGAAACACAAGACTACACCAACTCTTCATGAACAAATGGTGGGCATCAAATTCTTAAAATTTGGTCGTGTATTGGAATTTAATATATTTACGTAAACTCGGTTTTAAAAATTCAGTATAATACAATGAAAACATAAAATCCTTCGCATCTATTTCTAGAGCTGCATAAAAAATATAACAACGAAAATATACGTTTTGAACATCACTGTCTTTTATAATATTAATTTTATTTGATTAAAATGAAATTTAATAACAAAACGAAGTTATAGGCTGAAACTATTTAGGAGTGCTTTGTGAAAGGATTTATTTTATACACAAACCATTTGGTACCCCATTAGACTTTAAAGCATATAAATTCAGTTCATAAAAAAACCATAAAATAAAGAGAAACGAAACAAAATATTACTCCAACTATTCACGACCAAATGATGGAACTCAAATTTTAAATAATTGGTCGTGTATTGGAATTTAATATATTTACGTAAACTCGGTTTTTAAAAATTCAGTATAATACAATGAAAACAAAAAATCCTTCGCATCTATTTCTGGAGCTGTATAAAAAATATAACAACGAAAATAATGGTTTTGAACATATCTGTAATTTTCAATATTAGTTTTATTTGAATGAATTAAAATAAATAGCAAAACGAAGTTATAGGCTGAAACTATTTAGGAGTGCTTTGTGAAAGGATTGATTTTATACACAAACCACTTGGTACCCCATTAGACTTTAAAGCATATAAATTCAGTTTATAACAATGCCATATTATAAAGGAAGGCGAAACACAAGATTAGTCCAACTATTCACGACCAATGATGGAAATCAAATTTTAAAAAATTGGCCTTGTTTTTGAATTTAATATATTTACGTAAACTCGGTTTTTAAAAATTCAGTATAATACAATGAAAACAAAAAATCCTTCGCATCTATTTCTAGAGCTGCATAAAAAATATAACAAGGACAATAATCGTTTTGAACATCCCTGTATTTTCCAATATTAGTTTTATTGATTGAAATGAAATTAAATAGCAAAATGAAGTTATAAACTGAAACTATTTAGGAGTTCTTTGTAAAAGGATTGATTTTATACACAACCTATTTGGTACCCCATTAGACTTTAAAGCATATAAATTCAGTTCATAACAATGCCATATTATAAAGGAATGCGAAACACAAGATTACACTAAATATTCGTGACCAAATGGTGGGCATCAAATTCTAAAAAATTGGCCTTGTATTGGAATTTAATATATTTATGTAAACTCGGTTTTTAAAAATTCAGTATAATACAATGAAAACAAAAAATCCTTCGCATCTATTTCTAGAGCTGCATAAAAAATATAACAACGAAAATAATCGTTTTGAACATCCCTGTATTTTCTAATATTAGTCTTATTTGAATGAAATGAAATTTAATAACAAAACGAAGTTATAGGCTGAAACTATTTAGGAGTGCTTTGTGAAAGGATTTATTTTATACACAATTCATTTGGTACCCAATTGGACTTTAAAGCATATAAATTCAGTTCATAAAAATACCATATAATAAAGAGAAAC
Organism: Anthrax anthrax; assembly: GCA_963971155.1. Taxonomy (NCBI): domain Eukaryota; kingdom Metazoa; phylum Arthropoda; class Insecta; order Diptera; family Bombyliidae; genus Anthrax; species Anthrax anthrax. The sequence continues at coordinate 2,650,416 of OZ020122.1, forward strand.
GAAACAAAATATTACTCCAACTATTCACGACCAAATGATGGAACTCAAATTTTAAATAATTGGTCGTGTATTGGAATTTAATATATTTACGTAAACCCGGTTTTTAAAAATTTAGTATAATACAATGAAAACAAAAAATCCTTCGCATCTATTTCTAGAGCTGTATAAAAAATATAACAACGAAAATATACGTTTTGAACATCACTGTCTTTCATAATATTAGTTTTATTTGAAAAATGAAATTTAATAAGAAAAGAAAGTTATAGGCTGAAACTATTTAGGAGTGCTTTGTGAAAGGATTTATTTTATACACAAACCACTTGGTAGCCCATTGGACTTTAAAGAATATAAATTCAGTTCATAACAATGCCATATAATAAAGAAAAGCGAAACACAAGATTACACCAACTCTTCATGACCAAATGGTGGGCATCAAATTCTAAAAAATTTGTCGTGTATTGGAATTAGATATATTTACGTAAACGCGGTTTTAAAAATTCAGTATAATACAATGAAAACATAAAATCCTTCGCATCTATTTCTAGAGCTGCATAAAAAATATAACAACGAAAATATACGTTTTGAACATCACTGTCTTTTATAATATTAATTTTATTTGATTAAAATGAAATTTAATAACAAAACGAAGTTATAGGCTGAAACTATTCAGGAGTGCTTTGTGAAAGGATTAATTTTATACACAAACCATTAGGTACCCCATTAGACTTTAAAGCATATAAATTCAGTTCATAAAAATACCATATAATAAAGAGAAACGAAACAAAATATTACTCCAACTATTCACGACCAAATGATGGAACTCAAATTTTAAATAATTGGTCGTGTATTGGAATTTAATATATTTACGTAAACCCGGTTTTTAAAAATTTAGTATAATACAATGAAAACATAAAATCCTTCGCATCTATTTCTAGAGCTGCATAAAAAATATAACAACGAAAATATACGTTTTGAACATCTCTGTATTTTTTAATATTAGTTTTATTTGATTAAAATGAAATTAAATAGCAAAACGAAGTTATAGGCTGAAACTATTTAGGAGTGCTTTGTGAAAGGATTGATTTTATACACAAACCACTTGGTACCCCATTAGACTTTAAAGCATATAAATTCAGTTTATAACAATGCCATATTATAAAGGAAGGCGAAACACAAGATTAGTCCAACTATTCACGACCAATGATGGAAATCAAATTTTAAAAAATTGGCCTTGTTTTTGAATTTAATATATTTACGTAAACTCGGTTTTTAAAAATTCAGTATAATACAATGAAAACAAAAAATCTTTCGCATCTATTTCGAGAGCTGCATAAGAAATATAACAAGGACAATAATCGTTTTGAACATCCCTGTATTTTCCAATATTAGTTTTATTGATTGAAATGAAATTAAATAGCAAAATGAAGTTATAAACTGAAACTATTTAGGAGTTCTTTGTAAAAGGATTGATTTTATACACAACCTATTTGGTACCCCATTAGACTTTAAAGCATATAAATTCAGTTCATAACAATGCCATATTATAAAGGAATGCGAAACACAAGATTACACCAAATATTCGTGACCAAATGGTGGGCATCAAATTCTAAAAAATTGGCCTTGTATTGGAATTTAATATATTTATGTAAACTCGGTTTTTAAAAATTCAGTATAATACAATGAAAACATAAAATCCTTCGCATCTATTTCTAGAGCTGCATAAAAAATATAACAACGAAAATATACGTTTTGAACATCACTGTCTTTTATAATATTAATTTTATTTGATTAAAATGAAATTTAATAACAAAACGAAGTTATAGGCTGAAACTATTTAGGAGTGCTTTGTGAAAGGATTGATTTTATACACAAACCATTTGGTACCCCATTAGACTTTAAAGCATATAAATTCAGTTCATAAAAAAACCATATAATAAAGAGAAACGAAACAAAATATTACTCCAACTATTCACGACCAAATGGTGGAAATCAAATTCTAAAAAATTGGTCGTGTATTGGAATTTAGTATATTTACTTAAACTCGGTTTTTAAAAATTCAGTATAATACAATGAAAACAAAAAATCCTCCGCATCTATTTTTAGAGCTGCATAAAAAATATAACAACAAAATATACGTTTTGAACATCCCTGTCTTTTTTAACATTAGATTTATTTGAATGAAATGAAATAAAATAGCAAAACGAAATTATAAGCTGAAACTATTTAGGAGTGCTTTGTGAAAGGATTGATTTTATACTCAAACCATTTGGTACCCCATTGGGCTTTAAAGCATATAAATTCAGTTCATAAAAATACCCTATAATAAAGAGAAACGAAACACAAGATTACTCCAACTATTCATGACCAAATGGTGGAAATCAAATTCTAAAAAATTGGTCGTGTATTGGAATTTAGTATATTTACGTAAACTCGGTTTTTAAAAATTCAGTATAATACAATGAAAACAAAAAATCCTCCGCATCTATTTTTAGAGCTGCATAAAAAATATAACAACAAAATAATCGTTTTGAACATCCTGGTATTTTTTAACATTAGATTTATTTGAATGAAGTGAAATTAAATAGCAAAACGAAGTTATAGGCTGAAACTATTTAGGAGTGCTTTGTGAAAGGATTGATTTTATACTCAAACCATTTGGTACCCCATTAGACTTTAAAGCATATAAATTCAGTTCATAAAAAAACCATATAATAAAGAGAAACGAAACAAAATATTACTCCAACTATTCATGACCAAATGGTGGGCATCAAATTCTAAAAAATTGGTCGTGTATTGGAATTTAGTATATTTACTTAAACTCGGTTTTTAAAAATTCAGTATAATACAATGAAAACAAAAAATCCTCCGCATCTATTTTTAGAGCTGCATAAAAAATATAACAACAAAATATACGTTTTGAACATCCCTGTCTTTTTTAACATTAGATTTATTTGAATGAAATGAAATAAAATAGCAAAACGAAATTATAAGCTGAAACTATTTAGGAGTGCTTTGTGAAAGGATTGATTTTATACTCAAACCATTTGGTACCCCATTGGGCTTTAAAGCATATAAATTCAGTTCATAAAAATACCCTATAATAAAGAGAAACGAAACACAAGATTACTCCAACTATTCATGACCAAATGGTGGAAATCAAATTCTAAAAAATTGGTCGTGTATTGGAATTTAGTATATTTACGTAAACTCGGTTTTTAAAAATTCAGTATAATACAATGAAAACAAAAAATCCTCCGCATCTATTTTTAGAGCTGCATAAAAAATATAACAACAAAATAATCGTTTTGAACATCCTGGTATTTTTTAACATTAGATTTATTTGAATGAAATGAAATTAAATAGCAAAACGAAGTTATAGGCTGAAACTATTTAGGAGTGCTTTGTGAAAGGATTGATTTTATACTCAAACCATTTGGTACCCCATTGGACTTTAAAGCATATAAATTCAGTTCATAAAAATACCATAAAATAAAGAGAAGCGAAACACAAGATTACTCCAACTATTCATGACCAAATGGTGGGCATCAAATTCTAAAAAATTGGTCGTGTATTGGAATTTAGTATATTTACTTAAACTCGGTTTTTAAAAATTCAGTATAATACAATGAAAACAAAAAATCCTCCGCATCTATTTTTAGAGCTGCATAAAAAATATAACAACATAATATACGTTTTGAACATCCCTGTCTTTTTTAACATTAGATTTATTTGAATGAAATGAAATAAAATAGCAAAACGAAATTATAAGCTGAAACTATTTAGGAGTGCTTTGTGAAAGGATTGATTTTATACTCAAACCATTTGGTACCCCATTGGACTTTAAAGCATATAAATTCAGTTCATAAAAATACCCTATAATAAAGAGAAACGAAACACAAGATTACACTAAATATTCGTGACCAAATGGTGGGCATCAAATTCTAAAAAATTGGCCTTGTATTGGAATTTAATATATTTATGTAAACTCGGTTTTTAAAAATTCAGTATAATACAATGAAAACAAAAAATCCTTCGCATCTATTTCTAGAGCTGCATAAAAAATATAACAACGAAAATAATCGTTTTGAACATCCCTGTATTTTCTAATATTAGTCTTATTTGAATGAAATGAAATTTAATAACAAAACGAAGTTATAGGCTGAAACTATTTAGGAGTGCTTTGTGAAAGGATTTTTTTTATACACAATTCATTTGGTACCCAATTGGACTTTAAAGCATATAAATTCAGTTCATAAAAATACCATATAATAAAGAGAAACGAAACAAAATATTACTCCAACTATTCACGACCAAATGATGGAACTCAAATTTTAAATAATTGGTCGTGTATTGGAATTTAATATATTTACGTAAACCCGGTTTTTAAAAATTTAGTATAATACAATGAAAACAAAAAATCCTTCGCATCTATTTCTAGAGCTGTATAAAAAATATAACAACGAAAATATACGTTTTGAACATCACTGTCTTTCATAATATTAGTTTTATTTGAAAAATGAAATTTAATAAGAAAAGAAAGTTATAGGCTGAAACTATTTAGGAGTGCTTTGTGAAAGGATTTATTTTATACACAAACCACTTGGTAGCCCATTGGACTTTAATGAATATAAATTCAGTTCATAACAATGCCATATAATAAAGAAAAGCGAAACACAAGATTACACCAACTCTTCATGACCAAATGGTGGGCATCAAATTCTAAAAAATTTGTCGTGTATTGGAATTAGATATATTTACGTAAACGCGGTTTTAAAAATTCAGTATAATACAATGAAAACATAAAATCCTTCGCATCTATTTCTAGAGCTGCATAAAAAATATAACAATGAAAATATACGTTTTGAACATCACTGTCTTTTATAATATTAATTTTATTTGATTAAAATGAAATTTAATAACAAAACGAAGTTATAGGCTGAAACTATTCAGGAGTGCTTTGTGAAAGGATTTATTTTATACACAAACCATTAGGTACCCCATTAGACTTTAAAGCATATAAATTCAGTTCATAAAAATACCATATAATAAAGAGAAACGAAACAAAATATTACTCCAACTATTCACGACCAAATGATGGAACTCAAATTTTAAATAATTGGTCGTGTATTGGAATTTAATATATTTACGTAAACCCGGTTTTTAAAAATTTAGTATAATACAATGAAAACATAAAATCCTTCGCATCTATTTCTAGAGCTGCATAAAAAATATAACAACGAAAATATACGTTTTGAACATCTCTGTATTTTTTAATATTAGTTTTATTTGATTAAAATGAAATTAAATAGCAAAACGAAGTTATAGGCTGAAACTATTTAGGAGTGCTTTGTGAAAGGATTGATTTTATACACAAACCACTTGGTACCCCATTAGACTTTAAAGCATATAAATTCAGTTTATAACAATGCCATATTATAAAGGAAGGCGAAACACAAGATTAGTCCAACTATTCACGACCAATGATGGAAATCAAATTTTAAAAAATTGGCCTTGTTTTTGAATTTAATATATTTACGTAAACTCGGTTTTTAAAAATTCAGTATAATACAATGAAAACAAAAAATCTTTCGCATCTATTTCGAGAGCTGCATAAGAAATATAACAAGGACAATAATCGTTTTGAACATCCCTGTATTTTCCAATATTAGTTTTATTGATTGAAATGAAATTAAATAGCAAAATGAAGTTATAAACTGAAACTATTTAGGAGTTCTTTGTAAAAGGATTGATTTTATACACAACCTATTTGGTACCCCATTAGACTTTAAAGCATATAAATTCAGTTCATAACAATGCCATATTATAAAGGAATGCGAAACACAAGATTACACCAAATATTCGTGACTTAATGGTGGGCATCAAATTCTAAAAAATTGGCCTTGTATTGGAATTTAATATATTTATGTAAACTCGGTTTTTAAAAATTCAGTATAATACAATGAAAACATAAAATCCTTCGCATCTATTTCTAGAGCTGCATAAAAAATATAACAACGAAAATATACGTTTTGAACATCACTGTCTTTTATAATATTAATTTTATTTGATTAAAATGAAATTTAATAACAAAACGAAGTTATAGGCTGAAACTATTTAGGAGTGCTTTGTGAAAGGATTTATTTTATACACAAACCATTTGGTACCCCATTAGACTTTAAAGCATATAAATTCAGTTCATAAAAAAACCATATAATAAAGAGAAACGAAACAAAATATTACTCCAACTATTCACGACCAAATGGTGGAAATCAAATTCTAAAAAATTGGTCGTGTATTGGAATTTAGTATATTTACTTAAACTCGGTTTTTAAAAATTCAGTATAATACAATGAAAACAAAAAATCCTCCGCATCTATTTTTAGAGCTGCATAAAAAATATAACAACAAAATATACGTTTTGAACATCCCTGTCTTTTTTAACATTAGATTTATTTGAATGAAATGAAATAAAATAGCAAAACGAAATTATAAGCTGAAACTATTTAGGAGTGCTTTGTGAAAGGATTGATTTTATACTCAAACCATTTGGTACCCCATTGGGCTTTAAAGCATATAAATTCAGTTCATAAAAATACCCTATAATAAAGAGAAACGAAACACAAGATTACTCCAACTATTCATGACCAAATGGTGGAAATCAAATTCTAAAAAATTGGTCGTGTATTGGAATTTAGTATATTTACGTAAACTCGGTTTTTAAAAATTCAGTATAATACAATGAAAACAAAAAATCCTCCGCATCTATTTTTAGAGCTGCATAAAAAATATAACAACAAAATAATCGTTTTGAACATCCCTGTCTTTTTTAACATTAGATTTATTTGAATGAAATGAAATTAAATAGCAAAACGAAGTTATAGGCTGAAACTATTTAGGAGTGCTTTGTGAAAGGATTGATTTTATACTCAAACCATTTGGTACCCCATTGGACTTTAAAGCATATAAATTCAGTTCATAAAAATACCATAAAATAAAGAGAAGCGAAACACAAGATTACTCCAACTATTCATGACCAAATGGTGGGCATCAAATTCTAAAAAATTGGTCGTGTATTGGAATTTAGTATATTTACTTAAACTCGGTTTTTAAAAATTCAGTATAATACAATGAAAACAAAAAATCCTCCGCATCTATTTTTAGAGCTGCATAAAAAATATAACAACATAATATACGTTTTGAACATCCCTGTCTTTTTTAACATTAGATTTATTTGAATGAAATGAAACAAAATAGCAAAACGAAATTATAAGCTGAAACTATTTAGGAGTGCTTTGTGAAAGGATTGATTTTATACTCAAACCATTTGGTACCCCATTGGACTTTAAAGCATATAAATTCAGTTCATAAAAATACCCTATAATAAAGAGAAACGAAACACAAGATTACTCCAACTATTCATGACCAAATGGTGGAAATCAAATTCTAAAAAATTGGTCGTGTATTGGAATTTAGTATATTTACGTAAACTCGGTTTTTAAAAATTCAGTATAATACAATGAAAACAAAAAATCCTCCGCATCTATTTTTAGAGCTGCATAAAAAATATAACAACAAAATATACGTTTTGAATATCCCTGTCTTTTTTAAAATTAGATTTATTTGAATGAAATGAAATAAAATAGCAAAACGAAATTATAAGCTGAAACTATTTAGGAGTGCTTTGTGAAAGGATTGATTTTATACTCAAACCATTTGGTACCCCATTGGGCTTTAAAGCATATAAATTCAGTTCATAAAAATACCCTATAATAAAGAGAAACGAAACACAAGATTACTCCAACTATTCATGACCAAATGGTGGAAATCAAATTCTAAAAAATTGGTCGTGTATTGGAATTTAGTATATTTACGTAAACTCGGTTTTTAAAAATTCAGTATAATACAATGAAAACAAAAAATCCTCCGCATCTATTTTTAGAGCTGCATAAAAAATATAACAACAAAATAATCGTTTTGAACATCCCTGTCTTTTTTAACATTAGATTTATTTGAATGAAATGAAATTAAATAGCAAAACGAAGTTATAGGCTGAAACTATTTAGGAGTGCTTTGTGAAAGGATTGATTTTATACTCAAACCATTTGGTACCCCATTGGACTTTAAAGCATATAAATTCAGTTCATAAAAATACCATAAAATAAAGAGAAGCGAAACACAAGATTACTCCAACTATTCATGACCAAATGGTGGGCATCAAATTCTAAAAAATTGGTCGTGTATTGGAATTTAGTATATTTACTTAAACTCGGTTTTTAAAAATTCAGTATAATACAATGAAAACAAAAAATCCTCCGCATCTATTTTTAGAGCTGCATAAAAAATATAACAACAAAATAATCGTTTTGAACATCCCTGTCTTTTTTAACATTAGATTTATTTGAATGAAATGAAATTAAATAGCAAAACGAAGTTATAGGCTGAAACTATTTAGGAGTGCTTTGTGAAAGGATTGATTTTATACTCAAACCATTTGGTACCCCATTGGACTTTAAAGCATATAAATTCCGTTCATAAAAATACCATAAAATAAAGAAAAGCGAAACACAAGATTACTCCAACTATTCATGACCAAATGGTGGGCATCAAATTCTAAAAAATTGGTCGTGTATTGGAATTTAGTATATTTACGTAAACTCGGTTTTTAAAAATTCAGTATAATACAATGAAAACAAAAAATCCTCCGCATCTATTTTTAGAGCTGCATAAAAAATATAACAACAAAATATACGTTTTGAATATCCCTGTCTTTTTTAAAATTAGATTTATTTGAATGAAATGAAATAAAATAGCAAAACGAAATTATAAGCTGAAACTATTTAGGAGTGCTTTGTGAAAGGATTGATTTTATACTCAAACCATTTGGTACCCCATTGGACTTTAAAGCATATAAATTCAGTTCATAAAAATACCCTATAATAAAGAGAAACGAAACACAAGATTACTCCAACTATTCATGACCAAATGGTGGAAATCAAATTCTAAAAAATTGGTCGTGTATTGGAATTTAGTATATTTACGTAAACTCGGTTTTTAAAAATTCAGTATAATACAATGAAAACAAAAAATCCTCCGCATCTATTTTTAGAGCTGCATAAAAAATATAACAACGAAATATACGTTTTGAACATCCCTGTCTTTTTTAACATTAGATTTATTTGAATGAAATGAAATTAAATAGCAAAACGAAGTTATAGGCTGAAACTATTTAGGAGTGCTTTGTGAAAGGATTGATTTTATACTCAAACCATTTGGTACCCCATTGGACTTTAAAGCATATAAATTCAGTTCATAAAAATACCATAAAATAAAGAAAAGCGAAACACAAGATTACTCCAACTATTCATGACCAAATGGTGGGCATCAAATTCTAAAAAATTGGTCGTGTATTGGAATTTACAATATTTACGTAAACTCGGTTTTTAAAAATTCAGTATACTACAATGAAAACAAAAAATCCTCCGCATCTATTTCTAGAGCTGCATACAAAAATATAACAACGAAAATAATCGTTTTGAACATCCTTGTATTTTTTAATATTAGTTTTATTTGAATGAAATGAAATTAGAAGCAAAACGAAGTTATAAGCTGAAACTATTTAGGAGTGCTTTGTGAAAGGATTGATTTTATACACAAACCATTTGGTACCCCATTGGACTTTAAAGCATATAAATTCAGTTCATAACAATGTCATATAATAAAGAAAAGCGAAACACAAGGTTACACCAACTCTTCATGACCAAATGGTGGGCATCAAATTCTAAAAAATTGGTCGTGTATTGGAATTTAATATATTTACGTAAGCTCGGTTTTTAAAAATTCAGTATAATACAATGAAAACAAAAAATCCTTTGCATCTATTTCTAGAGCTGCATAAAAAATATAACAACGAAAATAATCGTTTTGAACATCCCAGTATTTTTTAATATTAGTTTTATTTGAATGAAATGAAATTAAATAGCAAAACGAAGTTATAGGCTGAAACTATTTAGGAGTGCTTTGTGAAAGGATTGATTTTATACACAACCCATTTGGTACCCCATTAGACCTTAAAGCATATAAATGCAGTTCATAACAATGCCATATAATAAAGAAAAGCGAAACACAAGATTACACCAACTCTTCATGACCAAATGGTGGGCATCAAATTCTTAAAAATTGGTCGTGTATTGGAATTTAATATATTTACGTAAACTCGGTTTTTAAAAATTCAGTATGATACAATGAAAACAAAAAAATCCTTCGCACTATTTCTAGAGCTGCATAAAAAATATAACAACGAAAATAATCGTTTTGAACATCCCTGTATTTTTCAATATTAGTTTTATTTGAATGAAATGAAATTAAATAGCAAAACGAAGTTATAGGCTGAAACTATTTAGGAGTGCTTTGTGAAAGGATTGATTTTATACACAACCCATTTGGTACCCCATTAGACCTTAAAGCATATAAATGCAGTTCATAACAATGCCATATTATAAGGAAGGCGAAGCACAAGATAAGTCCAACTATTCACGACCAAATGATGGAAATCAAATTTTAAAAAATTGGCCTTGTTTTGGAATTTAATATATTTACGTAAACTCGGTTTTTAAAAATTCAGTATAATACAATGAAAACAAAAAATCCTTCGCATCTATTTCTAGAGCTGCATAAAAAATATAACAACGAAAATAATCGTTTTGAACATCCCTGTATTTTTTTAAATTAGTTTTAATTGAATGAAATGAAATTAAATAGCAAAACGAAGTTATAGGCTGAAACTATTTAGGAGTGCTTTGTGAAAGGATTGATTTTATACACAAACCACTTGGTACCCCATTAGACTTTAAAGAATATAAATTCAGTTCATAACAATGCCATATAATAAAGAAAAGCGAAACACAATATTACATCAACTATTCATGACCAAATGATGGAAATCAACTTTTAAAAAGTTGGTCTTGTTTTGGAATTTAATATATTTACGTAAACTCGATTTTTAAAAATTCAGTATAATACAATGAAAACAAAAAATCTTTTGCATCTATTTCGAGAGCTGCATAAAAAATATAACAACGAAAATAATCGTTTTGAACATCCCAGTATTTTTTTAAATTAGTTTTAATTGAATGAAATTAAATTAAATAGCAAAACGAAGTTATAGGTTGAAACTATTTAGGAGTGCTTTGTGAAAGGATTGATTTTATACACAAACCACTTGGTACCCCATTAGACTTTAAAGCATATAAATTCAGTTCATAACAATGCCATATTATAAAGGAAGGCGAAACATAAGATTAGTCCAACTATTCACGACCAAATGATGGAAATCAAATTTTAAAAAATTGGCCTTGTTTTGGAATTTAATATATTTACGTAAACTCGGTTTTTAAAAATTCAGTATAATACAATGAAAACAAAAAATCCTTCGCATCTATTTCTAGAGCTGCATAAAAAATATAACAACGAAAATAATCGTTTTGAACATCCCTGTATTTTTTTAAATTAGTTTTAATTGAATGAAATGAAATTAAATAGCAAAACGAAGTTATAGGCTGAAACTATTTAGGAGTGCTTTGTGAAAGGATTGATTTTATACACAAACCACTTGGTACCCCATTAGACTTTAAAGAATATAAATTCAGTTCATAACAATGCCATATAATAAAGAAAAGCGAAACACAAGATTACACCAACTCTTCATGACCATATGGTGGGCATCAAATTCTAAAAAATTGGTCGTGTATTGGAATTTAATATATTTACGTAAGCTCGGTTTTTAAAAATTCAGTATAATACAATGAAAACAAAAAATCCTTTGCATCTATTTCTAGAGCTGCATAAAAAATATAACAACGAAAATAATCGTTTTGAACATCCCAGTATTTTTTAATATTAGTTTTATTTGATTAAAATTAAATTAAATAACAAAACGAAGTTATAGGCTGAAACTATTTAGAAGTGCTTTGTATAAGGATTGATTTTATACACAAACCACTTGGTACCCCATTAGACTTTAAATAATATAAATTGCGTTCATAAATATACCATGTAATAAAGAAAAGCGAAACACAAAATTAAACCAACTCTTCATGACCAAATGGTGGGCATCAAATTCCTAAAAATTGGTCGTGTATTGGAATTTAATATATTTACGTAAACTCGGTTTTTAAAAATTCAGTATAATACAATGAAAACAAAAAATCCTTCGCATCTATTTCTAGAGCTGCATAAAAAATATAACAACGAAAATAATCGTTTTGAACTGCCCAGTATTTTTTTTAATTAGTTTTAATTGAATGAAATGAAATTAAATAGCAAAACGAAGTTACAGGCTGAAACTATTTAGGAGTGCTTTGTGAAAGGATTGATTTTATACACAAACCACTTGGTACCCCATTAGACTTTAAAGAATATAAATTCAGTTCATAACAATACCATATAATAAAGAAAAGCGAAACACAAGATTACACCAACTATTCATGACCAAATGACGGGCATCAAATTCTAAAAAATTGGTCGTGTATTGGAATTTAATATATTTACGTAAACTCGGTTTTTATAAATTCAGTATAATACAATGAAAACAAAAAATTCTGCGCATCTATTTCTAGAGCTGCATAAAAAATATAACAACGAAAATAATCGTTTTGAACATCCCTGTATTTTTTTAAATTAGTTTTAATTGAATGAAATGAAATTAAATAGCAAAACGAAGTAATAGGCTGAAACTATTTAGGAGTGCTTTGTGAAAGGATTGATTTTATACACAAACCACTTGGTACCCCATTAGACTTTAAAGAATATAAATTCAGTTCATAACAATGCCATATAATAAAGAAAAGCGAAACACAAGATTACATCAACTATTCATGACCAAATGGTGGGCATCAAATTCTAAAAAATTGGTCGTGTATTGGAATTTACAATATTTACGTAAACTCGGTTTTTAAAAATTCAGTATACTACAATGAAAACAAAAAATCCTCCGCATCTATTTCTAGAGCTGCATACAAAAATATAACAACGAAAATAATCGTTTTGATCATCCTTGTATTTTTTAATATTAGTTTTATTTGAATGAAATGAAATTAGAAGCAAAACGAAGTTATAAGCTGAAACTATTTAGGAGTGCTTTGTGAAAGGATTGATTTTATACACAAACCATTTGGTACCCCATTGGACTTTAAAGCATATAAATTCAGTTCATAACAATGTCATATAATAAAGAAAAGCGAAACACAAGGTTACACCAACTCTTCATGACCAAATGGTGGGCATCAAATTCTAAAAAATTGGTCGTGTATTGGAATTTAATATATTTACGTAAGCTCGGTTTTTAAAAATTCAGTATAATACAATGAAAACAAAAAATCCTTTGCATCTATTTCTAGAGCTGCATAAAAAATATAACAACGAAAATAATCGTTTTGAACATCCCAGTATTTTTTAATATTAGTTTTATTTGAATGAAATGAAATTAAATAGCAAAACGAAGTTATAGGCTGAAACTATTTAGGAGTGCTTTGTGAAAGGATTGATTTTATACACAACCCATTTGGTACCCCATTAGACCTTAAAGCATATAAATGCAGTTCATAACAATGCCATATAATAAAGAAAAGCGAAACACAAGATTACACCAACTCTTCATGACCAAATGGTGGGCATCAAATTCTTAAAAATTGGTCGTGTATTGGAATTTAATATATTTACGTAAACTCGGTTTTTAAAAATTCAGTATGATACAATGAAAACAAAAAAATCCTTCGCACTATTTCTAGAGCTGCATAAAAAATATAACAACGAAAATAATCGTTTTGAACATCCCTGTATTTTTCAATATTAGTTTTATTTGAATGAAATGAAATTAAATAGCAAAACGAAGTTATAGGCTGAAACTATTTAGGAGTGCTTTGTGAAAGGATTGATTTTATACACAACCCATTTGGTACCCCATTAGACCTTAAAGCATATAAATGCAGTTCATAACAATGCCATATTATAAGGAAGGCGAAGCACAAGATAAGTCCAACTATTCACGACCAAATGATGGAAATCAAATTTTAAAAAATTGGCCTTGTTTTGGAATTTAATATATTTACGTAAACTCGGTTTTTAAAAATTCAGTATAATACAATGAAAACAAAAAATCCTTCGCATCTATTTCTAGAGCTGCATAAAAAATATAACAACGAAAATAATCGTTTTGAACATCCCTGTATTTTTTTAAATTAGTTTTAATTGAATGAAATGAAATTAAATAGCAAAACGAAGTTATAGGCTGAAACTATTTAGGAGTGCTTTGTGAAAGGATTGATTTTATACACAAACCACTTGGTACCCCATTAGACTTTAAAGAATATAAATTCAGTTCATAACAATGCCATATAATAAAGAAAAGCGAAACACAAGATTACATCAACTATTCATGACCAAATGATGGAAATCAACTTTTAAAAAGTTGGTCTTGTATTGGAATTTAATATATTTACGTAAACTCGATTTTTAAAAATTCAGTATAATACAATGAAAACAAAAAATCTTTTGCATCTATTTCGAGAGCTGCATAAAAAATATAACAACGAAAATAATCATTTTGAACATCCCAGTATTTTTTTAAATTAGTTTTAATTGAATGAAATGAAATTAAATAGCAAAACGAAGTTATAGGTTGAAACTATTTAGGAGTGCTTTGTGAAAGGATTGATTTTATACACAAACCACTTGGTACCCCATTAGACTTTAAAGCATATAAATTCAGTTCATAACAATGCCATATTATAAAGGAAGGCGAAACATAAGATTAGTCCAACTATTCACGACCAAATGATGGAAATCAAATTTTAAAAAATTTGCCTTGTTTTGGAATTTAATATATTTACGTAAACTCGGTTTTTAAAAATTCAGTATAATACAATGAAAACAAAAAATCCTTCGCATCTATTTCTAGAGCTGCATAAAAAATATAACAACGAAAATAATCGTTTTGAACATCCCTGTATTTTTTTAAATTAGTTTTAATTGAATGAAATGAAATTAAATAGCAAAACGAAGTTATAGGCTGAAACTATTTAGGAGTGCTTTGTGAAAGGATTGATTTTATACACAAACCACTTGGTACCCCATTAGACTTTAAAGAATATAAATTCAGTTCATAACAATGCCATATAATAAAGAAAAGCGAAACACAAGATTACACCAACTCTTCATGACCAAATGGTGGGCATCAAATTCTAAAAAATTGGTCGTGTATTGGAATTTAATATATTTACGTAAGCTCGGTTTTTAAAAATTCAGTATAATACAATGAAAACAAAAAATCCTTTGCATCTATTTCTAGAGCTGCATAAAAAATATAACAACGAAAATAATCGTTTTGAACATCCCAGTATTTTTTAATATTAGTTTTATTTGATTAAAATTAAATTAAATAACAAAACGAAGTTATAGGCTGAAACTATTTAGAAGTGCTTTGTATAAGGATTGATTTTATACACAAACCACTTGGTACCCCATTAGACTTTAAATAATATAAATTGCGTTCATAAATATACCATGTAATAAAGAAAAGCGAAACACAAGATTACACCAACTCTTCATGACCAAATGGTGGGCATCAAATTCTAAAAAATTGGTCGTGTATTGGAATTTAATATATTTACATAAACTCGGTTTTTAAAAATTTAGTATAATACAATGAAAACAAAAAATCCTTCGCATCTATTTCTAGAGCTGCATAAAAAATATAACAACGAAAACAATCGTTTTGAACATCTCTGTATTTTTTAATATTAGTTTTATTTGATTAAAATTAAATTAAATAGCAATACGAAGTTATAGGCTGAAAATATTTAGGAGTGCTTTGTGAAAGGATTGATTTTATACACAAACCACTTGGTACCCCATTAGACTTTAAATAATATAAATTGCGTTCATAAAAATACCATGTAATAAAGAAAAGCGAAACTTAGGACTACACCAACTCTTCATGACCAACTGGTGGGCATCAAATTCTTAAAAATTGGTCGGGTATTGGAATTTAATATATTTACGTAAACTCGGTTTTTAAAAATTCAGTATAATACAATGAAAACAAAAAATTCTGCGGATCTATTTCTAGAGCTGCATAAAAAATATAACAATGAAAATAATCGTTTTGAACATCGCTGTATTTTTTAATATTAGTTTTATTTGATTAAAATGAAATTAAATAACAAAACGAAGTTATAGGCTGAAACTATTTAGGAGTGCTTTGTATAAGGATTGATTTTGTACACAACCCATTTAGTACCCCATTAGACCTTAAAGCATATAAATGCAGTTCATAACAATGCCATATTATAAAGGAAGGCGAAACACAAGATAAGTCCAACTATTCACGACCAAATGATGGAAATCAAATTTTAAAAAATTGGTCGTGTATTGGAATTTAATATATTTACGTAAACTCGGTTTTTAAAAATTCAGTATAATACAATGAAAACAAAAAATCCTTTGCATCTATTTCTAGAGCTGCATACAAAAATATAACAACAAAAATAATCGTTTTGAACATCTCTGTCTTTTATAATATTAGTTTTATTTGAAAGATGAAATTTAATAAGCAAAGAAAGTTAAAGGCTGAAACTATTTAGGAGTGCTTTGTGAAAGGATTGATTTTATAAACAACCCATTTGGTACCCCATTAGACTTTAAATAATATAAATTGCGTTCATAAAAATACCATGTAATAAAGAAAAGCGAAACTCAAGACTACACCAACTCTTCATGACCAAATGGTGGGCATCAAATTCTTAAAAATTGGTCGTGTATTGGAATTTAATATATATACGTAAACTCGGTTTTTAAAAATTCAGTATAATACAATGAAAACAAAAAATTCTGTGCATCTATTTCTAGAGCTGCATAAAAAATATAACAACGAAAATAATCGTTTTGAACATCCCTGTATTTTTCAATATTAGTTTTATTTGAATGAAATGAAATTAAATAGCAAAACGAAGTTATAGGCTGAAACTATTTAGGAGTGCTTTGTGAAAGGATTGATTTTATACACAACCCATTTGGTACCCCATTAGACCTAAAAGCATATAAATGCAGTTCATAACAATGCCATATTATAAGGAAGGCGAAACACAAGATAAGTCCAACTATTCACGACCAAATGATGGAAATCAAATTTTAAAAAATTGGTCGTGTATTGGAATTTAATATATTTACGTAAACTCGGTTTTTAAAAATTCAGTATAATACAATGAAAACAAAAAATCCTTCGCATCTATTTCTAGAGCTGCATAAAAAATATAACAACGAAAATAATCGTTTTGAACATCCCTGTATTTTTTTAAATTAGTTTTAATTGAATGAAATGAAATTAAATAGCAAAACGAAGTTATAGGCTGAAACTATTTAGGAGTGCTTTGTGAAAGGATTGATTTTATACACAAACCACTTGGTACCCCATTAGACTTTAAAGAATATAAATTCAGTTCATAACAATGTCATATAATAAAGAAAAGCGAAACACAAGATTACACCAACTCTTCATGACCAAATGGTGGCCATCAAATTCTAAAAAATTGGTCGTGTATTGGAATTTAATATATTTACGTAAGCTCGGTTTTTAAAAATTCAGTATAATACAATGAAAACAAAAAATCCTTTGCATCTATTTCTAGAGCTGCATAAAAAATATAACAACGAAAATAATCGTTTTGAACATCCCAGTATTTTTTAATATTAGTTTTATTTGAATGAAATGAAATTAAATAGCAAAACGAAGTTATAGGCTGAAACTATTTAGGAGTGCTTTGTGAAAGGATTGATTTTATACACAACCCATTTGGTACCCCATTAGACCTTAAAGCATATAAATGCAGTTCATAACAATGCCATATAATAAAGAAAAGCGAAACACAAGATTACACCAACTCTTCATGACCAAATGGTGGGCATCAAATTCTTAAAAATTGGTCGTGTATTGGAATTTAATATATTTACGTAAACTCGGTTTTTAAAAATTCAGTATGATACAATGAAAACAAAAAAATCCTTCGCACTATTTCTAGAGCTGCATAAAAAATATAACAACGAAAATAATCGTTTTGAACATCCCTGTATTTTTCAATATTAGTTTTATTTGAATGAAATGAAATTAAATAGCAAAACGAAGTTATAGGCTGAAACTATTTAGGAGTGCTTTGTGAAAGGATTGATTTTATACACAACCCATTTGGTACCCCATTAGACTTTAAAGCATATAAATTCAGTTCATAACAATGCCATATTATAAAGGAAGGCGAAACATAAGATTAGTCCAACTATTCACGACCAAATGATGGAAATCAACTTTTAAAAAGTTGGTCTTGTACTGGAATTTAATATATTTACGTAAACTCGGTTTTTAAAAATTCAGTATAATACAATGAAAACAAAAAATCTTTTGCATCTATTTCGAGAGCTGCATAAAAAATATAACAACGAAAATAATCGTTTTGAACATCCCAGTATTTTTTTAAATTAGTTTTAATTGAATGAAATGAAATTAAATAGCAAAACGAAGTTATAGGTTGAAACTATTTAGTAGTGCTTTGTGAAAGGATTGATTTTATACACAAACCACTTGGGACCCCATTAGACTTTAAAGCATATAAATTCAGTTCATAACAATGCCATATTATAAAGGAAGGCGAAACATAAGATTAGTCCAACTATTCACGACCAAATGATGGAAATCAAATTTTAAAAAATTGGCCTTGTTTTGGAATTTAATATATTTACATAAACTCGGTTTTTAAAAATTCAGTATAATACAATGAAAACAAAAAATCCTTCGCATCTATTTCTAGAGCTGCATAAAAAATATAACAACGAAAATAATCGTTTTGAACATCCCTGTATTTTTTTAAATTAGTTTTAATTGAATGAAATGAAATTAAATAGCAAAACGAAGTTATAGGCTGAAACTATTTAGGAGTGCTTTGTGAAAGGATTGATTTTATACACAACCCATTTGGTACCCCATTAGACCTTAAAGCATATAAATTCAGTTCATAACAATGCCATATAATAGAGAAAAGCGAAACACAAGATTACACCAACTCTTCATGACCAAATGGTGGGCATCAAATTCTTAAAAATTGGTCGTGTATTGGAATTTAATATATTTACGTAAGCTCGGTTTTTAAAAATTCAGTATAATACAATGAAAACAAAAAATCCTTTGCATCTATTTCTAGAGCTGCATAAAAAATATAACAACGAAAATAATCGTTTTGAACATCCCAGTATTTTTTAATATTAGTTTTATTTGATTAAAATTAAATTAAATAACAAAACGAAGTTATAGGCTGAAACTATTTAGAAGTGCTTTGTATAAGGATTGATTTTATACACAAACCACTTGGTACCCCATTAGACTTTAAATAATATAAATTGCGTTCATAAATATACCATGTAATAAAGAAAAGCGAAACACAAAATTAAACCAACTCTTCATGACCAAATGGTGGGCATCAAATTCCTAAAAATTGGTCGTGTATTGGAATTTAATATATTTCCGTAAACTCGGTTTTTAAAAATTCAGTATAATACAATGAAAACAAAAAATCCTTCGCATCTATTTCTAGAGCTGCATAAAAAATATAACAACGAAAATAATCGTTTTGAACTGCCCAGTATTTTTTTTAATTAGTTTTAATTGAATGAAATGAAATTAAATAGCAAAACGAAGTTACAGGCTGAAACTATTTAGGAGTGCTTTGTGAAAGGATTGATTTTATACACAAACCACTTGGTACCCCATTAGACTTTAAAGAATATAAATTCAGTTCATAACAATACCATATAATAAAGAAAAGCGAAACACAAGATTACACCAACTATTCATGACCAAATGACGGGCACCAAATTCTAAAAAATTGGTCGTGTATTGGAATTTAATATATTTACGTAAACTCGGTTTTTATAAATTCAGTATAATACAATGAAAACAAAAAATCCTTCGCATCTATTTCTAGAGCTGCATAAAAAATATAACAACGAAAATATACGTTTTGAACATCACTGTCTTTTATAATATTAGTTTTATTTGATTAAAATGAAATTTAATAACAAAACGAAGTTATAGGTTGAAACTATTTAGGAGTGCTTTGTGAAAGGATTGATTTTATACACAAACCACTTGGTACCCCATTAGACTTTAAAGCATATAAATCCAGTTCATAAAAATACCATGTAATAACGAAAAGCGAAACACAAGACTACACCAACTCTTCATGACCAAATGGTGGGCATCAAATTCTTAAAAATTGGTCGGGTATTGGAATTTAATATATTTACGTAAACTCGGTTTTTAAAAATTCAGTATAATACAATGAAAACAAAAAATCTTTCGCATCTATTTCTAGAGCTGCATAAAAAATATAACAACGAAAATAATCGTTTTGAACATCCCTGTATTTTTCAATATTAGTTTTATTTGATTAAAATTAAATTAAATAGCAAAACGAAGTTATAGGCTGAAACTATTTAGGAGTGCTTTGTGAAAGGATTGATTTTATACACAAACCACTTGGTACCCCATTAGACTTTAAATAATATAAATTGCGTTCATAAAAATACCATGTAATAAAGAAAAGCGAAACACAAGATTACACCAACTCTTCATGACCAAATGGTGGGCATCAAATTCTTAAAAATTGGTCGCGTATTGGAATTTAATATATTTACGTAAACTCGGTTTTTAAAAATTCAGTATAATACAATGAAAACAAAAAATCTTTCGCATCTATTTCTAGAGCTGCATAAAAAATATAACAACGAAAATAATCGTTTTGAACATCCCTGTATTTTTCAATATTAGTTTTATTTGAATGAAATGAAATTAAATAACAAAACGAAGTTATAGGTTGAAACTATTTAGGAGTGCTTTGTGAAAGGATTGATTTTTTACACAACCCATTTGGTACCCCATTAGACTTTAAATAATATAAATTGCGTTCATAAAAATACCATGTAATAAAGAAAAGCGAAACTTAGGACTACACCAACTATTCATGACCAAATGGTGGGAATCAAATTCTTAAAAATTGGTCGGGTATTGGAATTTAATATATTTACGTAAACTCGGTTTTTAAAAATTCAGTATAATACAATGAAAACAAAAAATCCTTCGCATCTATTTCTAGAGCTGCATAAAAATCATAACAACGAAAATAATCGTTTTGAATATCCCTGTATTTTTTAATATTAGTTTTATTTGATTAAAATGAAATTTAATAACAAAACGAAGTTATAGGCTAAAACTATTTAGGAGTGCTTTGTGAAAGGATTGATTTTATACACAAACCATTTGGTACCCCATTAGACTTTAAAGCATATAAATTCAGTTCATAAAAATACCATGTAATAAAGAAAAGCGAAACTCAAGACTACACCAACTCTTCATGACCAAATGGTGGGCATCAAATTCTTAAAAATTGGTCGCGTATTGGAATTTAATATATTTACGTAAACTCGGTTTTTAAAAATTCAGTATAATACAATGAAAACAAAAAATCTTTCGCATCTATTTCTAGAGCTGCATAAAAAATATAACAACGAAAATAATCGTTTTGAACATTCCTGTATCTTTCAATATTAGTTTTATTTGATTAAAATGAAATTAAATAACAAGACGAAGTTATAGGCTGAAACTATTTAGGAGTGCTTTGTATAAGGATTGATTTTATACACAAACCACTTGGTACCCCATTAGACTTTAAAGCATATAAATTCAGTTCATAAAAATACCATGTAATAAAGAAAAGCGAAACTCAAGACTACACCAACTCTTCATGACCAAATGGTGGGCATCAAATTCTTAAAAATTGGTCGCGTATTGGAATTTAATATATTTACGTAAACTCGGTTTTTAAAAATTCAGTATAATACAATGAAAACAAAAAATCTTTCGCATCTATTTCTAGAGCTGCATAAAAAATATAACAACGAAAATAATCGTTTTGAACATTCCTGTATCTTTCAATATTAGTTTTATTTGATTAAAATGAAATTAAATAACAAAACGAAGTTATAGGCTGAAACTATTTAGGAGTGCTTTGTATAAGGATTGATTTTATACACAAACCACTTGGTACCCCATTAGACTTTAAAGCATATAAATTCAGTTCATATTAATGCCATATAATGAAGAAAAGCGAAACACAAGTTTACACCAACTCTTCATGACCAAATGGTGGGCATCAAATTCTAAAAAATTGGTCGTGTATTGGAATTTAATATATTTACGTAAACTCGGTTTTTATAAATTCAGTATAATACAATGAAAACAAAAAATCCTTCGCATCTATTTCTAGAGCTGCATAAAAAATATAACAACGAAAATATACGTTTTGAACATCACTGTCTTTTATAATATTAGTTTTATTTGATTAAAATGAAATTTAATAACAAAACGAAGTTATAGGTTGAAACTATTTAGGAGTGCTTTGTGAAAGGATTGATTTTATACACAAACCACTTGGTACCCCATTAGACTTTAAAGCATATAAATCCAGTTCATAAAAATACCATGTAATAACGAAAAGCGAAACACAAGACTACACCAACTCTTCATGACCAAATGGTGGGCATCAAATTCTTAAAAATTGGTCGGGTATTGGAATTTAATATATTTACGTAAACTCGGTTTTTAAAAATTCAGTATAATACAATGAAAACAAAAAATCTTTCGCATCTATTTCTAGAGCCGCATAAAAAATATAACAACGAAAATAATCGTTTTGAACATCCCTGTATTTTTCAATATTAGTTTTATTTGAATGAAATGAAATTAAATAACAAAACGAAGTTATAGGTTGAAACTATTTAGGAGTGCTTTGTGAAAGGATTGATTTTTTACACAATCCATTTGGTACCCCATTAGACTTTAAATAATATAAATTGCGTTCATAAAAATACCATGTAATAAAGAAAAGCGAAACTTAGGACTACACCAACTATTCATGACCAAATGGTGGGCATCAAATTCTTAAAAATTGGTCGGGTATTGGAATTTAATATATTTACATAAACTCGGTTTTTAAAAATTCAGTATAATACAATGAAAACAAAAAATCTTTCGCATCTATTTCGAGAGCTGTATAAAAAATATAACAACGAAAACAATCGTTTTGAACATCTCTGTATTTTTTAATATTAGTTTTATTTGATTAAAATTAAATTAAATAGCAAAACGAAGTTATAGGCTGAAACTATTTAGGAGTGCTTTGTGAAAGGATTGATTTTATACACAAACCACTTGGTACCCCATTAGACTTTAAATAATATAAATTGCGTTCATAAAAATACCATGTAATAAAGAAAAGCGAAACACAAGATTACACCAACTCTTCATGACCAAATGGTGGGCATCAAATTCTTAAAATTTGGTCGTGTATTGGAATTTAATATATTTACGTAAACTCGGTTTTTAAAAATTCAGTATAATACAATGAAAACAAAAAATCCTTCGCATCTATTTCTAGAGCTGCATAAAAATCATAACAACGAAAATAATCGTTTTGAACATCCCTGTATTTTTTAATATTAGTTTTATTTGATTAAAATGAAATTTAATAACAAAACGAAGTTATAGGCTAAAACTATTTAGGAGTGCTTTGTGAAAGGATTGATTTTATACACAAACCATTTGGTACCCCATTAGACTTTAAAGCATATAAATTCAGTTCATAAAAATACCATGTAATAAAGAAAAGCGAAACTCAAGACTACACCAACTCTTCATGACCAAATGGTGGGCATCAAATTCTTAAAAATTGGTCGCGTATTGGAATTTAATATATTTACGTAAACTCGGTTTTTAAAAATTCAGTATAATACAATGAAAACAAAAAATCTTTCGCATCTATTTCTAGAGCTGCATAAAAAATATAACAACGAAAATAATCGTTTTGAACATTCCTGTATCTTTCAATATTAGTTTTATTTGATTAAAATGAAATTAAATAACAAAACGAAGTTATAGGCTGAAACTATTTAGGAGTGCTTTGTATAAGGATTGATTTTATACACAAACCACTTGGTACCCCATTAGACTTTAAAGCATATAAATTCAGTTCATATTAATGCCATATAATGAAGAAAAGCGAAACACAAGTTTACACCAACTCTTCATGACCAAATGGTGGGCATCAAATTCTAAAAAATTGGTCGTGAATTGGAATTTAATATATTTACATAAACTCGGTTTTTAAAAATTTAGTATAATACAATGAAAACAAAAAATCCTTCGCATCTATTTCTAGAGCTGTATAAAAAATATAACAACGAAAACAATCGTTTTGAACATCTCTGTATTTTTTAATATTAGTTTTATTTGATTAAAATTAAATTAAATAGCAAAACGAAGTTATAGGCTGAAACTATTTAGGAGTGCTTTGTGAAAGGATTGATTTTATACACAAACCACTTGGTACCCCATTAGACTTTAAATAATATAAATTGCGTTCATAAAAATACCATGTAATAAAGAAAAGCGAAACACAAGATTACACCAACTCTTCATGACCAAATGGTGGGCATCAAATTCTTAAAATTTGGTCGTGTATTGGAATTTAATATATTTACGTAAACTCGGTTTTTAAAAATTCAGTATAATACAATGAAAACAAACAATTCTGCGGATCTATTTCTAGAGCTGCATAAAAAATATAACAATGAAAATAATCGTTTTTAACATCGCTGTATTTTTTAATATTAGTTTTATTTGATTAAAATGAAATTAAATAACAAAACGAAGTTATAGGCTGAAACTATTTAGGAGTGCTTTGTGAAAGGATTGATTTTATACACAAACCACTTGGTACCCCATTAGACCTTAAAGCATATAAATGCGTTTCAAAACAATGCCATATTATAAAGGAAGGCGAAACACAAGATAAGTCCAACTATTCACGACCAAATGATGGAAATCAAATTTTAAAAAATTGGTCGTGTATTGGAATTTAATATATTTACGTAAACTCGGTTTTTAAAAATTCAGTATGATACAATGAAAACAAAAAAATTCTTCGCATCTATTTCTAGAGCTGCATAAAAAATATAACAATGAAAATAATCGTTTTGAACATCGCTGTATTTTTTAATATTAGTTTTATTTGATTAAAATGAAATTAAATAACAAAACGAAGTTATAGGCTGAAACTATTTAGGAGTGCTTTGTATAAGGATTGATTTTGTACACAACCCATTTGGTACCCCATTAGACCTTAAAGCATATAAATGCGTTTCATAACAATGCCATATTATAAAGGAAGGCGAAACACAAGATAAGTCCAACTATTCACGACCAAATGATGGAAATCAAATATTAAAAAATTGGTCGTGTATTGGAATTTAATATATTTACGTAAACTCGGTTTTTAAAAATTCAGTATGATACAATGAAAACAAAAAAATTCTTCGCATCTATTTCTAGAGCTGCATACAAAAATATAACAACGAAAATAATCGTTTTGAACATCCCTGTATTTTTCAATGTTAGTTTTATTTGAATGAAATGAAATTAAATAGCAAAACGAAGTTATAGGCTGAAACTATTTAGGAGTGCTTTGTGAAAGGATTGATTTTATACACAACCCATTTGGTACCCCATTAGACCTTAAAGCATATAAATGCAGTTCATAACAATGCCAAATTATAAGGAAGGCGAAACACAAGATAAGTCCAACTATTCACGACCAAATGATGGAAATCAAATTTTAAAAAATTGGTCGTGTATTGGAATTTAATATATTTACGTAAACTCGATTTTTAAAAATTCAGTATAATACAATGAAAACAAAAAATCTTTCGCATCTATTTCGAGAGCTGCATAAAAAATATAACAACGAAAATAATCGTTTTGAACATCCCTGTATTTTTTTAAATTAGTTTTAATTGAATGAAATGAAATTAAATAGCAAAACGAAGTTATAGGTTGAAACTATTTAGGAGTGCTTTGTGAAAGGATTGATTTTATACACAAACCACTTGGTACCCCATTAGACTTTAAAGCATATAAATTCAGTTCATAACAATGCCATATTATAAAGGAAGGCGAAACATAAGATTAGTCCAACTATTTACGACAAAATGATGGAAATCAAATTTTAAAAAATTGGCCTTGTTTTGGAATTTAATATATTTACGTAAACTCGGTTTTTAAAAATTCAGTATAATACAATGAAAACAGAAAATCCTTCGCATCTATTTCTAGAGCTGCATAAAAAATATAACAACGAAAATAATCGTTTTGAACATCCCTGTATTTTTTTAAATTAGTTTTAATTGAATGAAATGAAATTAAATAGCAAAACGAAGTTATAGGCTGAAACTATTTAGGAGTGCTTTGTGAAAGGATTGATTTTATACACAAACCACTTGGTACCCCATTAGACTTTAAAGAATATAAATTCAGTTCATAACAATGCCATATAATAAAGAAAAGCGAAACACAAGATTACACCAACTCTTCATGACCAAATGGTGGGCATCAAATTCTAAAAAATTGGTCGTGTATTGGAATTTAATATATTTACATAAACTCGGTTTTTAAAAATTTAGTATAATACAATGAAAACAAAAAATCCTTCGCATCTATTTCTAGAGCTGTATAAAAAATTTAACAACGAAAACAATCGTTTTGAACATCTCTGTATTTTTTAATATTAGTTTTATTTGATTAAAATTAAATTAAATAACAAAACGAAGTTATAGGCTGAAACTATTTAGGAGTGCTTTGTATAAGGATTGATTTTGTACACAACCCATTTGGTACCCCATTAGACCTTAAAGCATATAAATGCAGTTCATAACAATGCCATATTATAAAGGAAGGCGAAACACAAGATAAGTCCAACTATTCACGACCAAATGATGGAAATCAAATTTTAAAAAATTGGTCGTGTATTGGAATTTAATATATTTACGTAAACTCGGTTTTTAAAAATTCAGTATAATACAATGAAAACAAAAAATCCTTTGCATCTATTTCTAGAGCTGCATACAAAAATATAACAACAAAAATATACGTTTTGAACATCACTGTCTTTTATAATATTAGTTTTATTTGAAAGATGAAATTTAATAAGCAAAGACAGTTAAAGGCTGAAACTATTTAGGAGTGCTTTGCGAAAGGATTGATTTTATACACAACCCATTTGGTACCCCATTAGACTTTAAATAATATAAATTGCGTTCATAAAAATACCATGTAATAAAGAAAAGCGAAACTCAAGACTACACCAACTCTTCATGACTAAATGGTGGGCATCAAATTCTTAAAAATTGGTCGTGTATTGGAATTTAATATATTTACGTAAACTCGGTTTTTAAAAATTCAGTATAATACAATGAAAACAAAAAATTCTGTGCATCTATTTCTAGAGCTGCATAAAAAATATAACAACGAAAATAATCGTTTTGAACATCCCTGTATTTTTCAATATTAGTTTTATTTGAATGAAATGAAATTAAATAGCAAAACGAAGTTATAGGCTGAAACTATTTAGGAGTGCTTTGTGAAAGGATTGATTTTATACACAACCCATTTGGTACCCCATTAGACCTTAAAGCATATAAATGCAGTTCATAACAATGCCATATTATAAGGAAGGCGAAACACAAGATAAGTCCAACTATTCACGACCAAATGATGGAAATCAAATTTTAAAAAATTGGTCGTGTATTGGAATTTAATATATTTACGTAAACTCGGTTTTTAAAAATTCAGTATAATACAATGAAAACAAAAAATCCTTTGCATCTATTTCTAGAGCTGCATAAAAAATATAACAACGAAAATAATAGTTTTGAACATCCCTGTATTTTTTTAAATTAGTTTTAATTGAATGAAATGAAATTAAATAGCAAAACGAAGTTATAGGCTGAAACTATTTAGGAGTGCTTTGTGAAAGGATTGATTTTATACACAAACCACTTGGTACCCCATTAGACTTTAAAGAATATAAATTCAGTTCATAACAATGCCATATAATAAAGAAAAGCGAAACACAAGATTACACCAACTCTTCATGACCAAATGGTGGGCATCAAATTCTTAAAAATTGGTCGTGTATTGGAATTTAATATATTTACGTAAGCTCGGTTTTTAAAAATTCAGTATAATACAATGAAAACAAAAAATCCTTTGCATCTATTTCTAGAGCTGCATAAAAAATATAACAACGAAAATAATCGTTTTGAACATCCCAGTATTTTTTAATATTAGTTTTATTTGAATGAAATGAAATTAAATAGCAAAACGAAGTTATAGGCTGAAACTATTTAGGAGTGCTTTGTGAAAGGATTGATTTTATACACAACCCATTTGGTACCCCATTAGACCTTAAAGCATATAAATGCAGTTCATAACAATGCCATATAATAAAGAAAAGCGAAACACAAGATTACACCAACTCTTCATGACCAAATGGTGGGCATCAAATTCTTAAAAATTGGTCGTGTATTGGAATTTAATATATTTACGTAAACTCGGTTTTTAAAAATTCAGTATGATACAATGAAAACAAAAAAATCCTTCGCACTATTTCTAGAGCTGCATAAAAAATATAACAACGAAAATAATCGTTTTGAACATCCCAGTATTTTTTTAAATTAGTTTTAATTGAATGAAATGAAATTAAATAGCAAAACGAAGTTATAGGTTGAAACTATTTAGGAGTGCTTTGTGAAAGGATTGATTTTATACACAAACCACTTCGTACCCCATTAGACTTTAAAGCATATAAATTCAGTTCATAACAATGCCATATTATAAAGGAAGGCGAAACACAAGATTACACCAACTATTCACGACCAAATGATGGAAATCAAATTTTAAAAAATTGGCCTTGTTTTGGAATTTAATATATTTACGTAAACTCGGTTTTTAAAAATTCAGTATAATACAATGAAAACAAAAAATCCTTCGCATCTATTTCTAGAGCTGCATAAAAAATATAACAACGAAAATAATCGTTTTGAACATCCCTGTATTTTTTTAAATTAGTTTTAATTGAATGAAATGAAATTAAATAGCAAAACGAAGTTATAAACTGAAACTATTTAGGAGTGCTTTGTGAAAGGATTGATTTTATACACAAACCACTTGGTACCCCATTAGACTTTAAAGAATATAAATTCAGTTCATAACAATGCCATATAATAAAGAAAAGCGAAACACAAGATTACACCAACTCTTCATGACCAAATGGTGGGCATCAAATTCTAAAAAATTGGTCGTGTATTGGAATTTAATATATTTACGTAAGCTCGGTTTTTAAAAATTCAGTATAATACAATGAAAACAAAAAATCCTTTGCATTTATTTCTAGAGCTGCATAAAAAATATAACAACGAAAATAATCGTTTTGAACATCCCAGTATTTTTTAATATTAGTTTTATTTGATTAAAATTAAATTAAATAACAAAACGAAGTTATAGGCTGAAACTATTTAGGAGTGCTTTGTATAAGGATTGATTTTATACACAAACCACTTATTACCCCATTAGACTTTAAATAATATAAATTGCGTTCATAAATATACCATGTTATAAAGAAAAGCGAGACACAAAATTAAACCAACTCTTCATGACCAAATGGTGGGCATCAAATTCCTAAAAATTGGTCGTGTATTGGAATTTAATATATTTACGTAAACTCGGTTTTTAAAAATTCAGTATAATACAATGAAAACAAAAAATCCTTCGCATCTATTTCTAGAGCTGCATAAAAAATATAACAACGAAAATAATCGTTTTGAACATCCCTGTATTTTTTTAAATTAGTTTTAATTGAATGAAATGAAATTAAATAGCAAAACGAAGTTATAAACTGAAACTATTTAGGAGTGCTTTGTGAAAGGATTGATTTTATACACAAACCACTTGGTACCCCGTTAGACTTTAAAGAATATAAATTCAGTTCATAACAATGCCATATAATAAAGAAAAGCGAAACACAAGATTACACCAACTCTTCATGACCAAATGGTGGGCATCAAATTCTAAAAAATTGGTCGTGTATTGGAATTTAATATATTTACGTAAGCTCGGTTTTTAAAAATTCAGTATAATACAATGAAAACAAAAAATCCTTTGCATTTATTTCTAGAGCTGCATAAAAAATATAACAACGAAAATAATCGTTTTGAACATCCCAGTATTTTTTAATATTAGTTTTATTTGATTAAAATTAAATTAAATAACAAAACGAAGTTATAGGCTGAAACTATTTAGGAGTGCTTTGTATAAGGATTGATTTTATACACAAACCACTTGGTACCCCATTAGACTTTAAATAATATAAATTGCGTTCATAAATATACCATGTTATAAAGAAAAGCGAGACACAAAATTAAACAAACTCTTCATGACCAAATGGTGGGCATCAAATTCCTAAAAATTGGTCGTGTATTGGAATTTAATATATTTACGTAAACTCGGTTTTTAAAAATTCAGTATAATACAATGAAAACAAAAAATCCTTCGCATCTATTTCTAGAGCTGCATAAAAAATATAACAACGAAAATAATCGTTTTGAACTGCCCAGTATTTTTTTTAATTAGTTTTAATTGAATGAAATGAAATTAAATAGCAAAACGAAGTTACAGGCTGAAACTATTTAGGAGTGCTTTGTGAAAGGATTGATTTTATACACAAACCACTTGGTACCCCATTAGACTTTAAAGAATATAAATTCAGTTCATAACAATACCATATAATAAAGAAAAGCGAAACACAAGATGACACCAACTATTCATGACCAAATGACGGGCATCAAATTCTAAAAAATTGGTCGTGTATTGGAATTTAATATATTTACGTAAACTCGGTTTTTATAAATTCAGTATAATACAATGAAAACAAAAAATTCTGCGCATCTATTTCTAGAGCTGCATTAAAAATATAACAACGAAAATATACGTTTTGAACATCACTGTCTTTTATAATATTAGTTTTATTTGATTAAAATGAAATTTAATAACAAAACGAAGTTATAGGCTAAAACTCTTTAGGAGTGCTTTGTGAAAGGATTGATTTTATACACAAACCACTTGGTACCCCATTAGACTTTAAAGCATATAAATTCAGTTCATAAAAATACCATGTAATAAAGAAAAGCGAAACACAAGACTACACCAACTATTCATGACCAAATGGTGGGCATCAAATTCTTAAAAATTGGTCGTGTATTGGAATTTAATATATTTACGTAAACTCGGTTTTTAAAAATTCAGTATAATACAATGAAAACAAAAAATCTTTCGCATCTATTTCTAGAGCTGCATAAAAAATATAACAACGAAAATAATCGTTTTGAACATCCCTGTATTTTTCAATATTAGTTTTATTTGAATGAAATGAAATTAAATAGCAAAACGAAGTTATAGGCTGAAACTATTTAGGAGTGCTTTGTGAAAGGATTGATTTTTTACACAACCCATTTGGTACCCCATTAGACTTTAAATAATATAAATTGCGTTCATAAAAATACCATGTAATAAAGAAAAGCGAAACTTAGGACTACACCAACTATTCATGACCAAATGGTGGGCATCAAATTCTTAAAAATTAGTCGGGTATTGGAATTTAATATATTTACGTTAACTCGGTTTTTAAAAATTCAGTATAATACAATGAAAACAAAAAATCTTTCGCATCTATTTCGAGAGCTACATAAAAAATATAACAACG
Organism: Anthrax anthrax; assembly: GCA_963971155.1. Classification (NCBI taxonomy): domain Eukaryota; kingdom Metazoa; phylum Arthropoda; class Insecta; order Diptera; family Bombyliidae; genus Anthrax; species Anthrax anthrax. The sequence continues at coordinate 2,682,161 of OZ020122.1, forward strand.
AAAATAATCGTTTTGAACATTCCTGTATTTTTCAATATTAGTTTTATTTGATTGAAATGAAATTAAATAGCAAAACGAATTTATAGGCTGAAACTATTTAGGAGTGTTTTGTGAAAGGATTGATTTTATACACAACCCATTTGGTACCCCATTAGACCTTAAAGCATATAAATGCAGTTCATAACAATGCCATATTATAAAGGAAGGCGAAACACAAGATGAGTCCAACTATTCACGACAAAATGGTGGGCATCAAATTCTAAAAAATTGGTCGTGTATTGGAATTTAATATATTTACGTAAACTCGGTTTTTAAAAATTCAGTACAATACAATGAAAACAAAAAATCCTTTGCATCTATTTCTAGAGCTGCATACAAAAATATAACAACAAAAATATACGTTTTGAACATCACTGTCTTTTATAATATTAGTTTTATTTGAAAAATGAAATTTAATAAGCAAAACGAAGTTATAAGCTGAAACTATTTAGGAGTGCTTTGTGAAAGGATTGATTTTATACACAAACCACTTGGTAGCCCATTGGACTTTAAAGCATATAAATTCAGTTCATAAAAATACCATATAATAAAGAAAAGCGAAACACAAGATTACATCAACTATTCATGACCAAATGGTGGAAATCAAATTTTAAGAAATTGGTCGTGTATTGGAATTTAACATATTTACGTAAACTCGGTTTTTAAAAATTCAGTATAATACAATGAAACAAAAAATCTTTCGCATTTATTTCTAGAGCTGCATAAAAAATATAACAACGAAAATAATCGTTTTGAAGGTCCCTGTATTTTTTAATATTATTTTTATTTGATTAAAATGAAATTTAATAACAAAACGAAGTTAAAGGCTAAAACTCTTTAGGAGTGCTTTGTGAAAGGATTGATTTTATACACAAACCACTTGGTACCCCATTAGACTTTAAATAATATAAATTCAGTTCATAAAAATACCATGTAATAAAGAAAAGCGAAACACAAGACTACACCAACTCTTCATGACCAAATGGTGGGCATCAAATTCTTAAAAATTGGTCGTGTATTGGAATTTAATATATTTACATAAACTCGGTTTTTAAAAATTCAGTATAATACAATGAAAACAAAAAATCTTTCGCATCTATTTCTAGAGCTGCATAAAAAATATAACAACGAAAATAATCGTTTTGAACATCACTGTCTTTTATAATATTAGTTTTATTTGAAAAATGAAATTAAATAACAAAACGAAGTTATAGGCTGAAACTATTTAGGAGTGCTTTGTGAAAGGATTGATTTTATACACAACCCATTTGGTACCCCATTAGGCTTTAATTAATATAAATTGCGTTCATAAAAATACCATGTAATAAAGAAAAGCGAAACTCAAGACTACACCAACTCTTCATGACCAAATGGTGGGCATCAATATCTTAAAAATTGGTCGTGTATTGGAATTTAATATATTTACGTAAACTCGGTTTTTAAAAATTCAGTATAATACAATGAAAACAAAAAATTCTGTGCATCTATTTCTAGAGCTGCATAAAAAATATAACAACGAAAATAATCGTTTTGAACATCCCTGTATTTTTCAATATTAGTTTTATTTGAATGAAATGAAATTTAATAAGCAAAGAAAGTTATAGGCTGAAACTATTTAGGAGTGCTTTGTGAAAGGATTGATTTTATACACAACCCATTTGGTAGCCCATTGGACTTTAAAGCATATAAATTCAGTTCATAAAAATACCATATATAAAAGAAAAGCGAAACACAAGATTACATCAACTATTCATGACCAAATGGTGGAAATCAAATTTTAAGAAATTGGTCGTGTATTGGAATTTAACATATTTACGTAAACTCGGTTTTCAAAAATTCAGTATAATACAATGAAACAAAAAATCTTTCGCATCTATTTCTAGAGCTGCATAAAAAATATAACAACGAAAATAATCGTTTTGAACATTCCTGTATTTTTCAATATTAGTTTTATTTGATTGAAATGAAATTAAATAGCAAAACGAATTTATAGGCTGAAACTATTTAGGAGTGCTTTGTGAAAGGATTGATTTTATACACAACCCATTTGGTACCCCATTAGACCTTAAAGCATATAAATGCAGTTCATAACAATGCCATATTATAAAGGAAGGCGAAACACAAGATAAGTCCAACTATTCACGACAAAATGGTGGGCATCAAATTCTAAAAAATTGGTCGTGTATTGGAATTTAATATATTTACGTAAACTCGGTTTTTAAAAATTCAGTATAATACAATGAAAACAAAAAATCCTTTGCATCTATTTCTAGAGCTGCATACAAAAATATAACAACAAAAATATACGTTTTGAACATCACTGTCTTTTATAATATTAGTTTTATTTGAAAAATGAAATTTTATAAGCAAAGAAAGTTATAGGCTGAAACTATTTAGGAGTGCTTTGTGAAAGGATTGATTTTATACAACACAAACCACTTGGTAGCCCATTGGACTTTAAAGCATATAAATTCAGTTCATAAAAATACCATATAATAAAGAAAAGCGAAACACAAGATTACATCAACTATTCATGACCAAATGGTGGAAATCAAATTTTAAGAAATTGGTCGTGTATTGGAATTTAACATATTTACGTAAACTCGGTTTTTAAAAATTCAGTATAATACAATGAAAACAAAAAATCTTTCGCATCTATTTCTAGAGCTGCATAAAAAATATAACAACGAAAATAATCGTTTTGAACATCCCTGTATTTTTCAATATTAGTTTTATTTGAATGAAATGAAATTAAATAGCAAAACGAAGTTATAGGCTGAAACTATTTAGGAGTGCTTTGTGAAAGGATTGATTTTTTACACAACGCATTTGGTACCCCATTAGACTTTAAATAATATAAATTGCGTTCATAAAAATACCATGTAATAAAGAAAAGCGAAACTTAGGACTACACCAACTCTTCATGACCAAATGGTGGGCATCAAATTCTTAAAAATTGGTCGGGTATTGGAATTAATTATATTTACGTAAACTCGGTTTTTAAAAATTCAGTATAATACAATGAAAACAAAAAATCTTTCGCATCTATTTCGAGAGCTGCATAAAAAATATAACAACGAAAATAATCGTTTTGAACATTCCTGTATTTTTCAATATTAGTTTTATTTGATTGAAATGAAATTAAATAGCAAAACGAATTTATAGGCTGAAACTATTTAGGAGTGCTTTGTGAAAGGATTGATTTTATACACAACCCATTTGGTACCCCATTAGACCTTAAAGCATATAAATGCAGTTCATAACAATGCCATATTATAAAGGAAGGCGAAACACAAGATAAGTCCAACTATTCACGACAAAATGGTGGGCATCAAATTCTAAAAAATTGGTCGTGTATTGGAATTTAATATATTTACGTAAACTCGGTTTTTAAAAATTCAGTATAATACAATGAAAACAAAAAATCCTTTGCATCTATTTCTAGAGCTGCATACAAAAATATAACAACAAAAATATACGTTTTGAACATCACTGTCTTTTATAATCTTAGTTTTATTTGAAAAATGAAATTTAATAAGCAAAGAAAGTTATAGGCTGAAACTATTTAGGAGTGCTTTGTGAAAGGATTGATTTTATACACAAACCACTTGGTAGCCCATTGGACTTTAAAGCATATAAATTCAGTTCATAAAAATACCATGTAATAAAGAAAAGCGAAACACAAGACTACACCAACTATTCATGACCAAATGGTGGAAATCAAATTTTAAGAAATTGGTCGTGTATTGGAATTTAACATATTTACGTAAACTCGGTTTTTAAAAATTCAGTATAATACAATGAAACAAAAAATCTTTCGCATCTATTTCTAGAGCTGCATAAAAAATATAACAACGAAAATAATCGTTTTGAACATTCCTGTATTTTTCAATATTAGTTTTATTTGATTGAAATGAAATTAAATAGCAAAACGAATTTATAGGCTGAAACTTTTTAGGAGTGCTTTGTGAAAGGATTGATTTTATACACAACCCATTTGGTACCCCATTAGACCTTAAAGCATATAAATGCAGTTCATAACAATGCCATATTATAAAGGAAGGCGAAACACAAGATAAGTCCAACTATTCACGACAAAATGGTGGGCATCAAATTCTAAAAAATTGGTCGTGTATTGGAATTTAATATATTTACGTAAACTCGGTTTTTAAAAATTCAGTATAATACAATGAAAACAAAAAATCCTTTGCATCTATTTCTAGAGCTGCATACAAAAATATAACAACAAAAATATACGTTTTGAACATCACTGTCTTTTATAATATTAGTTTTATTTGAAAAATGAAATTTAATAAGCAAAGAAAGTTATAGGCTGAAACTATTTAGGAGTGCTTTGTGAAAGGATTGATTTTATACACAAACCACTTGGTAGCCCATTGGACTTTAAAGCATATAAATTCAGTTCATAAAAATACCATGTAATAAAGAAAAGCGAAACACAAGACTACACCAACTATTCATGACCAAATGGTGGGCATCAAATTCTTAAAAATTGGTCGGGTATTGGAATTTAATATATTTACGTAAACTCGGTTTTTAAAAATTCAGTATAATACAATGAAAACAAAAAATCTTTCGCATCTATTTCTAGAGCTGCATAAAAAATATAACAACGAAAATATACGTTTTGAACATTCCTGTATTTTTCAATATTAGTTTTATTTGATTGAAATGAAATTAAATAGCAAAACGAATTTATAGGCTGAAACTATTTAGGAGTGCTTTGTATAAGGATTGATTTTATACACAAACCACTTGGTACCCCATTAGACTTTAAATAATATAAATTGCGTTCATAAAAATACCATGTAATAAAGAAAAGCGAAACACAAGACTACACCAACTCTTCATGACCAAATGGTGGGCATCAAATTCTTAAAAATTGGTCGTGTATTGGAATTTAATATATTTACGTAAACTCGGTTTTTAAAAATTCAGTATAATACAATGAAAACAAAAAATCTTTCGCATCTATTTCTAGAGCTGCATAAAAAATATAACAACGAAAATAATCGTTTTGAACATCACTGTCTTTTATAATATTAGTTTTATTTGAAAAATGAAATTAAATAACAAAACGAAGTTATAGGCTGAAACTATTTAGGAGTGCTTTGTGAAAGGATTGATTTTATACACAACCCATTTGGTACCCCATTAGACTTTAAATAATATAAATTGCGTTCATAAAAATACCATGTAATAAAGAAAAGCGAAACTCAAGACTACACCAACTCTTCATGACCAAATGGTGGGTATCAAATTCTTAAAAATTGGTCGTGTATTGGAATTTAATATATTTACGTAAACTCGGTTTTTAAAAATTCAGTATAATACAATGAAAACAAAAAATTCTGTGCATCTATTTCTAGAGCTGCATAAAAAATATAACAACGAAAATAATCGTTTTGAACATCCCTGTATTTTTCAATATTAGTTTTATTTGAATGAAATGAAATTTAATAAGCAAAGAAAGTTATAGGCTGAAACTATTTAGGAGTGCTTTGTGAAAGGATTGATTTTATACACAACCCATTTGGTACCCCATTAGACCTTAAAGCATATAAATGCAGTTCATAACAATGCCATATTATAAAGGAAGGCGAAACACAAGATAAGTCCAACTATTCACGACAAAATGGTGGGCATCAAATTCTAAAAAATTGGTCGTGTATTGGAATTTAATATATTTACGTAAACTCGGTTTTTAAAAATTCAGTATAATACAATGAAAACAAAAAATCCTTTGCATCTATTTCTAGAGCTGCATACAAAAATATAACAACAAAAATATAGGTTTTGAACATCACTGTCTTTTATAATATTAGTTTTAGTTGAAAAATGAAATTTAATAAGCAAAGAAAGTTATAGGCTGAAACTATTTAGGAGTGCTTTGTGAAAGGATTGATTTTATACACAAACCACTTGGTAGCCCATTGGACTTTAAAGCATATAAATTCAGTTCATAAAAATACCATATAATAAAGAAAAGCGAAACACAAGATTACATCAACTATTCATGACCAAATGGTGGAAATCAAAATCTTAAAAGTTGGTCGTGTATTGGAATTTAATATATTTACGTAAACTCGGTTTTTAAAAATTCAGTATAATACAATGAAAACAAAAAACCCTTTGCATCTATTTCTAGAGCTGCATGAAAAATATAACAACGAAAATAATCGTTTTGAACATCGCTGTATTTTTTAATATTAGTTTTATTTGATTAAAATGAAATTAAATAACAAAACGAAGTTATAGGCTTAAACTATTTAGGAGTGCTTTGTATAAGGATTGATTTTATACACAAACGACTTGGTACCCCATTAGACTTTAAAGCATATAAATTCAGTTCATAAAAATACCATGTAATAAAGAAAAGCGAAACACAAGACTACACCAACTCTTCATGACCAAATGGTGGGCATCAAATTCTTAAAAATTGGTCGTGTATTGGAATTTAATATATTTACGTAAACTCGGTTTTTAAAAATTCAGTATAATACAATGAAAACAAAAAATCTTTCGCATCTATTTCTAGAGCTGCATAAAAAATATAACAACGAAAATAATCGTTTTGAACATCACTGTCTTTTATAATATTAGTTTTATTTGATTAAAATGAAATTTAATAACAAAACGAAGTTATAGGCTAAAACTATTTAGGAGTGCTTTGTGAAAGGATTGATTTTATACACAACCCATTTGGTACCCCATTAGACTTTAAATAATATAAATTGCGTTCATAACTATACCATGTAATAAAGAAAAGCGAAACACAAGATTAAACCAACTCTTCATGACCAAATGGTGGGCGTCAAATTCTTAAAAATTGGTCGTGTATTGGAATTTAATATATTTACGTAAACTCGGTTTTTAAAAATTCAGTATAATACAATGAAAACAAAAAATCCTTTGCATCTATTTCTAGAGCTGCATAAAAAATATAACAACGAAAATAATCGTTTTGAACATCGCTGTATTTTTTTTTATAGTTTTATTTGATTAAAATGAAATTAAATAACAAAACGAAGTTATAGGCTGAAACTATTTAGGAGTGTTTTGTATAAGGATTGATTTTATACACAAACCACTTGGTACCCCATTAGACTTTAAATAATATAAATTGCGTTCATAACTATACGATGTAATAAAGAAAAGCGAAACACAATATTAAACCAACTCTTCATGACCAAATGGTTGTCATCAAATTCTTAAAAATTGGTCGTGTATTAGAATTTCATATATTTTTACGTAAACTCGGTTTTTAAGAATTCAGTATAATACAATGAAAACAAAAAATTCTGCGCATCTATTTCTAGAGCTGCATAAAAAATATAACAACAAAAATAATCGTTTTGAACATCCCAGTATTTTTTTAAATTAGTTTTAATTGAATGAAATGAAATTAAATAGCACAACGAAGTTACAGGCTGAAACTATTTAGGAGTGCTTTGTGAAAGGATTGATTTTATACACAACCCATTTGGTACCCCATTAGACTTTAAAGAATATAAATTCAGTTCATAACAATACCATATAATAAAGAAAAGCGAAACACAAGATTACACCAACTATTCATGACCAAATGGTGGGCATCAAATTCTAAAAAATTGGCCTTGTTTTGGAATTTAATATATTTACGTAAACTCGGTTTTTAAAAATTCAGTATAATACAATGAAAACAAAAAATCCTTTGCATCTATTTCTAGAGCTGCATGAAAAATATAACAACGAAAATAATCGTTTTGAACGTCCCAGTATTTTTTAATACTAGTTTTATTTGATTAAAATGAAATTAAATAACAAAACGAAGTTATAGGCTGAAACTATTTAGGAGTGCTTTGTATAAGGATTGATTTTATACACAAACCACTTGGTACCCCATTAGACTTTAAAGCATATAAATTCAGTTCATATTAATGCCATATAATGAAGAAAAGCGAAACACAAGTTTACACCAACTCTTCATGACCAAATGGTGGGCATCAAATTCTAAAAAATTGGTCGTGTATTGGAATTTAATATATTTACATAAACTCGGTTTTTAAAAATTTAGTATAATACAATGAAAACAAAAAATCCTTCGCATCTATTTCTAGAGCTGTATAAAAAGTATAACAACGAAAACAATCGTTTTGAACATCTCTGTTATTTTTAATATTAGTTTTATTTGATTAAAATTAAATTAAAAAGCAAAACGAAGTTATAGGCTGAAACTATTTAGGAGTGCTTTGTGAAAGGATTGATTTTATACACAAACCACTTGGTACCCCATTAGACTTTAAATAATATAAATTGCGTTCATAAAAATACCATGTAATAAAGAAAAGCGAAACACAAGATTACACCAACTCTTCATGACCAAATGGTGGGCATCAAATTCTTAAAATTTGGTCGTGTATTGGAATTTAATATATTTACGTAAACTCGGTTTTTAAAAATTCAGTATAATACAATGAAAACAAAAAATTCTGCGGATCTATTTCTAGAGCTGCATAAAAAATATAACAATGAAAATAATCGTTTTGAACATCGCTGTATTTTTTAATATTAGTTTTATTTGATTAAAATGAAATTAAATAACAAAACGAAGTTATAGGCTGAAACTATTTAGGAGTGCTTTGTGAAAGGATTGATTTTATACACAAACCACTTGGTACCCCATTAGACCTTAAAGCATATAAATGCAGTTCATAACAATGCCATATTATAAAGGAAGGCGAAACACAAGATAAGTCCAACTATTCACGACCAAATGATGGAAATCAAATTTTAAAAAATTGGTCGTGTATTGGAATTTAATATATTTACGTAAACTCGGTTTTTAAAAATTCAGTATAATACAATGAAAACAAAAAATTCTGTGCATCTATTTCTAGAGCTGCATAAAAAATATAACAACGAAAATAATCGTTTTGAACATCCCTGTATTTTTCAATATTAGTTTTATTTGAATGAAATGAAATTAAATAGCAAAACGAAGTTATAGGCTGAAACTATTTAGGAGTGCTTTGTGAAAGGATTGATTTTATACACAAACCACTTGGTACCCCATTAGACCTTAAAGCATATAAATGCAGTTCATAACAATGCCAAATTATAAGGAAGGTGAAACACAAGATAAGTCCAACTATTCACGACCAAATGATGGAAATCAAATTTTAAAAAATTGGCCTTGTTTTGGAATTTAATATATTTACGTAAACTCGGTTTTTAAAAATTCAGTATAATACAATGAAAACAAAAAATCCTTCGCATCTATTTCTAGAGCTGCATAAAAAATATAACAACGAGAATAATCGTTTTGAACATCCCTGTATTTTTTTAAATTAGTTTTAATTGAATGAAATGAAATTAAATAGCAAAACGAAGTTATAGGCTGAAACTATTTAGGAGTGCTTTGTATAAGGATTGATTTTATACACAAACCACTTGGTACCCCATTAGACTTTAAAGAATATAAATTCAGTTCATAACAATGCCATATAATAAAAAAAAGCGAAACACAAGATTACACCAACTCTTCATGACCAAATGGTGGGCATCAAATTCTAAAAAATTGGTCGTGTATTGGAATTTAATATATTTACATAAACTCGGTTTTTAAAAATTTAGTATAATACAATGAAAACAAAAAATCCTTCGCATCTATTTCTAGAGCTGTATAAAAAATATAACAACGAAAACAATCGTTTTGAACATCTCTGTATTTTTTAATATTAGTTTTATTTGATTAAAATTAAATTAAATAGCAAAACGAAGTTATAGGCTGAAACTATTTAGGAGTGCTTTGTGAAAGGATTGATTTTATACACAAACCACTTGGTACCCCATTAGACTTTAAATAATATAAATTGCGTTCATAAAAATACCATGTAATAAAGAAAAGCGAAACACAAGATTATACCAACTCTTCATGACCAAATGGTGGGCATCAAATTCTTAAAATTTGGTCGTGTATTGGAATTTAATATATTTACGTAAGCTCGGTTTTTAAAAATTCAGTATAATACAATGAAAACAAAAAATCCTTTGCATCTATTTCTAGAGCTGCAAAAAAAATATAACAACGAAAATAATCGTTTTGAACATCCCTGTATTTTTTAATATTAGTTTTATTTGAATGAAATGAAATTAAATAGCAAAACGAAGTTATAGGCTGAAACTATTTAGGAGTGCTTTGTGAAAGGATTGATTTTATACACAACCCATTTGGTACCCCATTAGACCTTAAAGCATATAAATTCAGTTCATAACAATGCCATATAATAAAGAAAAGCGAAACACAAGATTACACCAACTCTTCATGACCAAATGGTGGGCATCAAATTCTTAAAAATTGGTCGTGTATTGGAATTTAATATATTTACGTAAACTCGGTTTTTAAAAATTCAGTATGATACAATGAAAACAAAAAATCCTTCGCATCTATTTCTAGAGCTGCATAAAAAATATAACAACGAAAATAATCGTTTTGAACATCCCTGTATTTTTTTAAATTAGTTTTAATTGAATGAAATGAAATTAAATAGCAAAACGAAGTTATAGGCTGAAACTATTTAGGAGTGCTTTGTGAAAGGATTGATTTTATACACAAACCACTTGGTACCCCATTAGACTTTAAAGAATATAAATTCAGTTCATAACAATGCCATATAATAAAGAAAAGCGAAACACAAGTTTGCATCAACTATTCATGACCAAATGATGGAAATCAAATTTTAAAAAGTTGGTCTTGTATTGGAATTTAATATATTTACGTAAACTCGATTTTTAAAAATTCAGTATAATACAATGAAAACAAAAAATCTTTCGCATCTATTTCGAGAGCTGCATAAAAAATATAACAACGAAAATAATCGTTTTGAACATCCCAGTATTTTTTTAAATTAGTTTTAATTGAATGAAATGAAATTAAATAGCAAAACGAAGTTATAGGTTGAAACTATTTAGGAGTGCTTTGTGAAAGGATTGATTTTATACACAAACCACTTGATACCCCATTAGACTTTAAAGCATATAAATTCAGTTCATAACAATGCCATATTATAAAGGAAGGCGAAACATAAGATTAGTCCAACTATTCACGACCAAATGATGGAAATCAAATTTTAAAAAATTGGCCTTGTTTTGGAATTTAATATATTTACGTAAACTCGGTTTTTAAAAATTCAGTATAATACAATGAAAACAAAAAATCCTTCGCATCTATTTCTAGAGCTGCATAAAAAATATAACAACGAAAATAATCGTTTTGAACGTCCCAGTATTTTTTAATATTAGTTTTATTTGATTAAAATTAAATTAAATAACAAAACGAAGTTATAGGCTGAAACTATTTAGGAGTGCTTTGTATAAGGATTGATTTTATACACAAACCACTTGGTACCCCATTAGACTTTAAATAATATAAATTGCGTTCATAAATATACCATGTAATAAAGAAAAGCGAAACACAAGATTACACCAACTCTTCATGACCAAATGGTGGGCATCAAATTCTTAAAAATTGGTCGTGTATTGGAATTTAATATATTTACGTAAGCTCGGTTTTTAAAAATTCAGTATAATACAATGAAAACAAAAAATCCTTTGCATCTATTTCTAGAGCTGCATAAAAAATATAACAACGAAAAAATTCGTTTTGAACATCCCAGTATTTTTTAATATTAGTTTTATTTGATTAAAATTAAATTAAATAACAAAACGAAGTTATAGGCTGAAACTATTTAGGAGTGCTTTGTATAAGGATTGATTTTATACACAAACCACTTGGTACCCCATTAGACTTTAAATAATATAAATTGCGTTCATAAATATACCATGTAATAAAGAAAAGCGAAACACAAAATTAAACCAACTCTTCATGACCAAATGGTGGGCATCAAATTCCTAAAAATTGGTCGTGTATTGGAATTTAATATATTTACGTAAACTCGGTTTTTAAAAATTCAGTATAATACAATGAAAACAAAAAATCCTTCGCATCTATTTCTAGAGCTGCATAAAAAATATAACGACGAAAATAATCGTTTTGAACTGCCCAGTATTTTTTTTAATTAGTTTTATTTGAATGAAATGAAATTAAATAGCAAAACGAAGTTATAGGCTGAAACTATTTAGGAGTGCTTTGTGAAAGGATTGATTTTATACACAAACCACTTGGTACCCCATTAGACTTTAAAGAATATAAATTCAGTTCATAACAATACCATATAATAAAGAAAAGCGAAGCACAAGATTACACCAACTATTCATGACCAAATGACGGGCATCAAATTCTAAAAAATTGGTCGTGTATTGGAATTTAATATATTTACGTAAACTCGGTTTTTATAAATTCAGTATAATACAATGAAAACAAAAAATTCTGTGAATCTATTTCTAGAGCTGCATAAAAAATATAACAACGAAAATATACGTTTTGAACATCACTGTCTTTTATAATATTAGTTTTATTTGATTAAAATGAAATTTAATAACAAAACGAAGTTATAGGCTAAAACTCTTTAGGAGTGCTTTGTGAAAGGATTGATTTTATACACAAACCACTTGGTACCCCATTAGACTTTAAAGCATATAAATTCAGTTCATAAAAATACCATGTAATAAAGAAAAGCGAAACACAAGACTACACCAACTCTTCATGACCAAATGGTGGGCATCAAATTCTTAAAAATTGGTCGGGTATTGGAATTTAATATATTTACGTAAACTCGGTTTTTAAAAATTCAGTATAATACAATGAAAACAAAAAATCTTTCGCATCTATTTCTAGAGCTGCATAAAAAATATAACAACGGAAATAATCGTTTTGAACATCCCTGTATTTTTTAATATTAGTTTTATTTGAATGAAATGAAATTAAATAGCAAAACGAAGTTATAGGCTGAAACTATTTAGGAGTACTTTGTGAAAGGATTGATTTTTTACACAACCCATTTGGTACCCCATTAGACTTTAAATAATATAAATTGCGTTCATAAAAATACCATGTAATAAAGAAAAGCGAAACTTAGGACTACACCAACTCTTCATGACCAAATGGTGGGCATCAAATTCTTAAAAATTGGTCGGGTATTGGAATTTAATATATTTACGTAAACTCGGTTTTTAAAAATTCAGTATAATACAATGAAAACAAAAAATCCTTTGCATCTATTTCCAGAGCTGCATAGAAAAATATAACAACAAAAATATACGTTTTGAACATCACTGTCTTTTATAATATTAGTTTTATTTGAAAAATTAAAATAAATAACAAAACGAAGTTATAGGCTGAAACTATTTAGGAGTGCTTTGTGAAAGGATTGATTTTATACACAACCCATTTGGTACCCCATTAGACTTTAAATAATATAAATTGCGTTCATAAAAATACCATGTAATAAAGAAAAGCGAAACTCAAGACTAAACCAACTCTTCATGACCAAATGGTGGGCATCAAATTCTTAAAAATTGGTCGTGTATTGGAATTTAATATATTTACGTAAACTCGGTTTTTAAAAATTCAGTATAATACAATGAAAACAAAAAATTCTGTGCATCTATTTCTAGAGCTGCATAAAAAATATAACAACGAAAATAATCGTTTTGAACATCCCTGTATTTTTCAATATTAGTTTTATTTGAATGAAATGAAATTAAATAGCAAAACGAAGTTATAGGCTGAAACTATTTAGGAGTGCTTTGTGAAAGGATTGATTTTATACACAAACTGCTTGGTACCCCATTAGACTTTAAAGAATATAAATTGCGTTCATAAAAATACCATGTAATAAAGAAAAGCGAAACTTAGGACTACACCAACTCTTCATGACCAAATGGTGGGCATCAAATTCTTAAAAATTGGTCGGGTATTGGAATTTAATATATTTACGTAAACTCGGTTTTTAAAAATTCAGTATAATACAATGAAAACAAAAAATCCTTTGCATCTATTTCTAGAGCTGCATACAAAAATATAACAACGAAAATATACGTTTTGAACATCACTGTCTTTTATAATATTAGTTTTATTTGATTAAAATGAAATTTAATAACAAAACGAAGTTATAGGCTAAAACTCTTTAGGAGTGCTTTGTGAAAGGATTGATTTTATACACAAACCACTTGGCAACCCCATTAGACTTTAAAGCATATAAATTCAGTTCATAAAAATACCATATAATAAAGAAAAGCGAAACACAAGATTACACCAACTATTCACGACAAAATGGTGGGCATCAAATTCTAAAAAATTGGTCGTGTATTGGAATTTAATATATTTACGTAAACTCGGTTTTTAAAAATTCAGTATAATACAATGAAAACAAAAAATCCTTTGCATCTATTTCTAGAGCTGCATACAAAAATATAACAACAAAAATATACGTTTTGAACATCACTGTCTTTTGTAATATTAGTTTTATTTGAAAAATGAAATTTAATAAGCAAAGAAAGTTATAGGCTGAAACTATTTAGGAGTGCTTTGTGAAAGGATTGATTTTATACACAAACCACTTGGTAGCCCATTAGACCTTAAAGCATATAAATTCAGTTCATAAAAATACCATATAATAAAGAAAAGCGAAACACAAGATTACATCAACTATTCATGACCAAATGGTGGAAATCAAATTTTAAGAAATTGGTCGTGTATTGGAATTTAACATATTTACGTAAACTCGGTTTTTAAAAATTCAGTATAATACAATGAAACAAAAAATCTTTCGCATCTATTTCTAGAGCTGCATAAAAAATATAACAACGAAAATAATCGTTTTGAAGGTCCCTGTATTTTTTAATATTATTTTTATTTGATTAAAATGAAATTTAATAACAAAACGAAGTTAAAGGCTAAAACTCTTTATGAGTGCTTTGTGAAAGGATTGATTTTATACACAAACCACTTGGTACCCCATTAGACTTTAAATAATATAAATTGCGTTCATAAAAATACCATGTAATAAAGAAAAGCGAAACTTAGGACTACACCAACTCTTCATGACCAAATGGTGGGCATCAAATTCTTAAAAATTGGTCGTGTATTGGAATTTAATATATTTACGTAAACTCGGTTTTTAAAAATTCAGTATAATACAATGAAAACAAAAAATCTTTCGCATCTATTTCTAGAGCTGCATAAAAAATATAACAACGAAAATAATCGTTTTGAACATCACTGTCTTTTATAATATTAGTTTTATTTGAAAAATGAAATTAAATAACAAAACGAAGTTATAGGCTGAAACTATTTAGGAGTGCTTTGTGAAAGGATTGATTTTATACACAACCCATTTGGTACCCCATTAGACTTTAAATAATATAAATTGCGTTCATAAAAATACCATGTAATAAAGAAAAGCGAAACTCAAGACTACACCAACTCTTCATGACCAAATGGTGGGCATCAAATTCTTAAAAATTGGTCGTGTATTGGAATTTAATATATTTACGTAAACTCGGTTTTTAAAAATTCAGTATAATACAATGAAAACAAAAAATTCTGTGCATATATTTCTAGAGCTGCATAAAAAATATAACAACGAAAATAATCGTTTTGAACATCCCTGTATTTTTCAATATTAGTTTTATTTGAATGAAATGAAATTAAATAGCAAAACGAAGTTATAGGCTGAAACTATTTAGGAGTGCTTTGTGAAAGGATTGATTTTATACACAACCCATTTGGTACCCCATTAGACCTTAAAGCATATAAATGCAGTTCATAACAATGCCATATTATAAAGGAAGGCGAAACACAAAATAAGTCCAACTATTCACGACCAAATGATGGAAATCAAATTTTAAAAAATTGGTCGTGTATTGGAATTTAATATATTTACGTAAACTCGGTTTTTAAAAATTCAGTATAATACAATGAAAACAAAAAATCCTTTGCATCTATTTCTAGAGCTGCATAGAAAAATATAACAACAAAAATATACGTTTTGAACATCACTGTCTTTTATAATATTAGTTTTATTTGAAAAATGAAATTTAATAAGCAAAGAAAGTTATAGGCTGAAACTATTTAGGAGTGCTTTGTGAAAGGATTGATTTTATACACAACCCATTTGAAACCCCATTAGACTTTAAATAATATAAATTGCGTTCATAAAAATACCATGTAATAAAGAAAAGCGAAACTCAAGACTACACCAACTCTTCTTGACCAAATGGTGGGCATCAAATTCTTAAAAATTGGTCGTGTATTGGAATTTAATATATTTACGTAAACTCGGTTTTTAAAAATTCAGTATAATACAATGAAAACAAAAAACCCTTTGCATCTATTTCTAGAGCTGCATGAAAAATATAACAACGAAAATAATCGTTTTGAACATCGCTGTATTTTTTAATATTAGTTTTATTTGATTAAAATGAAATTAAATAACAAAACGAAGTTATAGGCTTAAACTATTTAGGAGTGCTTTGTATAAGGATTGATTTTATACACAAACCACTTGGTACCCCATTAGACTTTAAATAATATAAATTGCGTTCATAAAAATACCATGTAATAAAGAAAAGCGAAGCACAAGATTACACCAACTCTTCATGACCAAATGGTAGGCATCAAATTCTTAAAAATTGGTCGTGTATTGGAATTTAATATATTTACGTAAACTCGGTTTTTAAAAATTCAGTATGATACAATGAAAACAAAAAAATCCTTCGCACTATTTCTAGAGCTGCATAAAAAATATAACAACGAAAATAATCGTTTTGAAGATCCCTGTATTTTTTAATATTAGTTTTATTTGATTAAAATGAAATTTAATAACAAAAGAAAGTTATAGGCTGAAACTATTTAGGAGTGCTATGTGAAAGGATTGATTTTATACACATACCATTTGGTACCCCATTGGACTTTAAAGCATATAAATTGCGTTCATAAAAATACCATATAATAAAGAAAAGCGAAACACAAGATTACACCAACTATTCGTGACCAAATGGTGGGCATCAAATTCTAAAAAATTGGTCGTGTATTGGAATTTAATATATTTACGTAAACTCGGTTTTTAAAAATTCAGTATAATACAATGAAAACAAAAAATCCTTCGCATCTATTTCTAGAGCTGTATAAAAAATATAACAACGAAAATAATCGTTTTGAACATCGCTGTATTTTTTAATATTAGTTTTATTTGATTAAAATGAAATTAAATAACAAAACGAAGTCATAGGCTGAAAAAATTTAGGAGTGCTTTGTATAAGGATTGATTTTATACACAAACCACTTGGTACCCCATTAGACTTTAAATAATATAAATTGCGTTCATAAAAATATCATGTAATAATGAAAAGCGAAACACAAGACTACACCAACTATTCATGACCAAATGGTGGGCATCAAATTCTTAAAAATTGGTCGGGTATTGGAATTTAATATATTTACGTAAACTCGGTTTTTAAAAATTCAATATAATACAATGAAAACAAAAAATCCTTCGCATCTATTTCTAGAGCTGCATAAAAAATATAACAACGAAAATAATCGTTTTGAACATCCCTGTATTTTTTAAAATTAGTTTTAATTGAATGAAATTAAATTAAATAGCAAAACGAAGTTATAGGCTGAAACTATTTAGGAGTGCTTTGTGAAAGGATTGATTTTATACACAAACTGCTTGGTACCCCATTAGACTTTAAAGAATATAAATTGCGTTCATAAAAATACCATGTAATAAAGAAAAGCGAAACACAAGATTACACCAACTCTTCATGACCAAATGGTGGGCATCAAATTCTTAAAAATTGGTCGTGTATTGGAATTTATTATATTTAAGTAAACTCGGTTTTTAAAAATTCAGTATAATACAATGAAAACAAAAAATCCTTTGCATCTATTTCGAGAGCTGCATAAAAAATATAACAACGAAAATAATCGTTTTGAACATCCCTGTATTTTTCAATATTAGTTTTATTTGAATGAAATGAAATTAAATAACAAAACGAAGTTATAGGCTAAAACTCTTTAGGAGTGCTTTGTGAAAGGATTGATTTTATACACAAACCACTTGGTACCCCATTAGACTTTAAAGAATATAAATTCAGTTCCTAACAATGCCATATAATAAAGAAAAGCGAAACACAAGATTACACCAACTCTTCATGACCAAATGGTGGGCATCAAATTCTAAAAAAATGGTCGTGTATTGGAATTTAACATATTTACGTAAACTCTGTTTTTAAAAATTCAATATAATACAATGAAAACAAAAAATCCTTCGCATCTATTTCTAGAGCTGCATAAAAAATATAACAACGAAAATAATCGTTTTGAACATCCCTGTATTTTTTTAAATTAGTTTTAATTGAATGAAATTAAATTAAATAGCAAAACGAAGTTATAGGCTGAAACTATTTAGGAGTGCTTTGTGAAAGGATTGATTTTATACACAAACTGCTTGGTACCCCATTAGACTTTAAAGAATATAAATTGCGTTCATAAAAATACCATGTAATAAAGAAAAGCGAAACACAAGATTACACCAACTCTTCATGACCAAATGGTGGGCATCAAATTCTTAAAAATTGGTCGTGTATTGGAATTTATTATATTTAAGTAAACTCGGTTTTTAAAAATTCAGTATAATACAATGAAAACAAAAAACCTTTTGCATCTATTTCTAGAGCTGTATAAAAAATATAACAACGAAAATAATCGTTTTGAACATCGCTGTATTTTTTAATATTAGTTTTATTTGATTAAAATGAAATTAAATAACAAAACGAATTCATAGGCTGAAACTATTTAGGAGTGCTTTGTATAAGGATTGATTTTATACACAAACCACTTGGTACCCCATTAGACTTTAAAGCATTAAAATTCACTTCATAACAATGCCATATTATAAAGAAAAGCGAAACACAAGATTACATCAACTATTCATGACCAAATGGTGGGCATCAAATTCTAAAAAAATGGTCGTGTATTGGAATTTAATATATTTACGTAAACTCGGTTTTTAAAAATTCAGTATAATACAATGAAAACAAAAAATCCTTCGCATCTATTTCTAGAGCTGCATAAAAAATATAACGACGAAAATAATCGTTTTGAACATCCCTGTATTTTTCAATATTAGTTTTATTTGAATGAAATGAAATTAAATAGCAAAACGAAGTTATAAACTGAAACTATTTAGGAGTGCTTTGTGAAAGGATTGATTTTATACACAAACCACTTGGTACCCCATTAGACTTTAAAGAATATAAATTCAGTTCCTAACAATGCCATATAATAAAGAAAAGCGAAACACAAGATTACACCAACTCTTCATGACCAAATGGTGGGCATCAAATTCTAAAAAAATGGTCGTGTATTGGAATTTAATATATTTACGTAAATTCGGTTTTTAAAAATTCAGTATAATACAATGAAAACAAAAAATCTTTCGCATCTATTTCGAGAGCTGCATAAAAAATATAACAACGAAAATAATCGTTTTGAACATCCCAGTATATTTTTAAATTAGTTTTAATTGAATGAAATGAAATTAAATAGCATAACGAAGTTATAGGCTGAAACTATTTAGGAGTGCTTTGTGAAAGGATTGATTTTATACACAAACCACTTGGTACCCCATTAGACTTTAAAGAATATAAATTCAGTTCATAACAATGCCATATTATAAAGGAAGGCGAAACACAAGATTAGTCCAACTATTCACGACCAAATGATAGAAATCAATTTTTAAAAAATTGGCCTTGTTTTGGAATTTAATATATTTACGTAAACTCGGTTTTTAAAAATTCAGTATAATACAATGAAACAAAAAATCTTTCGCATCTATTTCTAGAGCTGCATAAAAAATATAACAACGAAAATAATCGTTTTGAACATCCCTGTATTTTTCAATATTAGTTTTATTTGAATGAAATGAAATTAAATAACAAAACGAAGTTATAGGCTAAAACTCTTTAGGAGTGCTTTGTGAAAGGATTGATTTTATACACAAACCACTTGGTACCCCATTAGACTTTAAAGCATATAAATTCAGTTCATAAAAAAACCATGTAATAAAGAAAAGCGAAACACAAGATTACATCAACTATTCATGACCAAATGGTGGGCATCAAATTCTAAAAAAATGGTCGTGTATTGGAATTTAATATATTTACGTAAACTCGGTTTTTAAAAATTCAGTATAATACAATGAAAACAAAAAATCCTTCGCATCTATTTCTAGAGCTGCATAAAAAATATAACAACGAAAATAATCGTTTTGAACATCCCTGTATTTTTTTAAATTAGTTTTAATTGAATGAAATGAAATTAAATAGCAAAACGAAGTTATAGGCTGAAACTATTTAGAAGTGCTTTGTGAAAGGATTGATTTTATACACAAACCACGTGGTACCCCATTAGACTTTAAAGAATATAAATTCAGTTCATAACAATACCATATAATAAAGAAAAGCGAAACACAAGATTACATCAACTATTCATGACCAAATGGTGGAAATCAAATTTTAAGAAATTGGTCGTGTATTGGAATTTAATATATTTACGTAAACTCGGTTTTTAAAAATTCAGTATAATACAATGAAACAAAAAATCTTTCGCATCTATTTCTAGAGCTGCATAAAAAATATAACAACGAAAATAATCGTTTTGAACATCCCTGTATTTTTCAATATTAGTTTTATTTGAATGAGGTGAAATTAAATAACAAAACGAAGTTATAGGCTTAAACTCTTTAGGAGTGCTTTGTGAAAGGATTGATTTTATACACAAACCACTTGGTACCCCATTAGACTTTAAAGCATATAAATTCAGTTCATAAAAAAACCATGTAATAAAGAAAAGCGAAACACAAGATTAAACCAAATCTTTATGACCAAATGGTGGGCATCAAATTCTAAAAAATTGGTCGTGTATTGGAATTTAATATATTTACGTAAACTCGGTTTTTAAAAATTCAGTATAATACAATGAAAACAAAAAATTCAGCGCATCTATTTCTAGAGCTGCATAAAAAATATAACAACGAAAATATACGTTTTGAACATCACTGTCTTTTATAATATTAGTTTTATTTGAAAAATGAAATTTAATAAGAAAAGAAAGTTATAGGCTGAAACTATTTAGGAGTGCTTTGTGAAAGGATTGATTTTATACACGAACCACTTGGTACCCCATTGAACTTTAAAGCATATAAATTCAGTTCATAAAAATACCATATAATAAAGAAAAGCGAAACACAAGATTACATCAACTATTCATGACCAAATGGTGGGCATCAAATTCTAAAAAAATGGTCGTGTATTGGAATTTAATATATTTACGTAAACTCGGTTTTTAAAAATTCAGTATAATACAATGAAAACAAAAAATCCTTCGCATCTATTTCTAGAGCTGCATAAAAAATATAACAACGAAAATAATCGTTTTGAACATCCCTGTATTTTTTTAAATTAGTTTTAATTGAATGAAATGAAATTAAATAGCAAAACGAAGTTATAGGCTGAAACTATTTAGAAGTGCTTTGTGAAAGGATTGATTTTATACACAAACCACGTGGTACCCCATTAGACTTTAAAGAATATAAATTCAGTTCATAACAATACCATATAATAAAGAAAAGCGAAACACAAGATTACATCAACTATTCATGACCAAATGGTGGAAATCAAATTTTAAGAAATTGGTCGTGTATTGGAATTTAATATATTTACGTAAACTCGGTTTTTAAAAATTCAGTATAATACAATGAAACAAAAAATCTTTCGCATCTATTTCTAGAGCTGCATAAAAAATATAACAACGAAAATAATCGTTTTGAACATCCCTGTATTTTTCAATATTAGTTTTATTTGAATGAAATGAAATTAAATAACAAAACGAAGTTATAGGCTAAAACTCTTTAGGAGTGCTTTGTGAAAGGATTGATTTTATACACAAACCACGTGGTACCCCATTAGACTTTAAAGAATATAAATTCAGTTCATAACAATACCATATAATAAAGAAAAGCGAAACACAAGATTACATCAACTATTCATGACCAAATGGTGGAAATCAAATTTTAAGAAATTGGTCGTGTATTGGAATTTAATATATTTACGTAAACTCGGTTTTTAAAAATTCAGTATAATACAATGAAACAAAAAATCTTTCGCATCTATTTCTAGAGCTGCATAAAAAATATAACAACGAAAATAATCGTTTTGAACATCCCTGTATTTTTCAATATTAGTTTTATTTGAATGAAATGAAATTAAATAACAAAACGAAGTTATAGGCTAAAACTCTTTAGGAGTGCTTTGTGAAAGGATTGATTTTATACACAAACCACTTGGTACCCCATTAGACTTTAAAGCATATAAATTCAGTTCATAAAAAAACCATGTAATAAAGAAAAGCGAAACACAAGATTAAACCAAATCTTTATGACCAAATGGTGGGCATCAAATTCTAAAAAATTGGTCGTGTATTGGAATTTAATATATTTACGTAAACTCGGTTTTTAAAAATTCAGTATAATACAATGAAAACAAAAAATTCAGCGCATCTATTTCTAGAGCTGCATAAAAAATATAACAACGAAAATATACGTTTTGAACATCACTGTCTTTTATAATATTAGTTTTATTTGAAAAATGAAATTTAATAAGAAAAGAAAGTTATAGGCTGAAACTATTTAGGAGTGCTTTGTGAAAGGATTGATTTTATACACGAACCACTTGGTACCCCATTGAACTTTAAAGCATATAAATTCAGTTCATAAAAATACCATATAATAAAGAAAAGCGAAACACAAGATTACATCAACTATTCATGACCAAATGGTGGAAATCAAATTTTAAGAAATTGGTCGTGTATTGGAATTTAATATATTTACGTAAACTCGGTTTTTAAAAATTCAGTATAATACAATGAAACAAAAAATCTTTCGCATCTATTTCTAGAGCTGCATAAAAAATATAACAACGAAAATAATCGTTTTGAACATCCCTGTATTTTTCAATATTAGTTTTATTTGAATGAAATGAAATTAAATAACAAAACGAAGTTATAGGCTAAAACTCTTTAGGAGTGCTTTGTGAAAGGATTGATTTTATACACAAACCACTTGGTACCCCATTAGACTTTAAAGCATATAAATTCAGTTCATAAAAATACCATGTAATAAAGAAAAGCGAAACACAAGACTACACCAACTCTTCATGACCAAATGGTGGGCATCAAATTCTTAAAAATTGGTCGTGTATTTGAATTTAATATATTTACGTAAACTCGGTTTTTAAAAATTCAGTATAATACAATAAAAACAAAAAATCCTTCGCATCTATTTCTAGAGCTGCATAAAAAATAAAACAACGAAAATAATCGTTTTGAACATCCCTGTTTTTTCAATATTAGTTTTATTTGAATGAAATGAAATTAAATAGCAAAACGAAGTTATAGGCTGAAACTATTTAGGAGTGCTTTGTGAGAGGATTGATTTTATACACAAACCACGTGGTACCCCATTAGACTTTAAAGAATATAAATTCAGTTCATAACAATACCATATAATAAAGAAAAGCGAAACACAAGATTACATCAACTATTCATGACCAAATGGTGGAAATCAAATTTTAAGAAATTGGTCGTGTATTGGAATTTAATATATTTACGTAAACTCGGTTTTTAAAAATTCAGTATAATACAATGAAACAAAAAATCTTTCGCATCTATTTCTAGAGCTGCATAAAAAATATAACAACGAAAATAATCGTTTTGAACATCCCTGTATTTTTCAATATTAGTTTTATTTGAATGAAATGAAATTAAATAACAAAACGAAGTTATAGGCTAAAACTCTTTAGGAGTGCTTTGTGAAAGGATTGATTTTATACACAAACCACTTGGTACCCCATTAGACCTTAAAGCATATAAATTCAGTTCATAAAAAAACCATGTAATAAAGAAAAGCGAAACACAAGATTAAACCAAATCTTTATGACCAAATGGTGGGCATCAAATTCTAAAAAATTGGTCGTGTATTGGAATTTAATATATTTACGTAAACTCGGTTTTTAAAAATTCAGTATAATACAATGAAAACAAAAAATTCAGCGCATCTATTTCTAGAGATGCATAAAAAATATAACAACGAAAATATACGTTTTGAACATCACTGTCTTTTATAATATTAGTTTTATTTGAAAAATGAAATTTAATAAGAAAAGAAAGTTATAGGCTGAAACTATTTAGGAGTGCTTTGTGAAAGGATTGATTTTATACACAAACCACTTGGTACCCCATTGAACTTTAAAGCATATAAATTCAGTTCATAAAAATACCATATAATAAAGAAAAGCGAAACACAAGATTACATCAACTATTCATGACCAAATGGTGGAAATCAAATTTTAAGAAATTGGTCGTGTATTGGAATTTAATATATTTACGTAAACTCGGTTTTTAAAAATTCAGTATAATACAATGAAACAAAAAATCTTTCGCATCTATTTCTAGAGCTGCATAAAAAATATAACAACGAAAATAATCGTTTTGAACATCCCTGTATTTTTCAATATTAGTTTTATTTGAATGAAATGAAATTAAATAACAAAACGAAGTTATAGGCTAAAACTCTTTAGGAGTGCTTTGTGAAAGGATTGATTTTATACACAAACCACTTGGTACCCCATTAGACTTTAAAGCATATAAATTCAGTTCATAAAAAAACCATGTAATAAAGAAAAGCGAAACACAAGATTAAACCAAATCTTTATGACCAAATGGTGGGCATCAAATTCTAAAAAATTGGTCGTGTATTGGAATTTAATATATTTACGTAAACTCGGTTTTTAAAAATTCAGTATAATACAATGAAAACAAAAAATTCAGCGCATCTATTTCTAGAGCTGCATAAAAAATATAACAACGAAAATATACGTTTTGAACATCACTGTCTTTTATAATATTAGTTTTATTTGAAAAATGAAATTTAATAAGAAAAGAAAGTTATAGGCTGAAACTATTTAGGAGTGCTTTGTGAAAGGATTGATTTTATACACGAACCACTTGGTACCCCATTGAACTTTAAAGCATATAAATTCAGTTCATAAAAATACCATATAATAAAGAAAAGCGAAACACAAGATTACATCAACTATTCATGACCAAATGGTGGGCATCAAATTCTAAAAAAATGGTCGTGTATTGGAATTTAATATATTTACGTAAACTCGGTTTTTAAAAATTCAGTATAATACAATGAAAACAAAAAATCCTTCGCATCTATTTCTAGAGCTGCATAAAAAATATAACAACGAAAATAATCGTTTTGAACATCCCTGTATTTTTTTAAATTAGTTTTAATTGAATGAAATGAAATTAAATAGCAAAACGAAGTTATAGGCTGAAACTATTTAGAAGTGCTTTGTGAAAGGATTGATTTTATACACAAACCACGTGGTACCCCATTAGACTTTAAAGAATATAAATTCAGTTCATAACAATACCATATAATAAAGAAAAGCGAAACACAAGATTACATCAACTATTCATGACCAAATGGTGGAAATCAAATTTTAAGAAATTGGTCGTGTATTGGAATTTAATATATTTACGTAAACTCGGTTTTTAAAAATTCAGTATAATACAATGAAACAAAAAATCTTTCGCATCTATTTCTAGAGCTGCATAAAAAATATAACAACGAAAATAATCGTTTTGAACATCCCTGTATTTTTCAATATTAGTTTTATTTGAATGAAATGAAATTAAATAACAAAACGAAGTTATAGGCTAAAACTCTTTAGGAGTGCTTTGTGAAAGGATTGATTTTATACACAAACCACTTGGTACCCCATTAGACTTTAAAGCATATAAATTCAGTTCATAAAAATACCATGTAATAAAGAAAAGCGAAACACAAGACTACACCAACTCTTCATGACCAAATGGTGGGCATCAAATTCTTAAAAATTGGTCGTGTATTTGAATTTAATATATTTACGTAAACTCGGTTTTTAAAAATTCAGTATAATACAATAAAAACAAAAAATCCTTCGCATCTATTTCTAGAGCTGCATAAAAAATAAAACAACGAAAATAATCGTTTTGAACATCCCTGTTTTTTCAATATTAGTTTTATTTGAATGAAATGAAATTAAATAGCAAAACGAAGTTATAGGCTGAAACTATTTAGGAGTGCTTTGTGAAAGGATTGATTTTATACACAAACCACGTGGTACCCCATTAGACTTTAAAGAATATAAATTCAGTTCATAACAATACCATATAATAAAGAAAAGCGAAACACAAGATTACATCAACTATTCATGACCAAATGGTGGAAATCAAATTTTAAGAAATTGGTCGTGTATTGGAATTTAATATATTTACGTAAACTCGGTTTTTAAAAATTCAGTATAATACAATGAAACAAAAAATCTTTCGCATCTATTTCTAGAGCTGCATAAAAAATATAACAACGAAAATAATCGTTTTGAACATCCCTGTATTTTTCAATATTAGTTTTATTTGAATGAAATGAAATTAAATAACAAAACGAAGTTATAGGCTAAAACTCTTTTGGAGTGCTTTGTGAAAGGATTGATTTTATACACAAACCACTTGGTACCCCATTAGACTTTAAAGCATATAAATTCAGTTCATAAAAAAACCATGTAATAAAGAAAAGCGAAACACAAGATTAAACCAAATCTTTATGACCAAATGGTGGGCATCAAATTCTAAAAAATTGGTCGTGTATTGGAATTTAATATATTTACGTAAACTCGGTTTTTAAAAATTCAGTATAATACAATGAAAACAAAAAATTCAGCGCATCTATTTCTAGAGATGCATAAAAAATATAACAACGAAAATATACGTTTTGAACATCACTGTCTTTTATAATATTAGTTTTATTTGAAAAATGAAATTTAATAAGAAAAGAAAGTTATAGGCTGAAACTATTTAGGAGTGCTTTGTGAAAGGATTGATTTTATACACAAACCACTTGGTACCCCATTGAACTTTAAAGCATATAAATTCAGTTCATAAAAATACCATATAATAAAGAAAAGCGAAACACAAGATTACATCAACTATTCATGACCAAATGGTGGAAATCAAATTTTAAGAAATTGGTCGTGTATTGGAATTTAATATATTTACGTAAACTCGGTTTTTAAAAATTCAGTATAATACAATGAAACAAAAAATCTTTCGCATCTATTTCTAGAGCTGCATAAAAAATATAACAACGAAAATAATCGTTTTGAACATCCCTGTATTTTTCAATATTAGTTTTATTTGAATGAAATGAAATTAAATAACAAAACGAAGTTATAGGCTAAAACTCTTTAGGAGTGCTTTGTGAAAGGATTGATTTTATACACAAACCACTTGGTACCCCATTAGACTTTAAAGCATATAAATTCAGTTCATAAAAAAACCATGTAATAAAGAAAAGCGAAACACAAGATTAAACCAAATCTTTATGACCAAATGGTGGGCATCAAATTCTAAAAAATTGGTCGTGTATTGGAATTTAATATATTTACGTAAACTCGGTTTTTAAAAATTCAGTATAATACAATGAAAACAAAAAATTCAGCGCATCTATTTCTAGAGCTGCATAAAAAATATAACAACGAAAATATACGTTTTGAACATCACTGTCTTTTATAATATTAGTTTTATTTGAAAAATGAAATTTAATAAGAAAAGAAAGTTATAGGCTGAAACTATTTAGGAGTGCTTTGTGAAAGGATTGATTTTATACACGAACCACTTGGTACCCCATTGAACTTTAAAGCATATAAATTCAGTTCATAAAAATACCATATAATAAAGAAAAGCGAAACACAAGATTACATCAACTATTCATGACCAAATGGTGGGCATCAAATTCTAAAAAAATGGTCGTGTATTGGAATTTAATATATTTACGTAAACTCGGTTTTTAAAAATTCAGTATAATACAATGAAAACAAAAAATCCTTCGCATCTATTTCTAGAGCTGCATAAAAAATATAACAACGAAAATAATCGTTTTGAACATCCCTGTATTTTTTTAAATTAGTTTTAATTGAATGAAATGAAATTAAATAGCAAAACGAAGTTATAGGCTGAAACTATTTAGAAGTGCTTTGTGAAAGGATTGATTTTATACACAAACCACGTGGTACCCCATTAGACTTTAAAGAATATAAATTCAGTTCATAACAATACCATATAATAAAGAAAAGCGAAACACAAGATTACATCAACTATTCATGACCAAATGGTGGAAATCAAATTTTAAGAAATTGGTCGTGTATTGGAATTTAATATATTTACGTAAACTCGGTTTTTAAAAATTCAGTATAATACAATGAAACAAAAAATCTTTCGCATCTATTTCTAGAGCTGCATAAAAAATATAACAACGCAAATAATCGTTTTGAACATCCCTGTATTTTTCAATATTAGTTTTATTTGAATGAAATGAAATTAAATAACAAAACGAAGTTATAGGCTAAAACTCTTTAGGAGTGCTTTGTGAAAGGATTGATTTTATACACAAACCACTTGGTACCCCATTTGACTTTAAAGCATATAAATTCAGTTCATAAAAAAACCATGTAATAAAGAAAAGCGAAACACAAGATTAAACCAAATCTTTATGACCAAATGGTGGGCATCAAATTCTAAAAAATTGGTCGTGTATTGGAATTTAATATATTTACGTAAACTCGGTTTTTAAAAATTCAGTATAATACAATGAAAACAAAAAATTCAGCGCATCTATTTCTAGAGCTGCATAAAAAATATAACAACGAAAATATACGTTTTGAACATCACTGTCTTTTATAATATTAGTTTTATTTGAAAAATGAAATTTAATAAGAAAAGAAAGTTATAGGCTGAAACTATTTAGGAGTGCTTTGTGAAAGGATTGATTTTATACACGAACCACTTGGTACCCCATTGAACTTTAAAGCATATAAATTCAGTTCATAAAAATACCATATAATAAAGAAAAGCGAAACACAAGATTACATCAACTATTCATGACCAAATGGTGGGCATCAAATTCTAAAAAAATGGTCGTGTATTGGAATTTAATATATTTACGTAAACTCGGTTTTTAAAAATTCAGTATAATACAATGAAAACAAAAAATCCTTCGCATCTATTTCTAGAGCTGCATAAAAAATATAACAACGAAAATAATCGTTTTGAACATCCCTGTATTTTTTTAAATTAGTTTTAATTGAATGAAATGAAATTAAATAGCAAAACGAAGTTATAGGCTGAAACTATTTAGAAGTGCTTTGTGAAAGGATTGATTTTATACACAAACCACGTGGTACCCCATTAGACTTTAAAGAATATAAATTCAGTTCATAACAATACCATATAATAAAGAAAAGCGAAACACAAGATTACATCAACTATTCATGACCAAATGGTGGAAATCAAATTTTAAGAAATTGGTCGTGTATTGGAATTTAATATATTTACGTAAACTCGGTTTTTAAAAATTCAGTATAATACAATGAAAACAAAAAATCCTTCGCATCTATTTCTAGAGCTGCATAAAAAATATAACAACGAAAATAATCGTTTTGAACATCCCTGTATTTTTTTAAATTAGTTTTAATTGAATGAAATGAAATTAAATAGCAAAACGAAGTTATAGGCTGAAACTATTTAGAAGTGCTTTGTGAAAGGATTGATTTTATACACAAACCACGTGGTACCCCATTAGACTTTAAAGAATATAAATTCAGTTCATAACAATACCATATAATAAAGAAAAGCGAAACACAAGATTACATCAACTATTCATGACCAAATGGTGGAAATCAAATTTTAAGAAATTGGTCGTGTATTGGAATTTAATATATTTACGTAAACTCGGTTTTTAAAAATTCAGTATAATACAATGAAACAAAAAATCTTTCGCATCTATTTCTAGAGCTGCATAAAAAATATAACAACGAAAATAATCGTTTTGAACATCCCTGTATTTTTCAATATTAGTTTTATTTGAATGAAATGAAATTAAATAACAAAACGAAGTTATAGGCTAAAACTCTTTAGGAGTGCTTTGTGAAAGGATTGATTTTATACACAAACCACTTGGTACCCCATTAGGCTTTAAAGCATATAAATTCAGTTCATAAAAAAACCATGTAATAAAGAAAAGCGAAACACAAGATTAAACCAAATCTTTATGACCAAATGGTGGGCATCAAATTCTAAAAAATTGGTCGTGTATTGGAATTTAATATATTTACGTAAACTCGGTTTTTAAAAATTCAGTATAATACAATGAAAACAAAAAATTCAGCGCATCTATTTCTAGAGCTGCATAAAAAATATAACAACGAAAATATACGTTTTGAACATCACTGTCTTTTATAATATTAGTTTTATTTGAAAAATGAAATTTAATAAGAAAAGAAAGTTATAGGCTGAAACTATTTAGGAGTGCTTTGTGAAAGGATTGATTTTATACACGAACCACTTGGTACCCCATTGAACTTTAAAGCATATAAATTCAGTTCATAAAAATACCATATAATAAAGAAAAGCGAAACACAAGATTACATCAACTATTCATGACCAAATGGTGGGCATCAAATTCTAAAAAAATGGTCGTGTATTGGAATTTAATATATTTACGTAAACTCGGTTTTTAAAAATTCAGTATAATACAATGAAAACAAAAAATCCTTCGCATCTATTTCTAGAGCTGCATAAAAAATATAACAACGAAAATAATCGTTTTGAACATCCCTGTATTTTTTTAAATTAGTTTTAATTGAATGAAATGAAATTAAATAGCAAAACGAAGTTATAGGCTGAAACTATTTAGAAGTGCTTTGTGAAAGGATTGATTTTATACACAAACCACGTGGTACCCCATTAGACTTTAAAGAATATAAATTCAGTTCATAACAATACCATATAATAAAGAAAAGCGAAACACAAGATTACATCAACTATTCATGACCAAATGGTGGAAATCAAATTTTAAGAAATTGGTCGTGTATTGGAATTTAATATATTTACGTAAACTCGGTTTTTAAAAATTCAGTATAATACAATGAAAACAAAAAATCCTTCGCATCTATTTCTAGAGCTGCATAAAAAATATAACAACGAAAATAATCGTTTTGAACATCCCTGTATTTTTTTAAATTAGTTTTAATTGAATGAAATGAAATTAAATAGCAAAACGAAGTTATAGGCTGAAACTATTTAGAAGTGCTTTGTGAAAGGATTGATTTTATACACAAACCACGTGGTACCCCATTAGACTTTAAAGAATATAAATTCAGTTCATAACAATACCATATAATAAAGAAAAGCGAAACACAAGATTACATCAACTATTCATGACCAAATGGTGGAAATCAAATTTTAAGAAATTGGTCGTGTATTGGAATTTAATATATTTACGTAAACTCGGTTTTTAAAAATTCAGTATAATACAATGAAACAAAAAATCTTTCGCATCTATTTCTAGAGCTGCATAAAAAATATAACAACGAAAATAATCGTTTTGAACATCCCTGTATTTTTCAATATTAGTTTTATTTGAATGAAATGAAATTAAATAACAAAACGAAGTTATAGGTTGAAACTATTTAGGAGTGCTTTGTGAAAGGATTGATTTTATACACAAACCACTTGGTACCCCATTAGACTTTAAAGCATATAAATTCAGTTCATAAAAAAACCATGTAATAAAGAAAAGCGAAACACAAGATTAAACCAAATCTTTATGACCAAATGGTGGGCATCAAATTCTAAAAAATTGGTCGTGTATTGGAATTTAATATATTTACGTAAACTCGGTTTTTAAAAATTCAGTATAATACAATGAAAACAAAAAATTCAGCGCATCTATTTCTAGAGCTGCATAAAAAATATAACAACGAAAATATACGTTTTGAACATCACTGTCTTTTATAATATTAGTTTTATTTGAAAAATGAAATTTAATAAGAAAAGAAAGTTATAGGCTGAAACTATTTAGGAGTGCTTTGTGAAAGGATTGATTTTATACACGAACCACTTGGTACCCCATTGAACTTTAAAGCATATAAATTCAGTTCATAAAAATACCATATAATAAAGAAAAGCGAAACACAAGATTACATCAACTATTCATGACCAAATGGTGGGCATCAAATTCTAAAAAAATGGTCGTGTATTGGAATTTAATATATTTACGTAAACTCGGTTTTTAAAAATTCAGTATAATACAATGAAAACAAAAAATCCTTCGCATCTATTTCTAGAGCTGCATAAAAAATATAACAACGAAAATAATCGTTTTGAACATCCCTGTATTTTTTTAAATTAGTTTTAATTGAATGAAATGAAATTAAATAGCAAAACGAAGTTATAGGCTGAAACTATTTAGAAGTGCTTTGTGAAAGGATTGATTTTATACACAAACCACGTGGTACCCCATTAGACTTTAAAGAATATAAATTCAGTTCATAACAATACCATATAATAAAGAAAAGCGAAACACAAGATTACATCAACTATTCATGACCAAATGGTGGAAATCAAATTTTAAGAAATTGGTCGTGTATTGGAATTTAATATATTTACGTAAACTCGGTTTTTAAAAATTCAGTATAATACAATGAAAACAAAAAATCCTTCGCATCTATTTCTAGAGCTGCATAAAAAATATAACAACGAAAATAATCGTTTTGAACATCCCTGTATTTTTTTAAATTAGTTTTAATTGAATGAAATGAAATTAAATAGCAAAACGAAGTTATAGGCTGAAACTATTTAGAAGTGCTTTGTGAAAGGATTGATTTTATACACAAACCACGTGGTACCCCATTAGACTTTAAAGAATATAAATTCAGTTCATAACAATACCATATAATAAAGAAAAGCGAAACACAAGATTACATCAACTATTCATGACCAAATGGTGGAAATCAAATTTTAAGAAATTGGTCGTGTATTGGAATTTAATATATTTACGTAAACTCGGTTTTTAAAAATTCAGTATAATACAATGAAACAAAAAATCTTTCGCATCTATTTCTAGAGCTGCATAAAAAATATAACAACGAAAATAATCGTTTTGAACATCCCTGTATTTTTCAATATTAGTTTTATTTGAATGAAATGAAATTAAATAACAAAACGAAGTTATAGGCTAAAACTCTTTAGGAGTGCTTTGTGAAAGGATTGATTTTATACACAAACCACTTGGTACCCCATTAGACTTTAAAGCATATAAATTCAGTTCATAAAAAAACCATGTAATAAAGAAAAGCGAAACACAAGATTAAACCAAATCTTTATGACCAAATGGTGGGCATCAAATTCTAAAAAATTGGTCGTGTATTGGAATTTAATATATTTATGTAAACTCGGTTTTTAAAAATTCAGTATAATACAATGAAAACAAAAAATTCAGCGCATCTATTTCTAGAGCTGCATAAAAAATATAACAACGAAAATATACGTTTTGAACATCACTGTCTTTTATAATATTAGTTTTATTTGAAAAATGAAATTTAATAAGAAAAGAAAGTTATAGGCTGAAACTATTTAGGAGTGCTTTGTGAAAGGATTGATTTTATACACGAACCACTTGGTACCCCATTGAACTTTAAAGCATATAAATTCAGTTCATAAAAATACCATATAATAAAGAAAAGCGAAACACAAGATTACATCAACTATTCATGACCAAATGGTGGGCATCAAATTCTAAAAAAATGGTCGTGTATTGGAATTTAATATATTTACGTAAACTCGGTTTTTAAAAATTCAGTATAATACAATGAAAACAAAAAATCCTTCGCATCTATTTCTAGAGCTGCATAAAAAATATAACAACGAAAATAATCGTTTTGAACATCCCTGTATTTTTTTAAATTAGTTTTAATTGAATGAAATGAAATTAAATAGCAAAACGAAGTTATAGGCTGAAACTATTTAGAAGTGCTTTGTGAAAGGATTGATTTTATACACAAACCACGTGGTACCCCATTAGACTTTAAAGAATATAAATTCAGTTCATAACAATACCATATAATAAAGAAAAGCGAAACACAAGATTACATCAACTATTCATGACCAAATGGTGGAAATCAAATTTTAAGAAATTGGTCGTGTATTGGAATTTAATATATTTACGTAAACTCGGTTTTTAAAAATTCAGTATAATACAATGAAAACAAAAAATCCTTCGCATCTATTTCTAGAGCTGCATAAAAAATATAACAACGAAAATAATCGTTTTGAACATCCCTGTATTTTTTTAAATTAGTTTTAATTGAATGAAATGAAATTAAATAGCAAAACGAAGTTATAGGCTGAAACTATTTAGAAGTGCTTTGTGAAAGGATTGATTTTATACACAAACCACGTGGTACCCCATTAGACCTTAAAGCATATAAATGCAGTTCATAACAATGCCATATTATAAAGGAAGGCGAAACACAAGATAAGTCCAACTATTCACGACCAAATGATGGAAATCAAATTTTAAAAAATTGGCCTTGTATTGGAATTTAATATATTTACGTAAACTCGGTTTTTAAAAATTCAGTATAATACAATGAAACAAAAAATCTTTCGCATCTATTTCTAGAGCTGCATAAAAAATATAACAACGAAAATAATCGTTTTGAACATCCCTGTATTTTTCAATATTAGTTTTATTTGAATGAAATGAAATTAAATAACAAAACGAAGTTATAGGCTAAAACTCTTTAGGAGTGCTTTGTGAAAGGATTGATTTTATACACAAACCACTTGGTACCCCATTAGACTTTAAAGCATATAAATTCAGTTCATAAAAAAACCATGTAATAAAGAAAAGCGAAACACAAGATTAAACCAAATCTTTATGACCAAATGGTGGGCATCAAATTCTAAAAAATTGGTCGTGTATTGGAATTTAATATATTTACGTAAACTCGGTTTTTAAAAATTCAGTATAATACAATGAAAACAAAAAATTCAGCGCATCTATTTCTAGAGCTGCATAAAAAATATAACAACGAAAATATACGTTTTGAACATCACTGTCTTTTATAATATTAGTTTTATTTGAAAAATGAAATTTAATAAGAAAAGAAAGTTATAGGCTGAAACTATTTAGGAGTGCTTTGTGAAAGGATTGATTTTATACACGAACCACTTGGTACCCCATTGAACTTTAAAGCATATAAATTCAGTTCATAAAAATACCATATAATAAAGAAAAGCGAAACACAAGATTACATCAACTATTCATGACCAAATGGTGGAAATCAAATTTTAAGAAATTGGTCGTGTATTGGAATTTAATATATTTACGTAAACTCGGTTTTTAAAAATTCAGTATAATACAATGAAACAAAAAATCTTTCGCATCTATTTCTAGAGCTGCATAAAAAATATAACAACGAAAATAATCGTTTTGAACATCCCTGTATTTTTCAATATTAGTTTTATTTGAATGAAATGAAATTAAATAACAAAACGAAGTTATAGGCTAAAACTCTTTAGGAGTGCTTTGTGAAAGGATTGATTTTATACACAAACCACTTGGTACCCCATTAGACTTTAAAGCATATAAATTCAGTTCATAAAAATACCATGTAATAAAGAAAAGCGAAACACAAGACTACACCAACTCTTCATGACCAAATGGTGGGCATCAAATTCTTAAAAATTGGTCGTGTATTTGAATTTAATATATTTACGTAAACTCGGTTTTTAAAAATTCAGTATAATACAATAAAAACAAAAAATCCTTCGCATCTATTTCTAGAGCTGCATAAAAAATAAAACAACGAAAATAATCGTTTTGAACATCCCTGTTTTTTCAATATTAGTTTTATTTGAATGAAATGAAATTAAATAGCAAAACGAAGTTATAGGCTGAAACTATTTAGGAGTGCTTTATGAGAGGATTGATTTTATACACAACCCATTTGATACCCCATTAGACTTTAAATAATATAAATTGCGTTCATAAAAACACCATGTAATAAAGAAAAGCGAAACTCAAGACTACACCAACTCTTCATGACCAAATGGTGGAAATCAAATTTTAAGAAATTGGTCGTGTATTGGAATTTAATATATTTACGTAAACTTTGTTTTTAAAAATTCAGTATAATACAATGAAACAAAAAATCTTTCGCATCTATTTCTAGAGCTGCATAAAAAATATAACAACGAAAATAATCGTTTTGAACATCCCTGTATTTTTTTAAATTAGTTTTAATTGAATGAAATGAAATTAAATAGCAAAACGAAGTTATAGGCTGAAACTATTTAGAAGTGCTTTGTGAAAGGATTGATTTTATACACAAACCACGTGGTACCCCATTAGACTTTAAAGAATATAAATTCAGTTCATAACAATACCATATAATAAAGAAAAGCGAAACACAAGACTACACCAACTCTTCATGACCAAATGGTGGGCATCAAATTCTTAAAAATTGGTCGTGTATTTGAATTTAATATATTTACGTAAACTCGGTTTTTAAAAATTCAGTATAATACAATAAAAACAAAAAATCCTTCGCATCTATTTCTAGAGCTGCATAAAAAATAAAACAACGAAAATAATCGTTTTGAACATCCCTGTTTTTTCAATATTAGTTTTATTTGAATGAAATGAAATTAAATAGCAAAACGAAGTTATAGGCTGAAACTATTTAGGAGTGCTTTGTGAGAGGATTGATTTTATACACAACCCATTTGATACCCCATTAGACTTTAAATAATATAAATTGCGTTCATAAAAACACCATGTAATAAAGAAAAGCGAAACTCAAGACTACACCAACTCTTCATGACCAAATGGTGGAAATCAAATTTTAAGAAATTGGTCGTGTATTGGAATTTAATATATTTACGTAAACTTTGTTTTTAAAAATTCAGTATAATACAATGAAACAAAAAATCTTTCGCATCTATTTCTAGAGCTGCATAAAAAATATAACAACGAAAATAATCGTTTTGAACATCCCTGTATTTTTTTAAATTAGTTTTAATTGAATGAAATGAAATTAAATAGCAAAACGAAGTTATAGGCTGAAACTATTTAGGAGTGCTTTGTGAAAGGATTGATTTTATACACAAACCACGTGGTACCCCATTAGACTTTAAAGAATATAAATTCAGTTCATAACAATACCATATAATAAAGAAAAGCGAAACACAAGATTAAACCAAATCTTTATGACCAAATGGTGGGCATCAAATTCTAAAAAATTGGTCGTGTATTGGAATTTAATATATTTACGTAAACTCGGTTTTTAAAAATTCAGTATAATACAATGAAAACAAAAAATTCAGCGCATCTATTTCTAGAGCTGCATAAAAAATATAACAACGAAAATATACGTTTTGAACATCACTGTCTTTTATAATATTAGTTTTATTTGAAAAATGAAATTTAATAAGAAAAGAAAGTTATAGGCTGAAACTATTTAGGAGTGCTTTGTGAAAGGATTGATTTTATACACGAACCACTTGGTACCCCATTGAACTTTAAAGCATATAAATTCAGTTCATAAAAATACCATATAATAAAGAAAAGCGAAACACAAGATTACATCAACTATTCATGACCAAATGGTGGGCATCAAATTCTAAAAAAATGGTCGTGTATTGGAATTTAATATATTTACGTAAACTCGGTTTTTAAAAATTCAGTATAATACAATGAAAACAAAAAATCCTTCGCATCTATTTCTAGAGCTGCATAAAAAATATAACAACGAAAATAATCGTTTTGAACATCCCTGTATTTTTTTAAATTAGTTTTAATTGAATGAAATGAAATTAAATAGCAAAACGAAGTTATAGGCTGAAACTATTTAGAAGTGCTTTGTGAAAGGATTGATTTTATACACAAACCACGTGGTACCCCATTAGACTTTAAAGAATATAAATTCAGTTCATAACAATACCATATAATAAAGAAAAGCGAAACACAAGATTACATCAACTATTCATGACCAAATGGTGGAAATCAAATTTTAAGAAATTGGTCGTGTATTGGAATTTAATATATTTACGTAAACTCGGTTTTTAAAAATTCAGTATAATACAATGAAACAAAAAATCTTTCGCATCTATTTCTAGAGCTGCATAAAAAATATAACAACGAAAATAATCGTTTTGAACATCCCTGTATTTTTCAATATTAGTTTTATTTGAATGAAATGAAATTAAATAACAAAACGAAGTTATAGGCTAAAACTCTTTAGGAGTGCTTTGTGAAAGGATTGATTTTATACACAAACCACTTGGTACCCCATTAGACTTTAAAGCATATAAATTCAGTTCATAAAAAAACCATGTAATAAAGAAAAGCGAAACACAAGATTAAACCAAATCTTTATGACCAAATGGTGGGCATCAAATTCTAAAAAATTGGTCGTGTATTGGAATTTAATATATTTACGTAAACTCGGTTTTTAAAAATTCAGTATAATACAATGAAAACAAAAAATTCAGCGCATCTATTTCTAGAGCTGCATAAAAAATATAACAACGAAAATATACGTTTTGAACATCACTGTCTTTTATAATATTAGTTTTATTTGAAAAATGAAATTTAATAAGAAAAGAAAGTTATAGGCTGAAACTATTTAGAAGTGCTTTGTGAAAGGATTGATTTTATACACAAACCACGTGGTACCCCATTAGACTTTAAAGAATATAAATTCAGTTCATAACAATACCATATAATAAAGAAAAGCGAAACACAAGATTACATCAACTATTCATGACCAAATGGTGGAAATCAAATTTTAAGAAATTGGTCGTGTATTGGAATTTAATATATTTACGTAAACTCGGTTTTTAAAAATTCAGTATAATACAATGAAACAAAAAATCTTTCGCATCTATTTCTAGAGCTGCATAAAAAATATAACAACGAAAATAATCGTTTTGAACATCCCTGTATTTTTCAATATTAGTTTTATTTGAATGAAATGAAATTAAATAACAAAACGAAGTTATAGGCTAAAACTCTTTAGGAGTGCTTTGTGAAAGGATTGATTTTATACACAAACCACTTGGTACCCCATTAGACTTTAAATAATATAAATTGCGTTCATAAAAACACCATGTAATAAAGAAAAGCGAAACTCAAGACTACACCAACTCTTCATGACCAAATGGTGGAAATCAAATTTTAAGAAATTGGTCGTGTATTGGAATTTAATATATTTACGTAAACTTTGTTTTTAAAAATTCAGTATAATACAATGAAACAAAAAATCTTTCGCATCTATTTCTAGAGCTGCATAAAAAATATAACAACGAAAATAATCGCTTTGAACATCCCTGTATTTTTCAATATTAGTTTTATTTGAATGAAATGAAATTAAATAACAAAACGAAGTTATGGGCTAAAACTCTTTAGGAGTGCTTTGTGAAAGGATTGATTTTATACACAAACCACTTGGAACCCCATTAAACTTTAAAGCATATAAATTCAGTTCATAAAAATACCATGTAATAAAGAAAAGCGAAACACAAGATTACATCAACTATTCATGACCAAATGATGGAAATCAAATTTTAAAAAATTGGCCTTGTATTGGAATTAAATATATTTACGTAAACTCGGTTTTTAAAAATTCAGTATAATACAATGAAAATAAAAAATCCTCCGCATCTATTTTTAGAGCTGCATAAAAAATATAACAACAAAATATACGTTTTGAACATCCCTGTATTTTTTAATATTAGTTTTATTTGATTAAAATGAAATTTAATAACAAAAGAAAGTTATAGGCTGAAACTATTTAGGAGTACTATGTGGAAGGATTGATTTTATTCACATACCATTTGGTACCCCATTGGACTTTAAAGCATATAAATTCAGTTCATAAAAATACCATATAATAAAGAAAAGCGAAACACAAGATTACACCAACTATTCGTGACCAAATGGTGGGCATCAAATTCTAAAAAATTGGTCGTGTATTGGAATTTAATATATTTACGTAAACTCGGTTTTTAAAAATTCAGTATAATACAATGAAAACAAAAAACCCTTTGCATCTATTTCTAGAGCTGCATAAAAAATATAACAACGAAAATAATCGTTTTGAACATCGCTGTATTTTTTAATATTAGTTTTATTTGATTAAAATGAAATTAAATAACAAAACGAAGTTATAGGCTGAAAATATTTAGGAGTGCTTTGTATAAGGATTGATTTTATACACAACCCATTTGGTACCCCATTAGACTTTAAATAATATAAATTGCGTTCATAAAAATACCATGTAATAAAGAAAAGCGAAACACAAGATTAGTCCAACTATTCACGACCAAATGATGGAAATCAAATTTTAAAAAATTGGCCTTGTATTGGAATTAAATATATTTATGTAAACTCGGTTTTTAAAAATTCAGTATAATACAATGAAAATAAAAAATCCTCCGCATCTATTTTTAGAGCTGCATAAAAAATATAACAACAAAATATACGTTTTGAACATCCCTGTATTTTTTAATATTAGTTTTATTTGATTAAAATTAAATTTAATAACAAAAGAAAGTTATAGGCTGAAACTATTTAGGAGTACTATGTGGAAGG
The DNA here is from genome assembly GCA_963971155.1 of Anthrax anthrax. NCBI lineage: Eukaryota > Metazoa > Arthropoda > Insecta > Diptera > Bombyliidae > Anthrax > Anthrax anthrax. The sequence continues at coordinate 2,722,774 of OZ020122.1, forward strand.
ATTGATTTTATTCACATACCATTTGGTACCCCATTGGACTTTAAAGCATATAAATTCAGTTCATAAAAATACCATATAATAAAGAAAAGCGAAACACAAGATTACACCAACTCTTCATGACCAAATGGTGGGCATCAAATTCTTAAAAATTGGTCGTGTATTGGAATTTAATATATTTACGTAAACTCGGTTTTTAAAAATTCAGTATAATACAATGAAAACAAAAAATCTTTCGCATCTATTTCTAGAGCTGCATAAAAAATATAACAACGAAAATAATCGTTTTGAACATCCCAGTATTTTTTTAAATTAGTTTTAATTGAATGAAATGAAATTAAATAGCAAAACGAAGTTATAGGCTGAAACTATTTAGGAGTGCTTTGTGAAAGGATTGATTTTATACACAAACCACTTGGTACCCCATTGAACTTTAAAGAATATAAATTCAGTTCATAACAATACCATATAATAAAGAAAAGCGAAACACAAGATTACACCAACTCTTCATGACCAAATGGTGGGCATCAAATTCTAAAAAATTGGTCGTGTATTGGAATTTAATATATTTACGTAAACTCGGTTTTTAAAAATTCAGTATAATACAATGAAAACAAAAAATCTTTCGCATCTATTTCTAGAGCTGCATAAAAAATATAACAACGAAAATAATCGTTTTGAACATCCCAGTATTTTTTTAAATTAGTTTTAATTGAATGAAATGAAATTAAATAGCAAAACGAAGTTATAGGCTGAAACTATTTAGGAGTGCTTTGTGAAAGGATTGATTTTATACACAAACCACTTGGTACCCCATTGAACTTTAAAGAATATAAATTCAGTTCATAACAATACCATATAATAAAGAAAAGCGAAACACAAGATTACACCAACTCTTCATGACCAAATGGTGGGCATCAAATTCTAAAAAATTGGTCGTGTATTGGAATTTAATATATTTACGTAAACTCGGTTTTTAAAAATTCAGTATAATACAATGAAAACAAAAAATCTTTCGCATCTATTTCTAGAGCTGCATAAAAAATATAACAACGAAAATAATCGTTTTGAACATTCCTGTATCTTTCAATATTAGTTTTATTTGATTGAAATGAAATTAAATAGCAAAACGAATTTATAGGCTGAAACTATTTAGGAGTGCTATGTGAAAGTATTGTTTTTATACACATACCATTTGGTACCCCATTGGACTTTAAAGCATATAAATTCAGTTCATAAAAATACCATATTATAAAGAAAAGCGAAACACAAGATTACACCAACTATTCGTGACCAAATGGTGGGCATCAAATTCTTAAAAATTGGTCGTGTATTGGAATTTAATATATTTACGTAAACTCGGTTTTTAAAAATTCAGTATAATACAATGAAAACAAAAAATCTTTCGCATCTATTTCTAGAGCTGCATAAAAAATATAACAACGAAAATAATCATTTTGAACATTCCTGTATCTTTCAATATTAGTTTTATTTGATTGAAATGAAATTAAATAGCAAAACGAATTTATAGGCTGAAACTATTTAGGAGTGCTTTGTGAAAGGATTGATTTTATACACAAACCACTTGGTACCCCATTTGACTTTAAAGAATATAAATTCAGTTCATAACAATACCATATAATAAAGAAAAGCGAAACACAAGATTACACCAACTATTCATGACCAAATGGTGGGCATCAAATTCTTAAAAATTGGTCGGGTATTGGAATTTAATATATTTACGTAAACTCGGTTTTTAAAAATTCAGTATAATACAATGAAAACAAAAAATTCTGCGCATCTATTTCTAGAGCTGCATAAAAAATATAACAACGAAAATATACGTTTTGAACATCACTGTCTTTTATAATATTAGTTTTATTTGATTAAAATGAAATTTAATAACAAAACGAAGTTATAGGCTAAAACTCTTTAGGAGTGCTTTGTGAAAGGATTGATTTTTTACACAACCCATTTGGTACCCCATTAGACTTTAAATAATATAAATTGCGTTCATAAAAATACCATGTAATAAAGAAAAGCGAAACTTAGGACTACACCAACTCTTCATGACCAAATGGTGGGCATCAAATTCTTAAAAATTGGTCGGGTATTGGAATTTGATATATTTACGTAAACTCGGTTTTTATAAATTCAGTATAATACAATGAAAACAAAAAATTCTGCGCATCTATTTCTAGAGCTGCATAAAAAATATAACAACGAAAATATACGTTTTGAACATCACTGTCTTTTATAATATTAGTTTTATTTGATTAAAATGAAATTTAATAACAAAACGAAGTTATAGGCTAAAACTCTTTAGGAGTGCTTTGTGAAAGGATTGATTTTATACACAAACCACTTGGTACCCCATTAGACTTTAAAGCATATAAATGCAGTTCATAACAATGCCATGTAATAAAGAAAAGCGAAACTTAGGACTACACCAACTCTTCATGACCAAATGGTGGGCATCAAATTCTTAAAAATTGGTCGGGTATTGGAATTTGATATATTTACGTAAACTCGGTTTTTATAAATTCAGTATAATACAATGAAAACAAAAAATCTTTCGCATCTATTTCTAGAGCTGCATAAAAAATATAACAACGAAAATAATCGTTTTGAACATCCCTGTATTTTTCAATATTAGTTTTATTTGAATGAAATGAAATTAAATAGCAAAACGAAGTTATAGGCTGAAACTATTTAGGAGTGCTTTGTGAAAGGATTGATTTTTTACACAACCCATTTGGTACCCCATTAGACTTTAAATAATATAAATTGCGTTCATAAAAATACCATGTAATAAAGAAAAGCGAAACTTAGGACTACACCAACTCTTCATGACCAAATGGTGGGCATCAAATTCTTAAAAATTGGTCGGGTATTGGAATTTGATATATTTACGTAAACTCGGTTTTTATAAATTCAGTATAATACAATGAAAACAAAAAATTCTGCGCATCTATTTCTAGAGCTGCATAAAAAATATAACAACGAAAATATACGTTTTGAACATCACTGTCTTTTATAATATTAGTTTTATTTGATTAAAATGAAATTTAATAACAAAACGAAGTTATAGGCTAAAACTCTTTAGGAGTGCTTTGTGAAAGGATTGATTTTATACACAAACCACTTGGTACCCCATTAGACTTTAAAGCATATAAATTCAGTTCATAAAAATACCATGTAATAAAGAAAAGCGAAACACAAGACTACACCAACTATTCATGACCAAATGGTGGGCATCAAATTCTTAAAAATTGGTCGGGTATTGGAATTTAATATATTTACGTAAACTTTGTTTTTAAAAATTCAGTATAATACAATGAAAATAAAAAATCCTCCGCATCTATTTTTAGAGCTGCATAAAAAATATAACAACAAAATATACGTTTTGAACATCCCTGTATTTTTTAATATTAGTTTTATTTGATTAAAATTAAATTTAATAACAAAAGAAAGTTATAGGCTGAAACTATTTAGGAGTACTATGTGGAAGGATTGATTTTATTCACATACCATTTGGTACCCCATTGGACTTTAAAGCATATAAATTCAGTTCATAAAAATACCATATAATAAAGAAAAGCGAAACACAAGATTACACCAACTCTTCATGACCAAATGGTGGGCATCAAATTCTTAAAAATTGGTCGGGTATTGGAATTTAATATATTTACGTAAACTTTGTTTTTAAAAATTCAGTATAATACAATGAAACAAAAAATCTTTCGCATCTATTTCTAGAGCTGCATAAAAAATATAACAACGAAAATAATCGCTTTGAACATCCCTGTATTTTTCAATATTAGTTTTATTTGAATGAAATGAAATTAAATAACAAAACGAAGTTATGGGCTAAAACTCTTTAGGAGTGCTTTGTGAAAGGATTGATTTTATACACAAACCACTTGGAACCCCATTAAACTTTAAAGCATATAAATTCAGTTCATAAAAATACCATGTAATAAAGAAAAGCGAAACACAAGATTACATCAACTATTCATGACCAAATGATGGAAATCAAATTTTAAAAAATTGGCCTTGTATTGGAATTAAATATATTTACGTAAACTCGGTTTTTAAAAATTCAGTATAATACAATGAAAATAAAAAATCCTCCGCATCTATTTTTAGAGCTGCATAAAAAATATAACAACAAAATATACGTTTTGAACATCCCTGTATTTTTTAATATTAGTTTTATTTGATTAAAATGAAATTTAATAACAAAAGAAAGTTATAGGCTGAAACTATTTAGGAGTACTATGTGGAAGGATTGATTTTATTCACATACCATTTGGTACCCCATTGGACTTTAAAGCATATAAATTCAGTTCATAAAAATACCATATAATAAAGAAAAGCGAAACACAAGATTACACCAACTATTCGTGACCAAATGGTGGGCATCAAATTCTAAAAAATTGGTCGTGTATTGGAATTTAATATATTTACGTAAACTCGGTTTTTAAAAATTCAGTATAATACAATGAAAACAAAAAACCCTTTGCATCTATTTCTAGAGCTGCATAAAAAATATAACAACGAAAATAATCGTTTTGAACATCGCTGTATTTTTTAATATTAGTTTTATTTGATTAAAATGAAATTAAATAACAAAACGAAGTTATAGGCTGAAAATATTTAGGAGTGCTTTGTATAAGGATTGATTTTATACACAACCCATTTGGTACCCCATTAGACTTTAAATAATATAAATTGCGTTCATAAAAATACCATGTAATAAAGAAAAGCGAAACACAAGATTAGTCCAACTATTCACGACCAAATGATGGAAATCAAATTTTAAAAAATTGGCCTTGTATTGGAATTAAATATATTTATGTAAACTCGGTTTTTAAAAATTCAGTATAATACAATGAAAATAAAAAATCCTCCGCATCTATTTTTAGAGCTGCATAAAAAATATAACAACAAAATATACGTTTTGAACATCCCTGTATTTTTTAATATTAGTTTTATTTGATTAAAATTAAATTTAATAACAAAAGAAAGTTATAGGCTGAAACTATTTAGGAGTACTATGTGGAAGGATTGATTTTATTCACATACCATTTGGTACCCCATTGGACTTTAAAGCATATAAATTCAGTTCATAAAAATACCATATAATAAAGAAAAGCGAAACACAAGATTACACCAACTCTTCATGACCAAATGGTGGGCATCAAATTCTTAAAAATTGGTCGTGTATTGGAATTTAATATATTTACGTAAACTCGGTTTTTAAAAATTCAGTATAATACAATGAAAACAAAAAATCTTTCGCATCTATTTCTAGAGCTGCATAAAAAATATAACAACGAAAATAATCGTTTTGAACATCCCAGTATTTTTTTAAATTAGTTTTAATTGAATGAAATGAAATTAAATAGCAAAACGAAGTTATAGGCTGAAACTATTTAGGAGTGCTTTGTGAAAGGATTGATTTTATACACAAACCACTTGGTACCCCATTGAACTTTAAAGAATATAAATTCAGTTCATAACAATACCATATAATAAAGAAAAGCGAAACACAAGATTACACCAACTCTTCATGACCAAATGGTGGGCATCAAATTCTAAAAAATTGGTCGTGTATTGGAATTTAATATATTTACGTAAACTCGGTTTTTAAAAATTCAGTATAATACAATGAAAACAAAAAATCTTTCGCATCTATTTCTAGAGCTGCATAAAAAATATAACAACGAAAATAATCGTTTTGAACATCCCAGTATTTTTTTAAATTAGTTTTAATTGAATGAAATGAAATTAAATAGCAAAACGAAGTTATAGGCTGAAACTATTTAGGAGTGCTTTGTGAAAGGATTGATTTTATACACAAACCACTTGGTACCCCATTGAACTTTAAAGAATATAAATTCAGTTCATAACAATACCATATAATAAAGAAAAGCGAAACACAAGATTACACCAACTCTTCATGACCAAATGGTGGGCATCAAATTCTAAAAAATTGGTCGTGTATTGGAATTTAATATATTTACGTAAACTCGGTTTTTAAAAATTCAGTATAATACAATGAAAACAAAAAATCTTTCGCATCTATTTCTAGAGCTGCATAAAAAATATAACAACGAAAATAATCGTTTTGAACATTCCTGTATCTTTCAATATTAGTTTTATTTGATTGAAATGAAATTAAATAGCAAAACGAATTTATAGGCTGAAACTATTTAGGAGTGCTATGTGAAAGTATTGTTTTTATACACATACCATTTGGTACCCCATTGGACTTTAAAGCATATAAATTCAGTTCATAAAAATACCATATTATAAAGAAAAGCGAAACACAAGATTACACCAACTATTCGTGACCAAATGGTGGGCATCAAATTCTTAAAAATTGGTCGTGTATTGGAATTTAATATATTTACGTAAACTCGGTTTTTAAAAATTCAGTATAATACAATGAAAACAAAAAATCTTTCGCATCTATTTCTAGAGCTGCATAAAAAATATAACAACGAAAATAATCGCTTTGAACATCCCTGTATTTTTCAATATTAGTTTTATTTGAATGAAATGAAATTAAATAACAAAACGAAGTTATGGGCTAAAACTCTTTAGGAGTGCTTTGTGAAAGGATTGATTTTATACACAAACCACTTGGAACCCCATTAAACTTTAAAGCATATAAATTCAGTTCATAAAAATACCATGTAATAAAGAAAAGCGAAACACAAGATTACATCAACTATTCATGACCAAATGATGGAAATCAAATTTTAAAAAATTGGCCTTGTATTGGAATTAAATATATTTACGTAAACTCGGTTTTTAAAAATTCAGTATAATACAATGAAAATAAAAAATCCTCCGCATCTATTTTTAGAGCTGCATAAAAAATATAACAACAAAATATACGTTTTGAACATCCCTGTATTTTTTAATATTAGTTTTATTTGATTAAAATGAAATTTAATAACAAAAGAAAGTTATAGGCTGAAACTATTTAGGAGTACTATGTGGAAGGATTGATTTTATTCACATACCATTTGGTACCCCATTGGACTTTAAAGCATATAAATTCAGTTCATAAAAATACCATGTAATAAAGAAAAGCGAAACACAAGACTACACCAACTATTCATGACCAAATGGTGGGCATCAAATTCTTAAAAATTGGTCGGGTATTGGAATTTAATATATTTACGTAAACTTTGTTTTTAAAAATTCAGTATAATACAATGAAAATAAAAAATCCTCCGCATCTATTTTTAGAGCTGCATAAAAAATATAACAACAAAATATACGTTTTGAACATCCCTGTATTTTTTAATATTAGTTTTATTTGATTAAAATTAAATTTAATAACAAAAGAAAGTTATAGGCTGAAACTATTTAGGAGTACTATGTGGAAGGATTGATTTTATTCACATACCATTTGGTACCCCATTGGACTTTAAAGCATATAAATTCAGTTCATAAAAATACCATATAATAAAGAAAAGCGAAACACAAGATTACACCAACTCTTCATGACCAAATGGTGGGCATCAAATTCTTAAAAATTGGTCGGGTATTGGAATTTAATATATTTACGTAAACTTTGTTTTTAAAAATTCAGTATAATACAATGAAACAAAAAATCTTTCGCATCTATTTCTAGAGCTGCATAAAAAATATAACAACGAAAATAATCGCTTTGAACATCCCTGTATTTTTCAATATTAGTTTTATTTGAATGAAATGAAATTAAATAACAAAACGAAGTTATGGGCTAAAACTCTTTAGGAGTGCTTTGTGAAAGGATTGATTTTATACACAAACCACTTGGAACCCCATTAAACTTTAAAGCATATAAATTCAGTTCATAAAAATACCATGTAATAAAGAAAAGCGAAACACAAGATTACATCAACTATTCATGACCAAATGATGGAAATCAAATTTTAAAAAATTGGCCTTGTATTGGAATTAAATATATTTACGTAAACTCGGTTTTTAAAAATTCAGTATAATACAATGAAAATAAAAAATCCTCCGCATCTATTTTTAGAGCTGCATAAAAAATATAACAACAAAATATACGTTTTGAACATCCCTGTATTTTTTAATATTAGTTTTATTTGATTAAAATGAAATTTAATAACAAAAGAAAGTTATAGGCTGAAACTATTTAGGAGTACTATGTGGAAGGATTGATTTTATTCACATACCATTTGGTACCCCATTGGACTTTAAAGCATATAAATTCAGTTCATAAAAATACCATATAATAAAGAAAAGCGAAACACAAGATTACACCAACTATTCGTGACCAAATGGTGGGCATCAAATTCTAAAAAATTGGTCGTGTATTGGAATTTAATATATTTACGTAAACTCGGTTTTTAAAAATTCAGTATAATACAATGAAAACAAAAAACCCTTTGCATCTATTTCTAGAGCTGCATAAAAAATATAACAACGAAAATAATCGTTTTGAACATCGCTGTATTTTTTAATATTAGTTTTATTTGATTAAAATGAAATTAAATAACAAAACGAAGTTATAGGCTGAAAATATTTAGGAGTGCTTTGTATAAGGATTGATTTTATACACAACCCATTTGGTACCCCATTAGACTTTAAATAATATAAATTGCGTTCATAAAAATACCATGTAATAAAGAAAAGCGAAACACAAGATTAGTCCAACTATTCACGACCAAATGATGGAAATCAAATTTTAAAAAATTGGCCTTGTATTGGAATTAAATATATTTATGTAAACTCGGTTTTTAAAAATTCAGTATAATACAATGAAAATAAAAAATCCTCCGCATCTATTTTTAGAGCTGCATAAAAAATATAACAACAAAATATACGTTTTGAACATCCCTGTATTTTTTAATATTAGTTTTATTTGATTAAAATTAAATTTAATAACAAAAGAAAGTTATAGGCTGAAACTATTTAGGAGTACTATGTGGAAGGATTGATTTTATTCACATACCATTTGGTACCCCATTGGACTTTAAAGCATATAAATTCAGTTCATAAAAATACCATATAATAAAGAAAAGCGAAACACAAGATTACACCAACTCTTCATGACCAAATGGTGGGCATCAAATTCTTAAAAATTGGTCGTGTATTGGAATTTAATATATTTACGTAAACTCGGTTTTTAAAAATTCAGTATAATACAATGAAAACAAAAAATCTTTCGCATCTATTTCTAGAGCTGCATAAAAAATATAACAACGAAAATAATCGTTTTGAACATCCCAGTATTTTTTTAAATTAGTTTTAATTGAATGAAATGAAATTAAATAGCAAAACGAAGTTATAGGCTGAAACTATTTAGGAGTGCTTTGTGAAAGGATTGATTTTATACACAAACCACTTGGTACCCCATTGAACTTTAAAGAATATAAATTCAGTTCATAACAATACCATATAATAAAGAAAAGCGAAACACAAGATTACACCAACTCTCCATGACCAAATGGTGGGCATCAAATTCTAAAAAATTGGTCGTGTATTGGAATTTAATATATTTACGTAAACTCGGTTTTTAAAAATTCAGTATAATACAATGAAAACAAAAAATCTTTCGCATCTATTTCTAGAGCTGCATAAAAAATATAACAACGAAAATAATCGTTTTGAACATCCCAGTATTTTTTTAAATTAGTTTTAATTGAATGAAATGAAATTAAATAGCAAAACGAAGTTATAGGCTGAAACTATTTAGGAGTGCTTTGTGAAAGGATTGATTTTATACACAAACCACTTGGTACCCCATTGAACTTTAAAGAATATAAATTCAGTTCATAACAATACCATATAATAAAGAAAAGCGAAACACAAGATTACACCAACTCTTCATGACCAAATGGTGGGCATCAAATTCTAAAAAATTGGTCGTGTATTGGAATTTAATATATTTACGTAAACTCGGTTTTTAAAAATTCAGTATAATACAATGAAAACAAAAAATCTTTCGCATCTATTTCTAGAGCTGCATAAAAAATATAACAACGAAAATAATCGTTTTGAACATTCCTGTATCTTTCAATATTAGTTTTATTTGATTGAAATGAAATTAAATAGCAAAACGAATTTATAGGCTGAAACTATTTAGGAGTGCTATGTGAAAGTATTGTTTTTATACACATACCATTTGGTACCCCATTGGACTTTAAAGCATATAAATTCAGTTCATAAAAATACCATATTATAAAGAAAAGCGAAACACAAGATTACACCAACTATTCGTGACCAAATGGTGGGCATCAAATTCTTAAAAATTGGTCGTGTATTGGAATTTAATATATTTACGTAAACTCGGTTTTTAAAAATTCAGTATAATACAATGAAAACAAAAAATCTTTCGCATCTATTTCTAGAGCTGCATAAAAAATATAACAACGAAACTAATCATTTTGAACATTCCTGTATCTTTCAATATTAGTTTTATTTGATTGAAATGAAATTAAATAGCAAAACGAATTTATAGGCTGAAACTATTTAGGAGTGCTTTGTGAAAGGATTGATTTTATACACAAACCACTTGGTACCCCATTTGACTTTAAAGAATATAAATTCAGTTCATAACAATACCATATAATAAAGAAAAGCGAAACACAAGATTACACCAACTATTCATGACCAAATGGTGGGCATCAAATTCTTAAAAATTGGTCGGGTATTGGAATTTAATATATTTACGTAAACTCGGTTTTTAAAAATTCAGTATAATACAATGAAAACAAAAAATTCTGCGCATCTATTTCTAGAGCTGCATAAAAAATATAACAACGAAAATATACGTTTTGAACATCACTGTCTTTTATAATATTAGTTTTATTTGATTAAAATGAAATTTAATAACAAAACGAAGTTATAGGCTAAAACTCTTTAGGAGTGCTTTGTGAAAGGATTGATTTTTTACACAACCCATTTGGTACCCCATTAGACTTTAAATAATATAAATTGCGTTCATAAAAATACCATGTAATAAAGAAAAGCGAAACTTAGGACTACACCAACTCTTCATGACCAAATGGTGGGCATCAAATTCTTAAAAATTGGTCGGGTATTGGAATTTGATATATTTACGTAAACTCGGTTTTTATAAATTCAGTATAATACAATGAAAACAAAAAATTCTGCGCATCTATTTCTAGAGCTGCATAAAAAATATAACAACGAAAATATACGTTTTGAACATCACTGTCTTTTATAATATTAGTTTTATTTGATTAAAATGAAATTTAATAACAAAACGAAGTTATAGGCTAAAACTCTTTAGGAGTGCTTTGTGAAAGGATTGATTTTATACACAAACCACTTGGTACCCCATTAGACTTTAAAGCATATAAATGCAGTTCATAACAATGCCATGTAATAAAGAAAAGCGAAACTTAGGACTACACCAACTCTTCATGACCAAATGGTGGGCATCAAATTCTTAAAAATTGGTCGGGTATTGGAATTTGATATATTTACGTAAACTCGGTTTTTATAAATTCAGTATAATACAATGAAAACAAAAAATTCTGCGCATCTATTTCTAGAGCTGCATAAAAAATATAACAACGAAAATATACGTTTTGAACATCACTGTCTTTTATAATATTAGTTTTATTTGATTAAAATGAAATTTAATAACAAAACGAAGTTATAGGCTAAAACTCTTTAGGAGTGCTTTGTGAAAGGATTGATTTTATACACAAACCACTTGGTACCCCATTAGACTTTAAAGCATATAAATTCAGTTCATAAAAATACCATGTAATAAAGAAAAGCGAAACACAAGACTACACCAACTATTCATGACCAAATGGTGGGCATCAAATTCTTAAAAATTGGTCGGGTATTGGAATTTGATATATTTACGTAAACTCGGTTTTTAAAAATTCAGTATAATACAATGAACACAAAAAATCTTTCGCATCTATTTCGAGAGCTGCATAAAAAATATAACAACGAAAATATACGTTTTGAAGATCCCTGTATTTTTCAATATTAGTTTTATTTGAATGAAATGAAATTAAATAGCAAAACGAAGTTATAGGCTGAAACTATTTAGGAGTGCTTTGTGAAAGGATTGATTTTTTACACAAACCATTTGGTACCCCATTAGACTTTAAATAATATAAATTGCGTTCATAAAAATACCATGTAATAAAGAAAAGCGAAACTCAAGACTACACCAACTCTTCATGACCAAATGGTGGGCATCAAATTCTTAAAAATTGGTCGGGTATTGGAATTTGATATATTTACGTAAACTCGGTTTTTATAAATTCAGTATAATACAATGAAAACAAAAAATCTTTCGCATCTATTTCTAGAGCTGCATAAAAAATATAACAACGAAAATAATCGTTTTGAACATCCCTGTATTTTTCAATATTAGTTTTATTTGAATGAAATGAAATTAAATAGCAAAACGAAGTTATAGGCTGAAACTATTTAGGAGTGCTTTGTGAAAGGATTGATTTTTTACACAACCCATTTGGTACCCCATTAGACTTTAAATAATATAAATTGCGTTCATAAAAATACCATGTAATAAAGAAAAGCGAAACTTAGGACTACACCAACTCTTCATGACCAAATGGTGGGCATCAAATTCTTAAAAATTGGTCGGGTATTGGAATTTGATATATTTACGTAAACTCGGTTTTTATAAATTCAGTATAATACAATGAAAACAAAAAATTCTGCGCATCTATTTCTAGAGCTGCATAAAAAATATAACAACGAAAATATACGTTTTGAACATCACTGTCTTTTATAATATTAGTTTTATTTGATTAAAATGAAATTTAATAACAAAACGAAGTTATAGGCTAAAACTCTTTAGGAGTGCTTTGTGAAAGGATTGATTTTATACACAAACCACTTGGTACCCCATTAGACTTTAAAGCATATAAATTCAGTTCATAAAAATACCATGTAATAAAGAAAAGCGAAACACAAGACTACACCAACTATTCATGACCAAATGGTGGGCATCAAATTCTTTAAAATTGGTCGGGTATTGGAATTTAATATATTTACGTAAACTCGGTTTTTAAAAATTCAGTATAATACAATGAACACAAAAAATCTTTCGCATCTATTTCGAGAGCTGCATAAAAAATATAACAACGAAAATATACGTTTTGAAGATCCCTGTATTTTTCAATATTAGTTTTATTTGAATGAAATGAAATTAAATAGCAAAACGAAGTTATAGGCTGAAACTATTTAGGAGTGCTTTGTGAAAGGATTGATTTTATACACAACCCATTTGGTACCCCATTAGACTTTAAATAATATAAATTGCGTTCATAAAAATACCATGTAATAAAGAAAAGCGAAACTTAGGACTACACCAACTCTTCATGACCAAATGGTGGGCATCAAATTCTTAAAAATTGGTCGGGTATTGGAATTTAATATATTTACGTAAACTCGGTTTTTAAAAATTCAGTATAATACAATGAACACAAAAAACCTTTCGCATCTATTTCGAGAGCTGCATAAAAAATATAACAACGAAAATAATCGTTTTGAACATCCCTGTATTTTTCAATATTAGTTTTATTTGAATGAAATGAAATTAAATAGCAAAACGAAGTTATAGGCTGAAACTATTTAGGAGTGCTTTGTGAAAGGATTGATTTTATACACAACCCATTTGGTACCCCATTAGACCTTAAAGCATATAAATGCAGTTCATAACAATGCCATATTATAAAGGAAGGACAAGATAAGTCCAACTATTCACGACCAAATGATGGAAATCAAATTTTAAAAAATTGGTCTTGTATTGGAATTTAATATATTTACGTAAACTCGGTTTTTAAAAATTCAGTATAATACAATGAAAACAAAAAATCCTTTGCATCTATTTCTAGAGCTGCATAGAAAAATATAACAACAAAAATATACGTTTTGAACATCACTGTCTTTTATAATATTAGTTTTATTTGAAAAATGAAATTTAATAAGCAAAGAAAGTTATAGGCTGAAACTATTTAGGAGTGCTTTGTGAAAGGATTGATTTTATACACAACTCATTTGAAACCCCATTAGACTTTAAATAATATAAATTGCGTTCATAAAAATACCATGTAATAAAGAAAAGCGAAACTCAAGACTACACCAACTCTTTATGACCAAATGGTGGGCATCAAATTCTTAAAAATTGGTCGTGTATTGGAATTTAATATATTTACGTAAACTCGGTTTTTAAAAATTCAGTATAATACAATGAAAACAAAAAACCCTTTGCATCTATTTCTAGAGCTGCAAGAAAAATATAACAACGAAAATATACGTTTTGAACATCACTGTCTTTTATAATATTAGTTTTATTTGAAAAATGAAATTTAATAAGCAAAGAAAGTTATAGGCTGAAACTATTTAGGAGTGCTTTGTGAAAGGATTGATTTTATACACAACCCATTTGAAACCCCATTAGACTTTAAATAATATAAATTCAGTTCATAACAATACCATATAATAAAGAAAAGCGAAACACAAGATTACACCAACTATTCATGACCAAATGACGGGCATCAAATTTTAAAAAATTGGTCGTGTATTGGAATTTAATATATTTACGTAAACTCGGTTTTTATAAATTCAGTATAATACAATGAAAACAAAAAATTCTGCGCATCTATTTCTAGAGCTGCATAAAAAATATAACAACGAAAATATACGTTTTGAACATCACTGTCTTTTATAATATTAGTTTTATTTGATTAAAATGAAATTTAATAACAAAACGAAGTTATAGGCTAAAACTCTTTAGGAGTGCTTTGTGAAAGGATTGATTTTATACACTAACCACTTGGTACCCCATTAGACTTTAAAGCATATAAATTCAGTTCATAAAAATACCATGTAATAAAGAAAAGCGAAACTCAAGACTACACCAACTCTTTATGACCAAATGGTGGGCATCAAATTCTTAAAAATTGGTCGTGTATTGGAATTTAATATATTTACGTAAACTCGGTTTTTAAAAATTCAGTATAATACAATGAAAACAAAAAATCTTTCGCATCTATTTCTAGAGCTGCATAAAAAATATAACAACGAAAATAATCGTTTTGAACATCCCTGTATTTTTCAATATTAGTTTTATTTGAATGAAATGAAATTAAATAGCAAAACGAAGTTATAGGCTGAAACTATTTAGGAGTGCTTTGTGAAAGGATTGATTTTTTACACAAACCATTTGGTACCCCATTAGACTTTAAATAATATAAATTGCGTTCATAAAAATACCATGTAATAAAGAAAAGCGAAACTCAAGACTACACCAACTCTTCATGACCAAATGGTGGGCACCAAATTCTTAAAAATTGGTCGGGTATTGGAATTTAATATATTTACGTAAACTCGGTTTTTAAAAATTCAGTATAATACAATGAAAACAAAAAATCTTTCGCATCTATTTCTAGAGCTGCATAAAAAATATAACAACGAAAATAATCGTTTTGAACATTCCTGTATTTTTCAATATTAGTTTTATTTGATTGAAATGAAATTAAATAGCAAAACGAATTTATAGGCTGAAACTATTTAGGAGTGCTTTGTGAAAGGATTGATTTTATACACAACCCATTTGGTACCCCATTAGACCTTAAAGCATATAAATGCAGTTCATAAAAATACCATGTAATAAAGAAAAGCGAAACTCAAGACTACACCAACTCTTTATGACCAAATGGTGGGCATCAAATTCTTAAAAATTGGTCGTGTATTGGAATTTAATATATTTACGTAAACTCGGTTTTTAAAAATTCAGTATAATACAATGAAAACAAAAAATCTTTCGCATCTATTTCTAGAGCTGCATAAAAAATATAACAACGAAAATAATCGTTTTGAACATCCCTGTATTTTTCAATATTAGTTTTATTTGAATGAAATGAAATTAAATAGCAAAACGAAGTTATAGGCTGAAACTATTTAGGAGTGCTTTGTGAAAGGATTGATTTTTTACACAAACCATTTGGTACCCCATTAGACTTTAAAGAATATAAATTCAGTTCATAACAATACCATATAATAAAGAAAAGCGAAACACAAGATTACACCAACTCTTCATGACCAAATGGTGGGCATCAAATTCTAAAAAATTGGTCGTGTATTGGAATTTAATATATTTACGTAAACTCGGTTTTTAAAAATTCAGTATAATACAATGAAAACAAAAAATCTTTCGCATCTATTTCTAGAGCTGCATAAAAAATATAACAACGAAAATAATCGTTTTGAACATCCCAGTATTTTTTTAAATTAGTTTTAATTGAATGAAATGAAATTAAATAGCAAAACGAAGTTATAGGCTGAAACTATTTAGGAGTGCTTTGTGAAAGGATTGATTTTATACACAAACCACTTGGTACCCCATTGAACTTTAAAGAATATAAATTCAGTTCATAACAATACCATATAATAAAGAAAAGCGAAACACAAGATTACACCAACTCTTCATGACCAAATGGTGGGCATCAAATTCTAAAAAATTGGTCGTGTATTGGAATTTAATATATTTACGTAAACTCGGTTTTTAAAAATTCAGTATAATACAATGAAAACAAAAAATCTTTCGCATCTATTTCTAGAGCTGCATAAAAAATATAACAACGAAAATAATCGTTTTGAACATTCCTGTATCTTTCAATATTAGTTTTATTTGATTGAAATGAAATTAAATAGCAAAACGAATTTATAGGCTGAAACTATTTAGGAGTGCTATGTGAAAGTATTGTTTTTATACACATACCATTTGGTACCCCATTGGACTTTAAAGCATATAAATTCAGTTCATAAAAATACCATATTATAAAGAAAAGCGAAACACAAGATTACACCAACTATTCGTGACCAAATGGTGGGCATCAAATTCTTAAAAATTGGTCGTGTATTGGAATTTAATATATTTACGTAAACTCGGTTTTTAAAAATTCAGTATAATACAATGAAAACAAAAAATCTTTCGCATCTATTTCTAGAGCTGCATAAAAAATATAACAACGAAAATAATCGCTTTGAACATCCCTGTATTTTTCAATATTAGTTTTATTTGAATGAAATGAAATTAAATAACAAAACGAAGTTATGGGCTAAAACTCTTTAGGAGTGCTTTGTGAAAGGATTGATTTTATACACAAACCACTTGGAACCCCATTAAACTTTAAAGCATATAAATTCAGTTCATAAAAATACCATGTAATAAAGAAAAGCGAAACACAAGATTACATCAACTATTCATGACCAAATGATGGAAATCAAATTTTAAAAAATTGGCCTTGTATTGGAATTAAATATATTTACGTAAACTCGGTTTTTAAAAATTCAGTATAATACAATGAAAATAAAAAATCCTCCGCATCTATTTTTAGAGCTGCATAAAAAATATAACAACAAAATATACGTTTTGAACATCCCTGTATTTTTTAATATTAGTTTTATTTGATTAAAATGAAATTTAATAACAAAAGAAAGTTATAGGCTGAAACTATTTAGGAGTACTATGTGGAAGGATTGATTTTATTCACATACCATTTGGTACCCCATTGGACTTTAAAGCATATAAATTCAGTTCATAAAAATACCATGTAATAAAGAAAAGCGAAACACAAGACTACACCAACTATTCATGACCAAATGGTGGGCATCAAATTCTTAAAAATTGGTCGGGTATTGGAATTTAATATATTTACGTAAACTTTGTTTTTAAAAATTCAGTATAATACAATGAAAATAAAAAATCCTCCGCATCTATTTTTAGAGCTGCATAAAAAATATAACAACAAAATATACGTTTTGAACATCCCTGTATTTTTTAATATTAGTTTTATTTGATTAAAATTAAATTTAATAACAAAAGAAAGTTATAGGCTGAAACTATTTAGGAGTACTATGTGGAAGGATTGATTTTATTCACATACCATTTGGTACCCCATTGGACTTTAAAGCATATAAATTCAGTTCATAAAAATACCATATAATAAAGAAAAGCGAAACACAAGATTACACCAACTCTTCATGACCAAATGGTGGGCATCAAATTCTTAAAAATTGGTCGGGTATTGGAATTTAATATATTTACGTAAACTTTGTTTTTAAAAATTCAGTATAATACAATGAAACAAAAAATCTTTCGCATCTATTTCTAGAGCTGCATAAAAAATATAACAACGAAAATAATCGCTTTGAACATCCCTGTATTTTTCAATATTAGTTTTATTTGAATGAAATGAAATTAAATAACAAAACGAAGTTATGGGCTAAAACTCTTTAGGAGTGCTTTGTGAAAGGATTGATTTTATACACAAACCACTTGGAACCCCATTAAACTTTAAAGCATATAAATTCAGTTCATAAAAATACCATGTAATAAAGAAAAGCGAAACACAAGATTACATCAACTATTCATGACCAAATGATGGAAATCAAATTTTAAAAAATTGGCCTTGTATTGGAATTAAATATATTTACGTAAACTCGGTTTTTAAAAATTCAGTATAATACAATGAAAATAAAAAATCCTCCGCATCTATTTTTAGAGCTGCATAAAAAATATAACAACAAAATATACGTTTTGAACATCCCTGTATTTTTTAATATTAGTTTTATTTGATTAAAATGAAATTTAATAACAAAAGAAAGTTATAGGCTGAAACTATTTAGGAGTACTATGTGGAAGGATTGATTTTATTCACATACCATTTGGTACCCCATTGGACTTTAAAGCATATAAATTCAGTTCATAAAAATACCATATAATAAAGAAAAGCGAAACACAAGATTACACCAACTATTCGTGACCAAATGGTGGGCATCAAATTCTAAAAAATTGGTCGTGTATTGGAATTTAATATATTTACGTAAACTCGGTTTTTAAAAATTCAGTATAATACAATGAAAACAAAAAACCCTTTGCATCTATTTCTAGAGCTGCATAAAAAATATAACAACGAAAATAATCGTTTTGAACATCGCTGTATTTTTTAATATTAGTTTTATTTGATTAAAATGAAATTAAATAACAAAACGAAGTTATAGGCTGAAAATATTTAGGAGTGCTTTGTATAAGGATTGATTTTATACACAACCCATTTGGTACCCCATTAGACTTTAAATAATATAAATTGCGTTCATAAAAATACCATGTAATAAAGAAAAGCGAAACACAAGATTAGTCCAACTATTCACGACCAAATGATGGAAATCAAATTTTAAAAAATTGGCCTTGTATTGGAATTAAATATATTTATGTAAACTCGGTTTTTAAAAATTCAGTATAATACAATGAAAATAAAAAATCCTCCGCATCTATTTTTAGAGCTGCATAAAAAATATAACAACAAAATATACGTTTTGAACATCCCTGTATTTTTTAATATTAGTTTTATTTGATTAAAATTAAATTTAATAACAAAAGAAAGTTATAGGCTGAAACTATTTAGGAGTACTATGTGGAAGGATTGATTTTATTCACATACCATTTGGTACCCCATTGGACTTTAAAGCATATAAATTCAGTTCATAAAAATACCATATAATAAAGAAAAGCGAAACACAAGATTACACCAACTCTTCATGACCAAATGGTGGGCATCAAATTCTTAAAAATTGGTCGTGTATTGGAATTTAATATATTTACGTAAACTCGGTTTTTAAAAATTCAGTATAATACAATGAAAACAAAAAATCTTTCGCATCTATTTCTAGAGCTGCATAAAAAATATAACAACGAAAATAATCGTTTTGAACATCCCAGTATTTTTTTAAATTAGTTTTAATTGAATGAAATGAAATTAAATAGCAAAACGAAGTTATAGGCTGAAACTATTTAGGAGTGCTTTGTGAAAGGATTGATTTTATACACAAACCACTTGGTACCCCATTGAACTTTAAAGAATATAAATTCAGTTCATAACAATACCATATAATAAAGAAAAGCGAAACACAAGATTACACCAACTCTCCATGACCAAATGGTGGGCATCAAATTCTAAAAAATTGGTCGTGTATTGGAATTTAATATATTTACGTAAACTCGGTTTTTAAAAATTCAGTATAATACAATGAAAACAAAAAATCTTTCGCATCTATTTCTAGAGCTGCATAAAAAATATAACAACGAAAATAATCGTTTTGAACATCCCAGTATTTTTTTAAATTAGTTTTAATTGAATGAAATGAAATTAAATAGCAAAACGAAGTTATAGGCTGAAACTATTTAGGAGTGCTTTGTGAAAGGATTGATTTTATACACAAACCACTTGGTACCCCATTGAACTTTAAAGAATATAAATTCAGTTCATAACAATACCATATAATAAAGAAAAGCGAAACACAAGATTACACCAACTCTTCATGACCAAATGGTGGGCATCAAATTCTAAAAAATTGGTCGTGTATTGGAATTTAATATATTTACGTAAACTCGGTTTTTAAAAATTCAGTATAATACAATGAAAACAAAAAATCTTTCGCATCTATTTCTAGAGCTGCATAAAAAATATAACAACGAAAATAATCGTTTTGAACATTCCTGTATCTTTCAATATTAGTTTTATTTGATTGAAATGAAATTAAATAGCAAAACGAATTTATAGGCTGAAACTATTTAGGAGTGCTATGTGAAAGTATTGTTTTTATACACATACCATTTGGTACCCCATTGGACTTTAAAGCATATAAATTCAGTTCATAAAAATACCATATTATAAAGAAAAGCGAAACACAAGATTACACCAACTATTCGTGACCAAATGGTGGGCATCAAATTCTTAAAAATTGGTCGTGTATTGGAATTTAATATATTTACGTAAACTCGGTTTTTAAAAATTCAGTATAATACAATGAAAACAAAAAATCTTTCGCATCTATTTCTAGAGCTGCATAAAAAATATAACAACGAAAATAATCATTTTGAACATTCCTGTATCTTTCAATATTAGTTTTATTTGATTGAAATGAAATTAAATAGCAAAACGAATTTATAGGCTGAAACTATTTAGGAGTGCTTTGTGAAAGGATTGATTTTATACACAAACCACTTGGTACCCCATTTGACTTTAAAGAATATAAATTCAGTTCATAACAATACCATATAATAAAGAAAAGCGAAACACAAGATTACACCAACTATTCATGACCAAATGGTGGGCATCAAATTCTTAAAAATTGGTCGGGTATTGGAATTTAATATATTTACGTAAACTCGGTTTTTAAAAATTCAGTATAATACAATGAAAACAAAAAATTCTGCGCATCTATTTCTAGAGCTGCATAAAAAATATAACAACGAAAATATACGTTTTGAACATCACTGTCTTTTATAATATTAGTTTTATTTGATTAAAATGAAATTTAATAACAAAACGAAGTTATAGGCTAAAACTCTTTAGGAGTGCTTTGTGAAAGGATTGATTTTTTACACAACCCATTTGGTACCCCATTAGACTTTAAATAATATAAATTGCGTTCATAAAAATACCATGTAATAAAGAAAAGCGAAACTTAGGACTACACCAACTCTTCATGACCAAATGGTGGGCATCAAATTCTTAAAAATTGGTCGGGTATTGGAATTTGATATATTTACGTAAACTCGGTTTTTATAAATTCAGTATAATACAATGAAAACAAAAAATTCTGCGCATCTATTTCTAGAGCTGCATAAAAAATATAACAACGAAAATATACGTTTTGAACATCACTGTCTTTTATAATATTAGTTTTATTTGATTAAAATGAAATTTAATAACAAAACGAAGTTATAGGCTAAAACTCTTTAGGAGTGCTTTGTGAAAGGATTGATTTTATACACAAACCACTTGGTACCCCATTAGACTTTAAAGCATATAAATGCAGTTCATAACAATGCCATGTAATAAAGAAAAGCGAAACTTAGGACTACACCAACTCTTCATGACCAAATGGTGGGCATCAAATTCTTAAAAATTGGTCGGGTATTGGAATTTGATATATTTACGTAAACTCGGTTTTTATAAATTCAGTATAATACAATGAAAACAAAAAATCTTTCGCATCTATTTCTAGAGCTGCATAAAAAATATAACAACGAAAATAATCGTTTTGAACATCCCTGTATTTTTCAATATTAGTTTTATTTGAATGAAATGAAATTAAATAGCAAAACGAAGTTATAGGCTGAAACTATTTAGGAGTGCTTTGTGAAAGGATTGATTTTTTACACAACCCATTTGGTACCCCATTAGACTTTAAATAATATAAATTGCGTTCATAAAAATACCATGTAATAAAGAAAAGCGAAACTTAGGACTACACCAACTCTTCATGACCAAATGGTGGGCATCAAATTCTTAAAAATTGGTCGGGTATTGGAATTTGATATATTTACGTAAACTCGGTTTTTATAAATTCAGTATAATACAATGAAAACAAAAAATTCTGCGCATCTATTTCTAGAGCTGCATAAAAAATATAACAACGAAAATATACGTTTTGAACATCACTGTCTTTTATAATATTAGTTTTATTTGATTAAAATGAAATTTAATAACAAAACGAAGTTATAGGCTAAAACTCTTTAGGAGTGCTTTGTGAAAGGATTGATTTTATACACAAACCACTTGGTACCCCATTAGACTTTAAAGCATATAAATTCAGTTCATAAAAATACCATGTAATAAAGAAAAGCGAAACACAAGACTACACCAACTATTCATGACCAAATGGTGGGCATCAAATTCTTTAAAATTGGTCGGGTATTGGAATTTAATATATTTACGTAAACTCGGTTTTTAAAAATTCAGTATAATACAATGAACACAAAAAATCTTTCGCATCTATTTCGAGAGCTGCATAAAAAATATAACAACGAAAATATACGTTTTGAAGATCCCTGTATTTTTCAATATTAGTTTTATTTGAATGAAATGAAATTAAATAGCAAAACGAAGTTATAGGCTGAAACTATTTAGGAGTGCTTTGTGAAAGGATTGATTTTATACACAACCCATTTGGTACCCCATTAGACTTTAAATAATATAAATTGCGTTCATAAAAATACCATGTAATAAAGAAAAGCGAAACTTAGGACTACACCAACTCTTCATGACCAAATGGTGGGCATCAAATTCTTAAAAATTGGTCGGGTATTGGAATTTAATATATTTACGTAAACTCGGTTTTTAAAAATTCAGTATAATACAATGAACACAAAAAACCTTTCGCATCTATTTCGAGAGCTGCATAAAAAATATAACAACGAAAATAATCGTTTTGAACATCCCTGTATTTTTCAATATTAGTTTTATTTGAATGAAATGAAATTAAATAGCAAAACGAAGTTATAGGCTGAAACTATTTAGGAGTGCTTTGTGAAAGGATTGATTTTATACACAACCCATTTGGTACCCCATTAGACCTTAAAGCATATAAATGCAGTTCATAACAATGCCATATTATAAAGGAAGGACAAGATAAGTCCAACTATTCACGACCAAATGATGGAAATCAAATTTTAAAAAATTGGTCTTGTATTGGAATTTAATATATTTACGTAAACTCGGTTTTTAAAAATTCAGTATAATACAATGAAAACAAAAAATCCTTTGCATCTATTTCTAGAGCTGCATAGAAAAATATAACAACAAAAATATACGTTTTGAACATCACTGTCTTTTATAATATTAGTTTTATTTGAAAAATGAAATTTAATAAGCAAAGAAAGTTATAGGCTGAAACTATTTAGGAGTGCTTTGTGAAAGGATTGATTTTATACACAACTCATTTGAAACCCCATTAGACTTTAAATAATATAAATTGCGTTCATAAAAATACCATGTAATAAAGAAAAGCGAAACTCAAGACTACACCAACTCTTTATGACCAAATGGTGGGCATCAAATTCTTAAAAATTGGTCGTGTATTGGAATTTAATATATTTACGTAAACTCGGTTTTTAAAAATTCAGTATAATACAATGAAAACAAAAAACCCTTTGCATCTATTTCTAGAGCTGCAAGAAAAATATAACAACAAAAATATACGTTTTGAACATCACTGTCTTTTATAATATTAGTTTTATTTGAAAAATGAAATTTAATAAGCAAAGAAAGTTATAGGCTGAAACTATTTAGGAGTGCTTTGTGAAAGGATTGATTTTATACACAACCCATTTGAAACCCCATTAGACTTTAAATAATATAAATTCAGTTCATAACAATACCATATAATAAAGAAAAGCGAAACACAAGATTACACCAACTATTCATGACCAAATGACGGGCATCAAATTTTAAAAAATTGGTCGTGTATTGGAATTTAATATATTTACGTAAACTCGGTTTTTATAAATTCAGTATAATACAATGAAAACAAAAAATTCTGCGCATCTATTTCTAGAGCTGCATAAAAAATATAACAACGAAAATATACGTTTTGAACATCACTGTCTTTTATAATATTAGTTTTATTTGATTAAAATGAAATTTAATAACAAAACGAAGTTATAGGCTAAAACTCTTTAGGAGTGCTTTGTGAAAGGATTGATTTTATACACTAACCACTTGGTACCCCATTAGACTTTAAAGCATATAAATTCAGTTCATAAAAATACCATGTAATAAAGAAAAGCGAAACTCAAGACTACACCAACTCTTTATGACCAAATGGTGGGCATCAAATTCTTAAAAATTGGTCGTGTATTGGAATTTAATATATTTACGTAAACTCGGTTTTTAAAAATTCAGTATAATACAATGAAAACAAAAAATCTTTCGCATCTATTTCTAGAGCTGCATAAAAAATATAACAACGAAAATAATCGTTTTGAACATCCCTGTATTTTTCAATATTAGTTTTATTTGAATGAAATGAAATTAAATAGCAAAACGAAGTTATAGGCTGAAACTATTTAGGAGTGCTTTGTGAAAGGATTGATTTTTTACACAAACCATTTGGTACCCCATTAGACTTTAAATAATATAAATTGCGTTCATAAAAATACCATGTAATAAAGAAAAGCGAAACTCAAGACTACACCAACTCTTCATGACCAAATGGTGGGCACCAAATTCTTAAAAATTGGTCGGGTATTGGAATTTAATATATTTACGTAAACTCGGTTTTTAAAAATTCAGTATAATACAATGAAAACAAAAAATCTTTCGCATCTATTTCTAGAGCTGCATAAAAAATATAACAACGAAAATAATCGTTTTGAACATTCCTGTATTTTTCAATATTAGTTTTATTTGATTGAAATGAAATTAAATAGCAAAACGAATTTATAGGCTGAAACTATTTAGGAGTGCTTTGTGAAAGGATTGATTTTATACACAACCCATTTGGTACCCCATTAGACCTTAAAGCATATAAATGCAGTTCATAGCAATGCCATATTATAAAGGAAGGCGAAACACAAGATAAGTCCAACTATTCACGACAAAATGGTGGGCATCAAATTCTTAAAAATTGGTCGTGTATTGGAATTTAATATATTTACGTAAACTCGGTTTTTAAAAATTCAGTATAATACAATGAAAACAAAAAATCTTTTGCATCTATTTCTAGAGCTGCATACAAAAATATAACAACAAAAATATACGTTTTGAACATCACTGTCTTTTATAATATTAGTTTTATTTGAAAAATGAAATTTAATAAGCAAAGAAAGTTATAGGCTGAAACTATTTAGGAGTGCTTTGTGAAAGGATTGATTTTATACACAAACCACTTGGTAGCCCATTGGACTTTAAAGCATATAAATTCAGTTCATAAAAATAACATATAATAAAGAAAAGCGAAACACAAGATTACATCAACTATTCATGACCAAATGGTGGAAATCAAATTTTAAGAAATTGGTCGTGTATTGGAATTTAACATATTTACGTAAACTCGGTTTTTAAAAATTCAGTATAATACAATGAAACAGAAAATCTTTCGCATCTATTTCTAGAGCTGCATAAAAAATATAACAACGAAAATAATCGTTTTGAAGGTCCCTGTATTTTTTAATATTATTTTTATTTGATTAAAATGAAATTTAATAACAAAACGAAGTTAAAGGCTAAAACTCTTTAGGAGTGCTTTGTGAAAGTATTGATTTTATACACAAACCACTTGGTACCCCATTAGACTTTAAAGCATATAAATTCAGTTCATAAAAATACCATGTAATAAAGAAAAGCGAAACACAAGACTACACCAACTCTTCATGACCAAATGGTGGGCATCAAATTCTTAAAAATTGGTCGTGTATTGGAATTTAATATATTTACGTAAACTCGGTTTTTAAAAATTCAGTATAATACAATGAAAACAAAAAATCTTTCGCATCTATTTCTAGAGCTGCATAAAAAATATAACAACGAAAATAATCGTTTTGAACATCACTGTCTTTTATAATATTAGTTTTATTTGAAAAATGAAATTAAATAACAAAACGAAGTTATAGGCTGAAACTATTTAGGAGTGCTTTGTGAAAGGATTGATTTTATACACAACCCATTTGGTACCCCATTAGACTTTAAATAATATAAATTGCGTTCATAAAAATACCATGTAATAAAGAAAAGCGAAACTCAAGACTACACCAACTCTTCATGACCAAATGGTGGGCATCAAATTCTTAAAAATTGGTCGTGTATTGGAATTTAATATATTTACGTAAACTTGGTTTTTAAAAATTCAGTATAATACAATGAAAACAAAAAATTCTGTGCATCTATTTCTAGAGCTGCATAAAAAATATAACAACGAAAATAATCGTTTTGAACATCCCTGTATTTTTCAATATTAGTTTTATTTGAATGAAATGAAATTAAATAGCAAAACGAAGTTATAGGCTGAAACTATTTAGGAGTGCTTTGTGAAAGGATTGATTTTATACACAACCCATTTGGTACCCCATTAGACCTTAAAGCATATAAATGCAGTTCATAACAATGCCATATTATAAAGGAAGGCGAAACACAAGATAAGTCCAACTATTCACGACCAAATGATGGAAATCAAATTTTAAAAAATTGGTCGTGTATTGGAATTTAATATATTTACGTAAACTCGGTTTTTAAAAATTCAGTATAATACAATGAAAACAAAAAATCCTTTGCATCTATTTCTAGAGCTGCATAGAAAAATATAACAACAAAAATATACGTTTTGAACATCACTGTCTTTTATAATATTAGTTTTATTTGAAAAATGAAATTTAATAAGCAAAGAAAGTTATAGGCTGAAACTATTTAGGAGTGCTTTGTGAAAGGATTGATTTTATACACAACTCATTTGAAACCCCATTAGACTTTAAATAATATAAATTGCGTTCATAAAAATACCATGTAATAAAGAAAAGCGAAACTCAAGACTACACCAACTCTTCATGACCAAATGGTGGGCATCAAATTCTTAAAAATTGGTCGTGTATTGGAATTTAATATATTTACGTAAACTCGGTTTTTAAAAATTCAGTATAATACAATGAAAACAAAAAACCCTTTGCATCAATTTCTAGAGCTGCATGAAAAATATAACAACAAAAATATACGTTTTGAACATCACTGTCTTTTATAATATTAGTTTTATTTGATTAAAATGAAATTTAATAACAAAAGAAAGTTATAGGCTGAAACTATTTAGGAGTGCTTTGTGAAAGGATTGATTTTATACACAACCCATTTGGTACCCCATTAGACCTTAAAGCATATAAATGCAGTTCATAACAATGCCATATAATAAAGAAAAGCGAAACACAAGATTACACCAACTATTCGTGACCAAATGGTGGGCATCAAATTCTTAAAAATTGGTCGGGTATTGGAATTTAATATATTTACGTAAACTCGGTTTTTAAAAATTCAGTATAATACAATGAAAACAAAAATTCCTTCGCATCTATTTCTAGAGCTGTATAAAAAATATAACAACGAAAACAATCGTTTTGAACATCTCTGTATTTTTTAATATTAGTTTTATTTGATTAAAATTAAATTAAATAGCAAAACGAAGTTATAGGCTGAAACTATTTAGGAGTGCTTTGTGAAAGGATTGATTTTATACACAAACCACTTGGTACCCCATTAGACTTTAAATAATATAAATTGCGTTCATAAAAATACCATGTAATAAAGAAAAGCGAAACTCAAGACTACACCAACTCTTCATGACCAAATGGTGGGCATCAAATTCTTAAAAATTGGTCGTGTATTGGAATTTAATATATTTACGTAAACTTGGTTTTTAAAAATTCAGTATAATACAATGAAAACAAAAAATTCTGTGCATCTATTTCTAGAGCTGCATAAAAAATATAACAACGAAAATAATCGTTTTGAACATCCCTGTATTTTTCAATATTAGTTTTATTTGAAAAATGAAATTAAATAACAAAACGAAGTTATAGGCTGAAACTATTTAGGAGTGCTTTGTGAAAGGATTGATTTTATACACATACCATTTGGTACCCCATTGGACTTTAAAGCATATAAATTGCGTTCATAAAAATACCATATAATAAAGAAAAGCGAAACACAAGATTACACCAACTATTCGTGACCAAATGGTGGGCATCAAATTCTAAAAAATTGGTCGTGTATTGGAATTTAATATATTTACGTAAACTCGGTTTTTAAAAATTCGGTATAATACAATGAAAACAAAAAACCCTTTGCATCTATTTCTAGAGCTGTATAAAAAATATAACAACGAAAATAATCGTTTTGAACATCCCAGTATTTTTTTAAATTAGTTTTAATTGAATGAGATGAAATTAAAAAACAAAACGAAGTTATAGGTTGAAACTATTTAGGAGTGCTTTGTGAAAGGATTGATTTTATACACAAACCACTTGGTACCCCATTAGACTTTAAAGCATATAAATTGCGTTCATAAAAATATCATGTAATAAAGAAAAGCGAAACACAAGACTACACCAACTATTCATGACCAAATGGTGGGCATCAAATTCTTAAAAATTGGTCGGGTATTGGAATTTAATATATTTACGTAAGCTCGGTTTTTAAAAATTCAGTATAATACAATGAAAACAAAAAATCCTTTGCATCTATTTCTAGAGCTGCATAAAAAATATAACAACGAAAATAATCGTTTTGAACATCCCAGTATTTTTTAATATTAGTTTTATTTGAATGAAATGAAATTAAATAGCAAAACGAAGTTATAGTCTGAAACTATTTAGGAGTGCTTTGTGAAAGGATTGATTTTATACACAACCCATTTGGTACCCCATTAGACCTTAAAGCATATAAATGCAGTTCATAACAATGCCATATAATAAAGAAAAGCGAAACACAAGATTACACCAACTATTCGTGACCAAATGGTGGGCATCAAATTCTTAAAAATTGGTCGGGTATTGGAATTTAATATATTTACGTAAACTCGGTTTTTAAAAATTCAGTATAATACAATGAAAACAAAAATTCCTTCGCATCTATTTCTAGAGCTGTATAAAAAATATAACAACGAAAACAATCGTTTTGAACATCTCTGTATTTTTTAATATTAGTTTTATTTGATTAAAATTAAATTAAATAGCAAAACGAAGTTATAGGCTGAAACTATTTAGGAGTGCTTTGTGAAAGGATTGATTTTATACACAAACCACTTGGTACCCCATTAGACTTTAAATAATATAAATTGCGTTCATAAAAATACCATGTAATAAAGAAAAGCGAAACACAAGATTACACCAACTCTTCATGACCAAATGGTGGGCATCAAATTCTTAAAATTTGGTCGTGTATTGGAATTTAATATATTTACGTAAGCTCGGTTTTTAAAAATTCAGTGTAATACAATGAAAACAAAAAATCCTTTGCATCTATTTCTAGAGCTGCATAAAAAATATAACAACGAAAATAATCGTTTTGAACATCCCAGTATTTTTTAATATTAGTTTTATTTGAATGAAATGAAATTAAATAGCAAAACGAAGTTATAGGCTGAAACTATTTAGGAGTGCTTTGTGAAAGGATTGATTTTATACACAACCCATTTGGTACCCCATTAGACCTTAAAGCATATAAATGCAGTTCATAACAATGACATATAATAAAGAAAAGCGAAACACAAGATTACACCAACTCTTCATGACCAAATGGTGGGCATCAAATTCTTAAAAATTGGTCGTGTATTGGAATTTAATATATTTACGTAAACTCAGTTTTTAAAAATTCAGTATGATACAATGAAAACAAAAAAATCCTTCGCACTATTTCTAGAGCTGCATAAAAAATATAACAACGAAAATAATCGTTTTGAACATCCCTGTATTTTTCAATATTAGTTTTATTTGAATGAAATGAAATTAAATAGCAAAACGAAGTTATAAACTGAAACTATTTAGGAGTGCTTTGTGAAAGGATTGATTTTATACACAACCCATTTGGTACCCCATTAGACCTTAAAGCATATAAATGCAGTTCATAACAATGCCATATTATAAGGAAGGCGAAACACAAGATAAGTCCAACTATTCACGACCAAATGATGGAAATCAAATTTTAAAAAATTTTCCTTGTTTTGGAATTTAATATATTTACGTAAACTCGGTTTTTAAAAATTCAGTATTATACAATGAAAACAAAAAATCCTTCGCATCTATTTCTAGAGCTGCATAAAAAATATAACAACGAAAATAATCATTTTGAACATCCCTGTATTTTTTTAAATTAGTTTTAATTGAATGAAATGAAATTAAATAGCAAAACGAAGTTATAGGCTGAAACTATTTAGGAGTGCTTTGTGAAAGGATTGGTTTTATACACAAACCACTTGGTACCCCATTAGACTTTAAAGAATATAAATTCAGTTCATAACAATGCCATATAATAAAGAAAAGCGAAACACAAGATTACATCAACTATTCATGACCAAATGATGGAAATCAAATTTTAAAAAGTTGGTCTTGTATTGGAATTTAATATATTTACGTAAACTCGATTTTTAAAAATTCAGTATAATACAATGAAAACAAAAAATCTTTCGCATCTATTTCGAGAGCTGCATAAAAAATATAACAACGAAAATAATCGTTTTGAACATCCCAGTATTTTTTTAAATTAGTTTTAATTGAATGAAATGAAATTAAATAGCAAAACGAAGTTATAGGCTGAAACTATTTAGGAGTGCTTTGTGAAAGGATTGGTTTTATACACAAACCACTTGGTACCCCATTAGACTTTAAAGAATATAAATTCAGTTCATAACAAT
The DNA here is from genome assembly GCA_963971155.1 of Anthrax anthrax. Taxonomy (NCBI): domain Eukaryota; kingdom Metazoa; phylum Arthropoda; class Insecta; order Diptera; family Bombyliidae; genus Anthrax; species Anthrax anthrax. The sequence goes on from OZ020122.1 coordinate 2,754,004, forward strand.
GCCATATAATAAAGAAAAGCGAAACACAAGATTACATCAACTATTCATGACCAAATGATGGAAATCAAATTTTAAAAAGTTGGTCTTGTATTGGAATTTAATATATTTACGTAAACTCGATTTTTAAAAATTCAGTATAATACAATGAAAACAAAAAATCTTTCGCATCTATTTCTAGAGCTGCATAAAAAATATAACAACGAAAATAATCGTTTTGAACATCCCTGTATTTTTTTAAATTAGTTTTAATTGAATGAAATGAAATTAAATAGCAAAACGAGGTTATAGGCTGAAACTATTTAGGAGTGCTTTGTGAAAGGATTGATTTTATACACAAACCACTTGGTACCCCATTAGACTTTAAAGAATATTCACAGAATTTTTTGTTTTCATTGTATTATACTGAATTTATAAAAACCGAGTTTACGTAAATATATTAAATTCCAATACACGACCAATTTTTTAGAATTTGATGCCCGTCATTTGGTCATGAATAGTTGGTGTAATCTTGTGTTTCGCTTTTCTTTATTATATGGTATTGTTATGAACTGAATTTATATTCTTTAAAGTCTAATGGGGTACCAAGTGGTTTGTGTATAAAATCAATCCTTTCACAAAGCACTCCTAAATAGTTTCAGCCTGTAACTTCGTTTTGCTATTTAATTTCATTTCATTCAATTAAAACTAATTAAAAAAAATACTGGGCAGTTCAAAACGATTATTTTCGTTGTTATATTTTTTATGCAGCTCTAGAAATAGATGCGAAGGATTTTTTGTTTTCATTGTATTATACTGAATTTTTAAAAACCGAGTTTACGTAAATATATTAAATTCCAATACACGACCAATTTTTAGGAATTTGATGCCCACCATTTGGTCATGAAGAGTTGGTTTAATTTTGTGTTTCGCTTTTCTTTATTACATGGTATATTTATGAACGCAATTTATATTATTTAAAGTCTAATGGGGTACCAAGTGGTTTGTGTATAAAATCAATCCTTATACAAAGCACTCCTAAATAGTTTCAGCCTATAACTTCGTTTTGTTATTTAATTTAATTTTAATCAAATAAAACTAATATTAAAAAATACTGGGATGTTCAAAACGATTATTTTCGTTGTTATATTTTTTATGCAGCTCTAGAAATAGATGCAAAGGATTTTTTGTTTTCATTGTATTATACTGAATTTTTAAAAACCGAGCTTACGTAAATATATTAAATTCCAATACACGACCAATTTTTAAGAATTTGATGCCCACCATTTGGTCATGAAGAGTTGGTGTAATCTTGTGTTTCGCTTTTCTTTATTATATGGCATTGTTATGAACTGAATTTATATTCTTTAAAGTCTAATGGGGTACCAAGTGGTTTGTGTATAAAATCAATCCTTTCACAAAGCACTCCTAAATAGTTTCAGCCTATAACTTCGTTTTGCTATTTAATTTCATTTCATTCAATTAAAACTAATTTAAAAAAATACAGGGATGTTCAAAACGATTATTTTCGTTGTTATATTTTTTATGCAGCTCTAGAAATAGATGCGAAGGATTTTTTGTTTTCATTGTATTATACTGAATTTTTAAAAACCGAGTTTACGTAAATATATTAAATTCCAAAACAAGGCCAATTTTTTAAAATTTGATTTCCATCATTTGGTCGTGAATAGTTGGACTAATCTTATGTTTCGCCTTCCTTTATAATATGGCATTGTTATGAACTGAATTTATATGCTTTAAAGTCTAATGGGGTACCAAGTGGTTTGTGTATAAAATCAATCCTTTCACAAAGCACTCCTAAATAGTTTCAACCTATAACTTCGTTTTGCTATTTAATTTCATTTCATTCAATTAAAACTAATTTAAAAAAATACTGGGATGTTCAAAACGATTATTTTCGTTGTTATATTTTTTATGCAGCTCTCGAAATAGATGCGAAAGATTTTTTGTTTTCATTGTATTATACTGAATTTTTAAAAATCGAGTTTACGTAAATATATTAAATTCCAATACAAGACCAACTTTTTAAAATTTGATTTCCATCATTTGGTCATGAATAGTTGATGTAATCTTGTGTTTCGCTTTTCTTTATTATATGGCATTGTTATGAACTGAATTTATATTCTTTAAAGTCTAATGGGGTACCAAGTGGTTTGTGTATATAACCAATCCTTTCACAAAGCACTCCTAAATAGTTTCAGCCTATAACTTCGTTTTGCTATTTAATTTCATTTCATTCAATTAAAACTAATTTAAAAAAATACAGGGATGTTCAAAACGATTATTTTCGTTGTTATATTTTTTATGCAGCTCTAGAAATAGATGCGAAGGATTTTTTGTTTTCATTGTATTATACTGAATTTTTAAAAACCGAGTTTACGTAAATATATTAAATTCCAAAACAAGGAAAATTTTTTAAAATTTGATTTCCATCATTTGGTCGTGAATAGTTGGACTTATCTTGTGTTTCGCCTTCCTTATAATATGGCATTGTTATGAACTGCATTTATTTGCTTTAAGGTCTAATGGGGTACCAAATGGGTTGTGTATAAAATCAATCCTTTCACAAAGCACTCCTAAATAGTTTCAGCCTATAACTTCGTTTTGCTATTTAATTTCATTTCATTCAAATAAAACTAATATTGAAAAATACAGGGATGTTCAAAACGATTATTTTCGTTGTTATATTTTTTATGCAGCTCTAGAAATAGTGCGAAGGATTTTTTTGTTTTCATTGTATCATACTGAATTTTTAAAAACTGAGTTTACGTAAATATATTAAATTCCAATACACGACCAATTTTTAAGAATTTGATGCCCACCATTTGGTCATGAAGAGTTGGTGTAATCTTGTGTTTCGCTTTTCTTTATTATATGTCATTGTTATGAACTGCATTTATATGCTTTAAGGTCTAATGGGGTACCAAATGGGTTGTGTATAAAATCAATCCTTTCACAAAGCACTCCTAAATAGTTTCAGCCTATAACTTCGTTTTGCTATTTAATTTCATTTCATTCAAATAAAACTAATATTAAAAAATACTGGGATGTTCAAAACGATTATTTTCGTTGTTATATTTTTTATGCAGCTCTAGAAATAGATGCAAAGGATTTTTTGTTTTCATTGTATTACACTGAATTTTTAAAAACCGAGCTTACGTAAATATATTAAATTCCAATACACGACCAAATTTTAAGAATTTGATGCCCACCATTTGGTCATGAAGAGTTGGTGTAATCTTGTGTTTCGCTTTTCTTTATTACATGGTATTTTTATGAACGCAATTTATATTATTTAAAGTCTAATGGGGTACCAACTGGTTTGTGTATAAAATCAATCCTTTCACAAAGCACTCCTAAATAGTTTCAGCCTATAACTTCGTTTTGCTATTTAATTTAATTTTAATCAAATAAAACTAATATTGAAAAATACAGAGATGTTCAAAACGATTGTTTTCGTTGTTATATTTTTTATACAGCTCTAGAAATAGATGCAAAGGGTTTTTTGTTTTCATTGTATTATACTGAATTTTTAAAAACCGAGCTTACGTAAATATATTAAATTCCAATACACGACCAAATTTTAAGAATTTGATGCCCACCATTTGGTCATGAAGAGTTGGTGTAATCTTGTGTTTCGCTTTTCTTTATTACATGGTATTTTTATGAACGCAATTTATATTATTTAAAGTCTAATGGGGTACCAAGTGGTTTGTGTATAAAATCAATCCTTTCACAAAGCACTCCTAAATAGTTTCAGCCTATAACTTCGTTTTGCTATTTAATTTAATTTTAATCAAATAAAACTAATATTGAAAAATACAGAGATGTTCAAAACGATTATTTTCGTTGTTATATTTTTTATGCAGCTCTAGAAATAGATGCAAAGGATTTTTTGTTTTCATTGTATTACACTGAATTTTTAAAAACCGAGCTTACGTAAATATATTAAGTTCCAATACACGACCAAATTTTAAGAATTTGATGCCCACCATTTGGTCATGAAGAGTTGGTGTAATCTTGTGTTTCGCTTTTCTTTATTACATGGTATTTTTATGAACGCAATTTATATTATTTAAAGTCTAATGGGGTACCAAGTGGTTTGTGTATAAAATCAATCCTTTCACAAAGCACTCCTAAATAGTTTCAGCCTATAACTTCGTTTTGCTATTTAATTTCATTTCATTCAAATAAAACTAATATTAAAAAATACTGGGATGTTCAAAACGATTATTTTCGTTGTTATATTTTTTATGCAGCTCTAGAAATAGATGCGAAGGATTTTTTGTTTTCATTGTATTATACTGAATTTTTAAAAACCGAGTTTACGTAAATATATTAAATTCCAATACCCGACCAATTTTTAAGAATTTGATGCCCACCATTTGGTCACGAATAGTTGGTGTAATCTTGTGTTTCGCTTTTTTTTATTATATGGCATTGTTATGAACTGCATTTATATGCTTTAAAGTCTAATGGGGTACCAAATGGGTTGTGTATAAAATCAATCCTTTCACAAAGCACTCCTAAATAGTTTCAGCCTATAACTTCGTTTTGCTATTTAATTTCATTTCATTCAAATAAAACTAATATTAAAAAATACTGGGATGTTCAAAACGATTATTTTCGTTGTTATATTTTTTACGCAGCTCTAGAAATAGATGCAAAGGATTTTTTGTTTTCATTGTATTATACTGAATTTTTAAAAACCGAGCTTACGTAAATATATTAAATTCCAATACCCGACCAATTTTTAAGAATTTGATGCCCACCATTTGGTCATGAATAGTTGGTGTAGTCTTGTGTTTCGCTTTTCTTTATTACATGATATTTTTATGAACGCAATTTATATTATTTAAAGTCTAATGGGGTACCAAGTGGTTTGTGTATAAAATCAATCCTTATACAAAGCACTCCTAAATTTTTTCAGCCTATGACTTCGTTTTGTTATTTAATTTCATTTTAATCAAATAAAACTAATATTAAAAAATACAGCGATGTTCAAAACGATTATTTTCGTTGTTATATTTTTTATACAGCTCTAGAAATAGATGCAAAGGGTTTTTTGCTTTCATTGTATTATACTGAATTTTTAAAAACCGAGTTTACGTAAATATATTAAATTCCAATACACGACCAATTTTTTAGAATTTGATGCCCACCATTTGGTCACGAATAGTTGGTGTAATTTTGTGTTTCGCTTTTCTTTATTATATGGTATTTTAAAAAAATACTGGGATGTTCAAAACGATTATTTTCGTTGTTATATTTTTTATGCAGCTCTCGAAATAGATGCAAAGGGTTTTTTGTTTTCATTGTATTATACTGAATTTTTAAAAATCGAGTTTACGTAAATATATTAAATTCCAATACACGACCAATTTTTTAAAATTTGATTTCCATCATTTGGTCGTGAATAGTTGGACTTATCTTGTGTTTCGCCTTCCTTATAATATGGCATTGTTATGAACTGCATTTATATGCTTTAAGGTCTAATGGGGTACCAAATGGGTTGTGTATAAAATCAATCCTTTCACATAGCACTCCTAAATAGTTTCAGCCTATAACTTTCTTTTGTTATTAAATTTCATTTTAATCAAATAAAACTAATATTATAAAAGACAGTGATGTTCAAAACGTATATTTTTGTTGTTATATTTTTCATGCAGCTCTAGAAATAGATGCAAAGGGTTTTTTGTTTTCATTGTATTATACTGAATTTTTAAAAACCGAGTTTACGTAAATATATTAAATTCCAATACACGACCAATTTTTAAGAATTTGATGCCCACCATTTGGTCATGAAGAGTTGGTGTAGTCTTGAGTTTCGCTTTTCTTTATTACATGGTATTTTAAAAAAATACTGGGATGTTCAAAACGATTATTTTCGTTGTTATATTTTTTATGCAGCTCTCGAAATAGATGCAAAGGGTTTTTTGTTTTCATTGTATTATACTGAATTTTTAAAAATCGAGTTTACGTAAATATATTAAATTCCAATACACGACCAATTTTTTAAAATTTGATTTCCATCATTTGGTCGTGAATAGTTGGACTTATCTTGTGTTTCGCCTTCCTTATAATATGGCATTGTTATGAACTGCATTTATATGCTTTAAGGTCTAATGGGGTACCAAATGGGTTGTGTATAAAATCAATCCTTTCACAAAGCACTCCTAAATAGTTTCAGCCTATAACTTCGTTTTGCTATTTAATTTCATTTCAATCAAATAAAACTAATATTGATAAATACAGGAAAGTTCAAAACGATTATTTTCGTTGTTATATTTTTTATGCAGCTCTAGAAATAGATGCACAGAATTTTTTGTTTTCATTGTATTATACTGAATTTTTAAAAACCGAGTTTACGTAAATATATTAAATTCCAATACCCGACCAATTTTTAAGAATTTGATGCCCACCATTTGGTCATGAAGAGTTGGTGTAGTCTTAAGTTTCGCTTTTCTTTATTACATGGTATTTTTATGAACGCAATTTATATTATTTAAAGTCTAATGGGGTACCAAATGGGTTGTGTAAAAAATCAATCCTTTCACAAAGCACTCCTAAATAGTTTCAGCCTATAACTTCGTTTTGCTATTTAATTTCATTTCATTCAAATAAAACTAATATTGAAAAATACAGGGATGTTCAAAACGATTATTTTCGTTGTTATATTTTTTATGCAGCTCTAGAAATAGATGCGAAGGATTTTTTGTTTTCATTGTATTATACTGAATTTTTAAAAACCGAGTTTACGTAAATATATTAAATTCCAATACCCGACCAATTTTTTAGAATTTTATGCCCACCATTTGGTCGTGAATAGTTGGACTTATCTTATGTTTCGCCTTCCTTTATAATATGGCATTGTTATGAACTGCATTTATATGCTTTAAGGTCTAATGGGGTACCAAGTGGTTTGTGTATAAAATCAATCCTTTCACAAAGCACTCCTAAAGAGTTTTAGCCTATAACTTCGTTTTGTTATTAAATTTCATTTTATTCAAATAAAACTAATATTATAAAAGACAGTGATGTTCAAAACGTATATTTTTGTTGTTATATTTTTGTATGCAGCTCTAGAAATAGATGCAAAGGATTTTTTGTTTTCATTGTATTATACTGAATTTTTAAAAACCGAGTTTACGTAAATATATTAAATTCCAATACACGACCAATTTTTTAGAATTTGATGCCCACCATTTGGTCGTGAATAGTTGGACTTATTTTGTGTTTCGCCTTCCTTTATAATATGGCATTGTTATGAACTGCATTTATATGCTTTAAGGTCTAATGGGGTACCAAATGGGTTGTGTATAAAATCAATCCTTTCACAAAGCACTCCTAAATAGTTTCAGCCTATAAATTCGTTTTGCTATTTAATTTCATTTCAATCAAATAAAACTAATATTGAAAGATACAGGAATGTTCAAAACGATTATTTTCGTTGTTATATTTTTTATGCAGCTCTCGAAATAGATGCGAAAGATTTTTCGTTTTCATTGTATAATACTGAATTTTTAAAAACCGAGTTTACGTAAATATATTAAATTCCAATACCCGACCAATTTTTAAGAATTTGATGCCCACCATTTGGTCATGAATAGTTGGTGTAGTCTTGTGTTTCGCTTTTCTTTATTACATGGTATTTTTATGAACTGAATTTATATGCTTTAAAGTCTAATGGGGTACCAAGTGGTTTGTGTATAAAATCAATCCTTTCACAAAGCACTCCTAAAGAGTTTTAGCCTATAATTTCGTTTTGTTATTAAATTTCATTTTAATCAAATAAAACTAATATTATAAAAGACAGTGATGTTCAAAACGATTATTTTCGTTGTTATATTTTTTATGCAGCTCTAGAAATAGATGCGAAGGATTTTTTGTTTTCATTGTATTATACTGAATTTTTAAAAACCGAGTTTACGTAAATATATTAAATTCCAAAACAAGGCCAATTTTTTAAAATTTGATTTCCATCATTTGGTCGTGAATAGTTGGACTAATCTTATGTTTCGCCTTCCTTTATAATATGGCATTGTTATGAACTGAATTTATATGCTTTAAAGTCTAATGGGGTACCAAGTGGTTTGTGTATAAAATCAATCCTTTCACAAAGCACTCCTAAATAGTTTCAACCTATAACTTCGTTTTGCTATTTAATTTCATTTCATTCAAATAAATCTAATTAAAAAAAATACTGGGATGTTCAAAACGATTATTTTCGTTGTTATATTTTTTATGCAGCTCTCGAAATAGATGCGAAAGATTTTTTGTTTTCATTGTATTATACTGAATTTTTAAAAATCGAGTTTACGTAAATATATTAAATTCCAATACACGACCAATTTTTTAAAATTTGATTTCCATCATTTGGTCGTGAATAGTTGGACTTATCTTGTGTTTCGCCTTCCTTTATAATATGGCATTGTTATGAACTGCATTTATATGCTTTAAGGTCTAATGGGGTACCAAATGGGTTGTGTATAAAATCAATCCTTTCACAAAGCACTCCTAAATAGTTTCAGCCTATAACTTCGTTTTGCTATTTAATTTCATTTCATTCAAATAAAACTAATATTGAAAAATACAGGGATGTTCAAAACGATTATTTTCGTTGTTATATTTTTTATGCAGCTCTAGAAATAGTGCGAAGGATTTTTTTGTTTTCATTGTATCATACTGAATTTTTAAAAACTGAGTTTACGTAAATATATTAAATTCCAATACACGACCAATTTTTAAAAATTTGATGCCCACCATTTGGTCATGAAGAGTTGGTGTAATCTTGTGTTTCGCTTTTCTTTATTATATGTCATTGTTATGAACTGCATTTATATGCTTTAAGGTCTAATGGGGTACCAAATGGGTTGTGTATAAAATCAATCCTTTCACAAAGCACTCCTAAATAGTTTCAGCCTATAACTTCGTTTTGCTATTTAATTTCATTTCATTCAAATAAAACTAATATTAAAAAATACTGGGATGTTCAAAACGATTATTTTCGTTGTTATATTTTTTATGCAGCTCTAGAAATAGATGCAAAGGATTTTTTGTTTTCATTGTATTATACTGAATTTTTAAAAACCGAGCTTACGTAAATATATTAAATTCCAATACACGACCAAATTTTAAGAATTTGATGCCCACCATTTGGTCATGAAGAGTTGGTGTAATCTTGTGTTTCGCTTTTCTTTATTACATGGTATTTTTATGAACGCAATTTATATTATTTAAAGTCTAATGGGGTACCAAGTGGTTTGTGTATAAAATCAATCCTTTCACAAAGCACTCCTAAATAGTTTCAGCCTATAACTTCGTTTTGCTATTTAATTTAATTTTAATCAAATAAAACTAATATTAAAAAATACAGAGATGTTCAAAACGATTGTTTTCGTTGTTATATTTTTTATACAGCTCTAGAAATAGATGCGAAGGATTTTTTGTTTTCATTGTATTATACTGAATTTTTAAAAACCGAGTTTACGTAAATATATTAAATTCCAATACCCGACCAATTTTTAAGAATTTGATGCCCACCATTTGGTCACGAATAGTTGGTGTAATCTTGTGTTTCGCTTTTCTTTATTATATGGCATTGTTATGAACTGCATTTATATGCTTTAAAGTCTAATGGGGTACCAAATGGGTTGTGTATAAAATCAATCCTTTCACAAAGCACTCCTAAATAGTTTCAGCCTATAACTTCGTTTTGCTATTTAATTTAATTTTAATCAAATAAAACTAATATTAAAAAATACAGAGATGTTCAAAACGATTGTTTTCGTTGTTATATTTTTTATACAGCTCTAGAAATAGATGCGAAGGATTTTTTGTTTTCATTGTATTATACTGAATTTTTAAAAACCGAGTTTACGTAAATATATTAAATTCCAATACACGACCAAATTTTAAGAATTTGATGCCCACCATTTGGTCATGAAGAGTTGGTGTAATCTTGTGTTTCGCTTTTCTTTATTACATGATATTTTTATGAACGCAATTTATATTATTTAAAGTCTAATGGGGTACCAAGTGGTTTGTGTATAAAATCAATCCTTTCACAAAGCACTCCTAAATAGTTTCAGCCTATAACTTCGTTTTGCTATTTAATTTAATTTTAATCAAATAAAACTAATATTAAAAAATACAGAGATGTTCAAAACGATTGTTTTCGTTGTTATATTTTTTATACAGCTCTAGAAATAGATGCAAAGGATTTTTTGTTTTCATTGTATTATACTGAATTTTTAAAAACCGAGCTTACGTAAATATATTAAATTCCAATACCCGACCAATTTTTAAGAATTTGATGCCCACCATTTGGTCATGAATAGTTGGTGTAGTCTTGTGTTTCGCTTTTCTTTATTACATGATATTTTTATGAACGCAATTTATATTATTTAAAGTCTAATGGGGTACCAAGTGGTTTGTGTATAAAATCAATCCTTATACAAAGCACTCCTAAATTTTTTCAGCCTATGACTTCGTTTTGTTATTTAATTTCATTTTAATCAAATAAAACTAATATTAAAAAATACAGCGATGTTCAAAACGATTATTTTCGTTGTTATATTTTTTATACAGCTCTAGAAATAGATGCAAAGGGTTTTTTGTTTTCATTGTATTATACTGAATTTTTAAAAACCGAGTTTACGTAAATATATTAAATTCCAATACACGACCAATTTTTTAGAATTTGATGCCCACCATTTGGTCACGAATAGTTGGTGTAATCTTGTGTTTCGCTTTTCTTTATTATATGGTATTTTTATGAACGCAATTTATATGCTTTAAAGTCCAATGGGGTACCAAATGGTATGTGTATAAAATCAATCCTTTCACATAGCACTCCTAAATAGTTTCAGCCTATAACTTTCTTTTGTTATTAAATTTCATTTTAATCAAATAAAACTAATATTATAAAAGACAGTGATGTTCAAAACGTATATTTTTGTTGTTATATTTTTCATGCAGCTCTAGAAATAGATGCAAAGGGTTTTTTGTTTTCATTGTATTGTAATATACTGAATTTTTAAAAACCGAGTTTACGTAAATATATTAAATTCCAATACACGACCAATTTTTAAGAATTTGATGCCCACCATTTGGTCATGAAGAGTTGGTGTAGTCTTGAGTTTCGCTTTTCTTTATTACATGGTATTTTAAAAAAATACTGGGATGTTCAAAACGATTATTTTCGTTGTTATATTTTTTATGCAGCTCTCGAAATAGATGCGAAAGATTTTTTGTTTTCATTGTATTATACTGAATTTTTAAAAATCGAGTTTACGTAAATATATTAAATTCCAATACACGACCAATTTTTTAAAATTTGATTTCCATCATTTGGTCGTGAATAGTTGGACTTATCTTGTGTTTCGCCTTCCTTTATAATATGGCATTGTTATGAACTGCATTTATATGCTTTAAGGTCTAATGGGGTACCAAATGGGTTGTGTATAAAATCAATCCTTTCACAAAGCACTCCTAAATAGTTTCAGCCTATAACTTCGTTTTGCTATTTAATTTCATTTCATTCAAATAAAACTAATATTGAAAAATACAGGGATGTTCAAAACGATTATTTTCGTTGTTATATTTTTTATGCAGCTCTAGAAATAGTGCGAAGGATTTTTTTGTTTTCATTGTATCATACTGAATTTTTAAAAACTGAGTTTACGTAAATATATTAAATTCCAATACACGACCAATTTTTAAAAATTTGATGCCCACCATTTGGTCATGAAGAGTTGGTGTAATCTTGTGTTTCGCTTTTCTTTATTATATGTCATTGTTATGAACTGCATTTATATGCTTTAAGGTCTAATGGGGTACCAAATGGGTTGTGTATAAAATCAATCCTTTCACAAAGCACTCCTAAATAGTTTCAGCCTATAACTTCGTTTTGCTATTTAATTTCATTTCATTCAAATAAAACTAATATTAAAAAATACTGGGATGTTCAAAACGATTATTTTCGTTGTTATATTTTTTATGCAGCTCTAGAAATAGATGCAAAGGATTTTTTGTTTTCATTGTATTATACTGAATTTTTAAAAACCGAGCTTACGTAAATATATTAAATTCCAATACACGACCAATTTTTTAGAATTTGATGCCCACCATTTGGTCACGAATAGTTGGTGTAATCTTGTGTTTCGCTTTTCTTTATTATATGGTATTTTTATGAACGCAATTTATATTATTTAAAGTCTAATGGGGTACCAAATGGGTTGTGTAAAAAATCAATCCTTTCACAAAGCACTCCTAAATAGTTTCAGCCTATAACTTCGTTTTGCTATTTAATTTCATTTCATTCAAATAAAACTAATATTGAAAAATACAGGGATGTTCAAAACGATTATTTTCGTTGTTATATTTTTTATGCAGCTCTAGAAATAGATGCGAAGGATTTTTTGTTTTCATTGTATTATACTGAATTTTTAAAAACCGAGTTTACGTAAATATATTAAATTCCAATACCCGACCAATTTTTAAGAATTTGATGCCCACCATTTGGTCACGAATAGTTGGTGTAATCTTGTGTTTCGCTTTTCTTTATTATATGGCATTGTTATGAACTGCATTTATATGCTTTAAAGTCTAATGGGGTACCAAATGGGTTGTGTATAAAATCAATCCTTTCACAAAGCACTCCTAAATAGTTTCAGCCTATAACTTCGTTTTGCTATTTAATTTCATTTCATTCAAATAAAACTAATATTAAAAAATACTGGGATGTTCAAAACGATTATTTTCGTTGTTATATTTTTTACGCAGCTCTAGAAATAGATGCAAAGGATTTTTTGTTTTCATTGTATTATACTGAATTTTAAAAAACCGAGCTTACGTAAATATATTAAATTCCAATACCCGACCAATTTTTAAGAATTTGATGCCCACCATTTGGTCATGAATAGTTGGTGTAGTCTTGTGTTTCGCTTTTCTTTATTACATGATATTTTTATGAACGCAATTTATATTATTTAAAGTCTAATGGGGTACCAAGTGGTTTGTGTATAAAATCAATCCTTATACAAAGCACTCCTTAATTTTTTCAGCCTATGACTTCGTTTTGTTATTTAATTTCATTTTAATCAAATAAAACTAATATTAAAAAATACAGCGATGTTCAAAACGATTATTTTCGTTGTTATATTTTTTATACAGCTCTAGAAATAGATGCAAAGGGTTTTTTGTTTTCATTGTATTATACTGAATTTTTAAAAACCGAGTTTACGTAAATATATTAAATTCCAATACACGACCAATTTTTTAGAATTTGATGCCCACCATTTGGTCACGAATAGTTGGTGTAATCTTGTGTTTCGCTTTTCTTTATTATATGGTATTTTTATGAACGCAATTTATATGCTTTAAAGTCCAATGGGGTACCAAATGGTATGTGTATAAAATCAATCCTTTCACATAGCACTCCTAAATAGTTTCAGCCTATAACTTTCTTTTGTTATTAAATTTCATTTTAATCAAATAAAACTAATATTATAAAAGACAGTGATGTTCAAAACGTATATTTTTGTTGTTATATTTTTTATGCAGCTCTAGAAATAGATGCACAGAATTTTTTGTTTTCATTGTATTATACTGAATTTTTAAAAACCGAGTTTACGTAAATATATTAAATTCCAATACCCGAACAATTTTTAAGAATTTGATGCCCACCATTTGGTCATGAAGAGTTGGTGTAGTCTTAAGTTTCGCTTTTCTTTATTACATGGTATTTTTATGAACGCAATTTATATTATTTAAAGTCTAATGGGGTACCAAATGGGTTGTGTAAAAAATCAATCCTTTCACAAAGCACTCCTAAATAGTTTCAGCCTATAACTTCGTTTTGCTATTTAATTTCATTTCATTCAAATAAAACTAATATTGAAAAATACAGGGATGTTCAAAACGATTATTTTCGTTGTTATATTTTTTATGCAGCTCTAGAAATAGATGCGAAGGATTTTTTGTTTTCATTGTATTATACTGAATTTTTAAAAACCGAGTTTACGTAAATATATTAAATTCCAATACCCGACCAATTTTTTAGAATTTTATGCCCACCATTTGGTCGTGAATAGTTGGACTTATCTTATGTTTCGCCTTCCTTTATAATATGGCATTGTTATGAACTGCATTTATATGCTTTAAGGTCTAATGGGGTACCAAGTGGTTTGTGTATAAAATCAATCCTTTCACAAAGCACTCCTAAAGAGTTTTAGCCTATAACTTCGTTTTGTTATTAAATTTCATTTTATTCAAATAAAACTAATATTATAAAAGACAGTGATGTTCAAAACGTATATTTTTGTTGTTATATTTTTGTATGCAGCTCTAGAAATAGATGCAAAGGATTTTTTGTTTTCATTGTATTATACTGAATTTTTAAAAACCGAGTTTACGTAAATATATTAAATTCCAATACACGACCAATTTTTTAGAATTTGATTTCCATCATTTGGTCGTGAATAGTTGGACTTATCTTGTCCTTCCTTTATAATATGGCATTGTTATGAACTGCATTTATATGCTTTAAGGTCTAATGGGGTACCAAATGGGTTGTGTATAAAATCAATCCTTTCACAAAGCACTCCTAAATAGTTTCAGCCTATAACTTCGTTTTGCTATTTAATTTCATTTCATTCAAATAAAACTAATATTGAAAAATACAGGGATGTTCAAAACGATTATTTTCGTTGTTATATTTTTTATGCAGCTCTCGAAATAGATGCGAAAGATTTTTTGTGTTCATTGTATTATACTGAATTTTTAAAAACCGAGTTTACGTAAATATATTAAATTCCAATACCCGACCAATTTTTAAGAATTTGATGCCCACCATTTGGTCATGAATAGTTGGTGTAGTCTTGTGTTTCGCTTTTCTTTATTACATGGTATTTTTATGAACTGAATTTATATGTTTTAAAGTCTAACGGGGTACCAAGTGGTTTGTGTATAAAATCAATCCTTCCACATAGTACTCCTAAATAGTTTCAGCCTATAATTTCGTTTTGTTATTAAATTTCATTTTAATCAAATAAAACTAATATAATAAAAGACAGTGATGTTCAAAACGATTATTTTCGTTGTTATATTTTTTATGCAGCTCTAGAAATAGATGCGAAGGATTTTTTGTTTTCATTGTATTATACTGAATTTTTAAAAACCGAGTTTACGTAAATATATTAAATTCCAAAACAAGGCCAATTTTTTAAAATTTGATTTCCATCATTTGGTCGTGAATAGTTGGACTAATCTTATGTTTCGCCTTCCTTTATAATATGGCATTGTTATGAACTGAATTTATATGCTTTAAAGTCTAATGGGGTACCAAGTGGTTTGTGTATAAAATCAATCCTTTCACAAAGCACTCCTAAATAGTTTCAACCTATAACTTCGTTTTGCTATTTAATTTCATTTCATTCAAATAAAACTAATTAAAAAAAATACTGGGATGTTCAAAACGATTATTTTCGTTGTTATATTTTTTATGCAGCTCTCGAAATAGATGCGAAAGATTTTTTGTTTTCATTGTATTATACTGAATTTTTAAAAATCGAGTTTACGTAAATATATTAAATTCCAATACACGACCAATTTTTTAAAATTTGATTTCCATCATTTGGTCGTGAATAGTTGGACTTATCTTGTGTTTCGCCTTCCTTTATAATATGGCATTGTTATGAACTGCATTTATATGCTTTAAGGTCTAATGGGGTACCAAATGGGTTGTGTATAAAATCAATCCTTTTTCAAAGCACTCCTAAATAGTTTCAGCCTATAAATTCGTTTTGCTATTTAATTTCATTTCAATCAAATAAAACTAATATTGAAAGATACAGGAATGTTCAAAACGATTATTTTCGTTGTTATATTTTTTATGCAGCTCTCGAAATAGATGCGAAAGATTTTTTGTTTTCATTGTATTATACTGAATTTTTAAAAACCGAGTTTACGTAAATATATTAAATTCCAATACCCGACCAATTTTTAAGAATTTGATGCCCACCATTTGGTCATGAAGAGTTCGTGTAGTCTTAAGTTTCGCTTTTCTTTATTACATGGTATTTTTATGAACGCAATTTATATTATTTAAAGTCTAATGGGGTACCAAATGGGTTGTGTATAAAATCAATCCTTTCACAAAGCACTCCTAAATAGTTTCAGCCTATAACTTCGTTTTGCTACTTAATTTCATTTCATTCAATGAAAACTAATTAAAAAAAATACTGGGCAGTTCAAAACGATTATTTTCGTTGTTATATTTTTTATGCAGCTCTAGAAATAGATCCGCAGAATTTTTTGTTTTCATTGTATTATATTGAATTTTTAAAAACCGAGTTTACGTAAATATATTAAATTCCAATACGCGACCAATTTTTAAGAATTTGATGCCCACCATTTGGTCACCAGTTGGTGTAATCTTGTGTTTCGCTTTTCTTTATTATATGGTATTTTTATGAACGCAATTTATATGCTTTAAAGTCCAATAGGGTACCAAATGGTATGTGTATAAAATCAATCCTTTCACATAGCACTCCTAAATAGTTTCAGCCTATAACTTTCTTTTGTTATTAAATTTCATTTTAATCAAATAAAACTAATATTACAAAATACAGGGATCTTCAAAACGATTATTTTCGTTGTTATATTTTTTATGCAGCTCTAGAAATAGTGCGAAGGATTTTTTTGTTTTTATTGTATCATACTGAATTTTTAAAAACCGAGTTTACGTAAATATATTAAATTCCAATACACGACCAATTTTTAAGAATTTGATGCCTACCATTTGGTCATGAAGAGTTGGTGTAATCTTGTGCTTCGCTTTTCTTTATTACATGGTATTTTTATGAACGCAATTTATATTATTTAAAGTCTAATGGGGTACCAAGTGGTTTGTGTATAAAATCAATCCTTATACAAAGCACTCCTAAATAGTTTCAGCCTATAACTTCGTTTTGTTATTTAAATTCATTTTTCAAATAAAACTAATATTATAAAAGACAGTGATGTTCAAAACGATTATTTTCGTTGTTATATTTTTTATGCAGCTCTAGAAATAGATGCGAAAGATTTTTTGTTTTCATTGTATTATACTGAATTTTTAAAAACCGAGTTTACGTAAATATATTAAATTCCAATACACGACCAATTTTTAAGAATTTGATGCCCACCATTTGGTCATGAAGAGTTGGTGTAGTCTTGTGTTTCGCTTTTCTTTATTACATGTTATTTTTATGAACTGAATTTATATGCTTTAAAGTCTAATGGGGTACCAAGTGGTTTGTGTATAAAATCAATCCTTTCACAAAGCACTCCTAAAGAGTTTTAGCCTTTAACTTCGTTTTGTTATTAAATTTCATTTTAATCAAATAAAACTAATATTAAAAAATACAGGGATGTTCAAAACGATTATTTTCGTTGTTATATTTTTTATGCAGCTCTAGAAATAGATGCGAAAGATTTTTTGTTTCATTGTATTATACTGAATTTTTAAAAACCGAGTTTACGTAAATATATTAAATTCCAATACACGACCAATTTCTTAAAATTTGATTTCCACCATTTGGTCATGAATAGTTGATGTAATCTTCTGTTTCGCTTTTCTTTATTATATGGTATTTTTATGAACTGAATTTATATGCTTTAAAGTCCAATGGGCTACCAAGTGGTTTGTGTATAAAATCAATCCTTTCACAAAGCACTCCTAAATAGTTTCAGCCTATAACTTTCTTTGCTTATTAAATTTCATTTTTCAAATAAAACTAATATTATAAAAGACAGTGATGTTCAAAACGTATATTTTTGTTGTTATATTTTTGTATGCAGCTCTAGAAATAGATGCAAAGGATTTTTTGTTTTCATTGTATTATACTGAATTTTTAAAAACCGAGTTTACGTAAATATATTAAATTCCAATACACGACCAATTTTTTAGAATTTGATGCCCACCATTTGGTCGTGAATAGTTGGACTTATCTTGTTTTTCGCCTTCCTTTATAATATGGCATTGTTATGAACTGCATTTATATGCTTTAAGGTCTAATGGGGTACAAAGTGGTTTGTGTATAAAATCAATCCTTTCACAAAGCACTCCTAAATAGTTTCAACCTATAACTTCGTTTTGCTATTTAATTTCATTTCATTCAAATAAAACTAATTTAAAAAAATACTGGGATGTTCAAAACGATTATTTTCGTTGTTATATTTTTTATGCAGCTCTAGAAATAGATGCGAAAGATTTTTTGTTTTCATTGTATTATACTGAATTTTTAAAAATCGAGTTTACGTAAATATATTAAATTCCAATACACGACCAATTTTTTAAAATTTGATTTCCATCATTTGGTCGTGAATAGTTGGACTTATCTTGTGTTTCGCCTTCCTTATAATATGGCATTGTTATGAACTGCATTTATATGCTTTAAGGTCTAATGGGGTACCAAATGGGTTGTGTATAAAATCAATCCTTTCACAAAGCACTCCTAAATAGTTTCAGCCTATAACTTCGTTTTGCTATTTAATTTCATTTCAATCAAATAAAACTAATATTGAAAAATACAGGAAAGTTCAAAACGATTATTTTCGTTGTTATATTTTTTATGCAGCTCTAGAAATAGATGCACAGAATTTTTTGTTTTCATTGTATTATACTGAATTTTTAAAAACCGAGTTTACGTAAATATATTAAATTCCAATACCCGACCAATTTTTAAGAATTTGATGCCCACCATTTGGTCATGAAGAGTTGGTGTAGTCTTAAGTTTCGCTTTTCTTTATTACATGGTATTTTTATGAACGCAATTTATATTATTTAAAGTCTAATAGGGTACCAAATGGGTTGTGTAAAAAATCAATCCTTTCACAAAGAACTCATAAATAGTTTTAGCCTATAACTTCGTTTTGCTATTTAATTTCATTTCATTCAAATAAAACTAATATTGAAAAATACAGGGATGTTCAAAACGATTATTTTCGTTGTTATATTTTTTATGCAGCTCTGGAAATAGATGCGAAAGATTTTTCGTTTTCATTGTATAATACTGAATTTTTAAAAACCGAGTTTACGTAAATATATTAAATTCCAATACCCGACCAATTTTTAAGAATTTGATGCCCACCATTTGGTCATGAATAGTTGGTGTAGTCTTGTGTTTCGCTTTTCTTTATTACATGGTATTTTTATGAACTGAATTTATATGCTTTAAAGTCTAATGGGGTACCAAGTGGTTTGTGTATAAAATCAATCCTTTCACAAAGCACTCCTAAAGAGTTTTAGCCTATAACTTCGTTTTGTTATTAAATTTCATTTTAATCAAATAAAACTAATATTATAAAAGACAGTGATGTTCAAAACGTATATTTTTGTTGTTATATTTTTGTATGCAGCTCTAGAAATAGATGCAAAGGATTTTTTGTTTTCATTGTATTATACTGAATTTTTAAAAACCGAGTTTACGTAAATATATTAAATTCCAATACACGACCAATTTTTTAGAATTTGATGCCCACCATTTGGTCGTGAATAGTTGGTTTTATCTTGTGTTTCGCCTTCCTTTATAATATGGCATTGTTATGAACTGCATTTATATGCTTTAAGGTCTAATGGGGTACCAAATGGGTTGTGTATAAAATCAATCCTTTCACAAAGCACTCCTAAATAGTTTCAGCCTATAAATTCGTTTTGCTGTTTAATTTCATTTCAATCAAATAAAACTAATATTGAAAGATACAGGAATGTTCAAAACGATTATTTTCGTTGTTATATTTTTTATGCAGCTCTCGAAATAGATGCGAAAGATTTTTTGTTTTCATTGTATTATACTGAATTTTTAAAAACCGAGTTTACGTAAATATAATAAATTCCAATACCCGACCAATTTTTAAGAATTTGATGCCCACCATTTGGTCATGAAGAGTTCGTGTAGTCTTAAGTTTCGCTTTTCTTTATTACATGGTATTTTTATGAACTGAATTTATATGCTTTAAAGTCTAATGGGGTACCAAGTGGTTTGTGTATAAAATCAATCCTTTCACAAAGCACTCCTAAATAGTTTCAGCCTATAACTTCGTTTTGCTATTTAATTTCATTTCATTCAAATAAAACTAATATTGAAAAATACAGGGATGTTCAAAACGTATATTTTCGTTGTTATATTTTTTATGCAGCTCTAGAAATAGATGCGCAGAATTTTTTGTTTTCATTGTATTATACTGAATTTATAAAAACCGAGTTTACGTAAATATATTAAATTCCAATACACGACCAATTTTTTAGAATTTGATGCCCGTCATTTGGTCTAGAATAGTTGGTGTAATCTTGTGTTTCGCTTTTCTTTATTATATGGTATTGTTATGAACTGAATTTATATTCTTTAAAGTCTAATGGGGTACCAAGTGGTTTGTGTATAAAATCAATCCTTTCACAAAGCACTCCTAAATAGTTTCAGCCTGTAACTTCGTTTTGCTATTTAATTTCATTTCATTCAATTAAAACTAATTAAAAAAAATACTGGGCAGTTCAAAACGATTATTTTCGTTGTTATATTTTTTATGCAGCTCTAGAAATAGATGCAAAGGATTTTTTGTTTTCATTGTATTATACTGAATTTTTAAAAACCGAGCTTACGTAAATATATTAAATTCCAATACACGACCAATTTTTAGGAATTTGATGCCCACCATTTGGTCATGAAGAGTTGGTTTAATCTTGTGTTTCGCTTTTCTTTATTACATGGTATATTAATGAACGCAATTTATATTATTTAAAGTCTAATGGGGTACCAAGTGGTTTGTGTATAAAATCAATCCTTTCACAAAGCACTCCTAAATAGTTTCAGCCTATAACTTCGTTTTGCTATTTAATTTAATTTCATTCAATTAAAACTAATTTAAAAAAATACAGGGATGTTCAAAACGATTATTTTCGTTGTTATATTTTTTATGCAGCTCTAGAAATAGATGCGAAGGATTTTTTGTTTTCATTGTATTATACTGAATTTTTAAAAACCGAGTTTACGTAAATATATTAAATTCCAAAACAAGGCCAATTTTTTAAAATTTGATTTCCATCATTTGGTCGTGAATAGTTGGACTAATCTTATGTTTCGCCTTCCTTTATAATATGGCATTGTTATGAACTGAATTTATATGCTTTAAAGTCTAATGGGGTACCAAGTGGTTTGTGTATAAAATCAATCCTTTCACAAAGCACTCCTAAATAGTTTCAACCTATAACTTCGTTTTGCTATTTAATTTCATTTCATTCAATTAAAACTAATTTAAAAAAATACTGGGATGTTCAAAACGATTATTTTCGTTGTTATATTTTTTATGCAGCTCTCGAAATAGATGCGAAAGATTTTTTGTTTTCATTGTATTATACTGAATTTTTAAAAATCGAGTTTACGTAAATATATTAAATTCCAATACACGACCAATTTTTTAAAATTTGATTTCCATCATTTGGTCGTGAATAGTTGGACTAATCTTGTGTTTCGCCTTCCTTATAATATGGCATTGTTATGAACTGCATTTATATGCTTTAAGGTCTAATGGGATACCAAATGGGTTGTGTATAAAATCAATCCTTTCACAAAGCACTCCTAAATAGTTTCAGCCTATAACTTCGTTTTGCTATTTAATTTCATTTCAATCAAATAAAACTAATATTGAAAAATACAGGAAAGTTCAAAACGATTATTTTCGTTGTTATATTTTTTATGCAGCTCTAGAAATAGATGCACAGAATTTTTTGTTTTCATTGTATTATACTGAATTTTAAAAAACCGAGTTTACGTAAATATATTAAATTCCAATACCCGACCAATTTTTAAGAATTTGATGCCCACCATTTGGTCATGAAGAGTTGGTGTAGTCTTAAGTTTCGCTTTTCTTTATTACATGGTATTTTTATGAACGCAATTTATATTATTTAAAGTCTAATGGGGTACCAAATGGGTTGTGTAAAAAATCAATCCTTTCACAAAGAACTCATAAATAGTTTCAGCCTATAACTTCGTTTTGCTATTTAATTTCATTTCATTCAAATAAAACTAATATTGAAAAATACAGGGATCTTCAAAACGATTATTTTCGTTGTTATATTTTTTATGCAGCTCTAGAAATAGATGCGAAAGATTTTTCGTTTTCATTGTATAATACTGAATTTTTAAAAACCGAGTTTACGTAAATATATTAAATTCCAATACCCGACCAATTTTTAAGAATTTGATGCCCACCATTTGGTCATGAATAGTTGGTGTAGTCTTGTGTTTCGCTTTTCTTTATTACATGGTATTTTTATGAACTGAATTTATATGCTTTAAAGTCTAATGGGGTACCAAGTGGTTTGTGTATAAAATCAATCCTTTCACAAAGCACTCCTAAAGAGTTTTAGCCTATAACTTCGTTTTGTTATTAAATTTCATTTTAATCAAATAAAACTAATATTATAAAAGACAGTGATGTTCAAAACGTATATTTTTGTTGTTATATTTTTGTATGCAGCTCTAGAAATAGATGCAAAGGATTTTTTGTTTTCATTGTATTATACTGAATTTTTAAAAACCGAGTTTACGTAAATATATTAAATTCCAATACACGACCAATTTTTAAGAATTTGATGCCCACCATTTGGTCGTGAATAGTTGGTTTTATCTTGTGTTTCGCCTTCCTTTATAATATGGCATTGTTATGAACTGCATTTATATGCTTTAAGGTCTAATGGGGTACCAAATGGGTTGTGTATAAAATCAATCCTTTCACAAAGCACTCCTAAATAGTTTCAGCCTATAAATTCGTTTTGCTATTTAATTTCATTTCAATCAAATAAAACTAATATTGAAAGATACAGGAATGTTCAAAACGTATATTTTCGTTGTTATATTTTTTATGCAGCTCTCGAAATAGATGCGAAAGATTTTTTGTTTTCATTGTATTATACTGAATTTTTAAAAACCGAGTTTACGTAAATATAATAAATTCCAATACCCGGCCAATTTTTAAGAATTTGATGCCCACCATTTGGTCATGAAGAGTTGGTGTAGTCTTAAGTTTCGCTTTTCTTTATTACATGGTATTTTTATGAACTGAATTTATATGCTTTAAAGTCTAATGGGGTACCAAGTGGTTTGTGTATAAAATCAATCCTTTCACAAAGCACTCCTAAATAGTTTCAGCCTATAACTTCGTTTTGCTATTTAATTTCATTTCATTCAAATAAAACTAATATTGAAAAATACAGGGATGTTCAAAACATATATTTTCGTTGTTATATTTTTTATGCAGCTCTAGAAATAGATGCGCAGAATTTTTTGTTTTCATTGTATTATACTGAATTTATAAAAACCGAGTTTACGTAAATATATTAAATTCCAATACACGACCAATTTTTTAGAATTTGATGCCCGTCATTTGGTCATGAATAGTTGGTGTAATCTTGTGTTTCGCTTTTCTTTATTATATGGTATTGTTATGAACTGAATTTATATTCTTTAAAGTCTAATGGGGTACCAAGTGGTTTGTGTATAAAATCAATCCTTTCACAAAGCACTCCTAAATAGTTTCAGCCTGTAACTTCGTTTTGCTATTTAATTTCATTTCATTCAATTAAAACTAATTAAAAAAAATACTGGGCAGTTCAAAACGATTATTTTCGTTGTTATATTTTTTATGCAGCTCTAGAAATAGATGCAAAGGATTTTTTGTTTTCATTGTATTATACTGAATTTTTAAAAACCGAGCTTACGTAAATATATTAAATTCCAATACACGACCAATTTTTAGGAATTTGATGCCCACCATTTGGTCATGAAGAGTTGGTTTAATCTTGTGTTTCGCTTTTTTTTATAACATGGTATATTAATGAACGCAATTTATATTATTTAAAGTCTAATGGGGTACCAAGTGGTTTGTGTATAAAATCAATCCTTTCACAAAGCACTCCTAAATAGTTTCAGCCTATAACTTCGTTTTGCTATTTAATTTCATTTCATTCAATTAAAACTAATTTAAAAAAATACAGGGATGTTCAAAACGATTATTTTCGTTGTTATATTTTTTATGCAGCTCTAGAAATAGATGCGAAGGATTTTTTGTTTTCATTGTATTATACTGAATTTTTAAAAACCGAGTTTACGTAAATATATTAAATTCCAAAACAAGGCCAATTTTTTAAAATTTGATTTCCATCATTTGGTCGTGAATAGTTGGACTAATCTTATGTTTCGCCTTCCTTTATAATATGGCATTGTTATGAACTGAATTTATATGCTTTAAAGTCTAATGGGGTACCAAGTGGTTTGTGTATAAAATCAATCCTTTCACAAAGCACTCCTAAATAGTTTCAACCTATAACTTCGTTTTGCTATTTAATTTCATTTCATTCAATTAAAACTAATTTAAAAAAATACTGGGATGTTCAAAACGATTATTTTCGTTGTTATATTTTTTATGCAGCTCTCGAAATAGATGCGAAAGATTTTTTGTTTTCATTGTATTATACTGAATTTTTAAAAATCGAGTTTACGTAAATATATTAAATTCCAATACACGACCAATTTTTTAAAATTTGATTTCCATCATTTGGTCGTGAATAGTTGGACTTATCTTGTGTTTCGCCTTCCTTATAATATGGCATTGTTATGAACTGCATTTATATGCTTTAAGGTCTAATGGGGTACCAAATGGGTTGTGTATAAAATCAATCCTTTCACAAAGCACTCCTAAATAGTTTCAGCCTATAACTTCGTTTTGCTATTTAATTTCATTTCATTCAAATAAAACTAATATTAAAAAATACAGGGATGTTCAAACCGATTATTTTCGTTGTTATATTTTTAATGCAGCTCTAGAAATAGATGCACAGAATTTTTTGTTTTCATTGTATTATACTGAATTTTTAAAAACCGAGTTTACGTAAATATATTAAATTCCAATACACGACCAATTTTTAAGAATTTGATGCCCACCATTTGGTCATGAAGAGTTGGTGTAGTCTTGAGTTTCGCTTTTCTTTATTATATGGCATTGTTAGGAACTGAATTTATATTCTTTAAAGTCTAATGGGGTACCAAGTGGTTTGTGTATAAAATCAATCCTTTCACAAAGCACTCCTAAATAGTTTCAGTTTATAACTTCGTTTTGCTATTTAATTTCATTTCATTCAATTAAAACTAATTTCAAAAAATACGGGGATGTTCAAAACGATTATTTTCGTTGTTATATTTTTTATGCAGCTCTAGAAATAGATCTGCAGAATTTTTTGTTTTCATTGTATTATACTGAATTTTTAAAAACCGAGTTTACGTAAATATATTAAATTCCAAAACAAGGCCAAGTTTTTAAAATTTGATTTCCATCATTTGGTCATGAAGAGTTGGTGTAGTCTTGTGTTTCGCTTTTCTTTATTACATGGTATTTTTATGAACGCAATTTATATTATTTAAAGTCTAATGGGGTTTCAAATGGGTTGTGTATAAAATCAATCCTTTCACAAAGCACTCCTAAATAGTGTCAGCCTATAAATTCGTTTTGCTATTTAATTTCATTTCAATCAAATAAAACTAATATTGAAAAATACAGGGACCTTCAAAACGATTATTTTCGTTGTTATATTTTTTATGCAGCTCTAGAAATAGATGCGAAAGATTTTTTGTTTCATTGTATTATACTGAATTTTTAAAAACCGAGTTTACGTAAATATGTTAAATTCCAATACACGACCAATTTTTTAAAATTTGATTTCCACCATTTGGTCATGAATAGTTGATGTAATCTTGTGTTTCGCTTTTCTTTATTATATGGTATTTTTATGAACTGAATTTATATGCTTTAAAGTCCAATGGGGTACCAAGTGTTTTGTGTATAAAATCAATCCTTTCACAAAGCACTCCTAAATAGTTTCAGCCTATAACTTTCTTTGCTTATTAAATTTCATTTTTCAAATAAAACTAATATTATAAAAGACAGTGATGTTCAAAACGTATATTTTTGTTGTTATATTTTTGTATGCAGCTCTAGAAATAGATGCAAAAGATTTTTTGTTTTCATTGTATTATACTGAATTTTTAAAAACCGAGTTTACGTAAATATATTAAATTCCAATACACGACCAATTTTTTAGAATTTGATGCCCACCATTTTGTCGTGAATAGTTGGACTTATCTTGTGTTTCGCCTTCCTTTATAATATGGCATTGTTATGAACTGCATTTATATGCTTTAAGGTCTAATGGGGTACCAAATGGGTTGTGTATAAAATCAATCCTTTCACAAAGCACTCCTAAATAGTGTCAGCCTATAAATTCGTTTTGCTATTTAATTTCATTTCAATCAAATAAAACTAATATTGAAAAATACAGGAATGTTCAAAACGATTATTTTCGTTGTTATATTTTTTATGCAGCTCTAGAAATAGATGCGAAAAATTTTTTGTTTTCATTGTATTATACTGAATTTTTAAAAACCGAGTTTACGTAAATATATTAAATTCCAATACCCGACCAATTTTTAAGAATTTGATGACACCATTTGGTCATGAATAGTTGGTGTAGTCTTGTGTTTCGCTTTTCTTTATTACATGGTATTTTTATGAACTGAATTTATATGCTTTAAAGTCTAATGGGGTACCAAGTGGTTTGTGTATAAAATCAATCCTTTCACAAAGCACTCCTAAAGAGTTTTAGCCTATAACTTCGTTTTGTTATTAAATTTCATTTTAATCAAATAAAACTAATATTATAAAAGACAGTGATGTTCAAAACGTATATTTTCGTTGTTATATTTTTTATGCAGCTCTAGAAATAGATGCGCAGAATTTTTTGTTTTCATTGTATTATACTGAATTTATAAAAACCGAGTTTACGTAAATATATTAAATTCCAATACACGACCAATTTCTTAAAATTTGATTTCCACCATTTGGTCATGAAGAGTTGGTGTAATCTTGTGTTTCGCTTTTCTTTATTATATGGTATTGTTATGAACTGAATTTATATTATTTAAAGTCTAATGGGGTTTCAAATGGGTTGTGTATAAAATCAATCCTTTCACAAAGCACTCCTAAATAGTTTCAGCCTATAACTTTCTTTGCTTATTAAATTTCATTTTTCAAATAAAACTAATATTATAAAAGACAGTGATGTTCAAAACGTATATTTTTGTTGTTATATTTTTCATGCAGCTCTAGAAATAGATGCAAAGGGTTTTTTGTTTTCATTGTATTATACTGAATTTTTAAAAACCGAGTTTACGTAAATATATTAAATTCCAATACACGACCAATTTTTAAGAATTTGATGCCCACCATTTGGTCATGAAGAGTTGGTGTAGTCTTGAGTTTAGCTTTTCTTTATTACATGGTATTTTTATGAACGCAATTTATATTATTTAAAGTCTAATGGGGTTTCAAATGAGTTGTGTATAAAATCAATCCTTTCACAAAGCACTCCTAAATAGTTTCAGCCTATAACTTTCTTTGCTTATTAAATTTCATTTTTCAAATAAAACTAATATTATAAAAGACAGTGATGTTCAAAACGTATATTTTTGTTGTTATATTTTTCTATGCAGCTCTAGAAATAGATGCAAAGGATTTTTTGTTTTCATTGTATTATACTGAATTTTTAAAAACCGAGTTTACGTAAATATATTAAATTCCAATACACGACCAATTTTTTAAAATTTGATTTCCATCATTTGGTCGTGAATAGTTGGACTTATCTTGTGTTTCGCCTTCCTTTATAATATGGCATTGTTATGAACTGCATTTATTTGCTTTAAGGTCTAATGGGGTACCAAATGGGTTGTGTATAAAATCAATCCTTTCACAAAGCACTCCTAAATAGTTTCAGCCTATAACTTCGTTTTGCTATTTAATTTCATTTCATTCAAATAAAACTAATATTGAAAAATACAGGGATGTTCAAAACGATTATTTTCGTTGTTATATTTTTTATGCAGCTCTAGAAATAGATGCACAGAATTTTTTGTTTTCATTGTATTATACTGAATTTTTAAAAACCGAGTTTACGTAAATATATTAAATTCCAATACACGACCAATTTTTAAGAATTTGATGCCCACCATTTGGTCATGAAGAGTTGGTGTAGTCTTGAGTTTCGCTTTTCTTTATTACATGGTATTTTTATGAACGCAATTTATATTATTTAAAGTCTAATGGGGTACCAAATGGGTTGTGTATAAAATCAATCCTTTCACAAAGCACTCCTAAATAGTTTCAGCCTATAACTTCGTTTTGTTATTTAATTTCATTTTTCAAATAAAACTAATATTATAAAAGACAGTGATGTTCAAAACGATTATTTTCGTTGTTATATTTTTTATGCAGCTCTAGAAATAGATGCGAAAGATTTTTTGTTTTCATTGTATTATACTGAATTTTTAAAAACCGAGT
The DNA here is from genome assembly GCA_963971155.1 of Anthrax anthrax. NCBI lineage: Eukaryota > Metazoa > Arthropoda > Insecta > Diptera > Bombyliidae > Anthrax > Anthrax anthrax. The sequence goes on from OZ020122.1 coordinate 2,782,432, forward strand.
TTACGTAAATATATTAAATTCCAATACACGACCAATTTTTAAGAATTTGATGCCCACCATTTGGTCATGAAGAGTTGGTGTAGTCCTAAGTTTCGCTTTTCTTTATTACATGGTATTTTTATGAACGCAATTTATATGCTTTAAAGTCTAATGGGGTACCAAGTGGTTTGTGTATAAAATCAATCCATTCACAAAGCACTCCTAAAGAGTTTTAGCCTTTAACTTCGTTTTGTTATTAAATTTCATTTTAATCAAATAAAAATAATATTAAAAAATACAGGGACCTTCAAAACGATTATTTTCGTTGTTATATTTTTTATGCAGCTCTAGAAATAGATGCGAAAGATTTTTTGTTTCATTGTATTATACTGAATTTTTAAAAACCGAGTTTACGTAAATATGTTAAATTCCAATACACGACCAATTTCTTAAAATTTGATTTCCACCATTTGGTCATGAATAGTTGATGTAATCTTGTGTTTCGCTTTTCTTTATTATATGGTATTTTTATGAACTGAATTTATATGCTTTAAAGTCCAATGGGGTACCAAGTGGTTTGTGTATAAAATCAATCCTTTCACAAAGCACTCCTAAATAGTTTCAGCCTATAACTTTCGTTGCTTATTAAATTTCATTTTTCAAATAAAACTAATATTATAAAAGACAGTGATGTTCAAAACGTATATTTTTGTTGTTATATTTTTTATGCAGCTCTAGAAATAGATGCACAGAATTTTTTGTTTTCATTGTATTATACTGAATTTTTAAAAACCGAGTTTACGTAAATATATTAAATTCCAATACACGACCAATTTTTAAGAATTTGATGCCCACCATTTGGTCATGAAGAGTTGGTGTAGTCTTGAGTTTCGCTTTTCTTTATTACATGGTATTTTTATGAACGCAATTTATATTATTTAAAGTCTAATGGGGTACCAAATGGGTTGTGTATAAAATCAATCCTTTCACAAAGCACTCCTAAATAGTTTCAACCTATAACTTCGTTTTGTTATTTAATTTCATTTTTCAAATAAAACTAATATTATAAAAGACAGTGATGTTCAAAACGATTATTTTCGTTGTTATATTTTTTATGCAGCTCTAGAAATAGATGCGAAAGATTTTTTGTTTTCATTGTATTATACTGAATTTTTAAAAACCGAGTTTACGTAAATATATTAAATTCCAATACACGACCAATTTTTAAGAATTTGATGCCCACCATTTGGTCATGAAGAGTTGGTGTAGTCCTAAGTTTCGCTTTTCTTTATTACATGGTATTTTTATGAACGCAATTTATATGCTTTAAAGTCTAATGGGGTACCAAGTGGTTTGTGTATAAAATCAATCCTTTCACAAAGCACTCCTAAATAATTTCAGCCTACAACTTCGTTTTGCTATTTAATTTCATTTTATTCAAATAAAACTAATATTAAAAAATACGAGGCTGTTCAAAACGATTATTTTCGTTATTATATTTTTCATGCGGCTCTAGAAATAGATGCAAAGGATTTTTTGATTTCATTGTTTAATACTGAATTTTTAAAAACAGAGTTTACGTAAATATATTAAATTCCAATACACGACCAATTTTTTAGAATTTGATGTCCACCATTTGGTCATGAATGGTTGGAGTAATCTTGTGTTTCGCTTTTCTTTATTATATGGCATTGTTATGAACTGAATTTATATGCTTTTAAGTCCAATGGGGTACCAAGTGGTTTGTGTATAAAATCAATCCCTTCACAAAGCACTTCTAATTAGTTTCAGTCTATAACTTCGTTTTGTTATTTAATTTCATTTTATTCAAATAAAACTAATCTTAAAAAATACGAGGCTGTTCAAAACGATTATTTTCGTTATTATATTTTTCATGCGGCTCTAGAGTAGATGCGAAGGATTTTTTGTTTTTATTGTTTTATACTGAATTTTTAAAAACCGAGTTTACGTAAATATTGTAAATTCAAATACAAGGCTAATTTTCTAGAATTTGAATTCTCCCATTTGGTCATGAACAGTTGGAGTGATCTTGTGTTTTGTTTTTCTTTATTATATGGCATTGTTATAAACTGAATTTATATGTTTTAAAGTCCAATGGGGTACCAAGCGGTGTGTGTATAAGAGAAATCCTTTCACAAAGCACTCCTAAATAATTTCAGCCTTTAACTTCGTTTTGTTATTTAATTTCATTTTAATCAAATAAAACTAATATTACAAAATACAGGAATATACAAAACAATTATTTTCGTTGCTATATTTTTTATGCGGCTCTAGAAATAGATGCGAAGGATTTTTTGTTTTCATTGTATTATACTGAATTTTTAAAAACCGAGTTTACGTAAATATGGTAAATTCCAATACACCACCAATTTTATAGAATTTGATGTCCACCATTTGGTCATGAATAGTTAGAGTAATAATGTGTTTCGCTTTTCTTTATTATATGGCATTGTTATGAACTGAATTTATATGCTTTTAAGTCCAATGGGGTACCAAGTGGTTTGAGTATAAAATCAATCCTTTCACAAAGCACTCCTAAATAATTTCAGCCTACAACTTCGTTTTGCTATTTAATTTCATTTTATTCAAATAAAACTAATATTAAAAAATACGAGGCTGTTCAAAACTATTATTTTCGTTATTATATTTTTCATGCGGCTCTAGAAATAGATGCAAAGGATTTTTTGTTTTTATTGTTTTATACTGAATTTTTAAAAACCGGTTTTACGTATATATGGTTAATTCCAATACACGACCAATTTTTTAAAATTTGATTTGCACCATTTGGTCATGAATTGTTGAAGTAATCTTGTGTTTCGCTTTTCTTTATTATATGGCATTGTTATGAACTGAATTTATATGCTTTTAAGTCCAATGGGGTACCAAGTGGTTTGTGTATAAAATCAATCCTTTCACAAAGCACTTCTAAATAGTTTCAGTCTATAACTTCGTTTTGTTATTTAATTTCATTTTATTCAAATAAAACTAATCTTAAAAAATACGAGGCTGTTCAAAACGATTATTTTCGTTATTATATTTTTCATGCGGCTCTAGAGTAGATGCGAAGGATTTTTTGTTTTTATTGTTTTATACTGAATTTTTAAAAACCGAGTTTACGTAAATATTGTAAATTCAAATACAAGGCTAATTTTCTAGAATTTGAATTCTCCCATTTGGTCATGAACAGTTGGAGTGATCTTGTGTTTTGTTTTTCTTTATTATATGGCATTGTTATAAACTGAATTTATATGTTTTAAAGTCCAATGGGGTACCAAGTGGTTTGTGTATAAAATCAATCCTTTTACAGAGCACTCCTAAGTAGTTTCATCCTACAACTTCGTTTTGCAATTAAATTTCATTTTATTCAAATAAAACTTATATTAAAAAAGACAGCGATGTTCAAAACGATTATTTTTGTTGTTATATTTTTGTATGCAGCTCTAGAAATAGATGCAAAGGATTTTTTGTTTTCATTGTATTATACTGAATTTTTAAAAACCGAGTTTACGTAAATATATTAAATTCCAATACACGACCAATTTTTTAGAATTTGATTTCCATCATTTGGTCGTGAATAGTTGGACTTATCTTGTCCTTCCTTTATAATATGGCATTGTTATGAACTGCATTTATATGCTTTAAGGTCTAATGGGGTACCAAATGGGTTGTGTATAAAATCAATCCTTTCACAAAGCACTCCTAAATAGTTTCAGCCTATAACTTCGTTTTGCTATTTAATTTCATTTCATTCAAATAAAACTAATATTGAAAAATACAGGGATGTTCAAAACGATTATTTTCGTTGTTATATTTTTTATGCAGCTCTCGAAATAGATGCGAAAGATTTTTTGTGTTCATTGTATTATACTGAATTTTTAAAAACCGAGTTTACGTAAATATATTAAATTCCAATACCCGACCAATTTTTAAGAATTTGATGCCCACCATTTGGTCATGAATAGTTGGTGTAGTCTTGTGTTTCGCTTTTCTTTATTACATGGTATTTTTATGAACTGAATTTATATGTTTTAAAGTCTAACGGGGTACCAAGTGGTTTGTGTATAAAATCAATCCTTCCACATAGTACTCCTAAATAGTTTCAGCCTATAATTTCGTTTTGTTATTAAATTTCATTTTAATCAAATAAAACTAATATAATAAAAGACAGTGATGTTCAAAACGATTATTTTCGTTGTTATATTTTTTATGCAGCTCTAGAAATAGATGCGAAGGATTTTTTGTTTTCATTGTATTATACTGAATTTTTAAAAACCGAGTTTACGTAAATATATTAAATTCCAAAACAAGGCCAATTTTTTAAAATTTGATTTCCATCATTTGGTCGTGAATAGTTGGACTAATCTTATGTTTCGCCTTCCTTTATAATATGGCATTGTTATGAACTGAATTTATATGCTTTAAAGTCTAATGGGGTACCAAGTGGTTTGTGTATAAAATCAATCCTTTCACAAAGCACTCCTAAATAGTTTCAACCTATAACTTCGTTTTGCTATTTAATTTCATTTCATTCAAATAAAACTAATTAAAAAAAATACTGGGATGTTCAAAACGATTATTTTCGTTGTTATATTTTTTATGCAGCTCTCGAAATAGATGCGAAAGATTTTTTGTTTTCATTGTATTATACTGAATTTTTAAAAATCGAGTTTACGTAAATATATTAAATTCCAATACACGACCAATTTTTTAAAATTTGATTTCCATCATTTGGTCGTGAATAGTTGGACTTATCTTGTGTTTCGCCTTCCTTTATAATATGGCATTGTTATGAACTGCATTTATATGCTTTAAGGTCTAATGGGGCACCAAATGGGTTGTGTATAAAATCAATCCTTTTTCAAAGCACTCCTAAATAGTTTCAGCCTATAAATTCGTTTTGCTATTTAATTTCATTTCAATCAAATAAAACTAATATTGAAAGATACAGGAATGTTCAAAACGATTATTTTCGTTGTTATATTTTTTATGCAGCTCTCGAAATAGATGCGAAAGATTTTTTGTTTTCATTGTATTATACTGAATTTTTAAAAACCGAGTTTACGTAAATATATTAAATTCCAATACCCGACCAATTTTTAAGAATTTGATGCCCACCATTTGGTCATGAAGAGTTGGTGTAGTCTTAAGTTTCGCTTTTCTTTATTACATGGTATTTTTATGAACGCAATTTATATTATTTAAAGTCTAATGGGGTACCAAATGGGTTGTGTATAAAATCAATCCTTTCACAAAGCACTCCTAAATAGTTTCAGCCTATAACTTCGTTTTGCTACTTAATTTCATTTCATTCAATGAAAACTAATTAAAAAAAATACTGGGCAGTTCAAAACGATTATTTTCGTTGTTATATTTTTTATGCAGCTCTAGAAATAGATCCGCAGAATTTTTTGTTTTCATTGTATTATATTGAATTTTTAAAAACCGAGTTTACGTAAATATATTAAATTCCAATACACGACCAATTTTTTAGAATTTGATGCCCACCATTTGGTCATGAAGAGTTGGTGTAATCTTGTGTTTCGCTTTTCTTTATTATATGGCATTGTTATGAACGCAATTTATATGCTTTAAAGTCCAATAGGGTACCAAATGGTATGTGTATAAAATCAATCCTTTCACATAGCACTCCTAAATAGTTTCAGCCTATAACTTTCTTTTGTTATTAAATTTCATTTTAATCAAATAAAACTAATATTACAAAATACAGGGATCTTCAAAACGATTATTTTCGTTGTTATATTTTTTATGCAGCTCTAGAAATAGTGCGAAGGATTTTTTTGTTTTTATTGTATCATACTGAATTTTTAAAAACCGAGTTTACGTAAATATATTAAATTCCAATACACGACCAATTTTTAAGAATTTGATGCCTACCATTTGGTCATGAAGAGTTGGTGTAATCTTGTGCTTCGCTTTTCTTTATTACATGGTATTTTTATGAACGCAATTTATATTATTTAAAGTCTAATGGGGTACCAAGTGGTTTGTGTATAAAATCAATCCTTATACAAAGCACTCCTAAATAGTTTCAGCCTATAACTTCGTTTTGTTATTTAAATTCATTTTTCAAATAAAACTAATATTATAAAAGACAGTGATGTTCAAAACGATTATTTTCGTTGTTATATTTTTTATGCAGCTCTAGAAATAGATGCGAAAGATTTTTTGTTTTCATTGTATTATACTGAATTTTTAAAAACCGAGTTTACGTAAATATATTAAATTCCAATACACGACCAATTTTTAAGAATTTGATGCCCACCATTTGGTCATGAAGAGTTGGTGTAGTCTTGTGTTTCGCTTTTCTTTATTACATGTTATTTTTATGAACTGAATTTATATGCTTTAAAGTCTAATGGGGTACCAAGTGGTTTGTGTATAAAATCAATCCTTTCACAAAGCACTCCTAAAGAGTTTTAGCCTTTAACTTCGTTTTGTTATTAAATTTCATTTTAATCAAATAAAACTAATATTAAAAAATACAGGGATGTTCAAAACGATTATTTTCGTTGTTATATTTTTTATGCAGCTCTAGAAATAGATGCGAAAGATTTTTTGTTTCATTGTATTATACTGAATTTTTAAAAACCGAGTTTACGTAAATATATTAAATTCCAATACACGACCAATTTCTTAAAATTTGATTTCCACCATTTGGTCATGAATAGTTGATGTAATCTTCTGTTTCGCTTTTCTTTATTATATGGTATTTTTATGAACTGAATTTATATGCTTTAAAGTCCAATGGGCTACCAAGTGGTTTGTGTATAAAATCAATCCTTTCACAAAGCACTCCTAAATAGTTTCAGCCTATAACTTTCTTTGCTTATTAAATTTCATTTTTCAAATAAAACTAATATTATAAAAGACAGTGATGTTCAAAACGTATATTTTTGTTGTTATATTTTTGTATGCAGCTCTAGAAATAGATGCAAAGGATTTTTTGTTTTCATTGTATTATACTGAATTTTTAAAAACCGAGTTTACGTAAATATATTAAATTCCAATACACGACCAATTTTTTAGAATTTGATGCCCACCATTTGGTCGTGAATAGTTGGACTTATCTTGTTTTTCGCCTTCCTTTATAATATGGCATTGTTATGAACTGCATTTATATGCTTTAAGGTCTAATGGGGTACAAAGTGGTTTGTGTATAAAATCAATCCTTTCACAAAGCACTCCTAAATAGTTTCAACCTATAACTTCGTTTTGCTATTTAATTTCATTTCATTCAAATAAAACTAATTTAAAAAAATACTGGGATGTTCAAAACGATTATTTTCGTTGTTATATTTTTTATGCAGCTCTAGAAATAGATGCGAACGATTTTTTGTTTTCATTGTATTATACTGAATTTTTAAAAATCGAGTTTACGTAAATATATTAAATTCCAATACACGACCAATTTTTTAAAATTTGATTTCCACCATTTGGTCGTGAATAGTTGGACTTATCTTGTGTTTCGCCTTCCTTATAATATGGCATTGTTATGAACTGCATTTATATGCTTTAAGGTCTAATGGGGTACCAAATGGGTTGTGTATAAAATCAATCCTTTCACAAAGCACTCCTAAATAGTTTCAGCCTATAACTTCGTTTTGCTATTTAATTTCATTTCAATCAAATAAAACTAATATTGAAAAATACAGGAAAGTTCAAAACGATTATTTTCGTTGTTATATTTTTTATGCAGCTCTAGAAATAGATGCACAGAATTTTTTGTTTTCATTGTATTATACTGAATTTTTAAAAACCGAGTTTACGTAAATATATTAAATTCCAATACCCGACCAATTTTTAAGAATTTGATGCCCACCATTTGGTCATGAAGAGTTGGTGTAGTCTTAAGTTTCGCTTTTCTTTATTACATGGTATTTTTATGAACGCAATTTATATTATTTAAAGTCTAATGGGGTACCAAATGGGTTGTGTAAAAAATCAATCCTTTCACAAAGAACCCATAAATAGTTTTAGCCTATAACTTCGTTTTGCTATTTAATTTCATTTCATTCAAATAAAACTAATATTGAAAAATACAGGGATGTTCAAAACGATTATTTTCGTTGTTATATTTTTTATGCAGCTCTGGAAATAGATGCGAAAGATTTTTCGTTTTCATTGTATAATACTGAATTTTTAAAAACCGAGTTTACGTAAATATATTAAATTCCAATACCCGACCAATTTTTAAGAATTTGATGCCCACCATTTGGTCATGAATAGTTGGTGTAGTCTTGTGTTTCGCTTTTCTTTATTACATGGTATTTTTATGAACTGAATTTATATGCTTTAAAGTCTAATGGGGTACCAAGTGGTTTGTGTATAAAATCAATCCTTTCACAAAGCACTCCTAAAGAGTTTTAGCTTATAACTTCGTTTTGTTATTAAATTTCATTTTAATCAAATAAAACTAATATTATAAAAGACAGTGATGTTCAAAACGTATATTTTTGTTGTTATATTTTTGTATGCAGCTCTAGAAATAGATGCAAAGGATTTTTTGTTTTCATTGTATTATACTGAATTTTTAAAAACCGAGTTTACGTAAATATATTAAATTCCAATACACGACCAATTTTTTAGAATTTGATGCCCACCATTTGGTCGTGAATAGTTGGTTTTATCTTGTGTTTCGCCTTCCTTTATAATATGGCATTGTTATGAACTGCATTTATATGCTTTAAGGTCTAATGGGGTACCAAATGGGTTGTGTATAAAATCAATCCTTTCACAAAGCACTCCTAAATAGTTTCAGCCTATAAATTCGTTTTGCTGTTTAATTTCATTTCAATCAAATAAAACTAATATTGAAAGATACAGGAATGTTCAAAACGATTATTTTCGTTGTTATATTTTTTATGCAGCTCTCGAAATAGATGCGAAAGATTTTTTGTTTTCATTGTATTATACTGAATTTTTAAAAACCGAGTTTACGTAAATATAATAAATTCCAATACCCGACCAATTTTTAAGAATTTGATGCCCACCATTTGGTCATGAAGAGTTCGTGTAGTCTTAAGTTTCGCTTTTCTTTATTACATGGTATTTTTATGAACTGAATTTATATGCTTTAAAGTCTAATGGGGTACCAAGTGGTTTGTGTATAAAATCAATCCTTTCACAAAGCACTCCTAAATAGTTTCAGCCTATAACTTCGTTTTGCTATTTAATTTCATTTCATTCAAATAAAACTAATATTGAAAAATACAGGGATGTTCAAAACGTATATTTTCGTTGTTATATTTTTTATGCAGCTCTAGAAATAGATGCGCAGAATTTTTTGTTTTCATTGTATTATACTGAATTTATAAAAACCGAGTTTACGTAAATATATTAAATTCCAATACACGACCAATTTTTTAGAATTTGATGCCCGTCATTTGGTCATGAATAGTTGGTGTAATCTTGTGTTTCGCTTTTCTTTATTATATGGTATTGTTATGAACTGAATTTATATTCTTTAAAGTCTAATGGGGTACCAAGTGGTTTGTGTATAAAATCAATCCTTTCACAAAGCACTCCTAAATAGTTTCAGCCTGTAACTTCGTTTTGCTATTTAATTTCATTTCATTCAATTAAAACTAATTAAAAAAAATACTGGGCAGTTCAAAACGATTATTTTCGTTGTTATATTTTTTATGCAGCTCTAGAAATAGATGCAAAGGATTTTTTGTTTTCATTGTATTATACTGAATTTTTAAAAACCGAGCTTACGTAAATATATTAAATTCCAATACACGACCAATTTTTAGGAATTTGATGCCCACCATTTGGTCATGAAGAGTTGGTTTAATCTTGTGTTTCGCTTTTCTTTATTACATGGTATATTAATGAACGCAATTTATATTATTTAAAGTCTAATGGGGTACCAAGTGGTTTGTGTATAAAATCAATCCTTTCACAAAGCACTCCTAAATAGTTTCAGCCTATAACTTCGTTTTGCTATTTAATTTAATTTCATTCAATTAAAACTAATTTAAAAAAATACAGGGATGTTCAAAACGATTATTTTCGTTGTTATATTTTTTATGCAGCTCTAGAAATAGATGCGAAGGATTTTTTGTTTTCATTGTATTATACTGAATTTTTAAAAACCGAGTTTACGTAAATATATTAAATTCCAAAACAAGGCCAATTTTTTAAAATTTGATTTCCATCATTTGGTCGTGAATAGTTGGACTAATCTTATGTTTCGCCTTCCTTTATAATATGGCATTGTTATGAACTGAATTTATATGCTTTAAAGTCTAATGGGGTACCAAGTGGTTTGTGTATAAAATCAATCCTTTCACAAAGCACTCCTAAATAGTTTCAACCTATAACTTCGTTTTGCTATTTAATTTCATTTCATTCAATTAAAACTAATTTAAAAAAATACTGGGATGTTCAAAACGATTATTTTCGTTGTTATATTTTTTATGCAGCTCTCGAAATAGATGCGAAAGATTTTTTGTTTTCATTGTATTATACTGAATTTTTAAAAATCGAGTTTACGTAAATATATTAAATTCCAATACACGACCAATTTTTTAAAATTTGATTTCCATCATTTGGTCGTGAATAGTTGGACTAATCTTGTGTTTCGCCTTCCTTATAATATGGCATTGTTATGAACTGCATTTATATGCTTTAAGGTCTAATGGGGTACCAAATGGGTTGTGTATAAAATCAATCCTTTCACAAAGCACTCCTAAATAGTTTCAGCCTATAACTTCGTTTTGCTATTTAATTTCATTTCAATCAAATAAAACTAATATTGAAAAATACAGGAAAGTTCAAAACGATTATTTTCGTTGTTATATTTTTTATGCAGCTCTAGAAATAGATGCACAGAATTTTTTGTTTTCATTGTATTATACTGAATTTTAAAAAACCGAGTTTACGTAAATATATTAAATTCCAATACCCGACCAATTTTTAAGAATTTGATGCCCACCATTTGGTCATGAAGAGTTGGTGTAGTCTTAAGTTTCGCTTTTCTTTATTACATGGTATTTTTATGAACGCAATTTATATTATTTAAAGTCTAATGGGGTACCAAATGGGTTGTGTAAAAAATCAATCCTTTCACAAAGAACTCATAAATAGTTTCAGCCTATAACTTCGTTTTGCTATTTAATTTCATTTCTTTCAAATAAAACTAATATTGAAAAATACAGGGATCTTCAAAACGATTATTTTCGTTGTTATATTTTTTATGCAGCTCTAGAAATAGATGCGAAAGATTTTTCGTTTTCATTGTATAATACTGAATTTTTAAAAACCGAGTTTACGTAAATATATTAAATTCCAATAGCCGACCAATTTTTAAGAATTTGATGCCCACCATTTGGTCATGAATAGTTGGTGTAGTCTTGTGTTTCGCTTTTCTTTATTACATGGTATTTTTATGAACTGAATTTATATGCTTTAAAGTCTAATGGGGTACCAAGTGGTTTGTGTATAAAATCAATCCTTTCACAAAGCACTCCTAAAGAGTTTTAGCCTATAACTTCGTTTTGTTATTAAATTTCATTTTAATCAAATAAAACTAATATTATAAAAGACAGTGATGTTCAAAACGTATATTTTTGTTGTTATATTTTTGTATGCAGCTCTAGAAATAGATGCAAAGGATTTTTTGTTTTCATTGTATTATACTGAATTTTTAAAAACCGAGTTTACGTAAATATATTAAATTCCAATACACGACCAATTTTTAAGAATTTGATGCCCACCATTTGGTCGTGAATAGTTGGTTTTATCTTGTGTTTCGCCTTCCTTTATAATATGGCATTGTTATGAACTGCATTTATATGCTTTAAGGTCTAATGGGGTACCAAATGGGTTGTGTATAAAATCAATCCTTTCACAAAGCACTCCTAAATAGTTTCAGCCTATAAATTCGTTTTGCTATTTAATTTCATTTCAATCAAATAAAACTAATATTGAAAGATACAGGAATGTTCAAAACGTATATTTTCGTTGTTATATTTTTTATGCAGCTCTCGAAATAGATGCGAAAGATTTTTTGTTTTCATTGTATTATACTGAATTTTTAAAAACCGAGTTTACGTAAATATAATAAATTCCAATACCCGGCCAATTTTTAAGAATTTGATGCCCACCATTTGGTCATGAAGAGTTGGTGTAGTCTTAAGTTTCGCTTTTCTTTATTACATGGTATTTTTATGAACTGAATTTATATGCTTTAAAGTCTAATGGGGTACCAAGTGGTTTGTGTATAAAATCAATCCTTTCACAAAGCACTCCTAAATAGTTTCAGCCTATAACTTCGTTTTGCTATTTAATTTCATTTCATTCAAATAAAACTAATATTGAAAAATACAGGGATGTTCAAAACATATATTTTCGTTGTTATATTTTTTATGCAGCTCTAGAAATAGATGCGCAGAATTTTTTGTTTTCATTGTATTATACTGAATTTATAAAAACCGAGTTTACGTAAATATATTAAATTCCAATACACGACCAATTTTTTAGAATTTGATGCCCGTCATTTGGTCATGAATAGTTGGTGTAATCTTGTGTTTCGCTTTTCTTTATTATATGGTATTGTTATGAACTGAATTTATATTCTTTAAAGTCTAATGGGGTACCAAGTGGTTTGTGTATAAAATCAATCCTTTCACAAAGCACTCCTAAATAGTTTCAGCCTGTAACTTCGTTTTGCTATTTAATTTCATTTCATTCAATTAAAACTAATTAAAAAAAATACTGGGCAGTTCAAAACGATTATTTTCGTTGTTATATTTTTTATGCAGCTCTAGAAATAGATGCAAAGGATTTTTTGTTTTCATTGTATTATACTGAATTTTTAAAAACCGAGCTTACGTAAATATATTAAATTCCAATACACGACCAATTTTTAGGAATTTGATGCCCACCATTTGGTCATGAAGAGTTGGTTTAATCTTGTGTTTCGCTTTTTTTTATAACATGGTATATTAATGAACGCAATTTATATTATTTAAAGTCTAATGGGGTACCAAGTGGTTTGTGTATAAAATCAATCCTTTCACAAAGCACTCCTAAATAGTTTCAGCCTATAACTTCGTTTTGCTATTTAATTTCATTTCATTCAATTAAAACTAATTTAAAAAAATACAGGGATGTTCAAAACGATTATTTTCGTTGTTATATTTTTTATGCAGCTCTAGAAATAGATGCGAAGGATTTTTTGTTTTCATTGTATTATACTGAATTTTTAAAAACCGAGTTTACGTAAATATATTAAATTCCAAAACAAGGCCAATTTTTTAAAATTTGATTTCCATCATTTGGTCGTGAATAGTTGGACTAATCTTATGTTTCGCCTTCCTTTATAATATGGCATTGTTATGAACTGAATTTATATGCTTTAAAGTCTAATGGGGTACCAAGTGGTTTGTGTATAAAATCAATCCTTTCACAAAGCACTCCTAAATAGTTTCAACCTATAACTTCGTTTTGCTATTTAATTTCATTTCATTCAATTAAAACTAATTTAAAAAAATACTGGGATGTTCAAAACGATTATTTTCGTTGTTATATTTTTTATGCAGCTCTCGAAATAGATGCGAAAGATTTTTTGTTTTCATTGTATTATACTGAATTTTTAAAAATCGAGTTTACGTAAATATATTAAATTCCAATACACGACCAATTTTTTAAAATTTGATTTCCATCATTTGGTCGTGAATAGTTGGACTTATCTTGTGTTTCGCCTTCCTTATAATATGGCATTGTTATGAACTGCATTTATATGCTTTAAGGTCTAATGGGGTACCAAATGGGTTGTGTATAAAATCAATCCTTTCACAAAGCACTCCTAAATAGTTTCAGCCTATAACTTCGTTTTGCTATTTAATTTCATTTCATTCAAATAAAACTAATATTAAAAAATACAGGGATGTTCAAACCGATTATTTTCGTTGTTATATTTTTAATGCAGCTCTAGAAATAGATGCACAGAATTTTTTGTTTTCATTGTATTATACTGAATTTTTAAAAACCGAGTTTACGTAAATATATTAAATTCCAATACACGACCAATTTTTAAGAATTTGATGCCCACCATTTGGTCATGAAGAGTTGGTGTAGTCTTGAGTTTCGCTTTTCTTTATTATATGGCATTGTTAGGAACTGAATTTATATTCTTTAAAGTCTAATGGGGTACCAAGTGGTTTGTGTATAAAATCAATCCTTTCACAAAGCACTCCTAAATAGTTTCAGTTTATAACTTCGTTTTGCTATTTAATTTCATTTCATTCAATTAAAACTAATTTCAAAAAATACGGGGATGTTCAAAACGATTATTTTCGTTGTTATATTTTTTATGCAGCTCTAGAAATAGATCTGCAGAATTTTTTGTTTTCATCGTATTATACTGAATTTTTAAAAACCGAGTTTACGTAAATATATTAAATTCCAATACACGACCAATTTTTAAGAATTTGATGCCCACCATTTGGTCATGAAGAGTTGGTGTAGTCCTGAGTTTCGCTTTTCTTTATTACATGGTATTTTTATGAACGCAATTTATATTATTTAAAGTCTAATGGGGTACCAAATGGGTTGTGTATAAAATCAATCCTTTCACAAAGCACTCCTAATTAGTTTCAGCCTATAACTTTCTTTGCTTATTAAATTTCATTTTTCAAATAAAACTAATATTATAAAAGACAGTGATGTTCAAAACGATTATTTTTGTTGTTATATTTTTGTATGCAGCTCTAGAAATATGTAGATGCAAAGGATTTTTTGTTTTCATTGTATTATACTGAATTTTTAAAAACCGAGTTTACGTAAATATATTAAATTCCAATACACGACCAATTTTTTAAAATTTGATTTCCATCATTTGGTCGTGAATAGTTGGACTTATCTTGTGTTTCGCCTTCCTTTATAATATGGCATTGTTATGAACTGCATTTATATGCTTTAAGGTCTAATGGGGTACCAAATGGGTTGTGTATAAAATCAATCCTTTCACAAAGCACTCCTAAATAGTTTCAGTTTATAACTTCGTTTTGCTATTTAATTTCATTTCATTCAATTAAAACTAATTTAAAAAAATACGGGGATGTTCAAAACGATTATTTTCGTTGTTATATTTTTTATGCAGCTCTAGAAATAGATGCAAAGGATTTTTTGTTTTCATTGTATTATACTGAATTTTTAAAAACCGAGTTTACGTAAATATATTAAATTCCAATACACGACCAATTTTTAAGAATTTGATGCCCACCATTTGGTCATGAAGAGTTGGTGTAGTCTTGAGTTTCGCTTTTCTTTATTATATTTCATTGTTAGGAACTGAATTTATATTCTTTAAAGTCTAATGGGGTACCAAGTGGTTTGTGTATAAAATCAATCCTTATACAAAGCACTCCTAAATAGTTTCAGCCTGTAACTTCGTTTTGCTATTTAATTTCATTTCATTCAATTAAAACTAATTTCAAAAAATACTGGGATGTTCAAAACGATTATTTTCGTTGTTATATTTTTTATGCAGCTCTAGAAATAGATGCGAAGGATTTTTTGTTTTCATTGTATTATACTGAATTTTTAAAAACCGAGTTTACGTAAATATATTAAATTCCAATACACGACCAATTTTTAGAAATTTGATGCCCACCATTTGGTCATGAAGAGTTGGTTTAATCTTGTGTATCGCTTTTCTTTATTATATGGTATTTTTATTAACGTAATTTATATTATT
This sequence comes from Anthrax anthrax, assembly GCA_963971155.1. NCBI lineage: Eukaryota > Metazoa > Arthropoda > Insecta > Diptera > Bombyliidae > Anthrax > Anthrax anthrax. The sequence goes on from OZ020122.1 coordinate 2,798,159, forward strand.
TAAAGTCTAATGGGGTACCAAGTGGTTTGTGTATAAAATCAATCCTTATACAAAGCACTCCTAAATAGTTTCAGCCTATAACTTCGTTTTGTTATTTAATTTAATTTTAATCAAATAAAACTAATATTAAAAAATACTGGGATGTTCAAAACGATTATTTTCGTTGTTATATTTTTTATGCAGCTCTAGAAATAGATACAAAGGATTTTTTGTTTTCATTGTATTATACTGAATTTTTAAAAACCGAGTTTACGTAAATATATTAAATTCCAATACACGACCAATTTTTTAGAATTTGATGCCCACCATTTGGTCATGAAGAGTTGGTGTAATCTTGTGTTTCGCTTTTCTTTATTATATGGTATTTTTATGAACGCAATTTATATTATTTAAAGTCTAATGGGGTACCAAATGGGTTGTGTATAAAATCAATCCTTTCACAAAGCACTCCTAAATAGTTTCAGCCTATAACTTCGTGTTGCTATTTAATTTCATTTCATTCAATTAAAACTAATTTAAAAATATACTGGGATGTTCAAAACGATTATTTTCGTTGTTATATTTTTTATGCAGCTCTCGAAATAGATGCGAAAGATTTTTTGTTTTCATTGTATTATACTGAATTTTTAAAAACCGAGTTTACGTAAATATATTAAATTCCAATACACGACCAATTTTTTAGAATTTGATGCCCACCATTTGGTCACGAATAGTTGGTGTAATCTTGTGTTTCGCTTTTCTTTATTATATGGTATTTTTATGAACGCAATTTATATTATTTAAAGTCTAATGGGGTACCAAATGGGTTGTGTATAAAATCAATCCTTTCACAAAGCACTCCTAATTAGTTTCAGCCTATAACTTTCTTTGCTTATTAAATTTCATTTTTCAAATAAAACTAATATTATAAAAGACAGTGATGTTCAAAACGTATATTTTTGTTGTTATATTTTTGTATGCAGCTCTAGAAATATGTAGATGCAAAGGATTTTTTGTTTTCATTGTATTATACTGAATTTTTAAAAACCGAGTTTACGTAAATATATTAAATTCCAAAACAAGGCCAATTTTTTAAAATTTGATTTCCATCATTTGGTCGTGAATAGTTGGACTAATCTTGTGTTTCGCCTTCCTTTATAATATGGCATTGTTATGAACTGAATTTATATTCTTTAAAGTCTAATGGGGTACCAAGTGGTTTGTGTATAAAATCAATCCTTTCACAAAGCACTCCTAAATAGTTTCAGCCTATAACTTCGTTTTGCTATTTAATTTCATTTCATTCAATTAAAACTAATTTAAAAATATACTGGGATGTTCAAAACGATTATTTTCGTTGTTATATTTTTTATGCAGCTCTCGAAATAGATGCGAAAGATTTTTTGTTTTCATTGTATTATACTGAATTTTTAAAAACCGAGTTTACGTAAATATATTAAATTCCAATACACGACCAATTTTTAAGAATTTGATGCCCACCATTTGGTCACGAATAGTTGGTGTAATCTTGTGTTTCGCTTTTCTTTATTATATGGTATTTTTATGAACGCAATTTATATTATTTAAAGTCTAATGGGGTACCAAATGGGTTGTGTATAAAATCAATCCTTTCACAAAGCACTCCTAATTAGTTTTAGCCTATAACTTTCTTTGCTTATTAAATTTCATTTTTCAAATAAAACTAATATTATAAAAGACAGTGATGTTCAAAACGTATATTTTTGTTGTTATATTTTTGTATGCAGCTCTAGAAATATGTAGATGCAAAGGATTTTTTGTTTTCATTGTATTATACTGAATTTTTAAAAACCGAGTTTACGTAAATATATTAAATTCCAATACACGACCAATTTTGTAAAATTTGATTTCCATCATTTGGTCGTGAATAGTTGGACTTATCTTGTGTTTCGCCTTCCTTTATAATATGGCATTGTTATGAACTGCATTTATATGCTTTAAGGTCTAATGGGGTACCAAATGGGTTGTGTATAAAATCAATCCTTTCACAAAGCACTCCTAAATAGTTTCAGTTTATAACTTCGTTTTGCTATTTAATTTCATTTCATTCAATTAAAACTAATTTCAAAAAATACGGGGATGTTCAAAACGATTATTTTCGTTGTTATATTTTTTATGCAGCTCTAGAAATAGATGCAAAGGATTTTTTGTTTTCATTGTATTATACTGAATTTTTAAAAACCGAGTTTACGTAAATATATTAAATTCCAATACACGACCAATTTTTAAGAATTTGATGCCCACCATTTGGTCATGAAGAGTTGGTGTAGTCTTGAGTTTCGCTTTTCTTTATTATATTTCATTGTTAGGAACTGAATTTATATTCTTTAAAGTCTAATGGGGTACCAAGTGGTTTGTGTATAAAATCAATCCTTATACAAAGCACTCCTAAATAGTTTCAGCCTGTAACTTCGTTTTGCTATTTAATTTCATTTCATTCAATTAAAACTAATTAAAAAAAATACTGGGATGTTCAAAACGATTATTTTCGTTGTTATATTTTTTATGCAGCTCTAGAAATAGATGCGAAGGATTTTTTGTTTTCATTGTATTATACTGAATTTTTAAAAACCGAGTTTACGTAAATATATTAAATTCCAATACACGACCAATTTTTAGAAATTTGATGCCCACCATTTGGTCATGAAGAGTTGGTTTAATCTTGTGTTTCGCTTTTCTTTATTATATGGTATTTTTATTAACGCAATTTATATTATTTAAAGTCTAATGGGGTACCAAGTGGTTTGTGTATAAAATCAATCCTTATACAAAGCACTCCTAAATAGTTTCAGCCTATAACTTCGTTTTGTTATTTAATTTAATTTTAATCAAATAAAACTAATATTAAAAAATACAGGGATATTCAAAACGATTATTTTCGTTGTTATATTTTTTATGCAGCTCTCGAAATAGATGCGAAAGATTTTTTGTTTTCATTGTATTATACTGAATTTTTAAAAACCGAGTTTACGTAAATATATTAAATTCCAATACACGACCAAATTTTTAGAATTTGATGCCCACCATTTGGTCACGAATAGTTGGTGTAATCTTGTGTTTCGCTTTTCTTTATTATATGGTATTTTTATGAACGCAATTTATATTATTTAAAGTCTAATGGGGTACCAAATGGGTTGTGTATAAAATCAATCCTTTCACAAAGCACTCCTAATTAGTTTCAGCCTATAACTTTCTTTGCTTATTAAATTTCATTTTTCAAATAAAACTAATATTATAAAAGACAGTGATGTTCAAAACGATTATTTTCGTTGTTATATTTTTTATGCAGCTCTAGAAATATGTAGATGCAAAGGATTTTTTGTTTTCATTGTATTATACTGAATTTTTAAAAACCGAGTTTACGTAAATATATTAAATTCCAATACACGACCAATTTTGTAAAATTTGATTTCCATCATTTGGTCGTGAATAGTTGGACTTATCTTGTGTTTCGCCTTCCTTTATAATATGGCATTGTTATGAACTGCATTTATATGCTTTAAGGTCTAATGGGGTACCAAATGGGTTGTGTATAAAATCAATCCTTTCACAAAGCACTCCTAAATAGTTTCAGTTTATAACTTCGTTTTGCTATTTAATTTCATTTCATTCAATTAAAACTAATTTAAAAAAATACGGGGATGTTCAAAACGATTATTTTCGTTGTTATATTTTTTATGCAGCTATAGAAATAGATGCAAAGGATTTTTTGTTTTCATTGTATTATACTGAATTTTTAAAAACCGAGTTTACGTAAATATATTAAATTCCAATACACGACCAATTTTTAAGAATTTGATGCCCACCATTTGGTCATGAAGAGTTGGTGTAGTCTTGAGTTTCGCTTTTCTTTATTATATTTCATTGTTAGGAACTGAATTTATATTCTTTAAAGTCTAATGGGGTACCAAGTGGTTTGTGTATAAAATCAATTCTTATACAAAGCACTCCTAAATAGTTTCAGCCTGTAACTTCGTTTTGCTATTTAATTTCATTTCATTCAATTAAAACTAATTAAAAAAAATACTGGGATGTTCAAAACGATTATTTTCGTTGTTATATTTTTTATGCAGCTCTAGAAATAGATGCGAAGGATTTTTTGTTTTCATTGTATTATACTGAATTTTTAAAAACCGAGTTTACGTAAATATATTAAATTCCAATACACGACCAATTTTTAGAAATTTGATGCCCACCATTTGGTCATGAAGAGTTGGTTTAATCTTGTGTTTCGCTTTTCTTTATTATATGGTATTTTTATTAACGCAATTTATATTATTTAAAGTCTAATGGGGTACCAAGTGGTTTGTGTATAAAATCAATCCTTATACAAAGCACTCCTAAATAGTTTCAGCCTATAACTTCGTTTTGTTATTTAATTTAATTTTAATCAAATAAAACTAATATTAAAAAATACTGGGATGTTCAAAACGATTATTTTCGTTGTTATATTTTTTATGCAGCTCTAGAAATAGATACAAAGGGTTTTTTGTTTTCATTGTATTATACTGAATTTTTAAAAACCGAGTTTACGTAAATATATTAAATTCCAATACACGACCAATTTTTTAGAATTTGATGCCCACCATTTGGTCATGAAGAGTTGGTGTAATCTTGTGTTTCGCTTTTCTTTATTATATGGCATTGTTATGAACTGAATTTATATTCTTTAAAGTCTAATGGGGTACCAAGTGGTTTGTGTATAAAATCAATCCTTTCACAAAGCACTCCTAAATAGTTTCAGCCTATAACTTCGTTTTGTTATTTAATTTCATTTTAATCAAATAAAACTAATATAAAAAAATACAGCGATGTTCAAAACGATTATTTTCGTTGTTATATTTTTTATGCAGCTCTAGAAATAGATGCGAAGGATTTTTTGTTTTCATTGTATTATACTGAATTTTTAAAAACCGAGTTTACGTTAATATATTAAATTCCAAAACAAGGCCAATTTTTTAAAATTTGATTTCCATCATTTGGTCGTGAATAGTTGGACTAATCTTGTGTTTCGCCTTCCTTTATAATATGGCATTGTTATGAACTGAATTTATATTCTTTAAAGTCTAATGGGGTACCAAGTGGTTTGTGTATAAAATCAATCCTTTCACAAAGCACTCCTAAATAGTTTCAGCCTATAACTTCGTGTTGCTATTTAATTTCATTTCATTCAATTAAAACTAATTTAAAAATATACTGGGATGTTCAAAACGATTATTTTCGTTGTTATATTTTTTATGCAGCTCTCGAAATAGATGCGAAAGATTTTTTGTTTTCATTGTATTATACTGAATTTTTAAAAACCGAGTTTACGTAAATATATTAAATTCCAATACACGACCAATTTTTTAGAATTTGATGCCCACCATTTGGTCATGAAGAGTTGGTGTAATCTTGTGTTTCGCTTTTCTTTATTATATGGCATTGTTATGAACTGAATTTATATTCTTTAAAGTCTAATGGGGTACCAAGTGGTTTGTGTATAAAATCAATCCTTTCACAAAGCACTCCTAAATAGTTTCAGCCTATAACTTCGTTTTGTTATTTAATTTCATTTTAATCAAATAAAACTAATATAAAAAAATACAGGGATGTTCAAAACGATTATTTTCGTTGTTATATTTTTTATGCAGCTCTAGAAATAGATGCGAAGGATTTTTTGTTTTCATTGTATTATACTGAATTTTTAAAAACCGAGTTTACGTAAATATATTAAATTCCAATACACGACCAATTTTTTAAAATTTGATTTCCATCATTTGGTCGTGAATAGTTGGACTTATCTTGTGTTTCGCCTTCCTTTATAATATGGCATTGTTATGAACTGCATTTATATGCTTTAAGGTCTAATGGGGTACCAAGTGGTTTGTGTATAAAATCAATCCTTTCACAAAGCACTCCTAAATAGTTTCAGTTTATAACTTCGTTTTGCTATTTAATTTCATTTCATTCAATTAAAACTAATTTAAAAAAATACGGGGATGTTCAAAACGATTATTTTCGTTGTTATATTTTTTATGCAGCTCTAGAAATAGATGCAAAGGATTTTTTGTTTTCATTGTATTATACTGAATTTTTAAAAACCGAGTTTACGTAAATATATTAAATTCCAATACACGACCAATTTTTAAGAATTTGATGCCCACCATTTGGTCATGAAGAGTTGGTGTAGTCTTGAGTTTCGCTTTTCTTTATTATATTTCATTGTTAGGAACTGAATTTATATTCTTTAAAGTCTAATGGGGTACCAAGTGGTTTGTGTATAAAATCAATCCTTATACAAAGCACTCCTAAATAGTTTCAGCCTGTAACTTCGTTTTGCTATTTAATTTCATTTCATTCAATTAAAACTAATTAAAAAAAATACTGGGATGTTCAAAACGATTATTTTCGTTGTTATATTTTTTATGCAGCTCTAGAAATAGATGCGAAGGATTTTTTGTTTTCATTGTATTATACTGAATTTTTAAAAACCGAGTTTACGTAAATATATTAAATTCCAATACACGACCAATTTTTAGAAATTTGATGCCCACCATTTGGTCATGAAGAGTTGGTTTAATCTTGTGTTTCGCTTTTCTTTATTATATGGTATTTTTATTAACGCAATTTATATTATTTAAAGTCTAATGGGGTACCAAGTGGTTTGTGTATAAAATCAATCCTTATACAAAGCACTCCTAAATAGTTTCAGCCTATAACTTCGTTTTGTTATTTAATTTAATTTTAATCAAATAAAACTAATATTAAAAAATACTGGGATGTTCAAAACGATTATTTTCGTTGTTATATTTTTTATGCAGCTCTAGAAATAGATACAAAGGGTTTTTTGTTTTCATTGTATTATACTGAATTTTTAAAAACCGAGTTTACGTAAATATATTAAATTCCAATACACGACCAATTTTTTAGAATTTGATGCCCACCATTTGGTCATGAAGAGTTGGTGTAATCTTGTGTTTCGCTTTTCTTTATTATATGGCATTGTTATGAACTGAATTTATATTCTTTAAAGTCTAATGGGGTACCAAGTGGTTTGTGTATAAAATCAATCCTTTCACAAAGCACTCCTAAATAGTTTCAGCCTATAACTTCGTTTTGTTATTTAATTTCATTTAAATCAAATAAAACTAATATAAAAAAATACAGCGATGTTCAAAACGATTATTTTCGTTGTTATATTTTTTATGCAGCTCTAGAAATAGATGCGAAGGATTTTTTGTTTTCATTGTATTATACTGAATTTTTAAAAACCGAGTTTACGTTAATATATTAAATTCCAAAACAAGGCCAATTTTTTAAAATTTGATTTCCATCATTTGGTCGTGAATAGTTGGACTAATCTTGTGTTTCGCCTTCCTTTATAATATGGCATTGTTATGAACTGAATTTATATTCTTTAAAGTCTAATGGGGTACCAAGTGGTTTGTGTATAAAATCAATCCTTTCACAAAGCACTCCTAAATAGTTTCAGCCTATAACTTCGTGTTGCTATTTAATTTCATTTCATTCAATTAAAACTAATTTAAAAATATACTGGGATGTTCAAAACGATTATTTTCGTTGTTATATTTTTTATGCAGCTCTCGAAATAGATGCGAAAGATTTTTTGTTTTCATTGTATTATACTGAATTTTTAAAAACCGAGTTTACGTAAATATATTAAATTCCAATACACGACCAATTTTTTAGAATTTGATGCCCACCATTTGGTCATGAAGAGTTGGTGTAATCTTGTGTTTCGCTTTTCTTTATTATATGGCATTGTTATGAACTGAATTTATATTCTTTAAAGTCTAATGGGGTACCAAGTGGTTTGTGTATAAAATCAATCCTTTCACAAAGCACTCCTAAATAGTTTCAGCCTATAACTTCGTATCGTTATTTAATTTCATTTTAATCAAATAAAACTAATATAAAAAAATACAGGGATGTTCAAAACGATTATTTTCGTTGTTATATTTTTTATGCAGCTCTAGAAATAGATGCGAAGGATTTTTTGTTTTCATTGTATTATACTGAATTTTTAAAAACCGAGTTTACGTAAATATATTAAATTCCAATACACGACCAATTTTTTAAAATTTGATTTCCATCATTTGGTCGTGAATAGTTGGACTTATCTTGTGTTTCGCCTTCCTTTATAATATGGCATTGTTATGAACTGCATTTATATGCTTTAAGGTCTAATGGGGTACCAAGTGGTTTGTGTATAAAATCAATCCTTTCACAAAGCACTCCTAAATAGTTTCAGTTTATAACTTCGTTTTGCTATTTAATTTCATTTCATTCAATTAAAACTAATTTAAAAAAATACGGGGATGTTCAAAACGATTATTTTCGTTGTTATATTTTTTATGCAGCTCTAGAAATAGATGCAAAGGATTTTTTGTTTTCATTGTATTATACTGAATTTTTAAAAACCGAGTTTACGTAAATATATTAAATTCCAATACACGACCAATTTTTAAGAATTTGATGCCCACCATTTGGTCATGAAGAGTTGGTGTAGTCTTGAGTTTCGCTTTTCTTTATTATATTTCATTGTTAGGAACTGAATTTATATTCTTTAAAGTCAAATGGGGTACCAAGTGGTTTGTGTATAAAATCAATCCTTATACAAAGCACTCCTAAATAGTTTCAGCCTGTAACTTCGTTTTGCTATTTAATTTCATTTCATTCAATTAAAACTAATTAAAAAAAATACTGGGATGTTCAAAACGATTATTTTCGTTGTTATATTTTTTATGCAGCTCTAGAAATAGATGCGAAGGATTTTTTGTTTTCATTGTATTATACTGAATTTTTAAAAACCGAGTTTACGTAAATATATTAAATTCCAATACACGACCAATTTTTAGAAATTTGATGCCCACCATTTGGTCATGAAGAGTTGGTTTAATCTTGTGTTTCGCTTTTCTTTATTATATGGTATTTTTATTAACGCAATTTATATTATTTAAAGTCTAATGGGGTACCAAGTGGTTTGTGTATAAAATCAATCCTTATACAAAGCACTCCTAAATAGTTTCAGCCTATAACTTCGTTTTGTTATTTAATTTAATTTTAATCAAATAAAACTAATTTAAAAAAATACGGGGATGTTCAAAACGATTATTTTCGTTGTTATATTTTTTATGCAGCTCTAGAAAGAGATACAAAGGATTTTTTGTTTTCATTGTATTATACTGAATTTTTAAAAACCGAGTTTACGTAAATATATTAAATTCCAATACACGACCAATTTTTTAGAATTTGATGCCCACCATTTGGTCATGAAGAGTTGGTGTAATCTTGTGTTTCGCTTTTCTTTATTATTTTGCATTGTTATAAACTGAATTTATATTCTTTAAAGTCTAATGGGGTACCAAGTGGTTTGTGTATAAAATCAATCCTTTCACAAAGCACTTCTAAATAGTTTCAGCCTATAACTTCGTTTTGTTATTTAATTTCATTTTAATCAAATAAAACTAATTAAAAAAAATACTGGGATGTTCAAAACGATTATTTTCGTTGTTATATTTTTTATGCAGCTCTAGAAATAGATGCGAAGGATTTTTTGTTTTCATTGTATTATACTGAATTTTTAAAAACCGAGTTTGCGTAAATATATTAAATTCCAATACACGACCAATTTTTAGGAATTTGATGCCCACCATTTGGTCATGAAGAGTTGGTTTAATCTTGTGTTTCGCTTTTCTTTATTACATGGTATTTTAATATGAACGCAATTTATATTATTTAAAGTCTAATGGGGTACCAAGTGGTTTGTGTATAAAATCAATCCTTATACAAAGCACTCCTAAATAGTTTCAGCCTATAACTTCGTTTTGTTATTTAATTTAATTTTAATCAAATAAAACTAATATTAAAAAATACTGGGATGTTCAAAACGATTATTTTCGTTGTTATATTTTTTATGCAGCTCTAGAAAGAGATACAAAGGATTTTTTGTTTTCATTGTATTATACTGAATTTTTAAAAACCGAGTTTACGTAAATATATTAAATTCCAATACACGACCAATTTTTTAGAATTTGATGCCCACCATTTGGTCATGAAGAGTTGGTGTAATCTTGTGTTTCGCTTTTCTTTATTATATGGCATTGTTATAAACTGAATTTATATTCTTTAAAGTCTAATGGGGTACCAAGTGGTTTGTGTATAAAATCAATCCTTTCACAAAGCACTTCTAAATAGTTTCAGCCTATAACTTCGTTTTGTTATTTAATTTCATTTTAATCAAATAAAACTAATTAAAAAAAATACTGGGATGTTCAAAACGATTATTTTCGTTGTTATATTTTTTATGCAGCTCTAGAAATAGATGCGAAGGATTTTTTGTTTTCATTGTATTATACTGAATTTTTAAAAACCGAGTTTGCGTAAATATATTAAATTCCAATACACGACCAATTTTTAGGAATTTGATGCCCACCATTTGGTCATGAAGAGTTGGTTTAATCTTGTGTTTCGCTTTTCTTTATTATATGGCATTGTTATAAACTGAATTTATATTCTTTAAAGTCTAATGGGGTACCAAGTGGTTTGTGTATAAAATCAATCCTTTCACAAAGCACTTCTAAATAGTTTCAGCCTATAACTTCGTTTTGTTATTTAATTTCATTTTAATCAAATAAAACTAATTAAAAAAAATACTGGGATGTTCAAAACGATTATTTTCGTTGTTATATTTTTTATGCAGCTCTAGAAATAGATGCGAAGGATTTTTTGTTTTCATTGTATTATACTGAATTTTTAAAAACCGAGTTTACGTAAATATATTAAATTCCAATACACGACCAATTTTTTAGAATTTGATGCCCACCATTTGGTCATGAAGAGTTGGTGTAATCTTGTGTTTCGCTTTTCTTTATTATATGGCATTGTTTTAAACTGAATTTATATTCTTTAAAGTCTAATGGGGTACCAAGTGGTTTGTGTATAAAATCAATCCTTATACAAAGCACTCCTAAATAGTTTCAGTTTATAACTTCGTTTTGCTATTTAATTTCATTTTAATCAAATAAAACTAATATAAAAAAATACAGCGATGTTCAAAACGATTATTTTCGTTGTTATATTTTTTATGCAGCTCTAGAAATAGATGCGAAGGATTTTTTGTTTTCATTGTATTATACTGAATTTTTAAAAACCGAGTTTACGTTAATATATTAAATTCCAAAACAAGGCCAATTTTTTAAAATTTGATTTCCATCATTTGGTCGTGAATAGTTGGACTTATCTTGTGTTTCGCCTTCCTTTATAATATGGCATTGTTATGAACTGCATTTATATGCTTTAAGGTCTAATGGGGTACCAAGTGGTTTGTGTATAAAATCAATCCTTTCACAAAGCACTCCTAAATAGTTTCAGTTTATAACTTCGTTTTGCTATTTAATTTCATTTCATTCAATTAAAACTAATTTAAAAAAATACGGGGATGTTCAAAACGATTATTTTCGTTGTTATATTTTTTATGCAGCTCTAGAAATAGATGCAAAGGATTTTTTGTTTTCATTGTATTATACTGAATTTTTAAAAACCGAGTTTACGTAAATATATTAAATTCCAATACACGACCAATTTTTAAGAATTTGATGCCCACCATTTGGTCATGAAGAGTTGGTGTAGTCTTGAGTTTCGCTTTTCTTTATTATATTTCATTGTTAGGAACTGAATTTATATTCTTTAAAGTCAAATGGGGTACCAAGTGGTTTGTGTATAAAATCAATCCTTATACAAAGCACTCCTAAATAGTTTCAGCCTGTAACTTCGTTTTGCTATTTAATTTCATTTCATTCAATTAAAACTAATTAAAAAAAATACTGGGATGTTCAAAACGATTATTTTCGTTGTTATATTTTTTATGCAGCTCTAGAAATAGATGCGAAGGATTTTTTGTTTTCATTGTATTATACTGAATTTTTAAAAACCGAGTTTACGTAAATATATTAAATTCCAATACACGACCAATTTTTAGAAATTTGATGCCCACCATTTGGTCATGAAGAGTTGGTTTAATCTTGTGTTTCGCTTTTCTTTATTATATGGTATTTTTATTAACGCAATTTATATTATTTAAAGTCTAATGGGGTACCAAGTGGTTTGTGTATAAAATCAATCCTTATACAAAGCACTCCTAAATAGTTTCAGCCTATAACTTCGTTTTGTTATTTAATTTAATTTTAATCAAATAAAACTAATTTAAAAAAATACGGGGATGTTCAAAACGATTATTTTCGTTGTTATATTTTTTATGCAGCTCTAGAAAGAGATACAAAGGATTTTTTGTTTTCATTGTATTATACTGAATTTTTAAAAACCGAGTTTACGTAAATATATTAAATTCCAATACACGACCAATTTTTTAGAATTTGATGCCCACCATTTGGTCATGAAGAGTTGGTGTAATCTTGTGTTTCGCTTTTCTTTATTATTTTGCATTGTTATAAACTGAATTTATATTCTTTAAAGTCTAATGGGGTACCAAGTGGTTTGTGTATAAAATCAATCCTTTCACAAAGCACTTCTAAATAGTTTCAGCCTATAACTTCGTTTTGTTATTTAATTTCATTTTAATCAAATAAAACTAATTAAAAAAAATACTGGGATGTTCAAAACGATTATTTTCGTTGTTATATTTTTTATGCAGCTCTAGAAATAGATGCGAAGGATTTTTTGTTTTCATTGTATTATACTGAATTTTTAAAAACCGAGTTTGCGTAAATATATTAAATTCCAATACACGACCAATTTTTAGGAATTTGATGCCCACCATTTGGTCATGAAGAGTTGGTTTAATCTTGTGTTTCGCTTTTCTTTATTACATGGTATTTTAATATGAACGCAATTTATATTATTTAAAGTCTAATGGGGTACCAAGTGGTTTGTGTATAAAATCAATCCTTATACAAAGCACTCCTAAATAGTTTCAGCCTATAACTTCGTTTTGTTATTTAATTTAATTTTAATCAAATAAAACTAATATTAAAAAATACTGGGATGTTCAAAACGATTATTTTCGTTGTTATATTTTTTATGCAGCTCTAGAAAGAGATACAAAGGATTTTTTGTTTTCATTGTATTATACTGAATTTTTAAAAACCGAGTTTACGTAAATATATTAAATTCCAATACACGACCAATTTTTTAGAATTTGATGCCCACCATTTGGTCATGAAGAGTTGGTGTAATCTTGTGTTTCGCTTTTCTTTATTATATGGCATTGTTATAAACTGAATTTATATTCTTTAAAGTCTAATGGGGTACCAAGTGGTTTGTGTATAAAATCAATCCTTTCACAAAGCACTTCTAAATAGTTTCAGCCTATAACTTCGTTTTGTTATTTAATTTCATTTTAATCAAATAAAACTAATTAAAAAAAATACTGGGATGTTCAAAACGATTATTTTCGTTGTTATATTTTTTATGCAGCTCTAGAAATAGATGCGAAGGATTTTTTGTTTTCATTGTATTATACTGAATTTTTAAAAACCGAGTTTGCGTAAATATATTAAATTCCAATACACGACCAATTTTTAGGAATTTGATGCCCACCATTTGGTCATGAAGAGTTGGTTTAATCTTGTGTTTCGCTTTTCTTTATTATATGGCATTGTTATAAACTGAATTTATATTCTTTAAAGTCTAATGGGGTACCAAGTGGTTTGTGTATAAAATCAATCCTTTCACAAAGCACTTCTAAATAGTTTCAGCCTATAACTTCGTTTTGTTATTTAATTTCATTTTAATCAAATAAAACTAATTAAAAAAAATACTGGGATGTTCAAAACGATTATTTTCGTTGTTATATTTTTTATGCAGCTCTAGAAATAGATGCGAAGGATTTTTTGTTTTCATTGTATTATACTGAATTTTTAAAAACCGAGTTTACGTAAATATATTAAATTCCAATACACGACCAATTTTTTAGAATTTGATGCCCACCATTTGGTCATGAAGAGTTGGTGTAATCTTGTGTTTCGCTTTTCTTTATTATATGGCATTGTTATAAACTGAATTTATATTCTTTAAAGTCTAATGGGGTACCAAGTGGTTTGTGTATAAAATCAATCCTTATACAAAGCACTCCTAAATAGTTTCAGTTTATAACTTCGTTTTGCTATTTAATTTCATTTTAATCAAATAAAACTAATATAAAAAAATACAGCGATGTTCAAAACGATTATTTTCGTTGTTATATTTTTTATGCAGCTCTAGAAATAGATGCGAAGGATTTTTTGTTTTCATTGTATTATACTGAATTTTTAAAAACCGAGTTTACGTTAATATATTAAATTCCAAAACAAGGCCAATTTTTTAAAATTTGATTTCCATCATTTGGTCGTGAATAGTTGGACTTATCTTGTGTTTCGCCTTCCTTTATAATATGGCATTGTTATGAACTGCATTTATATGCTTTAAGGTCTAATGGGGTACCAAGTGGTTTGTGTATAAAATCAATCCTTTCACAAAGCACTCCTAAATAGTTTCAGTTTATAACTTCGTTTTGCTATTTAATTTCATTTCATTCAATTAAAACTAATTTAAAAAAATACGGGGATGTTCAAAACGATTATTTTCGTTGTTATATTTTTTATGCAGCTCTAGAAATAGATGCAAAGGATTTTTTGTTTTCATTGTATTATACTGAATTTTTAAAAACCGAGTTTACGTAAATATATTAAATTTTAATACACGACCAATTTTTAAGAATTTGATGCCCACCATTTGGTCATGAAGAGTTGGTGTAGTCTTGAGTTTCGCTTTTCTTTATTATATTTCATTGTTAGGAACTGAATTTATATTCTTTAAAGTCAAATGGGGTACCAAGTGGTTTGTGTATAAAATCAATCCTTATACAAAGCACTCCTAAATAGTTTCAGCCTGTAACTTCGTTTTGCTATTTAATTTCATTTCATTCAATTAAAACTAATTAAAAAAAATACTGGGATGTTCAAAACGATTATTTTCGTTGTTATATTTTTTATGCAGCTCTAGAAATAGATGCGAAGGATTTTTTGTTTTCATTGTATTATACTGAATTTTTAAAAACCGAGTTTACGTAAATATATTAAATTCCAATACACGACCAATTTTTAGAAATTTGATGCCCACCATTTGGTCATGAAGAGTTGGTTTAATCTTGTGTTTCGCTTTTCTTTATTACATGGTATTTTAATATGAACGCAATTTATATTATTTAAAGTCTAATGGGGTACCAAGTGGTTTGTGTATAAAATCAATCCTTATACAAAGCACTCCTAAATAGTTTCAGCCTATAACTTCGTTTTGTTATTTAATTTAATTTTAATCAAATAAAACTAATTTAAAAAAATACGGGGATGTTCAAAACGATTATTTTCGTTGTTATATTTTTTATGCAGCTCTAGAAAGAGATACAAAGGATTTTTTGTTTTCATTGTATTATACTGAATTTTTAAAAACCGAGTTTACGTAAATATATTAAATTCCAATACACGACCAATTTTTTAGAATTTGATGCCCACCATTTGGTCATGAAGAGTTGGTGTAATCTTGTGTTTCGCTTTTCTTTATTATTTTGCATTGTTATAAAATGAATTTATATTCTTTAAAGTCTAATGGGGTACCAAGTGGTTTGTGTATAAAATCAATCCTTTCACAAAGCACTTCTAAATAGTTTCAGCCTATAACTTCGTTTTGTTATTTAATTTCATTTTAATCAAATAAAACTAATTAAAAAAAATACTGGGATGTTCAAAACGATTATTTTCGTTGTTATATTTTTTATGCAGCTCTAGAAATAGATCCGCAGAATTTTTTGTTTTCATTGTATTATACTGAATTTTTAAAAACCGAGTTTGCGTAAATATATTAAATTCCAATACACGACCAATTTTTAGGAATTTGATGCCCACCATTTGGTCATGAAGAGTTGGTTTAATCTTGTGTTTCGCTTTTCTTTATTACATGGTATTTTAATATGAACGCAATTTATATTATTTAAAGTCTAATGGGGTACCAAGTGGTTTGTGTATAAAATCAATCCTTATACAAAGCACTCCTAAATAGTTTCAGCCTATAACTTCGTTTTGTTATTTAATTTAATTTTAATCAAATAAAACTAATATTAAAAAATACTGGGATGTTCAAAACGATTATTTTCGTTGTTATATTTTTTATGCAGCTCTAGAAAGAGATACAAAGGATTTTTTGTTTTCATTGTATTATACTGAATTTTTAAAAACCGAGTTTACGTAAATATATTAAATTCCAATACACGACCAATTTTTTAGAATTTGATGCCCACCATTTGGTCATGAAGAGTTGGTGTAATCTTGTGTTTCGCTTTTCTTTATTATATGGCATTGTTATAAACTGAATTTATATTCTTTAAAGTCTAATGGGGTACCAAGTGGTTTGTGTATAAAATCAATCCTTTCACAAAGCACTTCTAAATAGTTTCAGCCTATAACTTCGTTTTGTTATTTAATTTCATTTTAATCAAATAAAACTAATTAAAAAAAATACTGGGATGTTCAAAACGATTATTTTCGTTGTTATATTTTTTATGCAGCTCTAGAAATAGATGCGAAGGATTTTTTGTTTTCATTGTATTATACTGAATTTTTAAAAACCGAGTTTGCGTAAATATATTAAATTCCAATACACGACCAATTTTTAGGAATTTGATGCCCACCATTTGGTCATGAAGAGTTGGTTTAATCTTGTGTTTCGCTTTTCTTTATTATATGGCATTGTTATAAACTGAATTTATATTCTTTAAAGTCTAATGGGGTACCAAGTGGTTTGTGTATAAAATCAATCCTTTCACAAAGCACTTCTAAATAGTTTCAGCCTATAACTTCGTTTTGTTATTTAATTTCATTTTAATCAAATAAAACTAATTAAAAAAAATACTGGGATGTTCAAAACGATTATTTTCGTTGTTATATTTTTTATGCAGCTCTAGAAATAGATGCGAAGGATTTTTTGTTTTCATTGTATTATACTGAATTTTTAAAAACCGAGTTTACGTAAATATATTAAATTCCAATACACGACCAATTTTTTAGAATTTGATGCCCACCATTTGGTCATGAAGAGTTGGTGTAATCTTGTGTTTCGCTTTTCTTTATTATATGGCATTGTTATAAACTGAATTTATATTCTTTAAAGTCTAATGGGGTACCAAGTGGTTTGTGTATAAAATCAATCCTTATACAAAGCACTCCTAAATAGTTTCAGTTTATAACTTCGTTTTGCTATTTAATTTCATTTTAATCAAATAAAACTAATATAAAAAAATACAGCGATGTTCAAAACGATTATTTTCGTTGTTATATTTTTTATGCAGCTCTAGAAATAGATGCGAAGGATTTTTTGTTTTCATTGTATTATACTGAATTTTTAAAAACCGAGTTTACGTTAATATATTAAATTCCAAAACAAGGCCAATTTTTTAAAATTTGATTTCCATCATTTGGTCGTGAATAGTTGGACTTATCTTGTGTTTCGCCTTCCTTTATAATATGGCATTGTTATGAACTGCATTTATATGCTTTAAGGTCTAATGGGGTACCAAGTGGTTTGTGTATAAAATCAATCCTTTCACAAAGCACTCCTAAATAGTTTCAGTTTATAACTTCGTTTTGCTATTTAATTTCATTTCATTCAATTAAAACTAATTTAAAAAAATACGGGGATGTTCAAAACGATTATTTTCGTTGTTATATTTTTTATGCAGCTCTAGAAATAGATGCAAAGGATTTTTTGTTTTCATTGTATTATACTGAATTTTTAAAAACCGAGTTTACGTAAATATATTAAATTCCAATACACGACCAATTTTTAAGAATTTGATGCCCACCATTTGGTCATGAAGAGTTGGTGTAGTCTTGAGTTTCGCTTTTCTTTATTATATTTCATTGTTAGGAACTGAATTTATATTCTTTAAAGTCAAATGGGGTACCAAGTGGTTTGTGTATAAAATCAATCCTTATACAAAGCACTCCTAAATAGTTTCAGCCTGTAACTTCGTTTTGCTATTTAATTTCATTTCATTCAATTAAAACTAATTAAAAAAAATACTGGGATGTTCAAAACGATTATTTTCGTTGTTATATTTTTTATGCAGCTCTAGAAATAGATGCGAAGGATTTTTTGTTTTCATTGTATTATACTGAATTTTTAAAAACCGAGTTTACGTAAATATATTAAATTCCAATACACGACCAATTTTTAGAAATTTGATGCCCACCATTTGGTCATGAAGAGTTGGTTTAATCTTGTGTTTCGCTTTTCTTTATTATATGGTATTTTTATTAACGCAATTTATATTATTTAAAGTCTAATGGGGTACCAAGTGGTTTGTGTATAAAATCAATCCTTATACAAAGCACTCCTAAATAGTTTCAGCCTATAACTTCGTTTTGTTATTTAATTTAATTTTAATCAAATAAAACTAATTTAAAAAAATACGGGGATGTTCAAAACGATTATTTTCGTTGTTATATTTTTTATGCAGCTCTAGAAAGAGATACAAAGGATTTTTTGTTTTCGTTGTATTATACTGAATTTTTAAAAACCGAGTTTACGTAAATATATTAAATTCCAATACACGACCAATTTTTTAGAATTTGATGCCCACCATTTGGTCATGAAGAGTTGGTGTAATCTTGTGTTTCGCTTTTCTTTATTATTTTGCATTGTTATAAACTGAATTTATATTCTTTAAAGTCTAATGGGGTACCAAGTGGTTTGTGTATAAAATCAATCCTTTCACAAAGCACTTCTAAATAGTTTCAGCCTATAACTTCGTTTTGTTATTTAATTTCATTTTAATCAAATAAAACTAATTAAAAAAAATACTGGGATGTTCAAAACGATTATTTTCGTTGTTATATTTTTTATGCAGCTCTAGAAATAGATGCGAAGGATTTTTTGTTTTCATTGTATTATACTGAATTTTTAAAAACCGAGTTTACGTAAATATATTAAATTCCAATACACGACCAATTTTTAGGAATTTGATGCCCACCATTTGGTCATGAAGAGTTGGTTTAATCTTGTGTTTCGCTTTTCTTTATTATATGGCATTGTTATAAACTGAATTTATATTCTTTAAAGTCTAATGGGGTACCAAGTGGTTTGTGTATAAAATCAATCCTTTCACAAAGCACTTCTAAATAGTTTCAGCCTATAACTTCGTTTTGTTATTTAATTTCATTTTAATCAAATAAAACTAATTAAAAAAAATACTGGGATGTTCAAAACGATTATTTTCGTTGTTATATTTTTTATGCAGCTCTAGAAATAGATGCGAAGGATTTTTTGTTTTCATTGTATTATACTGAATTTTTAAAAACCGAGTTTGCGTAAATATATTAAATTCCAATACACGACCAATTTTTAGGAATTTGATGCCCACCATTTGGTCATGAAGAGTTGGTTTAATCTTGTGTTTCGCTTTTCTTTATTACATGGTATTTTAATATGAACGCAATTTATATTATTTAAAGTCTAATGGGGTACCAAGTGGTTTGTGTATAAAATCAATCCTTATACAAAGCACTCCTAAATAGTTTCAGCCTATAACTTCGTTTTGTTATTTAATTTAATTTTAATCAAATAAAACTAATATTAAAAAATACTGGGATGTTCAAAACGATTATTTTCGTTGTTATATTTTTTATGCAGCTCTAGAAAGAGATACAAAGGATTTTTTGTTTTCATTGTATTATACTGAATTTTTAAAAACCGAGTTTACGTAAATATATTAAATTCCAATACACGACCAATTTTTTAGAATTTGATGCCCACCATTTGGTCATGAAGAGTTGGTGTAATCTTGTGTTTCGCTTTTCTTTATTATATGGCATTGTTATAAACTGAATTTATATTCTTTAAAGTCTAATGGGGTACCAAGTGGTTTGTGTATAAAATCAATCCTTTCACAAAGCACTTCTAAATAGTTTCAGCCTATAACTTCGTTTTGTTATTTAATTTCATTTTAATCAAATAAAACTAATTAAAAAAAATACTGGGATGTTCAAAACGATTATTTTCGTTGTTATATTTTTTATGCAGCTCTAGAAATAGATGCGAAGGATTTTTTGTTTTCATTGTATTATACTGAATTTTTAAAAACCGAGTTTACGTAAATATATTAAATTCCAATACACGACCAATTTTTTAGAATTTGATGCCCACCATTTGGTCATGAAGAGTTGGTGTAATCTTGTGTTTCGCTTTTCTTTATTATATGGCATTGTTATAAACTGAATTTATATTCTTTAAAGTCTAATGGGGTACCAAGTGGTTTGTGTATAAAATCAATCCTTATACAAAGCACTCCTAAATAGTTTCAGTTTATAACTTCGTTTTGCTATTTAATTTCATTTTAATCAAATAAAACTAATATAAAAAAATACAGCGATGTTCAAAACGATTATTTTCGTTGTTATATTTTTTATGCAGCTCTAGAAATAGATGCGAAGGATTTTTTGTTTTCATTGCATTATACTGAATTTTTAAAAACCGAGTTTACGTTAATATATTAAATTCCAAAACAAGGCCAATTTTTTAAAATTTGATTTCCATCATTTGGTCGTGAATAGTTGGACTAATCTTGTGTTTCGCTTTTCTTTATAATAAGGCATTGTTATGAACTGAATTTATATTCTTTAAAGTCTAATGGGGTACCAAGTGGTTTGTGTATAAAATCAATCCTTTCACAAAGCACTCCTAAATAGTTTCAGCCTATAACTTCGTTTTGCTATTTAATTTCATTTCATTCAATTAAAACTAATTAAAAAAAATACAGGGATGTTCAAAACGATTATTTTCGTTGTTTTTTTTTTTATGCAGCTCTCGAAATAGATGCGAAAGATTTTTTGTTTTCATTGTATTATACTGAATTTTTAAAAACCGAGTTTACGTAAATATATTAAATTCCAATACACGACCAATTTTTAAGAATTTGATGCCCACCATTTGGTCATGAAGAGTTGGTGTAGTCTTGTGTTTCGCTTTTCTTTATTACATGGTATTTTTATGAACTGAATTTATATGCTTTAAAGTCTAATGGGGTACCAAGTGGTTTGTGTATAAAATCAATCCTTTCACAAAGCACTCCTAAACAGTTTTAGCCTATAACTTCGTTTTGTTATTTAATTTCATTTTAATCAAATAAAACTAATATTAAAAAATACAGGGATGTTCAAAACGATTATTTTCGTTGTTATATTTTTTATGCAGCTCTAGAAATAGATGCGAAAGATTTTTTGTTTCATTGTATTATACTGAATGTTTAAAAACCGAGTTTACGTAAATATATTAAATTCCAATACACGACCAATTTCTTAAAATTTGATTTCCACCATTTGGTCACGAAGAGTTGGTGTAATCTTGTGTTTCGCTTTTCTTTATTATATGGTATTGTTATGAACTGAATTTATATTATTTAAAGTTCAATGGGGTACCAAGTGGTTTGTGTATAAAATCAATCCTTTCACAAAGCACTCCTAAATAGTTTCAGCCTATAACTTCGTTTTGCTATTTAATTTCATTTCATTCAATTAAAACTAATTTAAAAATATACTGGGATGTTCAAAACGATTATTTTCGTTGTTATATTTTTTATGCAGCTCTAGAAATAGATGCGAAAGATTTTTTGTTTTCATTGTATTATACTGAATTTTTAAAAACCGAGTTTACGTAGATATATTAAATTCCAATACACGACCAATTTTTAAGAATTTGATGCCCACCATTTGGTCATGAAGAGTTGGTGTAGTCTTGTGTTTCGCTTTTCTTTATACATGGTATTTTTATGAACTGAATTTATATGCTTTAAAGTCTAATGGGGTACCAAGTGGTTTGTGTATAAAATCAATCCTTTCACAAAGCACTCCTAAAGAGTTTTAGCCTATAACTTCGTTTTGCTATTTAATTTCATTTCATTCAAATAAAATAATATTGAAAAATACAGGGATGTTCAAAACGATTATTTTCGTTGTTATATTTTTTATGCAGCTCTAGAAATAGATGCACAGAATTTTTTGTTTTCATTGTATTATACTGAATTTTTAAAAACCGAGTTTACGTAAATATATTAAATTCCAATACACGACCAATTTTTAAGAATTTGATGCCCACCATTTGGTCATGAAGAGTTGGTGTAGTCTTGAGTTTCGCTTTTCTTTATTACATGGTATGTTTATGAACGCAATTTATATTATTTAAAGTCTAATGGGGTTTCAAATGGGTTGTGTATAAAATCAATCCTTTCACAAAGCACTCCTAAAGAGTTGTAGCCTATAACTTCGTTTTGTTATTTAATTTAATTTTAATCAAATAAAACTAATATTAAAAAATACAGGGATGTTCAAAACGATTATTTTCGTTGTTATATTTTTTATGCAGCTCTAGAAATAGATGCGAAAGATTTTTTGTTTCATTGTATTATACTGAATTTTTAAAAACCGAGTTTACGTAAATATATTAAATTCCAATATACGACCAATTTCTTAAAATTTGATGCCCACCATTTGGTCATGAAGAGTTGGTGTAGTCTTGTGTTTCGCTTTTCTTTATTACATGGTATTTTTATGAACTGAATTTATATGCTTTAAAGTCTAATGGGGTACCAAGTGGTTTGAGTATAAAATCAATCCTTTCACAAAGCACTCCTAAAGAGTTTTAGCCTATAACTTCGTTTTGCTATTTAATTTCATTTCATTCAAATAAAACTAATACTTAAAAATACAGGGATGTTCAAAACGATTATTTTCGTTGTTATATTTTTTATGCAGCTCTAGAAATAGATGCGAAAGATTTTTTGTTTTCATTGTATTATACTGAATTTTTAAAAACCGAGTTTACGTAAATATATTAAATTCCAATACACGACCAATTTTTAAGAATTTGATGCCCACCATTTGGTCATGAAGAGTTGGTGTAGTCTTGAGTTTCGCTTTTCTTTATTACATGGTATTTTTATGAACGCAATTTATATTATTTAAAGTCTAATGGGGTTTCAAATGGGTTGTGTATAAAATCAATCCTTTCACAAAGCACTCCTAAAGAGTTGTAGCCTATAACTTCCTTTTGTTATTTAATTTAATTTTAATCAAATAAAACTAATATTAAAAAATACAGGGATGTTCAAAACGATTATTTTCGTTGTTATATTTTTTATGCAGCTCTAGAAATAGATGCGAAAGATTTTTTGTTTCATTGTATTATACTGAATTTTTAAAAACCGAGTTTACGTAAATATATTAAATTCCAATACACGACCAATTTTTAAGAATTTGATGCCCATCTTTTGGTCATGAAGAGTTGGTGTAGTCTTTTGTTTCGCTTTTCTTTATTACATGGTATTTTTATGAACGCAATTTATATGCTTTAAAGTCTAATGGGGTACCAAGTGGTTTGTGTATAAAATCAATCCTTTCACAAAGCACTCCTAAAGAGTTGTAGCCTATAACTTCGTTTTGTTATTTAATTTCATTTTAATCAAATAAAACTAATATTAAAAAATACAGGGATGTTCAAAACGATTATTTTCGTTGTTATATTTTTTATGCAGCTCTAGAAATAGATGCGAAAGATTTTTTGTTTCATTGTATTATACTGAATTTTTAAAAACCGAGTTTACGTAAATATATTAAATTCCAATACACGACCAATTTCTTAAAATTTGATTTCCACCATTTGGTCATGAAGAGTTGGTGTAATCTTGTGTTTCGCTTTTCTTTATTATATGGTATTGTTATGAACTGAATTTATATTCTTTAAAGTTCAATGGGGTACCAAGTGGTTTGTGTATAAAATCAATCCTTTCACAAAGCACTCCTAAATAGTTTCAGCCTATAACTTCGTTTTGCTATTTAATTTCATTTCATTCAATTAAAACTAATTTAAAAAAATACTGGGATGTTCAAAACGATTATTTTCGTTGTTATATTTTTTATGCAGCTCTAGAAATAGATGCGAAAGATTTTTTGTTTTCATTGTATTATACTGAATTTTTAAAAACCGAGTTTACGTAAATATATTAAATTCCAATACACGACCAATTTCTTAAAATTTGATTTCCACCATTTGTTCATGAAGAGTTGGTGTAATCTTGTGTTTCGCTTTTCTTTATTATATGGTATTGTTATGAACTGAATTTATATTCTTTAAAGTTCAATGGGGTACCAAGTGGTTTGTGTATAAAATCAATCCTTTCACAAAGCACTCCTAAATAGTTTCAGCCTATAACTTCGTTTTGCTATTTAATTTCATTTCATTCAATTAAAACTAATTTAAAAAAATACTGGGATGTTCAAAACGATTATTTTCGTTGTTATATTTTTTATGCAGCTCTAGAAATAGATGCGAAAGATTTTTTGTTTTCATTGTATTATACTGAATTTTTAAAAACCGAGTTTACGTAAATATATTAAATTCCAATACACGACCAATTTTTAAGAATTTGATGCCCACCATTTGGTCATGAAGAGTTGGTGTAATCTTGTGTTTCGCTTTTCTTTATTATATGGCATTGTTATGAACTGAATTTATATTCTTTAAAGTCTAATGGGGTACCAAGTGGTTTGTGTATAAAATCAATCCTTATACAAAGCACTCCTAAATAGTTTAAGCCTATAACTTCGTTTTGTTATTTAATTTCATTTTAATCAAATTAAACTAATATTAAAAAATACAGGGATGTTCAAAACGATTATTTTCGTTGTTATATTTTTTATGCAGCTCTAGAAATAGATGCGAAAGATTTTTTGTTTCATTGTATTATACTGAATTTTTAAAAACCGAGTTTACGTAAATATATTAAATTCCAATACACGACCAATTTCTTAAAATTTGATTTCCACCATTTGGTCATGAAGAGTTGGTGTAATCTTGTGTTTCGCTTTTCTTTATTATATGGCATTGTTATGAACTGAATTTATATTCTTTAAAGTCTAATGGGGTACCAAGTGGTTTGTGTATAAAATCAATCCTTATACAAAGCACTCCTAAATAGTTTAAGCCTATAACTTCGTTTTGTTATTTAATTTCATTTTAATCAAATTAAACTAATATTAAAAAATACAGGGATGTTCAAAACGATTATTTTCGTTGTTATATTTTTTATGCAGCTCTAGAAATAGATGCGAAGGATTTTTTGTTTTCATTGTATTATACTGAATTTTTAAAAACCGAGTTTACGTAAATATATTAAATTCCAATACACGACCAATTTTTTAGAATTTGATGCCCATCATTTGGTCGTGAATAGTTGGTTTAATCTTGTGTTTCGCTTTTCTTTATTACATGGTATTTTTATGAACGCAATTTATATTATTTAAAGTCTAATGGGGTACCAAGTGGTTTGTGTATAAAATCAATCCTTATACAAAGCACTCCTAAATAGTTTCAGCCTTTAACTTCGTTTTGTTATTTAATTTAATTTTAATCAAATAAAACTAATATTAAAAAATACTGGGATGTTCAAAACGATTATTTTCGTTGTTATATTTTTTATGCAGCTCTAGAAATAGATACAAAGGATTTTTTGTTTTCATTGTATTATACTGAATTTTTAAAAACCGAGTTTACGTAAATATATTAAATTCCAATACACGACCAATTTTTTAGAATTTGATGCCCACCATTTGGTCATGAAGAGTTGGTGTAATCTTGTGTTTCGCTTTTCTTTATTATATGGCATTGTTATGAACTGAATTTATATTCTTTAAAGTCTAATGGGGTACCAAATGGTATGTGTATAAAATCAATACTTTCACATAGCACTCCTAAAGAGTTTTAGCCTATAACTTCGTTTTGCTATTTAATTTCATTTCATTCAAATAAAACTAATTTAAAAAAATACTGGGATGTTCAAAACGATTATTTTCGTTGTTATATTTTTTATGCAGCTCTCGAAATAGATGCGAAAGATTTTTTGTTTTCATTGTATTATACTGAATTTTTAAAAACCGAGTTTACGTAAATATATTAAATTCCAATACACGACCAATTTTTTAGAATTTGATGCCAACCATTTGTTCATGAAGAGTTGGTGTAATCTTGTGTTTCGCTTTTCTTTATTATATGGTATTGTTATAAACTGAATTTATATTCTTTAAAGTTCAATGGGGTACCAAGTGGTTTGTGTATAAAATCAATCCTTTCACAAAGCACTCCTAAATAGTTTCAGCCTATAACTTCGTTTTGCTATTTAATTTCATTTCATTCAATTAAAACTAATTAAAAAAAATACTGGAATGTTCAAAACGATTATTTTCGTTGTTATATTTTTTATGCAGCTCTCGAAATAGATGCGAAAGATTTTTTGTTTTCATTGTATTATACTGAATTTTTAAAAATCGAGTTTACGTAAATATATTAAATTCCAATACACGACCAATTTTTTAAAATTTGATTTCCATCATTTGGTCATGAAGAGTTGGTGTAATCTTGTGTTTCGCTTTTCTTTATTATATGGCATTGTTATGAACTGAATTTATATTCTTTAAAGTCTAATGGGGTACCAAGTGGTTTGTGTATAAAATCAATCCTTATACAAAGCACTCCTAAATAGTTTAAGCCTATAACTTCGTTTTGTTATTTAATTTCATTTTAATCAAATTAAACTAATATTAAAAAATACAGGGATGTTCAAAACGATTATTTTCGTTGTTATATTTTTTATGCAGCTCTCGAAATAGATGCGAAGGATTTTTTGTTTTCATTGTATTATATTGAATTTTTAAAAACCGAGTTTACGTAAATATATTAAATTCCAATACACGACCAATTTTTAAGAATTTGATGCCCACCATTTGGTCATGAAGAGTTGGTGTAGTCTTGTGTTTCGCTTTTCTTTATTACATGGTATTTTTATGAACTGAATTTATATGCTTTAAAGTCTAATGGGGTACCAAGTGGTTTGTGTATAAAATCAATCCTTTCACAAAGCACTCCTAAAGAGTTTTAGCCTATAACTTCGTTTTGCTATTTAATTTCATTTCATTCAAATAAAACTAATTAAAAAAAATACTGGGATGTTCAAAACGATTATTTTCGTTGTTATATTTTTTATGCAGCTCTAGAAATAGATGCGAAGGATTTTTTGTTTTCATTGTATTATACTGAATTTTTAAAAACCGAGTTTACGTAAATATATTAAATTCCAATACACGACCAATTTTTAGGAATTTGATGCCCACCATTTGGTCATGAAGAGTTGGTTTAATCTTGTGTTTCGCTTTTCTTTATTACATGGTATTTTTATGAACGCAATTTATATTATTTAAAGTCTAATGGGGTACCAAGTGGTTTGTGTATAAAATCAATCCTTATACAAAGCACTCCTAAATAGTTTCAGCCTATAACTTCGTTTTGCTATTTAATTTCATTTCATTCAATTAAAACTAATTTAAAAAAATACTGGGATGTTCAAAACGATTATTTTCGTTGTTATATTTTTTATGCAGCTCTAGAAATAGATGCGAAGGATTTTTTGTTTTCATTGTATTATACTGAATTTTTAAAAACCGAGTTTACGTAAATATATTAAATTCCAATACACGACCAATTTTTTAGAATTTGATGCCCACCATTTGGTCATGAAGAGTTGGTGTAATCTTGTGTTTCGCTTTTCTTTATTATATGGCATTGTTATGAACTGAATTTATATTCTTTAAAGTCTAATGGGGTACCAAGTGGTTTGTGTATAAAATCAATCCTTTCACAAAGCACTCCTAAATAGTGTCAGCCTATAATTTCGTTTTGCTATTTAATTTCATTTCATTCAATTTAAACTAATTTAAAAAAATACAGGGATGTTCAAAACGATTATTTTCGTTGTTATATTTTTTATGCAGCTCTAGAAATAGATACAAAGGATTTTTTGTTTTCATTGTATTATACTGAATTTTTAAAAACCGAGTTTACGTAAATATATTAAATTCCAATACACGACCAATTTTTTAGAATTTGATGCCCACCATTTGGTCATGAAGAGTTGGTGTAATCTTGTGTTTCGCTTTTCTTTATTATATGGCATTGTTATGAACTGAATTTATATTCTTTAAAGTCTAATGGGGTACCAAGTGGTTTGTGTATAAAATCAATCCTTTCACAAAGCACTCCTAAATAGTTTCAGCCTATAACTTCGTTTTGCTATTTAATTTCATTTCAATAAATTAAAACTAATTTTAAAAAATACTGGGATGTTCAAAACGATTATTTTCGTTGTTATATTTTTTATGCAGCTCTAGAAATAGATGCGAAGGATTTTTTGTTTTCATTGTATTATACTGAATTTTTAAAAACCGAGTTTACGTAAATATATTAAATTCCAATACACGACCAATTTTTTAGAATTTGATGCCCACCATTTGGTCATGAAGAGTTGGTGTAATCTTGTGTTTCGCTTTTCTTTATAATATGGTATTTTTATGAACTGAATTTATATTCTTTAAAGTCCAATGGGGTACCAAATGGTATGTGTATAAAATCAATACTTTCACATAGCACTCCTAAATAGTTTCAGCCTATAAATTCGTTTTGTTATTAAATTTCATTTCAATCAAATAAAACTAATATTAAAAAATACTGGGATGTTCAAAACGATTATTTTCGTTGTTATATTTTTTATGCAGCTCTAGAAATAGATACAAAGGATTTTTTGTTTTCATTGTATTATACTGAATTTTTAAAAACCGAGTTTACGTAAATATATTAAATTCCAATACCCGACCAATTTTTAAGAATTTGATGCCCACCATTTGGTCATGAAGAGTTGGTGTAATCTTGTGTTTCGCTTTTCTTTATTATATGGCATTGTTATGAACTGAATTTATATTCTTTAAAGTCTAATGGGGTACCAAGTGGTTTGTGTATAAAATCAATCCTTATACAAAGCACTCCTAAATAGTTTCAGCCTATAACTTCGTTTTGCTATTTAATTTCATTTCATTCAATTAAAACTAATTTAAAAAAATACAGGGATGTTCAAAACGATTATTTTCGTTGTTATATTTTTTATGCAGCTCTAGAAATAGATGCGAAGGATTTTTTGTTTTCATTGTATTATACTGAATTTTTAAAAACCGAGTTTACGTAAATATATTAAATTCCAAAACAAGGCCAATTTTTTAAAATTTGATTTCCATCATTTGGTCGTGAATAGTTGGTTTAATCTTGTGTTTCGCTTTTCTTTATTACATGGTATTTTTATGAACGCAATTTATATTATTTAAAGTCTAATGGGGTACCAAGTGGTTTGTGTATAAAATCAATCCTTATACAAAGCACTCCTAAATAGTTTCAGCCTATAACTTCGTTTTGTTATTTAATTTAATTTTAATCAAATAAAACTAATATTAAAAAATACTGGGATGTTCAAAACGATTATTTTCGTTGTTATATTTTTTATGCAGCTCTAGAAATAGATACAAAGGATTTTTTGTTTTCATTGTATTATACTGAATTTTTAAAAACCGAGTTTACGTAAATATATTAAATTCCAATACACGACCAATTTTTTAGAATTTGATGCCCACCATTTGGTCATGAAGAGTTGGTGTAATCTTGTGTTTCGCTTTTCTTTATTATATGGCATTGTTATGAACTGAATTTATATTCTTTAAAGTCTAATGGGGTACCAAATGGTATGTGTATAAAATCAATACTTTCACATAGCACTCCTAAAGAGTTTTAGCCTATAACTTCGTTTTGCTATTTAATTTCATTTCATTCAAATAAAACTAATTTAAAAAAATACTGGGATGTTCAAAACGATTATTTTCGTTGTTATATTTTTTATGCAGCTCTCGAAATAGATGCGAAAGATTTTTTGTTTTCATTGTATTATACTGAATTTTTAAAAACCGAGTTTACGTAAATATATTAAATTCCAATACACGACCAATTTTTTAGAATTTGATGCCCACCATTTGTTCATGAAGAGTTGGTGTAATCTTGTGTTTCGCTTTTCTTTATTATATGGTATTGTTATAAACTGAATTTATATTCTTTAAAGTTCAATGGGGTACCAAGTGGTTTGTGTATAAAATCAATCCTTTCACAAAGCACTCCTAAATAGTTTCAGCCTATAACTTCGTTTTGCTATTTAATTTCATTTCATTCAATTAAAACTAATTAAAAAAAATACTGGAATGTTCAAAACGATTATTTTCGTTGTTATATTTTTTATGCAGCTCTCGAAATAGATGCGAAAGATTTTTTGTTTTCATTGTATTATACTGAATTTTTAAAAATCGAGTTTACGTAAATATATTAAATTCCAATACACGACCAATTTTTTAAAATTTGATTTCCATCATTTGGTCATGAAGAGTTGGTGTAATCTTGTGTTTCGCTTTTCTTTATTATATGGCATTGTTATGAACTGAATTTATATTCTTTAAAGTCTAATGGGGTACCAAGTGGTTTGTGTATAAAATCAATCCTTATACAAAGCACTCCTAAATAGTTTAAGCCTATAACTTCGTTTTGTTATTTAATTTCATTTTAATCAAATTAAACTAATATTAAAAAATACAGGGATGTTCAAAACGATTATTTTCGTTGTTATATTTTTTATGCAGCTCTAGAAATAGATGCGAAAGATTTTTTGTTTTCATTGTATTATACTGAATTTTTAAAAACCGAGTTTACGTAAATATATTAAATTCCAATACACGACCAATTTTTTAGAATTTGATGCCCACCATTTGGTCATGAAGAGTTGGTGTAATCTTGTGTTTCGCTTTTCTTTATTATATGGCATTGTTATGAACTGAATTTATATTCTTTAAAGTCTAATGGGGTACCAAGTGGTTTGTGTATAAAATCAATCCTTTCACAAAGCACTCCTAAATAGTTTCAGCCTATAATTTCGTTTTGCTATTTAATTTCATTTCATTCAATTAAAACTAATTTAAAAAAATAGAGGGATGTTCAAAACGATTATTTTCGTTGTTATATTTTTTATGCAGCTCTAGAAATAGATGCGAAGGATTTTTTGTTTTCATTGTATTATATTGAATTTTTAAAAACCGAGTTTACGTAAATATATTAAATTCCAATACACGACCAATTTTTAAGAATTTGATGCCCACCATTTGGTCATGAAGAGTTGGTGTAGTCTTGTGTTTCGCTTTTCTTTATTACATGGTATTTTTTTGAACTGAATTTATATGCTTTAAAGTCTAATGGGGTACCAAGTGGTTTGTGTATAAAATCAATCCTTTCACAAAGCACTCCTAAAGAGTTTTAGCCTATAACTTCGTTTTGCTATTTAATTTCATTTCATTCAAATAAAACTAATTAAAAAAAATACTGGGATGTTCAAAACGATTATTTTCGTTGTTATATTTTTTATGCAGCTCTAGAAATAGATGCGAAGGATTTTTTGTTTTCATTGTATTATACTGAATTTTTAAAAACCGAGTTTACGTAAATATATTAAATTCCAATACACGACCAATTTTTAGGAATTTGATGCCCACCATTTGGTCATGAAGAGTTGGTTTAATCTTGTGTTTCGCTTTTCTTTATTACATGGTATTTTTATGAACGCAATTTATATTATTTAAAGTCTAATGGGGTACCAAGTGGTTTGTGTATAAAATCAATCCTTATACAAAGCACTCCTAAATAGTTTCAGCCTATAACTTCGTTTTGTTATTTAATTTAATTTTAATCAAATAATACTAATATTAAAAAATACTGGGATGTTCAAAACGATTATTTTCGTTGTTATATTTTTTATGCAGCTCTAGAAATAGATACAAAGGATTTTTTGTTTTCATTGTATTATACTGAATTTTTAAAAACCGAGTTTACGTAAATATATTAAATTCCAATACACGACCAATTTTTTAGAATTTGATGCCCACCATTTGGTCATGAAGAGTTGGTGTAATCTTGTGTTTCGCTTTTCTTTATTATATGGCATTGTTATGAACTGAATTTATATTCTTTAAAGTCTAATGTGGTACCAAGTGGTTTGTGTATAAAATCAATCCTTTCACAAAGCACTCCTAAATAGTTTCAGCCTATAACTTCGTTTTGCTATTTAATTTCATTTCATTCAATTAAAACTAATTTAAAAAAATACAGGGATGTTCAAAACGATTATTTTCGTTGTTATATTTTTTATGCAGCTCTAGAAATAGATGCGAAGGATTTTTTGTTTTCATTGTATTATACTGAATTTTTAAAAACCGAGTTTACGTAAATATATTAAATTCCAAAACAAGGCCAATTTCTTAAAATTTGATTTCCATCATTTGGTCGTGAATAGTTGGACTAATCTTGTGTTTCGCCTTCCTTTATAATATGGCATTGTTATGAACTGAATTTATATTCTTTAAAGTCTAATGGGGTACCAAGTGGTTTGTGTATAAAATCAATCCTTTCACAAAGCACTCCTAAATAGTTTCAGCCTATAACTTCGTTTTGCTATTTAATTTCATTTCATTCAATTAAAACTAATATTGAAAAATACAGGGATGTTCAAAACGATTATTTTCGTTGTTATATTTTTTATGCAGCTCTAGAAATAGATGCGAAAGATTTTTTGTTTTCATTGTATTATACTGAATTTTTAAAAACCGAGTTTACGTAAATATATTAAATTCCAATACACGACCAATTTTTAAGAATTTGATGCCCACCATTTGGTCATGAAGAGTTGGTGTAGTCTTGTGTTTCGCTTTTCTTTATTACATGGTATTTTTATGAACGCAATTTATATTATTTAAAGTCTAATGGGGTTTCAAATGGGTTGTGTATAAAATCAATCCTTTCACAAAGCACTCCTAAAGAGTTGTAGCCTATAACTTCGTTTTGTTATTTAATTTCATTTTAATCAAATAAAACTAATATTAAAAAATACTGGGATGTTCAAAACGATTATTTTCGTTGTTATATTTTTTATGCAGCTCTAGAAATAGATGCGAAAGATTTTTTGTTTCATTGTATTATACTGAATTTTTAAAAACCGAGTTTACGTAAATATATTAAATTCCAATACACGACCAATTTCTTAAAATTTGATGCCCACCATTTGGTCATGAAGAGTTGGTGTAGTCTTGTGTTTCGCTTTTCTTTATTACATGGTATTTTTATGAACTGAATTTATATGCTTTAAAGTCTAATGGGGTACCAAGTGGTTTGTGTATAAAATCAATCCTTTCACAAAGCACTCCTAAAGAGTTTTAGCCTATAACTTCGTTTTGCTATTTAATTTCATTTCATTCAAATAAAACTAATACTTAAAAATACAGGGATGTTCAAAACGATTATTTTCGTTGTTATATTTTTTATGCAGCTCTAGAAATAGATGCGAAAGATTTTTTGTTTTCATTGTATTATACTGAATTTTTAAAAACCGAGTTTACGTAAATATATTAAATTCCAATACACGACCAATTTTTAAGAATTTGATGCCCACCATTTGGTCATGAAGAGTTGGTGTAGTCTTGTGTTTCGCTTTTCTTTATTACATGGTATTTTTATGAACGCAATTTATATGCTTTAAAGTCTAATGGGGTACCAAGTGGTTTGTGTATAAAATCAATCCTTTCACAAAGCACTCCTAAATAGTTTCAACCTATAACTTCGTTTTGTTATTTAATTTCATTTTAATCA
The DNA here is from genome assembly GCA_963971155.1 of Anthrax anthrax. Classification (NCBI taxonomy): domain Eukaryota; kingdom Metazoa; phylum Arthropoda; class Insecta; order Diptera; family Bombyliidae; genus Anthrax; species Anthrax anthrax. The sequence continues at coordinate 2,831,822 of OZ020122.1, forward strand.
AATAAAACTAATATTAAAAAATACAGGGATGTTCAAAACGATTATTTTCGTTGTTATATTTTTTATGCAGCTCTAGAAATAGATGCGAAAGATTTTTTGTTTCATTGTATTATACTGAATTTTTAAAAACCGAGTTTACGTAAATATATTAAATTCCAATACACGACCAATTTCTTAAAATTTGATTTCCACCATTTGGTCATGAAGAGTTGGTGTAATCTTGTGTTTCGCTTTTCTTTATTATATGGTATTGTTATGAACAGAATTTATATTCTTTAAAGTTCAATGGGGTACCAAGTGGTTTGTGTATAAAATCAATCCTTTCACAAAGCACTCCTAAATAGTTTAAGCCTATAACTTCGTTTTGCTATTTAATTTCATTTCATTCAATTAAAACTAATTTAAAAAAATACTGGGATGTTCAAAACGATTATTTTCGTTGTTATATTTTTTATGCAGCTCTAGAAATAGATGCGAAAGATTTTTTGTTTTCATTGTATTATACTGAATTTTTAAAAACCGAGTTTACGTAAATATATTAAATTCCAATACACGACCAATTTTTAAGAATTTGATGCCCACCATTTGGTCATGAAGAGTTGGTGTAGTCTTGTGTTTCGCTTTTCTTTATTACATGGTATTTTTATGAACTGAATTTATATGCTTTAAAGTCTAATGGGGTACCAAGTGGTTTGTGTATAAAATCAATCCTTTCACAAAGCACTCCTAAATAGTTTCAACCTATAACTTCGTTTTGTTATTTAATTTCATTTTAATCAAATAAAACTAATATTAAAAAATACAGGGATGTTCAAAACGATTATTTTCGTTGTTATATTTTTTATGCAGCTCTAGAAATAGATGCGAAAGATTTTTTGTTTCATTGTATTATACTGAATTTTTAAAAACCGAGTTTACGTAAATATATTAAATTCCAATACACGACCAATTTCTTAAAATTTGATTTCCACCATTTGGTCATGAAGAGTTGGTGTAATCTTGTGTTTCGCTTTTCTTTATTATATGGCATTGTTATGAACTGAATTTATATTCTTTAAAGTCTAATGGGGTACCAAGTGGTTTGTGTATAAAATCAATCCTTATACAAAGCACTCCTAAATAGTTTAAGCCTATAACTTCGTTTTGTTATTTAATTTCATTTTAATCAAATTAAACTAATATTAAAAAATACAGGGATGTTCAAAACGATTATTTTCGTTGTTATATTTTTTATGCAGCTCTAGAAATAGATGCGAAGGATTTTTTGTTTTCATTGTATTATATTGAATTTTTAAAAACCGAGTTTACGTAAATATATTAAATTCCAATACACGACCAATTTTTAAGAATTTGATGCCCACCATTTGGTCATGAAGAGTTGGTGTAGTCTTGTGTTTCGCTTTTCTTTATTACATGGTATTTTTATGAACTGAATTTATATGCTTTAAAGTCTAATGGGGTACCAAGTGGTTTGTGTATAAAATCAATCCTTTCACAAAGCACTCCTTAAGAGTTTTAGCCTATAACTTCGTTTTGCTATTTAATTTCATTTCATTCAAATAAAACTAATTAAAAAAAATACTGGGATGTTCAAAACGATTATTTTCGTTGTTATATTTTTTATGCAGCTCTAGAAATAGATGCGAAGGATTTTTTGTTTTCATTGTATTATACTGAATTTTTAAAAACCGAGTTTACGTAAATATATTAAATTCCAATACACGACCAATTTTTAGGAATTTGATGCCCACCATTTGGTCATGAAGAGTTGGTTTAATCTTGTGTTTCGCTTTTCTTTATTACATGGTATTTTAATATGAACGCAATTTATATTATTTAAAGTCTAATGGGGTACCAAGTGGTTTGTGTATAAAATCAATCCTTATACAAAGCACTCCTAAATAGTTTCAGCCTATAACTTCGTTTTGTTATTTAATTTAATTTTAATCAAATAAAACTAATATTAAAAAATACTGGGACGTTCAAAACGATTATTTTCGTTGTTATATTTTTTATGCAGCTCTAGAAATAGATACAAAGGATTTTTTGTTTTCATTGTATTATACTGAATTTTTAAAAACCGAGTTTACGTAAATATATTAAATTCCAATACACGACCAATTTTTAAGAATTTGATGCCCACCATTTGGTCATGAAGAGTTGGTGTAGTCTTGTGTTTCGCTTTTCTTTATTACATGGTATTTTTATGAACTGAATTTATATGCTTTAAAGTCTAATGGGGTACCAAGTGGTTTGTGTATAAAATCAATCCTTTCACAAAGCACTCCTAAATAGTTTCAGCCTATAACTTCGTTTTGTTATTTAATTTCATTTTAATCAAATAAAACTAATATTAAAAAATACTGGGATGTTCAAAACGATTATTTTCGTTGTTATATTTTTTATGCAGCTCTAGAAATAGATGCGAAAGATTTTTTGTTTCATTGTATTATACTGAATTTTTAAAAACCGAGTTTACGTAAATATATTAAATTCCAATACACGACCAATTTCTTAAAATTTGATGCCCACCATTTGGTCATGAAGAGTTGGTGTAGTCTTGTGTTTCGCTTTTCTTTATTACATGGTATTTTTATGAACTGAATTTATATGCTTTAAAGTCTAATGGGGTACCAAGTGGTTTGTGTATAAAATCAATCCTTTCACAAAGCACTCCTAAATAGTTTCAGCCTATAACTTCGTTTTGCTATTTAATTTCATTTCATTCAATTAAAACTAATTTAAAAATATACTGGGATGTTCAAAACGATTATTTTCGTTGTTATATTTTTTATGCAGCTCTCGAAATAGATGCGAAAGATTTTTTGTTTTCATTGTATTATACTGAATTTTTAAAAACCGAGTTTACGTAAATATATAAAATTCCAATACACGACCAATTTTTAAGAATTTGATGCCCACCATTTGGTCATGAAGAGTTGGTGTAGTCTTGTGTTTCGCTTTTCTTTATTACATGGTATTTTTATGAACTGAATTTATATGCTTTAAAGTCTAATGGGGTACCAAGTGGTTTGTGTATAAAATCAATCCTTTCACAAAGCACTCCTAAATAGTTTCAGCCTATAACTTCGTTTTGCTATTTAATTTCATTTCATTCAATTAAAACTAATTTAAAAATATACTGGGATGTTCAAAACGATTATTTTCGTTGTTATATTTTTTATGCAGCTCTCGAAATAGATGCGAAAGATTTTTTGTTTCATTGTATTATACTGAATTTTTAAAAACCGAGTTTACGTAAATATATTAAATTCCAATACACGACCAATTTCTTAAAATTTGATGCCCACCATTTGGTCATGAAGAGTTGGTGTAGTTTTGTGTTTCGCTTTTCTGTATTACATGGTATTTTTATGAACTGAATTTATATGCTTTAAAGTCTAATGGGGTACCAAGTGGTTTGTGTATAAAATCAATCCTTTCACAAAGCACTCCTAAAGAGTTTTAGCCTATAACTTCGTTTTGCTATTTAATTTCATTTCATTCAAATAAAACTAATTCTTAAAAATACAGGGATGTTCAAAACGATTATTTTCGTTGTTATATTTTTTATGCAGCTCTAGAAATAGATGCGAAAGATTTTTTCTTTTCATTGTATTATACTGAATTTTTAAAAACCGAGTTTACGTAAATATATTAAATTCCAATACACGACCAATTTTTAAGAATTTGATGCCCACCATTTGGTCATGAAGAGTTGGTGTAGTCTTGTGTTTCGCTTTTCTTTATTACATGGTATTTTTATGAACGCAATTTATATTATTTAAAGTCTAATTTGGTTTCAAATGGGTTGTGTATAAAATCAATCCTTTCACAAAGCACTCCTAAAGAGTTGTAGCCTATAACTTCGTTTTGTTATTTAATTTCATTTTAATCAAATAAAACTAATATTAAAAAATACAGGGATGTTCAAAACGATTATTTTCGTTGTTATATTTTTTATGCAGCTCTAGAAATAGATGCGAAAGATTTTTTGTTTTCATTGTATTATACTGAATTTTTAAAAACCGAGTTTACGTAAATATATTAAATTCCAATACACGACCAATTTTTAAGAATTTGATGCCCACCATTTGGTCATGAAGAGTTGGTGTAGTCTTGTGTTTCGCTTTTCTTTATTACATGGTATTTTTATGAACTGAATTTATATGCTTTAAAGTCTAATGGGGTACCAAGTGGTTTGTGTATAAAATCAATCCTTTCACAAAGCACTCCTAAATAGTTTCAGCCTATAACTTCGTTTTGCTATTTAATTTCATTTCATTCAATTAAAACTAATTTAAAAATATACTGGGATGTTCAAAACGATTATTTTCGTTGTTATATTTTTTATGCAGCTCTAGAAATAGATGCGAAAGATTTTTTGTTTTCATTGTATTATACTGAATTTTTAAAAACCGAGTTTACGTAAATATATTAAATTCCAATACACGACCAATTTTTAAGAATTTGATGCCCACCATTTGGTCATGAAGAGTTGGTGTAGTCTTGTGTTTCGCTTTTCTTTATTACATGGTATTTTTATGAACTGAATTTATATGCTTTAAAGTCTAATGGGGTACCAAGTGGTTTGTGTATAAAATCAATCCTTTCACAAAGCACTCCTAAAGAGTTTTAGCCTATAACTTCGTTTTGTTATTTAATTTCATTTTAATCAAATAAAAGTAATATTAAAAAATACAGGGATGTTCAAAACGATTATTTTCGTTGTTATATTTTTTATGCAGCTCTAGAAATAGATGCGAAAGATTTTTTGTTTCATTGTATTATACTGAATTTTTAAAAACCGAGTTTACGTAAATATATTAAATTCCAATACACGACCAATTTCTTAAAATTTGATTTCCACCATTTGGTCATGAAGAGTTGGTGTAATCTTGTGTTTCGCTTTTCTTTATTATATGGTATTGTTATGAACTGAATTTATATTATTTAAAGTTCAATGGGGTACCAAGTGGTTTGTGTATAAAATCAATCCTTTCACAAAGCACTCCTAAATAGTTTCAGCCTATAACTTCGTTTTGCTATTTAAATTCATTTCATTCAATTAAAACTAATTTAAAAATATACTGGGATGTTCAAAACGATTATTTTCGTTGTTATATTTTTTATGCAGCTCTCGAAATAGATGCGAAAGATTTTTTGTTTCATTGTATTATACTGAATTTTTAAAAACCGAGTTTACGTAAATATATTAAATTCCAATACACGACCAATTTCTTAAAATTTGATGCCCACCATTTGGTCATGAAGAGTTGGTGTAGTTTTGTGTTTCGCTTTTCTGTATTACATGGTATTTTTATGAACTGAATTTATATGCTTTAAAGTCTAATGGGGTACCAAGTGGTTTGTGTATAAAATCAATCCTTTCACAAAGCACTCCTAAAGAGTTTTAGCCTATAACTTCGTTTTGCTATTTAATTTCATTTCATTCAAATAAAACTAATTCTTAAAAATACAGGGATGTTCAAAACGATTATTTTCGTTGTTATATTTTTTATGCAGCTCTAGAAATAGATGCGAAAGATTTTTTGTTTTCATTGTATTATACTGAATTTTTAAAAACCGAGTTTACGTAAATATATTAAATTCCAATACACGACCAATTTTTAAGAATTTGATGCCCACCATTTGGTCATGAAGAGTTGGTGTAGTCTTGTGTTTCGCTTTTCTTTATTACATGGTATTTTTATGAACGCAATTTATATTATTTAAAGTCTAATGGGGTTTCAAATGGGTTGTGTATAAAATCAATCCTTTCACAAAGCACTCCTAAAGAGTTGTAGCCTATAACTTCGTTTTGTTATTTAATTTCATTTTAATCAAATAAAACTAATATTAAAAAATACTGGGATGTTCAAAACGATTATTTTCGTTGTTATATTTTTTATGCAGCTCTAGAAATAGATGCGAAAGATTTTTTGTTTCATTGTATTATACTGAATTTTTAAAAACCGAGTTTACGTAAATATATTAAATTCCAATACACGACCAATTTCTTAAAATTTGATGCCCACCATTTGGTCATGAAGAGTTGGTGTAGTCTTGTGTTTCGCTTTTCTTTATTACATGGTATTTTTATGAACTGAATTTATATGCTTTAAAGTCTAATGGGGTACCAAGTGGTTTGTGTATAAAATCAATCCTTTCACAAAGCACTCCTAAAGAGTTTTAGCCTATAACTTCGTTTTGCTATTTAATTTCATTTCATTCAAATAAAACTAATACTTAAAAATACAGGGATGTTCAAAACGATTATTTTCGTTGTTATATTTTTTATGCAGCTCTAGAAATAGATGCGAAAGATTTTTTGTTTTCATTGTATTATACTGAATTTTTAAAAACCGAGTTTACGTAAATATATTAAATTCCAATACACGACCAATTTTTAAGAATTTGATGCCCACCATTTGGTCATGAAGAGTTGGTGTAGTCTTGTGTTTCGCTTTTCTTTATTACATGGTATTTTTATGAACGCAATTTATATTATTTAAAGTCTAATGGGGTTTCAAATGGGTTGTGTATAAAATCAATCCTTTCACAAAGCACTCCTAAAGAGTTGTAGCCTATAACTTCGTTTTGTTATTTAATTTCATTTTAATCAAATAAAACTAATATTAAAAAATACTGGGATGTTCAAAACGATTATTTTCGTTGTTATATTTTTTATGCAGCTTTAGAAATAGATGCGAAAGATTTTTTGTTTCATTGTATTATACTGAATTTTTAAAAACCGAGTTTACGTAAATATATTAAATTCCAATACACGACCAATTTTTTAGAATTTGATGCCCACCATTTGGTCATGAAGAGTTGGTGTAGTCTTGTGTTTCGCTTTTCTTTATTACATGGTATTTTTATGAACTGAATTTATATGCTTTAAAGTCTAATGGGGTACCAAGTGGTTTGTGTATAAAATCAATCCTTTCACAAAGCACTCCTAAAGAGTTTTAGCCTATAACTTCGTTTTGCTATTTAATTTCATTTCATTCAAATAAAACTAATACTTAAAAATACAGGGATGTTCAAAACGATTATTTTCGTTGTTATATTTTTTATGCAGCTCTAGAAATAGATGCGAAAGATTTTTTGTTTTCATTGTATTATACTGAATTTTTAAAAACCGAGTTTACGTAAATATATTAAATTCCAATACACGACCAATTTTTAAGTATTTGATGCCCACCATTTGGTCATGAAGAGTTGGTGTAGTCTTGTGTTTCGCTTTTCTTTATTATATGGTATTGTTATGAACAGAATTTATATTCTTTAAAGTTCAATGGGGTACCAAGTGGTTTGTGTATAAAATCAATCCTTTCACAAAGCACTCCTAAATAGTTTCAGCCTATAACTTCGTTTTGCTATTTAATTTCATTTCATTCAATTAAAACTAATTTAAAAAAATTCTGGGATGTTCAAAACGATTATTTTCGTTGTTATATTTTTTATGCAGCTCTAGAAATAGATGCGAAAGATTTTTTGTTTTCATTGTATTATACTGAATTTTTAAAAACCGAGTTTACGTAAATATATTAAATTCCAATACACGACCAATTTTTAAGAATTTGATGCCCACCATTTGGTCATGAAGAGTTGGTGTAATCTTGTGTTTCGCTTTTCTTTATTATATGGCATTGTTATGAACTGAATTTATATTCTTTAAAGTCTAATGGGGTACCAAGTGGTTTGTGTATAAAATCAATCCTTATACAAAGCACTCCTAAATAGTTTAAGCCTATAACTTCGTTTTGTTATTTAATTTCATTTTAATCAAATTAAACTAATATTAAAAAATACAGGGATGTTCAAAACGATTATTTTCGTTGTTATATTTTTTATGCAGCTCTAGAAATAGATGCGAAGGATTTTTTGTTTTCATTGTATTATACTGAATTTTTAAAAACCGAGTTTGCGTAAATATATTAAATTCCAATACACGACCAATTTTTAGGAATTTGATGCCCACCATTTGGTCATGAAGAGTTGGTTTAATCTTGTGTTTCGCTTTTCTTTATTACATGGTATTTTAATATGAACGCAATTTATATTATTTAAAGTCTAATGGGGTACCAAGTGGTTTGTGTATAAAATCAATCCTTATACAAAGCACTCCTAAATAGTTTCAGCCTATAACTTCGTTTTGTTATTTAATTTAATTTTAATCAAATAAAACTAATATTAAAAAATACTGGGACGTTCAAAACGATTATTTTCGTTGTTATATTTTTTATGCAGCTCTAGAAATAGATACAAAGGATTTTTTGTTTTCATTGTATTATACTGAATTTTTAAAAACCGAGTTTACGTAAATATATTAAATTCCAATACACGACCAATTTTTTAGAATTTGATGCCCACCATTTGGTCATGAAGAGTTGGTGTAATCTTGTGTTTCGCTTTTCTTTATTATATGGCATTGTTATGAACTGAATTTATATTCTTTAAAGTCTAATGGGGTACCAAGTGGTTTGTGTATAAAATCAATCCTTTCACAAAGCACTCCTAAATAGTTTAAGCCTATAACTTCGTTTTGTTATTTAATTTCATTTTAATCAAATTAAACTAATATTAAAAAATACAGGGATGTTCAAAACGATTATTTTCGTTGTTATATTTTTTATGCAGCTCTAGAAATAGATGCGAAGGATTTTTTGTTTTCATTGTATTATATTGAATTTTTAAAAACCGAGTTTACGTAAATATATTAAATTCCAATACACGACCAATTTTTAAGAATTTGATGCCCACCATTTGGTCATGAAGAGTTGGAGTGATCTTGTGTTTCGTTTTTATTTATTATATGGTATTGTTATGAACTGAATTTATATTCTTTAAAGTTCAATGGGGTACCAAGTGGTTTGTGTATAAAATCAATCCTTTCAAAGCACTCCTAAATAGTTTCAGCCTATAACTTCGTTTTGCTATTTAATTTCATTTCATTCAATTAAAACTAATTTAAAAATATACGGGGTGTTCAAAACGATTATTTTCGTTGTTATATTTTTTATGCAGCTCTCGAAATAGATGCGAAAGATTTTTTGTTTTCATTGTATTATACTGAATTTTTAAAAACCGAGTTTACGTAAATATATTAAATTCCAATACACGACCAATTTTTTAGAATTTGATGCCCACCATTTGGTCATGAAGAGTTGGTGTAATCTTGTGTTTCGCTTTTCTTTATTATATGGCATTGTTATGAACTGAATTTATATGCTTTAAAGTCTAATGGGGTACCAAGTGGTTTGTGTATAAAATCAATCCTTTCACAAAGCACTCCTAAAGAGTTTTAGCCTATAACTTCGTTTTGCTATTTAATTTCATTTCATTCAAATAAAACTAATACTTAAAAATACAGGGATGTTCAAAACGATTATTTTCGTTGTTATATTTTTTATGCAGCTCTAGAAATAGATGCGAAAGATTTTTTGTTTTCATTGTATTATACTGAATTTTTAAAAACCGAGTTTACGTAAATATATTAAATTCCAATACACGACCAATTTTTAAGAATTTGATGCCCACCATTTGGTCATGAAGAGTTGGTGTAGTCTTGTGTTTCGCTTTTCTTTATTATATGGTATTGTTATGAACAGAATTTATATTCTTTAAAGTTCAATGGGGTACCAAGTGGTTTGTGTATAAAATCAATCCTTTCACAAAGCACTCCTAAATAGTTTCAGCCTATAATTTCGTTTTGCTATTTAATTTCATTTCATTCAATTAAAACTAATTTAAAAAAATTCTGGGATGTTCAAAACGATTATTTTCGTTGTTATATTTTTTATGCAGCTCTAGAAATAGATGCGAAAGATTTTTTGTTTTCATTGTATTATACTGAATTTTTAAAAACCGAGTTTACGTAAATATATTAAATTCCAATACACGACCAATTTTTAAGAATTTGATGCCCACCATTTGGTCATGAAGAGTTGGTGTAATCTTGTGTTTCGCTTTTCTTTATTATATGGCATTGTTATGAACTGAATTTATATTCTTTAAAGTCTAATGGGGTACCAAGTGGTTTGTGTATAAAATCAATCCTTATACAAAGCACTCCTAAATAGTTTAAGCCTATAACTTCGTTTTGTTATTTAATTTCATTTTAATCAAATTAAACTAATATTAAAAAATACAGGGATGTTCAAAACGATTATTTTCGTTGTTATATTTTTTATGCAGCTCTAGAAATAGATGCGAAGGATTTTTTGTTTTCATTGTATTATATTGAATTTTTAAAAACCGAGTTTACGTAAATATATTAAATTCCAATACACGACCAATTTTTAAGAATTTGATGCCCACCATTTGGTCATGAAGAGTTGGTGTAGTCTTGTGTTTCGCTTTTCTTTATTACATGGTATTTTTATGAACTGAATTTATATGCTTTAAAGTCTAATGGGGTACCAAGTGGTTTGTGTATAAAATCAATCCTTTCACAAAGCACTCCTTAAGAGTTTTAGCCTATAACTTCGTTTTGCTATTTAATTTCATTTCATTCAAATAAAACTAATTAAAAAAAATACTGGGATGTTCAAAACGATTATTTTCGTTGTTATAGTTTTTATGCAGCTCTAGAAATAGATGCGAAGGATTTTTTGTTTTCATTGTATTATACTGAATTTTTAAAAACCGAGTTTGCGTAAATATATTAAATTCCAATACACGACCAATTTTTAGGAATTTGATGCCCACCATTTGGTCATGAAGAGTTGGTTTAATCTTGTGTTTCGCTTTTCTTTATTACATGGTATTTTAATATGAACGCAATTTATATTATTTAAAGTCTAATGGGGTACCAAGTGGTTTGTGTATAAAATCAATCCTTATACAAAGCACTCCTAAATAGTTTCAGCCTATAACTTCGTTTTGTTATTTAATTTAATTTTAATCAAATAAAACTAATATTAAAAAATACTGGGACGTTCAAAACGATTATTTTCGTTGTTATATTTTTTATGCAGCTCTAGAAATAGATACAAAGGATTTTTTGTTTTCATTGTATTATACTGAATTTTTAAAAACCGAGTTTACGTAAATATATTAAATTCCAATACACGACCAATTTTTTAGAATTTGATGCCCACCATTTGGTCATGAAGAGTTGGTGTAATCTTGTGTTTCGCTTTTCTTTATTATATGGCATTGTTATGAACTGAATTTATATTCTTTAAAGTCTAATGGGGTACCAAGTGGTTTGTGTATAAAATCAATCCTTTCACAAAGCACTCCTAAATAGTTTAAGCCTATAACTTCGTTTTGTTATTTAATTTCATTTTAATCAAATTAAACTAATATTAAAAAATACAGGGATGTTCAAAACGATTATTTTCGTTGTTATATTTTTTATGCAGCTCTAGAAATAGATGCGAAGGATTTTTTGTTTTCATTGTATTATATTGAATTTTTAAAAACCGAGTTTACGTAAATATATTAAATTCCAATACACGACCAATTTTTAAGAATTTGATGCCCACCATTTGGTCATGAAGAGTTGGAGTGATCTTGTGTTTCGTTTTTATTTATTATATGGTATTGTTATGAACTGAATTTATATTCTTTAAAGTTCAATGGGGTACCAAGTGGTTTGTGTATAAAATCAATCCTTTCAAAGCACTCCTAAATAGTTTCAGCCTATAACTTCGTTTTGCTATTTAATTTCATTTCATTCAATTAAAACTAATTTAAAAATATACGGGGTGTTCAAAACGATTATTTTCGTTGTTATATTTTTTATGCAGCTCTCGAAATAGATGCGAAAGATTTTTTGTTTTCATTGTATTATACTGAATTTTTAAAAACCGAGTTTACGTAAATATATTAAATTCCAATACACGACCAATTTTTTAGAATTTGATGCCCACCATTTGGTCATGAAGAGTTGGTGTAATCTTGTGTTTCGCTTTTCTTTATTATATGGCATTGTTATGAACTGAATTTATATTCTTTAAAGTCTAATGGGGTACCAAGTGGTTTGTGTATAAAATCAATCCTTTCACAAAGCACTCCTAAATAGTTTAAGCCTATAACTTCGTTTTGTTATTTAATTTCATTTTAATCAAATTAAACTAATATTAAAAAATACAGGGATGTTCAAAACGATTATTTTCGTTGTTATATTTTTTATGCAGCTCTAGAAATAGATGCGAAGGATTTTTTGTTTTCATTGTATTATATTGAATTTTTAAAAACCGAGTTTACGTAAATATATTAAATTCCAATACACGACCAATTTTTAAGAATTTGATGCCCACCATTTGGTCATGAAGAGTTGGAGTGATCTTGTGTTTCGTTTTTATTTATTATATGGTATTGTTATGAACTGAATTTATATTCTTTAAAGTTCAATGGGGTACCAAGTGGTTTGTGTATAAAATCAATCCTTTCAAAGCACTCCTAAATAGTTTCAGCCTATAACTTCGTTTTGCTATTTAATTTCATTTCATTCAATTAAAACTAATTTAAAAATATACGGGGTGTTCAAAACGATTATTTTCGTTGTTATATTTTTTATGCAGCTCTCGAAATAGATGCGAAAGATTTTTTGTTTTCATTGTATTATACTGAATTTTTAAAAACCGAGTTTACGTAAATATATTAAATTCCAATACACGACCAATTTTTAAGAATTTGATGCCCACCATTTGGTCATGAAGAGTTGGAGTGATCTTGTGTTTCGTTTTTCTTTATTATATGGTATTGTTATGAACTGAATTTATATTCTTTAAAGTTCAATGGGGTACCAAATGGGTTGTGTATAAAATCAATCCTTTCACAAAGCACTCCTAAATAGTTTCAGCCTATAACTTCGTTTTGCTATTTAATTTCATTTCATTCAATTAAAACTAATTTAAAAAAATACGGGGTGTTCAAAACGATTATTTTCGTTGTTATATTTTTTATGCAGCTCTCGAAATAGATGCAAAAGATTTTTTGTTTTCATTGTATTATACTGAATTTTTAAAAACCGAGTTTACGTAAATATATTAAATTCCAATACACGACCAATTTTTTAGAATTTGATGCCCACCATTTGGTCACGAATAGTTGGTGTAATCTTGTGTTTCGCTTTTCTTTATAATATGGTATTTTTATGAACTGAATTTATATGCTTTAAAGTCCAATGGGGTACCAAATGGTATGTGTATAAAATCAATACTTTCACATAGCACTCCTAAATAGTTTCAGCCTATAAATTCGTTTTGCTATTTAATTTCATTTCAATCAAATAAAACTAATATTGAAAGATACAGGAATGTTCAAAACGATTATTTTCGTTGTTATATTTTTTATGCAGCTCTAGAAATAGATGCGAAAGATTTTTTGTTTTCATTGTATTATACTGAATTTTTAAAAACCGAGTTTACGTAAATATATTAAATTCCAATACACGACCAATTTTTTAGAATTTGATGCCCACCATTTGGTCATGAAGAGTTGGTGTAATCTTGTGTTTCGCTTTTCTTTATTATATGGTATTGTTATGAACTGAATTTATACTCTTTAAAGTTCAATGGGGTACCAGGTGGTTTGTGTATAAAATCAATACTTTCACAAAGCACTCCTAAATAGTTTCAGCCTATAACTTCGTTTTGCTATTTAATTTCATTTCATTCAATTAAAACTAATTTAAAAAAATACTGGGATGTTCAAAACGATTATTTTCGTTGTTATATTTTTTATGCAGCTCTAGAAATAGATGCGAAAGATTTTTTGTTTTCATTGTATTATACTGAATTTTTAAAAACCGAGTTTACGTAAATATATTAAATTCCAATACACGACCAATTTTTAAGAATTTGATGCCCACCATTTGGTCATGAAGAGTTGGTGTAATCTTGTGTTTCGGTTTTCTTTATTATATGGTATTTTTATGAACTGAATTTATATGCTTTAAAGTCCAATGGGGTACCAAATGGTATGTGAATGAAATCAATCCTTCCACATAGTACTCCTAAATAGTTTCAGCCTATAACTTTCTTTTGTTATTAAATTTCATTTTAATAAAATAAAACTAATATTAAAAAATACAGGGATGTTCAAAACGTATATTTTGTTGTTATATTTTTTATGCAGCTCTAAAAATAGATGCGGAGGATTTTTAATTTTCATTGTATTATACTGAATTTTTAAAAACCGAGTTTACGTAAATATATTTAATTCCAATACAAGGCCAATTTTTTAAAATTTGATTTCCATCATTTGGTCGTGAATAGTTGGACTAATCTTGTGTTTCGCTTTTCTTTATTACATGGTATTTTTATGAACGCAATTTATATTATTTAAAGTCTAATGGGGTACCAAATGGGTTGTGTATAAAATCAATCCTTATACAAAGCACTCCTAAATATTTTCAGCCTATAACTTCGTTTTGTTATTTAATTTCATTTTAATCAAATAAAACTAATAATAAAAAATACAGCGATGTTCAAAACGATTATTTTCGTTGTTATATTTTTTATGCAGCTCTAGAAATAGATGCAAAGGGTTTTTTGTTTTCATTGTATTATACTGAATTTTTAAAAACCGAGTTTACGTAAATATATTAAATTCCAATACACGACCAATTTTTTAGAATTTGATGCCCACCATTTGGTCACGAATAGTTGGTGTAATCTTGTGTTTCGCTTTTCTTTATTATATGGTATTTTTATGAACTGAATTTATATGCTTTAAAGTCCAATGGGGTACCAAATGGTATGTGAATATAATCAATCCTTCCACATAGTACCCCTAAATAGTTTCAGCCTATAAATTCGTTTTGCTATGTGATTTAATTTCATTTTAATCAAATAAAACTAATATTAAAAAATACAGGGATGTTCAAAACGTATATTTTGTTGTTATATTTTTTATGCAGCTCTAAAAATAGATGCGGAGGATTTTTTATTTTCATTGTATTATACTGAATTTTTAAAAACCGAGTTTACGTAAATATATTTAATTCCAATACAAGGCCAATTTTTTAAAATTTGATTTCCATCATTTGGTCATGAATAGTTGATCTAATCTTGTGTTTCGCTTTTCTTTATTACATGGTATTTTTATGAACTGAATTTATATGATTTAAAGTTTAATGGGGTACCAAGTGGTTTGTGTATAAAATCAATCCTTTCACAAAGCACTCCTAAAGAGTTTAAGCCCATAACTTCGTTTTGTTATTTAATTTCATTTCATTCAAATAAAACTAATATTGAAAAATACAGGGATGTTCAAAGCGATTATTTTCGTTGTTATATTTTTTATGCAGCTCTAGAAATAGATGCGAAAGATTTTTTGTTTCATTGTATTATACTGAATTTTTAAAAACAAAGTTTACGTAAATATATTAAATTCCAATACACGACCAATTTCTTAAAATTTGATTTCCACCATTTGGTCATGAAGATTTGGTGTAGTCTTGAGTTTCGCTTTTCTTTATTACATGGTGTTTTTA
Organism: Anthrax anthrax; assembly: GCA_963971155.1. NCBI lineage: Eukaryota > Metazoa > Arthropoda > Insecta > Diptera > Bombyliidae > Anthrax > Anthrax anthrax. The sequence continues at coordinate 2,847,279 of OZ020122.1, forward strand.
TGAACGCAATTTATATTATTTAAAGTCTAATGGGGTACCAAATGGGTTGTGTATAAAATCAATCCTCTCACAAAGCACTCCTAAATAGTTTCAGCCTATAACTTCGTTTTGCTATTTAATTTCATTTCATTCAAATAAAACTAATATTGAAAAATACAGGGATGTTCAAAACGATTATTTTCGTTGTTTTATTTTTTATGCAGCTCTAGAAATAGATGCGCTGAATTTTTTGTTTTTATTGTATTATACTGAATTTTTAAAAACCGAGTTTACGTAAATATATTAAATTCTAATACACGACCAATTTTTTAGAATTTGATGCCCACCATTTGGTCATAAAGATTTGGTTTAATCTTGTGTTTCGCTTTTCTTTATTACATGGTATTTTTATGAACTGAATTTATATGCTTTAAAGTCTAATGGGGTACCAAGTGGTTTGTGAATAAAATCAATACTTTCACAAAGCACTCCTAAATAGTTTAAGCCTATAACTTCGTTTTGTTATTTAATTTCATTTCATTCAAATAAAACTAATATTGAAAAATACAGGGATGTTCAAAACGATTATTTTCGTTGTTATATTTTTTATGCAGCTCTAGAAATAGATGCGAAAGATTTTTTGTTTCATTGTATTATACTGAATTTTTAAAAACCGAGTTTACGTAAATATATTAAATTCCAATACACGACCAATTTCTTAAAATTTGATTTCCACCATTTGGTCATGAATAGTTGATGTAATCTTGTGTTTCGCTTTTCTTTATTATATGGTATTTTTATGAACTGAATTTATATGCTTTAAAGTTCAATGGGGTACCAAGTGGTTCGTGTATAAAATCAATCCTTTCACAAAGCACTCCTAAATAGTTTCAGCCTATAACTTTCTTTTCTTATTAAATTTCATTTTTCAAATAAAACTAATATTATAAAAGACAGTGATGTTCAAAACGTATATTTTCGTTGTTATATTTTTTATGCAGCTCTAGAAATAGATGCGAAAGATTTTTTGTTTCATTGTATTATACTGAATTTTTAAAAACCGAGTTTACGTAAATATATTAAATTCCAATACACGACCAATTTCTTAAAATTTGATTTCCACCATTTGGTCATGAATAGTTGATGTAATCTTGTGTTTCGCTTTTCTTTATTATATGGTATTGTTATGAACTGAATTTATATTCTTTAAAGTCTAATGGGGTACCACGTGGTTTGTGTATAAAATCAATCCTTTCACAAAGCACTTCTAAATAGTTTCAGCCTATAACTTCGTTTTGCTATTTAATTTCATTTCATTCAATTAAAACTAATTTAAAAAAATACAGGGATGTTCAAAACGATTATTTTCGTTGTTATATTTTTTATGTAGCTCTAGAAATAGATGCGAAGGATTTTTTGTTTTCATTGTATTATACTGAATTTTTAAAAACCGAGTTTACGTAAATATATTAAATTCCAAAACAAGGCCAATTTTTTAAAATTTAATTTCCATCATTTGGTCGTGAATAGTTGGACTAATCTTGTGTTTCGCCTTCCTTTATAATATGGCATTGTTATGAACTGAATTTATATTCTTTAAAGTCTAATGGGGTACCAAGTGGTTTGTGTATAAAATCAATCCTTTCACAAAGCACTCCTAAATAGTTTCAGCCTATAACTTCGTTTTGCTATTTAATTTCATTTCATTCAATTAAAACTAATTTAAAAATATACTGGGATGTTCAAAACGATTATTTTCGTTGTTATATTTTTTATGCAGCTCTCGAAATAGATGCGAAAGATTTTTTGTTTTCATTGTATTATACTGAATTTTTAAAAACCGAATTTACGTAAATATATTAAATTCCAATACACGACCATTTTTTTAGAATTTGATGCCCACCATTTGGTCATGAAGAGTTGGTGTAATCTTGTGTTTCGCTTCTCTTTATTATATGGCATTGTTAGGAACTGAATTTATATTCTTTAAAGTCTAATGGGGTACCAAGTGGTTTGTGTATAAAATCAATCCTTTCACAAAGCACTCCTAAATAGTTTCAGTTTAAAACTTCGTTTTGCTATTTAATTTCATTTCATTCAATTAAAACTAATTTTAAAAAATACGGGGATGTTCAAAACGATTATTTTCGTTGTTATATTTTTTATGCAGCTCTAGAAATAGATGCGGAGGATTTTTTATTTTCATTGTATTATACTGAATTTTTAAAAACCGAGTTTACGTAAATATATTAAATTCCAATACACGACCATTTTTTTAGAATTTGATGCCCACCATTTGGTCGTGAATAGTTGGACTTATCTTGTGTTTCGCTTTTCTTTATAATACGGCATTGTTATGAAGTGAATTTATATGCTTTAAAGTCTAATGGGGTACCAAGTGGTTTGTGTATAAAATCAATCCTTATACAAAGCACTCCTAAATAGTTTCAGCCTATAAATTCGTTTTGCTATTTAATTTCATTTCATTCAAATAAAACTAATATTGAAAAATACAGGGATGTTCAAAACGATTATTTTCGTTGTTATATTTTTTATGCAGCTCTCGAAATAGATGCAAAGGATTTTTTGTTTTCATTGTATTATACTGAATTTTTAAAAACCGAGTTTACTTAAATATAATAAATTCCAATACACGACCAATTTTTAAGAATTTGATGCCCACCATTTGGTCATGAAGAGTTGGTGTAATCTTGTGTTTCGCTTTTCTTTATTACATGGTATAGTTATGAACGCAATTTATATTCTTTTAAGTCTAATGGGGTACCAAGCAGTTTGTGTATAAAATCAATCCTTTCACAAAGCACTCCTAAATAGTTTCAGCCTATAACTTCGTTTTGCTATTTAATTTAATTTCATTCAAATAAAACTAATATTGAAAAATACAGGGATGTTCAAAACGATTATTTTCGTTGTTATATTTTTTATGCAGCTCTAAAAATGGATGCAGAGGATTTTTTGTTTTCATTGTATTATACTGAATTTTTAATAACAGAGTTTACGTGAATATTATAAATTCCAATACAAGGCCAATTTTTTAAAATTTGAGTTCCATCATTTGGTCGTGAATAGTTGGAGTAATATTGTGTTTCGTTTCTCTTTATTATATGGCATTGTTATGAACTGAATTTATATGCTTTAAAGTCTAATGGGGTACCAAATAGGTTGTGTATAAAATCAATCCTTTCACAAAGCACTCCTAAATATTTTCAGCCTATAACTTCGTTTTGTTATTAAATTTCATTTTAATCAAATAAAACTAATATTATAAAAGACAGTGATGTTCAAAACGTGTATTTTCGTTGTTATATTTTTTATGCAGCTCTAGAAATAGATGGGAAGGATTTTTTGTTTTCATTGTATTATACTGAATTTTTAAAACCGAGTTTACGTAAATATATTAAATTCCAATACAAGGCCAATTTTTTAAAATTTGATTTCCATCATTTGGTCGTGAATAGTTGGACTAATCTTGTTTTTCGCCTTCCTTTATAATATGGCATTGTCATGAACTGAATTTATATGCTTTAAAGTCTAATGGGGTACCAAATAGGTTGTGTATAAAATCAATCCTTTCACAAAGCACTCCTAAATAGTTTCAGCCTATAACTTCGTTTTGCTATTTAATTTCATTTCATTCAAATAAAACTAATATTGAAAAATACAGGGATGTTCAAAACGATTATTTTCGTTGTTATATTTTTTATGCAGCTCTAAAAATAGATGCAGAGGATTTTTTGTTTTCATTGTATTATACTGAATTTTTAATAACAGAGTTTACGTGAATATTATAAATTCCAATACAAGGCCAATTTTTTAAAATTTGAGTTCCATCATTTGGTCGTGAATAGTTGGAGTAATATTGTGTTTCGTTTCTCTTTATTATATGGCATTGTTATGAACTGAATTTATATGCTTTAAAGTCTAATGGGGTACCAAATAGGTTGTGTATAAAATCAATCCTTTCACAAAGCACTCCTAAATAGTTTCAGCCTATAACTTCGTTTTGCTATTTAATTTCATTTCATTCAAATAAAACTAATATTGAAAAATACAGGGATGTTCAAAACGATTATTTTCGTTGTTATATTTTTTATGCAGCTCTAAAAATAGATGCAGAGGATTTTTTGTTTTCATTGTATTATACTGAATTTTTAATAACAGAGTTTACGTGAATATTATAAATTCCAATACAAGGCCAATTTTTTAAAATTTGAGTTCCATCATTTGGTCGTGAATAGTTGGAGTAATATTGTGTTTCGCCTTCCTTTATAATATGGCATAGTTATGAACTGAATTTATATGCTTTAAAGTCTAATGGGGTACCAAATGGGTTGTGTATAAAATCAATCCTTTCACAAAGCACTCCTAAATAGTTTCAGCCTATAACTTCGTTTTGCTATTTAATTTCATTTCATTCAAATAAAACTAATTTAAAAAAATACAGTGATGTTCAAAACGATTATTTTCGTTGTTATATTTTTTATGCAGCTCTAGAAATAGATGCGAAGGACTTTTTGTTTTCATTGTATTATATTGAATTTTTAAAAACCGAGTTTACGTAAATATATTAAATTCCAATACCCGACCAATTTTTAAGAATTTGATGCCCACCATTTGGTCATGAATAGTTGGTGTAGTCTTGTGTTTCGCTTTTCTTTATTACATGATATTTTTATGAACGCAATTTATATTATTTAAAGTCTAATGGGGTACCAAGTGGTTTGTGTATAAAATCAATCCTTATACAAAGCACTCCTAAATTTTTTCAGCCTATGACTTCGTTTTGTTATTTAATTTCATTTTAATCAAATAAAACTAATATTAAAAAATACAGCGATGTTCAAAACGATTATTTTCGTTGTTATATTTTTTATACAGCTCTAGAAATAGATGCAAAGGGTTTTTTGTTTTCATTGTATTATACTGAATTTTTAAAAACCGAGTTTACGTAAATATATTAAATTCCAATACACGACCAATTTTTTAGAATTTGATGCCCACCATTTGGTCACGAATAGTTGGTGTAATCTTGTGTTTCGCTTTTCTTTATTATATGGTATTTTTATGAACGCAATTTATATGCTTTAAAGTCCAATGGGGTACCAAATGGTATGTATATAAAATCAATCCTTTCACATAGCACTCCTAAATAGTTTCAGCCTATAACTTTCTTTTGTTATTAAATTTCATTTTAATCAAATAAAACTAATATTAAAAAATACAGGGATCTTCAAAACGATTATTTTCGTTGTTATATTTTTTATGCAGCTCTAGAAATAGTGCGAAGGATTTTTTTGTTTTCATTGTATCATACTGAATTTTTAAAAACCGAGTTTACGTAAATATATTAAATTCCAATACACGACCAATTTTTAAGAATTTGATGCCTACCATTTGGTCATGAAGAGTTGGTGTAATCTTGTGCTTCGCTTTTCTTTATTACATGGTATTTTTATGAACGCAATTTATATTATTTAAAGTCTAATGGGGTACCAAGTGGTTTGTGTATAAAATCAATCCTTATACAAAGCACTCCTAAATAGTTTCAGCCTATAACTTCGTTTTGTTATTTAATTTCATTTTAATCAAATAAAACTAATATTAAAAAATACAGTGATGTTCAAAACATATATTTTTGTTGTTATATTTTTCTATGCAGCTCTAGAAATAGATGCGAAGGATTTTTTGTTTTCATTGTATTATACTGAATTTTTAAAAACCGAGTTTACGTAAATATATTAAATTCCAATACACGACCAATTTTTTAAAATTTGATTTCCATCATTTGGTCGTGAATAGTTGGACTTATCTTGTGTTTCGCCTTCCTTTATAATATGGCATTGTTATGAACTGCATTTATATGCTTTAAGGTCTAATGGGGTACCAAATGGGTTGTGTATAAAATCAATCCTTTCACAAAGCACTCCTAAATAGTTTCAGCCTATAACTTTCTTTGCTTATTAAATTTCATTTTTCAAATAAAACTAATATTATAAAAGACAGTGATGTTCAAAACGTATATTTTTGTTGTTATATTTTTGTATGCAGCTCTAGAAATAGATGCGAAAGATTTTTTGTTTTCATTGTATTATACTGAATTTTTAAAAACCGAGTTTACGTAAATATATTAAATTCCAATACACGACCAATTTTTTAGAATTTGATGCCCACCATTTTGTCGTGAATAGTTGGACTTATCTTGTGTTTCGCCTTCCTTTATAATATGGCATTGTTATGAACTGCATTTATATGCTTTAAGGTCTAATGGGGTACCAAATGGGTTGTGTATAAAATCAATCCTTTCACAAAGCACTCCTAAATAGTTTCAGCCTATAACTTCGTTTTGCTATTTAATTTCATTTCATTCAAATAAAACTAATATTGAAAAATACAGGGATGTTCAAAACGATTATTTTCGTTGTTATATTTTTTATGCAGCTCTCGAAATAGATGCGAAAGATTTTTTGTTTTCATTGTATTATACTGAATTTTTAAAAACCGAGTTTACGTAAATATATTAAATTCCAATACCCGACCAATTTTTAAGAATTTGATGCCCACCATTTGGTCATGAATAGTTGATGTAGTCTTGAGTTTCGCTTTTCTTTATTACATGGTATTTTTATGAACGCAATTTATATTATTTAAAGTCTAATGGGGTTTCAAATGGGTTGTGTATAAAATCAATCCTTTCACAAAGCACTCCTAAATAGTGTCAGCCTATAAATTCGTTTTGCTGTTTAATTTCATTTCAATCAAATAAAACTAATATTGAAAAATACAGGGATGTTCAAAACGATTATTTTCGTTGTTATATTTTTAATGCAGCTCTAGAAATAGATGCGAAAGATTTTTTGTTTCATTGTATTATACTGAATTTTTAAAAACCGAGTTTACGTAAATATGTTAAATTCCAATACACGACCAATTTCTTAAAATTTGATTTCCACCATTTGGTCATGAATAGTTGATGTAATCTTGTGTTTCGCTTTTCTTTATTATATGGTATTTTTATGAACTAAATTTATATGCTTTAAAGTCCAATGGGGTACCAAGTGTTTTGTGTATAAAATCAATCCTTTCACAAAGCACTCCTAAATAGTTTCAGCCTATAACTTTCTTTGCTTATTAAATTTCATTTTTCAAATAAAACTAATATTATAAAAGACAGTGATGTTCAAAACGATTATTTTCGTTGTTATATTTTTTATGCAGCTCTAGAAATAGATGCAAAAGATTTTTTGTTTGCATTGTATTATACTGAATTTTTAAAAACCGAGTTTACGTAAATATATTAAATTCCAATACACGACCAATTTTTTAGAATTTGATGCCCACCATTTTGTCGTGAATAGTTGGACTTATCTTGTGTTTCGCCTTCCTTTATAATATGGCATTGTTATGAACTGCATTTATATGCTTTAAGGTCTAATGGGGTACCAAATGGGTTGTGTATAAAATCAATCCTTTCACAAAGCACTCCTAAATAGTGTCAGCCTATAAATTCGTTTTGCTATTTAATTTCATTTCAATCAAATAAAACTAATATTGAAAAATACAGGAATGTTCAAAACGATTATTTTCGTTGTTATATTTTTTATGCAGCTCTCGAAATAGATGCGAAAGATTTTTTGTTTTCATTGTATTATACTGAATTTTTAAAAACCGAGTTTACGTAAATATATTAAATTCCAATACACGACCAATTTTTAAGAATTTGATGCCTACCATTTGGTCATGAAGAGTTGGTGTAATCTTGTGCTTCGCTTTTCTTTATTACATGGTATTTTATTTAAATAATTTATATTATTTAAAGTCTAATGGGGTACCAAGTGGTTTGTGTATAAAATCAATCCTTATACAAAGCACTCCTAAATAGTTTCAGCCTATAACTTTCTTTTGTTATTAAATTTCATTTTAATCAAATAAAACTAATATTAAAAAATACAGGGATCTTCAAAACGATTATTTTCGTTGTTATATTTTTTATGCAGCTCTAGAAATAGTGCGAAGGATTTTTTTGTTTTCATTGTATCATACTGAATTTTTAAAAACCGAGTTTACGTAAATATATTAAATTCCAATACACGACCAATTTTTTAGAATTTGATGCCCACCATTTGGTCACGAATAGTTGGTGTAATCTTGTGTTTCGCTTTTCTTTATTATATGGTATTTTTATGAACGCAATTTATATGCTTTAAAGTCCAATGGGGTACCAAATGGTATGTGTATAAAATCAATCCTTTCACATAGCACTCCTAAATAGTTTCAGCCTATAACTTTCTTTTGTTATTAAATTTCATTTTAATCAAATAAAACTAATATTAAAAAATACAGGGAAAATAATTTTGAAGATAACTTCAAAACGATTATTTTCGTTGTTATATTTTTTATGCAGCTCTAGAAATAGTGCGAAGGATTTTTTTGTTTTCATTGTATCATACTGAATTTTTAAAAACCGAGTTTACGTAAATATATTAAATTCCAATACACGACCAATTTTTAAGAATTTGATGCCTACCATTTGGTCATGAAGAGTTGGTGTAATCTTGTGCTTCGCTTTTCTTTATTACATGGTATTTTTATGAACGCAATTTATATTATTTAAAGTCTAATGGGGTATCAAGTGGTTTGTATAGAAAATCAATCCTTATACAAAGCACTCCTAAATAGTTTCAGCCTATAACTTCGTTTTGTTATTTAATTTCATTTTAATCAAATAAAACTAATATTAAAAAATACAGCGATGTTCAAAACGATTATTTTCGTTGTTATATTTTTTATACAGCTCTAGAAATAGATGCAAAGGGTTTTTTGTTTTCATTGTATTATACTGAATTTTTAAAAACCGAGTTTACGTAAATATATTAAATTCCAATACACGACCAATTTTTTAGAATTTGATGCCCACCATTTGGTCACGAATAGTTGGTGTAATCTTGTGTTTCGCTTTTCTTTATTATATGGTATTTTTATGAACGCAATTTATATGCTTTAAAGTCCAATGGGGTACCAAATGGTATGTGTATAAAATCAATCCTTTCACATAGCACTCCTAAATAGTTTCAGCCTATAACTTTCTTTTGTTATTAAATTTCATTTTAATCAAATAAAACTAATATTAAAAAATACAGGGATCTTCAAAACGATTATTTTCGTTGTTATATTTTTTATGCAGCTCTAGAAATAGTGCGAAGGATTTTTTTGTTTTCATTGTATCATACTGAATTTTTAAAAACCGAGTTTACGTAAATATATTAAATTCCAATACACGACCAATTTTTAAGAATTTGATGCCTACCATTTGGTCATGAAGAGTTGGTGTAATCTTGTGCTTCGCTTTTCTTTATTACATGGTATTTTTATGAACGCAATTTATATTATTTAAAGTCTAATGGGGTACCAAGTGGTTTGTGTATAAAATCAATCCTTATACAAAGCACTCCTAAATAGTTTCAGCCTATAACTTCGTTTTGTTATTTAATTTCATTTTAATCAAATAAAACTAATATTAAAAAATACAGCGATGTTCAAAACGATTATTTTCGTTGTTGTATTTTTCATGCAGCTCTAGAAATAGATGCAAAGGGTTTTTTGTTTTCATTGTATTATACTGAATTTTTAAAAACCGAGTTTACGTAAATATATTAAATTCCAATACACGACCAATTTTTAAGAATTTGATGCCCACCATTTGGTCATGAAGAGTTGGTGTAGTCTTGAGTTTCGCTTTTCTTTATTACATGGTATTTTTATGAACGCAATTTATATTATTTAAAGTCTAATGGGGTTTCAAATGGGTTGTGTATAAAATCAATCCTTTCACAAAGCACTCCTAAATAGTTTCAGCCTATAACTTTCTTTGCTTATTAAATTTCATTTTTCAAATAAAACTAATATTATAAAAGACAGTGATGTTCAAAACATATATTTTGGTTGTTATATTTTTCTATGCAGCTCTAGAAATAGATGCGAAGGATTTTTTGTTTTCATTGTATTATACTGAATTTTTAAAAACCGAGTTTACGTAAATATATTAAATTCCAATACACGACCAATTTTTTAAAATTTGATTTCCATCATTTGGTCGTGAATAGTTGGAACTATCTTGTGTTTCGCCTTCCTTTATAATATGGCATTGTTATGAACTGCATTTATATGCTTTAAGGTCTAATGGGGTACCAAATGGGTTGTGTATAAAATCAATCCTTTCACAAAGCACTCCTAAATAGTTTCAGCCTATAACTTTCTTTGCTTATTAAATTTCATTTTTCAAATAAAACTAATATTATAAAAGACAGTGATGTTCAAAACGTATATTTTTGTTGTTATATTTTTGTATGCAGCTCTAGAAATAGATGCGAAAGATTTTTTGTTTTCATTGTATTATACTGAATTTTTAAAAACCGAGTTTACGTAAATATATTAAATTCCAATACACGACCAATTTTTTAGAATTTGATGCCCACCATTTTGTCGTGAATAGTTGGACTTATCTTGTGTTTCGCCTTCCTTTATAATATGGCATTGTTATGAACTGCATTCATATGCCTTAAGGTCTAATGGGGTACCAAATGGGTTGTGTATAAAATCAATCCTTTCACAAAGCACTCCTAAATTGTTTCAGCCTATAACTTCGTTTTGCTATTTAATTTCATTTCATTCAAATAAAACTAATATTGAAAAATACAGGGATGTTCAAAACGATTATTTTCGTTGTTATATTTTTTATGCAGCTCTCGAAATAGATGCGAAAGATTTTTTGTTTTCATTGTATTATACTGAATTTTTAAAAACCGAGTTTACGTAAATATATTAAATTCCAATACCCGACCAATTTTTAAGAATTTGATGCCCACCATTTGGTCATGAATAGTTGATGTAGTCTTGAGTTTCGCTTTTCTTTATTACATGGTATTTTTATGAACGCAATTTATATTATTTAAAGTCTAATGGGGTTTCAAATGGGTTGTGTATAAAATCAATCCTTTCACAAAGCACTCCTAAATAGTGTCAGCCTATAAATTCGTTTTGCTATTTAATTTCATTTCAATCAAATAAAACTAATATTGAAAAATACAGGGATGTTCAAAACGATTATTTTCGTTGTTATATTTTTTATGCAGCTCTAGAAATAGATGCAAAGGATTTTTTGTTTTCATTGTATTATACTGAATTTTTAAAAACCGAGTTTACGTAAATATGTTAAATTCCAATACACGACCAATTTCTTAAAATTTGATTTCCACCATTTGGTCATGAATAGTTGATGTAATCTTGTGTTTCGCTTTTCTTTATTATATGGTATTTTTATGAACTGAATTTATATGCTTTAAAGTCCAATGGGGTACCAAGTGTTTTGTGTATAAAATCAATCCTTTCACAAAGCACTCCTAAATAGTTTCAGCCTATAACTTTCTTTGCTTATTAAATTTCATTTTTCAAATAAAACTAATATTATAAAAGACAGTGATGTTCAAAACGATTATTTTCGTTGTTATATTTTTTATGCAGCTCTAGAAATAGATGCAAAAGATTTTTTGTTTTCATTGTATTATACTGAATTTTTAAAAACCGAGTTTACGTAAATATATTAAATTCCAATACACGACCAATTTTTTAGAATTTGATGCCCACCATTTTGTCGTGAATAGTTGATGTAGTCTTGAGTTTCGCTTTTCTTTATTACATGGTATTTTTATGAACGCAATTTATATTATTTAAAGTCTAATGGGGTACCAAATGGGTTGTGTAAAAAATCAATCCTTTCACAAAGCACTCCTAAATAGTTTCATCCTATAACTTCGTTTTGCTATTTAATTTCATTTCATTCAAATAAAACTAATATTGAAAAATACAGGGATGTTCAAAACGATTATTTTCGTTGTTATATTTTTTATGCAGCTCTAGAAATAAATGCGAAAGATTTTTTGTTTCATTGTATTATACTGAATTTTTAAAAACCGAGTTTACGTAAATATGTTAAATTCCAATACACGACCAATTTCTTAAAATTTGATTTCCACCATTTGGTCATGAATAGTTGATGTAATCTTGTGTTTCGCTTTTCTTTATTATATGGTATTTTTATGAACTGAATTTATATGCTTTAAAGTCCAATGGGGTACCAAGTGGTTTGTGTATAAAATCAATCCCTTCACAAAGCACTCCTAAATAGTTTCAGCCTATAACTTTCTTTGCTTATTAAATTTCATTTTTCAAATAAAACTAATATTATAAAAGACAGTGATGTTCAAAACGATTATTTTCGTTGTTATTTTTTTTATGCAGCTCTAGAAATAGATGCAAAAGATTTTTTGATTTCATTGTATTATACTGAATTTTTAAAAACCGAGTTTACGTAAATATATTAAATTCCAATACACGACCAATTTTTTAGAATTTGATGCCCACCATTTTGTCGTGAATAGTTGGACTTATCTTGTGTTTCGCCTTCCTTTATAATATGGCATTGTTATGAACTGCATTTATATGCTTTAAGGTCTAATGGGGTACCAAATGGGTTGTGTATAAAATCAATCCTTTCACAAAGCACTCCTAAATAGTGTCAGCCTATAAATTCGTTTTGCTATTTAATTTCATTTCAATCAAATAAAACTAATATTGAAAAATACAGGAATGTTCAAAACGATTATTTTCGTTGTTATATTTTTTATGCAGCTCTCGAAATAGATGCGAAAGATTTTTTGTTTTCATTGTATTATACTGAATTTTTAAAAACCGAGTTTACGTAAATATATTAAATTCCAATACCCGACCAATTTTTAAGGATTTGATGCCCACCATTTGGTCATGAATAGTTGATGTAGTCTTGAGTTTCGCTTTTCTTTATTACATGGTATTTTTATGAACGCAATTTATATTATTTAAAGTCTAATGGGGTTTCAAATGGGTTGTGTATAAAATCAATCCTTTCACAAAGCACTCCTAAATAGTGTCAGCCTATAAATTCGTTTTGCTATTTAATTTCATTTCAATCAAATAAAACTAATATTGAAAAATACAGGGACCTTCAAAACGATTATTTTCGTTGTTATATTTTTTATGCAGCTCTAGAAATAGATGCGAAAGATTTTTTGTTTCATTGTATTATACTGAATTTTTAAAAACCGAGTTTACGTAAATATGTTAAATTCCAATACACGACCAATTTTTTAAAATTTGATTTCCACCATTTGGTCATGAATAGTTGATGTAATCTTGTGTTTCGCTTTTCTTTATTATATGGTATTTTTATGAACTGAATTTATATGCTTTAAAGTCCAATGGGGTACCAAGTGTTTTGTGTATAAAATCAATCCTTTCACAAAGCACTCCTAAATAGTTTCAGCCTATAACTTTCTTTGCTTATTAAATTTCATTTTTCAAATAAAACTAATATTATAAAAGACAGTGATGTTCAAAACGTATATTTTTGTTGTTATATTTTTGTATGCAGCTCTAGAAATAGATGCAAAAGATTTTTTGTTTTCATTGTATTATACTGAATTTTTAAAAACCGAGTTTACGTAAATATATTAAATTCCAATACACGACCAATTTTTTAGAATTTGATGCCCACCATTTTGTCGTGAATAGTTGGACTTATCTTGTGTTTCGCCTTCCTTTATAATATGGCATTGTTATGAACTGCATTTATATGCTTTAAGGTCTAATGGGGTACCAAATGGGTTGTGTATAAAATCAATCCTTTCACAAAGCACTCCTAAATAGTGTCAGCCTATAAATTCGTTTTGCTATTTAATTTCATTTCAATCAAATAAAACTAATATTGAAAAATACAGGAATGTTCAAAACGATTATTTTCGTTGTTATATTTTTTATGCAGCTCTAGAAATAGATGCGAAAAATTTTTTGTTTTCATTGTATTATACTGAATTTTTAAAAACCGAGTTTACGTAAATATATTAAATTCCAATACCCGACCAATTTTTAAGAATTTGATGACACCATTTGGTCATGAATAGTTGGTGTAGTCTTGTGTTTCGCTTTTCTTTATTACATGGTATTTTTATGAACTGAATTTATATGCTTTAAAGTCTAATGGGGTACCAAGTGGTTTGTGTATAAAATCAATCCTTTCACAAAGCACTCCTAAAGAGTTTTAGCCTATAACTTCGTTTTGTTATTAAATTTCATTTTAATCAAATAAAACTAATATTATAAAAGACAGTGATGTTCAAAACGTATATTTTCGTTGTTATATTTTTTATGCAGCTCTAGAAATAGATGCGCAGAATTTTTTGTTTTCATTGTATTATACTGAATTTATAAAAACCGAGTTTACGTAAATATATTAAATTCCAATACACGACCAATTTCTTAAAATTTGATTTCCACCATTTGGTCATGAAGAGTTGGTGTAATCTTGTGTTTCGCTTTTCTTTATTATATGGTATTGTTATGAACTGAATTTATATTATTTAAAGTCTAATGGGGTTTCAAATGGGTTGTGTATAAAATCAATCCTTTCACAAAGCACTCCTAAATAGTTTCAGCCTATAACTTTCTTTGCTTATTAAATTTCATTTTTCAAATAAAACTAATATTATAAAAGACAGTGATGTTCAAAACGTATATTTTTGTTGTTATATTTTTCATGCAGCTCTAGAAATAGATGCAAAGGGTTTTTTGTTTTCTTTGTATTATACTGAATTTTTAAAAACCGAGTTTACGTAAATATATTAAATTCCAATACACGACCAATTTTTAAGAATTTGATGCCCACCATTTGGTCATGAAGAGTTGGTGTAGTCTTGAGTTTCGCTTTTCTTTACTACATGGTATTTTTATGAACGCAATTTATATTATTTAAAGTCTAATGGGGTTTCAAATGAGTTGTGTATAAAATCAATCCTTTCACAAAGCACTCCTAAATAGTTTCAGCCTATAACTTTCTTTGCTTATTAAATTTCATTTTTCAAATAAAACTAATATTATAAAAGACAGTGATGTTCAAAACGTATATTTTTGTTGTTATATTTTTCTATGCAGCTCTAGAAATAGATGCAAAGGATTTTTTGTTTTCATTGTATTATACTGAATTTTTAAAAACCGAGTTTACGTAAATATATTAAATTCCAATACACGACCAATTTTTTAAAATTTGATTTCCATCATTTGGTCGTGAATAGTTGGACTTATCTTGTGTTTCGCCTTCCTTTATAATATGGCATTGTTATGAACTGCATTTATTTGCTTTAAGGTCTAATGGGGTACCAAATGGGTTGTGTATAAAATCAATCCTTTCACAAAGCACTCCTAAATAGTTTCAGCCTATAACTTCGTTTTGCTATTTAATTTCATTTCATTCAAATAAAACTAATATTGAAAAATACAGGGATGTTCAAAACGATTATTTTCGTTGTTATATTTTTTATGCAGCTCTAGAAATAGATGCACAGAATTTTTTGTTTTCATTGTATTATACTGAATTTTTAAAAACCGAGTTTACGTAAATATATTAAATTCCAATACACGACCAATTTTTAAGAATTTGATGCCCACCATTTGGTCATGAAGAGTTGGTGTAGTCTTGAGTTTCGCTTTTCTTTATTACATGGTATTTTTATGAACGCAATTTATATTATTTAAAGTCTAATGGGGTACCAAATGGGTTGTGTATAAAATCAATCCTTTCACAAAGCACTCCTAAATAGTTTCAGCCTATAACTTCGTTTTGTTATTTAATTTCATTTTTCAAATAAAACTAATATTATAAAAGACAGTGATGTTCAAAACGATTATTTTCGTTGTTATATTTTTTATGCAGCTCTAGAAATAGATGCGAAAGATTTTTTGTTTTCATTGTATTATACTGAATTTTTAAAAACCGAGTTTACGTAAATATATTAAATTCCAATACACGACCAATTTTTAAGAATTTGATGCCCACCATTTGGTCATGAAGAGTTGGTGTAGTCCTAAGTTTCGCTTTTCTTTATTACATGGTATTTTTATGAACGCAATTTATATGCTTTAAAGTCTAATGGGGTACCAAGTGGTTTGTGTATAAAATCAATCCATTCACAAAGCACTCCTAAAGAGTTTTAGCCTTTAACTTCGTTTTGTTATTAAATTTCATTTTAATCAAATAAAAATAATATTAAAAAATACAGGGACCTTCAAAACGATTATTTTCGTTGTTATATTTTTTATGCAGCTCTAGAAATAGATGCGAAAGATTTTTTGTTTCATTGTATTATACTGAATTTTTAAAAACCGAGTTTACGTAAATATGTTAAATTCCAATACACGACCAATTTCTTAAAATTTGATTTCCACCATTTGGTCATGAATAGTTGATGTAATCTTGTGTTTCGCTTTTCTTTATTATATGGTATTTTTATGAACTGAATTTATATGCTTTAAAGTCCAATGGGGTACCAAGTGGTTTGTGTATAAAATCAATCCTTTCACAAAGCACTCCTAAATAGTTTCAGCCTATAACTTTCGTTGCTTATTAAATTTCATTTTTCAAATAAAACTAATATTATAAAAGACAGTGATGTTCAAAACGTATATTTTTGTTGTTATATTTTTGTATGCAGCTCTAGAAATAGATGCAAAGGATTTTTTGTTTTCATTGTATTATACTGAATTTTTAAAAACCGAGTTTACGTAAATATATTAAATTCCAATACACGACCAATTTTTTAGAATTTGATGCCCACCATTTTGTCGTGAATAGTTGGACTTATCTTGTGTTTCGCCTTCCTTTATAATATGGCATTGTTATGAACTGCATTTATATGCTTTAAGGTCTAATGGGGTACCAAATGGGTTGTGTATAAAATCAATCCTTTCACAAAGCACTCCTAAATAGTTTCAGCCTATAAATTCGTTTTGCTATTTAATTTCATTTCAATCAAATAAAACTAATATTGAAAAATACAGGAATGTTCAAAACGATTATTTTCGTTGTTATATTTTTTATGCAGCTCTCGAAATAGATGCGAAAGATTTTTTGTTTTCATTGTATTATACTGAATTTTTAAAAACCGAGTTTACGTAAATATATTAAATTCCAATACCCGATCAATTTTTAAGAATTTGATGCCCACCATTTGGTCATGAAGAGTTGGTGTAGTCCTAAGTTTCGCTTTTCTTTATTACATGGTATTTTTATGAACGCAATTTATATTATTTAAAGTCTAATGGGGTACCAAATGGGTTGTGTAAAAAATCAATCCTTTCACAAAGCACTCCTAAATAGTTTCAGCCTATAACTTCGTTTTGCTATTTAATTTCATTTCATTCAAATAAAACTAATATTGAAAAATACAGGGATGTTCAAAACGATTATTTTCGTTGTTATATTTTTTATGCAGCTCTCGAAATAGATGCGAAAGATTTTTTGTTTTCATTGTATTATACTGAATTTTTAAAAACCGAGTTTACGTAAATATATTAAATTCCAATACCCGACCAATTTTTAAGAATTTGATGCCCACCATTTGGTCATGAAGAGTTGGTGTAGTCCTAAGTTTCGCTTTTCTTTATTACATGGTATTTTTATGAACGCAATTTATATTATTTAAAGTCTAATGGGGTACCAAATGGGTTGTGTAAAAAATCAATCCTTTCACAAAGCACTCCTAAATAGTTTCAGCCTATAACTTCGTTTTGCTATTTAATTTCATTTCATTCAAATAAAACTAATATTGAAAAATACAGGGATGTTCAAAACGATTATTTTCGTTGTTATATTTTTTATGCAGCTCTAGAAATAGATGCGAAAAATTTTTTGTTTTCATTGTATGATACTGAATTTTTAAAAACCGAGTTTACGTAAATATATTAAATTCCAATACCCGACCAATTTTTAAGAATTTGATGCCCACCATTTGGTCATGAATAGTTGGTGTAGTCTTGTGTTTCGCTTTTCTTTATTACATGGTATTTTTATGAACTGAATTTATATGCTTTAAAGTCTAATGGGGTACCAAGTGGTTTGTGTATAAAATCAATCCTTTCACAAAGCACTCCTAAAGAGTTTTAGCCTATAACTTCGTTTTGTTATTAAATTTCATTTTAATCAAATAAAACTAATATTATAAAAGACAGTGACGTTCAAAACGTATATTTTCGTTGTTATATTTTTTATGCAGCTCTAGAAATAGATGCGCAGAATTTTTTGTTTTCATTGTATTATACTGAATTTATAAAAACCGAGTTTACGTAAATATATTAAATTCCAATACACGACCAATTTCTTAAAATTTGATTTCCACCATTTGGTCATGAAGAGTTGGTGTAATCTTGTGTTTCGCTTTTCTTTATTATATGGTATTGTTATGAACTGAATTTATATTATTTAAAGTCTAATGGGGTTTCAAATGGGTTGTGTATAAAATCAATCCTTTCACAAAGCACTCCTAAATAGTTTCAGCCTATAACTTTCTTTGCTTATTAAATTTCATTTTTCAAATAAAACTAATATTATAAAAGACAGTGATGTTCAAAACGTATATTTTTGTTGTTATATTTTTCATGCAGCTCTAGAAATAGATGCAAAGGGTTTTTTGTTTTCATTGTATTATACTGAATTTTTAAAAACCGAGTTTACGTAAATATATTAAATTCCAATACACGACCAATTTTTAAGAATTTGATGCCCACCATTTGGTCATGAAGAGTTGGTGTAGTCTTGAGTTTCGCTTTTCTTTATTACATGGTATTTTTATGAACGCAATTTATATTATTTAAAGTCTAATGGGGTTTCAAATGAGTTGTGTATAAAATCAATCCTTTCACAAAGCACTCCTAAATAGTTTCAGCCTATAACTTTCTTTGCTTATTAAATTTCATTTTTCAAATAAAACTAATATTATAAAAGACAGTGATGTTCAAAACGTATATTTTTGTTGTTATATTTTTCTATGCAGCTCTAGAAATAGATGCAAAGGATTTTTTGTTTTCATTGTATTATACTGAATTTTTAAAAACCGAGTTTACGTAAATATATTAAATTCCAATACACGACCAATTTTTTAAAATTTGATTTCCATCATTTGGTCGTGAATAGTTGGACTTATCTTGTGTTTCGCCTTCCTTTATAATATGGCATTGTTATGAACTGCATTTATTTGCTTTAAGGTCTAATGGGGTACCAAATGGGTTGTGTATAAAATCAATCCTTTCACAAAGCACTCCTAAATAGTTTCAGCCTATAACTTCGTTTTGCTATTTAATTTCATTTCATTCAAATAAAACTAATATTGAAAAATACAGGGATGTTCAAAACGATTATTTTCGTTGTTATATTTTTTATGCAGCACTAGAAATAGATGCACAGAATTTTTTGTTTTCATTGTATTATACTGAATTTTTAAAAACCGAGTTTACGTAAATATATTAAATTCCAATACACGACCAATTTTTAAGAATTTGATGCCCACCATTTGGTCATGAAGAGTTGGTGTAGTCTTGAGTTTCGCTTTTCTTTATTACATGGTATTTTTATGAACGCAATTCATATTATTTAAAGTCTAATGGGGTACCAAATGGGTTGTGTATAAAATCAATCCTTTCACAAAGCACTCCTAAATAGTTTCAGCCTATAACTTCGTTTTGTTATTTAATTTCATTTTTCAAATAAAACTAATATTATAAAAGACAGTGATGTTCAAAACGATTATTTTCGTTGTTATATTTTTTATGCAGCTCTAGAAATAGATGCGAAAGATTTTTTGTTTTCATTGTATTATACTGAATTTTTAAAAACCGAGTTTACGTAAATATATTAAATTCCAATACACGACCAATTTTTAAGAATTTGATGCCCACCATTTGGTCATGAAGAGTTGGTGTAGTCCTAAGTTTCGCTTTTTTTTATTACATGGTATTTTTATGAACTGAATTTATATGCTTTAAAGTCTAATGGGGTACCAAGTGGTTTGTGTATAAAATCAATCCTTTCACAAAACACTCCTAAAGAGTTTTAGCCTTTAACTTCGTTTTGTTATTAAATTTCATTTTAATCAAATAAAAATAATATTAAAAAATACAGGGACCTTCAAAACGATTATTTTCGTTGTTATATTTTTTATGCAGCTCTAGAAATAGATGCGAAAGATTTTTTGTTTCATTGTATTATACTGAATTTTTAAAAACCGAGTTTACGTAAATATGTTAAATTCCAATACACGACCAATTTCTTAAAATTTGATTTCCACCATTTGGTCATAAAGATTTGGTTTAATCTTGTGTTTCGCTTTTCTTTATTATATGGTATTTTTATGAACTGAATTTATGTGCTTTAAAGTCCAATGGGCTACCAAGTGGTTTGTGTATAAAATCAATCCTTTCACAAAGCACTCCTAAATAGTTTCAGCCTATAACTTTCTTTGCTTATTAAATTTCATTTTTCAAATAAAACTAATATTATAAAAGACAGTGATGTTCAAAACGTATATTTTTGTTGTTATATTTTTGTATGCAGCTCTAGAAATAGATGCAAAGGATTTTTTGTTTTCATTGTATTATACTGAATTTATAAAAACCGAGTTTACGTAAATATATTAAATTCCAATACACGACCAATTTTTTAGAATTTGATGCCCACCATTTTGTCGTGAATAGTTGGACTTATCTTGTGTTTCGCCTTCCTTTATAATATGGCATTGTTATGAACTGCATTTATATGCTTTAAGGTCTAATGGGGTACCAAATGGGTTATGTATAAAATCAATCCTTTCACAAAGCACTCCTAAATAGTTTCAGCCTATAAATTCGTTTTGCTATTTAATTTCATTTCAATCAAATAAAACTAATATTGAAAAATACAGGAATGTTCAAAACGATTATTTTCGTTGTTATATTTTTTATGCAGCTCTCGAAATAGATGCGAAAGATTTTTTGTTTTCATTGTATTATACTGAATTTTTAAAAACCGAGTTTACGTAAATATATTAAATTCCAATACCCGACCAATTTTTAAGAATTTGATGCCCACCATTTGGTCATGAAGAGTTGGTGTAGTCCTAAGTTTCGCTTTTCTTTATTACATGGTATTTTTATGAACGCAATTTATATTATTTAAAGTCTAATGGGGTACCAAATGGGTTGTGTAAAAAATCAATCCTTTCACAAAGCACTCCTAAATAGTTTCAGCCTATAACTTCGTTTTGCTATTTAATTTCATTTCATTCAAATAAAACTAATATTGAAAAATACAGGGATGTTCAAAACGATTATTTTCGTTGTTATATTTTTTATGCAGCTCTCGAAATAGATGCGAAAGATTTTTTGTTTTCATTGTATTATACTGAATTTTTAAAAACCGAGTTTACGTAAATATATTAAATTCCAATACCCGACCAATTTTTAAGAATTTGATGCCCACCATTTGGTCATGAATAGTTGGTGTAGTCTTGTGTTTCGCTTTTCTTTATTATATGGTATTTTTATGAACTGAATTTATATGCTTTAAAGTCTAATGGGGTACCAAGTGGTTTGTGTATAAAATCAATCCTTTCACAAAGCACTCCTAAAGAGTTTTAGCCTATAACTTCGTTTTGTTATTAATTTTCATTTTAATCAAATAAAACTAATATTATAAAAGACAGTGATGTTCAAAACGTATATTTTCGTTGTTATATTTTTTATGCAGCTCTAGAAATAGATGCGCAGAATTTTTTGTTTTCATTGTATTATACTGAATTTATAAAAACCGAGTTTACGTAAATATATTAAATTCCAATACACGACCAATTTTTTAGAATTTGATGCCCGTCATTTGGTCATGAATAGTTGGTGTAATCTTGTGTTTCGCTTTTCTTTATTATATGGTATTGTTATGAACTGAATTTATATTCTTTAAAGTCTAATGGGGTACCAAGTGGTTTGTGTATAAAATCAATCCTTTCACAAAGCACTCCTAAATAGTTTCAGCCTATAAATTCGTTTTGCTATTTAATTTCATTTCAATCAAATAAAACTAATATTGAAAGATACAGGAATGTTCAAAACGATTATTTTCGTTGTTATATATTTTATGCAGCTCTAGAAATAGATGCGAAGGATTTTTTGTTTTTATTGTATTATACTGAATTTTTAAAAACCGAGTTTACGTAAATATATTAAATTCAAATACACGACCAATTTTTAAGAATTTGATGCCCACCATTTGGTCATGAAGAGTTGGTGTAGTCTTGTGTTTCGCTTTTCTTTATTACATGGTATTTTTATGAACTGAATTTATATGCTTTAAAGTCTAATGGGGTACCAAGTGGTTTGTGTATAAAATCAATCCTTTCACAAAGCACTCCTAAAGAGTTTTAGCCTATAACTTCGTTTTGTTATTTAATTTCATTTCATTCAAATAAAACTAATATTGAAAAATACAGGGATGTTCAAAACGATTATTTTCGTTGTTATATTTTTTATGCAGCTCTAGAAATAGATCCGCAGAATTTTTTGTTTTCATTGTATTATACTGAATTTTTAAAAACCGAGTTTACGTAAATATATTAAATTCCAATACACGACCAATTTCTTAAAATTTGATTTCCACCATTTGGTCATGAATAGTTGATGTAATCTTGTGTTTCGCTTTTCTTTATTATATGGTATTTTTATGAACTGAATTTATATGCTTTAAAGTTCAATGGGGTACCAAGTGGTTTGTGTATAAAATCAATCCTTTCACAAAGCACTCCTAAATAGTTTCAGCCTATAACTTTCTTTTCTTATTAAATTTCATTTTTCAAATAAAACTAATATTATAAAAGACAGTGATGTTCAAAACGTATATTTTCGTTGTTATATTTTTTATGCAGCTCTAGAAATAGATGCGCTGAATTTTTTGTTTTCATTGTATTATACTGAATTTTTAAAAACCGAGTTTACGTAAATATATTAAATTCCAATACACGACCAATTTCTTAAAATTTGATTTCCACCATTTGGTCATGAATAGTTGATGTAATCTTGTGTTTCGCTTTTCTTTATTACATGGTATTTTTATGAACTGAATTTATATGCTTTAAAGTCTAATGGGGTACCAAGTGGTTTGTGTATAAAATCAATCCTTTCACAAAGCACTCCTAAAGAGTTTTAGCCTATAACTTCGTTTTGTTATTTAATTTTATTTCATTCAAATAAAACTAATATTGAAAAATACAGGGATGTTCAAAACGATTATTTTCGTTGTTATATTTTTTATGCAGCTCTAGAAATAGATGCGAAAGATTTTTTATTTCATTGTATTATACTGAATTTTTAAAAACCGAGTTTACGTAAATATATTAAATTCCAATACACGACCAATTTCTTAAAATTTGATTTCCACCATTTGGTCATGAATAGTTGATGTAATCTTGTGTTTCGCTTTTCTTTAT
The DNA here is from genome assembly GCA_963971155.1 of Anthrax anthrax. NCBI lineage: Eukaryota > Metazoa > Arthropoda > Insecta > Diptera > Bombyliidae > Anthrax > Anthrax anthrax. The sequence continues at coordinate 2,870,645 of OZ020122.1, forward strand.
TATATGGTATTGTTATGAACTGAATTTATATTCTTTAAAGTCTAATGGGGTACCACGTGGTTTGTGTATAAAATCAATCCTTTCACAAAGCACTTCTAAATAGTTTCAGCCTATAACTTCGTTTTGCTATTTAATTTCATTTCATTCAATTAAAACTAATTTAAAAAAATACAGGGATGTTCAAAACGATTATTTTTGTTGTTATATTTTTTATGCAGCTCTAGAAATAGATGCGAAGGATTTTTTGTTTTCATTGTATTATACTGAATTTTTAAAAACCGAGTTTTCGTAAATATATTAAATTCCAAAACAAGGCCAATTTTTTAAAATTTGATTTCCATCATTTGGTCGTGAATAGTTGGACTAATCTTGTGTTTCGCCTTCCTTTATAATATGGCATTGTTATGAACTGAATTTATATTCTTTAAAGTCTAATGGGGTACCAAGTGGTTTGTGTATAAAATCAATCCTTTCACAAAGCACTCCTAAATAGTTTCAGCCTATAACTTCGTTTTGCTATTTAATTTCATTTCATTCAATTAAAACTAATTTAAAAATATACTGGGATGTTCAAAACGATTATTTTCGTTGTTATATTTTTTATGCAGCTCTCGAAATAGATGCGAAAGATTTTTTGTTTTCATTGTATTATACTGAATTTTTAAAAACCGAATTGACGTAAATATATTAAATTCCAATACACGACCATTTTTTTAGAATTTGATGCCCACCATTTGGTCATGAAGAGTTGGTGTAATATTGTGTTTCGCTTTTCTTTATTATATGGCATTGTTAGGAACTGAATTTATATTCTTTAAAGTCTAATGGGGTACCAAGTGGTTTGTGTATAAAATCAATCCTTTCACAAAGCACTCCTAAATAGTTTCAGTTTATAACTTCGTTTTGCTATTTAATTTCATTTCATTCAATTAAAACTAATTTTAAAAAATACGGGGATGTTCAAAACGATTATTTTCGTTGTTATATTTTTTATGCAGCTCTAGAAATAGATGCGAAGGATTTTTTGTTTTCATTGTATTATACTGAATTTTTAAAAACCGAGTTTACGTAAATATATTAAATTCCAATACACGACCAATTTCTTAAAATTTGATTTCCACCATTTGGTCGTGAATAGTTGGACTTATCTTGTGTTTCGCTTTTCTTTATAATATGGCATTGTTATGAAGTGAATTTTAATGCTTTAAAGTCTAATGGGGTACCAAGTGGTTTGTGTATAAAATCAATCCTTATACAAAGCACTCCTAAATAGTTTCAGCCTATAAATTCGTTTTGCTATTTAATTTCATTTCATTCAAATAAAACTAATATTGAAAAATACAGGGATGTTCAAAACGATTATTTTCGTTGTTATATTTTTTATGCAGCTCTCGAAATAGATGCAAAGGATTTTTTGTTTTCATTGTATTATACTGAATTTTTAAAAATCGAGTTTACTTAAATATAATAAATTCCAATACACGACCAATTTTTAAGAATTTGATGCCCACCATTTGGTCATGAAGACTTGGTGTAATCTTGTGTTTCGCTTTTCTTTATTACATGATATTTTTATGAACGCAATTTATATTATTTAAAGTCTAATGGGGTACCAAGTGGTTTGTGTATAAAATCAATCCTTATACAAAGCACTCCAAATTTTTTCAGCCTATGACTTCGTTTTGTTATTTAATTTCATTTTAATCAAATAAAACTAATATTAAAAAATACAGCGATGTTCAAAACGATTATTTTCGTTGTTATATTTTTTATACAGCTCTAGAAATAGATGCAAAGGATTTTTTGTTTTCATTGTATTATACTGAATTTTTAAAAACCGAGTTTACTTAAATATAATAAATTCCAATACACGACCAATTTTTTAGAATTTGATGCCCACCATTTGGTCACGAATAGTTGGTGTAATCTTGTGTTTCGCTTTTCTTTATTATATGGTATTTTTATGAACGCAATTTATATTCTTTAAAGTCTAATGGGGTACCAAGCAGTTTGTGTATAGAATCAATCCTTTCACAAAGCACTCCTAAATAGTTTCAGCCTATAACTTCGTTTTGCTATTTAATTTAATTTCATTCAATTAAAACTAATTTAAAAAAATACAGGGATGTTCAAAACGATTATTTTCGTTGTTATATTTTTTATGCAGCTCTAGAAATAGATGCGAAGGATTTTTTGTTTTCATTGTATTATATTGAATTTTTAAAAACCGAGTTTACGTAAATATATTAAATTCCAATACCCGACCAATTTTTAAGAATTTGATGCCCACCATTTGGTCATGAATAGTTGGTGTAGTCTTGTGTTTCGCTTTTCTTTATTACATGATATTTTTATGAACGCAATTTATATTATTTAAAGTCTAATGGGGTACCAAGTGGTTTGTGTATAAAATCAATCCTTATACAAAGCACTCCAAATTTTTTCAGCCTATGACTTCGTTTTGTTATTTAATTTCATTTTAATCAAATAAAACTAATATTAAAAAATACAGCGATGTTCAAAACGATTATTTTCGTTGTTATATTTTTTATACAGCTCTAGAAATAGATGCAAAGGGTTTTTTGTTTTCATTGTATTATACTGAATTTTTAAAAACCGAGTTTACGTTAATATATTAAATTCCAATACACGACCAATTTTTTAGAATTTGATGCCCACCATTTGGTCACGAATAGTTGGTGTAATCTTGTGTTTCGCTTTTCTTTATTATATGGTATTTTTATGAACGCAATTTATATGCTTTAAAGTCCAATGGGGTACCAAATGGTATGTGTATAAAATCAATCCTTTCACATAGCACTCCTAAATAGTTTCAGCCTATAACTTTCTTTTGTTATTAAATTTCATTTTAATCAAATAAAACTAATATTAAAAAATACAGGGATCTTCAAAACGATTATTTTCGTTGTTATATTTTTTATGCAGCTCTAGAAATAGTGCGAAGGATTTTTTTGTTTTCATTGTATCATACTGAATTTTTAAAAACCGAGTTTACGTAAATATATTAAATTCCAATACACGACCAATTTTTAAGAATTTGATGCCTACCATTTGGTCATGAAGAGTTGGTGTAATCTTGTGCTTCGCTTTTCTTTATTACATGGTATTTTTATGAACGCAATTTATATTATTTAAAGTCTAATGGGGTACCAAGTGGTTTGTGTATAAAATCAATCCTTATACAAAGCACTCCTAAATAGTTTCAGCCTATAACTTCGTTTTGTTATTTAATTTCATTTTAATCAAATAAAACTAATATTAAAAAATACAGGGATGTTCAAAACGATTATTTTCGTTGTTATATTTTTTATGCAGCTCTGGAAATAGATGCGAAAGATTTTTTGTTTCATTGTATTATACTGAATTTTTAAAAACCGAGTTTACGTAAATATATTAAATTCCAATACACGACCAATTTCTTAAAATTTGATTTCCACCATTTGGTCATGAAGAGTTGGTGTAATCTTGTGTTTCGCTTTTCTTTATTATATGGTATTGTTATGAACTGAATTTATATTATTTAAAATTCAATGGGGTACCAAGTGGTTTGTGTATAAAATCAATCCTTTCACAAAGCACTCCTAAATAGTTTCAGCCTATAACTTCGTTTTGCTATTTAATTTCATTTCATTCAATTAAAACTAATTTAAAAATATACGGGGTGTTCAAAACGATTATTTTCGTTGTTATATTTTTTATGCAGCTCTCGAAATAGATGCGAAAGATTTTTTGTTTTCATTGTATTATACTGAATTTTTAAAAACCGAGTTTACGTAAATATATTAAATTCCAATACACGAACAATTTTTAAGAATTTGATGCCCACCATTTGGTCATGAAGAGTTGGAGTGATCTTGTGTTTCGTTTTTCTTTATTATATGGTATTGTTATGAACTGAATTTATATTCTTTAAAGTTCAATGGGGTACCAAATGGGTTGTGTATAAAATCAATCCTTTCACAAAGCACTCCTAAATAGTTTCAGCCTATAACTTCGTTTTGCTATTTAATTTCATTTCATTCAATTAAAACTAATTTAAAAAAATACTGGGATGTTCAAAACGATTATTTTCGTTGTTGTATTTTTTATGCAGCTCTAGAAATAGATGCGAAAGATTTTTTGTTTTCATTGTATTATACTGAATTTTTAAAAACCGAGTTTACGTAAATATATTAAATTCCAATACACGACCAAAAATTTGATTTTATTTGATTAAAATGAAATTAAATAACAAAACGAAGTCATAGGCTGAAAAAATTTGGATTGCTTTGTATAAGGATTGATTTTATACACAAACCACTTGGTACCCCATTAGACTTTAAATAATATAAATTGCGTTCATAAAAAGATCATGTAATAAAGAAAAGCGAAACACAAGACTACACCAACTATTCATGACCAAATGGTGGGCATCAAATTCTTAAAAATTGGTCGGGTATTGGAATTTAATATATTTACGTAAACTCGGTTTTTAAAAATTCAATATAATACAATGAAAACAAAAAATCCTTCGCATCTATTTCTAGAGCTGCATAAAAAATATAACAACGAAAATAATCGTTTTGAACATCCCTGTATTTTTTTAAATTAGTTTTAATTGAATGAAATTAAATTAAATAGCAAAACGAAGTTATAGGCTGAAACTATTTAGGAGTGCTTTGTGAAAGGATTGATTTTATACACAAACTGCTTGGTACCCCATTAGACTTTAAAGAATATAAATTGCGTTCATAACTATACCATGTAATAAAGAAAAGCGAAACACAAGATTACACCAACTCTTCATGACCAAATGGTGGGCATCAAATTCTTAAAAATTGGTCGTGTATTGGAATTTATTATATTTAAGTAAACTCGGTTTTTAAAAATTCAGTATAATACAATGAAAACAAAAAATCCTTTGCATCTATTTCGAGAGCTGCATAAAAAATATAACAACGAAAATAATCGTTTTGAACATCCCTGTATTTTTCAATATTAGTTTTATTTGAATGAAATGAAATTAAATAGCAAAACGAATTTATAGGCTGAAACTATTTAGGAGTGCTTTGTATAAGGATTGATTTTATACACAAACCACTTGGTACCCCATTAGACTTTAAAGCATTAAAATTCACTTCATAACAATGCCATATTATAAAGAAAAGCGAAACACAAGATAAGTCCAACTATTCACGACCAAATGGTGGAAATCAAATTTTAAGAAATTGGTCGTGTATTGGAATTTAATATATTTACGTAAACTCGGTTTTTAAAAATTCAGTATAATACAATGAAAACAAAAAATCCTTCGCATCTATTTCTAGAGCTGCATAAAAAATATAACAACGAAAATAATCGTTTTGAACATCCCCGTATTTTTTAAAATTAGTTTTAATTGAATGAAATGAAATTAAATAGCAAAACGAAGTTATAAACTGAAACTATTTAGGAGTGCTTTGTGAAAGGATTGATTTTATACACAAACCACTTGGTACCCCATTAGACTTTAAAGAATATAAATTCAGTTCCTAACAATGCCATATAATAAAGAAAAGCGAAACACAAGATTACACCAACTCTTCATGACCAAATGGTGGGCATCAAATTCTAAAAAAATGGTCGTGTATTGGAATTTAATATATTTACGTAAATTCGGTTTTTAAAAATTCAGTATAATACAATGAAAACAAAAAATCTTTCGCATCTATTTCGAGAGCTGCATAAAAAATATAACAACGAAAATAATCGTTTTGAACATCCCCGTATTTTTTAAAATTAGTTTTAATTGAATGAAATGAAATTAAATAGCAAAACGAAGTTATAAACTGAAACTATTTAGGAGTGCTTTGTGAAAGGATTGATTTTATACACAAACCACTTGGTACCCCATTAGACTTTAAAGAATATAAATTCAGTTCCTAACAATGCCATATAATAAAGAAAAGCGAAACACAAGATAAGTCCAACTATTCACGACCAAATGGTGGAAATCAAATTTTAAGGAATTGGTCGTGTATTGGAATTTAATATATTTACGTAAACTCGGTTTTTAAAAATTCAGTATAATATAATGAAAACAAAAAATCCTTCGCATCTATTTCTAGAGCTGCATAAAAAATATAACAACGAAAATAATCGTTTTGAACATCCCCGTATTTTTTAAAATTAGTTTTAATTGAATGAAATGAAATTAAATAGCAAAACGAAGTTATAAACTGAAACTATTTAGGAGTGCTTTGTGAAAGGATTGATTTTATACACAAACCACTTGGTACCCCATTAGACTTAAAAGAATATAAATTGCGTTCATAACAATGCCATATTATAAAGGAAGGCGAAACACAAGATTAGTCCAACTATTCACGACCAAATGATGGAAATCAAATTTTAAAAAATTGGCCTTATTTTGGAATTTAATATATTTACGTAAACTCGGTTTTTAAAAATTCAGTATAATACAATGAAAACAAAAAATCCTTCGCATCTATTTCTAGAGCTGCATAAAAAATATAACACAAAAATAATCGTTTTGAACATCCCTGTATTTTTTTAAATTAGTTTTAATTGAATGAAATGAAATTAAATAGCAAAACGAAGTTATAGGCTGAAACTATTTAGAAGTGCTTTGTGAAAGGATTGATTTTATACACAAACCACGTGGTACACCATTAGACTTTAAAGAATATAAATTCAGTTCATAACAATACCATATAATAAAGAAAAGCGAAACACAAGATTACATCAACTATTCATGACCAAATGGTGGAAATCAAATTTTAAGAAATTGGTCGTGTATTGGAATTTAATATATTTACGTAAACTCGGTTTTTAAAAATTCAGTATAATACAATGAAATAAAAAATCTTTCGCATCTATTTCTAGAGCTGCATAAAAAATATAACAACGAAAATAATCGTTTTGAACATCCCTGTATTTTTCAATATTAGTTTTATTTGAATGAAATGAAATTAAATAACAAAACGAAGTTATAGGCTAAAACTCTTTAGGAGTGCTTTGTGAAAGGATTGATTTTATACACAAACCACTTGGTACCCCATTAGACTTTAAAGCATATAAATTCAGTTCATAAAAATACCATGTAATAAAGAAAAGCGAAACACAAGATTAAACCAAATCTTTATGACCAAATGGTGGGCATCAAATTCTAAAAAATTGGTCGTGTATTGGAATTTAATATATTTACGTAAACTCGGTTTTTAAAAATTCAGTATAATACAATGAAAACAAAAAATTCAGCGCATCTATTTCTAGAGCTGCATAAAAAATATAACAACGAAAATATACGTTTTGAACATCACTGTCCTTTATAATATTAGTTTTATTTGAAAAATGAAATTTAATAAGAAAAGAAAGTTATAGGCTGAAACTATTTAGGAGTGCTTTGTGAAAGGATTGATTTTATACACGAACCACTTGGTACCCCATTGAACTTTAAAGCATATAAATTCAGTTCATAAAAATACCATGTAATAAAGAAAAGCGAAACACAAGACTACACCAACTCTTCATGACCAAATGGTGGGCATCAAATTCTTAAAAATTGGTCGTGTATTTGAATTTAATATATTTACGTAAACTCGGTTTTTAAAAATTCAGTATAATACAATAAAAACAAAAAATCCTTCGCATCTATTTCTAGAGCTGCATAAAAAATATAACAACGAAAATAATTGTTTTGAACATCCCTGTATTTTTCAATATTAGTTTTATTTGAATGAAATGAAATTAAATAGCAAAACGAAGTTATAGGCTGAAACTATTTAGGAGTGCTTTGTGAGAGAATTGATTTTATACACAACCCATTTGATACCCCATTAGACTTTAAATAATATAAATTGCGTTCATAAAAACACCATGTAATAAAGAAAAGCGAAACTCAAGACTACACCAACTCTTCATGACCAAATGGTGGAAATCAAATTTTAAGAAATTGGTCGTGTATTGGAATTTAATATATTTACGTAAACTTTGTTTTTAAAAATTCAGTATAATACAATGAAACAAAAAATCTTTCGCATCTATTTCTAGAGCTGCATAAAAAATATAACAACGAAAATAATCGTTTTGAACATCCCTGTATTTTTCAATATTAGTTTTATTTGAATGAAATGAAATTAAATAACAAAACGAAGTTATGGGCTAAAACTCTTTAGGAGTGCTTTGTGATAGGATTGATTTTATACACAAACCACTTGGTACCCCATTAGACTTTAAATAATATAAATTGCGTTCATAAAAATACCATGTAATAAAGAAAAGCGAAACTTAGGACTACACCAACTCTTCATGACCAAATGGTGGGCATCAAATTCTTAAAAATTGGTCGGGTATTGGAATTTAATATATTTACGTAAACTTTGTTTTTAAAAATTCAGTATAATACAATGAAACAAAAAATCTTTCGCATCTATTTCTAGAGCTGCATAAAAAATATAACAACGAAAATAATCGTTTTGAACATCCCTGTATTTTTCAATATTAGTTTTATTTGAATGAAATGAAATTAAATAACAAAACGAAGTTATGGGCTAAAACTCTTTAGGAGTGCTTTGTGATAGGATTGATTTTATACACAAACCACTTGGTACCCCATTAGACTTTAAATAATATAAATTGCGTTCATAAAAATACCATGTAATAAAGAAAAGCGAAACTTAGGACTACACCAACTCTTCATGACCAAATGGTGGGCATCAAATTCTTAAAAATTGGTCGGGTATTGGAATTTAATATATTTACGTAAACTTTGTTTTTAAAAATTCAGTATAATACAATGAAACAAAAAATCTTTCGCATCTATTTCTAGAGCTGCATAAAAAATATAACAACGAAAATAATCGTTTTGAACATCCCTGTATTTTTTTAAATTAGTTTTAATTGAATGAAATGAAATTAAATAGCAAAACGAAGTTATAGGCTGAAACTATTTAGAAGTGCTTTGTGAAAGGATTGATTTTATACACAAACCACGTGGTACCCCATTAGACTTTAAAGAATATAAATTCAGTTCATAACAATACCATATAATAAAGAAAAGCGAAACACAAGATTACATCAACTATTCATGACCAAATGGTGGAAATCAAATTTTAAGAAATTGGTCGTGTATTGGAATTTAATATATTTACGTAAACTCGGTTTTTAAAAATTCAGTATAATACAATGAAACAAAAAATCTTTCGCATCTATTTCTAGAGCTGCATAAAAAATATAACAACGAAAATAATCGTTTTGAACATCCCTGTATTTTTCAATATTAGTTTTATTTGAATGAAATGAAATTAAATAACAAAACGAAGTTATAGGCTAAAACTCTTTAGGAGTGCTTTGTGAAAGGATTGATTTTATACACAAACCACTTGGTACCCCATTAGACTTTAAAGCATATAAATTCAGTTCATAAAAATACCATGTAATAAAGAAAAGCGAAACACAAGACTACACCAACTCTTCATGACCAAATGGTGGGCATCAAATTCTTAAAAATTGGTCGTGTATTTGAATTTAATATATTTACGTAAACTCGGTTTTTAAAAATTCAGTATAATACAATAAAAACAAAAAATCCTTCGCATCTATTTCTAGAGCTGCATAAAAAATAAAACAACGAAAATAATCGTTTTGAACATCCCTGTTTTTTCAATATTAGTTTTATTTGAATGAAATGAAATTAAATAGCAAAACGAAGTTATAGGCTGAAACTATTTAGGAGTGCTTTGTGAGAGGATTGATTTTATACACAAACCACGTGGTACCCCATTAGACTTTAAAGAATATAAATTCAGTTCATAACAATACCATATAATAAAGAAAAGCGAAACACAAGATTACATCAACTATTCATGACCAAATGGTGGAAATCAAATTTTAAGAAATTGGTCGTGTATTGGAATTTAATATATTTACGTAAACTCGGTTTTTAAAAATTCAGTATAATACAATGAAACAAAAAATCTTTCGCATCTATTTCTAGAGCTGCATAAAAAATATAACAACGAAAATAATCGTTTTGAACATCCCTGTATTTTTCAATATTAGTTTTATTTGAATGAAATGAAATTAAATAACAAAACGAAGTTATAGGCTAAAACTCTTTTGGAGTGCTTTGTGAAAGGATTGATTTTATACACAAACCACTTGGTACCCCATTAGACTTTAAAGCATATAAATTCAGTTCATAAAAAAACCATGTAATAAAGAAAAGCGAAACACAAGATTAAACCAAATCTTTATGACCAAATGGTGGGCATCAAATTCTAAAAAATTGGTCGTGTATTGGAATTTAATATATTTACGTAAACTCGGTTTTTAAAAATTCAGTATAATACAATGAAAACAAAAAATTCAGCGCATCTATTTCTAGAGATGCATAAAAAATATAACAACGAAAATATACGTTTTGAACATCACTGTCTTTTATAATATTAGTTTTATTTGAAAAATGAAATTTAATAAGAAAAGAAAGTTATAGGCTGAAACTATTTAGGAGTGCTTTGTGAAAGGATTGATTTTATACACAAACCACTTGGTACCCCATTGAACTTTAAAGCATATAAATTCAGTTCATAAAAATACCATATAATAAAGAAAAGCGAAACACAAGATTACATCAACTATTCATGACCAAATGGTGGAAATCAAATTTTAAGAAATTGGTCGTGTATTGGAATTTAATATATTTACGTAAACTCGGTTTTTAAAAATTCAGTATAATACAATGAAACAAAAAATCTTTCGCATCTATTTCTAGAGCTGCATAAAAAATATAACAACGAAAATAATCGTTTTGAACATCCCTGTATTTTTCAATATTAGTTTTATTTGAATGAAATGAAATTAAATAACAAAACGAAGTTATAGGCTAAAACTCTTTAGGAGTGCTTTGTGAAAGGATTGATTTTATACACAAACCACTTGGTACCCCATTAGACTTTAAAGCATATAAATTCAGTTCATAAAAAAACCATGTAATAAAGAAAAGCGAAACACAAGATTAAACCAAATCTTTATGACCAAATGGTGGGCATCAAATTCTAAAAAATTGGTCGTGTATTGGAATTTAATATATTTACGTAAACTCGGTTTTTAAAAATTCAGTATAATACAATGAAAACAAAAAATTCAGCGCATCTATTTCTAGAGCTGCATAAAAAATATAACAACGAAAATATACGTTTTGAACATCACTGTCTTTTATAATATTAGTTTTATTTGAAAAATGAAATTTAATAAGAAAAGAAAGTTATAGGCTGAAACTATTTAGGAGTGCTTTGTGAAAGGATTGATTTTATACACGAACCACTTGGTACCCCATTGAACTTTAAAGCATATAAATTCAGTTCATAAAAATACCATATAATAAAGAAAAGCGAAACACAAGATTACATCAACTATTCATGACCAAATGGTGGGCATCAAATTCTAAAAAAATGGTCGTGTATTGGAATTTAATATATTTACGTAAACTCGGTTTTTAAAAATTCAGTATAATACAATGAAAACAAAAAATCCTTCGCATCTATTTCTAGAGCTGCATAAAAAATATAACAACGAAAATAATCGTTTTGAACATCCCTGTATTTTTTTAAATTAGTTTTAATTGAATGAAATGAAATTAAATAGCAAAACGAAGTTATAGGCTGAAACTATTTAGAAGTGCTTTGTGAAAGGATTGATTTTATACACAAACCACGTGGTACCCCATTAGACTTTAAAGAATATAAATTCAGTTCATAACAATACCATATAATAAAGAAAAGCGAAACACAAGATTACATCAACTATTCATGACCAAATGGTGGAAATCAAATTTTAAGAAATTGGTCGTGTATTGGAATTTAATATATTTACGTAAACTCGGTTTTTAAAAATTCAGTATAATACAATGAAACAAAAAATCTTTCGCATCTATTTCTAGAGCTGCATAAAAAATATAACAACGCAAATAATCGTTTTGAACATCCCTGTATTTTTCAATATTAGTTTTATTTGAATGAAATGAAATTAAATAACAAAACGAAGTTATAGGCTAAAACTCTTTAGGAGTGCTTTGTGAAAGGATTGATTTTATACATAAACCACTTGGTACCCCATTTGACTTTAAAGCATATAAATTCAGTTCATAAAAAAACCATGTAATAAAGAAAAGCGAAACACAAGATTAAACCAAATCTTTATGACCAAATGGTGGGCATCAAATTCTAAAAAATTGGTCGTGTATTGGAATTTAATATATTTACGTAAACTCGGTTTTTAAAAATTCAGTATAATACAATGAAAACAAAAAATTCAGCGCATCTATTTCTAGAGCTGCATAAAAAATATAACAACGAAAATATACGTTTTGAACATCACTGTCTTTTATAATATTAGTTTTATTTGAAAAATGAAATTTAATAAGAAAAGAAAGTTATAGGCTGAAACTATTTAGGAGTGCTTTGTGAAAGGATTGATTTTATACACGAACCACTTGGTACCCCATTGAACTTTAAAGCATATAAATTCAGTTCATAAAAATACCATATAATAAAGAAAAGCGAAACACAAGATTACATCAACTATTCATGACCAAATGGTGGGCATCAAATTCTAAAAAAATGGTCGTGTATTGGAATTTAATATATTTACGTAAACTCGGTTTTTAAAAATTCAGTATAATACAATGAAAACAAAAAATCCTTCGCATCTATTTCTAGAGCTGCATAAAAAATATAACAACGAAAATAATCGTTTTGAACATCCCTGTATTTTTTTAAATTAGTTTTAATTGAATGAAATGAAATTAAATAGCAAAACGAAGTTATAGGCTGAAACTATTTAGAAGTGCTTTGTGAAAGGATTGATTTTATACACAAACCACGTGGTACCCCATTAGACTTTAAAGAATATAAATTCAGTTCATAACAATACCATATAATAAAGAAAAGCGAAACACAAGATTACATCAACTATTCATGACCAAATGGTGGAAATCAAATTTTAAGAAATTGGTCGTGTATTGGAATTTAATATATTTACGTAAACTCGGTTTTTAAAAATTCAGTATAATACAATGAAAACAAAAAATCCTTCGCATCTATTTCTAGAGCTGCATAAAAAATATAACAACGAAAATAATCGTTTTGAACATCCCTGTATTTTTTTAAATTAGTTTTAATTGAATGAAATGAAATTAAATAGCAAAACGAAGTTATAGGCTGAAACTATTTAGAAGTGCTTTGTGAAAGGATTGATTTTATACACAAACCACGTGGTACCCCATTAGACTTTAAAGAATATAAATTCAGTTCATAACAATACCATATAATAAAGAAAAGCGAAACACAAGATTACATCAACTATTCATGACCAAATGGTGGAAATCAAATTTTAAGAAATTGGTCGTGTATTGGAATTTAATATATTTACGTAAACTCGGTTTTTAAAAATTCAGTATAATACAATGAAACAAAAAATCTTTCGCATCTATTTCTAGAGCTGCATAAAAAATATAACAACGAAAATAATCGTTTTGAACATCCCTGTATTTTTCAATATTAGTTTTATTTGAATGAAATGAAATTAAATAACAAAACGAAGTTATAGGCTAAAACTCTTTAGGAGTGCTTTGTGAAAGGATTGATTTTATACACAAACCACTTGGTACCCCATTAGGCTTTAAAGCATATAAATTCAGTTCATAAAAAAACCATGTAATAAAGAAAAGCGAAACACAAGATTAAACCAAATCTTTATGACCAAATGGTGGGCATCAAATTCTAAAAAATTGGTCGTGTATTGGAATTTAATATATTTACGTAAACTCGGTTTTTAAAAATTCAGTATAATACAATGAAAACAAAAAATTCAGCGCATCTATTTCTAGAGCTGCATAAAAAATATAACAACGAAAATATACGTTTTGAACATCACTGTCTTTTATAATATTAGTTTTATTTGAAAAATGAAATTTAATAAGAAAAGAAAGTTATAGGCTGAAACTATTTAGGAGTGCTTTGTGAAAGGATTGATTTTATACACGAACCACTTGGTACCCCATTGAACTTTAAAGCATATAAATTCAGTTCATAAAAATACCATATAATAAAGAAAAGCGAAACACAAGATTACATCAACTATTCATGACCAAATGGTGGGCATCAAATTCTAAAAAAATGGTCGTGTATTGGAATTTAATATATTTACGTAAACTCGGTTTTTAAAAATTCAGTATAATACAATGAAAACAAAAAATCCTTCGCATCTATTTCTAGAGCTGCATAAAAAATATAACAACGAAAATAATCGTTTTGAACATCCCTGTATTTTTTTAAATTAGTTTTAATTGAATGAAATGAAATTAAATAGCAAAACGAAGTTATAGGCTGAAACTATTTAGAAGTGCTTTGTGAAAGGATTGATTTTATACACAAACCACGTGGTACCCCATTAGACTTTAAAGAATATAAATTCAGTTCATAACAATACCATATAATAAAGAAAAGCGAAACACAAGATTACATCAACTATTCATGACCAAATGGTGGAAATCAAATTTTAAGAAATTGGTCGTGTATTGGAATTTAATATATTTACGTAAACTCGGTTTTTAAAAATTCAGTATAATACAATGAAAACAAAAAATCCTTCGCATCTATTTCTAGAGCTGCATAAAAAATATAACAACGAAAATAATCGTTTTGAACATCCCTGTATTTTTTTAAATTAGTTTTAATTGAATGAAATGAAATTAAATAGCAAAACGAAGTTATAGGCTGAAACTATTTAGAAGTGCTTTGTGAAAGGATTGATTTTATACACAAACCACGTGGTACCCCATTAGACTTTAAAGAATATAAATTCAGTTCATAACAATACCATATAATAAAGAAAAGCGAAACACAAGATTACATCAACTATTCATGACCAAATGGTGGAAATCAAATTTTAAGAAATTGGTCGTGTATTGGAATTTAATATATTTACGTAAACTCGGTTTTTAAAAATTCAGTATAATACAATGAAACAAAAAATCTTTCGCATCTATTTCTAGAGCTGCATAAAAAATATAACAACGAAAATAATCGTTTTGAACATCCCTGTATTTTTCAATATTAGTTTTATTTGAATGAAATGAAATTAAATAACAAAACGAAGTTATAGGTTGAAACTATTTAGGAGTGCTTTGTGAAAGGATTGATTTTATACACAAACCACTTGGTACCCCATTAGACTTTAAAGCATATAAATTCAGTTCATAAAAAAACCATGTAATAAAGAAAAGCGAAACACAAGATTAAACCAAATCTTTATGACCAAATGGTGGGCATCAAATTCTAAAAAATTGGTCGTGTATTGGAATTTAATATATTTACGTAAACTCGGTTTTTAAAAATTCAGTATAATACAATGAAAACAAAAAATTCAGCGCATCTATTTCTAGAGCTGCATAAAAAATATAACAACGAAAATATACGTTTTGAACATCACTGTCTTTTATAATATTAGTTTTATTTGAAAAATGAAATTTAATAAGAAAAGAAAGTTATAGGCTGAAACTATTTAGGAGTGCTTTGTGAAAGGATTGATTTTATACACAAACCACTTGGTACCCCATTGAACTTTAAAGCATATAAATTCAGTTCATAAAAATACCATATAATAAAGAAAAGCGAAACACAAGATTACATCAACTATTCATGACCAAATGGTGGGCATCAAATTCTAAAAAAATGGTCGTGTATTGGAATTTAATATATTTACGTAAACTCGGTTTTTAAAAATTCAGTATAATACAATGAAAACAAAAAATCCTTCGCATCTATTTCTAGAGCTGCATAAAAAATATAACAACGAAAATAATCGTTTTGAACATCCCTGTATTTTTTTAAATTAGTTTTAATTGAATGAAATGAAATTAAATAGCAAAACGAAGTTATAGGCTGAAACTATTTAGAAGTGCTTTGTGAAAGGATTGATTTTATACACAAACCACGTGGTACCCCATTAGACTTTAAAGAATATAAATTCAGTTCATAACAATACCATATAATAAAGAAAAGCGAAACACAAGATTACATCAACTATTCATGACCAAATGGTGGAAATCAAATTTTAAGAAATTGGTCGTGTATTGGAATTTAATATATTTACGTAAACTCGGTTTTTAAAAATTCAGTATAATACAATGAAAACAAAAAATCCTTCGCATCTATTTCTAGAGCTGCATAAAAAATATAACAACGAAAATAATCGTTTTGAACATCCCTGTATTTTTTTAAATTAGTTTTAATTGAATGAAATGAAATTAAATAGCAAAACGAAGTTATAGGCTGAAACTATTTAGAAGTGCTTTGTGAAAGGATTGATTTTATACACAAACCACGTGGTACCCCATTAGACTTTAAAGAATATAAATTCAGTTCATAACAATACCATATAATAAAGAAAAGCGAAACACAAGATTACATCAACTATTCATGACCAAATGGTGGAAATCAAATTTTAAGAAATTGGTCGTGTATTGGAATTTAATATATTTACGTAAACTCGGTTTTTAAAAATTCAGTATAATACAATGAAACAAAAAATCTTTCGCATCTATTTCTAGAGCTGCATAAAAAATATAACAACGAAAATAATCGTTTTGAACATCCCTGTATTTTTCAATATTAGTTTTATTTGAATGAAATGAAATTAAATAACAAAACGAAGTTATAGGCTAAAACTCTTTAGGAGTGCTTTGTGAAAGGATTGATTTTATACACAAACCACTTGGTACCCCATTAGACTTTAAAGCATATAAATTCAGTTCATAAAAAAACCATGTAATAAAGAAAAGCGAAACACAAGATTAAACCAAATCTTTATGACCAAATGGTGGGCATCAAATTCTAAAAAATTGGTCGTGTATTGGAATTTAATATATTTATGTAAACTCGGTTTTTAAAAATTCAGTATAATACAATGAAAACAAAAAATTCAGCGCATCTATTTCTAGAGCTGCATAAAAAATATAACAACGAAAATATACGTTTTGAACATCACTGTCTTTTATAATATTAGTTTTATTTGAAAAATGAAATTTAATAAGAAAAGAAAGTTATAGGCTGAAACTATTTAGGAGTGCTTTGTGAAAGGATTGATTTTATACACGAACCACTTGGTACCCCATTGAACTTTAAAGCATATAAATTCAGTTCATAAAAATACCATATAATAAAGAAAAGCGAAACACAAGATTACATCAACTATTCATGACCAAATGGTGGGCATCAAATTCTAAAAAAATGGTCGTGTATTGGAATTTAATATATTTACGTAAACTCGGTTTTTAAAAATTCAGTATAATACAATGAAAACAAAAAATCCTTCGCATCTATTTCTAGAGCTGCATAAAAAATATAACAACGAAAATAATCGTTTTGAACATCCCTGTATTTTTTTAAATTAGTTTTAATTGAATGAAATGAAATTAAATAGCAAAACGAAGTTATAGGCTGAAACTATTTAGAAGTGCTTTGTGAAAGGATTGATTTTATACACAAACCACGTGGTACCCCATTAGACTTTAAAGAATATAAATTCAGTTCATAACAATACCATATAATAAAGAAAAGCGAAACACAAGATTACATCAACTATTCATGACCAAATGGTGGAAATCAAATTTTAAGAAATTGGTCGTGTATTGGAATTTAATATATTTACGTAAACTCGGTTTTTAAAAATTCAGTATAATACAATGAAAACAAAAAATCCTTCGCATCTATTTCTAGAGCTGCATAAAAAATATAACAACGAAAATAATCGGTTTGAACATCCCAGTATTTTTTTAAATTAGTTTTAATTGAATGAAATGAAATTAAATAGCAAAACGAAGTTATAGGCTGAAACTATTTAGAAGTGCTTTGTGAAAGGATTGATTTTATACACAAACCACGTGGTACCCCATTAGACTTTAAAGCATATAAATTCAGTTCATAAAAAAACCATGTAATAAAGAAAAGCGAAACACAAGATTAAACCAAATCTTTATGACCAAATGGTGGGCATCAAATTCTAAAAAATTGGTCGTGTATTGGAATTTAATATATTTATGTAAACTCGGTTTTTAAAAATTCAGTATAATACAATGAAAACAAAAAATTCAGCGCATCTATTTCTAGAGCTGCATAAAAAATATAACAACGAAAATATACGTTTTGAACATCACTGTCTTTTATAATATTAGTTTTATTTGAAAAATGAAATTTAATAAGAAAAGAAAGTTATAGGCTGAAACTATTTAGGAGTGCTTTGTGAAAGGATTGATTTTATACACGAACCACTTGGTACCCCATTGAACTTTAAAGCATATAAATTCAGTTCATAAAAATACCATATAATAAAGAAAAGCGAAACACAAGATTACATCAACTATTCATGACCAAATGGTGGGCATCAAATTCTAAAAAAATGGTCGTGTATTGGAATTTAATATATTTACGTAAACTCGGTTTTTAAAAATTCAGTATAATACAATGAAAACAAAAAATCCTTCGCATCTATTTCTAGAGCTGCATAAAAAATATAACAACGAAAATAATCGTTTTGAACATCCCTGTATTTTTTTAAATTAGTTTTAATTGAATGAAATGAAATTAAATAGCAAAACGAAGTTATAGGCTGAAACTATTTAGGAGTGCTTTGTGAAAGGATTGATTTTATACACAACCCATTTGGTACCCCATTAGACCTTAAAGCATATAAATGCAGTTCATAAAAATACCATGTAATAAAGAAAAGCGAAACACAAGACTACACCAACTCTTCATGACCAAATGGTGGGCATCAAATTCTAAAAAATTGGTCGTGTATTGGAATTTAATATATTTACGTAAACTCGGTTTTTAAAAATTCAGTATAATACAATGAAAACAAAAAATCCTTCGCATCTATTTCTAGAGCTGCATAAAAAATATAACAACGAAAATAATCGTTTTGAACATCCCTGTATTTTTTTAAATTAGTTTTAATTGAATGAAATGAAATTAAATAGCAAAACGAAGTTATAGGCTGAAACTATTTAGAAGTGCTTTGTGAAAGGATTGATTTTATACACAAACCACGTGGTACCCCATTAGACTTTAAAGAATATAAATTCAGTTCATAACAATACCATATAATAAAGAAAAGCGAAACACAAGATTACATCAACTATTCATGACCAAATGGTGGAAATCAAATTTTAAGAAATTGGTCGTGTATTGGAATTTAATATATTTACGTAAACTCGGTTTTTAAAAATTCAGTATAATACAATGAAAACAAAAAATCCTTCGCATCTATTTCTAGAGCTGCATAAAAAATATAACAACGAAAATAATCGGTTTGAACATCCCTGTATTTTTTAATATTAGTTTTATTTGAATGAAATGAAATTAAATAGCAAAACGAAGTTATAGGCTGAAACTATTTAGAAGTGCTTTGTGAAAGGATTGATTTTATACACAAACCACGTGGTACCCCATTAGACCTTAAAGCATATAAATGCAGTTCATAACAATGCCATATTATAAAGGAAGGCGAAACACAAGATAAGTCCAACTATTCACGACCAAATGATGGAAATCAAATTTTAAAAAATTGGCCTTGTATTGGAATTTAATATATTTACGTAAACTCGGTTTTTAAAAATTCAGTATAATACAATGAAACAAAAAATCTTTCGCATCTATTTCTAGAGCTGCATAAAAAATATAACAACGAAAATAATCGTTTTGAACATCCCTGTATTTTTCAATATTAGTTTTATTTGAATGAAATGAAATTAAATAACAAAACGAAGTTATAGGCTAAAACTCTTTAGGAGTGCTTTGTGAAAGGATTGATTTTATACACAAACCACTTGGTACCCCATTAGACTTTAAAGCATATAAATTCAGTTCATAAAAAAACCATGTAATAAAGAAAAGCGAAACACAAGATTAAACCAAATCTTTATGACCAAATGGTGGGCATCAAATTCTAAAAAATTGGTCGTGTATTGGAATTTAATATATTTACGTAAACTCGGTTTTTAAAAATTCAGTATAATACAATGAAAACAAAAAATTCAGCGCATCTATTTCTAGAGCTGCATAAAAAATATAACAACGAAAATATACGTTTTGAACATCACTGTCTTTTATAATATTAGTTTTATTTGAAAAATGAAATTTAATAAGAAAAGAAAGGTATAGGCTGAAACTATTTAGGAGTGCTTTGTGAAAGGATTGATTTTATACACGAACCACTTGGTACCCCATTGAACTTTAAAGCATATAAATTCAGTTCATAAAAATACCATATAATAAAGAAAAGCGAAACACAAGATTACATCAACTATTCATGACCAAATGGTGGAAATCAAATTTTAAGAAATTGGTCGTGTATTGGAATTTAATATATTTACGTAAACTCGGTTTTTAAAAATTCAGTATAATACAATGAAACAAAAAATCTTTCGCATCTATTTCTAGAGCTGCATAAAAAATATAACAACGAAAATAATCGTTTTGAACATCCCTGTATTTTTCAATATTAGTTTTATTTGAATGAAATGAAATTAAATAACAAAACGAAGTTATAGGCTAAAACTCTTTAGGAGTGCTTTGTGAAAGGATTGATTTTATACACAAACCACTTGGTACCCCATTAGACTTTAAAGCATATAAATTCAGTTCATAAAAATACCATGTAATAAAGAAAAGCGAAACACAAGACTACACCAACTCTTCATGACCAAATGGTGGGCATCAAATTCTTAAAAATTGGTCGTGTATTTGAATTTAATATATTTACGTAAACTCGGTTTTTAAAAATTCAGTATAATACAATAAAAACAAAAAATCCTTCGCATCTATTTCTAGAGCTGCATAAAAAATAAAACAACGAAAATAATCGTTTTGAACATCCCTGTTTTTTCAATATTAGTTTTATTTGAATGAAATGAAATTAAATAGCAAAACGAAGTTATAGGCTGAAACTATTTAGGAGTGCTTTATGAGAGGATTGATTTTATACACAACCCATTTGATACCCCATTAGACTTTAAATAATATAAATTGCGTTCATAAAAACACCATGTAATAAAGAAAAGCGAAACTCAAGACTACACCAACTCTTCATGACCAAATGGTGGAAATCAAATTTTAAGAAATTGGTCGTGTATTGGAATTTAATATATTTACGTAAACTTTGTTTTTAAAAATTCAGTATAATACAATGAAACAAAAAATCTTTCGCATCTATTTCTAGAGCTGCATAAAAAATATAACAACGAAAATAATCGTTTTGAACATCCCTGTATTTTTTTAAATTAGTTTTAATTGAATGAAATGAAATTAAATAGCAAAACGAAGTTATAGGCTGAAACTATTTAGAAGTGCTTTGTGAAAGGATTGATTTTATACACAAACCACGTGGTACCCCATTAGACTTTAAAGAATATAAATTCAGTTCATAACAATACCATATAATAAAGAAAAGCGAAACACAAGACTACACCAACTCTTCATGACCAAATGGTGGGCATCAAATTCTTAAAAATTGGTCGTGTATTTGAATTTAATATATTTACGTAAACTCGGTTTTTAAAAATTCAGTATAATACAATAAAAACAAAAAATCCTTCGCATCTATTTCTAGAGCTGCATAAAAAATAAAACAACGAAAATAATCGTTTTGAACATCCCTGTTTTTTCAATATTAGTTTTATTTGAATGAAATGAAATTAAATAGCAAAACGAAGTTATAGGCTGAAACTATTTAGGAGTGCTTTGTGAGAGGATTGATTTTATACACAACCCATTTGATACCCCATTAGACTTTAAATAATATAAATTGCGTTCATAAAAACACCATGTAATAAAGAAAAGCGAAACTCAAGACTACACCAACTCTTCATGACCAAATGGTGGAAATCAAATTTTAAGAAATTGGTCGTGTATTGGAATTTAATATATTTACGTAAACTTTGTTTTTAAAAATTCAGTATAATACAATGAAACAAAAAATCTTTCGCATCTATTTCTAGAGCTGCATAAAAAATATAACAACGAAAATAATCGTTTTGAACATCCCTGTATTTTTTTAAATTAGTTTTAATTGAATGAAATGAAATTAAATAGCAAAACGAAGTTATAGGCTGAAACTATTTAGGAGTGCTTTGTGAAAGGATTGATTTTATACACAAACCACGTGGTACCCCATTAGACTTTAAAGAATATAAATTCAGTTCATAACAATACCATATAATAAAGAAAAGCGAAACACAAGATTAAACCAAATCTTTATGACCAAATGGTGGGCATCAAATTCTAAAAAATTGGTCGTGTATTGGAATTTAATATATTTACGTAAACTCGGTTTTTAAAAATTCAGTATAATACAATGAAAACAAAAAATTCAGCGCATCTATTTCTAGAGCTGCATAAAAAATATAACAACGAAAATATACGTTTTGAACATCACTGTCTTTTATAATATTAGTTTTATTTGAAAAATGAAATTTAATAAGAAAAGAAAGTTATAGGCTGAAACTATTTAGGAGTGCTTTGTGAAAGGATTGATTTTATACACGAACCACTTGGTACCCCATTGAACTTTAAAGCATATAAATTCAGTTCATAAAAATACCATATAATAAAGAAAAGCGAAACACAAGATTACATCAACTATTCATGACCAAATGGTGGGCATCAAATTCTAAAAAAATGGTCGTGTATTGGAATTTAATATATTTACGTAAACTCGGTTTTTAAAAATTCAGTATAATACAATGAAAACAAAAAATCCTTCGCATCTATTTCTAGAGCTGCATAAAAAATATAACAACGAAAATAATCGTTTTGAACATCCCTGTATTTTTTTAAATTAGTTTTAATTGAATGAAATGAAATTAAATAGCAAAACGAAGTTATAGGCTGAAACTATTTAGAAGTGCTTTGTGAAAGGATTGATTTTATACACAAACCACGTGGTACCCCATTAGACTTTAAAGAATATAAATTCAGTTCATAACAATACCATATAATAAAGAAAAGCGAAACACAAGATTACATCAACTATTCATGACCAAATGGTGGAAATCAAATTTTAAGAAATTGGTCGTGTATTGGAATTTAATATATTTACGTAAACTCGGTTTTTAAAAATTCAGTATAATACAATGAAACAAAAAATCTTTCGCATCTATTTCTAGAGCTGCATAAAAAATATAACAACGAAAATAATCGTTTTGAACATCCCTGTATTTTTCAATATTAGTTTTATTTGAATGAAATGAAATTAAATAACAAAACGAAGTTATAGGCTAAAACTCTTTAGGAGTGCTTTGTGAAAGGATTGATTTTATACACAAACCACTTGGTACCCCATTAGACTTTAAAGCATATAAATTCAGTTCATAAAAAAACCATGTAATAAAGAAAAGCGAAACACAAGATTAAACCAAATCTTTATGACCAAATGGTGGGCATCAAATTCTAAAAAATTGGTCGTGTATTGGAATTTAATATATTTACGTAAACTCGGTTTTTAAAAATTCAGTATAATACAATGAAAACAAAAAATTCAGCGCATCTATTTCTAGAGCTGCATAAAAAATATAACAACGAAAATATACGTTTTGAACATCACTGTCTTTTATAATATTAGTTTTATTTGAAAAATGAAATTTAATAAGAAAAGAAAGTTATAGGCTGAAACTATTTAGGAGTGCTTTGTGAAAGGATTGATTTTATACACGAACCACTTGGTACCCCATTGAACTTTAAAGCATATAAATTCAGTTCATAAAAATACCATATAATAAAGAAAAGCGAAACACAAGATTACATCAACTATTCATGACCAAATGGTGGGCATCAAATTCTAAAAAAATGGTCGTGTATTGGAATTTAATATATTTACGTAAACTCGGTTTTTAAAAATTCAGTATAATACAATGAAAACAAAAAATCCTTCGCATCTATTTCTAGAGCTGCATAAAAAATATAACAACGAAAATAATCGTTTTGAACATCCCTGTATTTTTTTAAATTAGTTTTAATTGAATGAAATGAAATTAAATAGCAAAACGAAGTTATAGGCTGAAACTATTTAGAAGTGCTTTGTGAAAGGATTGATTTTATACACAAACCACGTGGTACCCCATTAGACTTTAAAGAATATAAATTCAGTTCATAACAATACCATATAATAAAGAAAAGCGAAACACAAGATTACATCAACTATTCATGACCAAATGGTGGAAATCAAATTTTAAGAAATTGGTCGTGTATTGGAATTTAATATATTTACGTAAACTCGGTTTTTAAAAATTCAGTATAATACAATGAAACAAAAAATCTTTCGCATCTATTTCTAGAGCTGCATAAAAAATATAACAACGAAAATAATCGTTTTGAACATCCCTGTATTTTTCAATATTAGTTTTATTTGAATGAAATGAAATTAAATAACAAAACGAAGTTATAGGCTAAAACTCTTTAGGAGTGCTTTGTGAAAGGATTGATTTTATACACAAACCACTTGGTACCCCATTAGACTTTAAAGCATATAAATTCAGTTCATAAAAAAACCATGTAATAAAGAAAAGCGAAACACAAGATTAAACCAAATCTTTATGACCAAATGGTGGGCATCAAATTCTAAAAAATTGGTCGTGTATTGGAATTTAATATATTTACGTAAACTCGGTTTTTAAAAATTCAGTATAATACAATGAAAACAAAAAATTCAGCGCATCTATTTCTAGAGCTGCATAAAAAATATAACAACGAAAATATACGTTTTGAACATCACTGTCTTTTATAATATTAGTTTTATTTGAAAAATGAAATTTAATAAGAAAAGAAAGTTATAGGCTGAAACTATTTAGGAGTGCTTTGTGAAAGGATTGATTTTATACACGAACCACTTGGTACCCCATTGAACTTTAAAGCATATAAATTCAGTTCATAAAAATACCATATAATAAAGAAAAGCGAAACACAAGATTACATCAACTATTCATGACCAAATGGTGGGCATCAAATTCTAAAAAAATGGTCGTGTATTGGAATTTAATATATTTACGTAAACTCGGTTTTTAAAAATTCAGTATAATACAATGAAAATAAAAAATCCTTCGCATCTATTTCTAGAGCTGCATAAAAAATATAACAACGAAAATAATCGTTTTGAACATCCCTGTATTTTTTTAAATTAGTTTTAATTGAATGAAATGAAATTAAATAGCAAAACGAAGTTATAGGCTGAAACTATTTAGAAGTGCTTTGTGAAAGGATTGATTTTATACACAAACCACGTGGTACCCCATTAGACTTTAAAGAATATAAATTCAGTTCATAACAATACCATATAATAAAGAAAAGCGAAACACAAGATTACATCAACTATTCATGACCAAATGGTGGAAATCAAATTTTAAGAAATTGGTCGTGTATTGGAATTTAATATATTTACGTAAACTCGGTTTTTAAAAATTCAGTATAATACAATGAAACAAAAAATCTTTCGCATCTATTTCTAGAGCTGCATAAAAAATATAACAACGAAAATAATCGTTTTGAACATCCCTGTATTTTTCAATATTAGTTTTATTTGAATGAAATGAAATTAAATAACAAAACGAAGTTATAGGCTAAAACTCTTTAGGAGTGCTTTGTGAAAGGATTGATTTTATACACAAACCACTTGGTACCCCATTAGACTTTAAATAATATAAATTGCGTTCATAAAAACACCATGTAATAAAGAAAAGCGAAACTCAAGACTACACCAACTCTTCATGACCAAATGGTGGAAATCAAATTTTAAGAAATTGGTCGTGTATTGGAATTTAATATATTTACGTAAACTTTGTTTTTAAAAATTCAGTATAATACAATGAAACAAAAAATCTTTCGCATCTATTTCTAGAGCTGCATAAAAAATATAACAACGAAAATAATCGCTTTGAACATCCCTGTATTTTTCAATATTAGTTTTATTTGAATGAAATGAAATTAAATAACAAAACGAAGTTATGGGCTAAAACTCTTTAGGAGTGCTTTGTGAAAGGATTGATTTTATACACAAACCACTTGGAACCCCATTAAACTTTAAAGCATATAAATTCAGTTCATAAAAATACCATGTAATAAAGAAAAGCGAAACACAAGATTACATCAACTATTCATGACCAAATGATGGAAATCAAATTTTAAAAAATTGGCCTTGTATTGGAATTAAATATATTTACGTAAACTCGGTTTTTAAAAATTCAGTATAATACAATGAAAAAAAAAATCCTCCGCATCTATTTTTAGAGCTGCATAAAAAATATAACAACAAAATATACGTTTTGAACATCCCTGTATTTTTTAATATTAGTTTTATTTGATTAAAATGAAATTTAATAACAAAAGAAAGTTATAGGCTGAAACTATTTAGGAGTACTATGTGGAAGGATTGATTTTATTCACATACCATTTGGTACCCCATTGGACTTTAAAGCATATAAATTCAGTTCATAAAAATACCATATAATAAAGAAAAGCGAAACACAAGATTACACCAACTATTCGTGACCAAATGGTGGGCATCAAATTCTAAAAAATTGGTCGTGTATTGGAATTTAATATATTTACGTAAACTCGGTTTTTAAAAATTCAGTATAATACAATGAAAACAAAAAACCCTTTGCATCTATTTCTAGAGCTGCATAAAAAATATAACAACGAAAATAATCGTTTTGAACATCGCTGTATTTTTTAATATTAGTTTTATTTGATTAAAATGAAATTAAATAACAAAACGAAGTTATAGGCTGAAAATATTTAGGAGTGCTTTGTATAAGGATTGATTTTATACACAACCCATTTGGTACCCCATTAGACTTTAAATAATATAAATTGCGTTCATAAAAATACCATGTAATAAAGAAAAGCGAAACACAAGATTAGTCCAACTATTCACGACCAAATGATGGAAATCAAATTTTAAAAAATTGGCCTTGTATTGGAATTAAATATATTTATGTAAACTCGGTTTTTAAAAATTCAGTATAATACAATGAAAATAAAAAATCCTCCGCATCTATTTCTAGAGCTGCATAAAAAATATAACAACAAAATATACGTTTTGAACATCCCTGTATTTTTTAATATTAGTTTTATTTGATTAAAATTAAATTTAATAACAAAAGAAAGTTATAGGCTGAAACTATTTAGGAGTACTATGTGGAAGGATTGATTTTATTCACATACCATTTGGTACCCCATTGGACTTTAAAGCATATAAATTCAGTTCATAAAAATACCATATAATAAAGAAAAGCGAAACACAAGATTACACCAACTCTTCATGACCAAATGGTGGGCATCAAATTCTTAAAAATTGGTCGTGTATTGGAATTTAATATATTTACGTAAACTCGGTTTTTAAAAATTCAGTATAATACAATGAAAACAAAAAATCTTTCGCATCTATTTCTAGAGCTGCATAAAAAATATAACAACGAAAATAATCGTTTTGAACATCCCAGTATTTTTTTAAATTAGTTTTAATTGAATGAAATGAAATTAAATAGCAAAACGAAGTTATAGGCTGAAACTATTTAGGAGTGCTTTGTGAAAGGATTGATTTTATACACAAACCACTTGGTACCCCATTGAACTTTAAAGAATATAAATTCAGTTCATAACAATACCATATAATAAAGAAAAGCGAAACACAAGATTACACCAACTCTTCATGACCAAATGGTGGGCATCAAATTCTAAAAAATTGGTCGTGTATTGGAATTTAATATATTTACGTAAACTCGGTTTTTAAAAATTCAGTATAATACAATGAAAACAAAAAATCTTTCGCATCTATTTCTAGAGCTGCATAAAAAATATAACAACGAAAATAATCGTTTTGAACATCCCAGTATTTTTTTAAATTAGTTTTAATTGAATGAAATGAAATTAAATAGCAAAACGAAGTTATAGGCTGAAACTATTTAGGAGTGCTTTGTGAAAGGATTGATTTTATACACAAACCACTTGGTACCCCATTGAACTTTAAAGAATATAAATTCAGTTCATAACAATACCATATAATAAAGAAAAGCGAAACACAAGATTACACCAACTCTTCATGACCAAATGGTGGGCATCAAATTCTAAAAAATTGGTCGTGTATTGGAATTTAATATATTTACGTAAACTCGGTTTTTAAAAATTCAGTATAATACAATGAAAACAAAAAATCTTTCGCATCTATTTCTAGAGCTGCATAAAAAATATAACAACGAAAATAATCGTTTTGAACATTCCTGTATCTTTCAATATTAGTTTTATTTGATTGAAATGAAATTAAATAGCAAAACGAATTTATAGGCTGAAACTATTTAGGAGTGCTATGTGAAAGTATTGTTTTTATACACATACCATTTGGTACCCCATTGGACTTTAAAGCATATAAATTCAGTTCATAAAAATACCATATTATAAAGAAAAGCGAAACACAAGATTACACCAACTATTCGTGACCAAATGGTGGGCATCAAATTCTTAAAAATTGGTCGTGTATTGGAATTTAATATATTTACGTAAACTCGGTTTTTAAAAATTCAGTATAATACAATGAAAACAAAAAATCTTTCGCATCTATTTCTAGAGCTGCATAAAAAATATAACAACGAAAATAATCATTTTGAACATTCCTGTATCTTTCAATATTAGTTTTATTTGATTGAAATGAAATTAAATAGCAAAACGAATTTATAGGCTGAAACTATTTAGGAGTGCTTTGTGAAAGGATTGATTTTATACACAAACCACTTGGTACCCCATTTGACTTTAAAGAATATAAATTCAGTTCATAACAATACCATATAATAAAGAAAAGCGAAACACAAGATTACACCAACTATTCATGACCAAATGGTGGGCATCAAATTCTTAAAAATTGGTCGGGTATTGGAATTTAATATATTTACGTAAACTCGGTTTTTAAAAATTCAGTATAATACAATGAAAACAAAAAATTCTGCGCATCTATTTCTAGAGCTGCATAAAAAATATAACAACGAAAATATACGTTTTGAACATCACTGTCTTTTATAATATTAGTTTTATTTGATTAAAATGAAATTTAATAACAAAACGAAGTTATAGGCTAAAACTCTTTAGGAGTGCTTTGTGAAAGGATTGATTTTTTACACAACCCATTTGGTACCCCATTAGACTTTAAATAATATAAATTGCGTTCATAAAAATACCATGTAATAAAGAAAAGCGAAACTTAGGACTACACCAACTCTTCATGACCAAATGGTGGGCATCAAATTCTTAAAAATTGGTCGGGTATTGGAATTTGATATATTTACGTAAACTCGGTTTTTATAAATTCAGTATAATACAATGAAAACAAAAAATTCTGCGCATCTATTTCTAGAGCTGCATAAAAAATATAACAACGAAAATATACGTTTTGAACATCACTGTCTTTTATAATATTAGTTTTATTTGATTAAAATGAAATTTAATAACAAAACGAAGTTATAGGCTAAAACTCTTTAGGAGTGCTTTGTGAAAGGATTGATTTTATACACAAACCACTTGGTACCCCATTAGACTTTAAAGCATATAAATGCAGTTCATAACAATGCCATGTAATAAAGAAAAGCGAAACTTAGGACTACACCAACTCTTCATGACCAAATGGTGGGCATCAAATTCTTAAAAATTGGTCGGGTATTGGAATTTGATATATTTACGTAAACTCGGTTTTTATAAATTCAGTATAATACAATGAAAACAAAAAATCTTTCGCATCTATTTCTAGAGCTGCATAAAAAATATAACAACGAAAATAATCGTTTTGAACATCCCTGTATTTTTCAATATTAGTTTTATTTGAATGAAATGAAATTAAATAGCAAAACGAAGTTATAGGCTGAAACTATTTAGGAGTGCTTTGTGAAAGGATTGATTTTTTACACAACCCATTTGGTACCCCATTAGACTTTAAATAATATAAATTGCGTTCATAAAAATACCATGTAATAAAGAAAAGCGAAACTTAGGACTACACCAACTCTTCATGACCAAATGGTGGGCATCAAATTCTTAAAAATTGGTCGGGTATTGGAATTTGATATATTTACGTAAACTCGGTTTTTATAAATTCAGTATAATACAATGAAAACAAAAAATTCTGCGCATCTATTTCTAGAGCTGCATAAAAAATATAACAACGAAAATATACGTTTTGAACATCACTGTCTTTTATAATATTAGTTTTATTTGATTAAAATGAAATTTAATAACAAAACGAAGTTATAGGCTAAAACTCTTTAGGAGTGCTTTGTGAAAGGATTGATTTTATACACAAACCACTTGGTACCCCATTAGACTTTAAAGCATATAAATTCAGTTCATAAAAATACCATGTAATAAAGAAAAGCGAAACACAAGACTACACCAACTATTCATGACCAAATGGTGGGCATCAAATTCTTAAAAATTGGTCGGGTATTGGAATTTAATATATTTACGTAAACTTTGTTTTTAAAAATTCAGTATAATACAATGAAAATAAAAAATCCTCCGCATCTATTTTTAGAGCTGCATAAAAAATATAACAACAAAATATACGTTTTGAACATCCCTGTATTTTTTAATATTAGTTTTATTTGATTAAAATTAAATTTAATAACAAAAGAAAGTTATAGGCTGAAACTATTTAGGAGTACTATGTGGAAGGATTGATTTTATTCACATACCATTTGGTACCCCATTGGACTTTAAAGCATATAAATTCAGTTCATAAAAATACCATATAATAAAGAAAAGCGAAACACAAGATTACACCAACTCTTCATGACCAAATGGTGGGCATCAAATTCTTAAAAATTGGTCGGGTATTGGAATTTAATATATTTACGTAAACTTTGTTTTTAAAAATTCAGTATAATACAATGAAACAAAAAATCTTTCGCATCTATTTCTAGAGCTGCATAAAAAATATAACAACGAAAATAATCGCTTTGAACATCCCTGTATTTTTCAATATTAGTTTTATTTGAATGAAATGAAATTAAATAACAAAACGAAGTTATGGGCTAAAACTCTTTAGGAGTGCTTTGTGAAAGGATTGATTTTATACACAAACCACTTGGAACCCCATTAAACTTTAAAGCATATAAATTCAGTTCATAAAAATACCATGTAATAAAGAAAAGCGAAACACAAGATTACATCAACTATTCATGACCAAATGATGGAAATCAAATTTTAAAAAATTGGCCTTGTATTGGAATTAAATATATTTACGTAAACTCGGTTTTTAAAAATTCAGTATAATACAATGAAAATAAAAAATCCTCCGCATCTATTTTTAGAGCTGCATAAAAAATATAACAACAAAATATACGTTTTGAACATCCCTGTATTTTTTAATATTAGTTTTATTTGATTAAAATGAAATTTAATAACAAAAGAAAGTTATAGGCTGAAACTATTTAGGAGTACTATGTGGAAGGATTGATTTTATTCACATACCATTTGGTACCCCATTGGACTTTAAAGCATATAAATTCAGTTCATAAAAATACCATATAATAAAGAAAAGCGAAACACAAGATTACACCAACTATTCGTGACCAAATGGTGGGCATCAAATTCTAAAAAATTGGTCGTGTATTGGAATTTAATATATTTACGTAAACTCGGTTTTTAAAAATTCAGTATAATACAATGAAAACAAAAAACCCTTTGCATCTATTTCTAGAGCTGCATAAAAAATATAACAACGAAAATAATCGTTTTGAACATCGCTGTATTTTTTAATATTAGTTTTATTTGATTAAAATGAAATTAAATAACAAAACGAAGTTATAGGCTGAAAATATTTAGGAGTGCTTTGTATAAGGATTGATTTTATACACAACCCATTTGGTACCCCATTAGACTTTAAATAATATAAATTGCGTTCATAAAAATACCATGTAATAAAGAAAAGCGAAACACAAGATTAGTCCAACTATTCACGACCAAATGATGGAAATCAAATTTTAAAAAATTGGCCTTGTATTGGAATTAAATATATTTATGTAAACTCGGTTTTTTAAAATTCAGTATAATACAATGAAAATAAAAAATCCTCCGCATCTATTTTTAGAGCTGCATAAAAAATATAACAACAAAATATACGTTTTGAACATCCCTGTATTTTTTTAATATTAGTTTTATTTGATTAAAATTAAATTTAATAACAAAAGAAAGTTATAGGCTGAAACTATTTAGGAGTACTATGTGGAAGGATTGATTTTATTCACATACCATTTGGTACCCCATTGGACTTTAAAGCATATAAATTCAGTTCATAAAAATACCATATAATAAAGAAAAGCGAAACACAAGATTACACCAACTCTTCATGACCAAATGGTGGGCATCAAATTCTTAAAAATTGGTCGTGTATTGGAATTTAATATATTTACGTAAACTCGGTTTTTAAAAATTCAGTATAATACAATGAAAACAAAAAATCTTTCGCATCTATTTCTAGAGCTGCATAAAAAATATAACAACGAAAATAATCGTTTTGAACATCCCAGTATTTTTTTAAATTAGTTTTAATTGAATGAAATGAAATTAAATAGCAAAACGAAGTTATAGGCTGAAACTATTTAGGAGTGCTTTGTGAAAGGATTGATTTTATACACAAACCACTTGGTACCCCATTGAACTTTAAAGAATATAAATTCAGTTCATAACAATACCATATAATAAAGAAAAGCGAAACACAAGATTACACCAACTCTTCATGACCAAATGGTGGGCATCAAATTCTAAAAAATTGGTCGTGTATTGGAATTTAATATATTTACGTAAACTCGGTTTTTAAAAATTCAGTATAATACAATGAAAACAAAAAATCTTTCGCATCTATTTCTAGAGCTGCATAAAAAATATAACAACGAAAATAATCGTTTTGAACATCCCAGTATTTTTTTAAATTAGTTTTAATTGAATGAAATGAAATTAAATAGCAAAACGAAGTTATAGGCTGAAACTATTTAGGAGTGCTTTGTGAAAGGATTGATTTTATACACAAACCACTTGGTACCCCATTGAACTTTAAAGAATATAAATTCAGTTCATAACAATACCATATAATAAAGAAAAGCGAAACACAAGATTACACCAACTCTTCATGACCAAATGGTGGGCATCAAATTCTAAAAAATTGGTCGTGTATTGGAATTTAATATATTTACGTAAACTCGGTTTTTAAAAATTCAGTATAATACAATGAAAACAAAAAATCTTTCGCATCTATTTCTAGAGCTGCATAAAAAATATAACAACGAAAATAATCGTTTTGAACATTCCTGTATCTTTCAATATTAGTTTTATTTGATTGAAATGAAATTAAATAGCAAAACGAATTTATAGGCTGAAACTATTTAGGAGTGCTATGTGAAAGTATTGTTTTTATACACATACCATTTGGTACCCCATTGGACTTTAAAGCATATAAATTCAGTTCATAAAAATACCATATTATAAAGAAAAGCGAAACACAAGATTACACCAACTATTCGTGACCAAATGGTGGGCATCAAATTCTTAAAAATTGGTCGTGTATTGGAATTTAATATATTTACGTAAACTCGGTTTTTAAAAATTCAGTATAATACAATGAAAACAAAAAATCTTTCGCATCTATTTCTAGAGCTGCATAAAAAATATAACAACGAAAATAATCATTTTGAACATTCCTGTATCTTTCAATATTAGTTTTATTTGATTGAAATGAAATTAAATAGCAAAACGAATTTATAGGCTGAAACTATTTAGGAGTGCTTTGTGAAAGGATTGATTTTATACACAAACCACTTGGTACCCCATTTGACTTTAAAGAATATAAATTCAGTTCATAACAATACCATATAATAAAGAAAAGCGAAACACAAGATTACACCAACTATTCATGACCAAATGGTGGGCATCAAATTCTTAAAAATTGGTCGGGTATTGGAATTTAATATATTTACGTAAACTCGGTTTTTAAAAATTCAGTATAATACAATGAAAACAAAAAATTCTGCGCATCTATTTCTAGAGCTGCATAAAAAATATAACAACGAAAATATACGTTTTGAACATCACTGTCTTTTATAATATTAGTTTTATTTGATTAAAATGAAATTTAATAACAAAACGAAGTTATAGGCTAAAACTCTTTAGGAGTGCTTTGTGAAAGGATTGATTTTTTACACAACCCATTTGGTACCCCATTAGACTTTAAATAATATAAATTGCGTTCATAAAAATACCATGTAATAAAGAAAAGCGAAACTTAGGACTACACCAACTCTTCATGACCAAATGGTGGGCATCAAATTCTTAAAAATTGGTCGGGTATTGGAATTTGATATATTTACGTAAACTCGGTTTTTATAAATTCAGTATAATACAATGAAAACAAAAAATTCTGCGCATCTATTTCTAGAGCTGCATAAAAAATATAACAACGAAAATATACGTTTTGAACATCACTGTCTTTTATAATATTAGTTTTATTTGATTAAAATGAAATTTAATAACAAAACGAAGTTATAGGCTAAAACTCTTTAGGAGTGCTTTGTGAAAGGATTGATTTTATACACAAACCACTTGGTACCCCATTAGACTTTAAAGCATATAAATGCAGTTCATAACAATGCCATGTAATAAAGAAAAGCGAAACTTAGGACTACACCAACTCTTCATGACCAAATGGTGGGCATCAAATTCTTAAAAATTGGTCGGGTATTGGAATTTGATATATTTACGTAAACTCGGTTTTTATAAATTCAGTATAATACAATGAAAACAAAAAATCTTTCGCATCTATTTCTAGAGCTGCATAAAAAATATAACAACGAAAATAATCGTTTTGAACATCCCTGTATTTTTCAATATTAGTTTTATTTGAATGAAATGAAATTAAATAGCAAAACGAAGTTATAGGCTGAAACTATTTAGGAGTGCTTTGTGAAAG
This sequence comes from Anthrax anthrax, assembly GCA_963971155.1. Taxonomy (NCBI): domain Eukaryota; kingdom Metazoa; phylum Arthropoda; class Insecta; order Diptera; family Bombyliidae; genus Anthrax; species Anthrax anthrax. Next base: position 2,905,700 of record OZ020122.1, read on the forward strand.
GATTGATTTTTTACACAACCCATTTGGTACCCCATTAGACTTTAAATAATATAAATTGCGTTCATAAAAATACCATGTAATAAAGAAAAGCGAAACTTAGGACTACACCAACTCTTCATGACCAAATGGTGGGCATCAAATTCTTAAAAATTGGTCGGGTATTGGAATTTGATATATTTACGTAAACTCGGTTTTTATAAATTCAGTATAATACAATGAAAACAAAAAATTCTGCGCATCTATTTCTAGAGCTGCATAAAAAATATAACAACGAAAATATACGTTTTGAACATCACTGTCTTTTATAATATTAGTTTTATTTGATTAAAATGAAATTTAATAACAAAACGAAGTTATAGGCTAAAACTCTTTAGGAGTGCTTTGTGAAAGGATTGATTTTATACACAAACCACTTGGTACCCCATTAGACTTTAAAGCATATAAATTCAGTTCATAAAAATACCATGTAATAAAGAAAAGCGAAACACAAGACTACACCAACTATTCATGACCAAATGGTGGGCATCAAATTCTTTAAAATTGGTCGGGTATTGGAATTTAATATATTTACGTAAACTCGGTTTTTAAAAATTCAGTATAATACAATGAACACAAAAAATCTTTCGCATCTATTTCGAGAGCTGCATAAAAAATATAACAACGAAAATATACGTTTTGAAGATCCCTGTATTTTTCAATATTAGTTTTATTTGAATGAAATGAAATTAAATAGCAAAACGAAGTTATAGGCTGAAACTATTTAGGAGTGCTTTGTGAAAGGATTGATTTTATACACAACCCATTTGGTACCCCATTAGACTTTAAATAATATAAATTGCGTTCATAAAAATACCATGTAATAAAGAAAAGCGAAACTTAGGACTACACCAACTCTTCATGACCAAATGGTGGGCATCAAATTCTTAAAAATTGGTCGGGTATTGGAATTTAATATATTTACGTAAACTCGGTTTTTAAAAATTCAGTATAATACAATGAACACAAAAAACCTTTCGCATCTATTTCGAGAGCTGCATAAAAAATATAACAACGAAAATAATCGTTTTGAACATCCCTGTATTTTTCAATATTAGTTTTATTTGAATGAAATGAAATTAAATAGCAAAACGAAGTTATAGGCTGAAACTATTTAGGAGTGCTTTGTGAAAGGATTGATTTTATACACAACCCATTTGGTACCCCATTAGACCTTAAAGCATATAAATGCAGTTCATAACAATGCCATATTATAAAGGAAGGACAAGATAAGTCCAACTATTCACGACCAAATGATGGAAATCAAATTTTAAAAAATTGGTCTTGTATTGGAATTTAATATATTTACGTAAACTCGGTTTTTAAAAATTCAGTATAATACAATGAAAACAAAAAATCCTTTGCATCTATTTCTAGAGCTGCATAGAAAAATATAACAACAAAAATATACGTTTTGAACATCACTGTCTTTTATAATATTAGTTTTATTTGAAAAATGAAATTTAATAAGCAAAGAAAGTTATAGGCTGAAACTATTTAGGAGTGCTTTGTGAAAGGATTGATTTTATACACAACTCATTTGAAACCCCATTAGACTTTAAATAATATAAATTGCGTTCATAAAAATACCATGTAATAAAGAAAAGCGAAACTCAAGACTACACCAACTCTTTATGACCAAATGGTGGGCATCAAATTCTTAAAAATTGGTCGTGTATTGGAATTTAATATATTTACGTAAACTCGGTTTTTAAAAATTCAGTATAATACAATGAAAACAAAAAACCCTTTGCATCTATTTCTAGAGCTGCAAGAAAAATATAACAACAAAAATATACGTTTTGAACATCACTGTCTTTTATAATATTAGTTTTATTTGAAAAATGAAATTTAATAAGCAAAGAAAGTTATAGGCTGAAACTATTTAGGAGTGCTTTGTGAAAGGATTGATTTTATACACAACCCATTTGAAACCCCATTAGACTTTAAATAATATAAATTCAGTTCATAACAATACCATATAATAAAGAAAAGCGAAACACAAGATTACACCAACTATTCATGACCAAATGACGGGCATCAAATTCTAAAAAATTGGTCGTGTATTGGAATTTAATATATTTACGTAAACTCGGTTTTTATAAATTCAGTATAATACAATGAAAACAAAAAATTCTGCGCATCTATTTCTAGAGCTGCATAAAAAATATAACAACGAAAATATACGTTTTGAACATCACTGTCTTTTATAATATTAGTTTTATTTGATTAAAATGAAATTTAATAACAAAACGAAGTTATAGGCTAAAACTCTTTAGGAGTGCTTTGTGAAAGGATTGATTTTATACACTAACCACTTGGTACCCCATTAGACTTTAAAGCATATAAATTCAGTTCATAAAAATACCATGTAATAAAGAAAAGCGAAACTCAAGACTACACCAACTCTTTATGACCAAATGGTGGGCATCAAATTCTTAAAAATTGGTCGTGTATTGGAATTTAATATATTTACGTAAACTCGGTTTTTAAAAATTCAGTATAATACAATGAAAACAAAAAATCTTTCGCATCTATTTCTAGAGCTGCATAAAAAATATAACAACGAAAATAATCGTTTTGAACATCCCTGTATTTTTCAATATTAGTTTTATTTGAATGAAATGAAATTAAATAGCAAAACGAAGTTATAGGCTGAAACTATTTAGGAGTGCTTTGTGAAAGGATTGATTTTTTACACAAACCATTTGGTACCCCATTAGACTTTAAATAATATAAATTGCGTTCATAAAAATACCATGTAATAAAGAAAAGCGAAACTCAAGACTACACCAACTCTTCATGACCAAATGGTGGGCACCAAATTCTTAAAAATTGGTCGGGTATTGGAATTTAATATATTTACGTAAACTCGGTTTTTAAAAATTCAGTATAATACAATGAAAACAAAAAATCTTTCGCATCTATTTCTAGAGCTGCATAAAAAATATAACAACGAAAATAATCGTTTTGAACATTTCTGTATTTTTCAATATTAGTTTTATTTGATTGAAATGAAATTAAATAGCAAAACGAATTTATAGGCTGAAACTATTTAGGAGTGCTTTGTGAAAGGATTGATTTTATACACAACCCATTTGGTACCCCATTAGACCTTAAAGCATATAAATGCAGTTCATAGCAATGCCATATTATAAAGGAAGGCGAAACACAAGATAAGTCCAACTATTCACGACAAAATGGTGGGCATCAAATTCTAAAAAATTGGTCGTGTATTGGAATTTAATATATTTACGTAAACTCGGTTTTTAAAAATTCAGTATAATACAATGAAAACAAAAAATCTTTTGCATCTATTTCTAGAGCTGCATACAAAAATATAACAACAAAAATATACGTTTTGAACATCACTGTCTTTTATAATATTAGTTTTATTTGAAAAATGAAATTTAATAAGCAAAGAAAGTTATAGGCTGAAACTATTTAGGAGTGCTTTGTGAAAGGATTGATTTTATACACAAACCACTTGGTAGCCCATTGGACTTTAAAGCATATAAATTCAGTTCATAAAAATAACATATAATAAAGAAAAGCGAAACACAAGATTACATCAACTATTCATGACCAAATGGTGGAAATCAAATTTTAAGAAATTGGTCGTGTATTGGAATTTAACATATTTACGTAAACTCGGTTTTTAAAAATTCAGTATAATACAATGAAACAGAAAATCTTTCGCATCTATTTCTAGAGCTGCATAAAAAATATAACAACGAAAATAATCGTTTTGAAGGTCCCTGTATTTTTTAATATTATTTTTATTTGATTAAAATGAAATTTAATAACAAAACGAAGTTAAAGGCTAAAACTCTTTAGGAGTGCTTTGTGAAAGTATTGATTTTATACACAAACCACTTGGTACCCCATTAGACTTTAAAGCATATAAATTCAGTTCATAAAAATACCATGTAATAAAGAAAAGCGAAACACAAGACTACACCAACTCTTCATGACCAAATGGTGGGCATCAAATTCTTAAAAATTGGTCGTGTATTGGAATTTAATATATTTACGTAAACTCGGTTTTTAAAAATTCAGTATAATACAATGAAAACAAAAAATCTTTCGCATCTATTTCTAGAGCTGCATAAAAAATATAACAACGAAAATAATCGTTTTGAACATCACTGTCTTTTATAATATTAGTTTTATTTGAAAAATGAAATTAAATAACAAAACGAAGTTATAGGCTGAAACTATTTAGGAGTGCTTTGTGAAAGGATTGATTTTATACACAACCCATTTGGTACCCCATTAGACTTTAAATAATATAAATTGCGTTCATAAAAATACCATGTAATAAAGAAAAGCGAAACTCAAGACTACACCAACTCTTCATGACCAAATGGTGGGCATCAAATTCTTAAAAATTGGTCGTGTATTGGAATTTAATATATTTACGTAAACTTGGTTTTTAAAAATTCAGTATAATACAATGAAAACAAAAAATTCTGTGCATCTATTTCTAGAGCTGCATAAAAAATATAACAACGAAAATAATCGTTTTGAACATCCCTGTATTTTTCAATATTAGTTTTATTTGAATGAAATGAAATTAAATAGCAAAACGAAGTTATAGGCTGAAACTATTTAGGAGTGCTTTGTGAAAGGATTGATTTTATACACAACCCATTTGGTACCCCATTAGACCTTAAAGCATATAAATGCAGTTCATAACAATGCCATATTATAAAGGAAGGCGAAACACAAGATAAGTCCAACTATTCACGACCAAATGATGGAAATCAAATTTTAAAAAATTGGTCGTGTATTGGAATTTAATATATTTACGTAAACTCGGTTTTTAAAAATTCAGTATAATACAATGAAAACAAAAAATCCTTTGCATCTATTTCTAGAGCTGCATAGAAAAATATAACAACAAAAATATACGTTTTGAACATCACTGTCTTTTATAATATTAGTTTTATTTGAAAAATGAAATTTAATAAGCAAAGAAAGTTATAGGCTGAAACTATTTAGGAGTGCTTTGTGAAAGGATTGATTTTATACACAACTCATTTGAAACCCCATTAGACTTTAAATAATATAAATTGCGTTCATAAAAATACCATGTAATAAAGAAAAGCGAAACTCAAGACTACACCAACTCTTCATGACCAAATGGTGGGCATCAAATTCTTAAAAATTGGTCGTGTATTGGAATTTAATATATTTACGTAAACTCGGTTTTTAAAAATTCAGTATAATACAATGAAAACAAAAAACCCTTTGCATCAATTTCTAGAGCTGCATGAAAAATATAACAACAAAAATATACGTTTTGAACATCACTGTCTTTTATAATATTAGTTTTATTTGATTAAAATGAAATTTAATAACAAAAGAAAGTTATAGGCTGAAACTATTTAGGAGTGCTATGTGAAAGGATTGATTTTATACACATACCATTTGGTACCCCATTGGACTTTAAAGCATATAAATTGCGTTCATAAAAATACCATATAATAAAGAAAAGCGAAACACAAGATTACACCAACTATTCGTGACCAAATGGTGGGCATCAAATTCTAAAAAATTGGTCGTGTATTGGAATTTAATATATTTACGTAAACTCGGTTTTTAAAAATTCGGTATAATACAATGAAAACAAAAAACCCTTTGCATCTATTTCTAGAGCTGTATAAAAAATATAACAACGAAAATAATCGTTTTGAACATCCCAGTATTTTTTTAAATTAGTTTTAATTGAATGAGATGAAATTAAAAAACAAAACGAAGTTATAGGTTGAAACTATTTAGGAGTGCTTTGTGAAAGGATTGATTTTATACACAAACCACTTGGTACCCCATTAGACTTTAAAGCATATAAATTGCGTTCATAAAAATATCATGTAATAAAGAAAAGCGAAACACAAGACTACACCAACTATTCATGACCAAATGGTGGGCATCAAATTCTTAAAAATTGGTCGGGTATTGGAATTTAATATATTTACGTAAGCTCGGTTTTTAAAAATTCAGTATAATACAATGAAAACAAAAAATCCTTTGCATCTATTTCTAGAGCTGCATAAAAAATATAACAACGAAAATAATCGTTTTGAACATCCCAGTATTTTTTAATATTAGTTTTATTTGAATGAAATGAAATTAAATAGCAAAACGAAGTTATAGTCTGAAACTATTTAGGAGTGCTTTGTGAAAGTATTGATTTTATACACAACCCATTTGGTACCCCATTAGACCTTAAAGCATATAAATGCAGTTCATAACAATGCCATATAATAAAGAAAAGCGAAACACAAGATTACACCAACTATTCGTGACCAAATGGTGGGCATCAAATTCTTAAAAATTGGTCGGGTATTGGAATTTAATATATTTACGTAAACTCGGTTTTTAAAAATTCAGTATAATACAATGAAAACAAAAATTCCTTCGCATCTATTTCTAGAGCTGTATAAAAAATATAACAACGAAAACAATCGTTTTGAACATCTCTGTATTTTTTAATATTAGTTTTATTTGATTAAAATTAAATTAAATAGCAAAACGAAGTTATAGGCTGAAACTATTTAGGAGTGCTTTGTGAAAGGATTGATTTTATACACAAACCACTTGGTACCCCATTAGACTTTAAAGCATATAAATTGCGTTCATAAAAATATCATGTAATAAAGAAAAGCGAAACACAAGACTACACCAACTATTCATGACCAAATGGTGGGCATCAAATTCTTAAAAATTGGTCGGGTATTGGAATTTAATATATTTACGTAAGCTCGGTTTTTAAAAATTCAGTATAATACAATGAAAACAAAAAATCCTTTGCATCTATTTCTAGAGCTGCATAAAAAATATAACAACGAAAATAATCGTTTTGAACATCCCAGTATTTTTTAATATTAGTTTTATTTGAATGAAATGAAATTAAATAGCAAAACGAAGTTATAGTCTGAAACTATTTAGGAGTGCTTTGTGAAAGTATTGATTTTATACACAACCCATTTGGTACCCCATTAGACCTTAAAGCATATAAATGCAGTTCATAACAATGCCATATAATAAAGAAAAGCGAAACACAAGATTACACCAACTATTCGTGACCAAATGGTGGGCATCAAATTCTTAAAAATTGGTCGGGTATTGGAATTTAATATATTTACGTAAACTCGGTTTTTAAAAATTCAGTATAATACAATGAAAACAAAAATTCCTTCGCATCTATTTCTAGAGCTGTATAAAAAATATAACAACGAAAACAATCGTTTTGAACATCTCTGTATTTTTTAATATTAGTTTTATTTGATTAAAATTAAATTAAATAGCAAAACGAAGTTATAGGCTGAAACTATTTAGGAGTGCTTTGTGAAAGGATTGATTTTATACACAAACCACTTGGTACCCCATTAGACTTTAAATAATATAAATTGCGTTCATAAAAATACCATGTAATAAAGAAAAGCGAAACACAAGATTACACCAACTCTTCATGACCAAATGGTGGGCATCAAATTCTTAAAAATTGGTCGTGTATTGGAATTTAATATATTTACGTAAACTCAGTTTTTAAAAATTCAGTATGATACAATGAAAACAAAAAAATCCTTCGCACTATTTCTAGAGCTGCATAAAAAATATAACAACGAAAATAATCGTTTTGAACATCCCTGTATTTTTCAATATTAGTTTTATTTGAATGAAATGAAATTAAATAGCAAAACGAAGTTATAAACTGAAACTATTTAGGAGTGCTTTGTGAAAGGATTGATTTTATACACAACCCATTTGGTACCCCATTAGACCTTAAAGCATATAAATGCAGTTCATAACAATGCCATATTATAAGGAAGGCGAAACACAAGATAAGTCCAACTATTCACGACCAAATGATGGAAATCAAATTTTAAAAAATTTTCCTTGTTTTGGAATTTAATATATTTACGTAAACTCGGTTTTTAAAAATTCAGTATTATACAATGAAAACAAAAAATCCTTCGCATCTATTTCTAGAGCTGCATAAAAAATATAACAACGAAAATAATCATTTTGAACATCCCTGTATTTTTTTAAATTAGTTTTAATTGAATGAAATGAAATTAAATAGCAAAACGAAGTTATAGGCTGAAACTATTTAGGAGTGCTTTGTGAAAGGATTGGTTTTATACACAAACCACTTGGTACCCCATTAGACTTTAAAGAATATAAATTCAGTTCATAACAATGCCATATAATAAAGAAAAGCGAAACACAAGATTACATCAACTATTCATGACCAAATGATGGAAATCAAATTTTAAAAAGTTGGTCTTGTATTGGAATTTAATATATTTACGTAAACTCGATTTTTAAAAATTCAGTATAATACAATGAAAACAAAAAATCTTTCGCATCTATTTCGAGAGCTGCATAAAAAATATAACAACGAAAATAATCGTTTTGAACATCCCAGTATTTTTTTAAATTAGTTTTAATTGAATGAAATGAAATTAAATAGCAAAACGAAGTTATAGGCTGAAACTATTTAGGAGTGCTTTGTGAAAGGATTGGTTTTATACACAAACCACTTGGTACCCCATTAGACTTTAAAGAATATAAATTCAGTTCATAACAATGCCATATAATAAAGAAAAGCGAAACACAAGATTACATCAACTATTCATGACCAAATGATGGAAATCAAATTTTAAAAAGTTGGTCTTGTATTGGAATTTAATATATTTACGTAAACTCGATTTTTAAAAATTCAGTATAATACAATGAAAACAAAAAATCTTTCGCATCTATTTCTAGAGCTGCATAAAAAATATAACAACGAAAATAATCGTTTTGAACATCCCTGTATTTTTTTAAATTAGTTTTAATTGAATGAAATGAAATTAAATAGCAAAACGAGGTTATAGGCTGAAACTATTTAGGAGTGCTTTGTGAAAGGATTGATTTTATACACAAACCACTTGGTACCCCATTAGACTTTAAAGAATATTCACAGAATTTTTTGTTTTCATTGTATTATACTGAATTTATAAAAACCGAGTTTACGTAAATATATTAAATTCCAATACACGACCAATTTTTTAGAATTTGATGCCCGTCATTTGGTCATGAATAGTTGGTGTAATCTTGTGTTTCGCTTTTCTTTATTATATGGTATTGTTATGAACTGAATTTATATTCTTTAAAGTCTAATGGGGTACCAAGTGGTTTGTGTATAAAATCAATCCTTTCACAAAGCACTCCTAAATAGTTTCAGCCTGTAACTTCGTTTTGCTATTTAATTTCATTTCATTCAATTAAAACTAATTAAAAAAAATACTGGGCAGTTCAAAACGATTATTTTCGTTGTTATATTTTTTATGCAGCTCTAGAAATAGATGCGAAGGATTTTTTGTTTTCATTGTATTATACTGAATTTTTAAAAACCGAGTTTACGTAAATATATTAAATTCCAATACACGACCAATTTTTAGGAATTTGATGCCCACCATTTGGTCATGAAGAGTTGGTTTAATTTTGTGTTTCGCTTTTCTTTATTACATGGTATATTTATGAACGCAATTTATATTATTTAAAGTCTAATGGGGTACCAAGTGGTTTGTGTATAAAATCAATCCTTATACAAAGCACTCCTAAATAGTTTCAGCCTATAACTTCGTTTTGTTATTTAATTTAATTTTAATCAAATAAAACTAATATTAAAAAATACTGGGATGTTCAAAACGATTATTTTCGTTGTTATATTTTTTATGCAGCTCTAGAAATAGATGCAAAGGATTTTTTGTTTTCATTGTATTATACTGAATTTTTAAAAACCGAGCTTACGTAAATATATTAAATTCCAATACACGACCAATTTTTAAGAATTTGATGCCCACCATTTGGTCATGAAGAGTTGGTGTAATCTTGTGTTTCGCTTTTCTTTATTATATGGCATTGTTATGAACTGAATTTATATTCTTTAAAGTCTAATGGGGTACCAAGTGGTTTGTGTATAAAATCAATCCTTTCACAAAGCACTCCTAAATAGTTTCAGCCTATAACTTCGTTTTGCTATTTAATTTCATTTCATTCAATTAAAACTAATTTAAAAAAATACAGGGATGTTCAAAACGATTATTTTCGTTGTTATATTTTTTATGCAGCTCTAGAAATAGATGCGAAGGATTTTTTGTTTTCATTGTATTATACTGAATTTTTAAAAACCGAGTTTACGTAAATATATTAAATTCCAAAACAAGGCCAATTTTTTAAAATTTGATTTCCATCATTTGGTCGTGAATAGTTGGACTAATCTTATGTTTCGCCTTCCTTTATAATATGGCATTGTTATGAACTGAATTTATATGCTTTAAAGTCTAATGGGGTACCAAGTGGTTTGTGTATAAAATCAATCCTTTCACAAAGCACTCCTAAATAGTTTCAACCTATAACTTCGTTTTGCTATTTAATTTCATTTCATTCAATTAAAACTAATTTAAAAAAATACTGGGATGTTCAAAACGATTATTTTCGTTGTTATATTTTTTATGCAGCTCTCGAAATAGATGCGAAAGATTTTTTGTTTTCATTGTATTATACTGAATTTTTAAAAATCGAGTTTACGTAAATATATTAAATTCCAATACAAGACCAACTTTTTAAAATTTGATTTCCATCATTTGGTCATGAATAGTTGATGTAATCTTGTGTTTCGCTTTTCTTTATTATATGGCATTGTTATGAACTGAATTTATATTCTTTAAAGTCTAATGGGGTACCAAGTGGTTTGTGTATATAACCAATCCTTTCACAAAGCACTCCTAAATAGTTTCAGCCTATAACTTCGTTTTGCTATTTAATTTCATTTCATTCAATTAAAACTAATTTAAAAAAATACAGGGATGTTCAAAACGATTATTTTCGTTGTTATATTTTTTATGCAGCTCTAGAAATAGATGCGAAGGATTTTTTGTTTTCATTGTATTATACTGAATTTTTAAAAACCGAGTTTACGTAAATATATTAAATTCCAAAACAAGGAAAATTTTTTAAAATTTGATTTCCATCATTTGGTCGTGAATAGTTGGACTTATCTTGTGTTTCGCCTTCCTTATAATATGGCATTGTTATGAACTGCATTTATTTGCTTTAAGGTCTAATGGGGTACCAAATGGGTTGTGTATAAAATCAATCCTTTCACAAAGCACTCCTAAATAGTTTCAGCCTATAACTTCGTTTTGCTATTTAATTTCATTTCATTCAAATAAAACTAATATTGAAAAATACAGGGATGTTCAAAACGATTATTTTCGTTGTTATATTTTTTATGCAGCTCTAGAAATAGTGCGAAGGATTTTTTTGTTTTCATTGTATCATACTGAATTTTTAAAAACTGAGTTTACGTAAATATATTAAATTCCAATACACGACCAATTTTTAAGAATTTGATGCCCACCATTTGGTCATGAAGAGTTGGTGTAATCTTGTGTTTCGCTTTTCTTTATTATATGTCATTGTTATGAACTGCATTTATATGCTTTAAGGTCTAATGGGGTACCAAATGGGTTGTGTATAAAATCAATCCTTTCACAAAGCACTCCTAAATAGTTTCAGCCTATAACTTCGTTTTGCTATTTAATTTCATTTCATTCAAATAAAACTAATATTAAAAAATACTGGGATGTTCAAAACGATTATTTTCGTTGTTATATTTTTTATGCAGCTCTAGAAATAGATGCAAAGGATTTTTTGTTTTCATTGTATTACACTGAATTTTTAAAAACCGAGCTTACGTAAATATATTAAATTCCAATACACGACCAAATTTTAAGAATTTGATGCCCACCATTTGGTCATGAAGAGTTGGTGTAATCTTGTGTTTCGCTTTTCTTTATTACATGGTATTTTTATGAACGCAATTTATATTATTTAAAGTCTAATGGGGTACCAAGTGGTTTGTGTATAAAATCAATCCTTTCACAAAGCACTCCTAAATAGTTTCAGCCTATAACTTCGTTTTGCTATTTAATTTAATTTTAATCAAATAAAACTAATATTGAAAAATACAGAGATGTTCAAAACGATTGTTTTCGTTGTTATATTTTTTATACAGCTCTAGAAATAGATGCAAAGGGTTTTTTGTTTTCATTGTATTATACTGAATTTTTAAAAACCGAGCTTACGTAAATATATTAAATTCCAATACACGACCAAATTTTAAGAATTTGATGCCCACCATTTGGTCATGAAGAGTTGGTGTAATCTTGTGTTTCGCTTTTCTTTATTACATGGTATTTTTATGAACGCAATTTATATTATTTAAAGTCTAATGGGGTACCAAGTGGTTTGTGTATAAAATCAATCCTTTCACAAAGCACTCCTAAATAGTTTCAGCCTATAACTTCGTTTTGCTATTTAATTTAATTTTAATCAAATAAAACTAATATTGAAAAATACAGAGATGTTCAAAACGATTATTTTCGTTGTTATATTTTTTATGCAGCTCTAGAAATAGATGCAAAGGATTTTTTGTTTTCATTGTATTACACTGAATTTTTAAAAACCGAGCTTACGTAAATATATTAAATTCCAATACACGACCAAATTTTAAGAATTTGATGCCCACCATTTGGTCATGAAGAGTTGGTGTAATCTTGTGTTTCGCTTTTCTTTATTACATGGTATTTTTATGAACGCAATTTATATTATTTAAAGTCTAATGGGGTACCAAGTGGTTTGTGTATAAAATCAATCCTTTCACAAAGCACTCCTAAATAGTTTCAGCCTATAACTTCGTTTTGCTATTTAATTTCATTTCATTCAAATAAAACTAATATTAAAAAATACTGGGATGTTCAAAACGATTATTTTCGTTGTTATATTTTTTATGCAGCTCTAGAAATAGATGCGAAGGATTTTTTGTTTTCATTGTATTATACTGAATTTTTAAAAACCGAGTTTACGTAAATATATTAAATTCCAATACCCGACCAATTTTTAAGAATTTGATGCCCACCATTTGGTCACGAATAGTTGGTGTAATCTTGTGTTTCGCTTTTTTTTATTATATGGCATTGTTATGAACTGCATTTATATGCTTTAAAGTCTAATGGGGTACCAAATGGGTTGTGTATAAAATCAATCCTTTCACAAAGCACTCCTAAATAGTTTCAGCCTATAACTTCGTTTTGCTATTTAATTTCATTTCATTCAAATAAAACTAATATTAAAAAATACTGGGATGTTCAAAACGATTATTTTCGTTGTTATATTTTTTACGCAGCTCTAGAAATAGATGCAAAGGATTTTTTGTTTTCATTGTATTATACTGAATTTTTAAAAACCGAGCTTACGTAAATATATTAAATTCCAATACCCGACCAATTTTTAAGAATTTGATGCCCACCATTTGGTCATGAATAGTTGGTGTAATCTTGTGTTTCGCTTTTCTTTATTACATGATATTTTTATGAACGCAATTTATATTATTTAAAGTCTAATGGGGTACCAAGTGGTTTGTGTATAAAATCAATCCTTATACAAAGCACTCCTAAATTTTTTCAGCCTATGACTTCGTTTTGTTATTTAATTTCATTTTAATCAAATAAAACTAATATTAAAAAATACAGCGATGTTCAAAACGATTATTTTCGTTGTTATATTTTTTATACAGCTCTAGAAATAGATGCAAAGGGTTTTTTGCTTTCATTGTATTATACTGAATTTTTAAAAACCGAGTTTACGTAAATATATTAAATTCCAATACACGACCAATTTTTTAGAATTTGATGCCCACCATTTGGTCACGAATAGTTGGTGTAATTTTGTGTTTCGCTTTTCTTTATTATATGGTATTTTAAAAAAATACTGGGATGTTCAAAACGATTATTTTCGTTGTTATATTTTTTATGCAGCTCTCGAAATAGATGCAAAGGGTTTTTTGTTTTCATTGTATTATACTGAATTTTTAAAAATCGAGTTTACGTAAATATATTAAATTCCAATACACGACCAATTTTTTAAAATTTGATTTCCATCATTTGGTCGTGAATAGTTGGACTTATCTTGTGTTTCGCCTTCCTTATAATATGGCATTGTTATGAACTGCATTTATATGCTTTAAGGTCTAATGGGGTACCAAATGGGTTGTGTATAAAATCAATCCTTTCACATAGCACTCCTAAATAGTTTCAGCCTATAACTTTCTTTTGTTATTAAATTTCATTTTAATCAAATAAAACTAATATTATAAAAGACAGTGATGTTCAAAACGTATATTTTTGTTGTTATATTTTTCATGCAGCTCTAGAAATAGATGCAAAGGGTTTTTTGTTTTCATTGTATTATACTGAATTTTTAAAAACCGAGTTTACGTAAATATATTAAATTCCAATACACGACCAATTTTTAAGAATTTGATGCCCACCATTTGGTCATGAAGAGTTGGTGTAGTCTTGAGTTTCGCTTTTCTTTATTACATGGTATTTTAAAAAAATACTGGGATGTTCAAAACGATTATTTTCGTTGTTATATTTTTTATGCAGCTCTAGAAATAGATGCGAAGGATTTTTTGTTTTCATTGTATAATACTGAATTTTTAAAAACCGAGTTTACGTAAATATATTAAATTCCAAAACAAGGAAAATTTTTTAAAATTTGATTTCCATCATTTGGTCGTGAATAGTTGGACTTATCTTGTGTTTCGCCTTCCTTATAATATGGCATTGTTATGAACTGCATTTATATGCTTTAAGGTCTAATGGGGTACCAAATGGGTTGTGTATAAAATCAATCCTTTCACAAAGCACTCCTAAATAGTTTCAGCCTATAACTTCGTTTTGTTATTTAATTTCATTTCAATCAAATAAAACTAATATTGATAAATACAGGAAAGTTCAAAACGATTATTTTCGTTGTTATATTTTTTATGCAGCTCTAGAAATAGATGCACAGAATTTTTTGTTTTCATTGTATTATACTGAATTTTTAAAAACCGAGTTTACGTAAATATATTAAATTCCAATACCCGACCAATTTTTAAGAATTTGATGCCCACCATTTGGTCATGAAGAGTTGGTGTAGTCTTAAGTTTCGCTTTTCTTTATTACATGGTATTTTTATGAACGCAATTTATATTATTTAAAGTCTAATGGGGTACCAAATGGGTTGTGTAAAAAATCAATCCTTTCACAAAGCACTCCTAAATAGTTTCAGCCTATAACTTCGTTTTGCTATTTAATTTCATTTCATTCAAATAAAACTAATATTGAAAAATACAGGGATGTTCAAAACGATTATTTTCGTTGTTATATTTTTTATGCAGCTCTAGAAATAGATGCGAAGGATTTTTTGTTTTCATTGTATTATACTGAATTTTTAAAAACCGAGTTTACGTAAATATATTAAATTCCAATACCCGACCAATTTTTTAGAATTTTATGCCCACCATTTGGTCGTGAATAGTTGGACTTATCTTATGTTTCGCCTTCCTTTATAATATGGCATTGTTATGAACTGCATTTATATGCTTTAAGGTCTAATGGGGTACCAAGTGGTTTGTGTATAAAATCAATCCTTTCACAAAGCACTCCTAAAGAGTTTTAGCCTATAACTTCGTTTTGTTATTAAATTTCATTTTATTCAAATAAAACTAATATTATAAAAGACAGTGATGTTCAAAACGTATATTTTTGTTGTTATATTTTTGTATGCAGCTCTAGAAATAGATGCAAAGGATTTTTTGTTTTCATTGTATTATACTGAATTTTTAAAAACCGAGTTTACGTAAATATATTAAATTCCAATACACGACCAATTTTTTAGAATTTGATGCCCACCATTTGGTCGTGAATAGTTGGACTTATTTTGTGTTTCGCCTTCCTTTATAATATGGCATTGTTATGAACTGCATTTATATGCTTTAAGGTCTAATGGGGTACCAAATGGGTTGTGTATAAAATCAATCCTTTCACAAAGCACTCCTAAATAGTTTCAGCCTATAAATTCGTTTTGCTATTTAATTTCATTTCAATCAAATAAAACTAATATTGAAAGATACAGGAATGTTCAAAACGATTATTTTCGTTGTTATATTTTTTATGCAGCTCTCGAAATAGATGCGAAAGATTTTTCGTTTTCATTGTATAATACTGAATTTTTAAAAACCGAGTTTACGTAAATATATTAAATTCCAATACCCGACCAATTTTTAAGAATTTGATGCCCACCATTTGGTCATGAATAGTTGGTGTAGTCTTGTGTTTCGCTTTTCTTTATTACATGGTATTTTTATGAACTGAATTTATATGCTTTAAAGTCTAATGGGGTACCAAGTGGTTTGTGTATAAAATCAATCCTTTCACAAAGCACTCCTAAAGAGTTTTAGCCTATAATTTCGTTTTGTTATTAAATTTCATTTTAATCAAATAAAACTAATATTATAAAAGACAGTGATGTTCAAAACGATTATTTTCGTTGTTATATTTTTTATGCAGCTCTAGAAATAGATGCGAAGGATTTTTTGTTTTCATTGTATTATACTGAATTTTTAAAAACCGAGTTTACGTAAATATATTAAATTCCAAAACAAGGCCAATTTTTTAAAATTTGATTTCCATCATTTGGTCGTGAATAGTTGGACTAATCTTATGTTTCGCCTTCCTTTATAATATGGCATTGTTATGAACTGAATTTATATGCTTTAAAGTCTAATGGGGTACCAAGTGGTTTGTGTATAAAATCAATCCTTTCACAAAGCACTCCTAAATAGTTTCAACCTATAACTTCGTTTTGCTATTTAATTTCATTTCATTCAAATAAATCTAATTAAAAAAAATACTGGGATGTTCAAAACGATTATTTTCGTTGTTATATTTTTTATGCAGCTCTCGAAATAGATGCGAAAGATTTTTTGTTTTCATTGTATTATACTGAATTTTTAAAAATCGAGTTTACGTAAATATATTAAATTCCAATACACGACCAATTTTTTAAAATTTGATTTCCATCATTTGGTCGTGAATAGTTGGACTTATCTTGTGTTTCGCCTTCCTTTATAATATGGCATTGTTATGAACTGCATTTATATGCTTTAAGGTCTAATGGGGTACCAAATGGGTTGTGTATAAAATCAATCCTTTCACAAAGCACTCCTAAATAGTTTCAGCCTATAACTTCGTTTTGCTATTTAATTTCATTTCATTCAAATAAAACTAATATTGAAAAATACAGGGATGTTCAAAACGATTATTTTCGTTGTTATATTTTTTATGCAGCTCTAGAAATAGTGCGAAGGATTTTTTTGTTTTCATTGTATCATACTGAATTTTTAAAAACTGAGTTTACGTAAATATATTAAATTCCAATACACGACCAATTTTTAAAAATTTGATGCCCACCATTTGGTCATGAAGAGTTGGTGTAATCTTGTGTTTCGCTTTTCTTTATTATATGTCATTGTTATGAACTGCATTTATATGCTTTAAGGTCTAATGGGGTACCAAATGGGTTGTGTATAAAATCAATCCTTTCACAAAGCACTCCTAAATAGTTTCAGCCTATAACTTCGTTTTGCTATTTAATTTCATTTCATTCAAATAAAACTAATATTAAAAAATACTGGGATGTTCAAAACGATTATTTTCGTTGTTATATTTTTTATGCAGCTCTAGAAATAGATGCAAAGGATTTTTTGTTTTCATTGTATTATACTGAATTTTTAAAAACCGAGCTTACGTAAATATATTAAATTCCAATACACGACCAAATTTTAAGAATTTGATGCCCACCATTTGGTCATGAAGAGTTGGTGTAATCTTGTGTTTCGCTTTTCTTTATTACATGGTATTTTTATGAACGCAATTTATATTATTTAAAGTCTAATGGGGTACCAAGTGGTTTGTGTATAAAATCAATCCTTTCACAAAGCACTCCTAAATAGTTTCAGCCTATAACTTCGTTTTGCTATTTAATTTAATTTTAATCAAATAAAACTAATATTAAAAAATACAGAGATGTTCAAAACGATTGTTTTCGTTGTTATATTTTTTATACAGCTCTAGAAATAGATGCGAAGGATTTTTTGTTTTCATTGTATTATACTGAATTTTTAAAAACCGAGTTTACGTAAATATATTAAATTCCAATACCCGACCAATTTTTAAGAATTTGATGCCCACCATTTGGTCACGAATAGTTGGTGTAATCTTGTGTTTCGCTTTTCTTTATTATATGGCATTGTTATGAACTGCATTTATATGCTTTAAAGTCTAATGGGGTACCAAATGGGTTGTGTATAAAATCAATCCTTTCACAAAGCACTCCTAAATAGTTTCAGCCTATAACTTCGTTTTGCTATTTAATTTAATTTTAATCAAATAAAACTAATATTAAAAAATACAGAGATGTTCAAAACGATTGTTTTCGTTGTTATATTTTTTATACAGCTCTAGAAATAGATGCGAAGGATTTTTTGTTTTCATTGTATTATACTGAATTTTTAAAAACCGAGTTTACGTAAATATATTAAATTCCAATACACGACCAAATTTTAAGAATTTGATGCCCACCATTTGGTCATGAAGAGTTGGTGTAATCTTGTGTTTCGCTTTTCTTTATTACATGATATTTTTATGAACGCAATTTATATTATTTAAAGTCTAATGGGGTACCAAGTGGTTTGTGTATAAAATCAATCCTTTCACAAAGCACTCCTAAATAGTTTCAGCCTATAACTTCGTTTTGCTATTTAATTTAATTTTAATCAAATAAAACTAATATTAAAAAATACAGAGATGTTCAAAACGATTGTTTTCGTTGTTATATTTTTTATACAGCTCTAGAAATAGATGCAAAGGATTTTTTGTTTTCATTGTATTATACTGAATTTTTAAAAACCGAGCTTACGTAAATATATTAAATTCCAATACCCGACCAATTTTTAAGAATTTGATGCCCACCATTTGGTCATGAATAGTTGGTGTAGTCTTGTGTTTCGCTTTTCTTTATTACATGATATTTTTATGAACGCAATTTATATTATTTAAAGTCTAATGGGGTACCAAGTGGTTTGTGTATAAAATCAATCCTTATACAAAGCACTCCTAAATTTTTTCAGCCTATGACTTCGTTTTGTTATTTAATTTCATTTTAATCAAATAAAACTAATATTAAAAAATACAGCGATGTTCAAAACGATTATTTTCGTTGTTATATTTTTTATACAGCTCTAGAAATAGATGCAAAGGGTTTTTTGTTTTCATTGTATTATACTGAATTTTTAAAAACCGAGTTTACGTAAATATATTAAATTCCAATACACGACCAATTTTTTAGAATTTGATGCCCACCATTTGGTCACGAATAGTTGGTGTAATCTTGTGTTTCGCTTTTCTTTATTATATGGTATTTTTATGAACGCAATTTATATGCTTTAAAGTCCAATGGGGTACCATATGGTATGTGTATAAAATCAATCCTTTCACATAGCACTCCTAAATAGTTTCAGCCTATAACTTTCTTTTGTTATTAAATTTCATTTTAATCAAATAAAACTAATATTATAAAAGACAGTGATGTTCAAAACGTATATTTTTGTTGTTATATTTTTCATGCAGCTCTAGAAATAGATGCAAAGGGTTTTTTGTTTTCATTGTATTATACTGAATTTTTAAAAACCGAGTTTACGTAAATATATTAAATTCCAATACACGACCAATTTTTAAGAATTTGATGCCCACCATTTGGTCATGAAGAGTTGGTGTAGTCTTGAGTTTCGCTTTTCTTTATTACATGGTATTTTAAAAAAATACTGGGATGTTCAAAACGATTATTTTCGTTGTTATATTTTTTATGCAGCTCTCGAAATAGATGCGAAAGATTTTTTGTTTTCATTGTATTATACTGAATTTTTAAAAATCGAGTTTACGTAAATATATTAAATTCCAATACACGACCAATTTTTTAAAATTTGATTTCCATCATTTGGTCGTGAATAGTTGGACTTATCTTGTGTTTCGCCTTCCTTATAATATGGCATTGTTATGAACTGCATTTATATGCTTTAAGGTCTAATGGGGTACCAAATGGGTTGTGTATAAAATCAATCCTTTCACAAAGCACTCCTAAATAGTTTCAGCCTATAACTTCGTTTTGCTATTTAATTTCATTTCAATCAAATAAAACTAATATTGAAAAATACAGGAAAGTTCAAAACGATTATTTTCGTTGTTATATTTTTTATGCAGCTCTAGAAATAGATGCACAGAATTTTTTGTTTTCATTGTATTATACTGAATTTTTAAAAACCGAGTTTACGTAAATATATTAAATTCCAATACCCGAACAATTTTTAAGAATTTGATGCCCACCATTTGGTCATGAAGAGTTGGTGTAGTCTTAAGTTTCGCTTTTCTTTATTACATGGTATTTTTATGAACGCAATTTATATTATTTAAAGTCTAATGGGGTACCAAATGGGTTGTGTAAAAAATCAATCCTTTCACAAAGCACTCCTAAATAGTTTCAGCCTATAACTTCGTTTTGCTATTTAATTTCATTTCATTCAAATAAAACTAATATTGAAAAATACAGGGATGTTCAAAACGATTATTTTCGTTGTTATATTTTTTATGCAGCTCTAGAAATAGATGCGAAGGATTTTTTGTTTTCATTGTATTATACTGAATTTTTAAAAACCGAGTTTACGTAAATATATTAAATTCCAATACCCGACCAATTTTTAAGAATTTGATGCCCACCATTTGGTCACGAATAGTTGGTGTAATCTTGTGTTTCGCTTTTCTTTATTATATGGCATTGTTATGAACTGCATTTATATGCTTTAAAGTCTAATGGGGTACCAAATGGGTTGTGTATAAAATCAATCCTTTCACAAAGCACTCCTAAATAGTTTCAGCCTATAACTTCGTTTTGCTATTTAATTTCATTTCATTCAAATAAAACTAATATTAAAAAATACTGGGATGTTCAAAACGATTATTTTCGTTGTTATATTTTTTACGCAGCTCTAGAAATAGATGCAAAGGATTTTTTGTTTTCATTGTATTATACTGAATTTTAAAAAACCGAGCTTACGTAAATATATTAAATTCCAATACCCGACCAATTTTTAAGAATTTGATGCCCACCATTTGGTCATGAATAGTTGGTGTAGTCTTGTGTTTCGCTTTTCTTTATTACATGATATTTTTATGAACGCAATTTATATTATTTAAAGTCTAATGGGGTACCAAGTGGTTTGTGTATAAAATCAATCCTTATACAAAGCACTCCTAAATTTTTTCAGCCTATGACTTCGTTTTGTTATTTAATTTCATTTTAATCAAATAAAACTAATATTAAAAAATACAGCGATGTTCAAAACGATTATTTTCGTTGTTATATTTTTTATACAGCTCTAGAAATAGATGCAAAGGGTTTTTTGTTTTCATTGTATTATACTGAATTTTTAAAAACCGAGTTTACGTAAATATATTAAATTCCAATACACGACCAATTTTTTAGAATTTGATGCCCACCATTTGGTCACGAATAGTTGGTGTAATCTTGTGTTTCGCTTTTCTTTATTATATGGTATTTTTATGAACGCAATTTATATGCTTTAAAGTCCAATGGGGTACCAAATGGTATGTGTATAAAATCAATCCTTTCACATAGCACTCCTAAATAGTTTCAGCCTATAACTTTCTTTTGTTATTAAATTTCATTTTAATCAAATAAAACTAATATTATAAAAGACAGTGATGTTCAAAACGTATATTTTTGTTGTTATATTTTTTATGCAGCTCTAGAAATAGATGCACAGAATTTTTTGTTTTCATTGTATTATACTGAATTTTTAAAAACCGAGTTTACGTAAATATATTAAATTCCAATACCCGAACAATTTTTAAGAATTTGATGCCCACCATTTGGTCATGAAGAGTTGGTGTAGTCTTAAGTTTCGCTTTTCTTTATTACATGGTATTTTTATGAACGCAATTTATATTATTTAAAGTCTAATGGGGTACCAAATGGGTTGTGTAAAAAATCAATCCTTTCACAAAGCACTCCTAAATAGTTTCAGCCTATAACTTCGTTTTGCTATTTAATTTCATTTCATTCAAATAAAACTAATATTGAAAAATACAGGGATGTTCAAAACGATTATTTTCGTTGTTATATTTTTTATGCAGCTCTAGAAATAGATGCGAAGGATTTTTTGTTTTCATTGTATTATACTGAATTTTTAAAAACCGAGTTTACGTAAATATATTAAATTCCAATACCCGACCAATTTTTTAGAATTTGATGCCCACCATTTGGTCGTGAATAGTTGGACTTATCTTATGTTTCGCCTTCCTTTATAATATGGCATTGTTATGAACTGCATTTATATTCTTTAAGGTCTAATGGGGTACCAAGTGGTTTGTGTATAAAATCAATCCTTTCACAAAGCACTCCTAAAGAGTTTTAGCCTATAACTTCGTTTTGTTATTAAATTTCATTTTATTCAAATAAAACTAATATTATAAAAGACAGTGATGTTCAAAACGTATATTTTTGTTGTTATATTTTTGTATGCAGCTCTAGAAATAGATGCAAAGGATTTTTTGTTTTCATTGTATTATACTGAATTTTTAAAAACCGAGTTTACGTAAATATATTAAATTCCAATACACGACCAATTTTTTAGAATTTGATTTCCATCATTTGGTCGTGAATAGTTGGACTTATCTTGTCCTTCCTTTATAATATGGCATTGTTATGAACTGCATTTATATGCTTTAAGGTCTAATGGGGTACCAAATGGGTTGTGTATAAAATCAATCCTTTCACAAAGCACTCCTAAATAGTTTCAGCCTATAACTTCGTTTTGCTATTTAATTTCATTTCATTCAAATAAAACTAATATTGAAAAATACAGGGATGTTCAAAACGATTATTTTCGTTGTTATATTTTTTATGCAGCTCTCGAAATAGATGCGAAAGATTTTTTGTGTTCATTGTATTATACTGAATTTTTAAAAACCGAGTTTACGTAAATATATTAAATTCCAATACCCGACCAATTTTTAAGAATTTGATGCCCACCATTTGGTCATGAATAGTTGGTGTAGTCTTGTGTTTCGCTTTTCTTTATTACATGGTATTTTTATGAACTGAATTTATATGTTTTAAAGTCTAACGGGGTACCAAGTGGTTTGTGTATAAAATCAATCCTTCCACATAGTACTCCTAAATAGTTTCAGCCTATAATTTCGTTTTGTTATTAAATTTCATTTTAATCAAATAAAACTAATATAATAAAAGACAGTGATGTTCAAAACGATTATTTTCGTTGTTATATTTTTTATGCAGCTCTAGAAATAGATGCGAAGGATTTTTTGTTTTCATTGTATTATACTGAATTTTTAAAAACCGAGTTTACGTAAATATATTAAATTCCAAAACAAGGCCAATTTTTTAAAATTTGATTTCCATCATTTGGTCGTGAATAGTTGGACTAATCTTATGTTTCGCCTTCCTTTATAATATGGCATTGTTATGAACTGAATTTATATGCTTTAAAGTCTAATGGGGTACCAAGTGGTTTGTGTATAAAATCAATCCTTTCACAAAGCACTCCTAAATAGTTTCAACCTATAACTTCGTTTTGCTATTTAATTTCATTTCATTCAAATAAAACTAATTAAAAAAAATACTGGGATGTTCAAAACGATTATTTTCGTTGTTATATTTTTTATGCAGCTCTCGAAATAGATGCGAAAGATTTTTTGTTTTCATTGTATTATACTGAATTTTTAAAAATCGAGTTTACGTAAATATATTAAATTCCAATACACGACCAATTTTTTAAAATTTGATTTCCATCATTTGGTCGTGAATAGTTGGACTTATCTTGTGTTTCGCCTTCCTTTATAATATGGCATTGTTATGAACTGCATTTATATGCTTTAAGGTCTAATGGGGTACCAAATGGGTTGTGTATAAAATCAATCCTTTTTCAAAGCACTCCTAAATAGTTTCAGCCTATAAATTCGTTTTGCTATTTAATTTCATTTCAATCAAATAAAACTAATATTGAAAGATACAGGAATGTTCAAAACGATTATTTTCGTTGTTATATTTTTTATGCAGCTCTCGAAATAGATGCGAAAGATTTTTTGTTTTCATTGTATTATACTGAATTTTTAAAAACCGAGTTTACGTAAATATATTAAATTCCAATACCCGACCAATTTTTAAGAATTTGATGCCCACCATTTGGTCATGAAGAGTTGGTGTAGTCTTAAGTTTCGCTTTTCTTTATTACATGGTATTTTTATGAACGCAATTTATATTATTTAAAGTCTAATGGGGTACCAAATGGGTTGTGTATAAAATCAATCCTTTCACAAAGCACTCCTAAATAGTTTCAGCCTATAACTTCGTTTTGCTACTTAATTTCATTTCATTCAATGAAAACTAATTAAAAAAAATACTGGGCAGTTCAAAACGATTATTTTCGTTGTTATATTTTTTATGCAGCTCTAGAAATAGATCCGCAGAATTTTTTGTTTTCATTGTATTATATTGAATTTTTAAAAACCGAGTTTACGTAAATATATTAAATTCCAATACGCGACCAATTTTTAAGAATTTGATGCCCACCATTTGGTCATGAAGAGTTGGTGTAATCTTGTGTTTCGCTTTTCTTTATTATATGGTATTTTTATGAACGCAATTTATATGCTTTAAAGTCCAATAGGGTACCAAATGGTATGTGTATAAAATCAATCCTTTCACATAGCACTCCTAAATAGTTTCAGCCTATAACTTTCTTTTGTTATTAAATTTCATTTTAATCAAATAAAACTAATATTACAAAATACAGGGATCTTCAAAACGATTATTTTCGTTGTTATATTTTTTATGCAGCTCTAGAAATAGTGCGAAGGATTTTTTTGTTTTTATTGTATCATACTGAATTTTTAAAAACCGAGTTTACGTAAATATATTAAATTCCAATACACGACCAATTTTTAAGAATTTGATGCCTACCATTTGGTCATGAAGAGTTGGTGTAATCTTGTGCTTCGCTTTTCTTTATTACATGGTATTTTTATGAACGCAATTTATATTATTTAAAGTCTAATGGGGTACCAAGTGGTTTGTGTATAAAATCAATCCTTATACAAAGCACTCCTAAATAGTTTCAGCCTATAACTTCGTTTTGTTATTTAAATTCATTTTTCAAATAAAACTAATATTATAAAAGACAGTGATGTTCAAAACGATTATTTTCGTTGTTATATTTTTTATGCAGCTCTAGAAATAGATGCGAAAGATTTTTTGTTTTCATTGTATTATACTGAATTTTTAAAAACCGAGTTTACGTAAATATATTAAATTCCAATACACGACCAATTTTTAAGAATTTGATGCCCACCATTTGGTCATGAAGAGTTGGTGTAGTCTTGTGTTTCGCTTTTCTTTATTACATGTTATTTTTATGAACTGAATTTATATGCTTTAAAGTCTAATGGGGTACCAAGTGGTTTGTGTATAAAATCAATCCTTTCACAAAGCACTCCTAAAGAGTTTTAGCCTTTAACTTCGTTTTGTTATTAAATTTCATTTTAATCAAATAAAACTAATATTAAAAAATACAGGGATGTTCAAAACGATTATTTTCGTTGTTATATTTTTTATGCAGCTCTAGAAATAGATGCGAAAGATTTTTTGTTTCATTGTATTATACTGAATTTTTAAAAACCGAGTTTACGTAAATATATTAAATTCCAATACACGACCAATTTCTTAAAATTTGATTTCCACCATTTGGTCATGAATAGTTGATGTAATCTTCTGTTTCGCTTTTCTTTATTATATGGTATTTTTATGAACTGAATTTATATGCTTTAAAGTCCAATGGGCTACCAAGTGGTTTGTGTATAAAATCAATCCTTTCACAAAGCACTCCTAAATAGTTTCAGCCTATAACTTTCTTTGCTTATTAAATTTCATTTTTCAAATAAAACTAATATTATAAAAGACAGTGATGTTCAAAACGTATATTTTTGTTGTTATATTTTTGTATGCAGCTCTAGAAATAGATGCAAAGGATTTTTTGTTTTCATTGTATTATACTGAATTTTTAAAAACCGAGTTTACGTAAATATATTAAATTCCAATACACGACCAATTTTTTAGAATTTGATGCCCACCATTTGGTCGTGAATAGTTGGACTTATCTTGTTTTTCGCCTTCCTTTATAATATGGCATTGTTATGAACTGCATTTATATGCTTTAAGGTCTAATGGGGTACAAAGTGGTTTGTGTATAAAATCAATCCTTTCACAAAGCACTCCTAAATAGTTTCAACCTATAACTTCGTTTTGCTATTTAATTTCATTTCATTCAAATAAAACTAATTTAAAAAAATACTGGGATGTTCAAAACGATTATTTTCGTTGTTATATTTTTTATGCAGCTCTAGAAATAGATGCGAAAGATTTTTTGTTTTCATTGTATTATACTGAATTTTTAAAAATCGAGTTTACGTAAATATATTAAATTCCAATACACGACCAATTTTTTAAAATTTGATTTCCATCATTTGGTCGTGAATAGTTGGACTTATCTTGTGTTTCGCCTTCCTTATAATATGGCATTGTTATGAACTGCATTTATATGCTTTAAGGTCTAATGGGGTACCAAATGGGTTGTGTATAAAATCAATCCTTTCACAAAGCACTCCTAAATAGTTTCAGCCTATAACTTCGTTTTGCTATTTAATTTCATTTCAATCAAATAAAACTAATATTGAAAAATACAGGAAAGTTCAAAACGATTATTTTCGTTGTTATATTTTTTATGCAGCTCTAGAAATAGATGCACAGAATTTTTTGTTTTCATTGTATTATACTGAATTTTTAAAAACCGAGTTTACGTAAATATATTAAATTCCAATACCCGACCAATTTTTAAGAATTTGATGCCCACCATTTGGTCATGAAGAGTTGGTGTAGTCTTAAGTTTCGCTTTTCTTTATTACATGGTATTTTTATGAACGCAATTTATATTATTTAAAGTCTAATGGGGTACCAAATGGGTTGTGTAAAAAATCAATCCTTTCACAAAGAACTCATAAATAGTTTTAGCCTATAACTTCGTTTTGCTATTTAATTTCATTTCATTCAAATAAAACTAATATTGAAAAATACAGGGATGTTCAAAACGATTATTTTCGTTGTTATATTTTTTATGCAGCTCTGGAAATAGATGCGAAAGATTTTTCGTTTTCATTGTATAATACTGAATTTTTAAAAACCGAGTTTACGTAAATATATTAAATTCCAATACCCGACCAATTTTTAAGAATTTGATGCCCACCATTTGGTCATGAATAGTTGGTGTAGTCTTGTGTTTCGCTTTTCTTTATTACATGGTATTTTTATGAACTGAATTTATATGCTTTAAAGTCTAATGGGGTACCAAGTGGTTTGTGTATAAAATCAATCCTTTCACAAAGCACTCCTAAAGAGTTTTAGCCTATAACTTCGTTTTGTTATTAAATTTCATTTTAATCAAATAAAACTAATATTATAAAAGACAGTGATGTTCAAAACGTATATTTTTGTTGTTATATTTTTGTATGCAGCTCTAGAAATAGATGCAAAGGATTTTTTGTTTTCATTGTATTATACTGAATTTTTAAAAACCGAGTTTACGTAAATATATTAAATTCCAATACACGACCAATTTTTTAGAATTTGATGCCCACCATTTGGTCGTGAATAGTTGGTTTTATCTTGTGTTTCGCCTTCCTTTATAATATGGCATTGTTATGAACTGCATTTATATGCTTTAAGGTCTAATGGGGTACCAAATGGGTTGTGTATAAAATCAATCCTTTCACAAAGCACTCCTAAATAGTTTCAGCCTATAAATTCGTTTTGCTGTTTAATTTCATTTCAATCAAATAAAACTAATATTGAAAGATACAGGAATGTTCAAAACGATTATTTTCGTTGTTATATTTTTTATGCAGCTCTCGAAATAGATGCGAAAGATTTTTTGTTTTCATTGTATTATACTGAATTTTTAAAAACCGAGTTTACGTAAATATAATAAATTCCAATACCCGACCAATTTTTAAGAATTTGATGCCCACCATTTGGTCATGAAGAGTTCGTGTAGTCTTAAGTTTCGCTTTTCTTTATTACATGGTATTTTTATGAACTGAATTTATATGCTTTAAAGTCTAATGGGGTACCAAGTGGTTTGTGTATAAAATCAATCCTTTCACAAAGCACTCCTAAATAGTTTCAGCCTATAACTTCGTTTTGCTATTTAATTTCATTTCATTAAAATAAAACTAATATTGAAAAATACAGGGATGTTCAAAACGTATATTTTCGTTGTTATATTTTTTATGCAGCTCTAGAAATAGATGCGCAGAATTTTTTGTTTTCATTGTATTATACTGAATTTATAAAAACCGAGTTTACGTAAATATATTAAATTCCAATACACGACCAATTTTTTAGAATTTGATGCCCGTCATTTGGTCATGAATAGTTGGTGTAATCTTGTGTTTCGCTTTTCTTTATTATATGGTATTGTTATGAACTGAATTTATATTCTTTAAAGTCTAATGGGGTACCAAGTGGTTTGTGTATAAAATCAATCCTTTCACAAAGCACTCCTAAATAGTTTCAGCCTGTAACTTCGTTTTGCTATTTAATTTCATTTCATTCAATTAAAACTAATTAAAAAAAATACTGGGCAGTTCAAAACGATTATTTTCGTTGTTATATTTTTTATGCAGCTCTAGAAATAGATGCAAAGGATTTTTTGTTTTCATTGTATTATACTGAATTTTTAAAAACCGAGCTTACGTAAATATATTAAATTCCAATACACGACCAATTTTTAGGAATTTGATGCCCACCATTTGGTCATGAAGAGTTGGTTTAATCTTGTGTTTCGCTTTTCTTTATTACATGGTATATTAATGAACGCAATTTATATTATTTAAAGTCTAATGGGGTACCAAGTGGTTTGTGTATAAAATCAATCCTTTCACAAAGCACTCCTAAATAGTTTCAGCCTATAACTTCGTTTTGCTATTTAATTTAATTTCATTCAATTAAAACTAATTTAAAAAAATACAGGGATGTTCAAAACGATTATTTTCGTTGTTATATTTTTTATGCAGCTCTAGAAATAGATGCGAAGGATTTTTTGTTTTCATTGTATTATACTGAATTTTTAAAAACCGAGTTTACGTAAATATATTAAATTCCAATACACGACCAATTTTTTAAAATTTGATTTCCATCATTTGGTCGTGAATAGTTGGACTAATCTTGTGTTTCGCCTTCCTTATAATATGGCATTGTTATGAACTGCATTTATATGCTTTAAGGTCTAATGGGGTACCAAATGGGTTGTGTATAAAATCAATCCTTTCACAAAGCACTCCTAAATAGTTTCAGCCTATAACTTCGTTTTGCTATTTAATTTCATTTCAATCAAATAAAACTAATATTGAAAAATACAGGAAAGTTCAAAACGATTATTTTCGTTGTTATATTTTTTATGCAGCTCTAGAAATAGATGCACAGAATTTTTTGTTTTCATTGTATTATACTGAATTTTAAAAAACCGAGTTTACGTAAATATATTAAATTCCAATACCCGACCAATTTTTAAGAATTTGATGCCCACCATTTGGTCATGAAGAGTTGGTGTAGTCTTAAGTTTCGCTTTTCTTTATTACATGGTATTTTTATGAACGCAATTTATATTATTTAAAGTCTAATGGGGTACCAAATGGGTTGTGTAAAAAATCAATCCTTTCACAAAGAACTCATAAATAGTTTCAGCCTATAACTTCGTTTTGCTATTTAATTTCATTTCATTCAAATAAAACTAATATTGAAAAATACAGGGATCTTCAAAACGATTATTTTCGTTGTTATATTTTTTATGCAGCTCTAGAAATAGATGCGAAAGATTTTTCGTTTTCATTGTATAATACTGAATTTTTAAAAACCGAGTTTACGTAAATATATTAAATTCCAATACCCGACCAATTTTTAAGAATTTGATGCCCACCATTTGGTCATGAATAGTTGGTGTAGTCTTGTGTTTCGCTTTTCTTTATTACATGGTATTTTTATGAACTGAATTTATATGCTTTAAAGTCTAATGGGGTACCAAGTGGTTTGTGTATAAAATCAATCCTTTCACAAAGCACTCCTAAAGAGTTTTAGCCTATAACTTCGTTTTGTTATTAAATTTCATTTTAATCAAATAAAACTAATATTATAAAAGACAGTGATGTTCAAAACGTATATTTTTGTTGTTATATTTTTGTATGCAGCTCTAGAAATAGATGCAAAGGATTTTTTGTTTTCATTGTATTATACTGAATTTTTAAAAACCGAGTTTACGTAAATATATTAAATTCCAATACACGACCAATTTTTAAGAATTTGATGCCCACCATTTGGTCGTGAATAGTTGGTTTTATCTTGTGTTTCGCCTTCCTTTATAATATGGCATTGTTATGAACTGCATTTATATGCTTTAAGGTCTAATGGGGTACCAAATGGGTTGTGTATAAAATCAATCCTTTCACAAAGCACTCCTAAATAGTTTCAGCCTATAAATTCGTTTTGCTATTTAATTTCATTTCAATCAAATAAAACTAATATTGAAAGATACAGGAATGTTCAAAACGTATATTTTCGTTGTTATATTTTTTATGCAGCTCTCGAAATAGATGCGAAAGATTTTTTGTTTTCATTGTATTATACTGAATTTTTAAAAACCGAGTTTACGTAAATATAATAAATTCCAATACCCGGCCAATTTTTAAGAATTTGATGCCCACCATTTGGTCATGAAGAGTTGGTGTAGTCTTAAGTTTCGCTTTTCTTTATTACATGGTATTTTTATGAACTGAATTTATATGCTTTAAAGTCTAATGGGGTACCAAGTGGTTTGTGTATAAAATCAATCCTTTCACAAAGCACTCCTAAATAGTTTCAGCCTATAACTTCGTTTTGCTATTTAATTTCATTTCATTCAAATAAAACTAATATTGAAAAATACAGGGATGTTCAAAACATATATTTTCGTTGTTATATTTTTTATGCAGCTCTAGAAATAGATGCGCAGAATTTTTTGTTTTCATTGTATTATACTGAATTTATAAAAACCGAGTTTACGTAAATATATTAAATTCCAATACACGACCAATTTTTTAGAATTTGATGCCCGTCATTTGGTCATGAATAGTTGGTGTAATCTTGTGTTTCGCTTTTCTTTATTATATGGTATTGTTATGAACTGAATTTATATTCTTTAAAGTCTAATGGGGTACCAAGTGGTTTGTGTATAAAATCAATCCTTTCTCAAAGCACTCCTAAATAGTTTCAGCCTGTAACTTCGTTTTGCTATTTAATTTCATTTCATTCAATTAAAACTAATTAAAAAAAATACTGGGCAGTTCAAAACGATTATTTTCGTTGTTATATTTTTTATGCAGCTCTAGAAATAGATGCAAAGGATTTTTTGTTTTCATTGTATTATACTGAATTTTTAAAAACCGAGCTTACGTAAATATATTAAATTCCAATACACGACCAATTTTTAGGAATTTGATGCCCACCATTTGGTCATGAAGAGTTGGTTTAATCTTGTGTTTCGCTTTTTTTTATAACATGGTATATTAATGAACGCAATTTATATTATTTAAAGTCTAATGGGGTACCAAGTGGTTTGTGTATAAAATCAATCCTTTCACAAAGCACTCCTAAATAGTTTCAGCCTATAACTTCGTTTTGCTATTTAATTTCATTTCATTCAATTAAAACTAATTTAAAAAAATACAGGGATGTTCAAAACGATTATTTTCGTTGTTATATTTTTTATGCAGCTCTAGAAATAGATGCGAAGGATTTTTTGTTTTCATTGTATTATACTGAATTTTTAAAAACCGAGTTTACGTAAATATATTAAATTCCAAAACAAGGCCAATTTTTTAAAATTTGATTTCCATCATTTGGTCGTGAATAGTTGGACTAATCTTATGTTTCGCCTTCCTTTATAATATGGCATTGTTATGAACTGAATTTATATGCTTTAAAGTCTAATGGGGTACCAAGTGGTTTGTGTATAAAATCAATCCTTTCACAAAGCACTCCTAAATAGTTTCAACCTATAACTTCGTTTTGCTATTTAATTTCATTTCATTCAATTAAAACTAATTTAAAAAAATACTGGGATGTTCAAAACGATTATTTTCGTTGTTATATTTTTTATGCAGCTCTCTAAATAGATGCGAAAGATTTTTTGTTTTCATTGTATTATACTGAATTTTTAAAAATCGAGTTTACGTAAATATATTAAATTCCAATACACGACCAATTTTTTAAAATTTGATTTCCATCATTTGGTCGTGAATAGTTGGACTTATCTTGTGTTTCGCCTTCCTTATAATATGGCATTGTTATGAACTGCATTTATATGCTTTAAGGTCTAATGGGGTACCAAATGGGTTGTGTATAAAATCAATCCTTTCACAAAGCACTCCTAAATAGTTTCAGCCTATAACTTCGTTTTGCTATTTAATTTCATTTCATTCAAATAAAACTAATATTAAAAAATACAGGGATGTTCAAACCGATTATTTTCGTTGTTATATTTTTAATGCAGCTCTAGAAATAGATGCACAGAATTTTTTGTTTTCATTGTATTATACTGAATTTTTAAAAACCGAGTTTACGTAAATATATTAAATTCCAATACACGACCAATTTTTAAGAATTTGATGCCCACCATTTGGTCATGAAGAGTTGGTGTAGTCTTGAGTTTCGCTTTTCTTTATTATATGGCATTGTTAGGAACTGAATTTATATTCTTTAAAGTCTAATGGGGTACCAAGTGGTTTGTGTATAAAATCAATCCTTTCACAAAGCACTCCTAAATAGTTTCAGTTTATAACTTCGTTTTGCTATTTAATTTCATTTCATTCAATTAAAACTAATTTCAAAAAATACGGGGATGTTCAAAACGATTATTTTCGTTGTTATATTTTTTATGCAGCTCTAGAAATAGATCTGCAGAATTTTTTGTTTTCATTGTATTATACTGAATTTTTAAAAACCGAGTTTACGTAAATATATTAAATTCCAAAACAAGGCCAAGTTTTTAAAATTTGATTTCCATCATTTGGTCATGAAGAGTTGGTGTAGTCTTGTGTTTCGCTTTTCTTTATTACATGGTATTTTTATGAACGCAATTTATATTATTTAAAGTCTAATGGGGTTTCAAATGGGTTGTGTATAAAATCAATCCTTTCACAAAGCACTCCTAAATAGTGTCAGCCTATAAATTCGTTTTGCTATTTAATTTCATTTCAATCAAATAAAACTAATATTGAAAAATACAGGGACCTTCAAAACGATTATTTTCGTTGTTATATTTTTTATGCAGCTCTAGAAATAGATGCGAAAGATTTTTTGTTTCATTGTATTATACTGAATTTTTAAAAACCGAGTTTACGTAAATATGTTAAATTCCAATACACGACCAATTTTTTAAAATTTGATTTCCACCATTTGGTCATGAATAGTTGATGTAATCTTGTGTTTCGCTTTTCTTTATTATATGGTATTTTTATGAACTGAATTTATATGCTTTAAAGTCCAATGGGGTACCAAGTGTTTTGTGTATAAAATCAATCCTTTCACAAAGCACTCCTAAATAGTTTCAGCCTATAACTTTCTTTGCTTATTAAATTTCATTTTTCAAATAAAACTAATATTATAAAAGACAGTGATGTTCAAAACGTATATTTTTGTTGTTATATTTTTGTATGCAGCTCTAGAAATAGATGCAAAAGATTTTTTGTTTTCATTGTATTATACTGAATTTTTAAAAACCGAGTTTACGTAAATATATTAAATTCCAATACACGACCAATTTTTTAGAATTTGATGCCCACCATTTTGTCGTGAATAGTTGGACTTATCTTGTGTTTCGCCTTCCTTTATAATATGGCATTGTTATGAACTGCATTTATATGCTTTAAGGTCTAATGGGGTACCAAATGGGTTGTGTATAAAATCAATCCTTTCACAAAGCACTCCTAAATAGTGTCAGCCTATAAATTCGTTTTGCTATTTAATTTCATTTCAATCAAATAAAACTAATATTGAAAAATACAGGAATGTTCAAAACGATTATTTTCGTTGTTATATTTTTTATGCAGCTCTAGAAATAGATGCGAAAAATTTTTTGTTTTCATTGTATTATACTGAATTTTTAAAAACCGAGTTTACGTAAATATATTAAATTCCAATACCCGACCAATTTTTAAGAATTTGATGACACCATTTGGTCATGAATAGTTGGTGTAGTCTTGTGTTTCGCTTTTCTTTATTACATGGTATTTTTATGAACTGAATTTATATGCTTTAAAGTCTAATGGGGTACCAAGTGGTTTGTGTATAAAATCAATCCTTTCACAAAGCACTCCTAAAGAGTTTTAGCCTATAACTTCGTTTTGTTATTAAATTTCATTTTAATCAAATAAAACTAATATTATAAAAGACAGTGATGTTCAAAACGTATATTTTCGTTGTTATATTTTTTATGCAGCTCTAGAAATAGATGCGCAGAATTTTTTGTTTTCATTGTATTATACTGAATTTATAAAAACCGAGTTTACGTAAATATATTAAATTCCAATACACGACCAATTTCTTAAAATTTGATGCCCACCATTTGGTCATGAAGAGTTGGTGTAGTCTTGAGTTTCGCTTTTCTTTATTACATGGTATTTTTATGAACGCAATTTATATTATTTAAAGTCTAATGGGGTTTCAAATGAGTTGTGTATAAAATCAATCCTTTCACAAAGCGCTCCTAAATAGTTTCAGCCTATAACTTTCTTTGCTTATTAAATTTCATTTTTCAAATAAAACTAATATTATAAAAGACAGTGATGTTCAAAACGTATATTTTTGTTGTTATATTTTTGTATGCAGCTCTAGAAATAGATGCAAAAGATTTTTTGTTTTCATTGTATTATACTGAATTTTTAAAAACCGAGTTTACGTAAATATATTAAATTCCAATACACGACCAATTTTTTAGAATTTGATGCCCACCATTTTGTCGTGAATAGTTGGACTTATCTTGTGTTTCGCCTTCCTTTATAATATGGCATTGTTATGAACTGCATTTATATGCTTTAAGGTCTAATGGGGTACCAAATGGGTTGTGTATAAAATCAATCCTTTCACAAAGCACTCCTAAATAGTGTCAGCCTATAAATTCGTTTTGCTATTTAATTTCATTTCAATCAAATAAAACTAATATTGAAAAATACAGGAATGTTCAAAACGATTATTTTCGTTGTTATATTTTTTATGCAGCTCTAGAAATAGATGCGAAAAATTTTTTGTTTTCATTGTATTATACTGAATTTTTAAAAACCGAGTTTACGTAAATATATTAAATTCCAATACCCGACCAATTTTTAAGAATTTGATGACACCATTTGGTCATGAATAGTTGGTGTAGTCTTGTGTTTCGCTTTTCTTTATTACATGGTATTTTTATGAACTGAATTTATATGCTTTAAAGTCTAATGGGGTACCAAGTGGTTTGTGTATAAAATCAATCCTTTCACAAAGCACTCCTAAATAGTTTCAGCCTATAACTTTCTTTGCTTATTAAATTTCATTTTTCAAATAAAACTAATATTATAAAAGACAGTGATGTTCAAAACGTATATTTTTGTTGTTATATTTTTGTATGCAGCTCTAGAAATAGATGCAAAAGATTTTTTGTTTTCATTGTATTATACTGAATTTTTAAAAACCGAGTTTACGTAAATATATTAAATTCCAATACACGACCAATTTTTTAGAATTTGATGCCCACCATTTTGTCGTGAATAGTTGGACTTATCTTGTGTTTCGCCTTCCTTTATAATATGGCATTGTTATGAACTGCATTTATATGCTTTAAGGTCTAATGGGGTACCAAATGGGTTGTGTATAAAATCAATCCTTTCACAAAGCACTCCTAAATAGTGTCAGCCTATAAATTCGTTTTGCTATTTAATTTCATTTCAATCAAATAAAACTAATATTGAAAAATACAGGAATGTTCAAAACGATTATTTTCGTTGTTATATTTTTTATGCAGCTCTAGAAATAGATGCGAAAAATTTTTTGTTTTCATTGTATTATACTGAATTTTTAAAAACCGAGTTTACGTAAATATATTAAATTCCAATACCCGACCAATTTTTAAGAATTTGATGACACCATTTGGTCATGAATAGTTGGTGTAGTCTTGTGTTTCGCTTTTCTTTATTATATGGTATTGTTATGAACTGAATTTATATTATTTAAAGTCTAATGGGGTTTCAAATGGGTTGTGTATAAAATCAATCCTTTCACAAAGCACTCCTAAATAGTTTCAGCCTATAACTTTCTTTGCTTATTAAATTTCATTTTTCAAATAAAACTAATATTATAAAAGACAGTGATGTTCAAAACGTATATTTTTGTTGTTATATTTTTCATGCAGCTCTAGAAATAGATGCAAAGGGTTTTTTGTTTTCATTGTATTATACTGAATTTTTAAAAACCGAGTTTACGTAAATATATTAAATTCCAATACACGACCAATTTTTAAGAATTTGATGCCCACCATTTGGTCATGAAGAGTTGGTGTAGTCTTGAGTTTCGCTTTTCTTTATTACATGGTATTTTTATGAACGCAATTTATATTATTTAAAGTCTAATGGGGTTTCAAATGAGTTGTGTATAAAATCAATCCTTTCACAAAGCACTCCTAAATAGTTTCAGCCTATAACTTTCTTTGCTTATTAAATTTCATTTTTCAAATAAAACTAATATTATAAAAGACAGTGATGTTCAAAACGTATATTTTTGTTGTTATATTTTTCTATGCAGCTCTAGAAATAGATGCAAAGGATTTTTTGTTTTCATTGTATTATACTGAATTTTTAAAAACCGAGTTTACGTAAATATATTAAATTCCAATACACGACCAATTTTTTAAAATTTGATTTCCATCATTTGGTCGTGAATAGTTGGACTTATCTTGTGTTTCGCCTTCCTTTATAATATGGCATTGTTATGAACTGCATTTATTTGCTTTAAGGTCTAATGGGGTACCAAATGGGTTGTGTATAAAATCAATCCTTTCACAAAGCACTCCTAAATAGTTTCAGCCTATAACTTCGTTTTGCTATTTAATTTCATTTCATTCAAATAAAACTAATATTGAAAAATACAGGGATGTTCAAAACGATTATTTTCGTTGTTATATTTTTTATGCAGCTCTAGAAATAGATGCACAGAATTTTTTGTTTTCATTGTATTATACTGAATTTTTAAAAACCGAGTTTACGTAAATATATTAAATTCCAATACACGACCAATTTTTAAGAATTTGATGCCCACCATTTGGTCATGAAGAGTTGGTGTAGTCTTGAGTTTCGCTTTTCTTTATTACATGGTATTTTTATGAACGCAATTTATATTATTTAAAGTCTAATGGGGTACCAAATGGGTTGTGTATAAAATCAATCCTTTCACAAAGCACTCCTAAATAGTTTCAGCCTATAACTTCGTTTTGTTATTTAATTTCATTTTTCAAATAAAACTAATATTATAAAAGACAGTGATGTTCAAAACGATTATTTTCGTTGTTATATTTTTTATGCAGCTCTAGAAATAGATGCGAAAGATTTTTTGTTTTCATTGTATTATACTGAATTTTTAAAAACCGAGTTTACGTAAATATATTAAATTCCAATACACGACCAATTTTTAAGAATTTGATGCCCACCATTTGGTCATGAAGAGTTGGTGTAGTCCTAAGTTTCGCTTTTCTTTATTACATGGTATTTTTATGAACGCAATTTATATGCTTTAAAGTCTAATGGGGTACCAAGTGGTTTGTGTATAAAATCAATCCATTCACAAAGCACTCCTAAAGAGTTTTAGCCTTTAACTTCGTTTTGTTATTAAATTTCATTTTAATCAAATAAAAATAATATTAAAAAATACAGGGACCTTCAAAACGATTATTTTCGTTGTTATATTTTTTATGCAGCTCTAGAAATAGATGCGAAAGATTTTTTGTTTCATTGTATTATACTGAATTTTTAAAAACCGAGTTTACGTAAATATGTTAAATTCCAATACACGACCAATTTCTTAAAATTTGATTTCCACCATTTGGTCATGAATAGTTGATGTAATCTTGTGTTTCGCTTTTCTTTATTATATGGTATTTTTATGAACTGAATTTATATGCTTTAAAGTCCAATGGGGTACCAAGTGGTTTGTGTATAAAATCAATCCTTTCACAAAGCACTCCTAAATAGTTTCAGCCTATAACTTTCGTTGCTTATTAAATTTCATTTTTCAAATAAAACTAATATTATAAAAGACAGTGATGTTCAAAACGTATATTTTTGTTGTTATATTTTTTATGCAGCTCTAGAAATAGATGCACAGAATTTTTTGTTTTCATTGTATTATACTGAATTTTTAAAAACCGAGTTTACGTAAATATATTAAATTCCAATACACGACCAATTTTTAAGAATTTGATGCCCACCATTTGGTCATGAAGAGTTGGTGTAGTCTTGAGTTTCGCTTTTCTTTATTACATGGTATTTTTATGAACGCAATTTATATTATTTAAAGTCTAATGGGGTACCAAATGGGTTGTGTATAAAATCAATCCTTTCACAAAGCACTCCTAAATAGTTTCAACCTATAACTTCGTTTTGTTATTTAATTTCATTTTTCAAATAAAACTAATATTATAAAAGACAGTGATGTTCAAAACGATTATTTTCGTTGTTATATTTTTTATGCAGCTCTAGAAATAGATGCGAAAGATTTTTTGTTTTCATTGTATTATACTGAATTTTTAAAAACCGAGTTTACGTAAATATATTAAATTCCAATACACGACCAATTTTTAAGAATTTGATGCCCACCATTTGGTCATGAAGAGTTGGTGTAGTCCTAAGTTTCGCTTTTCTTTATTACATGGTATTTTTATGAACGCAATTTATATGCTTTAAAGTCTAATGGGGTACCAAGTGGTTTGTGTATAAAATCAATCCTTTCACAAAGCACTCCTAAATAATTTCAGCCTACAACTTCGTTTTGCTATTTAATTTCATTTTATTCAAATAAAACTAATATTAAAAAATACGAGGCTGTTCAAAACGATTATTTTCGTTATTATATTTTTCATGCGGCTCTAGAAATAGATGCAAAGGATTTTTTGATTTCATTGTTTAATACTGAATTTTTAAAAACAGAGTTTACGTAAATATATTAAATTCCAATACACGACCAATTTTTTAGAATTTGATGTCCACCATTTGGTCATGAATGGTTGGAGTAATCTTGTGTTTCGCTTTTCTTTATTATATGGCATTGTTATGAACTGAATTTATATGCTTTTAAGTCCAATGGGGTACCAAGTGGTTTGTGTATAAAATCAATCCCTTCACAAAGCACTTCTAATTAGTTTCAGTCTATAACTTCGTTTTGTTATTTAATTTCATTTTATTCAAATAAAACTAATCTTAAAAAATACGAGGCTGTTCAAAACGATTATTTTCGTTATTATATTTTTCATGCGGCTCTAGAGTAGATGCGAAGGATTTTTTGTTTTTATTGTTTTATACTGAATTTTTAAAAACCGAGTTTACGTAAATATTGTAAATTCAAATACAAGGCTAATTTTCTAG
Source organism: Anthrax anthrax (assembly GCA_963971155.1). Lineage (NCBI taxonomy): Eukaryota > Metazoa > Arthropoda > Insecta > Diptera > Bombyliidae > Anthrax > Anthrax anthrax. Next base: position 2,945,524 of record OZ020122.1, read on the forward strand.
AATTTGAATTCTCCCATTTGGTCATGAACAGTTGGAGTGATCTTGTGTTTTGTTTTTCTTTATTATATGGCATTGTTATAAACTGAATTTATATGTTTTAAAGTCCAATGGGGTACCAAGCGGTGTGTGTATAAGAGAAATCCTTTCACAAAGCACTCCTAAATAATTTCAGCCTTTAACTTCGTTTTGTTATTTAATTTCATTTTAATCAAATAAAACTAATATTACAAAATACAGGAATATACAAAACAATTATTTTCGTTGCTATATTTTTTATGCGGCTCTAGAAATAGATGCGAAGGATTTTTTGTTTTCATTGTATTATACTGAATTTTTAAAAACCGAGTTTACGTAAATATGGTAAATTCCAATACACCACCAATTTTATAGAATTTGATGTCCACCATTTGGTCATGAATAGTTAGAGTAATAATGTGTTTCGCTTTTCTTTATTATATGGCATTGTTATGAACTGAATTTATATGCTTTTAAGTCCAATGGGGTACCAAGTGGTTTGAGTATAAAATCAATCCTTTCACAAAGCACTCCTAAATAATTTCAGCCTACAACTTCGTTTTGCTATTTAATTTCATTTTATTCAAATAAAACTAATATTAAAAAATACGAGGCTGTTCAAAACTATTATTTTCGTTATTATATTTTTCATGCGGCTCTAGAAATAGATGCAAAGGATTTTTTGTTTTTATTGTTTTATACTGAATTTTTAAAAACCGGTTTTACGTATATATGGTTAATTCCAATACACGACCAATTTTTTAAAATTTGATTTGCACCATTTGGTCATGAATTGTTGAAGTAATCTTGTGTTTCGCTTTTCTTTATTATATGGCATTGTTATGAACTGAATTTATATGCTTTTAAGTCCAATGGGGTACCAAGTGGTTTGTGTATAAAATCAATCCTTTCACAAAGCACTTCTAAATAGTTTCAGTCTATAACTTCGTTTTGTTATTTAATTTCATTTTATTCAAATAAAACTAATCTTAAAAAATACGAGGCTGTTCAAAACGATTATTTTCGTTATTATATTTTTCATGCGGCTCTAGAGTAGATGCGAAGGATTTTTTGTTTTTATTGTTTTATACTGAATTTTTAAAAACCGAGTTTACGTAAATATTGTAAATTCAAATACAAGGCTAATTTTCTAGAATTTGAATTCTCCCATTTGGTCATGAACAGTTGGAGTGATCTTGTGTTTTGTTTTTCTTTATTATATGGCATTGTTATAAACTGAATTTATATGTTTTAAAGTCCAATGGGGTACCAAGTGGTTTGTGTATAAAATCAATCCTTTTACAGAGCACTCCTAAGTAGTTTCATCCTACAACTTCGTTTTGCAATTAAATTTCATTTTATTCAAATAAAACTTATATTAAAAAAGACAGCGATGTTCAAAACGATTATTTTTGTTGTTATATTTTTGTATGCAGCTCTAGAAATAGATGCAAAGGATTTTTTGTTTTCATTGTATTATACTGAATTTTTAAAAACCGAGTTTACGTAAATATATTAAATTCCAATACACGACCAATTTTTTAGAATTTGATTTCCATCATTTGGTCGTGAATAGTTGGACTTATCTTGTCCTTCCTTTATAATATGGCATTGTTATGAACAGCATTTATATGCTTTAAGGTCTAATGGGGTACCAAATGGGTTGTGTATAAAATCAATCCTTTCACAAAGCACTCCTAAATAGTTTCAGCCTATAACTTCGTTTTGCTATTTAATTTCATTTCATTCAAATAAAACTAATATTGAAAAATACAGGGATGTTCAAAACGATTATTTTCGTTGTTATATTTTTTATGCAGCTCTCGAAATAGATGCGAAAGATTTTTTGTGTTCATTGTATTATACTGAATTTTTAAAAACCGAGTTTACGTAAATATATTAAATTCCAATACCCGACCAATTTTTAAGAATTTGATGCCCACCATTTGGTCATGAATAGTTGGTGTAGTCTTGTGTTTCGCTTTTCTTTATTACATGGTATTTTTATGAACTGAATTTATATGTTTTAAAGTCTAACGGGGTACCAAGTGGTTTGTGTATAAAATCAATCCTTCCACATAGTACTCCTAAATAGTTTCAGCCTATAATTTCGTTTTGTTATTAAATTTCATTTTAATCAAATAAAACTAATATAATAAAAGACAGTGATGTTCAAAACGATTATTTTCGTTGTTATATTTTTTATGCAGCTCTAGAAATAGATGCGAAGGATTTTTTGTTTTCATTGTATTATACTGAATTTTTAAAAACCGAGTTTACGTAAATATATTAAATTCCAAAACAAGGCCAATTTTTTAAAATTTGATTTCCATCATTTGGTCGTGAATAGTTGGACTAATCTTATGTTTCGCCTTCCTTTATAATATGGCATTGTTATGAACTGAATTTATATGCTTTAAAGTCTAATGGGGTACCAAGTGGTTTGTGTATAAAATCAATCCTTTCACAAAGCACTCCTAAATAGTTTCAACCTATAACTTCGTTTTGCTATTTAATTTCATTTCATTCAAATAAAACTAATTAAAAAAAATACTGGGATGTTCAAAACGATTATTTTCGTTGTTATATTTTTTATGCAGCTCTCGAAATAGATGCGAAAGATTTTTTGTTTTCATTGTATTATACTGAATTTTTAAAAATCGAGTTTACGTAAATATATTAAATTCCAATACACGACCAATTTTTTAAAATTTGATTTCCATCATTTGGTCGTGAATAGTTGGACTTATCTTGTGTTTCGCCTTCCTTTATAATATGGCATTGTTATGAACTGCATTTATATGCTTTAAGGTCTAATGGGGTACCAAATGGGTTGTGTATAAAATCAATCCTTTTTCAAAGCACTCCTAAATAGTTTCAGCCTATAAATTCGTTTTGCTATTTAATTTCATTTCAATCAAATAAAACTAATATTGAAAGATACAGGAATGTTCAAAACGATTATTTTCGTTGTTATATTTTTTATGCAGCTCTCGAAATAGATGCGAAAGATTTTTTGTTTTCATTGTATTATACTGAATTTTTAAAAACCGAGTTTACGTAAATATATTAAATTCCAATACCCGACCAATTTTTAAGAATTTGATGCCCACCATTTGGTCATGAAGAGTTGGTGTAGTCTTAAGTTTCGCTTTTCTTTATTACATGGTATTTTTATGAACGCAATTTATATTATTTAAAGTCTAATGGGGTACCAAATGGGTTGTGTATAAAATCAATCCTTTCACAAAGCACTCCTAAATAGTTTCAGCCTATAACTTCGTTTTGCTACTTAATTTCATTTCATTCAATGAAAACTAATTAAAAAAAATACTGGGCAGTTCAAAACGATTATTTTCGTTGTTATATTTTTTATGCAGCTCTAGAAATAGATCCGCAGAATTTTTTGTTTTCATTGTATTATATTGAATTTTTAAAAACCGAGTTTACGTAAATATATTAAATTCCAATACGCGACCAATTTTTAAGAATTTGATGCCCACCATTTGGTCATGAAGAGTTGGTGTAATCTTGTGTTTCGCTTTTCTTTATTATATGGTATTTTTATGAACGCAATTTATATGCTTTAAAGTCCAATAGGGTACCAAATGGTATGTGTATAAAATCAATCCTTTCACATAGCACTCCTAAATAGTTTCAGCCTATAACTTTCTTTTGTTATTAAATTTCATTTTAATCAAATAAAACTAATATTACAAAATACAGGGATCTTCAAAACGATTATTTTCGTTGTTATATTTTTTATGCAGCTCTAGAAATAGTGCGAAGGATTTTTTTGTTTTTATTGTATCATACTGAATTTTTAAAAACCGAGTTTACGTAAATATATTAAATTCCAATACACGACCAATTTTTAAGAATTTGATGCCTACCATTTGGTCATGAAGAGTTGGTGTAATCTTGTGCTTCGCTTTTCTTTATTACATGGTATTTTTATGAACGCAATTTATATTATTTAAAGTCTAATGGGGTACCAAGTGGTTTGTGTATAAAATCAATCCTTATACAAAGCACTCCTAAATAGTTTCAGCCTATAACTTCGTTTTGTTATTTAAATTCATTTTTCAAATAAAACTAATATTATAAAAGACAGTGATGTTCAAAACGATTATTTTCGTTGTTATATTTTTTATGCAGCTCTAGAAATAGATGCGAAAGATTTTTTGTTTTCATTGTATTATACTGAATTTTTAAAAACCGAGTTTACGTAAATATATTAAATTCCAATACACGACCAATTTTTAAGAATTTGATGCCCACCATTTGGTCATGAAGAGTTGGTGTAGTCTTGTGTTTCGCTTTTCTTTATTACATGTTATTTTTATGAACTGAATTTATATGCTTTAAAGTCTAATGGGGTACCAAGTGGTTTGTGTATAAAATCAATCCTTTCACAAAGCACTCCTAAAGAATTTTAGCCTTTAACTTCGTTTTGTTATTAAATTTCATTTTAATCAAATAAAACTAATATTAAAAAATACAGGGATGTTCAAAACGATTATTTTCGTTGTTATATTTTTTATGCAGCTCTAGAAATAGATGCGAAAGATTTTTTGTTTCATTGTATTATACTGAATTTTTAAAAACCGAGTTTACGTAAATATATTAAATTCCAATACACGACCAATTTCTTAAAATTTGATTTCCACCATTTGGTCATGAATAGTTGATGTAATCTTCTGTTTCGCTTTTCTTTATTATATGGTATTTTTATGAACTGAATTTATATGCTTTAAAGTCCAATGGGCTACCAAGTGGTTTGTGTATAAAATCAATCCTTTCACAAAGCACTCCTAAATAGTTTCAGCCTATAACTTTCTTTGCTTATTAAATTTCATTTTTCAAATAAAACTAATATTATAAAAGACAGTGATGTTCAAAACGTATATTTTTGTTGTTATATTTTTGTATGCAGCTCTAGAAATAGATGCAAAGGATTTTTTGTTTTCATTGTATTATACTGAATTTTTAAAAACCGAGTTTACGTAAATATATTAAATTCCAATACACGACCAATTTTTTAGAATTTGATGCCCACCATTTGGTCGTGAATAGTTGGACTTATCTTGTTTTTCGCCTTCCTTTATAATATGGCATTGTTATGAACTGCATTTATATGCTTTAAGGTCTAATGGGGTACAAAGTGGTTTGTGTATAAAATCAATCCTTTCACAAAGCACTCCTAAATAGTTTCAACCTATAACTTCGTTTTGCTATTTAATTTCATTTCATTCAAATAAAACTAATTTAAAAAAATACTGGGATGTTCAAAACGATTATTTTCGTTGTTATATTTTTTATGCAGCTCTAGAAATAGATGCGAAAGATTTTTTGTTTCATTGTATTATACTGAATTTTTAAAAACCGAGTTTACGTAAATATATTAAATTCCAATACACGACCAATTTCTTAAAATTTGATTTCCACCATTTGGTCATGAATAGTTGATGTAATCTTCTGTTTCGCTTTTCTTTATTATATGGTATTTTTATGAACTGAATTTATATGCTTTAAAGTCCAATGGGCTACCAAGTGGTTTGTGTATAAAATCAATCCTTTCACAAAGCACTCCTAAAGAGTTTTAGCCTTTAACTTCGTTTTGTTATTAAATTTCATTTTAATCAAATAAAACTAATATTAAAAAATACAGGGATGTTCAAAACGATTATTTTCGTTGTTATATTTTTTATGCAGCTCTAGAAATAGATGCGAAAGATTTTTTGTTTCATTGTATTATACTGAATTTTTAAAAACCGAGTTTACGTAAATATATTAAATTCCAATACACGACCAATTTCTTAAAATTTGATTTCCACCATTTGGTCATGAATAGTTGATGTAATCTTCTGTTTCGCTTTTCTTTATTATATGGTATTTTTATGAACTGAATTTATATGCTTTAAAGTCCAATGGGCTACCAAGTGGTTTGTGTATAAAATCAATCCTTTCACAAAGCACTCCTAAATAGTTTCAGCCTATAACTTTCTTTGCTTATTAAATTTCATTTTTCAAATAAAACTAATATTATAAAAGACAGTGATGTTCAAAACGTATATTTTTGTTGTTATATTTTTTATGCAGCTCTAGAAATAGATGCGAACGATTTTTTGTTTTCATTGTATTATACTGAATTTTTAAAAATCGAGTTTACGTAAATATATTAAATTCCAATACACGACCAATTTTTTAAAATTTGATTTCCATCATTTGGTCGTGAATAGTTGGACTTATCTTGTGTTTCGCCTTCCTTATAATATGGCATTGTTATGAACTGCATTTATATGCTTTAAGGTCTAATGGGGTACCAAATGGGTTGTGTATAAAATCAATCCTTTCACAAAGCACTCCTAAATAGTTTCAGCCTATAACTTCGTTTTGCTATTTAATTTCATTTCAATCAAATAAAACTAATATTGAAAAATACAGGAAAGTTCAAAACGATTATTTTCGTTGTTATATTTTTTATGCAGCTCTAGAAATAGATGCACAGAATTTTTTGTTTTCATTGTATTATACTGAATTTTTAAAAACCGAGTTTACGTAAATATATTAAATTCCAATACCCGACCAATTTTTAAGAATTTGATGCCCACCATTTGGTCATGAAGAGTTGGTGTAGTCTTAAGTTTCGCTTTTCTTTATTACATGGTATTTTTATGAACGCAATTTATATTATTTAAAGTCTAATGGGGTACCAAATGGGTTGTGTAAAAAATCAATCCTTTCACAAAGAACTCATAAATAGTTTTAGCCTATAACTTCGTTTTGCTATTTAATTTCATTTCATTCAAATAAAACTAATATTGAAAAATACAGGGATGTTCAAAACGATTATTTTCGTTGTTATATTTTTTATGCAGCTCTGGAAATAGATGCGAAAGATTTTTCGTTTTCATTGTATAATACTGAATTTTTAAAAACCGAGTTTACGTAAATATATTAAATTCCAATACCCGACCAATTTTTAAGAATTTGATGCCCACCATTTGGTCATGAATAGTTGGTGTAGTCTTGTGTTTCGCTTTTCTTTATTACATGGTATTTTTATGAACTGAATTTATATGCTTTAAAGTCTAATGGGGTACCAAGTGGTTTGTGTATAAAATCAATCCTTTCACAAAGCACTCCTAAAGAGTTTTAGCCTATAACTTCGTTTTGTTATTAAATTTCATTTTAATCAAATAAAACTAATATTATAAAAGACAGTGATGTTCAAAACGTATATTTTTGTTGTTATATTTTTGTATGCAGCTCTAGAAATAGATGCAAAGGATTTTTTGTTTTCATTGTATTATACTGAATTTTTAAAAACCGAGTTTACGTAAATATATTAAATTCCAATACACGACCAATTTTTTAGAATTTGATGCCCACCATTTGGTCGTGAATAGTTGGTTTTATCTTGTGTTTCGCCTTCCTTTATAATATGGCATTGTTATGAACTGCATTTATATGCTTTAAGGTCTAATGGGGTACCAAATGGGTTGTGTATAAAATCAATCCTTTCACAAAGCACTCCTAAATAGTTTCAGCCTATAAATTCGTTTTGCTGTTTAATTTCATTTCAATCAAATAAAACTAATATTGAAAGATACAGGAATGTTCAAAACGATTATTTTCGTTGTTATATTTTTTATGCAGCTCTCGAAATAGATGCGAAAGATTTTTTGTTTTCATTGTATTATACTGAATTTTTAAAAACCGAGTTTACGTAAATATAATAAATTCCAATACCCGACCAATTTTTAAGAATTTGATGCCCACCATTTGGTCATGAAGAGTTCGTGTAGTCTTAAGTTTCGCTTTTCTTTATTACATGGTATTTTTATGAACTGAATTTATATGCTTTAAAGTCTAATGGGGTACCAAGTGGTTTGTGTATAAAATCAATCCTTTCACAAAGCACTCCTAAATAGTTTCAGCCTATAACTTCGTTTTGCTATTTAATTTCATTTCATTCAAATAAAACTAATATTGAAAAATACAGGGATGTTCAAAACGTATATTTTCGTTGTTATATTTTTTATGCAGCTCTAGAAATAGATGCGCAGAATTTTTTGTTTTCATTGTATTATACTGAATTTATAAAAACCGAGTTTACGTAAATATATTAAATTCCAATACACGACCAATTTTTTAGAATTTGATGCCCGTCATTTGGTCATGAATAGTTGGTGTAATCTTGTGTTTCGCTTTTCTTTATTATATGGTATTGTTATGAACTGAATTTATATTCTTTAAAGTCTAATGGGGTACCAAGTGGTTTGTGTATAAAATCAATCCTTTCACAAAGCACTCCTAAATAGTTTCAGCCTGTAACTTCGTTTTGCTATTTAATTTCATTTCATTCAATTAAAACTAATTAAAAAAAATACTGGGCAGTTCAAAACGATTATTTTCGTTGTTATATTTTTTATGCAGCTCTAGAAATAGATGCAAAGGATTTTTTGTTTTCATTGTATTATACTGAATTTTTAAAAACCGAGCTTACGTAAATATATTAAATTCCAATACACGACCAATTTTTAGGAATTTGATGCCCACCATTTGGTCATGAAGAGTTGGTTTAATCTTGTGTTTCGCTTTTCTTTATTACATGGTATATTAATGAACGCAATTTATATTATTTAAAGTCTAATGGGGTACCAAGTGGTTTGTGTATAAAATCAATCCTTTCACAAAGCACTCCTAAATAGTTTCAGCCTATAACTTCGTTTTGCTATTTAATTTAATTTCATTCAATTAAAACTAATTTAAAAAAATACAGGGATGTTCAAAACGATTATTTTCGTTGTTATATTTTTTATGCAGCTCTAGAAATAGATGCGAAGGATTTTTTGTTTTCATTGTATTATACTGAATTTTTAAAAACCGAGTTTACGTAAATATATTAAATTCCAAAACAAGGCCAATTTTTTAAAATTTGATTTCCATCATTTGGTCGTGAATAGTTGGACTAATCTTATGTTTCGCCTTCCTTTATAATATGGCATTGTTATGAACTGAATTTATATGCTTTAAAGTCTAATGGGGTACCAAGTGGTTTGTGTATAAAATCAATCCTTTCACAAAGCACTCCTAAATAGTTTCAACCTATAACTTCGTTTTGCTATTTAATTTCATTTCATTCAATTAAAACTAATTTAAAAAAATACTGGGATGTTCAAAACGATTATTTTCGTTGTTATATTTTTTATGCAACTCTCGAAATAGATGCGAAAGATTTTTTGTTTTCATTGTATTATACTGAATTTTTAAAAATCGAGTTTACGTAAATATATTAAATTCCAATACACGACCAATTTTTTAAAATTTGATTTCCATCATTTGGTCGTGAATAGTTGGACTAATCTTGTGTTTCGCCTTCCTTATAATATGGCATTGTTATGAACTGCATTTATATGCTTTAAGGTCTAATGGGGTACCAAATGGGTTGTGTATAAAATCAATCCTTTCACAAAGCACTCCTAAATAGTTTCAGCCTATAACTTCGTTTTGCTATTTAATTTCATTTCAATCAAATAAAACTAATATTGAAAAATACAGGAAAGTTCAAAACGGTTATTTTCGTTGTTATATTTTTTATGCAGCTCTAGAAATAGATGCACAGAATTTTTTGTTTTCATTGTATTATACTGAATTTTAAAAAACCGAGTTTACGTAAATATATTAAATTCCAATACCCGACCAATTTTTAAGAATTTGATGCCCACCATTTGGTCATGAAGAGTTGGTGTAGTCTTAAGTTTCGCTTTTCTTTATTACATGGTATTTTTATGAACGCAATTTATATTATTTAAAGTCTAATGGGGTACCAAATGGGTTGTGTAAAAAATCAATCCTTTCACAAAGAACTCATAAATAGTTTCAGCCTATAACTTCGTTTTGCTATTTAATTTCATTTCATTCAAATAAAACTAATATTGAAAAATACAGGGATCTTCAAAACGATTATTTTCGTTGTTATATTTTTTATGCAGCTCTAGAAATAGATGCGAAAGATTTTTCGTTTTCATTGTATAATACTGAATTTTTAAAAACCGAGTTTACGTAAATATATTAAATTCCAATACCCGACCAATTTTTAAGAATTTGATGCCCACCATTTGGTCATGAATAGTTGGTGTAGTCTTGTGTTTCGCTTTTCTTTATTACATGGTATTTTTATGAACTGAATTTATATGCTTTAAAGTCTAATGGGGTACCAAGTGGTTTGTGTATAAAATCAATCCTTTCACAAAGCACTCCTAAAGAGTTTTAGCCTATAACTTCGTTTTGTTATTAAATTTCATTTTAATCAAATAAAACTAATATTATAAAAGACAGTGATGTTCAAAACGTATATTTTTGTTGTTATATTTTTGTATGCAGCTCTAGAAATAGATGCAAAGGATTTTTTGTTTTCATTGTATTATACTGAATTTTTAAAAACCGAGTTTACGTAAATATATTAAATTCCAATACACGACCAATTTTTAAGAATTTGATGCCCACCATTTGGTCGTGAATAGTTGGTTTTATCTTGTGTTTCGCCTTCCTTTATAATATGGCATTGTTATGAACTGCATTTATATGCTTTAAGGTCTAATGGGGTACCAAATGGGTTGTGTATAAAATCAATCCTTTCACAAAGCACTCCTAAATAGTTTCAGCCTATAAATTCGTTTTGCTATTTAATTTCATTTCAATCAAATAAAACTAATATTGAAAGATACAGGAATGTTCAAAACGTATATTTTCGTTGTTATATTTTTTATGCAGCTCTCGAAATAGATGCGAAAGATTTTTTGTTTTCATTGTATTATACTGAATTTTTAAAAACCGAGTTTACGTAAATATAATAAATTCCAATACCCGGCCAATTTTTAAGAATTTGATGCCCACCATTTGGTCATGAAGAGTTGGTGTAGTCTTAAGTTTCGCTTTTCTTTATTACATGGTATTTTTATGAACTGAATTTATATGCTTTAAAGTCTAATGGGGTACCAAGTGGTTTGTGTATAAAATCAATCCTTTCACAAAGCACTCCTAAATAGTTTCAGCCTATAACTTCGTTTTGCTATTTAATTTCATTTCATTCAAATAAAACTAATATTGAAAAATACAGGGATGTTCAAAACATATATTTTCGTTGTTATATTTTTTATGCAGCTCTAGAAATAGATGCGCAGAATTTTTTGTTTTCATTGTATTATACTGAATTTATAAAAACCGAGTTTACGTAAATATATTAAATTCCAATACACGACCAATTTTTTAGAATTTGATGCCCGTCATTTGGTCATGAATAGTTGGTGTAATCTTGTGTTTCGCTTTTCTTTATTATATGGTATTGTTATGAACTGAATTTATATTCTTTAAAGTCTAATGGGGTACCAAGTGGTTTGTGTATAAAATCAATCCTTTCACAAAGCACTCCTAAATAGTTTCAGCCTGTAACTTCGTTTTGCTATTTAATTTCATTTCATTCAATTAAAACTAATTAAAAAAAATACTGGGCAGTTCAAAACGATTATTTTCGTTGTTATATTTTTTATGCAGCTCTAGAAATAGATGCAAAGGATTTTTTGTTTTCATTGTATTATACTGAATTTTTAAAAACCGAGCTTACGTAAATATATTAAATTCCAATACACGACCAATTTTTAGGAATTTGATGCCCACCATTTGGTCATGAAGAGTTGGTTTAATCTTGTGTTTCGCTTTTTTTTATAACATGGTATATTAATGAACGCAATTTATATTATTTAAAGTCTAATGGGGTACCAAGTGGTTTGTGTATAAAATCAATCCTTTCACAAAGCACTCCTAAATAGTTTCAGCCTATAACTTCGTTTTGCTATTTAATTTCATTTCATTCAATTAAAACTAATTTAAAAAAATACAGGGATGTTCAAAACGATTATTTTCGTTGTTATATTTTTTATGCAGCTCTAGAAATAGATGCGAAGGATTTTTTGTTTTCATTGTATTATACTGAATTTTTAAAAACCGAGTTTACGTAAATATATTAAATTCCAAAACAAGGCCAATTTTTTAAAATTTGATTTCCATCATTTGGTCGTGAATAGTTGGACTAATCTTATGTTTCGCCTTCCTTTATAATATGGCATTGTTATGAACTGAATTTATATGCTTTAAAGTCTAATGGGGTACCAAGTGGTTTGTGTATAAAATCAATCCTTTCACAAAGCACTCCTAAATAGTTTCAACCTATAACTTCGTTTTGCTATTTAATTTCATTTCATTCAATTAAAACTAATTTAAAAAAATACTGGGATGTTCAAAACGATTATTTTCGTTGTTATATTTTTTATGCAGCTCTCGAAATAGATGCGAAAGATTTTTTGTTTTCATTGTATTATACTGAATTTTTAAAAATCGAGTTTACGTAAATATATTAAATTCCAATACACGACCAATTTTTTAAAATTTGATTTCCATCATTTGGTCGTGAATAGTTGGACTTATCTTGTGTTTCGCCTTCCTTATAATATGGCATTGTTATGAACTGCATTTATATGCTTTAAGGTCTAATGGGGTACCAAATGGGTTGTGTATAAAATCAATCCTTTCACAAAGCACTCCTAAATAGTTTCAGCCTATAACTTCGTTTTGCTATTTAATTTCATTTCATTCAAATAAAACTAATATTAAAAAATACAGGGATGTTCAAACCGATTATTTTCGTTGTTATATTTTTAATGCAGCTCTAGAAATAGATGCACAGAATTTTTTGTTTTCATTGTATTATACTGAATTTTTAAAAACCGAGTTTACGTAAATATATTAAATTCCAATACACGACCAATTTTTAAGAATTTGATGCCCACCATTTGGTCATGAAGAGTTGGTGTAGTCTTGAGTTTCGCTTTTCTTTATTATATGGCATTGTTAGGAACTGAATTTATATTCTTTAAAGTCTAATGGGGTACCAAGTGGTTTGTGTATAAAATCAATCCTTTCACAAAGCACTCCTAAATAGTTTCAGTTTATAACTTCGTTTTGCTATTTAATTTCATTTCATTCAATTAAAACTAATTTCAAAAAATACGGGGATGTTCAAAACGATTATTTTCGTTGTTATATTTTTTATGCAGCTCTAGAAATAGATCTGCAGAATTTTTTGTTTTCATCGTATTATACTGAATTTTTAAAAACCGAGTTTACGTAAATATATTAAATTCCAATACACGACCAATTTTTAAGAATTTGATGCCCACCATTTGGTCATGAAGAGTTGGTGTAGTCCTGAGTTTCGCTTTTCTTTATTACATGGTATTTTTATGAACGCAATTTATATTATTTAAAGTCTAATGGGGTACCAAATGGGTTGTGTATAAAATCAATCCTTTCACAAAGCACTCCTAATTAGTTTCAGCCTATAACTTTCTTTGCTTATTAAATTTCATTTTTCAAATAAAACTAATATTATAAAAGACAGTGATGTTCAAAACGTATATTTTTGTTGTTATATTTTTGTATGCAGCTCTAGAAATATGTAGATGCAAAGGATTTTTTGTTTTCATTGTATTATACTGAATTTTTAAAAACCGAGTTTACGTAAATATATTAAATTCCAATACACGACCAATTTTGTAAAATTTGATTTCCATCATTTGGTCGTGAATAGTTGGACTTATCTTGTGTTTCGCCTTCCTTTATAATATGGCATTGTTATGAACTGCATTTATATGCTTTAAGGTCTAATGGGGTACCAAATGGGTTGTGTATAAAATCAATCCTTTCACAAAGCACTCCTAAATAGTTTCAGTTTATAACTTCGTTTTGCTATTTAATTTCATTTCATTCAATTAAAACTAATTTAAAAAAATACGGGGATGTTCAAAACGATTATTTTCGTTGTTATATTTTTTATGCAGCTCTAGAAATAGATGCAAAGGATTTTTTGTTTTCATTGTATTATACTGAATTTTTAAAAACCGAGTTTACGTAAATATATTAAATTCCAATACACGACCAATTTTTAAGAATTTGATGCCCACCATTTGGTCATGAAGAGTTGGTGTAGTCTTGAGTTTCGCTTTTCTTTATTATATTTCATTGTTAGGAACTGAATTTATATTCTTTAAAGTCTAATGGGGTACCAAGTGGTTTGTGTATAAAATCAATCCTTATACAAAGCACTCCTAAATAGTTTCAGCCTGTAACTTCGTTTTGCTATTTAATTTCATTTCATTCAATTAAAACTAATTAAAAAAAATACTGGGATGTTCAAAACGATTATTTTCGTTGTTATATTTTTTATGCAGCTCTAGAAATAGATGCGAAGGATTTTTTGTTTTCATTGTATTATACTGAATTTTTAAAAACCGAGTTTACGTAAATATATTAAATTCCAATACACGACCAATTTTTAGAAATTTGATGCCCACCATTTGGTCATGAAGAGTTGGTTTAATCTTGTGTATCGCTTTTCTTTATTATATGGTATTTTTATTAACGTAATTTATATTATTTAAAGTCTAATGGGGTACCAAGTGGTTTGTGTATAAAATCAATCCTTATACAAAGCACTCCTAAATAGTTTCAGCCTATAACTTCGTTTTGTTATTTAATTTAATTTTAATCAAATAAAACTAATATTAAAAAATACTGGGATGTTCAAAACGATTATTTTCGTTGTTATATTTTTTATGCAGCTCTAGAAATAGATACAAAGGATTTTTTGTTTTCATTGTATTATACTGAATTTTTAAAAACCGAGTTTACGTAAATATATTAAATTCCAATACACGACCAATTTTTTAGAATTTGATGCCCACCATTTGGTCATGAAGAGTTGGTGTAATCTTGTGTTTCGCTTTTCTTTATTATATGGTATTTTTATGAACGCAATTTATATTATTTAAAGTCTAATGGGGTACCAAATGGGTTGTGTATAAAATCAATCCTTTCACAAAGCACTCCTAAATAGTTTCAGCCTATAACTTCGTGTTGCTATTTAATTTCATTTCATTCAATTAAAACTAATTTAAAAATATACTGGGATGTTCAAAACGATTATTTTCGTTGTTATATTTTTTATGCAGCTCTCGAAATAGATGCGAAAGATTTTTTGTTTTCATTGTATTATACTGAATTTTTAAAAACCGAGTTTACGTAAATATATTAAATTCCAATACACGACCAATTTTTTAGAATTTGATGCCCACCATTTGGTCACGAATAGTTGGTGTAATCTTGTGTTTCGCTTTTCTTTATTATATGGTATTTTTATGAACGCAATTTATATTATTTAAAGTCTAATGGGGTACCAAATGGGTTGTGTATAAAATCAATCCTTTCACAAAGCACTCCTAATTAGTTTCAGCCTATAACTTTCTTTGCTTATTAAATTTCATTTTTCAAATAAAACTAATATTATAAAAGACAGTGATGTTCAAAACGTATATTTTTGTTGTTATATTTTTGTATGCAGCTCTAGAAATATGTAGATGCAAAGGATTTTTTGTTTTCATTGTATTATACTGAATTTTTAAAAACCGAGTTTACGTAAATATATTAAATTCCAAAACAAGGCCAATTTTTTAAAATTTGATTTCCATCATTTGGTCGTGAATAGTTGGACTAATCTTGTGTTTCGCCTTCCTTTATAATATGGCATTGTTATGAACTGAATTTATATTCTTTAAAGTCTAATGGGGTACCAAGTGGTTTGTGTATAAAATCAATCCTTTCACAAAGCACTCCTAAATAGTTTCAGCCTATAACTTCGTTTTGCTATTTAATTTCATTTCATTCAATTAAAACTAATTTAAAAATATACTGGGATGTTCAAAACGATTATTTTCGTTGTTATATTTTTTATGCAGCTCTCGAAATAGATGCGAAAGATTTTTTGTTTTCATTGTATTATACTGAATTTTTAAAAACCGAGTTTACGTAAATATATTAAATTCCAATACACGACCAATTTTTTAGAATTTGATGCCCACCATTTGGTCACGAATAGTTGGTGTAATCTTGTGTTTCGCTTTTCTTTATTATATGGTATTTTTATGAACGCAATTTATATTATTTAAAGTCTAATGGGGTACCAAATGGGTTGTGTATAAAATCAATCCTTTCACAAAGCACTCCTAATTAGTTTTAGCCTATAACTTTCTTTGCTTATTAAATTTCATTTTTCAAATAAAACTAATATTATAAAAGACAGTGATGTTCAAAACGTATATTTTTGTTGTTATATTTTTGTATGCAGCTCTAGAAATATGTAGATGCAAAGGATTTTTTGTTTTCATTGTATTATACTGAATTTTTAAAAACCGAGTTTACGTAAATATATTAAATTCCAATACACGACCAATTTTGTAAAATTTGATTTCCATCATTTGGTCGTGAATAGTTGGACTTATCTTGTGTTTCGCCTTCCTTTATAATATGGCATTGTTATGAACTGCATTTATATGCTTTAAGGTCTAATGGGGTACCAAATGGGTTGTGTATAAAATCAATCCTTTCACAAAGCACTCCTAAATAGTTTCAGTTTATAACTTCGTTTTGCTATTTAATTTCATTTCATTCAATTAAAACTAATTTCAAAAAATACGGGGATGTTCAAAACGATTATTTTCGTTGTTATATTTTTTATGCAGCTCTAGAAATAGATGCAAAGGATTTTTTGTTTTCATTGTATTATACTGAATTTTTAAAAACCGAGTTTACGTAAATATATTAAATTCCAATACACGACCAATTTTTAAGAATTTGATGCCCACCATTTGGTCATGAAGAGTTGGTGTAGTCTTGAGTTTCGCTTTTCTTTATTATATTTCATTGTTAGGAACTGAATTTATATTCTTTAAAGTCTAATGGGGTACCAAGTGGTTTGTGTATAAAATCAATCCTTATACAAAGCACTCCTAAATAGTTTCAGCCTGTAACTTCGTTTTGCTATTTAATTTCATTTCATTCAATTAAAACTAATTAAAAAAAATACTGGGATGTTCAAAACGATTATTTTCGTTGTTATATTTTTTATGCAGCTCTAGAAATAGATGCGAAGGATTTTTTGTTTTCATTGTATTATACTGAATTTTTAAAAACCGAGTTTACGTAAATATATTAAATTCCAATACACGACCAATTTTTAGAAATTTGATGCCCACCATTTGGTCATGAAGAGTTGGTTTAATCTTGTGTTTCGCTTTTCTTTATTATATGGTATTTTTATTAACGCAATTTATATTATTTAAAGTCTAATGGGGTACCAAGTGGTTTGTGTATAAAATCAATCCTTATACAAAGCACTCCTAAATAGTTTCAGCCTATAACTTCGTTTTGTTATTTAATTTAATTTTAATCAAATAAAACTAATATTAAAAAATACAGGGATATTCAAAACGATTATTTTCGTTGTTATATTTTTTATGCAGCTCTCGAAATAGATGCGAAAGATTTTTTGTTTTCATTGTATTATACTGAATTTTTAAAAACCGAGTTTACGTAAATATATTAAATTCCAATACACGACCAAATTTTTAGAATTTGATGCCCACCATTTGGTCACGAATAGTTGGTGTAATCTTGTGTTTCGCTTTTCTTTATTATATGGTATTTTTATGAACGCAATTTATATTATTTAAAGTCTAATGGGGTACCAAATGGGTTGTGTATAAAATCAATCCTTTCACAAAGCACTCCTAATTAGTTTCAGCCTATAACTTTCTTTGCTTATTAAATTTCATTTTTCAAATAAAACTAATATTATAAAAGACAGTGATGTTCAAAACGATTATTTTCGTTGTTATATTTTTTATGCAGCTCTAGAAATATGTAGATGCAAAGGATTTTTTGTTTTCATTGTATTATACTGAATTTTTAAAAACCGAGTTTACGTAAATATATTAAATTCCAATACACGACCAATTTTGTAAAATTTGATTTCCATCATTTGGTCGTGAATAGTTGGACTTATCTTGTGTTTCGCCTTCCTTTATAATATGGCATTGTTATGAACTGCATTTATATGCTTTAAGGTCTAATGGGGTACCAAATGGGTTGTGTATAAAATCAATCCTTTCACAAAGCACTCCTAAATAGTTTCAGTTTATAACTTCGTTTTGCTATTTAATTTCATTTCATTCAATTAAAACTAATTTAAAAAAATACGGGGATGTTCAAAACGATTATTTTCGTTGTTATATTTTTTATGCAGCTCTAGAAATAGATGCAAAGGATTTTTTGTTTTCATTGTATTATACTGAATTTTTAAAAACCGAGTTTACGTAAATATATTAAATTCCAATACACGACCAATTTTTAAGAATTTGATGCCCACCATTTGGTCATGAAGAGTTGGTGTAGTCTTGAGTTTCGCTTTTCTTTATTATATTTCATTGTTAGGAACTGAATTTATATTCTTTAAAGTCTAATGGGGTACCAAGTGGTTTGTGTATAAAATCAATTCTTATACAAAGCACTCCTAAATAGTTTCAGCCTGTAACTTCGTTTTGCTATTTAATTTCATTTCATTCAATTAAAACTAATTAAAAAAAATACTGGGATGTTCAAAACGATTATTTTCGTTGTTATATTTTTTATGCAGCTCTAGAAATAGATGCGAAGGATTTTTTTGTTTTCATTGTATTATACTGAATTTTTAAAAACCGAGTTTACGTAAATATATTAAATTCCAATACACGACCAATTTTTAGAAATTTGATGCCCACCATTTGGTCATGAAGAGTTGGTTTAATCTTGTGTTTCGCTTTTCTTTATTATATGGTATTTTTATTAACGCAATTTATATTATTTAAAGTCTAATGGGGTACCAAGTGGTTTGTGTATAAAATCAATCCTTATACAAAGCACTCCTAAATAGTTTCAGCCTATAACTTCGTTTTGTTATTTAATTTAATTTTAATCAAATAAAACTAATATTAAAAAATACTGGGATGTTCAAAACGATTATTTTCGTTGTTATATTTTTTATGCAGCTCTAGAAATAGATACAAAGGGTTTTTTGTTTTCATTGTATTATACTGAATTTTTAAAAACCGAGTTTACGTAAATATATTAAATTCCAATACACGACCAATTTTTTAGAATTTGATGCCCACCATTTGGTCATGAAGAGTTGGTGTAATCTTGTGTTTCGCTTTTCTTTATTATATGGCATTGTTATGAACTGAATTTATATTCTTTAAAGTCTAATGGGGTACCAAGTGGTTTGTGTATAAAATCAATCCTTTCACAAAGCACTCCTAAATAGTTTCAGCCTATAACTTCGTTTTGTTATTTAATTTCATTTTAATCAAATAAAACTAATATAAAAAAATACTGGGATGTTCAAAACGATTATTTTCGTTGTTATATTTTTTATGCAGCTCTAGAAATAGATGCGAAGGATTTTTTGTTTTCATTGTATTATACTGAATTTTTAAAAACCGAGTTTACGTTAATATATTAAATTCCAAAACAAGGCCAATTTTTTAAAATTTGATTTCCATCATTTGGTCGTGAATAGTTGGACTAATCTTGTGTTTCGCCTTCCTTTATAATATGGCATTGTTATGAACTGAATTTATATTCTTTAAAGTCTAATGGGGTACCAAGTGGTTTGTGTATAAAATCAATCCTTTCACAAAGCACTCCTAAATAGTTTCAGCCTATAACTTCGTGTTGCTATTTAATTTCATTTCATTCAATTAAAACTAATTTAAAAATATACTGGGATGTTCAAAACGATTATTTTCGTTGTTATATTTTTTATGCAGCTCTCGAAATAGATGCGAAAGATTTTTTGTTTTCATTGTATTATACTGAATTTTTAAAAACCGAGTTTACGTAAATATATTAAATTCCAATACACGACCAATTTTTTAGAATTTGATGCCCACCATTTGGTCATGAAGAGTTGGTGTAATCTTGTGTTTCGCTTTTCTTTATTATATGGCATTGTTATGAACTGAATTTATATTCTTTAAAGTCTAATGGGGTACCAAGTGGTTTGTGTATAAAATCAATCCTTTCACAAAGCACTCCTAAATAGTTTCAGCCTATAACTTCGTTTTGTTATTTAATTTCATTTTAATCAAATAAAACTAATATAAAAAAATACAGGGATGTTCAAAACGATTATTTTCGTTGTTATATTTTTTATGCAGCTCTAGAAATAGATGCGAAGGATTTTTTGTTTTCATTGTATTATACTGAATTTTTAAAAACCGAGTTTACGTAAATATATTAAATTCCAATACACGACCAATTTTTTAAAATTTGATTTCCATCATTTGGTCGTGAATAGTTGGACTTATCTTGTGTTTCGCCTTCCTTTATAATATGGCATTGTTATGAACTGCATTTATATGCTTTAAGGTCTAATGGGGTACCAAGTGGTTTGTGTATAAAATCAATCCTTTCACAAAGCACTCCTAAATAGTTTCAGTTTATAACTTCGTTTTGCTATTTAATTTCATTTCATTCAATTAAAACTAATTTAAAAAAATACGGGGATGTTCAAAACGATTATTTTCGTTGTTATATTTTTTATGCAGCTCTAGAAATAGATGCAAAGGATTTTTTGTTTTCATTGTATTATACTGAATTTTTAAAAACCGAGTTTACGTAAATATATTAAATTCCAATACACGACCAATTTTTAAGAATTTGATGCCCACCATTTGGTCATGAAGAGTTGGTGTAGTCTTGAGTTTCGCTTTTCTTTATTATATTTCATTGTTAGGAACTGAATTTATATTCTTTAAAGTCTAATGGGGTACCAAGTGGTTTGTGTATAAAATCAATCCTTATACAAAGCACTCCTAAATAGTTTCAGCCTGTAACTTCGTTTTGCTATTTAATTTCATTTCATTCAATTAAAACTAATTAAAAAAAATACTGGGATGTTCAAAACGATTATTTTCGTTGTTATATTTTTTATGCAGCTCTAGAAATAGATGCGAAGGATTTTTTGTTTTCATTGTATTATACTGAATTTTTAAAAACCGAGTTTACGTAAATATATTAAATTCCAATACACGACCAATTTTTAGAAATTTGATGCCCACCATTTGGTCATGAAGAGTTGGTTTAATCTTGTGTTTCGCTTTTCTTTATTATATGGTATTTTTATTAACGCAATTTATATTATTTAAAGTCTAATGGGGTACCAAGTGGTTTGTGTATAAAATCAATCCTTATACAAAGCACTCCTAAATAGTTTCAGCCTATAACTTCGTTTTGTTATTTAATTTAATTTTAATCAAATAAAACTAATATTAAAAAATACTGGGATGTTCAAAACGATTATTTTCGTTGTTATATTTTTTATGCAGCTCTAGAAATAGATACAAAGGGTTTTTTGTTTTCATTGTATTATACTGAATTTTTAAAAACCGAGTTTACGTAAATATATTAAATTCCAATACACGACCAATTTTTTAGAATTTGATGCCCACCATTTGGTCATGAAGAGTTGGTGTAATCTTGTGTTTCGCTTTTCTTTATTATATGGCATTGTTATGAACTGAATTTATATTCTTTAAAGTCTAATGGGGTACCAAGTGGTTTGTGTATAAAATCAATCCTTTCACAAAGCACTCCTAAATAGTTTCAGCCTATAACTTCGTTTTGTTATTTAATTTCATTTTAATCAAATAAAACTAATATAAAAAAATACAGCGATGTTCAAAACGATTATTTTCGTTGTTATATTTTTTATGCAGCTCTAGAAATAGATGCGAAGGATTTTTTGTTTTCATTGTATTATACTGAATTTTTAAAAACCGAGTTTACGTTAATATATTAAATTCCAAAACAAGGCCAATTTTTTAAAATTTGATTTCCATCATTTGGTCGTGAATAGTTGGACTAATCTTGTGTTTCGCCTTCCTTTATAATATGGCATTGTTATGAACTGAATTTATATTCTTTAAAGTCTAATGGGGTACCAAGTGGTTTGTGTATAAAATCAATCCTTTCACAAAGCACTCCTAAATAGTTTCAGCCTATAACTTCGTGTTGCTATTTAATTTCATTTCATTCAATTAAAACTAATTTAAAAATATACTGGGATGTTCAAAACGATTATTTTCGTTGTTATATTTTTTATGCAGCTCTCGAAATAGATGCGAAAGATTTTTTGTTTTCATTGTATTATACTGAATTTTTAAAAACCGAGTTTACGTAAATATATTAAATTCCAATACACGACCAATTTTTTAGAATTTGATGCCCACCATTTGGTCATGAAGAGTTGGTGTAATCTTGTGTTTCGCTTTTCTTTATTATATGGCATTGTTATGAACTGAATTTATATTCTTTAAAGTCTAATGGGGTACCAAGTGGTTTGTGTATAAAATCAATCCTTTCACAAAGCACTCCTAAATAGTTTCAGCCTCTAACTTCGTTTTGTTATTTAATTTCATTTTAATCAAATAAAACTAATATAAAAAAATACAGGGATGTTCAAAACGATTATTTTCGTTGTTATATTTTTTATGCAGCTCTAGAAATAGATGCGAAGGATTTTTTGTTTTCATTGTATTATACTGAATTTTTAAAAACCGAGTTTACGTAAATATATTAAATTCCAATACACGACCAATTTTTTAAAATTTGATTTCCATCATTTGGTCGTGAATAGTTGGACTTATCTTGTGTTTCGCCTTCCTTTATAATATGGCATTGTTATGAACTGCATTTATATGCTTTAAGGTCTAATGGGGTACCAAGTGGTTTGTGTATAAAATCAATCCTTTCACAAAGCACTCCTAAATAGTTTCAGTTTATAACTTCGTTTTGCTATTTAATTTCATTTCATTCAATTAAAACTAATTTAAAAAAATACGGGGATGTTCAAAACGATTATTTTCGTTGTTATATTTTTTATGCAGCTCTAGAAATAGATGCAAAGGATTTTTTGTTTTCATTGTATTATACTGAATTTTTAAAAACCGAGTTTACGTAAATATATTAAATTCCAATACACGACCAATTTTTAAGAATTTGATGCCCACCATTTGGTCATGAAGAGTTGGTGTAGTCTTGAGTTTCGCTTTTCTTTATTATATTTCATTGTTAGGAACTGAATTTATATTCTTTAAAGTCAAATGGGGTACCAAGTGGTTTGTGTATAAAATCAATCCTTATACAAAGCACTCCTAAATAGTTTCAGCCTGTAACTTCGTTTTGCTATTTAATTTCATTTCATTCAATTAAAACTAATTAAAAAAAATACTGGGATGTTCAAAACGATTATTTTCGTTGTTATATTTTTTATGCAGCTCTAGAAATAGATGCGAAGGATTTTTTGTTTTCATTGTATTATACTGAATTTTTAAAAACCGAGTTTACGTAAATATATTAAATTCCAATACACGACCAATTTTTAGAAATTTGATGCCCACCATTTGGTCATGAAGAGTTGGTTTAATCTTGTGTTTCGCTTTTCTTTATTATATGGTATTTTTATTAACGCAATTTATATTATTTAAAGTCTAATGGGGTACCAAGTGGTTTGTGTATAAAATCAATCCTTATACAAAGCACTCCTAAATAGTTTCAGCCTATAACTTCGTTTTGTTATTTAATTTAATTTTAATCAAATAAAACTAATTTAAAAAAATACGGGGATGTTCAAAACGATTATTTTCGTTGTTATATTTTTTATGCAGCTCTAGAAAGAGATACAAAGGATTTTTTGTTTTCATTGTATTATACTGAATTTTTAAAAACCGAGTTTACGTAAATATATTAAATTCCAATACACGACCAATTTTTTAGAATTTGATGCCCACCATTTGGTCATGAAGAGTTGGTGTAATCTTGTGTTTCGCTTTTCTTTATTATTTTGCATTGTTATAAACTGAATTTATATTCTTTAAAGTCTAATGGGGTACCAAGTGGTTTGTGTATAAAATCAATCCTTTCACAAAGCACTTCTAAATAGTTTCAGCCTATAACTTCGTTTTGTTATTTAATTTCATTTTAATCAAATAAAACTAATTAAAAAAAATACTGGGATGTTCAAAACGATTATTTTCGTTGTTATATTTTTTATGCAGCTCTAGAAATAGATGCGAAGGATTTTTTGTTTTCATTGTATTATACTGAATTTTTAAAAACCGAGTTTGCGTAAATATATTAAATTCCAATACACGACCAATTTTTAGGAATTTGATGCCCACCATTTGGTCATGAAGAGTTGGTTTAATCTTGTGTTTCGCTTTTCTTTATTACATGGTATTTTAATATGAACGCAATTTATATTATTTAAAGTCTAATGGGGTACCAAGTGGTTTGTGTATAAAATCAATCCTTATACAAAGCACTCCTAAATAGTTTCAGCCTATAACTTCGTTTTGTTATTTAATTTAATTTTAATCAAATAAAACTAATATTAAAAAATACTGGGATGTTCAAAACGATTATTTTCGTTGTTATATTTTTTATGCAGCTCTAGAAAGAGATACAAAGGATTTTTTGTTTTCATTGTATTATACTGAATTTTTAAAAACCGAGTTTACGTAAATATATTAAATTCCAATACACGACCAATTTTTTAGAATTTGATGCCCACCATTTGGTCATGAAGAGTTGGTGTAATCTTGTGTTTCGCTTTTCTTTATTATATGGCATTGTTATAAACTGAATTTATATTCTTTAAAGTCTAATGGGGTACCAAGTGGTTTGTGTATAAAATCAATCCTTTCACAAAGCACTTCTAAATAGTTTCAGCCTATAACTTCGTTTTGTTATTTAATTTCATTTTAATCAAATAAAACTAATTAAAAAAAATACTGGGATGTTCAAAACGATTATTTTCGTTGTTATATTTTTTATGCAGCTCTAGAAATAGATGCGAAGGATTTTTTGTTTTCATTGTATTATACTGAATTTTTAAAAACCGAGTTTGCGTAAATATATTAAATTCCAATACACGACCAATTTTTAGGAATTTGATGCCCACCATTTGGTCATGAAGAGTTGGTTTAATCTTGTGTTTCGCTTTTCTTTATTATATGGCATTGTTATAAACTGAATTTATATTCTTTAAAGTCTAATGGGGTACCAAGTGGTTTGTGTATAAAATCAATCCTTTCACAAAGCACTTCTAAATAGTTTCAGCCTATAACTTCGTTTTGTTATTTAATTTCATTTTAATCAAATAAAACTAATTAAAAAAAATACTGGGATGTTCAAAACGATTATTTTCGTTGTTATATTTTTTATGCAGCTCTAGAAATAGATGCGAAGGATTTTTTGTTTTCATTGTATTATACTGAATTTTTAAAAACCGAGTTTACGTAAATATATTAAATTCCAATACACGACCAATTTTTTAGAATTTGATGCCCACCATTTGGTCATGAAGAGTTGGTGTAATCTTGTGTTTCGCTTTTCTTTATTATATGGCATTGTTTTAAACTGAATTTATATTCTTTAAAGTCTAATGGGGTACCAAGTGGTTTGTGTATAAAATCAATCCTTATACAAAGCACTCCTAAATAGTTTCAGTTTATAACTTCGTTTTGCTATTTAATTTCATTTTAATCAAATAAAACTAATATAAAAAAATACAGCGATGTTCAAAACGATTATTTTCGTTGTTATATTTTTTATGCAGCTCTAGAAATAGATGCGAAGGATTTTTTGTTTTCATTGTATTATACTGAATTTTTAAAAACCGAGTTTACGTTAATATATTAAATTCCAAAACAAGGCCAATTTTTTAAAATTTGATTTCCATCATTTGGTCGTGAATAGTTGGACTTATCTTGTGTTTCGCCTTCCTTTATAATATGGCATTGTTATGAACTGCATTTATATGCTTTAAGGTCTAATGGGGTACCAAGTGGTTTGTGTATAAAATCAATCCTTTCACAAAGCACTCCTAAATAGTTTCAGTTTATAACTTCGTTTTGCTATTTAATTTCATTTCATTCAATTAAAACTAATTTAAAAAAATACGGGGATGTTCAAAACGATTATTTTCGTTGTTATATTTTTTATGCAGCTCTAGAAATAGATGCAAAGGATTTTTTGTTTTCATTGTATTATACTGAATTTTTAAAAACCGAGTTTACGTAAATATATTAAATTCCAATACACGACCAATTTTTAAGAATTTGATGCCCACCATTTGGTCATGAAGAGTTGGTGTAGTCTTGAGTTTCGCTTTTCTTTATTATATTTCATTGTTAGGAACTGAATTTATATTCTTTAAAGTCAAATGGGGTACCAAGTGGTTTGTGTATAAAATCAATCCTTATACAAAGCACTCCTAAATAGTTTCAGCCTGTAACTTCGTTTTGCTATTTAATTTCATTTCATTCAATTAAAACTAATTAAAAAAAATACTGGGATGTTCAAAACGATTATTTTCGTTGTTATATTTTTTATGCAGCTCTAGAAATAGATGCGAAGGATTTTTTGTTTTCATTGTATTATACTGAATTTTTAAAAACCGAGTTTACGTAAATATATTAAATTCCAATACACGACCAATTTTTAGAAATTTGATGCCCACCATTTGGTCATGAAGAGTTGGTTTAATCTTGTGTTTCGCTTTTCTTTATTATATGGTATTTTTATTAACGCAATTTATATTATTTAAAGTCTAATGGGGTACCAAGTGGTTTGTGTATAAAATCAATCCTTATACAAAGCACTCCTAAATAGTTTCAGCCTATAACTTCGTTTTGTTATTTAATTTAATTTTAATCAAATAAAACTAATTTAAAAAAATACGGGGATGTTCAAAACGATTAT
Organism: Anthrax anthrax; assembly: GCA_963971155.1. Classification (NCBI taxonomy): domain Eukaryota; kingdom Metazoa; phylum Arthropoda; class Insecta; order Diptera; family Bombyliidae; genus Anthrax; species Anthrax anthrax. Next base: position 2,972,299 of record OZ020122.1, read on the forward strand.
TTTCGTTGTTATATTTTTTATGCAGCTCTAGAAAGAGATACAAAGGATTTTTTGTTTTCATTGTATTATACTGAATTTTTAAAAACCGAGTTTACGTAAATATATTAAATTCCAATACACGACCAATTTTTTAGAATTTGATGCCCACCATTTGGTCATGAAGAGTTGGTGTAATCTTGTGTTTCGCTTTTCTTTATTATTTTGCATTGTTATAAACTGAATTTATATTCTTTAAAGTCTAATGGGGTACCAAGTGGTTTGTGTATAAAATCAATCCTTTCACAAAGCACTTCTAAATAGTTTCAGCCTATAACTTCGTTTTGTTATTTAATTTCATTTTAATCAAATAAAACTAATTAAAAAAAATACTGGGATGTTCAAAACGATTATTTTCGTTGTTATATTTTTTATGCAGCTCTAGAAATAGATGCGAAGGATTTTTTGTTTTCATTGTATTATACTGAATTTTTAAAAACCGAGTTTGCGTAAATATATTAAATTCCAATACACGACCAATTTTTAGGAATTTGATGCCCACCATTTGGTCATGAAGAGTTGGTTTAATCTTGTGTTTCGCTTTTCTTTATTACATGGTATTTTAATATGAACGCAATTTATATTATTTAAAGTCTAATGGGGTACCAAGTGGTTTGTGTATAAAATCAATCCTTATACAAAGCACTCCTAAATAGTTTCAGCCTATAACTTCGTTTTGTTATTTAATTTAATTTTAATCAAATAAAACTAATATTAAAAAATACTGGGATGTTCAAAACGATTATTTTCGTTGTTATATTTTTTATGCAGCTCTAGAAAGAGATACAAAGGATTTTTTGTTTTCATTGTATTATACTGAATTTTTAAAAACCGAGTTTACGTAAATATATTAAATTCCAATACACGACCAATTTTTTAGAATTTGATGCCCACCATTTGGTCATGAAGAGTTGGTGTAATCTTGTGTTTCGCTTTTCTTTATTATATGGCATTGTTATAAACTGAATTTATATTCTTTAAAGTCTAATGGGGTACCAAGTGGTTTGTGTATAAAATCAATCCTTTCACAAAGCACTTCTAAATAGTTTCAGCCTATAACTTCGTTTTGTTATTTAATTTCATTTTAATCAAATAAAACTAATTAAAAAAAATACTGGGATGTTCAAAACGATTATTTTCGTTGTTATATTTTTTATGCAGCTCTAGAAATAGATGCGAAGGATTTTTTGTTTTCATTGTATTATACTGAATTTTTAAAAACCGAGTTTGCGTAAATATATTAAATTCCAATACACGACCAATTTTTAGGAATTTGATGCCCACCATTTGGTCATGAAGAGTTGGTTTAATCTTGTGTTTCGCTTTTCTTTATTATATGGCATTGTTATAAACTGAATTTATATTCTTTAAAGTCTAATGGGGTACCAAGTGGTTTGTGTATAAAATCAATCCTTTCACAAAGCACTTCTAAATAGTTTCAGCCTATAACTTCGTTTTGTTATTTAATTTCATTTTAATCAAATAAAACTAATTAAAAAAAATACTGGGATGTTCAAAACGATTATTTTCGTTGTTATATTTTTTATGCAGCTCTAGAAATAGATGCGAAGGATTTTTTGTTTTCATTGTATTATACTGAATTTTTAAAAACCGAGTTTACGTAAATATATTAAATTCCAATACACGACCAATTTTTTAGAATTTGATGCCCACCATTTGGTCATGAAGAGTTGGTGTAATCTTGTGTTTCGCTTTTCTTTATTATATGGCATTGTTATAAACTGAATTTATATTCTTTAAAGTCTAATGGGGTACCAAGTGGTTTGTGTATAAAATCAATCCTTATACAAAGCACTCCTAAATAGTTTCAGTTTATAACTTCGTTTTGCTATTTAATTTCATTTTAATCAAATAAAACTAATATAAAAAAATACAGCGATGTTCAAAACGATTATTTTCGTTGTTATATTTTTTATGCAGCTCTAGAAATAGATGCGAAGGATTTTTTGTTTTCATTGTATTATACTGAATTTTTAAAAACCGAGTTTACGTTAATATATTAAATTCCAAAACAAGGCCAATTTTTTAAAATTTGATTTCCATCATTTGGTCGTGAATAGTTGGACTTATCTTGTGTTTCGCCTTCCTTTATAATATGGCATTGTTATGAACTGCATTTATATGCTTTAAGGTCTAATGGGGTACCAAGTGGTTTGTGTATAAAATCAATCCTTTCACAAAGCACTCCTAAATAGTTTCAGTTTATAACTTCGTTTTGCTATTTAATTTCATTTCATTCAATTAAAACTAATTTAAAAAAATACGGGGATGTTCAAAACGATTATTTTCGTTGTTATATTTTTTATGCAGCTCTAGAAATAGATGCAAAGGATTTTTTGTTTTCATTGTATTATACTGAATTTTTAAAAACCGAGTTTACGTAAATATATTAAATTTTAATACACGACCAATTTTTAAGAATTTGATGCCCACCATTTGGTCATGAAGAGTTGGTGTAGTCTTGAGTTTCGCTTTTCTTTATTATATTTCATTGTTAGGAACTGAATTTATATTCTTTAAAGTCAAATGGGGTACCAAGTGGTTTGTGTATAAAATCAATCCTTATACAAAGCACTCCTAAATAGTTTCAGCCTGTAACTTCGTTTTGCTATTTAATTTCATTTCATTCAATTAAAACTAATTAAAAAAAATACTGGGATGTTCAAAACGATTATTTTCGTTGTTATATTTTTTATGCAGCTCTAGAAATAGATGCGAAGGATTTTTTGTTTTCATTGTATTATACTGAATTTTTAAAAACCGAGTTTACGTAAATATATTAAATTCCAATACACGACCAATTTTTAGAAATTTGATGCCCACCATTTGGTCATGAAGAGTTGGTTTAATCTTGTGTTTCGCTTTTCTTTATTACATGGTATTTTAATATGAACGCAATTTATATTATTTAAAGTCTAATGGGGTACCAAGTGGTTTGTGTATAAAATCAATCCTTATACAAAGCACTCCTAAATAGTTTCAGCCTATAACTTCGTTTTGTTATTTAATTTAATTTTAATCAAATAAAACTAATTTAAAAAAATACGGGGATGTTCAAAACGATTATTTTCGTTGTTATATTTTTTATGCAGCTCTAGAAAGAGATACAAAGGATTTTTTGTTTTCATTGTATTATACTGAATTTTTAAAAACCGAGTTTACGTAAATATATTAAATTCCAATACACGACCAATTTTTTAGAATTTGATGCCCACCATTTGGTCATGAAGAGTTGGTGTAATCTTGTGTTTCGCTTTTCTTTATTATTTTGCATTGTTATAAAATGAATTTATATTCTTTAAAGTCTAATGGGGTACCAAGTGGTTTGTGTATAAAATCAATCCTTTCACAAAGCACTTCTAAATAGTTTCAGCCTATAACTTCGTTTTGTTATTTAATTTCATTTTAATCAAATAAAACTAATTAAAAAAAATACTGGGATGTTCAAAACGATTATTTTCGTTGTTATATTTTTTATGCAGCTCTAGAAATAGATCCGCAGAATTTTTTGTTTTCATTGTATTATACTGAATTTTTAAAAACCGAGTTTGCGTAAATATATTAAATTCCAATACACGACCAATTTTTAGGAATTTGATGCCCACCATTTGGTCATGAAGAGTTGGTTTAATCTTGTGTTTCGCTTTTCTTTATTACATGGTATTTTAATATGAACGCAATTTATATTATTTAAAGTCTAATGGGGTACCAAGTGGTTTGTGTATAAAATCAATCCTTATACAAAGCACTCCTAAATAGTTTCAGCCTATAACTTCGTTTTGTTATTTAATTTAATTTTAATCAAATAAAACTAATATTAAAAAATACTGGGATGTTCAAAACGATTATTTTCGTTGTTATATTTTTTATGCAGCTCTAGAAAGAGATACAAAGGATTTTTTGTTTTCATTGTATTATACTGAATTTTTAAAAACCGAGTTTACGTTAATATATTAAATTCCAAAACAAGGCCAATTTTTTAAAATTTGATTTCCATCATTTGGTCGTGAATAGTTGGACTTATCTTGTGTTTCGCCTTCCTTTATAATATGGCATTGTTATGAACTGCATTTATATGCTTTAAGGTCTAATGGGGTACCAAGTGGTTTGTGTATAAAATCAATCCTTTCACAAAGCACTCCTAAATAGTTTCAGTTTATAACTTCGTTTTGCTATTTAATTTCATTTCATTCAATTAAAACTAATTTAAAAAAATACGGGGATGTTCAAAACGATTATTTTCGTTGTTATATTTTTTATGCAGCTCTAGAAATAGATGCAAAGGATTTTTTGTTTTCATTGTATTATACTGAATTTTTAAAAACCGAGTTTACGTAAATATATTAAATTTTAATACACGACCAATTTTTAAGAATTTGATGCCCACCATTTGGTCATGAAGAGTTGGTGTAGTCTTGAGTTTCGCTTTTCTTTATTATATTTCATTGTTAGGAACTGAATTTATATTCTTTAAAGTCAAATGGGGTACCAAGTGGTTTGTGTATAAAATCAATCCTTATACAAAGCACTCCTAAATAGTTTCAGCCTGTAACTTCGTTTTGCTATTTAATTTCATTTCATTCAATTAAAACTAATTAAAAAAAATACTGGGATGTTCAAAACGATTATTTTCGTTGTTATATTTTTTATGCAGCTCTAGAAATAGATGCGAAGGATTTTTTGTTTTCATTGTATTATACTGAATTTTTAAAAACCGAGTTTACGTAAATATATTAAATTCCAATACACGACCAATTTTTAGAAATTTGATGCCCACCATTTGGTCATGAAGAGTTGGTTTAATCTTGTGTTTCGCTTTTCTTTATTACATGGTATTTTAATATGAACGCAATTTATATTATTTAAAGTCTAATGGGGTACCAAGTGGTTTGTGTATAAAATCAATCCTTATACAAAGCACTCCTAAATAGTTTCAGCCTATAACTTCGTTTTGTTATTTAATTTAATTTTAATCAAATAAAACTAATTTAAAAAAATACGGGGATGTTCAAAACGATTATTTTCGTTGTTATATTTTTTATGCAGCTCTAGAAAGAGATACAAAGGATTTTTTGTTTTCATTGTATTATACTGAATTTTTAAAAACCGAGTTTACGTAAATATATTAAATTCCAATACACGACCAATTTTTTAGAATTTGATGCCCACCATTTGGTCATGAAGAGTTGGTGTAATCTTGTGTTTCGCTTTTCTTTATTATATGGCATTGTTATAAACTGAATTTATATTCTTTAAAGTCTAATGGGGTACCAAGTGGTTTGTGTATAAAATCAATCCTTTCACAAAGCACTTCTAAATAGTTTCAGCCTATAACTTCGTTTTGTTATTTAATTTCATTTTAATCAAATAAAACTAATTAAAAAAAATACTGGGATGTTCAAAACGATTATTTTCGTTGTTATATTTTTTATGCAGCTCTAGAAATAGATGCGAAGGATTTTTTGTTTTCATTGTATTATACTGAATTTTTAAAAACCGAGTTTGCGTAAATATATTAAATTCCAATACACGACCAATTTTTAGGAATTTGATGCCCACCATTTGGTCATGAAGAGTTGGTTTAATCTTGTGTTTCGCTTTTCTTTATTATATGGCATTGTTATAAACTGAATTTATATTCTTTAAAGTCTAATGGGGTACCAAGTGGTTTGTGTATAAAATCAATCCTTTCACAAAGCACTCCTAAATAGTTTCAGCCTATAACTTCGTTTTGTTATTTAATTTCATTTTAATCAAATAAAACTAATTAAAAAAAATACTGGGATGTTCAAAACGATTATTTTCGTTGTTATATTTTTTATGCAGCTCTAGAAATAGATGCGAAGGATTTTTTGTTTTCATTGTATTATACTGAATTTTTAAAAACCGAGTTTACGTAAATATATTAAATTCCAATACACGACCAATTTTTTAGAATTTGATGCCCACCATTTGGTCATGAAGAGTTGGTGTAATCTTGTGTTTCGCTTTTCTTTATTATATGGCATTGTTATAAACTGAATTTATATTCTTTAAAGTCTAATGGGGTACCAAGTGGTTTGTGTATAAAATCAATCCTTATACAAAGCACTCCTAAATAGTTTCAGTTTATAACTTCGTTTTGCTATTTAATTTCATTTTAATCAAATAAAACTAATATAAAAAAATACAGCGATGTTCAAAACGATTATTTTCGTTGTTATATTTTTTATGCAGCTCTAGAAATAGATGCGAAGGATTTTTTGTTTTCATTGTATTATACTGAATTTTTAAAAACCGAGTTTACGTTAATATATTAAATTCCAAAACAAGGCCAATTTTTTAAAATTTGATTTCCATCATTTGGTCGTGAATAGTTGGACTTATCTTGTGTTTCGCCTTCCTTTATAATATGGCATTGTTATGAACTGCATTTATATGCTTTAAGGTCTAATGGGGTACCAAGTGGTTTGTGTATAAAATCAATCCTTTCACAAAGCACTCCTAAATAGTTTCAGTTTATAACTTCGTTTTGCTATTTAATTTCATTTCATTCAATTAAAACTAATTTAAAAAAATACGGGGATGTTCAAAACGATTATTTTCGTTGTTATATTTTTTATGCAGCTCTAGAAATAGATGCAAAGGATTTTTTGTTTTCATTGTATTATACTGAATTTTTAAAAACCGAGTTTACGTAAATATATTAAATTCCAATACACGACCAATTTTTAAGAATTTGATGCCCACCATTTGGTCATGAAGAGTTGGTGTAGTCTTGAGTTTCGCTTTTCTTTATTATATTTCATTGTTAGGAACTGAATTTATATTCTTTAAAGTCAAATGGGGTACCAAGTGGTTTGTGTATAAAATCAATCCTTATACAAAGCACTCCTAAATAGTTTCAGCCTGTAACTTCGTTTTGCTATTTAATTTCATTTCATTCAATTAAAACTAATTAAAAAAAATACTGGGATGTTCAAAACGATTATTTTCGTTGTTATATTTTTTATGCAGCTCTAGAAATAGATGCGAAGGATTTTTTGTTTTCATTGTATTATACTGAATTTTTAAAAACCGAGTTTACGTAAATATATTAAATTCCAATACACGACCAATTTTTAGAAATTTGATGCCCACCATTTGGTCATGAAGAGTTGGTTTAATCTTGTGTTTCGCTTTTCTTTATTATATGGTATTTTTATTAACGCAATTTATATTATTTAAAGTCTAATGGGGTACCAAGTGGTTTGTGTATAAAATCAATCCTTATACAAAGCACTCCTAAATAGTTTCAGCCTATAACTTCGTTTTGTTATTTAATTTAATTTTAATCAAATAAAACTAATTTAAAAAAATACGGGGATGTTCAAAACGATTATTTTCGTTGTTATATTTTTTATGCAGCTCTAGAAAGAGATACAAAGGATTTTTTGTTTTCGTTGTATTATACTGAATTTTTAAAAACCGAGTTTACGTAAATATATTAAATTCCAATACACGACCAATTTTTTAGAATTTGATGCCCACCATTTGGTCATGAAGAGTTGGTGTAATCTTGTGTTTCGCTTTTCTTTATTATTTTGCATTGTTATAAACTGAATTTATATTCTTTAAAGTCTAATGGGGTACCAAGTGGTTTGTGTATAAAATCAATCCTTTCACAAAGCACTTCTAAATAGTTTCAGCCTATAACTTCGTTTTGTTATTTAATTTCATTTTAATCAAATAAAACTAATTAAAAAAAATACTGGGATGTTCAAAACGATTATTTTCGTTGTTATATTTTTTATGCAGCTCTAGAAATAGATGCGAAGGATTTTTTGTTTTCATTGTATTATACTGAATTTTTAAAAACCGAGTTTACGTAAATATATTAAATTCCAATACACGACCAATTTTTAGGAATTTGATGCCCACCATTTGGTCATGAAGAGTTGGTTTAATCTTGTGTTTCGCTTTTCTTTATTATATGGCATTGTTATAAACTGAATTTATATTCTTTAAAGTCTAATGGGGTACCAAGTGGTTTGTGTATAAAATCAATCCTTTCACAAAGCACTTCTAAATAGTTTCAGCCTATAACTTCGTTTTGTTATTTAATTTCATTTTAATCAAATAAAACTAATTAAAAAAAATACTGGGATGTTCAAAACGATTATTTTCGTTGTTATATTTTTTATGCAGCTCTAGAAATAGATGCGAAGGATTTTTTGTTTTCATTGTATTATACTGAATTTTTAAAAACCGAGTTTGCGTAAATATATTAAATTCCAATACACGACCAATTTTTAGGAATTTGATGCCCACCATTTGGTCATGAAGAGTTGGTTTAATCTTGTGTTTCGCTTTTCTTTATTACATGGTATTTTAATATGAACGCAATTTATATTATTTAAAGTCTAATGGGGTACCAAGTGGTTTGTGTATAAAATCAATCCTTATACAAAGCACTCCTAAATAGTTTCAGCCTATAACTTCGTTTTGTTATTTAATTTAATTTTAATCAAATAAAACTAATATTAAAAAATACTGGGATGTTCAAAACGATTATTTTCGTTGTTATATTTTTTATGCAGCTCTAGAAAGAGATACAAAGGATTTTTTGTTTTCATTGTATTATACTGAATTTTTAAAAACCGAGTTTACGTAAATATATTAAATTCCAATACACGACCAATTTTTTAGAATTTGATGCCCACCATTTGGTCATGAAGAGTTGGTGTAATCTTGTGTTTCGCTTTTCTTTATTATATGGCATTGTTATAAACTGAATTTATATTCTTTAAAGTCTAGTGGGGTACCAAGTGGTTTGTGTATAAAATCAATCCTTTCACAAAGCACTTCTAAATAGTTTCAGCCTATAACTTCGTTTTGTTATTTAATTTCATTTTAATCAAATAAAACTAATTAAAAAAAATACTGGGATGTTCAAAACGATTATTTTCGTTGTTATATTTTTTATGCAGCTCTAGAAATAGATGCGAAGGATTTTTTGTTTTCATTGTATTATACTGAATTTTTAAAAACCGAGTTTACGTAAATATATTAAATTCCAATACACGACCAATTTTTTAGAATTTGATGCCCACCATTTGGTCATGAAGAGTTGGTGTAATCTTGTGTTTCGCTTTTCTTTATTATATGGCATTGTTATAAACTGAATTTATATTCTTTAAAGTCTAATGGGGTACCAAGTGGTTTGTGTATAAAATCAATCCTTATACAAAGCACTCCTAAATAGTTTCAGTTTATAACTTCGTTTTGCTATTTAATTTCATTTTAATCAAATAAAACTAATATAAAAAAATACAGCGATGTTCAAAACGATTATTTTCGTTGTTATATTTTTTATGCAGCTCTAGAAATAGATGCGAAGGATTTTTTGTTTTCATTGTATTATACTGAATTTTTAAAAACCGAGTTTACGTTAATATATTAAATTCCAAAACAAGGCCAATTTTTTAAAATTTGATTTCCATCATTTGGTCGTGAATAGTTGGACTAATCTTGTGTTTCGCTTTTCTTTATAATAAGGCATTGTTATGAACTGAATTTATATTCTTTAAAGTCTAATGGGGTACCAAGTGGTTTGTGTATAAAATCAATCCTTTCACAAAGCACTCCTAAATAGTTTCAGCCTATAACTTCGTTTTGCTATTTAATTTCATTTCATTCAATTAAAACTAATTAAAAAAAATACAGGGATGTTCAAAACGATTATTTTCGTTGTTATATTTTTTATGCAGCTCTCGAAATAGATGCGAAGGATTTTTTGTTTTCATTGTATTATATTGAATTTTTAAAAACCGAGTTTACGTAAATATATTAAATTCCAATACACGACCAATTTTTAAGAATTTGATGCCCACCATTTGGTCATGAAGAGTTGGTGTAGTCTTGTGTTTCGCTTTTCTTTATTACATGGTATTTTTATGAACTGAATTTATATGCTTTAAAGTCTAATGGGGTACCAAGTGGTTTGTGTATAAAATCAATCCTTTCACAAAGCACTCCTAAAGAGTTTTAGCCTATAACTTCGTTTTGCTATTTAATTTCATTTCATTCAAATAAAACTAATTAAAAAAAATACTGGGATGTTCAAAACGATTATTTTCGTTGTTATATTTTTTATGCAGCTCTAGAAATAGATGCGAAAGATTTTTTGTTTTCATTGTATTATACTGAATTTTTAAAAACCGAGTTTACGTAAATATATTAAATTCCAATACACGACCAATTTTTAAGAATTTGATGCCCACCATTTGGTCATGAAGAGTTGGTGTAGTCTTGTGTTTCGCTTTTCTTTATTACATGGTATTTTTATGAACTGAATTTATATGCTTTAAAGTCTAATGGGGTACCAAGTGGTTTGTGTATAAAATCAATCCTTTCACAAAGCACTCCTAAACAGTTTTAGCCTATAACTTCGTTTTGTTATTTAATTTCATTTTAATCAAATAAAACTAATATTAAAAAATACAGGGATGTTCAAAACGATTATTTTCGTTGTTATATTTTTTATGCAGCTCTAGAAATAGATGCGAAAGATTTTTTGTTTCATTGTATTATACTGAATGTTTAAAAACCGAGTTTACGTAAATATATTAAATTCCAATACACGACCAATTTCTTAAAATTTGATTTCCACCATTTGGTCACGAAGAGTTGGTGTAATCTTGTGTTTCGCTTTTCTTTATTATATGGTATTGTTATGAACTGAATTTATATTATTTAAAGTTCAATGGGGTACCAAGTGGTTTGTGTATAAAATCAATCCTTTCACAAAGCACTCCTAAATAGTTTCAGCCTATAACTTCGTTTTGCTATTTAATTTCATTTCATTCAATTAAAACTAATTTAAAAATATACTGGGATGTTCAAAACGATTATTTTCGTTGTTATATTTTTTATGCAGCTCTAGAAATAGATGCGAAAGATTTTTTGTTTTCATTGTATTATACTGAATTTTTAAAAACCGAGTTTACGTAGATATATTAAATTCCAATACACGACCAATTTTTAAGAATTTGATGCCCACCATTTGGTCATGAAGAGTTGGTGTAGTCTTGTGTTTCGCTTTTCTTTATACATGGTATTTTTATGAACTGAATTTATATGCTTTAAAGTCTAATGGGGTACCAAGTGGTTTGTGTATAAAATCAATCCTTTCACAAAGCACTCCTAAAGAGTTTTAGCCTATAACTTCGTTTTGCTATTTAATTTCATTTCATTCAAATAAAATAATATTGAAAAATACAGGGATGTTCAAAACGATTATTTTCGTTGTTATATTTTTTATGCAGCTCTAGAAATAGATGCACAGAATTTTTTGTTTTCATTGTATTATACTGAATTTTTAAAAACCGAGTTTACGTAAATATATTAAATTCCAATACACGACCAATTTTTAAGAATTTGATGCCCACCATTTGGTCATGAAGAGTTGGTGTAGTCTTGAGTTTCGCTTTTCTTTATTACATGGTATGTTTATGAACGCAATTTATATTATTTAAAGTCTAATGGGGTTTCAAATGGGTTGTGTATAAAATCAATCCTTTCACAAAGCACTCCTAAAGAGTTGTAGCCTATAACTTCGTTTTGTTATTTAATTTCATTTCATTCAAATAAAACTAATTTAAAAATATACTGGGATGTTCAAAACGATTATTTTCGTTGTTATATTTTTTATGCAGCTCTAGAAATAGATGCGAAAGATTTTTTGTTTCATTGTATTATACTGAATTTTTAAAAACCGAGTTTACGTAAATATATTAAATTCCAATATACGACCAATTTCTTAAAATTTGATGCCCACCATTTGGTCATGAAGAGTTGGTGTAGTCTTGTGTTTCGCTTTTCTTTATTACATGGTATTTTTATGAACTGAATTTATATGCTTTAAAGTCTAATGGGGTACCAAGTGGTTTGAGTATAAAATCAATCCTTTCACAAAGCACTCCTAAAGAGTTTTAGCCTATAACTTCGTTTTGCTATTTAATTTCATTTCATTCAAATAAAACTAATACTTAAAAATACAGGGATGTTCAAAACGATTATTTTCGTTGTTATATTTTTTATGCAGCTCTAGAAATAGATGCGAAAGATTTTTTGTTTTCATTGTATTATACTGAATTTTTAAAAACCGAGTTTACGTAAATATATTAAATTCCAATACACGACCAATTTTTAAGAATTTGATGCCCACCATTTGGTCATGAAGAGTTGGTGTAGTCTTGAGTTTCGCTTTTCTTTATTACATGGTATTTTTATGAACGCAATTTATATTATTTAAAGTCTAATGGGGTTTCAAATGGGTTGTGTATAAAATCAATCCTTTCACAAAGCACTCCTAAAGAGTTGTAGCCTATAACTTCGTTTTGTTATTTAATTTAATTTTAATCAAATAAAACTAATATTAAAAAATACAGGGATGTTCAAAACGATTATTTTCGTTGTTATATTTTTTATGCAGCTCTAGAAATAGATGCGAAAGATTTTTTGTTTCATTGTATTATACTGAATTTTTAAAAACCGAGTTTACGTAAATATATTAAATTCCAATACACGACCAATTTTTAAGAATTTGATGCCCATCTTTTGGTCATGAAGAGTTGGTGTAGTCTTTTGTTTCGCTTTTCTTTATTACATGGTATTTTTATGAACGCAATTTATATGCTTTAAAGTCTAATGGGGTACCAAGTGGTTTGTGTATAAAATCAATCCTTTCACAAAGCACTCCTAAAGAGTTGTAGCCTATAACTTCGTTTTGTTATTTAATTTCATTTTAATCAAATAAAACTAATATTAAAAAATACAGGGATGTTCAAAACGATTATTTTCGTTGTTATATTTTTTATGCAGCTCTAGAAATAGATGCGAAAGATTTTTTGTTTCATTGTATTATACTGAATTTTTAAAAACCGAGTTTACGTAAATATATTAAATTCCAATACACGACCAATTTCTTAAAATTTGATTTCCACCATTTGGTCATGAAGAGTTGGTGTAATCTTGTGTTTCGCTTTTCTTTATTATATGGTATTGTTATGAACTGAATTTATATTCTTTAAAGTTCAATGGGGTACCAAGTGGTTTGTGTATAAAATCAATCCTTTCACAAAGCACTCCTAAATAGTTTCAGCCTATAACTTCGTTTTGCTATTTAATTTCATTTCATTCAATTAAAACTAATTTAAAAAAATACTGGGATGTTCAAAACGATTATTTTCGTTGTTATATTTTTTATGCAGCTCTAGAAATAGATGCGAAAGATTTTTTGTTTTCATTGTATTATACTGAATTTTTAAAAACCGAGTTTACGTAAATATATTAAATTCCAATTCACGACCAATTTTTTAGAATTTGATGCCCACCATTTGGTCACGAATAGTTGGTGTAATCTTGTGTTTCGCTTTTCTTTATTATACGGTATTGTTATGAACTGAATTTATATGCTTTAAAGTCCAATGGGGTACCAAATGGTATGTGTATAAAATCAATACTTTCACATAGCACTCCTAAATAGTTTCAGCCTATAAATTCGTTTTGCAATTTAATTTCATTTCAATCAAATAAAACTAATATTGAAAGATACAGGAATGTTCAAAACGATTATTTTCGTTGTTATATTTTTTATGCAGCTCTAGAAATAGATGCGAAAGATTTTTTGTTTTCATTGTATTATACTGAATTTTTAAAAACCGAGTTTACGTAAATATATTAAATTCCAATACACGACCAATTTTTTAGAATTTGATGCCCACCATTTGTTCATGAAGAGTTGGTGTAATCTTGTGTTTCGCTTTTCTTTATTATATGGTATTGTTATGAACTGAATTTATATTCTTTAAAGTTCAATGGGGTACCAAGTGGTTTGTGTATAAAATCAATCCTTTCACAAAGCACTCCTAAATAGTTTCAGCCTATAACTTCGTTTTGCTATTTAAATTCATTTCATTCAATTAAAACTAATTTAAAAAAATACTGGGATGTTCAAAACGATTATTTTCGTTGTTATATTTTTTATGCAGCTCTAGAAATAGATGCGAAAGATTTTTTGTTTTCATTGTATTATACTGAATTTTTAAAAACCGAGTTTACGTAAATATATTAAATTCCAATACACGACCAATTTTTAAGAATTTGATGCCCACCATTTGGTCATGAAGAGTTGGTGTAATCTTGTGTTTCGCTTTTCTTTATTATATGGCATTGTTATGAACTGAATTTATATTCTTTAAAGTCTAATGGGGTACCAAGTGGTTTGTGTATAAAATCAATCCTTATACAAAGCACTCCTAAATAGTTTAAGCCTATAACTTCGTTTTGTTATTTAATTTCATTTTAATCAAATTAAACTAATATTAAAAAATACAGGGATGTTCAAAACGATTATTTTCGTTGTTATATTTTTTATGCAGCTCTAGAAATAGATGCGAAAGATTTTTTGTTTTCATTGTATTATACTGAATTTTTAAAAACCGAGTTTACGTAAATATATTAAATTCCAATACACGACCAATTTTTTAGAATTTGATGCCAACCATTTGGTCATAAAGAGTTGGTGTAATCTTGTGTTTCGCTTTTCTTTATTATATGGCATTGTTATGAACTGAATTTATATTCTTTAAAGTCTAATGGGGTACCAAGTGGTTTGTGTATAAAATCAATCCTTTCACAAAGCACTCCTAAATAGTTTCAGCCTATAACTTCGTTTTGCTATTTAATTTCATTTCATTCAATTAAAACTAATTTAAAAAAATACTGGGATGTTCAAAACGATTATTTTCGTTGTTATATTTTTTATGCAGCTCTAGAAATAGATGCGAAGGATTTTTTGTTTTCATTGTATTATACTGAATTTTTAAAAACCGAGTTTACGTAAATATATTAAATTCCAATACACGACCAATTTTTTAGAATTTGATGCCCACCATTTGGTCATGAAGAGTTGGTGTAATCTTGTGTTTCGCTTTTCTTTATAATATGGTATTTTTATGAACTGAATTTATATTCTTTAAAGTCCAATGGGGTACCAAATGGTTTGTGTATAAAATCAATCCTTATACAAAGCACTCCTAAATAGTTTCAGCCTATAACTTCGTTTTGCTATTTAATTTCATTTCATTCAATTAAAACTAATTTAAAAAAATACAGGGATGTTCAAAACGATTATTTTCGTTGTTATATTTTTTATGCAGCTCTAGAAATAGATGCGAAGGATTTTTTGTTTTCATTGTATTATACTGAATTTTTAAAAACCGAGTTTACGTAAATATATTAAATTCCAAAACAAGGCCAATTTTTTAAAATTTGATTTCCATCATTTGGTCGTGAATAGTTGGTTTAATCTTGTGTTTCGCTTTTCTTTATTACATGGTATTTTTATGAACGCAATTTATATTATTTAAAGTCTAATGGGGTACCAAGTGGTTTGTGTATAAAATCAATCCTTATACAAAGCACTCCTAAATAGTTTCAGCCTTTAACTTCGTTTTGTTATTTAATTTAATTTTAATCAAATAAAACTAATATTAAAAAATACTGGGATGTTCAAAACGATTATTTTCGTTGTTATATTTTTTATGCAGCTCTAGAAATAGATACAAAGGATTTTTTGTTTTCATTGTATTATACTGAATTTTTAAAAACCGAGTTTACGTAAATATATTAAATTCCAATACACGACCAATTTTTTAGAATTTGATGCCCACCATTTGGTCATGAAGAGTTGGTGTAATCTTGTGTTTCGCTTTTCTTTATTATATGGCATTGTTATGAACTGAATTTATATTCTTTAAAGTCTAATGGGGTACCAAATGGTATGTGTATAAAATCAATACTTTCACATAGCACTCCTAAAGAGTTTTAGCCTATAACTTCGTTTTGCTATTTAATTTCATTTCATTCAAATAAAACTAATTTAAAAAAATACTGGGATGTTCAAAACGATTATTTTCGTTGTTATATTTTTTATGCAGCTCTCGAAATAGATGCGAAAGATTTTTTGTTTTCATTGTATTATACTGAATTTTTAAAAACCGAGTTTACGTAAATATATTAAATTCCAATACACGACCAATTTTTTAGAATTTGATGCCAACCATTTGTTCATGAAGAGTTGGTGTAATCTTGTGTTTCGCTTTTCTTTATTATATGGTATTGTTATAAACTGAATTTATATTCTTTAAAGTTCAATGGGGTACCAAGTGGTTTGTGTATAAAATCAATCCTTTCACAAAGCACTCCTAAATAGTTTCAGCCTATAACTTCGTTTTGCTATTTAATTTCATTTCATTCAATTAAAACTAATTAAAAAAAATACTGGAATGTTCAAAACGATTATTTTCGTTGTTATATTTTTTATGCAGCTCTCGAAATAGATGCGAAAGATTTTTTGTTTTCATTGTATTATACTGAATTTTTAAAAATCGAGTTTACGTAAATATATTAAATTCCAATACACGACCAATTTTTTAAAATTTGATTTCCATCATTTGGTCATGAAGAGTTGGTGTAATCTTGTGTTTCGCTTTTCTTTATTATATGGCATTGTTATGAACTGAATTTATATTCTTTAAAGTCTAATGGGGTACCAAGTGGTTTGTGTATAAAATCAATCCTTATACAAAGCACTCCTAAATAGTTTAAGCCTATAACTTCGTTTTGTTATTTAATTTCATTTTAATCAAATTAAACTAATATTAAAAAATACAGGGATGTTCAAAACGATTATTTTCGTTGTTATATTTTTTATGCAGCTCTCGAAATAGATGCGAAGGATTTTTTGTTTTCATTGTATTATATTGAATTTTTAAAAACCGAGTTTACGTAAATATATTAAATTCCAATACACGACCAATTTTTAAGAATTTGATGCCCACCATTTGGTCATGAAGAGTTGGTGTAGTCTTGTGTTTCGCTTTTCTTTATTACATGGTATTTTTATGAACTGAATTTATATGCTTTAAAGTCTAATGGGGTACCAAGTGGTTTGTGTATAAAATCAATCCTTTCACAAAGCACTCCTAAAGAGTTTTAGCCTATAACTTCGTTTTGCTATTTAATTTCATTTCATTCAAATAAAACTAATTAAAAAAAATACTGGGATGTTCAAAACGATTATTTTCGTTGTTATATTTTTTATGCAGCTCTAGAAATAGATGCGAAGGATTTTTTGTTTTCATTGTATTATACTGAATTTTTAAAAACCGAGTTTACGTAAATATATTAAATTCCAATACACGACCAATTTTTAGGAATTTGATGCCCACCATTTGGTCATGAAGAGTTGGTTTAATCTTGTGTTTCGCTTTTCTTTATTACATGGTATTTTTATGAACGCAATTTATATTATTTAAAGTCTAATGGGGTACCAAGTGGTTTGTGTATAAAATCAATCCTTATACAAAGCACTCCTAAATAGTTTCAGCCTATAACTTCGTTTTGCTATTTAATTTCATTTCATTCAATTAAAACTAATTTAAAAAAATACTGGGATGTTCAAAACGATTATTTTCGTTGTTATATTTTTTATGCAGCTCTAGAAATAGATGCGAAGGATTTTTTGTTTTCATTGTATTATACTGAATTTTTAAAAACCGAGTTTACGTAAATATATTAAATTCCAATACACGACCAATTTTTTAGAATTTGATGCCCACCATTTGGTCATGAAGAGTTGGTGTAATCTTGTGTTTCGCTTTTCTTTATTATATGGCATTGTTATGAACTGAATTTATATTCTTTAAAGTCTAATGGGGTACCAAGTGGTTTGTGTATAAAATCAATCCTTTCACAAAGCACTCCTAAATAGTTTCAGCCTATAACTTCGTTTTGCTATTTAATTTCATTTCAATAAATTAAAACTAATTTTAAAAAATACTGGGATGTTCAAAACGATTATTTTCGTTGTTATATTTTTTATGCAGCTCTAGAAATAGATACAAAGGATTTTTTGTTTTCATTGTATTATACTGAATTTTTAAAAACCGAGTTTACGTAAATATATTAAATTCCAATACACGACCAATTTTTTAGAATTTGATGCCCACCATTTGGTCATGAAGAGTTGGTGTAATCTTGTGTTTCGCTTTTCTTTATTATATGGCATTGTTATGAACTGAATTTATATTCTTTAAAGTCTAATGGGGTACCAAGTGGTTTGTGTATAAAATCAATCCTTTCACAAAGCACTCCTAAATAGTTTCAGCCTATAACTTCGTTTTGCTATTTAATTTCATTTCAATAAATTAAAACTAATTTTAAAAAATACTGGGATGTTCAAAACGATTATTTTCGTTGTTATATTTTTTATGCAGCTCTAGAAATAGATGCGAAGGATTTTTTGTTTTCATTGTATTATACTGAATTTTTAAAAACCGAGTTTACGTAAATATATTAAATTCCAATACACGACCAATTTTTTAGAATTTGATGCCCACCATTTGGTCATGAAGAGTTGGTGTAATCTTGTGTTTCGCTTTTCTTTATAATATGGTATTTTTATGAACTGAATTTATATTCTTTAAAGTCCAATGGGGTACCAAATGGTATGTGTATAAAATCAATACTTTCACATAGCACTCCTAAATAGTTTCAGCCTATAAATTCGTTTTGTTATTAAATTTCATTTCAATCAAATAAAACTAATATTAAAAAATACTGGGATGTTGAAAACGATTATTTTCGTTGTTATATTTTTTATGCAGCTCTAGAAATAGATACAAAGGATTTTTTGTTTTCATTGTATTATACTGAATTTTTAAAAACCGAGTTTACGTAAATATATTAAATTCCAAAATAAGGCCAATTTTTTAAAATTTGATTTCCATCATTTGGTCATGAAGAGTTGGTGTAATCTTGTGTTTCGCTTTTCTTTATTATATGGCATTGTTATGAACTGAATTTATATTCTTTAAAGTCTAATGGGGTACCAAGTGGTTTGTGTATAAAATCAATCCTTTCACAAAGCACTCCTAAATAGTGTCAGCCTATAATTTCGTTTTGCTATTTAATTTCATTTCATTCAATTTAAACTAATTTAAAAAAATACAGGGATGTTCAAAACGATTATTTTCGTTGTTATATTTTTTATGCAGCTCTAGAAATAGATACAAAGGATTTTTTGTTTTCATTGTATTATACTGAATTTTTAAAAACCGAGTTTACGTAAATATATTAAATTCCAATACACGACCAATTTTTTAGAATTTGATGCCCACCATTTGGTCATGAAGAGTTGGTGTAATCTTGTGTTTCGCTTTTCTTTATTATATGGCATTGTTATGAACTGAATTTATATTCTTTAAAGTCTAATGGGGTACCAAGTGGTTTGTGTATAAAATCAATCCTTTCACAAAGCACTCCTAAATAGTTTCAGCCTATAACTTCGTTTTGCTATTTAATTTCATTTCAATAAATTAAAACTAATTTTAAAAAATACTGGGATGTTCAAAACGATTATTTTCGTTGTTATATTTTTTATGCAGCTCTAGAAATAGATGCGAAGGATTTTTTGTTTTCATTGTATTATACTGAATTTTTAAAAACCGAGTTTACGTAAATATATTAAATTCCAATACACGACCAATTTTTTAGAATTTGATGCCCACCATTTGGTCATGAAGAGTTGGTGTAATCTTGTGTTTCGCTTTTCTTTATAATATGGTATTTTTATGAACTGAATTTATATTCTTTAAAGTCCAATGGGGTACCAAATGGTATGTGTATAAAATCAATACTTTCACATAGCACTCCTAAATAGTTTCAGCCTATAAATTCGTTTTGTTATTAAATTTCATTTCAATCAAATAAAACTAATATTAAAAAATACTGGGATGTTGAAAACGATTATTTTCGTTGTTATATTTTTTATGCAGCTCTAGAAATAGATACAAAGGATTTTTTGTTTTCATTGTATTATACTGAATTTTTAAAAACCGAGTTTACGTAAATATATTAAATTCCAATACCCGACCAATTTTTAAGAATTTGATGCCCACCATTTGGTCATGAAGAGTTGGTGTAATCTTGTGTTTCGCTTTTCTTTATTATATGGCATTGTTATGAACTGAATTTATATTCTTTAAAGTCTAATGGGGTACCAAGTGGTTTGTGTATAAAATCAATCCTTATACAAAGCACTCCTAAATAGTTTCAGCCTATAACTTCGTTTTGCTATTTAATTTCATTTCATTCAATTAAAACTAATTTAAAAAAATACAGGGATGTTCAAAACGATTATTTTCGTTGTTATATTTTTTATGCAGCTCTAGAAATAGATGCGAAGGATTTTTTGTTTTCATTGTATTATACTGAATTTTTAAAAACCGAGTTTACGTAAATATATTAAATTCCAAAACAAGGCCAATTTTTTAAAATTTGATTTCCATCATTTGGTCGTGAATAGTTGGTTTAATCTTGTGTTTCGCTTTTCTTTATTACATGGTATTTTTATGAACGCAATTTATATTATTTAAAGTCTAATGGGGTACCAAGTGGTTTGTGTATAAAATCAATCCTTATACAAAGCACTCCTAAATAGTTTCAGCCTATAACTTCGTTTTGTTATTTAATTTAATTTTAATCAAATAAAACTAATATTAAAAAATACTGGGATGTTCAAAACGATTATTTTCGTTGTTATATTTTTTATGCAGCTCTAGAAATAGATACAAAGGATTTTTTGTTTTCATTGTATTATACTGAATTTTTAAAAACCGAGTTTACGTAAATATATTAAATTCCAATACACGACCAATTTTTTAGAATTTGATGCCCACCATTTGGTCATGAAGAGTTGGTGTAATCTTGTGTTTCGCTTTTCTTTATTATATGGCATTGTTATGAACTGAATTTATATTCTTTAAAGTCTAATGGGGTACCAAATGGTATGTGTATAAAATCAATACTTTCACATAGCACTCCTAAAGAGTTTTAGCCTATAACTTCGTTTTGCTATTTAATTTCATTTCATTCAAATAAAACTAATTAAAAAAAATACTGGGATGTTCAAAACGATTATTTTCGTTGTTATATTTTTTATGCAGCTCTCGAAATAGATGCGAAAGATTTTTTGTTTTCATTGTATTATACTGAATTTTTAAAAACCGAGTTTACGTAAATATATTAAATTCCAATACACGACCAATTTTTTAGAATTTGATGCCCACCATTTGTTCATGAAGAGTTGGTGTAATCTTGTGTTTCGCTTTTCTTTATTATATGGTATTGTTATAAACTGAATTTATATTCTTTAAAGTTCAATGGGGTACCAAGTGGTTTGTGTATAAAATCAATCCTTTCACAAAGCACTCCTAAATAGTTTCAGCCTATAACTTCGTTTTGCTATTTAATTTCATTTCATTCAATTAAAACTAATTAAAAAAAATACTGGAATGTTCAAAACGATTATTTTCGTTGTTATATTTTTTATGCAGCTCTCGAAATAGATGCGAAAGATTTTTTGTTTTCATTGTATTATACTGAATTTTTAAAAATCGAGTTTACGTAAATATATTAAATTCCAATACACGACCAATTTTTTAAAATTTGATTTCCATCATTTGGTCATGAAGAGTTGGTGTAATCTTGTGTTTCGCTTTTCTTTATTATATGGCATTGTTATGAACTGAATTTATATTCTTTAAAGTCTAATGGGGTACCAAGTGGTTTGTGTATAAAATCAATCCTTATACAAAGCACTCCTAAATAGTTTAAGCCTATAACTTCGTTTTGTTATTTAATTTCATTTTAATCAAATTAAACTAATATTAAAAAATACAGGGATGTTCAAAACGATTATTTTCGTTGTTATATTTTTTATGCAGCTCTAGAAATAGATGCGAAAGATTTTTTGTTTTCATTGTATTATACTGAATTTTTAAAAACCGAGTTTACGTAAATATATTAAATTCCAATACACGACCAATTTTTTAGAATTTGATGCCCACCATTTGGTCATGAAGAGTTGGTGTAATCTTGTGTTTCGCTTTTCTTTATTATATGGCATTGTTATGAACTGAATTTATATTCTTTAAAGTCTAATGGGGTACCAAGTGGTTTGTGTATAAAATCAATCCTTTCACAAAGCACTCCTAAATAGTTTCAGCCTATAATTTCGTTTTGCTATTTAATTTCATTTCATTCAATTAAAACTAATTTAAAAAAATAGAGGGATGTTCAAAACGATTATTTTCGTTGTTATATTTTTTATGCAGCTCTAGAAATAGATGCGAAGGATTTTTTGTTTTCATTGTATTATATTGAATTTTTAAAAACCGAGTTTACGTAAATATATTAAATTCCAATACACGACCAATTTTTAAGAATTTGATGCCCACCATTTGGTCATGAAGAGTTGGTGTAGTCTTGTGTTTCGCTTTTCTTTATTACATGGTATTTTTTTGAACTGAATTTATATGCTTTAAAGTCTAATGGGGTACCAAGTGGTTTGTGTATAAAATCAATCCTTTCACAAAGCACTCCTAAAGAGTTTTAGCCTATAACTTCGTTTTGCTATTTAATTTCATTTCATTCAAATAAAACTAATTAAAAAAAATACTGGGATGTTCAAAACGATTATTTTCGTTGTTATATTTTTTATGCAGCTCTAGAAATAGATGCGAAGGATTTTTTGTTTTCATTGTATTATACTGAATTTTTAAAAACCGAGTTTACGTAAATATATTAAATTCCAATACACGACCAATTTTTAGGAATTTGATGCCCACCATTTGGTCATGAAGAGTTGGTTTAATCTTGTGTTTCGCTTTTCTTTATTACATGGTATTTTTATGAACGCAATTTATATTATTTAAAGTCTAATGGGGTACCAAGTGGTTTGTGTATAAAATCAATCCTTATACAAAGCACTCCTAAATAGTTTCAGCCTATAACTTCGTTTTGTTATTTAATTTAATTTTAATCAAATAATACTAATATTAAAAAATACTGGGATGTTCAAAACGATTATTTTCGTTGTTATATTTTTTATGCAGCTCTAGAAATAGATACAAAGGATTTTTTGTTTTCATTGTATTATACTGAATTTTTAAAAACCGAGTTTACGTAAATATATTAAATTCCAATACACGACCAATTTTTTAGAATTTGATGCCCACCATTTGGTCATGAAGAGTTGGTGTAATCTTGTGTTTCGCTTTTCTTTATTATATGGCATTGTTATGAACTGAATTTATATTCTTTAAAGTCTAATGTGGTACCAAGTGGTTTGTGTATAAAATCAATCCTTTCACAAAGCACTCCTAAATAGTTTCAGCCTATAACTTCGTTTTGCTATTTAATTTCATTTCATTCAATTAAAACTAATTTAAAAAAATACAGGGATGTTCAAAACGATTATTTTCGTTGTTATATTTTTTATGCAGCTCTAGAAATAGATGCGAAGGATTTTTTGTTTTCATTGTATTATACTGAATTTTTAAAAACCGAGTTTACGTAAATATATTAAATTCCAAAACAAGGCCAATTTCTTAAAATTTGATTTCCATCATTTGGTCGTGAATAGTTGGACTAATCTTGTGTTTCGCCTTCCTTTATAATATGGCATTGTTATGAACTGAATTTATATTCTTTAAAGTCTAATGGGGTACCAAGTGGTTTGTGTATAAAATCAATCCTTTCACAAAGCACTCCTAAATAGTTTTAGCCTATAACTTCGTTTTGCTATTTAATTTCATTTCATTCAATTAAAACTAATATTGAAAAATACAGGGATGTTCAAAACGATTATTTTCGTTGTTATATTTTTTATGCAGCTCTAGAAATAGATGCGAAAGATTTTTTGTTTTCATTGTATTATACTGAATTTTTAAAAACCGAGTTTACGTAAATATATTAAATTCCAATACACGACCAATTTTTAAGAATTTGATGCCCACCATTTGGTCATGAAGAGTTGGTGTAGTCTTGTGTTTCGCTTTTCTTTATTACATGGTATTTTTATGAACGCAATTTATATTATTTAAAGTCTAATGGGGTTTCAAATGGGTTGTGTATAAAATCAATCCTTTCACAAAGCACTCCTAAAGAGTTGTAGCCTATAACTTCGTTTTGTTATTTAATTTCATTTTAATCAAATAAAACTAATATTAAAAAATACTGGGATGTTCAAAACGATTATTTTCGTTGTTATATTTTTTATGCAGCTCTAGAAATAGATGCGAAAGATTTTTTGTTTCATTGTATTATACTGAATTTTTAAAAACCGAGTTTACGTAAATATATTAAATTCCAATACACGACCAATTTCTTAAAATTTGATGCCCACCATTTGGTCATGAAGAGTTGGTGTAGTCTTGTGTTTCCCTTTTCTTTATTACATGGTATTTTTATGAACTGAATTTATATGCTTTAAAGTCTAATGGGGTACCAAGTGGTTTGTGTATAAAATCAATCCTTTCACAAAGCACTCCTAAAGAGTTTTAGCCTATAACTTCGTTTTGCTATTTAATTTCATTTCATTCAAATAAAACTAATACTTAAAAATACAGGGATGTTCAAAACGATTATTTTCGTTGTTATATTTTTTATGCAGCTCTAGAAATAGATGCGAAAGATTTTTTGTTTTCATTGTATTATACTGAATTTTTAAAAACCGAGTTTACGTAAATATATTAAATTCCAATACACGACCAATTTTTAAGAATTTGATGCCCACCATTTGGTCATGAAGAGTTGGTGTAGTCTTGTGTTTCGCTTTTCTTTATTACATGGTATTTTTATGAACGCAATTTATATGCTTTAAAGTCTAATGGGGTACCAAGTGGTTTGTGTATAAAATCAATCCTTTCACAAAGCACTCCTAAATAGTTTCAACCTATAACTTCGTTTTGTTATTTAATTTCATTTTAATCAAATAAAACTAATATTAAAAAATACAGGGATGTTCAAAACGATTATTTTCGTTGTTATATTTTTTATGCAGCTCTAGAAATAGATGCGAAAGATTTTTTGTTTCATTGTATTATACTGAATTTTTAAAAACCGAGTTTACGTAAATATATTAAATTCCAATACACGACCAATTTCTTAAAATTTGATTTCCACCATTTGGTCATGAAGAGTTGGTGTAATCTTGTGTTTCGCTTTTCTTTATTATATGGTATTGTTATGAACAGAATTTATATTCTTTAAAGTTCAATGGGGTACCAAGTGGTTTGTGTATAAAATCAATCCTTTCACAAAGCACTCCTAAATAGTTTAAGCCTATAACTTCGTTTTGCTATTTAATTTCATTTCATTCAATTAAAACTAATTTAAAAAAATACTGGGATGTTCAAAACGATTATTTTCGTTGTTATATTTTTTATGCAGCTCTAGAAATAGATGCGAAAGATTTTTTGTTTTCATTGTATTATACTGAATTTTTAAAAACCGAGTTTACGTAAATATATTAAATTCCAATACACGACCAATTTTTAAGAATTTGATGCCCACCATTTGGTCATGAAGAGTTGGTGTAGTCTTGTGTTTCGCTTTTCTTTATTACATGGTATTTTTATGAACTGAATTTATATGCTTTAAAGTCTAATGGGGTACCAAGTGGTTTGTGTATAAAATCAATCCTTTCACAAAGCACTCCTAAATAGTTTCAACCTATAACTTCGTTTTGTTATTTAATTTCATTTTAATCAAATAAAACTAATATTAAAAAATACAGGGATGTTCAAAACGATTATTTTCGTTGTTATATTTTTTATGCAGCTCTAGAAATAGATGCGAAAGATTTTTTGTTTCATTGTATTATACTGAATTTTTAAAAACCGAGTTTACGTAAATATATTAAATTCCAATACACGACCAATTTCTTAAAATTTGATTTCCACCATTTGGTCATGAAGAGTTGGTGTAATCTTGTGTTTCGCTTTTCTTTATTATATGGCATTGTTATGAACTGAATTTATATTCTTTAAAGTCTAATGGGGTACCAAGTGGTTTGTGTATAAAATCAATCCTTATACAAAGCACTCCTAAATAGTTTAAGCCTATAACTTCGTTTTGTTATTTAATTTCATTTTAATCAAATTAAACTAATATTAAAAAATACAGGGATGTTCAAAACGATTATTTTCGTTGTTATATTTTTTATGCAGCTCTAGAAATAGATGCGAAGGATTTTTTGTTTTCATTGTATTATATTGAATTTTTAAAAACCGAGTTTACGTAAATATATTAAATTCCAATACACGACCAATTTTTAAGAATTTGATGCCCACCATTTGGTCATGAAGAGTTGGTGTAGTCTTGTGTTTCGCTTTTCTTTATTACATGGTATTTTTATGAACTGAATTTATATGCTTTAAAGTCTAATGGGGTACCAAGTGGTTTGTGTATAAAATCAATCCTTTCACAAAGCACTCCTTAAGAGTTTTAGCCTATAACTTCGTTTTGCTATTTAATTTCATTTCATTCAAATAAAACTAATTAAAAAAAATACTGGGATGTTCAAAACGATTATTTTCGTTGTTATATTTTTTATGCAGCTCTAGAAATAGATGCGAAGGATTTTTTGTTTTCATTGTATTATACTGAATTTTTAAAAACCGAGTTTACGTAAATATATTAAATTCCAATACACGACCAATTTTTAGGAATTTGATGCCCACCATTTGGTCATGAAGAGTTGGTTTAATCTTGTGTTTCGCTTTTCTTTATTACATGGTATTTTAATATGAACGCAATTTATATTATTTAAAGTCTAATGGGGTACCAAGTGGTTTGTGTATAAAATCAATCCTTATACAAAGCACTCCTAAATAGTTTCAGCCTATAACTTCGTTTTGTTATTTAATTTAATTTTAATCAAATAAAACTAATATTAAAAAATACTGGGACGTTCAAAACGATTATTTTCGTTGTTATATTTTTTATGCAGCTCTAGAAATAGATACAAAGGATTTTTTGTTTTCATTGTATTATACTGAATTTTTAAAAACCGAGTTTACGTAAATATATAAAATTCCAATACACGACCAATTTTTAAGAATTTGATGCCCACCATTTGGTCATGAAGAGTTGGTGTAGTCTTGTGTTTCGCTTTTCTTTATTACATGGTATTTTTATGAACTGAATTTATATGCTTTAAAGTCTAATGGGGTACCAAGTGGTTTGTGTGTAAAATCAATCCTTTCACAAAGCACTCCTAAATAGTTTCAGCCTATAACTTCGTTTTGTTATTTAATTTCATTTTAATCAAATAAAACTAATATTAAAAAATACTGGGATGTTCAAAACGATTATTTTCGTTGTTATATTTTTTATGCAGCTCTAGAAATAGATGCGAAAGATTTTTTGTTTCATTGTATTATACTGAATTTTTAAAAACCGAGTTTACGTAAATATATTAAATTCCAATACACGACCAATTTCTTAAAATTTGATGCCCACCATTTGGTCATGAAGAGTTGGTGTAGTCTTGTGTTTCGCTTTTCTTTATTACATGGTATTTTTATGAACTGAATTTATATGCTTTAAAGTCTAATGGGGTACCAAGTGGTTTGTGTATAAAATCAATCCTTTCACAAAGCACTCCTAAATAGTTTCAGCCTATAACTTCGTTTTGCTATTTAATTTCATTTCATTCAATTAAAACTAATTTAAAAATATACTGGGATGTTCAAAACGATTATTTTCGTTGTTATATTTTTTATGCAGCTTTCGAAATAGATGCGAAAGATTTTTTGTTTTCATTGTATTATACTGAATTTTTAAAAACCGAGTTTACGTAAATATATAAAATTCCAATACACGACCAATTTTTAAGAATTTGATGCCCACCATTTGGTCATGAAGAGTTGGTGTAGTCTTGTGTTTCGCTTTTCTTTATTACATGGTATTTTTATGAACTGAATTTATATGCTTTAAAGTCTAATGGGGTACCAAGTGGTTTGTGTATAAAATCAATCCTTTCACAAAGCACTCCTAAATAGTTTCAGCCTATAACTTCGTTTTGCTATTTAATTTCATTTCATTCAATTAAAACTAATTTAAAAATATACTGGGATGTTCAAAACGATTATTTTCGTTGTTATATTTTTTATGCAGCTCTCGAAATAGATGCGAAAGATTTTTTGTTTCATTGTATTATACTGAATTTTTAAAAACCGAGTTTACGTAAATATATTAAATTCCAATACACGACCAATTTCTTAAAATTTGATGCCCACCATTTGGTCATGAAGAGTTGGTGTAGTTTTGTGTTTCGCTTTTCTGTATTACATGGTATTTTTATGAACTGAATTTATATGCTTTAAAGTCTAATGGGGTACCAAGTGGTTTGTGTATAAAATCAATCCTTTCACAAAGCACTCCTAAAGAGTTTTAGCCTATAACTTCGTTTTGCTATTTAATTTCATTTCATTCAAATAAAACTAATTCTTAAAAATACAGGGATGTTCAAAACGATTATTTTCGTTGTTATATTTTTTATGCAGCTCTAGAAATAGATGCGAAAGATTTTTTCTTTTCATTGTATTATACTGAATTTTTAAAAACCGAGTTTACGTAAATATATTAAATTCCAATACACGACCAATTTTTAAGAATTTGATGCCCACCATTTGGTCATGAAGAGTTGGTGTAGTCTTGTGTTTCGCTTTTCTTTATTACATGGTATTTTTATGAACGCAATTTATATTATTTAAAGTCTAATTTGGTTTCAAATGGGTTGTGTATAAAATCAATCCTTTCACAAAGCACTCCTAAAGAGTTGTAGCCTATAACTTCGTTTTGTTATTTAATTTCATTTTAATCAAATAAAACTAATATTAAAAAATACAGGGATGTTCAAAACGATTATTTTCGTTGTTATATTTTTTATGCAGCTCTAGAAATAGATGCGAAAGATTTTTTGTTTTCATTGTATTATACTGAATTTTTAAAAACCGAGTTTACGTAAATATATTAAATTCCAATACACGACCAATTTTTAAGAATTTGATGCCCACCATTTGGTCATGAAGAGTTGGTGTAGTCTTGTGTTTCGCTTTTCTTTATTACATGGTATTTTTATGAACTGAATTTATATGCTTTAAAGTCTAATGGGGTACCAAGTGGTTTGTGTATAAAATCAATCCTTTCACAAAGCACTCCTAAATAGTTTCAGCCTATAACTTCGTTTTGCTATTTAATTTCATTTCATTCAATTAAAACTAATTTAAAAATATACTGGGATGTTCAAAACGATTATTTTCGTTGTTATATTTTTTATGCAGCTCTCGAAATAGATGCGAAAGATTTTTTGTTTTCATTGTATTATACTGAATTTTTAAAAACCGAGTTTACGTAAATATATTAAATTCCAATACACGACCAATTTTTAAGAATTTGATGCCCACCATTTGGTCATGAAGAGTTGGTGTAGTCTTGTGTTTCGCTTTTCTTTATTACATGGTATTTTTATGAACTGAATTTATATGCTTTAAAGTCTAATGGGGTACCAAGTGGTTTGTGTATAAAATCAATCCTTTCACAAAGCACTCCTAAAGAGTTTTAGCCTATAACTTCGTTTTGTTATTTAATTTCATTTTAATCAAATAAAAGTAATATTAAAAAATACAGGGATGTTCAAAACGATTATTTTCGTTGTTATATTTTTTATGCAGCTCTAGAAATAGATGCGAAAGATTTTTTGTTTCATTGTATTATACTGAATTTTTAAAAACCGAGTTTACGTAAATATATTAAATTCCAATACACGACCAATTTTTAAGAATTTGATGCCCACCATTTGGTCATGAAGAGTTGGTGTAGTCTTGTGTTTCGCTTTTCTTTATTACATGGTATTTTTATGAACGCAATTTATATTATTTAAAGTCTAATTTGGTTTCAAATGGGTTGTGTATAAAATCAATCCTTTCACAAAGCACTCCTAAAGAGTTGTAGCCTATAACTTCGTTTTGTTATTTAATTTCATTTTAATCAAATAAAACTAATATTAAAAAATACAGGGATGTTCAAAACGATTATTTTCGTTGTTATATTTTTTATGCAGCTCTAGAAATAGATGCGAAAGATTTTTTGTTTTCATTGTATTATACTGAATTTTTAAAAACCGAGTTTACGTAAATATATTAAATTCCAATACACGACCAATTTTTAAGAATTTGATGCCCACCATTTGGTCATGAAGAGTTGGTGTAGTCTTGTGTTTCGCTTTTCTTTATTACATGGTATTTTTATGAACTGAATTTATATGCTTTAAAGTCTAATGGGGTACCAAGTGGTTTGTGTATAAAATCAATCCTTTCACAAAGCACTCCTAAATAGTTTCAGCCTATAACTTCGTTTTGCTATTTAATTTCATTTCATTCAATTAAAACTAATTTAAAAATATACTGGGATGTTCAAAACGATTATTTTCGTTGTTATATTTTTTATGCAGCTCTCGAAATAGATGCGAAAGATTTTTTGTTTTCATTGTATTATACTGAATTTTTAAAAACCGAGTTTACGTAAATATATTAAATTCCAATACACGACCAATTTTTAAGAATTTGATGCCCACCATTTGGTCATGAAGAGTTGGTGTAGTCTTGTGTTTCGCTTTTCTTTATTACATGGTATTTTTATGAACTGAATTTATATGCTTTAAAGTCTAATGGGGTACCAAGTGGTTTGTGTATAAAATCAATCCTTTCACAAAGCACTCCTAAAGAGTTTTAGCCTATAACTTCGTTTTGTTATTTAATTTCATTTTAATCAAATAAAGGTAATATTAAAAAATACAGGGATGTTCAAAACGATTATTTTCGTTGTTATATTTTTTATGCAGCTCTAGAAATAGATGCGAAAGATTTTTTGTTTCATTGTATTATACTGAATTTTTAAAAACCGAGTTTACGTAAATATATTAAATTCCAATACACGACCAATTTCTTAAAATTTGATTTCCACCATTTGGTCATGAAGAGTTGGTGTAATCTTGTGTTTCGCTTTTCTTTATTATATGGTATTGTTATGAACTGAATTTATATTATTTAAAGTTCAATGGGGTACCAAGTGGTTTGTGTATAAAATCAATCCTTTCACAAAGCACTCCTAAATAGTTTCAGCCTATAACTTCGTTTTGCTATTTAAATTCATTTCATTCAATTAAAACTAATTTAAAAATATACTGGGATGTTCAAAACGATTATTTTCGTTGTTATATTTTTTATGCAGCTCTCGAAATAGATGCGAAAGATTTTTTGTTTCATTGTATTATACTGAATTTTTAAAAACCGAGTTTACGTAAATATATTAAATTCCAATACACGACCAATTTCTTAAAATTTGATGCCCACCATTTGGTCATGAAGAGTTGGTGTAGTTTTGTGTTTCGCTTTTCTGTATTACATGGTATTTTTATGAACTGAATTTATATGCTTTAAAGTCTAATGGGGTACCAAGTGGTTTGTGTATAAAATCAATCCTTTCACAAAGCACTCCTAAAGAGTTTTAGCCTATAACTTCGTTTTGCTATTTAATTTCATTTCATTCAAATAAAACTAATTCTTAAAAATACAGGGATGTTCAAAACGATTATTTTCGTTGTTATATTTTTTATGCAGCTCTAGAAATAGATGCGAAAGATTTTTTGTTTTCATTGTATTATACTGAATTTTTAAAAACCGAGTTTACGTAAATATATTAAATTCCAATACACGACCAATTTTTAAGAATTTGATGCCCACCATTTGGTCATGAAGAGTTGGTGTAGTCTTGTGTTTCGCTTTTCTTTATTACATGGTATTTTTATGAACGCAATTTATATTATTTAAAGTCTAATGGGGTTTCAAATGGGTTGTGTATAAAATCAATCCTTTCACAAAGCACTCCTAAAGAGTTGTAGCCTATAACTTCGTTTTGTTATTTAATTTCATTTTAATCAAATAAAACTAATATTAAAAAATACTGGGATGTTCAAAACGATTATTTTCGTTGTTATATTTTTTATGCAGCTCTAGAAATAGATGCGAAAGATTTTTTGTTTCATTGTATTATACTGAATTTTTAAAAACCGAGTTTACGTAAATATATTAAATTCCAATACACGACCAATTTCTTAAAATTTGATGCCCACCATTTGGTCATGAAGAGTTGGTGTAGTCTTGTGTTTCGCTTTTCTTTATTACATGGTATTTTTATGAACTGAATTTATATGCTTTAAAGTCTAATGGGGTACCAAGTGGTTTGTGTATAAAATCAATCCTTTCACAAAGCACTCCTAAAGAGTTTTAGCCTATAACTTCGTTTTGCTATTTAATTTCATTTCATTCAAATAAAACTAATACTTAAAAATACAGGGATGTTCAAAACGATTATTTTCGTTGTTATATTTTTTATGCAGCTCTAGAAATAGATGCGAAAGATTTTTTGTTTTCATTGTATTATACTGAATTTTTAAAAACCGAGTTTACGTAAATATATTAAATTCCAATACACGACCAATTTTTAAGAATTTGATGCCCACCATTTGGTCATGAAGAGTTGGTGTAGTCTTGTGTTTCGCTTTTCTTTATTACATGGTATTTTTATGAACGCAATTTATATTATTTAAAGTCTAATGGGGTTTCAAATGGGTTGTGTATAAAATCAATCCTTTCACAAAGCACTCCTAAAGAGTTGTAGCCTATAACTTCGTTTTGTTATTTAATTTCATTTTAATCAAATAAAACTAATATTAAAAAATACTGGGATGTTCAAAACGATTATTTTCGTTGTTATATTTTTTATGCAGCTTTAGAAATAGATGCGAAAGATTTTTTGTTTCATTGTATTATACTGAATTTTTAAAAACCGAGTTTACGTAAATATATTAAATTCCAATACACGACCAATTTTTTAGAATTTGATGCCCACCATTTGGTCACGAATAGTTGGTGTAATCTTGTGTTTCGCTTTTCTTTATTACATGGTATTTTTATGAACTGAATTTATATGCTTTAAAGTCTAATGGGGTACCAAGTGGTTTGTGTATAAAATCAATCCTTTCACAAAGCACTCCTAAAGAGTTTTAGCCTATAACTTCGTTTTGCTATTTAATTTCATTTCATTCAAATAAAACTAATACTTAAAAATACAGGGATGTTCAAAACGATTATTTTCGTTGTTATATTTTTTATGCAGCTCTAGAAATAGATGCGAAAGATTTTTTGTTTTCATTGTATTATACTGAATTTTTAAAAACCGAGTTTACGTAAATATATTAAATTCCAATACACGACCAATTTTTAAGAATTTGATGCCCACCATTTGGTCATGAAGAGTTGGTGTAGTCTTGTGTTTCGCTTTTCTTTATTATATGGTATTGTTATGAACAGAATTTATATTCTTTAAAGTTCAATGGGGTACCAAGTGGTTTGTGTATAAAATCAATCCTTTCACAAAGCACTCCTAAATAGTTTCAGCCTATAACTTCGTTTTGCTATTTAATTTCATTTCATTCAATTAAAACTAATTTAAAAAAATTCTGGGATGTTCAAAACGATTATTTTCGTTGTTATATTTTTTATGCAGCTCTAGAAATAGATGCGAAAGATTTTTTGTTTTCATTGTATTATACTGAATTTTTAAAAACCGAGTTTACGTAAATATATTAAATTCCAATACACGACCAATTTTTAAGAATTTGATGCCCACCATTTGGTCATGAAGAGTTGGTGTAATCTTGTGTTTCGCTTTTCTTTATTATATGGCATTGTTATGAACTGAATTTATATTCTTTAAAGTCTAATGGGGTACCAAGTGGTTTGTGTATAAAATCAATCCTTATACAAAGCACTCCTAAATAGTTTAAGCCTATAACTTCGTTTTGTTATTTAATTTCATTTTAATCAAATTAAACTAATATTAAAAAATACAGGGATGTTCAAAACGATTATTTTCGTTGTTATATTTTTTATGCAGCTCTAGAAATAGATGCGAAGGATTTTTTGTTTTCATTGTATTATATTGAATTTTTAAAAACCGAGTTTACGTAAATATATTAAATTCCAATACACGACCAATTTTTAAGAATTTGATGCCCACCATTTGGTCATGAAGAGTTGGTGTAGTCTTGTGTTTCGCTTTTCTTTATTACATGGTATTTTTATGAACTGAATTTATATGCTTTAAAGTCTAATGGGGTACCAAGTGGTTTGTGTATAAAATCAATCCTTTCACAAAGCACTCCTTAAGAGTTTTAGCCTATAACTTCGTTTTGCTATTTAATTTCATTTCATTCAAATAAAACTAATTAAAAAAAATACTGGGATGTTCAAAACGATTATTTTCGTTGTTATATTTTTTATGCAGCTCTAGAAATAGATGCGAAGGATTTTTTGTTTTCATTGTATTATACTGAATTTTTAAAAACCGAGTTTGCGTAAATATATTAAATTCCAATACACGACCAATTTTTAGGAATTTGATGCCCACCATTTGGTCATGAAGAGTTGGTTTAATCTTGTGTTTCGCTTTTCTTTATTACATGGTATTTTAATATGAACGCAATTTATATTATTTAAAGTCTAATGGGGTACCAAGTGGTTTGTGTATAAAATCAATCCTTATACAAAGCACTCCTAAATAGTTTCAGCCTATAACTTCGTTTTGTTATTTAATTTAATTTTAATCAAATAAAACTAATATTAAAAAATACTGGGACGTTCAAAACGATTATTTTCGTTGTTATATTTTTTATGCAGCTCTAGAAATAGATACAAAGGATTTTTTGTTTTCATTGTATTATACTGAATTTTTAAAAACCGAGTTTACGTAAATATATTAAATTCCAATACACGACCAATTTTTTAGAATTTGATGCCCACCATTTGGTCATGAAGAGTTGGTGTAATCTTGTGTTTCGCTTTTCTTTATTATATGGCATTGTTATGAACTGAATTTATATTCTTTAAAGTCTAATGGGGTACCAAGTGGTTTGTGTATAAAATCAATCCTTTCACAAAGCACTCCTAAATAGTTTAAGCCTATAACTTCGTTTTGTTATTTAATTTCATTTTAATCAAATTAAACTAATATTAAAAAATACAGGGATGTTCAAAACGATTATTTTCGTTGTTATATTTTTTATGCAGCTCTAGAAATAGATGCGAAGGATTTTTTGTTTTCATTGTATTATATTGAATTTTTAAAAACCGAGTTTACGTAAATATATTAAATTCCAATACACGACCAATTTTTAAGAATTTGATGCCCACCATTTGGTCATGAAGAGTTGGAGTGATCTTGTGTTTCGTTTTTATTTATTATATGGTATTGTTATGAACTGAATTTATATTCTTTAAAGTTCAATGGGGTACCAAGTGGTTTGTGTATAAAATCAATCCTTTCAAAGCACTCCTAAATAGTTTCAGCCTATAACTTCGTTTTGCTATTTAATTTCATTTCATTCAATTAAAACTAATTTAAAAATATACGGGGTGTTCAAAACGATTATTTTCGTTGTTATATTTTTTATGCAGCTCTCGAAATAGATGCGAAAGATTTTTTGTTTTCATTGTATTATACTGAATTTTTAAAAACCGAGTTTACGTAAATATATTAAATTCCAATACACGACCAATTTTTTAGAATTTGATGCCCACCATTTGGTCATGAAGAGTTGGTGTAATCTTGTGTTTCGCTTTTCTTTATTATATGGCATTGTTATGAACTGAATTTATATGCTTTAAAGTCTAATGGGGTACCAAGTGGTTTGTGTATAAAATCAATCCTTTCACAAAGCACTCCTAAAGAGTTTTAGCCTATAACTTCGTTTTGCTATTTAATTTCATTTCATTCAAATAAAACTAATACTTAAAAATACAGGGATGTTCAAAACGATTATTTTCGTTGTTATATTTTTTATGCAGCTCTAGAAATAGATGCGAAAGATTTTTTGTTTTCATTGTATTATACTGAATTTTTAAAAACCGAGTTTACGTAAATATATTAAATTCCAATACACGACCAATTTTTAAGAATTTGATGCCCACCATTTGGTCATGAAGAGTTGGTGTAGTCTTGTGTTTCGCTTTTCTTTATTATATGGTATTGTTATGAACAGAATTTATATTCTTTAAAGTTCAATGGGGTACCAAGTGGTTTGTGTATAAAATCAATCCTTTCACAAAGCACTCCTAAATAGTTTCAGCCTATAACTTCGTTTAGCTATTTAATTTCATTTCATTCAATTAAAACTAATTTAAAAAAATTCTGGGATGTTCAAAACGATTATTTTCGTTGTTATATTTTTTATGCAGCTCTAGAAATAGATGCGAAAGATTTTTTGTTTTCATTGTATTATACTGAATTTTTAAAAACCGAGTTTACGTAAATATATTAAATTCCAATACACGACCAATTTTTAAGAATTTGATGCCCACCATTTGGTCATGAAGAGTTGGTGTAATCTTGTGTTTCGCTTTTCTTTATTATATGGCATTGTTATGAACTGAATTTATATTCTTTAAAGTCTAATGGGGTACCAAGTGGTTTGTGTATAAAATCAATCCTTATACAAAGCACTCCTAAATAGTTTAAGCCTATAACTTCGTTTTGTTATTTAATTTCATTTTAATCAAATTAAACTAATATTAAAAAATACAGGGATGTTCAAAACGATTATTTTCGTTGTTATATTTTTTATGCAGCTCTAGAAATAGATGCGAAGGATTTTTTGTTTTCATTGTATTATATTGAATTTTTAAAAACCGAGTTTACGTAAATATATTAAATTCCAATACACGACCAATTTTTAAGAATTTGATGCCCACCATTTGGTCATGAAGAGTTGGTGTAGTCTTGTGTTTCGCTTTTCTTTATTACATGGTATTTTTATGAACTGAATTTATATGCTTTAAAGTCTAATGGGGTACCAAGTGGTTTGTGTATAAAATCAATCCTTTCACAAAGCACTCCTTAAGAGTTTTAGCCTATAACTTCGTTTTGCTATTTAATTTCATTTCATTCAAATAAAACTAATTAAAAAAAATACTGGGATGTTCAAAACGATTATTTTCGTTGTTATATTTTTTATGCAGCTCTAGAAATAGATGCGAAGGATTTTTTGTTTTCATTGTATTATACTGAATTTTTAAAAACCGAGTTTGCGTAAATATATTAAATTCCAATACACGACCAATTTTTAGGAATTTGATGCCCACCATTTGGTCATGAAGAGTTGGTTTAATCTTGTGTTTCGCTTTTCTTTATTACATGGTATTTTAATATGAACGCAATTTATATTATTTAAAGTCTAATGGGGTACCAAGTGGTTTGTGTATAAAATCAATCCTTATACAAAGCACTCCTAAATAGTTTCAGCCTATAACTTCGTTTTGTTATTTAATTTAATTTTAATCAAATAAAACTAATATTAAAAAATACTGGGACGTTCAAAACGATTATTTTCGTTGTTATATTTTTTATGCAGCTCTAGAAATAGATACAAAGGATTTTTTGTTTTCATTGTATTATACTGAATTTTTAAAAACCGAGTTTACGTAAATATATTAAATTCCAATACACGACCAATTTTTTAGAATTTGATGCCCACCATTTGGTCATGAAGAGTTGGTGTAATCTTGTGTTTCGCTTTTCTTTATTATATGGCATTGTTATGAACTGAATTTATATTCTTTAAAGTCTAATGGGGTACCAAGTGGTTTGTGTATAAAATCAATCCTTTCACAAAGCACTCCTAAATAGTTTAAGCCTATAACTTCGTTTTGTTATTTAATTTCATTTTAATCAAATTAAACTAATATTAAAAAATACAGGGATGTTCAAAACGATTATTTTCGTTGTTATATTTTTTATGCAGCTCTAGAAATAGATGCGAAGGATTTTTTGTTTTCATTGTATTATATTGAATTTTTAAAAACCGAGTTTACGTAAATATATTAAATTCCAATACACGACCAATTTTTAAGAATTTGATGCCCACCATTTGGTCATGAAGAGTTGGAGTGATCTTGTGTTTCGTTTTTATTTATTATATGGTATTGTTATGAACTGAATTTATATTCTTTAAAGTTCAATGGGGTACCAAGTGGTTTGTGTATAAAATCAATCCTTTCAAAGCACTCCTAAATAGTTTCAGCCTATAACTTCGTTTTGCTATTTAATTTCATTTCATTCAATTAAAACTAATTTAAAAATATACGGGGTGTTCAAAACGATTATTTTCGTTGTTATATTTTTTATGCAGCTCTCGAAATAGATGCGAAAGATTTTTTGTTTTCATTGTATTATACTGAATTTTTAAAAACCGAGTTTACGTAAATATATTAAATTCCAATACACGACCAATTTTTTAGAATTTGATGCCCACCATTTGGTCATGAAGAGTTGGTGTAATCTTGTGTTTCGCTTTTCTTTATTATATGGCATTGTTATGAACTGAATTTATATTCTTTAAAGTCTAATGGGGTACCAAGTGGTTTGTGTATAAAATCAATCCTTTCACAAAGCACTCCTAAATAGTTTAAGCCTATAACTTCGTTTTGTTATTTAATTTCATTTTAATCAAATTAAACTAATATTAAAAAATACAGGGATGTTCAAAACGATTATTTTCGTTGTTATATTTTTTATGCAGCTCTAGAAATAGATGCGAAGGATTTTTTGTTTTCATTGTATTATATTGAATTTTTAAAAACCGAGTTTACGTAAATATATTAAATTCCAATACACGACCAATTTTTAAGAATTTGATGCCCACCATTTGGTCATGAAGAGTTGGAGTGATCTTGTGTTTCGTTTTTATTTATTATATGGTATTGTTATGAACTGAATTTATATTCTTTAAAGTTCAATGGGGTACCAAGTGGTTTGTGTATAAAATCAATCCTTTCAAAGCACTCCTAAATAGTTTCAGCCTATAACTTCGTTTTGCTATTTAATTTCATTTCATTCAATTAAAACTAATTTAAAAATATACGGGGTGTTCAAAACGATTATTTTCGTTGTTATATTTTTTATGCAGCTCTCGAAATAGATGCGAAAGATTTTTTTTTTTCATTGTATTATACTGAATTTTTAAAAACCGAGTTTACGTAAATATATTAAATTCCAATACACGACCAATTTTTAAGAATTTGATGCCCACCATTTGGTCATGAAGAGTTGGAGTGATCTTGTGTTTCGTTTTTCTTTATTATATGGTATTGTTATGAACTGAATTTATATTCTTTAAAGTTCAATGGGGTACCAAATGGGTTGTGTATAAAATCAATCCTTTCACAAAGCACTCCTAAATAGTTTCAGCCTATAACTTCGTTTTGCTATTTAATTTCATTTCATTCAATTAAAACTAATTTAAAAAAATACGGGGTGTTCAAAACGATTATTTTCGTTGTTATATTTTTTATGCAGCTCTCGAAATAGATGCAAAAGATTTTTTGTTTTCATTGTATTATACTGAATTTTTAAAAACCGAGTTTACGTAAATATATTAAATTCCAATACACGACCAATTTTTTAGAATTTGATGCCCACCATTTGGTCACGAATAGTTGGTGTAATCTTGTGTTTCGCTTTTCTTTATAATATGGTATTTTTATGAACTGAATTTATATGCTTTAAAGTCCAATGGGGTACCAAATGGTATGTGTATAAAATCAATACTTTCACATAGCACTCCTAAATAGTTTCAGCCTATAAATTCGTTTTGCTATTTAATTTCGTTTCAATCAAATAAAACTAATATTGAAAGATACAGGAATGTTCAAAACGATTATTTTCGTTGTTATATTTTTTATGCAGCTCTAGAAATAGATGCGAAAGATTTTTTGTTTTCATTGTATTATACTGAATTTTTAAAAACCGAGTTTACGTAAATATATTAAATTCCAATACACGACCAATTTTTTAGAATTTGATGCCCACCATTTGGTCATGAAGAGTTGGTGTAATCTTGTGTTTCGCTTTTCTTTATTATATGGTATTGTTATGAACTGAATTTATACTCTTTAAAGTTCAATGGGGTACCAGGTGGTTTGTGTATAAAATCAATACTTTCACAAAGCACTCCTAAATAGTTTCAGCCTATAACTTCGTTTTGCTATTTAATTTCATTTCATTCAATTAAAACTAATTTAAAAAAATACTGGGATGTTCAAAACGATTATTTTCGTTGTTATATTTTTTATGCAGCTCTAGAAATAGATGCGAAAGATTTTTTGTTTTCATTGTATTATACTGAATTTTTAAAAACCGAGTTTACGTAAATATATTAAATTCCAATACACGACCAATTTTTAAGAATTTGATGCCCACCATTTGGTCATGAAGAGTTGGTGTAATCTTGTGTTTCGGTTTTCTTTATTATATGGTATTTTTATGAACTGAATTTATATGCTTTAAAGTCCAATGGGGTACCAAATGGTATGTGAATGAAATCAATCCTTCCACATAGTACTCCTAAATAGTTTCAGCCTATAACTTTCTTTTGTTATTAAATTTCATTTTAATAAAATAAAACTAATATTAAAAAATACAGGGATGTTCAAAACGTATATTTTGTTGTTATATTTTTTATGCAGCTCTAAAAATAGATGCGGAGGATTTTTAATTTTCATTGTATTATACTGAATTTTTAAAAACCGAGTTTACGTAAATATATTTAATTCCAATACAAGGCCAATTTTTTAAAATTTGATTTCCATCATTTGGTCGTGAATAGTTGGACTAATCTTGTGTTTCGCTTTTCTTTATTACATGGTATTTTTATGAACGCAATTTATATTATTTAAAGTCTAATGGGGTACCAAATGGGTTGTGTATAAAATCAATCCTTATACAAAGCACTCCTAAATATTTTCAGCCTATAACTTCGTTTTGTTATTTAATTTCATTTTAATCAAATAAAACTAATAATAAAAAATACAGCGATGTTCAAAACGATTATTTTCGTTGTTATATTTTTTATGCAGCTCTAGAAATAGATGCAAAGGGTTTTTTGTTTTCATTGTATTATACTGAATTTTTAAAAACCGAGTTTACGTAAATATATTAAATTCCAATACACGACCAATTTTTTAGAATTTGATGCCCACCATTTGGTCACGAATAGTTGGTGTAATCTTGTGTTTCGCTTTTCTTTATTATATGGTATTTTTATGAACTGAATTTATATGCTTTAAAGTCCAATGGGGTACCAAATGGTATGTGAATATAATCAATCCTTCCACATAGTACCCCTAAATAGTTTCAGCCTATAAATTCGTTTTGCTATGTGATTTAATTTCATTTTAATCAAATAAAACTAATATTAAAAAATACAGGGATGTTCAAAACGTATATTTTGTTGTTATATTTTTTATGCAGCTCTAAAAATAGATGCGGAGGATTTTTTATTTTCATTGTATTATACTGAATTTTTAAAAACCGAGTTTACGTAAATATATTTAATTCCAATACAAGGCCAATTTTTTAAAATTTGATTTCCATCATTTGGTCATGAATAGTTGATCTAATCTTGTGTTTCGCTTTTCTTTATTACATGGTATTTTTATGAACTGAATTTATATGATTTAAAGTTTAATGGGGTACCAAGTGGTTTGTGTATAAAATCAATCCTTTCACAAAGCACTCCTAAAGAGTTTAAGCCCATAACTTCGTTTTGTTATTTAATTTCATTTCATTCAAATAAAACTAATATTGAAAAATACAGGGATGTTCAAAGCGATTATTTTCGTTGTTATATTTTTTATGCAGCTCTAGAAATAGATGCGAAAGATTTTTTGTTTCATTGTATTATACTGAATTTTTAAAAACAAAGTTTACGTAAATATATTAAATTCCAATACACGACCAATTTCTTAAAATTTGATTTCCACCATTTGGTCATGAAGATTTGGTGTAGTCTTGAGTTTCGCTTTTCTTTATTACATGGTGTTTTTATGAACGCAATTTATATTATTTAAAGTCTAATGGGGTACCAAATGGGTTGTGTATAAAATCAATCCTCTCACAAAGCACTCCTAAATAGTTTCAGCCTATAACTTCGTTTTGCTATTTAATTTCATTTCATTCAAATAAAACTAATATTGAAAAATACAGGGATGTTCAAAACGATTATTTTCGTTGTTTTATTTTTTATGCAGCTCTAGAAATAGATGCGCTGAATTTTTTGTTTTTATTGTATTATACTGAATTTTTAAAAACCGAGTTTACGTAAATATATTAAATTCCAATACACGACCAATTTTTTAGAATTTGATGCCCACCATTTGGTCATAAAGATTTGGTTTAATCTTGTGTTTCGCTTTTCTTTATTACATGGTATTTTTATGAACTGAATTTATATGCTTTAAAGTCTAATGGGGTACCAAGTGGTTTGTGAATAAAATCAATACTTTCACAAAGCACTCCTAAAGAGTTTTAGCCTATAACTTCGTTTTGTTATTTAATTTCATTTCATTCAAATAAAACTAATATTGAAAAATACAGGGATGTTCAAAACGATTATTTTCGTTGTTATATTTTTTATGCAGCTCTAGAAATAGATGCGAAAGATTTTTTGTTTCATTGTATTATACTGAATTTTTAAAAACCGAGTTTACGTAAATATATTAAATTCCAATACACGACCAATTTCTTAAAATTTGATTTCCACCATTTGGTCATGAATAGTTGATGTAATCTTGTGTTTCGCTTTTCTTTATTATATGGTATTTTTATGAACTGAATTTATATGCTTTAAAGTTCAATGGGGTACCAAGTGGTTCGTGTATAAAATCAATCCTTTCACAAAGCACTCCTAAATAGTTTCAGCCTATAACTTTCTTTTCTTATTAAATTTCATTTTTCAAATAAAACTAATATTATAAAAGACAGTGATGTTCAAAACGTATATTTTCGTTGTTATATTTTTTATGCAGCTCTAGAAATAGATGCGAAAGATTTTTTGTTTCATTGTATTATACTGAATTTTTAAAAACCGAGTTTACGTAAATATATTAAATTCCAATACACGACCAATTTCTTAAAATTTGATTTCCACCATTTGGTCATGAATAGTTGATGTAATCTTGTGTTTCGCTTTTCTTTATTATATGGTATTGTTATGAACTGAATTTATATTCTTTAAAGTCTAATGGGGTACCACGTGGTTTGTGTATAAAATCAATCCTTTCACAAAGCACTTCTAAATAGTTTCAGCCTATAACTTCGTTTTGCTATTTAATTTCATTTCATTCAATTAAAACTAATTTAAAAAAATACAGGGATGTTCAAAACGATTATTTTCGTTGTTATATTTTTTATGTAGCTCTAGAAATAGATGCGAAGGATTTTTTGTTTTCATTGTATTATACTGAATTTTTAAAAACCGAGTTTACGTAAATATATTAAATTCCAAAACAAGGCCAATTTTTTAAAATTTAATTTCCATCATTTGGTCGTGAATAGTTGGACTAATCTTGTGTTTCGCCTTCCTTTATAATATGGCATTGTTATGAACTGAATTTATATTCTTTAAAGTCTAATGGGGTACCAAGTGGTTTGTGTATAAAATCAATCCTTTCACAAAGCACTCCTAAATAGTTTCAGCCTATAACTTCGTTTTGCTATTTAATTTCATTTCATTCAATTAAAACTAATTTAAAAATATACTGGGATGTTCAAAACGATTATTTTCGTTGTTATATTTTTTATGCAGCTCTCGAAATAGATGCGAAAGATTTTTTGTTTTCATTGTATTATACTGAATTTTTAAAAACCGAATTTACGTAAATATATTAAATTCCAATACACGACCATTTTTTTAGAATTTGATGCCCACCATTTGGTCATGAAGAGTTGGTGTAATCTTGTGTTTCGCTTCTCTTTATTATATGGCATTGTTAGGAACTGAATTTATATTCTTTAAAGTCTAATGGGGTACCAAGTGGTTTGTGTATAAAATCAATCCTTTCACAAAGCACTCCTAAATAGTTTCAGTTTAAAACTTCGTTTTGCTATTTAATTTCATTTCATTCAATTAAAACTAATTTTAAAAAATACGGGGATGTTCAAAACGATTATTTTCGT
The DNA here is from genome assembly GCA_963971155.1 of Anthrax anthrax. Taxonomy (NCBI): domain Eukaryota; kingdom Metazoa; phylum Arthropoda; class Insecta; order Diptera; family Bombyliidae; genus Anthrax; species Anthrax anthrax. The sequence continues at coordinate 3,016,363 of OZ020122.1, forward strand.
TGTTATATTTTTTATGCAGCTCTAGAAATAGATGCGGAGGATTTTTTATTTTCATTGTATTATACTGAATTTTTAAAAACCGAGTTTACGTAAATATATTAAATTCCAATACACGACCATTTTTTTAGAATTTGATGCCCACCATTTGGTCGTGAATAGTTGGACTTATCTTGTGTTTCGCTTTTCTTTATAATACGGCATTGTTATGAAGTGAATTTATATGCTTTAAAGTCTAATGGGGTACCAAGTGGTTTGTGTATAAAATCAATCCTTATACAAAGCACTCCTAAATAGTTTCAGCCTATAAATTCGTTTTGCTATTTAATTTCATTTCATTCAAATAAAACTAATATTGAAAAATACAGGGATGTTCAAAACGATTATTTTCGTTGTTATATTTTTTATGCAGCTCTCGAAATAGATGCAAAGGATTTTTTGTTTTCATTGTATTATACTGAATTTTTAAAAACCGAGTTTACTTAAATATAATAAATTCCAATACACGACCAATTTTTAAGAATTTGATGCCCACCATTTGGTCATGAAGAGTTGGTGTAATCTTGTGTTTCGCTTTTCTTTATTACATGGTATAGTTATGAACGCAATTTATATTCTTTTAAGTCTAATGGGGTACCAAGCAGTTTGTGTATAAAATCAATCCTTTCACAAAGCACTCCTAAATAGTTTCAGCCTATAACTTCGTTTTGCTATTTAATTTAATTTCATTCAAATAAAACTAATATTGAAAAATACAGGGATGTTCAAAACGATTATTTTCGTTGTTATATTTTTTATGCAGCTCTAAAAATGGATGCAGAGGATTTTTTGTTTTCATTGTATTATACTGAATTTTTAATAACAGAGTTTACGTGAATATTATAAATTCCAATACAAGGCCAATTTTTTAAAATTTGAGTTCCATCATTTGGTCGTGAATAGTTGGAGTAATATTGTGTTTCGTTTCTCTTTATTATATGGCATTGTTATGAACTGAATTTATATGCTTTAAAGTCTAATGGGGTACCAAATAGGTTGTGTATAAAATCAATCCTTTCACAAAGCACTCCTAAATATTTTCAGCCTATAACTTCGTTTTGTTATTAAATTTCATTTTAATCAAATAAAACTAATATTATAAAAGACAGTGATGTTCAAAACGTGTATTTTCGTTGTTATATTTTTTATGCAGCTCTAGAAATAGATGGGAAGGATTTTTTGTTTTCATTGTATTATACTGAATTTTTAAAACCGAGTTTACGTAAATATATTAAATTCCAATACAAGGCCAATTTTTTAAAATTTGATTTCCATCATTTGGTCGTGAATAGTTGGACTAATCTTGTTTTTCGCCTTCCTTTATAATATGGCATTGTCATGAACTGAATTTATATGCTTTAAAGTCTAATGGGGTACCAAATAGGTTGTGTATAAAATCAATCCTTTCACAAAGCACTCCTAAATAGTTTCAGCCTATAACTTCGTTTTGCTATTTAATTTCATTTCATTCAAATAAAACTAATATTGAAAAATACAGGGATGTTCAAAACGATTATTTTCGTTGTTATATTTTTTATGCAGCTCTAAAAATAGATGCAGAGGATTTTTTGTTTTCATTGTATTATACTGAATTTTTAATAACAGAGTTTACGTGAATATTATAAATTCCAATACAAGGCCAATTTTTTAAAATTTGAGTTCCATCATTTGGTCGTGAATAGTTGGAGTAATATTGTGTTTCGTTTCTCTTTATTATATGGCATTGTTATGAACTGAATTTATATGCTTTAAAGTCTAATGGGGTACCAAATAGGTTGTGTATAAAATCAATCCTTTCACAAAGCACTCCTAAATAGTTTCAGCCTATAACTTCGTTTTGCTATTTAATTTCATTTCATTCAAATAAAACTAATATTGAAAAATACAGGGATGTTCAAAACGATTATTTTCGTTGTTATATTTTTTATGCAGCTCTAAAAATAGATGCAGAGGATTTTTTGTTTTCATTGTATTATACTGAATTTTTAATAACAGAGTTTACGTGAATATTATAAATTCCAATACAAGGCCAATTTTTTAAAATTTGAGTTCCATCATTTGGTCGTGAATAGTTGGAGTAATATTGTGTTTCGCCTTCCTTTATAATATGGCATAGTTATGAACTGAATTTATATGCTTTAAAGTCTAATGGGGTACCAAATGGGTTGTGTATAAAATCAATCCTTTCACAAAGCACTCCTAAATAGTTTCAGCCTATAACTTCGTTTTGCTATTTAATTTCATTTCATTCAAATAAAACTAATTTAAAAAAATACAGTGATGTTCAAAACGATTATTTTCGTTGTTATATTTTTTATGCAGCTCTAGAAATAGATGCGAAGGACTTTTTGTTTTCATTGTATTATATTGAATTTTTAAAAACCGAGTTTACGTAAATATATTAAATTCCAATACCCGACCAATTTTTAAGAATTTGATGCCCACCATTTGGTCATGAATAGTTGGTGTAGTCTTGTGTTTCGCTTTTCTTTATTACATGATATTTTTATGAACGCAATTTATATTATTTAAAGTCTAATGGGGTACCAAGTGGTTTGTGTATAAAATCAATCCTTATACAAAGCACTCCTAAATTTTTTCAGCCTATGACTTCGTTTTGTTATTTAATTTCATTTCAATCAAATAAAACTAATATTGAAAAATACAGGAATGTTCAAAACGATTATTTTCGTTGTTATATTTTTTATGCAGCTCTAGAAATAGTGCGAAGGATTTTTTTGTTTTCATTGTATCATACTGAATTTTTAAAAACCGAGTTTACGTAAATATATTAAATTCCAATACACGACCAATTTTTAAGAATTTGATGCCTACCATTTGGTCATGAAGAGTTGGTGTAATCTTGTGCTTCGCTTTTCTTTATTACATGGTATTTTTATGAACGCAATTTATATTATTTAAAGTCTAATGGGGTACCAAGTGGTTTGTATAGAAAATCAATCCTTATACAAAGCACTCCTAAATAGTTTCAGCCTATAACTTCGTTTTGTTATTTAATTTCATTTTAATCAAATAAAACTAATATTAAAAAATACAGCGATGTTCAAAACGATTATTTTCGTTGTTATATTTTTTATACAGCTCTAGAAATAGTGCGAAGGATTTTTTTGTTTTCATTGTATCATACTGAATTTTTAAAAACCGAGTTTACGTAAATATATTAAATTCCAATACACGACCAATTTTTAAGAATTTGATGCCTACCATTTGGTCATGAAGAGTTGGTGTAATCTTGTGCTTCGCTTTTCTTTATTACATGGTATTTTTATGAACGCAATTTATATTATTTAAAGTCTAATGGGGTACCAAGTGGTTTGTGTATAAAATCAATCCTTATACAAAGCACTCCTAAATAGTTTCAGCCTATAACTTCGTTTTGTTATTTAATTTCATTTTAATCAAATAAAACTAATATTAAAAAATACAGCGATGTTCAAAACGATTATTTTCGTTGTTATATTTTTCATGCAGCTCTAGAAATAGATGCAAAGGGTTTTTTGTTTTCATTGTATTATACTGAATTTTTAAAAACCGAGTTTACGTAAATATATTAAATTCCAATACACGACCAATTTTTAAGAATTTGATGCCCACCATTTGGTCATGAAGAGTTGGTGTAGTCTTGAGTTTCGCTTTTCTTTATTACATGGTATTTTTATGAACGCAATTTATATTATTTAAAGTCTAATGGGGTTTCAAATGGGTTGTGTATAAAATCAATCCTTTCACAAAGCACTCCTAAATAGTTTCAGCCTATAACTTTTTTTGCTTATTAAATTTCATTTTTCAAATAAAACTAATATTATAAAAGACAGTGATGTTCAAAACATATATTTTTGTTGTTATATTTTTCTATGCAGCTCTAGAAATAGATGCGAAGGATTTTTTGTTTTCATTGTATTATACTGAATTTTTAAAAACCGAGTTTACGTAAATATATTAAATTCCAATACACGACCAATTTTTTAAAATTTGATTTCCATCATTTGGTCGTGAATAGTTGGACTTATCTTGTGTTTCGCCTTCCTTTATAATATGGCATTGTTATGAACTGCATTTATATGCTTTAAGGTCTAATGGGGTACCAAATGGGTTGTGTATAAAATCAATCCTTTCACAAAGCACTCCTAAATAGTTTCAGCCTATAACTTTCTTTGCTTATTAAATTTCATTTTTCAAATAAAACTAATATTATAAAAGACAGTGATGTTCAAAACGTATATTTTTGTTGTTATATTTTTGTATGCAGCTCTAGAAATAGATGCGAAAGATTTTTTGTTTTCATTGTATTATACTGAATTTTTAAAAACCGAGTTTACGTAAATATATTAAATTCCAATACACGACCAATTTTTTAGAATTTGATGCCCACCATTTTGTCGTGAATAGTTGGACTTATCTTGTGTTTCGCCTTCCTTTATAATATGGCATTGTTATGAACTGCATTTATATGCTTTAAGGTCTAATGGGGTACCAAATGGGTTGTGTATAAAATCAATCCTTTCACAAAGCACTCCTAAATAGTTTCAGCCTATAACTTCGTTTTGCTATTTAATTTCATTTCATTCAAATAAAACTAATATTGAAAAATACAGGGATGTTCAAAACGATTATTTTCGTTGTTATATTTTTTATGCAGCTCTCGAAATAGATGCGAAAGATTTTTTGTTTTCATTGTATTATACTGAATTTTTAAAAACCGAGTTTACGTAAATATATTAAATTCCAATACCCGACCAATTTTTAAGAATTTGATGCCCACCATTTGGTCATGAATAGTTGATGTAGTCTTGAGTTTCGCTTTTCTTTATTACATGGTATTTTTATGAACGCAATTTATATTATTTAAAGTCTAATGGGGTTTCAAATGGGTTGTGTATAAAATCAATCCTTTCACAAAGCACTCCTAAATAGTGTCAGCCTATAAATTCGTTTTGCTGTTTAATTTCATTTCAATCAAATAAAACTAATATTGAAAAATACAGGGATGTTCAAAACGATTATTTTCGTTGTTATATTTTTAATGCAGCTCTAGAAATAGATGCGAAAGATTTTTTGTTTCATTGTATTATACTGAATTTTTAAAAACCGAGTTTACGTAAATATGTTAAATTCCAATACACGACCAATTTCTTAAAATTTGATTTCCACCATTTGGTCATGAATAGTTGATGTAATCTTGTGTTTCGCTTTTCTTTATTATATGGTATTTTTATGAACTAAATTTATATGCTTTAAAGTCCAATGGGGTACCAAGTGTTTTGTGTATAAAATCAATCCTTTCACAAAGCACTCCTAAATAGTTTCAGCCTATAACTTTCTTTGCTTATTAAATTTCATTTTTCAAATAAAACTAATATTATAAAAGACAGTGATGTTCAAAACGATTATTTTCGTTGTTATATTTTTTATGCAGCTCTAGAAATAGATGCAAAAGATTTTTTGTTTGCATTGTATTATACTGAATTTTTAAAAACCGAGTTTACGTAAATATATTAAATTCCAATACACGACCAATTTTTTAGAATTTGATGCCCACCATTTTGTCGTGAATAGTTGGACTTATCTTGTGTTTCGCCTTCCTTTATAATATGGCATTGTTATGAACTGCATTTATATGCTTTAAGGTCTAATGGGGTACCAAATGGGTTGTGTATAAAATCAATCCTTTCACAAAGCACTCCTAAATAGTGTCAGCCTATAAATTCGTTTTGCTATTTAATTTCATTTCAATCAAATAAAACTAATATTGAAAAATACAGGAATGTTCAAAACGATTATTTTCGTTGTTATATTTTTTATGCAGCTCTCGAAATAGATGCGAAAGATTTTTTGTTTTCATTGTATTATACTGAATTTTTAAAAACCGAGTTTACGTAAATATATTAAATTCCAATACACGACCAATTTTTAAGAATTTGATGCCTACCATTTGGTCATGAAGAGTTGGTGTAATCTTGTGCTTCGCTTTTCTTTATTACATGGTATTTTATTTAAATAATTTATATTATTTAAAGTCTAATGGGGTACCAAGTGGTTTGTGTATAAAATCAATCCTTATACAAAGCACTCCTAAATAGTTTCAGCCTATAACTTTCTTTTGTTATTAAATTTCATTTTAATCAAATAAAACTAATATTAAAAAATACAGGGATCTTCAAAACGATTATTTTCGTTGTTATATTTTTTATGCAGCTCTAGAAATAGTGCGAAGGATTTTTTTGTTTTCATTGTATCATACTGAATTTTTAAAAACCGAGTTTACGTAAATATATTAAATTCCAATACACGACCAATTTTTTAGAATTTGATGCCCACCATTTGGTCACGAATAGTTGGTGTAATCTTGTGTTTCGCTTTTCTTTATTATATGGTATTTTTATGAACGCAATTTATATGCTTTAAAGTCCAATGGGGTACCAAATGGTATGTGTATAAAATCAATCCTTTCACATAGCACTCCTAAATAGTTTCAGCCTATAACTTTCTTTTGTTATTAAATTTCATTTTAATCAAATAAAACTAATATTAAAAAATACAGGGAAAATAATTTTGAAGATAACTTCAAAACGATTTTTTTCGTTGTTATATTTTTTATGCAGCTCTAGAAATAGTGCGAAGGATTTTTTTGTTTTCATTGTATCATACTGAATTTTTAAAAACCGAGTTTACGTAAATATATTAAATTCCAATACACGACCAATTTTTAAGAATTTGATGCCTACCATTTGGTCATGAAGAGTTGGTGTAATCTTGTGCTTCGCTTTTCTTTATTACATGGTATTTTTATGAACGCAATTTATATTATTTAAAGTCTAATGGGGTACCAAGTGGTTTGTATAGAAAATCAATCCTTATACAAAGCACTCCTAAATAGTTTCAGCCTATAACTTCGTTTTGTTATTTAATTTCATTTTAATCAAATAAAACTAATATTAAAAAATACAGCGATGTTCAAAACGATTATTTTCGTTGTTATATTTTTTATACAGCTCTAGAAATAGATGCAAAGGGTTTTTTGTTTTCATTGTATTATACTGAATTTTTAAAAACCGAGTTTACGTAAATATATTAAATTCCAATACACGACCAATTTTTTAGAATTTGATGCCCACCATTTGGTCACGAATAGTTGGTGTAATCTTGTGTTTCGCTTTTCTTTATTATATGGTATTTTTATGAACGCAATTTATATGCTTTAAAGTCCAATGGGGTACCAAATGGTATGTGTATAAAATCAATCCTTTCACATAGCACTCCTAAATAGTTTCAGCCTATAACTTTCTTTTGTTATTAAATTTCATTTTAATCAAATAAAACTAATATTAAAAAATACAGGGATCTTCAAAACGATTATTTTCGTTGTTATATTTTTTATGCAGCTCTAGAAATAGTGCGAAGGATTTTTTTGTTTTCATTGTATCATACTGAATTTTTAAAAACCGAGTTTACGTAAATATATTAAATTCCAATACACGACCAATTTTTAAGAATTTGATGCCTACCATTTGGTCATGAAGAGTTGGTGTAATCTTGTGCTTCGCTTTTCTTTATTACATGGTATTTTTATGAACGCAATTTATATTATTTAAAGTCTAATGGGGTACCAAGTGGTTTGTGTATAAAATCAATCCTTATACAAAGCACTCCTAAATAGTTTCAGCCTATAACTTCGTTTTGTTATTTAATTTCATTTTAATCAAATAAAACTAATATTAAAAAATACAGCGATGTTCAAAACGATTATTTTCGTTGTTGTATTTTTCATGCAGCTCTAGAAATAGATGCAAAGGGTTTTTTGTTTTCATTGTATTATACTGAATTTTTAAAAACCGAGTTTACGTAAATATATTAAATTCCAATACACGACCAATTTTTAAGAATTTGATGCCCACCATTTGGTCATGAAGAGTTGGTGTAGTCTTGAGTTTCGCTTTTCTTTATTACATGGTATTTTTATGAACGCAATTTATATTATTTAAAGTCTAATGGGGTTTCAAATGGGTTGTGTATAAAATCAATCCTTTCACAAAGCACTCCTAAATAGTTTCAGCTTATAACTTTCTTTGCTTATTAAATTTCATTTTTCAAATAAAACTAATATTATAAAAGACAGTGATGTTCAAAACATATATTTTTGTTGTTATATTTTTCTATGCAGCTCTAGAAATAGATGCGAAGGATTTTTTGTTTTCATTGTATTATACTGAATTTTTAAAAACCGAGTTTACGTAAATATATTAAATTCCAATACACGACCAATTTTTTAAAATTTGATTTCCATCATTTGGTCGTGAATAGTTGGAACTATCTTGTGTTTCGCCTTCCTTTATAATATGGCATTGTTATGAACTGCATTTATATGCTTTAAGGTCTAATGGGGTACCAAATGGGTTGTGTATAAAATCAATCCTTTCACAAAGCACTCCTAAATAGTTTCAGCCTATAACTTTCTTTGCTTATTAAATTTCATTTTTCAAATAAAACTAATATTATAAAAGACAGTGATGTTCAAAACGTATATTTTTGTTGTTATATTTTTGTATGCAGCTCTAGAAATAGATGCGAAAGATTTTTTGTTTTCATTGTATTATACTGAATTTTTAAAAACCGAGTTTACGTAAATATATTAAATTCCAATACACGACCAATTTTTTAGAATTTGATGCCCACCATTTTGTCGTGAATAGTTGGACTTATCTTGTGTTTCGCCTTCCTTTATAATATGGCATTGTTATGAACTGCATTCATATGCCTTAAGGTCTAATGGGGTACCAAATGGGTTGTGTATAAAATCAATCCTTTCACAAAGCACTCCTAAATTGTTTCAGCCTATAACTTCGTTTTGCTATTTAATTTCATTTCATTCAAATAAAACTAATATTGAAAAATACAGGGATGTTCAAAACGATTATTTTCGTTGTTATATTTTTTATGCAGCTCTCGAAATAGATGCGAAAGATTTTTTGTTTTCATTGTATTATACTGAATTTTTAAAAACCGAGTTTACGTAAATATATTAAATTCCAATACCCGACCAATTTTTAAGAATTTGATGCCCACCATTTGGTCATGAATAGTTGATGTAGTCTTGAGTTTCGCTTTTCTTTATTACATGGTATTTTTATGAACGCAATTTATATTATTTAAAGTCTAATGGGGTTTCAAATGGGTTGTGTATAAAATCAATCCTTTCACAAAGCACTCCTAAATAGTGTCAGCCTATAAATTCGTTTTGCTATTTAATTTCATTTCAATCAAATAAAACTAATATTGAAAAATACAGGGATGTTCAAAACGATTATTTTCGTTGTTATATTTTTTATGCAGCTCTAGAAATAGATGCAAAGGATTTTTTGTTTTCATTGTATTATACTGAATTTTTAAAAACCGAGTTTACGTAAATATGTTAAATTCCAATACACGACCAATTTCTTAAAATTTGATTTCCACCATTTGGTCATGAATAGTTGATGTAATCTTGTGTTTCGCTTTTCTTTATTATATGGTATTTTTATGAACTGAATTTATATGCTTTAAAGTCCAATGGGGTACCAAGTGTTTTGTGTATAAAATCAATCCTTTCACAAAGCACTCCTAAATAGTTTCAGCCTATAACTTTCTTTGCTTATTAAATTTCATTTTTCAAATAAAACTAATATTATAAAAGACAGTGATGTTCAAAACGATTATTTTCGTTGTTATATTTTTTATGCAGCTCTAGAAATAGATGCAAAAGATTTTTTGTTTTCATTGTATTATACTGAATTTTTAAAAACCGAGTTTACGTAAATATATTAAATTCCAATACACGACCAATTTTTTAGAATTTGATGCCCACCATTTTGTCGTGAATAGTTGATGTAGTCTTGAGTTTCGCTTTTCTTTATTACATGGTATTTTTATGAACGCAATTTATATTATTTAAAGTCTAATGGGGTACCAAATGGGTTGTGTAAAAAATCAATCCTTTCACAAAGCACTCCTAAATAGTTTCAGCCTATAACTTCGTTTTGCTATTTAATTTCATTTCATTCAAATAAAACTAATATTGAAAAATACAGGGATGTTCAAAACGATTATTTTCGTTGTTATATTTTTTATGCAGCTCTAGAAATAAATGCGAAAGATTTTTTGTTTCATTGTATTATACTGAATTTTTAAAAACCGAGTTTACGTAAATATGTTAAATTCCAATACACGACCAATTTCTTAAAATTTGATTTCCACCATTTGGTCATGAATAGTTGATGTAATCTTGTGTTTCGCTTTTCTTTATTATATGGTATTTTTATGAACTGAATTTATATGCTTTAAAGTCCAATGGGGTACCAAGTGGTTTGTGTATAAAATCAATCCCTTCACAAAGCACTCCTAAATAGTTTCAGCCTATAACTTTCTTTGCTTATTAAATTTCATTTTTCAAATAAAACTAATATTATAAAAGACAGTGATGTTCAAAACGATTATTTTCGTTGTTATTTTTTTTATGCAGCTCTAGAAATAGATGCAAAAGATTTTTTGTTTTCATTGTATTATACTGAATTTTTAAAAACCGAGTTTACGTAAATATATTAAATTCCAATACACGACCAATTTTTTAGAATTTGATGCCCACCATTTTGTCGTGAATAGTTGGACTTATCTTGTGTTTCGCCTTCCTTTATAATATGGCATTGTTATGAACTGCATTTATATGCTTTAAGGTCTAATGGGGTACCAAATGGGTTGTGTATAAAATCAATCCTTTCACAAAGCACTCCTAAATAGTGTCAGCCTATAAATTCGTTTTGCTATTTAATTTCATTTCAATCAAATAAAACTAATATTGAAAAATACAGGAATGTTCAAAACGATTATTTTCGTTGTTATATTTTTTATGCAGCTCTCGAAATAGATGCGAAAGATTTTTTGTTTTCATTGTATTATACTGAATTTTTAAAAACCGAGTTTACGTAAATATATTAAATTCCAATACCCGACCAATTTTTAAGAATTTGATGCCCACCATTTGGTCATGAATAGTTGATGTAGTCTTGAGTTTCGCTTTTCTTTATTACATGGTATTTTTATGAACGCAATTTATATTATTTAAAGTCTAATGGGGTTTCAAATGGGTTGTGTATAAAATCAATCCTTTCACAAAGCACTCCTAAATAGTGTCAGCCTATAAATTCGTTTTGCTATTTAATTTCATTTCAATCAAATAAAACTAATATTGAAAAATACAGGGACCTTCAAAACGATTATTTTCGTTGTTATATTTTTTATGCAGCTCTAGAAATAGATGCGAAAGATTTTTTGTTTCATTGTATTATACTGAATTTTTAAAAACCGAGTTTACGTAAATATGTTAAATTCCAATACACGACCAATTTTTTAAAATTTGATTTCCACCATTTGGTCATGAATAGTTGATGTAATCTTGTGTTTCGCTTTTCTTTATTATATGGTATTTTTATGAACTGAATTTATATGCTTTAAAGTCCAATGGGGTACCAAGTGTTTTGTGTATAAAATCAATCCTTTCACAAAGCACTCCTAAATAGTTTCAGCCTATAACTTTCTTTGCTTATTAAATTTCATTTTTCAAATAAAACTAATATTATAAAAGACAGTGATGTTCAAAACGTATATTTTTGTTGTTATATTTTTGTATGCAGCTCTAGAAATAGATGCAAAAGATTTTTTGTTTTCATTGTATTATACTGAATTTTTAAAAACCGAGTTTACGTAAATATATTAAATTCCAATACACGACCAATTTTTTAGAATTTGATGCCCACCATTTTGTCGTGAATAGTTGGACTTATCTTGTGTTTCGCCTTCCTTTATAATATGGCATTGTTATGAACTGCATTTATATGCTTTAAGGTCTAATGGGGTACCAAATGGGTTGTGTATAAAATCAATCCTTTCACAAAGCACTCCTAAATAGTGTCAGCCTATAAATTCGTTTTGCTATTTAATTTCATTTCAATCAAATAAAACTAATATTGAAAAATACAGGAATGTTCAAAACGATTATTTTCGTTGTTATATTTTTTATGCAGCTCTAGAAATAGATGCGAAAAATTTTTTGTTTTCATTGTATTATACTGAATTTTTAAAAACCGAGTTTACGTAAATATATTAAATTCCAATACCCGACCAATTTTTAAGAATTTGATGACACCATTTGGTCATGAATAGTTGGTGTAGTCTTGTGTTTCGCTTTTCTTTATTACATGGTAATTTTATGAACTGAATTTATATGCTTTAAAGTCTAATGGGGTACCAAGTGGTTTGTGTATAAAATCAATCCTTTCACAAAGCACTCCTAAAGAGTTTTAGCCTATAACTTCGTTTTGTTATTAAATTTCATTTTAATCAAATAAAACTAATATTATAAAAGACAGTGATGTTCAAAACGTATATTTTCGTTGTTATATTTTTTATGCAGCTCTAGAAATAGATGCGCAGAATTTTTTGTTTTCATTGTATTATACTGAATTTATAAAAACCGAGTTTACGTAAATATATTAAATTCCAATACACGACCAATTTCTTAAAATTTGATTTCCACCATTTGGTCATGAAGAGTTGGTGTAATCTTGTGTTTCGCTTTTCTTTATTATATGGTATTGTTATGAACTGAATTTATATTATTTAAAGTCTAATGGGGTTTCAAATGGGTTGTGTATAAAATCAATCCTTTCACAAAGCACTCCTAAATAGTTTCAGCCTATAACTTTCTTTGCTTATTAAATTTCATTTTTCAAATAAAACTAATATTATAAAAGACAGTGATGTTCAAAACGTATATTTTTGTTGTTATATTTTTCATGCAGCTCTAGAAATAGATGCAAAGGGTTTTTTGTTTTCATTGTATTATACTGAATTTTTAAAAACCGAGTTTACGTAAATATATTAAATTCCAATACACGACCAATTTTTAAGAATTTGATGCCCACCATTTGGTCATGAAGAGTTGGTGTAGTCTTGAGTTTCGCTTTTCTTTACTACATGGTATTTTTATGAACGCAATTTATATTATTTAAAGTCTAATGGGGTTTCAAATGAGTTGTGTATAAAATCAATCCTTTCACAAAGCACTCCTAAATAGTTTCAGCCTATAACTTTCTTTGCTTATTAAATTTCATTTTTCAAATAAAACTAATATTATAAAAGACAGTGATGTTCAAAACGTATATTTTTGTTGTTATATTTTTCTATGCAGCTCTAGAAATAGATGCAAAGGATTTTTTGTTTTCATTGTATTATACTGAATTTTTAAAAACCGAGTTTACGTAAATATATTAAATTCCAATACACGACCAATTTTTTAAAATTTGATTTCCATCATTTGGTCGTGAATAGTTGGACTTATCTTGTGTTTCGCCTTCCTTTATAATATGGCATTGTTATGAACTGCATTTATTTGCTTTAAGGTCTAATGGGGTACCAAATGGGTTGTGTATAAAATCAATCCTTTCACAAAGCACTCCTAAATAGTTTCAGCCTATAACTTCGTTTTGCTATTTAATTTCATTTCATTCAAATAAAACTAATATTGAAAAATACAGGGATGTTCAAAACGATTATTTTCGTTGTTATATTTTTTATGCAGCTCTAGAAATAGATGCACAGAATTTTTTGTTTTCATTGTATTATACTGAATTTTTAAAAACCGAGTTTACGTAAATATATTAAATTCCAATACACGACCAATTTTTAAGAATTTGATGCCCACCATTTGGTCATGAAGAGTTGGTGTAGTCTTGAGTTTCGCTTTTCTTTATTACATGGTATTTTTATGAACGCAATTTATATTATTTAAAGTCTAATGGGGTACCAAATGGGTTGTGTATAAAATCAATCCTTTCACAAAGCACTCCTAAATAGTTTCAGCCTATAACTTCGTTTTGTTATTTAATTTCATTTTTCAAATAAAACTAATATTATAAAAGACAGTGATGTTCAAAACGATTATTTTCGTTGTTATATTTTTTATGCAGCTCTAGAAATAGATGCGAAAGATTTTTTGTTTTCATTGTATTATACTGAATTTTTAAAAACCGAGTTTACGTAAATATATTAAATTCCAATACACGACCAATTTTTAAGAATTTGATGCCCACCATTTGGTCATGAAGAGTTGGTGTAGTCCTAAGTTTCGCTTTTCTTTATTACATGGTATTTTTATGAACGCAATTTATATGCTTTAAAGTCTAATGGGGTACCAAGTGGTTTGTGTATAAAATCAATCCATTCACAAAGCACTCCTAAAGAGTTTTAGCCTTTAACTTCGTTTTGTTATTAAATTTCATTTTAATCAAATAAAAATAATATTAAAAAATACAGGGACCTTCAAAACGATTATTTTCGTTGTTATATTTTTTATGCAGCTCTAGAAATAGATGCGAAAGATTTTTTGTTTCATTGTATTATACTGAATTTTTAAAAACCGAGTTTACGTAAATATGTTAAATTCCAATACACGACCAATTTCTTAAAATTTGATTTCCACCATTTGGTCATGAATAGTTGATGTAATCTTGTGTTTCGCTTTTCTTTATTATATGGTATTTTTATGAACTGAATTTATATGCTTTAAAGTCCAATGGGGTACCAAGTGGTTTGTGTATAAAATCAATCCTTTCACAAAGCACTCCTAAATAGTTTCAGCCTATAACTTTCGTTGCTTATTAAATTTCATTTTTCAAATAAAACTAATATTATAAAAGACAGTGATGTTCAAAACGTATATTTTTGTTGTTATATTTTTGTATGCAGCTCTAGAAATAGATGCAAAGGATTTTTTGTTTTCATTGTATTATACTGAATTTTTAAAAACCGAGTTTACGTAAATATATTAAATTCCAATACACGACCAATTTTTTAGAATTTGATGCCCACCATTTTGTCGTGAATAGTTGGACTTATCTTGTGTTTCGCCTTCCTTTATAATATGGCATTGTTATGAACTGCATTTATATGCTTTAAGGTCTAATGGGGTACCAAATGGGTTGTGTATAAAATCAATCCTTTCACAAAGCACTCCTAAATAGTTTCAGCCTATAAATTCGTTTTGCTATTTAATTTCATTTCAATCAAATAAAACTAATATTGAAAAATACAGGAATGTTCAAAACGATTATTTTCGTTGTTATATTTTTTATGCAGCTCTCGAAATAGATGCGAAAGATTTTTTGTTTTCATTGTATTATACTGAATTTTTAAAAACCGATAAATATATTAAATTCCAATACCCGACCAATTTTTAAGAATTTGATGCCCACCATTTGGTCATGAAGAGTTGGTGTAGTCCTAAGTTTCGCTTTTCTTTATTACATGGTATTTTTATGAACGCAATTTATATTATTTAAAGTCTAATGGGGTACCAAATGGGTTGTGTAAAAAATCAATCCTTTCACAAAGCACTCCTAAATAGTTTCAGCCTATAACTTCGTTTTGCTATTTAATTTCATTTCATTCAAATAAAACTAATATTGAAAAATACAGGGATGTTCAAAACGATTATTTTCGTTGTTATATTTTTTATGCAGCTCTCGAAATAGATGCGAAAGATTTTTTGTTTTCATTGTATTATACTGAATTTTTAAAAACCGAGTTTACGTAAATATATTAAATTCCAATACCCGACCAATTTTTAAGAATTTGATGCCCACCATTTGGTCATGAAGAGTTGGTGTAGTCCTAAGTTTCGCTTTTCTTTATTACATGGTATTTTTATGAACGCAATTTATATTATTTAAAGTCTAATGGGGTACCAAATGGGTTGTGTAAAAAATCAATCCTTTCACAAAGCACTCCTAAATAGTTTCAGCCTATAACTTCGTTTTGCTATTTAATTTCATTTCATTCAAATAAAACTAATATTGAAAAATACAGGGATGTTCAAAACGATTATTTTCGTTGTTATATTTTTTATGCAGCTCTAGAAATAGATGCGAAAAATTTTTTGTTTTCATTGTATGATACTGAATTTTTAAAAACCGAGTTTACGTAAATATATTAAATTCCAATACCCGACCAATTTTTAAGAATTTGATGCCCACCATTTGGTCATGAATAGTTGGTGTAGTCTTGTGTTTCGCTTTTCTTTATTACATGGTATTTTTATGAACTGAATTTATATGCTTTAAAGTCTAATGGGGTACCAAGTGGTTTGTGTATAAAATCAATCCTTTCACAAAGCACTCCTAAAGAGTTTTAGCCTATAACTTCGTTTTGTTATTAAATTTCATTTTAATCAAATAAAACTAATATTATAAAAGACAGTGACGTTCAAAACGTATATTTTCGTTGTTATATTTTTTATGCAGCTCTAGAAATAGATGCGCAGAATTTTTTGTTTTCATTGTATTATACTGAATTTATAAAAACCGAGTTTACGTAAATATATTAAATTCCAATACACGACCAATTTCTTAAAATTTGATTTCCACCATTTGGTCATGAAGAGTTGGTGTAATCTTGTGTTTCGCTTTTCTTTATTATATGGTATTGTTATGAACTGAATTTATATTATTTAAAGTCTAATGGGGTTTCAAATGGGTTGTGTATAAAATCAATCCTTTCACAAAGCACTCCTAAATAGTTTCAGCCTATAACTTTCTTTGCTTATTAAATTTCATTTTTCAAATAAAACTAATATTATAAAAGACAGTGATGTTCAAAACGTATATTTTTGTTGTTATATTTTTCATGCAGCTCTAGAAATAGATGCAAAGGGTTTTTTGTTTTCATTGTATTATACTGAATTTTTAAAAACCGAGTTTACGTAAATATATTAAATTCCAATACACGACCAATTTTTAAGAATTTGATGCCCACCATTTGGTCATGAAGAGTTGGTGTAGTCTTGAGTTTCGCTTTTCTTTATTACATGGTATTTTTATGAACGCAATTTATATTATTTAAAGTCTAATGGGGTTTCAAATGAGTTGTGTATAAAATCAATCCTTTCACAAAGCACTCCTAAATAGTTTCAGCCTATAACTTTCTTTGCTTATTAAATTTCATTTTTCAAATAAAACTAATATTATAAAAGACAGTGATGTTCAAAACGTATATTTTTGTTGTTATATTTTTCTATGCAGCTCTAGAAATAGATGCAAAGGATTTTTTGTTTTCATTGTATTATACTGAATTTTTAAAAACCGAGTTTACGTAAATATATTAAATTCCAATACACGACCAATTTTTTAAAATTTGATTTCCATCATTTGGTCGTGAATAGTTGGACTTATCTTGTGTTTCGCCTTCCTTTATAATATGGCATTGTTATGAACTGCATTTATTTGCTTTAAGGTCTAATGGGGTACCAAATGGGTTGTGTATAAAATCAATCCTTTCACAAAGCACTCCTAAATAGTTTCAGCCTATAACTTCGTTTTGCTATTTAATTTCATTTCATTCAAATAAAACTAATATTGAAAAATACAGGGATGTTCAAAACGATTATTTTCGTTGTTATATTTTTTATGCAGCACTAGAAATAGATGCACAGAATTTTTTGTTTTCATTGTATTATACTGAATTTTTAAAAACCGAGTTTACGTAAATATATTAAATTCCAATACACGACCAATTTTTAAGAATTTGATGCCCACCATTTGGTCATGAAGAGTTGGTGTAGTCTTGAGTTTCGCTTTTCTTTATTACATGGTATTTTTATGAACGCAATTCATATTATTTAAAGTCTAATGGGGTACCAAATGGGTTGTGTATAAAATCAATCCTTTCACAAAGCACTCCTAAATAGTTTCAGCCTATAACTTCGTTTTGTTATTTAATTTCATTTTTCAAATAAAACTAATATTATAAAAGACAGTGATGTTCAAAACGATTATTTTCGTTGTTATATTTTTTATGCAGCTCTAGAAATAGATGCGAAAGATTTTTTGTTTTCATTGTATTATACTGAATTTTTAAAAACCGAGTTTACGTAAATATATTAAATTCCAATACACGACCAATTTTTAAGAATTTGATGCCCACCATTTGGTCATGAAGAGTTGGTGTAGTCCTAAGTTTCGCTTTTTTTTATTACATGGTATTTTTATGAACTGAATTTATATGCTTTAAAGTCTAATGGGGTACCAAGTGGTTTGTGTATAAAATCAATCCTTTCACAAAACACTCCTAAAGAGTTTTAGCCTTTAACTTCGTTTTGTTATTAAATTTCATTTTAATCAAATAAAAATAATATTAAAAAATACAGGGACCTTCAAAACGATTATTTTCGTTGTTATATTTTTTATGCAGCTCTAGAAATAGATGCGAAAGATTTTTTGTTTCATTGTATTATACTGAATTTTTAAAAACCGAGTTTACGTAAATATGTTAAATTCCAATACACGACCAATTTCTTAAAATTTGATTTCCACCATTTGGTCATAAAGATTTGGTTTAATCTTGTGTTTCGCTTTTCTTTATTATATGGTATTTTTATGAACTGAATTTATGTGCTTTAAAGTCCAATGGGCTACCAAGTGGTTTGTGTATAAAATCAATCCTTTCACAAAGCACTCCTAAATAGTTTCAGCCTATAACTTTCTTTGCTTATTAAATTTCATTTTTCAAATAAAACTAATATTATAAAAGACAGTGATGTTCAAAACGTATATTTTTGTTGTTATATTTTTGTATGCAGCTCTAGAAATAGATGCAAAGGATTTTTTGTTTTCATTGTATTATACTGAATTTATAAAAACCGAGTTTACGTAAATATATTAAATTCCAATACACGACCAATTTTTTAGAATTTGATGCCCACCATTTTGTCGTGAATAGTTGGACTTATCTTGTGTTTCGCCTTCCTTTATAATATGGCATTGTTATGAACTGCATTTATATGCTTTAAGGTCTAATGGGGTACCAAATGGGTTATGTATAAAATCAATCCTTTCACAAAGCACTCCTAAATAGTTTCAGCCTATAAATTCGTTTTGCTATTTAATTTCATTTCAATCAAATAAAACTAATATTGAAAAATACAGGAATGTTCAAAACGATTATTTTCGTTGTTATATTTTTTATGCAGCTCTCGAAAT
Source organism: Anthrax anthrax (assembly GCA_963971155.1). Lineage (NCBI taxonomy): Eukaryota > Metazoa > Arthropoda > Insecta > Diptera > Bombyliidae > Anthrax > Anthrax anthrax. The sequence continues at coordinate 3,035,481 of OZ020122.1, forward strand.
AGATGCGAAAGATTTTTTGTTTTCATTGTATTATACTGAATTTTTAAAAACCGAGTTTACGTAAATATATTAAATTCCAATACCCGACCAATTTTTAAGAATTTGATGCCCACCATTTGGTCATGAAGAGTTGGTGTAGTCCTAAGTTTCGCTTTTCTTTATTACATGGTATTTTTATGAACGCAATTTATATTATTTAAAGTCTAATGGGGTACCAAATGGGTTGTGTAAAAAATCAATCCTTTCACAAAGCACTCCTAAATAGTTTCAGCCTATAACTTCGTTTTGCTATTTAATTTCATTTCATTCAAATAAAACTAATATTGAAAAATACAGGGATGTTCAAAACGATTATTTTCGTTGTTATATTTTTTATGCAGCTCTCGAAATAGATGCGAAAGATTTTTTGTTTTCATTGTATTATACTGAATTTTTAAAAACCGAGTTTACGTAAATATATTAAATTCCAATACCCGACCAATTTTTAAGAATTTGATGCCCACCATTTGGTCATGAATAGTTGGTGTAGTCTTGTGTTTCGCTTTTCTTTATTATATGGTATTTTTATGAACTGAATTTATATGCTTTAAAGTCTAATGGGGTACCAAGTGGTTTGTGTATAAAATCAATCCTTTCACAAAGCACTCCTAAAGAGTTTTAGCCTATAACTTCGTTTTGTTATTAATTTTCATTTTAATCAAATAAAACTAATATTATAAAAGACAGTGATGTTCAAAACGTATATTTTCGTTGTTATATTTTTTATGCAGCTCTAGAAATAGATGCGCAGAATTTTTTGTTTTCATTGTATTATACTGAATTTATAAAAACCGAGTTTACGTAAATATATTAAATTCCAATACACGACCAATTTTTTAGAATTTGATGCCCGTCATTTGGTCATGAATAGTTGGTGTAATCTTGTGTTTCGCTTTTCTTTATTATATGGTATTGTTATGAACTGAATTTATATTCTTTAAAGTCTAATGGGGTACCAAGTGGTTTGTGTATAAAATCAATCCTTTCACAAAGCACTCCTAAATAGTTTCAGCCTATAAATTCGTTTTGCTATTTAATTTCATTTCAATCAAATAAAACTAATATTGAAAGATACAGGAATGTTCAAAACGATTATTTTCGTTGTTATATATTTTATGCAGCTCTAGAAATAGATGCGAAGGATTTTTTGTTTTTATTGTATTATACTGAATTTTTAAAAACCGAGTTTACGTAAATATATTAAATTCAAATACACGACCAATTTTTAAGAATTTGATGCCCACCATTTGGTCATGAAGAGTTGGTGTAGTCTTGTGTTTCGCTTTTCTTTATTACATGGTATTTTTATGAACTGAATTTATATGCTTTAAAGTCTAATGGGGTACCAAGTGGTTTGTGTATAAAATCAATCCTTTCACAAAGCACTCCTAAAGAGTTTTAGCCTATAACTTCGTTTTGTTATTTAATTTCATTTCATTCAAATAAAACTAATATTGAAAAATACAGGGATGTTCAAAACGATTATTTTCGTTGTTATATTTTTTATGCAGCTCTAGAAATAGATCCGCAGAATTTTTTGTTTTCATTGTATTATACTGAATTTTTAAAAACCGAGTTTACGTAAATATATTAAATTCCAATACACGACCAATTTCTTAAAATTTGATTTCCACCATTTGGTCATGAATAGTTGATGTAATCTTGTGTTTCGCTTTTCTTTATTATATGGTATTTTTATGAACTGAATTTATATGCTTTAAAGTTCAATGGGGTACCAAGTGGTTTGTGTATAAAATCAATCCTTTCACAAAGCACTCCTAAATAGTTTCAGCCTATAACTTTCTTTTCTTATTAAATTTCATTTTTCAAATAAAACTAATATTATAAAAGACAGTGATGTTCAAAACGTATATTTTCGTTGTTATATTTTTTATGCAGCTCTAGAAATAGATGCGCTGAATTTTTTGTTTTCATTGTATTATACTGAATTTTTAAAAACCGAGTTTACGTAAATATATTAAATTCCAATACACGACCAATTTCTTAAAATTTGATTTCCACCATTTGGTCATGAATAGTTGATGTAATCTTGTGTTTCGCTTTTCTTTATTACATGGTATTTTTATGAACTGAATTTATATGCTTTAAAGTCTAATGGGGTACCAAGTGGTTTGTGTATAAAATCAATCCTTTCACAAAGCACTCCTAAAGAGTTTTAGCCTATAACTTCGTTTTGTTATTTAATTTTATTTCATTCAAATAAAACTAATATTGAAAAATACAGGGATGTTCAAAACGATTATTTTCGTTGTTATATTTTTTATGCAGCTCTAGAAATAGATGCGAAAGATTTTTTATTTCATTGTATTATACTGAATTTTTAAAAACCGAGTTTACGTAAATATATTAAATTCCAATACACGACCAATTTCTTAAAATTTGATTTCCACCATTTGGTCATGAATAGTTGATGTAATCTTGTGTTTCGCTTTTCTTTATTATATGGTATTGTTATGAACTGAATTTATATTCTTTAAAGTCTAATGGGGTACCACGTGGTTTGTGTATAAAATCAATCCTTTCACAAAGCACTTCTAAATAGTTTCAGCCTATAACTTCGTTTTGCTATTTAATTTCATTTCATTCAATTAAAACTAATTTAAAAAAATACAGGGATGTTCAAAACGATTATTTTTGTTGTTATATTTTTTATGCAGCTCTAGAAATAGATGCGAAGGATTTTTTGTTTTCATTGTATTATACTGAATTTTTAAAAACCGAGTTTTCGTAAATATATTAAATTCCAAAACAAGGCCAATTTTTTAAAATTTGATTTCCATCATTTGGTCGTGAATAGTTGGACTAATCTTGTGTTTCGCCTTCCTTTATAATATGGCATTGTTATGAACTGAATTTATATTCTTTAAAGTCTAATGGGGTACCAAGTGGTTTGTGTATAAAATCAATCCTTTCACAAAGCACTCCTAAATAGTTTCAGCCTATAACTTCGTTTTGCTATTTAATTTCATTTCATTCAATTAAAACTAATTTAAAAATATACTGGGATGTTCAAAACGATTATTTTCGTTGTTATATTTTTTATGCAGCTCTCGAAATAGATGCGAAAGATTTTTTGTTTTCATTGTATTATACTGAATTTTTAAAAACCGAATTTACGTAAATATATTAAATTCCAATACACGACCATTTTTTTAGAATTTGATGCCCACCATTTGGTCATGAAGAGTTGGTGTAATATTGTGTTTCGCTTTTCTTTATTATATGGCATTGTTAGGAACTGAATTTATATTCTTTAAAGTCTAATGGGGTACCAAGTGGTTTGTGTATAAAATCAATCCTTTCACAAAGCACTCCTAAATAGTTTCAGTTTATAACTTCGTTTTGCTATTTAATTTCATTTCATTCAATTAAAACTAATTTTAAAAAATACGGGGATGTTCAAAACGATTATTTTCGTTGTTATATTTTTTATGCAGCTCTAGAAATAGATGCGAAGGATTTTTTGTTTTCATTGTATTATACTGAATTTTTAAAAACCGAGTTTACGTAAATATATTAAATTCCAATACACGACCAATTTCTTAAAATTTGATTTCCACCATTTGGTCGTGAATAGTTGGACTTATCTTGTGTTTCGCTTTTCTTTATAATATGGCATTGTTATGAAGTGAATTTTAATGCTTTAAAGTCTAATGGGGTACCAAGTGGTTTGTGTATAAAATCAATCCTTATACAAAGCACTCCTAAATAGTTTCAGCCTATAAATTCGTTTTGCTATTTAATTTCATTTCATTCAAATAAAACTAATATTGAAAAATACAGGGATGTTCAAAACGATTATTTTCGTTGTTATATTTTTTATGCAGCTCTCGAAATAGATGCAAAGGATTTTTTGTTTTCATTGTATTATACTGAATTTTTAAAAATCGAGTTTACTTAAATATAATAAATTCCAATACACGACCAATTTTTAAGAATTTGATGCCCACCATTTGGTCATGAAGACTTGGTGTATTCTTGTGTTTCGCTTTTCTTTATTACATGATATTTTTATGAACGCAATTTATATTATTTAAAGTCTAATGGGGTACCAAGTGGTTTGTGTATAAAATCAATCCTTATACAAAGCACTCCAAATTTTTTCAGCCTATGACTTCGTTTTGTTATTTAATTTCATTTTAATCAAATAAAACTAATATTAAAAAATACAGCGATGTTCAAAACGATTATTTTCGTTGTTATATTTTTTATACAGCTCTAGAAATAGATGCAAAGGATTTTTTGTTTTCATTGTATTATACTGAATTTTTAAAAACCGAGTTTACTTAAATATAATAAATTCCAATACACGACCAATTTTTTAGAATTTGATGCCCACCATTTGGTCACGAATAGTTGGTGTAATCTTGTGTTTCGCTTTTCTTTATTATATGGTATTTTTATGAACGCAATTTATATTCTTTAAAGTCTAATGGGGTACCAAGCAGTTTGTGTATAGAATCAATCCTTTCACAAAGCACTCCTAAATAGTTTCAGCCTATAACTTCGTTTTGCTATTTAATTTAATTTCATTCAATTAAAACTAATTTAAAAAAATACAGGGATGTTCAAAACGATTATTTTCGTTGTTATATTTTTTATGCAGCTCTAGAAATAGATGCGAAGGATTTTTTGTTTTCATTGTATTATATTGAATTTTTAAAAACCGAGTTTACGTAAATATATTAAATTCCAATACCCGACCAATTTTTAAGAATTTGATGCCCACCATTTGGTCATGAATAGTTGGTGTAGTCTTGTGTTTCGCTTTTCTTTATTACATGATATTTTTATGAACGCAATTTATATTATTTAAAGTCTAATGGGGTACCAAGTGGTTTGTGTATAAAATCAATCCTTATACAAAGCACTCCAAATTTTTTCAGCCTATGACTTCGTTTTGTTATTTAATTTCATTTTAATCAAATAAAACTAATATTAAAAAATACAGCGATGTTCAAAACGATTATTTTCGTTGTTATATTTTTTATACAGCTCTAGAAATAGATGCAAAGGGTTTTTTGTTTTCATTGTATTATACTGAATTTTTAAAAACCGAGTTTACGTAAATATATTAAATTCCAATACACGACCAATTTCTTAAAATTTGATTTCCACCATTTGGTCATGAAGAGTTGGTGTAATCTTGTGTTTCGCTTTTCTTTATTATATGGTATTGTTATGAACTGAATTTATATTATTTAAAATTCAATGGGGTACCAAGTGGTTTGTGTATAAAATCAATCCTTTCACAAAGCACTCCTAAATAGTTTCAGTTTATAACTTCGTTTTGCTATTTAATTTCATTTCATTCAATTAAAACTAATTTAAAAATATACGGGGTGTTCAAAACGATTATTTTCGTTGTTATATTTTTTATGCAGCTCTCGAAATAGATGCGAAAGATTTTTTGTTTTCATTGTATTATACTGAATTTTTAAAAACCGAGTTTACGTAAATATATTAAATTCCAATACACGACCAATTTTTAAGAATTTGATGCCCACCATTTGGTCATGAAGAGTTGGAGTGATCTTGTGTTTCGTTTTTCTTTATTATATGGTATTGTTATGAACTGAATTTATATTCTTTAAAGTTCAATGGGGTACCAAATGGGTTGTGTATAAAATCAATCCTTTCACAAAGCACTCCTAAATAGTTTCAGCCTATAACTTCGTTTTGCTATTTAATTTCATTTCATTCAATTAAAACTAATTTAAAAAAATACTGGGATGTTCAAAACGATTATTTTCGTTGTTGTATTTTTTATGCAGCTCTAGAAATAGATGCGAAAGATTTTTTGTTTTCATTGTATTATACTGAATTTTTAAAAACCGAGTTTACGTAAATATATTAAATTCCAATACACGACCAAAAATTTGATTTTATTTGATTAAAATGAAATTAAATAACAAAACGAAGTCATAGGCTGAAAAAATTTGGATTGCTTTGTATAAGGATTGATTTTATACACAAACCACTTGGTACCCCATTAGACTTTAAATAATATAAATTGCGTTCATAAAAAGATCATGTAATAAAGAAAAGCGAAACACAAGACTACACCAACTATTCATGACCAAATGGTGGGCATCAAATTCTTAAAAATTGGTCGGGTATTGGAATTTAATATATTTACGTAAACTCGGTTTTTAAAAATTCAATATAATACAATGAAAACAAAAAATCCTTCGCATCTATTTCTAGAGCTGCATAAAAAATATAACAACGAAAATAATCGTTTTGAACATCCCTGTATTTTTTTAAATTAGTTTTAATTGAATGAAATTAAATTAAATAGCAAAACGAAGTTATAGGCTGAAACTATTTAGGAGTGCTTTGTGAAAGGATTGATTTTATACACAAACTGCTTGGTACCCCATTAGACTTTAAAGAATATAAATTGCGTTCATAACTATACCATGTAATAAAGAAAAGCGAAACACAAGATTACACCAACTCTTCATGACCAAATGGTGGGCATCAAATTCTTAAAAATTGGTCGTGTATTGGAATTTATTATATTTAAGTAAACTCGGTTTTTAAAAATTCAGTATAATACAATGAAAACAAAAAATCCTTTGCATCTATTTCGAGAGCTGCATAAAAAATATAACAACGAAAATAATCGTTTTGAACATCCCTGTATTTTTCAATATTAGTTTTATTTGAATGAAATGAAATTAAATAGCAAAACGAATTTATAGGCTGAAACTATTTAGGAGTGCTTTGTATAAGGATTGATTTTATACACAAACCACTTGGTACCCCATTAGACTTTAAAGCATTAAAATTCACTTCATAACAATGCCATATTATAAAGAAAAGCGAAACACAAGATAAGTCCAACTATTCACGACCAAATGGTGGAAATCAAATTTTAAGAAATTGGTCGTGTATTGGAATTTAATATATTTACGTAAACTCGGTTTTTAAAAATTCAGTATAATACAATGAAAACAAAAAATCCTTCGCATCTATTTCTAGAGCTGCATAAAAAATATAACAACGAAAATAATCGTTTTGAACATCCCCGTATTTTTTAAAATTAGTTTTAATTGAATGAAATGAAATTAAATAGCAAAACGAAGTTATAAACTGAAACTATTTAGGAGTGCTTTGTGAAAGGATTGATTTTATACACAAACCACTTGGTACCCCATTAGACTTTAAAGAATATAAATTCAGTTCCTAACAATGCCATATAATAAAGAAAAGCGAAACACAAGATTACACCAACTCTTCATGACCAAATGGTGGGCATCAAATTCTAAAAAAATGGTCGTGTATTGGAATTTAATATATTTACGTAAATTCGGTTTTTAAAAATTCAGTATAATACAATGAAAACAAAAAATCTTTCGCATCTATTTCGAGAGCTGCATAAAAAATATAACAACGAAAATAATCGTTTTGAACATCCCCGTATTTTTTAAAATTAGTTTTAATTGAATGAAATGAAATTAAATAGCAAAACGAAGTTATAAACTGAAACTATTTAGGAGTGCTTTGTGAAAGGATTGATTTTATACACAAACCACTTGGTACCCCATTAGACTTTAAAGAATATAAATTCAGTTCCTAACAATGCCATATAATAAAGAAAAGCGAAACACAAGATAAGTCCAACTATTCACGACCAAATGGTGGAAATCAAATTTTAAGGAATTGGTCGTGTATTGGAATTTAATATATTTACGTAAACTCGGTTTTTAAAAATTCAGTATAATACAATGAAAACAAAAAATCCTTCGCATCTATTTCTAGAGCTGCATAAAAAATATAACAACGAAAATAATCGTTTTGAACATCCCCGTATTTTTTAAAATTAGTTTTAATTGAATGAAATGAAATTAAATAGCAAAACGAAGTTATAAACTGAAACTATTTAGGAGTGCTTTGTGAAAGGATTGATTTTATACACAAACCACTTGGTACCCCATTAGACTTAAAAGAATATAAATTGCGTTCATAACAATGCCATATTATAAAGGAAGGCGAAACACAAGATTAGTCCAACTATTCACGACCAAATGATGGAAATCAAATTTTAAAAAATTGGCCTTATTTTGGAATTTAATATATTTACGTAAACTCGGTTTTTAAAAATTCAGTATAATACAATGAAAACAAAAAATCCTTCGCATCTATTTCTAGAGCTGCATAAAAAATATAACACAAAAATAATCGTTTTGAACATCCCTGTATTTTTTTAAATTAGTTTTAATTGAATGAAATGAAATTAAATAGCAAAACGAAGTTATAGGCTGAAACTATTTAGAAGTGCTTTGTGAAAGGATTGATTTTATACACAAACCACGTGGTACACCATTAGACTTTAAAGAATATAAATTCAGTTCATAACAATACCATATAATAAAGAAAAGCGAAACACAAGATTACATCAACTATTCATGACCAAATGGTGGAAATCAAATTTTAAGAAATTGGTCGTGTATTGGAATTTAATATATTTACGTAAACTCGGTTTTTAAAAATTCAGTATAATACAATGAAATAAAAAATCTTTCGCATCTATTTCTAGAGCTGCATAAAAAATATAACAACGAAAATAATCGTTTTGAACATCCCTGTATTTTTCAATATTAGTTTTATTTGAATGAAATGAAATTAAATAACAAAACGAAGTTATAGGCTAAAACTCTTTAGGAGTGCTTTGTGAAAGGATTGATTTTATACACAAACCACTTGGTACCCCATTAGACTTTAAAGCATATAAATTCAGTTCATAAAAATACCATGTAATAAAGAAAAGCGAAACACAAGATTAAACCAAATCTTTATGACCAAATGGTGGGCATCAAATTCTAAAAAATTGGTCGTGTATTGGAATTTAATATATTTACGTAAACTCGGTTTTTAAAAATTCAGTATAATACAATGAAAACAAAAAATTCAGCGCATCTATTTCTAGAGCTGCATAAAAAATATAACAACGAAAATATACGTTTTGAACATCACTGTCTTTTATAATATTAGTTTTATTTGAAAAATGAAATTTAATAAGAAAAGAAAGTTATAGGCTGAAACTATTTAGGAGTGCTTTGTGAAAGGATTGATTTTATACACGAACCACTTGGTACCCCATTGAACTTTAAAGCATATAAATTCAGTTCATAAAAATACCATGTAATAAAGAAAAGCGAAACACAAGACTACACCAACTCTTCATGACCAAATGGTGGGCATCAAATTCTTAAAAATTGGTCGTGTATTTGAATTTAGTATATTTACGTAAACTCGGTTTTTAAAAATTCAGTATAATACAATAAAAACAAAAAATCCTTCGCATCTATTTCTAGAGCTGCATAAAAAATATAACAACGAAAATAATTGTTTTGAACATCCCTGTATTTTTCAATATTAGTTTTATTTGAATGAAATGAAATTAAATAGCAAAACGAAGTTATAGGCTGAAACTATTTAGGAGTGCTTTGTGAGAGAATTGATTTTATACACAACCCATTTGATACCCCATTAGACTTTAAATAATATAAATTGCGTTCATAAAAACACCATGTAATAAAGAAAAGCGAAACTCAAGACTACACCAACTCTTCATGACCAAATGGTGGAAATCAAATTTTAAGAAATTGGTCGTGTATTGGAATTTAATATATTTACGTAAACTTTGTTTTTAAAAATTCAGTATAATACAATGAAACAAAAAATCTTTCGCATCTATTTCTAGAGCTGCATAAAAAATATAACAACGAAAATAATCGTTTTGAACATCCCTGTATTTTTCAATATTAGTTTTATTTGAATGAAATGAAATTAAATAACAAAACGAAGTTATGGGCTAAAACTCTTTAGGAGTGCTTTGTGATAGGATTGATTTTATACACAAACCACTTGGTACCCCATTAGACTTTAAATAATATAAATTGCGTTCATAAAAATACCATGTAATAAAGAAAAGCGAAACTTAGGACTACACCAACTCTTCATGACCAAATGGTGGGCATCAAATTCTTAAAAATTGGTCGGGTATTGGAATTTAATATATTTACGTAAACTTTGTTTTTAAAAATTCAGTATAATACAATGAAACAAAAAATCTTTCGCATCTATTTCTAGAGCTGCATAAAAAATATAACAACGAAAATAATCGTTTTGAACATCCCTGTATTTTTCAATATTAGTTTTATTTGAATGAAATGAAATTAAATAACAAAACGAAGTTATGGGCTAAAACTCTTTAGGAGTGCTTTGTGATAGGATTGATTTTATACACAAACCACTTGGTACCCCATTAGACTTTAAATAATATAAATTGCGTTCATAAAAATACCATGTAATAAAGAAAAGCGAAACTTAGGACTACACCAACTCTTCATGACCAAATGGTGGGCATCAAATTCTTAAAAATTGGTCGGGTATTGGAATTTAATATATTTACGTAAACTTTGTTTTTAAAAATTCAGTATAATACAATGAAACAAAAAATCTTTCGCATCTATTTCTAGAGCTGCATAAAAAATATAACAACGAAAATAATCGTTTTGAACATCCCTGTATTTTTCAATATTAGTTTTATTTGAATGAAATGAAATTAAATAGCAAAACGAATTTATAGGCTGAAACTATTTAGGAGTGCTTTGTATAAGGATTGATTTTATACACAAACCACTTGGTACCCCATTAGACTTTAAAGCATTAAAATTCACTTCATAACAATGCCATATTATAAAGAAAAGCGAAACACAAGATAAGTCCAACTATTCACGACCAAATGGTGGAAATCAAATTTTAAGAAATTGGTCGTGTATTGGAATTTAATATATTTACGTAAACTCGGTTTTTAAAAATTCAGTATAATACAATGAAAACAAAAAATCCTTCGCATCTATTTCTAGAGCTGCATAAAAAATATAACAACGAAAATAATCGTTTTGAACATCCCCGTATTTTTTAAAATTAGTTTTAATTGAATGAAATGAAATTAAATAGCAAAACGAAGTTATAAACTGAAACTATTTAGGAGTGCTTTGTGAAAGGATTGATTTTATACACAAACCACTTGGTACCCCATTAGACTTTAAAGAATATAAATTCAGTTCCTAACAATGCCATATAATAAAGAAAAGCGAAACACAAGATTACACCAACTCTTCATGACCAAATGGTGGGCATCAAATTCTAAAAAAATGGTCGTGTATTGGAATTTAATATATTTACGTAAATTCGGTTTTTAAAAATTCAGTATAATACAATGAAAACAAAAAATCTTTCGCATCTATTTCGAGAGCTGCATAAAAAATATAACAACGAAAATAATCGTTTTGAACATCCCCGTATTTTTTAAAATTAGTTTTAATTGAATGAAATGAAATTAAATAGCAAAACGAAGTTATAAACTGAAACTATTTAGGAGTGCTTTGTGAAAGGATTGATTTTATACACAAACCACTTGGTACCCCATTAGACTTTAAAGAATATAAATTCAGTTCCTAACAATGCCATATAATAAAGAAAAGCGAAACACAAGATAAGTCCAACTATTCACGACCAAATGGTGGAAATCAAATTTTAAGGAATTGGTCGTGTATTGGAATTTAATATATTTACGTAAACTCGGTTTTTAAAAATTCAGTATAATACAATGAAAACAAAAAATCCTTCGCATCTATTTCTAGAGCTGCATAAAAAATATAACAACGAAAATAATCGTTTTGAACATCCCCGTATTTTTTAAAATTAGTTTTAATTGAATGAAATGAAATTAAATAGCAAAACGAAGTTATATACTGAAACTATTTAGGAGTGCTTTGTGAAAGGATTGATTTTATACACAAACCACTTGGTACCCCATTAGACTTAAAAGAATATAAATTGCGTTCATAACAATGCCATATTATAAAGGAAGGCGAAACACAAGATTAGTCCAACTATTCACGACCAAATGATGGAAATCAAATTTTAAAAAATTGGCCTTGTTTTGGAATTTAATATATTTACGTAAACTCGGTTTTTAAAAATTCAGTATAATACAATGAAAACAAAAAATCCTTCGCATCTATTTCTAGAGCTGCATAAAAAATATAACACAAAAATAATCGTTTTGAACATCCCTGTATTTTTTTAAATTAGTTTTAATTGAATGAAATGAAATTAAATAGCAAAACGAAGTTATAGGCTGAAACTATTTAGAAGTGCTTTGTGAAAGGATTGATTTTATACAAAAACCACGTGGTACACCATTAGACTTTAAAGAATATAAATTCAGTTCATAACAATACCATATAATAAAGAAAAGCGAAACACAAAATTACATCAACTATTCATGACCAAATGGTGGAAATCAAATTTTAAGAAATTGGTCGTGTATTGGAATTTAATATATTTACGTAAACTCGGTTTTTAAAAATTCAGTATAATACAATGAAATAAAAAATCTTTCGCATCTATTTCTAGAGCTGCATAAAAAATATAACAACGAAAATAATCGTTTTGAACATCCCTGTATTTTTCAATATTAGTTTTATTTGAATGAAATGAAATTAAATAACAAAACGAAGTTATGGGCTAAAACTCTTTAGGAGTGCTTTGTGAAAGGATTGATTTTATACACAAACCACTTGGTACCCCATTAGACTTTAAAGCATATAAATTCAGTTCATAAAAATACCATGTAATAAAGAAAAGCGAAACACAAGATTAAACCAAATCTTTATGACCAAATGGTGGGCATCAAATTCTAAAAAATTGGTCGTGTATTGGAATTTAATATATTTACGTAAACTCGGTTTTTAAAAATTCAGTATAATACAATGAAAACAAAAAATTCAGCGCATCTATTTCTAGAGCTGCATAAAAAATATAACAACGAAAATATACGTTTTGAACATCACTGTCTTTTATAATATTAGTTTTATTTGAAAAATGAAATTTAATAAGAAAAGAAAGTTATAGGCTGAAACTATTTAGGAGTGCTTTGTGAAAGGATTGATTTTATACACGAACCACTTGGTACCCCATTGAACTTTAAAGCATATAAATTCAGTTCATAAAAATACCATGTAATAAAGAAAAGCGAAACACAAGACTACACCAACTCTTCATGACCAAATGGTGGGCATCAAATTCTTAAAAATTGGTCGTGTATTTGAATTTAATATATTTACGTAAACTCGGTTTTTAAAAATTCAGTATAATACAATAAAAACAAAAAATCCTTCGCATCTATTTCTAGAGCTGCATAAAAAATATAACAACGAAAATAATTGTTTTGAACATCCCTGTATTTTTCAATATTAGTTTTATTTGAATGAAATGAAATTAAATAGCAAAACGAAGTTATAGGCTGAAACTATTTAGGAGTGCTTTGTGAGAGAATTGATTTTATACACAACCCATTTGATACCCCATTAGACTTTAAATAATATAAATTGCGTTCATAAAAACACCATGTAATAAAGAAAAGCGAAACTCAAGACTACACCAACTCTTCATGACCAAATGGTGGAAATCAAATTTTAAGAAATTGGTCGTGTATTGGAATTTAATATATTTACGTAAACTTTGTTTTTAAAAATTCAGTATAATACAATGAAACAAAAAATCTTTCGCATCTATTTCTAGAGCTGCATAAAAAATATAACAACGAAAATAATCGTTTTGAACATCCCTGTATTTTTCAATATTAGTTTTATTTGAATGAAATGAAATTAAATAACAAAACGAAGTTATGGGCTAAAACTCTTTAGGAGTGCTTTGTGATAGGATTGATTTTATACACAAACCACTTGGTACCCCATTAGACTTTAAATAATATAAATTGCGTTCATAAAAATACCATGTAATAAAGAAAAGCGAAACACAAGATTACATCAACTATTCATGACCAAATGGTGGAAATCAAATTTTAAGAAATTGGTCGTGTATTGGAATTTAATATATTTACGTAAACTCGGTTTTTAAAAATTCAGTATAATACAATGAAAACAAAAAACCCTTTGCATCTATTTCTAGAGCTGCATAAAAAATATAACAACGAAAATAATCGTTTTGAACATCGCTGTATTTTTTAATATTAGTTTTATTTGATTAAAATGAAATTAAATAACAAAACGAAGTTATAGGCTGAAAATATTTAGGAGTGCTTTGTATAAGGATTGATTTTATACACAACCCATTTGGTACCCCATTAGACTTTTAATAATATAAATTGCGTTCATAAAAATACCATGTAATAAAGAAAAGCGAAACACAAGATTAGTCCAACTATTCACGACCAAATGATGGAAATCAAATTTTAAAAAATTGGCCTTGTATTGGAATTAAATATATTTACGTAAACTCGGTTTTTAAAAATTCAGTATAATACAATGAAAATAAAAAATCCTCCGCATCTATTTTTAGAGCTGCATAAAAAATATAACAACAAAATATACGTTTTGAACATCCCTGTATTTTTTAATATTAGTTTTATTTGATTAAAATGAAATTTAATAACAAAAGAAAGTTATAGGCTGAAACTATTTAGGAGTATTATGTGGAAGGATTGATTTTATTCACATACCATTTGGTACCCCATTGGACTTTAAAGCATATAAATTCAGTTCATAACAATGCCATATTATAAAGGAAGGCGAAACACAAGATTAGTCCAACTATTCACGACCAAATGATGGAAATCAAATTTTAAAAAATTGGCCTTGTTTTGGAATTTAATATATTTACGTAAACTCGGTTTTTAAAAATTCAGTATAATACAATGAAAACAAAAAATCCTTCGCATCTATTTCTAGAGCTGCATAAAAAATATAACAACAAAAATAATCGTTTTGAACATCCCTGTATTTTTTTAAATTAGTTTTAATTGAATGAAATGAAATTAAATAGCAAAACGAAGTTATAGGCTGAAACTATTTAGAAGTGCTTTGTGAAAGGATTGATTTTATACACAAACCACGTGGTACACCATTAGACTTTAAAGAATATAAATTCAGTTCATAACAATACCATATAATAAAGAAAAGCGAAACACAAGATTACATCAACTATTCATGACCAAATGGTGGAAATCAAATTTTAAGAAATTGGTCGTGTATTGGAATTTAATATATTTACGTAAACTCGGTTTTTAAAAATTCAGTATAATACAATGAAATAAAAAATCTTTCGCATCTATTTCTAGAGCTGCATAAAAAATATAACAACGAAAATAATCGTTTTGAACATCCCTGTATTTTTCAATATTAGTTTTATTTGAATGAAATGAAATTAAATAACAAAACGAAGTTATAGGCTAAAACTCTTTAGGAGTGCTTTGTGAAAGGATTGATTTTATACACAAACCACTTGGTACCCCATTAGACTTTAAAGCATATAAATTCAGTTCATAAAAATACCATGTAATAAAGAAAAGCGAAACACAAGATTACATCAACTATTCATGACCAAATGGTGGAAATCAAATTTTAAGAAATTGGTCGTGTATTGGAATTTAATATATTTACGTAAACTCGGTTTTTAAAAATTCAGTATAATACAATGAAAACAAAAAATTCTGCGGATCTATTTCTAGAGCTGCATAAAAAATATAACAACGAAAATAATCGTTTTGAACATCCCTGTATTTTTCAATATTAGTTTTATTTGAATGAAATGAAATTAAATAACAAAACGAAGATATAGGCTAAAACTCTTTAGGAGTGCTTTGTGAAAGGATTGATTTTATACACAAACCACTTGGTACCCCATTAGACTTTAAAGCATATAAATTCAGTTCATAAAAATACCATGTAATAAAGAAAAGCGAAACACAAGACTACACCAACTATTCATGACCAAATGGTGGGCATCAAATTCTTAAAAATTGGTCGTGTATTTGAATTTAATATATTTACGTAAACTCGGTTTTTAAAAATTCAGTATAATACAATAAAAACAAAAAATCCTTCGCATCTATTTCTAGAGCTGCATAAAAAATAAAACAACGAAAATAATCGTTTTGAACATCCCTGTATTTTTCAATATTAGTTTTATTTGAATGAAATGAAATTAAATAGCAAAACGAAGTTATAGGCTGAAACTATTTAGGAGTGCTTTGTGAGAGGATTGATTTTATACACAACCCATTTGATACCCCATTAGACTTTAAATAATATAAATTGCGTTCATAAAAACACCATGTAATAAAGAAAAGCGAAACTCAAGACTACACCAACTCTTCATGACCAAATGGTGGAAATCAAATTTTAAGAAATTGGTCGTGTATTGGAATTTAATATATTTACGTAAACTTTGTTTTTAAAAATTCAGTATAATACAATGAAACAAAAAATCTTTCGCATCTATTTCTAGAGCTGCATAAAAAATATAACAACGAAAATAATCGTTTTGAACATCCCTGTATTTTTCAATATTAGTTTTATTTGAATGAAATGAAATTAAATAACAAAACGAAGTTATGGGCTAAAACTCTTTAGGAGTACTATGTGGAAGGATTGATTTTATTCACATACCATTTGGTACCCCATTGGACTTTAAAGCATATAAATTCAGTTCATAAAAATACCATATAATAAAGAAAAGCGAAACACAAGATTACACCAACTATTCGTGACCAAATGGTGGGCATCAAATTCTAAAAAATTGGTCGTGTATTGGAATTTAATATATTTACGTAAACTCGGTTTTTAAAAATTCAGTATAATACAATGAAAACAAAAAATCCTTCGCATCTATTTCTAGAGCTGCATAAAAAATATAACAACGAAAATAATCGTTTTGAACATCGCTGTATTTTTTAATATTAGTTTTATTTGATTAAAATGAAATTAAATAACAAAACGAAGTTATAGGCTGAAAATATTTAGGAGTGCTTTGTATAAGGATTGATTTTATTCACATACCATTTGGTACCCCATTGGACTTTAAAGCATATAAATTCAGTTCATAAAAATACCATATAATAAAGAAAAGCGAAACACAAGATTACACCAACTATTCGTGACCAAATGGTGGGCATCAAATTCTAAAAAATTGGTCGTGTATTGGAATTTAATATATTTACGTAAACTCGGTTTTTAAAAATTCAGTATAATACAATGAAAACAAAAAATCCTTCGCATCTATTTCTAGAGCTGCATAAAAAATATAACAACGAAAATAATCGTTTTGAACATCGCTGTATTTTTTAATATTAGTTTTATTTGATTAAAATGAAATTAAATAACAAAACGAAGTTATAGGCTGAAAATATTTAGGAGTGCTTTGTATAAGGATTGATTTTATACACAACCCATTTGGTACCCCATTAGACTTTTAATAATATAAATTGCGTTCATAAAAATACCATGTAATAAAGAAAAGCGAAACACAAGATTAGTCCAACTATTCACGACCAAATGATGGAAATCAAATTTTAAAAAATTGGCCTTGTATTGGAATTAAATATATTTACGTAAACTCGGTTTTTAAAAATTCAGTATAATACAATGAAAATAAAAAATCCTCCGCATCTATTTTTAGAGCTGCATAAAAAATATAACAACAAAATATACGTTTTGAACATTCCTGTATTTTTTAATATTCGTTTTATTTGATTAAAATGAAATTTAATAACAAAAGAAAGTTATAGGCTGAAACTATTTAGGAGTACTATGTGGAAGGATTGATTTTATTCACATACCATTTGGTACCCCATTGGACTTTAAAGCATATAAATTCAGTTCATAAAAATACCACATAATAAAGAAAAGCGAAACACAAGATTACACCAACTCTTCATGACCAAATGGTGGGCATCAAATTCTTAAAAATTGGTCGTGTATTGGAATTTAATATATTTACGTAAACTCGGTTTTTAAAAATTCAGTATAATACAATGAAAACAAAAAATCTTTCGCATCTATTTCTAGAGCTGCATAAAAAATATAACAACGAAAATAATCGTTTTGAACATCGCTGTATTTTTTAATATTAGTTTTATTTGATTAAAATGAAATTAAATAACAAAACGAAGTTATAGGCTGAAACTATTTAGGAGTGCTTTGTGAGAGGGTTGATTTTATACACAACCCATTTGGTACCCCATTGGACTTTAAATAATATAAATTGCGTTCATAAAAACACCATGTAATAAAGAAAAGCGAAACTCAAGACTACACCAACTCTTCATGACCAAATGGTGGAAATCAAATTTTAAGAAATTGGCCTTGTATTGGAATTAAATATATTTACGTAAACTCGGTTTTTAAAAATTCAGTATAATACAATGAAAATAAAAAATCCTCCGCATCTATTTTTAGAGCTGCATAAAAAATATAACAACAAAATATACGTTTTGAACATCCCTGTATTTTTTAATATTAGTTTTATTTGAATGAAATGAAATTAAATAGCAAAACGAAGTTATAGGCTGAAACTATTTAGGAGTGCTTTGTGAGAGGATTGATTTTATACACAACCCATTTGATACCCCATTAGACTTTAAATAATATAAATTGCGTTCATAAAAACACCATGTAATAAAGAAAAGCGAAACTCAAGACTACACCAACTCTTCATGACCAAATGGTGGAAATCAAATTTTAAGAAATTGGACGTGTATTGGAATTTAATATATTTACGTAAACTTTGTTTTTAAAAATTCAGTATAATACAATGAAACAAAAAATCTTTCGCATCTATTTCTAGAGCTGCATAAAAAATATAACAACGAAAATAATCGTTTTGAACATCCCTGTATTTTTCAATATTAGTTTTATTTGAATGAAATGAAATTAAATAACAAAACGAAGTTAAAGGCTAAAACTCTTTAGGAGTGCTTTGTGAAAGGATTGATTTTATACACAAACCACTTGGTACCCCATTGGACTTTAAAGCATATAAATTCAGTTCATAAAAATACCATATAATAAAGAAAAGCGAAACACAAGATTACACCAACTATTCGTGACCAAATGGTGGGCATCAAATTCTAAAAAATTGGTCGTGTATTGGAATTTAATATATTTACGTAAACTCGGTTTTTAAAAATTCAGTATAATACAATGAAAACAAAAAATCCTTCGCATCTATTTCTAGAGCTGCATAAAAAATATAACAACGAAAATAATCGTTTTGAACATCGCTGTATTTTTTAATATTAGTTTTATTTGATTAAAATGAAATTAAATAACAAAACGAAGTTATAGGCTGAAAATATTTAGGAGTGCTTTGTATAAGGATTGATTTTATTCACATACCATTTGGTACCCCATTGGACTTTAAAGCATATAAATTGCGTTCATAAAAACACCATGTAATAAAGAAAAGCGAAACTCAAGACTACACCAACTCTTCATGACCAAATGGTGGAAATCAAATTTTAAGAAATTGGTCGTGTATTGGAATTTAATATATTTACGTAAACTTTGTTTTTAAAAATTCAGTATAATACAATGAAACAAAAAATCTTTCGCATCTATTTCTAGAGCTGCATAAAAAATATAACAACGAAAATAATCGTTTTGAACATCCCTGTATTTTTCAATATTAGTTTTATTTGAATGAAATGAAATTAAATAACAAAACGAAGTTATGGGCTAAAACTCTTTAGGAGTACTATGTGGAAGGATTGATTTTATTCACATACCATTTGGTACCCCATTGGACTTTAAATAATATAAATTGCGTTCATAAAAACACCATGTAATAAAGAAAAGCGAAACTCAAGACTACACCAACTCTTCATGACCAAATGGTGGAAATCAAATTTTAAGAAATTGGCCTTGTATTGGAATTAAATATATTTACGTAAACTCGGTTTTTAAAAATTCAGTATAATACAATGAAAATAAAAAATCCTCCGCATCTATTTTTAGAGCTGCATAAAAAATATAACAACAAAATATACGTTTTGAACATCCCTGTATTTTTTAATATTAGTTTTATTTGATTAAAATGAAATTTAATAACAAAAGAAAGTTATAGGCTGAAACTATTTAGGAGTACTATGTGGAAGGATTGATTTTATTCACATACCATTTGGTACCCCATTGGACTTTAAAGCATATAAATTCAGTTCATAAAAATACCATATAATAAAGAAAAGCGAAACACAAGATTACACCAACTATTCGTGACCAAATGGTGGGCATCAAATTCTAAAAAATTGGTCGTGTATTGGAATTTAATATATTTACGTAAACTCGGTTTTTAAAAATTCAGTATAATACAATGAAAACAAAAAATCCTTCGCATCTGTTTCTAGAGCTGCATAAAAAATATAACAACGAAAATAATCGTTTTGAACATCGCTGTATTTTTTAATATTAGTTTTATTTGATTAAAATGAAATTAAATAACAAAACGAAGTTATAGGCTGAAAATATTTAGGAGTGCTTTGTATAAGGATTGATTTTATACACAACCCATTTGGTACCCCATTAGACTTTTAATAATATAAATTGCGTTCATAAAAATACCATGTAATAAAGAAAAGCGAAACACAAGATAAGTCCAACTATTCACGACCAAATGATGGAAATCAAATTTTAAAAAATTGGCCTTGTATTGGAATTAAATATATTTACGTAAACTCGGTTTTTAAAAATTCAGTATAATACAATGAAAATAAAAAATCCTCCGCATCTATTTTTAGAGCTGCATAAAAAATATAACAACAAAATATACGTTTTGAACATCCCTGTATTTTTTAATATTAGTTTTATTTGATTAAAATGAAATTTAATAACAAAAGAAAGTTATAGGCTGAAACTATTTAGGAGTACTATGTGGAAGGATTGATTTTATTCACATACCATTTGGTACCCCATTGGACTTTAAAGCATATAAATTCAGTTCATAAAAATACCACATAATAAAGAAAAGCGAAACACAAGATTACACCAACTCTTCATGACCAAATGGTGGGCATCAAATTCTTAAAAATTGGTCGTGTATTGGAATTTAATATATTTACGTAAACTCGGTTTTTAAAAATTCAGTATAATACAATGAAAACAAAAAATCTTTCGCATCTATTTCTAGAGCTGCATAAAAAATATAACAACGAAAATAATCGTTTTGAACATCCCAGTATTTTTTTAAATTAGTTTTAATTGAATGAAATGAAATTAAATAGCAAAACGAAGTTATAGGCTGAAACTATTTAGTAGTGCTTTGTGAAAGGATTGATTTTATACACAAACCACTTGGTACCCCATTGAACTTTAAAGAATATAAATTCAGTTCATAACAATACCATATAATAAAGAAAAGCGAAACACAAGATTACACCAACTATTCGTGACCAAATGGTGGGCATCAAATTCTAAAAAATTGGTCGTGTATTGGAATTTAATATATTAACGTAAACTCGGTTTTTAAAAATTCAGTATAATACAATGAAAACAAAAAACCCTTTGCATCTATTTCTAGAGCTGTATAAAAAATATAACAACGAAAATAATCGTTTTGAACATCGCTGTATTTTTTAATATTAGTTTTATTTGATTAAAATGAAATTAAATAACAAAACGAAGTCATAGGCTGAAAAAATTCTAAAAAATTGGTCGTGTATTGGAATTTAATATATTTACGTAAACTCGGTTTTTAAAAATTCAGTATAATACAATGAAAACAAAAAATCTTTCGCATCTATTTCTAGAGCTGCATAAAAAATATAACAACGAAAATAATCGTTTTGAACATTCCTGTATCTTTCAATATTAGTTTTATTTGATTGAAATGAAATTAAATAGCAAAACGAATTTAAAGGCTGAAACTATTTAGGAGTGCTATGTGAAAGTATTGATTTTATACACATACCATTTGGTACCCCATTGGACTTTAAAGCATATAAATTCAGTTCATAAAAATACCATATTATAAAGAAAAGCGAAACACAGGATTACACCAACTATTCGTGACCAAATGGTGGGCATCAAATTCTAAAAAATTGGTCGTGTATTGGAATTTAATATATTTACGTAAACTCGGTTTTTAAAAATTCAGTATAATACAATGAAAACAAAAAATCTTTCGCATCTATTTCTAGAGCTGCATAAAAAATATAACAACGAAAATAATCGTTTTGAACATCCCAGTATTTTTTTAAATTAGTTTTAATTGAATGAAATGAAATTAAATAGCAAAACGAATTTATAGGCTGAAACTATTTAGGAGTGCTATGTGAAAGTATTGATTTTATACACATACCATTTGGTACCCCATTGGACTTTAAAGCATATAAATTCAGTTCATAAAAATACCATATTATAAAGAAAAGCGAAACACAAGATTACACCAACTATTCGTGACCAAATGGTGGGCATCAAATTCTAAAAAATTGGTCGTGTATTGGAATTTAATATATTTACGTAAACTCGGTTTTTAAAAATTCAGTATAATACAATGAAAACAAAAAATCTTTCGCATCTATTTCTAGAGCTGCATAAAAAATATAACAACGAAAATAATCGTTTTGAACATTCCTGTATCTTTCAGTATTAGTTTTATTTGATTGAAATGAAATTAAATAGCAAAACGAATTTATAGGCTGAAACTATTTAGGAGTGCTTTGTGAAAGGATTGATTTTATACACAAACCACTTGGTACCCCATTAGACTTTAAAGAATATAAATTCAGTTCATAACAATACCATATAATAAAGAAAAGCGAAACACAAGATTACACCAACTATTCATGACCAAATGACGGGCATCAAATTCTAAAAAATTGGTCGTGTATTGGAATTTAATATATTTACGTAAACTCGGTTTTTATAAATTCAGTATAATACAATGAAAACAAAAAATTCTGCGCATCTATTTCTAGAGCTGCATAAAAAATATAACAACGAAAATATACGTTTTGAACATCACTGTCTTTTATAATATTAGTTTTATTTGATTAAAATGAAATTTAATAACAAAACGAAGTTATAGGCTAAAACTCTTTAGGAGTGCTTTGTGAAAGGATTGATTTTATACACAAACCACTTGGTACCCCATTAGACTTTAAAGCATATAAATTCAGTTCATAAAAATACCATGTAATAAAGAAAAGCGAAACACAAGACTACACCAACTATTCATGACCAAATGGTGGGCATCAAATTCTTAAAAATTGGTCGGGTATTGGAATTTAATATATTTACGTAAACTCGGTTTTTAAAAATTCAGTATAATACAATGAAAACAAAAAATCTTTCGCATCTATTTCGAGAGCTGCATAAAAAATATAACAACGAAAATAATCGTTTTGAACATTCCTGTATTTTTCAATATTAGTTTTATTTGATTGAAATGAAATTAAATAGCAAAACGAATTTATAGGCTGAAACTATTTAGGAGTGCTTTGTGAAAGGATTGATTTTATACACAACCCATTTGGTACCCCATTAGACCTTAAAGCATATAAATGCAGTTCATAACAATGCCATATTATAAAGGAAGGCGAAACACAAGATAAGTCCAACTATTCACGACAAAATGGTGGGCATCAAATTCTAAAAAATTGGTCGTGTATTGGAATTTAATATATTTACGTAAACTCGGTTTTTAAAAATTCAGTATAATACAATGAAAACAAAAAATCCTTTGCATCTATTTCTAGAGCTGCATACAAAAATATAACAACGAAAATAATCGTTTTGAATATCCCTGTATTTTTTAATATTATTTTTATTTGATTAAAATGAAATTTAATAACAAAACGAAGTTAAAGGCTAAAACTCTTTAGGAGTGCTTTGTGAAAGGATTGATTTTATACACAAACCACTTGGTACCCCATTAGACTTTAAAGCATATAAATTCAGTTCATAAAAATACCATGTAATAAAGAAAAGCGAAACACAAGACTACACCAACTCTTCATGACCAAATGGTGGGCATCAAATTCTTAAAAATTGGTCGTGTATTGGAATTTAATATATTTACGTAAACTCGGTTTTTAAAAATTCAGTATAATACAATGAAAACAAAAAATCTTTCGCATCTATTTCTAGAGCTGCATAAAAAATATAACAACGAAAATAATCGTTTTGAACATCACTGTCTTTTATAATATTAGTTTTATTTGAAAAATGAAATTAAATAACAAAACGAAGTTATAGGCTGAAACTATTTAGGAGTGCTTTGTTAAAGGATTGATTTTATACACAACCCATTTGGTACCCCATTAGACTTTAAATAATATAAATTGCGTTCATAAAAATACCATGTAATAAAGAAAAGCGAAACTCAAGACTACACCAACTCTTCATGACCAAATGGTGGGCATCAAATTCTAAAAAATTGGTCGTGTATTGGAATTTAATATATTTACGTAAACTCGGTTTTTAAAAATTCAGTATAATACAATGAAAACAAAAAATCTTTCGCATCTATTTCTAGAGCTGCATAAAAAATATAACAACGAAAATAATCGTTTTGAACATTCCTGTATTTTTCAATATTAGTTTTATTTGATTGAAATGAAATTAAATAGCAAAACGAATTTATAGGCTGAAACTATTTAGGAGTGCTTTGTGAAAGGATTGATTTTATACACAACCCATTTGGTACCCCATTAGACCTTAAAGCATATAAATGCAGTTCATAACAATGCCATATTATAAAGGAAGGCGAAACACAAGATAAGTCCAACTATTCACGACCAAATGATGAAAATCAAATTCTAAAAAATTGGTCGTGTATTGGAATTTAATATATTTACGTAAACTCGGTTTTTAAAAATTCAGTATAATACAATGAAAACAAAAAATCCTTTGCATCTATTTCTAGAGCTGCATACAAAAATATAACAACGAAAATAATCGTTTTGAATATCCCTGTATTTTTTAATATTATTTTTATTTGATTAAAATGAAATTTAATAACAAAACGAAGTTAAAGGCTAAAACTCTTTAGGAGTGCTTTGTGAAAGGATTGATTTTATACACAAACCACTTGGTACCCCATTAGACTTTAAAGCATATAAATTCAGTTCATAAAAATACCATGTAATAAAGAAAAGCGAAACACAAGACTACACCAACTCTTCATGACCAAATGGTGGGCATCAAATTCTTAAAAATTGGTCGTGTATTGGAATTTAATATATTTACGTAAACTCGGTTTTTAAAAATTCAGTATAATACAATGAAAACAAAAAATCTTTCGCATCTATTTCGAGAGCTGCATAAAAAATATAACAACGAAAATAATCGTTTTGAACATTCCTGTATTTTTCAATATTAGTTTTATTTGATTGAAATGAAATTAAATAGCAAAACGAATTTATAGGCTGAAACTATTTAGGAGTGCTTTGTGAAAGGTTTGATTTTATACACAACCCATTTGGTACCCCATTAGACCTTAAAGCATATAAATGCAGTTCATAACAATGCCATATTATAAAGGAAGGCGAAACACAAGATAAGTCCAACTATTCACGACAAAATGGTGGGCATCAAATTCTAAAAAATTGGTCGTGTATTGGAATTTAATATATTTACGTAAACTCGGTTTTTAAAAATTCAGTATAATACAATGAAAACAAAAAATCCTTTGCATCTATTTCTAGAGCTGCATACAAAAATATAACAACGAAAATAATCGTTTTGAATATCCCTGTATTTTTTAATATTATTTTTATTTGATTAAAATGAAATTTAATAACAAAACGAAGTTAAAGGCTAAAACTCTTTAGGAGTGCTTTGTGAAAGGATTGATTTTATACACAAACCACTTGGTACCCCATTAGACTTAAAAGCATATAAATTCAGTTCATAAAAATACCATGTAATAAAGAAAAGCGAAACACAAGAATACACCAACTCTTCATGACCAAATGGTGGGCATCAAATTCTTAAAAATTGGTCGTGTATTGGAATTTAATATATTTACGTAAACTCGGTTTTTAAAAATTCAGTATAATACAATGAAAACAAAAAAATCTTTGCATCTATTTCTAGAGCTGCATAGAAAAATATAACAACAAAAATATACGTTTTGAACATCACTGTCTTTTATAATATTAGTTTTATTTGAAAAATGAAATTTAATAACAAAACGAAGTTATAGGCTGAAACTATTTAGGAGTGCTTTGTGAAAGGATTGATTTTATACACAACCCATTTGGTACCCCATTAGACTTTAAATAATATAAATTGCGTTCATAAAAATACCATGTAATAAAGAAAAGCGAAACTCAAGACTACACCAACTCTTCATGACCAAATGGTGGGCATCAAATTCTAAAAAATTGGTCGTGTATTGGAATTTAATATATTTACGTAAACTCGGTTTTTAAAAATTCAGTATAATACAATGAAAACAAAAAATCTTTCGCATCTATTTCTAGAGCTGCATAAAAAATATAACAACGAAAATAATCGTTTTGAACATTCCTGTATCTTTCAATATTAGTTTTATTTGATTGAAATGAAATTAAATAACAAAACGAATTTATAGGCTGAAACTATTTAGGAGTGCTTTGTGAAAGGATTGATTTTATACACAAACCACTTGGTACCCCATTAGACTTTAAAGAATATAAATTCAGTTCATAACAATACCATATAATAAAGAAAAGCGAAACACAAGATTACACCAACTATTCATGACCAAATGACGGGCATCAAATTCTAAAAAATTGGTCGTGTATTGGAATTTAATATATTTACGTAAACTCGGTTTTTATAAATTCAGTATAATACAATGAAAACAAAAAATTCTGCGCATCTATTTCTAGAGCTGCATAAAAAATATAACAACGAAAATATACGTTTTGAACATCACTGTCTTTTATAATTTATTTTAATATATTTTAGTTTTATTTGATTAAAATGAAATTTAATAACAAAACGAAGTTATAGGCTAAAACTCTTTAGGAGTGCTTTGTGAAAGGATTGATTTTATACACAAACCACTTGGTACCCCATTAGACTTTAAAGCATATAAATTCAGTTCATAAAAATACCATGTAATAAAGAAAAGCGAAACACAAAACTACACCAACTATTCATGACCAAATGGTGGGCATCAAATTCTTAAAAATTGGTCGGGTATTGGAATTTAATATATTTACGTAAACTCGGTTTTTAAAAATTCAGTATAATACAATGAAAACAAAAAATCTTTCGCATCTATTTCGAGAGCTGCATAAAAAATATAACAACGAAAATAATCGTTTTGAACATCCCTGTATTTTTCAATATTAGTTTTATTTGAATGAAATGAAATTAAATAGCAAAACGAAGTTATAGGCTGAAAATATTTAGGAGTGCTTTGTGAAAGGATTGATTTTTTACACAACCCATTTGGTACCCCATTAGACTTTAAATAATATAAATTGCGTTCATAAAAATACCATGTAATAAAGAAAAGCGAAACTTAGGACTACACCAACTCTTCATGACCAAATGGTGGGCATCAAATTCTTAAAAATTGGTCGGGTATTGGAATTTAATATATTTACGTAAACTCGGTTTTTAAAAATTCAGTATAATACAATGAAAACAAAAAATCTTTCGCATCTATTTCGAGAGCTGCATAAAAAATATAACAACGAAAATAATCGTTTTGAACATTCCTGTATTTTTCAATATTAGTTTTATTTGATTGAAATGAAATTGAATAGCAAAACGAATTTATAGGCTGAAACTATTTAGGAGTGCTTTGTGAAAGGATTGATTTTATACACAACCCATTTGGTACCCCATTAGACCTTAAAGCATATAAATGCAGTTCATAACAATGCCATATTATAAAGGAAGGCGAAACACAAGATAAGTCCAACTATTCACGACAAAATGGTGGGCATCAAATTCTAAAAAATTTATCGTGTATTGGAATTTAATATATTTACGTAAACTCGGTTTTTAAAAATTCAGTATAATACAATGAAAACAAAAAATCCTTTGCATCTATTTCGAGAGCTGCATAAAAAATATAACAACGAAAATAATCGTTTTGAACATCCCTGTATTTTTCAATATTAGTTTTATTTGATTAAAATGAAATTAAATAACAAAACGAAGTCATAGGCTGAAAAAATTTGGAGTGCTTTGTATAAGGATTGATTTTATACACAAACCACTTGGTACCCCATTAGACTTTAAATAATATAAATTGCGTTCATAAAAATATCATGTAATAAAGAAAAGCGAAACACAAGACTACACCAACTATTCATGACCAAATGGTGGGCATCAAATTCTTAAAAATTGGTCGGGTATTGGAATTTAATATATTTACGTAAACTCGGTTTTTAAAAATTCAGTATAATACAATGAAAACAAAAAATCTTTCGCATCTATTTCGAGAGCTGCATAAAAAATATAACAACGAAAATAATCGTTTTGAACATCCCTGTATTTTTCAATATTAGTTTTATTTGAATGAAATGAAATTAAATAGCAAAACGAAGTTAAAGGCTAAAACTCTTTACGAGTGCTTTGTGAAAGGATTGATTTTATACACAAACCACTTGGTACCCCATTAGACTTTAAAGCATATAAATTCAGTTCATAAAAATACCATGTAATAAAGAAAAGCGAAACACAAGACTACACCAACTCTTCATGACCAAATGGTGGGCATCAAATTCTTAAAAATTGGTCGTGTATTGGAATTTAATATATTTACGTAAACTCGGTTTTTAAAAATTCAGTATAATACAATGAAAACAAAAAATCTTTCGCATCTATTTCTAGAGCTGCATAAAAAATATAACAACGAAAATAATCGTTTTGAACATCACTGTCTTTTATAATATTAGTTTTATTTGAAAAATGAAATTAAATAACAAAACGAAGTTATAGGCTGAAACTATTTAGGAGTGCTTTGTGAAAGGATTGATTTTATACACAACCCATTTGGTACCCCATTAGACTTTAAATAATATAAATTGCGTTCATAAAAATACCATGTAATAAAGAAAAGCGAAACTCAAGACTACACCAACTCTTCATGACCAAATGGTGGGCATCAAATTCTTAAAAATTGGTCGTGTATTGGAATTTAATATATTTACGTAAACTCGGTTTTTAAAAATTCAGTATAATACAATGAAAACAAAAAATTCTGTGCATCTATTTCTAGAGCTGCATAAAAAATATAACAACGAAAATAATCGTTTTGAACATCCCTGTATTTTTCAATATTAGTTTTATTTGAATGAAATGAAATTAAATAGCAAAACGAAGTTATAGGCTGAAACTATTTAGGAGTGCTTTGTGAAAGGATTGATTTTATACACAACCCATTTGGTACCCCATTAGACCTTAAAGCAAATAAATGCAGTTCATAACAATGCCATATTATAAAGGAAGGCGAAACACAAGATAAGTCCAACTATTCACGACCAAATGATGGAAATCAAATTTTAAAAAATTGGTCGTGTATTGGAATTTAATATATTTACGTAAACTCGGTTTTTAAAAATTCAGTATAATACAATGAAAACAAAAAATCCTTTGCATCTATTTCTAGAGCTGCATAGAAAAATATAACAACAAAAATATACGTTTTGAACATCACTGTCTTTTATAATATTAGTTTTATTTGAAAAATGAAATTTAATAAGCAAAGAAAGTTATAGGCTGAAACTATTTAGGAGTGCTTTGTGAAAGGATTGATTTTATACACAACCCATTTGAAACCCCATTAGACTTTAAATAATATAAATTCAGTTCATAAAAATACCATGTAATAAAGAAAAGCGAAACACAAGACTACACCAACTCTTCATGACCAAATGGTGGAAATCAAATTTTAAGAAATTGGTCGTGTATTGGAATTTAATATATTTACGTAAACTCGGTTTTTATAAATTCAGTATAATACAATGAAAACAAAAAATTCTGCGCATCTATTTCTAGAGCTGCATAAAAAATATAACAACGAAAATATACGTTTTGAACATCACTGTCTTTTATAATATTAGTTTTATTTGATTAAAATGAAATTTAATAACAAAACGAAGTTATAGGCTAAAACTCTTTAGGAGTGCTTTGTGAAAGGATTGATTTTATACACAAACCACTTGGTACCCCATTAGACTTTAAAGCATATAAATTCAGTTCATAAAAATACCATGTAATAAAGAAAAGCGAAACACAAGACTACACCAACTATTCATGACCAAATGGTGGGCATCAAATTCTTATAAATTGGTCGGGTATTGGAATTTAATATATTTACGTAAACTCGGTTTTTAAAAATTCAGTATAATACAATGAAAACAAAAAATTTTTCGCATCTATTTCTAGAGCTGCATAAAAAATATAACAACGAAAGTAATCGTTTTGAACATCCCTGTATTTTTCAATATTAGTTTTATTTGAATGAAATGAAATTAAATAGCAAAACGAAGTTATAGGCTGAAACTATTTAGGAGTGCTTTGTGAAAGGATTGATTTTTTACACAACCCATTTGGTACCCCATTAGACTTTAAATAATATAAATTGCGTTCATAAAAATACCATGTAATAAAGAAAAGCGAAACTTAGGACTACACCAACTCTTCATGACCAAATGGTGGGCATCAAATTCTTAAAAATTGGTCGGTTATTGGAATTTAATATATTTACGTAAACTCGGTTTTTAAAAATTCAGTATAATACAATGAAAACAAAAAATCTTTCGCATCTATTTCGAGAGCTGCATAAAAAATATAACAACGAAAATAATCGTTTTGAACATTCCTGTATTTTTCAATATTAGTTTTATTTGATTGAAATGAAATTAAATAGCAAAACGAATTTATAGGCTGACACTATTTAGGAGTGCTTTGTGAAAGGATTGATTTTATACACAACCCATTTGGTACCCCATTAGACCTTAACGCATATAAATGCAGTTCATAACAATGCCATATTATAAAGGAAGGCGAAACACAAGATAAGTCCAACTATTCACGACAAAATGGTGGGCATCAAATTCTAAAAAATTGGTCGTGTATTGGAATTTAATATATTTACGTAAACTCGGTTTTTAAAAATTCAGTATAATACAATGAAAACAAAAAATCTTTTGCATCTATTTCTAGAGCTGCATACAAAAATATAACAACAAAAATATACGTTTTGAACATCACTGTCTTTTATAATATTAGTTTTATTTGAAAAATGAAATTTAATAAGCAAAGAAAGATATAGGCTGAAACTATTTAGGAGTGCTTTGTGAAAGGATTGATTTTATACACAACCCATTTGAAACCCCATTAGACTTTAAATAATATAAATTCAGTTCATAACAATACCATATAATAAAGAAAAGCGAAACACAAGATTACACCAACTCTTCATGACCAAATGGTGGAAATCAAATTTTAAGAAATTGGTCGTGTATTGGAATTTAATATATTTACGTAAACTCGGTTTTTATAAATTCAGTATAATACAATGAAAACAAAAAATCCTTCGCATCTATTTCTAGAGCTGCATAAAAAATATAACAACGAAAATAATCGTTTTGAACATCACTGTCTTTTATAATATTAGTTTTATTTGATTAAAATGAAATTTAATAACAAAACGAAGTTATAGGCTAAAACTCTTTAGGAGTGCTTTGTGAAAGGATTGATTTTATACACAAACCACTTGGTACCCCATTAGACTTTAAAGCATATAAATTCAGTTCATAAAAATACCATGTAATAAAGAAAAGCGAAACACAAGACTACACCAACTATTCATGACCAAATGGTGGGCATCAAATTCTTAAAAATTGGTCGGGTATTGGAATTTAATATATTTACGTAAACCCGGTTTTTAAAAATTCAGTATAATACAATGAAAACAAAAAATTTTTCGCATCTATTTCTAGAGCTGCATAAAAAATATAACAACGAAAATAATCGTTTTGAACATCCCTGTATTTTTCAATATTAGTTTTATTTGAATGAAATGAAATTAAATAGCAAAACGAAGTTATAGGCTGAAACTATTTAGGAGTGCTTTGTGAAAGGATTGATTTTTTACACAACCCATTTGGTACCCCATTAGACTTTAAATAATATAAATTCAGTTCATAAAAATACCATGTAATAAAGAAAAGCGAAACACAAGACTACACCAACTATTCATGACCAAATGGTGGGCATCAAATTCTTAAAAATTGGTCGGGTATTGGAATTTAATATATTTACGTAAACCCGGTTTTTAAAAATTCAGTATAATACAATGAAAACAAAAAATCTTTCGCATCTATTTCGAGAGCTGCATAAAAAATATAACAACGAAAATAATCGTTTTGAACATTCCTGTATTTTTCAATATTAGTTTTATTTGAATGAAATGAAATTAAATAGCAAAACGAAGTTATAGGCTGAAACTCTTTAGGAGTGCTTTGTGAAAGGATTGATTTTATACACAAACCACTTGGTACCCCATTAGACTTTAAAGCATATAAATTCAGTTCATAAAAATACCATGTAATAAAGAAAAGCGAAACACAAGACTACACCAACTATTCATGACCAAATGGTGGGCATCAAATTCTTAAAAATTGGTCGGGTATTGGAATTTAATATATTTACGTAAACCCGGTTTTTAAAAATTCAGTATAATACAATGAAAACAAAAAATTTTTCGCATCTATTTCTAGAGCTGCATAAAAAATATAACAATGAAAATAATCGTTTTGAACATCCCTGTATTTTTCAATATTAGTTTTATTTGAATGAAATGAAATTAAATAGCAAAACGAAGTTATAGGCTGAAACTCTTTAGGAGTGCTTTGTGAAAGGATTGATTTTATACACAAACCACTTGGTACCCCATTAGACTTTAAAGCATATAAATTCAGTTCATAAAAATACCATGTAATAAAGAAAAGCGAAACACAAGACTACACCAACTATTCATGACCAAATGGTGGGCATCAAATTCTTAAAAATTGGTCGGGTATTGGAATTTAATATATTTACGTAAACCCGGTTTTTAAAAATTCAGTATAATACAATGAAAACAAAAAATTTTTCGCATCTATTTCTAGAGCTGCATAAAAAATATAACAACGAAAATAATCGTTTTGAACATCCCTGTATTTTTCAATATTAGTTTTATTTGAATGAAATGAAATTAAATAGCAAAACGAAGTTATAGGCTGAAACTATTTAGGAGTGCTTTGTGAAAGGATTGATTTTATACACAAACCACTTGGTACCCCATTAGACTTTAAAGCATATAAATTCAGTTCATAAAAATACCATGTAATAAAGAAAAGCGAAACACAAGACTACACCAACTATTCATGACCAAATGGTGGGCATCAAATTCTTAAAAATTGGTCGGGTATTGGAATTTAATATATTTACGTAAACCCGGTTTTTAAAAATTCAGTATAATACAATGAAAACAAAAAATTTTTCGCATCTATTTCTAGAGCTGCATAAAAAATATAACAACGAAAATAATCGTTTTGAACATCCCTGTATTTTTCAATATTAGTTTTATTTGAATGAAATGAAATTAAATAGCAAAACGAAGTTATAGGCTGAAACTCTTTAGGAGTGCTTTGTGAAAGGATTGATTTTATACACAAACCACTTGGTACCCCATTAGACTTTAAAGCATATAAATTCAGTTCATAAAAATACCATGTAATAAAGAAAAGCGAAACACAAGACTACACCAACTATTCATGACCAAATGGTGGGCATCAAATTCTTAAAAATTGGTCGGGTATTGGAATTTAATATATTTACGTAAACCCGGTTTTTAAAAATTCAGTATAATACAATGAAAACAAAAAATCTTTCGCATCTATTTCGAGAGCTGCATAAAAAATATAACAACGAAAATAATCGTTTTGAACATTCCTGTATTTTTCAATATTAGTTTTATTTGATTGAAATGAAATTAAATAGCAAAACGAAGTTATAGGCTGAAACTCTTTAGGAGTGCTTTGTGAAAGGATTGATTTTATACACGAACCACTTGGTACCCCATTAGACCTTAAAGCATATAAATGCAGTTCATAACAATGCCATATTATAAAGGAAGGCGAAACACAAGATAAGTCCAACTATTCACGACAAAATGGTGGGCATCAAATTCTAAAAAATTGGTCGTGTATTGGAATTTAATATATTTACGTAAACTCGGTTTTTAAAAATTCAGTATAATACAATGAAAACAAAAAATCTTTCGCATCTATTTCGAGAGCTGCATAAAAAATATAACAACGAAAATAATCGTTTTGAACATCCCTGTATTTTTCAATATTAGTTTTATTTGAATGAAATGAAATTAAATAGCAAAACGAAGTTATAGGCTGAAACTCTTTAGGAGTGCTTTGTGAAAGGATTGATTTTATACACAAACCACTTGGTACCCCATTAGACTTTAAAGCATATAAATTCAGTTCATAAAAATACCATGTAATAAAGAAAAGCGAAACACAAGACTACACCAACTATTCATGACCAAATGGTGGGCATCAAATTCTTAAAAATTGGTCGGGTATTGGAATTTAATATATTTACGTAAACCCGGTTTTTAAAAATTCAGTATAATACAATGAAAACAAAAAATTTTTCGCATCTATTTCTAGAGCTGCATAAAAAATATAACAACGAAAATAATCGTTTTGAACATTCCTGTATTTTTCAATATTAGTTTTATTTGATTGAAATGAAATTAAATAGCAAAACGAAGTTATAGGCTGAAACTCTTTAGGAGTGCTTTGTGAAAGGATTGATTTTATACACAAACCACTTGGTACCCCATTAGACCTTAAAGCATATAAATGCAGTTCATAACAATGCCATATTATAAAGGAAGGCGAAACACAAGATAAGTCCAACTATTCACGACAAAATGGTGGGCATCAAATTCTAAAAAATTGGTCGTGTATTGGAATTTAATATATTTACGTAAACTCGGTTTTTAAAAATTCAGTATAATACAATGAAAACAAAAAATCTTTCGCATCTATTTCGAGAGCTGCATAAAAAATATAACAACGAAAATAATCGTTTTGAACATCCCTGTATTTTTCAATATTAGTTTTATTTGAATGAAATGAAATTAAATAGCAAAACGAAGTTATAGGCTGAAACTCTTTAGGAGTGCTTTGTGAAAGGATTGATTTTATACACAAACCACTTGGTACCCCATTAGACTTTAAAGCATATAAATTCAGTTCATAAAAATACCATGTAATAAAGAAAAGCGAAACACAAGACTACACCAACTATTCATGACCAAATGGTGGGCATCAAATTCTTAAAAATTGGTCGGGTATTGGAATTTAATATATTTACGTAAACCCGGTTTTTAAAAATTCAGTATAATACAATGAAAACAAAAAATTTTTCGCATCTATTTCTAGAGCTGCATAAAAAATATAACAACGAAAATAATCGTTTTGAACATCCCTGTATTTTTCAATATTAGTTTTATTTGAATGAAATGAAATTAAATAGCAAAACGAAGTTATAGGCTGAAACTATTTAGGAGTGCTTTGTGAAAGGATTGATTTTTTACACAACCCATTTGGTACCCCATTAGACTTTAAATAATATAAATTCAGTTCATAAAAATACCATGTAATAAAGAAAAGCGAAACACAAGTTTACACCAACTATTCATGACCAAATGGTGGGCATCAAATTCTTAAAAATTGGTCGGGTATTGGAATTTAATATATTTACGTAAACCCGGTTTTTAAAAATTCAGTATAATACAATGAAAACAAAAAATCTTTCGCATCTATTTCGAGAGCTGCATAAAAAATATAACAACGAAAATAATCGTTTTGAACATTCCTGTATTTTTCAATATTAGTTTTATTTGATTGAAATGAAATTAAATAGCAAAACGAATTTATAGGCTGACACTATTTAGGAGTGCTTTGTGAAAGGATTGATTTTATACACAACCCATTTGGTACCCCATTAGACCTTAAAACATATAAATGCAGTTCATAACAATGCCATATTATAAAGGAAGGCGAAACACAAGATAAGTCCAACTATTCACGACAAAATGGTGGGCATCAAATTCTAAAAAATTGGTCGTGTATTGGAATTTAATATATTTACGTAAACTCGGTTTTTAAAAATTCAGTATAATACAATGAAAACAAAAAATCTTTTGCATCTATTTCTAGAGCTGCATACAAAAATATAACAACAAAAATATACGTTTTGAACATCACTGTCTTTTATAATATTAGTTTTATTTGAAAAATGAAATTTAATAAGCAAAGAAAGTTATAGGCTGAAACTATTTAGGAGTGCTTTGTGAAAGGATTGATTTTATACACAAAACACTTGGTACCCCATTGGACTTTAAAGCATATAAATTCAGTTCATAAAAATACCATATAATAAAGAAAAGCGAAACACAAGATTACATCAACTATTCATGACCAAATGGTGGAAATCAAATTTTAAGAAATTGGTCGTGTATTGGAATTTAACATATTTACGTAAACTCGGTTTTTAAAAATTCAGTATAATACAATGAAACAAAAAATCTTTCGCATCTATTTCTAGAGCTGCATAAAAAATATAACAACGAAAATAATCGTTTTGAAGGTCCCTGTATTTTTCAATATTAGTTTTATTTGATTGAAATGAAATTAAATAGCAAAACGAATTTATAGGCTGACACTATTTAGGAGTGCTTTGTGAAAGGATTGATTTTATACACAACCCATTTGAAACCCCATTAGACTTTAAATAATATAAATTGCGTTCATAAAAATACCATGTAATAAAGAAAAGCGAAACTCAAGACTACATCAACTATTCATGACCAAATGGTGGGCATCAAATTCTTAAAAATTGGTCGGGTATTGGAATTTAATATATTTACGTAAACTCGGTTTTTAAAAATTCAGTATAATACAATGAAAACAAAAAATCTTTCGCATCTATTTCGAGAGCTGCATAAAAAATATAACAATGAAAATAATCGTTTTGAACATTCCTGTATTTTTTAATATTAGTTTTATTTGATTAAAATGAAATTAAATAACAAAACGAAGTTATAGGCTGAAACTATTTAGGAGTGCTTTGTGAAAGGATTGATTTTGTACACAACCCATTTGGTACTTCATTAGACCTTAAAGCATATAAATGCAGTTCATAACAATGCCATATTATAAAGGAAGGCGAAACACAAGATAAGTCCAACTATTCACGACCAAATGATGGAAATCAAATTTTAAAAAATTGGTTGTGTATTGGAATTTAATATATTTACGTAAACTCGGTTTTTAAAAATTCAGTATAATACAATGAAAACAAAAAATCCTTTGCATCTATTTTTAGAGCTGCATACAAAAATATAACAACAAAAATAATCGTTTTGAACATCACTGTCTTTTATAATATTAGTTTTATATGAAAGATGAAATTTAATAAGCAAAGAAAGTTAAAGGCTGAAACTATTTAGGAGTGCTTTGTGAAAGGATTGATTTTATACACAACCCATTTGGTACCCCATTAGACTTTAAATAATATAAATTGCGTTCATAAAAATACCATGTAATAAAGAAAAGCGAAACTCAAGACTACACCAACTCTTCATGACCAAATGGTGGGCATCAAATTCTTAAAAATTGGTCGTGTATTGGAATTTAATATATTTACGTAAACTCGGTTTTTAAAAATTCAGTATAATACAATGAAAACAAAAAATTCTGTGCATCTATTTCTAGAGCTGCATACAAAAATATAACAACAAAAATAATCGTTTTGAACATTCCTGTATTTTTCAATATTAGTTTTATTTGATTGAAATGAAATTAAATAGCAAAACGAATTTATAGGCTGACACTATTTAGGAGTGCTTTGTGAAAGGATTGATTTTATACACAACCCATTTGGTACCCCAATAGACCTTAAAGCATATAAATGCAGTTCATAACAATGCCATATTATAAAGGAAGGCGAAACACAAGATAAGTCCAACTATTCACGACCAAATGATGGAAATCAAATTTTAAAAAATTGGTCGTGTATTGGAATTTAATATATTTACGTAAACTCGGTTTTTAAAAATTCAGTATAATACAATGAAAACAAAAAATCCTTTGCATCTATTTCTAGAGCTGCATACAAAAATATAACAACAAAAATAATCGTTTTGAACATCACTGTCTTTTATAATATTAGTTTTATTTGAAAGATGAAATTTAATAAGCAAAGAAAGTTAAAGGCTGAAACTATTTAGGAGTGCTTTGTGAAAGGATTGATTTTATACACAACCCATTTGGTACCCCATTAGACTTTAAATAATATAAATTGCGTTCATAAAAATACCATGTAATAAAGAAAAGCGAAACTCAAGACTACACCAACTCTTCATGACCAAATGGTGGGCATCAAATTCTTAAAAATTGGTCGTGTATTGGAATTTAATATATTTACGTAAACTCGGTTTTTAAAAATTCAGTATAATACGATGAAAACAAAAAATCTTTTGCATCTATTTCTAGAGCTGCATAAAAAATATAACAACGAAAATAATCGTTTTGAACATCACTGTCTTTTATAATATTAGTTTTATTTGAAAAATGAAATTTAATAAGCAAAGAAAGTTATAGGCTGAAACTATTTAGGAGTGCTTTGTGAAGGGATTGATTTTATACACAAACCACTTGGTACCCCATTGGACTTTAAAGCATATAAATTCAGTTCATAAAAATACCATATAATAAAGAAAAGCGAAACACAAGATTACATCAACTATTCATGACCAAATGGTGGAAATCAAATTTTAAGAAATTGGTCGTGTATTGGAATTTAACATATTTACGTAAACTCGGTTTTTAAAAATTCAGTATAATACAATGAAACAAAAAATCTTTCGCATCTATTTCTAGAGCTGCATAAAAAATATAACAACGAAAATAATCGTTTTGAAGGTCCCTGTATTTTTCAATATTAGTTTTATTTGATTGAAATGAAATTAAATAGCAAAACGAATTTATAGGCTGACACTATTTAGGAGTGCTTTGTGAAAGGATTGATTTTATACACAATCCATTTGGTACCCCATTAGACCTTATAGCATATAAATGCAGTTCATAACAATGCCATATTATAAAGGAAGGCGAAACACAAGATAAGTCCAACTATTCACGACAAAATGGTGGGCATCAAATTCTAAAAAATTGGTCGTGTATTGGAATTTAATATATTTACGTAAACTCGGTTTTTAAAAATTCAGTATAATACAATGAAAACAAAAAATCTTTTGCATCTATTTCTAGAGCTGCATACAAAAATATAACAACAAAAATATACGTTTTGAACATCACTGTCTTTTATAATATTAGTTTTATTTGAAAAATGAAATTTAATAAGCAAAGAAAGTTATAGGCTGAAACTATTTAGGAGTGCTTTGTGAAAGGATTGATTTTATACACAACCCATTTGGTACCCCATTAGACCTTAAACCATATAAATGCAGTTCATAACAATGCCATATTATAAAGGAAGGCGAAACACAAGATAAGTCCAACTATTCACGACCAAATGATGGAAATCAAATTTTAAAAAATTGGTCGTGTATTGGAATTTAATATATTTACGTAAACTCGGTTTTTAAAAATTCAGTATAATACAATGAAAACAAAAAATCCTTCGCATCTATTTCTAGAGCTGCATAGAAAAATATAACAACTA
Source organism: Anthrax anthrax (assembly GCA_963971155.1). Lineage (NCBI taxonomy): Eukaryota > Metazoa > Arthropoda > Insecta > Diptera > Bombyliidae > Anthrax > Anthrax anthrax. The sequence continues at coordinate 3,075,134 of OZ020122.1, forward strand.
AAATATATGTTTTGAACATCACTGTCTTTTATAATATTAGTTTTATTTGAAAAATGAAATTTAATAAGCAAAGAAAGTTATAGGCTGAAACTATTTAGGAGTGCTTTGTGAAAGGATTGATTTTATACACAACCCATTTGAAACCCCATTAGACTTTAAATAATATAAATTGCGTTCATAAAAATACCATGTAATAAAGAAAAGCGAAACTCAAGACTACACCAACTCTTCATGACCAAATGGTGGGCATCAAATTCTTAAAAATTGGTCGTGTATTGGAATTTAATATATTTACGTAAACTCGGTTTTTAAAAATTCAGTATAATACAATGAAAACAAAAAACCCTTTGCATCTATTTCTAGAGCTGCATGAAAAATATAACAACGAAAATAATCGTTTTGAACATCGCTGTATTTTTTAATATTAGTTTTATTTGATTAAAATGAAATTAAATAACAAAACGAAGTTATAGGCTGAAACTATTTAGGAGTGCTTTGTATAAGGATTGATTTTATACACAAACCACTTGGTACCCCATTAGACTTTAAATAATATAAATTGCGTTCATAAAAATACCATGTAATAAAGAAAAGCGAAGCACAAGATTACACCAACTCTTCATGACCAAATGGTAGGCATCAAATTCTTAAAAATTGGTCGTGTATTGGAATTTAATATATTTACGTAAACTCGGTTTTTAAAAATTCAGTATGATACAATGAAAACAAAAAAATCCTTCGCACTATTTCTAGAGCTGCATAAAAAATATAACAACGAAAATAATCGTTTTGAAGATCCCTGTATTTTTTAATATTAGTTTTATTTGATTAAAATGAAATTTAATAACAAAGGAAAGTTATAGGCTGAAACTATTTAGGAGTGCTATGTGAAAGGATTGATTTTATACACATACCATTTGGTACCCCATTGGACTTTAAAGCATATAAATTGCGTTCATAAAAATACCATATAATAAAGAAAAGCGAAACACAAGATTACACCAACTATTCGTGACCAAATGGTGGGCATCAAATTCTAAAAAATTGGTCGTGTATTGGAATTTAATATATTTACGTAAACTCGGTTTTTAAAAATTCAGTATAATACAATGAAAACAAAAAACCCTTTGCATCTATTTCTAGAGCTGTATAAAAAATATAACAACGAAAATAATCGTTTTGAACATCGCTGTATTTTTTATTATTAGTTTTATTTGATTAAAATGAAATTAAATAACAAAACGAAGTCATAGGCTGAAAAAATTTAGGAGTGCTTTGTATAAGGATTGATTTTATACACAAACCACTTGGTACCCCATTAGACTTTAAATAATATAAATTGCGTTCATAAAAATATCATGTAATAAAGAAAAGCGAAACACAAGACTACACCAACTATTCATGACCAAATGGTGGGCATCAAATTCTTAAAAATTGGTCGGGTATTGGAATTTAATATATTTACGTAAACTCGGTTTTTAAAAATTCAATATAATACAATGAAAACAAAAAATCCTTCGCATCTATTTCTAGAGCTGCATAAAAAATATAACAACGAAAATAATCGTTTTGAACATCACTGTATTTTTTTAAATTAGTTTTAATTGAATGAAATTAAATTAAATAGCAAAACGAAGTTATAGGCTGAAACTATTTAGGAGTGCTTTGTGAAAGGATTGATTTTATACACAAACTGCTTGGTACCCCATTAGACTTTAAAGAATATAAATTGCGTTCATAACTATACCATGTAATAAAGAAAAGCGAAACACAAGATTACACCAACTCTTCATGACCAAATGGTGGGCATCAAATTCTTAAAAATTGGTCGTGTATTGGAATTTATTATATTTAAGTAAACTCGGTTTATAAAAATTCAGTATAATACAATGAAAACAAAAAATCCTTTGCATCTATTTCGAGAGCTGCATAAAAAATATAACAACGAAAATAATCGTTTTGAACATCCCTGTATTTTTCAATATTAGTTTTATTTGAATGAAATGAAATTAAATAGCAAAACGAATTTATAGGCTGAAACTATTTAGGAGTGCTTTGTATAAGGATTGATTTTATACACAAACCACTTGGTACCCCATTAGACTTTAAAGCATATAAATTCACTTCATAACAATGCCATATTATAAAGAAAAGCGAAACACAAGACTACACCAACTATTCACGACCAAATGGTAAAAATCAAATTTTAAGAAATTGGTCGTGTATTGGAATTTAATATATTTACGTAAACTCGGTTTTTAAAAATTCAGTATAATACAATGAAAATAAAAAATCCTCCGCATCTATTTCTAGAGCTGCATAAAAAATATAACAACGAAAATAATCGTTTTGAACATCACTGTATTTTTTTAAATTAGTTTTAATTGAATGAAATGAAATTAAATAGCAAAACGAAGTTTTAAACTGAAACTATTTAGGAGTGCTTTGTGAAAGGATTGATTTTATACACAAACCACTTGGTACCCCATTAGACTTTAAAGAATATAAATTCAGTTCCTAACAATGCCATATAATAAAGAAAAGCGAAACACAAGATTACACCAACTCTTCATGACCAAATGGTGGGCATCAAATTCCTAAAAATTGGTCGTGTATTGGAATTTAATATATTTACGTAAATTCGGTTTTTAAAAATTCAGTATAATACGATGAAAACAAAAAATCTTTCGCATCTATTTCGAGAGCTGCATAAAAAATATAACAACGAAAATAATCGTTTTGAACATCCCAGTATATTTTTAAATTAGTTTTAATTGAATGAAATGAAATTAAATAGCAAAACGAAGTTATAGGCTGAAACTATTTAGGAGTGCTTTGTGAAAGGATTGATTTTATACACAAACCACTTGGTACCCCATTAGACTTTAAAGCATATAAATTCAGTTCATAACAATGCCATGTAATAAAGAAAAGCGAAACACAAGACTACACCAACTCTTCATGACCAAATGGTGGGCATCAAATTCTTAAAAATTGGTCGTGTATTTGAATTTAATATATTTACGTAAACTCGGTTTTTAAAAATTCAGTATAATACAATGAAAACAAAAAATCCTTCGCATCTATTTCTAGAGCTGCATAAAAAATATAACAACGAAAATAATCGTTTTGAACATCGCTGTATTTTTTAATATTAGTTTTATTTGATTAAAATGAAATTAAATAACAAAACGAAGTTATAGGCTGAAAATATTTAGGAGTGCTTTGTATAAGGATTGATTTTATTCACATACCATTTGGTACCCCATTGGACTTTAAAGCATATAAATTGCGTTCATAAAAACACCATGTAATAAAGAAAAGCGAAACACAAGATTAAACCAAATCTTTATGACCAAATGGTGGGCATCAAATTCTAAAAAATTGGTCGTGTATTGGAATTTAATATATTTACGTAAACTCGGTTTTTAAAAATTCAGTATAATACAATGAAAACAAAAAATTCAGCGCATCTATTTCTAGAGCTGCATAAAAAATATAACAACGAAAATATACGTTTTGAACATCACTGTCTTTTATAATATTAGTTTTATTTGATTAAAATGAAATTTAATAACAAAACGAAGTTATAGGCTGAAACTATTTAGGAGTGCTTTGTGAAAGGATTGATTTTATACACGAACCACTTGGTACCCCATTGAACTTTAAAGCATATAAATTCAGTTCATAAAAATACCATATAATAAAGAAAAGCGAAACACAAGATTACATCAACTATTCATGACCAAATGGTGGAAATCAAATTTTAAGAAATTTGTCGTGTATTGGAATTTAATATATTTACGTAAACTCGGTTTTTAAAAATTCAGTATAATACAATGAAACAAAAAATCTTTCGCATCTATTTCTAGAGCTGCATAAAAAATATAACAACGAAAATAATCGTTTTGAACATCCCTGTATTTTTTTAAATTAGTTTTAATTGAATGAAATGAAATTAAATAGCAAAACGAAGTTATAGGCTGAAACTATTTAGAAGTGCTTTGTGAAAGGATTGATTTTATACACAAACCACGTGGTACCCCATTAGACTTTAAAGAATATAAATTCAGTTCATAACAATACCATATAATAAAGAAAAGCGAAACACAAGATTACATCAACTATTCATGACCAAATGGTGGAAATCAAATTTTAAGAAATTGGTCGTGTATTGGAATTTAATATATTTACGTAAACTCGGTTTTTAAAAATTCAGTATAATACAATGAAACAAAAAATCTTTCGCATCTATTTCTAGAGCTGCATAAAAAATATAACAACGAAAATAATCGTTTTGAACATCCCTGTATTTTTCAATATTAGTTTTATTTGAATGAAATGAAATTAAATAACAAAACGAAGTTATAGGCTAAAACTCTTTAGGAGTGCTTTGTGAAAGGATTGATTTTATTCACAAACCACTTGGTACCCCATTAGACTTTAAAGCATATAAATTCAGTTCATAAAAATACCGTGTAATAAAGAAAAGCGAAACACAAGATTAAACCAAATCTTTATGACCAAATGGTGGGCATCAAATTCTAAAAAATTGGTCGTGTATTGGAATTTAATATATTTACGTAAACTCGGTTTTTAAAAATTCAGTATAATACAATGAAAACAAAAAATTCAGCGCATCTATTTCTAGTGCTGCATAAAAAATATAACAACGAAAATATACGTTTTGAACATCACTGTCTTTTATAATATTAGTTTTATTTGAAAAATGAAATTTAATAAGAAAAGAAAGTTATAGGCTGAAACTATTTAGGAGTGCTTTGTGAAAGGATTGATTTTATACACGAACCACTTGGTACCCCATTGAACTTTAAAGCATATAAATTCAGTTCATAAAAATACCATATAATAAAGAAAAGCGAAACACAAGATTACATCAACTATTCATGACCAAATGGTGGAAATCAAATTTTAAGAAATTTGTCGTGTATTGGAATTTAATATATTTACGTAAACTCGGTTTTTAAAAATTCAGTATAATACAATGAAACAAAAAATCTTTCGCATCTATTTCTAGAGCTGCATAAAAAATATAACAACGAAAATAATCGTTTTGAACATCCCTGTATTTTTTTAAATTAGTTTTAATTGAATGAAATGAAATTAAATAGCAAAACGAAGTTATAGGCTGAAACTATTTAGAAGTGCTTTGTGAAAGGATTGATTTTATACACAAACCACGTGGTACCCCATTAGACTTTAAAGAATATAAATTCAGTTCATAACAATACCATATAATAAAGAAAAGCGAAACACAAGATTACATCAACTATTCATGACCAAATGGTGGAAATCAAATTTTAAGAAATTGGTCGTGTATTGGAATTTAATATATTTACGTAAACTCGGTTTTTAAAAATTCAGTATAATACAATGAAACAAAAAATCTTTCGCATCTATTTCTAGAGCTGCATAAAAAATATAACAACGAAAATAATCGTTTTGAACATCCCTGTATTTTTCAATATTAGTTTTATTTGAATGAAATGAAATTAAATAACAAAACGAAGTTATAGGCTAAAACTCTTTAGGAGTGCTTTGTGAAAGGATTGATTTTATTCACAAACCACTTGGTACCCCATTAGACTTTAAAGCATATAAATTCAGTTCATAAAAATACCATGTAATAAAGAAAAGCGAAACACAAGATTAAACCAAATCTTTATGACCAAATGGTGGGCATCAAATTCTAAAAAATTGGTCGTGTATTGGAATTTAATATATTTACGTAAACTCGGTTTTTAAAAATTCAGTATAATACAATGAAAACAAAAAATTCAGCGCATCTATTTCTAGAGCTGCATAAAAAATATAACAACGAAAATATACGTTTTGAACATCACTGTCTTTTATAATATTAGTTTTATTTGAAAAATGAAATTTAATAAGAAAAGAAAGTTATAGGCTGAAACTATTTAGGAGTGCTTTGTGAAAGGATTGATTTTATACACGAACCACTTGGTACCCCATTGAACTTTAAAGCATATAAATTCAGTTCATAAAAATACCATATAATAAAGAAAAGCGAAACACAAGATTACATCAACTATTCATGACCAAATGGTGGAAATCAAATTTTAAGAAATTTGTCGTGTATTGGAATTTAATATATTTACGTAAACTCGGTTTTTAAAAATTCAGTATAATACAATGAAACAAAAAATCTTTCGCATCTATTTCTAGAGCTGCATAAAAAATATAACAACGAAAATAATCGTTTTGAACATCCCTGTATTTTTCAATATTAGTTTTATTTGAATGAAATGAAATTAAATAACAAAACGAAGTTATAGGCTAAAACTCTTTAGGAGTGCTTTGTGAAAGGATTGATTTTATACACAAACCACTTGGTACCCCATTAGACTTTAAAGCATATAAATTCTGTTCATAAAAATACCATGTAATAAAGAAAAGCGAAACACAAGACTACACCAACTCTTCATGACCAAATGGTGGGCATCAAATTCTTAAAAATTGGTCGTGTATTTGAATTTAATATATTTACGTAAACTCGGTTTTTAAAAATTCAGTATAATACAATAAAAACAAAAAATCCTTCGCATCTATTTCTAGAGCTGCATAAAAAATAAAACAACGAAAATAATCGTTTTGAACATCCCTGTATTTTTCAATATTAGTTTTATTTGAATGAAATGAAATTAAATAGCAAAACGAAGTTATAGGCTGAAACTATTTAGGAGTGCTTTGTGAGAGGATTGATTTTATACACAACCCATTTGGTACCCCATTAGACTTTAAATAATATAAATTGCGTTCATAAAAACACCATGTAATAAAGAAAAGCGAAACTCAAGACTACACCAAATCTTCATGACCAAATGGTGGAAATCAAATTTTAAGAAATTGGTCGTGTATTGGAATTTATTATATTTACGTAAACTTTGTTTTTAAAAATTCAGTATAATACAATGAAACAAAAAATCTTTCGCATCTATTTCGAGAGCTGCATAAAAAATATAACAACGAAAATAATCGTTTTGAACATCCCTGTATTTTTCAATATTAGTTTTATTTGAATGAAATGAAATTAAATAACAAAACGAAGTTATAGGCTAAAACTCTTTAGGAGTGCTTTGTGAAAGGATTGATTTTATACACAAACCACTTGGTACCCCATTAGACTTTAAAGCATATAAATTCAGTTCATAAAAATACCATGTAATAAAGAAAAGCGAAACACAAGACTACACCAACTCTTCATGACCAAATGGTGGGCATCAAATTCTTAAAAATTGGTCGTGTATTTGAATTTAATATATTTACGTAAACTCGGTTTTTAAAAATTCAGTATAATACAATGAAACAAAAAATCCTTCGCATCTATTTCTAGAGCTGCATAAAAAATATAACAACGAAAATAATCGCTTTGAACATCCCTGTATTTTTCAATATTAGTTTTATTTGAATGAAATGAAATTAAATAACAAAACGAAGTTATGGGCTAAAACTCTTTAGGAGTGCTTTGTGAAAGGATTGATTTTATTCACATACCATTTGGTACCCCATTGGACTTTAAAGCATATAAATTCAGTTCATAAAAATACCATATAATAAAGAAAAGCGAAACACAAGATTACACCAACTATTCGTGACCAAATGGTGGGCATCAAATTCTAAAAAATTGGTCGTGTATTGGAATTTAATATATTTACGTAAACTCGGTTTTTAAAAATTCAGTATAATACAATGAAAATAAAAAATCCTCCGCATCTATTTTTAGAGCTGCATAAAAAATATAACAACAAAATATACGTTTTGAACATCCCTGTATTTTTTAATATTAGTTTTATTTGATTAAAATGAAATTAAATCACATAGCAAAACGAAGTTATAGGCTGAAACTATTAAGGAGTGCTTTGTGAGAGGATTGATTTAATACACAACCCATTTGGTACCCCATTAGACTTTAAATAATAAAAATTGCGTTCATAAAAACACCATGTAATAAAGAAAAGCGAAACTCAAGACTACACCAAATCTTCATGACCAAATGGTGGAAATCAAATTTTAAGAAATTGGTCGTGTATTGGAATTTAATATATTTACGTAAACTCGGTTTTTAAAAATTCAGTATAATACAATGAAACAAAAAATCTTTCGCATCTATTTCGAGAGCTGCATAAAAAATATAACAACGAAAATAATCGTTTTGAACATCCCTGTATTTTTCAATATTAGTTTTATTTGAATGAAATGAAATTAAATAACAAAACGAAGTTATAGGCTAAAATTCTTTAGGAGTGCTTTGTGAAAGGATTGATTTTATTCACATACCATTTGGTACCCCATTGGACTTTAAAGCATATAAATTCAGTTCATAAAAATACCATGTAATAAAGAAAAGCGAAACACAAGATTAGATCAACTATTCATGACCAAATGATGGAAATCAAATTTTAAAAAATTGGCCTTGTATTGGAATTAAATATATTTACGTAAACTCGGTTTTTAAAAATTCAGTATAATACAATGAAAATAAAAAATCCTCCGCATCTATTTCTAGAGCTGCATAAAAAATATAACAACAAAATATACGTTTTGTACATCCCTGTATTTTTTAATATTAGTTTTATTTGATTAAAATGAAATTAAATCACATAGCAAAACGAATTTATAGGCTGAAACTATTTAGGAGTACTATGTGGAAGGATTGATTTTATTCACATACCATTTGGTACCCCATTGGACTTTAAAGCATATAAATTCAGTTCATAAAAATACCATATAATAAAGAAAAGCGAAACACAAGATTACACCAACTATTCGTGACCAAATGGTGGGCATCAAACTCTAAAAAATTGGTCGTGTATTGGAATTTAATATATTTACGTAAACTCGGTTTTTAAAAATTCAGTATAATACAATGAAAACAAAAAATCTTTCGCATCTATTTCTAGAGCTGCATAAAAAATATAACAACGAAAATAATCGTTTTGAACATTCCTGTATCTTTCAATATTAGTTCTATTTGATGGAAATGAAATTAAATAGCAAAACGAAGTTATAGGCTAAAACTCTTTAGGAGTACTATGTGGAAGGATTGATTTCATTCACATACCATTTGGTACCCCATTGGACTTTAAAGCATATAAATTCAGTTCATAAAAATACCATATAATAAAGAAAAGCGAAACACAAGATTACACCAACTCTTCATGACCAAATGGTGGGCATCAAATTCTTAAAAATTGGTCGTGTATTGGAATTTAATATATTTACGTAAACTCGGTTTTTAAAAATTCAGTATAATACAATGAAAACAAAAAATCTTTCGCATCTATTTCTAGAGCTGCATAAAAAATATAACAACGAAAATAATCGTTTTGAACATCCCTGTATTTTTCAATATTAGTTTTAATTGAATGAAATGAAATTAAATAGCAAAACGAAGTTATAGGCTGAAACTATTTAGGAGTGCTTTGTGAAAGGATTGATTTTATACACAAACCAGTTGGTACCCCATTGAACTTTAAAGAGTATAAATTCAGTTCATAACAATACCATATAATAAAGAAAAGCGAAACACAAGATTACACCAACTCTTCATGACCAAATGGTGGGCATCAAATTCTAAAAAATTGGTCGTGTATTGGAATTTAATATATTTACGTAAACTCGGTTTTTAAAAATTCAGTATAATACAATGAAAACAAAAAATCTTTCGCATCTATTTCTAGAGCTGCATAAAAAATATAACAACGAAAATAATCGTTTTGAACATTCCTGTATCTTTCAATATTAGTTTTATTTGATTGAAATGAAATTAAATAGCAAAACGAATTTATAGGCTGAAACTATTTAGGAGTGCTATGTGAAAGTATTGATTTTATACACATACCATTTGGTACCCCATTGGACTTTAAAGCATATAAATTCAGTTCATAAAAATACCATATTATAAAGAAAAGCGAAACACAAGATTACACCAACTATTCGTGACCAAATGGTGGGCATCAAATTCTAAAAAATTGGTCGTGTATTGGAATTTAATATATTTACGTAAACTCGGTTTTTAAAAATTCAGTATAATACAATGAAAACAAAAAATCTTTCGCATCTATTTCTAGAGCTGCATAAAAAATAAAACAACGAAAATAATCGTTTTGAACATCCCAGTATTTTTTTTAATTAGTTTTAATTGAATGAAATGAAATTAAATAGCAAAACGAAGTTATAGGCTGAAACTATTTAGGAGTGCTTTGTGAAAGGATTGATTTTATACACAACCTATTTGGTACCCCATTGAACTTTAAAGAATATAAATTCAGTTCATAACAATACCATATAATAAAGAAAAGCGAAACACAAGATTACACCAACTCTTCATGACCAAATGGTGGGCATCAAATTCTTAAAAATTGGTCGTGTATTGGAATTTAATATATTTACGTAAACTCGGTTTTTAAAAATTCAGTATAATACAATGAAAACAAAAAATCTTTCGCTTCTATTTCGAGAGCTGCATAAAAAATATAACAACGAAAATAATCGTTTTGAACACCCCGTATATTTTTAAATTAGTTTTAATTGAATGAAATGAAATTAAATAGCAAAACGAAGTTATAGGCTGAAACTATTTAGGAGTGCTTTGTGAAAGGATTGATTTTATACACAAACCACTTGGTACCCCATTGAACTTTAAATAATATAAATTCAGTTCATAACAATACCATATAATAAAGAAAAGCGAAACACAAGATTACACCAACTCTTCATGACCAAATGGTGGAAATCAAATTTTAAGAAATTGGTCGTGTTTGGAATTTAATATATTTACGTAAACTCGGTTTTTAAAAATTCAGTATAATACAATGAAACAAAAAATCTTTCGCATCTATTTCCAGAGCTGCATAAAAAATATAACAACGAAAATAATCGTTTTGAACATCCCTGTATTTTTTAATATTAGTTTTATTTGATTAAAATGAAATTTAATAACAAAACGAAGTTATAGGCTAAAACTCTTTAGGAGTGCTTTGTGAAAGGATTGATTTTATACACAAACCACTTGGTACCCCATTAGACTTTAAAGCATATAAATTCAGTTCATAAAAATACCATGTAATAAAGAAAAGCGAAACACAAGACTACACCAACTCTTCATGACCAAATGGTGGGCATCAAATTCTTAAAAATTGGTCGTGTATTGGAATTTAATATATTTACGTAAACTCGGTTTTTAAAAATTCAGTATAATACAATGAAAACAAAAAATCTTTTGCATCTATTTCGAGAGCTGCATAAAAAATATAACAACGAAAATAATCGTTTTGAACATCCCAGTATATTTTTAAATTAGTTTTAATTGAATGAAATGAAATTAAATAGCAAAACGAAGTTATAGGCTGAAACTATTTAGGAGTGCTTTGTGAAAGGATTGATTTTATACACAAACCACTTGGTACCCCATTAGACTTTAAAGAATATAAATTCAGTTCATAACAATGCCATATTATAAAGGAAGGCGAAACACAAGATTAGTCCAACTATTCACGACCAAATGATGGAAATCAAATTTTAAAAAATTGGCCTTGTTTTGGAATTTAATATATTTACGTAAACTCGGTTTTTAAAAATTCAGTATAATACAATGAAAACAAAAAATCCTTCGCATCAATTTCTAGAGCTGCATAAAAAATATAACAACGAAAATAATCGTTTTGAACATCCCTGTATTTTTTTAAATTAGTTTTAATTGAATGAAATGAAATTAAATAGCAAAACGAAGTTATAGGCTGAAACTATTTAGGAGTGCTATGTGAAAGGATTGATTTTATACACAAACCACTTGGTACCCCATTAGACTTTAAAGAATATAAATTCAGTTCATAACAATGCCATATTATAAAGGAAGGCGAAACACAAGATTAGTCCAACTATTCACGGCCAAATGATGGAAATCAAATTTTAAAAAATTGGCCTTGTTTTGGAATTTAATATATTTACGTAAACTCGGTTTTTAAAAATTCAGTATAATACAATGAAAACAAAAAATCCTTTGTATCTATTTCTAGAGCTGCATAAAAAATATAACAACAAAAATAATCGTTTTGAACATCCCAGTATTTTTTAATATTAGTTTTATTTGATTAAAATTAAATTAAATAACAAAACGAAGTTATAGGCTGAAACTATTTAGGAGTGCTTTGTATAAGGATTGATTTTATACACAAACCACTTGGTACCCCATTAGACTTTAAATAATATAAATTGCGTTCATATTAAAATACCATGTAATAAAGAAAAGCGAAACACAAGATTAAACCAACTCTTCATGACCAAATGGTGGGCATCAAATTCTTAAAAATTGGTCGTGTATTGGAATTTAATATATTTACGTAAACTCGGTTTTTAAAAATTCAGTATAATACAATGAAAACAAAAAATCTTTCGCATCTATTTCGAGAGCTGCATAAAAAATATAACAACGAAAATAATCGTTTTGAACACCCCGTATATTTTTAAATTAGTTTTAATTGAATGAAATGAAATTAAATAGCAAAACGAAGTTATAGGCTGAAACTATTTAGGAGTGCTTTGTGAAAGGATTGATTTTATACACAAACCACTTGGTACCCCATTGAACTTTAAATAATATAAATTCAGTTCATAACAATACCATATAATAAAGAAAAGCGAAACACAAGATTACACCAACTCTTCATGACCAAATGGTGGAAATCAAATTTTAAGAAATTGGTCGTGTATTGGAATTTAATATATTTACGTAAACTCGGTTTTTAAAAATTCAGTATAATACAATGAAACAAAAAATCTTTCGCATCTATTTCCAGAGCTGCATAAAAAATATAACAACGAAAATAATCGTTTTGAACATCCCTGTATTTTTTAATATTAGTTTTATTTGATTAAAATGAAATTTAATAACAAAACGAAGTTATAGGCTAAAACTCTTTAGGAGTGCTTTGTGAAAGGATTGATTTTATACACATACCATTTGGTACCCCATTAGACTTTAAAGCATATAAATTCAGTTCATAAAAATACCATATTATAAAGAAAAGCGAAACACAAGATTACACCAACTATTCGTGACCAAATGGTGGGCATCAAATTCTAAAAAATTGGTCGTGTATTGGAATTTAATATATTTACGTAAACTCGGTTTTTAAAAATTCAGTATAATACAATGAAAACAAAAAATCCTTCGCATCTATTTCTAGAGCTGCATAAAAAATATAACAACGAAAATAATCGTTTTGAACATCCCAGTATTTTTTTTAATTAGTTTTAATTGAATGAAATGAAATTAAATAGCAAAACGAAGTTATAGGCTGAAACTATTTAGGAGTGCTTTGTGAAAGGATTGATTTTATACACAACCCATTTGGTACCCCATTAAACTTTAAGGAATATAAATTCAGTTCATAACAATACCAAATAATAAAGAAAAACGAAACACAAGATCACTCCAACTCTTCATGACCAAATGGTGGGCATCAAATTCTTAAAAATTGGTCGTGTATTGGAATTTAATATATTTACGTAAACTCGGTTTTTAAAAATTCAGTATAATACAATGAAAACAAAAAATCTTTCGCTTCTATTTCGAGAGCTGCATAAAAAATATAACAACGAAAATAATCGTTTTGAACACCCCGTATATTTTTAAATTAGTTTTAATTGAATGAAATGAAATTAAATAGCAAAACGAAGTTATAGGCTGAAACTATTTAGGAGTGCTTTGTGAAAGGATTGATTTTATACACAAACCACTTGGTACCCCATTGAACTTTAAATAATATAAATTCAGTTCATAGCAATACCATATAATAAAGAAAAGCGAAACACAAGATTACACCAACTCTTCATGACCAAATGGTGGAAATCAAATTTTAAGAAATTGGTCGTGTTTGGAATTTAATATATTTACGTAAACTCGGTTTTTAAAAACTCAGTATAATACAATGAAACAAAAAATCTTTCGCATCTATTTCCAGAGCTGCATAAAAAATATAACAACGAAAATAATCGTTTTGAACATCCCTGTATTTTTTAATATTAGTTTTATTTGATTAAAATGAAATTTAATAACAAAACGAAGTTATAGGCTAAAACTCTTTAGGAGTGCTTTGTGAAAGGATTGATTTTATACACAAACCACTTGGTACCCCATTAGACTTTAAAGCATATAAATTCAGTTCATAAAAATACCATGTAATAAAGAAAAGCGAAACACAAGACTACACCAACTCTTCATGACCAAATGGTGGGCATCAAATTCTTAAAAATTGGTCGTGTATTGGAATTTAATATATTTACGTAAACTCGGTTTTTAAAAATTCAGTATAATACAATGAAAACAAAAAATCTTTTGCATCTATTTCGAGAGCTGCATAAAAAATATAACAACGAAAATAATCGTTTTGAACATCCCAGTATATTTTTAAATTAGTTTTAATTGAATGAAATGAAATTAAATAGCAAAACGAAGTTATAGGCTGAAACTATTTAGGAGTGCTTTGTGAAAGGATTGATTTTATACACAAACCACTTGGTACCCCATTAGACTTTAAAGAATATAAATTCAGTTCATAACAATGCCATATTATAAAGGAAGGCGAAACACAAGATTAGTCCAACTATTCACGACCAAATGATGGAAATCAAATTTTAAAAAATTGGCCTTGTTTTGGAATTTAATATATTTACGTAAACTCGGTTTTTAAAAATTCAGTATAATACAATGAAAACAAAAAATCCTTCGCATCAATTTCTAGAGCTGCATAAAAAATATAACAACGAAAATAATCGTTTTGAACATCCCTGTATTTTTTTAAATTAGTTTTAATTGAATGAAATGAAATTAAATAGCAAAACGAAGTTATAGGCTGAAACTATTTAGGAGTGCTATGTGAAAGGATTGATTTTATACACAAACCACTTGGTACCCCATTAGACTTTAAAGAATATAAATTCAGTTCATAACAATGCCATATTATAAAGGAAGGCGAAACACAAGATTAGTCCAACTATTCACGACCAAATGATGGAAATCAAATTTTAAAAAATTGGCCTTGTTTTGGAATTTAATATATTTACGTAAACTCGGTTTTTAAAAATTCAGTATAATACAATGAAAACAAAAAATCTTTCGCATCTATTTCTAGAGCTGCATAAAAAATATAACAACGAAAATAATCGTTTTGAACATTCCTGTATCTTTCAATATTAGTTTTATTTGATTGAAATGAAATTAAATAGCAAAACGAATTTTTGGCTGAAACTATTTAGGAGTGCTATGTGAAAGGATTGATTTTATACACAAACCACTTGGTACCCCATTAGACTTTAAAGAATATAAATTCAGTTCATAACAATGCCATATAATAAAGAAAAGCGAAACACAAGATTACACCAACTCTTCATGACCAAATGGTGGGCATCAAATTCTAAAAAATTGGTCGTGTATTGGAATTTAATATATTTACGTAAACTCGGTTTTTAAAAATTCAGTATAATACAATGAAAACAAAAAATCCTTTGTATCTATTTCTAGAGCTGCATAAAAAATATAACAACAAAAATAATCGTTTTGAACATCCCAGTATTTTTTAATATTAGTTTTATTTGATTAAAATTAAATTAAATAACAAAACGAAGTTATAGGCTGAAACTATTTAGGAGTGCTTTGTATAAGGATTGATTTTATACACAAACCACTTGGTACCCCATTAGACTTTAAATAATATAAATTGCGTTCATATTAAAATACCATGTAATAAAGAAAAGCGAAACACAAGATTAAACCAACTCTTCATGACCAAATGGTGGGCATCAAATTCTTAAAAATTGGTCGTGTATTGGAATTTAATATATTTACGTAAACTCGGTTTTTAAAAATTCAGTATAATACAATGAAAACAAAAAATCTTTCGCATCTATTTCGAGAGCTGCATAAAAAATATAACAACAAAAATAATCGTTTTGAACACCCCGTATATTTTTAAATTAGTTTTAATTGAATGAAATGAAATTAAATAGCAAAACGAAGTTATAGGCTGAAACTATTTAGGAGTGCTTTGTGAAAGGATTGATTTTATACACAAACCACTTGGTACCCCATTGAACTTTAAATAATATAAATTCAGTTCATAACAATACCATATAATAAAGAAAAGCGAAACACAAGATTACACCAACTCTTCATGACCAAATGGTGGAAATCAAAATTTAAGAAATTGGTCGTGTATTGGAATTTAATATATTTACGTAAACTCGGTTTTTAAAAATTCAGTATAATACAATGAAACAAAAAATCTTTCGCATCTATTTCCAGAGCTGCATAAAAAATATAACAACGAAAATAATCGTTTTGAACATCCCTGTATTTTTTAATATTAGTTTTATTTGATTAAAATGAAATTTAATAACAAAACGAAGTTATAGGCTAAAACTCTTTAGGAGTGCTTTGTGAAAGGATTGATTTTATACACAAACCACTTGGTACCCCATTAGACTTTAAAGCATATAAATTCAGTTCATAAAAATACCATGTAATAAAGAAAAGCGAAACACAAGACTACACCAACTCTTCATGACCAAATGGTGGGCATCAAATTCTTAAAAATTGGTCGTGTATTGGAATTTAATATATTTACGTAAACTCGGTTTTTAAAAATTCAGTATAATACAATGAAAACAAAAAATCCTTCGCATCAATTTCTAGAGCTGCATAAAAAATATAACAACGAAAATAATCGTTTTGAACATCCCTGTATTTTTTTAAATTAGTTTTAATTGAATGAAATGAAATTAAATAGCAAAACGAAGTTATAGGCTGAAACTATTTAGGAGTGCTTTGTGAAAGGATTGATTTTATACACAAACCACTTGGTACCCCATTAGACTTTAAAGAATATAAATTCAGTTCATAACAATGCCATATAATAAAGAAAAGCGAAACACAAGATTACACCAACTCTTCATGACCAAATGGTGGGCATCAAATTCTAAAAAATTGGTCGTGTATTGGAATTCAATATATTTACGTAAACTCGGTTTTTAAAAATTCAGTATAATACAATGAAAACAAAAAATCCTTTGTATCTATTTCTAGAGCTGCATAAAAAATATAACAACAAAAATAATCGTTTTGAACATCCCAGTATTTTTTAATATTAGTTTTATTTGATTAAAATTAAATTAAATAACAAAACGAAGTTATAGGCTGAGACTATTTAGGAGTGCTTTGTATAAGGATTGATTTTATACACAAACCACTTGGTACCCCATTAGACTTTAAATAATATAAATTGCGTTCATATTAAAATACCATGTAATAAAGAAAAGCGAAACACAAGATTAGACCAACTCTTCATGACCAAATGGTGGGCATCAAATTCCTAAAAATTGGTCGTGTATTGGAATTTAATATATTTACGTAAACTCGGTTTTTAAAAATTCAGTATAATACAATGAAAACAAAAAATCTTTCGCATCTATTTCTAGAGCTGCATAAAAAATATAACAACGAAAATAATCGTTTTGAACATCCCAGTATTTTTTTTAATTAGTTTTATTTGAATGAAATGAAATTAAATAGCAAAACGAAGTTATAGGCTAAAACTCTTAAGGAGTGCTTTGTGAAAGGATTGATTTTATACACAAACCACTTGGTACCCCATTAGACTTTAAAGAATATAAATTCAGTTCATAAAAATACCATGTAATAAAGAAAAGCGAAACACAAGACTACACCAACTCTTCATGACCAAATGGTGGGCATCAAATTCTTAAAAATTGGTCGTGTATTGGAATTTAATATATTTACGTAAACTCGGTTTTAAAAAATTCAATATAATACAATGAAAACAAAAAATCCTTCGCATCTATTTCTAGAGCTGCATAAAAAATATAACAACGAAAATAATCGTTTTGAACATCCCTGTATTTTTTTAAATTAGTTTTAATTGAATGAAATGAAATTAAATAGCAAAACGAAGTTATAGGCTGAAACTATTTAGGAGTGCTTTGTGAAAGGATTGATTTTATACACAAACCACTTGGTACCCCATTAGACTTTAAAGAATATAAATTCAGTTCATAACAATGCCATATAATAAAGAAAAGCGAAACACAAGATTACACCAACTCTTTATGACCAAATGGTGGGCATCAAATTCTAAAAAATTGGTCGTGTATTGGAATTTAATATATTTACGTAAACTCGGTTTTTAAAAATTCAGTATAATACAATGAAAACAAAAAATCCTTTGTATCTATTTCTAGAGCTGCATAAAAAATATAACAACGAAAATAATCGTTTTGAACATCCCTGTATTTTTTTAAATTAGTTTTAATTGAATGAAATGAAATTAAATAGCAAAACGAAGTTATAGGCTGAAACTATTTAGGAGTGCTTTGTGAAAGGATTGATTTTATACACAAACCACTTGGTACCCCATTAGACTTTAAAGAATATAAATTCAGTTCATAACAATGCCATATAATAAAGAAAAGCGAAACACAAGATTACACCAACTCTTCATGACCAAATGGTGGGCATCAAATTCTAAAAAATTGGTCGTGTATTGGAATTTAATATATTTACGTAAACTCGGTTTTTAAAAATTCAGTATAATACAATGAAAACAAAAAATCCTTTGTATCTATTTCTAGAGCTGCATAAAAAATATAACAACAAAAATAATCGTTTTGAACACCCCGTATATTTTTAAATTAGTTTTAATTGAATGAAATGAAATTAAATAGCAAAACGAAGTTATAGGCTGAAACTATTTAGGAGTGCTTTGTGAAAGGATTGATTTTATACACAAACCACTTGGTACCCCATTGAACTTTAAATAATATAAATTCAGTTCATAACAATACCATATAATAAAGAAAAGCGAAACACAAGATTACACCAACTCTTCATGACCAAATGGTGGAAATCAAATTTTAAGAAATTGGTCGTGTATTGGAATTTAATATATTTACGTAAACTCGGTTTTTAAAAATTCAGTATAATACAATGAAACAAAAAATCTTTCGCATCTATTTCCAGAGCTGCATAAAAAATATAACAACGAAAATAATCGTTTTGAACATCCCTGTATTTTTTAATATTAGTTTTATTTGATTAAAATGAAATTTAATAACAAAACGAAGTTATAGGCTAAAACTCTTTAGGAGTGCTTTGTGAAAGGATTGATTTTATACACAAACCACTTGGTACCCCATTAGACTTTAAAGCATATAAATTCAGTTCATAAAAATACCATGTAATAAAGAAAAGCGAAACACAAGACTACACCAACTCTTCATGACCAAATGGTGGGCATCAAATTCTTAAAAATTGGTCGTGTATTGGAATTTAATATATTTACGTAAACTCGGTTTTTAAAAATTCAGTATAATACAATGAAAACAAAAAATCCTTCGCATCTATTTCTAGAGCTGCATAAAAAATATAACAACGAAAATAATCGTTTTGAACATCCCAGTATATTTTTAAATTAGTTTTAATTGAATGAAATGAAATTAAATAGCAAAACGAAGTTATAGGCTGAAACTATTTAGGAGTGCTTTGTGAAAGGATTGATTTTATACACAAACCACTTGGTACCCCATTAGACTTTAAAGAATATAAATTCAGTTCATAACAATGCCATATTATAAAGGAAGGCGAAACACAAGATTAGTCCAACTATTCACGACCAAATGATGGAAATCAAATTTTAAAAAATTGGCCTTGTTTTGGAATTTAATATATTTACGTAAACTCGGTTTTTAAAAATTCAGTATAATACAATGAAAACAAAAAATCCTTCGCATCAATTTCTAGAGCTGCATAAAAAATATAACAACGAAAATAATCGTTTTGAACATCCCTGTATTTTTTTAAATTAGTTTTAATTGAATGAAATGAAATTAAATAGCAAAACGAAGTTATAGGCTGAAACTATTTAGGAGTGCTTTGTGAAAGGATTGATTTTATACACAAACCACTTGGTACCCCATTAGACTTTAAAGAATATAAATTCAGTTCATAACAATGCCATATAATAAAGAAAAGCGAAACACAAGATTACACCAACTCTTCATGACCAAATGGTGGGCATCAAATTCTAAAAAATTGGTCGTGTATTGGAATTTAATATATTTACGTAAACTCGGTTTTTAAAAATTCAGTATAATACAATGAAAACAAAAAATCCTTTGTATCTATTTCTAGAGCTGCATAAAAAATATAACAACAAAAATAATCGTTTTGAACATCCCAGTATTTTTTAATATTAGTTTTATTTGATTAAAATTAAATTAAATAACAAAACGAAGTTATAGGCTGAGACTATTTAGGAGTGCTTTGTATAAGGATTGATTTTATACACAAACCACTTGGTACCCCATTAGACTTTAAATAATATAAATTGCGTTCATATTAAAATACCATGTAATAAAGAAAAGCGAAACACAAGATTAAACCAACTCTTCATGACCAAATGGTGGGCATCAAATTCCTAAAAATTGGTCGTGTATTGGAATTTAATATATTTACGTAAACTCGGTTTTTAAAAATTCAGTATAATACAATGAAAACAAAAAATCTTTCGCATCTATTTCTAGAGCTGCATAAAAAATATAACAACGAAAATAATCGTTTTGAACATCCCAGTATTTTTTTTAATTAGTTTTATTTGAATGAAATGAAATTAAATAGCAAAACGAAGTTATAGGCTAAAACTCTTAAGGAGTGCTTTGTGAAAGGATTGATTTTATACACAAACCACTTGGTACCCCATTAGACTTTAAAGCATATAAATTCAGTTCATAAAAATACCATGTAATAAAGAAAAGCGAAACACAAGACTACACCAACTCTTCACGACCAAATGGTGGGCATCAAATTCTTAAAAATTGGTCGTGTATTGGAATTTAATATATTTACGTAAACTCGGTTTTAAAAAATTCAATATAATACAATGAAAACAAAAAATCCTTCGCATCTATTTCTAGAGCTGCATAAAAAATATAACAACGAAAATAATCGTTTTGAACATCCCTGTATTTTTTAATATTAGTTTAATTTGATTAAAATGAAATTAAATAACAAAACGAAGTTAAGGGCTTAAACTATTTAGGAGTGCTTTGTATAAGGATTGATTTTATACACAAACCACTTGGTACCCCATTAGACTTTAAAGAATATAAATTCAGTTCATAACAATGCCATATAATAAAGAAAAGCGAAACACAAGATTACACCAACTCTTCATGACCAAATGGTGGGCATCAAATTCTTAAAAATTGGTCGTGTATTGGAATTTAATATATTTACGTAAACTCGGTTTTTAAAAATTCAGTATAATACAATGAAAACAAAAAATCTTTCGCATCTATTTCTAGAGCTGCATAAAAAATATAACAACGAAAATAATCGTTTTGAACATCCCAGTATTTTTTTAAATTAGTTTTAATTGAATGAAATGAAATTAAATAGCAAAACGAAGTTATAGGCTAAAACTATTTAGGAGTGCTTTGTGAAAGGATTGATTTTATACACAAACCACTTGGTACCCCATTGAACTTTAAAGAATATAAATTCTGTTCATAACAATACCATATAATAAAGAAAAGCGAAACACAAGATTACACCAACTCTTCATGACCAAATGGTGGAAATCAAATTTTAAGAAATTGGTCGTGTATTGGAATTTAATATATTTACGTAAACTCGGTTTTTAAAAATTCAGTATAATACAATGAAACAAAAAATCTTTCGCATCTATTTCTAGAGCTGCATAAAAAATATAACAACGAAAATAATCGTTTTGAACATCCCTGTATTTTTTAATATTAGTTTTATTTGATTAAAATGAAATTAAATAACAAAACGAAGTTATAGGTTGAAACTATTTAGGAGTGCTTTGTGAAAGGATTGATTTTATACACAAACCACTTGGTACCCCATTAGACTTTAAAGCATATAAATTGCGTTCATAAAAATACCATGTAATAAAGAAAAGCGAAACACAAGACTACACCAACTCTTCCTGACCAAATGGTGGGCATCAAATTCTTAAAAATTGGTCGTGTATTGGAATTTAATATATTTACGTAAACTCGGTTTTTAAAAATTCAGTATAATACAATGAAAACAAAAAATCTTTCGCATCTATTTCTAGAGCTGCATAAAAAATATAACAACGAAAATAATCGTTTTGAACATCCCTGTATTTTTAAGTATTAGTTTTATTTGAATGAAATGAAATTAAATAGCAAAACGAAGTTATAGGCTAAAACTCTTTAGGAGTGCTTTGTGAAAGGATTGATTTTATACACAAACCACTTGGTACCCCATTAGACTTTAAAGCATATAAATTCAGTTCATAAAAATACCATGTAATAAAGAAAAGCGAAACACAAGACTACACCAACTCTTCATGACCAAATGGTGGGCATCAAATTTTAAGAAATTGGTCGTGTATTGGAATTTAATATATTTACGTAAACTCGGTTTTTAAAAATTCAGTATAATACAATGAAACAAAAAATCTTTCGCATCTATTTCTAGAGCTGCATAAAAAATATAACAACGAAAATAATCGTTTTGAACATCACTGTATTTTTAAGTATTAGTTTTATTTGAATGAAATGAAATTAAATAGCAAAACGAAGTTATAGGCTGAAACTATTTAGGAGTGCTTTGTGAAAGGATTGATTTTATACACAAACCACTTGGTACCCCATTAGACTTTAAAGCATATAAATTCAGTTCATAAAAATACCATGTAATAAAGAAAAGCGAAACACAAGACTACACCAACTCTTCATGACCAAATGGTGGGCATCAAATTCTTAAAAATTGGTCGTGTATTGGAATTTAATATATTTACGTAAACTCGGTTTTAAAAAATTCAATATAATACAATGAAAACAAAAAATCCTTCGCATCTATTTCTAGAGCTGCATAAAAAATATAACAACGAAAATAATCGTTTTGAACATCCCTGTATTTTTTAATATTAGTTTAATTTGATTAAAATGAAATTAAATAACAAAACGAAGTTAAGGGCTTAAACTATTTAGGAGTGCTTTGTATAAGGATTGATTTTATACACAAACCACTTGGTACCCCATTAGACTTTAAAGAATATAAATTCAGTTCATAACAATGCCATATAATAAAGAAAAGCGAAACACAAGATTACACCAACTCTTCATGACCAAATGGTGGGCATCAAATTCTTAAAAATTGGTCGTGTATTGGAATTTAATATATTTACGTAAACTCGGTTTTTAAAAATTCAGTATAATACAATGAAAACAAAAAATCTTTCGCATCTATTTCTAGAGCTGCATAAAAAATATAACAACGAAAATAATCGTTTTGAACATCCCAGTATTTTTTTAAATTAGTTTTAATTGAATGAAATGAAATTAAATAGCAAAACGAAGTTATAGGCTAAAACTATTTAGGAGTGCTTTGTGAAAGGATTGATTTTATACACAAACCACTTGGTACCCCATTGAACTTTAAAGAATATAAATTCTGTTCATAACAATACCATATAATAAAGAAAAGCGAAACACAAGATTACACCAACTCTTCATGACCAAATGGTGGAAATCAAATTTTAAGAAATTGGTCGTGTATTGGAATTTAATATATTTACGTAAACTCGGTTTTTAAAAATTCAGTATAATACAATGAAACAAAAAATCTTTCGCATCTATTTCTAGAGCTGCATAAAAAATATAACAACGAAAATAATCGTTTTGAACATCCCTGTATTTTTTAATATTAGTTTTATTTGATTAAAATGAAATTAAATAACAAAACGAAGTTATAGGTTGAAACTATTTAGGAGTGCTTTGTGAAAGGATTGATTTTATACACAAACCACTTGGTACCCCATTAGACTTTAAAGCATATAAATTGCGTTCAAAAAAATACCATGTAATAAAGAAAAGCGAAACACAAGACTACACCAGCTCTTCCTGACCAAATGGTGGGCATCAAATTCTTAAAAATTGGTCGTGTATTGGAATTTAATATATTTACGTAAACTCGGTTTTTAAAAATTCAGTATAATACAATGAAAACAAAAAATCCTTCGCATCTATTTCTAGAGCTGCATAAAAAATATAACAACGAAAATAATCGTTTTGAACATCCCTGTATTTTTAAGTATTAGTTTTATTTGAATGAAATGAAATTAAATAGCAAAACGAAGTTATAGGCTAAAACTCTTTAGGAGTGCTTTGTGAAAGGATTGATTTTATACACAAACCACTTGGTACCCCATTAGACTTTAAAGCATATAAATTCAGTTCATAAAAATACCATGTAATAAAGAAAAGCGAAACACAAGACTACACCAACTCTTCATGACCAAATGGTGGGCATCAAATTTTAAGAAATTGGTCGTGTATTGGAATTTAATATATTTACGTAAACTCGGTTTTTAAAAATTCAGTATAATACAATGAAACAAAAAATCCTTTGTATCTATTTCTAGAGCTGCATAAAAAATATAGCAACAAAAATAATCGTTTTGAACATCCCAGTATTTTTTAATATTAGTTTTATTTGATTAAAATTAAATTAAATAACAAAACGAAGTTATAGGCTACAACTCTTTAGGAGTGCTTTGTGAAAGGATTGATTTTATACACAACCCATTTGAAACCCCATTAGACTTTAAATAATATAAATTGCGTTCATAAAAATACCATGTAATAAAGAAAAGCGAAACACAAGACTACACCAACTCTTCATGACCAAATGGTGGGCATCAAATTCTTAAAAATTGGTCGTGTATTGGAATTTAATATATTTACGTAAACTCGGTTTTTAAAAATTCAGTATAATACAATGAAAACAAAAAATCTTTCGCATCTATTTCTAGAGCTGCATAAAAAATATAACAACGAAAATAATCGTTTTGAACATCCCTGTATTTTTAAGTATTAGTTTTATTTGAATGAAATGAAATTAAATAGCAAAACGAAGTTATAGGCTAAAACTCTTTAGGAGTGCTTTGTGAAAGGATTGATTTTATACACAAACCACTTGGTACCCCATTAGACTTTAAAGCATATAAATTCAGTTCATAAAAATACCATGTAATAAAGAAAAGCGAAACACAAGACTACACCAACTCTTCATGACCAAATGGTGGGCATCAAATTTTAAGAAATTGGTCGTGTATTGGAATTTAATATATTTACGTAAACTCGGTTTTTAAAAATTCAGTATAATACAATGAAACAAAAAATCTTTCGCATCTATTTCTAGAGCTGCATAAAAAATATAACAACGAAAATAATCGTTTTGAACATCCCTGTATTTTTTAATATTAGTTTTATTTGATTAAAATGAAATTAAATAACAAAACGAAGTTATAGGCTACAACTCTTTAGGAGTGCTTCGTGAAAGGATTGATTTTATATACAACCCATTTGAAACCCCATTAGACTTTAAATAATATAAATTGCGTTCATAAAAATACCATGTAATAAAGAAAAGCGAAACACAAGACTACACCAACTCTTCATGACCAAATGGTGGGCATCAAATTCTTAAAAATTGGTCGTGTATTGGAATTTAATATATTTACGTAAACTCGGTTTTTAAAAATTCAGTATAATACAATGAAAACAAAAAATCTTTCGCATCTATTTCTAGAGCTGCATAAAAAATATAACAACGAAAATAATCGTTTTGAACATCCCTGTATTTTTAAGAATTAGTTTTATTTGAATGAAATGAAATTAAATAGCAAAACGAAGTTATAGGCTAAAACTCTTTAGGAGTGCTTTGTGAAAGGATTGATTTTATACACAAACCACTTGGTACCCCATTAGACTTTAAAGCATATAAATTCAGTTCATAAAAATACCATGTAATACAGAAAAGCGAAACACAAAACTACACCAACTCTTCATGACCAAATGGTGGGCATCAAATTTTAAGAAATTGGTCGTGTATTGGAATTTAATATATTTACGTAAACTCGGTTTTTAAAAATTCAGTATAATACAATGAAACAAAAAATCTTTCGCATCTATTTCGAGAGCTGCATAAAAAATATAACAACGAAAATAATCGTTTTGAACATCCCAGTATATTTTTAAATTAGTTTTAATTGAATGAAATGAAATTAAATAGCAAAACGAAGTTATAGGCTGAAACTATTTAGGAGTGCTTTGTGAAAGGATTGATTTTATACACAAACCACTTGGTACCCCATTGAACTTTAAATAATATAAATTCAGTTCATAACAATACCATATAATAAAGAAAAGCGAAACACAAGACTACACCAACTCTTCATGACCAAATGGTGGAAATCAAATTTTAAGAAATTGGTCGGGTATTGGAATTTAATATATATACGTAAACTCGGTTTTTAAAAATTCAGTATAATACAATGAAACAAAAAATCTTTCGCATCTATTTCTAGAGCTGCATAAAAAATATAACAACGAAAATAATCGTTTTGAACATCCCTGTATTTTTTTAAATTAGTTTTAATTGATTAAAATGAAATTAAATAACAAAACGAAGTTATAGGCTTAAACTATTTATGAGTGCTTTGTGAAAGGATTGATTTTATACACAAACCACTAGGTACCCCATTAGACTTTAAAGCATATAAATTCAGTTCATAAAAATACCATGTAATAAAGAAAAGCGAAACACAAGACTACACCAACTCTTCATGACCAAATGGTGGGCATCAAATTCTTAAAAATTGGTCGTGTATTGGAATTTAATATATTTACGTAAACTCGGTTTTTAAAAATTCAGTATAATACAATGAAAACAAAAAATCTTTCGCATCTATTTCGAGAGCTGCATAAAAAATATAATAACGAAAATAATCGTTTTGAACATCCCAGTATATTTTTAAATTAGTTTTAATTGAATGAAATGAAATTAAATAGCAAAACGAAGTTATAGGCTGAAACTATTTAGGAGTGCTTTGTGAAAGGATTGATTTTATACACAAACCACTTGGTACCCCATTAGACTTTAAAGAATATAAATTCAGTTCATAACAATGCCATATTATAAAGGAAGGCGAAACACAAGATTAGTCCAACTATTCACGACCAAATGATGGAAATCAAATTTTAAGAAATTGGCCTTGTTTTGGAATTTAATATATTTACGTAAACTCGGTTTTTAAAAATTCAGTATAATACAATGAAAACAAAAAATCCTTCGCATCTATTTCTAGAGCTGCATAAAAAATATAACAACGAAAATAATCGTTTTGAACATCCCTGTATTT
This sequence comes from Anthrax anthrax, assembly GCA_963971155.1. NCBI lineage: Eukaryota > Metazoa > Arthropoda > Insecta > Diptera > Bombyliidae > Anthrax > Anthrax anthrax. The sequence goes on from OZ020122.1 coordinate 3,102,445, forward strand.
TTAAGTATTAGTTTTATTTGAATGAAATGAAATTAAATAGCAAAACGAAATTATAGGCTGACACTATTTAGGAGTGCTTTGTGAAAGGATTGATTTTATACACAACCCATTTGAAACCCCATTAGACTTTAAATAATATAAATTGCGTTCATAAAAATACCATATAATAAAGAAAAGCGAAACACAAGACTACACCAACTCTTCATGACCAAATGGTGGGCATCAAATTCTTAAAGATTGGTCGTGTATTGGAATTTAATATATTTACGTAAACTCGGTTTTTAAAAATTCAGTATAATACAATGAAAACAAAAAATCTTTCGCATCTATTTCTAGAGCTGCATAAAAAATATAACAACGAAAATAATCGTTTTGAACATCCCTGTATTTTTAAGTATTAGTTTTATTTGAATGAAATGAAATTAAATAGCAAAACGAAGTTATAGGCTAAAACTCTTTAGGAGTGCTTTGTGAAAGGATTGATTTTATACACAAACCACTTGGTACCCCATTGGACTTTAAAGCATATAAATTCAGTTCATAAAAATACCATGTAATAAAGAAAAGCGAAACACAAGACTACACCAACTCTTCATGACCAAATGGTGGAAATCAAATTTTAAGAAATTGGTCGGGTATTGGAATTTAATATATTTACGTAAACTCGGTTTTTAAAAATTCAGTATAATACAATGAAACAAAAAATCTTTCGCATCTATTTCTAGAGCTGCATAAAAAATATAACAACGAAAATAATCGTTTTGAACATCCCTGTATTTTTTTAAATTAGTTTTAATTGATTAAAATGAAATTAAATAACAAAACGAAGTTATAGGCTTAAACTATTTATGAGTGCTTTGTGAAAGGATTGATTTTATATACAACCCATTTGAAACCCCATTAGACTTTAAATAATATAAATTGCGTTCATAAAAATACCATGAAATAAAGAAAAGCGAAACACAAGACTACACCAACTCTTCATGACCAAATGGTGGGCATCAAATTCTTAAAAATTGGTCGTGTATTGGAATTTAATATATTTACGTAAACTCGGTTTTTAAAAATTCAGTATAATACAATGAAAACAAAAAATCTTTCGCATCTATTTCTAGAGCTGCATAAAAAATATAACAACGAAAATAATCGTTTTGAACATCCCTGTATTTTTAAGAATTAGTTTTATTTGAATGAAATGAAATTAAATAGCAAAACGAAGTTATAGGCTAAAACTCTTTAGGAGTGCTTTGTGAAAGGATTGATTTTATACACAAACCACTTGGTACCCCATTAGACTTTAAAGCATATAAATTCAGTTCATAAAAATACCATGTAATACAGAAAAGCGAAACACAAAACTACACCAACTCTTCATGACCAAATGGTGGGCATCAAATTTTAAGAAATTGGTCGTGTATTGGAATTTAATATATTTACGTAAACTCGGTTTTTAAAAATTCAGTATAATACAATGAAACAAAAAATCTTTCGCATCTATTTCGAGAGCTGCATAAAAAATATAACAACGAAAATAATCGTTTTGAACATCCCAGTATATTTTTAAATTAGTTTTAATTGAATGAAATGAAATTAAATAGCAAAACGAAGTTATAGGCTGAAACTATTTAGGAGTGCTTTGTGAAAGGATTGATTTTATACACAAACCACTTGGTACCCCATTGAACTTTAAATAATATAAATTCAGTTCATAACAATACCATATAATAAAGAAAAGCGAAACACAAGACTACACCAACTCTTCATGACCAAATGGTGGAAATCAAATTTTAAGAAATTGGTCGGGTATTGGAATTTAATATATTTACGTAAACTCGGTTTTTAAAAATTCAGTATAATACAATGAAACAAAAAATCTTTCGCATCTATTTCTAGAGCTGCATAAAAAATATAACAACGAAAATAATCGTTTTGAACATCCCTGTATTTTTTTAAATTAGTTTTAATTGATTAAAATGAAATTAAATAACAAAACGAAGTTATAGGCTTAAACTATTTATGAGTGCTTTGTGAAAGGATTGATTTTATACACAAACCACTAGGTACCCCATTAGACTTTAAAGCATATAAATTCAGTTCATAAAAATACCATGTAATAAAGAAAAGCGAAACACAAGACTACACCAACTCTTCATGACCAAATGGTGGGCATCAAATTCTTAAAAATTGGTCGTGTATTGGAATTTAATATATTTACGTAAACTCGGTTTTTAAAAATTCAGTATAATACAATGAAAACAAAAAATCTTTCGCATCTATTTCGAGAGCTGCATAAAAAATATAATAACGAAAATAATCGTTTTGAACATCCCAGTATATTTTTAAATTAGTTTTAATTGAATGAAATGAAATTAAATAGCAAAACGAAGTTATAGGCTGAAACTATTTAGGAGTGCTTTGTGAAAGGATTGATTTTATACACAAACCACTTGGTACCCCATTAGACTTTAAAGAATATAAATTCAGTTCATAACAATGCCATATTATAAAGGAAGGCGAAACACAAGATTAGTCCAACTATTCACGACCAAATGATGGAAATCAAATTTTAAGAAATTGGCCTTGTTTTGGAATTTAATATATTTACGTAAACTCGGTTTTTAAAAATTCAGTATAATACAATGAAAACAAAAAATCCTTCGCATCTATTTCTAGAGCTGCATAAAAAATATAACAACGAAAATAATCGTTTTGAACATCCCTGTATTTTTAAGTATTAGTTTTATTTGAATGAAATGAAATTAAATAGCAAAACGAAATTATAGGCTAACACTATTTAGGAGTGCTTTGTGAAAGGATTGATTTTATACACAACCCATTTGAAACCCCATTAGACTTTAAATAATATAAATTGCGTTCATAAAAATACCATATAATAAAGAAAAGCGAAACACAAGACTACACCAACTCTTCATGACCAAATGGTGGGCATCAAATTCTTAAAGATTGGTCGTGTATTGGAATTTAATATATTTACGTAAACTCGGTTTTTAAAAATTCAGTATAATACAATGAAAACAAAAAATCTTTCGCATCTATTTCTAGAGCTGCATAAAAAATATAACAACGAAAATAATCGTTTTGAACATCCCTGTATTTTTAAGTATTAGTTTTATTTGAATGAAATGAAATTAAATAGCAAAACGAAGTTATAGGCTAAAACTCTTTAGGAGTGCTTTGTGAAAGGATTGATTTTATACACAAACCACTTGGTACCCCATTAGACTTTAAAGCATATAAATTCAGTTCATAAAAATACCATGTAATAAAGAAAAGCGAAACACAAGACTACACCAACTCTTCATGACCAAATGGTGGGCATCAAATTCTAAGAAATTGGTCGTGTATTGGAATTTAATATATTTACGTAAACTCGGTTTTTAAAAATTCAGTATAATACAATGAAACAAAAAATCTTTCGCATCTATTTCGAGAGCTGCATAAAAAATATAACAACGAAAATAATCGTTTTGAACATCCCAGTATATTTTTAAATTAGTTTTAATTGAATGAAATGAAATTAAATAGCAAAACGAAGTTATAGGCTGAAACTATTTAGGAGTGCTTTGTGAAAGGATTGATTTTATACACAAACCACTTGGTACCCCATTGAACTTTAAATAATATAAATTCAGTTTATAACAATACCATATAATAAAGAAAAGCGAAACACAAGATTACACCAACTCTTCATGACCAAATGGTGGAAATCAAATTTTAAGAAATTGGTCGTGTATTGGAATTTAATATATTTACGTAAACTCGGTTTTTAAAAATTCAGTATAATACAATGAAACAAAAAATCTTTCGCATCTATTTCTAGAGCTGCATAAAAAATATAACAACGAAAATAATCGTTTTGAACATCCCTGTATTTTTTAATATTAGTTTTATTTGATTAAAATGAAATTAAATAACAAAACGAAGTTATAGGCTAAAACTCTTTAGGAGTGCTTTGTGAAAGGATTGATTTTATACACAAACCACTTGGTACCCCATTAGACTTTAAATAATATAAATTGCGTTCATATTAAAATACCATGTAATAAAGAAAAGCGAAACACAAGATTAAACCAACTCTTCATGACCAAATGGTGGGCATCAAATTCCTAAAAATTGGTCGTGTATTGGAATTTAATATATTTACGTAAACTCGGTTTTTAAAAATTCAGTATAATACAATGAAAACAAAAAATCTTTCGCATCTATTTCTAGAGCTGCATAAAAAATATAACAACGAAAATAATCGTTTTGAACATCCCAGTATTTTTTTTAATTAGTTTTATTTGAATGAAATGAAATTAAATAGCAAAACGAAGTTATAGGCTAAAACTCTTAAGGAGTGCTTTGTGAAAGGATTGATTTTATACACAAACCACTTGGTACCCCATTAGACTTTAAAGCATATAAATTCAGTTCATAAAAATACCATGTAATAAAGAAAAGCGAAACACAAGATTACACCAACTCTTCATGACCAAATGGTGGGCATCAAATTCTAAAAAATTGGTCGTGTATTGGAATTTAATATATTTACGTAAACTCGGTTTTTAAAAATTCAGTATAATACAATGAAAACAAAAAATCCTTTGTATCTATTTCTAGAGCTGCATAAAAAATATAACAACGAAAATAATCGTTTTGAACATCCCAGTATTTTTTAATATTAGTTTTATTTGATTAAAATTAAATTAAATAACAAAACGAAGTTATAGGCTGAAACTATTTAGGAGTGCTTTGTATAAGGATTGATTTTATACACAAACCACTTGGTACCCCATTAGACTTTAAATAATATAAATTGCGTTCATAAAAATACCATGTAATAAAGAAAAGCGAAACACAAGATTAAACCAACTCTTCATGACCAAATGGTGGGCATCAAATTCCTAAAAATTGGTCGTGTATTGGAATTTAATATATTTACGTAAACTCGGTTTTTAAAAATTCAGTATAATACAATGAAAACAAAAAATCCTTCGCATCTATTTCTAGAGCTGCATAAAAAATATAACAACGAAAATAATCGTTTTGAACATCCCAGTATTTTTTTAATTAGTTTTATTTGAATGAAATGAAATTAAATAGCAAAACGAAGTTATAGGCTAAAACTCTTTAGGAGTGCTTTGTGAAAGGATTGATTTTATACACAAACCACTTGGTACCCCATTAGACTTTAAAGCATATAAATTCAGTTCATAAAAATACCATGTAATAAAGAAAAGCGAAACACAAGACTACACCAACTCTTCATGACCAAATGGTGGGCATCAAATTCTTAAAAATTGGTCGTGTATTGGAATTTAATATATTTACGTAAACTCGGTTTTTAAAAATTCAATATAATACAATGAAAACAAAAAATCCTTCGCATCTATTTCTAGAGCTGCATAAAAAATATAACAACGAAAATAATCGTTTTGAACATCCCTCTATTTTTTTAAATTAGTTTTAATTGAATGAAATGAAATTAAATAGCAAAACGAAATTATAGGCTGACACTATTTAGGAGTGCTTTGTGAAAGGATTGATTTTATACACAAACCACTTGGTACCCCATTAGACTTTAAAGAATATAAAATCAGTTCATAACAATGCCATATAATAAAGAAAAGCGAAACACAAGATTACACCAACTCTTTATGACCAAATGGGTGGCATCAAATTCTAAAAAATTGGTCGTGTATTGGAATTTAATATATTTACGTAAACTCGGTTTTTAAAAATTCAGTATAATACAATGAAAACAAAAAATCTTTCGCATCTATTTCTAGAGCTGCATAAAAAATATAACAACGAAAATAATCGTTTTGAACATCCCTGTATTTTTTAATATTAGTTTAATTTGATTAAAATGAAATTAAATAACAAAACGAAGTTATAGGCTTAAACTATTTAGGAGTGCTTTGTATAAGGATTGATTTTATACACAAACCACTTGGTACCCCATTAGACTTTAAAGAATATAAATTCAGTTCATAACAATGCCATATAATAAAGAAAAGCGAAACACAAGATTACACCAACTCTTCATGACCAAATGATGGAAATCAAATTTTAAAAAATTGGTCGTGTATTGGAATTTAATATATTTACGTAAACTCGATTTTTAAAAATTCAGTATAATACAATGAAAACAAAAAATCTTTCGCATCTATTTCGAGAGCTGCATAAAAAATATAACAACGAAAATAATCGTTTTGAACATCCCAGTATTTTTTTTAATTAGTTTTAATTGAATGAAATGAAATTAAATAGCAAAACGAAGTTATAGGCTGAAACTATTTAGGAGTGCTTTCTGAAAGGATTGTTTTTATACACAAACCACTTGGTACCCCATTGAACTTTAAAGAATATAAATTCAGTTCATAACAATACCATATAATAAAGAAAAGCGAAACACAAGATTACACCAACTCTTCATGAACAAATGGTGGGCATCAAATTCTAAAAAATTGGTCGTGTATTGGAATTTAATATATTTACGTAAACTCGGTTTTTAAAAATTCAGTATAATACAATGAAAACAAAAAATCTTTCGCATCTATTTCGAGAGCTGCATAAAAAATATAACAACGAAAATAATCGTTTTGAACATCCCAGTATTTTTTTTAATTAGTTTTATTTGAATGAAATGAAATTAAATAGCAAAACGAAGTTATAGGCTAAAACTCTTTAGGAGTGCTATGTGAAAGTATTGATTTTATACACATACCATTTGGTACCCCATTAGACTTTAAAGAATATAAATTCAGTTCATAACAATGCCATATAATAAAGAAAAGCGAAACACAAGATTACACCAACTCTTCATGACCAAATGGTGGGCATCAAATTCTAAAAAATTGGTCGTGTATTGGAATTTAATATATTTACGTAAACTCGGTTTTTAAAAATTCAGTATAATACAATGAAAACAAAAAATCCTTTGTATCTATTTCTAGAGCTGCATAAAAAATATAACAACGAAAATAATCGTTTTGAACATCCCAGTATTTTTTAATATTAGTTTTATTTGATTAAAATTAAATTAAATAACAAAACGAAGTTATAGGCTGAAACTATTTAGGAGTGCTTTGTATAAGGATTGATTTTATACACAAACCACTTGGTACCCCATTAGACTTTAAATAATATAAATTGCGTTCATAAAAATACCATGTAATAAAGAAAAGCGAAACACAAGATTAAACCAACTATTCACGACCAAATGATGGAAATCAAATTTTAAAAAATTGGCCTTGTTTTGGAATTTAATATATTTACGTAAACTCGGTTTTTAAAAATTCAGTATAATACAATGAAAACAAAAAATCCTTCGCATCTATTTCTAGAGCTGCATAAAAAATATAACAACGAAAATAATCGTTTTGAACATCCCTGTATTTTTTTAAATTAGTTTTAATTGAATGAAATGAAATTAAATAGCAAAACGAAGTTATAGGCTGAAACTATTTAGGAGTGCTTTGTGAAAGGATTGATTTTATACACAAACCACTTGGTACCCCATTAGACTTTAAAGAATATAAATTCAGTTCATAACAATGCCATATAATAAAGAAAAGCGAAACACAAGATTACACCAACTCTTCATGACCAAATGGTGGGCATCAAATTCTAAAAAATTGGTCGTGTATTGGAATTTAATATATTTACGTAAACTCGGTTTTTAAAAATTCAGTATAATACAATGAAAACAAAAAATCCTTTGTATCTATTTCTAGAGCTGCATAAAAAATATAACAACGAAAATAATCGTTTTGAACATCCCAGTATTTTTTAATATTAGTTTTATTTGATTAAAATTAAATTAAATAACAAAACGAAGTTATAGGCTGAAACTATTTAGGAGTGCTTTGTATAAGGATTGATTTTATACACAACCCATTTGAAACCCCATTAGACTTTAAATAATATAAATTCAGTTCATAACAATACCATATAATAAAGAAAAGCGAAACACAAGATTAAACCAACTGTTCATGACCAAATGGTGGGCATCAAATTCTAAAAAATTTGTCGTGTATTGGAATTTAATATATTTACGTAAACTCGGTTTTTAAAAATTCAGTATAATACAATGAAAACAAAAAATCCTTCGCATCTATTTCTAGAGCTGCATAAAAAATATAACAACGAAAATAATCGTTTTGAACATCCCTGTATTTTTTTTAATTAGTTTTATTTGAATGAAATGAAATTAAATAGCAAAACGAATTTATAGGCTAAAACTCTTTAGGAGTGCTTTGTGAAAGGATTGATTTTATACACAAACCACTTGGTACCCCATTGAACTTTAAAGCATATAAATTCAGTTCATAAAAATACCATGTAATAAAGAAAAGCGAAACACAAGACTACACCAACTCTTCATGACCAAATGGTGGGCATCAAATTCTTAAAAATTGGTCGTGTATTGGAATTTAATATATTTACGTAAACTCGGTTTTTAAAAATTCAATATAATACAATGAAAACAAAAAATCCTTCGCATCTATTTCTAGAGCTGCATAAAAAATATAACAACGAAAATAATCGTTTTGAACATCCCTGTATTTTTTTAAATTAGTTTAAATTGAATGAAATGAAATTAAATAGCAAAACGAAATTATAGGCTGACACTATTTAGGAGTGCTTTGTGAAAGGATTGATTTTATACACAAACCACTTGGTACCCCATTAGACTTTAAAGAATATAAAATCAGTTCATAACAATGCCATATAATAAAGAAAAGCGAAACACAAGATTACACCAACTCTTTATGACCAAATGGTTGGCATCAAATTCTAAAAAATTAGTCGTGTATTGGAATTTAATATATTTACGTAAACTCGGTTTTTAAAAATTCAGTATAATACAATGAAAACAAAAAATCTTTCGCATCTATTTCTAGAGCTGCATAAAAAATATAACAACGAAAATAATCGTTTTGAACATCCCTGTATTTTTTAATATTAGTTTAATTTGATTAAAATGAAATTAAATAACAAAACGAAGTTATAGGCTTAAACTATTTAGGAGTGCTTTGTATAAGGATTGATTTTATACACAAACCACTTGGTACCCCATTAGACTTTAAAGAATATAAATTCAGTTCATAACAATGCCATATAATAAAGAAAAGCGAAACACAAGATTACACCAACTCTTCATGACCAAATGGTGGGCATCAAATTCTTAAAAATTGGTCGTGTATTGGAATTTAATATATTTACGTAAACTCGGTTTTTAAAAATTCAGTATAATACAATGAAAACAAAAAATCTTTCGCATCTATTTCGAGAGCTGCATAAAAAATATAACAACGAAAATAATCGTTTTGAACATCCCAGTATATTTTTAAATTAGTTTTAATTGAATGAAATGAAATTAAATAGCAAAACGAAGTTATAGGCTGAAACTATTTAGGAGTGCTTTGTGAAAGGATTGATTTTATACACAAACCACTTGGTACCCCATTGAACTTTAAAGAATATAAATTCAGTTCATAACAATACCATATAATAAAGAAAAGCGAAACACAAGATTACACCAACTCTTCATGAACAAATGGTGGGCATCAAATTCTAAAAAATTGGTCGTGTATTGGAATTTAATATATTTACGTAAACTCGGTTTTTAAAAATTCAGTATAATACAATGAAAACAAAAAATCTTTCGCATCTATTTCTAGAGCTGCATAAAAAATATAACAACGAAAATAATCGTTTTGAACATTCCTGTATCTTTCAATATTAGTTTTATTTGATTGAAATGAAATTAAATAGCAAAACGAATTTATAGGCTGAAACTATTTAGGAGTGCTATGTGAAAGTATTGATTTTATACACAAACCATTTGGTACCCCATTGGACTTTAAAGCATATAAATTCAGTTCATAACAATACCATATAATAAAGAAAAGCGAAACACAAGATTACACCAACTATTCGTGACCAAATGGTGGGCATCAAATTCTAAAAAATTGGTCGTGAATTGGAATTTAATATATTTACGTAAACTCGGTTTTTAAAAATTCAGTATAATACAATGAAAACAAAAAATCTTTCGCATCTATTTCTAGAGCTGCATAAAAAATATAACAACGAAAATAATCGTTTTGAACATCCCAGTATTTTTTTAAATTAGTTTTAATTGAATGAAATGAAATTAAATAGCAAAACGAAGTTATAGGCTGAAACTATTTAGGAGTGCTTTGTGAAAGGATTGATTTTATACACAAACCACTTGGTACCCCATTGAACTTTAAAGAATATAAATTCAGTTCATAACAATACCATATAATAAAGAAAAGCGAAACACAAGATTACACCAACTCTTCATGACCAAATGGTGGAAATCAAATTTTAAGAAATTGGTCGTGTATTGGAATTTAATATATTTACGTAAACTCGGTTTTTAAAAATTCAGTATAATACAATGAAACAAAAAATCTTTCGCATCTATTTCTAGAGCTGCATAAAAAATATAACAACGAAAATAATCGTTTTGAACATCCCTGTATTTTTTAATATTAGTTTTATTTGATTAAAATGAAATTAAATAACAAAACGAAGTTATAGGCTACAACTCTTTAGGAGTGCTTTGTGAAAGGATCGATTTTATACACAAACCACTTGGTAGCCCATTAGACTTTAAAGCATATAAATTGCGTTCATAAAAATACCATGTAATAAAGAAAAGCGAAACAAAAGACTACACCAACTCTTCATGACCAAATGGTGGGCATCAAATTCTTAAAAATTGGTCGTGTATTGGAATTTAATATATTTACGTAAACTCGGTTTTTAAAATTCAGTATAATACAATGAAAACAAAAAATCTTTCGCATCTATTTCTAGAGCTGCATAAAAAATATAACAACGAAAATAATCGTTTTGAACATCCCTGTATTTTTAAGTATTAGTTTTATTTGAATGAAATGAAATTAAATAGCAAAACGAAGTTATAGGCTAAAACTCTTTAGGAGTGCTTTGTGAAAGGATTGATTTTATACTCAAACCACTTGGTACCCCATTAGACTTTAAAGCATATAAATTCAGTTCATAAAAATACCATGTAATAAAGAAAAGCGAAACACAAGACTACACCAACTCTTCATGACCAAATGGTGGGCATCAAATTTTAAGAAATTGGTCGTGTATTGGAATTTAATATATTTACGTAAACTCGGTTTTTAAAAATTCAGTATAATACAATGAAACAAAAAATCTTTCGCATCTATTTCTAGAGCTGCATAAAAAATATAACAACGAAAATAATCGTTTTGAACATCCCTGTATTTTTTAATATTAGTTTTATTTGATTAAAATGAAATTTAATAACAAAACGAAGTTATAGGCTACAACTCTTTAGGAGTGCTTTGTGAAAGGATTGATTTTATACACAACCCATTTGAAACCCCATTAGACTTAAAATAATATAAATTCAGTTCATAAAAATACCATGTATAAAGAAAAGCGAAACACAAGACTACACCAACTCTTCATGACCAAATGGTGGGCATCAAATTCTTAAAAATTGGTCGTGTATTGGAATTTAATATATTTACGTAAACTCGGTTTTTAAAAATTCAGTATAATACAATGAAAACAAAAAATTCTGTGCATCTATTTGTAGAGCTGCATAAAAACTAAACAACGAAAATAATCGTTTTGAATATCCCTGTATTTTTCAATATTAGTTTTATTTGAATGAAATGAAATTAAATAGCAAAACGAAGTTATAGGCTAAAACTCTTTAGGAGTGCTTTGTGAAAGGATTGATTTTATACACAAACCACTTGGTCCCCATTAGACTTTAAAGCATATAAATTCAGTTCATAAAAATACCATGTATAAAGAAAAGCGAAACACAAGACTACACCAACTCTTCATGACCAAATGGTGGGCATCAAATTCTTAAAAATTGGTCGTGTATTGGAATTTAATATATTTACGTAAACTCGGTTTTTAAAAATTCAGTATAATACAATGAAAACAAAAAATCTTTCGCATCTATTTCGAGAGCTGCATAAAAAATATAACAACGAAAATAATCGTTTTGAACAATCCAGTATATTTTTAAATTAGTTTTAATTGAATGAAATGAAATTAAATAGCAAAACGAAGTTATAGGCTGAAACTATTTAGGAGTGCTTTGTGAAAGGATTGATTTTATACACAAACCACTTGGTACCCCATTGAACTTTAAAGAATATAAATTCAGTTCATAACAATACCATATAATAAAGAAAAGCGAAACACAAGATTACACCAACTCTTCATGACCAAATGGTGGAAATCAAATTTTAAGAAATTGGTCGTGTATTGGAATTTAATATATTTACGTAAACTCGGTTTTTAAAAATTCAGTATAATACAATGAAACAAAAAATCTTTCGCATCTATTTCTAGAGCTGCATAAAAAATATAACAACGAAAATAATCGTTTTGAACATCCCTGTATATTTTTAAATTAGTTTTAATTGAATGAAATGAAATTAAATAGCAAAACGAATTTATAGGCTGAAACTATTAAGGAGTGCTATGTGAAAGTATTGATTTTATACACATACCATTTGGTACCCCATTGGACTTAAAAACATATAAATTCAGTTCATAACAATACCATATAATAAAGAAAAGCGAAACACAAGATTACACCAACTATTCGTGACCAAATGGTGGGCATCAAATTCTAAAAAATTGGTCGTGTATTGGAATTTAATATATTTACGTAAACTCGGTTTTTAAAAATTCAGTATAATACAATGAAACAAAAAATCTTTCGCATCTATTTCTAGAGCTGCATAAAAAATATAACAACGAAAATAATCGTTTTGAACATCCCAGTATTTTTTTAAATTAGTTTTAATTGAATGAAATGAAATTAAATAGCAAAACGAAGTTATAGGCTGAAACTATTTAGGAGTGCTTTGTGAAAGGATTGATTTTATACACAAACCACTTGGTACCCCATTGAACTTTAAAGAATATAAATTCAGTTCATAACAATACCATATAATAAAGAAAAGCGAAACACAAGATTACACCAACTCTTCATGACCAAATGGTGGAAATCAAATTTTAAGAAATTGGTCGTGTATTGGAATTTAATATATTTACGTAAACTCGGTTTTTAAAAATTCAGTATAATACAATGAAACAAAAAATCTTTCGCATCTATTTCTAGAGCTGCATAAAAAATATAACAACGAAAATAATCGTTTTGAACATCCCTGTATTTTTTAATATTAGTTTTATTTGATTAAAATGAAATTAAATAACAAAACGAAGTTATAGGCTACAACTCTTTAGGAGTGCTTTGTGAAAGGATTGATTTTATACACAAACCACTTGGTACCCCATTAGACTTTAAAGCATATAAATTCAGTTCATAAAAATACCATGTAATAAAGAAAAGCGAAACAAAAGACTACACCAACTCTTCATGACCAAATGGTGGGCATCAAATTCTTAAAAATTGGTCGTGTATTGGAATTTAATATATTTACGTAAACTCGGTTTTTAAAATTCAGTATAATACAATGAAAACAAAAAATCTTTCGCATCTATTTCTAGAGCTGCATAAAAAATATAACAACGAAAATAATCGTTTTGAACATCCCTGTATTTTTAAGTATTAGTTTTATTTGAATGAAATGAAATTAAATAGCAAAACGAAGTTATAGGCTAAAACTCTTTAGGAGTGCTTTGTGAAAGGATTGATTTTATACTCAAACCACTTGGTACCCCATTAGACTTTAAAGCATATAAATTCAGTTCATAAAAATACCATGTAATAAAGAAAAGCGAAACACAAGACTACACCAACTCTTCATGACCAAATGGTGGGCATCAAATTTTAAGAAATTGGTCGTGTATTGGAATTTAATATATTTACGTAAACTCGGTTTTTAAAAATTCAGTATAATACAATGAAACAAAAAATCTTTCGCATCTATTTCTAGAGCTGCATAAAAAATATAACAACGAAAATAATCGTTTTGAACATCCCTGTATTTTTTAATATTAGTTTTATTTGATTAAAATGAAATTAAATAACAAAACGAAGTTATAGGCTACAACTCTTTAGGAGTGCTTTGTGAAAGGATTGATTTTATACACAACCCATTTGAAACCCCATTAGACTTTAAATAATATAAATTGCGTTCATAACAATACCATGTAATAAAGAAAAGAGAAACTCAAGACTACACCAACTCTTCATGACCAAATGGTGGGCATCAAATTCTTAAAAATTGGTCGTGTATTGGAATTTAATATATTTACGTAAACTCGGTTTTTAAAAATTCAGTATAATACAATGAAACAAAAAATCTTTCGCATCTATTTCTAGAGCTGCATAAAAAATATAACAACGAAAATAATCGTTTTGAACATCCCTGTATTTTTTAATATTAGTTTTATTTGATTAAAATGAAATTAAATAACAAAACGAAGTTATAGGCTACAACTCTTTAGGAGTGCTTTGTGAAAGGATTGATTTTATACACAAACCACTTGGTACCCCATTAGACTTTAAAGCATATAAATTCAGTTCATAAAAATACCATGTAATAAAGAAAAGCGAAACAAAAGACTACACCAACTCTTCATGACCAAATGGTGGGCATCAAATTCTTAAAAATTGGTCGTGTATTGGAATTTAATATATTTACGTAAACTCGGTTTTTAAAATTCAGTATAATACAATGAAAACAAAAAATCTTTCGCATCTATTTCTAGAGCTGCATAAAAAATATAACAACGAAAATAATCGTTTTGAACATCCCTGTATTTTTAAGTATTAGTTTTATTTGAATGAAATGAAATTAAATAGCAAAACGAAGTTATAGGCTAAAACTCTTTAGGAGTGCTTTGTGAAAGGATTGATTTTATACACAAACCACTTGGTACCCCATTAGACTTTAAAGCATATAAATTCAGTTCATAAAAATACCATGTATAAAGAAAAGCGAAACACAAGACTACACCAACTCTTCATGACCAAATGGTGGGCATCAAATTCTTAAAAATTGGTCGTGTATTGGAATTTAATATATTTACGTAAACTCGGTTTTTAAAAATTCAGTATAATACAATGAAAACAAAAAATCTTTCGCATCTATTTCGAGAGCTGCATAAAAAATATAACAACGAAAATAATCGTTTTGAACATCCCAGTATATTTTTAAATTAGTTTTAATTGAATGAAATGAAATTAAATAGCAAAACGAAGTTATAGGCTGAAACTATTTAGGAGTGCTTTGTGAAAGGATTGATTTTATACACAAACCACTTGGTACCCCATTGAACTTTAAATAATATAAATTCAGTTCATAACAATACCATATAATAAAGAAAAGCGAAACACAAGATTACACCAACTCTTCGTGACCAAATGGTGGAAATCAAATTTTAAGAAATTGGTCGTGTATTGGAATTTAATATATTTACGTAAACTCGGTTTTTAAAAATTCAGTATAATACAATGAAACAAAAAATCTTTCGCATCTATTTCTAGAGCTGCATAAAAAATATAACAACGAAAATAATCGTTTTGAACATCCCTGTATTTTTTAATATTAGTTTAATTTGATTAAAATGAAATTAAATAACAAAACGAAGTTATAGGCTAAAACTGTTTAGGAGTGCTTTGTGAAAGGATTGATTTTATACACAAACCACTTGGTACCCCATTAGACTTTAAAGCATATAAATTCAGTTCATAAAAATACCATGTAATAAAGAAAAGCGAAACACAAGACTACACCAACTCTTCATGACCAAATGGTGGGCATCAAATTCTTAAAAATTGGTCGTGTATTGGAATTTAATATATTTACGTAAACTCGGTTTTTAAAAATTCAGTATAATACAATGAAAACAAAAAATTCAGCGCATCTATTTCTAGAGCTGCATAAAAAATATAACAACGAAAATAATCGTTTTGAACATACCAGTATATTTTTAAATTAGTTTTAATTGAATGAAATGAAATTAAATAGCAAAACGAAGTTATAGGCTGAAACTATTTAGGAGTGCTTTGTGAAAGGATTGATTTTATACACAAACCACTTGGTACCCCATTAGACTTTAAAGAATATAAATTCAGTTCATAACAATGCCAAATTATAAAGGAAGGCGAAACACAAGATTAGTCCAACTATTCACGACCAAATGATGGAAATCAAATTTTAAAAAATTGGCCTTGTTTTGGAATTTAATATATTAACGTAAACTCGGTTTTTAAAAATTCAGTATAATACAATGAAAACAAAAAATCTTTCGCATCTATTTCTAGAGCTGCATAAAAAATATAACAACGAAAATAATCGTTTTGAACATCCCTGTATTTTTAAGTATTAGTTTTATTTGAATGAAATGAAATTAAATAGCAAAACGAAGTTATAGGCTAAAACTCTTTAGGAGTGCTTTGTGAAAGGATTGATTTTATACTCAAACCACTTGGTACCCCATTAGACTTTAAAGCATATAAATTCAGTTCATAAAAATACCATGTAATAAAGAAAAGCGAAACACAAGACTACACCAACTCTTCATGACCAAATGGTGGGCATCAAATTCTTAAAAATTGGTCGTGTATTGGAATTTAATATATTTACGTAAACTCGGTTTTTAAAAATTCAGTATAATACAATGAAAACAAAAAATTCAGCGCATCTATTTCTAGAGCTGCATAAAAAATATAACAACGAAAATAATCGTTTTGAACATACCAGTATATTTTTAAATTAGTTTTAATTGAATGAAATGAAATTAAATAGCAAAACGAAGTTATAGGCTGAAACTATTTAGGAGTGCTTTGTGAAAGGATTGATTTTATACACAAACCACTTGGTACCCCATTAGACTTTAAAGCATATAAATTCAGTTCATAAAAATACCATGTAATAAAGAAAAGCGAAACAAAAGACTACACCAACTCTTCATGACCAAATGGTGGGCATCAAATTCTTAAAAATTGGTCGTGTATTGGAATTTAATATATTTACGTAAACTCGGTTTTTAAAATTCAGTATAATACAATGAAAACAAAAAATCTTTCGCATCTATTTCTAGAGCTGCATAAAAAATATAACAACGAAAATAATCGTTTTGAACATCCCTGTATTTTTAAGTATTAGTTTTATTTGAATGAAATGAAATTAAATAGCAAAACGAAGTTATAGGCTAAAACTCTTTAGGAGTGCTTTGTGAAAGGATTGATTTTATACTCAAACCACTTGGTACCCCATTAGACTTTAAAGCATATAAATTCAGTTCATAAAAATACCATGTAATAAAGAAAAGCGAAACACAAGACTACACCAACTCTTCATGACCAAATGGTGGGCATCAAATTTTAAGAAATTGGTCGTGTATTGGAATTTAATATATTTACGTAAACTCGGTTTTTAAAAATTCAGTATAATACAATGAAACAAAAAATCTTTCGCATCTATTTCTAGAGCTGCATAAAAAATATAACAACGAAAATAATCGTTTTGAACATCCCTGTATTTTTTAATATTAGTTTTATTTGATTAAAATGAAATTAAATAACAAAACGAAGTTATAGGCTACAACTCTTTAGGAGTGCTTTGTGAAAGGATTGATTTTATACACAACCCATTTGAAACCCCATTAGACTTTAAATAATATAAATTGCGTTCATAACAATACCATGTAATAAAGAAAAGAGAAACTCAAGACTACACCAACTCTTCATGACCAAATGGTGGGCATCAAATTCTTAAAAATTGGTCGTGTATTGGAATTTAATATATTTACGTAAACTCGGTTTTTAAAAATTCAGTATAATACAATGAAACAAAAAATCTTTCGCATCTATTTCTAGAGCTGCATAAAAAATATAACAACGAAAATAATCGTTTTGAACATCCCTGTATTTTTTAATATTAGTTTTATTTGATTAAAATGAAATTAAATAACAAAACGAAGTTATAGGCTACAACTCTTTAGGAGTGCTTTGTGAAAGGATTGATTTTATACACAAACCACTTGGTACCCCATTAGACTTTAAAGCATATAAATTCAGTTCATAAAAATACCATGTAATAAAGAAAAGCGAAACAAAAGACTACACCAACTCTTCATGACCAAATGGTGGGCATCAAATTCTTAAAAATTGGTCGTGTATTGGAATTTAATATATTTACGTAAACTCGGTTTTTAAAATTCAGTATAATACAATGAAAACAAAAAATCTTTCGCATCTATTTCTAGAGCTGCATAAAAAATATAACAACGAAAATAATCGTTTTGAACATCCCTGTATTTTTAAGTATTAGTTTTATTTGAATGAAATGAAATTAAATAGCAAAACGAAGTTATAGGCTAAAACTCTTTAGGAGTGCTTTGTGAAAGGATTGATTTTATACACAAACCACTTGGTACCCCATTAGACTTTAAAGCATATAAATTCAGTTCATAAAAATACCATGTATAAAGAAAAGCGAAACACAAGACTACACCAACTCTTCATGACCAAATGGTGGGCATCAAATTCTTAAAAATTGGTCGTGTATTGGAATTTAATATATTTACGTAAACTCGGTTTTTAAAAATTCAGTATAATACAATGAAAACAAAAAATCTTTCGCATCTATTTCGAGAGCTGCATAAAAAATATAACAACGAAAATAATCGTTTTGAACATCCCAGTATATTTTTAAATTAGTTTTAATTGAATGAAATGAAATTAAATAGCAAAACGAAGTTATAGGCTGAAACTATTTAGGAGTGCTTTGTGAAAGGATTGATTTTATACACAAACCACTTGGTACCCCATTGAACTTTAAATAATATAAATTCAGTTCATAACAATACCATATAATAAAGAAAAGCGAAACACAAGATTACACCAACTCTTCGTGACCAAATGGTGGAAATCAAATTTTAAGAAATTGGTCGTGTATTGGAATTTAATATATTTACGTAAACTCGGTTTTTAAAAATTCAGTATAATACAATGAAACAAAAAATCTTTCGCATCTATTTCTAGAGCTGCATAAAAAATATAACAACGAAAATAATCGTTTTGAACATCCCTGTATTTTTTAATATTAGTTTAATTTGATTAAAATGAAATTAAATAACAAAACGAAGTTATAGGCTAAAACTGTTTAGGAGTGCTTTGTGAAAGGATTGATTTTATACACAAACCACTTGGTACCCCATTAGACTTTAAAGCATATAAATTCAGTTCATAAAAATACCATGTAATAAAGAAAAGCGAAACACAAGACTACACCAACTCTTCATGACCAAATGGTGGGCATCAAATTCTTAAAAATTGGTCGTGTATTGGAATTTAATATATTTACGTAAACTCGGTTTTTAAAAATTCAGTATAATACAATGAAAACAAAAAATTCAGCGCATCTATTTCTAGAGCTGCATAAAAAATATAACAACGAAAATAATCGTTTTGAACATACCAGTATATTTTTAAATTAGTTTTAATTGAATGAAATGAAATTAAATAGCAAAACGAAGTTATAGGCTGAAACTATTTAGGAGTGCTTTGTGAAAGGATTGATTTTATACACAAACCACTTGGTACCCCATTAGACTTTAAAGAATATAAATTCAGTTCATAACAATGCCAAATTATAAAGGAAGGCGAAACACAAGATTAGTCCAACTATTCACGACCAAATGATGGAAATCAAATTTTAAAAAATTGGCCTTGTTTTGGAATTTAATATATTAACGTAAACTCGGTTTTTAAAAATTCAGTATAATACAATGAAAACAAAAAATCCTTCGCATCTATTTCTAGAGCTGCATAAAAAATATAACAACGAAAATAATCGTTTTGAACATCGCTGTATTTTTTTATATTAGTTTTATTTGATTAAAATGAAATTAAATAACAAAACGAAGTTATAGGCTGAAACTATTTAGGAGTGCTTTGTGAAAGGATTGATTTTATACACAAACCACTAGGTACCCCATTAGACTTTAAAGAATATAAATTCAGTGCCTAACAATGAAATATAATAAAGAAAAGCGAAACTCAAGACTACACCAACTCTTCATGACCAAATGGTGGGCATCAAATTCCTAAAAATTGGTCGTGTATTGGAATTTAATATATTTACGTAAACTCGGTTTTTAAAAATTCAGTATAATACAATGAAAACAAAAAATCCTTCGCATCTATTTCTAGAGCTGCATAAAAAATATAACAACGAAAATAATCGTTTTGAACATCCCAGTATTTTTTTTAATTAGTTTTAATTGAATGAAATGAAATTAAATAGCAAAACGAAGTTACAGGCTGAAACTATTTAGGAGTGCTTTGTATAAGGATTGATTTTATACACAAACCACTTGGTACCCCATTAGACCTTAAAGCATATAAATGCAGTTCATAACAATGCCATATTATAAAGGAAGGCGAAACACAAGATAAGTCCAACTATTCACGACCAAATGATGGAAATCAAATTTTAAAAAATTGGTCGTGTATTGGAATTTAATATATTTACGTAAACTCGGTTTTTAAAAATTCAGTATAATACAATGAAAACAAAAAATCCTTTGCATCTATTTCTAGAGCTGCATACAAAAATATAACAACAAAAATATACGTTTTGAACATCACTGTCTTTTATACTATTAGTTTTATTTGAAAAATGAAATTTAATAAGCAAAGAAAGTTATAGGCTGAAACTAATTAGGAGTGCTTTGTGAAAGGATTGATTTTATACACAACCCATTTGGTACCCCATTAGACTTTAAATAATATAAATTGCGTTCATAAAAATACCATGTAATAAAGAAAAGCGAAACTCAGGACTACACCAACTCTTCATGACCAAATGGTGGGCATCAAATTCTTAAAAATTGGTCGTGTATTGGAATTTAATATATTTACGTAAACTCGGTTTTTAAAAATTCAGTATAATACGATGAAAACAAAAAATTCTGCGGATCTATTTCTAGAGCTGCATAAAAAATATAACAACGAAAATAATCGTTTTGAACATCCCCGTATTTTTTGAAATTAGTTTTAATTGAATGAAATGAAATTAAATAGCAAAACGAAGTTATAAACTGAAACTATTTAGGAGTGCTTTGTGAAAGGATTGATTTTATACACAAACCACTTGGTACCCCATTAGACTTTAAAGAATATAAATTCAGTTCCTAACAATGCCATATAATAAAGAAAAGCGAAACTCAAGACTACACCAACTCTTCATGACCAAATGGTGGGCATCAAATTCTTAAAAATTGGTCGTGTATTGGAATTTAATATATTTACGTAAACTCGGTTTTTAAAAATTCAGTATAATACAATGAAAACAAAAAATTCTGTGCATCTATTTCTAGAGCTGCATTAAAAATATAACAACGAAAATAATCGTTTTGAACATCCCTGTATTTTTCAATATTAGTTTTATTTGAATGAAATGAAATTAAATAGCAAAACGAAGTTATAGGCTGAAACTATTTAGGAGTGCTTTGTGAAAGGATTGATTTTATACACAACCCATTTGGTACCCCATTAGACCTTAAAGCATATAAATGCAGTTCATAACAATGCCATATTATAAGGAAGGCGAAACACAAGATAAGTCCAACTATTCACGACCAAATGATGGAAATCAAATTTTAAAAAATTGGTCGTGTATTGGAATTTAATATATTTACGTAAACTCGATTTTTAAAAATTCAGTATAATACAATGAAAACAAAAAATCTTTCGCATCTATTTCGAGAGCTGCATAAAAAATATAACAACGAAAATAATCGTTTTGAACATCCCAGTATTTTTTTAAATTAGTTTTAATTGAATGAAATGAAATTAAATAGCAAAACGAAGTTATAGGTTGAAACTATTTATTAGTGCTTTGTGAAAGGATTGATTTTATACACAAACCACTTGGTACCCCATTAGACTTTAAAGCATATAAATTCAGTTCATAACAATGCCATATTATAAAGGAAGGCGAAACATAAGATTAGTCCAACTATTCACGACCAAATGATGGAAATCAAATTTTAAAAAATTGGCCTTGTTTTGGAATTTAATATATTTACGTAAACTCGGTTTTTAAAAATTCAGTATAATACAATGAAAACAAAAAATCCTTCGCATCTATTTCTAGAGCTGCATAAAAAATATAACAACGAAAATAATCGTTTTGAACATCCCTGTATTTTTTTAAATTAGTTTTAATTGAATGAAATTAAATTAAATAGCAAAACGAAGTTATAGGCTGAAACTATTTAGGAGTGCTTTGTGAAAGGATTGATTTTATACACAAACCACTTGGTACCCCATTAGACTTTAAATAATATAAATTGCGTTCATTAATATACCATGTAATAAAGAAAAGCGAAACACAAGATTAAACCAACTCTTCATGACCAAATGGTGGGCATCAAATTCCTAAAAATTGGTCGTGTATTGGAATTTAATATATTTACGTAAGCTCGGTTTTTAAAAATTCAGTATAATACAATGAAAACAAAAAATCCTTTGCATCTATTTCTAGAGCTGCATAAAAAATATAACAACGAAAATAATCGTTTTGAACATTCCTGTATCTTTCAATATTAGTTTTATTTGATTGAAATGAAATTAAATAGCAAAACGAATTTATAGGCTGAAACTATTTAGGAGTGCTTTGTGAAAGGATTGATTTTATACACAACCCATTTGGTACCCCATTAGACTTTAAAGCATATAAATGCAGTTCATAACAATGCCATATTATAAAGGAAGGCGAAACACAAAATAAAACCAACTATTCACGACCAAATGGTGGGCATCAAATTCTAAAAAAATGGTCGTGTATTGGAATTTAATATATTTACGTAAACTCGGTTTTTAAAAATTCAGTATAATACAATGAAAACAAAAAATCCTGTGCATCTATTTCTCGAGCTGCATAAAAAATATAACAACGAAAATAATCGTTTTGAACATCCCCGTATTTTTTGAAATTAGTTTTAATTGAATGAAATGAAATTAAATAGCAAAACGAAGTTATAAACTGAAACTATTTAGGAGTGCTTTGTGAAAGGATTGATTTTATACACAAACCACTTGGTACCCCATTAGACTTTAAAGAATATAAATTCAGTTCCTAACAATGCCATATAATAAAGAAAAGCGAAACTCAAGACTACACCAACTCTTCATGACCAAATGGTGGGCATCAAATTCTTAAAAATTGGTCGTGTATTGGAATTTAATATATTTACGTAAACTCGGTTTTTAAAAATTCAGTATAATACAATGAAAACAAAAAATTCTGTGCATCTATTTCTAGAGCTGCATTAAAAATATAACAACGAAAATAATCGTTTTGAACATCCCTGTATTTTTCAATATTAGTTTTATTTGAATGAAATGAAATTAAATAGCAAAACGAAGTTATAGGCTGAAACTATTTAGGAGTGCTTTGTGAAAGGATTGATTTTATACACAACCCATTTGGTACCCCATTAGACCTTAAAGCATATAAATGCAGTTCATAACAATGCCATATTATAAGGAAGGCGAAACACAAGATAAGTCCAACTATTCACGACCAAATGATGGAAATCAAATTTTAAAAAATTGGTCGTGTATTGGAATTTAATATATTTACGTAAACTCGATTTTTAAAAATTCAGTATAATACAATGAAAACAAAAAATCTTTCGCATCTATTTCGAGAGCTGCATAAAAAATATAACAACGAAAATAATCGTTTTGAACATCCCAGTATTTTTTTAAATTAGTTTTAATTTAATGAAATGAAATTAAATAGCAAAACGAAGTTATAGGTTGAAACTATTTATTAGTGCTTTGTGAAAGGATTGATTTTATACACAAACCACTTGGTACCCCATTAGACTTTAAAGCATATAAATTCAGTTCATAACAATGCCATATTATAAAGGAAGGCGAAACATAAGATTAGTCCAACTATTCACGACCAAATGATGGAAATCAAATTTTAAAAAATTGGCCTTGTTTTGGAATTTAATATATTTACGTAAACTCGGTTTTTAAAAATTCAGTATAATACAATGAAAACAAAAAATCCTTCGCATCTATTTCTAGAGCTGCATAAAAAATATAACAACGAAAATAATCGTTTTGAACATCCCTGTATTTTTTTAAATTAGTTTTAATTGAATGAAATTAAATTAAATAGCAAAACGAAGTTATAGGCTGAAACTATTTAGGAGTGCTTTGTGAAAGGATTGATTTTATACACAAACCACTTGGTACCCCATTAGACTTTAAATAATATAAATTGCGTTCATTAATATACCATGTAATAAAGAAAAGCGAAACACAAGATTAAACCAACTCTTCATGACCAAATGGTGGGCATCAAATTCCTAAAAATTGGTCGTGTATTGGAATTTAATATATTTACGTAAGCTCGGTTTTTAAAAATTCAGTATAATACAATGAAAACAAAAAATCCTTTGCATCTATTTCTAGAGCTGCATAAAAAATATAACAACGAAAATAATCGTTTTGAACTGCCCAGTATTTTTTTTAATTAGTTTTAATTGAATGAAATGAAATTAAATAGCAAAACGAAGTTACAGGCTGAAACTATTTAGGAGTGCTTTGTGAAAGGATTGATTTTATACACAAACCACTTGGTACCCCATTAGACTTTAAAGAATATAAATTCAGTTCATAACAATACCATATAATAAAGAAAAGCGAAACACAAGATTACACCAACTATTCATGACCAAATGACGGGCATCAAATTCTAAAAAATTGGTCGTGTATTGGAATTTAATATATTTACGTAAACTCGGTTTTTATAAATTCAGTATAATACAATGAAAACAAAAAATTCTGCGCATCTATTTCTAGAGCTGCATAAAAAATATAACAACGAAAATATACGTTTTGAACATCCCTGTATTTTTCAATATTAGTTTTATTTGAATGAAATGAAATTAAATAGCAAAACGAAGTTATAGGCTGAAACTATTTAGGAGTGCTTTGTGAAAGGATTGATTTTTTACACAACCCATTTGGTACCCCATTAGACTTTAAATAATATAAATTGCGTTCATAAAAATACCATGTAATAAAGAAAAGCGAAACTTAAGACTACACCAACTCTTCATGACCAAATGGTGGGCATCAAATTCTTAAAAATTGGTCGGGTATTGGAATTTAATATATTTACGTAAACTCGGTTTTTAAAAATTCAGTATAATACAATGAAAACAAAAAATCTTTCGCATCTATTTCGAGAGCTGCATAAAAAATATAACAACGAAAATAATCGTTTTGAACATTCCTGTATCTTTCAATATTAGTTTTATTTGATTGAAATGAAATTAAATAGCAAAACGAATTTATAGGCTGAAACTATTTAGGAGTGCTTTGTGAAAGGATTGATTTTATACACAACCCATTTGGTACCCCATTAGACTTTAAAGCATATAAATGCAGTTCATAACAATGCCATATTATAAAGGAAGGCGAAACACAAAATAAAACCAACTATTCACGACCAAATGGTGGGCATCAAATTCTAAAAAAATGGTCGTGTATTGGAATTTAATATATTTACGTAAACTCGGTTTTTAAAAATTCAGTATAATACAATGAAAACAAAAAATCCTTTGCATCTATTTCTAGAGCTGCATACAAAAATATAACAACAAAAATATACGTTTTGAACATCACTGTCTTTTATAATATTAGTTTTATTTGATTAAAATGAAATTTAATAACAAAACGAAGTTATAGGCTAAAACTCTTTAGGAGTGCTTTGTGAAAGGATTGATTTTATACACAAACCACTTGGTACCCCATTAGACTTTAAAGCATATAAATTCAGTTCATAAAAATACCATGTAATAAAGAAAAGCGAAACACAAGACTACACCAACTATTCATGACCAAATGGTAGGCATCAAATTCTTAAAAATTGGTCGGGTATTGGAATTTAATATATTTACGTAAACTCGGTTTTTAAAAATTCAGTATTATACAATGAAAACGAAAAATCTTTCGCATCTATTTCTAGAGCTGCATAAAAAATATAACAACGAAAATAATCGTTTTGAACATCCCTGTATTTTTCAATATTAGTTTTATTTGAATGAAATGAAATTAAATAGCAAAACGAAGTTATAGGCTGAAACTATTTATGAGTGCTTTGTGAAAGGATTGATTTTTTACACAACCCATTTGGTACCCCATTAGACTTTAAATAATATAAATTGCGTTCATAAAAATACCATGTAATAAAGAAAAGCGAAACTTAAGACTACACCAACTCTTCATGACCAAATGGTGGGCATCAAATTCTTAAAAATTGGTCGGGTATTGGAATTTAATATATTTACGTAAACTCGGTTTTTAAAAATTCAGTATAATACAATGAAAACAAAAAATCTTTCGCATCTATTTCGAGAGCTGCATAAAAAATATAACAACGAAAATAATCGTTTTGAACATTCCTGTATCTTTCAATATTAGTTTTATTTGATTGAAATGAAATTAAATAGCAAAACGAATTTATAGGCTGAAACTATTTAGGAGTGCTTTGTGAAAGGATTGATTTTATACACAACCCATTTGGTACCCCATTAGACTTTAAAGCATATAAATGCAGTTCATAACAATGCCATATTATAAAGGAAGGCGAAACACAAAATAAAACCAACTATTCACGACCAAATGGTGGGCATCAAATTCTAAAAAAATGGTCGTGTATTGGAATTTAATATATTTACGTAAACTCGGTTTTTAAAAATTCAGTATAATACAATGAAAACAAAAAATCCTTTGCATCTATTTCTAGAGCTGCATACAAAAATATAACAACAAAAATATACGTTTTGAACATCACTGTCTTTTATAATATTAGTTTTATTTGATTAAAATGAAATTTAATAACAAAACGAAGTTATAGGCTAAAACTCTTTAGGAGTGCTTTGTGAAAGGATTGATTTTATACACAAACCACTTGGTACCCCATTAGACTTTAAAGCATATAAATTCAGTTCATAAAAATACCATGTAATAAAGAAAAGCCAAACACAAGATTACACCAACTCTTCATGAACAAATGGTGGGCATCAAATTTTAAAAAATTGGCCTTGTTTTGGAATTTAATATATTTACGTAAACTCGGTTTTTAAAAATTCAGTATAATACAATGAAAACAAAAAATCCTTCGCATCTATTTCTAGAGCTGCATAAAAAATATAACAACGAAAATAATCGTTTTGAACATTCCTGTATCTTTCAATATTAGTTTTATTTGATTGAAATGAAATTAAATAGCAAAACGAATTTATAGGCTGAAACTATTTAGGAGTGCTTTGTGAAACGATTGATTTTATACACAACCCATTTGGTACCCCATTAGACTTTAAAGCATATAAATGCAGTTCATAACAATGCCATATTATAAAGGAAGGCGAAACACAAAATAAAACCAACTATTCACGACCAAATGGTGGGCATCAAATTCTAAAAAAATGGTCGTGTATTGGAATTTAATATATTTACGTAAACTCGGTTTTTAAAAATTCAGTATAATACAATGAAAACAAAAAATCCTGTGCATCTATTTCTCGAGCTGCATAAAAAATATAACAACGAAAATAATCGTTTTGAACATCCCCGTATTTTTTGAAATTAGTTTTAATTGAATGAAATGAAATTAAATAGCAAAACGAAGTTATAAACTGAAACTATTTAGGAGTGCTTTGTGAAAGGATTGATTTTATACACAAACCACTTGGTACCCCATTAGACTTTAAAGAATATAAATTCAGTTCCTAACAATGCCATATAATAAAGAAAAGCGAAACTCAAGACTACACCAACTCTTCATGACCAAATGGTGGGCATCAAATTCTTAAAAATTGGTCGTGTATTGGAATTTAATATATTTACGTAAACTCGGTTTTTAAAAATTCAGTATAATACAATGAAAACAAAAAATTCTGTGCATCTATTTCTAGAGCTGCATTAAAAATATAACAACGAAAATAATCGTTTTGAACATCCCTGTATTTTTCAATATTAGTTTTATTTGAATGAAATGAAATTAAATAGCAAAACGAAGTTATAGGCTGAAACTATTTAGGAGTGCTTTGTGAAAGGATTGATTTTATACACAACCCATTTGGTACCCCATTAGACCTTAAAGCATATAAATGCAGTTCATAACAATGCCATATTATAAGGAAGGCGAAACATAAGATTAGTCCAACTATTCACGACCAAATGATGGAAATCAAATTTTAAAAAATTGGCCTTGTTTTGGAATTTAATATATTTACGTAAACTCGGTTTTTAAAAATTCAGTATAATACAATGAAAACAAAAAATCCTTCGCATCTATTTCTAGAGCTGCATAAAAAATATAACAACGAAAATAATCGTTTTGAACATCCCTGTATTTTTTTAAATTAGTTTTAATTGAATGAAATTAAATTAAATAGCAAAACGAAGTTATAGGCTGAAACTATTTAGGAGTGCTTTGTGAAAGGATTGATTTTATACACAAACCACTTGGTACCCCATTAGACTTTAAATAATATAAATTGCGTTCATTAATATACCATGTAATAAAGAAAAGCGAAACACAAGATTAAACCAACTCTTCATGACCAAATGGTGGGCATCAAATTCCTAAAAATTGGTCGTGTATTGGAATTTAATATATTTACGTAAGCTCGGTTTTTAAAAATTCAGTATAATACAATGAAAACAAAAAATCCTTTGCATCTATTTCTAGAGCTGCATAAAAAATATAACAACGAAAATAATCGTTTTGAACTGCCCAGTATTTTTTTTAATTAGTTTTAATTGAATGAAATGAAATTAAATAGCAAAACGAAGTTACAGGCTGAAACTATTTAGGAGTGCTTTGTGAAAGGATTGATTTTATACACAAACCACTTGGTACCCCATTAGACTTTAAAGAATATAAATTCAGTTCATAACAATACCATATAATAAAGAAAAGCGAAACACAAGATTACACCAACTATTCATGACCAAATGACGGGCATCAAATTCTAAAAAATTGGTCGTGTATTGGAATTTAATATATTTACGTAAACTCGGTTTTTATAAATTCAGTATAATACAATGAAAACAAAAAATTCTGCGCATCTATTTCTAGAGCTGCATAAAAAATATAACAACGAAAATATACGTTTTGAACATCCCTGTATTTTTCAATATTAGTTTTATTTGAATGAAATGAAATTAAATAGCAAAACGAAGTTATAGGCTGAAACTATTTAGGAGTGCTTTGTGAAAGGATTGATTTTTTACACAACCCATTTGGTACCCCATTAGACTTTAAATAATATAAATTGCGTTCATAAAAATACCATGTAATAAAGAAAAGCGAAACTTAAGACTACACCAACTCTTCATGACCAAATGGTGGGCATCAAATTCTTAAAAATTGGTCGGGTATTGGAATTTAATATATTTACGTAAACTCGGTTTTTAAAAATTCAGTATAATACAATGAAAACAAAAAATCTTTCGCATCTATTTCGAGAGCTGCATAAAAAATATAACAACGAAAATAATCGTTTTGAACATTCCTGTATCTTTCAATATTAGTTTTATTTGATTGAAATGAAATTAAATAGCAAAACGAATTTATAGGCTGAAACTATTTAGGAGTGCTTTGTGAAAGGATTGATTTTATACACAACCCATTTGGTACCCCATTAGACTTTAAAGCATATAAATGCAGTTCATAACAATGCCATATTATAAAGGAAGGCGAAACACAAAATAAAACCAACTATTCACGACCAAATGGTGGGCATCAAATTCTAAAAAAATGGTCGTGTATTGGAATTTAATATATTTACGTAAACTCGGTTTTTAAAAATTCAGTATAATACAATGAAAACAAAAAATCCTTTGCATCTATTTCTAGAGCTGCATACAAAAATATAACAACAAAAATATACGTTTTGAACATCACTGTCTTTTATAATATTAGTTTTATTTGATTAAAATGAAATTTAATAACAAAACGAAGTTATAGGCTAAAACTCTTTAGGAGTGCTTTGTGAAAGGATTGATTTTATACACAAACCACTTGGTACCCCATTAGACTTTAAAGCATATAAATTCAGTTCATAAAAATACCATGTAATAAAGAAAAGCGAAACACAAGACTACACCAACTATTCATGACCAAATGGTAGGCATCAAATTCTTAAAAATTGGTCGGGTATTGGAATTTAATATATTTACGTAAACTCGGTTTTTAAAAATTCAGTATTATACAATGAAAACGAAAAATCTTTCGCATCTATTTCTAGAGCTGCATAAAAAATATAACAACGAAAATAATCGTTTTGAACATCCCTGTATTTTTCAATATTAGTTTTATTTGAATGAAATGAAATTAAATAGCAAAACGAAGTTATAGGCTGAAACTATTTATGAGTGCTTTGTGAAAGGATTGATTTTTTACACAACCCATTTGGTACCCCATTAGACTTTAAATAATATAAATTGCGTTCATAAAAATACCATGTAATAAAGAAAAGCGAAACTTAAGACTACACCAACTCTTCATGACCAAATGGTGGGCATCAAATTCTTAAAAATTGGTCGGGTATTGGAATTTAATATATTTACGTAAACTCGGTTTTTAAAAATTCAGTATAATACAATGAAAACAAAAAATCTTTCGCATCTATTTCGAGAGCTGCATAAAAAATATAACAACGAAAATAATCGTTTTGAACATTCCTGTATCTTTCAATATTAGTTTTATTTGATTGAAATGAAATTAAATAGCAAAACGAATTTATAGGCTGAAACTATTTAGGAGTGCTTTGTGAAAGGATTGATTTTATACACAACCCATTTGGTACCCCATTAGACTTTAAAGCATATAAATGCAGTTCATAACAATGCCATATTATAAAGGAAGGCGAAACACAAAATAAAACCAACTATTCACGACCAAATGGTGGGCATCAAATTCTAAAAAAATGGTCGTGTATTGGAATTTAATATATTTACGTAAACTCGGTTTTTAAAAATTCAGTATAATACAATGAAAACAAAAAATCCTTTGCATCTATTTCTAGAGCTGCATACAAAAATATAACAACAAAAATATACGTTTTGAACATCACTGTCTTTTATAATATTAGTTTTATTTGATTAAAATGAAATTTAATAACAAAACGAAGTTATAGGCTAAAACTCTTTAGGAGTGCTTTGTGAAAGGATTGATTTTATACACAAACCACTTGGTACCCCATTAGACTTTAAAGCATATAAATTCAGTTCATAAAAATACCATGTAATAAAGAAAAGCGAAACACAAGACTACACCAACTATTCATGACCAAATGGTAGGCATCAAATTCTTAAAAATTGGTCGGGTATTGGAATTTAATATATTTACGTAAACTCGGTTTTTAAAAATTCAGTATTATACAATGAAAACGAAAAATCTTTCGCATCTATTTCTAGAGCTGCATAAAAAATATAACAACGAAAATAATCGTTTTGAACATCCCTGTATTTTTCAATATTAGTTTTATTTGAATGAAATGAAATTAAATAGCAAAACGAAGTTATAGGCTGAAACTATTTAGGAGTGCTTTGTGAAAGGATTGATTTTATACACAAACCATTTGGTACCCCATTAGACCTTAAAGCATATAAATGCAGTTCATAACAATGCCATATTATAAGGAAGGCGAAACACAAGATAAGTCCAACTATTCACGACCAAATGATGGAAATCAAATTTTAAAAAATTGGTCGTGTATTGGAATTTAATATATATACGTAAACTCGATTTTTAAAAATTCAGTATAATACAATGAAAACAAAAAATCTTTCGCATCTATTTCGAGAGCTGCATAAAAAATATAACAACGAAAATAATCGTTTTGAACATCCCAGTATTTTTTAAAATTAGTTTTATTTGAATGAAATGAAATTAAATAGCAAAACGAAGTTATAGGTTGAAACTATTTAGGAGTGCTTTGTGAAAGGATTGATTTTATACACAAACCACTTGGTACCCCATTAGACCTTAAAGCATATAAATGCAGTTCATAACAATGCCATATTATAAAGGAAGGCGAAACACAAGATAAGTCCAACTATTCACGACCAAATGGTGGGCATCAAATTCTTAAAAATTGGTCGTGTATTGGAATTTAATATATTTACGTAAACTCGGTTTTTAAAAATTCAGTATAATACAATGAAAACAAAAAATCCTTTGCATCTATTTCTAGAGCTGCATACAAAAATATAACAACAAAAATATACGTTTTGAACATCACTGTCTTTTATAATATTAGTTTTATTTGAAAAATGGAATTTAATAAGCAAAGAAAGTTATAGGCTGAAACTATTTAGGAGTGCTTTGTGAAAGGATTGATTTTATACACAAACCACTTGGTAGCCCATTGGACTTTAAAGCATATAAATTCAGTTCATAAAAATACCATATAATAAAGAAAAGCGAAACAGAAGATTACATCAACTATTCATGACCAAATGGTGGAAATCAAATTTTAAGAAATTGGTCGTGTATTGGAATTTAACATATTTACGTAAACTCGGTTTTTAAAAATTCAGTATAATACAATGAAACAAAAAATCTTTCGTATCTATTTCTAGAGCTGCATAAAAAATATAACAACGAAAATAATCGTTTTGAACATCCCTGTATTTTTTAATATTAGTTTTATTTGATTAAAATGAAATTTAATAACAAAACGAAGTTAAAGGCTAAAACTCTTTAGGAGTGCTTTGTGAAAGGATTGATTTTATACACAAACCACTTGGTACCCCATTAGACTTTACAGCATATAAATTCAGTTCATAAAAATAACATGTAATAAAGAAAAGCGAAACACAAGACTACACCAACTCTTCATGACCAAATGGTGGGCATCAAATTCTTAAAAATTGGTCGTGTATTGGAATTTAATATATTTACGTAAACTCGGTTTTTAAAAATTCAGTATAATACAATGAAAACAAAAAATCTTTCGCATCTATTTCTAGAGCTGCATAAAAAATATAACAACGAAAATAATCGTTTTGAACATCACTGTCTTTTATAATATTAGTTTTATTTGAAAAATGAATTTAAATAACAAAACGAAGTTATAGGCTGAAACTATTTAGGAGTGCTTTGTATAAGGATTGATTTTATACACAAACCACTTGGTACCCCATTAGACTTTAAATAATATAAATTGCGTTCATAAAAATACCATGTAATAAAGAAAAGCGAAGCACAAGATTACACCAACTCTTCATGACCAAATGGTAGGCATCAAATTCTTAAAAATTGGTCGTGTATTGGAATTTAATATATTTACGTAAACTCGGTTTTTAAAAATTCAGTATGATACAATGAAAACAAAAAAATCCTTCGCACTATTTCTAGAGCTGCATAAAAAATATAACAACGAAAATAATCGTTTTGAAGATCCCTGTATTTTTTAATATTAGTTTTATTTGATTAAAATGAAATTTAATAACAAAAGAAAGTTATAGGCTGAAACTATTTAGGAGTGCTATGTGAAAGGATTGATTTTATACACATACCATTTGGTACCCCATTGGACTTTAAAGCATATAAATTGCGTTCATAAAAATACCATATAATAAAGAAAAGCGAAACACAAGATTACACCAACTCTTCATGACCAAATGGTGGGCATCAAATTCTTAAAAATTGGTCGTGTATTGGAATTTAATATATTTACGTAAACTCGGTTTTTAAAAATTCAGTATAATACGATGAAAACAAAAAATTCTGCGGATCTATTTCTAGAGCTGCATAAAAAATATAACAACGAAAATAATCGTTTTGAACATCCCCGTATTTTTTGAAATTAGTTTTAATTGAATGAAATGAAATTAAATAGCAAAACGAAGTTATAGGTTGAAACTATTTAGGAGTGCTTTGTGAAAGGATTGATTTTATACACAAACCACTTGGTACCCCATTAGACTTTAAAGAATATAAATTCAGTTCCTAACAATGCCATATAATAAAGAAAAGCGAAACTCAAGACTACACCAACTCTTCATGACCAAATGGTGGGCATCAAATTCTTAAAAATTGGTCGTGTATTGGAATTTAATATATTTACGTAAACTCGGTTTTTAAAAATTCAGTATAATACAATGAAAACAAAAAATTCTGTGCATCTATTTCTAGAGCTGCATTAAAAATATAACAACGAAAATAATCGGTTTGAACATCCCTGTATTTTTCAATATTAGTTTTATTTGAATGAAATGAAATTAAATAGCAAAACGAAGTTATAGGCTGAAACTATTTAGGAGTGCTTTGTGAAAGGATTGATTTTATACACAACCCATTTGGTACCCCATTAGACCTTAAAGCATATAAATGCAGTTCATAACAATGCCATATTATAAAGGAAGGCGAAACACAAGATAAGTCCAACTATTCACGACCAAATGATGGAAATCAAATTTTAAAAAATTGGTCGTGTATTGGAATTTAATATATTTACGTAAACTCGGTTTTTAAAAATTCAGTATAATACAATGAAAACATAAAATCCTTTGCATCTATTTCTAGAGCTGCATACAAAAATATAACAACAAAAATATACGTTTTGAACATCACTGTCTTTTATAATATTAGTTTTATTTGAAAAATGAAATTTAATAAGCAAAGAAAGTTATAGGCTGAAACTAATTAGGAGTGCTTTGTGAAAGGATTGATTTTATACACAACCCATTTGGTACCCCATTAGACTTTAAATAATATAAATTGCGTTCATAAAAATACCATGTAATAAAGAAAAGCGAAACTTAAGACTACACCAACTCTTCATGACCAAATGGTGGGCATCAAATTCTTAAAAATTGGTCGTGTATTGGAATTTAATATATTTACGTAAACTCGGTTTTTAAAAATTCAGTATAATACGATGAAAACAAAAAATTCTGCGGATCTATTTCTAGAGCTGCATAAAAAATATAACAACGAAAATAATCGTTTTGAACATCCCCGTATTTTTTGAAATTAGTTTTAATTGAATGAAATGAAATTAAATAGCAAAACGAAGTTATAAACTGAAACTATTTAGGAGTGCTTTGTGAAAGGATTGATTTTATACACAAACCACTTGGTACCCCATTAGACTTTAAAGAATATAAATTCAGTTCCTAACAATGCCATATAATAAAGAAAAGCGAAACTCAAGACTACACCAACTCTTCATGACCAAATGGTGGGCATCAAATTCTTAAAAATTGGTCGTGTATTGGAATTTAATATATTTACGTAAACTCGGTTTTTAAAAATTCAGTATAATACAATGAAAACAAAAAATTCTGTGCATCTATTTCTAGAGCTGCATTAAAAATATAACAACGAAAATAATCGGTTTGAACATCCCTGTATTTTTCAATATTAGTTTTATTTGAATGAAATGAAATTAAATAGCAAAACGAAGTTATAGGCTGAAACTATTTAGGAGTGCTTTGTGAAAGGATTGATTTTATACACAACCCATTTGGTACCCCATTAGACCTTAAAGCATATAAATGCAGTTCATAACAATGCCATATTATAAGGAAGGCGAAACACAAGATAAGTCCAACTATTCACGACCAAATGATGGAAATCAAATTTTAAAAAATTGGTCGTGTATTGGAATTTAATATATTTACGTAAACTCGGTTTTTAAAAATTCAGTATAATACAATGAAAACAAAAAATCTTTCGCATCTATTTCGAGAGCTGCATAAAAAATATAACAACGAAAATAATCGTTTTGAACATCCCAGTATTTTTTTAAATTAGTTTTAATTGAATGAAATGAAATTAAATAGCAAAACGAAGTTCTAGGTTGAAACTATTTAGGAGTGCTTTGTGAAAGGATTGATTTTATACACAAACCACTTGGTACCCCATTAGACTTTAAAGCATATAAATTCAGTTCATAACAATGCCATATTATAAAGGAAGGCGAAACATAAGATTAGTCCAACTATTCACGACCAATTGATGGAAATCAAATTTTAAAAAATTGGCCTTGTTTTGGAATTTAATATATTTACGTAAACTCGGTTTTTAAAAATTCAGTATAATACAATGAAAACAAAAAATCCTTCGCATCTATTTCTAGAGCTGCATAAAAAATATAACAACGAAAATAATCGTTTTTAACATCCCCGTATTTTTTTAAATTAGTTTTAATTGAATGAAATGAAATTAAATAGCAAAACGAAGTTATAGGCTGAAACTATTTAGGAGTGCTTTGTGAAAGGATTGATTTTATACACAAACCACTTGGTACCCCATTAGACTTTAAAGAATATAAATTCAGTTCATAACAATACCATATAATAAAGAAAAGCGAAACACAAGATTACACCAACTATTCATGACCAAATGACGGGCATCAAATTCTAAAAAATTGGTCGTGTATTGGAATTTAATATATTTACGTAAACTCGGTTTTTATAAATTCAGTATAATACAATGAAAACAAAAAATTCTGCGCATCTATTTCTAGAGCTGCATAAAAAATATAACAACGAAAATATACGTTTTGAACATCCCTGTATTTTTCAATATTAGTTTTATTTGAATGAAATGAAATTTAATAAGCAAAGAAAGTTATAGGCTGAAACTAATTAGGAGTGCTTTGTGAAAGGATTGATTTTATACACAACCCATTTGGTACCCCATTAGACTTTAAATAATATAAATTGCGTTCATAAAAATACCATGTAATAAAGAAAAGCGAAACTTAAGACTACACCAACTCTTCATGACCAAATGGTGGGCATCAAATTCTTAAAAATTGGTCGGGTATTGGAATTTAATATATTTACGTTAACTCGGTTTTTAAAAATTCAGTATAATACAATGAAAACAAAAAATCTTTCGCATCTATTTCGAGAGCTGCATAAAAAATATAACAACGAAAATAATCGTTTTGAACATTCCTGTATCTTTCAATATTAGTTTTATTTGATTGAAATGAAATTAAATAGCAAAACGAATTTATAGGCTGAAACTATTTAGGAGTGCTTTGTGAAAGAATTGATTTTATACACAACCCATTTGGTACCCCATTAGACCTTAAAGCATATAAATGCAGTTCATAACAATGCCATATTATAAAGGAAGGCGAAACACAAGATAAGTCCAACTATTCACGACCAAATGATGGAAATCAAATTTTAAAAAATTGGTCGTGTATTGGAATTTAATATATTTACGTAAACTCGATTTTTAAAAATTCAGTATAATACAATGAAAACAAAAAATCTTTCGCATCTATTTCGAGAGCTGCGTAAAAAATATAACAACGAAAATAATCGTTTTGAACATCCCAGTATTTTTTTAAATTAGTTTTAATTGAATGAAATGAAATTAAATAGCAAAACGAAGTTATAGGTTGAAACTATTTAGGAGTGCTTTGTGAAAGGATTGATTTTATACACAAACCACTTGGTACCCCATTAGACTTTAAAGCATATAATTTCAGTTCATAACAATGCCATATTATAAAGGAAGGCGAAACATAAGATTAGTCCAACTATTCACGACCAAATGATGGAAATCAAATTTTAAAAAATTGGCCTTGTTTTGGAATTTAATATATTTACGTAAACTCGGTTTTTAAAAATTCAGTATAATACAATGAAAACAAAAAATCCTTCGCATCTATTTCTAGAGCTGCATAAAAAATATAACAACGAAAATAATCGTTTTGAACATCACTGTCTTTTATAATATTAGTTTTATTTGATTAAAATGAAATTTAATAACAAAACGAAGTTATAGGCTTCAACTCTTTAGGAGTGCTTTGTGAAAGGATTGATTTTATACACAAACCACTTGGTACCCCATTAGACTTTAAAGCATATAAATTCAGTTCATAAAAATACCATGTAATAAAGAAAAGCGAAACACAAGACTACACCAACTATTCATGACCAAATGGTGGGCATCAAATTCTTAAAAATTGGTCGGGTATTGGAATTTAATATATTTACGTAAACTCGGTTTTTAAAAATTCAGTATTATACAATGAAAACGAAAAATCTTTCGCATCTATTTCTAGAGCTGCATAAAAAATATAACAACGAAAATAATCGTTTTGAACATTCCTGTATCTTTCAATATTAGTTTTATTTGATTGAAATGAAATTAAATAGCAAAACGAATTTATAGGCTGAAACTATTTAGGAGTGCATCATTTGGTCATGAATAGTTAGAGTAATCTTGTGTTTCGCTTTTCTTTATTATATGGCATTGTTATAACCTGAATTTATATGTTTTTAAGTCCAATGGGGTACCAAGTGGTTTGTGTATAAAATCAATCCTTTCACAGAGCACTCCTAAGTAGTTTCATCCTACAACTTCGTTTTGCAATTAAATTTCATTTTATTCAAATAAAACTAATATTAAAAAAGACAGCGATGTTCAAAACGATAATTTTCGTTGTTATATTTTTTATGCAGCTCTCGAAATAGATGCGAAAGATTTTTTGTTTTCATTGTATTATACTGAATTTTTAAAAACCGAGTTTACGTAAAAATATTGTAAATTCCAATACACGACAAATTTTTTAAATTTGAATTCTCCCATTTGGTCATGAACAGTTGGAGTGATCTTGTTTTTCGTTTTTCTTTATTATACGGCATTGTTATAACCTGAATTTATATGTTTTTAAGTCCAATGGGGTACCAAGTGGTTTGTGTATAAAATCAATCCTTTCACAGAGCACTCCTAAGTAGTTTCAGCCTACAACTTCGTTTTGCTATTTAATTTCATTTTAATCAAATAAAACTAATATAACAAAATACAAGGATGTTCAAAACGAATATTTTCGTTGTTATATTTTTCATGCGGCTCTAGAAATAGATGCGAAGGATTTTTTGTTTTTATTGTTTTATACTGAATTTTTAAAAACCGTGTTTACGAAAAAATAATGTAAATTCTAATACACGACAAATTTTTTTAAATTTGAATTCTCCCATTTGGTCATGACCAGTTGGAGTGATCTTGTGTTTCGTTTTTCTTTATTATACGGCATTGTTATAACCTGCATTTATATGTTTTTAAGTCCAATGGGGTACCAAGTGGTTTGTGTATAAAATCAATCCTTTCTCAGAGCACTCCTAAGTACTTTCATCGTACAACTTTGTTTTGCAATTAAATTTCATTTTATTCAAATAAAACTAATATTAAAAAAGACAGCGATATTCAAAACGATTTTTTTCGTTGTTATATTTTTTATGCGGCTCTAGAAATAAATGCGAAGGATTTTTTGTTTTTATTGTTTTATACTGAGTTTTTAAAAACCGAGTTTACGTAAATATTGTAAGTTACAATACACGACCAATTTTTTAGAATTTGATGTCCACCATTTGGTCATGAATAGTTAGAGTAATCTTGTGTTTCGCTTTTCTTTGTTATATGGCATTGTTATGAACTGAATTTATATGTTTTTAAGTCCAATGGGGTACCAAGTGGTTTGTGTATAAAATCAATCCTTTCACAAAGCACTCCTAAGTAGTTTCATCCTACAACTTCGTTTTGTTATTAAATTTCATTTTATTCAAATAAAACTAATATTAAAAAAGACACCGATGTTCAAAACGATTATTTTCGTTGTTATATTTTTTATGCAGCTCTAGAAATTGATGCGAAGGATTTTTTGTTTTTATTGTTTTATACTGAATTTTTAAAAACCGAGTTTACATAAATATTGTAAATTCCAATACACCACCAATTTTTTAGAATTTGATGTCCACCATTTGGTCATGAATTGTTGGAGTAATCTTGTGTTTCGCTTTTCTTTATTATATGGCATTGTTATGAACTGAATTTATATGCTTTTAAGTCCAATGGGGTACCAAGTGGTTTGTGTATAAAATCAATCCTTTCACAAAGCACTCCTAAATAATTTCAGCCTACAACTTCGTTTTGCTATTTAATTTCATTTTAATCAAATAAAACTAATATAACAAAATACAGGGATGTTCAAAACGAATATTTTCGTTGTTATATTTTTCATGCGGCTCTAGAAATAGATGCGAAGGATTTCTTGTTTTTATTGTTTTATACTGAATTTTTAAAAACCGAGTTTACGTAAAAATATTGTAAATTCCAATACACGACAAATTTTTTTAAATTTGAATTCTCCCATTTGGTCATGAACAGTTAGAGTAATCTTGTGTTTCGCTTTTCTTTATTATATGGCGTTGTTATGAACTGAATTTATATGTTTTTAAGTCCAATGGGTTACCAAGTGGTTTGTGTATAAAATCAATCCTTTCACAAAGCACTCCTAAGTAGTTTCATCCTACAACTTCGCTTTGCAATTAAATTTCATTTTAATCAAATAAAACTAATATAACAAAATACAGGGATGTTCAAAACGAATATTTTCGTTGTTATATTTTTCATGCGGCTCTAGAAATAGATGCGAAGGATTTTTTGTTTTTATTGTTTTATACTGAATTTTTAAAAACCGAGTTTACGTAAAAATATTGTAAATTCCAATACACGACAAATTTTTTTAAATTTGAATTCTCCCATTTGGTCATAAATAGTTAGAGTAATCTTGTGTTTCGTTTCTCTTTATTATATGGCATTGTTATGAACTGAATTTATATGCTTTAAAGTCCAATGGGGTACCAAATGGGTTGTGTATAAAATCAATCCTTTCACAAAGTACTCCTAAATAATTTCAGCTTATAACTTCGTTTTGCTATCTAGTTTCATTTCATTCAAATAAAATTAATATTGAAATATACAGCGATTTCCAAAACGATTATTTTCGTTGTTATATTTTTTATGCGGCTCTAGAAATAGATGCGAAGGATTTTTTGTTTTTATTGTTTTATACTGAATTTTTAAAAACCGAGTTTACGTAAATATTGTAAATTCCAATACACGACCAATTTTTGAGAATTTGATGCCAACCATTTGGTCATGAATAGTTAGAGTAATCTTGTGTTTCGTTTCTCTTTATTATATGGCATTGTTATGAACTGAATTTATATGCTTTAAAGTCCAATGGGGTACCAAATGGGTTGTGTATAAAATCAATCCTTTTACAAAGTACTCCTAAATAATTTCAGCTTATAACTTCGTTTTGCTATCTAGTTTCATTTCATTCAAATAAAATTAATATTAAAAAATACAGCGATTTCCAAAACGATTATTTTCGTTGTTATATTTTTTATGCGGCTCTAGAAATAGATGCGAAGGATTTTTTGTTTTTATTGTATTATACTGAATTTTTAAAAACCGAGTTTACGTAAATATTGTAAATTCCAATACACGACCAATTTTTTAGAATTTGATGTCCACTATTTGGTCATGAATAGTTAGAGTAATCTTGTGTTTCGTTTCTCTTTATTATATGACATTGTTATGAACTGAATTTATATGCTTTAAAGTCCAATGGGGTACCAAATAGGTTGTGTATAAAATCAATCCTTTCACAAAGTACTCCTAAATAATTTCAGCTTATAACTTCGTTTTGCTATCTAGTTTCATTTCATTCAAATAAAATTAATATTGAAATATACAGCGATTTCCAAAACGATTATTTTCGTTGTTATATTTTTTATGCGGCTCTAGAAATAGATGCGAAGGATTTTTTGTTTTTATTGTTTTATACTGAATTTTTAAAAACCGAGTTTACGTAAATATTGTAAATTCCAATACACGACCAATTTTTGAGAATTTGATGTCCACCATTTGGTCATGAATAGTTAGAGTAATCTTGTGTTTCGTTTCTCTTTATTATATGGCATTGTTATGAAGTGAATTTTAATGCTTTAAAGTCTAATGGGGTACCAAATGGGTTGTGTATAAAATCAATCCTTTTACAAAGTACTCCTAAATAATTTCAGCTTATAACTTCGTTTTGCTATCTAGTTTCATTTCATTCAAATAAAATTAATATTAAAATATACAGCGATTTCCAAAACGATTATTTTCGTTGTTATATTTTTTATGCGGCTCTAGAAATAGATGCAAAGGATTTTTTGTTTTCATTGTATTATACTGAATTTTTAAAAACCGAGTTTACATAAATATTGTAAATTCCAATACACCACCAATTTTTTAGAATTTGATGTCCACCATTTGGTCATGAATTGTTGGAGTAATCTTGTGTTTCGCTTTTCTTTATTATATGGCATTGTTATGAACTGAATTTATATGTTTTTAAGTCCAATGGGGTACCAAGTGGTTTGTGTATAAAATCAATCCTTTCACAGAGCACTCCTAAGTAGTTTCATCCTACAACTTCGTTTTGCAATTAAATTTGATTTTATTCAAATAAAACTAATATTAAAAAAGACAGCGATTTTCAAAACGATTTTTTTCGTTGTTATATTTTTTATGCGGCTCTAGAAATAGATGCGAAGGATTTTTTGTTTCTATTGTTTTATACTGAATTTTTAAAAACCGAGTTTACGTAAATATTGTAAATTCCAATACACGACCAATTTTTTAGAATTTGATGTCCACCATTTGGTCATGAATAGTTAGAGTAATCTTGTGTTTCGCTTTTCTTTATTATATGGCATTGTTATGAACTGAATTTATATGTTTTTAAGTCCAATGGGGTACGAAGTGGTTTGTGTATAAAATCAATCCTTTCACAGAGCACTCC
The DNA here is from genome assembly GCA_963971155.1 of Anthrax anthrax. Classification (NCBI taxonomy): domain Eukaryota; kingdom Metazoa; phylum Arthropoda; class Insecta; order Diptera; family Bombyliidae; genus Anthrax; species Anthrax anthrax. Next base: position 3,145,153 of record OZ020122.1, read on the forward strand.
TAAGTAGTTTCATCCTACAACTTCGTTTTGCAATTAAATTTCATTTTATTCAAATAAAACTAATATTAAAAAAGACAGCGATGTTCAAAACGATAATTTTCGTTGTTATATTTTTTATGCAGCTCTCGAAATAGATGCGAAAGATTTTTTGTTTTCATTGTATTATACTGAATTTTTAAAAACCGAATTTAGGTTAATATATTAAATTCCAATACAAGGCCAATTTTTTAGAATTTGATGCCCACCATTTGGTCATGAATAGTAGGTGTAATCTTGTGTTTCGTTTCTCTTTATTATATGGCATTGTTATGAACTGAATTTATATGCTTTAAAGTCCAATGGGGTACCAAGTGGTTTGTGTATAAAATCAATCCTTTCACAGAGCACTCCTAAGTAGTTTCATCCTACAACTTCGTTTTGCAATTAAATTTGATTTTATTCAAATAAAACTAATATTAAAAAAGACAGCGATGTTCAAAACGATTATTTTCGTTGTTATATTTTTTATGCGGCTCTAGAAATAGATGCGAAGGATTTTTTGTTTTTATTGTTTTATACTGAATTTTTAAAAACCGCGTTTACGTAAATATTGTAAATTCCAATACACGACCAATTTTTTAGAATTTGATGTCCACCATTTGGTCATGAATAGTTAGAGTAATCTTGTGTTTCGCTTTTCTTTATTATATGGCATTGTTATGAACTGAATTTATATGTTTTTAAGTTCAATGGGGTACCAAGTGGTTTGTGTATAAGAGAAATCCTTTCACAAAGCACTCCTAAATAATTTCAGCCTATATCTTCGTTTTGTTATTAAATTTCATTTTAATCAAATAAAACTAATATAACAAAATACAGGGATGTTCAAAGCGAATATTTTCGTTGTTATATTTTTATTGCGGCTCTAGAAATAGATGCAAAGGATTTTTTGTTTTCATTGTATTATACTGAATTTTTAAAAACCGAGCTTACGTAAAAATATTGTAAATTCCAATACACGGCAAATTTTTTTAAATTTGAATTCTCCCATTTGGTCATGAACAGTTGGAGTGATCTTGTGTTTCGTTTTTCTTTATTATACGGCATTGTTATAACCTGAATTTATATGTTTTTAAGTCCAATGGGGTACCAAGTGGTTTGTGTATAAAATCAATCCTTTCACAGAGCACTCCTAAGTAGTTTCATCCTACAACTTCGTTTTGCAATTAAATTTCATTTTATTCAAATAAAACTAATATAACAAAATACAGGGATCTTCAAAACGAATATTTTCGTTGTTATATTTTTCATGCAGCTCTAGAAATAGATACAAAGGATTTTTTGTTTTCATTGTATTATACTGAATTTTTAAAAACCGAGTTTATGTAAAAATATTGTAAATTCCAATACACGACCAATTTTTTAGAATTTGATGTCCACCATTTGGTCATGAATAGTTAGAGTAATCTTGTGTTTCGTTTCTCTTTATTATATGGCATTGTTATGAACTGAATTTATATGCTTTAAAGTCCAATGGGGTACCAAATGGGTTGTGTATAAAATCAATCCTTTTACAAAGTACTCCTAAATAATTTCAGCTTATAACTTCGTTTTGCTATCTAGTTTCATTTCATTCAAATAAAATTAATATTAAAATATACAGCGATTTCCAAAACGATTATTTTCGTTGTTATATTTTTTATGCGGCTCTAGAAATAGATGCAAAGGATTTTTTGTTTTCATTGTATTATACTGAATTTTTAAAAACCGAGTTTACATAAATATTGTAAATTCCAATACACCACCAATTTTTTAGAATTTGATGTCCACCATTTGGTCATGAATTGTTGGAGTAATCTTGTGTTTCGCTTTTCTTTATTATATGGCATTGTTATGAACTGAATTTATATGTTTTTAAGTCCAATGGGGTACCAAGTGGTTTGTGTATAAAATCAATCCTTTCACAGAGCACTCCTAAGTAGTTTCATCCTACAACTTCGTTTTGCAATTAAATTTGATTTTATTCAAATAAAACTAATATTAAAAAAGACAGCGATTTTCAAAACGATTTTTTTCGTTGTTATATTTTTTATGCGGCTCTAGAAATAGATGCGAAGGATTTTTTGTTTTTATTGTTTTATACTGAATTTTTAAAAACCGAGTTTACGTAAATATTGTAAATTCCAATACACGACCAATTTTTTAGAATTTGATGTCCACCATTTGGTCATGAATAGTTAGAGTAATCTTGTGTTTCGCTTTTCTTTATTATATGGCATTGTTATGAACTGAATTTATATGTTTTTAAGTTCAATGGGGTACCAAGTGGTTTGTGTATAAGAGAAATCCTTTCACAAAGCACTCCTAAATAATTTCAGCCTATATCTTCGTTTTGTTATTAAATTTCATTTTAATCAAATAAAACTAATATAACAAAATACAGGGATGTTCAAAACGAATATTTTCGTTGTTATATTTTTATTGCGGCTCTAGAAATAGATGCAAAGGATTTTTTGTTTTCATTGTATTATACTGAATTTTTAAAAACCGAGCTTACGTAAAAATATTGTAAATTCCAATACACGACAAATTTTTTTAAATTTGAATTCTCCCATTTGGTCATGAACAGTTGGAGTGATCTTGTGTTTCGTTTTTCTTTATTATACGGCATTGTTATAACCTGAATTTATATGTTTTTAAGTCCAATGGGGTACCAAGTGGTTTGTGTATAAAATCAATCCTTTCACAGAGCTCTCCTAAGTAGTTTCATCCTACAACTTCGTTTTGCAATTAAATTTCATTTTAATCAAATAAAACTAATATAACAAAATACAGGGATCTTCAAAACGAATATTTTCGTTGTTATATTTTTCATGCGGCTCTAGAAATAGATGCGAAGGATTTTTTGTTTTCATTGTATTATACTGAATTTTTAAAAACCGAGTTTACGTAAAAATATTGTAAATTCCAATACACGACCAATTTTTTAGAATTTGATGTCCACCATTTGGTCATGAATAGTTAGAGTAATCTTGTGTTTCGCTTTTCTTTATTATATGGCATTGTTATGAACTGAATTTATATGTTTTTAAGTCCAATGGGGTACCAAGTGGTTTGTGTATAAAATCAATCCTTTCACAGAGCACTCCTAAGTAGTTTCATCCTACAACTTCGTTTTGCAATTAAATTTCATTTTATTCAAATAAAACTAATATTAAAAAAGACAGCGATGTTAAAAACGATAATTTTCGTTGTTATATTTTTTATGCAGCTCTCGAAATAGATGCGAAAGATTTTTTGTTTTCATTGTATTATACTGAATTTTTAAAAACCGAATTTAGGTTAATATATTAAATTCCAATACAAGGCCAATTTTTTAGAATTTGATGCCCACCATTTGGTCATGAATAGTAGGTGTAATCTTGTGTTTCGTTTCTCTTTATTATATGGCATTGTTATGAACTGAATTTATATGCTTTAAAGTCCAATGGGGTACCAAGTGGTTTGTGTATAAAATCAATCCTTTCACAGAGCACTCCTAAGTAGTTTCATCCTACAACTTCGTTTTGCAATTAAATTTGATTTTATTCAAATAAAACTAATATTAAAAAAGACAGCGATGTTCAAAACGATTATTTTCGTTGTTATATTTTTTATGCGGCTCTAGAAATAGATGCGAAGGATTTTTTGTTTTAATTGTTTTATACTGAATTTTTAAAAACCGAGTTTACGTAAATATTGTAAATTCCAATACACGACCAATTTTTTAGAATTTGATGTCCACCATTTGGTCATGAATAGTTAGAGTAATCTTGTGTTTCGCTTTTCTTTATTATATGGCATTGTTATGAACTGAATTTATGTGTTTTTAAGTTCAATGGGGTACCAAGTGGTTTGTGTATAAGAGAAATCCTTTCACAAAGCACTCCTAAATAATTTCAGCCTATAACTTCGTTTTGTTATTAAATTTCATTTCAATCAAATAAAACTAATATTAAAAAAGACAGCGATATTCAAAACGAATATTTTCGTTGTTATATTTTTATTGCGGCTCTAGAAATAGATGCAAAGGATTTTTTGTTTCATTGTATTATACTGAATTTTTAAAAACCGAGTTTACGAAAAATATTGTAAATTCCAATACACCACCAATTTTTTAAAATTTGATTTGCACCATTTGGTCATGAATTGTTGAAGTAATCTTGTGTTTCGCTTTTCTTTATTATACGGCATTGTTATAACCTGCATTTATATGTTTTTAAGTCCAATGGGGTACCAAGTGGTTTGTGTATAAAATCAATCCTTTCACAGAGCACTCCTAAGTACTTTCATCGTACAACTTCGTTTTGCAATTAAATTTCATTTTATTCAAATAAAACTAATATTAAAAAAGACAGCGATATCCAAAACGATTTTTTTCGTTGTTATATTTTTTATGCGGCTCTAGAAATAGATGCGAAGGATTTTTTGTTTTTATTGTTTTATACTGAGTTTTTAAAAACCGAGTTTACGTAAATATTGTAAATTACAATACACGACCAATTTTTTAGAATTTGATGTCCACCATTTGGTCATGAATAGTTAGAGTGATCTTGTGTTTCGTTTTTCTTTATTATACGGCATTGTTATAACCTGAATTTATATGTTTTTAAGTCCAATGGGGTACCAAGTGGTTTGTGTATAAAATCAATCCTTTCACAGAGCACTCCTAAGTAGTTTCATCCTACAACTTCGTTTTGCAATTAAATTTAATTTTAATCAAATAAAACTAATATTAAAAAAGACAGCGATGTTCAAAACGATTTTTTTCGTTGTTATATTTTTTATGCGGCTCTAGAAATAGATGCGAAGGATTTTTTGTTTTTATTGTTTTATACTGAATTTTTAAAAACCGAGTTTACGTAACTATTGTAAATTCCAATACACGACCAATTTTTTAGAATTTGATGTCCACCATTTGGTCATGAATAGTTAGAGTAATCTTGTGTTTCGCTTTTCTTTATTATATGGCATTGTTATGAACTGAATTTATATGTTTTTAAGTTCAATGGGGTACCAAGTGGTTTGTGTATAAGAGAAATCCTTTCACAAAGCACTCCTAAATAATTTCAGCCTATATCTTCGTTTTGTTATTAAATTTCATTTTAATCAAATAAAACTAATATAACAAAATACAGGGATGTTCAAAACGAATATTTTCGTTGTTATATTTTTATTGCGGCTCTAGAAATAGATGCAAAGGATTTTTTGTTTTCATTGTATTATACTGAATTTTTAAAAACCGAGCTTACGTAAAAATATTGTAAATTCCAATACACGACAAATTTTTTTAAATTTGAATTCTCCCATTTGGTCATGAACAGTTGGAGTGATCTTGTGTTTCGTTTTTCTTTATTATACGGCATTGTTATAACCTGAATTTATATGTTTTTAAGTCCAATGGGGTACCAAGTGGTTTGTGTATAAAATCAATCCTTTCACAGAGCACTCCTAAGTAGTTTCATCCTACAACTTCGTTTTGTTATTAAATTTCATTTTAATCAAATAAAACTAATATAACAAAATACAGGGATCTTCAAAACGAATATTTTCGTTGTTATATTTTTCATGCGGCTCTAGAAATAGATGCGAAGGATTTTTTGTTTTCATTGTATTATACTGAATTTTTAAAAACCGAGTTTACGTAAAAATATTGTAAATTCCAATACACGACCAATTTTTTAGAATTTGATGTCCACCATTTGGTCATGAATAGTTAGAGTAATCTTGTGTTTCGCTTTTCTTTATTATATGGCATTGTTATGAACTGAATTTATATGTTTTTAAGTCCAATGGGGTACCAAGTGGTTTGTGTATAAAATCAATCCTTTCACAGAGCACTCCTAAGTAGTTTCATCCTACAACTTCGTTTTGCAATTAAATTTCATTTTATTCAAATAAAACTAATATTAAAAAAGACAGCGATGTTAAAAACGATAATTTTCGTTGTTATATTTTTTATGCAGCTCTCGAAATAGATGGGAAAGATTTTTTGTTTTCATTGTATTATACTGAATTTTTAAAAACCGAATTTAGGTTAATATATTAAATTCCAATACAAGGCCAATTTTTTAGAATTTGATGCCCACCATTTGGTCATGAATAGTAGGTGTAATCTTGTGTTTCGTTTCTCTTTATTATATGGCATTGTTATGAACTGAATTTATATGCTTTAAAGTCCAATGGGGTACCAAGTGGTTTGTGTATAAAATCAATCCTTTCACAGAGCACTCCTAAGTAGTTTCATCCTACAACTTCGTTTTGCAATTAAATTTGATTTTATTCAAATAAAACTAATATTAAAAAAGACAGCGATGTTCAAAACGATTATTTTCGTTGTTATATTTTTTATGCGGCTCTAGAAATAGATGCGAAGGATTTTTTGTTTTAATTGTTTTATACTGAATTTTTAAAAACCTAGTTTACGTAAATATTGTAAATTCCAATACACGACCAATTTTTTAGAATTTGATGTCCACCATTTGGTCATGAATAGTTAGAGTAATCTTGTGTTTCGCTTTTCTTTATTATATGGCATTGTTATGAACTGAATTTATATGTTTTTAAGTTCAATGGGGTACCAAGTGGTTTGTGTATAAGAGAAATCCTTTCACAAAGCACTCCTAAATAATTTCAGCCTATAACTTCGTTTTGTTATTAAATTTCATTTCAATCAAATAAAACTAATATTAAAAAAGACAGCGATATTCAAAACGAATATTTTCGTTGTTATATTTTTATTGCGGCTCTAGAAATAGATGCAAAGAATTTTTTGTTTCATTGTATTATACTGAATTTTTAAAAACCGAGTTTACGTAAAAATATTGTAAATTCCAATACACCACCAATTTTTTAAAATTTGATTTGCACCATTTGGTCATGAATTGTTGAAGTAATCTTGTGTTTCGCTTTTCTTTATTATACGGCATTGTTATAACCTGCATTTATATGTTTTTAAGTCCAATGGGGTACCAAGTGGTTTGTGTATAAAATCAATCCTTTCACAGAGCACTCCTAAGTACTTTCATCGTACAACTTCGTTTTGCAATTAAATTTCATTTTATTCAAATAAAACTAATATTAAAAAAGACAGCGATATCCAAAACGATTTTTTTCGTTGTTATATTTTTTATGCGGCTCTAGAAATAGATGCGAAGGATTTTTTGTTTTTATTGTTTTATACTGAGTTTTTAAAAACCGAGTTTACGTAAATATTGTAAATTACAATACACGACCAATTTTTTAGAATTTGATGTCCACCATTTGGTCATGAATAGTTAGAGTGATCTTGTGTTTCGTTTTTCTTTATTATATGGCATTGTTATAACCTGAATTTATATGTTTTTAAGTCCAATGGGGTACCAAGTGGTTTGTGTATAAAATCAATCCTTTCACAGAGCACTCCTAAGTAGTTTCATCCTACAACTTCGTTTTGCAATTAAATTTAATTTTAATCAAATAAAACTAATATTAAAAAAGACAGCGATGTTCAAAACGATTTTTTTCGTTGTTATATTTTTTATGCGGCTCTAGAAATAGATGCGAAGGATTTTTTGTTTTTATTGTTTTATACTGAATTTTTAAAAACCGAGTTTACGTAAATATTGTAAATTCCAATACACGACCAATTTTTTTGAATTTGATGTCCACCATTTGGTCATGAATAGTTAGAGTAATCTTGTGTTTCGCTTTTCTTTATTATATGGCATTGTTTTGAACTGAATTTATATGTTTTTAAGTCCAATGGGGTACCAAGTGGTTTGTGTATAAAATCAATCCTTTCACAGAGCACTCCTAAGTAGTTTCATCCTACAACTTCGTTTTGTTATTAAATTTCATTTTAATCAAATATAACTAATATTAAAAAAGACATTGATGTTCAAAACTATTATTTTCGTTGTTATATTTTTCATGCGGCTCTAGAAATAGATGCGAAGGATTTTTTGTTTTTATTGTTTTATACTGAATTTTTAAAAACCGAGTTCACGTAAAAATATTGTAAATTCCAATACACGACAAATTTTTTTAAATTTGAATTCTCCCATTTGGTCATGAATAGTTAGAGTAATCTTGTGTTTCGCTTTTCTTTATTATATGGCATTGTTATAACCTGAATTTATATGTTTTAAAGTCCAATGGGGTACCAAGCGGTGTGTGTATAAAATCAATCCTTTCACAGAGCACTCCTAAGTGGTTTCATCCTACAACTTCGTTTTGCAATTAAATTTCATTTTATTCAAATAAAACTAATATTAAAAAAGACAGCGATGTTCAAAACTATTATTTTCGTTGTTATATATTTCATGCGGCTCTAGAAATAGATGCGAAGGATTTTTTGTTTTTATTGTTTTATACTGAATTTTTAAAAACCGAGTTTACGTAAAAATATTGTAAATTCCAATACACGACAAATTTTTTTAAATTTGAATTCTCCCATTTGGTCATGAATAGTTAGAGTAATCTTGTGTTTCGCTTTTCTTTATTATATGGCATTGTTATGAACTGAATTTATATGTTTTTAAGTCCAATGGGGTACCAAGTGGTTTGTGTATAAAATCAATCCTTTCACAGAGCACTCCTAAGTGGTTTCATCCTACATCTTCGTTTTGAAATTAAATTTCATTTTATTCAAATGAAACTAATATTAAAAAAGACAGCGATGTTCAAAACGATTTTTTTCGTTGTTATATTTTTTATGCGGCTCTAGAAATAGATGCGAAGGATTTTTTGTTTTTATTGTTTTATACTGAATTTTTAAAAACCGAGTTTACGTAAATATTGTAAATTCCAATACACGACCAATTTTTTAGAATTTGATGTCCACCATTTGGTCATGAATAGTTAGAGTAATCTTGTGTTTCGCTTTTCTTTATTATATGGCATTGTTATGAACTGAATTTATATGTTTCTAAGTCCAATGGGGTACCAAGTGGGATGTGTATAAAATCAATCCTTTCACAAAGTACTCCTAAATAATTTCAGCTTATAACTTCGTTTTGCTATCTAGTTTCATTTTATTCAAATAAAATTAATATTTAAAAATACAGCGATTTCCAAAACGATTATTTTCGTTGTTATATTTTTCATGCGGCTCTAGAAATAGATGCGAAGGATTTTTTGTTTTTATTGTTTTATACTGAATTTTTAAAAACCGAGTTTACGTAAATATTGTAAATTCCAATACACGACCAATTTTTTAGAATTTGATGTCCACCATTTGGTCATGAATAGTTAGAGTAATCTTGTGTTTCGCTTTTCTTTATTATATGGCATTGTTATGAACTGAATTTATATGCTTTTAAGTCCAATGGGGTACCAAGTGGTTTGTGTATAAAATCAATCCTTTCACAGAGCACTCCTAAGTAGTTTCTGCCTATAACTTCGTTTTGTTATTTAATTTCATTGTAATCGAATAAAACTAATATTAAAAAAGACATTGATGTTCAAAACTATTATTTTCGTTGTTATATTTTTCATGCGGCTCTAGAAATAAATGCGAAGGATTTTTTGTTTTTATTGTTTTATACTGAATTTTTAAAAACCGAGTTCACGTAAAAATATTGTAAATTCCAATACACGACAAATTTTTTTAAATTTGAATTCTCCCATTTGGTCATGAATAGTTAGAGTAATCTTGTGTTTCGCTTTTCTTTATTATATGGCATTGTTATGAACTGAATTTATATGTTTTTAAGTCCAATGGGGTACCAAGTGGTTTGTGTATAAAATCAATCCTTTCACAGAGCACTCCTAAGTGGTTTCATCCTACAACTTCGTTTTGCAATTAAATTTCATTTTATTCAAATAAAACTAATATTAAAAAAGACAGCGATGTTCAAAACGAATATATTCGTTGTTATATTTTTCATGCGGCTCTAGAAATCGATGCGAAGGATTTTTTGTTTTTATTGTTTTATACTGAATTTTTAAAAACCGAGTTTACGTAAAAATATTGTAAATTCCAATACACGACCAATTTTTTAGAATTTGATGTCCACCATTTGGTCATGAATAGTTAGAGTAATCTTGTGTTTCGCTTTTCTTTATTATATGGCATTGTTATGAACTGAATTTATATGTTTTTAAGTCCAATGGGGTACCAAGTGGTTTGTGTATAAGAGAAATCCTTTCACAAAGCACTCCTAAATAATTTCAGCCTATAACTTCGTTTTGTTATTAAATTTCATTTTAATCAAATAAAACTAATATAACAAAATACAGCGATTTCCAAAACGATTATTTTCGTTGTTATATTTTTCATGCGGCTCTAGAAATAGATGCGAAGGATTTTTTGTTTTTATTGTTTTATACTGAATTTTTAAAAACCGAGTTTACGTAAATATTGTAAATTCCAATACACGACCAATTTTTTAGAATTTGATGTCCACCATTTGGTCATGAATAGTTAGAGTAATCTTGTGTTTCGCTTTTCTTTATTATATGGCATTGTTATGAACTGAATTTATATGCTTTTAAGTCCAATGGGGTACCAAGTGGTTTGTGTATAAAATCAATCCTTTCACAGAGCACTCCTAAGTGGTTTCATCCTACAACTTCGTTTTGCAATTAAATTTCATTTTATTCAAATAAAACTAATATTAAAAAAGACAGCGATGTTCAAAACGAATATATTCGTTGTTATATTTTTCATGCGGCTCTAGAAATCGATGCGAAGGATTTTTTGTTTTTATTGTTTTATACTGAATTTTTAAAAACCGAGTTTACGTAAAAATATTGTAAATTCCAATACACGACCAATTTTTTAGAATTTGATGTCCACCATTTGGTCATGAATAGTTAGAGTAATCTTGTGTTTCGCTTTTCTTTATTATATGGCATTGTTATGAACTGAATTTATATGCTTTTAAGTCCAATGGGGTACCAAGTGGTTTGTGTATAAAATCAATCCTTTCACAGAGCACTCCTAAGTAGTTTCTGCCTATAACTTCGTTTTGTTATTTAATTTCATTGCAATCGAATAAAACTAATATTAAAAAAGACATTGATGTTCAAAACTATTATTTTCGTTGTTATATTTTTCATGCGGCTCTAGAAATAAATGCGAAGGATTTTTTGTTTTTATTGTTTTATACTGAATTTTTAAAAGCCGAGTTCACGTAAAAATATTGTAAATTCCAATACACGACAAATTTTTTTAAATTTGAATTCTCCCATTTGGTCATGAATAGTTAGAGTAATCTTGTGTTTCGCTTTTCTTTATTATATGGCATTGTTATGAACTGAATTTATATGTTTTTAAGTCCAATGGGGTACCAAGTGGTTTGTGTATAAAATCAATCCTTTCACAGAGCACTCCTAAGTGGTTTCATCCTACAACTTCGTTTTGCAATTAAATTTCATTTTATTCAAATAAAACTAATATTAAAAAAGACAGCGATGTTCAAAACGAATATATTCGTTGTTATATTTTTCATGCGGCTCTAGAAATCGATGCGAAGGATTTTTTGTTTTTATTGTTTTATACTGAATTTTTAAAAACCGAGTTTACGTAAAAATATTGTAAATTCCAATACACGACCAATTTTTTAGAATTTGATGTCCACCATTTGGTCATGAATAGTTAGAGTAATCTTGTGTTTCGCTTTTCTTTATTATATGGCATTGTTATGAACTGAATTTATATGCTTTTAAGTCCAATGGGGTACCAAGTGGTTTGTGTATAAAATCAATCCTTTCACAGAGCACTCCTAAGTAGTTTCTGCCTATAACTTCGTTTTGTTATTTAATTTCATTGTAATCGAATAAAACTAATATTAAAAAAGACATTGATGTTCAAAACTATTATTTTCGTTGTTATATTTTTCATGCGGCTCTAGAAATAAATGCGAAGGATTTTTTGTTTTTATTGTTTTATACTGAATTTTTAAAAACCGAGTTTACGTAAAAATATTGTAAATTCCAATACACGACCAATTTTTTAGAATTTGATGTCCACCATTTGGTCATGAATAGTTAGAGTAATCTTGTGTTTCGCTTTTCTTTATTATATGGCATTGTTATGAACTGAATTTATATGTTTTTAAGTCCAATGGGGTACCAAGTGGTTTGTGTATAAAATCAATCCTTTCACAAAGCACTCCTAAATAATTTCAGCCTATAACTTCGTTTTGTTATTAAATTTCATTTTAATCAAATAAAACTAATATAACAAAATACAGCGATTTCCAAAACGATTATTTTCGTTGTTATATTTTTCATGCGGCTCTAGAAATAGATGCGAAGGATTTTTTGTTTTTATTGTTTTATACTGAATTTTTAAAAACCGAGTTTACGTAAATATTGTAAATTCCAATACACGACCAATTTTTTAGAATTTGATGTCCACCATTTGGTCATGAATAGTTAGAGTAATCTTGTGTTTCGCTTTTCTTTATTATATGGCATTGTTATGAACTGAATTTATATGCTTTTAAGTCCAATGGGGTACCAAGTGGTTTGTGTATAAAATCAATCCTTTCACAGAGCACTCCTAAGTGGTTTCATCCTACAACTTCGTTTTGCAATTAAATTTCATTTTATTCAAATAAAACTAATATTAAAAAAGACAGCGATGTTCAAAACGAATATATTCGTTGTTATATTTTTCATGCGGCTCTAGAAATCGATGCGAAGGATTTTTTGTTTTTATTGTTTTATACTGAATTTTTAAAAACCGAGTTTACGTAAATATTGTAAATTCCAATACACGACCAATTTTTTAGAATTTGATGTCCACCATTTGGTCATGAATAGTTAGAGTAATCTTGTGTTTCGCTTTTCTTTATTATATGGCATTGTTATGAACTGAATTTATATGTTTCTAAGTCCAATGGGGTACCAAGTGGGATGTGTATAAAATCAATCCTTTCACAAAGTACTCCTAAATAATTTCAGCTTATAACTTCGTTTTGCTATCTAGTTTCATTTTATTCAAATAAAATTAATATTTAAAAATACAGCGATTTCCAAAACGATTATTTTCGTTGTTATATTTTTCATGCGGCTCTAGAAATAGATGCGAAGGATTTTTTGTTTTTATTGTTTTATACTGAATTTTTAAAAACCGAGTTTACGTAAATATTGTAAATTCCAATACACGACCAATTTTTTAGAATTTGATGTCCACCATTTGGTCATGAATAGTTAGAGTAATCTTGTGTGTCGCTTTTCTTTATTATATGGCATTGTTATGAACTGAATTTATATGCTTTTAAGTCCAATGGGGTACCAAGTGGTTTGTGTATAAAATCAATCCTTTCACAGAGCACTCCTAAGTAGTTTCTGCCTATAACTTCGTTTTGTTATTTAATTTCATTGTAATCGAATAAAACTAATATTAAAAAAGACATTGATGTTCAAAACTATTATTTTCGTTGTTATATTTTTCATGCGGCTCTAGAAATAAATGCGAAGGATTTTTTGTTTTTATTGTTTTATACTGAATTTTTAAAAACCGAGTTCACGTAAAAATATTGTAAATTCCAATACACGACAAATTTTTTTAAATTTGAATTCTCCCATTTGGTCATGAATAGTAAGAGTAATCTTGTGTTTCGCTTTTCTTTATTATATGGCATTGTTATGAACTGAATTTATATGTTTTTAAGTCAAATGGGGTACCAAGTGGTTTGTGTATAAAATCAATCCTTTCACAGAGCACTCCTAAGTGGTTTCATCCTACAACTTCTTTTTGCAATTAAATTTCATTTTATTCAAATAAAACTAATATTAAAAAAGACAGCGATGTTCAAAACGAATATATTCGTTGTTATATTTTTCATGCGGCTCTAGAAATCGATACGAAGGATTTTTTGTTTTCATTGTATTATACTGAATTTTTAAAAACCGAGTTTACGTAAAAATATTGTAAATTCCAATACACGACCAATTTTTTAGAATTTGATGTCCACCATTTGGTCATGAATAGTTAGAGTAATCTTGTGTTTCGCTTTTCTTTATTATATGGCATTGTTATGAACTGAATTTATATGCTTTTAAGTCCAATGGGGTACCAAGTGGTTTGTGTATAAAATCAATCCTTTCACAGAGCACTCCTAAGTAGTTTCTGCCTATAACTTCGTTTTGTTATTTAATTTCATTGTAATCGAATAAAACTAATATTAAAAAAGACATTGATGTTCAAAACTATTATTTTCGTTGTTATATTTTTCATGCGGCTCTAGAAATAAATGCGAAGGATTTTTTGTTTTTATTGTTTTATACTGAATTTTTAAAAACCGAGTTCACGTAAAAATATTGTAAATTCCAATACACGACAAATTTTTTTAAATTTGAATTCTCCCATTTGGTCATGAATAGTTAGAGTAATCTTGTGTTTCGCTTTTCTTTATTATATGGCATTGTTATGAACTGAATTTATATGTTTTTAAGTCCAATGGGGTACCAAGTGGTTTGTGTATAAAATCAATCCTTTCACAGAGCACTCCTAAGTGGTTTCATCCTACAACTTCGTTTTGCAATTAAATTTCATTTTATTCAAATAAAACTAATATTAAAAAAGACAGCGATGTTCAAAACGAATATATTCGTTGTTATATTTTTCATGCGGCTCTAGAAATAGATGCGAAGGATTTTTTGTTTTTATTATATTATACTGAATTTTTAAAAACCGAGTTTACGTAAATATTGTAAATTCCAATACACGACCAATTTTTTAGAATTTGATGTCCACCATTTGGTCATGAATAGTTAGAGTAATCTTGTGTTTCGCTTTTCTTTATTATATGGCATTGTTATGAACTGAATTTATATGCTTTTAAGTCCAATGGGGTACCAAGTGGTTTGTGTATAAAATCAATCCTTTCACAGAGCACTCCTAAGTAGTTTCTGCCTATAACTTCGTTTTGTTATTTAATTTCATTGTAATCGAATAAAACTAATATTAAAAAAGACATTGATGTTCAAAACTATTATTTTCGTTGTTATATTTTTCATGCGGCTCTAGAAATAAATGCGAAGGATTTTTTGTTTTTATTGTTTTATACTGAATTTTTAAAAACCGAGTTCACGTAAAAATATTGTAAATTCCAATACACGACAAATTTTTTTAAATTTGAATTCTCCCATTTGGTCATGAATAGTTAGAGTAATCTTGTGTTTCGCTTTTCTTTATTATATGGCATTGTTATGAACTGAATTTATATGCTTTTAAGTCCAATGGGGTACCAAGTGGTTTGTGTATAAAATCAATCCTTTCACAGAGCACTCCTAAGTAGTTTCTGCCTATAACTTCGTTTTGTTATTTAATTTCATTGTAATCGAATAAAACTAATATTAAAAAAGACATTGATGTTCAAAACTATTATTTTCGTTGTTATATTTTTCATGCGGCTCTAGAAATAAATGCGAAGGATTTTTTGTTTTTATTGTTTTATACTGAATTTTTAAAAACCGAGTTCACGTAAAAATATTGTAAATTCCAATACACGACAAATTTTTTTAAATTTGAATTCTCCCATTTGGTCATGAATAGTTAGAGTAATCTTGTGTTTCGCTTTTCTTTATTATATGGCATTGTTATGAACTGAATTTATATGTTTTTAAGTCCAATGGGGTACCAAGTGGTTTGTGTATAAAATCAATCCTTTCACAGAGCACTCCTAAGTGGTTTCATCCTACATCTTCGTTTTGAAATTAAATTTCATTTTATTCAAATAAATCTAATATTAAAAAAGACAGCGATGTTCAAAACGATTTTTTTCGTTGTTATATTTTTTATGCGGCTCTAGAAATAGATGCGAAGGATTTTTTGTTTTTATTGTTTTATACTGAATTTTTAAAAACCGAGTTTACGTAAATATTGTAAATTCCAATACACGACCAATTTTTTAGAATTTGATGTCCACCATTTGGTCATGAATAGTTAGAGTAATCTTGTGTTTCGCTTTTCTTTATTATATGGCATTGTTATGAACTGAATTTATATGTTTCTAAGTCCAATGGGGTACCAAGTGGGATGTGTATAAAATCAATCCTTTCACAAAGTACTCCTAAATAATTTCAGCTTATAACTTCGTTTTGCTATCTAGTTTCATTTTATTCAAATAAAATTAATATTTAAAAATACAGCGATTTCCAAAACGATTATTTTCGTTGTTATATTTTTCATGCGGCTCTAGAAATAGATGCGAAGGATTTTTTGTTTTTATTGTTTTATACTGAATTTTTAAAAACCGAGTTTACGTAAATATTGTAAATTCCAATACACGACCAATTTTTTAGAATTTGATGTCCACCATTTGGTCATGAATAGTTAGAGTAATCTTGTTTTTCGCTTTTCTTTATTATATGGCATTGTTATGAACTGAATTTATATGCTTTTAAGTCCAATGGGGTACCAAGTGGTTTGTGTATAAAATCAATCCTTTCACAGAGCACTCCTAAGTAGTTTCTGCCTATAACTTCGTTTTGTTATTTAATTTCATTGTAATCGAATAAAACTAATATTAAAAAAGACATTGATGTTCAAAACGATTATTTTCGTTGTTATATATTTCATGCGGCTATAGAAATAAATGCGAAGGATTTTTTGTTTTTATTGTTTTATACTGAATTTTTAAAAACCGAGTTTACGTAAATATTGTAAATTCCAATACACGACCAATTTTTTAGAATTTGATGTCCACCATTTGGTCATGAATAGTTAGAGTAATCTTGTGTTTCGCTTTTCTTTATTATATGGCATTGTTATGAACTGAATTTATATGTTTTTAAGTCCAATGGGGTACCAAGTGGTTTGTGTATAAAATCAATCCTTTCACAGAGCACTCCTAAGTGGTTTCATCCTACAACTTCGTTTTGCAATTAAATTTCATTTTATTCAAATAAAACTAATATTAAAAAAGACAGCGATGTTCAAAACGAATATTTTCGTTGTTATATTTTTTATGCAGCTCTCGAAATAGATGCGAAGGATTTTTTGTTTTTATTGTTTTATACTGAATTTTTAAAAACCGAGTTTACGTAAATATTGTAAATTCCAATACACGACCAATTTTTTAGAATTTGATGTCCACCATTTGGTCATGAATAGTTAGAGTAATCTTGTGTTTCGCTTTTCTTTATTATATGGCATTGTTATGAACTGAATTTATATGCTTTTAAGTCCAATGGGGTACCAAGTGGTTTGTGTATAAAATCAATCCTTTCACAGAGCACTCCTAAGTAGTTTCTGCCTATAACTTCGTTTTGTTATTTAATTTCATTGTAATCGAATAAAACTAATATTAAAAAAGACATTGATGTTCAAAACTATTATTTTCGTTGTTATATTTTTCATGCGGCTCTAGAAATAAATGCGAAGGATTTTTTGTTTTTATTGTTTTATACTGAATTTTTAAAAACCGAGTTCACGTAAAAATATTGTAAATTCCAATACACGACAAATTTTTTTAAATTTGAATTCTCCCATTTGGTCATGAATAGTTAGAGTAATCTTGTGTTTCGCTTTTCTTTATTATATGGCATTGTTATGAACTGAATTTATATGTTTTTAAGTCCAATGGGGTACCAAGTGGTTTGTGTATAAAATCAATCCTTTCACAGAGCACTCCTAAGTGGTTTCATCCTACATCTTCGTTTTGAAATTAAATTTCATTTTATTCAAATAAAACTAATATTAAAAAAGACAGCGATGTTCAAAACGATTTTTTTCGTTGTTATATTTTTTATGCGGCTCTAGAAATAGATGCGAAGGATTTTTTGTTTTTATTGTTTTATACTGAATTTTTAAAAACCGAGTTTACGTAAATATTGTAAATTCCAATACACGACCAATTTTTTAGAATTTGATGTCCACCATTTGGTCATGAATAGTTAGAGTAATCTTGTGTTTCGCTTTTCTTTATTATATGGCATTGTTATGAACTGAATTTATATGTTTCTAAGTCCAATGGGGTACCAAGTGGGATGTGTATAAAATCAATCCTTTCACAAAGTACTCCTAAATAATTTCAGCTTATAACTTCGTTTTGCTATCTAGTTTCATTTTATTCAAATAAAATTAATATTTAAAAATACAGCGATTTCCAAAACGATTATTTTCGTTGTTATATTTTTCATGCGGCTCTAGAAATAGATGCGAAGGATTTTTTGTTTTTATTGTTTTATACTGAATTTTTAAAAACCGAGTTTACGTAAATATTGTAAATTCCAATACACGACCAATTTTTTAGAATTTGATGTCCACCATTTGGTCATGAATAGTTAGAGTAATCTTGTGTTTCGCTTTTCTTTATTATATGGCATTGTTATGAACTGAATTTATATGCTTTTAAGTCCAATGGGGTACCAAGTGGTTTGTGTATAAAATCAATCCTTTCACAGAGCACTCCTAAGTAGTTTCTGCCTATAACTTCGTTTTGTTATTTAATTTCATTGTAATCGAATAAAACTAATATTAAAAAAGACATTGATGTTCAAAACTATTATTTTCGTTGTTATATTTTTCATGCGGCTCTAGAAATAAATGCGAAGGATTTTTTGTTTTTATTGTTTTATACTGAATTTTTAAAAACCGAGTTTACGTAAATATTGTAAATTCCAATACACGACCAATTTTTTAGAATTTGATGTCCACCATTTGGTCATGAATAGTTAGAGTAATCTTGTGTTTCGCTTTTCTTTATTATATGGCATTGTTATGAACTGAATTTATATGTTTTTAAGTCAAATGGGGTACCAAGTGGTTTGTGTATAAAATCAATCATTTCACAGAGCACTCCTAAGTAGTTTCATCCTACAACTTCGTTTTGCAATTAAATTTCATTTTATTCAAATAAAACTAATATTAAAAAAGACAGCGATGTTCAAAACGAATATATTCGTTGTTATATTTTTATTGCGGCTCTAGAAGTAGATGCAAAGGATTTTTGTTTTCATTGTTTTATACTGAATTTTTAAAAACCGAGTTTACGTAAATATTGTAAATTCCAATACACGACCAATTTTTTAGAATTTGATGTCCACCATTTGGTCATGAATAGTAAGAGTAATCTTGTGTTTCGCTTTTCTTTATTATATGGCATTGTTATGAACTGAATTTATATGTTTTTAAGTCAAATGGGGTACCAAGTGGTTTGTGTATAAAATCAATCATTTCACAGAGCACTCCTAAGTAGTTTCATCCTACAACTTCGTTTTGCAATTAAATTTCATTTTATTCAAATAAAACTAATATTAAAAAAGACAGCGATGTTCAAAACGATAATTTTCGTTGTTATATTTTTTATGCGGCTCTAGAAATAGATGCGAAGGATTTTTTGTTTTTATTGTTTTATACTGAATTTTTAAAAACCGAGGTTACGTAAATATTGTAAATTCCAATACACGACCAATTTTTTAGAATTTGATGTCCACCATTTGGTCATGAATAGTTAGAGTAATCTTGTGTTTCGCTTTTCTTTATTATATGGCATTGTTATGAACTGAATTTATATGTTTTTAAGTCCAATGGGGTACCAAGTGGGTTGTGTATAAATCAATCCTTTCACAAAGTACTTCTAAATAATTTCAGCTTATAACTTCGTTTTGCTATCTAGTTTCATTTCATTCAAATAAAATTAATATTTAAAAATACAGCGATTTCCAAAACGATTATTTTCGTTGTTATATTTTTTATGTGGCTCTAGAAATAGATGCGAAGGATTTTTTGTTTTTATTGTTTTATATTGAATTTTTAAAAACCGAGTTTACGTAAATATTGTAAATTCCAATACACGACCAATTTTTTTAAATTTGAATACTCCCATTTGGTCATGAATAGTTAGAGTAATCTTGTGTTTCGCTTTTCTTTATTATATGGCATTGTTATGAACTGAATTTATATGTTTTTAAGTCCAATGGGGTACCAAGTTGTTTGTGTATAAGATCAATCCTTTCACAGAGCACTCCTAAGTGGTTTCATCCTACAACTTCGTTTTGCAATTAAATTTCATTTTATTCAAATAAAACTAATATTAAAAAAGACAGCGATGTTCAAAACGATTTTTTTCGTTGTTATATTTTTTATGCGGCTCTAGAAATAGATGCGAAGGATTTTTTGTTTTTATTGTTTTATACTGAATTTTTAAAAACCGAGGTTACGTAAATATTGTAAATTCCAATACACGACCAATTTTTTAGAATTTGATGTCCACCATTTGGTCATGAATAGTAAGAGTAATCTTGTGTTTCGCTTTTCTTTATTATATGGCATTGTTATGAACTGAATTTATATGTTTTTAAGTCCAATGGGGTACCAAGTTGTTTGTGTATAAGAGAAATCCTTTCACAGAGCACTCCTAAGTAGTTTCATCCTACAACTTCGTTTTGCAATTAAATTTCATTTTATTCAAATAAAACTAATATTAAAAAAGACAGCGATGTTCAAAACGAATATTTTCGTTGTTATATTTTTTATGCAGCTCTCGAAATAGATGCGAAAGATTTTTTGTTTTCATTGTATTATACTGAATTTTAAAAAACCGAATTTTGGTTAATATATTAAATTCCAATACAAGGCCAATTTTTTAGAATTTGATGCCCAGCATTTGGTCATGAATAGTAGGTGAAATCTTGTGTTTCGTTTCTCTTTATTATATGGCATTGTTATGAACTGAATTTATATGCTTTAAAGTCCAATGGGGTACCAAATGGGTTGTGTATAAAATCAATCCTTTCACAAAGTACTCCTAATTAATTTTAGCTTATAACTTCGTTTTGCTATCTAGTTTCATTTCATTCAAATAAAATTAATATTTAAAAATACAGCGATTTCCAAAACGATTATTTTCGTTGTTATATTTTTCATGCGGCTCTAGAAATAGATGCGAAGGATTTTTTGTTTTTATTGTTTTATACTGAATTTTTAAAAACCGAGGTTACGTAAATATTGTAAATTCCAATACACGACCAATTTTTTAGAATTTGATGTCCACCATTTGGTCATGAATAGTTAGAGTAATCTTGTGTTTCGCTTTTCTTTATTATATGGCATTGTTATGAACTGAATTTATATGTTTTTAAGTCCAATGGGGTACCAAGAGGTTTGTGTATAAAATCAATCCTTTCACAGAGCACTCCTAAGTAGTTTCATCCTACAACTTCGTTTTGCAATTAAATTTCATTTTATTCAAATAAAACTAATATTAAAAAAGACAGCGATGTTCAAAACGATTTTTTTCGTTGTTATATTTTTTATGCGGCTCTAGAAATAGATGCGAAGGATTTTTTGTTTTGATTGTTTTACTACTCTGATCAAAAATAACCCGGACTCGTTCATGTACAACCCCCGCCAATATTTTAAGATGCATTTTTTTTAGTATTTATGTTTGTATACCTGTTTTTTACATTTCCTCCAAATTCGAGCTATATATGTCAATCAGTTGTTTTTTGACAGCACTTTGTTTAGGTCAAGTTTTTGCTTACTTTCGATTTTGCGATGGAAAAAATAATTGAACAAAGAATTTGTATTAAATTTTGCGTAAAAAATGAAATTAATGCTACTGAAACGCTAAAAATGTTGCAAAAATGTTATGGTGATAGTTCTCTATCGAAAACAACAACATTTGAATGGCATAGTCGTTTTAAAAATGGTCGTGAATCAGTGAAGGATGACATTCATCCTGGGCGTCCTTCAACATCAAAAACCAAAGAAAATGTTGATCTGATTAAATCAATGGTTTTGGAAAATAGAAGATTAACGATCAGAGAGATGGTTACTGAAACAGGAATTTCATTTGGTACAATTCAAAGCATTTTAAGTGATGATTTGGGCTTGACACGACTTGCAGCGAAATTGGTTCCTAAATCATTGAATTTTTTACAAAAACAAGAACGTGTTATTGTTGCTGAAGAGATGCTTTCCAGAGTAAATGCTGATCCTGCATTCATTCAACGGATCATTACTGGTGATGAGACGTGGGTGTACGAGTTTGATGCGTTAACAAAGCAACAATCAAGTGAATGGCGCGCTTCAGAAGAACCAAGACCCAGAAAAATTCGTCGTACTCAATCAAAGAAAAAGATTTTGCTTACCGTTTTCATCGATTATCGTGGTGTTGTGCATCATGAATTTTTACCAACAGGTCAAACAGTTAATAAGGATTATTATTTAAGCGTAATAAAGCGTTTACGAGAAGCAGTTCGTCTAAAAAGACCCGATTTGTGGCAAAATAATTCGTGGATTTTACACCACGATAACGCACCTTCTCACACAGCCGTGGTTATTCGTGAGTTTTTGACTAAAAACTCAACAAACACTATTCATCAACCACCATATTCACCGGATCTCGCACCGTGCGACTTTTTTTTGTTCAGTCGCTTAAAAAAACCACTTCGGGGAACCCGCTTTGACAGCATAGAAGCAATTAAAGACAAATCGAAGAAGGAACTTATGGCGATCCCAAAAAGTGAGTACGAAAAATGTTTCCAGGATTGGATTAAACGGTGGCACAAGTGCATTGCATCAGACGGAGAATACTTTGAAGGGGAAAAAATAAATATTAATGAATAGACTTGTACTTTGTGTTTTATTGACCAAGTCCGAATTATTTTTGATCCGGGGGTTATACTGAATTTTTAAAAACCGAGTTTACGTAAATATTGTAAATTCCGATACACGACCAATTTTTTAGAATTTGATGTCCACCATTTGGTCATGAATAGTTAGAGTAATCTTGTGTTTCGCTTTTCTTTATTATATGGCATTGTTATGAACTGAATTTATATGTTTTTAAGTCCAATGGGGTACCAAGTGGTTTGTGTATAAGAGAAATCCTTTCACAAAGCACTCCTAAATAATTTCAGCCTATAACTTCGTTTTGTTATTAAATTTCATTTTAATCAAATAAAACTAATATAACAAAATACAGGGATGTTCAAAACGAATATTTTCGTTGTTATATTTTTATTGCGGCTCTAGAAATAGATGCAAAGGATTTTTTGTTTTCATTGTATTATACTGAATTTTTAAAAACCGAGTTTACGTGAAAATATTGTAAATTCCAATACACCACCAAATTTTTTTAAATTTGAATTCTCCCATTTGGTCATGAACAGTTGGAGTGATCTTGTGTTTCGTTTTTCTTTATTATACGGCATTGTTATAACCTGAATTTATATGTTTTTAAGTCCAATGGGGTACCAAGTGGTTTGTGTATAAAATCAATCCTTTCACAAAGCACTCCTAAGTAGTTTCAGCCTACAACTTCGTTTTGCTATTTAATTTCATTTTAATCAAATAAAACTAATAGAACAAAATACAGGGATGTTCAAAACGAATATTTTCGTTGTTATATTTTTCATGCGGCTCTAGAAATAGATGCGAAGGATTTTTTGTTTTTATTGTTTTATACTGAATTTTTAAAAACCGAGTTTACGTAAATATTGTAAATTACAATACACGACCAATTTTTTAGAATTTGATGTCCACCATTTGGTCATGAATAGTTAGAGTAATCTTGTGTTTCGCTTTTCTTTATTATATGGCATTGTTATGAACTGAATTTATATGTTTTTAAGTCCAATGGGGTACCAAATGGTTTATGTATAAAATCAATCCTTTCACAGAGCACTCCTAAGTAGTTTCATCCTACAACTTCGTTTTGTTATTAAATTTCATTTTGTTCAAATAAAACTAATATTAAAAAAGACAGCGATGTTCAAAACGATTATTTTCGTTGTTATATTTTTTATGCGGCTCTAGAAATAGATGCGAAGGATTTTTTGTTTTTATTGTTTTATACTGAATTTTTAAAAACCGAGTTTACATAAATATTGTAAATTCCAATACACGACCAATTTTTTTAAATTTGAATTCTCCCATTTGGTCATGAATAGTTAGAGTAATCTTGTGTTTCGCTTTTCTTTATTATATGGCATTGTTATGAACTGAATTTATATGCTTTAAAGTCCAATGTGGTACCAAGTGGTTTGTGTATAAAATCAATCCTTTCACAAAGCACTCCTAAATTATTTCAGCTTACAACTTCGTTTTGCTATTTAATTTCATTTTAATCAAATAAAACTAATATAACAAAATACAGGGATGTTCAAAACGAATATTTTCGTTGTTATATTTTTCATGCGGCTCTAGAAATAGATGCGAAGGATTTTTTGTTTTTATAGTTTTATACTGAATTTTTAAAACCGAGTTTACGTAAATATTGTAAATTCCAATACACGACAAATTTTTTTAAATTTGAATTCTCCCATTTGGTCATGAACAGTTGGAGTGATCTTGTGTTTCGTTTTTCTTTATTATACGGCATTGTTATAACCTGAATTTATATGTTTTTAAGTCCAATGGGGTACCAAGTGGTTTGTGTATAAAATCAATCCTTTCACAGAGCACTCCTAAGTAGTTTCATCCTACAACTTCGTTTTGCAATTAAATTTCATTTTAATCAAATAAAATATTATTATTAAAAAGACAGCGATGTTCAAAACAATTTTTTTCGTTGTTATATTTTTTATGCGGCTCTAGAAATAGATGCGAAGGATTTTTTGTTTTTATTGTTTTATACTGAATTTTTAAAAACCGAGTTTACGTAAATATTGTAAATTCCAATACACGACCAATTTTTTAGAATTTGATGTCCACCATTTGGTCATGAATAGTTAGAGAAATCTTGTGTTTCGCTTTTCTTTATTATATGGCATTGTTATGAACTGAATTTATATGTTTTTATTCAATGGGGTACCAAGTGGTTTGTGTATAAGAGAAATCCTTTCACAAAGCACTCCTAAATAATTTCAGCCTATATCTTCGTTTTGTTATTAAATTTCATTTTAATCAAATAAAACTAATATAACAAAATACAGGGATGTTCAAAACGAATATTTTCGTTGTTATATTTTTCATGCGGCTCTAGAAATAGATGCGAAGGATTTTTTGTTTTTATTGTTTTATACTGAATTTTTAAAAACCGAGTTTACGTAAATATTGTAAATTCCAATACACGACCAATTTTTTAGAATTTGATGTCCACCATTTGGTCATGAATAGTTAGAGTAATCTTGTGTTTCGCTTTTCTTTATTATATGGCATTGTTATAACCTGAATTTATATGTTTTTAAGTCCAATGGGGTACCAAGTGGTTTGTGTATAAAATCAATCCTTTCACAGAGCACTCCTAAGTAGTTTCATCCTACAACTTCGTTTTGCAATTAAATTTCATTTTAATCAAATAAAATATTATTATTAAAAAGACAGCGATGTTCAAAACAATTTTTTTCGTTGTTATATTTTTTATGCGGCTCTAGAAATAGATGCGAAGGATTTTTTGTTTTTATTGTTTTATACTGAATTTTTAAAAACCGAGTTTACGTAAATATTGTAAATTCCAATACACGACCAATTTTTTTGAATTTGATGTCCACCATTTGGTCATGAATAGTTAGAGAAATCTTGTGTTTCGCTTTTCTTTATTATATGGCATTGTTATGAACTGAATTTATATGTTTTTAAGTCCAATGGGGTACCAAGTGGTTTGTGTATAAAATTAATTCTTTCACAGAGCACTCCTAAGTAGTTTCATCCTACAACTTCGTTTTGTTATTAAATTTCATTTTAATCAAATAAAACTAATATTAAAAAAGAAATTGATGTTTAAAACTATTATGTTCGTTGTTATATTTTTCATGCGGCTCTAGAAATAGATGCGAAGGATTTTTTGTTTTTATTGTTTTATACTGAATTTTTAAAAACCGAGTTCACGTAAAAATATTGTAAATTCCAATACACGACAAATTTTTTTAAATTTGAATTCTCCCATTTGGTCATGAATAGTTAGAGTAATCTTGTGTTTCGCTTTTCTTTATTATATGGCATTGTTATGAACTGAATTTATATGTTTTTAAGTCCAATGGGGTACCAAGTGGTTTGTGTATAAAATCAATCCTTTCACAGAGCACTCCTAAGTAGTTTCATCCTACAACTTCGTTTTGCAATTAAATTTCATTTTAATCAAATAAAATATTATTATTAAAAAGACAGCGATGTTCAAAACAATTTTTTTCGTTGTTATATTTTTTATGCGGCTCTAGAAATAGATGCGAAGGATTTTTTGTTTTTATTGTTTTATACTGAATTTTTAAAAACCGAGTTTACGTAAATATTGTAAATTCCAATACACGACCAATTTTTTTGAATTTGATGTCCACCATTTGGTCATGAATAGTTAGAGAAATCTTGTGTTTCGCTTTTCTTTATTATATGGCATTGTTATGAACTGAATTTATATGTTTTTAAGTCCAATGGGGTACCAAGTGGTTTGTGTATAAAATCAATTCTTTCACAAAGCACTCCTAAATAATTTCAGCCTATAACTTCGTTTTGTTATTAAATTTCATTTTAATCAAATAAAACTAATATTAAAAAAGAAATTGATGTTTAAAACTATTATGTTCGTTGTTATATTTTTCATGCGGCTCTAGAAATAGATGCGAAGGATTTTTTGTTTTTATTGTTTTATACTGAATTTTTAAAAACCGAGTTCACGTAAAAATATTGTAAATTCCAATACACGACAAATTTTTTTAAATTTGAATTCTCCCATTTGGTCATGAATAGTTAGAGTAATCTTGTGTTTCGCTTTTCTTTATTATATGGCATTGTTATGAACTGAATTTATATGTTTTTAAGTCCAATGGGGTACCAAGTGGTTTGTGTATAAAATCAATCCTTTCACAGAGCACTCCTAAGTGGTTTCATCCTACAACTTCGTTTTGCAATTAAATTTCATTTTATTCAAATAAAACTAATATTAAAAAAGACAGCGATGTTCAAAACGATTTTTTTCGTTGTTATATTTTTTATGCGGCTCTAGAAATAGATGCGAAGGATTTTTTGTTTTTATTGTTTTATACTGAATTTTTAAAAACCGAGTTTACGTAAATATTGTAAAGTCCAATACACGACCAATTTTTTAGAATTTGATGTCTACCATTTGGTCATGAATAGTTAGAGTAATCTTGTGTTTCGCTTTTCTTTATTATATGGCATTGTTATCAACTGAATTTATATGTTTTTAAGTCCAATGGGGTACCAAGTGGTTTGTGTATAAAATCAATCCTTTCACAAAGCACTCCTAAATAATTTCAGCCTATAACTTCTTTTTGTTATTAAATTTCATTTTAATCAAATAAAACTAATATTACAAAATACAGGAATACTCAAAACGATTATTTTCGTTATTATATTTTTCATGCGGCTCTAGAAATAGATGCGAAAGATTTTTTGTTTTTATTGTATTATACTGAATTTTTAAAAACCGAGTTTACGTAAATATGGTAAATTCCAATACACCACGAATTTTATAGAATTTGATGTCCACCATTTGTTCATGAATTGTTGGAGTCATCTTATGTTTCGTTTTTCTTTATTATATGGCATTGTTTTGAACTGAATTTATATGCTTTTAAGTACAATGGGGTACCAAGCGGTGTGTGTATAAGAGAAATCCTTTCACAGAGCACTTCTAAATAGTTTCAGTCTATAACTTCGTTTTGTTATTAAATTTCATTTTATTCAAATAAAACTAATATAACTAAATACAGGGATGTTCAAAACGATTATTTTCGTTGTTATATTTTTAATGCAGCTCTAGAAATAGATGCGAAGGATTTTTTGTTTTCATTGTATTATACTGAATTTTTAAAAACCGAGTTTACGTAAATATATTAAATTCCAATACACGACCAATTTTTAAGAATTTGATGTCCACCATTTGGTCATGAATTGTTAGAGTAATCTTGTGTTTCGCTTTTCTTTATTATATGGCATTGTTATGAACTGAATTTATATGTTTTTAAGTCCAATGGGGTACCAAGTGGTTTGTGTATAAAATCAATCCTTTCACAGAGCACTCCTAAGTGGTTTCATCCTACAACTTCGTTTTGCAATTAAATTTCATTTTATTCAAATAAAACTAATATTAAAAAAGACAGCGATGTTCAAAACGAATATATTCGTTGTTATATTTTTATTGCGGCTCTAGAAGTAGATGCAAAGGATGTTTTGTTTTCATTGTTTTATACTGAATTTTTAAAAACCGAGTTTACGTAAATATTGTAAATTCAAATACACCACCAATTTTTTAGAATTTTAATTCTCCCATTTGGTCATGAACAGTTGGATTGATCTTGTGTTTCGCTTTTCTTTATTATATGGCATTGTTATGAACTGAATTTATATGCTTTAAAGACCAATGGGGTACCAAGTGGTTTGCGTATAAAATCAATCCTTTCACAGCACTCCTAAGTAGTTTCATCCTACAACTTCGTTTTGCAATTAAATTTCATTTTAATCAAATAAAACTAATATAACAAAATACAGGGATGTTCAAAACGAATATTTTCGTTGTTATATTTTTCATGCGGCTCTAGAAATAGATGCGAAGGATTTTTTGTTTTTATTGTTTTATACTGAATTTTTAAAAACCGAGTTTACGTAAATATTGTAAATTCCAATACACGACCAATTTTTTTGAATTTGATGTCCACCATTTGGTCATGAATAGTTAGAGAAATCTTGTGTTTCGCTTTTCTTTATTATATGGCATTGTTATGAACTGAATTTATATGTTTTTAAGTCCAGTGGGGTACCAAGTGGTTTGTGTATAAAATCAATCCTTTCACAGAGCACTCCTAAGTAGTTTCATCCTACAACTTCGTTTTGTTATTAAATTTCATTTTAATCAAATAAAACTAATATTAAAAAAGACATTGATGTTCAAAACTATTATTTTCGTTGTTATATTTTTCATGCGGCTCTAGAAATAGATGCGAAGGATTTTTTGTTTTTATTGTTTTATACTGAATTTTAAAAACCGAGTTCACGTAAAAATATTGTAAATTCCAATACACGACAAATTTTTTTAAATTTGAATTCTCCCATTTGGTCATGAATAGTTAGAGTAATCTTGTGTTTCGCTTTTCTTTATTATATGGCATTGTTATGAACTGAATTTATATGTTTTTAAGTCCAATGGGGTACCAAGTGGTTTGTGTATAAAATCAATCCTTTCACAGAGCACTCCTAAGTGGTTTCATCCTACAACTTCGTTTTGCAATTAAATTTCATTTTATTCAAATAAAACTAATATTAAAAAAGACAGCGATGTTCAAAACGATTTTTTTCGTTGTTATATTTTTTATGCGGCTCTAGAAATAGATGCGAAGGATTTTTTGTTTTTATTGTTTTATACTGAATTTTTAAAAACCGAGTTTACGTAAATATTGTAAAGTCCAATACACGACCAATTTTTTAGAATTTGATGTCTACCATTTGGTCATGAATAGTTAGAGTAATCTTGTGTTTCGCTTTTCTTTATTATATGGCATTGTTATGAACTGAATTTATATGTTTTTAAGTCCAATGGGGTACCAAGTGGTTTGTGTATAAAATCAATCCTTTCACAGCACTCCTAAGTAGTTTCATCCTACAACTTCGTTTTGTTATTAAATTTCATTTTATTCAAATAAAACTAATATAACAAAATACAGGGATGTTCAAAACGATTATTTTCGTTGTTATATTTTTTATGCAGCTCTAGAAACAGATGCGAAGGATTTTTTGTTTTCATTGTATTATACTGAATTTTTGAAAACCGAGTTTACGTAAATATATTAAATTCCAATACACGACCAATTTTTTAGAATTTGATGTCCACCATTTGGTCATGAATAGTTGGAGTAATCTTGTGTTTCGCTTTTCTTTATTATATGGCATTGTTATGAACTGAATTTATATGCTTTAAAGACCAATGGGGTACCAAGCGGTGTGTGTATAAGAGAAATCCTTTCACAAAGCACTCCTAAATAATTTCAGCCTATAACTTCGTTTTGTTATTTAATTTCATTTTAATCAAATAAAACTAATATTACAAAATACAGGAATATACAAAACAATTATTTTCGTTGCTATAATTTTTATGCGGCTCTAGAAATAGATGCGAAGGATTTTTTGTTTTCATTGTATTATACTGAATTTTTAAAAACCGAGTTTACGTAAATATGGTAAATTCCAATACACCACCAATTTTATAGAATTTGATGTCCACCATTTGGTCATGAATAGTTAGAGTAATAATGTGTTTCGATTTTCTTTATTATATGGCATTGTTATGAACTGAATTTATATGCTTTTAAGTCCAATGGGGTACCAAGTGGTTTGAGTATAAAATCAATCCTTTCACAAAGCACTCCTAAATAATTTCAGCCTACAACTTCGTTTTGCTATTTAATTTCATTTTATTCAAATAAAACTAATATTAAAAAATACGAGGCTGTTCAAAACGATTATTTTCGTTATTATATTTTTCATGCGGCTCTAGAAATAGATGCAAAGGATTTTTTGTTTTTATTGTTTTATACTGAATTTTTAAAAACCGGTTTTACGTACATATATATGGTTAATTCCAATACACGACCAATTTTTTAAAATTTGATTTGCACCATTTGGTCATGAATTGTTGAAGTAATCTTGTGTTTCGCTTTTCTTTATTATATGGCATTGTTATGAACTGAATTTATATGCTTTTAAGTCCAATGGGGTACCAAGTGGTTTGTGTATGAAATCAATCCTTTCACAAAGCACTTCTAAATAGTTTCAGTCTATAACTTCGTTTTGTTATTTAATTTCATTTTATTCAAATAAAACTAATATTAAAAAAGACAGCGATGTTCAAAACGATTTTTTTCGTTGTTATATTTTTTATGCGGCTCTAGAAATAGATGCGAAGGATTTTTTGTTTTTATTGTTTTATACTGAATTTTTAAAAACCGAGTTTACGTAAATATTGTAAATTCCAATACATGACCAATTTTTTAGAATTTGATGTCCACCATTTGGTCATGAATAGTTAGAGTAATCTTGTGTTTCGCTTTTCTTTATTA
The DNA here is from genome assembly GCA_963971155.1 of Anthrax anthrax. Taxonomy (NCBI): domain Eukaryota; kingdom Metazoa; phylum Arthropoda; class Insecta; order Diptera; family Bombyliidae; genus Anthrax; species Anthrax anthrax. Next base: position 3,176,068 of record OZ020122.1, read on the forward strand.
TATGGCATTGTTATGAACTGAATTTATATGTTTTTAAGTCCAATGGGGTACCAAGTGGTTTGTGTATAAAATCAATCCTTTCACAAAGCACTCCTAAATAATTTCAGCCTATAACTTCGTTTTGTTATTAAATTTCATTTTATTCAAATAAAACTAATCTTAAAAAATACGAGGCTGTTCAAAACGATTATTTTCGTTATTATATTTTTCATGCGGCTCTAGAAAAAGATGCGAAGGATTTTTTGTTTTCATTGTATTATACTGAATTTTTACAAACCGAGTTTACGTAAATATATTAAATGCCAATACAAAGCCAATTTTTTAAAATTTGTTTTGCACCATTTGGTCATGAATAGTTAGAGTAATCTTGTGTTTCGCTTTTCTTTATTATATGGCATTGTTATGAACTGAATTTATATGTTTTTAAGTCCAATGGGGTACCAAGTGGATTGTGTATAAAATCAATCCTTTCTCAAAGCACTCCTAAATAATTTCAGCCTATAACTTCGTTTTGTTATTAAATTTCATTTTATTCAAATAAAACTAATCTTAAAAAATACGAGGCGGTTCAAAACAATTATTTTCGTTATTAAATTTTTCATGCAGCTCTAGAGTAGATGCGAAGTATTTTTTGTTTTTGTTGTTTTATACTGAATTTTTAAAAAACAAATTTACGTAAATATGGTAAATTCCAATACACCACCAATTTTATAGAATTTGATGTCCACCATTTGGTCATGAATTGTTAGAGTAATCTTGTGTTTCGCTTTTCTTTATTATATGGCATTGTTATGAACTGAATTTATATGTTTTTAAGTCCAATGGGGTACCAAGTGGATTGTGTATAAAATCAATCCTTTCACAGAGCACTCCTAAGTAGTTTCATCCTACAACTTCGTTTTGCAATTAAATTTCATTTTATTCAAATAAAACTTATATTAAAAAAGACAGCGATGTTCAAAACGATTATTTTCGTTGTTATATTTTTCATGCGGCTCTAGAAAAAGATGCGAAGGATTTTTTGTTTTCATTGTATTATACTGAATTTTTACAAACCGAGTTTACGTAAATATATTAAATGCCAATACAAAGCCAATTTTTTAGAATTTGATGTCTACCATTTGGTCATGAATTGTTGGAGTAATCATGTGTTTCGCTTTTCTTTATTATATGGCATTGTTATGAACTGAATTTATATGTTTTCAAGTCCAATGGGGTACCAAGTGGTTTGTGTATAAAATCAATCCTTTCACAAAGCACTCCTAAATAATTTCAGCCTATAACTTCTTTTTGTTATTAAATTTAATTTTAATCAAATAAAACTAATATTACAAAATACAGGAATATACAAAACGATTATTTTCGTTGTTATATTTTTTATGCGGCTCTAGAAATAGATGCGAAAGATTTTTTGTTTTCATTGTATTATACTGAATTTTTAAAAAACAAATTTACGTAAATATGGTAAATTCCAATACACCACCAATTTTATAGAATTTGATGTCCACCATTTGGTCATGAATTGTTAGAGTAATCTTGTGTTTCGCTTTTCTTTATTATATGGCATTGTTATGAACTGAATTTATATGTTTTTAAGTCCAATGGGGTACCAAGTGGATTGTGTATAAAATCAATCCTTTCACAGAGCACTCCTAAGTAGTTTCATCCTACAACTTCGTTTTGCAATTAAATTTCATTTTATTCAAATAAAACTTATATTAAAAAAGACAGCGATGTTCAAAACGATTATTTTCGTTGTTATATTTTTCATGCGGCTCTAGAAAAAGATGCGAAGGATTTTTTGTTTTCATTGTATTATACTGAATTTTTACAAACCGAGTTTACGTAAATATATTAAATGCCAATACAAAGCCAATTTTTTAAAATTTGTTTTGCACCATTTGGTCATGAATTGTTGGAGTAATCATGTGTTTCGCTTTTCTTTATTATATGGCATTGTTATGAACTGAATTTATATGTTTTCAAGTCCAATGGGGTACCAAGTGGTTTGTGTATAAAATCAATCCTTTCACAAAGCACTCCTAAATAATTTCAGCCTATAACTTCGTTTTGTTATTAAATTTCATTTTATTCAAATAAAACTAATATTACAAAATACAGGAATATTCATAACGATTATTTTCGTTGTTATATTTTTCATGCGGCTCTAGAAATAGATGCGAAGGATTTTTTGTTTTCATTGTATTATACTGAATTTTTAAAAAACAAATTTACGTAAATATGGTAAATTCCAATACACCACCAATTTTATAGAATTTGATGTCCACCATTTGGTCATGAATTGTTAGAGTAATCTTGTGTTTCGCTTTTCTTTATTATATGGCATTGTTATGAACTGAATTTATATGCTTTAAAGTCCAATGGGGTACCAAGTGGATTGTGTATAAAATCAATCCTTTCACAGAGCACTCCTAAGTAGTTTCATCCTACAACTTCGTTTTGCAATTAAATTTCATTTTATTCAAATAAAACTTATATTAAAAAAGACAGCGATGTTCAAAACGATTATTTTCGTTGTTATATTTTTCATGCGGCTCTAGAAAAAGATGCGAAGGATTTTTTGTTTTCATTGTATTATACTGAATTTTTACAAACCGAGTTTACGTAAATATATTAAATGCCAATACAAAGCCAATTTTTTAAAATTTGTTTTGCACCATTTGGTCATGAATTGTTGGAGTAATCATGTGTTTCGCTTTTCTTTATTATATGGCATTGTTATGAACTGAATTTATATGTTTTCAAGTCCAATGGGGTACCAAGTGGTTTGTGTATAAAATCAATCCTTTCACAAAGCACTCCTAAATAATTTCAGCCTATAACTTCGTTTTGTTATTAAATTTCATTTTATTCAAATAAAACTAATATTACAAAATACAGGAATATTCATAACGATTATTTTCGTTGTTATATTTTTCATGCGGCTCTAGAAATAGATGCGAAGGATTTTTTGTTTTCATTGTATTATACTGAATTTTTTAAAAAACAAATTTACGTAAATATGGTAAATTCCAATACACCACCAATTTTATAGAATTTGATGTCCACCATTTGGTCATGAATTGTTAGAGTAATCTTGTGTTTCGCTTTTCTTTATTATATGGCATTGTTATGAACTGAATTTATATGTTTTTAAGTCCAATGGGGTACCAAGTGGATTGTGTATAAAATCAATCCTTTCACAGAGCACTCCTAAGTAGTTTCATCCTACAACTTCGTTTTGCAATTAAATTTCATTTTATTCAAATAAAACTTATATTAAAAAAGACAGCGATGTTCAAAACGATTATTTTCGTTGTTATATTTTTCATGCGGCTCTAGAAAAAGATGCGAAGGATTTTTTGTTTTCATTGTATTATACTGAATTTTTACAAACCGAGTTTACGTAAATATATTAAATGCCAATACAAAGCCAATTTTTTAAAATTTGTTTTGCACCATTTGGTCATGAATTGTTGGAGTAATCATGTGTTTCGCTTTTCTTTATTATATGGCATTGTTATGAACTGAATTTATATGTTTTCAAGTCCAATGGGGTACCAAGTGGTTTGTGTATAAAATCAATCCTTTCACAAAGCACTCCTAAATAATTTCAGCCTATAACTTCGTTTTGTTATTAAATTTCATTTTATTCAAATAAAACTAATATTACAAAATACAGGAATATTCATAACGATTATTTTCGTTGTTATATTTTTCATGCGGCTCTAGAAATAGATGCGAAGGATTTTTTGTTTTCATTGTATTATACTGAATTTTTAAAAAACAAATTTACGTAAATATGGTAGATTCCAATACACCACCAATTTTATAGAATTTGATGTCCACCATTTGGTCATGAATTGTTAGAGTAATCTTGTGTTTCGCTTTTCTTTATTATATGGCATTGTTATGAACTGAATTTATATGCTTTAAAGTCCAATGGGGTACCAAGTGGATTGTGTATAAAATCAATCCTTTCACAGAGCACTCCTAAGTAGTTTCATCCTACAACTTCGTTTTGCAATTAAATTTCATTTTATTCAAATAAAACTTATATTAAAAAAGACAGCGATGTTCAAAACGATTATTTTCGTTGTTATATTTTTCATGCGGCTCTAGAAAAAGATGCGAAGGATTTTTTGTTTTCATTGTATTATACTGAATTTTTACAAACCGAGTTTACGTAAATATATTAAATGCCAATACAAAGCCAATTTTTTAAAATTTGTTTTGCACCATTTGGTCATGAATTGTTGGAGTAATCATGTGTTTCGCTTTTCTTTATTATATGGCATTGTTATGAACTGAATTTATATGTTTTCAAGTCCAATGGGGTACCAAGTGGTTTGTGTATAAAATCAATCCTTTCACAAAGCACTCCTAAATAATTTCAGCCTATAACTTCGTTTTGTTATTAAATTTCATTTTATTCAAATAAAACTAATATTACAAAATACAGGAATATTCATAACGATTATTTTCGTTGTTATATTTTTCATGCGGCTCTAGAAATAGATGCGAAGGATTTTTTGTTTTCATTGTATTATACTGAATTTTTTAAAAAACAAATTTACGTAAATATGGTAAATTCCAATACACCACCAATTTTATAGAATTTGATGTCCACCATTTGGTCATGAATTGTTAGAGTAATCTTGTGTTTCGCTTTTCTTTATTATATGGCATTGTTATGAACTGAATTTATATGTTTTTAAGTCCAATGGGGTACCAAGTGGATTGTGTATAAAATCAATCCTTTCACAGAGCACTCCTAAGTAGTTTCATCCTACAACTTCGTTTTGCAATTAAATTTCATTTTATTCAAATAAAACTTATATTAAAAAAGACAGCGATGTTCAAAACGATTATTTTCGTTGTTATATTTTTCATGCGGCTCTAGAAAAAGATGCGAAGGATTTTTTGTTTTCATTGTATTATACTGAATTTTTACAAACCGAGTTTACGTAAATATATTAAATGCCAATACAAAGCCAATTTTTTAAAATTTGTTTTGCACCATTTGGTCATGAATTGTTGGAGTAATCATGTGTTTCGCTTTTCTTTATTATATGGCATTGTTATGAACTGAATTTATATGTTTTCAAGTCCAATGGGGTACCAAGTGGTTTGTGTATAAAATCAATCCTTTCACAAAGCACTCCTAAATAATTTCAGCCTATAACTTCGTTTTGTTATTAAATTTCATTTTATTCAAATAAAACTAATATTACAAAATACAGGAATATTCATAACGATTATTTTCGTTGTTATATTTTTCATGCGGCTCTAGAAATAGATGCGAAGGATTTTTTGTTTTCATTGTATTATACTGAATTTTTAAAAAACAAATTTACGTAAATATGGTAGATTCCAATACACCACCAATTTTATAGAATTTGATGTCCACCATTTGGTCATGAATTGTTAGAGTAATCTTGTGTTTCGCTTTTCTTTATTATATGGCATTGTTATGAACTGAATTTATATGTTTTTAAGTCCAATGGGGTACCAAGTGGATTGTGTATAAAATCAATCCTTTCACAGAGCACTCCTAAGTAGTTTCATCCTACAACTTCGTTTTGCAATTAAATTTCATTTTATTCAAATAAAACTTATATTAAAAAAGACAGCGATGTTCAAAACGATTATTTTCGTTGTTATATTTTTCATGCGGCTCTAGAAAAAGATGCGAAGGATTTTTTGTTTTCATTGTATTATACTGAATTTTTACAAACCGAGTTTACGTAAATATATTAAATGCCAATACAAAGCCAATTTTTTAAAATTTGTTTTGCACCATTTGGTCATGAATAGTAAGAGTAATCTTGTGTTTCGCTTTTCTTTATTATATGGCATTGTTATGAACTGAATTTATATGTTTTCAAGTCCAATGGGGTACCAAGTGGTTTGTGTATAAAATCAAACCTTTCACAAAGCACTCCTAAATAATTTCAGCCTATAACTTCGTTTTGTTATTAAATTTCATTTTATTCAAATAAAACTAATATTACAAAATACAGGAATATTCATAACGATTATTTTCGTTGTTATATTTTTCATGCGGCTCTAGAAATAGATGCGAAGGATTTTTTGTTTTCATTGTATTATACTGAATTTTTAAAAAACAAATTTACGTAAATATGGTAAATTCCAATACACCACCAATTTTATAGAATTTGATGTCCACCATTTGGTCATGAATTGTTAGAGTAATCTTGTGTTTCGCTTTTCTTTATTATATGGCATTGTTATGAACTGAATTTATATGTTTTTAAGTCCAGTGGGGTACCAAGTGGATTGTGTATAAAATCAATCCTTTCACAGAGCACTCCTAAGTAGTTTCATCCTACAACTTCGTTTTGCAATTAAATTTCATTTTATTCAAATAAAACTTATATTAAAAAAGACAGCGATGTTCAAAACGATTATTTTCGTTGTTATATTTTTCATGCGGCTCTAGAAAAAGATGCGAAGGATTTTTTGTTTTCATTGTATTATACTGAATTTTTAAAAAACAAATTTACGTAAATATGGTAAATTCCAATACACCACCAATTTTATAGAATTTGATGTCCACCATTTGGTCATGAATTGTTAGAGTAATCTTGTGTTTCGCTTTTCTTTATTATATGGCATTGTTATGAACTGAATTTATATGTTTTTAAGTCCAATGGGGTACCAAGTGGATTGTGTATAAAATCAATCCTTTCACAGAGCACTCCTAAGTAGTTTCATCCTACAACTTCGTTTTGCAATTAAATTTCATTTTATTCAAATAAAACTTATATTAAAAAAGACAGCGATGTTCAAAACGATTATTTTCGTTGTTATATTTTTCATGCGGCTCTAGAAAAAGATGCGAAGGATTTTTTGTTTTTATTGTTTTATACTGAATTTTAAAAACCGAGTTTACGTAAATATTGTAAATTCAAATACAAGGCTAATTTTCTAGAATTTGAATTCTCCCATTTGGTCATGAACAGTTGGAGTGATCTTGTGTTTCGCTTTTCTTTATTATATGGCATTGTTATGAACTGAATTTATATGCTTTAAAGTCCAATGGGGTACCAAGTGGATTGTGTATAAAATCAATCCTTTCACAGAGCACTCCTAAGTAGTTTCATCCTACAACTTCGTTTTGCAATTAAATTTCATTTTATTCAAATAAAACTTATATTAAAAAAGACAGCGATGTTCAAAACGATTATTTTCGTTGTTATATTTTTCATGCGGCTCTAGAAAAAGATGCGAAGGATTTTTTGTTTTCATTGTATTATACTGAATTTTTAAAAAACAAATTTACGTAAATATGGTAAATTCCAATACACCACCAATTTTATAGAATTTGATGTCCACCATTTGGTCATGAATTGTTAGAGTAATCTTGTGTTTCGCTTTTCTTTATTATATGGCATTGTTATGAACTGAATTTATATGCTTTAAAGTCCAATGGGGTACCAAGTGGATTGTGTATAAAATCAATCCTTTCACAGAGCACTCCTAAGTAGTTTCATCCTACAACTTCGTTTTGCAATTAAATTTCATTTTATTCAAATAAAACTTATATTAAAAAAGACAGCGATGTTCAAAACGATTATTTTCGTTGTTATATTTTTCATGCGGCTCTAGAAAAAGATGCGAAGGATTTTTTGTTTTCATTGTATTATACTGAATTTTTACAAACCGAGTTTACGTAAATATATTAAATGCCAATACAAAGCCAATTTTTTAAAATTTGTTTTGCACCATTTGGTCATGAATTGTTGGAGTAATCATGTGTTTCGCTTTTCTTTATTATATGGCATTGTTATGAACTGAATTTATATGTTTTCAAGTCCAATGGGGTACCAAGTGGTTTGTGTATAAAATCAATCCTTTCACAAAGCACTCCTAAATAATTTCAGCCTATAACTTCGTTTTGTTATTAAATTTCATTTTATTCAAATAAAACTAATATTACAAAATACAGGAATATTCATAACGATTATTTTCGTTGTTATATTTTTCATGCGGCTCTAGAAATAGATGCGAAGGATTTTTTGTTTTCATTGTATTATACTGAATTTTTAAAAAACAAATTTACGTAAATATGGTAAATTCCAATACACCACCAATTTTATAGAATTTGATGTCCACCATTTGGTCATGAATTGTTAGAGTAATCTTGTGTTTCGCTTTTCTTTATTATATTGCATTGTTATGAACTGAATTTATATGCTTTAAAGTCCAATGGGGTACCAAGTGGATTGTGTATAAAATCAATCCTTTCACAGAGCACTCCTAAGTAGTTTCATCCTACAACTTCGTTTTGCAATTAAATTTCATTTTATTCAAATAAAACTTATATTAAAAAAGACAGCGATGTTCAAAACGATTATTTTCGTTGTTATATTTTTCATGCGGCTCTAGAAATAGATGCAAAGGATTTTTTGTTTTCATTGTATTATACTGAATTTTTACAAACCGAGTTTACGTAAATATATTAAATGCCAATACAAAGCCAATTTTTTAAAATTTGTTTTGCACCATTTGGTCATGAATAGTAAGAGTAATCTTGTGTTTCGCTTTTCTTTATTATATGGCATTGTTATGAACTGAATTTATATGTTTTCAAGTCCAATGGGGTACCAAGTGGTTTGTGTATAAAATCAATCCTTTCACAAAGCACTCCTAAATAATTTCAGCCTATAACTTCGTTTTGTTATTAAATTTCATTTTATTCAAATAAAACTAATATTACAAAATACAGGAATATTCATAACGATTATTTTCGTTGTTATATTTTTCATGCGGCTCTAGAAATAGATGCGAAGGATTTTTTGTTTTCATTGTATTATACTGAATTTTTAAAAAACAAATTTACGTAAATATGGTAAATTCCAATACACCACCAATTTTATAGAATTTGATGTCCACCATTTGGTCATGAATTGTTAGAGTAATCTTGTGTTTCGCTTTTCTTTATTATATTGCATTGTTATGAACTGAATTTATATGTTTTCAAGTCCAATGGGGTACCAAGTGGTTTGTGTATAAAATCAATCCTTTCACAAAGCACTCCTAAATAATTTCAGCCTATAACTTCGTTTTGTTATTAAATTTCATTTTATTCAAATAAAACTAATATTACAAAATACAGGAATATTCATAACGATTATTTTCGTTGTTATATTTTTCATGCGGCTCTAGAAATAGATGCGAAGGATTTTTTGTTTTCATTGTATTATACTGAATTTTTAAAAAACAAATTTACGTAAATATGGTAAATTCCAATACACCACCAATTTTATAGAATTTGATGTCCACCATTTGGTCATGAATTGTTAGAGTAATCTTGTGTTTCGCTTTTCTTTATTATATGGCATTGTTATGAACTGAATTTATATGTTTTTAAGTCCAGTGGGGTACCAAGTGGATTGTGTATAAAATCAATCCTTTCACAGAGCACTCCTAAGTAGTTTCATCCTACAACTTCGTTTTGCAATTAAATTTCATTTTATTCAAATAAAACTTATATTAAAAAAGACAGCGATGTTCAAAACGATTATTTTCGTTGTTATATTTTTCATGCGGCTCTAGAAAAAGATGCGAAGGATTTTTTGTTTTCATTGTATTATACTGAATTTTTACAAACCGAGTTTACGTAAATATATTAAATGCCAATACAAAGCCAATTTTTTAAAATTTGTTTTGCACCATTTGGTCATGAATTGTTGGAGTAATCATGTGTTTCGCTTTTCTTTATTATATGGCATTGTTATGAACTGAATTTATATGTTTTCAAGTCCAATGGGGTACCAAGTGGTTTGTGTATAAAATCAATCCTTTCACAAAGCACTCCTAAATAATTTCAGCCTATAACTTCGTTTTGTTATTAAATTTCATTTTATTCAAATAAAACTAATATTACAAAATACAGGAATATTCATAACGATTATTTTCGTTGTTATATTTTTCATGCGGCTCTAGAAATAGATGCGAAGGATTTTTTGTTTTCATTGTATTATACTGAATTTTTAAAAAACAAATTTACTTAAATATGGTAAATTCCAATACACCACCAATTTTATAGAATTTGATGTCCACCATTTGGTCATGAATTGTTAGAGTAATCTTGTGTTTCGCTTTTCTTTATTATATGGCATTGTTATGAACTGAATTTATATGTTTTTAAGTCCAATGGGGTACCAAGTGGATTGTGTATAAAATCAATCCTTTCACAGAGCACTCCTAAGTAGTTTCATCCTACAACTTCGTTTTGCAATTAAATTTCATTTTATTCAAATAAAACTTATATTAAAAAAGACAGCGATGTTCAAAACGATTATTTTCGTTGTTATTTTTTTCATGCGGCTCTAGAAAAAGATGCGAAGGATTTTTTGTTTTCATTGTATTATACTGAATTTTTACAAACCGAGTTTACGTAAATATATTAAATGCCAATACAAAGCCAATTTTTTAAAATTTGTTTTGCACCATTTGGTCATGAATTGTTGGAGTAATCATGTGTTTCGCTTTTCTTTATTATATGGCATTGTTATGAACTGAATTTATATGTTTTTAAGTCCAATGGGGTACCAAGTGGATTGTGTATAAAATCAATCCTTTCACAGAGCACTCCTAAGTAGTTTCATCCTACAACTTCGTTTTGCAATTAAATTTCATTTTATTCAAATAAAACTTATATTAAAAAAGACAGCGATGTTCAAAACGATTATTTTCGTTGTTATATTTTTCATGCGGCTCTAGAAAAAGATGCGAAGGATTTTTTGTTTTTATTGTTTTATACTGAATTTTAAAAACCGAGTTTACGTAAATATTGTAAATTCAAATACAAGGCTAATTTTCTAGAATTTGAATTCTCCCATTTGGTCATGAACAGTTGGAGTGATCTTGTGTTTCGTTTTTCTTTATTATATGGCATTGTTATAAACTGAATTTATATGTTTTAAAGTCCAATGGGGTACCAAGCGGTGTGTGTATAAGAGAAATCCTTTCACAAAGCACTCCTAAATAATTTCAGCCTATAACTTCGTTTTGTTATTAAATTTCATTTTAATCAAATAAAACTAATATTACAAAATACAGGAATATTCATAACGATTATTTTCGTTATTATATTTTTTATGCGGCTCTAGAAATAGACGCGAATGATTTTTTGTTTTCATTGTATTATACTGAATTTTTAAAAACCGAGTTTACGTAAATATGGTAAATTCCAATACACCACCAATTTTATAGAATTTGATGTCCACCATTTGGTCATGAATTGTTGGAGTAATCTTGTGTTTCGCTTTTCTTTATTATATGGCGTTGTTATGAACTGAATTTATATGCTTTAATGTCCAATGGGGTACCAAGTGGTTTGAGTATAAAATCAATCCTTTCACAAAGCACTTCTAAATAATTTCAGCCTACAACTTCGTTTTGCTATTTAATTTCATTTTATTCAAATAAAACTAATATTAAAAAATACGAGGCTGTTCAAAACGATTATTTTCGTTATTATATTTTTCATGCGGCTCTAGAAATAGATGCGAAGGATTTTTTGTTTTTATTGTTTTATACTGAATTTTTAAAAACCGGTTTTACGTATATACGGTAAATTCCAATACACCACCAATTTTTTAAAATTTGATTTGCACCATTTGGTCATGAATTGTTGAAGTAATCTTGTGTTTCGCTTTTCTTTATTATATGGCATTGTTATTATCTGAATTTATATGTTTTAAAGTCCAATGGGGTACCAAGTGGTTTGTGTATAAGAGAAATCCTTTCACAAAGCACTTCTAAATAATTTCAGCCTACAACTTCGTTTTGCAATTAAATTTCATTTTATTCAAATAAAACTAATATTAAAAAAGACAGCGATGTTCAAAACGATTATTTTCGTTGTTATATTTTTCATGCAGCTGTAGAAATAGATGCGAAGGGTTTTTTGTTTTTATTGTATTATACTGAATTTTTAAAAACCGAGTTTACGTAAATATGGTAAATTCCAATACACCACCAATTTTATAGCATTTGATGTCAACCATTTGGTCATGAATAGTTAGAGTAATCTTGTGTTTCGCTTTTCTTTATTATATGACATTGTTATGAACTGAATTTATATGTTTTTAAGTCCAATGGGGTACCAAGTGGTTTGTGTATAAAATCAATTCTTTCACAGAGCACTCCTAAGTGGGTTCATCCTACAACTTCGTTTTGTTATTAAATTTCATTTTATTCAAATAAAACTAATATAACAAAATACAGGGATGTTCAAAACGATTATTTTCGTTGTTATATTTTTTATGCAGCTCTAGAAACAGATGCGAAGGATTTTTTGTTTTCATTGTATTATACTGAATTTTTGAAAACCGAGTTTACGTAAATATATTAAATTCCAATACACGACCAATTTTTTAAAATTTGATGTCCACCATTTGGTCATGAATAGTTGGAGTAATCTTGTGTTTCGCTTTTCTTTATTATATGGCATTGTTATGAACTGAATTTATATGCTTTAAAGACCAATGGGGTACCAAGCGATGTGTGTATAAGAGAAATCCTTTCACAAAGCACTCCTAAATAATTTCAGCCTATAACTTCGTTTTGTTATTTAATTTCATTTTAATCAAATAAAACTAATATTACAAAATACAGGAATATACAAAACAATTATTTTCGTTGCTATAATTTTTATGCGGCTCTAGAAATAGATGCGAAGGATATTTTGTTTTCATTGTATTATACTGAATTTTTAAAAACCGAGTTTACGTAAATATGGTAAATTCCAATACACCACCAATTTTATAGAATTTGATGTCCACCATTTGGTCATGAATAGTTAGAGTAATAATGTGTTTCGATTTTCTTTATTATATGGCATTGTTATGAACTGAATTTATATGCTTTTAAGTCCAATGGGGTACCAAGTGGTTTGAGTATAAAATCAATCCTTTCACAAAGCACTCCTAAATAATTTCAGCCTACAACTTCGTTTTGCTATTTAATTTCATTTTATTCAAATAAAACTAATATTAAAAAAGACAGCGATGTTCAAAACGATTATTTTCGTTATTATATTTTTCATGCGGCTCTAGAAATAGATGCAAAGGATTTTTTGTTTTTATTGGTTTATACTGAATTTTTAAAAACCGGTTTTACGTATATATATATGGTTAATTCTAATACACGACCAATTTTTTAGAATTTGATGTCCACCATTTGGTCATGAATTGCTGGAGTAATCTTGTGTTTCGCTTTTCTTTATTATATGGCATTGTTATGAACTGAATTTATATGCTTTTAAGTCCAATGGGGTACCAAGCGGTTTGTGTATAAAATCAATCTTTTCACAAAGCACTTCTAACGAGTTTCAGCCTATAACTTCGTTTTGTTATTTAATTTCATTATAATCAAATAAAACTAATATTAAAAAATACGAGGCTGTTAAAAACGATTATTTTCGTTGTTATATTTTTCATGCGGCTCTAGAAATAGATGCGAATGATTATATGTTTTCATTGTATTATACTGAATTTTTAAAAACCGAGTTTACCTAAATATTGTAAATTCAAATACACCACCAATTTTTTAGAATTTGATGTCCACCATTTGGTCATGAATTGTTGGAGTAATCTTGTGTTTGGCTTTTCTTTATTATATGGCATTGTTATGAACTGAATTTATATGCTTTTAAGTCCAATGGGGTACCAAGTGGTTTGAGTATAAAATCAATCCTTTCACAAAGCACTCCTAAATAATTTCAGCCTACAACTTCGTTTTGCTATTTAATTTCATTTTATTCAAATAAAACTAATATTAAAAAATACGAGGCTGTTCAAAACGATTATTTTCGTTATTATATTTTTCATGCGGCTCTAGAAATAGATGCGAAGGATTTTTTGTTTTTATTGTTTTATACTGAATTTTTAAAAACCGGTTTTACGTATATACGGTAAATTCCAATACACCACCAATTTTTTAAAATTTGATTTGCACCATTTGGTCATGAATTGTTGAAGTAATCTTGTGTTTCGCTTTTCTTTATTATATGGCATTGTTATTATCTGAATTTATATGTTTTAAAGTCCAATGGGGTACCAAGTGGTTTGTGTATAAGAGAAATCCTTTCACAAAGCACTTCTAAATAATTTCAGCCTACAACTTCGTTTTGCAATTAAATTTCATTTTATTCAAATAAAACTAATATTAAAAAAGACAGCGATGTTCAAAACGATTATTTTCGTTATTATATTTTTCATGCGGCTCTAGAAATAGATGCAAAGGATTTTTTGTTTTTATTGTTTTATACTGAATTTTTAAAAACCGGTTTTACGTATATATATATGGTTAATTCTAATACACGACCAATTTTTTAAAATTTGATTTGCACCATTTGGTCATGAATTGTTGAAGTAATCTTGTGTTTCGCTTTTCTTTATTATATGGCATTGTTATGAACTGAATTTATATGCTTTTAAGTCCAATGGGGTACCAAGTGGTTTGTGTATAAAATCAATCCTTTCACAAAGCACTTCTAAATAGTTTCAGTCTATAACTTCGTTTTGTTATTTAATTTCATTTTATTCAAATAAAACTAATATTAAAAAAGACAGCGATGTTCAAAACGATTTTTTTCGTTGTTATATTTTTTATGCGGCTCTAGAAATAGACGCGAAGGATTTTTTGTTTTTATTGTTTTATACTGAATTTTAAAAAACCGAGTTTACGTAAATATTGTAAATTCCAATACACGACCAATTTTTTAGAATTTGATGTCCACCATTTGGTCATGAATAGTTAGAGTAATCTTGTGTTTCGCTTTTCTTTATTATATGGCATTGTTATGAACTGAATTTATATGTTTTTAAGTCCAATGGGGTACCAAGTGGTTTGTGTATAAAATCAATCCTTTCAGAAAGCACTCCTAAATAATTTCAGCCTATAACTTCGTTTTGTTATTAAATTTCATTTTAATCAAATAAAACTAATATTACAAAATACCAGGCTGTTCAAAACGATTATTTTCGTTATTATATTTTTCATGCGGCTCTAGAAATAGATGCGAAGGATTTTTTGTTTTTATTGTTTTATACTGAATTTTTAAAAACCGGTTTTACGTATATACGGTAAATTCAAATACACCACCAATTTTTTAAAATTTGATTTGCACCATTTGGTCATGAATTGTTGAAGTAATCTTGTGTTTCGCTTTTCTTTATTATATGGCATTGTTATTATCTGAATTTATATGTTTTAAAGTCCAATGGGGTACCAAGTGGTTTGTGTATAAGAGAAATCCTTTCACAAAGCACTTCTAAATAATTTCAGCCTACAACTTCGTTTTGCAATTAAATTTCATTTTATTCAAATAAAACTAATATTAAAAAAGACAGCGATGTTCAAAACGATTATTTTCGTTATTATATTTTTCATGCGGCTCTAGAAATAGATGCAAAGGATTTTTTGTTTTTATTGTTTTATACTGAATTTTTAAAAACCGGTTTTACGTATATATATATGGTTAATTCTAATACACGACCAATTTTTTAAAATTTGATTTGCACCATTTGGTCATGAATTGTTGAAGTAATCTTGTGTTTCGCTTTTCTTTATTATATGGCATTGTTATGAACTGAATTTATATGCTTTTAAGTCCAATGGGGTACCAAGTGGTTTGTGTATAAAATCAATCCTTTCACAAAGCACTTCTAAATAGTTTCAGTCTATAACTTCGTTTTGTTATTTAATTTCATTTTATTCAAATAAAACTAATATTAAAAAAGACAGCGATGTTCAAAACGATTTTTTTCGTTGTTATATTTTTTATGCGGCTCTAGAAATAGATGCGAAGGATTTTTTGTTTTTATTGTTTTATACTGAATTTTTAAAAACCGAGTTTACGTAAATATTGTAAATTCCAATACACGACCAATTTTTTAGAATTTGATGTCCACCATTTGGTCATGAATAGTTAGAGTAATCTTGTGTTTCGCTTTTCTTTATTATATGGCATTGTTATGAACTGAATTTATATGTTTTTAAGTCCAATGGGGTACCAAGTGGTTTGTGTATAAAATCAATCCTTTCAGAAAGCACTCCTAAATAATTTCAGCCTATAACTTCGTTTTGTTATTAAATTTCATTTTATTCAAATAAAACTAATCTTAAAAAATACGAGGCTGTTCAAAACGATTATTTTCGTTATTATATTTTTCATGCAGCTCTAGAGTAGATGCGAAGGATTTTTTGTTTTTATTGTTTTATACTGAATTTTTAAAAACCGAGTTTACGTAAATATTGTAAATTCAAATACAAGGCTAATTATCTAGAATTTGAATTCTCCCATTTGGTCATGAACAGTTGGAGTGATCTTGTGTTTCGTTTTTCTTTATTATATGGCATTGTTATAAACTGAATTTACATGTTTTAAAGTCCAATGGGGTACCAAGCGGTGTGTGTATAAGAGAAATCCTTTCACAAAGCACTCCTAAATAATTTCAGCCTATAACTTCTTTTTGTTATTAAATTTAATTTTAATCAAATAAAACTAATATTACAAAATACAGGAATATACAAAACGATTATTTTCGTTGTTATATTTTTTATGCGGCTCTAGAAATAGATGCGAAAGATTTTTTGTTTTCATTGTATTATACTGAATTTTTAAAAAACAAATTTACGTAAATATGGTAAATTCCAATACACCACCAATTTTATAGAATATGATGTCCACCATTTGGTCATGAATTGTTAGAGTAATCTTGTGTTTCGCTTTTCTTTATTATATGGCATTGTTATGAACTGAATTTATATGTTTTTAAGTCCAATGGGGTACCAAGTGGATTGTGTATAAAATCAATCCTTTCACAGAGCACTCCTAAGTAGTTTCATCCTACAACTTCGTTTTGCAATTAAATTTCATTTTATTCAAATAAAACTTATATTAAAAAAGACAGCGATGTTCAAAACGATTATTTTCGTTGTTATATTTTTCATGCGGCTCTAGAAAAAGATGCGAAGGATTTTTTGTTTTCATTGTATTATACTGAATTTTTACAAACCGAGTTTACGTAAATATATTAAATGCCAATACAAAGCCAATTTTTTAAAATTTGTTTTGCACCATTTGGTCATGAATTGTTGGAGTAATCATGTGTTTCGCTTTTCTTTATTATATGGCATTGTTATGAACTGAATTTATATGTTTTCAAGTCCAATGGGGTACCAAGTGGTTTGTGTATAAAATCAATCCTTTCACAAAGCACTCCTAAATAATTTCAGCCTATAACTTCGTTTTGTTATTAAATTTCATTTTATTCAAATAAAACTAATATTACAAAATACAGGAATATTCATAACGATTATTTTCGTTGTTATATTTTTCATGCGGCTCTAGAAATAGATGCGAAGGATTTTTTGTTTTCATTGTATTATACTGAATTTTTAAAAAACAAATTTACGTAAATATGGTAAATTCCAATACACCACCAATTTTATAGAATTTGATGTCCACCATTTGGTCATGAATTGTTAGAGTAATCTTGTGTTTCGCTTTTCTTTATTATATGGCATTGTTATGAACTGAATTTATATGTTTTTAAGTCCAATGGGGTACCAAGTGGATTGTGTATAAAATCAATCCTTTCACAGAGCACTCCTAAGTAGTTTCATCCTACAACTTCGTTTTGCAATTAAATTTCAATTTATTCAAATAAAACTTATATTAAAAAAGACAGCGATGTTCAAAACGATTATTTTCGTTGTTATATTTTTCATGCGGCTCTAGAAAAAGATGCGAAGGATTTTTTGTTTTCATTGTATTATACTGAATTTTTACAAACCGAGTTTACGTAAATATATTAAATGCCAATACAAAGCCAATTTTTTAAAATTTGTTTTGCACCATTTGGTCATGAATTGTTGGAGTAATCATGTGTTTCGCTTTTCTTTATTATATGGCATTGTTATGAACTGAATTTATATGTTTTTAAGTCCAATGGGGTACCAAGTGGATTGTGTATAAAATCAATCCTTTCACAGAGCACTCCTAAGTAGTTTCATCCTACAACTTCGTTTTGCAATTAAATTTCATTTTATTCAAATAAAACTTATATTAAAAAAGACAGCGATGTTCAAAACGATTATTTTCATTGTTATATTTTTCATGCGGCTCTAGAAAAAGATGCGAAGGATTTTTTGTTTTTATTGTTTTATACTGAATTTTTAAAAACCGAGTTTACGTAAATATTGTAAATTCAAATACAAGGCTAATTCTCTAGAATTTGAATTCTCCCATTTGGTCATGAACAGTTGGAGTGATCTTGTGTTTCGTTTTTCTTTATTATATGGCATTGTTATAAACTGAATTTATATGTTTTAAAGTCCAATGGGGTACCAAGCGGTGTGTGTATAAGAGAAATCCTTTCACAAAGCACTCCTAAATAATTTCAGCCTATAACTTCGTTTTGTTATTAAATTTCATTTTAATCAAATAAAACTAATATTACAAAATACAGGAATATTCATAACGATTATTTTCGTTATTATATTTTTTATGCGGCTCTAGAAATAGACGCGAAGGATTTTTTGTTTTCATTGTATTATACTGAATTTTTAAAAACCGAGTTTACGTAAATATGGTAAATTCCAATACACCACCAATTTTATAGAATTTGATGTCCACCATTTGGTCATGAATTGTTGGAGTAATCTTGTGTTTCGCTTTTCTTTATTATATGGCGTTGTTATGAACTGAATTTATATGCTTTAAAGTCCAATGGGGTACCAAGTGGTTTGAGTATAAAATCAATCCTTTCACAAAGCACTTCTAAATAATTTCAGCCTACAACTTCGTTTTGCTATTTAATTTCATTTTATTCAAATAAAACTAATATTAAAAAATACGAGGCTGTTCAAAACGATTATTTTCGTTATTATATTTTTCATGCGGCTCTAGAAATAGATGCGAAGGATTTTTTGTTTTTATTGTTTTATACTGAATTTTTAAAAACCGGTTTTACGTATATATGGTAAATTCCAATACACCACCAATTTTTTAAAATTTGATTTGCACCATTTGGTCATGAACAGTTGGAGTGATCTTGTGTTTCGTTTTTCTTTATTATATGGCATTGTTATAACCTGAATTTATATGTTTTAAAGTCCAATGGGGTACCAAGCGGTGTGTGTATAAGAGAAATCCTTTCACAAAGCACTCCTAAATAATTTCAGCCTATAACTTCTTTTTGTTATTAAATTTCATTTTAATCAAATAAAACTAATATTACAAAATACAGGAATATACAAAACGATTATTTTCGTTGTTATATTTTTCATGCGCCTCTAGAAATAGATGCGAAGGATTTTTTGTTTTCATTGTATTATACTGAATTTTTAAAAACCGAGTTTACGTAAAAATATTGTAAATTCCAATACACCACCAATTTTTTAGAATTTGATGTCCACCATTTGGTCATGAATTGTTGGAGTAATCTTGTGTTTCGCTTTTCTTTATTATATGGCATTGTTATGAACTGAATTTATATGCTTTTAAGTCCAATGGGGTACCAAGTGGTTTGTGTATAAAATCAATCCTTTCACAAAGCACTTCTAAATAGTTTCAGTCTATAACTTCGTTTTGTTATTTAATTTCATTTTATTCAAATAAAACTAATCTTAAAAAATACGAGGCTGTTCAAAACGATTATTTTCGTTATTATATTTTTCCTGCGGCTCTAGAGTAGATGCGAAGGATTTTTTGTTTTTATTGTTTTATACTGAATTTTTAAAAACCGAGTTTACGTAAATATGGTAAATTCAAATACAAGGCTAATTTTCTAGAATTTGAATTCTCCCATTTGGTCATGAACAGTTGGAGTGATCTGGTGTTTCGTTTTTCTTTATTATATGGCATTGTTATGAACTGAATTTAGATGTTTTAAAGTCCAATGGGGTACCATGTGGTTTGTGTATAAAATCAATCGTTTCACAGAGCACTCCTAAGTAGTTTCATCCTACAACTTCGTTTTGCAATAAGATTTCATTGTATTCAAATTAAACTAATATTAAAAAAGACAGCGATGTTCAAAACGATTATTTTCGTTGTTATATTTTTCATGCGGCTCTAGAAATAGATGCAAAGGATTTTTTGTTTTCATTGTTTTATACTGAATTTTTAAAAACCGAGTTTACGTAATTATTGTAAATTCAAATACAAGGCTAATTTTCTAGAATTTGAATTCTCCCATTTGGTCATGAACAGTTGGAGTGATCTTGTGTTTCGTTTTTCTTTATTATATGGCATTGTTATAAACTGAATTTATATGTTTTAAAGTCCAATGGGGTACCAAGCGGTGTGTGTATAAGAGAAATCCTTTCACAAAGCACTCCTAAATAATTTCAGCCTATAACTTCGTTTTGTTATTAAATTTCATTTTAATCAAATAAAACTAATATTACAAAATACAGGAATATTCATAACGATTATTTTCGTTATTATATTTTTTATGCGGCTCTAGAAATAGACGCGAAGGATTTTTTGTTTTCATTGTATTATACTGAATTTTTAAAAACCGAGTTTACGTAAATATGGTAAATTCCAATACACCACCAATTTTATAGAATTTGATGTCCACCATTTGGTCATGAATTGTTGGAGTAATCTTGTGTTTCGCTTTTCTTTATTATATGGCATTGTTATGAACTGAATTTATATGCTTTAAAAACCAATGGGGTACCAAGTGGTTTGAGTATAAAATCAATCCTTTCACAAAGCACTTCTAAATAATTTCAGCCTACAACTTCGTTTTGCTATTTAATTTCATTTTATTCAAATAAAACTAATATTAAAAAATACGAGGCTGTTCAAAACGATTATTTTCGTTATTATATTTTTCATGCGGCTCTAGAAATAGATGCGAAGGATTTTTTGTTTTTATTGTTTTATACTGAATTTTTAAAAACCGGTTTTACGTATATATGGTAAATTCCAATACACCACCAATTTTTTAAAATTTGATTTGCACCATTTGGTCATGAATTGTTGAAGTAATCTTGTGTTTCGCTTTTCTTTATTATATGGCATTGTTATTATCTGAATTTATATGTTTTAAAGTCCAATGGGGTACCAAGTGGTTTGTGTATAAGAGAAATCCTTTCACAAAGCACTTCTAAATAATTTCAGCCTACAACTTCGTTTTGCAATTAAATTTCATTTTATTCAAATAAAACTAATATTAAAAAAGACAGCGATGTTCAAAACGATTATTTTCGTTGTTATATTTTTCATGCAGCTGTAGAAATAGATGCGAAGGGTTTTTTGTTTTTATTGTATTATACTGAATTTTTAAAAACCGAGTTTACGTAAATATGGTAAATTCCAATACACCACCAATTTTATAGCATTTGATGTCAACCATTTGGTCATGAATTGTTGGAGTAATCTTGTGTTTCGCTTTTCTTTATTATATGGCATTGTTATGAACTGAATTTATATGCTTTTAAGTCCAATGGGGTACCAAGTGGTTTGTGTATAAAATCAATCCTTTCACAAAGCACTTCTAAATAGTTTCAGTCTATAACTTCGTTTTGTTATTTAATTTCATTTTATTCAAATAAAACTAATCTTAAAAAATACGAGGCTGTTCAAAACGATTATTTTCGTTATTATATTTTTCCTGCGGCTCTAGAGTAGATGCGAAGGATTTTTTGTTTTTATTGTTTTATACTGAATTTTTAAAAACCGAGTTTACGTAAATATGGTAAATTCAAATACAAGGCTAATTTTCTAGAATTTGAATTCTCCCATTTGGTCATGAACAGTTGGAGTGATCTGGTGTTTCGTTTTTCTTTATTATATGGCATTGTTATAACCTGAATTTAGATGTTTTAAAGTCCAATGGGGTACCATGTGCTTTGTGTATAAAATCAATCGTTTCACAGAGCACTCCTAAGTAGTTTCATCCTACAACTTCGTTTTGCAATAAGATTTCATTGTATTCAAATTAAACTAATATTAAAAAAGACAGCGATGTCCAAAACGATTATTTTCGTTGTTATATTTTTCATGCGGCTCTAGAAATAGATGCAAAGGATTTTTTGTTTTCATTGTTTTATACTGAATTTTTGAAAACCGAGTTTACGTAAAAATATTAAATTCAAATACAAGGCTAATTTTCTAGAATTTGAATTCTCCCATTTGGTCATGAACAGTTGGAGTGATCTTGTGTTTCGTTTTTCTTTATTATATGGCATTGTTATAACCTGAATTTATATGTTTTAAAGTCCAATGGGGTACCAAGCGGTGTGTGTATAAGAGAAATCCTTTCACAAAGCACTCCTAAATAATTTCAGCCTATAACTTCTTTTTGTTATTAAATTTCATTTTAATCAAATAAAACTAATATTACAAAATACAGGAATATACAAAACGATTATTTTCGTTGTTATATTTTTCATGCGCCTCTAGAAATAGATGCGAAGGATTTTTTGTTTTCATTGTATTATACTGAATTTTTAAAAACCGAGTTTACGTAAAAATATTGTAAATTCCAATACACCACCAATTTTTTAGAATTTGATGTCCACCATTTGGTCATGAATTGTTGGAGTAATCTTGTGTTTCGCTTTTCTTTATTATATGGCATTGTTTTGAACTGAATTTATATGCTTTTAAGTCCAATGGGGTACCAAGTGGTTTGTGTATAAAATCAATCCTTTCACAGAGCACTTCTAAATAGTTTCAGTCTATAACTTCGTTTTGCTATTTAATTTCATTATATTCAAATAAAACTAATATTAAAAAATACAGGAATATTCAAAACGGTTATTTTCGTAATTTTTTTTTTCATGCGGCTCTAGAGTAGATGCGAGGGATTTTTTGTTTTTATTGTTTTATACTGAATTTTTAAAAACCGAGTTTACGTAAAAATATTAAATTCAAATACAACGCTAATTTTCTAGAATTTGAATTCTCCCATTTGGTCATGAACAGTTGGAGTGATCTTGTGTTTCGCTTTTCTTTATTATATGGCATTGTTATGAACTGAATTTATATGCTTTAAAAACCAATGGGGTACCAAGCGGTGTGTGTATAAGAGAAATCCTTTCACAAAGCACTCCTAAATAATTTCAGCCTATAACTTCTTTTTGTTATTAAATTTCATTTTAATCAAATAAAACTAATATTACAAAATACAGGAATATACAAAACGATTATTTTCGTTGTTATATTTTTCATGCGCCTCTAGAAATAGATGCGAAGGATTTTTTGTTTTCATTGTATTATACTGAATTTTTAAAAACCGAGTTTACGTAAAAATATTGTAAATTCCAATACACCACCAATTTTTTAGAATTTGATGTCCACCATTTGGTCATGAATTGTTGGAGTAATCTTGTGTTTCGCTTTTCTTTATTATATGGCATTGTTTTGAACTGAATTTATATGCTTTTAAGTCCAATGGGGTACCAAGTGGTTTGTGTATAAAATCAATCCTTTCACAGAGCACTCCTAAGTAGTTTCATCCTACAACTTCGTTTTGCAATAAAATTTCATTTTATTCAAATAAAACTAATTTTAAAAAAGACAGCGATGTTCAAAACGATTATTTGCGCTGTTATATTTTTATGCAGCTCTTGAAATAGATACGAAGAATTTTTTGATTTCATTGTTTTATACTGAATTTTTAAAAACCGAGTTTAGGTTAATATATTAAATTCCAATACAAGGCCAATTTTTTAGAATTTGATGCCCACCATTTGGTCATGAATAGTTGGTGTAATCTTGTGTTTCGCTTTTCTTCATTATATGGCATTAATATGAACTGAATTTATATGCTTTAAAATCTAATGGGGTACCAAGTGGTTTGAGTATAAAATCAATCCTTTCACAAAGCACTCCTAAATAATTTCAGCCTACAACTTCGTTTTGCTATTTAATTTCATTTTATTCAAATAAAACTAATATTAAAAAAAACGAGGCTGTTCAAAACGATTATTTTCGTTATTATATTTTTCATGCGGCTCTAGAAATAGATGCGACGGATTTTTTGTTTTTATTGTTTTATACTGAATTTTTAAAAACCGAGTTTACGTAAAAATATTAAATTCAAATACAAGGCTAATTTTCTAGAATTTGAATTCTCCCATTTGGTCATGAACAGTTGGAGTGATCTTGTGTTTCGTTTTTCTTTATTATATGGCATTGTTATAATCTGTATTTATATGTTTTAAAGTCCAATGGGGTACCAAGCGGTGTGTGTATAAGAGAAATCCTTTCACAAAGCACTCCTAAATAATTTCAGCCTATAACTTCTTTTTGTTATTAAATTTCATTTTAATCAAATAAAACTAATATTACAAAATACAGGAATATACAAAACGATTATTTTCGTTATTATATTTTTCATGCGGCTCTAGAAATAGATGCGAAGGATTTTTTGTTTTTATTGTTTTATACTAAATTTTTAAAAACCGAGTTTACGTAAATATGATAAATTCCAAAACACCACCAATTTTATAGAATTTGATGTCCACCATTTGGTCATGAATTGTTGGAGTAATCTTGTGTTTCGCTTTTCTTTATTATATGGCATTGTTATGAACTGAATTTATATGCTTTTAAGTCCAATGGGGTACCAAGTGGTTTGAGTATAAAAACAATCCTTTCACAAAGCACTCCTAAATAATTTCAGCCTACAACTTCGTTTTGCTAATTAATTTCATTTTATTCAAATAAAACTAATATTAAAAAATACCAGGCTGTTCAAAACGATTATTTTCGTTATTATATTTTTCATGCGGCTCTAGAAATAGATGCAAAGGATTTTTTGTTTTTATTGTTTTATACTGAATTTTTGAAAACCGAGTTTACGTAAAAATATTAAATTCAAATACAAGGCTAATTTTCTAGAATTTGAATTCTCCCATTTGGTCATGAACAGTTGGAGTGATCTTGTGTTTCGTTTTTCTTTATTATATGGCATTGTTATAACCTGAATTTATATGTTTTAAAGTCCAATGGGGTACCAAGCGGTGTGTGTATAAGAGAAATCCATTCACAGAGCACTCCTAAGTAGTTTCATCCTACAACTTCGTTTTGTTATTAAATTTCATTTTAATCAAATAAAACTAATATAACAAAATACAGGGATCTTCAAAACGAATATTTTCGTTGTTATATTTTTCATGCGGCTCTAGAAATAGATGCGAAGGATTTTTTATTTTCATTGTATTATACTGAATTTTTAAAAACCGAGTTTTCGTAAAAATATTGTAAATTCCAATACACGACCAATTTTTTAGAATTTGATGTCCACCATTTGGTCATGAATTGTTGGAGTAATCTTGTGTTTCGCTTTTCTTTATTATATGGCATTGTTTTGAACTGAATTTATATGCTTTTAAGTCCAATGGGGTACCAAGTGGTTTGTGTATAAAATCAATCCTTTCACAGAGCACTTCTAAATAGTTTCAGTCTATAACTTCGTTTTGCTATTTAATTTCATTATATTCAAATAAAACTAATATTAAAAAATACAGGAATATTCAAAACGGTTATTTTCGTAATTTTTTTTTTCATGCGGCTCTAGAGTAGATGCGAGGGATTTTTTGTTTTTATTGTTTTATACTGAATTTTTAAAAACCGAGTTTACGAAAAAATATTAAATTCAAATACAAGGCTAATTTTCTAGAATTTGAATTCTCCCATTTGGTCATGAACTGTTGGAGTGATCTTGTGTTTCGCTTTTCTTTATTATATGGCATTGTTATGAACTGAATTTATATGCTTTAAAGACCAATGGGGTACCAAGCGGTGTGTGTATAAGAGAAATCCTTTCACAAAGCACTCCTAAATAATTTCAGCCTATAACTTCTTTTTGTTATTAAATTTAATTTTAATCAAATAAAACTAATATTACAAAATACAGGAATATACAAAACGATTATTTTCGTTGTTATATTTTTTATGCGGCTCTAGAAATAGATGCGAAGGATTTTTTGTTTTCATTGTATTATACTGAAATTTTAAAAACCGAGTTTACGTAAATATGGTAAATTCCAATACACCACCAATTTTATAGAATTTGATGTCCACCATTTGGTCATGAATTGTTGGAGTAATCTTGTGTTTCGCTTTTCTTTATTATATGGCATTGTTTTGACCTGAATTTATATGCTTTTAAGTCCAATGGGGTACCAAGTGGTTTGTGTATAAAATCAATCCTTTCACAGAGCACTCCTAAGTAGTTTCATCCTACAACTTCGTTTTGCAATAAAATTTCATTTTATTCAAATAAAACTAATTTTAAAAAAGACAGCGATGTTCAAAACGATTATTTGCGCTGTTATATTTTTATGCAGCTCTAGAAATAGATACGAAGAATTTTTTGATTTCATTGTTTTATACTGAATTTTTAAAAACCGAGTTTAGGTTAATATATTAAATTCCAATACAAGGCCAATTTTTTAGAATTTGATGCCCACCATTTGGTCATGAATAGTTGGTGTAATCTTGTGTTACGCTTTTCTTTATTATATGGCATTAATATGAACTGAATTTATATGCTTTAAAGTCTAATGGGGTACCAAGTGGTTTGAGTATAAAATCAATCCTTTCACAAAGCACTCCTAAATAATTTCAGCCTACAACTTCGTTTTGCTATTTAATTTCATTTTATTCAAATAAAACTAATATTAAAAAAAACGAGGCTGTTCAAAACGATTATTTTCGTTATTATATTTTTCATGCGGCTCTAGAAATAGATGCGACGGATTTTTTGTTTTTATTGTTTTATACTGAATTTTTAAAAACCGAGTTTACGTAAAAATATTAAATTCAAATACAAGGCTAATTTTCTAGAATTTGAATTCTCCCATTTGGTCATGAACAGTTGGAGTGATCTGGTGTTTCGTTTTTCTTTATTATATGGCATTGTTATAACCTGAATTTATATGTTTTAAAGTCCAATGGGGTACCATGTGGTTTGTGTATAAAATCAATCGTTTCACAGAGCACTCCTAAGTAGTTTCATCCTACAACTTCGTTTTGCAATAAGATTTCATTGTATTCAAATTAAACTAATATTAAAAAAGACAGCGATGTTCAAAACGATTATTTTCGTTGTTATATTTTTCATGCGGCTCTAGTAATAGATGCAAAGGATTTTTTGTTTTTATTGTTTTATACTGAATTTTTGAAAACCGAGTTTACGTAAAAATATTAAATTCAAATACAAGGCTAATTTTCTAGAATTTGAATTCTCCCATTTGGTCATGAACAGTTGGAGTGATCTTGTGTTTCGTTTTTCTTTATTATATGGCATTGTTATAACCTGAATTTATATGTTTTAAAGTCCAATGGGGTACCAAGCGGTGTGTGTATAAGAGAAATCCTTTCACAGAGCACTTCTAAATAGTTTCAGTCTATAACTTCGTTTTGCTATTTAATTTCATTATATTCAAATAAAACTAATATTAAAAAATACAGGAATATTCAAAACGGTTATTTTCGTAATTTTTTTTTTCATGCGGCTCTAGAGTAGATGCGAGGGATTTTTTGTTTTTATTGTTTTATACTGAATTTTTAAAAACCGAGTTTACGTAAAAATATTAAATTCAAATACAACGCTAATTTTCTAGAATTTGAATTCTCCCATTTGGTCATGAACAGTTGGAGTGATCTTGTGTTTCGCTTTTCTTTATTATATGGCATTGTTATGAACTGAATTTATATGCTTTAAAGACCAATGGGGTACCAAGCGGTGTGTGTATAAGAGAAATGCTTTCACAAAGCACTCCTAAATAATTTCAGCCTATAACTTCTTTTTGTTATTAAATTTCATTTTAATCAAATAAAACTAATATTACAAAATACAGGAATATACAAAACGATTATTTTCGTTGTTATATTTTTCATGCGCCTCTAGAAATAGATGCGAAGGATTTTTTGTTTTCATTGTATTATACTGAATTTTTAAAAACCGAGTTTACGTAAAAATATTGTAAATTCCAATACACCACCAATTTTTTAGAATTTGATGTCCACCATTTGGTCATGAATTGTTGGAGTAATCTTGTGTTTCGCTTTTCTTTATTATATGGCATTGTTTTGAACTGAATTTATATGCTTTTAAGTCCAATGGGGTACCAAGTGGTTTGTGTATAAAATCAATCCTTTCACAGAGCACTCCTGAATAGTTTCATCCTACAACTTCGTTTTGCAATAAAATTTCATTTTATTCAAATAAAACTAATTTTAAAAAAGACAGCGATGTTCAAAACGATTATTTGCGCTGTTATATTTTTATGCAGCTCTTGAAATAGATACGAAGAATTTTTTGATTTCATTGTTTTATACTGAATTTTTAAAAACCGAGTTTAGGTTAATATATTAAATTCCAATACAAGGCCAATTTTTTAGAATTTGATGCCCACCATTTGGTCATGAATAGTTGGAGTAATCTTGTGTTTCGCTTTTCTTTATTATATGGCATTGTTTTGAACTGAATTTATATGCTTTTAAGTCCAATGGGGTACCAAGTGGTTTGTGTATAAAATCAATCCTTTCACAGAGCACTTCTAAATAGTTTCAGTCTATAACTTCGTTTTGCTATTTAATTTCATTATATTCAAATAAAACTAATATTAAAAAATACAGGAATATTCAAAACGGTTATTTTCGTAATTTTTTTTTTCATGCGGCTCTAGAGTAGATGCGAGGGATTTTTTGTTTTTATTGTTTTATACTGAATTTTTAAAAACCGAGTTTACGAAAAAATATTAAATTCAAATACAAGGCTAATTTTCTAGAATTTGAATTCTCCCATTTGGTCATGAACTGTTGGAGTGATCTTGTGTTTCGCTTTTCTTTATTATATGGCATTGTTATGAACTGAATTTATATGCTTTAAAGACCAATGGGGTACCAAGCGGTGTGTGTATAAGAGAAATCCTTTCACAAAGCACTCCTAAATAATTTCAGCCTATAACTTCTTTTTGTTATTAAATTTCATTTTAATCAAATAAAACTAATATTACAAAATACAGGAATATACAAAACGATTATTTTCGTTGTTATATTTTTCATGCGCCTCTAGAAATAGATGCGAAGGATTTTTTGTTTTCATTGTTTTATACTGAATTTTTAAAAACCGAGTTTACGTAAAAATATTGTAAATTCCAATACACCACCAATTTTTTAGAATTTGATGTCCATAATTTGGTCATGAATTGTTGGAGTAATCTTGTGTTTCGCTTTTCTTTATTATATGGCATTGTTTTGAACTGAATTTATATGCTTTTAAGTCCAATGGGGTACCAAGTGGTTTGTGTATAAAATCAATCCTTTCACAGAGCACTTCTAAATAGTTTCAGTCTATAACTTCGTTTTGCTATTTAATTTCATTATATTCAAATAAAACTAATATTAAAAAATACAGGAATATTCAAAACGGTTATTTTCGTAATTTTTTTTTTCATGCGGCTCTAGAGTAGATGCGAGGGATTTTTTGTTTTTATTGTTTTATACTGAATTTTTAAAAACCGAGTTTACGTAAAAATATTAAATTCAAATACAACGCTAATTTTCTAGAATTTGAATTCTCCCATTTGGTCATGAACAGTTGGAGTGATCTTGTGTTTCGCTTTTCTTTATTATATGGCATTGTTATGAACTGAATTTATATGCTTTAAAGACCAATGGGGTACCAAGCGGTGTGTGTATAAGAGAAATGCTTTCACAAAGCACTCCTAAATAATTTCAGCCTATAACTTCTTTTTGTTATTAAATTTCATTTTAATCAAATAAAACTAATATTACAAAATACAGGAATATACAAAACGATTATTTTCGTTGTTATATTTTTCATGCGCCTCTAGAAATAGATGCGAAGGATTTTTTGTTTTCATTGTATTATACTGAATTTTAAAAAACCGAGTTTACGTAAAAATATTGTAAATTCCAATACACCACCAATTTTTTAGAATTTGATGTCCACCATTTGGTCATGAATTGTTGGAGTAATCTTGTGTTTCGCTTTTCTTTATTATATGGCATTGTTTTGAACTGAATTTATATGCTTTTAAGTCCAATGGGGTACCAAGTGGTTTGTGTATAAAATCAATCCTTTCACAGAGCACTCCTGAATAGTTTCATCCTACAACTTCGTTTTGCAATAAAATTTCATTTTATTCAAATAAAACTAATTTTAAAAAAGACAGCGATGTTCAAAACGATTATTTGCGCTGTTATATTTTTATGCAGCTCTTGAAATAGATACGAAGAATTTTTTGATTTCATTGTTTTATACTGAATTTTTAAAAACCGAGTTTAGGTTAATATATTAAATTCCAATACAAGGCCAATTTTTTAGAATTTGATGCCCACCATTTGGTCATGAATAGTTGGTGTAATCTTGTGTTTCGCTTTTCTTCATCATATGGCATTAATATGAACTGAATTTATATGCTTTAAAGTCTAATGGGGTACCAAGTGGTTTGAGTATAAAATCAATCCTTTCACAAAGCACTCCTAAATAATTTCAGCCTACAACTTCGTTTTGCTATTTAATTTCATTTTATTCAAATAAAACTAATATTAAAAAAAACGAGGCTGTTCAAAACGATTATTTTCGTTATTATATTTTTCATGCGGCTCTAGAAATAGATGCGACGGATTTTTTGTTTTTATTGTTTTATACTGAATTTTTAAAAACCGAGTTTACGTAAAAATATTAAATTCAAATACAAGGCTAATTTTCTAGAATTTGAATTCTCCCATTTGGTCATGAACAGTTGGAGTGATCTTGTGTTTCGTTTTTCATTATTATATGGCATTGTTATAACCTGAATTTATATGTTTTAAAGTCCAATGGGGTACCATGTGGTTTGTGTATAAAATCAATCGTTTCACAGAGCACTCCTAAGTAGTTTCATCCTACAACTTCGTTTTGCAATAAGATTTCATTGTATTCAAATTAAACTAATATTAAAAAAGACAGCGATGTTCAAAACGATTATTTTCGTTGTTATATTTTTCATGCGGCTCTAGAAATAGATGCAAAGGATTTTTTGTTTTTATTGTTTTATACTGAATTTTTGAAAACCGAGTTTACGTAAAAATATTAAATTCAAATACAAGGCTAATTTTCTAGAATTTGAACTCTCCCATTTGGTCATGAACAGTTGGAGTGATCTTGTGTTTCGTTTTTCTTTATTATATGGCATTGTTATAACCTGAATTTATATGTTTTAAAGTCCAATGGGGTACCAAGCGGTGTGTGTATAAGAGAAATCCTTTCACAAAGCACTCCTAAATAATTTCAGCCTATAACTTCTTTTTGTTATTTAATTTCATTTTATTCAAATAAAACTTATATTAAAAAATATGAGGCTGTTCAAAACGATTATTTTCGTTATTATATTTTTCATGCGGCTCTAGAGTAGATGCGAAGGATTTTTTGTTTTTATTGTTTTATACTGAATTTTTAAAAACCGAGTTTACGTAAATATGGTAAATTCAAATACAAGGCTAATTTTCTAGAATTTGAATTCTCCCATTTGGTCATGAACAGTTGGAGTGATCTGGTGTTTCGTTTTTCTTTATTATATGGCATTGTTATAACCTGAATTTATATGTTTTAAAGTCCAATGGGGTACCATGTGGTTTGTGTATAAAATCAATCGTTTCACAGAGCACTCCTAAGTAGTTTCATCCTACAACTTCGTTTTGCAATAAGATTTCATTGTATTCAAATTAAACTAATATTAAAAAAGACAGCGATGTTCAAAACGATTATTTTCGTTGTTATATTTTTCATGCAGCTGTAGAAATAGATGCGAAGGGTTTTTTGTTTTTATTGTATTATACTGAATTTTTAAAAACCGAGTTTACGTAAATATGGTAAATTCCAATACACCACCAATTTTATAGCATTTGATGTCAACCATTTGGTCATGAATTGTTGGAGTAATCTTGTGTTTCGCTTTTCTTTATTATATGGCATTGTTATGAACTGAATTTATATGCTTTTAAGTCCAATGGGGTACCAAGTGGTTTGTGTATAAAATCAATCCTTTCACAAAGCACTTCTAAATAGTTTCAGTCTATAACTTCGTTTTGTTATTTAATTTCATTTTATTCAAATAAAACTTATATTAAAAAATATGAGGCTGTTCAAAACGATTATTTTCGTTATTATATTTTTCATGCGGCTCTAGAGTAGATGCGAAGGATTTTTTGTTTTTATTGTTTTATACTGAATTTTTAAAAACCGAGTTTACGTAAATATGGTAAATTCAAATACAAGGCTAATTTTCTAGAATTTGAATTCTCCCATTTGGTCATGAACAGTTGGAGTGATCTGGTGTTTCGTTTTTCTTTATTATATGGCATTGTTATAACCTGAATTTATATGTTTTAAAGTCCAATGGGGTACCATGTGGTTTGTGTATAAAATCAATCGTTTCACAGAGCACTCCTAAGTAGTTTCATCCTACAACTTCGTTTTGCAATAAGATTTCATTGTATTCAAATTAAACTAATATTAAAAAAGACAGCGATGTTCAAAACGATTATTTTCGTTGTTATATTTTTCATGCGGCTCTAGAAATAGATGCAAAGGATTTTTTGTTTTTATTGTTTTATACTGAATTTTTAAAAACCGAGTTTAGGTTAATATATTAAATTCCAATACAAGGCCAATTTTTTAGAATTTGATGCCCACCATTTGGTCATGAATAGTTGGTGTAATCTTGTGTTTCGCTTTTCTTTATTATATGGCATTAATATGAA
Organism: Anthrax anthrax; assembly: GCA_963971155.1. NCBI lineage: Eukaryota > Metazoa > Arthropoda > Insecta > Diptera > Bombyliidae > Anthrax > Anthrax anthrax. The sequence goes on from OZ020122.1 coordinate 3,208,856, forward strand.
CTGAATTTATATGCTTTAAAGTCTAATGGGGTACCAAGTGGTTTGAGTATAAAATCAATCCTTTCACAAAGCACTCCCAAATAATTTCAGCCTACAACTTCGTTTTGCTATTTAATTTCATTTTATTCAAATAAAACTAATATTAAAAAAAACGAGGCTGTTCAAAACGATTATTTTCGTTATTATATTTTTCATGCGGCTCTAGAAATAGATGCGACGGATTTTTTGTTTTTATTGTGTTATACTGAATTTTTAAAAACCGAGTTTACGTAAAAATATTAAATTCAAATACAAGGCTAATTTTTTAGAATTTGAATTCTCCCATTTGGTCATGAACAGTTGGAGTGATCTTGTGTTTCGTTTTTCATTATTATATGGCATTGTTATAATCTGAATTTATATGTTTTAAAGTCCAATGGGGTACCAAGCGGTGTGTGTATAAGAGAAATCCTTTCACAAAGCACTCCTAAATAATTTCAGCCTATAACTTCTTTTTGTTATTAAATTTCATTTTAATCAAATAAAACTAATATTACAAAATACAGGAATATACAAAACGATTATTTCCGTTGTTATATTTTTTATGCGGCTCTAGTAATAGATGCGAAGGATTTTTTGTTTTCATTGTATTATACTGAAATTTTAAAAACCGAGTTTACGTAAATATGGTAAATTCCAATACACCACCAATTTTATAGAATTTGATGTCCACCATTTGGTCATGAATTGTTGGAGTAATCTTGTGTTTCGCTTTTCTTTATTATATGGCATTGTTTTGAACTGAATTTATATGCTTTTAAGTCTAATGGGGTACCAAGTGGTTTGAGTATAAAATCAATCCTTTCACAAAGCACTCCTAAATAATTTCAGCCTACAACTTCGTTTTGCTATTTAATTTCATTTTATTCAAATAAAACTAATATTAAAAGAAACGAGGCTGTTCAAAACGATTATTTTCGTTATTATATTTTTCATGCGGCTCTAGAAATAGATGCGACGGATTTTTTGTTTTTATTGTTTTATACTGAATTTTTAAAAACCGAGTTTACGTAAAAATATTAAATTCAAATACAAGGCTAATTTTCTAGAATTTGAATTCTCCCATTTGGTCATGAACAGTTGGAGTGATCTTGTGTTTCGTTTTTCATTATTATATGGCATTGTTATAACCTGAATTTATATGTTTTAAAGTCCAATGGGGTACTATGTGGTTTGTGTATAAAATCAATCGTTTCACAGAGCACTCCTAAGTAGTTTCATCCTACAACTTCGTTTTGCAATAAGATTTCATTGTATTCAAATTAAACTAATATTAAAAAAGACAGCGATGTTCAAAACGATTATTTTCGTTGTTATATTTTTCATGCGGCTCTAGAAATAGATGCAAAGGATTTTTTGTTTTTATTGTTTTATACTGAATTTTTGAAAACCGAGTTTACGTAAAAATATTAAATTCAAATACAAGGCTAATTTTCTAGAATTTAAATTCTCCCATTTGGTCATGAACAGTTGGAGTGATCTTGTGTTTCGTTTTTCTTTATTATATGGCATTGTTATAACCTGAATTTATATGTTTTAAAGTCCAATGGGGTACCAAGCGGTGTGTGTATAAGAGAAATCCTTTCACAAAGCACTCCTAAATAATTTCAGCCTATAACTTCTTTTTGTTATTAAATTTCATTTTAATCAAATAAAACTAATATTACAAAATACAGGAATATACAAAACGATTATTTTCGTTGTTATATTTTTCATGCAGCTGTAGAAATAGATGCGAAGGGTTTTTTGTTTTTATTGTATTATACTGAATTTTTAAAAACCGAGTTTACGTAAATATGGTAAATTCCAATACACCACCAATTTTATAGCATTTGATGTCAACCATTTGGTCATGAACAGTTGGAGTGATCTTGTGTTTCGTTTTTCTATTGTTATATGGCATTGTTATAACCTGAATTTATATGTTTTAAAGTCCAATGGGGTACCAAGCGGTGTGTGTATAAGAGAAATCCTTTCACAAAGCACTCCTAAATAATTTCAGCCTATAACTTCTTTTTGTTATTAAATTTCATTTTAATCAAATAAAACTAATATTAAAAAGACAGCGATGTTCAAAACGATTATTTTCGTTGTTATATTTTTCATGCGGCTCTAGAAATAGATGCAAAGGATTTTTTGTTTTTATTGTTTTATACTGAATTTTTGAAAACCGAGTTTACGTAAAAATATTAAATTCAAATACAAGGCTAATTTTCTAGAATTTGAATTCTCCCATTTGGTCATGAACAGTTGGAGTGATCTTGTGTTTCGTTTTTCATTATTATATGGCATTGTTATAACCTGAATTTATATGTTTTAAAGTCCAATGGGGTACCATGTGGTTTGTGTATAAAATCAATCGTTTCACAGAGCACTCCTAAGTAGTTTCATCCTACAACTTCGTTTTGCAATAAGATTTCATTGTATTCAAATTAAACTAATATTAAAAAAGACAGCGATGTTCAAAACGATTATTTTCGTTGTTATATTTTTCATGCGGCTCTAGAAATAGATGCAAAGGATTTTTTGTTTTTATTGTTTTATACTGAATTTTTGAAAACCGAGTTTACGTAAAAATATTAAATTCAAATACAAGGCTAATTTTCTAGAATTTGAATTCTCCCATTTGGTCATGAACAGTTGGAGTGATCTTGTGTTTCGTTTTTCTTTATTATATGGCATTGTTATGAACTGAATTTATATGCTTTTAAGTCCAATGGGGTACCAAGTGGTTTGTGTATAAAATCAATCCTTTCACAAAGCACTTCTAAATAGTTTCAGTCTATAACTTCGTTTTGTTATTTAATTTCATTTTATTCAAATAAAACTAATCTTAAAAAATACGAGGCTGTTCAAAACGATTATTTTCGTTATTATATTTTTCATGCGGCTCTAGAGTAGATGCGAAGGATTTTTTGTTTTTATTGTTTTATACTGAATTTTTAAAAACCGAGTTTACGTAAATATGGTAAATTCAAATACAAGGCTAATTTTCTAGAATTTGAATTCTCCCATTTGGTCATGACAGTTGGAGTGATCTGGTGTTTCGTTTTTCTTTATTATATGGCATTGTTATAACCTGAATTTATATGTTTTAAAGTCCAATGGGGTACCATGTGGTTTGTGTATAAAATCAATCGTTTCACAGAGCACTCCTAAGTAGTTTCATCCTACAACTTCGTTTTGCAATAAGATTTCATTGTATTCAAATTAAACTAATATTAAAAAAGACAGCGATGTTCAAAACGATTATTTTCGTTGTTATATTTTTCATGCGGCTCTAGAAATAGATGCAAAGGATTTTTTGTTTTTATTGTTTTATACTGAATTTTTGAAAACCGAGTTTACGTAAAAATATTAAATTCAAATACAAGGCTAATTTTCAAGAATTTGAATTCTCCCATTTGGTCATGAACAGTTGGAGGGATCTTGTGTTTCGTTTTTCTTTATTATATGGCATTGTTATAACCTGAATTTATATGTTTTAAAGTCCAATGGGGTACCAAGCGGTGTGTGTATAAGAGAAATCCTTTCACAAAGCACTCCTAAATAATTTCAGCCTATAACTTCTTTTTGTTATTAAATTTCATTTTAATCAAATAAAACTAATATTACAAAATACAGGAATATACAAAACGATTATTTTCGTTGTTATATTTTTCATGCGCCTCTAGAAATAGATGCGAAGGATTTTTTGTTTTCATTGTATTATACTGAATTTTTAAAAACCGAGTTTACGTAAAAATATTGTAAATTCCAATACACCACCAATTTTTTAGAATTTGATGTCCACCATTTGGTCATGAATTGTTGGAGTAATCTTGTGTTTCGCTTTTCTTTATTATATGGCATTGTTTTGAACTGAATTTATATGCTTTTAAGTCCAATGGGGTACCAAGTGGTTTGGTTTGTGTATAAAATCAATCCTTTCACAGAGCACTTCTAAATAGTTTCAGTCTATAACTTCGTTTTGCTATTTAATTTCATTATATTCAAATAAAACTAATATTAAAAAATACAGGAATATTCAAAACGGTTATTTTCGTAATTTATTTTTTCATGCGGCTCTAGAGTAGATGCGAGGGATTTTTTGTTTTTATTGTTTTATACTGAATTTTTAAAAACCGAGTTTACGTAAAAATATTGTAAATTCCAATACACCACCAATTTTTTAGAATTTGATGTCCACCATTTGGTCATGAATTGTTGGAGTAATCTTGTGTTTCGCTTTTCTTTATTGTATGGCATTGTTTTGAACTGAATTTATATGCTTTTAAGTCCAATGGGGTACCAAGTGGTGTGTGTATAAGAGAAATCCTTTCACAAAGCACTCCTAAATAATTTCAGCCTATAACTTCTTTTTGTTATTAAATTTCATTTAAATCAAATTAAACTAATATTACAAAATACAGGAATATACAAAACGATTATTTTCATTGTTATATTTTTCATGCGCCTCTAGAAATAGATGCGAAGGATTTTTTGTTTTCATTGTATTATACTGAATTTTTAAAAACCGAGTTTACGTAAAAATATTGTAAATTCCAATACACCACCAATTTTTTAGAATTTGATGTCCACCATTTGGTCATGAATTGTTGGAGTAATCTTGTGTTTCGCTTTTCTTTATTGTATGGCATTGTTTTGAACTGAATTTATATGCTTTTAAGTCCAATGGGGTACCAAGTGGTGTGTGTATAAGAGAAATCCTTTCACAAAGCACTCCTAAATAATTTCAGCCTATAACTTCTTTTTGTTATTAAATTTCATTTTAATCAAATAAAACTAATATTACAAAATACAGGAATATACAAAACGATTATTTTCGTTGTTATATTTTTCATGCGCCTCTAGAAATAGATGCGAAGGATTTTTTGTTTTCATTGTATTATACTGAATTTTTAAAAACCGAGTTTACGTAAAAATATTGTAAATTCCAATACACCACCAATTTTTTAGAATTTGATGTCCACCATTTGGTCATGAATTGTTGGAGTAATCTTGTGTTTCGCTTTTCTTTATTGTATGGCATTGTTTTGAACTGAATTTATATGCTTTTAAGTCCAATGGGGTACCAAGTGGTGTGTGTATAAGAGAAATCCTTTCACAAAGCACTCCTAAATAATTTCAGCCTATAACTTCTTTTTGTTATTAAATTTCATTTTAATCAAATAAAACTAATATTACAAAATACACAGAATATACAAAACGATTATTTTCGTTATTATATTTTTCATGCGGCTCTAGAAATAGATGCGAAGGATTTTTTGTTTTTATTGTTTTATACTGAATTTTTAAAAACCGAGTTTACGTAAATATGATAAATTCCAAAACACCACCAATTTTATAGAATTTGATGTCCACCATTTGGTCATGAATTGTTGGAGTAATCTTGTGTTTCGCTTTTCTTTATTGTATGGCATTGGTTTGAACTGAATTTATATGCTTTTAAGTCCAATGGGGTACCAAGTGGTGTGTGTATAAGAGAAATCCTTTCACAAAGCACTCCTAAATAATTTCAGCCTATATCTTCTTTTTGTTATTAAATTTCATTTTAATCAAATAAAACTAATATTACAAAATACACAGAATATACAAAACGATTATTTTCGTTATTATATTTTTCATGCGGCTCTAGAAATAGATGCGAAGGATTTTTTGTTTTCATTGTATTATACTGAATTTTTAAAAACCGAGTTTACGTAAAAATATTAAATTCAAATACAACGCTAATTTTCTAGAATTTGAATTCTCCCATTTGGTCATGAACAGTTGGAGTGATCTTGTGTTTCGCTTTTCTTTATTATATTACATTGTTATGAACTGAATTTATATGCTTTAAAGACCAATGGGGTACCAAGCGGTGTGTGTATAAGAGAAATCCTTTCACAAAGCACTCCTAAATAATTTCAGCCTATAACTTCTTTTTGTTATTAAATTTCATTTAAATCAAATTAAACTAATATTACAAAATACAGGAATATACAAAACGATTATTTTCGTTGTTATATTTTTCATGCGCCTCTAGAAATAGATGCGAAGGATTTTTTGTTTTCATTGTATTATACTGAATTTTTAAAAACCGAGTTTACGTAAAAATATTGTAAATTCCAATACACCACCAATTTTTTAGAATTTGATGTCCACCATTTGGTCATGAATTGTTGGAGTAATCTTGTGTTTCGCTTTTCTTTATTGTATGGCATTGTTTTGAACTGAATTTATATGCTTTTAAGTCCAATGGGGTACCAAGTGGTGTGTGTATAAGAGAAATCCTTTCACAAAGCACTCCTAAATAATTTCAGCCTATAACTTCTTTTTGTTATTAAATTTCATTTTAATCAAATAAAACTAATATTACAAAATACACAGAATATACAAAACGATTATTTTCGTTATTATATTTTTCATGCGGCTCTAGAAATAGATGCGAAGGATTTTTTGTTTTTATTGTTTTATACTGAATTTTTAAAAACCGAGTTTACGTAAATATGATAAATTCCAAAACACCACCAATTTTATAGAATTTGATGTCCACCATTTGGTCATGAATTGTTGGAGTAATCTTGTGTTTCGCTTTTCTTTATTATATGGCATTGTTATGAACTGAATTTATATGCTTTTAAGTCCAATGGGGTACCAAGTGGTTTGAGTATAAAAACAATCCTTTCACAAAGCACTCCTAAATAATTTCAGCCTACAACTTCGTTTTGCTAATTAATTTCATTTTATTCAAATAAAACTAATATTAAAAAATACCAGGCTGTTCAAAACGATTATTTTCGTTATTATATTTTTCATGCGGCTCTAGAAATAGATGCAAAGGATTTTTTGTTTTTATTGTTTTATACTGAATTTTTGAAAACCGAGTTTACGTAAAAATATTAAATTCAAATACAAGGCTAATTTTCTAGAATTTGAATTCTCCCATTTGGTCATGAACTGTTGGAGTGATCTTGTGTTTCGCTTTTCTTTATTATATGGCATTGTTATGAACTGAATTTATATGCTTTAAAGACCAATGGGGTACCAAGCGGTGTGTGTATAAGAGAAATCCTTTCACAAAGCACTCCTAAATAATTTCAGCCTATAACTTCTTTTTGTTATTAAATTTCATTTTAATCAAATAAAACTAATATTACAAAATACAGGAATATACAAAACGATTATTTTCGTTGTTATATTTTTTATGCGGCTCTAGAAATAGATGCGAAGGATTTTTTGTTTTCATTGTATTATACTGAAATTTTAAAAACCGAGTTTACGTAAATATGGTAAATTCCAATACACCACCAATTTTATAGAATTTGATGTCCACCATTTGGTCATGAATTGTTGGAGTAATCTTGTGTTTCGCTTTTCTTTATTATATGGCATTGTTTTGAACTGAATTTATATGCTTTTAAGTCCAATGGGGTACCAAGTGGTTTGTGTATAAAATCAATCCTTTCACAGAGCACTCCTAAGTAGAACTTCGTTTTGCAATAAAATTTCATTTTATTCAAATAAAACTAATTTTAAAAAAGACAGCGATGTTCAAAATGATTATTTGCGCTGTTATATTTTTATGCAGCTCTAGAAATAGATACGAAGAATTTTTTGATTTCATTGTTTTATACTGAATTTTTAAAAACCGAGTTTAGGTTAATATATTAAATTCCAATACAAGGCCAATTTTTTAGAATTTGATGCCCACCATTTGGTCATGAATAGTTGGTGTAATCTTGTGTTTCGCTTTTCTTTATTATATGGCATTAATATGAACTGAATTTATATGCTTTAAAGTCTAATGGGGTACCAAGTGGTTTGAGTATAAAATCAATCCTTTCACAAAGCACTCCTAAATAATTTCAGCCTACAACTTCGTTTTGCTATTTAATTTCATTTTATTCAAATAAAACTAATATTAAAAAAAACGAGGCTGTTCAAAACGATTATTTTCGTTATTATATTTTTCATGCGGCTCTAGAAATAGATGCGACGGATTTTTTGTTTTTATTGTTTTATACTGAATTTTTAAAAACCGAGTTTACGTAAAAATATTAAATTCAAATACAAGGCTAATTTTCTAGAATTTGAATTCTCCCATTTGGTCATGAACAGTTGGAGTGATCTTGTGTTTCGTTTTTTATTATTATATGGCATTGTTATAATCTGAATTTATATGTTTTAAAGTCCAATGGGGTACCAAGCGGTGTGTGTATAAGAGAAATCCTTTCACAAAGCACTCCTAAATAATTTCAGCCTATAACTTCTTTTTGTTATTAAATTTCATTTTAATCAAATAAAACTAATATTACAAAATACAGGAATATACAAAACGATTATTTTCGTTGTTATATTTTTTATGCGGCTCTAGAAATAGATGCGAAGGATTTTTTGTTTTCATTGTATTATACTGAAATTTTAAAAACCGAGTTTACGTAAATATGGTAAATTCCAATACACCACCAATTTTATAGAATTTGATGTCCACCATTTGGTCATGAATTGTTGGAGTAATCTTGTGTTTCGCTTTTCTTTATTATATGGCATTGTTTTGAACTGAATTTATATGCTTTTAAGTCCAATGGGGTACCAAGTGGTTTGTGTATAAAATCAATCCTTTCACAGAGCACTCCTAAGTAGTTTCATCCTACAACTTCGTTTTGCAATAAAATTTCATTTTATTCAAATAAAACTAATTTTAAAAAAGACAGCGATGTTCAAAACGATTATTTGCGCTGTTATATTTTTATGCAGCTCTAGAAATAGATACGAAGAATTTTTTGATTTCATTGTATTATACTGAATTTTTAAAAACCGAGTTTAGGTTAATATATTAAATTCCAATACAAGGCCAATTTTTTAGAATTTGATGCCCACCATTTGGTCATGAATAGTTGGTGTAATCTTGTGTTACGCTTTTCTTTATTATATGGCATTGTTTTGAACTGAATTTATATGCTTTAAAGTCTAATGGGGTACCAAGTGGTTTGAGTATAAAATCAATCCTTTCACAAAGCACTCCCAAATAATTTCAGCCTACAACTTCGTTTTGCTATTTAATTTCATTTTATTCAAATAAAACTAATATTAAAAAAAACGAGGCTGTTCAAAACGATTATTTTCGTTATAATATTTTTCATGCGGCTCTAGAAATAGATGCGACGGATTTTTTGTTTTTATTGTTTTATACTGAATTTTTAAAAACCGAGTTTACGTAAAAATATTAAATTCAAATACAAGGCTAATTTTCTAGAATTTGAATTCTCACATTTGGTCATGAACAGTTGGAGTGATCTTGTGTTTCGTTTTTCATTATTATATGGCATTGTTATAATCTGAATTTATATGTTTTAAAGTCCAATGGGGTACCAAGCGGTGTGTGTATAAGAGAAATCCTTTCACAAAGCACTCCTAAGTAGTTTCATCCAACAACTTCGTTTTGCAATAAAATTTCATTTTATTCAAATAAAACTAATTTTAAAAAAGACAGCGATGTTCAAAACGATTATTTTCGTTGTTATATTTTTATGCAGCTCTAGAAATAGATACGAAGGATTTTTTGATTTCATTGTATTATACTGAATTTTTAAAAACCGAGTTTACGTATATATGATAAATTCCAATACACCACCAATTTTATAGAATTTGATGTCCACCATTTGGTCATGAATTGTTGGAGTAATCTTGTGTTTCGCTTTTCTTTATTATATGGCATTGTTATGAACTGAATTTATATGTTTTTAAGTCCAATGGGGTACCAAGTGGTTTGAGTATAAAAACAATCCTTTCACAAAGCACTCCTAAATAATTTCAGCCTACAACTTCGTTTTGCTAATTAATTTCATTTTATTCAAATAAAACTAATATTAAAAAATACCAGGCTGTTCAAAACGATTATTTTCGTTATTATATTTTTCATGCGGCTCTAGAAATAGATGCGAAGGATATTTTGTTTTTATTGTTTAATACTGAATTTTTAAAAACCGAGTTTACGTAAATATATTAAATTCCAATACACGACCAATTTTTTAAAATTTTATTTGCACCATTTGGTCATGAATTGTTGGAGTAATCTTGTGTTTCGCTTTTCTTTATTATATGGCATTGTTATATCCTGAATTTATGTGTTTTAAAGTCCAATGGGGTACCAAGCGGTTTGTGTATAAGAGAAATCCTTTCACAAAGCACTCCTAAATAATTTTAATTTACAACTTCGCTTTGCTATTTAATTTCATTTTATTCAAATAAAACTAATATTAAACAATACGAGGCTGTTCAAAACGATTATTTTCGTTATTATATTTTTCATGCGGCTCTAGAAATAGATGCGAAGGATTTTTTGTTTTTATTGTTTTATACTGAATTTTTAAAAAACGGTTTTACGTATATATGGTAAATTCCAATACACCACCAATTTTTTAAAATTTGATTTGCACCATTTGGTCATGAATTGTTGGAGTAATCTTGTGTTTCGCTTTTCTTTATTATATGGCATTGTTATATCCTGAATTTATGTGTTTTAAAGTCCAATGGGGTACCAAGCGGTTTGTGTATAAGAGAAATCCTTTCACAAAGCACTCCTAAATAATTTCAGCCTACAACTTCGTTTTGCTATTTAATTTCATTTTATTCAAATAAAACTAATATTAAAAAAAACGAGGCTGTTCAAAACGATTATTTTCGTTATAATATTTTTCATGCGGCTCTAGAAATAGATGCGACGGATTTTTTGTTTTTATTGTTTTATACTGAATTTTTAAAAACCGAGTTTACGTAAAAATATTAAATTCAAATACAAGGCTAATTTTCTAGAATTTGAATTCTCACATTTGGTCATGAACAGTTGGAGTGATCTTGTGTTTCGTTTTTCATTATTATATGGCATTGTTATAATCTGAATTTATATGTTTTAAAGTCCAATGGGGTACCAAGCGGTGTGTGTATAAGAGAAATACTTTCACAAAGCACTCCTATATAATTTCAGCCTATAACTTCTTTTTGTTATTAAATTTCATTTTAATCAAATAAAACTAATATTACAAAATACAGGAATATACAAAACGATTATTTTCGTTGTTATATTTTTTATGCGGCTCTAGAAATAGATGCGAAGGATTTTTTGTTTTCATTGTATTATACTGAATTTTTAAAAACCGAGTTTACGTATATATGATAAATTCCAATACACCACCAATTTTATAGAATTTGATGTCCACCATTTGGTCATGAATTGTTGGAGTAATCTTGTGTTTCGCTTTTCTTTATTATATGGCATTGTTATGAACTGAATTTATATGTTTTTAAGTCCAATGGGGTACCAAGTGGTTTGAGTATAAAAACAATCCTTTCACAAAGCACTCCTAAATAATTTCAGCCTACAACTTCGTTTTGCTAATTAATTTCATTTTATTCAAATAAAACTAATATTAAAAAATACCAGGCTGTTCAAAACGATTATTTTCGTTATTATATTTTTCATGCGGCTCTAGAAATAGATGCGAAGGATATTTTGTTTTTATTGTTTAATACTGAATTTTTAAAAACCGAGTTTACGTAAATATATTAAATTCCAATACACGACCAATTTTTTAAAATTTTATTTGCACCATTTGGTCATGAATTGTTGGAGTAATCTTGTGTTTCGCTTTTCTTTATTATATGGCATTGTTATATCCTGAATTTATGTGTTTTAAAGTCCAATGGGGTACCAAGCGGTTTGTGTATAAGAGAAATCCTTTCACAAAGCACTCCTAAATAATTTTAATTTACAACTTCGCTTTGCTATTTAATTTCATTTTATTCAAATAAAACTAATATTAAACAATACGAGGCTGTTCAAAACGATTATTTTCGTTATTATATTTTTCATGCGGCTCTAGAAATAGATGCGAAGGATTTTTTGTTTTTATTGTTTTATACTGAATTTTTAAAAAACGGTTTTACGTATATATGGTAAATTCCAATACACCACCAATTTTTTAAAATTTGATTTGCACCATTTGGTCATGAATTGTTGGAGCAATCTTGTGTTTCGCTTTTCTTTTTTATATGGCATTGTTTTGAACTGAATTTATATGCTTTTAAGTCCAATGGGGTACCAAGTGGTTTGTGTATAAAATCAATCCTTTCACAGAGCACTTCTATATAGTTTCAGTCTATAACTTCGTTTTGCTATTTATTTTCATTTTATTCAAATAAAACTAATATAACAAAATACAGGAATATACAAAACAATTATTTTCGTTCCTATATTTTTTATGCGGCTCTAGAAATAGATGCGAAGGATTTTTTGTTTTCATTGTATTATACTGAATTTTTAAAAACCGAGTTTACGTAAATATGGTAAATTCCAATACACCACCAATTTTATAGAATTTGATGTCCACCATTTGGTCGTGAATAGTTAGAGTAATAATGTGTTTCGCTTTTCTTTATTATATGGCATTGTTATGAACTGAATTTATATGCTTTTAAGTCCAATGGGGTACCAAGCGGTGTGTGTATAAGAGAAATCCTTTCACAAAGCACTCCTAAATAATTTCAGCCTACAACTTCGTTTTGCTATTTAATTTCATTTTATTCAAATAAAACTAATATTAAAAAATACGAGGCTGTTCAAAACGATTATTTTCGTTATTATATTTTTCATGCGGCTCTAGAAATAGATGCAAAGGACTTTTTGATTTCATTGTGTTATACTGCATTTTTAAAAACCGGGTTTACGTAAATATCATAAATTCCAATACACCACCAATTTTTTAGAATTTGATGTCCACCATTTGGTCATGAATTGTTGGAGTAATCTTGTGTTTCGCTTTTCGTTATTATATGGCATTGTTATGAACTGAATTTATATGCTTTTAAGTCCAATGGGGTACCAAGTGGTTTGAGTATAAAATCAATCCTTTCACAAAGCACTCCTAAATAATTTCAGCCTACAACTTCGTTTTGCTATTTAATTTCATTTTATTCAAATAAAACTAATATTAAAAAATACGAGGCTGTTCAAAACGATTATTTTCGTTATAATATTTTTCATGCGGCTCTAGAAATAGATGCAAAGGATTTTTTGATTTCATTGTTTAATACTGAATTTTTAAAAACAGAGTTTACGTAAATATATTAAATTCCAATACACGACCAATTTTTTAGAATTTGATGTCCACCATTTGGTCATGAATGGTTGGAGTAATCTTGTGTTTCGCTTTTCTTTATTATATGGCATTGTTATGAACTGAATTTATATGCTTTTAAGTCCAATGGGGTACCAAGTGGTTTGAGTATAAAAACAATCCTTTCACAAAGCACTCCTAAATAATTTCAGCCTACAACTTCGTTTTGCTATTTGATTTCATTTTATTCAAATAAAACTAATATTAAACAATACGAGGCTGTTCAAAACGATTATTTTCGTTATTATATTTTTCATGCGGCTCTAGAAATAGATGCGAAGGATTTTTTGTTTTTATTGTTTTATACTGAAGTTTTAAAAACCGAGTTTACGTAAATATATTAAATTCCAATACAAGGCCAATTTTTTAGAATTTGATGTCCACCATTTGGTCATGAATAGTTAGAGTAATAATGTGTTTCGCTTTTCTTTATTATATGGCATTGATATGAACTGAATTCATATGCCTTAAGTCCAATGGGGTACCAAGTGGTTTGAGTGTAAAATCAATCCTTTCACAAAGCACTCCTAAATAATTTCAGCCTACAACTTCGTTTTGCTATTTGATTTCATTTTATTCAAATAAAACTAATATTAAACAATACGAGGCTGTTCAAAACGATTATTTTCGTTATTATATTTTTCATGCGGCTCTAGAAATAGATGCGAAGGATTTTTTGTTTTTATTGTTTTATACTGAAGTTTTAAATACCGGTTTTACGTATATATGGTAAATTCCAATACACCACCAATTTTTTAGAATTTGATGTCCACCATTTGGTCATGAATAGTTGGAGTAATCTTGTGTTTCGCTTTTCTTTATTATATGGCATTGTTATGAACTGAATTTATATGCTTTAAAGTCCAATGGGGTACCAAGCGGTGTGTGTATAAGAGAAATCCTTTCACAAAGCACTCCTAAATAATTTCAGCCTATAACTTCGTTTTGTTATTTAATTTCATTTTAATCAAATAAAACTAATATTACAAAATACAGGAATATACAAAACAATTATTTTTGTTGCTATATTTTTTATGCGGCTCTAGAAATAGATGCGAAGGATTTTTTGTTTTCATTGTATTATACTGAATTTTTAAAAACCGAGTTTACGTAAATATGGTAAATTCCAATACACCACCAATTTTATAGAATTTGATGTCCACCATTTGGTCATGAATTGTTGGAGTAATCTTGTGTTTCGCTTTTCTTTATTATATGGCATTGTTTTGAACTGAATTTATATGCTTTTAAGTCCAATGGGGTACCAAGTGGTTTGTGTATAAAATCAATCCTTTCACAGAGCACTCCTAAGTAGAACTTCGTTTTGCAATAAAATTTCATTTTATTCAAATAAAACTAATTTTAAAAAAGACAGCGATGTTCAAAATGATTATTTGCGCTGTTATATTTTTATGCAGCTCTAGAAATAGATACGAAGAATTTTTTGATTTCATTGTTTTATACTGAATTTTTAAAAACCGAGTTTAGGTTAATATATTAAATTCCAATACAAGGCCAATTTTTTAGAATTTGATGCCCACCATTTGGTCATGAATAGTTGGTGTAATCTTGTGTTTCGCTTTTCTTTATTATATGGCATTAATATGAACTGAATTTATATGCTTTAAAGTCTAATGGGGTACCAAGTGGTTTGAGTATAAAATCAATCCTTTCACAAAGCACTCCTAAATAATTTCAGCCTACAACTTCGTTTTGCTATTTAATTTCATTTTATTCAAATAAAACTACTATTAAAAAAAACGAGGCTGTTCAAAACGATTATTTTCGTTATTATATTTTTCATGCGGCTCTAGAAATAGATGCGACGGATTTTTTGTTTTTATTGTTTTATACTGAATTTTTAAAAACCGAGTTTACGTAAAAATATTAAATTCAAATACAAGGCTAATTTTCTAGAATTTGAATTCTCCCATTTGGTCATGAACAGTTGGAGTGGTCTTGTGTTTCGTTTTTCATTATTATATGGCATTGTTATAATCTGAATTTATATGTTTTAAAGTCCAATGGGGTACCAAGCGGTGTGTGTATAAGAGAAATCCTTTCACAAAGCACTCCTAAATAATTTCAGCCTATAACTTCTTTTTGTTATTAAATTTCATTTTAATCAAATAAAACTAATATTACAAAATACAGGAATATACAAAACGATTATTTTCGTTGTTATATTTTTTATGCGGCTCTAGAAATAGATGCGAAGGATTTTTTGTTTTCATTGTATTATACTGAAATTTTAAAAACCGAGTTTACGTAAGTATGGTAAATTCCAATACACCACCAATTTTATAGAATTTGATGTCCACCATTTGGTCATGAATTGTTGGAGTAATCTTGTGTTTCGCTTTTCTTTATTATATGGCATTGTTTTGAACTGAATTTATATGCTTTTAAGTCCAATGGGGTACCAAGTGGTTTGTGTATAAAATCAATCCTTTCACAGAGCACTCCTAAGTAGTTTCATCCTACAACTTCGTTTTGCAATAAAATTTCATTTTATTCAAATAAAACTAATTTTAAAAAAGACAGCGATGTTCAAAATGATTATTTGCGCTGTTATATTTTTATGCAGCTCTAGAAATAGATACGAAGAATTTTTTGATTTCATTGTATTATACTGAATTTTTAAAAACCGAGTTTAGGTTAATATATTAAATTCCAATACAAGGCCAATTTTTTAGAATTTGAATTCTCCCATTTGGTCATGAACAGTTGGAGTGATCTTGTGTTTCGTTATTCTTTATTATATGGCATTAATATAAACTGAATTTATATGCTTTAAAGTCTAATGGAGTACCAAGTGGTTTGAGTATAAAATCAATCCTTTCACAAAGCACTCCCAAATAATTTCAGCCTACAACTTCGTTTTGCTATTTAATTTCATTTTATTCAAATAAAACTAATATTAAAAAAAAACGAGGCTGTTCAAAACGATTATTTTCGTTATTATATTTTTCATGCGGCTCTAGAAATAGATGCGACGGATTTTTTGTTTTTATTGTTTTATACTGAATTTTTAAAAACCGAGTTTACGTAAAAATATTAAATTCAAATACAAGGCTAATTTTCTAGAATTTGAATTCTCACATTTGGTCATGAACAGTTGGAGTGATCTTGTGTTTCGTTTTTCATTATTATATGGCATTGTTATAATCTGAATTTATATGTTTTAAAGTCCAATGGGGTACCAAGCGGTGTGTGTATAAGAGAAATCCTTTCACAAAGCACTCCTAAATAATTTCAGCCTATAACTTCTTTTTGTTATTAAATTTCATTTTAATCAAATAAAACTAATATTACAAAATACAGGAATATACAAAACGATTATTTTCGTTGTTATATTTTTTATGCGGCTCTAGAAATAGATGCGAAGGATTTTTTGTTTTCATTGTATTATACTGAATTTTTAAAAACCGAGTTTACGTATATATGATAAATTCCAATACACCACCAATTTTATAGAATTTGATGTCCACCATTTGGTCATGAATTGTTGGAGTAATCTTGTGTTTCGCTTTTCTTTATTATATGGCATTGTTATGAACTGAATTTATATGTTTTTAAGTCCAATGGGGTACCAAGTGGTTTGAGTATAAAAACAATCCTTTCACAAAGCACTCCTAAATAATTTCAGCCTACAACTTCGTTTTGCTAATTAATTTCATTTTATTCAAATAAAACTAATATTAAAAAATACCAGGCTGTTCAAAACGATTATTTTCGTTATTATATTTTTCATGCGGCTCTAGAAATAGATGCGAAGGATATTTTGTTTTTATTGTTTAATACTGAATTTTTAAAAACCGAGTTTACGTAAATATATTAAATTCCAATACACGACCAATTTTTTAAAATTTTATTTGCACCATTTGGTCATGAATTGTTGGAGTAATCTTGTGTTTCGCTTTTCTTTATTATATGGCATTGTTATATCCTGAATTTATGTGTTTTAAAGTCCAATGGGGTACCAAGCGGTTTGTGTATAAGAGAAATCCTTTCACAAAGCACTCCTAAATAATTTTAATTTACAACTTCGCTTTGCTATTTAATTTCATTTTATTCAAATAAAACTAATATTAAACAATACGAGGCTGTTCAAAACGATTATTTTCGTTATTATATTTTTCATGCGGCTCTAGAAATAGATGCGAAGGATTTTTTGTTTTTATTGTTTTATACTGAATTTTTAAAAACCGGTTTTACGTATATATGGTAAATTCCAATACACCACCAATTTTTTAAAATTTGATTTGCACCATTTGGTCATGAATTGTTGGAGTAATCTTGTGTTTCGCTTTTCTTTTTTATATGGCATTGTTTTGAACTGAATTTATATGCTTTTAAGTCCAATGGGGTACCAAGTGGTTTGTGTATAAAATCAATCCTTTCACAGAGCACTTCTATATAGTTTCAGTCTATAACTTCGTTTTGCTATTTATTTTCATTTTATTCAAATAAAACTAATATAACAAAATACAGGAATATACAAAACAATTATTTTCGTTGCTATATTTTTTATGCGGCTCTAGAAATAGATGCGAAGGATTTTTTGTTTTCATTGTATTATACTGAATTTTTAAAAACCGAGTTTACGTAAATATGGTAAATTCCAATACACCACCAATTTTATAGAATTTGATGTCCACCATTTGGTCGTGAATAGTTAGAGTAATAATGTGTTTCGCTTTTCTTTATTATATGGCATTGTTATGAACTGAATTTATATGCTTTTAAGTCCAATGGGGTACCAAGTGGTTTGAGTATAAAATCAATCCTTTCACAAAGCACTCCTAAATAATTTCAGCCTACAACTTCGTTTTGCTATTTAATTTCATTTTATTCAAATAAAACTAATATTAAAAAATACCAGGCTGTTCAAAACGATTATTTTCGTTATTATATTTTTCATGCGGCTCTAGAAATAGATGCAAAGGACTTTTTGATTTCATTGTGTTATACTGCATTTTTAAAAACCGGGTTTACGTAAATATCATAAATTCCAATACACCACCAATTTTTTAGAATTTGATGTCCACCATTTGGTCATGAATTGTTGAAGTAATCTTGTGTTTCGCTTTTCTTTATTATATGGCATTGTTATGAACTGAATTTATATGCTTTTAAGTCCAATGGGGTACCAAGTGGTTTGAGTATAAAATCAATCCTTTCACAAAGCACTCCTAAATAATTTCAGCCTACAACTTCGTTTTGCTATTTAATTTCATTTTATTCAAATAAAACTAATATTAAAAAATACGAGGCTGTTCAAAACGATTATTTTCGTTATTATATTTTTCATGCGGCTCTAGAAATAGATGCAAAGGATTTTTTGATTTCATTGTTTAATACTGAATTTTTAAAAACAGAGTTTACGTAAATATATTAAATTCCAATACACGACCAATTTTTTAGAATTTGATGTCCACCATTTGGTCATGAATAGTTAGAGTAATAATGTGTTTCGCTTTTCTTTATTATATGGCATTGTTATGAACTGAATTTATATGCTTTTAAGTCCAATGGGGTACCAAGTGGTTTGAGTATAAAAACAATCCTTTCACAAAGCACTCCTAAATAATTTCAGCCTACAACTTCGTTTTGCTATTTGATTTCATTTTATTCAAATAAAACTAATATTAAACAATACGAGGCTGTTCAAAACGATTATTTTCGTTATTATATTTTTCATGCGGCTCTAGAAATAGATGCGAAGGATTTTTTGTTTTTATTGTTTTATACTGAAGTTTTAAAAACCGAGTTTACGTAAATATATTAAATTCCAATACAAGGCCAATTTTTTAGAATTTGATGTCCACCATTTGGTCATGAATAGTTAGAGTAATAATGTGTTTCGCTTTTCTTTATTATATGGCATTGATATGAACTGAATTTATATGCCTTAAGTCCAATGGGGTACCAAGTGGTTTGAGTATAAAATCAATCCTTTCACAAAGCACTCCTAAATAATTTCAGCCTACAACTTCGTTTTGCTATTTGATTTCATTTTATTCAAATAAAACTAATATTAAACAATACGAGGCTGTTCAAAACGATTATTTTCGTTATTATATTTTTCATGCGGCTCTAGAAATAGATGCGAAGGATTTTTTGTTTTTATTGTTTTATACTGAAGTTTTAAATACCGGTTTTACGTATATATGGTAAATTCCAATACACCACCAATTTTTTAGAATTTGATGTCCACCATTTGGTCATGAATAGTTGGAGTAATCTTGTGTTTCGCTTTTCTTTATTATATGGCATTGTTATGAACTGAATTTATATGCTTTTAAGTCCAATGGGGTACCAAGTGGTTTGAGTATAAAATCAATCCTTTCACAAAGCACTCCTAAATAATTTCAGCCTACAACTTCGTTTTGCTATTTAATTTCATTTTATTCAAATAAAACTAATATTAAAAAATACGAGGCTGTTCAAAACGATTATTTTCGTTATTATATTTTTCATGCGGCTCTAGAAATAGATGCAAAGGATTTTTTGATTTCATTGTTTAATACTGAATTTTTAAAAACAGAGTTTACGTAAATATATTAAATTCCAATACACGACCAATTTTTTAGAATTTGATGTCCACCATTTGGTCATGAATGGTTGGAGTAATCTTGTGTTTCGCTTTTCTTTATTATATGGCATTGTTATGAACTGAATTTATATGCTTTTAAGTCCAATGGGGTACCAAGTGGTTTGAGTATAAAAACAATCCTTTCACAAAGCACTCCTAAATAATTTCAGCCTACAACTTCGTTTTGCTATTTGATTTCATTTTATTCAAATAAAACTAATATTAAACAATACGAGGCTGTTCAAAACGATTATTTTCGTTATTATATTTTTCATGCGGCTCTAGAAATAGATGCGAAGGATTTTTTGTTTTTATTGTTTTATACTGAAGTTTTAAAAACCGAGTTTACGTAAATATATTAAATTCCAATACAAGGCCAATTTTTTAGAATTTGATGTCCACCATTTGGTCATGAATGGTTGGAGTAATCTTGTGTTTCGCTTTTCTTTATTATATGGCATTGATATGAACTGAATTTATATGCCTTAAGTCCAATGGGGTACCAAGTGGTTTGAGTATAAAATCAATCCTTTCACAAAGCACTCCTAAATAATTTCAGCCTACAACTTCGTTTTGCTATTTGATTTCATTTTATTCAAATAAAACTAATATAACAAAATACAGGAATATACAAAACAATTATTTTCGTTGCTATATTTTTTATGCGGCTCTAGAAATAGATGCGAAGGATTTTTTGTTTTCATTGTATTATACTGAATTTTTAAAAACCGAGTTTACGTAAATATGGTAAATTCCAATACACCACCAATTTTATAGAATTTGATGTCCACCATTTGGTCGTGAATAGTTAGAGTAATAATGTGTTTCGCTTTTCTTTATTATATGGCATTGTTATGAACTGAATTTATATGCTTTTAAGTCAAATGGGGTACCAAGTGGTTTGAGTATAAAATCAATCCTTTCACAAAGCACTCCTAAATAATTTCAGCCTACAACTTCGTTTTGCTATTTAATTTCATTTTATTCAAATAAAACTAATATTAAAAAATACGAGGCTGTTCAAAACGATTATTTTCGTTATTATATTTTTCATGCGGCTCTAGAAATAGATGCAAAGGACTTTTTGATTTCATTGTGTTATACTGCATTTTTAAAAACCGGGTTTACGTAAATATCATAAATTCCAATACACCACCAATTTTTTAGAATTTGATGTCCACCATTTGGTCATGAATTGTTGGAGTAATCTTGTGTTTCGCTTTTCTTTATTATATGGCATTGTTATGAACTGAATTTATATGCTTTTAAGTCCAATGGGGTACCAAGTGGTTTGAGTATAAAATCAATCCTTTCACAAAGCACTCCTAAATAATTTCAGCCTACAACTTCGTTTTGCTATTTAATTTCATTTTATTCAAATAAAACTAATATTAAAAAATACGAGGCTGTTCAAAACGATTATTTTCGTTATTATATATTTCATGCGGCTCTAGAAATAGATGCAAAGGATTTTTTGATTTCATTGTTTAATACTGAATTTTTAAAAACAGAGTTTACGTAAATATATTAAATTCCAATACACGACCAATTTTTTAGAATTTGATGTCCACCATTTGGTCATGAATGGTTGGAGTAATCTTGTGTTTCGCTTTTCTTTATTATATGGCATTGTTATGAACTGAATTTATATGCTTTTAAGTCCAATGGGGTACCAAGTGGTTTGTGTATAAAATCAATCCTTTCACAAAGCACTTCTAAATAATTTCAGCCTACAACTTCGTTTTGCTATTTAATTTTATTTTATTCAAATAAAACTAATATTACAAAATACAGGAATATTCAAATCGATTATTTTCGTTATTATATTTTTCATGCGGCTCAAGAAATATATGCGAAGGATTTTTGGTTTTTTTGCTTTATACTGAATTTTTACAAACCGAGTTTACGTAAATATATTAAGTGCCAATACAAAGCCAATTTTTTAAAATTTGTTTTGCACCATTTGGTCATGAATTGTTGGAGTAATCATGTGTTTCGCTTTTCTTTATTATATGGCATTGTTATGAACTGAATTTATATGTTTTCAAGTCCAATGGGGTACTAAGTGGTTTGTGTATAAAATCAATCTTTTCACAAAGCACTCCTAAATAATTTCAGCCTATAACTTCGTTTTGTTATTAAATTTCATTTTAATCAAATAAAACTAATATTACAAAATACAGGAATATTCAAATCGATTATTTTCGTTATTATATTTTTCATGCGGCTCAAGAAATATATGCGAAGGATTTTTGGTTTTTTTGCTTTATACTGAATTTTTAATAACCGAGTTTACGTAAATATGGTAAATTCCAATACACCACCAATTTTTTAGAATTTGATGTCCACCATTTGGTCATGAATGGTTGGAGTAATCTTGTGTTTCGCTTTTCTTTATTATATGGCATTGTTATTATCTGAATTTATATGTTTTAAAGTCCAATGGGGTACCAAGTGGTTTGTGTATAAGAGAAATCCTTTCACAAGGCACTCCTAAATAATTTCAGCCTACAACTTCGTTTTGCAATTAAATTTCATTTTATTCAAATAAAACTAATATTAAAAAAGACAGCGATTTTCAAAACGATTATTTTCGTTGTTATATTTTTCATGCAGCTGTAGAAATAGATGCGAAGGATTTTTTGTTTTCATTGTATTATACTGAATTTTTAAAAA
The DNA here is from genome assembly GCA_963971155.1 of Anthrax anthrax. Taxonomy (NCBI): domain Eukaryota; kingdom Metazoa; phylum Arthropoda; class Insecta; order Diptera; family Bombyliidae; genus Anthrax; species Anthrax anthrax. The sequence continues at coordinate 3,231,329 of OZ020122.1, forward strand.
CCGAGTTTACGTAAATATGGTAAATTCCAATACACCACCAATTTTATAGAATTTGATGTCAACCATTTGGTCATGAATTGTTGGAGTAATCTTGTGTTTCGCTTTTCTTTATTATATGGCATTGTTATGAACTGAATTTATATGCTTTTAAGTCCAATGGGGTACCAAGTGGTTTGAGTATAAAATCAATCCTTTCACAAAGCACTTCTAAATAATTTCAGCCTACAACTTCGTTTTGCTATTTAATTTTATTTTATTCAAATAAAACTAATATTACAAAATACAGGAATATTCAAATCGATTATTTTCGTTATTATATTTTTCATGCGGCTCAAGAAATATATGCGAAGGATTTTTGGTTTTTTTGCTTTATACTGAATTTTTAATAACCGAGTTTACGTAAATATGGTAAATTCCAATACACCACCAATTTTTTAGAATTTGATGTCCACCATTTGGTCATGAATGGTTGGAGTAATCTTGTGTTTCGCTTTTCTTTATTATATGGCATTGTTATGAACTGAATTTATATGTTTTAAAGTCCAATGGGGTACCAAGTGGTTTGTGTATATGAGAAATCCTTTCACAAGGCACTCCTAAATAATTTCAGCCTACAACTTCGTTTTGCAATTAAATTTCATTTTATTCAAATAAAACTAATATTAAAAAAGACAGCGATTTTCAAAACGATTATTTTCGTTGTTATATTTTTCATGCAGCTGTAGAAATAGATGCGAAGGATTTTTTGTTTTCATTGTATTATACTGAATTTTTAAAAACCGAGTTTACGTAAATATGGTAAATTCCAATACACCACCAATTTTATAGAATTTGATGTCAACCATTTGGTCATGAATTGTTGGAGTAATCTTCTGTTTCGCTTTTCTTTATTATATGGCATTGTTATGAACTGAATTTATATGCTTTTAAGTCCAATGGGGTACCAAGTGGTTTGAGTATAAAATCAATCCTTTCACAAAGCACTTCTAAATAGTTTCAGTCTATAACTTCGTTTTGTTATTTAATTTCATTTTATTCAAATAAAACTAATCTTAAAAAATACGAGGCTGTTCAAAACGATTATTTTCGTTATTATATTTTTCATGCGGCTCTAGAGTAGATGCGAAGGATTTTTTGTTTTTATTGTTTTATACTGAATTTTTAAAAACCGAGTTTACGTAAATATTGTAAATTCAAATACAAGGCTAATTTTCTAGAATTTGAATTCTCCCATTTGGTCAAGAACAGTTGGAGTGATCTTGTGTTTTGTTTTTCTTTATTATATGGCATTGTTATAAACTGAATTTATATGTTTTAAAGTCCAATGGGGTACCAAGCGGTGTGTGTATAAGAGAAATCCTTTCACAAAGCACTCCTAAATAATTTCAGCCTATAACTTCTTTTTGTTATTAAATTTAATTTTAATCAAATAAAACTAATATTACAGAATACAGGAATATACAAAACGATTATTTTCGTTGTTATATTTTTTATGCGGCTCTAGAAATAGATGCGAAGGATTTTTTGTTTTCATTGTATTATACTGAATTTTTAAAAAACAAATTTACGTAAATATGGTAAATTCCAATACACCACCAATTTTATAGAATTTGATGTCCACCATTTGGTCATGAATTGTTAGAGTAATCTTGTGTTTCGCTTTTCTTTATTATATGGCATTGTTATGAACTGAATTTATATGTTTTTAAGTCCAATGGGTTACCAAGTGGATTGTGTATAAAATCAATCCTTTCACAGAGCACTCCTAAGTAGTTTCATCCTACAACTTCGTTTTGCAATTAAATTTCATTTTATTCAAATAAAACTTATATTAAAAAATACGAGGCTGTTCAAAACGATTATTTTCGTTATTATATTTTTCATGCGGCTCTAGAAATAGATGCGAAGGATTTTTTGTTTTCATTGTATTATACTGAATTTTTAAAAACCGAGTTTACGTAAATATGGTAAATTCCAATACACCACCAATTTTATAGAATTTGATGTCCACCATTCGGTCATGAATTGTTGGAGTAATCTTGTGTTTCGCTTTTCTTTATTATATGGCATTGTTATGAACTGAATTTATATGCTTTTAAGTCCAATGGGGTACCAAGTGGTTTGAGTATAAAATCAATCCTTTCACAAAGCACTCCTAAATAATTTCAGCCTTTAACTTCGTTTTGTTATTTAATTTCATTTTAATCAAATAAAACTAATATTACAAAATACAGGAATATACAAAACAATTATTTTCGTTGCTATATTTTGTATGCGGCTCTAGAAATAGATGCGAAGGATTTTTTGTTTTCATTGTATTATACTGAATTTTTAAAAACCGAGTTTACGTAAATATGGTAAATTCCAATACACCACCAATTTTATAGAATTTGATGTCCACCATTTGGTCATGAATAGTTAGAGTAATAATGTGTTTCGCTTTTCTTTATTATATGGCATTGTTATGAACTGAATTTATATGCTTTTAAGTCCAATGGGGAACCAAGTGGTTTGAGTATAAAATCAATCCTTTCACAAAGCACTCCTAAATAACTTCAGCCTACAACTTCGTTTTGCTATTTAATTTCATTTTATTCAAATAAAACTAATCTTAAAAAATACGAGGCTGTTCAAAACGATTATTTTCGTTATTATATTTTTCATGCGGCTCTAGAGTAGATGCGAAGGATTTTTTGTTTTTATTGTTTTATACTGAATTTTTAAAAACCGAGTTTACGTAAATATTGTAAATTCAAATACAAGGCTAATTTTCTAGAATTTGAATTCTCCCATTTGGTCATGAACAGTTGGAGTGATCTTGTGCTTTGTTTTTCTTTATTATATGGCATTGTTATAAACTGAATTTATATGTTTTAAAGTCCAATGGGGTACCAAGTGGTTTGTCTATAAAATCAATCCTTTCACAGAGCACTCCTAAATAATTTTACCCTACAACTTCGTTTTGCAATTAAATTTCATTTTATTCAAATAAAACTAATATTAAAAAAGACAGCGATTTTCAAAACGATTATTTTCGTTGTTATATTTTTCATGCGGCTCTAGAAAAAGATGCAAAGGATTTTTTGTTTTCATTGTATTATACTGAATTTTTACAAACCGAGTTTACGTAAATATATTAAATGCCAATACACCACCAATTTTATAGAATTTGATGTCCACCATTTGGTCATGAATTGTTAGAGTAATCTTGTGTTTCGCTTTTCTTTATTATATGGCATTGTTATGAACTGAATTTATATGTTTTTAAGTCCAATGGGTTATCAAGTGGATTGTGTATAAAATCAATCCTTTCACAGAGCACTCCTAAGTAGTTTCATCCTACAACTTCGTTTTGCAATTAAATTTCATTTTATTCAAATAAAACTAATATTACAAAATACAGGAATATTCAAATCGATTATTTTCGTTATTATATTTTTCATGCGGCTCAAGAAATATATGCGAAGGATTTTTGGTTTTTTTGCTTTATACTGAATTTTTAATAACCGAGTTTACGTAAATATGGTAAATTCCAATACACCACCAATTTTTTAGAATTTGATGTCCACCATTTGGTCATGAATGGTTGGAGTAATCTTGTGTTTCGCTTTTCTTTATTATATGGCATTGTTATGAACTGAATTTATATGTTTTAAAGTCCAATGGGGTACCAAGTGGTTTGTGTATAAGAGAAATCCTTTCACAAGGCACTCCTAAATAATTTCAGCCTACAACTTCGTTTTGCAATTAAATTTCATTTTATTCAAATAAAACTAATATTAAAAAAGACAGCGATTTTCAAAACGATTATTTTCGTTGTTATATTTTTCATGCAGCTGTAGAAATAGATGCGAAGGATTTTTTGTTTTCATTGTATTATACTGAATTTTTAAAAACCGAGTTTACGTAAATATGGTAAATTCCAATACACCACCAATTTTATAGAATTTGATGTCAACCATTTGGTCATGAATTGTTGGAGTAATCTTGTGTTTCGCTTTTCTTTATTATATGGCATTGTTATGAACTGAATTTATATGCTTTTAAGTCCAATGGGGTACCAAGTGGTTTGAGTATAAAATCAATCCTTTCTCAAAGCACTTCTAAATAATTTCAGCCTACAACTTCGTTTTGCTACTTAATTTCATTTTATTCAAATAAAACTAATATTAAAAAATACGAGGTTGTTCAAAACGATTATTTTCGTTATTATATTTTTCATGCGGCTCTAGAAATAGATGCGAAGGATTTTTTGTTTTTATTGTTTTATACTGAATTTTTAAAAAACGAGTTTACGTAAATATTGTAAATTCAAATACAAGGCTAATTTTCTAGAATTTGAATTCTCCCATTTGGTCATGAACAGTTGGAGTGATCTTGTGTTTCGTTTTTCTTTATTATATGGCATTGTTATAACCTGAATTTATATGTTTTAAAGTCCAATGGGGTACCAAGCGGTGTGTGTATAAGAGAAATCCTTTCACAAGGCACTCCTAAATAATTTCAGCCTACAACTTCGTTTTGCAATTAAATTTCATTTTATTCAAATAAAACTAATATTAAAAAAGACAGCGATTTTCAAAACGATTATTTTCGTTGTTATATTTTTCATGCAGCTGTAGAAATAGATGCGAAGGATTTTTTGTTTTCATTGTATTATACTGAATTTTTAAAAACCGAGTTTACGTAAATATGGTAAATTCCAATACACCACCAATTTTATAGAATTTGATGTCAACCATTTGGTCATGAATTGTTGGAGTAATCTTGTGTTTCGCTTTTCTTTATTATATGGCATTGTTATGAACTGAATTTATATGCTTTTAAATCCAATGGGGTACCAAGTGGTTTGTGTATAAAATCAATCCTTTCACAGAGCACTTCTATATAGTTTCAGTCTATAACTTCGTTTTGCTATTTATTTTCATTTTATTCAAATAAAACTAATATAACAAAATACAGGAATATACAAAACAATTATTTTCGTTGCTATATTTTTTATGCGGCTCTAGAAATAGATGCGAAGGATTTTTTGTTTTCATTGTATTATACTGAATTTTTAAAAACCGAGTTTACGTAAATATGGTAAATTCCAATACACCACCAATTTTATAGAATTTGATGTCCACCATTTGGTCGTGAATAGTTAGAGTAATAATGTGTTTCGCTTTTCTTTATTATATGGCATTGTTATGAACTGAATTTATATGCTTTTAAGTCCAATGGGGTACCAAGTGGTTTGAGTATAAAATCAATCCTTTCACAAAGCACTCCTAAATAATTTCAGCCTACAACTTCGTTTTGCTATTTAATTTCATTTTATTCAAATAAAACTAATATTAAAAAATACCAGGCTGTTCAAAACGATTATTTTCGTTATTATATTTTTCATGCGGCTCTAGAAATAGATGCAAAGGACTTTTTGATTTCATTGTGTTATACTGCATTTTTAAAAACCGGGTTTACGTAAATATCATAAATTCCAATACACCACCAATTTTTTAGAATTTGATGTCCACCATTTGGTCATGAATTGTTGGAGTAATCTTGTGTTTCGCTTTTCTTTATTATATGGCATTGTTATGAACTGAATTTATATGCTTTTAAGTCCAATGGGGTACCAAGTGGTTTGAGTATAAAATCAATCCTTTCACAAAGCACTCCTAAATAATTTCAGCCTACAACTTCGTTTTGCTATTTAATTTCATTTTATTCAAATAAAACTAATATTAAAAAATACGAGGCTGTTCAAAACGATTATTTTCGTTATTATATTTTTCATGCGGCTCTAGAAATAGATGCAAAGGATTTTTTGATTTCATTGTTTAATACTGAATTTTTAAAAACAGAGTTTACGTAAATATATTAAATTCCAATACACGACCAATTTTTTAGAATTTGATGTCCACCATTTGGTCATGAATAGTTAGAGTAATAATGTGTTTCGCTTTTCTTTATTATATGGCATTGTTATGAACTGAATTTATATGCTTTTAAGTCCAATGGGGTACCAAGTGGTTTGAGTATAAAAACAATCCTTTCACAAAGCACTCCTAAATAATTTCAGCCTACAACTTCGTTTTGCTATTTGATTTCATTTTATTCAAATAAAACTAATATTAAACAATACGAGGCTGTTCAAAACGATTATTTTCGTTATTATATTTTTCATGCGGCTCTAGAAATAGATGCGAAGGATTTTTTGTTTTTATTGTTTTATACTGAAGTTTTAAAAACCGAGTTTACGTAAATATATTAAATTCCAATACAAGGCCAATTTTTTAGAATTTGATGTCCACCATTTGGTCATGAATAGTTAGAGTAATAATGTGTTTCGCTTTTCTTTATTATATGGCATTGATATGAACTGAATTTATATGCCTTAAGTCCAATGGGGTACCAAGTGGTTTGAGTATAAAATCAATCCTTTCACAAAGCACTCCTAAATAATTTCAGCCTACAACTTCGTTTTGCTATTTGATTTCATTTTATTCAAATAAAACTAATATTAAACAATACGAGGCTGTTCAAAACGATTATTTTCGTTATTATATTTTTCATGCGGCTCTAGAAATAGATGCGAAGGATTTTTTGTTTTTATTGTTTTATACTGAAGTTTTAAATACCGGTTTTACGTATATATGGTAAATTCCAATACACCACCAATTTTTTAGAATTTGATGTCCACCATTTGGTCATGAATAGTTGGAGTAATCTTGTGTTTCGCTTTTCTTTATTATATGGCATTGTTATGAACTGAATTTATATGCTTTTAAGTCCAATGGGGTACCAAGTGGTTTGAGTATAAAATCAATCCTTTCACAAAGCACTCCTAAATAATTTCAGCCTACAACTTCGTTTTGCTATTTAATTTCATTTTATTCAAATAAAACTAATATTAAAAAATACGAGGCTGTTCAAAACGATTATTTTCGTTATTATATTTTTCATGCGGCTCTAGAAATAGATGCAAAGGATTTTTTGATTTCATTGTTTAATACTGAATTTTTAAAAACAGAGTTTACGTAAATATATTAAATTCCAATACACGACCAATTTTTTAGAATTTGATGTCCACCATTTGGTCATGAATGGTTGGAGTAATCTTGTGTTTCGCTTTTCTTTATTATATGGCATTGTTATGAACTGAATTTATATGCTTTTAAGTCCAATGGGGTACCAAGTGGTTTGAGTATAAAAACAATCCTTTCACAAAGCACTCCTAAATAATTTCAGCCTACAACTTCGTTTTGCTATTTGATTTCATTTTATTCAAATAAAACTAATATTAAACAATACGAGGCTGTTCAAAACGATTATTTTCGTTATTATATTTTTCATGCGGCTCTAGAAATAGATGCGAAGGATTTTTTGTTTTTATTGTTTTATACTGAAGTTTTAAAAACCGAGTTTACGTAAATATATTAAATTCCAATACAAGGCCAATTTTTTAGAATTTGATGTCCACCATTTGGTCATGAATAGTTAGAGTAATAATGTGTTTCGCTTTTCTTTATTATATGGCATTGATATGAACTGAATTTATATGCCTTAAGTCCAATGGGGTACCAAGTGGTTTGAGTATAAAATCAATTCTTTCACAAAGCACTCCTAAATAATTTCAGCCTACAACTTCGTTTTGCTATTTGATTTCATTTTATTCAAATAAAACTAATATAACAAAATACAGGAATATACAAAACAATTATTTTCGTTGCTATATTTTTTATGCGGCTCTAGAAATAGATGCGAAGGATTTTTTGTTTTCATTGTATTATACTGAATTTTTAAAAACCGAGTTTACGTATATAGTAAATTCCAATACACCACCAATTTTATAGAATTTGATGTCCACCATTTGGTCGTGAATAGTTAGAGTAATAATGTGTTTCGCTTTTCTTTATTATATGGCATTGTTATGAACTGAATTTATATGCTTTTAAGTCAAATGGGGTACCAAGTGGTTTGAGTATAAAATCAATCCTTTCACAAAGCACTCCTAAATAATTTCAGCCTACAACTTCGTTTTGCTATTTAATTTCATTTTATTCAAATAAAACTAATATTAAAAAATACGAGGCTGTTCAAAACGATTATTTTCGTTATTATATTTTTCATGCGGCTCTAGAAATAGATGCAAAGGACTTTTTGATTTCATTGTGTTATACTGCATTTTTAAAAACCGGGTTTACGTAAATATCATAAATTCCAATACACCACCAATTTTTTAGAATTTGATGTCCACCATTTGGTCATGAATTGTTGGAGTAATCTTGTGTTTCGCTTTTCTTTATTATATGGCATTGTTATGAACTGAATTTATATGCTTTTAAGTCCAATGGGGTACCAAGTGGTTTGAGTATAAAATCAATCCTTTCACAAAGCACTCCTAAATAATTTCAGCCTACAACTTCGTTTTGCTATTTAATTTCATTTTATTCAAATAAAACTAATATTAAAAAATACGAGGCTGTTCAAAACGATTATTTTCGTTATTATATTTTTCATGCGGCTCTAGAAATAGATGCAAAGGATTTTTTGATTTCATTGTTTAATACTGAATTTTTAAAAACAGAGTTTACGTAAATATATTAAATTCCAATACACGACCAATTTTTTAGAATTTGATGTCCACCATTTGGTCATGAATGGTTGGAGTAATCTTGTGTTTCGCTTTTCTTTATTATATGGCATTGTTATGAACTGAATTTATATGCTTTTAAGTCCAATGGGGTACCAAGTGGTTTGTGTATAAAATCAATCCCTTCACAAAGCACTTCTAATTAGTTTCAGTCTATAACTTCGTTTTGTTATTTAATTTCATTTTATTCAAATAAAACTAATCTTAAAAAATACGAGGCTGTTCAAAACGATTATTTTCGTTATTATATTTTTCATGCGGCTCTAGAGTAGATGCGAAGGATTTTTTGTTTTTATTGTTTTATACTGAATTTTTAAAAACCGAGTTTACGTAAATATTGTAAATTCAAATACAAGGCTAATTTTCTAGAATTTGAATTCTCCCATTTGGTCATGAACAGTTGGAGTGATCTTGTGTTTTGTTTTTCTTTATTATATGGCATTGTTATAAACTGAATTTATATGTTTTAAAGTCCAATGGGGTACCAAGCGGTGTGTGTATAAGAGAAATCCTTTCACAAAGCACTCCTAAATAATTTCAGCCTTTAACTTCGTTTTGTTATTTAATTTCATTTTAATCAAATAAAACTAATATTACAAAATACAGGAATATACAAAACAATTATTTTCGTTGCTATATTTTTTATGCGGCTCTAGAAATAGATGCGAAGGATTTTTTGTTTTCATTGTATTATACTGAATTTTTAAAAACCGAGTTTACGTAAATATGGTAAATTCCAATACACCACCAATTTTATAGAATTTGATGTCCACCATTTGGTCATGAATAGTTAGAGTAATAATGTGTTTCGCTTTTCTTTATTATATGGCATTGTTATGAACTGAATTTATATGCTTTTAAGTCCAATGGGGTACCAAGTGGTTTGAGTATAAAATCAATCCTTTCACAAAGCACTCCTAAATAATTTCAGCCTACAACTTCGTTTTGCTATTTAATTTCATTTTATTCAAATAAAACTAATATTAAAAAATACGAGGCTGTTCAAAACTATTATTTTCGTTATTATATTTTTCATGCGGCTCTAGAAATAGATGCAAAGGATTTTTTGTTTTTATTGTTTTATACTGAATTTTTAAAAACCGGTTTTACGTATATATGGTTAATTCCAATACACGACCAATTTTTTAAAATTTGATTTGCACCATTTGGTCATGAATTGTTGAAGTAATCTTGTGTTTCGCTTTTCTTTATTATATGGCATTGTTATGAACTGAATTTATATGCTTTTAAGTCCAATGGGGTACCAAGTGGTTTGTGTATAAAATCAATCCTTTCACAAAGCACTTCTAAATAGTTTCAGTCTATAACTTCGTTTTGTTATTTAATTTCATTTTATTCAAATAAAACTAATCTTAAAAAATACGAGGCTGTTCAAAACGATTATTTTCGTTATTATATTTTTCATGCGGCTCTAGAGTAGATGCGAAGGATTTTTTGTTTTTATTGTTTTATACTGAATTTTTGAAAACCGAGTTTACGTAAAAATATTAAATTCAAATACAAGGCTAATTTTCTAGAATTTGAATTCTCCCATTTGGTCATGAACAGTTGGAGTGATCTTGTGTTTTGTTTTTCTTTATTATATGGCATTGTTATAAACTGAATTTATATGTTTTAAAGTCCAATGGGGTACCAAGTGGTTTGTGTATAAAATCAATCCTTTTACAGAGCACTCCTAAGTAGTTTCATCCTACAACTTCGTTTTGCAATTAAATTTCATTTTATTCAAATAAAACTTATATTAAAAAAGACAGCGATGTTCAAAACGATTATTTTCGTTGTTATATTTTTCATGCGGCTCAAGAAATATATGCGAAGGATTTTTGGTTTTTTTGCTTTATACTGAATTTTTAATAACCGAGTTTACGTAAATATGGTAAATTCCAATACACCACCAATTTTTTAGAATTTGATGTCCACCATTTGGTCATGAATGGTTGGAGTAATCTTGTGTTTCGCTTTTCTTTATTATATGGCATTGTTATGAACTGAATTTATATGTTTTAAAGTCCAATGGGGTACCAAGTGGTTTGTGTATAAGAGAAATCCTTTCACAAGGCACTCCTAAATAATTTCAGCCTACAACTTCGTTTTGCAATTAAATTTCATTTTATTCAAATAAAACTAATATTAAAAAAGACAGCGATTTTCAAAACGATTATTTTCGTTGTTATATTTTTCATGCAGCTGTAGAAATAGATGCGAAGGATTTTTTGTTTTCATTGTATTATACTGAATTTTTAAAAACCGAGTTTACGTAAATATGGTAAATTCCAATACACCACCAATTTTATAGAATTTGATGTCAACCATTTGGTCATGAATTGTTGGAGTAATCTTGTGTTTCGCTTTTCTTTATTATATGGCATTGTTATGAACTGAATTTATATGCTTTTAAGTCCAATGGGGTACCAAGTGGTTTGAGTATAAAATCAATCCTTTCACAAAGCACTCCTAAATAATTTCAGCCTACAACTTCGTTTTGCTATTTAATTTTATTTTATTCAAATAAAACTAATATTACAAAATACAGGAATATTCAAATCGATTATTTTCGTTATTATATTTTTCATGCGGCTCAAGAAATATATGCGAAGGATTTTTGGTTTTTTTGCTTTATACTGAATTTTTACAAACCGAGTTTACGTAAATATATTAAGTGCCAATACAAAGCCAATTTTTTAAAATTTGTTTTGCACCATTTGGTCATGAATTGTTGGAGTAATCATGTGTTTCGCTTTTCTTTATTATATGGCATTGTTATTATCTGAATTTATATGTTTTAAAGTCCAATGGGGTACCAAGTGGTTTGTGTATAAGAGAAATCCTTTCACAAGGCACTCCTAAATAATTTCAGCCTACAACTTCGTTTTGCTATTTAATTTTATTTTATTCAAATAAAACTAATATTACAAAATACAGGAATATTCAAATCGATTATTTTCGTTATTATATTTTTCATGCGGCTCAAGAAATATATGCGAAGGATTTTTGGTTTTTTTGCTTAATACTGAATTTTTAATAACCGAGTTTACGTAAATATGGTAAATTCCAATACACCACCAATTTTTTAGAATTTGATGTCCACCATTTGGTCATGAATGGTTGGAGTAATCTTGTGTTTCGCTTTTCTTTATTATATGGCATTGTTATGAACTGAATTTATATGTTTTAAAGTCCAATGGGGTACCAAGTGGTTTGTGTATATGAGAAATCCTTTCACAAGGCACTCCTAAATAATTTCAGCCTACAACTTCGTTTTGCAATTAAATTTCATTTTATTCAAATAAAACTAATATTAAAAAAGACAGCGATTTTCAAAACGATTATTTTCGTTGTTATATTTTTCATGCAGCTGTAGAAATAGATGCGAAGGATTTTTTGTTTTCATTGTATTATACTGAATTTTTAAAAACCGAGTTTACGTAAATATGGTAAATTCCAATACACCACCAATTTTATAGAATTTGATGTCAACCATTTGGTCATGAATTGTTGGAGTAATCTTGTGTTTCGCTTTTCTTTATTATATGGCATTGTTATGAACTGAATTTATATGCTTTTAAGTCCAATGGGGTACCAAGTGGTTTGAGTATAAAATCAATCCTTTCACAAAGCACTTCTAAATAGTTTCAGTCTATAACTTCGTTTTGTTATTTAATTTCATTTTATTCAAATAAAACTAATCTTAAAAAATACGAGGCTGTTCAAAACGATTATTTTCGTTATTATATTTTTCATGCGGCTCTAGAGTAGATGCGAAGGATTTTTTGTTTTTATTGTTTTATACTGAATTTTTAAAAACCGAGTTTACGTAAATATTGTAAATTCAAATACAAGGCTAATTTTCTAAAATTTGAATTCTCCCATTTGGTCATGAACAGTTGGAGTGATCTTGTGTTTTGTTTTTCTTTATTATATGGCATTGTTATAAACTGAATTTATATGTTTTAAAGTCCAATGGGGTACCAAGCGGTGTGTGTATAAGAGAAATCCTTTCACAAAGCACTCCTAAATAATTTCAGCCTATAACTTCTTTTTGTTATTAAATTTAATTTTAATCAAATAAAACTAATATTACAGAATACAGGAATATACAAAACGATTATTTTCGTTGTTATATTTTTTATGCGGCTCTAGAAATAGATGCGAAGGATTTTTTGTTTTCATTGTATTATACTGAATTTTTAAAAAACAAATTTACGTAAATATGGTAAATTCCAATACACCACCAATTTTATAGAATTTGATGTCCACCATTTGGTCATGAATTGTTAGAGTAATCTTGTGTTTCGCTTTTCTTTATTATATGGCATTGTTATGAACTGAATTTATATGTTTTTAAGTCCAATGGGTTACCAAGTGGATTGTGTATAAAATCAATCCTTTCACAGAGCACTCCTAAGTAGTTTCATCCTACAACTTCGTTTTGCAATTAAATTTCATTTTATTCAAATAAAACTTATATTAAAAAATACGAGGCTGTTCAAAACGATTATTTTCGTTATTATATTTTTCATGCGGCTCTAGAAATAGATGCGAAGGATTTTTTGTTTTCATTGTATTATACTGAATTTTTAAAAACCGAGTTTACGTAAATATGGTAAATTCCAATACACCACCAATTTTATAGAATTTGATGTCCACCATTCGGTCATGAATTGTTGGAGTAATCTTGTGTTTCGCTTTTCTTTATTATATGGCATTGTTATGAACTGAATTTATATGCTTTAAAGTCCAATGGGGTACCATGTGGTTTGTGTATAAAATCAATCCTTTCACAAAGCACTCCTAAATAATTTCAGCCTTTAACTTCGTTTTGTTATTTAATTTCATTTTAATCAAATAAAACTAATATTACAAAATACAGGAATATACAAAACAATTATTTTCGTTGCTATATTTTGTATGCGGCTCTAGAAATAGATGCGAAGGATTTTTTGTTTTCATTGTATTATACTGAATTTTTAAAAACCGAGTTTACGTAAATATGGTAAATTCCAATACACCACCAATTTTATAGAATTTGATGTCCACCATTTGGTCATGAATAGTTAGAGTAATAATGTGTTTCGCTTTTCTTTATTATATGGCATTGTTATGAAATGAATTTATATGCTTTTAAGTCCAATGGGGAACCAAGTGGTTTGAGTATAAAATCAATCCTTTCACAAAGCACTCCTAAATAATTTCAGCCTACAACTTCGTTTTGTTATTTAATTTCATTTTATTCAAATAAAACTAATCTTAAAAAATACGAGGCTGTTCAAAACGATTATTTTCGTTATTATATTTTTCATGCGGCTCTAGAGTAGATGCGAAGGATTTTTTGTTTTTATTGTTTTATACTGAATTTTTAAAAACCGAGTTTACGTAAATATTGTAAATTCAAATACAAGGCTAATTTTCTAGAATTTGAATTCTCCCATTTGGTCATGAACAGTTGGAGTGATCTTGTGCTTTGTTTTTCTTTATTATATGGCATTGTTATAAACTGAATTTATATGTTTTAAAGTCCAATGGGGTACCAAGTGGTTTGTCTATAAAATCAATCCTTTCACAGAGCACTCCTAAATAATTTTACCCTACAACTTCGTTTTGCAATTAAATTTCATTTTATTCAAATAAAACTAATATTAAAAAAGACAGCGATTTTCAAAACGATTATTTTCGTTGTTATATTTTTCATGCGGCTCTAGAAAAAGATGCAAAGGATTTTTTGTTTTCATTGTATTATACTGAATTTTTACAAACCGAGTTTACGTAAATATATTAAATGCCAATACACCACCAATTTTATAGAATTTGATGTCCACCATTTGGTCATGAATTGTTAGAGTAATCTTGTGTTTCGCTTTTCTTTATTATATGGCATTGTAATGAACTGAATTTATATGTTTTTAAGTCCAATGGGTTATCAAGTGGATTGTGTATAAAATCAATCCTTTCACAGAGCACTCCTAAGTAGTTTCATCCTACAACTTCGTTTTGCAATTAAATTTCATTTTATTCAAATAAAACTAATATTACAAAATACAGGAATATTCAAATCGATTATTTTCGTTATTATATTTTTCATGCGGCTCAAGAAATATATGCGAAGGATTTTTGGTTTTTTTGCTTTATACTGAATTTTTAATAACCGAGTTTACGTAAATATGGTAAATTCCAATACACCACCAATTTTTTAGAATTTGATGTCCACCATTTGGTCATGAATGGTTGGAGTAATCTTGTGTTTCGCTTTTCTTTATTATATGGCATTGTTATGAACTGAATTTATATGTTTTAAAGTCCAATGGGGTACCAAGTGGTTTGTGTATAAGAGAAATCCTTTCACAAGGCACTCCTAAATAATTTCAGCCTACAACTTCGTTTTGCAATTAAATTTCATTTTATTCAAATAAAACTAATATTAAAAAAGACAGCGATTTTCAAAACGATTATTTTCGTTGTTATATTTTTCATGCAGCTGTAGAAATAGATGCGAAGGATTTTTTGTTTTCATTGTATTATACTGAATTTTTAAAAACCGAGTTTACGTAAATATGGTAAATTCCAATACACCACCAATTTTATAGAATTTGATGTCAACCATTTGGTCATGAATTGTTGGAGTAATCTTGTGTTTCGCTTTTCTTTATTATATGGCATTGTTATGAACTGAATTTATATGCTTTTAAGTCCAATGGGGTACCAAGTGGTTTGAGTATAAAATCAATCCTTTCTCAAAGCACTTCTAAATAATTTCAGCCTACAACTTCGTTTTGCTATTTAATTTCATTTTATTCAAATAAAACTAATATTAAAAAATACGAGGTTGTTCAAAACGATTATTTTCGTTATTATATTTTTCATGCGGCTCTAGAAATAGATGCGAAGGATTTTTTGTTTTTATTGTTTTATACTGAATTTTTAAAAAACGAGTTTACGTAAATATTGTAAATTCAAATACAAGGCTAATTTTCTAGAATTTGAATTCTCCCATTTGGTCATGAACAGTTGGAGTGATCTTGTGTTTCGTTTTTCTTTATTATATGGCATTGTTATAACCTGAATTTATATGTTTTAAAGTCCAATGGGGTACCAAGCGGTGTGTGTATAAGAGAAATCCTTTCACAAGGCACTCCTAAATAATTTCAGCCTACAACTTCGTTTTGCAATTAAATTTCATTTTATTCAAATAAAACTAATATTAAAAAAGACAGCGATTTTCAAAACGATTATTTTCGTTGTTATATTTTTCATGCAGCTGTAGAAATAGATGCGAAGGATTTTTTGTTTTCATTGTATTATACTGAATTTTTAAAAACCGAGTTTACGTAAATATGGTAAATTCCAATACACCACCAATTTTATAGAATTTGATGTCAACCATTTGGTCATGAATTGTTGGAGTAATCTTGTGTTTCGCTTTTCTTTATTATATGGCATTGTTATGAACTGAATTTATATGCTTTTAAGTCCAATGGGGTACCAAGTGGTTTGAGTATAAAATCAATCGTTTCACAGAGCACTCCTAAGTAGTTTCATCCTACAACTTCGTTTTGCAATAAGATTTCATTGTATTCAAATTAAACTCATATTAAAAAAGACAGCGATGTTCAAAACGATTATTTTCGTTGTTATATTTTTCATGCGGCTCTAGAAATAGATGCAAATGATTTTTTGTTTTTATTGTTTTATACTGAATTTTTGAAAACCGAGTTTACGTAAAAATATTAAATTCAAATACAAGGCTAATTTTCTAGAATTTGAATTCTCCCATTTGGTCATGAACAGTTGGAGTGATCTTGTGTTTCGTTTTTCTTTATTATATGGCATTGTTATAACCTGAATTTATATGTTTTAAAGTCCAATGGGGTACCAAGCGGTGTGTGTATAAGAGAAATCCTTTCACAAAGCACTCCTAAATAATTTCAGTCTATAACTTCTTTTTGTTATTAAATTTCATTTTAATCAAATAAAACTAATATTACAAAATACAGGAATTTTCATAACGATTATTTTCGTTGTTATATTTTTCATGCGGCTTTAGAAATAGATGCGAAGGATTTTTTGTTTTCATTGTATTATACTGAATTTTTAAAAAACAAATTTACGTAAATATGGTAAATTCCAATACACCACCAATTTTATAGAATTTGATGTCCACCATTTGGTCATGAATTGTTAGAGTAATCTAGTGTTTCGCTTTTCTTTATTATATGGCATTGTTATGAACTGAATTTATATGTTTTTAAGTCCAATGGGGTACCAAGTGGATTGTGTATAAAATCAATCCTTTCACAGAGCACTCCTAAGTAGTTTCATCCTACAACTTCGTTTTGCAATTAAATTTCATTTTATTCAAATAAAACTTATATTAAAAAATACGAGGCTGTTCAAAACGATTATTTTCGTTATTATATTTTTCATGCGGCTCTAGAGTAGATGCGAAGGATTTTTTGTTTTTATTGTTTTATACTGAGTTTTTAAAAACCGAGTTTACGTAAATATATTAAATGCCAATACAAAGCCAATTTTTTAAAATTTGTTTTGCACCATTTGGTCATGAATTGTTGGAGTAATCATGTGTTTCGCTTTTCTTTATTATATGGCATTGTTATGAACTGAATTTATATGTTTTCAAGTCCAATGGGGTACCAAGTGGTTTGTGTATAAAATCAATCCTTTCACAAAGCACTCCTAAATAATTTCAGCCTATAACTTCGTTTTGTTATTAAATTTCATTTTATTCAAATAAAACTAATTTTAAAAAATACGAGGCTGTTCAAAACGATTATTTTCGTTATTATATTTTTCATGCGGCTCTAGAGTAGATGCGAAGGATTTTTTGTTTTTATTGTTTTATACTGAGTTTTTAAAAACCGAGTTTACGTAAATATTGTAAATTCAAATACAAGGCTAATTTTCTAGAATTTGAATTCTCCCATTTGGTCATGAACAGTTGGAGTGATCTTGTGTTTCGTGTTTCTTTATTATATGGCATTGTTATAACCTGAATTTATATGTTTTAAAGTCCAATGGGGTACCATGTGGTTTGTGTATAAAATCAATCGTTTCACAGAGCACTCCTAAGTAGTTTCATCCTACAACTTCGTTTTGCAAAAAGATTTCATTGTATTCAAATTAAACTAATATTAAAAAAGACAGCGATGTTCAAAACGATTATTTTCGTTGTTATATTTTTCATGCGGCTCTAGAAATAGATGCAAAGGATTTTTTGTTTTTATTGTTTTATACTGAATTTTTGAAAACCGAGTTTACGTAAAAATATTAAATTCAAATACAAGGCTAATTTTCTAGAATTTGAATTCCCCCATTTGGTCATGAACAGTTGGAGTGATCTTGTGTTTCGCTTTTCTTTATTATATGGCATTGTTATGAACTGAATTTATATGCTTTAAAGACCAATGGGGTACCAAGCGGTGTGTGTATAAGAGAAATCCTTTCACAAAGCACTCCTAAATAATTTCAGCCTATAACTTCTTTTTGTTATTAAATTTCATTTTAATCAAATAAAACTAATATTACAAAATACAGGAATATACGAAACGATTATTTTCGTTGTTATATTTTTTATGCGGCTCTAGAAATAGATGCGAAGGATTTTTTGTTTTCATTGTATTATACTGAATTTTTAAAAACCGAGTTTACGTATATATGGTAAATTCCAATACACCACCAATTTTATAGAATTTGATGTCCACCATTTGGTCATGAATTGTTGGAGTAATCTTGTGTTTCGCTTTTCTTTATTATATGGCATTGTTTTGAACTGAATTTATATGCTTTTAAGTCCAGTGGGGTACCAAGTGGTTTGTGTATAAAATCAATCCTTTCACAGAGCACTCCTAAGTAGTTTCATCCTACAACTTCGTTTTGCAATAAAATTTCATTTTATTCAAATAAAACTAATTTTAAAAAAGACAGCGATGTTCAAAACGATTATTTTCGTTGTTATATTTTTATGCAGCTCTAGAAATAGATACGAAGGATTTTTTGATTTCATTGTTTTATACTGGATTTTTAAAAACCGAGTTTAGGTTAATATATTAAATTCCAATACAAGGCCAATTTTTTAGAATTTGATGCCCACCATTTGGTCATGAATTGTTAGAGTAATCTTGTGTTTCGCTTTTCTTTATTATATGGCATTGTTATGAACTGAATTTATATGCTTTAAAGTCTAATGGGGTACCAAGTGGTTTGAGAATAAAATCAATCCTTTCACAAAGCACTCCTAAATAATTTCAGCCTACAACTTCGTTTTGCTATTTAATTTCATTTTATTCAAATAAAACTAATATTAAAAAATACGAGGCTGTTCAAAACGATTATTTTCGTTATTATATTTTTCATGCGGCTCTAGAAATAGATGCGACGGATTTTTTGTTTTTATTGTTTTATACTGAATTTTTAAAAACCGAGTTTGCGTAAAAATATTAAATTCAAATACAAGGCTAATTTTCTAGAATTTGAATTCTCCCATTTGGTCATGAACAGTTGGAGTGATCTTGTGTTTCGGTTTTCTTTATTATATGGCATTGTAATAATCTGAATTTATATGTTTTAAAGTCCAATGGGGTACCAAGCGGTGTGTGTATAAGAGAAATCCTTTCACAAAGCACTCCTAAATAATTTCAGCCTATAACTTCTTTTTGTTATTAAATTTCATTTCAATCAAATAAAACTAATATTACAAAATACAGGAATATACAAAACGATTATTTTCGTTATTATATTTTTCATGCGGCTCTAGAAATAGATGCGAAGGATTTTTTGTTTTTATTGTTTAATACTGAATTTTTAAAAACCGAGTTTACGTAAATATATTAAATTCCAATACACGACCAATTTTTTAGAATTTGATGTGCACCATTTGGTCATGAATAGTTAGAGTAATAATGTGTTTCGCTTTTCTTTATTATATGGCATTGTTATGAACTGAATTTATATGCCTTAAGTCCAATGGGGTACCAAGTGGTTTGAGTATAAAATCAATCCTTTCACAAAGCACTCCTAAATAATTTTACCCTACAACTTCGTTTTGCTATTTAATTTCATTTTATTCAAATAAAACTAATATTAAAAAATACCAGGCTGTTCAAAACGATTATTTTCGTTATTATATTTTTCATGCGGCTCTAGAAATAGATGCGAAGGATTTTTTGTTTTTATTGTTTAATACTGAATTTTTAAAAACCGAGTTTACGTAAATATATTAAATTCCAATACACGACCAATTTTTTAGAATTTGATGTCCACCATTTGGTCATGAATAGTTAGAGTAATAATGTGTTTCGCTTTTCTTTATTATATGGCATTGATATGAACTGAATTTAAATGCCTTAAGTCCAATGGGGTACCAAGTGGTTTGAGTATAAAATCAATCCTTTCACAAAGCACTCCTAAATAATTTCAGCCTACAACTTCGTTTTGCTAATTAATTTCATTTTATTCAAATAAAACTAATATTAAAAAATACCAGGCTGTTCAAAACGATTATTTTCGTTATTATATTTTTCATGCGGCTCTAGAAATAGATGCGAAGGATTTTTTGTTTTTATTGTTTAATACTGAATTTTTAAAAACCGAGTTTACGTAAATATATTAAATTCCAATACACCACCAATTTTTTAGAATTTGATGTCCACCATTTGGTCATGAATAGTTAGAGTAATAATGTGTTTCGCTGTTCTTTATTATATGGCATTGATATGAACTGAATTTATATGCCTTAAGTCCAATGGGGTACCAAGTGGTTTGAGTATAAAATCAATCCTTTCACAAAGCACTCATAAAAAATTTTACCCTACAACTTCGTTTTGCTAATTAATTTCATTTTATTCACATAAAACTAATATTAAAAAATACCAGGCTGTTCAAAACGATTATTTTCGTTATTATATTTTTCATGCGGCTCTAGAAATAGATGCGAAGGATTTTTTGTTTTTATTGTTTAATACTGAATTTTTAAAAACCGAGTTTACGTAAATATATTAAATTCCAATACACGACCAATTTTTTAGAATTTGATGTCCACCATTTGGTCATGAATAGTTAGAGTAATAATGTGTTTCGCTTTTCTTTATTATATGGCATTGTTATGAACTGAATTTATATGCCTTAAGTCCAATGGGGTACCAAGTGGTTTGAGTATAAAATCAATCCTTTCACAAAGCACTCCTAAATAATTTCAGCCTACAACTTCGTTTTGCTAATTAATTTCATTTTATTCAAATAAAACTAATATTAAAAAATACCAGGCTGTTCAAAACGATTATTTTCGTTATTATATTTTTCATGCGGCTCTAGAAATAGATGCGAAGGATTTTTTGTTTTTATTGTTTAATACTGAATTTTTAAAAACCGAGTTTACGTAAATATATTAAATTCCAATACACGACCAATTTTTTAGAATTTGATGTCCACCATTTGGTCATGAATAGTTAGAGTAATAATGTCTTTCGCTTTTCTTTATTATATGGCATTGATATGAACTGAATTTATATGCCTTAAGTCCAATGGGGTACCAAGTGGTTTGAGTATAAAATCAATCCTTTCACAAAGCACTCCTAAATAATTTCAGCCTACAACTTCGTTTTGCTATTTAATTTCATTTTATTCAAATAAAACTAATATTAAAAAAAACAAGGCTGTTCAAAACGATTATTTTCGTTATTATATTTTTCATGCGGCTCTAGAAATAGATGCGACGGATTTTTTGTTTTTATTGTTTTATACTGAATTTTTAAAAACCGAGTTTACGTTAAAATATTAAATTCAAATACAAGGCTAATTTTCTAGAATTTGAATTCTCCCATTTGGTCATGAACAGTTGGAGTGATCTTGTGTTTCGTTTTTCTTTATTATATGGCATTGTTATAATCTGAATTTATATGTTTTAAAGTCCAATGTGGTACCAAGTGGTTTGAGTATAAAATCAATCCTTTCACAAAGCACTCATAAATAATTTTACCCTACAACTTCGTTTTGCTAATTAATTTCATTTTATTCAAATAAAACTAATATTAAAAAATACCAGGCTGTTCAAAACGATTATTTTCGTTATTATATATTTCATGCGGCTCTAGAAATAGATGCGACGGATTTTTTGTTTTTATTGTTTTATACTGAATTTTTAAAAACCGAGTTTACGTTAATATATTAAATTCCAATACAAGGCCAATTTTTTAGAATTTGATGTCCACCATTTGGTCATGAATTGTAAGAGTAATCTTGTGTTTCGCTTTTCTTTATTATATGGCATTGTTATGAACTGAATTTATATGCTTTAAAGTCTAATGGGGTACCAAGTGGTTTGAGAATAAAATCAATCCTTTCACAAAGCACTCCTAAATAATTTCAGCCTACAACTTCGTTTTGCTATTTAATTTCATTTTATTCAAATAAAACTAATATTAAAAAAAACAAGGCTGTTCAAAACGATTATTTTCGTTATTATATTTTTCATGCGGCTCTAGAAATAGATGCGACGGATTTTTTGTTTTTATTGTTTTATACTGAATTTTTAAAAACCGAGTTTACGTAAAAATATTAAATTCAAATACAAGGCTAATTTTCTAGAATTTGAATTCTCCCATTTGGTCATGAACAGTTGGAGTGATCTTGTGTTTCGTTTTTCTTTATTATATGGCATTGTAATAATCTGAATTTATATGTTTTAAAGTCCAATGGGGTACCAAGCGGTGTGTGTATAAGAGAAATCCTTTCACAAAGCACTCCTAAATAATTTCAGCCTATAACTTCTTTTTGTTATTAAATTTCATTTCAATCAAATAAAACTAATATTACAAAATACAGGAATATACAAAACGATTATTTTCGTTATTATATTTTTCATGCGGCTCTAGAAATAGATGCGAAGGATTTTTTGTTTTTATTGTTTAATACTGAATTTTTAAAAACCGAGTTTACGTAAATATATTAAATTCCAATACACGACCAATTTTTTAGAATTTGATGTCCACCATTTGGTCATGAATAGTTAGAGTAATAATGTGTTTCGCTTTTCTTTATTATATGGCATTGATATGAACTGAATTTATATGCCTTAAGTCCAATGGGGTACCAAGTGGTTTGAGTATAAAATCAATCCTTTCACAAAGCACTCCTAAATAATTTTACCCTACAACTTCGTTTTGCTAATTAATTTCATTTTATTCAAATAAAACTAATATTAAAAAATACCAGGCTGTTCAAAACGATTATTTTCGTTATTATATTTTTCATGCGGCTCTAGAAATAGATGCGAAGGATTTTTTGTTTTTATTGTTTAATACTGAATTTTTAAAAACCGAGTTTACGTAAATATATTAAATTCCAATACACGACCAATTTTTTAGAATTTGATGTCCACCATTTGGTCATGAATAGTTAGAGTAATAATGTGTTTCGCTTTTCTTTATTATATGGCATTGATATGAACTGAATTTATATGCCTTAAGTCCAATGGGGTACCAAGTGGTTTGAGTATAAAATCAATCCTTTCACAAAGCACTCCTAAATAATTTCAGCCTACAACTTCGTTTTGCTAATTAATTTCATTTTATTCAAATAAAACTAATATTAAAAAATACCAGGCTGTTGAAAACGATTATTTTCGTTATTATATTTTTCATGCGGCTCTAGAAATAGATGCGAAGGATTTTTTGTTTTTATTGTTTAATACTGAATTTTTAAAAACCGAGTTTACGTAAAAATATTAAATTCAAATACAAGGCTAATTTTCTAGAATTTGAATTCTCCCATTTGGTCATGAACAGTTGGAGTGATCTTGTGTTTCGTTTTTCTTTATTATATGGCATTGTAATAATCTGAATTTATATGTTTTAAAGTCCAATGGGGTACCAAGCGGTGTGTGTATAAGAGAAATCCTTTCACAAAGCACTCTTAAATAATTTCAGCCTATAACTTCGTTTTGCTAATTAATTTCATTTTATTCAAATAAAACTAATATTAAAAAATACCAGGCTGTTCAAAACGATTATTTTCGTTATTATATTTTTCATGCGGCTCTAGAAATACATGCGAAGGATTTTTTGTTTTTATTGTTTAATACTGAATTTTTAAAAACCGAGTTTACGTAAATATATTAAATTCCAATACACGACCAATTTTTTAGAATTTGATGTCCACCATTTGGTCATGAATAGTTAGAGTAATAATGTGTTTCGCTTTTCTTTATTATATGGCATTGATATGAACTGAATTTATATGCCTTAAGTCCAATGGGGTACCAAGTGGTTTGAGTATAAAATCAATCCTTTCACAAAGCACTCCTAAATAATTTCAGCCTACAACTTCGTTTTGCTAATTAATTTCATTTTATTCAAATAAAACTAATATTAAAAAATACCAGGCTGTTCAAAACGATTATTTTCGTTATTATATTTTTCATGCGGCTCTAGAAATAGATGCGAAGGATTTTTTGTTTTTATTGTTTAATACTGAATTTTTAAAAACCGAGTTTACGTAAATATATTAAATTCCAATACACGACCAATTTTTTAGAATTTGATGTCCACCATTTGGTCATGAATAGTTAGAGTAATAATGTGTTTCGCTTTTCTTTATTATATGGCATTGATATGAACTGAATTTATATGCCTTAAGTCCAATGGGGTACCAAGTGGTTTGAGTATAAAATCAATCCTTTCACAAAGCACTCCTAAATAATTTCAGCCTACAACTTCGTTTTGCTATTTAATTTCATTTTATTCAAATAAAACTAATATTAAAAAAAACAAGGCTGTTCAAAACGATTATTTTCGTTATTATATTTTTCATGCGGCTCTAGAAATAGATGCGACGGATTTTTTGTTTTTATTGTTTTATACTGAATTTTTAAAAACCGAGTTTACGTAAAAATATTAAATTCAAATACAAGGCTAATTTTCTAGAATTTGAATTCTCCCATTTGGTCATGAACAGTTGGAGTGATCTTGTGTTTCGTTTTTCTTTATTATATGGCATTGTTATAATCTGAATTTATATGTTTTAAAGTCCAATGTGGTACCAAGCGGTGTGTGTATAAGAGAAATCCTTTCACAAAGCACTCCTAAATAATTTCAGCCTATAACTTCTTTTTGTTATTAAATTTCATTTTAATCAAATAAAACTAATATTACAAAATACCAGGCTGTTCAAAACGATTATTTTCGTTATTATATTTTTCATGCGGCTCTAGAAATAGATGCGACGGATTTTTTGTTTTTATTGTTTTATACTGAATTTTTAAAAACCGAGTTTACGTAAAAATATTAAATTCAAATACAAGGCTAATTTTCTAGAATTTGAATTCTCCCATTTGGTCATGAACAGTTGGAGTGATCTTGTTTTTCGTTTTTCTTTATTATATGGCATTTTTATAATCTGAATTTATATGTTTTAAAGTCCGATGGGGTACCAAGCGGTGTGTGTATAAGAGAAATCCTTTCACAAAGCACTCCTAAATAATTTCAGCCTATAACTTCTTTTTGTTATTAAATTTCATTTTAATCAAATAAAACTAATATTACAAAATACCAGGCTGTTCAAAACGATTATTTTCGTTATTATATTTTTCATGCGGCTCTAGAAATAGATGCGAAGGAAGTAGATAGGATATGTGCGTTCTGGACCAGAGCAGGGTTCTTGTGCCATTTTATGACGTCATAAATTTGATGACGTCATGATATGAGAAAAAAAAATGGCTGCGATGGGTGGATCGTGATGAAATGAGGAGTGGTTTAAAAAGAATTGATAACGTTATGGGTTGAATAATGACGGCGCTGAGTGTATTGTGTTGGTGATAGGAGTGGTTTAATTGGAGTTAATGACGTAATGGTTTAGAAAAGAAAATGATGATTGTTGATAGATCGTGTTGGTGAAAGGAGTGGTTTAATTAAAAAAATTTGTGTGGGTGATGTAATTATATAATTGGTTGTTGTTTACTTTATGGTGTGTTTGGTGGGTAAATGATCTTAAGTTTTAAAGTCTTTGTGATGTCATTGACGTAAATATTTTTCATGGTGGGTAGGTGGTGGTATTAAGGGTAGGTTGAATGTGCTTTAAGTAATGTTCAAGGTTTTTTTTCTAGTGTTGTTGTTGTTGTTTTTTCTAAATGATGGGAACCTGAAAAAGTAGAGTGATCTCATATGTAATGTATTTGTTGTTGTGATAATTATTTAAGAAAAATAGAAAAACCCGGATGTGAGGTTTTTTCACTATGTATTTGTTGTTGTTTAATTAGGAAAAATAAAACCAAGGTTGAAAATTGCGAAAACATGTTCAAACTTGTTTGTAATATGTAGTTGTTGTTTAATTAGGAAAAACAAAAACCAAGGTTGAAAATTGTGAAAATTTGGTTATAGTTGTTTACACTGTACTTGTTGTTGTGAATAATGTATACTTGAAAACAATATAGTGGGGTATATTGTGTTTGTTGTTGCGCAATTAAAACAGTTGTTACAAGTAAAAATTTTTAAAATATAAATGCACGTAAAATTTGAGGATACTTTAGTTTATGGATTTAAACGATCAAGATAGTAATAATTCGTGGTCAACAGTTTTAACAGTCAGAACCGGAGTTAATTGGAAGTTAGAATTTATAACTGAACCGCAAAGTTTATTCGAAGTTTCGGTATTAAACATTTGGAATAATAATATTCTATCAGTGCAGGAGTGGAAAGAAGAATTAAGAAGGTCTTTACTGAAAAATAAATTAGAAGAAACATATTTTTTTGGTGATATTTTTAGCTGTGTAGTATTTAATTGGTCTTTACAAAAAAAATTGACTATTCCATTTATAATTAATAATTGTGAGAATACTGTTTGGTTTAATAAAATAAAATTGCAATACATCAAAGAAATTAAACTACCACTAACAACTATATTTGCAGACGATTTTTAGGTATGTATGAAAGTTTTTTTTGTTTTGAATCAGATGTACTATTATATTCAACTAAATTCAATTTTTTTATTTTTTATTAGAAACTAATCAACATGGATTTCAATTTATATCCGAATAAAGACGATATTCGTCACTTATTTAACGCTAAGGATTTGAAGTCACTTATACCTTTAAAAGATATGGTAGACGAAAAAAAATATCGTGTTATAAATTACCAAAGAGTAAACACAAAATATGGAAAAAGGATTCTTTTAGAATTAGATGAACATAAGTTATTCTTACCAGCAAGATTTGATGATTTGCCTGATGAAAAGTTAGATATGTTGAAGACGAAGAAGTACAGCATTAAAAAAACTACTGGACCTGACTATAAACTCAAATTAGTAAAACATTATCCGTATGATGATGATGATGATGATGAATTTTAAAAGAACAAAAATATTGATTTTTTATAAATTAGTTTACTTTATTGTATACATATACGTGCAAAATAAGTAAAAAATTTTGAATAAAGTGAAAGAAAAATGAAAAAAACTTTTTTTTATTTAATATTTTTTCTTCTTACTAAGGGTTTTTCTTGTTTGTATTTTCTAATTCTTTGAATATGTATTGTTTTTGATTACTCTTTTGAAAATCTTCGTTAAGTCTTCGTAAATATTCGTTAAATTTTACTTAATAATATAAAAGGGTGAAATCAATTAAGGTTTGTATCATTTCAAATTGTATCATCATAGCTTAAACATCGTTTCGCTATAAATTTTTTCAATTTATAATTCATATTAGTGTATAGTACAAACAAAGATGGAATTTGCTTGTGAATTATGCAACAAAAAGTATACTTTAAAAAAATGTTTAAACAGACACATTCAAAGTGCTCACGGCGAGCGTGTAGTATGTGATATTTGTGAAAAACAATTAAGTAGAAAAGATAAATTGTTAGAACATAAAAGAACATATCATACAGCTTCTATTCAAATTGCTTGTGCAATTTGTCAAAAAGAGTTTTCTAGATATAACAATTTGTTGAGACATTTAAAAAAATACCATACAGTAAATATTGAAGAACCAATTGCATCTACAAGTGGTGAAAATTCGAAAGTGTTAAAAAATAAGTTTTGTGATGTATGTAAAAAGGAAGTTAATGAAAAGATGTGGTCTTATCATTTAAGAACGAATGTTCATAAAAAGAATTCTGCTGAGCCTATAAATGAACATTTAAAAGTTGTAAAAAGTTGTTTTGATGAAAGGATTGAGTCTTATGTTTTAGAGAATAAAGATGAAACTGTTTTAGATCCTATAAAGTTTTTTAATCAATCAAAACCGATAATTTTAAAAGCATTAGAAGATTTGATATTGAAACATGAAGCTTTTAAATTTAATATGGAATTATTTGGAGAATATATTAAAATAACAAGAAGAAATGATGAAGAAGATGATTTTACAATATCAGTAAAATCTTTTCAGTCTAAAATGAGTATTATTCAAAAAAAAGAAGATTTAGAAAAAACTTATATGAATATGAGTAGCAACATTTTTACAAAAATGGAAGAATTTCAAGAAAAAGACAGTGGTTGGACATTAATTAGAATCATACACATCGAAATTAATATTAATCAATGGAAACCTTTAAAAGGATCTCAGTACTTACCTTTACCAAAGTTTTTAGCAGATAAAAAAGCTTGTGTCAATGTGCAAAATAATGATGAATACTGTTTTAAATGGGCTATCATATCTGCTTTGGATCCAGTTGAGAATCATAGTGATAGAATTTCATCATATCAAATTGAAGATATAAAATCAAAAGCAATAATATTAAAAAATAGAATTAAAATTGAATTCGGTGATTTACAGTTTCCATTTAAAGTGAACGATTGTAAAAAATTTGAAATATTAAATCCTACAATAAGCATCAATGTATTTGGATATGAATATGAAAAAGAAAATAAATGTAATATTATTGGCCCATATTATAGCACGCAAGAAGAAAAAAGTAAACATATTAATTTGTTACTTTTACAAGAAGGAGATAAATATCATTATGTCTGGATAAAAAATGTATCTAGGTAATTTATTTAATACATTAGTTTATACTTTTTACTAAGTATTTTAATAGAATTCAATTTTATTATTTATAGATTAATTAAAAGTCAAATAACGAAATCCAACCGTCAAGTTTACATATGTAATTGGTGTTTAGTACATTTTTATACTACAGACGCTTTAAACATTCACAAAGGAGAGTGCAATAAATTAGTAACGAAGATGCCATCACTAGAGAAATCAATTTTAAAGTTTGAACATTATAATAGACAACTTGATGTACCGTTCGTCATATATGCTGATTTTGAATGTATTCTCAAAAATGTAAGTACTTGTTTTCCAGATCTATCAGGACCATCAACAACAGATGTTCAAGAACATGTACCGTGTGCATTTTCTTATTATATAAAATGTAGTTTTAATGATAGTTTAAGTGAACTTAGAATTTATAAAGGAGAAGATTGTGCTAAAAAATTTGTTGAATTTGTAATTAACGATATTCGTATATTATACAATAATTATATATCAAAACCTATACCAATGAATAGTTTAACAATAGATGAATTCGAACAACAAATTATGAGTAGAGAATGTCATATATGTAAGAAATATTTAGGTGATGATAGAGTTGCAGATCACTGTCATTTAACAGGGAAATATAGAGGACCAGCACATAATGAATGCAATTTATTGTTTAGAGTACCAAAATTTTTTCCAATATTTTTTCATAACTTTTCTGGATACGATTGTCATTTATTTGTTAAGGAATTATCTTCTTTTGAAGGTGATATAAATGTCATTCCTTTAAATAAAGAATTATATATATCACTTTCAAAAAGAATTTTTGTTAATGAAAATGACACAGTTGAATTAAGGTTTTTAGATTCAAGCAGGTTTATGCAAGCAAGTTTAGATTCTTTAGCTAAAAATTTATCTATTGACATGTTCAAAACAGTTCGTTCAGTTTTTACAAATGATGAAGAATTTAATTTGATTACTAGAAAAGGGGTGTTTCCTTACGAATACATTAATTCTTGGGAACGACTGAATGAAAATTGTTTGCCATCACAAGAAAATTTCTATAGTAAATTAACAAATAGTGATTGTTCAGGTGATGACTATGAACATGCTAAAAATGTTTGGGAAAAATTTAATTGTCAAAATATTTGGAATTATTTAGAGATTTATTTAATTACTGATGTATTATTACTAACAGATGTATTTGAAAATTTTAGAAATGTTTGTAAAAGTATTTATTCATTAGATCCTTGTCAATATTATACAGCTCCAGGATTATCATGGGATGCAATGTTAAAAGTAACAAAAATTGAACTTGAACTTTTAACAGATATTAATATGCATACATTTATTAAACGAAGTATCAGAGGAGGTATCACTCAGTGTTGCCATAGACATTCTATAGCTAATAATAAGTATATGAAAGGATATGATGAAGAAAAACCATCAACATATCTTATGTATGTAGATGCAAACAATTTATATGGGTGGGCAATGTCTCAATATCTTCCTTATGGAAGTTTTAAATGGATAGAAGAAATTGAAAATATTGATATAATGAATATTCCTGAAGATTCAGAAATTGGATATATATTAGAAGTAGATTTAGAATATCCTGAATCAATACATGATGTACATAATGATTTACCATTTTGTGCTGAGAATAAAATAACTATAAACGCGAAACATGTAAAATTAATTACAGATTTAACAAGTAAAAAGAAATATGTCATTCATTATAGAAATCTTCAGCAATGTATTAAACATGGTTTAAAACTTGTACAAATTCATCGAATATTACAATTTAAACAATCAGCTTGGTTAAAAATATATATAGATTTAAATAACCACTATCGAACAATTGCAAAAAACACATTTGAAAAGAATTTTTTTAAGTTACTTAATAACGCAGCATACGGTAAAACAATGGAAAATGTTGATAAAAGAAAAGATGTAAAAATTTTAACAGAATGGGAGAATATAGGTAAAAAGCAAGGCGCTAGAGCTTTGATTGCTAAACCAAATTTTCATAGTTCAACTCAATTTACAAGCAATATGATTGCTATACAAATGAATCAAAAGTATACTTTTTATAATAAACCAATATATCTCGGATTTTGTGTTCTTGAATTATCTAAATTAAAAATGTATAGTTTCCATTATGATTATATGAAATCAAAATATAATGAAAATATTATACTTAACTATATGGATACAGATTCTTTCGTATATACAATTCAAACTGAAGATTTTTATAATGATATAAGAAATGATATTGATACTAATTTTGATACTTCTGAATACCCTCTTGATAATCTTTATGGTTTGCCTTTGAAAAATAAGAAAGTATTAGGTATGATGAAAGACGAAAATAATGGTAAAATAATGACAGAATTTATAGGACTCAGAGCAAAAATGTATTCATTAAGTGTTGAAAATTCAAAAGATATTAAAAAAATTAAAGGGATTAAGAAAACAAATGTAAATAATATAAGTTTAGAAAATTATAGAGATTGTTTGTATAAGAAAAAATTATTTTATAGTAATAATATGTATATATTCAGATCAAAAATTCATACAATTTATACACAAATGGTTAATAAAATAGCTTTAAGTTTCTTAGATGATAAGCGATATATAAAAGAAGATGGTGTTAGCACTTTAGCTTGGGGGCATTATAAATTGTTTAATTTAAATATGGATACATAAATAAAAAAATTGTATTATTTTATTAACTTTAATAAATTTTATTTTTCAAAAAAAATATATAACATGTGTTTTATTTTATAAAGTTTGAATAAAATTTCTTAAAACTAATACATTGTGTAAAGCACAAATACCACTATGAGTCGGACATCTTAATATATATGGATCTTTTTCATAAAGATCTGCCAAGTGTGGAGCTTTAAGATCGTTTATGTTGATAACTGTTACATTTTCATTTAATAATTTTTCAACTATTTTCTTCTTTTCCCACCCTTTAACATATACTGTTGTATTATTAATATTTGAATTCAAAAAGTTTTTAACACTTTTAAAATCAATTGATCCTTCATCCCATAAAAGTCCATGATGATTTGTATACAACCAATTAGCAGTATCTTGTTGTTTGTTAGGTAAAGTTATAAAAGTATATGGAGGTTTTATTAAAAAATGTTGAAATTCATTTAAATTGTAAGATACTGCTAATTCTTTTATTATAAATTTATTTCTTAATCCTCTAAATCCTTGTATGTCGATTATAATATTCATATTCATTTTGATAATATTTTATATTTCTCGTTCGTATGTTGTCAGTATAAATTACAACAATATACTGAAAAATTATTAATTTTTTCTTTTTTTATATAAGTTTTCGTACTTCGCTTGTAAGAGGATTATATTCAACTATACGATCATGTAGAAGTAAACAAAATGCAGTTGTTTTTTCTGGAAAATTAGCTGACGCTTTGAATTCTACTTGCACATCTACTGGTCCAGTTTTAATAGCTTCATTTTGATGTGAACAATCAATAACAATTAAAGTTGTTGTATCTTTAAAGCTTGTTAAACTTAACAAGGGTTGAGGTTGACGACCGTAGTAGGACTTTTGAAATGCAGCGTACATATCATATAATAAAGCAAATCGATTTTGATCAAATTTAATATTCAAATCATCATAAGGATAAGTTTCTGAATTTAAATGTACTTTAACATCTGTTAGATTGCAATTATCAAATAATGTATTGTCTTTATTTGCTTCATTATTTTTATCTGTTTGAAGAGCAAATATAACAAATCTAGGCTTTTCTAATTGTGATGATGTTTTTACTGTCCATATATGATGATTTGTATTTGATGGTAATATAGGATATTCATGTAAATCCCAACTTCGAAAAGACATTTGAATTGGTTTACCATTATTAATGACTTTCAATAATGAAAGACGAACAGTATCAGCAATATTTATATGAGGTACTTTCCATAAAAGTTTATGAATTTGAATTTTGAAACTTTTATCTGTCTTCACAGCATTATTATCAGATCGAGATCGAATTAAAATTAAATCATGACGTGCATTCACTATAACTTTTTTATAATCTTCAGCAAATCCTAGGAGAGTTTTTAAAGGAACGCAATAATTAAAAAAATTTTTTAATGAAATTGCATTTCCTGGAGACCAACTAGCATTAAGTAATAATTTACTCTCATCATCGTTGAGTGATATGTAATTTTTTAAAGTGCTCGTGTATCCAGTATTTCGAGAATGATCAATTTCTACTCCATTTAATTCATAACGAATTTCTCCAAATAGAAATGCTATAGCATTATTATTTAATTGAGCTGCTTCTAACGTTTTACTATCAGGGGCAGTTAGAGATCCTTCAATGTAAAGAAAACTTTCACTAGGTAATAAGATTAAATCTTGATGTTGAACTGATATTCGTATTTCATCATTGTTTTGAAAAGATGCAGAATATGGTGTGTAACTATGATATTCTTTTTTTACAATACTTTCATCGAAAATCGGATGTTTAGTGATTTCTAATATTTCACTCATTATTGCTCTTTTCTATTATTTCAATACAAAACCAAGTGATTGTAAAAATTTTTGATTAGGTTTTGTCAATACAGTAGAAAGTTTTTTAGTTGTAGATTGTTTGAATGCTGATAATGTACTACTGTCTTTTACAATTTCGATTGTACTTTTATTATTACTGTTATAGAGTAACATAATTATTGAGGTTTCAAATGAAGTCTGATAGTAATTGTTTCACCTCTAAAGTTTATTAAATCACCGTCTTGATCAACAATTCTTATTTGTATAGATGTTATCTGTCTTGTATTCAAAGGCAAATAAATAACATTTCTTGGAACTTCTATTATTTTATACCCAGGACCAACATCTGGTGAAAACTCATGTACTGTGTGTACTCTTTTATTATTTATGAATGATCCTATAATTAAATTACATTCTAAACGGATGACGTTTACTTTAACTATATCGACAGGAGAGTCTGATATATTCACTTTGTTTGGTAATAGTTTTTGTTTTATTTTAAATCCTAACAATGGACCAATAGTTCTCCCTCTGTTAAAGTAGATTTCTTTATTACTTTTAATTTCTGTTTTAAGTGTGTTGTTGTTTGCTTTAATTGTGAGCGTGTGCTTTGTTTCTCTTTTTTCCAATTCTTTTTGCAAGTACTGCTCAATGTCATCAATTTCATAAGATCCCACAGGTATTTCAATACATTCATTTCCAATATAAAATAAATTATTTTCTTTATCTATATTTGGAATTGAGTTATATGTTTGAAAATCGACTACACCACACACATAGTCAGTAGGTAAATCAATTGGAGGAAAATATTCAGAAGTAAGTACTGAAGAATTTCCAGACAATGTTAATGTTATTGACATATTGAAAGTTCAAAACGCAATAAGTAATTATTTTTTATCAATATGTTTTTATTAATTTTTATATACAATTTATTTTACAATATTAGACAAAAATTTTAAACATAAATGTCCGCACATAAATGAATTATAATTTTGTTGATTATTATAATTGTATCTTATATTAGATCCTAAATAATCAACTAATTCTTTAGGAGGTTGCAAATTTCCAAAACTATCGAAATATTCAATATGATTTTTTCTTTTATAATAAGCTACCCAATGAGTTCCTGATCCAGAAGAATTATCTAAATTAACAATACCGCATTCTATACGATGTGGGTTTTTTGGTAATTCATCTCGCATAAAAACACCTCTAAAGTACGGTATATTTTTTGAAAATTTAAGTATATCGTTCTCATTAAGCGGTCTGTTGGGTAGCTGATTTAAAAATTTCTTTTATATTCAGGTGATAAATAAAGTCCTAATCCTTTCTTATATGGCTTTAAATGTAAACCTTTACCCATAGCGATTGCTTCCATTTGTTTATTATGTCTAGTACTTTCTATTAACTGTTCTTTAGCATTTTTAGCATTATTGATAGCTTTTGCTACTTGTGAAGCACCTCCTGTTAAAGCACCAATAGCTGATAAACCAGCAAAAATAGGTAAAAGCGGTAATATACCTCCTGTTTTAGGAATTGGAATTATTCTTGGTATTTCAACTTTATTTTTTTTCCTTTTAACAATACATTTTGCTGCTTTAAGAGCAAGATTTATAGCACTTGGCATACTTTCTGGTTTATTCTTTTTAAGCATACTTTTTACATTTCGAAGAGTTTGTCTAAATAATTTTTTTCCAGAAAGTTTATTTTTTTGTTTGCGTTTTCTTTTAGTTTTATTAGACAACCCCATTCCGAATTTTACTTTAGTTTTCATTGCGTTTGTTACTAACCAAGCGTTTGTACGTTCACTTAAATTAGCGTTATTTGATCGAACTCGTTGCCACGCTTTTTCTTCTAAAATTTTATCAGCTATATGTCTTCGTTCTGTATCTTTATATTTTGAATACGCTATATCGTGTTCTTTACAAGCTTCATCTAAAGGATTAATACCACTATCTCCTCTTTCTAAACGTTTTTGTAATTTTGTGCCTGGTCCGCAAAAATTATATCCAGGCAAATGTAACTCAAACGGTAATTTATTTATTAAATTGTTAACTAAACCTTTACCTTTACGAGTTTTATGTGAACTGATTAATTTCTTTTTATGTTTAATCATTTTATATCTTTTTGTTCAAAGTATTCAATAAGAATGAAATATTTTATATATAAACTTGACCTTTTATAGAAGAAATCAGTAGTAATAATGAAACTCATTAAACAACGTAATATACTAAAAGTTAAAAATTATGATCTTAATACTGAATCAGAAAGTAAAAGAAAACATAGTGATTTATTACCAAATAGTATAAGAGCTATTATTGTTGGTCCTTCAAATTGTGGTAAAACTAATGTAATGTTAAGTTTACTTGAACATCCTAATGGATTAAAATTCGAAAATATATATCTTTATTCAAAATCAATAAATCAACCAAAATATGAATTATTGAAACGTATTTTAACACCTATAAAAGGATTAGGCTATTATACATTTTCAGAAAACAATGATGTTATACCTCCTGAAAAAGCTAAAAAAAATTCTATTTTCATATTCGATGACGTTGCATGTGAAAAACAGAATAATATGCGAGCGTATTTTTGCATGGGACGTCACAAAGATGTAGACAGCTTTTATTTATGTCAAACATATACGCACATACCAAAACACTTAATTAGAGATAATGCAAATTTCATAATTTTATTTAAACAAGATGATCTGAATTTAAGACATATATACAATGATCATGTTAATACAGACATGACTTTTGAAAAATTTCGTAGTCTGTGTGGAGAATGCTGGAAAGATGATTACGGATTTTTAGTAATTAATAAAGATTGTTCAATTAATCAAGGTCGCTATAGAAAAGGATTTGATACATTTATAACAATATGAGCTTTTCGATATAGATTTACAATATAAAAGCAGTTATTAAGCAGTTATTCTTCAGTTACTCAGCAGTTATCTGGTTATTAAGCAGTTATTAAGCAGTTATTAAGCAGTTCGTAATCAAATTATTAAAATGGATGCTGAGACTAAGATATTGAAAAATTTAATAAAATCAACAAATGATGTACGTAGAAAATTTAAAGCTATTAAAACAGGTAAAATTGACAAAGAAGTTTTCCTTGAAGAAACTTTTAAACCTATTAGTGAACCACTTAAAGAACTCAAAGAAAAATCAGAAGAAGAAATTGAAAGAAAAATTAAGAATGAAATAAAAAAAGAATTATCATCTGCTGAACCCTCATCGATAAAATTATTGAATAATAGATCTTATCAAACCCCAAAAGCTTTTCATCACTTTAAAACATCACCATATTTTTCTAGTTCTTCATTTGAAACACCTCAAAAAACAATTATGCAAACAGAATCTCCATCAGCTATAAGTACTCCTATTGTACAGAAATCATTTGATGAACCATCTCAAGAAAGTTATCAATTTCCTTCATTTTACATGAAACAATACTTTGATAAAAATCAAATAGATAATGCGTACGGACCAAAGTTCAACGAAAATGAGAAAATTTTTGAATTAGGTAGAAGCAAATTAATACTCGATGATAATAATATTATTAAAGTAGATGATAAAAATTTTGATGCAACACAAGGATTATATGAGTTAATTTTTATGAAAAATCCTGTATTATATACAGAAAACGATCTTCAAAATTATCATGATATTTTACTCATAAGCAATGTATATAGAAAAGATTATAATGATGATCATAGTCAAATTAAAGGAAATCCAGGTAAAAAATATAGAGAAATTATAAGTCCATTAGTTAAAGAAAAAAAAGGAG
The DNA here is from genome assembly GCA_963971155.1 of Anthrax anthrax. Taxonomy (NCBI): domain Eukaryota; kingdom Metazoa; phylum Arthropoda; class Insecta; order Diptera; family Bombyliidae; genus Anthrax; species Anthrax anthrax. The sequence goes on from OZ020122.1 coordinate 3,268,307, forward strand.
AAGGGTTAAAAACAGTTGCACTTGATAAAATGTTACTAATAAATAAAAAACCGAATTACATTTATTGGGATGATCCAAATGAGTTAGTAGAGAGATTACAGTTGCTTATAGCTTCACAGCAAGCTGGTCACACTAATCATAATAATGAAATAATTTCAATTATTGAAGAATTGCGTGAAGCAAATATTATTCTTTAAATAATTCATTCAAACATTTTTTATTATCATTACAAATATGAGTGTTGATAAGTTTGGTCGTTTCTCTCATATAAAAGCACGTAATACACAAAGTGAACGAGGTCCTCCAGGTAAGCCTGGAATAGGCTTTAAATTATCGTCTGATGGACATTTTGATATTGAATATAAACGTTTACAAAAAGTAGGAACGCCAGTAGACAGTTTTGATGCAGTTACAAAAGATTATTTTCAAAATAGTGTAAGAGATGTAGAAGATGATTTTTTAAAAAAAATTACTCATACTGAAAGTAGTTTTCTAATACAATTTAAAAATCTAAATGAAAAAATCATAAATATAATAAACGAATTGCAATTGAATATAGAAAATAAAATTAAGCAATTAGAAAATTTGATAATTATAACTAAAAATAATTTAGATGATTATATAAATAAAACTAAAAGCAATTTAGACGATTATAAAGTACTTAATAATCGAAAAATACAAGATATAGAAACATTCTTAAACGAGTGTAAAACAAACAATGAAAAAATATCTTCACTTTTACAAAGTTCATTGTATATAGAAAAACCTGCAAGTGATGAACAAACATTAAAAATAACAACAACACAATAATCAGTATTAAAATTATTATTAACTTAAATATGAGCAAACGACAATTAGTTGAAGAATTGCATAAATCAGCACGTAGAAAATTTATTCGAAGGAAAGTTGTTACAAAAGGGATAGATGATCTTTGGCAAATAGATTTAGTTGAAATGGGTACTTATTCTGCCAACAATAAAGGGCATCGTTTTTTATTAACTGTAATCGATACATTTTCAAAATTTGCTTGGGCGATTCCTCTTAAAAGTAAAAATGGCGTAGATGTAACTAAAGCAATAGAAAAGATATTTACTTCATCAAATAGAGTGCCTCGTAATTTACAAAGTGATCTTGGCAAAGAATTTTATAATCAACATTTTCAAAATTTAATGAAAAAGTATAATATTAATCATTACTCAACGTATAGTACAATGAAAGCGTCAATTGTTGAACGTTTTAATAGAACTTTAAAAGGATTAATGTGGAAAGAATTCAGTTTTAATGGATCTTTTAAATGGGTTGATAACGTACAAGAATTAGTTGATACATATAATAATACAAAACATCGTACTATCAAAATGAGTCCTAAAGATGTTAACTCATCTAATGAGAAATTGCTATTAAAAACAGTTTATAGTAATTTAAAAACATTCCCAATACCTAAATATAAAATAGGTGATTTCGTTCGTATAAGCAAGCACAAACATGTTTTTGAAAAAGGATATACCCCAAACTGGACAACAGAAATTTTTAAAATTGTGTCTATTAATAATACGAATCCTTCTACATATAACTTAGAAGACTATCAAGGTAATCCAATAAAAGGAGGATTTTATGAAAAAGAATTGTTAAAATCGCATCATCCTAATATTTATTTAATTGAAAAAATTTTGAAAAAGAAAAGAGAACAAGTTTTTGTTAAATGGTTAGGATTTTCTAATGAACATAATTCATGGATAGATAAAAATCAATTATTGTAAAACATTTGATTATATGTGTATTGTATTTATTTTGTAAATAAAACATGTATTTAATTTTGTAATATTATAAAAATGTTTTTATTCATTTATTCATTTTATTAAATTTTACATTCCTCTTACTCTATAATACAAATTCATTAATTTTTCAGCTCTTTGTTGAATTCTTGGTACATCACAACAGCTGCATGTATCAGGTCCTGAAGTAGTAGTATTTTTAGACCATGGACAATTATCATAATGAAGTCCATAAAATGAAATAACTTTTGTCTTCTTATCATAAATTTTTAAAAATTCTAAATATCTTAACAATTCTTGTTTATGTTCTTCAAGTATGACGTCATTGAAATCAAGTATGAAGTTTTCTATTTTATCAACACTCATATTTATTAAATTTATTATAAAATTTTACTTCTGACTTAGTCTACTGCTGATCTAAGATTAATTACTTAAATTTTTTTGTTAAGATATTTATATTCAATATTTAATATATATCCATTGAATACATTTGTTTCATATTTTTAGCATTTATAAACTCAACATCACTTTTATAATTAGGGTCATGTACATTAATTATCTCTACTTCTCCATTACTAAGAATTCTCTCTGTTTCAAATTCATGATATTCGTAGCAAACTATGTTCAATGATCGTCTCCTGAAATTGCTATCATATGTACATCGTATAGTTAATGTTACATCATCGTCGAATGCTAATTTGAAGTGTCTGTAAAAAGGATGATCACTTTCAATTATTCCAGCTATATCTCTTTCTTTTTTAACTAATTCTTGCCTAAATCCTTCAATAGCTTCTTCAACAGTTACATATTTTGGTTCAGGTTTAGTTGTTGTTGTTGTTGTTAGTGTTGGTGTTTGTTCGCTATTAGCATCATCAGATTGAGGTACCTCAGGTATAGTTTTATTAATATTATTATTGATTATTGTTAATAATTGAAACGATAAATCAATTTGAACAGTATCATTATTAGGTAGTTGAAGAGCAAATTCTAAATTTCCTTTATTCCCTTTATTAGCATCAAGCTTCAAAGGTATTCTACCGCTTTCAGCATATGATAAACAATAAATTGTTAAGAAAATAATCCAAATTTTTGAAAACATTTTTCGATTTTTTAATATGTTGTCAGTGTTAGTTCTCGTGAAAGACTGGATAAAATTCTAACTTTACAACTATTTTAACTACTCCTAAGATTCTGTAATTTCATCTGCATTTCCTTCTCGTGACAATTTTTTAAATAATTTATCACCCCACTGCCAATCTTCTTCATCTCCAAAAGGACAATTACGTGGAAAGTGATTTACATTTCTATATCTCATAGTACCAGAAGCAGCTTCACCTGCTACTGTGATATTTCCTCCTATAACTTCAAATTTTACATGTTGAAATGGAATAAATATGAACTCAAAGTTCAATGGAATAGGTTCTCCATTTCTCATTCTCATTATTAAACATCTATTCCCATCTTCAGGTGTTACATATATTTCTAAAAGCCCACAATTTAAAACTTGAGCATTTACTATTTTAAATGATTTCCATGCTCCTTCACATGAACAAAATTTATATTTATCTCTAATTATTTCAGACCAAAACATTTGTAATGTTTTTGCATATACAATATATTGTATTAAATCTTCAAGTTCAAAGATATAAATGTTATTATATTGTTTTTATATTCTTTTTATATACACATTAGCAAAAAAAAGAAAATAGAATTTGATGGTGTAAATTATATAGATATGCCTATACAATGTAATGTGTAAAATTGAATATAGAAAATAAAAAAGAAGAAAAAGAAAAAAGTAAAAAAAAGAATTTGATGCTGTATATTATAGGGCAGTAGTTCAACTTTCAGATTTCGCGTAATCAGGGAGGCTTGAACCAAGGGACATGAAACGACAGAGTCATCATTAAGCCAACCACTTAACCCATTACACCATCAAATTCTACATATGTTTATGAGTTAAAATTTGGTTTGTTTTAACACATTTTATCTCAATTTTAAGCTATTCAAATACTATACATATTGTTATCAGTATATACACATACATTTAAATGTCTATACTATATATGATATATTCAAAACACTACGAAATTATAAATTATATATGTATATAAACAATACGTGTATATGAATATTACAAGTGAATTAATTAATTAAAAATATTCAAATATTGTTTACTAATTATTGCTATAACATTAATAACTTCCTGCAACACATTCTGTATACATACATATATACATATATACTCGTATATTCATTCAACTGAAAAAAATAAAATTTGGTTTGTTTTAACACATTTTATCTCAATTTTAAGCTATTCAAATACTATACATATTGTTATCAGTATATACACATACATTTAAATGTCTATACTATATATGATATATTCAAAACACTACGAAATTATAAATTATATATGTATATAAACAATACGTGTATATGAATATTACAAGTGAATTAATTAATTAAAAATATTCAAATATTGTTTACTAATTATTGCTATAACATTAATAACTTCCAGCAACACATTCTGTATACATATATATACATATACTATATACTCGTATATTCATTCATCTGAAAAAAATTTATAGTAATTATAACATTAGTTTTTTTATTTGTATTACATAATACGAACCATAATAATAACAAACTTGAAAATATTTTTTTTAATTATGCTTTGTATAAACGTATTTGATTTTGTTTTGTTTTGTATACATTTACTATATGTCTTTTTTAAAAAAAAAAAATATTTATAATTTTTTATAGTCTTTTTATGGTTTTCTTATTAAAATTTACCCTAATCAGTCTTATCAATAGTCAAAAAATGTATAATAACAGTAACATTGCCCTATATAGTATTTTGCATTTGTATTACATAATACGAATCATAATAATAACAAACTTGAAAATATTTTTATCACTTTTTTCACATCATATGTTTTTAGTAAAATTTTATATGAATGTTTTTTTGATTTTGTTTTTTTGTTTTGTATACATTTACTATATGTCTTTCAAAAAAAAAAAAATAAAAATAAAAATAAATATTTATAATTTTTTGTAGTCTTTTTATAGGTTTCTTATTAAAATTTACCCTAATCAGTCTTAACAGTAGTCAAAAAATGTATAATAATAGTAACATTGCCCTGTATAGTATTTTTGCATTTATATTATATATTATGAATTATATTTATAATGAATTTGAATAATTTTGCTTATCATTTTTTTCACATCATATGTTTTTAGTTAAATTTTGCATAATCGTTTTTTTGACCTTTGTTTTGTATGCATTTACTATATATCCTATATGAAAAATATATTTATAATTTTTTATAGTTTTTTGTGGTTTTTATGGTTTTCTTATTAAAATTTAATTTGATGATAATTTCTATATGTTTTTTTTGCTTATTATATACAATAAGTATATGTGTAATATGCAATTAAAATAAAATTTATAAAAAATATACATACATATGTATATCATGATAATTTTTGGTAATACTTAAAACTAATTATGAGGAAGTGATAATAAAAAATTTTAAACTCCCATAATGTAAAATCTATATGTTAAAGATAATTTTTAGCTATATAAACAAAATTTTTAATTGAAAAATTCATAAAATATTTCAAACAACTCGTTAGTGCGGGAGCATTTTGTACGTGCGGAATTTTTATAAAAATTTTTTTAATAATTTTTGCTAATCGTTTTTATATTTGTGTGTATACAATTTTATTAAAAATGGAAGGATCATCCAATAAAGTGCAAGTGCCAAAGCCCATCAAAGAAGAAGTGATGTCGTCAGATGATTCTGACGATGAGAGAATGTGGGCCAAGATAGAAAAAGAGCTCAAAGAACTGGATGGCAGTGGTGATGAAATAAAAAAAGAAGAAGAAGACAATACTCAAATCCTTTTAAAATTAAAAGAAAAAGCATGGAAGCTGAAAGACGAAGAGCTCAATAAGAAAAAAAAAGAGCTTGAAGAACTTCAAAATACCCTTAAAGAAAAAGAAATTCGTCTCAAAAATCAAGAGAAAAAACTTATAGACAAAGAAATTTACTTGAAAAAAAGAGACGAAACAATAAAAGGGTATTATTCAACTTTCAGAGATGCCTTCAATGCCTGTGTTGGAATAGGCAATGCGTTTTGGGGAGATTTTATAGAGCATATTCCTCATTCAATAAGGATAAATTTAAATAGGTAAGTTTTTATATTTTTCTAAATATTTCATTTATAATTTTCAGTATATTAATTTTTTCTTTAATATAATTCACAGTGTTCAGATGCATTTTTGGGGCAGTAACAGGATGCCACAAAAATGTGAAAATCCTGTCTATTTCCTCGAGTGGATGAGGACAACAATATCACCAAACGCGAAGATGTATATGCTTCGAGTCACAGGAAGCAGGATTCCGAACACTGGATCAAGTGCCTACACTTGTTTTGATTCCAGGTGCATATCAAACGTGATAATTGGAGCCAGAAATTCGGTAGTATATAGTTTTACTGATTATAATATTTTTATAAATAATACTTTAACAAATAACATGTATTGTTTTGCATGTAGAAGAAATTGTTTTTCTTTTTTGATTTTTTTTTAAAAATATTTTATTTATATTTTAAGTATTTTTATAAAGTATTTTATAAGTATTCATTTAAATATATATTTAATTTTAAAATTTTTGTTAAAAAATAGTATATTAAAATATAAAAAATAAAAAAATATAAAAATACAAGAAAATTTTTGTTTTTTATTTTTTCTTACACATTTATTTTACTTTTTTTCTCATCGTTGGTTGCTGATGTTGGTTGATGTTTTCTTTTATAGTTATTTGCATTAATAGCAGCTAATATGACTTCATGTCCATTAGCTGATATTTTCTCAAATATATCCTGTAACAAAAAAAATTAATTATTATTTTTCAGTATTTTATTTTAAAGATTTTTATTTTTCAGCTTTTTATTTCAGCTTCTGTTTTTAAGTATATAATACAACTTACCATTTCAAGCATTTCGATTTCATGAAACCTCGAATCGAAATCGCCGAATTTAATCCAACAGTCATCGTTGTATTCTTTGAAAAATACAATATATCCTGGATTTTCTTTGACAAATACTATAAAATCATCTTCAATGTTGGGCCACTCAACACCAATTGGAGGTCTTCTCGGGGCATCTAAGATGTCTTCGATTTTTCTTATAAGATGTAAATTATTCATCTCTGAAAAATAAAAATAAAAAATAAAAATATTCAAATAATTTATTTTAATTTAAAGTTAATTCTTTAACTTACCTATGTATGCTGTATATATGTATATATATTAAATAAAAGAAGTATGTATCTAAATAATACTTTTTTTAATTATGATTTTTTAACAAAATATCTTCTGCTTTTATATTTTAAAAATTTTTACTTGTAACAACTGTTTTAATTGCGCAACAACAAACACAATATACCCCACTATATTGTTTTCAAGTATACATTATTTACTACGATTTTTCAAGTTCTCATCGTATAAAACAACAACAAGTACAGTGTAAACAACTATAACCAAATTTTCACAATTTTCAACCTTGGTTTTTGTTTTTCCTAATTAAACAACAACTACATATTACAAACAAGTTTGAACATGTTTTCGCAATTTTCAACCTTGGTTTTATTTTTCCTAATTAAACAACAACAAATACATAGTGAAAAAACCTCACATCCGGGTTTTTCTATTTTTCTTAAATAATTATCACAACAACAAATACATTACATATGAGATCACTCTACTTTTTCAGGTTCCCATCATTTAGAAAAAACAACAACAACAACACTAGAAAAAAAACCTTGAACATTACTTAAAGCACATTCAACCTACCCTTAATACCACCACCTACCCACCATGAAAAATATTTACGTTAATGACATCACAAAGACTTTAAAACTTAAGATCATTTACCCACCAAACACACCATAAAGTAAACAACAACCAATTATATAATTACATCACCCACACAAATTTTTTTAATTAAACCACTCCTTTCACCAACACGATCTATCAACAATCATCATTTTCTTTTCTAAACCATTACGTCATTAACTCCAATTAAACCACTCCTATCACCAACACAATACACTCAGCGCCGTCATTATTCAACCCATAACGTTATCAATTCTTTTTAAACCACTCCTCATTTCATCACGATCCACCCATCGCAGCCATTTTTTTTTCTCATATCATGACGTCATCAAATTTATGACGTCATAAAATGGCACAAGAACCCTGCTCTGGTCCAGAACGCACATATCCTATCTACTGAAGGATTTTTTGTTTTCATTGTATTATACTGAATTTTTAAAAACCGAGTTTACGTTAATATATTAAATTCCAATACAAGGCCAATTTTTTAAAATTTGATGCCCACCATTTGGTCATGAATAGTTGGTATAATCTTGTGTTTCGCTTTTCTTCATTATATGGCATTAATATGAACTGAATTTATATGCTTTAAAGTCTAATGGGGTACCAAGTGGTTTGAGAATAAAATCAATCCTTTCACAAAGCACTCCTAAATAATTTCAGCCTACAACTTCGTTTTGCTATTTAATTTCATTTTATTCAAATAAAACTAATATTAAAAAAAACAAGGCTGTTCAAAACGATTATTTTCGTTATTATATTTTTCATGCGGCTCTAGAAATAGATGCGACGGATTTTTTGTTTTTATTGTTTTATACTGAATTTTTAAAAACCGAGTTTACGTAAAAATATTAAATTCAAATACAAGGCTAATTTTCTAGAATTTGAATTCTCCCATTTGGTCATGAACAGTTGGAGTGATCTTGTGTTTCGTTTTTCTTTATTATATGGCATTGTAATAATCTGAATTTATATGTTTTAAAGTCCAATGGGGTACCAAGCGGTGTGTGTATAAGAGAAATCCTTTCACAAAGCACTCCTAAATAATTTCAGCCTATAACTTCTTTTTGTTATTAAATTTCATTTTAATCAAATAAAACTAATATTACAGAATACAGGAATATACAAAACGATTATTTTCGTTATTATATTTTTCATGCGGCTCTAGAAATAGATGCGAAGGATTTTTTGTTTTTATTGTTTAATACTGAATTTTTAAAACCGAGTTTACGTAAATATATTAAATTCCAATACACGACCAATTTTTTAGAATTTGATGTCCACCATTTGGTCATGAATAGTTAGAGTAATAATGTGTTTCGCTTTTCTTTATTATATGGCATTGATATGAACTGAATTTATATGCCTTAAGTCCAATGGGGTACCAAGTGGTTTGAGAATAAAATCAATCCTTTCACAAAGCACTCCTAAATAATTTCAGCCTACAACTTCGTTTTGCTATTTAATTTCATTTTATTCAAATAAAACTAATATTAAAAAAAACAAGGCTGTTCAAAACGATTATTTTCGTTATTATATTTTTCATGCGGCTCTAGAAATAGATGCGACGGATTTTTTGTTTTTATTGTTTTATACTGAATTTTTAAAAACCGAGTTTACGTAAAAATATTAAATTCAAATACAAGGCTAATTTTCTAGAATTTGAATTCTCCCATTTGGTCATGAACAGTTGGAGTGATCTTGTGTTTCGTTTTTCTTTATTATATGGCATTGTTATAATCTGAATTTATATGTTTTAAAGTCCAATGTGGTACCAAGCGGTGTGTGTATAAGAGAAATCCTTTCACAAAGCACTCCTAAATAATTTCAGCCTATAACTTCTTTTTGTTATTAAATTTCATTTTAATCAAATAAAACTAATATTACAAAATACCAGGCTGTTCAAAACGATTATTTTCGTTATTATATTTTTCATGCGGCTCTAGAAATAGATGCGACGGATTTTTTGTTTTTATTGTTTTATACTGAATTTTTGAAAACCGAGTTTACGTAAAAATATTAAATTCAAATACAAGGCTAATTTTCTAGAATTTGAATTCTCCCATTTGGTCATGAACAGTTGGAGTGATCTTGTTTTTCGTTTTTCTTTATTATATGGCATTTTTATAATCTGAATTTATATGTTTTAAAGTCCGATGGGGTACCAAGCGGTGTGTGTATAAGAGAAATCCTTTCACAAAGCACTCCTAAATAATTTCAGCCTATAACTTCTTTTTGTTATTAAATTTCATTTTAATCAAATAAAACTAATATTACAAAATACCAGGCTGTTCAAAACGATTATTTTCGTTATTATATTTTTCATGCGGCTCTAGAAATAGATGCGAAGGATTTTTTGTTTTCATTGTATTATACTGAATTTTTAAAAACCGAGTTTACGTTAATATATTAAATTCCAATACAAGGCCAATTTTTTAAAATTTGATGCCCACCATTTGGTCATGAATAGTTGGTATAATCTTGTGTTTCGCTTTTCTTCATTATATGGCATTAATATGAACTGAATTTATATGCTTTAAAGTCTAATGGGGTACCAAGTGGTTTGAGAATAAAATCAATCCTTTCACAAAGCACTCCTAAATAATTTCAGCCTACAACTTCGTTTTGCTATTTAATTTCATTTTATTCAAATAAAACTAATATTAAAAAAAACAAGGCTGTTCAAAACGATTATTTTCGTTATTATATTTTTCATGCGGCTCTAGAAATAGATGCGACGGATTTTTTGTTTTTATTGTTTTATACTGAATTTTTAAAAACCGAGTTTACGTAAAAATATTAAATTCAAATACAAGGCTAATTTTCTAGAATTTGAATTCTCCCATTTGGTCATGAACAGTTGGAGTGATCTTGTGTTTCGTTTTTCTTTATTATATGGCATTGTAATAATCTGAATTTATATGTTTTAAAGTCCAATGGGGTACCAAGCGGTGTGTGTATAAGAGAAATCCTTTCACAAAGCACTCCTAAATAATTTCAGCCTATAACTTCTTTTTGTTATTAAATTTCATTTTAATCAAATAAAACTAATATTACAGAATACAGGAATATACAAAACGATTATTTTCGTTATTATATTTTTCATGCGGCTCTAGAAATAGATGCGAAGGATTTTTTGTTTTTATTGTTTAATACTGAATTTTTAAAACCGAGTTTACGTAAATATATTAAATTCCAATACACGACCAATTTTTTAGAATTTGATGTCCACCATTTGGTCATGAATAGTTAGAGTAATAATGTGTTTCGCTTTTCTTTATTATATGGCATTGATATGAACTGAATTTATATGCCTTAAGTCCAATGGGGTACCAAGTGGTTTGAGTATAAAATCAATCCTTTCACAAAGCACTCCTAAATAATTTCAGCCTACAACTTCGTTTTGCTATTTAATTTCATTTTATACAAATAAAACTAATATTAAAAAAAACAAGGCTGTTGAAAACGATTATTTTCGTTATTTAATTTTTCATGCGGCTCTAGAAATAGATGCGACGGATTTTTTGTTTTTATTGTTTTATACTGAATTTTTAAAAACCGAGTTTACGTAAAAATATTAAATTCAAATACAAGGCTAATTTTCTAGAATTTGAATTCTCCCATTTGGTCATGAACAGTTGGAGTGATCTTGTGTTTCGTTTTTCTTTATTATATGGCATTGTTATAATCTGAATTTATATGTTTTAAAGTCCAATGGGGTACCAAGCGGTGTGTGTATAAGAGAAATCCTTTCACAAAGCACTCCTAAATAATTTCAGCCTATAACTTCTTTTTGTTATTAAATTTCATTTTAATCAAATAAAACTAATATTACAAAATACAGGAATATACAAAACGATTATTTTCGTTATTATATTTTTCATGCGGCTCTAGAAATAGATGCGAAGGATTTTTTGTTTTTATTGTTTAATACTGAATTTTTAAAAACCGAGTTTACGTAAATATATTAAATTCCAATACACGACCAATTTTTTAGAATTTGATGTCCACCATTTGGTCATGAATAGTTAGAGTAATAATGTGTTTCGCTGTTCTTTATTATATGGCATTGATATGAACTGAATTTATATGCCTTAAGTCCAATGGGGTACCAAGTGGTTTGAGTATAAAATCAATCCTTTCACAAAGCACTCATAAATAATTTTACCCTACAACTTCGTTTTGCTAATTAATTTCATTTTATTCAAATAAAACTAATATTAAAAAATACCAGGCTGTTCAAAACGATTATTTTCGTTATTATATTTTTCATGCGGCTCTAGAAATAGATGCGAAGGATTTTTTGTTTTTATTGTTTAATACTGAATTTTTAAAAACCGAGTTTACGTAAATATATTAAATTCCAATACACGACCAATTTTTTAGAATTTGATGTCCACCATTTGGTCATGAATAGTTAGAGTAATCTTGTGTTTCGCTTTTCTTTATTATATGGCATTGTTATGAACTGAATTTATATGCTTTTAAGTCCAATGGGGTACCAAGTGGTTTGAGTATAAAATCAATCCTTTCACAAAGCACTCCTAAATAATTTCAGCCTACAACTTCGTTTTGCTAATTAATTTCATTTTATTCAAATAAAACTAATATTAAAAAATACCAGGCTGTTCAAAACGATTATTTTCGTTATTATATTTTTCATGCGGCTCTAGAAATAGATGCGACGGATTTTTTGTTTTTATTGTTTTATACTGAATTTTTAAAAACCAAGTTTACGTAAAAATATTAAATTCAAATACAAGGCTAATTTTCTAGAATTTGAATTCTCCCATTTGGTCATGAACAGTTGGAGTGATCTTGTGTTTCGTTTTTCTTTATTATATGGCATTGTTATAATCTGAATTTATATGTTTAAAAGTCCAATGGGGTACCAAGCGCTGTGTGTATAAGAGAAATCCTTTCACAAAGCACTCCTAAATAATTTCAGCCTATAACTTCTTTTTGTTATTAAATTTCATTTTAATCAAATAAAACTAATATTAAAAAATACCAGGCTGTTCAAAACGATTATTTTCGTTATTTAATTTTTCATGCGGCTCTAGAAATAGATGCGACGGATTTTTAGTTTTTATTGTTTTATACTGAATTTTTAAAAACCGAGTTTACGTAAAAATATTAAATTCAAATACAAGGCTAATTTTCTAGAATTTGAATTCTCCCATTTGGTCATGAACAGTTGGAGTGATCTTGTGTTTCGTTTTTCTTTATTATATGGCATTGTTATAATCTGAATTTATATGTTTTAAAGTCCAATGTGGTACCAAGCGGTGTGTGTATAAGAGAAATCCTTTCACAAAGCACTCCTAAATAATTTCAGCCTATATCTTCTTTTTGTTATTAAATTTCATTTTAATCAAATAAAACTAATATTACAAAATACCAGGCTGTTCAAAACGATTATTTTCGTTATTATATTTTTCATGCGGCTCTAGAAATAGATGCGACGGATTTTTTGTTTTTATTGTTTTATACTGAATTTTTAAAAACCGAGTTTACGTAAAAATATTAAATTCAAATACAAGGCTAATTTTCTAGAATTTGAATTCTCCCATTTGGTCATGAACAGTTGGAGTGATCTTGTGTTTCGTTTTTCTTTATTATATGGCATTGTTATAATCTGAATTTATATGTTTTAAAGTCCAATGGGGTACCAAGCGGTGTGTGTATAAGAGAAATCCTTTCACAAAGCACTCCTAAATAATTTCAGTCTATAACTTCTTTTTGTTATTAAATTTCATTTTAATCAAATAAAACTAATATTACAAAATACAGGAATATTCATAACGATTATTTTCGTTGTTATATTTTTCATGCGGCTCTAGAAATAGATGCGAAGGATTTTTTGTTTTCATTGTATTATACTGAATTTTTAAAAAACAAATTTACGTAAATATGGTAAATTCCAATACACCACCAATTTTATAGAATTTGATGTCCACCATTTGGTCATGAATTGTTAGAGTAATCTTGTGTTTCGCTTTTCTTTATTATATGGCATTGTTATGAACTGAATTTATATGTTTTTAAGTCCAATGGGGTACCAAGTGGATTGTGTATAAAATCAATCCTTTCACAGAGCACTCCTAAGTAGTTTCATCCTACAACTTCGTTTTGCAATTAAATTTCATTTTATTCAAATAAAACTTATATTAAAAAAGACAGCGATGTTCAAAACGATTATTTTCGTTGTTATATTTTTCATGCGGCTCTAGAAAAAGATGCGAAGGATTTTTTGTTTTTATTGTATTATACTGAATTTTTACAAACCGAGTTTACGTAAATATATTAAATGCCAATACAAAGCCAATTTTTTAAAATTTGTTTTGCACCATTTGGTCATGAATTGTTGGAGTAATCATGTGTTTCGCTTTTCTTTATTATATGGCATTGTTATGAACTGAATTTATATGTTTTCAAGTCCAATGGGGTACCAAGTGGTTTGTGTATAAAATCAATCCTTTCACAAAGCACTCCTAAATAATTTCAGCCTATAACTTCGTTTTGTTATTAAATTTCATTTTATTCAAATAAAACTAATCTTAAAAAATACGAGGCTGTTCAAAACGATTATTTTCGTTATTATATTTTTCATGCGGCTCTAGAGTAGATGCGAAGGATTTTTTGTTTTTATTGTTTTATACTGAATTTTTAAAAACCGAGTTTACGTAAATATTGTAAATTCAAATACAAGGCTAATTTTCTAGAATTTGAATTCTCCCATTTGGTCATGAACAGTTGGAGTGATCTTGTGTTTCGTTATTCTTTATTATATGGCATTGTTATAACCTGAATTTATATGTTTTAAAGTCCAATGGGGTACCATGTGGTTTGTGTATAAAATCAATCGTTTCACAGAGCACTCCTAAGTAGTTTCATCCTACAACTTCGTTTTGCAAAAAGATTTCATTGTATTCAAATTAAACTAATATTAAAAAAGACAGCGATGTTCAAAACGATTATTTTCGTTGTTATATTTTTCATGCGGCTCTAGAAAAAGATGCGAAGGATTTTTTGTTTTTATTGTATTATACTGAATTTTTACAAACCGAGTTTACGTAAATATATTAAATGCCAATACAAAGCCAATTTTTTAAAATTTGTTTTGCACCATTTGGTCATGAATTGTTGGAGTAATCATGTGTTTCGCTTTTCTTTATTATATGGCATTGTTATGAACTGAATTTATATGTTTTCAAGTCCAATGGGGTACCAAGTGGTTTGTGTATAAAATCAATCCTTTCACAAAGCACTCCTAAATAATTTCAGCCTATAACTTCGTTTTGTTATTAAATTTCATTTTATTCAAATAAAACTAATCTTAAAAAATACGAGGCTGTTCAAAACGATTATTTTCGTTATTATATTTTTCATGCGGCTCTAGAGTAGATGCGAAGGATTTTTTGTTTTTATTGTTTTATACTGAATTTTTAAAAACCGAGTTTACGTAAATATTGTAAATTCAAATACAAGGCTA
This sequence comes from Anthrax anthrax, assembly GCA_963971155.1. Lineage (NCBI taxonomy): Eukaryota > Metazoa > Arthropoda > Insecta > Diptera > Bombyliidae > Anthrax > Anthrax anthrax. Next base: position 3,283,483 of record OZ020122.1, read on the forward strand.
ATTTTCTAGAATTTGAATTCTCCCATTTGGTCATGAACAGTTGGAGTGATCTTGTGTTTCGTTATTCTTTATTATATGGCATTGTTATAACCTGAATTTATATGTTTTAAAGTCCAATGGGGTACCATGTGGTTTGTGTATAAAATCAATCGTTTCACAGAGCACTCCTAAGTAGTTTCATCCTACAACTTCGTTTTGCAAAAAGATTTCATTGTATTCAAATTAAACTAATATTAAAAAAGACAGCGATGTTCAAAACGATTATTTTCGTTGTTATATTTTTCATGCGGCTCTAGAAATAGATGCGACGGATTTTTTGTTTTTATTGTTTTATACTGAATTTTTGAAAACCGAGTTTACGTAAAAATATTAAATTCAAATACAAGGCTAATTTTCTAGAATTTGAATTCTCCCATTTGGTCATGAACAGTTGGAGTGATCTTGTGTTTCGCTTTTCTTTATTATATGGCATTGTTATGAACTGAATTTATATGCTTTAAAGACCAATGGGGTACCAAGCGGTGTGTGTATAAGAGAAATCCTTTCACAAAGCACTCCTAAATAATTTCAGTCTATAACTTCGTTTTGCTATTTAATTTCATTTTATTCAAATAAAACTAATATTACAAAATACAGGAATATACAAAACGATTATTTTCGTTGTTATATTTTTCATGCGGCTCTAGAAATAGATGCGAAGGATTTTTTGTTTTCATTGTATTATACTGAATTTTTAAAAACCGAGTTTACGTATATATGGTAAATTCCGATACACCACCAATTTTATAGAATTTGATGTCCACCATTTGGTCATGAATTGTTGGAGTAATCTTGTGTTTCGCTTTTCTTTATTATATGGCATTGTTTTGAACTGAATTTATATGCTTTTAAGTCCAATGGGGTACCAAGTGGTTTGTGTATAAAATCAATCCTTTCACAGAGCACTCCTAAGTAGTTTCATCCTACAACTTCGTTTTGCAATAAAATTTCATTTTATTCAAATAAAACTAATTTTAAAAAAGACAGTGATGTTCAAAACGATTATTTGCGCTGTTATATTTTTATGCAGCTCTAGAAATAGATACGAAGGATTTTTTGATTTCATTGTTTTATACTGGATTTTTAAAAACCGAGTTTAGGTTAATATATTAAATTCCAATACAAGGCCAATTTTTTAGAATTTGATGCCCACCATTTGGTCATGAATTGTTAGAGTAATCTTGTGTTTCGCTTTTCTTTATTATATGGCATTGTTATGAACTGAATTTATATGCTTTAAAGTCTAATGGGGTACCAAGTGGTTTGAGAATAAAATCAATCCTTTCACAAAGCACTCCTAAATAATTTCAGCCTACAACTTCGTTTTGCTATTTAATTTCATTTTATTCAAATAAAACTAATATTAAAAAATACGAGGCTGTTCAAAACGATTATTTTCGTTATTATATTTTTCATGCGGCTCTAGAAATAGATGCGACGGATTTTTTGTTTTTATTGTTTTATACTGCATTTTTAAAAACCGAGTTTACGTAAAAATATTAAATTCAAATACAAGGCTAATTTTCTAGAATTTGAATTCTCCCATTTGGTCATGAACAGTTGGAGTGATCTTGTGTTTCGGTTTTCTTTATTATATGGCATTGTAATAATCTGAATTTATATGTTTTAAAGTCCAATGGGGTACCAAGCGGTGTGTGTATAAGAGAAATCCTTTCACAAAGCACTCCTAAATAATTTCAGCCTATAACTTCTTTTTGTTATTAAATTTCATTTCAATCAAATAAAACTAATATTACAAAATACAGGAATATACAAAACGATTATTTTCGTTATTATATTTTTCATGCGGCTCTAGAAATAGATGCGAAGGATTTTTTGTTTTTATTGTTTAATACTGAATTTTTAAAAACCGAGTTTACGTAAATATATTAAATTCCAATACACGACCAATTTTTTAGAATTTGATGTCCACCATTTGGTCATGAATAGTTAGAGTAATAATGTGTTTCGCTTTTCTTTATTATATGGCATTGATATGAACTGAATTTATATGCCTTAAGTCCAATGGGGTACCAAGTGGTTTGAGTATAAAATCAATCCTTTCACAAAGCACTCCTAAATAATTTTACCCTACAATTTCGTTTTGCTAATTAATTTCATTTTATTCAAATAAAACTAATATTAAAAAATACCAGGCTGTTCAAAACGATTATTTTCGTTATTATATTTTTCATGCGGCTCTAGAAATAGATGCGAAGGATTTTTTGTTTTTATTGTTTAATACTGAATTTTTAAAAACCGAGTTTAAGTAAATATATTAAATTCCAATACACGACCAATTTTTTAGAATTTGATGTCCACCATTTGGTCGTGAATAGTTAGAGTAATCTTGTGTTTCGCTTTTCTTTATTATATGGCATTGTTATGAACTGAATTTATATGCTTTAAAGTCTAATGGGGTACCAAGTGGTTTGAGAATAAAATCAATCCTTTCACAAAGCACTCCTAAATAATTTCAGCCTACAACTTCGTTTTGCTATTTAATTTCATTTTATTCAAATAAAACTAATATTAAAAAATACGAGGCTGTTCAAAACGATTATTTTCGTTATTATATTTTTCATGCGGCTCTAGAAATAGATGCGACGGATTTTTTGTTTTTATTGTTTTATACTGAATTTTTAAAAACCGAGTTTACGTAAAAATATTAAATTCAAATACAAGGCTAATTTTCTAGAATTTGAATTCTCCCATTTGGTCATGAACAGTTGGAGTGATCTTGTGTTTCGGTTTTCTTTATTATATGGCATTGTTATAATCTGAATTTATATGTTTTAAAGTCCAATGTGGTACCAAGCGGTGTGTGTATAAGAGAAATCCTTTCACAAAGCACTCCTAAATAATTTCAGCCTATATCTTCTTTTTGTTATTAAATTTCATTTTAATCAAATAAAACTAATATTACAAAATACCAGGCTGTTCAAAACGATTATTTTCGTTATTATATTTTTCATGCGGCTCTAGAAATAGATGCGACGGATTTTTTGTTTTTATTGTTTTATACTGAATTTTTAAAAACCGAGTTTACGTAAAAATATTAAATTCAAATACAAGGCTAATTTTCTAGAATTTGAATTCTCCCATTTGGTCATGAACAGTTGGAGTGATCTTGTGTTTCGTTTTTCTTTATTATATGGCATTGTTATAATCTGAATTTATATGTTTTAAAGTCCAATGGGGTACCAAGCGGTGTGTGTATAAGAGAAATCCTTTCACAAAGCACTCCTAAATAATTTCAGTCTATAACTTCTTTTTGTTATTAAATTTCATTTTAATCAAATAAAACTAATATTACAAAATACAGGAATATTCATAACGATTATTTTCGTTGTTATATTTTTCATGCGGCTCTAGAAATAGATGCGAAGGATTTTTTGTTTTCATTGTATTATACTGAATTTTTAAAAAACAAATTTACGTAAATATGGTAAATTCCAATACACCACCAATTTTATAGAATTTGATGTCCACCATTTGGTCATGAATTGTTAGAGTAATCTTGTGTTTCGCTTTTCTTTATTATATGGCATTGTTATGAACTGAATTTATATGTTTTTAAGTCCAATGGGGTACCAAGTGGATTGTGTATAAAATCAATCCTTTCACAGAGCACTCCTAAGTAGTTTCATCCTACAACTTCGTTTTGCAATTAAATTTCATTTTATTCAAATAAAACTTATATTAAAAAAGACAGCGATGTTCAAAACGATTATTTTCGTTGTTATAGTTTTCATGCGGCTCTAGAAAAAGATGCGAAGGATTTTTTGTTTTCATTGTATTATACTGAATTTTTACAAACCGAATTTACGTAAATATATTAAATGCCAATACAAAGCCAATTTTTTAAAATTTGTTTTGCACCATTTGGTCATGAATTGTTGGAGTAATCATGTGTTTCGCTTTTCTTTATTATATGGCATTGTTATGAACTGAATTTATATGTTTTCAAGTCCAATGGGGTACCATGTGGTTTGTGTATAAAATCAATCGTTTCACAGAGCACTCCTAAGTAGTTTCATCCTACAACTTCGTTTTGCAATAATATTTCATTGTATTCAAATTAAACTCATATTAAAAAAGACAGCGATGTTCAAAACGATTATTTTCGTTGTTATATTTTTCATGCGGCTCTAGAAATAGATGCAAAGGATTTTTTGTTTTTATTGTTTTATACTGAATTTTTGAAAACCGAGTTTACGTAAAAATATTAAATTCAAATACAAGGCTAATTTTCTAGAATTTGAATTCTCCCATTTGGTCATGAACAGTTGGAGTGATCTTGTGTTTCGTTTTTCTTTATTATATGGCATTGTTATAACCTGAATTTATATGTTTTAAAGTCCAATGGGGTACCAAGCGGTGTGTGTATAAGAGAAATCCTTTCACAAAGCACTCCTAAATAATTTCAGTCTATAACTTCTTTTTGTTATTAAATTTCATTTTAATCAAATAAAACTAATATTACAAAATACAGGAATATTCATAACGATTATTTTCGTTGTTATATTTTTCATGCGGCTCTAGAAATAGATGCGAAGGATTTTTTGTTTTCATTGTATTATACTGAATTTTTAAAAAACAAATTTACGTAAATATGGTAAATTCCAATACACCACCAATTTTATAGAATTTGATGTCCACCATTTGGTCATGAATTGTTAGAGTAATCTTGTGTTTCGCTTTTCTTTATTATATGGCATTGTTATGAACTGAATTTATATGTTTTTAAGTCCAATGGGGTACCAAGTGGATTGTGTATAAAATCAATCCTTTCACAGAGCACTCCTAAGTAGTTTCATCCTACAACTTCGTTTTGCAATTAAATTTCATTTTATTCAAATAAAACTTATATTAAAAAAGACAGCGATGTTCAAAACGATTATTTTCGTTGTTATATTTTTCATGCGGCTCTAGAAAAAGATGCGAAGGATTTTTTGTTTTCATTGTATTATACTGAATTTTTACAAACCGAGTTTACGTAAATATATTAAATGCCAATACAAAGCCAATTTTTTAAAATTTGTTTTGCACCATTTGGTCATGAATTGTTGGAGTAATCATGTGTTTCGCTTTTCTTTATTATATGGCATTGTTATGAACTGAATTTATATGTTTTCAAGTCCAATGGGGTACCAAGTGGTTTGTGTATAAAATCAATCCTTTCACAAAGCACTCCTAAATAATTTCAGCCTATAACTTCGTTTTGTTATTAAATTTCATTTTATTCAAATAAAACTAATCTTAAAAAATACGAGGCTGTTCAAAACGATTATTTTCGTTATTATATTTTTCATGCGGCTCTAGAGTAGATGCGAAGGATTTTTTGTTTTTATTGTTTTATACTGAACTTTTAAAAACCGAGTTTACGTAAATATTGTAAATTCAAATACAAGGCTAATTTTCTAGAATTTGAATTCTCCCATTTGGTCATGAACAGTTGGAGTGATCTTGTGTTTCGTTATTCTTTATTATATGGCATTGTTATAACCTGAATTTATATGTTTTAAAGTCCAATGGGGTACCATGTGGTTTGTGTATAAAATCAATCGTTTCACAGAGCACTCCTAAGTAGTTTCATCCTACAACTTCGTTTTGCAAAAAGATTTCATTGTATTCAAATTAAACTAATATTAAAAAAGACAGCGATGTTCAAAACGATTATTTTCGTTGTTATATTTTTCATGCGGCTCTAGAAATAGATGCAAAGGATTTTTTGTTTTTATTGTTTTATACTGAATTTTTGAAAACCGAGTTTACGTAAAAATATTAAATTCAAATACAAGGCTAATTTTCTAGAATTTGAATTCTCCCATTTGGTCATGAACAGTTGGAGTGATCTTGTGTTTCGCTTTTCTTTATTATATGGCATTGTTTGAACTGAATTTATATGCTTTAAAGACCAATGGGGTACCAAGCGGTGTGTGTATAAGAGAAATCCTTTCACAAAGCACTCCTAAATAATTTCAGCCTATAACTTCTTTTTGTTATTAAATTTCATTTTAATCAAATAAAACTAATATTACAAAATACAGGAATATACGAAACGATTATTTTCGTTGTTATATTTTTTATGCGGCTCTAGAAATAGATGCGAAGGATTTTTTGTTTTCATTGTATTATACTGAATTTTTAAAAACCGAGTTTACGTATATATGGTAAATTCCAATACACCACCAATTTTATAGAATTTGATGTCCACCATTTGGTCATGAATTGTTGGAGTAATCTTGTGTTTCGCTTTTCTTTATTATATGGCATTGTTTTGAACTGAATTTATATGCTTTTAAGTCCGATGGGGTACCAAGTGGTTTGTGTATAAAATCAATCCTTTCACAGAGCACTCCTAAGTAGTTTCATCCTACAACTTCGTTTTGCATTAAAATTTCATTTTATTCAAATAAAACTAATTTTAAAAAAGACAGCGATGTTCAAAACGATTATTTGCGCTGTTATATTTTTATGCAGCTCTAGAAATAGATACGAAGGATTTTTTGATTTCATTGTTTTATACTGGATTTTTAAAAACCGAGTTTAGGTTAATATATTAAATTCCAATACAAGGCCAATTTTTTAGAATTTGATGCCCACCATTTGGTCATGAATTGTTAGAGTAATCTTGTGTTTCGCTTTTCTTTATTATATGGCATTGTTATGAACTGAATTTATATGTTTTAAAGTCTAATGGGGTACCAAGTGGTTTGAGAATAAAATCAATCCTTTCACAAAGCACTCCTAAATAATTTCAGCCTACAACTTCGTTTTGCTATTTAATTTCATTTTATTCAAATAAAACTAATATTAAAAAATACCAGGCTGTTGAAAACGATTATTTTCGTTATTATATTTTTCATGCGGCTCTAGAAATAGATGCGACGGATTTTTTGTTTTTATTGTTTTATACTGAATTTTTAAAAACCGAGTTTACGTAAAAATATTAAATTCAAATACAAGGCTAATTTTCTAGAATTTGAATTCTCCCATTTGGTCATGAACAGTTGGAGTGATCTTGTGTTTCGGTTTTCTTTATTATATGGCATTGTAATAATCTGAATTTATATGTTTTAAAGTCCAATGGGGTACCAAGCGGTGTGTGTATAAGAGAAATCCTTTCACAAAGCACTCCTAAATAATTTCAGCCTATAACTTCTTTTTGTTATTAAATTTCATTTCAATCAAATAAAACTAATATTACAAAATACAGGAATATACAAAACGATTATTTTCGTTATTATATTTTTCATGCGGCTCTAGAAATAGATGCGAAGGATTTTTTGTTTTTATTGTTTAATACTGAATTTTTAAAAACCGAGTTTACGTAAATATATTAAATTCCAATACACGACCAATTTTTTAGAATTTGATGTCCACCATTTTGTCATGAATAGTTAGAGTAATAATGTGTTTCGCTTTTCTTTATTATATGGCATTGATATGAACTGAATTTATATGCCTTAAGTCCAATGGGGTACCAAGTGGTTTGAGTATAAAATCAATCCTTTCACAAAGCACTCCTAAATAATTTTACCCTACAATTTCGTTTTGCTAATTAATTTCATTTTATTCAAATAAAACTAATATTAAAAAATACCAGGCTGTTCAAAACGATTATTTTCGTTATTATATTTTTCATGCGGCTCTAGAAATAGATGCGAAGGATTTTTTGTTTTTATTGTTTAATACTGAATTTTTAAAAACCGAGTTTACGTAAATATATTAAATTCCAATACACGACCAATTTTTTAGAATTTGATGTCCACCATTTGGTCATGAATAGTTAGAGTAATAATGTGTTTCGCTTTTCTTTATTATATGGCATTGATATGAACTGAATTTATATGCCTTAAGTCCAATGGGGTACCAAGTGGTTTGAGTATAAAATCAATCCTTTCACAAAGCACTCCTAAATAATTTCAGCCTACAACTTCGTTTTGCTAATTAATTTCATTTTATTCAAATAAAACTAATATTAAAAAATACCAGGCTGTTGAAAACGATTATTTTCGTTATTATATTTTTCATGCGGCTCTAGAAATAGATGCGAAGGATTTTTTGTTTTTATTGTTTAATACTGAATTTTTAAAAACCGAGTTTACGTAAATATATTAAATTCCAATACACCACCAATTTTTTAGAATTTGATGTCCACCATTTGGTCATGAATAGTTAGAGTAATAATGTGTTTCGCTGTTCTTTATTATATGGCATTGATATGAACTGAATTTATATGCCTTAAGTCCAATGGGGTACCAAGTGGTTTGAGTATAAAATCAATCCTTTCACAAAGCACTCATAAAAAATTTTACCCTACAACTTCGTTTTGCTAATTAATTTCATTTTATTCACATAAAACTAATATTAAAAAATACCATTCTGTTCAAAACGATTATTTTCGTTATTATATTTTTCATGCGGCTCTAGAAATAGATGCGAAGGATTTTTTGTTTTTATTGTTTAATACTGAATTTTTAAAAACCGAGTTTACGTAAATATATTAAATTCCAATACACGACCAATTTTTTAGAATTTGATGTCCACCATTTGGTCATGAATAGTTAGAGTAATAATGTGTTTCGCTTTTCTTTATTATATGGCATTGTTATGAACTGAATTTATATGCCTTAAGTCCAATGGGGTACCAAGTGGTTTGAGTATAAAATCAATCCTTTCACAAAGCACTCCTCAATAATTTCAGCCTATAACTTCGTTTTGCTAATTAATTTCATTTTATTCAAATAAAACTAATATTAAAAAATACCAGGCTGTTCAAAACGATTATTTTCGTTATTATATTTTTCATGCGGCTCTAGAAATAGATGCGAAGGATTTTTTGTTTTTATTGTTTAATACTGAATTTTTAAAAACCGAGTTTACGTAAATATATTAAATTCCAATACACGACCAATTTTTTAGAATTTGATGTCCACCATTTGGTCATGAATAGTTAGAGTAATAATGTCTTTCGCTTTTCTTTATTATATGGCATTGATATGAACTGAATTTATATGCCTTAAGTCCAATGGGGTACCAAGTGGTTTGAGTATAAAATCAATCCTTTCACAAAGCACTCCTAAATAATTTCAGCCTAGAACTTCGTTTTGCTATTTAATTTCATTTTATTCAAATAAAACTAATATTAAAAAAAACAAGGCTGTTCAAAACGATTATTTTCGTTATTATATTTTTCATGCGGCTCTAGAAATAGATGCGACGGATTTTTTGTTTTTATTGTTTTATACTGAATTTTTAAAAACCGAGTTTACGTAAAAATATTAAATTCAAATACAAGGCTAATTTTCTAGAATTTGAATTCTCCCATTTGGTCATGAACAGTTGGAGTGATCTTGTGTTTCGTTTTTCTTTATTATATGGCATTGTTATAATCTGAATTTATATGTTTTAAAGTCCAATGTGGTACCAAGCGGTGTGTGTATAAGAGAAATCCTTTCACAAAGCACTTCTAAATAATTTCAGCCTATAACTTCTTTTTGTTATTAAATTTCATTTTAATCAAATAAAACTAATATTACAAAATACCAGGCTGTTCAAAACGATTATTTTCGTTATTATATATTTCATGCGGCTCTAGAAATAGATGCGACGGATTTTTTGTTTTTATTGTTTTATACTGAATTTTTAAAAACCGAGTTTACGTAAAAATATTAAATTCAAATACAAGGCTAATTTTCTAGAATTTGAATTCTCCCATTTGGTCATGAACAGTTGGAGTGATCTTGTTTTTCGTTTTTCTTTATTATATGGCATTTTTATAATCTGAATTTATATGTTTTAAAGTCCAATGGGGTACCAAGCGGTGTGTGTATAAGAGAAATCCTTTCACAAAGCACTCCTAAATAATTTCAGCCTATAACTTCTTTTTGTTATTAAATTTCATTTTAATCAAATAAAACTAATATTACAAAATAACAGGCTGTTCAAAACGATTATTTTCGTTATTATATTTTTCATGCGGCTCTAGAAATAGATGCGAAGGATTTTTTGTTTTCATTGTATTATACTGAATTTTTAAAAACCGAGTTTACGTTAATATATTAAATTCCAATACAAGGCCAATTTTTTAGAATTTGATGTCCACCATTTGGTCATGAATTGTTAGAGTAATCTTGTGTTTCGCTTTTCTTTATTATATGGCATTGTTATGAACTGAATTTATATGCTTTAAAGTCTAATGGGGTACCAAGTGGTTTGAGAATAAAATCAATCCTTTCACAAAGCACTCCTAAATAATTTCAGCCTACAACTTCGTTTTGCTATTTAATTTCATTTTATTCAAATAAAACTAATATTAAAAAATACCAGGCTGTTCAAAACGATTATTTTCGTTATTATATTTTTCATGCGGCTCTAGAAATAGATGCGACGGATTTTTTGTTTTTATTGTTTTATACTGAATTTTTAAAAACCGAGTTTACGTAAAAATATTAAATTCAAATACAAGGCTAATTTTCTAGAATTTGAATTCTCCCATTTGGTCATGAACAGTTGGAGTGATCTTGTGTTTCGTTTTTCTTTATTATATGGCATTGTAATAATCTGAATTTATATGTTTTAAAGTCCAATGGGGTACCAAGCGGTGTGTGTATAAGAGAAATCCTTTCACAAAGCACTCCTAAATAATTTCAGCCTATAACTTCTTTTTGTTATTAAATTTCATTTCAATCAAATAAAACTAATATTACAAAATACAGGAATATACAAAACGATTATTTTCGTTATTATATTTTTCATGCGGCTCTAGAAATAGATGCGAAGGATTTTTTGTTTTTATTGTTTAATACTGAATTTTTAAAAACCGAGTTTACGTAAATATATTAAAATCCAATACACGACCAATTTTTTAGAATTTGATGTCCACCATTTGGTCATGAATAGTTAGAGTAATAATGTGTTTCGCTTTTCTTTATTATATGGCATTGATATGAACTGAATTTATATGCCTTAAGTCCAATGGGGTACCAAGTGGTTTGAGAATAAAATCAATCCTTTCACAAAGCACTCCTAAATAATTTTACCCTACAACTTCGTTTTGCTAATTAATTTCATTTTATTCAAATAAAACTAATATTAAAAAATACCAGGCTGTTCAAAACGATTATTTTCGTTATTATATTTTTCATGCGGCTCTAGAAATAGATGCGAAGGATTTTTTGTTTTTATTGTTTAATACTGAATTTTTAAAAACCGAGTTTACGTAAATATATTAAATTCCAATACACGACCAATTTTTTAGAATTTGATGTCCACCATTTGGTCATGAATAGTTAGAGTAATAATGTGTTTCGCTTTTCTTTATTATATGGCATTGATATGAACTGAATTTATATGCCTTAAGTCCAATGGGGTACCAAGTGGTTTGAGTATAAAATCAATCCTTTCACAAAGCACTCCTAAATAATTTCAGCCTACAACTTCGTTTTGCTAATTAATTTCATTTTATTCAAATAAAACTAATATTAAAAAATACCAGGCTGTTGAAAACGATTATTTTCGTTATTATATTTTTCATGCGGCTCTAGAAATAGATGCGAAGGATTTTTTGTTTTTATTGTTTAATACTGAATTTTTAAAAACCGAGTTTACGTAAATATATTAAATTCCAATACACGACCAATTTTTTAGAATTTGATGTCCACCATTTGGTCATGAATAGTTAGAGTAATAATGTGTTTCGCTGTTCTTTATTATATGGCATTGATATGAACTGAATTTATATGCCTTAAGTCCAATGGGGTACCAAGTGGTTTGAGTATAAAATCAATCCTTTCACAAAGCACTCATAAATAATTTTACCCTACAACTTCGTTTTGCTAATTAATTTCATTTTATTCAAATAAAACTAATATTAAAAAATACCAGGCTGTTCAAAACGATATTTTCGTTATTATATTTTTCATGCGGCTCTAGAAATAGATGCGAAGGATTTTTTGTTTTTATTGTTTAATACTGAATTTTTAAAAACCGAGTTTACGTAAATATATTAAATTCCAATACACGACCAATTTTTTAGAATTTGATGTCCACCATTTGGTCATGAATAGTTAGAGTAATAATGTGTTTCGCTTTTCTTTATTATATGGCATTGTTATGAACTGAATTTATATGCCTTAAGTCCAATGGGGTACCAAGTGGTTTGAGTATAAAATCAATCCTTTCACAAAGCACTCCTAAATAATTTCAGCCTACAACTTCGTTTTGCTAATTAATTTCATTTTATTCAAATAAAACTAATATTAAAAAATACCAGGCTGTTCAAAACGATTATTTTCGTTATTATATTTTTCATGCGGCTCTAGAAATAGATGCGAAGGATTTTTTGTTTTTATTGTTTAATACTGAATTTTTAAAAACCGAGTTTACGTAAATATATTAAATTCCAATACACGACCAATTTTTTAGAATTTGATGTCCACCATTTGGTCATGAATAGTTAGAGTAATAATGTGTTTCGCTTTTCTTTATTATATGGCATTGATATGAACTGAATTTATATGCCTTAAGTCCAATGGGGTACCAAGTGGTTTGAGTATAAAATCAATCCTTTCACAAAGCACTCCTAAATAATTTCAGCCAACAACTTCGTTTTGCTATTTAATTTCATTTTATTCAAATAAAACTAATATTAAAAAAAACAAGGCTGTTCAAAACGATTATTTTCGTTATTATATTTTTCATGCGGCTCTAGAAATAGATGCGACGGATTTTTTGTTTTTATTGTTTTATACTGAATTTTTAAAAACCGAGTTTACGTAAAAATATTAAATTCAAATACAAGGCTAATTTTCTAGAATTTGAATTCTCCCATTTGGTCATGAACAGTTGGAGTGATCTTGTGTTTCGTTTTTCTTTATTATATGGCATTGTTATAATCTGAATTTATATGTTTTAAAGTCCAATGTGGTACCAAGCGGTGTGTGTATAAGAGAAATCCTTTCACAAAGCACTCCTAAATAATTTCAGCCTATAACTTCTTTTTGTTATTAAATTTCATTTTAATCAAATAAAACTAATATTACTAAATACCAGGCTGTTCAAAACGATTATTTTCGTTATTATATTTTTCATGCGGCTCTAGAAATAGATGCGACGGATTTTTTGTTTTTATTGTTTTATACTGAATTTTTAAAAACCGAGTTTACGTAAAAATATTAAATTCAAATACAAGGCTAATTTTCTAGAATTTGAATTCTCCCATTTGGTCATGAACAGTTGGAGTGATCTTGTGTTTCGTTTTTCTTTATTATATGGCATTGTAATAATCTGAATTTATATGTTTTAAAGTCCGATGGGGTACCAAGCGGTGTGTGTATAAGAGAAATCCTTTCACAAAGCACTCCTAAATAATTTCAGCCTATAACTTCTTTTTGTTATTAAATTTCATTTCAATCAAATAAAACTAATATTACAAAATACCAGGCTGTTCAAAACGATTATTTTCGTTATTATATTTTTCATGCGGCTCTAGAAATAGATGCGAAGGATTTTTTGTTTTCATTGTATTATACTGAATTTTTAAAAACCGAGTTTACGTTAATATATTAAATTCCAATACAAGGCCAATTTTTTAGAATTTGATGCCCACCATTTGGTCATGAATAGTTGGTGTAATCTTGTGTTTCGCTTTTCTTCATTATATGGCATTAATATGAACTGAATTTATATGCTTTAAAGTCTAATGGGGTACCAAGTGGTTTGAGAATAAAATCAATCCTTTCACAAAGCACTCCTAAATAATTTCAGCCTACAACTTCGTTTTGCTATTTAATTTCATTTTATTCAAATAAAACTAATATTAAAAAAAACAAGGCTGTTCAAAACGATTATTTTCGTTATTATATTTTTCATGCGGCTCTAGAAATAGATGCGACGGATTTTTTGTTTTTATTGTTTTATACTGAATTTTTAAAAACCGAGTTTACGTAAAAATATTAAATTCAAATACAAGGCTAATTTTCTAGAATTTGAATTCTCCCATTTGGTCATGAACAGTTGGAGTGATCTTGTGTTTCGTTTTTCTTTATTATATGGCATTGTAATAATCTGAATTTATATGTTTTAAAGTCCAATGGGGTACCAAGCGGTGTGTGTATAAGAGAAATCCTTTCACAAAGCACTCCTAAATAATTTCAGCCTATAACTTCTTTTTGTTATTAAATTTCATTTTAATCAAATAAAACTAATATTACAGAATACAGGAATATACAAAACGATTATTTTCGTTATTATATTTTTCATGCGGCTCTAGAAATAGATGCGAAGGATTTTTTGTTTTTATTGTTTAATACTGAATTTTTAAAACCGAGTTTACGTAAATATATTAAATTCCAATACACGACCAATTTTTTAGAATTTGATGTCCACCATTTGGTCATGAATAGTTAGAGTAATAATGTGTTTCGCTTTTCTTTATTATATGGCATTGATATGAACTGAATTTATATGCCTTAAGTCCAATGGGGTACCAAGTGGTTTGAGTATAAAATCAATCCTTTCACAAAGCACTCCTAAATAATTTCAGCCTACAACTTCGTTTTGCTATTTAATTTCATTTTATACAAATAAAACTAATATTAAAAAAAACAAGGCTGTTGAAAACGATTATTTTCGTTATTTAATTTTTCATGCGGCTCTAGAAATAGATGCGACGGATTTTTTGTTTTTATTGTTTTATACTGAATTTTTAAAAACCGAGTTTACGTAAAAATATTAAATTCAAATACAAGGCTAATTTTCTAGAATTTGAATTCTCCCATTTGGTCATGAACAGTTGGAGTGATCTTGTGTTTCGTTTTTCTTTATTATATGGCATTGTTATAATCTGAATTTATATGTTTTAAAGTCCAATGGGGTACCAAGCGGTGTGTGTATAAGAGAAATCCTTTCACAAAGCACTCCTAAATAATTTCAGCCTATAACTTCTTTTTGTTATTAAATTTCATTTTAATCAAATAAAACTAATATTACAAAATACAGGAATATACAAAACGATTATTTTCGTTATTATATTTTTCATGCGGCTCTAGAAATAGATGCGAAGGATTTTTTGTTTTTATTGTTTAATACTGAATTTTTAAAAACCGAGTTTACGTAAATATATTAAATTCCAATACACGACCAATTTTTTAGAATTTGATGTCCACCATTTGGTCATGAATAGTTAGAGTAATAATGTGTTTCGCTGTTCTTTATTATATGGCATTGATATGAACTGAATTTATATGCCTTAAGTCCAATGGGGTACCAAGTGGTTTGAGTATAAAATCAATCCTTTCACAAAGCACTCATAAATAATTTTACCCTACAACTTCGTTTTGCTAATTAATTTCATTTTATTCAAATAAAACTAATATTAAAAAATACCAGGCTGTTCACAACGATATTTTCGTTATTATATTTTTCATGCGGCTCTAGAAATAGATGCGAAGGATTTTTTGTTTTTATTGTTTAATACTGAATTTTTAAAAACCGAGTTTACGTAAATATATTAAATTCCAATACACGACCAATTTTTTAGAATTTGATGTCCACCATTTGGTCATGAATAGTTAGAGTAATAATGTGTTTCGCTTTTCTTTATTATATGGCATTGTTATGAACTGAATTTATATGCCTTAAGTCCAATGGGGTACCAAGTGGTTTGAGTATAAAATCAATCCTTTCACAAAGCACTCCTAAATAATTTCAGCCTACAACTTCGTTTTGCTAATTAATTTCATTTTATTCAAATAAAACTAATATTAAAAAATACCAGGCTGTTCAAAACGATTATTTTCGTTATTATATTTTTCATGCGGCTCTAGAAATAGATGCGAAGGATTTTTTGTTTTTATTGTTTAATACTGAATTTCTAAAAACCGAGTTTACGTAAATATATTAAATTCCAATACACGACCAATTTTTTAGAATTTGATGTCCACCATTTGGTCATGAATAGTTAGAGTAATAATGTGTTTCGCTTTTCTTTATTATATGGCATTGATATGAACTGAATTTATATGCCTTAAGTCCAATGGGGTACCAAGCGCTGTGTGTATAAGAGAAATCCTTTCACAAAGCACTCCTAAATAATTTCAGCCTACAACTTCGTTTTGCTATTTAATTTCATTTTATTCAAATAAAACTAATATTAAAAAAAACAAGGCTGTTCAAAACGATTATTTTCGTTATTATATTTTTCATGCGGCTCTAGAAATAGATGCGACGGATTTTTTGTTTTTATTGTTTTATACTGAATTTTTAAAAACCGAGTTTACGTGAAAATATTAAATTCAAATACAAGGCTAATTTTCTAGAATTTGAATTCTCCCATTTGGTCATGAACAGTTGGAGTGATCTTGTGTTTCGTTTTTCTTTATTATATGGCATTGTTATAATCTGAATTTATATGTTTTAAAGTCCAATGTGGTACCAAGCGGTGTGTGTATAAGAGAAATCCTTTCACAAAGCACTCCTAAATAATTTCAGCCTATAACTTCTTTTTGTTATTAAATTTCATTTTAATCAAATAAAACTAATATTACAAAATACCAGGCTGTTCAAAACGATTATTTTCGTTATTATATTTTTCATGCGGCTCTAGAAATAGATGCGACGGATTTTTTGTTTTTATTGTTTTATACTGAATTTTTAAAAACCGAGTTTACGTAAAAATATTAAATTCAAATACAAGGCTAATTTTCTAGAATTTGAATTCTCCCATTTGGTCATGAACAGTTGGAGTGATCTTGTGTTTCGTTTTTCTTTATTATATGGCATTGTAATAATCTGAATTTATATGTTTTAAAGTCCGATGGGGTACCAAGCGGTGTGTGTATAAGAGAAATCCTTTCACAAAGCACTCCTAAATAATTTCAGCCTATAACTTCTTTTTGTTATTAAATTTCATTTTAATCAAATAAAACTAATATTACAAAATACCAGGCTGTTCAAAACGATTATTTTCGTTATTATATTTTTCATGCGGCTCTAGAAATAGATGCGAAGGATTTTTTGTTTTCATTGTATTATACTGAATTTTTAAAAACCGAGTTTACGTTAATATATTAAATTCCAATACAAGGCCAATTTTTTAGAATTTGATGCCCACCATTTGGTCATGAATAGTTGGTGTAATCTTGTGTTTCGCTTTTCTTCATTATATGGCATTAATATGAACTGAATTTATATGCTTTAAAGTCTAATGGGGTACCAAGTGGTTTGAGAATAAAATCAATCCTTTCACAAAGCACTCCTAAATAATTTCAGCCTACAACTTCGTTTTGCTATTTAATTTCATTTTATTCAAATAAAACTAATATTAAAAAAAACAAGGCTGTTCAAAACGATTATTTTCGTTATTATATTTTTCATGCGGCTCTAGAAATAGATGCGACGGATTTTTTGTTTTTATTGTTTTATACTGAATTTTTAAAAACCGAGTTTACGTAAAAATATTAAATTCAAATACAAGGCTAATTTTCTAGAATTTGAATTCTCCCATTTGGTCATGAACAGTTGGAGTGATCTTGTGTTTCGTTTTTCTTTATTATATGGCATTGTAATAATCTGAATTTATATGTTTTAAAGTCCAATGGGGTACCAAGCGGTGTGTGTATAAGAGAAATCCTTTCACAAAGCACTCCTAAATAATTTCAGCCTATAACTTCTTTTTGTTATTAAATTTCATTTTAATCAAATAAAACTAATATTACAGAATACAGGAATATACAAAACGATTATTTTCGTTATTATATTTTTCATGCGGCTCTAGAAATAGATGCGAAGGATTTTTTGTTTTTATTGTTTAATACTGAATTTTTAAAACCGAGTTTACGTAAATATATTAAATTCCAATACACGACCAATTTTTTAGAATTTGATGTCCACCATTTGGTCATGAATAGTTAGAGTAATAATGTGTTTCGCTTTTCTTTATTATATGGCATTGATATGAACTGAATTTATATGCCTTAAGTCCAATGGGGTACCAAGTGGTTTGAGTATAAAATCAATCCTTTCACAAAGCACTCCTAAATAATTTCAGCCTACAACTTCGTTTTGCTATTTAATTTCATTTTATACAAATAAAACTAATATTAAAAAAAACAAGGCTGTTGAAAACGATTATTTTCGTTATTTAATTTTTCATGCGGCTCTAGAAATAGATGCAAAGGATTTTTTGTTTTTATTGTTTTATACTGAATTTTTAAAAACCGAGTTTACGTAAAAATATTAAATTCAAATACAAGGCTAATTTTCTAGAATTTGAATTCTCCCATTTGGTCATGAACAGTTGGAGTGATCTTGTGTTTCGTTTTTCTTTATTATATGGCATTGTTATAATCTGAATTTATATGTTTTAAAGTCCAATGGGGTACCAAGCGGTGTGTGTATAAGAGAAATCCTTTCACAAAGCACTCCTAAATAATTTCAGCCTATAACTTCTTTTTGTTATTAAATTTCATTTTAATCAAATAAAACTAATATTACAAAATACAGGAATATACAAAACGATTATTTTCGTTATTATATTTTTCATGCGGCTCTAGAAATAGATGCGAAGGATTTTTTGTTTTTATTGTTTAATACTGAATTTTTAAAAACCGAGTTTACGTAAATATATTAAATTCCAATACACGACCAATTTTTTAGAATTTGATGTCCACCATTTGGTCATGAATAGTTAGAGTAATAATGTGTTTCGCTGTTCTTTATTATATGGCATTGATATGAACTGAATTTATATGCCTTAAGTCCAATGGGGTACCAAGTGGTTTGAGTATAAAATCAATCCTTTCACAAAGCACTCATAAATAATTTTACCCTACAACTTCGTTTTGCTAATTAATTTCATTTTATTCAAATAAAACTAATATTAAAAAATACCAGGCTGTTCAAAACGATTATTTTCGTTATTATATTTTTCATGCGGCTCTAGAAATAGATGCGAAGGATTTTTTGTTTTTATTGTTTAATACTGAATTTTTAAAAACCGAGTTTACGTAAATATATTAAATTCCAATACACGACCAATTTTTTAGAATTTGATGTCCACCATTTGGTCATGAATAGTTAGAGTAATAATGTGTTTCGCTTTTCTTTATTATATGGCATTGTTATGAACTGAATTTATATGCCTTAAGTCCAATGGGGTACCAAGTGGTTTGAGTATAAAATCAATCCTTTCACAAAGCACTCCTAAATAATTTCAGCCTACAACTTCGTTTTGCTAATTAATTTCATTTTATTCAAATAAAACTAATATTAAAAAATACCAGGCTGTTCAAAACGATTATTTTCGTTATTATATTTTTCATGCGGCTCTAGAAATAGATGCGACGGATTTTTTGTTTTTATTGTTTTATACTGAATTTTTAAAAACCGAGTTTACGTAAAAATATTAAATTCAAATACAAGGCTAATTTTCTAGAATTTGAATTCTCCCATTTGGTCATGAACAGTTGGAGTGATCTTGTGTTTCGTTTTTCTTTATTATATGGCATTGTTATAATCTGAATTTATATGTTTTAAAGTCCAATGTGGTACCAAGCGGTGTGTGTATAAGAGAAATCCTTTCACAAAGCACTCCTAAATAATTTCAGCCTATATCTTCTTTTTGTTATTAAATTTCATTTTAATCAAATAAAACTAATATTACAAAATACCAGGCTGTTCAAAACGATTATTTTCGTTATTATATTTTTCATGCGGCTCTAGAAATAGATGCGAAGGATTTTTTGTTTTTATTGTTTTATACTGAATTTTTAAAAACCGAGTTTACGTAAAAATATTAAATTCAAATACAAGGCTAATTTTCTAGAATTTGAATTCTCCCATTTGGTCATGAACAGTTGGAGTGATCTAGTGTTTCGTTTTTCTTTATTATATGGCATTGTTATAATCTGAATTTATATGTTTTAAAGTCCAATGGGGTACCAAGCGGTGTGTGTATAAGAGAAATCCTTTCACAAAGCACTCCTAAATAATTTCAGCCTATAACTTCTTTTTGTTATTAAATTTCATTTTAATCAAATAAAACTAATATTACAAAATACCAGGCTGTTCAAAACGATTATTTTCGTTATTATATTTTTCATGCGGCTCTAGAAATAGATGCGACGGATTTTTTGTTTTTATTGTTTTATACTGAATTTTTAAAAACCGAGTTTACGTAAAAATATTAAATTCAAATACAAGGCTAATTTTCTAGAATTTGAATTCTCCCATTTGGTCATGAACAGTTGGAGTGATCTTGTGTTTCGTTTTTCTTTATTATATGGCATTGTTATAATCTGAATTTATATGTTTTAAAGTCCAATGTGGTACCAAGCGGTGTGTGTATAAGAGAAATCCTTTCACAAAGCACTCCTAAATAATTTCAGCCTATATCTTCTTTTTGTTATTAAATTTCATTTTAATCAAATAAAACTAATATTACAAAATACCAGGCTGTTCAAAACGATTATTTTCGTTATTATATTTTTCATGCGGCTCTAGAAATAGATGCGAAGGATTTTTTGTTTTTATTGTTTTATACTGAATTTTTAAAAACCGAGTTTACGTAAAAATATTAAATTCAAATACAAGGCTAATTTTCTAGAATTTGAATTCTCCCATTTGGTCATGAACAGTTGGAGTGATCTAGTGTTTCGTTTTTCTTTATTATATGGCATTGTTATAATCTGAATTTATATGTTTTAAAGTCCAATGGGGTACCAAGCGGTGTATGTATAAGAGAAATCCTTTCACAAAGCACTCCTAAATAATTTCAGCCTATAACTTCTTTTTGTTATTAAATTTCATTTTAATCAAATAAAACTAATATTACAAAATACCAGGCTGTTCAAAACGATTATTTTCGTTATTATATTTTTCATGCGGCTCTAGAAATAAATGCGAAGGATTTTTTGTTTTCATTGTATTATACTGAATTTTTAAAAACCGAGTTTACGTAAATATGATAAATTCCAATACACCACCAATTTTATAGAATTTGATGTCCACCATTTGGTCATGAATTGTTGGAGTAATCTTGTGTTTCGCTTTTCTCTATTATATGGCATTGTTATGAACTGAATTTATATGCTTTTAAGTCCAATGGGGTACCAAGTGGTTTGAGTATAAAAACAATCCTTTCACAAATTACTCCTAAATAATTTCAGCCTACAACTTCGTTTTGCTAATTAATTTCATTTTATTCAAATAAAACTTATATTAAAAAATACCAGGCTGTTCAAAACGATTATTTTCGTTATTATATTTTTCATGCGGCTCTAGAAATAGATGCGAAGGATTTTTTGTTTTTATTGTTTAATACTGAATTTTTAAAAACCGAGTTTACGTAAATATATTAAATTCCAATACACGACCAATTTTTTAGAATTTGATGTCCACCATTTGGTCATGAATAGTTAGAGTAATAATGTGTTTCGCTTTTCTTTATTATATGGCATTGATATGAACTGAATTTATATGCCTTAAGTCCAATGGGGTACCAAGTGGTTTGAGTATAAAATCAATCCTTTCACAAAGCACTCCTAAATAATTTTACCCTACAACTTCGTTTTGCTATTTAATTTCATTTTATTCAAATAAAACTAATATTAAACAATACGAGGCTGTTCAAAACGATTATTTTCGTTATTATATTTTTCATGCGGCTCTAGAAATAGATGCGAAGGATTTTTTGTTTTCATTGTATTATACTGAATTTTTAAAAACCGAGTTTACGTAAATATGATAAATTCCAATACACCACCAATTTTATAGAATTTGATGTCCACCATTTGGTCATGAATTGTTGGAGTAATCTTGTGTTTCGCTTTTCTCTATTATATGGCATTGTTATGAACTGAATTTATATGCTTTTAAGTCCAATGGGGTACCAAGTGGTTTGAGTATAAAATCAATCCTTTCACAAAGCACTCATAAATAATTTTACCCTACAACTTCGTTTTGCTAATTAATTTCATTTTATTCAAATAAAACTAATATTAAAAAATACCAGGCTGTTCAAAACGATTATTTTCGTTATTATATTTTTCATGCGGCTCTAGAAATAGATGCGAAGGATTTTTTGTTTTTATTGTTTAATACTGAATTTTTAAAAACCGAGTTTACGTAAATATATTAAATTCCAATACACGACCAATTTTTTAGAATTTGATGTCCACCATTTGGTCATGAATAGTTAGAGTAATAATGTGTTTCGCTTTTCTTTATTATATGGCATTGTTATGAACTGAATTTATATGCCTTAAGTCCAATGGGGTACCAAGTGGTTTGAGTATAAAATCAATCCTTTCACAAAGCACTCCTAAATAATTTCAGCCTACAACTTCGTTTTGCTAATTAATTTCATTTTATTCAAATAAAACTAATATTAAAAAATACCAGGCTGTTCAAAACGATTATTTTCGTTATTATATTTTTCATGCGGCTCTAGAAATAGATGCGACGGATTTTTTGTTTTTATTGTTTTATACTGAATTTTTAAAAACCGAGTTTACGTAAAAATATTAAATTCAAATACAAGGCTAATTTTCTAGAATTTGAATTCTCCCATTTGGTCATGAACAATTGGAGTGATCATGTGTTTCGCTTTTCTCTATTATATGGCATTGTTATAATCTGAATTTATATGTTTCAAAGTCCAATGGGGTACCAAGCGCTGTGTGTATAAGAGAAATCCTTTCACAAAGCACTCCTAAATAATTTCAGCCTATAACTTCTTTTTGTTATTAAATTTCATTTTAATCAAATAAAACTAATATTACAAAATACCAGGCTGTTCAAAACGATTATTTTCGTTATTATATTTTTCATGCGGCTCTAGAAATAGATGCGACGGATTTTTTGTTTTTATTGTTTTATACTGAATTTTTAAAAACCGAGTTTACGTAAAAATATTAAATTCAAATACAAGGCTAATTTTCTAGAATTTGAATTCTCCCATTTGGTCATGAACAGTTGGAGTGATCTTGTGTTTCGTTTTCCTTTATTATATGGCATTGTTATAATCTGAATTTATATGTTTTAAAGTCCAATGTGGTACCAAGCGGTGTGTGTATAAGAGAAATCCTTTCACAAAGCACTCCTAAATAATTTCAGCCTATATCTTCTTTTTGTTATTAAATTTCATTTTAATCAAATAAAACTAATATTACAAAATACCAGGCTGTTCAAAACGATTATTTTCGTTATTATATTTTTCATGCGGCTCTAGAAATAGATGCGACGGATTTTTTGTTTTTATTGTTTTATACTGAATTTTTAAAAACCGAGTTTACGTAAAAATATTAAATTCAAATACAAGGCTAATTTTCTAGAATTTGAATTCTCCCATTTGGTCATGAACAGTTGGAGTGATCTAGTGTTTCGTTTTTCTTTATTATATGGCATTGTTATAATCTGAATTTATATGTTTTAAAGTCCAATGGGGTACCAAGCGGTGTATGTATAAGAGAAATCCTTTCACAAAGCACTCCTAAATAATTTCAGCCTATAACTTCTTTTTGTTATTAAATTTCATTTTAATCAAATAAAACTAATATTACAAAATACCAGGCTGTTCAAAACGATTATTTTCGTTATTATATTTTTCATGCGGCTCTAGAAATAAATGCGAAGGATTTTTTGTTTTCATTGTATTATACTGAATTTTTAAAAACCGAGTTTACGTAAATATGATAAATTCCAATACACCACCAATTTTATAGAATTTGATGTCCACCATTTGGTCATGAATTGTTGGAGTAATCTTGTGTTTCGCTTTTCTCTATTATATGGCATTGTTATGAACTGAATTTATATGCTTTTAAGTCCAATGGGGTACCAAGTGGTTTGAGTATAAAAACAATCCTTTCACAAAGCACTCCTAAATAATTTCAGCCTACAACTTCGTTTTGCTAATTAATTTCATTTTATTCAAATAAAACTTATATTAAAAAATACCAGGCTGTTCAAAACGATTATTTTCGTTATTATATTTTTCATGCGGCTCTAGAAATAGATGCGAAGGATTTTTTGTTTTTATTGTTTAATACTGAATTTTTAAAAACCGAGTTTACGTAAATATATTAAATTCCAATACACGACCAATTTTTTAGAATTTGATGTCCACCATTTGGTCATGAATAGTTAGAGTAATAATGTGTTTCGCTTTTCTTTATTATATGGCATTGTTATGAACTGAATTTATATGCCTTAAGTCCAATGGGGTACCAAGTGGTTTGAGTATAAAATCAATCCTTTCACAAAGCACTCCTAAATAATTTTACCCTACAACTAAGTTTTGCTATTTAATTTCATTTTATTCAAATAAAACTAATATTAAACAATACGAGGCTGTTCAAAACGATTATTTTCGTTATTATATTTTTCATGCGGCTCTAGAAATAGATGCGAAGGATTTTTTGTTTTTATTGTTTTATACTGAATTTTTAAAAACCGGTTTTACGTATATATGGTAAATTCCAATACACCACCAATTTTTTAAAATTTGATTTGCACCATTTGGTCATGAATTGTTGGAGTAATCTTGTGTTTCGCTTTTCTTTATTATATGGCATTGTTTTGAACTGAATTTATATGCTTTTAAGTCCAATGGGGTACCAAGTGGTTTGTGTATAAAATCAATCCTTTCACAGAGCACTTCTATATAGTTTCAGTCTATAACTTCGTTTTGTTATTTAATTTCATTTCATTCAAATAAAACTAATATAACAAAATACAGGGATGTTCAAAACGATTATTTTCGTTGTTATATTTTTTATGCAGCTCTAGAAATAGATGCGAAGGATTTTTTGTTTTCATTGTATTATATTGAATTTTTAAAAACCGAGTATACGTAAATATATTAAATTCCAATACACGACCAATTTTTTAGAATTTGATGTCCACCATTTGGTCATGAATAGTTAGAGTAATAATGTGTTTCGCTTTTCTTTATTATATGGCATTGATATGAACTGAATTTATATGCCTTTAAGTCCAATGGGGTACCAAGTGGTTTGAGTATAAAATCAATCCTTTCACAAAGCACTCCTAAATAATTTCAGCCTACAACTTCGTTTTGCTATTTAATTTCATTTTATTCAAATAAAACTAATATTAAAAAATACCAGGCTGTTCAAAACGATTATTTTCGTTATTATATTTTTCATGCGGCTCTAGAAATAGATGCGAAGGATTTTTTGTTTTTATTGTTTTATACTGAATTTTTAAAAACCGGTTTTACGTATATATGGTAAATTCCAATACACCACCAATTTTTTAAAATTTGATTTGCACCATTTGGTCTTGATTTGTTGGAGTAATCTTGTGTTTCGCTTTTCTTTATTATATGGCATTGTTATGAACTGAATTTATATGCTTTTAAGACCAATGGGGTACCAAGCGGTGTGTGTATAAGAGAAATCCTTTCACAAAGCACTCCTAAATAATTTCAGCCTACAACTTCGTTTTGCTATTTAATTTCATTTTATTCAAATAAAACTAATATTAAAAAATACGAGGCTGTTCAAAACGATTATTTTCGTTATTATATTTTTCATGCGGCTCTAGAAATAGATGCAAAGGATTTTTTGTTTTTATTGTTTTATACTGAATTTTTAAAAACCGGTTTTACGTATATATGGTAAATTCCAATACACCACCAATTTTCTAAAATTTGATGTCCACCATTTGGTCATGAATAGTTAGAGTAATAATGTGTTTCGCTTTTCTTTATTATATGGCATTGATATGAACTGAATTTATATGCCTTTAAGTCCAATGGGGTACCAAGTGGTTTGAGTATAAAATCAATCCTTTCACAAAGCACTCCTAAATAATTCAGCCTACAACTTCGTTTTGTTATTTAATTTCATTTTATTCAAATAAAACTAATATAACAAAGTACAGGGATGTTCAAAACGATTATTTTCGTCGTTATATTTTTTATGCAGCTCTAGAAATAGATGCGAAGGATTTTTTGTTTTCATTGTATTATATTGAATTTTTAAAAACCGAGTATACGTAAATATATTAAATTCCAATACACGACCAATTTTTTAGAATTTGATGTCCACCATTTGGTCATGAATTGTTGGAGTAATCTTGTGTTTCGCTTTTCTTTATTTTATGGCATTGTTTTGAACTGAATTTATATGCTTTTAAGTCCAATGGGGTACCAAGTGGTTTGTGTATAAAATCAATCCTTTCACAGAGCACTTCTATATAGTTTCAGTCTATAACTTCGTTTTGCTAATTAATTTCATTTTATTCGAATAAAACTAATATTAAAAAATACCAGGCTGTTCAAAACGATTATTTTCGTTATTATATTTTTCATGCGGCTCTAGAAATAGATGCGAAGGATTTTTTGTTTTTATTGTTTTATACTGAATTTTTAAAAACCGGTTTTACGTATATATGGTAAATTCCAATACACCACCAATTTTTTAAAATTTGATGTCCACCATTTGGTCATGAATAGTTAGAGTAATAATGTGTTTCGCTTTTCTTTATTATATGGCATTGATATGAACTGAATTTATATGCCTTTAAGTCCAATGGGGTACCAAGTGGTTTGAGTATAAAATCAATCCTTTCACAAAGCACTCCTAAATAATTTCAGCCTACAACTTCGTTTTGTTATTTAATTTCATTTTATTCAAATAAAACTAATATTAAAAAATACAGGGATGTTCAAAACGATTATTTTCGTTGTTATATTTTTTATGCAGCTCTAGAAATAGATGCGAAGGATTTTTTGTTTTCATTGTATTATATTGAATTTTTAAAAACCGAGTATACGTAAATATATTAAATTCCAATACACGACCAATTTTTTAGAATTTGATGTCCACCATTTGGTCATGAATTGTTGGAGTAATCTTGTGTTTCGCTTTTCTTTATTATATGGCATTGTTTTGAACTGAATTTATATGCTTTTAATTCCAATGGGGTACCAAGTGGTTTGTGTATAAAATCAATCCTTTCACAGGGCACTTCTATATAGTTTCAGTCTATAACTTCGTTTTGCTAATTAATTTCACTTTATTCAAATAAAACTAATATTAAAAAATACCAGGCTGTTCAAAACGATTATTTTCGTTATTATATTTTTCATGCGGCTCTAGAAATAGATGCGAAGGATTTTTTGTTTTTATTGTTTAATACTGAATTTTTAAAAACCGAGTTTACGTAAATATATTAAATTCCAATACACGACCAATTTTTTAGAATTTGATGTCCACCATTTGGTCATGAATAGTTAGAGTAATAATGTGTTTCGCTTTTCTTTATTATATGGCATTGATATGAACTGAATTTATATGCCTTTAAGTCCAATGGGGTACCAAGTGGTTTGAGTATAAAATCAATCCTTTCACAAAGCACTCCTAAATAATTTCAGCCCACAACTTCGTTTTGCTAATTAATTTCATTTTATTCAAATAAAACTAATATTAAAAAATACCAGGCTGTTCAAAACGATTATTTTCGTTATTATATTTTTCATGCGGCTCTAGATATAGATGCGAAGTATTTTTTGTTTTTATTGTTTTATACTGAATTTTTAAAAACCGGTTTTACGTATATATGGTAAATTCCAATACACCACCAATTTTTTAAAATTTGATGTCCACCATTTGGTCATGAATAGTTAGAGTAATAATGTGTTTCGCTTTTCTTTATTATATGGCATTGATATGAACTGAATTTATATGCCTTTAAGTCCAATGGGGTACCAAGTGGTTTGAGTATAAAATCAATCCTTTCACAAAGCACTCCTAAATAATTTCAGCCCACAACTTCGTTTTGCTAATTAATTTCATTTTATTCAAATAAAACTAATATTAAAAAATACCAGGCTGTTCAAAACGATTATTTTCGTTATTATATTTTTCATGCGGCTCTAGATATAGATGCGAAGTATTTTTTGTTTTTATTGTTTTATACTGAATTTTTAAAAACCGGTTTTACGTATATATGGTAAATTCCAATACACCACCAATTTTTTAAAATTTGATGTCCACCATTTGGTCATGAATAGTTAGAGTAATAATGTGTTTCGCTTTTCTTTATTATATGGCATTGATATGAACTGAATTTATATGCCTTTAAGTCCAATGGGATACCAAGTGGTTTGAGTATAAAATCAATCCTTTCACAAAGCACTCCTAAATAATTTCAGCCTACAACTTCGTTTTGTTATTTAATTTCATTTTATTCAAATAAAACTAATATTAAAAAATACCAGGCTGTTCAAAACGATTATTTTCGTTATTATATTTTTCATGCAGCTCTAGAAATAGATGCGAAGGATTTTTTGTTTTCATTTTTAAAAACCGAGTATACGTAAATATATTAAATTCCAATACACGATCAATTTTTTAGAATTTGATGTCCACCATTTGGTCATGAATTGTTGGAGTAATCTTGTGTTTTGCTTTTCTTTATTATATGGCATTGTTTTGAACTGAATTTATATGCTTTTAAGACCAATGGGGTACCAAGCGGTGTGTGTATAAGAGAAATCCTTTCACAAAGCACTCCTAAATAATTTCAGCCTACAACTTCGTTTTGCTATTTAATTTCATTTTATTCAAATAAAACTAATATTAAAAAATACGAGGCTGTTCAAAACGATTATTTTCGTTATTATATTTTTCATGCGGCTCTAGAAATAGATGCGAAGGATTTTTTGTTTTTATTGTTTTATACTGAATTTTTAAAAACCGGTTTTACGTATATATGGTAAATTCCAATACACCACCAATTTTTTAAAATTTGATTTGCACCATTTGGTCATGAATTGTTGGAGTAATCTTGTGTTTCGCTTTTCTTTATTATATGGCATTGTTTTGAACTGAATTTATATGCTTTTAAGTCCAATGGGGTACCAAGTGGTGTGTGTATAAGAGAAATCCTTTCACAAAGCACTCCTAAATAATTTCAGCCTATAACTTCTTTTTGTTGTTAAATTTCATTTTATTCAAATAAAACTAATATAACAAAATACAGGGATGTTCAAAACGATTATTTTCGTTGTTATATTTTTTATGCAGCTCTAGAAATAGATGCGAAGGATTTTTTGTTTTCATTGTATTATATTGAATTTTTAAAAACCGAGTATACGTAAATATATTAAATTCCAATACACGACCAATTTTTTAGAATTTGATGTCCACCATTTGGTCATGAATTGTTGGAGTAATCTTGTGTTTCGCTTTTCTTTATTATATGGCATTGTTTTGAACTGAATTTATATGCTTTTAAGTCCAATGGGGTACCAAGTGGTGTGTGTATAAGAGAAATCCTTTCACAAAGCACTCCTAAATAATTTCAGCCTATAACTTCTTTTTGTTGTTAAATTTCATTTTATTCAAATAAAACTAATATAACAAAATACAGGGATGTTCAAAACGATTATTTTCGTTGTTATATTTTTTATGCAGCTCTAGAAATAGATGCGAAGGATTTTTTGTTTTCATTGTATTATATTGAATTTTTAAAAACCGAGTATACGTAAATATATTAAATTCCAATACACGACCAATTTTTTAAAATTTGATTTGCACCATTTGGTCATGAATTGTTGGAGTAATCTTGTGTTTCGCTTTTCTTTATTATATGGCATTGTTTTGAACTGAATTTATATGCTTTTAAGTCCAATGGGGTACCAAGTGGTGTGTGTATAAGAGAAATCCTTTCACAAAGCACTCCTAAATAATTTCAGCCTATAACTTCTTTTTGTTGTTAAATTTCATTTTATTCAAATAAAACTAATATAACAAAATACAGGGATGTTCAAAACGATTATTTTCGTTGTTATATTTTTTATGCAGCTCTAGAAATAGATGCGAAGGATTTTTTGTTTTCATTGTATTATATTGAATTTTTAAAAACCGAGTATACGTAAATATATTAAATTCCAATACACCACCAATTTTTTAAAATTTGATTTGCACCATTTGGTCATGAATTGTTGGAGTAATCTTGTGTTTCGCTTTTCTTTATTATATGGCATTGTTTTGAACTGAATTTATATGCTTTTAAGTCCAATGGGGTACCAAGTGGTGTGTGTATAAGAGAAATCCTTTCACAAAGCACTCCTAAATAATTTCAGCCTATAACTTCTTTTTGTTGTTAAATTTCATTTTATTCAAATAAAACTAATATAACAAAATACAGGGATGTTCAAAACGATTATTTTCGTTGTTATATTTTTTATGCAGCTCTAGAAATAGATGCGAAGGATTTTTTGTTTTTATTGTTTTATACTGAATTTTTAAAAACCGAGTTTACGTAAAAATATTAAATTCAAATACAAGGCTAATTTTCTAGAATTTGAATTCTCCCATTTGGTCATGAACAGTTGGAGTGATCTTGTGTTTCGTTTTTCTTTATTATATGGCATTGTTATAATCTGAATTTATATGTTTAAAAGTCCAATGGGGTACCAAGCGCTGTGTGTATAAGAGAAATCCTTTCACAAAGCACTCCTAAATAATTTCAGCCTATAACTTCTTTTTGTTATTAAATTTCATTTTAATCAAATAAAACTAATATTACAAAATACCAGGCTGTTCAAAACGATTATTTTCGTTATTATATTTTTCATGCGGCTCTAGAAATAGATGCGACGGATTTTTTGTTTTTATTGTTTTATACTGAATTTTTAAAAACCGAGTTTACGTAAAAATATTAAATTCAAATACAAGGCTAATTTTCTAGAATTTTAATTCTCCCATTTGGTCATGAACAGTTGGAGTGATCTTGTGTTTCGTTTTTCTTTATTATATGGCATTGTTATAATCTGAATTTAAATGTTTTAAAGTCCAATGTGGTACCAAGCGGTGTGTGTATAAGAGAAATCCTTTCACAAAGCACTCCTAAATAATTTCCGCCTATATCTTCTTTTTGTTATTAAATTTCATTTTAATCAAATAAAACTAATATTACAAAATACCAGGCTGTTCAAAACGATTATTTTCGTTATTATATTTTTCATGCGGCTCTAGAAATAGATGCGACGGATTTTTTGTTTTTATTGTTTTATACTGAATTTTTAAAAACCGAGTTTACGTAAAAATATTAAATTCAAATACAAGGCTAATTTTCTAGAATTTGAATTCTCCCATTTGGTCATGAACAGTTGGAGTGATCTAGTGTTTCGTTTTTCTTTATTATATGGCATTGTTATAATCTGAATTTATATGTTTTAAAGTCCAATGGGGTACCAAGCGGTGTATGTATAAGAGAAATCCTTTCACAAAGCACTCCTAAATAATTTCAGCCTATAACTTCTTTTTGTTATTAAATTTCATTTTAATCAAATAAAACTAATATTACAAAATACCAGGCTGTTCAAAACGATTATTTTCGTTATTATATTTTTCATGCGGCTCTAGAAATAAATGCGAAGGATTTTTTGTTTTCATTGTATTATACTGAATTTTTAAAAACCGAGTTTACGTAAATATGATAAATTCCAATACACCACCAATTTTATAGAATTTGATGTCCACCATTTGGTCATGAATTGTTGGAGTAATCTTGTGTTTCGCTTTTCTCTATTATATGGCATTGTTATGAACTGAATTTATATGCTTTTAAGTCCAATGGGGTACCAAGTGGTTTGAGTATAAAAACAATCCTTTCACAAAGCACTCCTAAATAATTTCAGCCTACAACTTCGTTTTGCTAATTAATTTCATTTTATTCAAATAAAACTTATATTAAAAAATACCAGGCTGTTCAAAACGATTATTTTCGTTATTATATTTTTCATGCGGCTCTAGAAATAGATGCGAAGGATTTTTTGTTTTCATTGTATTATATTGAATTTTTAAAAACCGAGTATACGTAAATATATTAAATTCCAATACACGACCAATTTTTTAGAATTTGATGTCCACCATTTGGTCATGAATAGTTAGAGTAATAATGTGTTTCGCTTTTCTTTATTATATGGCATTGATATGAACTGAATTTATATGCCTTAAGTCCAATGGGGTACCAAGTGGTTTGTGTATAAAATCAATCCTTTCACAGAGCACTTCTATATAGTTTCAGTCTATAACTTCGTTTTGTTATTTAATTTCATTTTATTCAAATAAAACTAATATAACAAAATACAGGGATGTTCAAAACGATTATTTTCGTTGTTATATTTTTTATGCAGCTCTAGAAATAGATGCGAAGGATTTTTTGTTTTCATTGTATTATATTGAATTTTTAAAAACCGAGTATACGTAAATATATTAAATTCCAATACACGACCAATTTTTTAGAATTTGATGTCCACCATTTGGTCATGAATAGTTAGAGTAATAATGTGTTTCGCTTTTCTTTATTATATGGCATTGATATGAACTGAATTTATATGCTTTTAAGTCCAATGGGGTACCAAGTGGTTTGAGTATAAAATCAATCCTTTCACAAAGCACTCCTAAATAATTTTACCCTACAACTTCGTTTTGCTATTTAATTTCATTTTATTCAAATAAAACTAATATTAAACAATACGAGGCTGTTCAAAACGATTATTTTCGTTATTATATTTTTCATGCGGCTCTAGAAATAGATGCGAAGGATTTTTTGTTTTTATTGTTTTATACTGAATTTTTAAAAACCGGTTTTACGTATATATGGTAAATTCCAATACACCACCAATTTTTTAAAATTTGATTTGCACCATTTGGTCATGAATTGTTGGAGTAATCTTGTGTTTCGCTTTTCTTTATTATATGGCATTGTTTTGAACTGAATTTATATGCTTTTAAGTCCAATGGGGTACCAAGTGGTTTGTGTATAAAATCAATCCTTTCACAGAGCACTTCTATATAGTTTCAGTCTATAACTTCGTTTTGTTATTTAATTTCATTTTATTCAAATAAAACTAATATAACAAAATACAGGGATGTTCAAAACGATTATTTTCGTTGTTATATTTTTTATGCAGCTCTAGAAATAGATGCGAAGGATTTTTTGTTTTCATTGTATTATATTGAATTTTTAAAAACCGAGTATACGTAAATATATTAAATTCCAATACACGACCAATTTTTTAGAATTTGATGTCCACCATTTGGTCATGAATAGTTAGAGTAATAATGTGTTTCGCTTTTCTTTATTATATGGCATTGATATGAACTGAATTTATATGCCTTTAAGTCCAATGGGGTACCAAGTGGTTTGAGTATAAAATCAATCCTTTCACAAAGCACTCCTAAATAATTTCAGCCTACAACTTCGTTTTGCTATTTAATTTCATTTTATTCAAATAAAACTAATATTAAAAAATACCAGGCTGTTCAAAACGATTATTTTCGTTATTATATTTTTCATGCGGCTCTAGAAATAGATGCGAAGGATTTTTTGTTTTTATTGTTTTATACTGAATTTTTAAAAACCGGTTTTACGTATATATGGTAAATTCCAATACACCACCAATTTTTTAAAATTTGATTTGCACCATTTGGTCATGAATTGTTGGAGTAATCTTGTGTTTCGCTTTTCTTTATTATATGGCATTGTTTTGAACTGAATTTATATGCTTTTAAGTCCAATGGGGTACCAAGTGGTTTGTGTATAAAATCAATCCTTTCACAGAGCACTTCTATATAGTTTCAGTCTATAACTTCGTTTTGTTATTTAATTTCATTTTATTCAAATAAAACTAATATAACAAAATACAGGGATGTTCAAAACGATTATTTTCGTTGTTATATTTTTTATGCAGCTCTAGAAATAGATGCGAAGGATTTTTTGTTTTCATTGTATTATATTGAATTTTTAAAAACCGAGTATACGTAAATATATTAAATTCCAATACACGACCAATTTTTTAGAATTTGATGTCCACCATTTGGTCATGAATAGTTAGAGTAATAATGTGTTTCGCTTTTCTTTATTATATGGCATTGATATGAACTGAATTTATATGCCTTTAAGTCCAATGGGGTACCAAGTGGTTTGAGTATAAAATCAATCCTTTCACAAAGCACTCCTAAATAATTTCAGCCTACAACTTCGTTTTGCTATTTAATTTCATTTTATTCAAATAAAACTAATATTAAAAAATACCAGGCTGTTCAAAACGATTATTTTCGTTATTATATTTTTCATGCGGCTCTAGAAATAGATGCGAAGGATTTTTTGTTTTTATTGTTTTATACTGAATTTTTAAAAACCGGTTTTACGTATATATGGTAAATTCCAATACACCACCAATTTTTTAAAATTTGATTTGCACCATTTGGTCTTGATTTGTTGGAGTAATCTTGTGTTTCGCTTTTCTTTATTATATGGCATTGTTATGAACTGAATTTATATGCTTTTAAGACCAATGGGGTACCAAGCGGTGTGTGTATAAGAGAAATCCTTTCACAAAGCACTCCTAAATAATTTTACCCTACAACTTCGTTTTGCTATTTAATTTCATTTTATTCAAATAAAACTAATATTAAAAAATACGAGGCTGTTCAAAACGATTATTTTCGTTATTATATTTTTCATGCGGCTCTAGAAATAGATGCGAAGGATTTTTTGTTTTTATTGTTTTATACTGAATTTTTAAAAACCGAGTATTCGTAAATATATTAAATTCCAATACACGACCAATTTTTTAGAATTTGATGTCCACCATTTGGTCATGAATTGTTGGAGTAATCTTGTGTTTCGCTTTTCTTTATTATATGGCATTGTTTTGAACTGAATTTATATGCTTTTAAGTCCAATGGGGTACCAAGTGGTTTGTGTATAAAATCAATCCTTTCACAGAGCACTTCTATATAGTTTCAGTCTATAACTTCGTTTTGCTAATTAATTTCATTTTATTCGAATAAAACTAATATTAAAAAATACCAGGCTGTTCAAAACGATTATTTTCGTTATTATATTTTTCATGCGGCTCTAGAAATAGATGCGAAGGATTTTTTGTTTTTATTGTTTTATACTGAATTTTTAAAAACCGGTTTTACGTATATATGGTAAATTCCAATACACCACCAATTTTTTAAAATTTGATGTCCACCATTTGGTCATGAATAGTTAGAGTAATAATGTGTTTCGCTTTTCTTTATTATATGGCATTGATATGAACTGAATTTATATGCCTTTAAGTCCAATGGGGTACCAAGTGGTTTGAGTATAAAATCAATCCTTTCACAAAGCACTCCTAAATAATTTCAGCCCACAACTTCGTTTTGCTAATTAATTTCATTTTATTCAAATAAAACTAATATTAAAAAATACCAGGCTGTTCAAAACGATTATTTTGGTTATTATATTTTTCATGCGGCTCTAGAAATAGATGCGAAGTATTTTTTGTTTTTATTGTTTTATACTGAATTTTTAAAAACCGGTTTTACGTATATATGGTAAATTCCAATACACCACCAATTTTTTAAAATTTGATGTCCACCATTTGGTCATGAATAGTTAGAGTAATAATGTGTTTCGCTTTTCTTTATTATATGGCATTGATATGAACTGAATTTATATGCCTTTAAGTCCAATGGGATACCAAGTGGTTTGAGTATAAAATCAATCCTTTCACAAAGCACTCCTAAATAATTTCAGCCTACAACTTCGTTTTGTTATTTAATTTCATTTTATTCAAATAAAACTAATATTAAAAAATACCAGGCTGTTCAAAACGATTATTTTCGTTATTATATTTTTCATGCAGCTCTAGAAATAGATGCGAAGGATTTTTTGTTTTCATTTTTAAAAACCGAGTATACGTAAATATGTTAAATTCCAATACACGACCAATTTTTTAGAATTTGATGTCCACCATTTGGTCATGAATTGTTGGAGTAATCTTGTGTTTTGCTTTTCTTTATTATATGGCATTGTTTTGAACTGAATTTATATGCTTTTAAGACCAATGGGGTACCAAGCGGTGTGTGTATAAGAGAAATCCTTTCACAAAGCACTCCTAAATAATTTCAGCCTACAACTTCGTTTTGCTATTTAATTTCATTTTATTCAAATAAAACTAATATTAAAAAATACGAGGCTGTTCAAAACGATTATTTTCGTTATTATATTTTTCATGCGGCTCTAGAAATAGATGCGAAGGATTTTTTGTTTTTATTGTTTTATACTGAATTTTTAAAAACCGGTTTTACGTATATATGGTAAATTCCAATACACCACCAATTTTCTAAAATTTGATGTCCACCATTTGGTCATGAATAGTTAGAGTAATAATGTGTTTCGCTTTTCTTTATTATATGGCATTGATATGAACTGAATTTATATGCCTTTAAGTCCAATGGGGTACCAAGTGGTTTGAGTATAAAATCAATCCTTTCACAAAGCCTCCTAAATAATTCAGCCTACAACTTCGTTTTGTTATTTAATTTCATTTTATTCAAATAAAACTAATATAACAAAATACAGTGTTGTTCAAAACGATTATTTTCGTCGTTATATTTTTTATGCAGCTCTAGAAATAGATGCGAAGGATTTTTTGTTTTCATTGTATTATATTGAATTTTTAAAAACCGAGTATACGTAAATATATTAAATTCCAATACACGACCAATTTTTTAGAATTTGATGTCCACCATTTGGTCATGAATTGTTGGAGTAATCTTGTGTTTCGCTTTTCTTTATTATATGGCATTGTTTTGAACTGAATTTATATGCTTTTAAGTCCAATGGGGTACCAAGTGGTTTGTGTATAAAATCAATCCTTTCACAGAGCACTTCTATATAGTTTCAGTCTATAACTTCGTTTTGCTAATTAATTTCATTTTATTCGAATAAAACTAATATTAAAAAATACCAGGCTGTTCAAAACGATTATTTTCGTTATTATATTTTTCATGCGGCTCTAGAAATAGATGCGAAGGATTTTTTGTTTTTATTGTTTTATACTGAATTTTTAAAAACCGGTTTTACGTATATATGGTAAATTCCAATACACCACCAATTTTTTAAAATTTGATGTCCACCATTTGGTCATGAATAGTTAGAGTAATAATGTGTTTCGCTTTTCTTTATTATATGGCATTGATATGAACTGAATTTATATGCCTTTAAGTCCAATGGGGTACCAAGTGGTTTGAGTATAAAATCAATCCTTTCACAAAGCACTCCTAAATAATTTCAGCCCACAACTTCGTTTTGCTAATTAATTTCATTTTATTCAAATAAAACTAATATTAAAAAATACCAGGCTGTTCAAAACGATTATTTTCGTTATTATATTTTTCATGCGGCTCTAGAAATAGATGCGAAGTATTTTTTGTTTTTATTGTTTTATACTGAATTTTTAAAAACCGGTTTTACGTATATATGGTAAATTCCAATACACCACCAATTTTTTAAAATTTGATGTCCACC
Source organism: Anthrax anthrax (assembly GCA_963971155.1). Lineage (NCBI taxonomy): Eukaryota > Metazoa > Arthropoda > Insecta > Diptera > Bombyliidae > Anthrax > Anthrax anthrax. The sequence goes on from OZ020122.1 coordinate 3,320,884, forward strand.
ATTTGGTCATGAATAGTTAGAGTAATAATGTGTTTCGCTTTTCTTTATTATATGGCATTGATATGAACTGAATTTATATGCCTTTAAGTCCAATGGGATACCAAGTGGTTTGAGTATAAAATCAATCCTTTCACAAAGCACTCCTAAATAATTTCAGCCTACAACTTCGTTTTGTTATTTAATTTCATTTTATTCAAATAAAACTAATATTAAAAAATACCAGGCTGTTCAAAACGATTATTTTCGTTATTATATTTTTCATGCAGCTCTAGAAATAGATGCGAAGGATTTTTTGTTTTCATTTTTAAAAACCGAGTATACGTAAATATATTAAATTCCAATACACGACCAATTTTTTAGAATTTGATGTCCACCATTTGGTCATGAATTGTTGGAGTAATCTTGTGTTTTGCTTTTCTTTATTATATGGCATTGTTTTGAACTGAATTTATATGCTTTTAAGACCAATGGGGTACCAAGCGGTGTGTGTATAAGAGAAATCCTTTCACAAAGCACTCCTAAATAATTTCAGCCTACAACTTCGTTTTGCTATTTAATTTCATTTTATTCAAATAAAACTAATATTAAAAAATACGAGGCTGTTCAAAACGATTATTTTCGTTATTATATTTTTCATGCGGCTCTAGAAATAGATGCGAAGGATTTTTTGTTTTTATTGTTTTATACTGAATTTTTAAAAACCGGTTTTACGTATATATGGTAAATTCCAATACACCACCAATTTTTTAAAATTTGATTTGCACCATTTGGTCATGAATTGTTGGAGTAATCTTGTGTTTCGCTTTTCTTTATTATATGGCATTGTTTTGAACTGAATTTATATGCTTTTAAGTCCAATGGGGTACCAAGTGGTGTGTGTATAAGAGAAATCCTTTCACAAAGCACTCCTAAATAATTTCAGCCTATAACTTCTTTTTGTTGTTAAATTTCATTTTATTCAAATAAAACTAATATAACAAAATACAGGGATGTTCAAAACGATTATTTTCGTTGTTATATTTTTTATGCAGCTCTAGAAATAGATGCGAAGGATTTTTTGTTTTCATTGTATTATATTGAATTTTTAAAAACCGAGTATACGTAAATATATTAAATTCCAATACACGACCAATTTTTTAGAATTTGATGTCCACCATTTGGTCATGAATTGTTGGAGTAATCTTGTGTTTCGCTTTTCTTTATTATATGGCATTGTTTTGAACTGAATTTATATGCTTTTAAGTCCAATGGGGTACCAAGTGGTTTGTGTATAAAATCAATCCTTTCACAGAGCACTTCTATATAGTTTCAGTCTATAACTTCGTTTTGCTAATTAATTTCATTTTATTCAAATAAAACTAATATTAAAAAATAGCAGGCTGTTCAAAACGATTATTTTCGTTATTATATTTTTCATGCGGCTCTAGAAATAGATGCGAAGGATTTTTTGTTTTTATTGTTTAATACTGAATTTTTAAAAACCGAGTTTACGTAAATATATTAAATTCCAATACACGACCAATTTTTTAGAATTTGATGTCCACCATTTGGTCATGAATAGTTAGAGTAATAATGTGTTTCGCTTTTCTTTATTATATGGCATTGATATGAACTGAATTTATATGCCTTTAAGTCCAATGGGGTACCAAGTGGTTTGAGTATAAAATCAATCCTTTCACAAAGCACTCCTAAATAATTTCAGCCTACAACTTCGTTTTGCTATTTAATTTCATTTTATTCAAATAAAACTAATATTAAAAAATACGAGGCTGTTCAAAACGATTATTTTCGTTATTATATTTTTCATGCGGCTCTAGAAATAGATGCGAAGGATTTTTTGTTTTTATTGTTTTATACTGAATTTTTAAAAACCGGTTTTACGTATATATGGTAAATTCCAATACACCACCAATTTTTTAAAATTTGATTTGCACCATTTGGTGTTGAATTGTTGGAGTAATCTTGTGTTTCGCTTTTCTTTATTATATGGCATTGTTATGAACTGAATTTATATGCTTTTAAGACCAATGGGGTACCAAGCGGTGTATGTATAAGAGAAATCCTTTCACAAAGCACTCCTAAGTAGTTTCATCCTACAACTTCGTTTTGCAATAAAATTTCATTTTATTCAAATAAAACTAATTTTAAAAAAGACAGCGATGTTCAAAACGATTATTTGCGCTGTTATACTTTTATGCAGCTCTAGAAATAGATGCGAAGGATTTTTTGATTTCATTGTTTTATACTGAATTTTTAAAAACCGAGTTTAGGTTAATATATTAAATTCCAATACAAGGCCAATTTTTTAGAATTTGATGCCCACCATTTGGTCATGAATAGTTGGTGTAATCTTGTGTTTCGCTTTTCTTCATTATATGGCATTAATATGAACTGAATTTATATGCTTTAAAGTCTAATGGGGTACCAAGTGGTTTGAGTATAAAATCAATCCTTTCACAAAGCACTCCTAAATAATTTCAGCCTACAACTTCGTTTTGCTATTTAATTTCATTTTATTCAAATAAAACTAATATTAAAAAAAACAAGGCTGTTCAAAACGATTATTTTCGTTATTATATTTTTCATGCGGCTCTAGAAATAGATGCGAAGGATTTTTTGATTTCATTGTTTTATACTGAATTTTTAAAAACCGAGTTTAGGTTAATATATTAAATTCCAATACAAGGCCAATTTTTTAGAATTTGATGCCCACCATTTGGTCATGAATAGTTGGTGTAATCTTGTGTTTCGCTTTTCTTCATTATATGGCATTAATATGAACTGAATTTATATGCTTTAAAGACTAATGGGGTACCAAGTGGTTTGAGTATAAAATCAATCCTTTCACAAAGCACTCCTAAATAATTTCAGCCTATAACTTCTTTTTGTTATTAAATTTCATTTTAATCAAATAAAACTAATATTACAAAATACAGGAATATACGAAACGATTATTTTCGTTGTTATATTTTTTATGCGGCTCTAGAAATAGATGCGAAGGATTTTTTGTTTTCATTGTATTATACTGAATTTTTAAAAACCGAGTTTACGTAAATATGGTAAATTCCAATACACCACCAATTTTATAGAATTTGATGTCCACCATTTGGTCATGAATTGTTGGAGTAATCTTGTGTTTCGCTTTTCTTTATTATATGGCATTGTTTTGAACTGAATTTATATGCTTTTAAGTCCAATGGGGTACCAAGTGGTTTGTGTATAAAATCAATCCTTTCACAGAGCACTCCTAAGTAGTTTCATCCTACAACTTTGTTTTGCAATAAAATTTCATTTTATTCAAATAAAACTAATTTTAAAAAAGACAGCGATGTTCAAAACGCTGATTATTTGCGCTGTTATACTTTTATGCAGCTCTAGAAATAGATGCGAAGGATTTTTTGATTTCATTGTTTTATACTGAATTTTTAAAAACCGAGTTTAGGTTAATATATTAAATTCCAATACAAGGCCAATTTTTTAGAATTTGATGCCCACCATTTGGTCATGAATAGTTGGTGTAATCTTGTGTTTCGCTTTTCTTCATTATATGGCATTAATATGAACTGAATTTATATGCTTTAAAGTCTAATGGGGTACCAAGTGGTTTGAGTATAAAATCAATCCTTTCACAAAGCACTCCTAAATAATTTCAGCCTACAACTTCGTTTTGCTATTTAATTTCATTTTATTCAAATAAAACTAATATTAAAAAAAACAAGGCTGTTCAAAACGATTATTTTCGTTATTATATTTTTCATGCGGCTCTAGAAATAGATGCGACGGATTTTTTGTTTTTATTGTTTTATACTGAATTTTTAAAAACCGAGTTTACGTAAAAATATTAAATTCAAATACAAGGCTAATTTTCTAGAATTTGAATTCTCCCATTTGGTCATGAACAGTTGGAGTGATCTTGTGTTTCGTTTTTCTTTATTATATGGCATTGTTATAATCTGAATTTATATGTTTTAAAGTCCAATGGGGTACCAAGCGGTGTGTGTATAAGAGAAATCCTTTCACAAAGCACTCCTAAATAATTTCAGCCTATAACTTCTTTTTGTTATTAAATTTCATTTTAATGAAATAAAACTAATATTACAAAATACAGGAATATACAAAACGATTATTTTCGTTGTTACATTTTTTATGCGGCTCTAGAAATAGATGCGAAGGATTTTTTGTTTTCATTGTATTATACTGAATTTTTAAAAACCGAGTTTACGTAAATATGATAAATTCCAATACACCACCAGTTTTATAGAATTTGATGTCAACCATTTGGTCATGAATTGTTGGAGTAATCTTGTGTTTCGCTTTTCTTTATTATATGGCATTGTTATGAACTGAATTTATATGCTTTTAAGTCCAATGGGGTACCAAGTGGTTTGAGTATAAAAACAATCCTTTCACAAAGCACTCCTAAATAATTTCAGCCTACAACTTCGTTTTGCTAATTAATTTCATTTTATTCAAATAAAACTAATATTAAAAAATACCAGGCTGTTCAAAACGATTATTTTCGTTATTATATTTTTCATGCGGCTCTAGAAATAGATGCGAAGGATTTTTTGTTTTTATTGTTTAATACTGAATTTTTAAAAACCGAGTTTACGTAAATATATTAAATTCCAATACACGACCAATTTTTTAGAATTTGATGTCCACCATTTGGTCATGAATAGTTAGAGTAATATTGTGTTTCGCTTTTCTTTATTATATGGCATTGATATGAACTGAATTTATATGCCTTAAGTCCAATGGGGTACCAAGTGGTTTGAGTATAAAATCAATCCTTTCACAAAGCACTCCTAAATAATTTTACCCTACAACTTCGTTTTGCTATTTAATTTCATTTTATTCAAATAAAACTAATATTAAACAATACGAGGCTGATCAAAACGATTATTTTCGTTATTATATTTTTCATGCGGCTCTAGAAATAGATGCGAAGGATTTTTTGTTTTTATTGTTTTATACTGAATTTTTAAAAACCGGTTTTACGTATATATGGTAAATTCCAATACACCACCAATTTTTTAAAATTTGATTTGCACCATTTGATCATGAATTGTTGGAGTAATCTTGTGTTTCGCTTTTCTTTATTATATGGCATTGTTTTGAACTGAATTTATATGCTTTTAAGTCCAATGGGGTACCAAGTGGTTTGTGTATAAAATCAATCCTTTCACAGAGCACTTCTATATAGTTTCAGTCTATAACTTCGTTTTGTTATTTAATTTCATTTTATTCAAATAAAACTAATATAACAAAATACAGGGATGTTCAAAATGATTATTTTCGTTGTTATATTTTTTATGCAGCTCTAGAAATAGATGCGAAGGATTTTTTGTTTTCATTGTATTATATTGAATTTTTAAAAACCGAGTATACGTAAATATATTAAATTCCAATACACGACCAATTTTTTAGAATTTGATGTCCACCATTTGGTCATGAATAGTTAGAGTAATAATGTGTTTCGCTTTTCTTTATTATATGGCATTGATATGAACTGAATTTATATGCTTTTAAGTCCAATGGGGTACCAAGTGGTTTGTGTATAAAATCAATCCTTTCACAGAGCACTCCTAAGTAGTTTCATCCTACAACTTCGTTTTGCAATAAAATTTCATTTTATTCAAATAAAACTAATTTTAAAAAAGACAGCGATGTTCAAAACGATTATTATCGTTATTATATTTTTCATGCGGCTCTAGAAATAGATGCGAAGGATTTTTTGTTTTTATTGTTTAATACTGAATTTTTAAAAACCGAGTTTACGTAAATATATTAAATTCCAATACACGACCAATTTTTTAGAATTTGATGTCCACCATTTGGTCATGAATAGTTAGAGTAATAATGTGTTTCGCTTTTCTTTATTATATGGCATTGATATGAACTGAATTTATATGCCTTAAGTCCAATGGGGTACCAAGTGGTTTGAGTATAAAATCAATCCTTTCACAAAGCACTCCTAAATAATTTTACCCAACAACTTCGTTTTGCTATTTAATTTCATTTTATTCAAATAAAACTAATATTAAACAATACGAGGCTGTTCAAAACGATTATTTTCGTTATTATATTTTTCATGCGGCTCTAGAAATAGATGCGAAGGATTTTTTGTTTTCATTGTATTATACTGAATTTTTAAAAACCGAGTTTACGTAAATATGATAAATTCCAATACACCACCAATTTTATAGAATTTGATGTCCACCATTTGGTCATGAATAGTTAGAGTAATAATGTGTTTCGCTTTTCTTTATTATATGGCATTGATATGAACTGAATTTATATGCCTTAAGTCCAATGGGGTACCAAGTGGTTTGAGTATACAATCAATCCTTTCACAAAGCACTCCTAAATAATTTTACCCAACAACTTCGTTTTGCTATTTAATTTCATTTTATTCAAATAAAACTAATATTAATAAATACGACGCTGTTCAAAACGATTATTTTCGTTATTATATTTTTCATGCGGCTCTAGAAATAGATGCGAAGGATTTTTTGTTTTTATTGTTTTATACTGAATTTTTGAAAACCGAGTTTACGTAAATATGATAAATTCCAATACACCACCAATTTTATAGAATTTGATGTCCACCATTTGGTCATGAATTGTTGGAGTAATCTTGTGTTTCGCTTTTCTTCATTATATGGCATTGTTATGAACTGAATTTATATGCTTTTAAGTCCAATGGGGTACCAAGTGGTTTGAGTATAAAAACAATCCTTTCACAAAGCACTCCTAAATAATTTCAGCCTACAACTTCGTTTTGCTAATTAATTTCATTTTATTCAAATAAAACTAATATTAAAAAATACCAGGCTGTTCAAAACGATTATTTTCGTTATTATATTTTTCATGCGGCTCTAGAAATAGATGCGAAGGATTTTTTGTTTTTATTGTTTAATACTGAATTTTTAAAAACCGAGTTTACGTAAATATGGTAAATTCCAATACACCACCAATTTTATAGAATTTGATGTCCACCATTTGGTCATGAATTGTTGGAGTAATCTTGTTTTTCGCTTTTTTTTATTGTATGGCATTGTTTTGAACTGAATTTATATGCTTTTAAGTCCAATGGGGTACCAAGTGGTTTGAGTATAAAATCAATCCTTTCACAAAGCACTGCTAAATAATTTCACCCTACAACTTCGTTTTGCTAATTAATTTCATTTTATTCAAATAAAACTAATATTAAAAAATACCAGGCTGTTCAAAACGATTATTTTCGTTATTATATTTTTCATGCGGCTCTAGAAATAGATGCGAAGGATTTTTTGTTTTTATTGTTTAATACTGAATTTTTAAAAACCGAGTTTACGTAAATATGGTAAATTCCAATACACCACCAATTTTATAGAATTTGATGTCCACCATTTGGTCATGAATAGTTAGAGTAATAATGTGTTTCGCTTTTCTTTATTATATGGCATTGATATGAACTGAATTTATATGCTTTTAAGTCCAATGGGGTACCAAGTGGTTTGTGTATAAAATCAATCCTTTCACAGAGCACTCCTAAGTAGTTTCATCCTACAACTTCGTTTTGCAATAAAATTTCATTTTATTCAAATAAAACTAATTTTAAAAAAGACAGCGATGTTCAAAACGATTATTATCGTTATTATATTTTTCATGCGGCTCTAGAAATAGATGCGAAGGATTTTTTGTTTTTATTGTTTAATACTGAATTTTTAAAAACCGAGTTTACGTAAATATGATAAATTCCAATACACCACCAATTTTATAGAATTTGATGTCCACCATTTGGTCATGAATTGTTGGAGTAATCTTGTGTTTCGCTTTTCTTCATTATATGGCATTGTTATGAACTGAATTTATATGCTTTTAAGTCCAATGGGGTACCAAGTGGTTTGAGTATAAAAACAATCCTTTCACAAAGCACTCCTAAATAATTTCAGCCTACAACTTCGTTTTGCTAATTAATTTCATTTTATTCAAATAAAACTAATATTAAAAAATACCAGGCTGTTCAAAACGATTATTTTCGTTATTATATTTTTCATGCGGCTCTAGAAATAGATGCGAAGGATTTTTTGTTTTTATTGTTTAATACTGAATTTTTAAAAACCGAGTTTACGTAAATATGGTAAATTCCAATACACCACCAATTTTATAGAATTTGATGTCCACCATTTGGTCATGAATTGTTGGAGTAATCTTGTTTTTCGCTTTTTTTTATTGTATGGCATTGTTTTGAACTGAATTTATATGCTTTTAAGTCCAATGGGGTACCAAGTGGTTTGAGTATAAAATCAATCCTTTCACAAAGCACTGCTAAATAATTTCACCCTACAACTTCGTTTTGTTATTAAATTTCATTTTAATCAAATAAAACTAATATTACAAAATACAGGAATATACAAAACGATTATTTTCGTTGTTATATTTGTTATGCGGCTCTAGAAATAGATGCGAAGGATTTTTTGTTTTCATTGTATTATACTGAATTTTTAAAAACCGAGTTTACGTAAATATGGTAAATTCCAATACACCACCAATTTTATAGAATTTGATGTCCACCATTTGGTCATGAATTGTTGGAGTAATCTTGTTTTTCGCTTTTCTTTATTGTATGGCATTGTTTTGAACTGAATTTATATGCTTTTAAGTCCAATGGGGTACCAAGTGGTTTGTGTATAAAATCAATCCTTTCGCAGAGCACTTCTAAATAGTTTCAGTCTATAACTTCGTTTTGCTTTTTAATTTCATTTTATTCAAATAAAACTAATATTAAAAAATACAGGAATATTCAAAACGATTATTTTCGTTGTTATATTTTTTATGCGGCTCTAGAAATAGATGCGAAGGATTTTTTGTTTTCATTGTATTATACTGAATTTTTAAAAACCGAGTTTACGTAAATATGATAAATTCCAATACACCACCAATTTTATAGAATTTGATGTCCACCATTTGGTCATGAATTGTTGGAGTAATCTTGTGTTTCGCTTTTCTTTATTATATGGCATTGTTATGAACTGAATTTATATGCTTTTAAGTCCAATGGGGTACCAAGTGGTTTGAGTATAAAAACAATCCTTTCACAAAGCACTCCTAAATAATTTCAGCCTACAACTTCGTTTTGCTAATTAATTTCATTTTATTCAAATAAAACTAATATTAAAAAATACCAGGCTGTTCAAAACGATTATTTTCGTTATTATATTTTTCATGCGGCTCTAGAAATAGATGCGAAGGATTTTTTGTTTTCATTGTTTAATACTGAATTTTTAAAAACCGAGTTTACGTAAATATATTAAATTCCAATACACGACCAATTTTTTAGAATTTGATGTCCACCATTTGGTCATGAATAGTTAGAGTAATAATGTGTTTCGCTTTTCTTTATTATATGGCATTGATATGAACTGAATTTATATGCCTTAAGTCCAATGGGGTACCAAGTGGTTTGAGTATAAAATCAATCCTTTCACAAAGCACTCCTAAATAATTTTACCCTACAACTTCGTTTTGCTATTTAATTTCATTTTATTCAAATAAAGCTAATATTAAACAATACGAGGCTGTTCAAAACGATTATTTTCGTTATTATATTTTTCATGCGGCTCTAGAAATAGATGCGAAGGATTTTTTGTTTTTATTGTTGTATACTGAATTTTTAAAAACTGGTTTTACGTATATATGGTAAATTCCAATACACCACCATTTTTTTAAAATTTGATTTGCACCATTTGGTCATGAATTGTTGGAGTAATCTTGTGTTTCGCTTTTCTTTATTATATGGCATTGTTTTGAACTGAATTTATATGCTTTTAAGTCCAGTGGGGTACCAAGTGGTTTGTGTATAAAATCAATCCTTTCACAGAGCACTCCTAAGTAGTTTCACCCTACAACTTCGTTTTGTTATTAAATTTCATTTTAATCAAATAAAACTAATATTGCAAAATACAGGAATATACAAAACGATTATTTTCGTTGTTATATTTTTTATGCGGCTCTAGAAATAGATGCAAAGGATTTTTTGTTTTCATTGTATTATACTGAATTTTTAAAAACCGAGTTTACGTAAATATGGTAAATTCCAATACACCACCAATTTTATAGAATTTGATGTCCACCATTTGGTCATGAATTGTTGGAGTAATCTTGTTTTTCGCTTTTCTTTATTGTATGGCATTGTTTTGAACTGAATTTATATGCTTTTAAGTCCAATGGGGTACCAAGTGGTTTGTGTATAAAATCAATCCTTTCACAGAGCACTCCTAAGTAGTTTCACCCTACAACTTCGTTTTGCTATTTAATTTCATTTTATTCAAATAAAACTAATATTACAAAATACAGGAATATACAAAACGATTATTTGCGCTGTTATACTTTTATGCAGCTCTAGAAATAGATGCGAAGGATTTTTTGATTTCATTGTTTTATACTGAATTTTTAAAAACCGAGTTTAGGTTAATATATTAAATTCCAATACAAGGCCAATTTTTTAGAATTTGATGCCCACCATTTGGTCATGAATATTTGGTGTAATCTTGTGTTTCGCTTTTCTTCATTATATGGCATTAATATGAACTGAATTTATATGCTTTAAAGTCTAATGGGGTACCAAGTGGTTTGAGTATAAAATCAATCCTTTCACAAAGCACTCCTAAATAATTTCAGCCTACAACTTCGTTTTGCTATTTAATTTCATTTTATTCAAATAAAACTATTATTAAAAAAAACAAGGCTGTTCAAAACGATTATTTTCGTTATTATATTTTTCATGCGGCTCTAGAAATAGATGCGACGGATTTTTTGTTTTTATTGTTTTATACTGAATTTTTAAAAACCGAGTTTACGTAAAAATATTAAATTCAAATACAAGGCTAATTTTCTAGAATTTGAATTCTCCCATTTGGTCATGAACAGTTGGAGTGATCTTGTGTTTCGTTTTTCTTTATTATATGGCATTGTTATAATCTGAATTTATATGTTTTAAAGTCCAATGGGGTACCAAGCGGTGTGTGTATAAGAGTAATCCTTTCACAAAGCACTCCTAAATAATTTCAGCCTATAACTTCTTTTTGTTATTAAATTTCATTTTAATGAAATAACACTAATATTACAAAATACAGGAATATACAAAACGATTATTTTCGTTGTTACATTTTTTATGCGGCTCTAGAAATAGATGCGAAGGATTTTTTGTTTTCATTGTATTATACTGAATTTTTAAAAACCGAGTTTACGTAAATATGATAAATTAAAATACACCACCAGTTTTATAGAATTTGATGTCCACCATTTGGTCATGAATTGTTGGAGTAATCTTGTGTTTCGCTTTTCTTTATTATATGGCATTGTTATGAACTGAATTTATATGCTTTTAAGTCCAATGGGGTACCAAGTGGTTTGAGTATAAAAACAATCCTTTCACAAAGCACTCCTAAATAATTTCAGCCTACAACTTCGTTTTCCTAATTAATTTCATTTTATTCAAATAAAACTAATATTAAAAAATACCAGGCTGTTCAAAACGATTATTTTCGTTATTATATTTTTCATGCGGCTCTAGAAATAGATGCGAAGGATTTTTTGTTTTTATTGTTTAATACTGAATTTTTAAAAACCGAGTTTACGTAAATATATTAAATTCCAATACACGACCAATTTTCTAGAATTTGATGTCCACCATTTGGTCATGAATAGTTAGAGTAATCTTGTGTTTCGCTTTTCTTTATTATATGGCATTGATATGAACTGAATTTATATGCCTTAAGTCCAATGGGGTACAAAGTGGTTTGAGTATAAAATCAATCCTTTCACAAAGCACTCCTAAATAATTTTACCCTACAACTTCGTTTTGCTATTTAATTTCATTTTATTCAAATAAAACTAATATTAAACAATACGAGGCTGTTCAAAACGATTATTTTCGTTATTATATTTTTCATGCGGCTCTAGAAATAGATGCGAAGGATTTTTTGTTTTTATTGTTTTATACTGAATTTTTAAAAACCGGTTTTACGTATATATGGTAAATTCCAATACACCACCAATTTTTTAAAATTTGATTTGCACCATTTGATCATGAATTGTTGGAGTAATCTTGTGTTTCGCTTTTCTTTATTATATGGCATTGTTTTGAACTGAATTTATATGTTTTTAAGTCCAATGGGGTACCAAGTGGTTTGTGTATAAAATCAATCCTTTCACAGAGCACTTCTATATAGTTTCAGTCTATAACTTCGTTTTGTTATTTAATTTCATTTTATTCAAATAAAACTAATATAACAAAATACAGGAATATACAAAACGATTATTTTCGTTGTTATATTTGTTATGCGGCTCTAGAAATAGATGCGAAGGATTTTTTGTTTTCATTGTATTATATTGAATTTTTAAAAACCGAGTTTACGTAAAAATATTAAATTCAAATACAAGGCTAATTTTCTAGAATTTGAATTCTCCCATTTGGTCATGAACAGTTGGAGTGATCTTGTGTTTCGTTTTTCTTTATTATATGGCATTGTTATAACCTGAATTTATATGTTTTAAAGTCCAATGGGGTACCAAGCGGTGTGTGTATAAGAGAAATCCTTTCACAAAGCACTCCTAAATAATTTCAGCCTATAACTTCTTTTTGTTATTAAATTTCATTTTAATCAAATAAAACTAATATTACAAAATACCAGGCTGTTCAAAACGATTATTTTCGTTATTATATTTTTCATGCGGCTCTAGAAATAGATGCGAAGGATTTCTTGTTTTTATTGTTTAATACTGAATTTTTAAAAACCGAGTTTACGTAAATATATTAAATTCCAATACACGACCAATTTTTTAGAATTTGATGTCCACCATTTGGTCATGAATAGTTAGAGTAATAATGTGTTTCGCTTTTCTTTATTATATGGCATTGATATGAACTGAATTTATATGCCTTAAGTCCAATGGGGTACCAAGTGGTTTGAGTATACAATCAATCCTTTCACAAAGCACTCCTAAATAATTTTACCCAACAACTTCGTTTTGCTATTTAATTTCATTTTATTCAAATAAAACTAATATTAAACAATACGAGGCTGTTCAAAAGGATTATTTTCGTTATTATATTTTTCATGCGGCTCTAGAAATAGATGCGAAGGATTTTTTGTTTTTATTGTTTTATACTGAATTTTTGAAAACCGAGTTTACGTAAAAATATTAAATTCAAATACAAGGCTAATTTTCTAGAATTTGAATTCTCCCATTTGGTCATGAACAGTTGGAGTGATCTTGTGTTTCGTTTTTCTTTATTATATGGCATTGTTATAACCTGAATTTATATGTTTTAAAGTCCAATGGGGTACCAAGCGGTGTGTGTATAAGAGAAATCCTTTCACAAAGCACTCCTAAATAATTTCAGCCTATAACTTCTTTTTGTTATTAAATTTCATTTTAATCAAATAAAACTAATATTACAAAATACCAGGCTGTTCAAAACGATTATTTTCGTTATTATATTTTTCATGCGGCTCTAGAAATAGATGCGAAGGATTTCTTGTTTTCATTGTATTATACTGAATTTTTAAAAACCGAGTTTACGTAAATATGATAAATTCCAATACACCACCAATTTTATAGAATTTGACGTCCACCATTTGGTCATGAATTGTTGGAGTAATCTTGTGTTTCGCTTTTCTTCATTATATGGCATTGTTATGAACTGAATTTATATGCTTTTAAGTCCAATGGGGTACCAAGTGGTTTGAGTATAAAAACAATCCTTTCACAAAGCACTCCTAAATAATTTCAGCCTACAACTTCGTTTTGCTAATTAATTTCATTTTATTCAAATAAAACTAATATTAAAAAATACCAGGCTGTTCAAAACGATTATTTTCGTTATTATATTTTTCATGCGGCTCTAGAAATAGATGCGAAGGATTTTTTGTTTTTATTGTTTAATACTGAATTTTTAAAAACCGAGTTTACGTAAATATGGTAAATTCCAATACACCACCAATTTTATAGAATTTGATGTCCACCATTTGGTCATGAATTGTTGGAGTAATCTTGTTTTTCGCTTTTTTTTATTGTATGGCATTGTTTTGAACTGAATTTATATGCTTTTAAGTCCAATGGGGTACCAAGTGGTTTGAGTATAAAGTCAATCCTTTCACAAAGCACTGCTAAATAATTTCACCCTACAACTTCGTTTTGTTATTAAATTTCATTCTAATCAAATAAAACTAATATTACAAAATACAGGAATATACAAAACGATTATTTTCGTTGTTATATTTGTTATGCGGCTCTAGAAATAGATGCGAAGGATTTTTTGTTTTCATTGTATTATACTGAATTTTTAAAAACCGAGTTTACGTAAATATGGTAAATTCCAATACACCACCAATTTTATAGAATTTGATGTCCACCATTTGGTCATGAATTGTTGGAGTAATCTTGTTTTTCGCTTTTCTTTATTATATGGCATTGTTTTGAACTGAATTTATATGCTTTTAAGTCCAGTGGGGTACCAAGTGGTTTGTGTATAAAATCAATCCTTTCACAGAGCACTTCTAAATAGTTTCAGTCTATAACTTCGTTTTGCTTTTTAATTTCATTTTATTCAAATAAAACTAATATTAAAAAATACAGGAATATTCAAAACGATTATTTTCGTTGTTATATTTTTTATGCGGCTCTAGAAATAGATGCGAAGGATTTTTTGTTTTCATTGTATTATACTGAATTTTTAAAAACCGAGTTTACGTAAATATGATAAATTCCAATACACCACCAATTTTATAGAATTTGATGTCCACCATTTGGTCATGAATTGTTGGAGTAATCTTGTGTTTCGCTTTTCTTTGTTATATGGCATTGTTATGAACTGAATTTATATGCTTTTAAGTCCAATGGGGTACCAAGTGGTTTGAGTATAAAAACAATCCTTTCACAAAGCACTCCTAAATAATTTCAGCCTACAACTTCGTTTTGCTATTTAATTTCATTTTATTCAAATAAAACTAATATTAAAAAATACCAGGCTGTTCAAAACGATTATTTTCGTTATTATATTTTTCATGCGGCTCTAGAAATAGATGCGAAGGATTTTTTGTTTTCATTGTTTAATACTGAATTTTTAAAAACCGAGTTTACGTAAATATATTAAATTCCAATACACGACCAATTTTTTAGAATTTGATGTCCACCATTTGGTCATGAATAGTTAGAGTAATAATGTGTTTCGTTTTTCTTTATTATATGGCATTGATATGAACTGAATTTATATGCCTTAAGTCCAATGGGTTACCAAGTGGTTTGAGTATAAAATCAATCCTTTCACAAAGCACTCCTAAATAATTTTACCCTACAACTTCGTTTTGCTATTTAATTTCATTTTATTCAAATAAAACTAATATTAAACAATACGAGGCTGTTCAAAACGATTATTTTCGTTATTATATTTTTCATGCGGCTCTAGAAATAGATGCGAAGGATTTTTTGTTTTTATTGTTTTATACTGAATTTTTAAAAACTGGTTTTACGTAAATATGGTAAATTCCAATACACCACCAATTTTATAGAATTTGATGTCCACCATTTGGTCATGAATTGTTGGAGTAATCTTGTTTTTCGCTTTTCTTTATTGTATGGCATTGTTTTGAACTGAATTTATATGCTTTTAAGTCCAATGGGGTACCAAGTGGTTTGTGTATAAAATCAATCCTTTCACAGAGCACTCCTAAATAGTTTCACCCTACAACTTCGTTTTGCTATTTAATTTCATTTTATTCAAATAAAACTAATATTACAAAATACAGGAATATACAAAACGATTATTTTCGTTGTTATATTTTTTATGCGGCTCTAGAAATAGATGCGAAGGATTTTTTGTTTTCATTGTATTATACTGAATTTTTAAAAACCGAGTTTACGTAAATATGGTAAATTCCAATACACCACCAATTTTATAGAATTTGATGTCCACCATTTGGTCATGAATTGTTGGAGTAATCTTGTTTTTCGCTTTTCTTTATTGTGTGGCATTGTTTTGAACTGAATTTATATGCTTTTAAGTCCAATGGGGTACCAAGTGGTTTGTGTATAAAATCAATCCTTTCACAGAGCACTCCTAAATAGTTTCACCCTACAACTTCGTTTTGCTATTTAATTTCATTTTATTCAAATAAAACTAATATTACAAAATACAGGAATATACAAAACGATTATTTTCGTTGTTACATTTTTTATGCGGCTCTAGAAATAGATGCGAAGGATTTTTTGTTTTCATTGTATTATACTGAATTTTTAAAAACCGAGTTTACGTAAATATGATAAATTCCAATACACCACCAATTTTATAGAATTTGATGTCCACCATTTGGTCATGAATTGTTGGAGTAATCTTGTTTTTCGCTTTTCTTTATTGTATGGCATTGTTTTGAACTGAATTTATATGCTTTTAAGTCCAATGGGGTACCAAGTGGTTTGTGTATAAAATCAATCCTTCCACAGAGCACTTCTATATAGTTTCAGTCTATAACTTCGTTTTGCTAATTAATTTCATTTTATTCAAATAAAACTAATATTAAAAAATACGAGGCTGTTCAAAACGATTATTTTCGTTATTATATTTTTCATGCGGCTCTAGAAATAGATGCGAAGGATTTTTTGTTTTTATTGTTTAATACTGAATTTTTAAAAACCGAGTTTACGTAAATATGATAAATTTCAATACACCACCAATTTTATAGAATTTGATTTGCACCATTTGGTCATGAATTGTTGGAGTAATCTTGTGTTTCGCTTTTCTTTATTATATGGCATTGTTTTGAACTGAATTTATATGCTTTTAAGTCCAATGGGGTACCAAGTGGTTTGTGTATAAAATCAATCCTTTCACAGAGCACTTCTATATAGTTTCAGTCTATAACTTCGTTTTGTTATTAAATTTCATTTTAATCAAATAAAACTAATATTACAAAATACAGGAATATACAAAACGATTATTTTCGTTGTTATATTTTTTATGCGGCTCTAGAAATAGATGCGAAGGATTTTTTGTTTTCATTGTATTATACTGAATTTTTAAAAACCGAGTTTACGTAAATATGATAAATTTCAATACACCACCAATTTTATAGAATTTGATTTGCACCATTTGGTCATGAATTGTTGGAGTAATCTTGTGTTTCGCTTTTCTTTATTATATGGCATTGTTTTGAACTGAATTTATATGCTTTTAAGTCCAATGGGGTACCAAGTGGTTTGTGTATAAAATCAATCCTTTCACAGAGCACTTCTAAATAGTTTCAGTCTATAACTTCGTTTTGTTATTTAATTTCATTTTATTCAAATAAAACTAATATAACAAAATACAGGGATGTTCAAAATGATTATTTTCGTTGTTATATTTTTTATGCAGCTCTAGAAATAGATGCGAAGGATTTTTTGTTTTCATTGTATTATATTGAATTTTTAAAAACCGAGTATACGTAAATATATTAAATTCAAATACAAGGCTAATTTTCTAGAATTTGAATTCTCCCTTTTATTGTATGGCATTGTTTTGAACTGAATTTATATGCTTTTAAGACCAATGGGGTACCAAGTGGTTTGAGTATAAAATCAATCCTTTCACAAAGCACTCCTAAATAATTTCACCCTACAACTTCGTTTTGTTATTAAATTTCATTTTAATCAAATAAAACTAATATTACAAAATACAGGAATATACAAAACGATTATTTTCGTTGTTATATTTGTTATGCGGCTCTAGAAATAGATGCGAAGGATTTTTTGTTTTCATTGTATTATACTGAATTTTTAAAAACCGAGTTTACGTAAATATGGTAAATTCCAATACACCACCAATTTTATAGAATTTGATGTCCACCATTTGGTCATGAATTGTTGGAGTAATCTTGTTTTTCGCTTTTCTTTATTGTATGGCATTGTTTTGAACTGAATTTATATGCTTTTAAGTCCAATGGGGTACCAAGTGGTTTGTGTATAAAATCAATCCTTTCACAGAGCACTTCTAAATAGTTTCAGTCTATAACTTCGTTTTGCTTTTTAATTTCATTTTATTCAAATAAAACTAATATTAAAAAATACAGGAATATTCAAAACGATTATTTTCGTTGTTATATTTTTTATGCGGCTCTAGAAATAGATGCGAAGGATTTTTTGTTTTCATTGTATTATACAGAATTTTTAAAAACCGAGTTTACGTAAATATGATAAATTCCAATACACCACCAATTTTATAGAATTTGATGTCTACCATTTGGTCATGAATTGTTGGAGTAATCTTGTGTTTCGCTTTTCTTTATTATATGGCATTGTTATGAACTGAATTTATATGCTTTTAAGTCCAATGGGGTACCAAGTGGTTTGAGTATAAAAACAATCCTTTCACAAAGCACTCCTAAATAATTTCAGCCTACAACTTCGTTTTGCTAATTAATTTCATTTTATTCAAATAAAACTAATATTAAAAAATACCAGGCTGTTCAAAACGATTATTTTCGTTATTATATTTTTCATGCGGCTCTAGAAATAGATGCGAAGGATTTTTTGTTTTCATTGTTTAATACTGAATTTTTAAAAACCGAGTTTACGTAAATATATTAAATTCCAATACACGACCAATTTTTTAGAATTTGATGTCCACCATTTGGTCATGAATAGTTAGAGTAATAATGTGTTTCGCTTTTCTTTATTATATGGCATTGATATGAACTGAATTTATATGCCTTAAGTCCAATGGGGTACCAAGTGGTTTGAGTATAAAATCAATCCTTTCACAAAGCACTCCTTAATAATTTTACCCTACAACTTCGTTTTGCTATTTAATTTCATTTTATTCAAATAAAACTAATATTAAACAATACGAGGCTGTTCAAAACGATTATTTTCGTTATTATATTTTTCATGCGGCTCTAGAAATAGATGCGAAGGATTTTTTGTTTTTATTGTTTTATACTGAATTTTTAAAAACTGGTTTTACGTATATATGGTAAATTCCAATACACCACCATTTTTTTAAAATTTGATTTGCACCATTTGGTCATGAATTGTTGGAGTAATCTTGTGTTTCGCTTTTCTTTATTATATGGCATTGTTTTGAACTGAATTTATATGCTTTTAAGTCCAATGGGGTACCAAGTGGTTTGTGTATAAAATCAATCCTTTCACAGAGCACTCCTAAGTAGTTTCACCCTACAACTTCGTTTTGTTATTAAATTTCATTTTAATCAAATAAAACTAATAGTACAAAATACAGGAATATACAAAACGATTATTTTCGTTGTTATATTTTTTATGCGGCTCTAGAAATAGATGCGAAGGATTTTTTGTTTTCATTGTTTTATACTGAATTTTTAAAAACCGAGTTTACGTAAATATGGTAAATTCCAATACACCACCAATTTTATAGAATTTGATGTCCACCATTTGGTCATGAATTGTTGGAGTAATCTTGTTTTTCGCTTTTCTTTATTGTATGGCATTGTTTTGAACTGAATTTATATGCTTTTAAGTCCAATGGGGTACCAAGTGGTTTGTGTATAAAATCAATCCTTTCACAGAGCACTCCTAAGTAGTTTCACCCTACAACTTCGTTTTGCTATTTAATTTCATTTTATTCAAATAAAACTAATATTACAAAATACAGGAATATACAAAACGATTATTTTCGTTGTTACATTTTTTATGCGGCTCTAGAAATAGATGCGAAGGATTTTTTGTTTTCATTGTATTATACTGAATTTTTAAAAACCGAGTTTACGTAAATATGATAAATTCCAATACACCACCAGTTTTATAGAATTTGATGTCCACCATTTGGTCATGAATTGTTGAAGTAATCTTGTGTTTCGCTTTTCTTTATTATATGGCATTGATATGAACTGAATTTATATGCTTTTAAGTCCAATGGGGTACCAAGTGGTTTGAGTATAAAAACAATCCTTTCACAAAGCACTCCTAAATAATTTCAGCCTACAACTTCGTTTTGCTAATTAATTTCATTTTATTCAAATAAAACTAATATTAAAAAATACCAGGCTGTTCAAAACGATTATTTTCGTTATTATATTTTTCATGCGGCTCTAGAAATAGATGCGAAGGATTTTTTGTTTTTATTGTTTAATACTGAATTTTTAAAAACCGAGTTTACGTAAATATATTAAATTCCAATACACGACCAATTTTTTAGAATTTGATGTCCACCATTTGGTCATGAATAGTTAGAGTAATAATGTGTTTCGCTTTTCTTTATTATATGGCATTGTTTTGAACTGAATTTATATGCTTTTAAGTCCAATGGGGTACCAAGTGGTTTGTGTATAAAATCAATCCTTTCACAGAGCACTTCTATATAGTTTCAGTCTATAACTTCGTTTTGTTATTTAATTTCATTTTATTCAAATAAAACTAATATAACAAAATACAGGGATGTTCAAAACGATTATTTTCGTTGTTATATTTTTTATGCAGCTCTAGAAATAGATGCGAAGGATTTTTTGTTTTCATTGTATTATATTGAATTTTTAAAAACCGAGTATACGTAAATATATTAACTTCCAATACACGACCAATTTTTTAGAATTTGATGTCCACCATTTGGTCATGAATAGTTAGAGTAATAATGTGTTTCGCTTTTCTTTATTATATGGCATTGATATGAACTGAATTTATATGCCTTAAGTCCAATGGGGTACCAAGTGGTTTGAGTATAAAATCAATCCTTTCACAAAGCACTCCTAAATAATTTTACCCTACAACTTCGTTTTGCTATTTAATTTCATTTTATTCAAATAAAACTAATATTAAACAATACGAGGCTGTTCAAAACGATTATTTTCGTTATTATATTTTTCATGCGGCTCTAGAAATAGATGCGAAGGATTTTTTGTTTTTATTGTTTTATACTGAATTTTTAAAAACTGGTTTTACGTATATATGGTAAATTCCAATACACCACCATTTTTTTAAAATTTGATTTGCACCATTTGGTCATGAATTGTTGGAGTAATCTTGTGTTTCGCTTTTCTTTATTATATGGCATTGTTTTGAACTGAATTTATATGCCTTAAGTCCAATGGGGTACCAAGTGGTTTGAGTATAAAATCAATCCTTTCACAAAGCACTCCTAAATAATTTTACCCTACAACTTCGTTTTGCTATTTAATTTCATTTTATTCAAATAAAACTAATATTAAACAATACGAGGCTGTTCAAAACGATTATTTTCGTTATTATATTTTTCATTCGGCTCTAGAAAAAGATGCGAAGGATTTTTTGTTTTTATTGTTTTATACTGAATTTTTAAAAACCGGTTTTACGTATATATGGTAAATTCCAATACACCACCAATTTTTTAAAATTTGATTTGCACCATTTGGTCATGAATTGTTGGAGTAATCTTGTGTTTCGCTTTTCTTTATTATATGGCATTGTTTTGAACTGAATTTATATGCTTTTAAGTCCAATGGGGTACCAAGTGGTTTGTGTATAAAATCAATCCTTTCACAGAGCACTTCTATATAGTTTCAGTCTATAACTTCGTTTTGTTATTTAATTTCATTTTATTCAAATAAAACTAATATAACAAAATACAGGGATGTTCAAAACGATTATTTTCGTTGTTATATTTTTTATGCAGCTCTAGAAATAGATGCGAAGGATTTTTTGTTTTTATTGTTTTATACTGAATTTTTAAAAACTGGTTTTACGTATATATGGTAAATTCCAATACACCACCATTTTTTTAAAATTTGATTTGCACCATTTGGTCATGAATTGTTGGAGTAATCTTGTGTTTCGCTTTTCTTTATTATATGGCATTGTTTTGAACTGAATTTATATGCCTTAAGTCCAATGGGGTACCAAGTGGTTTGAGTATAAAATCAATCCTTTCACAAAGCACTCCTTAATAATTTTACCCTACAACTTCGTTTTGCTATTTAATTTCATTTTATTCAAATAAAACTAATATTAAACAATACGAGGCTGTTCAAAACGATTATTTTCGTTATTATATTTTTCATGCGGCTCTAGAAATAGATGCGAAGGATTTTTTGTTTTTATTGTTTTATACTGAATTTTTAAAAACTGGTTTTACGTATATATGGTAAATTCCAATACACCACCATTTTTTTAAAATTTGATTTGCACCATTTGGTCATGAATTGTTGGAGTAATCTTGTGTTTCGCTTTTCTTTATTATATGGCATTGTTTTGAACTGAATTTATATGCTTTTAAGTCCAATGGGGTACCAAGTGGTTTGTGTATAAAATCAATCCTTTCACAGAGCACTCCTAAGTAGTTTCACCCTACAACTTCGTTTTGTTATTAAATTTCATTTTAATCAAATAAAACTAATAGTACAAAATACAGGAATATACAAAACGATTATTTTCGTTGTTATATTTTTTATGCGGCTCTAGAAATAGATGCGAAGGATTTTTTGTTTTCATTGTTTTATACTGAATTTTTAAAAACCGAGTTTACGTAAATATGGTAAATTCCAATACACCACCAATTTTATAGAATTTGATGTCCACCATTTGGTCATGAATTGTTGGAGTAATCTTGTTTTTCGCTTTTCTTTATTGTATGGCATTGTTTTGAACTGAATTTATATGCTTTTAAGTCCAATGGGGTACCAAGTGGTTTGTGTATAAAATCAATCCTTTCACAGAGCACTCCTAAGTAGTTTCACCCTACAACTTCGTTTTGCTATTTAATTTCATTTTATTCAAATAAAACTAATATTACAAAATACAGGAATATACAAAACGATTATTTTCGTTGTTACATTTTTTATGCGGCTCTAGAAATAGATGCGAAGGATTTTTTGTTTTCATTGTATTATACTGAATTTTTAAAAACCGAGTTTACGTAAATATGATAAATTCCAATACACCACCAGTTTTATAGAATTTGATGTCCACCATTTGGTCATGAATTGTTGAAGTAATCTTGTGTTTCGCTTTTCTTTATTATATGGCATTGATATGAACTGAATTTATATGCTTTTAAGTCCAATGGGGTACCAAGTGGTTTGAGTATAAAAACAATCCTTTCACAAAGCACTCCTAAATAATTTCAGCCTACAACTTCGTTTTGCTAATTAATTTCATTTTATTCAAATAAAACTAATATTAAAAAATACCAGGCTGTTCAAAACGATTATTTTCGTTATTATATTTTTCATGCGGCTCTAGAAATAGATGCGAAGGATTTTTTGTTTTTATTGTTTAATACTGAATTTTTAAAAACCGAGTTTACGTAAATATATTAAATTCCAATACACGACCAATTTTTTAGAATTTGATGTCCACCATTTGGTCATGAATAGTTAGAGTAATAATGTGTTTCGCTTTTCTTTATTATATGGCATTGTTTTGAACTGAATTTATATGCTTTTAAGTCCAATGGGGTACCAAGTGGTTTGTGTATAAAATCAATCCTTTCACAGAGCACTTCTATATAGTTTCAGTCTATAACTTCGTTTTGTTATTTAATTTCATTTTATTCAAATAAAACTAATATAACAAAATACAGGGATGTTCAAAACGATTATTTTCGTTGTTATATTTTTTATGCAGCTCTAGAAATAGATGCGAAGGATTTTTTGTTTTCATTGTATTATATTGAATTTTTAAAAACCGAGTATACGTAAATATATTAACTTCCAATACACGACCAATTTTTTAGAATTTGATGTCCACCATTTGGTCATGAATAGTTAGAGTAATAATGTGTTTCGCTTTTCTTTATTATATGGCATTGATATGAACTGAATTTATATGCCTTAAGTCCAATGGGGTACCAAGTGGTTTGAGTATAAAATCAATCCTTTCACAAAGCACTCCTAAATAATTTTACCCTACAACTTCGTTTTGCTATTTAATTTCATTTTATTCAAATAAAACTAATATTAAACAATACGAGGCTGTTCAAAACGATTATTTTCGTTATTATATTTTTCATGCGGCTCTAGAAATAGATGCGAAGGATTTTTTGTTTTTATTGTTTTATACTGAATTTTTAAAAACTGGTTTTACGTATATATGGTAAATTCCAATACACCACCATTTTTTTAAAATTTGATTTGCACCATTTGGTCATGAATTGTTGGAGTAATCTTGTGTTTCGCTTTTCTTTATTATATGGCATTGTTTTGAACTGAATTTATATGCCTTAAGTCCAATGGGGTACCAAGTGGTTTGAGTATAAAATCAATCCTTTCACAAAGCACTCCTAAATAATTTTACCCTACAACTTCGTTTTGCTATTTAATTTCATTTTATTCAAATAAAACTAATATTAAACAATACGAGGCTGTTCAAAACGATTATTTTCGTTATTATATTTTTCATTCGGCTCTAGAAAAAGATGCGAAGGATTTTTTGTTTTTATTGTTTTATACTGAATTTTTAAAAACCGGTTTTACGTATATATGGTAAATTCCAATACACCACCAATTTTTTAAAATTTGATTTGCACCATTTGGTCATGAATTGTTGGAGTAATCTTGTGTTTCGCTTTTCTTTATTATATGGCATTGTTTTGAACTGAATTTATATGCTTTTAAGTCCAATGGGGTACCAAGTGGTTTGTGTATAAAATCAATCCTTTCACAGAGCACTTCTATATAGTTTCAGTCTATAACTTCGTTTTGTTATTTAATTTCATTTTATTCAAATAAAACTAATATAACAAAATACAGGGATGTTCAAAACGATTATTTTCGTTGTTATATTTTTTATGCAGCTCTAGAAATAGATGCGAAGGATTTTTTGTTTTCATTGTATTATATTGAATTTTTAAAAACCGAGTATACGTAAATATATTAAATTCCAATACACGACCAATTTTTTAGAATTTGATGTCCACCATTTGGTCATGAATAGTTAGAGTAATAATGTGTTTCGCTTTTCTTTATTATATGGCATTGATATGAACTAAATTTATATGCCTTAAGTCCAATGGGGTACCAAGTGGTTTGAGTATAAAATCAATCCTTTCACAAAGCACTCCTAAATAATTTTACCCTACAACTTCGTTTTGCTATTTAATTTCATTTTATTCAAATAAAACTAATATTAAACAGTACGAGGCTGTTCAAAACGATTATTTTCGTTATTATATTTTTCATGCGGCTCTAGAAATAGATGCGAAGGATTTTTTGTTTTTATTGTTTTATACTGAATTTTTGAAAACCGAGTTTACGTAAAAATATTAAATTCAAATACAAGGCTAATTTTCTAGAATTTGAATTCTCCCATTTGGTCATGAACAGTTGGAGTGATCTTGTGTTTCGTTTTTCTTTATTATATGGCATTGTTATAACCTGAATTTATATGTTTTAAAGTCCTATGGGGTACCAAGCGGTGTGTGTATAAGAGAAATCCTTTCACAAAGCACTCCTAAATAATTTCAGCCTATAACTTCTTTTTGTTATTAAATTTCATTTTAATCAAATAAAACTAATATTACAAAATACCAGGCTGTTCAAAACGATTATTTTCGTTATTATATTTTTCATGCGGCTCTAGAAATAGATGCGAAGGATTTTTTGTTTTCATTGTATTATACTGAATTTTTAAAAACCGAGTTTACGTAAATATGATAAATTCCAATACGCCACCAATTTTATAGAATTTGATGTCCACCATTTGGTCATGAATTGTTGGAGTAATCTTGTGTTTCGCTTTTCTTCATTATATGGCATTGTTATGAACTGAATTTATATGCTTTTAAGTCCAATGGGGTACCAAGTGGTTTGAGTATAAAAACAATCCTTTCACAAAGCACTCCTAAATAATTTCAGCCTACAACTTCGTTTTGCTAATTAATTTCATTTTATTCAAATAAAACAAATATTAAAAAATACCAGGCTGTTCAAAACGATTATTTTCGTTATTATATTTTTCATGCGGCTCTAGAAATAGATGCGAAGGATTTTTTGTTTTTATTGTTTAATACTGAATTTTTAAAAACCGAGTTTACGTAAATATATTAAATTCCAATACACCACCAATTTTATAGAATTTGATGTCCACCATTTGGTCATGAATTGTTGGAGTAATCTTGTTTTTCGCTTTTCTTTATTGTATGGCATTGTTTTGAACTGAATTTATATGCTTTTAAGTCCAATGGGGTACCAAGTGGTTTGTGTATAAAATCAATCCTTTCACAGAGCACTCCTAAGTAGTTTCACCCTACAACTTCGTTTTGCTATTTAATTTCATTTTATTCAAATAAAACTAATATTAAAAAAGACAGCGATGTTCAAAACGATTATTTTCGTTGTTATATTTTTTATGCAGCTCTAGAAATAGATGCGAAGGATTTTTTGTTTTCATTGTATTATACTGAATTTTTAAAAACCGAGTTTACGTAAATATGGTAAATTCCAATACACCACCAATTTTATAGAATTTGATGTCCACCATTTGGTCATGAATTGTTGGAGTAATCTTGTTTTTCGCTTTTCTTTATTGTATGGCATTGTTTTGAACTGAACTTATATGCTTTTAAGTCCAATGGGGTACCAAGTGGTTTGTGTATAAAATCAATCCTTTCACAGAGCACTTCTAAATAGTTTCAGTCTATAACTTCGTTTTGCTTTTTAATTTCATTTTATTCAAATAAAACTAATATTAAAAAATACAGGAATATTCAAAACGATTATTTTCGTTGTTATATTTTTTATGCGGCTCTAGAAATAGATGCGAAGGATTTTTTGTTTTCATTGTATTATACTGAATTTTTAAAAACCGAGTTTACGTAAATATGATAAATTCCAATACACCACCAATTTTATAGAATTTGATGTCCACCATTTGGTCATGAATTGTTGGAGTAATCTTGTGTTTCGCTTTTCTTTATTATATGGCATTGTTATGAACTGAATTTATATGTTTTTAAGTCCAATGGGGTACCAAGCGGTGTGTGTATAAGAGAAATCCTTTCACAAAGCACTCCTAAATAATTTCAGCCTACAACTTCTTTTTGTTATTAAATTTCATTTTAATCAAATAAAACTAATATTAAAAAATACCAGGCTGTTCAAAACGATTATTTTCGTTATTATATTTTTCATGCGGCTCTAGAAATAGATGCGAAGGATTTTTTGTTTTTATTGTTTAATACTGAATTTTTAAAAACCGAGTTTACGTAAATATATTAAATTCCAATACACGACCAATTTTTTAGAATTTGATGTCCACCATTTGGTCATGAATAGTTAGAGTAATAATGTGTTTCGCTTTTCTTTATTATATGGCATTGATATGAACTGAATTTATATGCCTTAAGTCCAATGGGGTACCAAGTGGTTTGAGTATAAAATCAATCCTTTCACAAAGCACTCCTAAATAATTTTACCCTACAACTTCGTTTTGCTATTTAATTTCATTTTATTCAAATAAAACTAATATTAAACAATACGAGGCTGTTCAAAACGATTATTTTCGTTATTATATTTTTCATGCGGCTCTAGAAATAGATGCGAAGGATTTTTTGTTTTTATTGTTTTATACTGAATTTTTAAAAACTGGTTTTACGTATATATGGTAAATTCCAATACACCACCATTTTTTTAAAATTTTATTTGCACCATTTGGTCATGAATTGTTGGAGTAATCTTGTGTTTCGCTTTTCTTTATTATATGGCATTGTTTTGAACTGAATTTATATGCTTTTAAGTCCAATGGGGTACCAAGTGGTTTGTGTATAAAATCAATCCTTTCACAGAGCACTTCTATATAGTTTCAGTCTATAACTTCGTTTTGTTATTTAATTTCATTTTATTCAAATAAAACTAATATAACAAAATACAGAGATGTTCAAAACGATTATTTTCGTTGTTATATTTTTTATGCAGCTCTAGAAATAGATGCGAAGGATTTTTTGTTTTCATTGTATTATATTGAATTTTTAAAAACCGAGTATACGTAAATATATTAAATTCCAATACACGACCAATTTTTTAAAATTTGATGTCCACCATTTGGTCATGAATAGTTAGAGTAATAATGTGTTTCGCTTTTCTTTATTATATGGCATTGATATGAACTGAATTTATATGCCTTTAAGTCCAATGGGGTACCAAGTGGTTTGAGTATAAAATCAATCCTTTCACAAAGCACTCCTAAATAATTTCAGCCTACAACTTCGTTTTGCTATTTAATTTCATTTTATTCAAATAAAACTAATATTAAAAAATACGAGGCTGTTCAAAACGATTATTTTCGTTATTATATTTTTCATGCGGCTCTAGAAATAGATGCGAAGGATTTTTTGTTTTTATTGTTTTATACTGAATTTTTAAAAACCGGTTTCACGTATATATGGTAAATTCCAATACACCACCAATTTTTTAAAATTTGATTTGCACTATTTGGTCATGAATTGTTGGAGTAATCTTGTGTTTCGCTTTTCTTTATTATATGGCATTGTTTTGAACTGAATTTATATGCTTTTAAGACCAATGGGGTACCAAGCGGTGTGTGTATAAGTGAAATCCTTTCACAAAGCACTCCTAAATAATTTCAGCCTATAACTTCTTTTTGTTATTAAATTTCATATTAATCAAATAAAACTAATATTACAAAATACAGGAATATACGAAACGATTATTTTCGTTGTTATATTTTTTATGCGGCTCTAGAAATAGATGCGAAGGATTTTTTGTTTTCATTGTATTATACTGAATTTTTAAAAACCGAGTTTACGTAAATATGGTAAATTCCAATACACCACCAATTTTATAGAATTTGATGTCCACCATTTGGTCATGAATTGTTGGAGTAATCTTGTGTTTCGCTTTTCTTTATTATATGGCATTGTTTTGAACTGAATCTATATGCTTTTAAGTCCAATGGGGTACCAAGTGGTTTGTGTATAAAATCAATCCTTTCACAGAGCACTCCTAAGTAGTTTCATCCTACAACTTCGTTTTGTAATAAAATTTCATTTTATTCAAATAAAACTAATTTTAAAAAAGACAGCGATGTTCAAAACGATTATTTTCGTTATTATATTTTTCATGCGGCTCTAGAAATAGATGCGAAGGATTTTTTGTTTTTATGGTTTAATACTGAATTTTTAAAAACCGAGTTTACGTAAATATATTAAATTCCAATACACGACCAATTTTTTAGAATTTGATGTCCACCATTTGGTCATGAATAGTTAGAATAATAATGTGTTTCGCTTTTCTTTAGTATATGGCATTGATATGAACTGAATTTATATGCCTTAAGTCCAATGGGGTACCAAGTGGTTTGAGTATAAAATCAATCCTTTCACAAAGCACTCCTAAATAATTTTACCCTACAACTTCGTTTTGCTATTTAATTTCATTTTATTCAAATAAAACTAATATTAAACAATACGAGGCTGTTCAAAACGATTATTTTCGTTATTATATTTTTCATGCGGCTCTAGAAATAGATGCGAAGGATTTTTTGTTTTTATTGCTTTATACTGAATTTTTGAAAACCGAGTTTACGTAAAAATATTAAATTCAAATACAAGGCTAATTTTCTAGAATTTGAATTCTCCCATTTGGTCATGAACAGTTAGAGTGATCTTGTGTTTCGTTTTTCTTTATTATATGGCATTGTTATAACCTGAATTTATATGTTTTAAAGTCCAATGGGGTACCAAGCGGTGTGTGTATAAGAGAAATCCTTTCACAAAGCACTCCTAAATAATTTCAGCCTATAACTTCTTTTTGTTATTAAATTTCATTTTAATCAAATAAAACTAATATTACAAAATACAGGAATATACAAAACGATTATTTTCGTTGTTATATTTTTTATGCGGCTCTAGAAATAGATGCGAAGGATTTTTTGTTTTCATTGTATTATACTGAATTTTTAAAAACCGAGTTTACGTAAATATGGTAAATTCCAATACACCACCAATTTTATAGAATTTGATGTCCACCATTTGGTCATGAATTGTTGGAGTAATCTTGTTTTTCGCTTTTCTTTATTATATGGCATTGTTTTGAACTGAATTTATATGCTTTTAAGTCCAATGGGGTACCAAGTGGTTTGTGTATAAAATCAATCCTTTCACAGAGCACTTCTAAATAGTTTCAGTCTATAACTTAGTTTTGCTTTTTAATTTCATTTTATTCAAATAAAACTAATATTAAAAAATACAGGAATATTCAAAACGATTATTTTCGTTGTTATATTTTTTATGCGGCTCTAGAAATAGATGCGAAGGATTTTTTGTTTTCATTGTATTATACTGAATTTTTAAAAACCGAGTTTACGTAAATATGGTAAATTCCAATACACCACCAATTTTATAGAATTTGATGTCCACCATTTGGTCATGAACAGTTGGAGTGATCTTGTGTTTCGTTTTTCTTTATTATATGGCATTGTTATAACCTGAATTTTTATGTTTTAAAGTCCAATGGGGTACCAAGCGGTGTGTGTATAAGAGAAATCCTTTCACAAAGCACTCCTAAATAATTTCAGCCTATAACTTCTTTTTGTTATTAAATTTCATTTTAATCAAATAAAACTAATATTACAAAATACCAGGCTGTTCAAAACGATTATTTTCGTTATTATATTTTTCATGCGGCTCTAGAAATAGATGCGAAGGATTTTTTGTTTTCATTGTATTATACTGAATTTTTAAAAACCGAGTTTACGTAAATATGATAAATTCCAATACACCACCAATTTTATAGAATTTGATGTCCACCATTTGGTCATGAATTGTTGGAGTAATCTTGTGTTTCGCTTTTCTTTATTATATGGCATTGTTATGAACTGAATTTATATGCTTTTAAGTCCAATGGGGTACCAAGTGGTTTGAGTATAAAAACAATCCTTTCACAAAGCACTCCTAAATAATTTCAGCCTACAACTTCGTTTTGCTAATTAATTTCATTTTATTCAAATAAAACTAATATTAAAAAATACCAGGCTGTTCAAAACGATTATTTTCGTTATTATATTTTTCATGCGGCTCTAGAAATAGATGCGAAGGATTTTTTGTTTTTATTGTTTAATACTGAATTTTTAAAAACCGAGTTTACGTAAAAATATTAAATTCAAATACAAGGCTAATTTTCTAGAATTTGAATTCTCCCTTTTATTGTATGGCATTGTTTTGAACTGAATTTATATGCTTTTAAGTCCAATGGGGTACCAAGTGGTTTGAGTATAAAATCAATCCTTTCACAAAGCACTCCTAAATAATTTCACCCTACAACTTCGTTTTGTTATTAAATTTCATTTTAATCAAATAAAACTAATATTACAAAATACAGGAATATACAAAACGATTATTTTCGTTGTTATATTTGTTATGCGGCTCTAGAAATAGATGCGAAGGATTTTTTGTTTTCATTGTATTATACTGAATTTTTAAAAACCGAGTTTACGTAAATATGGTAAATTCCAATACACCACCAATTTTATAGAATTTGATGTCCACCATTTGGTCATGAATTGTTGGAGTAATCTTGTTTTTCGCTTTTCTTTATTGTATGGCATTGTTTTGAACTGAATTTATATGCTTTTAAGTCCAATGGGGTACCAAGTGGTTTGTGTATAAAATCAATCCTTTCACAGAGCACTTCTAAATAGTTTCAGTCTATAACTTCGTTTTGCTTTTTATTTCATTTTATTCAAATAAAACTAATATTAAAAAATACAGGAATATTCAAAACGATTATTTTCGTTGTTATATTTTTTATGCGGCTCTAGAAATAGATGCGAAGGATTTTTTGTTTTCATTGTATTATACTGAATTTTTAAAAACCGAGTTTACGTAAATATGATAAATTCCAATACACCACCAATTTTATAGAATTTGATGTCCACCATTTGGTCATGAATTGTTGGAGTAATCTTGTGTTTCGCTTTTCTTTATTATATGGCATTGTTATGAACTGAATTTATATGCTTTTAAGTCCAATGGGGTACCAAGTGGTTTGAGTATAAAAACAATCCTTTCACAAAGCACTCCTAAATAATTTCGGCCTACAACTTCGTTTTGCTAATTAATTTCATTTTATTCAAATAAAACTAATATTAAAAAATACCAGGCTGTTCAAAACGATTATTTTCGTTGTTATATTTTTCATGCGGCTCTAGAAATAGATGCGAAGGATTTTTTGTTTTCATTGTTTAATACTGAATTTTTAAAAACCGAGTTTACGTAAATATATTAAATTCCAATACACGACCAATTTTTTAGAATTTGATGTCCACCATTTGGTCATGAATAGTTAGAGTAATAATGTGTTTCGCTTTTCTTTATTATATGGCATTGATATGAACTGAATTTATATGCCTTAAGTCCAATGGGGTACCAAGTGGTTTGAGTATAAAATCAATCCTTTCACAAAGCACTCCTAAATAATTTTACCCTACAACTTCGTTTTGCTATTTAATTTCATTTTATTCAAATAAAACTAATATTAAACAATACGAGGCTGTTCAAAACGATTATTTTCGTTATTATATTTTTCATGCGGCTCTAGAAATAGATGCGAAGGATTTTTTGTTTTTATTGTTTTATACTGAATTTTTAAAAACCGGTTTTACGTATATATGGTAAATTCCAATACACCACCAATTTTTTAAAATTTGATTTG
Organism: Anthrax anthrax; assembly: GCA_963971155.1. Lineage (NCBI taxonomy): Eukaryota > Metazoa > Arthropoda > Insecta > Diptera > Bombyliidae > Anthrax > Anthrax anthrax. The sequence goes on from OZ020122.1 coordinate 3,353,523, forward strand.
CACCATTTGGTCATGAATTGTTGGAGTAATCTTGTGTTTCGCTTTTCTTTATTATATGGCATTGTTTTGAACTGAATTTATATGCTTTTAAGTCCAATGGGGTACCAAGTGGTTTGTGTATAAAATCAATCCTTTCACAGAGCACTCCTAAGTAGTTTCACCCTACAACTTCGTTTTGTTATTAAATTTCATTTTAATCAAATAAAACTAATATTACAAAATACAGGAATATACAAAACGATTATTTTCGTTGTTATATTTTTTATGCGGCTCTAGAAATAGATGCGAAGAATTTTTTTTTTCATTGTATTATACTGAATTTTTAAAAACCGAGTTTACGTAAATATGGTAAATTCCAATACACCACCAATTTTATAGAATTTGATGTCCACCATTTGGTCATGAATTGTTGGAGTAATCTTGTTTTTCGCTTTTCTTTATTGTATGGCATTGTTTTGAACTGAATTTATATGCTTTTAAGTCCAATGGGGTACCAAGTGGTTTGTGTATAAAATCAATCCTTTCACAGAGCACTCCTAAGTAGTTTCACCCTACAATTTCGTTTGGCTATTTAATTTCATTTTATTCAAATAAAACTAATATTACAAAATACAGGAATATACAAAACGATTATTTTCGTTGTTACATTTTTTATGCGGCTCTAGAAATAGATGCGAAGGATTTTTTGTTTTCATTGTATTATACTGAATTTTTAAAAACCGAGTTTACGTATATATGATAAATTCCAATACACCACCAGTTTTATAGAATTTGATGTCCACCATTTGGTCATGAATTGTTGAAGTAATCTTGTGTTTCGCTTTTCTTTATTATATGGCATTGTTATGAACTGAATTTATATGCTTTTAATTTCAATGGGGTACCAAGTGGTTTGAGTATAAAAACAATCCTTTCACAAAGCACTCCTAAATAATTTCAGCCTACAACTTCGTTTTGCTAATTAATTTCATTTTATTCAAATAAAACTAATATTCAAAAATACCAGGCTGTTCAAAACGATTATTTTCGTTATTATATTTTTCATGCGGCTCTAGAAATAGATGCGAAGGATTTTTTGTTTTTATTGTTTAATACTGAATTTTTAAAAACCGAGTTTACGTAAATATATTAAATTCCAATACACCACCAATTTTTTAGAATTTGATGTCCACCATTTGGTCATGAATAGTTAGAGTAATAATGTGTTTCGCTTTTCTTTATTATATGGCATTGATATGAACTGAATTTATATGCCTTAAGTCCAATGGGGTACCAAGTGGTTTGAGTATAAAATCAATCCTTTCACAAAGCACTCTTAAATAATTTTACCCTACAACTTCGTTTTGCTATTTAATTTCATTTTATTCAAATAAAACTAATATTAAACAATACGAGGCTGTTCAAAACGATTATTTTCGTTATTATATTTTTCATGCGGCTCTAGAAATAGATGCGAAGGATTTTTTGTTTTTATTGTTTTATACTGAATTTTTAAAAACCGGTTTTACGTATATATGGTAAATTCCAATACACCACCAATTTTTTAAAATTTGATTTGCACCATTTGGTCATGAATTGTTGGAGTAATCTTGTGTTTCGCTTTTCTTTATTATATGGCATTGTTATGAACTGAATTTATATGCTTTTAAGTCCAATGGGGTACCAAGTGGTTTGTGTATAAAATCAATCCTTTCACAGAGCACTTCTATATAGTTTCAGTCTATAACTTCGTTTTGTTATTTAATTTCATTTTATTCAAATAAAACTAATATAACAAAATACAGGGATGTTCAAAACGATTATTTTCGTTGTTATATTTTTTATGCAGCTCTAGAAATAGATGCGAAGGATTTTTTGTTTTCATTGTATTATATTGAATTTTTAAAAACCGAGTATACGTAAATATATTAAATTCCAATACACGACCAATTTTTTAGAATTTGATGTCCACCATTTGGTCATGAATAGTTAGAGTAATAATGTGTTTCGCTTTTCTTTATTATATGGCATTGTTTTGAACTGAATTTATATGCTTTTAAGTCCAATGGGGTACCAAGTGGTTTGTGTATAAAATCAATCCTTTCACAGAGCACTCCTAAGTAGTTTCATCCTACAACTTCGTTTTGCAATAAAATTTCATTTTATTCAAATAAAACTAATTTTAAAAAAGACAGCGATGTTCAAAACGATTATTTTCGTTATTATATTTTTCATGCGGCTCTAGAAATAGATGCGAAGGATTTTTTGTTTTTATTGTTTAATACTGAATTTTTAAAAACCGAGTTTACGTAAATATATTAAATTCCAATACACGACCAATTTTTTAGAATTTGATGTCCACCATTTGGTCATGAATAGTTAGAGTAATAATGTGTTTCGCTTTTCTTTATTATATGGCATTGATATGAACTGAATTTATATGCCTTAAGTCCAATGGGGTACCAAGTGGTTTGAGTATAAAATCACTCCTTTCACAAAGCACTCCTAAATAATTTTACCCAACAACTTCGTTTTGCTATTTAATTTCATTTTATTCAAATAAAACTAATATTAAACAATACGAGGCTGTTCAAAACGATTATTTTCGTTATTATATTTTTCATGCGGCTCTAGAAATAGATGCGAAGGATTTTTTGTTTTTATTGTTTTATACTGAATTTTTGAAAACCGAGTTTACGTAAAAATATTAAATTCAAATACAAGGCTAATTTTCTAGAATTTGAATTCTCCCATTTGGTCATGAACAGTTGGAGTGATCTTGTGTTTCGTTTTTCTTTATTATATGGCATTGTTATAACCTGAATTTATATGTTTTAAAGTCCAATGGGGTACCAAGCGGTGTGTGTATAAGAGAAATCCTTTCACAAAGCACTCCTAAATAATTTCAGCCTATAACTTCTTTTTGTTATTAAATTTCATTTTAATCAAATAAAACTAATATTACAAAATACCAGGCTGTTCAAAACGATTATTTTCGTTATTATATTTTTCATGCGGCTCTAGAAATAGATGCGAAGGATTTTTTGTTTTCATTGTATTATACTGAATTTTTAAAAACCGAGTTTACGTAAATATGATAAATTCCAATACACCACCAATTTTATAGAATTTGATGTCCACCATTTGGTCATGAATTGTTGGAGTAATCTTGTGTTTCGCTTTTCTTCATTATATGGCATTGTTATGAACTGAATTTATATGCTTTTAAGTCCAATGGGGTACCAAGGGGTTTGAGTATAAAAACAATCCTTTCACAAAGCACTCCTAAATAATTTCAGCCTACAACTTCGTTTTGCTAATTAATTTCATTTTATTCAAATAAAACTAATATTAAAAAATACCAGGCTGTTCAAAACGATTATTTTCGTTATTATATTTTTCATGCGGCTCTAGAAATAGATGCGAAGGATTTTTTGTTTTCATTGTTTAATACTGAATTTTTAAAAACCGAGTTTACGTAAATATGGTAAATTCCAATACACCACCAATTTTATAGAATTTGATGTCCACCATTTGGTCATGAATTGTTGGAGTAATCTTGTTTTTCGCTTTTCTTTATTGTATGGCATTGTTTTGAACTGAATTTATATGCTTTTAAGTCCAATGAGGTACCAAGTGGTTTGTGTATAAAATCAATCCTTTCACAGAGCACTCCTAAATAATTTCAGCCTATAACTTCTTTTTGTTATTAAATTTCATTTTAATCAAATAAAACTAATATTACAAAATACCAGGCTGTTCAAAACGATTATTTTCGTTATTATATTTTTCATGCGGCTCTAGAAATAGATGCGAAGGATTTTTTGTTTTCATTGTATTATACTGAATTTTTAAAAACCGAGTTTACGTAAATATGGTAAATTCCAATACACCACCAATTTTATAGAATTTGATGTCCACCATTTGGTCATGAATTGTTGGAGTAATCTTGTTTTTCGCTTTTCTTTATTGTATGGCATTGTTTTGAACTGAACTTATATGCTTTTAAGTCCAATGGGGTACCAAGTGGTTTGTGTATAAAATCAATCCTTTCACAGAGCACTTCTAAATAGTTTCAGTCTATAACTTCGTTTTGCTTTTTAATTTCATTTTATTCAAATAAAACTAATATTAAAAAATACAGGAATATTCAAAACGATTATTTTCGATGTTATATTTTTTATGCGGCTCTAGAAATAGATGCGAAGGATTTTTTGTTTTCATTGTATTATACTGAATTTTTAAAAACCGAGTTTACGTAAATATGATAAATTCCAATACACCACCAATTTTTTAGAATTTGATGTCCACCATTTGGTCATGAATAGTTAGAGTAATAATGTGTTGCGCTTTTCTTTATTATATGGCATTGATATGAACTGAATTTTTATGCTTTTAAGTCCAATGGGGTACCAAGTGGTTTGAGTATAAAATCAATCCTTTCACAAAGCACTCCTAAATAATTTTACCCTACAACTTCGTTTTGCTATTTAATTTCATTTTATTCAAATAAAACTAATATTAAACAATACGAGGCTGTTCAAAACGATTATTTTCGTTATTATATTTTTCATGCGGCTCTAGAAATAGATGCGAAGGATTTTTTGTTTTTATTGTTTTATACTGAATTTTTGAAAACCGAGTTTACGTAAAAATATTAAATTCAAATACAAGGCTAATTTTCTAGAATTTGAATTCTCCCATTTGGTCATGAACAGTTGGAGTGATCTTGTGTTTCGTTTTTCTTTATTATATGGCATTGTTATAACCTGAATTTATATGTTTTAAAGTCCAATGGGGTACCAAGCGGTGTGTGTATAAGAGAAATCCTTTCACAAAGCACTCCTAAATAATTTCAGCCTATAACTTCTTTTTGTTATTAAATTTCATTTTAATCAAATAAAACTAATGTTACAAAATACCAGGCTGTTCAAAACGATTATTTTCGTTATTATATTTTTCATGCGGCTCTAGAAATAGATGCGAAGGATTTTTTGTTTTTATTGTTTAATACTGAATTTTTAAAAACCGAGTTTACGTAAATATGGTAAATTCCAATACACCACCAATTTTATAGAATTTGATGTCCACCATTTGGTCATGAATTGTTGGAGTAATCTTGTTTTTCGCTTTTCTTTATTGTATGGCATTGTTTTGAACTGAATTTATATGCTTTTAAGTCCAATGGGGTACCAAGTGGTTTTTGTATAAAATCAATCCTTTCACAGAGCACTCCTAAGTAGTTTCACCCTACAACTTCGTTTTGTTATTAAATTTCATTTTAATCAAATAAAACTAATATTACAAAATACAGGAATATACAAAACGATTATTTTCGTTGTTATATTTTTTATGCGGCTCTAGAAATAGATGCGAAGGATTTTTTGTTTTCATTGTATTATACTGAATTTTTAAAAACCGAGTTTACGTAAATATGGTAAATTCCAATACACCACCAATTTTATAGAATTTGATGTCCACCATTTGGTCATGAATTGTTGGAGTAATCTTGTTTTTCGCTTTTCTTTATTGAATGGCATTGTTTTGAACTGAATTTATATGCTTTTAAGTCCAATGGGGTACCAAGTGGTTTGTGTATAAAATCAATCCTTTCACAGAGCACTCCTAAGTAGTTTCACCCTACAACTTCGTTTTGTTATTAAATTTCATTTTAATCAAATAAAACTAATATTACAAAATACAGGAATATACAAAACGATTATTTTCGTTGTTATATTTTTTATGCGGCTCTAGAAATAGATGCGAAGGATTTTTTGTTTTCATTGTATTATACTGAATTTTTAAAAACCGAGTTTACGTAAATATGGTAAATTCCAATACACCACCAATTTTATTGAATTTGATGTCCACCATTTGGTCATGAATTGTTGGAGTAATCTTGTTTCTCGCTTTTCTTTATTGTATGGCATTGTTTTGAACTGAATTTATATGCTTTTAAGTCCAATGGGGTACCAAGTGGTTTGAGTATAAAAACAATCCTTTCACAAAGCACTCCTAAATAATTTCAGCCTACAACTTCGTTTTGCTAATTAATTTCATTTTATTCAAATAAAACTAATATTAAAAAATACCAGGCTGTTCAAAACGATTATTTTCGTTATTATATTTTTCATGCGGCTCTAGAAATAGATGCGAAGGATTTTTTGTTTTTATTGTTTAATACTGAATTTTTAAAAACCGAGTTTACGTAAATATGGTAAATTCCAATACACCACCAATTTTATAGAATTTGATGTCCACCATTTGGTCATGAATTGTTGGAGTAATCTTGTTTTTCGCTTTTCTTTATTGTATGGCATTGTTTTGAACTGAATTTATATGCTTTTAAGTCCAATGGGGTACCAAGTGGTTTGTGTATAAAATCAATCCTTTCACAGAGCACTCCTAAGTAGTTTCACCCTACAACTTCGTTTTGTTATTAAATTTCATTTTAATCAAATAAAACTAATATTAAAAAATACAGGAATATACAAAACGATTATTTTCGTTGTTATATTTTTTATGCGGCTCTAGAAATAGATGCGAAGGATTTTTTGTTTTCATTGTATTATACTGAATTTTTAAAAACCGAGTTTACGTAAATATGGTAAATTCCAATACACCACCAATTTTATAGAATTTGATGTCCACCATTTGGTCATGAATTGTTGGAGTAATCTTGTTTTTCGCTTTTCTTTATTGTATGGCATTGTTTTGAACTGAATTTATATGCTTTTAAGTCCAATGGGGTACCAAGTGGTTTGTGTATAAAATCAATCCTTTCACAGAGCACTTCTAAATAGTTTCAGTCTATAACTTCGTTTTGCTTTTTAATTTCATTTTATTCAAATAAAACTAATATTAAAAAATACAGGAATATTCAAAACGATTATTTTCGTTGTTATATTTTTTATGCGGCTCTAGAAATAGATGCGAAGGATTTTTTGTTTTCATTGTATTATACTGAATTTTTAAAAACCGAGTTTACGTAAATATGATAAATTCCAATACACCACCAATTTTTTAGAATTTGATGTCCACCATTTGGTCATGAATAGTTAGAGTAATAATGTGTTGCGCTTTTCTTTATTATATGGCATTGATATGAACTGAATTTATATGCTTTTAAGTCCAATGGGGTACCAAGTGGTTTGAGTATAAAATCAATCCTTTCACAAAGCACTCCTAAATAATTTTACCCTACAACTTCGTTTTGCTATTTAATTTCATTTTATTCAAATAAATCTAATATTAAACAATACGAGGCTGTTCAAAACGATTATTTTCGTTATTATATTTTTCATGCGGCTCTAGAAATAGATGCGAAGGATTTTTTGTTTTTATTGTTTTATACTGAATTTTTGAAAACCGAGTTTACGTAAAAATATTAAATTCAAATACAAGGCTAATTTTCTAGAATTTGAATTCTCCCATTTGGTCATGAACAGTTGGAGTGATCTTGTGTTTCGTTTTTCTTTATTATATGGCATTGTTATAACCTGAATTTATATGTTTTAAAGTCCAATGGGGTACCAAGCGGTGTGTGTATAAGAGAAATCCTTTCACAAAGCACTCCTAAATAATTTCAGCCTATAACTTCTTTTTGTTATTAAATTTCATTTTAATCAAATAAAACTAATATTACAAAATACCAGGCTGTTCAAAACGATTATTTTCGTTATTATATTTTTCATGCGGCTCTAGAAATAGATGCGAAGGATTTTTTGTTTTTATTGTTTAATACTGAATTTTTAAAAACCGAGTTTACGTAAATATGGTAAATTCCAATACACCACCAATTTTATAGAATTTGATTTCCACCATTTGGTCATGAATTGTTGGAGTAATCTTGTTTTTCGCTTTTCTTTATTGTATGGCATTGTTTTGAACTGAATTTATATGCTTTTAAGTCCAATGGGGTACCAAGTGGTTTGTGTATAAAATCAATCCTTTCACAGAGCACTTCTATATAGTTTCAGTCTATAACTTCGTTTTGTTATTTAATTTCATTTTATTCAAATAAAACTAATATAACAAAATACAGGGATGTTCAAAATGATTATTTTCGTTGTTATATTTTTTATGCAGCTCTAGAAATAGATGCGAAGGATTTTTTGTTTTCATTGTATTATATTGAATTTTTAAAAACCGAGTATACGTAAATATATTAAATTCCAATACACGACCAATTTTTTAGAATTTGATGTCCACCATTTGGTCATGAATAGTTAGAGTAATAATGTGTTTCGCTTTTCTTTATTATATGGCATTGATATGAACTGAATTTATATGCTTTTAAGTCCAATGGGGTACCAAGTGGTTTGTGTATAAAATCAATCCTTTCACAGAGCACTCCTAAGTAGTTTCATCCTACAACTTCGTTTTGCTATTTAATTTCATTTTATTCAAATAAAACTAATATTAAACAATACGAGGCTGTTCAAAACGATTATTTTCGTTATTATATTTTTCATGCGGCTCTAGAAATAGATGCGAAGGATTTTTTGTTTTTATTGTTTTATACTGAATTTTTGAAAACCGAGTTTACGTAAAAATATTAAATTCAAATACAAGGCTAATTTTCTAGAATTTGAATTCTCCCATTTGGTCATGAACAGTTGGAGTGATCTTGTGTTTCGTTTTTCTTTATTATATGGCATTGTTATAACCTGAATTTATATGTTTTAAAGTCCAATGGGGTACCAAGCGGTGTGTGTATAAGAGAAATCCTTTCACAAAGCACTCCTAAATAATTTCAGCCTATAACTTCTTTTTGTTATTAAATTTCATTTTAATCAAATAAAACTAATATTACAAAATACCAGGCTGTTCAAAACGATTATTTTCGTTATTATATTTTTCATGCGGCTCTAGAAATAGATGCGAAGGATTTTTTGTTTTTATTGTTTAATACTGAATTTTTAAAAACCGAGTTTACGTAAATATGGTAAATTCCAATACACCACCAATTTTATAGAATTTGATTTCCACCATTTGGTCATGAATTGTTGGAGTAATCTTGTTTTTCGCTTTTCTTTATTGTATGGCATTGTTTTGAACTGAATTTATATGCTTTTAAGTCCAATGGGGTACCAAGTGGTTTGTGTATAAAATCAATCCTTTCACAGAGCACTTCTATATAGTTTCAGTCTATAACTTCGGTTTGTTATTTAATTTCATTTTATTCAAATAAAACTAATATAACAAAATACAGGGATGTTCAAAATGATTATTTTCGTTGTTATATTTTTTATGCAGCTCTAGAAATAGATGCGAAGGATTTTTTGTTTTCATTGTATTATATTGAATTTTTAAAAACCGAGTATACGTAAATATATTAAATTCCAATACACGACCAATTTTTTAGAATTTGATGTCCACCATTTGGTCATGAATAGTTAGAGTAATAATGTGTTTCGCTTTTCTTTATTATATGGCATTGATATGAACTGAATTTATATGCTTTTAAGTCCAATGGGGTACCAAGTGGTTTGTGTATAAAATCAATCCTTTCACAGAGCACTCCTAAGTAGTTTCATCCTACAACTTCGTTTTGCTATTTAATTTCATTTTATTCAAATAAAACTAATATTAAACAATACGAGGCTGTTCAAAACGATTATTTTCGTTATTATATTTTTCATGCGGCTCTAGAAATAGATGCGAAGGATTTTTTGTTTTTATTGTTTAATACTGAATTTTTAAAAACCGAGTTTACGTAAATATGGTAAATTCCAATACACCACCAATTTTATAGAATTTGATTTCCACCATTTGGTCATGAATTGTTGGAGTAATCTTGTTTTTCGCTTTTCTTTATTGTATGGCATTGTTTTGAACTGAATTTATATGCTTTTAAGTCCAATGGGGTACCAAGTGGTTTGTGTATAAAATCAATCCTTTCACAGAGCACTTCTATATAGTTTCAGTGTATAACTTCGTTTTGCAATAAAATTTCATTTTATTCAAATAAAACTAATTTTAAAAAAGACAGCGATGTTCAAAACGATTATTATCGTTATTATATTTTTCATGCGGCTCTAGAAATAGATGCGAAGGATTTTTTGTTTTTATTGTTTAATACTGAATTTTTAAAAACCGAGTTTACGTAAATATATTAAATTCCAATACACGACCAATTTTTTAGAATTTCATGTCCACCATTTGGTCATGAATAGTTAGAGTAATAATGTGTTTCGCTTTTCTTTATTATATGGCATTGATATGAACTGAATTTATATGCCTTAAGTCCAATGGGGTACCAAGTGGTTTGAGTATAAAATCAATCCTTTCACAAAGCACTCCTAAATAATTTTACCCAACAACTTCGTTTTGCTATTTAATTTCATTTTATTCAAATAAAACTAATATTAAACAATACGAGGCTGTTCAAAACGATTATTTTCGTTATTATATTTTTCATGCGGCTCTAGAAATAGATGCGAAGGATTTTTTGTTTTTATTGTTTTATACTGAATTTTTGAAAACCGAGTTTACGTAAAAATATTAAATTCAAATACAAGGCTAATTTTCTAGAATTTGAATTCTCCCTTTTATTGTATGGCATTGTTTTGAACTGAATTTATATGCTTTTAAGTCCAATGGGGTACCAAGTGGTTTGAGTATAAAATCAATCCTTTCACAAAGCACTCTTAAATAATTTCACCCTACAACTTCGTTTTGTTATTAAATTTCATTTTAATCAAATAAAACTAATATTACAAAATACAGGAATATACAAAACGATTATTTTCGTTGTTATATTTGTTATGCGGCTCTAGAAATAGATGCGAAGGATTTTTTGTTTTCATTGTATTATACTGAATTTTTAAAAACCGAGTTTACGTAAATATGGTAAATTCCAATACACCACCAATTTTATAGAATTTGATGTCCACCATTTGGTCATGAATTGTTGGAGTAATCTTGTTTTTCGCTTTTCTTTATTGTATGGCATTGTTTTGAACTGAATTTATATGCTTTAAAGTCCAATGGGGTACCAAGTGGTTTGTGTATAAAATCAATCCTTTCACAGAGCACTCCTAAATAATTTCAGCCTACAAATTCGTTTTCCTAATTAATTTCATTTTATTCAAATAAAACTAATATTAAAAAATACCAGGCTGTTCAAAACGATTATTTTCGTTATTATATTTTTCATGCGGCTCTAGAAATAGATGCGAAGGATTTTTTGTTTTCATTGTTTAATACTGAATTTTTAAAAACCGAGTTTACGTAAATATGATAAATTCCAATACACGACCAATTTTTTAGAATTTGATGTCCACCATTTGGTCATGAATAGTTAGAGTAATAATGTGTTTCGCTTTTCTTTATTATATGGCATTGTTATGAACTGAATTTATATGCTTTTAGGTCCAATGGGGTACCAAGCGGTGTGTGTATAAGAGAAATCCTTTCACAAAGCACTCCTAAATAATTTCGGCCTACAACTTCGTTTTGCTAATTAATTTCATTTTATTCAAATAAAACTAATATTAAAAAATACCAGGCTGTTCAAAACGATTATTTTCGTTATTATATTTTTCATGCGGCTCTAGAAATAGATGCGAAGGATTTTTTGTTTTCATTGTTTAATACTGAATTTTTAAAAACCGAGTTTACGTAAATATATTAAATTCCAATACACGACCAATTTTTTAGAATTTGATGTCCACCATTTGGTCATGAATAGTTAGAGTAATAATGTGTTTCGCTTTTCTTTATTATATGGCATTGATATGAACTGAATTTATATGCCTTAAGTCCAATGGGGTACCAAGTGGTTTGAGTATAAAATCAATCCTTTCACAAAGCACTCCTAAATAATTTTACCCTACAACTTCGTTTTGCTATTTAATTTCATTTTATTCAAATAAAACTAATATTAAACAATACGAGGCTGTTCAAAACGATTATTTTCGTTATTATATTTTTCATGCGGCTCTAGAAATAGATGCGAAGGATTTTTTGTTTTCATTGTATTATACTGAATTTTTAAAAACCGAGTTTACGTAAATATGATAAATTCAATACACCACCAATTTTATAGAATTTGATGTCCACCATTTGGTCATGAATTGTTGGAGTAATCTTGTGTTTCGCTTTTCTTTATTATATGGCATTGTTATGAACTGAATTTATATGCTTTTAAGTCCAATGGGGTACCAAGCGGTGTGTGTATAAGAGAAATCCTTTCACAAAGCACTCCTAAATAATTTCGGCCTACAACTTCGTTTTGCTAATTAATTTCATTTTATTCAAATAAAACTAATATTAAAAAATACCAGGCTGTTCAAAACGATTATTTTCGTTATTATATTTTTCATGCGGCTCTAGAAATAGATGCGAAGGATTTTTTGTTTTCATTGTTTAATACTGAATTTTTAAAAACCGAGTTTACGTAAATATATTAAATTCCAATACACGACCAATTTTTTAGAATTTGATGTCCACCATTTGGTCATGAATAGTTAGAGTAATAATGTGTTTCGCTTTTCTTTATTATATGGCATTGATATGAACTGAATTTATATGCCTTAAGTCCAATGGGGTACCAAGTGGTTTGAGTATAAAATCAATCCTTTCACAAAGCACTCCTAAATAATTTTACCCTACAACTTCGTTTTGCTATTTAATTTCATTTTATTCAAATAAAACTAATATTAAACAATACGAGGCTGTTCAAAACGATTATTTTCGTTATTATATTTTTCATGCGGCTCTAGAAATAGATGCGAAGGATTTTTTGTTTTTATTGTTTTATACTGAATTTTTAAAAACTGGTTTTACGTATATATGGTAAATTCCAATACACCACCATTTTTTTAAAATTTGATTTGCACCATTTGGTCATGAATTGTTGGAGTAATCTTGTGTTTCGCTTTTCTTTATTATATGGCATTGTTTTGAACTGAATTTATATGCTTTTAAGTCCAATGGGGTACCAAGTGGTTTGAGTATAAAATCAATCCTTTCACAAAGCACTCTTAAATAATTTCACCCTACAACTTCGTTTTGTTATTAAATTTCATTTTAATCAAATAAAACTAATATTACAAAATACAGGAATATACAAAACGATTATTTTCGTTGTTATATTTGTTATGCGGCTCTAGAAATAGATGCGAAGGATTTTTTGTTTTCATTGTATTATACTGAATTTTTAAAAACCGAGTTTACGTAAATATGGTAAATTCCAATACACCACCAATTTTATAGAATTTGATGTCCACCATTTGGTCATGAATTGTTGGAGTAATCTTGTTTTTCGCTTTTCTTTATTGTATGGCATTGTTTTGAACTGAATTTATATGCTTTTAAGTCCAATGGGGTACCAAGTGGTTTGTGTATAAAATCAATCCTTTCACAGAGCACTTCTAAATAGTTTCAGTCTATAACTTCGTTTTGCTTTTTAATTTCATTTTATTCAAATAAAACTAATATTAAAAAATACCAGGCTGTTCAAAACGATTATTTTCGTTATTATATTTTTCATGCGGCTCTAGAAATAGATGCGAAGGATTTTTTGTTTTCATTGTTTAATACTGAATTTTTAAAAACCGAGTTTACGTAAATATGATAAATTCCAATACACGACCAATTTTTTAGAATTTGATGTCCACCATTTGGTCATGAATAGTTAGAGTAATAATGTGTTTCGCTTTTCTTTATTATATGGCATTGTTATGAACTGAATTTATATGCTTTTAGGTCCAATGGGGTACCAAGCGGTGTGTGTATAAGAGAAATCCTTTCACAAAGCACTCCTAAATAATTTCGGCCTACAACTTCGTTTTGCTAATTAATTTCATTTTATTCAAATAAAACTAATATTAAAAAATACCAGGCTGTTCAAAACGATTATTTTCGTTATTATATTTTTCATGCGGCTCTAGAAATAGATGCGAAGGATTTTTTGTTTTCATTGTTTAATACTGAATTTTTAAAAACCGAGTTTACGTAAATATATTAAATTCCAATACACGACCAATTTTTTAGAATTTGATGTCCACCATTTGGTCATGAATAGTTAGAGTAATAATGTGTTTCGCTTTTCTTTATTATATGGCATTGATATGAACTGAATTTATATGCCTTAAGTCCAATGGGGTACCAAGTGGTTTGAGTATAAAATCAATCCTTTCACAAAGCACTCCTAAATAATTTTACCCTACAACTTCGTTTTGCTATTTAATTTCATTTTATTCAAATAAAACTAATATTAAACAATACGAGGCTGTTCAAAACGATTATTTTCGTTATTATATTTTTCATGCGGCTCTAGAAATAGATGCGAAGGATTTTTTGTTTTCATTGTATTATACTGAATTTTTAAAAACCGAGTTTACGTAAATATGATAAATTCCAATACACCACCAATTTTATAGAATTTGATGTCCACCATTTGGTCATGAATTGTTGGAGTAATCTTGTGTTTCGCTTTTCTTTATTATATGGCATTGTTATGAACTGAATTTATATGCTTTTAAGTCCAATGGGGTACCAAGCGGTGTGTGTATAAGAGAAATCCTTTCACAAAGCACTCCTAAATAATTTCGGCCTACAACTTCGTTTTGCTAATTAATTTCATTTTATTCAAATAAAACTAATATTAAAAAATACCAGGCTGTTCAAAACGATTATTTTCGTTATTATATTTTTCATGCGGCTCTAGAAATAGATGCGAAGGATTTTTTGTTTTTATTGTTTAATACTGAATTTTTAAAAACCGAGTTTACGTAAATATGGTAAATTCCAATACACCACCAATTTTATAGAATTTGATGTCCACCATTTGGTCATGAATTGTTGGAGTAATCTTGTTTTTCGCTTTTCTTTATTGTATGGCATTGTTTTGAACTGAATTTATATGCTTTTAAGTCCAATGGGGTACCAAGTGGTTTGTGTATAAAATCAATCCTTTCACAGAGCACTCCTAAGTAGTTTCACCCTACAACTTCGTTTTGTTATTAAATTTCATTTTAATCAAATAAAACTAATATTAAAAAATACAGGAATATACAAAACGATTATTTTCGTTGTTATATTTTTTATGCGGCTCTAGAAATAGATGCGAAGGATTTTTTGTTTTCATTGTATTATACTGAATTTTTAAAAACCGAGTTTACGTAAATATGGTAAATTCCAATACACCACCAATTTTATAGAATTTGATGTCCACCATTTGGTCATGAATTGTTGGAGTAATCTTGTTTTTCGCTTTTCTTTATTGTATGGCATTGTTTTGAACTGAATTTATATGCTTTTAAGTCCAATGGGGTACCAAGTGGTTTGTGTATAAAATCAATCCTTTCACAGAGCACTTCTAAATAGTTTCAGTCTATAACTTCGTTTTGCTTTTTAATTTCATTTTATTCAAATAAAACTAATATTAAAAAATACAGGAATATTCAAAACGATTATTTTCGTTGTTATATTTTTTATGCGGCTCTAGAAATAGATGCGAAGGATTTTTTGTTTTCATTGTATTATACTGAATTTTTAAAAACCGAGTTTACGTAAATATGATAAATTCCAATACACCACCAATTTTTTAGAATTTGATGTCCACCATTTGGTCATGAATAGTTAGAGTAATAATGTGTTGCGCTTTTCTTTATTATATGGCATTGATATGAACTGAATTTATATGCTTTTAAGTCCAATGGGGTACCAAGTGGTTTGAGTATAAAATCAATCCTTTCACAAAGCACTCCTAAATAATTTTACCCTACAACTTCGTTTTGCTATTTAATTTCATTTTATTCAAATAAATCTAATATTAAACAATACGAGGCTGTTCAAAACGATTATTTTCGTTATTATATTTTTCATGCGGCTCTAGAAATAGATGCGAAGGATTTTTTGTTTTTATTGTTTTATACTGAATTTTTGAAAACCGAGTTTACGTAAAAATATTAAATTCAAATACAAGGCTAATTTTCTAGAATTTGAATTCTCCCATTTGGTCATGAACAGTTGGAGTGATCTTGTGTTTCGTTTTTCTTTATTATATGGCATTGTTATAACCTGAATTTATATGTTTTAAAGTCCAATGGGGTACCAAGCGGTGTGTGTATAAGAGAAATCCTTTCACAAAGCACTCCTAAATAATTTCAGCCTATAACTTCTTTTTGTTATTAAATTTCATTTTAATCAAATAAAACTAATATTACAAAATACCAGGCTGTTCAAAACGATTATTTTCGTTATTATATTTTTCATGCGGCTCTAGAAATAGATGCGAAGGGTTTTTTGTTTTTATTGTTTAATACTGAATTTTTAAAAACCGAGTTTACGTAAATATGGTAAATTCCAATACACCACCAATTTTATAGAATTTGATTTCCACCATTTGGTCATGAATTGTTGGAGTAATCTTGTTTTTCGCTTTTCTTTATTGTATGGCATTGTTTTGAACTGAATTTATATGCTTTTAAGTCCAATGGGGTACCAAGTGGTTTGTGTATAAAATCAATCCTTTCACAGAGCACTTCTATATAGTTTCAGTCTATAACTTCGTTTTGTTATTTAATTTCATTTTATTCAAATAAAACTAATATAACAAAATACAGGGATGTTCAAAATGATTATTTTCGTTGTTATATTTTTTATGCAGCTCTAGAAATAGATGCGAAGGATTTTTTGTTTTCATTGTATTATATTGAATTTTTAAAAACCGAGTATACGTAAATATATTAAATTCCAATACACGACCAATTTTTTAGAATTTGATGTCCACCATTTGGTCATGAATAGTTAGAGTAATAATGTGTTTCGCTTTTCTTTATTATATGGCATTGATATGAACTGAATTTATATGCTTTTAAGTCCAATGGGGTACCAAGTGGTTTGTGTATAAAATCAATCCTTTCACAGAGCACTCCTAAGTAGTTTCATCCTACAACTTCGTTTTGCTATTTAATTTCATTTTATTCAAATAAAACTAATATTAAACAATACGAGGCTGTTCAAAACGATTATTTTCGTTATTATATTTTTCATGCGGCTCTAGAAATAGATGCGAAGGATTTTTTGTTTTTATTGTTTTATACTGAATTTTTGAAAACCGAGTTTACGTAAAAATATTAAATTCAAATACAAGGCTAATTTTCTAGAATTTGAATTCTCCCATTTGGTCATGAACAGTTGGAGTGATCTTGTGTTTCGTTTTTCTTTATTATATGGCATTGTTATAACCTGAATTTATATGTTTTAAAGTCCAATGGGGTACCAAGTGGTGTGTGTATAAGAGAAATCCTTTCACAAAGCACTCCTAAATAATTTCAGCCTATAACTTCTTTTTGTTATTAAATTTCATTTTAATCAAATAAAACTAATATTACAAAATACCAGGCTGTTCAAAACGATTATTTTCGTTATTATATTTTTCATGCGGCTCTAGAAATAGATGCGAAGGATTTTTTGTTTTTATTGTTTAATACTGAATTTTTAAAAACCGAGTTTACGTAAATATGGTAAATTCCAATACACCACCAATTTTATAGAATTTGATTTCCACCATTTGGTCATGAATTGTTGGAGTAATCTTGTTTTTCGCTTTTCTTTATTGTATGGCATTGTTTTGAACTGAATTTATATGCTTTTAAGTCCAATGGGGTACCAAGTGGTTTGTGTATAAAATCAATCCTTTCACAGAGCACTTCTATATAGTTTCAGTCTATAACTTCGGTTTGTTATTTAATTTCATTTTATTCAAATAAAACTAATATAACAAAATACAGGGATGTTCAAAATGATTATTTTCGTTGTTATATTTTTTATGCAGCTCTAGAAATAGATGCGAAGGATTTTTTGTTTTCATTGTATTATATTGAATTTTTAAAAACCGAGTATACGTAAATATATTAAATTCCAATACACGACCAATTTTTTAGAATTTGATGTCCACCATTTGGTCATGAATAGTTAGAGTAATAATGTGTTTCGCTTTTCTTTATTATATGGCATTGATATGAACTGAATTTATATGCTTTTAAGTCCAATGGGGTACCAAGTGGTTTGTGTATAAAATCAATCCTTTCACAGAGCACTCCTAAGTAGTTTCACCCTACAACTTCGTTTTGCTATTTAATTTCATTTTATTCAAATAAAACTAATATTAAACAATACGAGGCTGTTCAAAACGATTATTTTCGTTATTATATTTTTCATGCGGCTCTAGAAATAGATGCGAAGGATTTTTTGTTTTTATTGTTTAATACTGAATTTTTAAAAACCGAGTTTACGTAAATATGGTAAATTCCAATACACCACCAATTTTATAGAATTTGATTTCCACCATTTGGTCATGAATTGTTGGAGTAATCTTGTTTTTCGCTTTTCTTTATTGTATGGCATTGTTTTGAACTGAATTTATATGCTTTTAAGTCCAATGGGGTACCAAGTGGTTTGTGTATAAAATCAATCCTTTCACAGAGCACTTCTATATAGTTTCAGTCTATAACTTCGTTTTGCAATAAAATTTCATTTTATTCAAATAAAACTAATTTTAAAAAAGACAGCGATGTTCAAAACGATTATTATCGTTATTATATTTTTCATGCGGCTCTAGAAATAGATGCGAAGGATTTTTTGTTTTTATTGTTTAATACTGAATTTTTAAAAACCGAGTTTACGTAAATATATTAAATTCCAATACACGACCAATTTTTTAGAATTTCATGTCCACCATTTGGTCATGAATAGTTAGAGTAATAATGTGTTTCGCTTTTCTTTATTATATGGCATTGATATGAACTGAATTTATATGCCTTAAGTCCAATGGGGTACCAAGTGGTTTGAGTATAAAATCAATCCTTTCACAAAGCACTCCTAAATAATTTTACCCAACAACTTCGTTTTGCTATTTAATTTCATTTTATTCAAATAAAACTAATATTAAACAATACGAGGCTGTTCAAAACGATTATTTTCGTTATTATATTTTTCATGCGGCTCTAGAAATAGATGCGAAGGATTTTTTGTTTTTATTGTTTTATACTGAATTTTTGAAAACCGAGTTTACGTAAAAATATTAAATTCAAATACAAGGCTAATTTTCTAGAATTTGAATTCTCCCTTTTATTGTATGGCATTGTTTTGAACTGAATTTATATGCTTTTAAGTCCAATGGGGTACCAAGTGGTTTGAGTATAAAATCAATCCTTTCACAAAGCACTCTTAAATAATTTCACCCTACAACTTCGTTTTGTTATTAAATTTCATTTTAATCAAATAAAACTAATATTACAAAATACAGGAATATACAAAACGATTATTTTCGTTGTTATATTTGTTATGCGGCTCTAGAAATAGATGCGAAGGATTTTTTGTTTTCATTGTATTATACTGAATTTTTAAAAACCGAGTTTACGTAAATATGGTAAATTCCAATACACCACCAATTTTATAGAATTTGATGTCCACCATTTGGTCATGAATTGTTGGAGTAATCTTGTTTTTCGCTTTTCTTTATTGTATGGCATTGTTTTGAACTGAATTTATATGCTTTTAAGTCCAATGGGGTACCAAGTGGTTTGTGTATAAAATCAATCCTTTCACAGAGCACTTCTAAATAGTTTCAGTCTATAACTTCGTTTTGCTTTTTAATTTCATTTTATTCAAATAAAACTAATATTAAAAAATACCAGGCTGTTCAAAACGATTATTTTCGTTATTATATTTTTCATGCGGCTCTAGAAATAGATGCGAAGGATTTTTTGTTTTCATTGTTTAATACTGAATTTTTAAAAACCGAGTTTACGTAAATATGATAAATTCCAATACACGACCAATTTTTTAGAATTTGATGTCCACCATTTGGTCATGAATAGTTAGAGTAATAATGTGTTTCGCTTTTCTTTATTATATGGCATTGTTATGAACTGAATTTATATGCTTTTAGGTCCAATGGGGTACCAAGCGGTGTGTGTATAAGAGAAATCCTTTCACAAAGCACTCCTAAATAATTTCGGCCTACAACTTCGTTTTGCTAATTAATTTCATTTTATTCAAATAAAACTAATATTAAAAAATACCAGGCTGTTCAAAACGATTATTTTCGTTATTATATTTTTCATGCGGCTCTAGAAATAGATGCGAAGGATTTTTTGTTTTCATTGTTTAATACTGAATTTTTAAAAACCGAGTTTACGTAAATATATTAAATTCCAATACACGACCAATTTTTTAGAATTTGATGTCCACCATTTGGTCATGAATAGTTAGAGTAATAATGTGTTTCGCTTTTCTTTATTATATGGCATTGATATGAACTGAATTTATATGCCTTAAGTCCAATGGGGTACCAAGTGGTTTGAGTATAAAATCAATCCTTTCACAAAGCACTCCTAAATAATTTTACCCTACAACTTCGTTTTGCTATTTAATTTCATTTTATTCAAATAAAACTAATATTAAACAATACGAGGCTGTTCAAAACGATTATTTTCGTTATTATATTTTTCATGCGGCTCTAGAAATAGATGCGAAGGATTTTTTGTTTTCATTGTATTATACTGAATTTTTAAAAACCGAGTTTACGTAAATATGATAAATTCCAATACACCACCAATTTTATAGAATTTGATGTCCACCATTTGGTCATGAATTGTTGGAGTAATCTTGTGTTTCGCTTTTCTTTATTATATGGCATTGTTATGAACTGAATTTATATGCTTTTAAGTCCAATGGGGTACCAAGCGGTGTGTGTATAAGAGAAATCCTTTCACAAAGCACTCCTAAATAATTTCGGCCTACAACTTCGTTTTGCTAATTAATTTCATTTTATTCAAATAAAACTAATATTAAAAAATACCAGGCTGTTCAAAACGATTATTTTCGTTATTATATTTTTCATGCGGCTCTAGAAATAGATGCGAAGGATTTTTTGTTTTCATTGTTTAATACTGAATTTTTAAAAACCGAGTTTACGTAAATATATTAAATTCCAATACACGACCAATTTTTTAGAATTTGATGTCCACCATTTGGTCATGAATAGTTAGAGTAATAATGTGTTTCGCTTTTCTTTATTATATGGCATTGATATGAACTGAATTTATATGCCTTAAGTCCAATGGGGTACCAAGTGGTTTGAGTATAAAATCAATCCTTTCACAAAGCACTCCTAAATAATTTTACCCTACAACTTCGTTTTGCTATTTAATTTCATTTTATTCAAATAAAACTAATAATAAACAATACGAGGCTGTTCAAAACGATTATTTTCGTTATTATATTTTTCATGCGGCTCTAGAAATAGATGCGAAGGATTTTTTGTTTTTATTGTTTTATACTGAATTTTTAAAAACTGGTTTTACGTATATATGGTAAATTCCAATACACCACCATTTTTTTAAAATTTGATTTGCACCATTTGGTCATGAATTGTTGGAGTAATCTTGTGTTTCGCTTTTCTTTATTATATGGCATTGTTTTGAACTGAATTTATATGCTTTTAAGTCCAATGGGGTACCAAGTGGTTTGTGTATAAAATCAATCCTTTCACAGAGCACTCCTAAGTAGTTTCACCCTACAACTTCGTTTTGTTATTAAATTTCATTTTAATCAAATAAAACTAATATTACAAAATACAGGAATATACAAAACGATTATTTTCGTTGTTATATTTTTTATGCGGCTCTAGAAATAGATGCGAAGGATTTTTTGTTTTCATTGTATTATACTGAATTTTTAAAAACCGAGTTTACGTAAATATGGTAAATTCCAATACACCACCAATTTTATAGAATTTGATGTCCACCATTTGGTCATGAATTGTTGGAGTAATCTTGTTTTTCGCTTTTCTTTATTGTATGGCATTGTTTTGAACTGAATTTATATGCTTTTAAGTCCAATGGGGTACCAAGTGGTTTGTGTATAAAATCAATCCTTTCACAGAGCACTCCTAAGTAGTTTCACCCTACAACTTCGTTTTGCTATTTAATTTCATTTTATTCAAATAAAACTAATATTACAAAATACAGGAATATACAAAACGATTATTTTCGTTGTTACATTTTTTATGCGGCTCTAGAAATAGATGCGAAGGATTTTTTGTTTTCATTGTATTATACTGAATTTTTAAAAACGAATTTACGTAAATATGATAAATTCCAATACACCACCAGTTTTATAGAATTTGATGTCCACCATTTGGTCATGAATTGTTGAAGTAATCTTGTGTTTCGCTTTTCTTTATTATATGGCATTGTTATGAACTGAATTTATATGCTTTTAATTTCAATGGGGTACCAAGTGGTTTGAGTATAAAAACAATCCTTTCACAAAGCACTCCTAAATAATTTCAGCCTACAACTTCGTTTTGCTAATTAATTTCATTTTATTCAAATAAAACTAATATTAAAAAATACCAGGCTGTTCAAAACGATTATTTTCGTTATTATATTTTTCATGCGGCTCTAGAAATAGATGCGAAGGATTTTTTGTTTTTATTGTTTAATACTGAATTTTTAAAAACCGAGTTTACGTAAATATATTAAATTCCAATACACCACCAATTTTTTAGAATTTGATGTCCACCATTTGGTCATGAATAGTTAGAGTAATAATGTGTTTCGCTTTTCTTTATTATATGGCATTGATATGAACTGAATTTATATGCCTTAAGTCCAATGGGGTACCAAGTGGTTTGAGTATAAAATCAATCCTTTCACAAAGCACTCTTAAATAATTTTACCCTACAACTTCGTTTTGCTATTTAATTTCATTTTATTCAAATAAAACTAATATTAAACAATACGAGGCTGTTCAAAACGATTATTTTCGTTATAATATTTTTCATGCGGCTCTAGAAATAGATGCGAAGGATTTTTTGTTTTTATTGTTTTATACTGAATTTTTAAAAACCGGTTTTACGTATATATGGTAAATTCCAATACACCACCAATTTTTTAAAATTTGATTTGCACCATTTGGTCATGAATTGTTGGAGTAATCTTGTGTTTCGCTTTTCTTTATTATATGGCATTGTTATGAACTGAATTTATATGCTTTTAAGTCCAATGGGGTACCAAGTGGTTTGTGTATAAAATCAATCCTTTCACAGAGCACTTCTATATAGTTTCAGTCTATAACTTCGTTTTGTTATTTAATTTCATTTTATTCAAATAAAACTAATATAACAAAATACAGGGATGTTCAAAACGATTATTTTCGTTGTTATATTTTTTATGCAGCTCTAGAAATAGATGCGAAGGATTTTTTGTTTTCATTGTATTATATTGAATTTTTAAAAACCGAGTATACGTAAATATATTAAATTCCAATACACGACCAATTTTTTAGAATTTGATGTCCACCATTTGGTCATGAATAGTTAGAGTAATAATGTGTTTCGCTTTTCTTTATTATATGGCATTGATATGAACTGAATTTATATGCTTTTAAGTCCAATGGGGTACCAAGTGGTTTGTGTATAAAATCAATCCTTTCACAGAGCACTCCTAAGTATTTTCATCCTACAACTTCGTTTTGCAATAAAATTTCATTTTATTCAAATAAAACTAATTTTAAAAAAGACAGCGATGTTCAAAACGATTATTTTCGTTATTATATTTTTCATGCGGCTCTAGAAATAGATGCGAAGGATTTTTTGTTTTTATTGTTTAATACTGAATTTTTAAAAACCGAGTTTACGTAAATATATTAAATTCCAATACACGACCAATTTTTTAGAATTTGATGTCCACCATTTGGTCATGAATAGTTAGAGTAATAATGTGTTTCGCTTTTCTTTATTATATGGCATTGATATGAACTGAATTTATATGCCTTAAGTCCAATGGGGTACCAAGTGGTTTGAGTATAAAATCAATCCTTTCACAAAGCACTCCTAAATAATTTTACCCAACAACTTCGTTTTGCTATTTAATTTCATTTTATTCAAATAAAACTAATATTAAACAATACGAGGCTGTTCAAAACGATTATTTTCGTTATTATATTTTTCATGCGGCTCTAGAAATAGATGCGAAGGATTTTTTGTTTTTATTGTTTTATACTGAATTTTTGAAAACCGAGTTTACGTAAAAATATTAAATTCAAATACAAGGCTAATTTTCTAGAATTTGAATTCTCCCATTTGGTCATGAACAGTTGGAGTGATCTTGTGTTTCGTTTTTCTTTATTATATGGCATTGTTATAACCTGAATTTATATGTTTTAAAGTCCAATGGGGTACCAAGCGGTGTGTGTATAAGAGAAATCCTTTCACAAAGCACTCCTAAATAATTTCAGCCTATAACTTCTTTTTGTTATTAAATTTCATTTTAATCAAATAAAACTAATATTACAAAATACCAGGCTGTTCAAAACGATTATTTTCGTTATTATATTTTTCATGCGGCTCTAGAAATAGATGCGAAGGATTTTTTGTTTTTATTGTTTAATACTGAATTTTTAAAAACCGAGTTTACGTAAATATGGTAAATTCCAATACACCACCAATTTTATAGAATTTGATGTCCACCATTTGGTCATGAATTGTTGGAGTAATCTTGTTTTTCGCTTTTCTTTATTGTATGGCATTGTTTTGAACTGAATTTATATGCTTTTAAGTCCAATGGGGTACCAAGTGGTTTGTGTATAAAATCAATCCTTTCACAGAGCACTTCTATATAGTTTCAGTCTATAACTTCGTTTTGTTATTTAATTTCATTTTATTCAAATAAAACTAATATAACAAAATACAGGGATGGTCAAAATGATTATTTTCGTTGTTATATTTTTTATGCAGCTCTAGAAATAGATGCGAAGGATTTTTTGTTTTCATTGTATTATATTGAATTTTTAAAAACCGAGTATACGTAAATATATTAAATTCCAATACACGACCAATTTTTTAGAATTTGATGTCCACCATTTGGTCATGAATAGTTAGAGTAATAATGTGTTTCGCTTTTCTTTATTATATGGCATTGATATGAACTGAATTTATATGCTTTTAAGTCCAATGGGGTACCAAGTGGTTTGTGTATAAAATCAATCCTTTCACAGAGCACTCCTAAGTATTTTCATCCTACAACTTCGTTTTGCAATAAAATTTCATTTTATTCAAATAAAACTAATTTTAAAAAAGACAGCGATGTTCAAAACGATTATTTTCGTTATTATATTTTTCATGCGGCTCTAGAAATAGATGCGAAGGATTTTTTGTTTTTATTGTTTAATACTGAATTTTTAAAAACCGAGTTTACGTAAATATATTAAATTCCAATACACGACCAATTTTTTAGAATTTGATGTCCACCATTTGGTCATGAATAGTTAGAGTAATAATGTGTTTCGCTTTTCTTTATTATATGGCATTGATATGAACTGAATTTATATGCCTTAAGTCCAATGGGGTACCAAGTGGTTTGAGTATAAAATCAATCCTTTCACAAAGCACTCCTAAATAATTTTACCCAACAACTTCGTTTTGCTATTTAATTTCATTTTATTCAAATAAAACTAATATTAAACAATACGAGGCTGTTCAAAACGATTATTTTCGTTATTATATTTTTCATGCGGCTCTAGAAATAGATGCGAAGGATTTTTTGTTTTTATTGTTTTATACTGAATTTTTGAAAACCGAGTTTACGTAAAAATATTAAATTCAAATACAAGGCTAATTTTCTAGAATTTGAATTCTCCCATTTGGTCATGAACAGTTGGAGTGATCTTGTGTTTCGTTTTTCTTTATTATATGGCATTGTTATAACCTGAATTTATATGTTTTAAAGTCCAATGGGGTACCAAGCGGTGTGTGTATAAGAGAAATCCTTTCACAAAGCACTCCTAAATAATTTCAGCCTATAACTTCTTTTTGTTATTAAATTTCATTTTAATCAAATAAAACTAATATTACAAAATACCAGGCTGTTCAAAACGATTATTTTCGTTATTATATTTTTCATGCGGCTCTAGAAATAGATGCGAAGGATTTTTTGTTTTTATTGTTTAATACTGAATTTTTAAAAACCGAGTTTACGTAAATATGGTAAATTCCAATACACCACCAATTTTATAGAATTTGATGTCCACCATTTGGTCATGAATTGTTGGAGTAATCTTGTTTTTCGCTTTTCTTTATTGTATGGCATTGTTTTGAACTGAATTTATATGCTTTTAAGTCCAATGGGGTACCAAGTGGTTTGTGTATAAAATCAATCCTTTCACAGAGCACTTCTATATAGTTTCAGTCTATAACTTCGTTTTGTTATTTAATTTCATTTTATTCAAATAAAACTAATATAACAAAATACAGGGATGGTCAAAATGATTATTTTCGTTGTTATATTTTTTATGCAGCTCTAGAAATAGATGCGAAGGATTTTTTGTTTTCATTGTATTATATTGAATTTTTAAAAACCGAGTATACGTAAATATATTAAATTCCAATACACGACCAATTTTTTAGAATTTGATGTCCACCATTTGGTCATGAATAGTTAGAGTAATAATGTGTTTCGCTTTTCTTTATTATATGGCATTGATATGAACTGAATTTATATGCTTTTAAGTCCAATGGGGTACCAAGTGGTTTGTGTATAAAATCAATCCTTTCACAGAGCACTCCTAAGTATTTTCATCCTACAACTTCGTTTTGCAATAAAATTTCATTTTATTCAAATAAAACTAATTTTAAAAAAGACAGCGATGTTCAAAACGATTATTTTCGTTATTATATTTTTCATGCGGCTCTAGAAATAGATGCGAAGGATTTTTTGTTTTTATTGTTTAATACTGAATTTCTAAAAACCGAGTTTACGTAAATATATTAAATTCCAATACACGACCAATTTTTTAGAATTTGATGTCCACCATTTGGTCATGAATAGTTAGAGTAATAATGTGTTTCGCTTTTCTTTATTATATGGCATTGATATGAACTGAATTTATATGCCTTAAGTCCAATGGGGTACCAAGTGGTTTGAGTATAAAATCAATCCTTTCACAAAGCACTCCTAAATAATTTTACCCAACAACTTCGTTTTGCTATTTAATTTCATTTTATTCAAATAAAACTAATATTAAACAATACGAGGCTGTTCAAAACGATTATTTTCGTTATTATATTTTTCATGCGGCTCTAGAAATAGATGCGAAGGATTTTTTGTTTTTATTGTTTTATACTGAATTTTTGAAAACCGAGTTTACGTAAAAATATTAAATTCAAATACAAGGCTAATTTTCTAGAATTTGAATTCTCCCATTTGGTCATGAACAGTTGGAGTGATCTTGTGTTTCGTTTTTCTTTATTATATGGCATTGTTATAACCTGAATTTATATGTTTTAAAGTCCAATGGGGTACCAAGCGGTGTGTGTATAAGAGAAATCCTTTCACAAAGCACTCCTAAATAATTTCAGCCTATAACTTCTTTTTGTTATTAAATTTCATTTTAATCAAATAAAACTAATATTACAAAATACCAGGCTGTTCAAAACGATTATTTTCGTTATTATATTTTTCATGCGGCTCTAGAAATAGATGCGAAGGATTTTTTGTTTTTATTGTTTAATACTGAATTTTTAAAAACCGAGTTTACGTAAATATGGTAAATTCCAATACACCACCAATTTTATAGAATTTGATGTCCACCATTTGGTCATGAATTGTTGGAGTAATCTTGTTTTTCGCTTTTCTTTATTGTATGGCATTGTTTTGAACTGAATTTATATGCTTTTAAGTCCAATGGGGTACCAAGTGGTTTGTGTATAAAATCAATCCTTTCACAGAGCACTTCTATATAGTTTCAGTCTATAACTTCGTTTTGTTATTTAATTTCATTTTATTCAAATAAAACTAATATAACAAAATACAGGGATGTTCAAAATGATTATTTTCGTTATTATATTTTTTATGCAGCTCTAGAAATAGATGCGAAGGATTTTTTGTTTTCATTGTATTATATTGAATTTTTAAAAACCGAGTATACGTAAATATATTAAATTCCAATACACGACCAATTTTTTAGAATTTGATGTCCACCATTTGGTCATGAATAGTTAGAGTAATAATGTGTTTCGCTTTTCTTTATTATATGGCATTGATATGAACTGAATTTATATGCTTTTAAGTCCAATGGGGTACCAAGTGGTTTGTGTATAAAATCAATCCTTTCACAGAGCACTCCTAAGTAGTTTCATCCTACAACTTCGTTTTGCAATAAAATTTCATTTTATTCAAATAAAACTAATTTTAAAAAAGACAGCGATGTTCAAAACGATTATTATCGTTATTATATTTTTCATGCGGCTCTAGAAATAGATGCGAAGGATTTTTTGTTTTTATTGTTTAATACTGAATTTTTAAAAACCGAGTTTACGTAAATATATTAAATTCCAATACACGACCAATTTTTTAGAATTTCATGTCCACCATTTGGTCATGAATAGTTAGAGTAATAATGTGTTTCGCTTTTCTTTATTATATGGCATTGATATGAACTGAATTTATATGCCTTAAGTCCAATGGGGTACCAAGTGGTTTGAGTATAAAATCAATCCTTTCACAAAGCACTCCTAAATAATTTTACCCAACAACTTCGTTTTGCTATTTAATTTCATTTTATTCAAATAAAACTAATATTAAACAATACGAGGCTGTTCAAAACGATTATTTTCGTTATTATATTTTTCATGCGGCTCTAGAAATAGATGCGAAGGATTTTTTGTTTTTATTGTTTTATACTGAATTTTTGAAAACCGAGTTTACGTAAAAATATTAAATTCAAATACAAGGCTAATTTTCTAGAATTTGAATTCTCCCTTTTATTGTATGGCATTGTTTTGAACTGAATTTATATGCTTTTAAGTCCAATGGGGTACCAAGTGGTTTGAGTATAAAATCAATCCTTTCACAAAGCACTCTTAAATAATTTCACCCTACAACTTCGTTTTGTTATTAAATTTCATTTTAATCAAATAAAACTAATATTACAAAATACAGGAATATACAAAACGATTATTTTCGTTGTTATATTTGTTATGCGGCTCTAGAAATAGATGCGAAGGATTTTTTGTTTTCATTGTATTATACTGAATTTTTAAAAACCGAGTTTACGTAAATATGGTAAATTCCAATACACCACCAATTTTATAGAATTTGATGTCCACCATTTGGTCATGAATTGTTGGAGTAATCTTGTTTTTCGCTTTTCTTTATTGTATGGCATTGTTTTGAACTGAATTTATATGCTTTTAAGTCCAATGGGGTACCAAGTGGTTTGTGTATAAAATATATCCTTTCACAGAGCACTTCTAAATAGTTTCAGTCTATAACTTCGTTTTGCTTTTTAATTTCATTTTATTCAAATAAAACTAATATTAAAAAATACAGGAATATTCAAAACGATTATTTTCGTTGTTATATTTTTTATGCGGCTCTAGAAATAGATGCGAAGGATTTTTTGTTTTCATTGTATTATACTGAATTTTTAAAAACCGAGTTTACGTATATATGATAAATTCCAATACACCACCAATTTTATAGAATTTGATGTCCACCATTTGGTCATGAATTGTTGGAGTAATCTTGTGTTTCGCTTTTCTTTATTATATGGCATTGTTATGAACTGAATTTATATGCTTTTAAGTCCAATGGGGTACCAAGCGGTGTGTGTATAAGAGAAATCCTTTCACAAAGCACTCCTAAATAATTTCGGCCTACAACTTCGTTTTGCTAATTAATTTCGTTTTATTCAAATAAAACTAATATTAAAAAATACCAGGCTGTTCAAAACGATTATTTTCGTTATTATATTTTTCATGCGGCTCTAGAAATAGATGCGAAGGATTTTTTGTTTTCATTGTTTAATACTGAATTTTTAAAAACCGAGTTTACGTAAATATATTAAATTCCAATACACGACCAATTTTTTAGAATTTGATGTCCACCATTTGGTCATGAATAGTTAGAGTAATAATGTGTTTCGCTTTTCTTTATTATATGGCATTGATATGAACTGAATTTATATGCCTTAAGTCCAATGGGGTACCAAGTGGTTTGAGTATAAAATCAATCCTTTCACAAAGCACTCCTAAATAATTTTACCCTACAACTTCGTTTTGCTATTTAATTTCATTTTATTCAAATAAAACTAATATTAAACAATACGAGGCTGTTCAAAACGATTATTTTCGTTATTATATTTTTCATGCGGCTCTAGAAATAGATGCGAAGGATTTTTTGTTTTTATTGTTTTATACTGAATTTTTAAAAACTGGTTTTACGTATATATGGTAAATTCCAATACACCACCATTTTTTTAAAATTTGATTTGCACCATTTGGTCATGAATTGTTGGAGTAATCTTGTGTTTCGCTTTTCTTTATTATATGGCATTGTTTTGAACTGAATTTATATGCTTTTAAGTCCAATGGGGTACCAAGTGGTTTGTGTATAAAATCAATCCTTTCACAGAGCACTCCTAAGTAGTTTCACCCTACAACTTCGTTTTGTTATTAAATTTCATTTTAATCAAATAAAACTAATATTACAAAATACAGGAATATACAAAACGATTATTTTCGTTGTTATATTTTTTATGCGGCTCTAGAAATAGATGCGAAGGATTTTTTGTTTTCATTGTATTATACTGAATTTTTAAAAACCGAGTTTACGTAAATATGGTAAATTCCAATACACCACCAATTTTATAGAATTTGATGTCCACCATTTGGTCATGAATTGTTGGAGTAATCTTGTTTTTCGCTTTTCTTTATTGTATGGCATTGTTTTGAACTGAATTTATATGCTTTTAAGTCCAATGGGGTACCAAGTGGTTTGTGTATAAAATCAATCCTTTCACAGAGCACTCCTAAGTAGTGTCACCCTACAACTTCGTTTTGCTATTTAATTTCATTTTATTCAAATAAAACTAATATTACAAAATACAGGAATATACAAAACGATTATTTTCGTTGTTACATTTTTTATGCGGCTCTAGAAATAGATGCGAAGGATTTTTTGTTTTCATTGTATTATACTGAATTTTTAAAAACGAATTTACGTAAATATGATAAATTCCAATACACCACCAGTTTTATAGAATTTGATGTCCACCATTTGGTCATGAATTGTTGAAGTAATCTTGTGTTTCGCTTTTCTTTATTATATGGCATTGTTATGAACTGAATTTATATGCTTTTAATTTCAATGGGGTACCAAGTGGTTTGAGTATAAAAACAATCCTTTCACAAAGCACTCCTAAATAATTTCAGCCTACAACTTCGTTTTGCTAATTAATTTCATTTTACTCAAATAAAACTAATATTAAAAAATACCAGGCTGTTCAAAACGATTATTTTCGTTATTATATTTTTCATGCGGCTCTAGAAATAGATGCGAAGGATTTTTTGTTTTTATTGTTTAATACTGAATTTTTAAAAACCGAGTTTACGTATATATGATAAATTCCAATACACCACCAATTTTATAGAATTTGATGTCCACCATTTGGTCATGAATTGTTGGAGTAATCTTGTGTTTCGCTTTTCTTTATTATATGGCATTGTTATGAACTGAATTTATATGCCTTAAGTCCAATGGGGTTCCAAGTGGTTTGAGTATAAAATCAATCCTTTCACAAAGCACTCTTAAATAATTTTACCCTAAAACTTCGTTTTGCTATTTAATTTCATTTTATTCAAATAAAACTAATATTAAACAATACGAGGCTGTTCAAAACGATTATTTTCGTTATTATATTTTTCATGCGGCTCTAGAAATAGATGCGAAGGATTTTTTGTTTTTATTGTTTTATACTGAATTTTTAAAAACCGGTTTTACGTATATATGGTAAATTCCAATACACCACCAATTTTTTAAAATTTGATTTGCACCATTTGGTCATGAATTGTTGGAGTAATCTTGTGTTTCGCTTTTCTTTATTATATGGCATTGTTATGAACTGAATTTATATGCTTTTAAGTCCAATGGGGTACCAAGTGGTTTGTGTATAAAATCAATCCTTTCACAGAGCACTTCTATATAGTTTCAGTCTATAACTTCGTTTTGTTATTTAATTTCATTTTATTCAAATAAAACTAATATAACAAAATACAGGGATGTTCAAAACGATTATTTTCGTTGTTATATTTTTTATGCAGCTCTAGAAATAGATGCGAAGGATTTTTTGTTTTCATTGTATTATATTGAATTTTTAAAAACCGAGTATACGTAAATATATTAAATTCCAATACACGACCAATTTTTTAGAATTTGATGTCCACCATTTGGTCATGAATAGTTAGAGTAATAATGTGTTTCGCTTTTCTTTATTATATGGCATTGATATGAACTGAATTTATATGCTTTTAAGTCCAATGGGGTACCAAGTGGTTTGTGTATAAAATCAATCCTTTCACAGAGCACTCCTAAGTATTTTCATCCTACAACTTCGTTTTGCAATAAAATTTCATTTTATTCAAATAAAACTAATTTTAAAAAAGACAGCGATGTTCAAAACGATTATTTTCGTTATTATATTTTTCATGCGGCTCTAGAAATAGATGCGAAGGATTTTTTGTTTTTATTGTTTAATACTGAATTTTTAAAAACCGAGTTTACGTAAATATATTAAATTCCAATACACGACCAATTTTTTAGAATTTGATATCCACCATTTGGTCATGAATAGTTAGAGTAATAATGTGTTTCGCTTTTCTTTATTATATGGCATTGATATGAACTGAATTTATATGCCTTAAGTCCAATGGGGTACCAAGTGGTTTGAGTATAAAATCAATCCTTTCACAAAGCACTTTTAAATAATTTTACCCAACAACTTCGTTTTGCTATTTAATTTCATTTTATTCAAATAAAACTAATATTAAACAATACGAGGCTGTTCAAAACGATTATTTTCGTTATTATATTTTTCATGCGGCTCTAGAAATAGATGCGAAGGATTTTTTGTTTTTATTGTTTTATACTGAATTTTTGAAAACCGAGTTTACGTAAAAATATTAAATTCAAATACAAGGCTAATTTTCTAGAATTTGAATTCTCCCATTTGGTCATGAACAGTTGGAGTGATCTTGTGTTTCGTTTTTCTTTATTATATGGCATTGTTATAACCTGAATTTATATGTTTTAAAGTCCAATGGGGTACCAAGCGGTGTGTGTATAAGAGAAATCCTTTCACAAAGCACTCCTAAATAATTTCAGCCTATAACTTCTTTTTGTTATTAAATTTCATTTTAATCAAATAAAACTAATATTACAAAATACCAGGCTGTTCAAAACGATTATTTTCGTTATTATATTTTTCATGCGGCTCTAGAAATAGATGCGAAGGATTTTTTGTTTTCATTGTATTATACTGAATTTTTAAAAACCGAGTTTACGTAAATATGATAAATTCCAATACACCACCAATTTTATAGAATTTGATGTCCACCATTTGGTCATGAATTGTTGGAGTAATCTTGTGTTTCGCTTTTCTTCATTATATGGCATTGTTATGAACTGAATTTATATGCTTTTAAGTCCAATGGGGTACCAAGTGGTTTGAGTATAAAAACAATCCTTTCACAAAGCACTCCTAAATAATTTCAGCCTACAACTTCGTTTTGCTAATTAATTTCATTTTATTCAAATAAAACTAATATTAAAAAATACCAGGCTGTTCAAAACGATTATTTTCGTTATTATATTTTTCATGCGGCTCTAGAAATAGATGCGAAGGATTTTTTGTTTTC
Source organism: Anthrax anthrax (assembly GCA_963971155.1). Classification (NCBI taxonomy): domain Eukaryota; kingdom Metazoa; phylum Arthropoda; class Insecta; order Diptera; family Bombyliidae; genus Anthrax; species Anthrax anthrax. The sequence continues at coordinate 3,387,220 of OZ020122.1, forward strand.
ATTGTTTAATACTGAATTTTTAAAAACCGAGTTTACGTAAATATGGTAAATTCCAATACACCACCAATTTTATAGAATTTGATGTCCACCATTTGGTCATGAATTGTTGGAGTTATCTTGTTTTTCGCTTTTCTTTATTGTATGGCATTGTTTTGAACTGAATTTATATGCTTTTAAGTCCAATGGGGTACCAAGTGGTTTGTGTATAAAATCAATCCTTTCACAGAGCACTCCTAAGTAGTTTCACCCTACAACTTCGTTTTGTTATTAAATTTCATTTTAATCAAATAAAACTAATATTACAAAATACAGGAATATACAAAACGATTATTTTCGTTGTTATATTTTTTATGCGGCTCTAGAAATAGATGCGAAGGATTTTTTGTTTTCATTGTATTATACTGAATTTTTAAAAACCGAGTTTACGTAAATATGGTAAATTCCAATACACCACCAATTTTATAGAATTTGATGTCCACCATTTGGTCATGAATTGTTGGAGTTATCTTGTTTTTCGCTTTTCTTTATTGTATGGCATTGTTTTGAACTGAATTTATATGCTTTTAAGTCCAATGGGGTACCAAGTGGTTTGTGTATAAAATCAATCCTTTCACAGAGCACTCCTAAGTAGTTTCACCCTACAACTTCGTTTTGTTATTAAATTTCATTTTAATCAAATAAAACTAATATTACAAAATACAGGAATATACAAAACGATTATTTTCGTTGTTATATTTTTTATGCGGCTCTAGAAATAGATGCGAAGGATTTTTTGTTTTCATTGTATTATACTGAATTTTTAAAAACCGAGTTTACGTATATATGGTAAATTCCAATACACCACCAATTTTTTAAAATTTGATTTGCACCATTTGGTCATGAATTGTTGGAGTAATCTTGTGTTTCGCTTTTCTTTATTATATGGCATTGATATGAACTGAATTTATATGCCTTAAGTCCAATGGGGTACCAAGTGGTTTGAGTATAAAATCAATCCTTTCACAAAGCACTTTTAAATAATTTTACCCAACAACTTCGTTTTGCTATTTAATTTCATTTTATTCAAATAAAACTAATATTAAACAATACGAGGCTGTTCAAAACGATTATTTTCGTTATTATATTTTTCATGCGGCTCTAGAAATAGATGCGAAGGATTTTTTGTTTTTATTGTTTTATACTGAATTTTTGAAAACCGAGTTTACGTAAAAATATTAAATTCAAATACAAGGCTAATTTTCTAGAATTTGAATTCTCCCATTTGGTCATGAACAGTTGGAGTGATCTTGTGTTTCGTTTTTCTTTATTATATGGCATTGTTATAACCTGAATTTATATGTTTTAAAGTCCAATGGGGTACCAAGCGGTGTGTGTATAAGAGAAATCCTTTCACAAAGCACTCCTAAATAATTTCAGCCTATAACTTCTTTTTGTTATTAAATTTCATTTTAATCAAATAAAACTAATATTACAAAATACCAGGCTGTTCAAAACGATTATTTTCGTTATTATATTTTTCATGCGGCTCTAGAAATAGATGCGAAGGATTTTTTGTTTTCATTGTATTATACTGAATTTTTAAAAACCGAGTTTACGTAAATATGATAAATTCCAATACACCACCAATTTTTTAGAATTTGATGTCCACCATTTGGTCATGAATTGTTGGAGTAATCTTGTGTTTCGCTTTTCTTCATTATATGGCATTGTTATGAACTGAATTTATATGCTTTTAAGTCCAATGGGGTACCAAGTGGTTTGAGTATAAAAACAATCCTTTCACAAAGCACTCCTAAATAATTTCAGCCTACAACTTCGTTTTGCTAATTAATTTCATTTTATTCAAATAAAACTAATATTAAAAAATACCAGGCTGTTCAAAACGATTATTTTCGTTATTATATTTTTCATGCGGCTCTAGAAATAGATGCGAAGGATTTTTTGTTTTCATTGTTTAATACTGAATTTTTAAAAACCGAGTTTACGTAAATATGGTAAATTCCAATACACCACCAATTTTATAGAATTTGATGTCCACCATTTGGTCATGAATTGTTGGAGTTATCTTGTTTTTCGCTTTTCTTTATTGTATGGCATTGTTTTGAACTGAATTTATATGCTTTTAAGTCCAATGGGGTACCAAGTGGTTTGTGTATAAAATCAATCCTTTCACAGAGCACTCCTAAGTAGTTTCACCCTACAACTTCGTTTTGTTATTAAATTTCATTTTAATCAAATAAAACTAATATTACAAAATACAGGAATATACAAAACGATTATTTTCGTTGTTATATTTTTTATGCGGCTCTAGAAATAGATGCGAAGGATTTTTTGTTTTCATTGTATTATACTGAATTTTTAAAAACCGAGTTTACGTAAATATGGTAAATTCCAATACACCACCAATTTTATAGAATTTGATGTCCACCATTTGGTCATGAATTGTTGGAGTAATCTTGTTTTTCGCTTTTCTTTAGTGTATGGCATTGTTTTGAACTGAATTTATATGCTTTTAAGTCCAATGGGGTACCAAGTGGTTTGTGTATAAAATCAATCCTTTCACAGAGCACTTCTAAATAGTTTCAGTCTATAACTTCGTTTTGCTTTTTAATTTCATTTTATTCAAATAAAACTAATATTAAAAAATACAGGAATATTCAAAACGATTATTTTCGTTGTTATATTTTTTATGCGGCTCTAGAAATAGATGCGAAGGATTTTTTGTTTTCATTGTATTATACTGAATTTTTAAAAACCGAGTTTACGTAAATATGATAAATTCCAATACACCACCAATTTTATAGAATTTGATGTCCATCATTTGGTCATGAATTGTTGGAGTGATCTTGTGTTTCGTTTTTCTTTATTATATGGCATTGTTATAACCTGAATTTATATGTTTTAAAGTCCAATGGGGTACCAAGTGGTTTGTGTATAAAATCAATCCTTTCACAGAGCACTCCTAAGTAGTTTCATCGTACAACTTCGTTTTGCAATAAAATTTCATTTTATTCAAATAAAACTAATTTTAAAAAAGACAGCGATGTTCAAAACGATTATTTTCGTTGTTATATTTTTTATGCGGCTCTAGAAATAGATGCGAAGGATTTTTTGTTTTCATTGTATTATACTGAATTTTTAAAAACCGAGTTTACGTAAATATGGTAAATTCCAATACACCACCAATTTTATAGAATTTGATGTCCACCATTTGGTCATGAATTGTTGGAGTAATCTTGTTTTTCGCTTTTCTTTAGTGTATGGCATTGTTTTGAACTGAATTTATATGCTTTTAAGTCCAATGGGGTACCAAGTGGTTTGTGTATAAAATCAATCCTTTCACAGAGCACTTCTAAATAGTTTCAGTCTATAACTTCGTTTTGCTTTTTAATTTCATTTTATTCAAATAAAACTAATATTAAAAAATACAGGAATATTCAAAACGATTATTTTCGTTGTTATATTTTTTATGCGGCTCTAGAAATAGATGCGAAGGATTTTTTGTTTTCATTGTATTATACTGAATTTTTAAAAACCGAGTTTACGTAAATATGATAAATTCCAATACACCACCAATTTTATAGAATTTGATGTCCATCATTTGGTCATGAATTGTTGGAGTGATCTTGTGTTTCGTTTTTCTTTATTATATGGCATTGTTATAACCTGAATTTATATGTTTTAAAGTCCAATGGGGTACCAAGTGGTTTGTGTATAAAATCAATCCTTTCACAGAGCACTCCTAAGTAGTTTCACCCTACAACTTCGTTTTGTTATTAAATTTCATTTTAATCAAATAAAACTAATATTACAAAATACAGGAATATACAAAACGATTATTTTCGTTGTTATATTTTTTATGCGGCTCTAGAAATAGATGCGAAGGATTTTTTGTTTTCATTGTATTATACTGAATTTTTAAAAACCGAGTTTACGTAAATATGGTAAATTCCAATACACCACCAATTTTATAGAATTTGATGTCCACCATTTGGTCATGAATTGTTGGAGTAATCTTGTTTTTCGCTTTTCTTTAGTGTATGGCATTGTTTTGAACTGAATTTATATGCTTTTAAGTCCAATGGGGTACCAAGTGGTTTGTGTATAAAATCAATCCTTTCACAGAGCACTTCTAAATAGTTTCAGTCTATAACTTCGTTTTGCTTTTTAATTTCATTTTATTCAAATAAAACTAATATTAAAAAATACAGGAATATTCAAAACGATTATTTTCGTTGTTATATTTTTTATGCGGCTCTAGAAATAGATGCGAAGGATTTTTTGTTTTCATTGTATTATACTGAATTTTTAAAAACCGAGTTTACGTAAATATGATAAATTCCAATACACCACCAATTTTATAGAATTTGATGTCCATCATTTGGTCATGAATTGTTGGAGTGATCTTGTGTTTCGTTTTTCTTTATTATATGGCATTGTTATAACCTGAATTTATATGTTTTAAAGTCCAATGGGGTACCAAGTGGTTTGTGTATAAAATCAATCCTTTCACAGAGCACTCCTAAGTAGTTTCATCGTACAACTTCGTTTTGCAATAAAATTTCATTTTATTCAAATAAAACTAATTTTAAAAAAGACAGCGATGTTCAAAACGATTATTTTCGCTGTTATATTTTTTATGCAGCTCTAGAAATAGATACGCAGGATTTTTTGATTTCATTGTATTATACTGAATTTTTAAAAACCGAGTTTAGGTTAATATATTAAATTCCAATACAAGGCCAATTTTTTAGAATTTGATGCCCACCATTTGGTCATGAATAGTTGGTGTAATCTTGTGTTTCGCTTTTCTTCATTATATGGCATTAATATGAACTGAATTTATATGCTTTAAAGTCTAATGGGGTACCAAGTGGTTTGAGTATAAAATCAATCCTTTCACAAAGCACTCCTAAATAATTTCAGCCTACAACTTCGTTTTGCTATTTAAATTCATTTTATTCAAATAAAACTAATATTAAAAAAAACGAGGCTGTCCAAAACGATTATTTTCGTTATTATATTTTTCATGCGGCTCTAGAAATAGATGCGAAGGATTTTTTGTTTTTATTGTTTTATACTGAATTTTTAAAAACCGAGTTTACGTAAAAATATTAAATTCAAATACAGGGCTAATTTTCTAGAATTTGATGTCCATCATTTGGTCATGAACAGTTGGAGTGATCTTGTGTTTCGTTTTTCTTTATTATATGGCATTGTTATAACCTGAATTCATATGTTTTAAAGTCCAATGGGGTACCAAGCGGTTTGTGTATAAAATCAATCTTTTCACAAAGCACTCCTAAATAATTTCAGCCTATAACTTCTTTTTGTTATTAAATTTCATTTTATTCAAATTAAACTAATATTACAAAATACAGGAATATACAAAACGATTATTTTCGTTGTTATATTTTTCATGCGGCTCTAGAAATAGATGCGAAGGATTTTTTGTTTTTATTGTATTATACTGAATTTTTAAAAACCGAGTTTACGTAAAAATATTAAATTCAAATACAGGGCTAATTTTCTAGAATTTGATGTCCATCATTTGGTCATGAACAGTTGGAGTGATCTTGTGTTTCGTTTTTCTTTATTATATGGCATTGTTATAACCTGAATTTATATGTTTTAAAGTCCAATGGGGTACCAAGCGGTTTGTGTATAAGAGAAATCCTTTCACAAAGCACTCCTAAATAATTTCAGCCTATAACTTCTTTTTGTTATTAAATTTCATTTTATTCAAATAAAACTAATATTACAAAATACAGGAATATACAAAACGATTATTTTCGTTGTTATATTTTTCATGCGGCTCTAGAAATAGATGCGAAGGATTTTTTGTTTTCATTGTATTATACTGAATTTTTAAAAACCAAGTTTACGTAAATATGGTAAATTCCAATACACCACCAATTTTATAGAATTTGATGTCCACCATTTGGTCATGAATAGTTAGAGTAATCTTGTGTTTCGTTTTTCTTTATTATATGGCATTGTTATAACCTGAATTTATATGTTTTCAAGTCCAATGGGGTACCAAGCGGTTTGTGTATAAGAGAAATCCTTTCACAAAGCACTCCTAAATAATTTCAGTCTATAACTTCGTTTTGCTATTTAATTTCATTTTATTCAAATAAAACTAATATTACAAAATACAGGAATATACAAAACGATTATTTTCGTTGTTATATTTTTTATGCGGCTCTAGAGTAGATGCGAAGGATTTTTTGTTTTTATTGTTTTATACTGAATTTTTAAAAACCGAGTTTACGTAAAAATATTAAATTCAAATACAAGGCTAATTTTCTAGAATTTGAATTCTCCCATTTGGTCATGAACAGTTGGAGTGATCTTGTGTTTCGTTTTTCTTTATTATATGGCATTTTTATAACCTGAATTTATATGTTTTAAAGTCCAATGGGGTACCAAGCGGTGTGTGTATAAGAGAAATCCTTTCACAAAGCACTCCTAAATAATTTCAGCCTACAACTTCTTTTTGTTATTAAATTTCATTTTAATCAAATAAAACTAATATTACAAAATACAGGAATATACGAAACGATTATTTTCGTTGTTATATTTTTCATGCGGCTCTAGAAATAGATGCGAAGGATTTTTTGTTTTTATTGTTTTATACTGAATTTTTAAAAACCGAGTTTACGTAAAAATATTAAATTCAAATACAGGGCTAATTTTCTAGAATTTGATGTCCATCATTTGGTCATGAACAGTTGGAGTGATCTTGTGTTTCGTTTTTCTTTATTATATGGCATTGTTATAACCTGAATTCATATGTTTTAAAGTCCAATGGGGTACCAAGCGGTTTGTGTATAAGAGAAATCCTTTCACAAAGCACTCCTAAATAATTTCAGCCTATAACTTCTTTTTGTTATTAAATTTCATTTTATTCAAATAAAACTAATATTACAAAATACAGGAATATACAAAACGATTATTTTCGTTGTTATATTTTTCATGCGGCTCTAGAAATAGATGCGAAGGATTTTTTGTTTTTATTGTATTATACTGAATTTTTAAAAACCGAGTTTACGTAAAAATATTAACTTCAAATACAGGGCTAATTTTCTAGAATTTGATGTCCATCATTTGGTCATGAACAGTTGGAGTGATCTTGTGTTTCGTTTTTCTTTATTATATGGCATTGTTATAACCTGAATTTATATGTTTTAAAGTCCAATGGGGTACCAAGCGGTTTGTGTATAAGAGAAATCCTTTCACAAAGCACTCCTAAATAATTTCAGTCTATAACTTCGTTTTGCTATTTAATTTCATTTTATTCAAATAAAACTAATATTACAAAATACAGGAATATACAAAACGATTATTTTCGTTGTTATATTTTTCATGCGGCTCTAGAAATAGATGCGAAGGATTTTTTGTTTTCATTGTATTATACTGAATTTTTAAAAACCAAGTTTACGTAAATATGGTAAATTCCAATACACCACCAATTTTATAGAATTTGATGTCCACCATTTGGTCATGAATAGTTAGAGTAATCTTGTGTTTCGTTTTTCTTTATTATATGGCATTGTTATAACCTGAATTTATATGTTTTCAAGTCCAATGGGGTACCAAGCGGTTTGTGTATAAGAGAAATCCTTTCACAAAGCACTCCTAAATAATTTCAGTCTATAACTTCGTTTTGCTATTTAATTTCATTTTATTCAAATAAAACTAATGTTACAAAATACAGGAATATACAAAACGATTATTTTCGTTGTTATATTTTTTATGCGGCTCTAGAGTAGATGCGAAGGATTTTTTGTTTTTATTGTTTTATACTGAATTTTTAAAAACCGAGTTTACGTAAAAATATTAAATTCAAATACAGGGCTAATTTTCTAGAATTTGATGTCCATCATTTGGTCATGAACAGTTTGAGTGATCTTGTGTTTCGTTTTTCTTTATTATATGGCATTGTTATAACCTGAATTTATATGTTTTAAAGTCCAATGGGGTACCAAGCGGTTTGTGTATAAGAGAAATCCTTTCACAAAGCACTCCTAAATAATTTCAGCCTATAACTTCTTTTTGTTATTAAATTTCATTTTATTCAAATAAAACTAATATTACAAAATACAGGAATATACAAAACGATTATTTTCGTTGTTATATTTTTTATGCGGCTCTAGAGTAGATGTGAAGGATTTTTTGTTTTTATTGTTTTATACTAAATTTTTAAAAACCGAGTTTACGTAAAAATATTAAATTCAAATACAAGGCTAATTTTCTAGAATTTGAATTCTCCCATTTGGTCATGAACAGTTGGAGTGATCTTGTGTTTCGTTTTTCTTTATTATATGGCATTTTTATAACCTGAATTTATATGTTTTAAAGTCCAATGGGGTACCAAGCGGTGTGTGTATAAGAGAAATCCTTTCACAAAGCACTCCTAAATAATTTCAGCCTACAACTTCTTTTTGTTATTAAATTTCATTTTAATCAAATAAAACTAATATTACAAAATACAGGAATATACGAAACGATTATTTTCGTTGTTATATTTTTCATGCGGCTCTAGAAATAGATGCGAAGGATTTTTTGTTTTTATTGTTTTATACTGAATTTTTAAAAACCGAGGTTACGTAAATATTGTAAATTCCAATACACGACCAATTTTTTAGAATTTGATGTCCACCATTTGGTCATGAATAGTAAGAGTAATCTTGTGTTTCGCTTTTCTTTATTATATGGCATTGTTATGAACTGAATTTATATGCTTTTAAGTCCAATGGGGTACCAAGTGGTTTGTGTATAAAATCAATCCTTTCACAGAGCACTTCTAAATAGTTTCAGTCTATAACTTCGTTTTGCTTTTTAATTTCATTTTATTCAAATAAAACTAATATTAAAAAATACAGGAATATTCAAAACGATTATTTTCGTTGTTATATTTTTTATGCGGCTCTAGAAATAGATGCGAAGGATTTTTTGTTTTCATTGTATTATACTGAATTTTTAAAAACCGAGTTTACGTAAATATGATAAATTCCAATACACCACCAATTTTATAGAATTTGATGTCCATCATTTGGTCATGAATTGTTGGAGTGATCTTGTTTTTCGCTTTTCTTTAGTGTATGGCATTGTTTTGAACTGAATTTATATGCTTTTAAGTCCAATGGGGTACCAAGTGGTTTGTGTATAAAATCAATCCTTTCACAGAGCACTTCTAAATAGTTTCAGTCTATAACTTCGTTTTGCTTTTTAATTTCATTTTATTCAAATAAAACTAATATTAAAAAATACAGGAATATTCAAAACGATTATTTTCGTTGTTATATTTTTTATGCGGCTCTAGAGTAGATGTGAAGGATTTTTTGTTTTTATTGTTTTATACTAAATTTTTAAAAACCGAGTTTACGTAAAAATATTAAATTCAAATACAAGGCTAATTTTCTAGAATTTGAATTCTCCCATTTGGTCATGAACAGTTGGAGTGATCTTGTGTTTCGTTTTTCTTTATTATATGGCATTTTTATAACCTGAATTTATATGTTTTAAAGTCCAATGGGGTACCAAGCGGTGTGTGTATAAGAGAAATCCTTTCACAAAGCACTCCTAAATAATTTCAGCCTACAACTTCTTTTTGTTATTAAATTTCATTTTAATCAAATAAAACTAATATTACAAAATACAGGAATATACGAAACGATTATTTTCGTTGTTATATTTTTCATGCGGCTCTAGAAATAGATGCGAAGGATTTTTTGTTTTTATTGTTTTATACTGAATTTTTGAAAACCGAGTTTACGTAAAAATATTAAATTCAAATACAAGGCTAATTTTCTAGAATTTGAATTCTCCCATTTGGTCATGAACAGTTGGAGTGATCTTGTGTTTCGTTTTTCTTTATTATATGGCATTGTTATAACCTGAATTTATATGTTTTAAAGTCCAATGGGGTACCAAGCGGTGTGTGTATAAGAGAAATCCTTTCACAAAGCACTCCTAAATAATTTCAGCCTATAACTTCTTTTTGTTATTAAATTTCATTTTAATCAAATAAAACTAATATTACAAAATACCAGGCTGTTCAAAACGATTATTTTCGTTATTATATTTTTCATGCGGCTCTAGAAATAGATGCGAAGGATTTTTTGTTTTCATTGTATTATACTGAATTTTTAAAAACCGAGTTTACGTAAATATGATAAATTCCAATACACCACCAATTTTTTAGAATTTGATGTCCACCATTTGGTCATGAATTGTTGGAGTAATCTTGTGTTTCGCTTTTCTTCATTATATGGCATTGTTATGAACTGAATTTATATGCTTTTAAGTCCAATGGGGTACCAAGTGGTTTGAGTATAAAAACAATCCTTTCACAAAGCACTCCTAAATAATTTCAGCCTACAACTTCGTTTTGCTAATTAATTTCATTTTATTCAAATAAAACTAATATTAAAAAATACCAGGCTGTTCAAAACGATTATTTTCGTTATTATATTTTTCATGCGGCTCTAGAAATAGATGCGAAGGATTTTTTGTTTTCATTGTTTAATACTGAATTTTTAAAAACCGAGTTTACGTAAATATGGTAAATTCCAATACACCACCAATTTTATAGAATTTGATGTCCACCATTTGGTCATGAATTGTTGGAGTTATCTTGTTTTTCGCTTTTCTTTATTGTATGGCATTGTTTTGAACTGAATTTATATGCTTTTAAGTCCAATGGGGTACCAAGTGGTTTGTGTATAAAATCAATCCTTTCACAGAGCACTCCTAAGTAGTTTCACCCTACAACTTCGTTTTGTTATTAAATTTCATTTTAATCAAATAAAACTAATATTACAAAATACAGGAATATACAAAACGATTATTTTCGTTGTTATATTTTTTATGCGGCTCTAGAAATAGATGCGAAGGATTTTTTGTTTTCATTGTATTATACTGAATTTTTAAAAACCGAGTTTACGTAAATATGGTAAATTCCAATACACCACCAATTTTATAGAATTTGATGTCCACCATTTGGTCATGAATTGTTGGAGTAATCTTGTTTTTCGCTTTTCTTTAGTGTATGGCATTGTTTTGAACTGAATTTATATGCTTTTAAGTCCAATGGGGTACCAAGTGGTTTGTGTATAAAATCAATCCTTTCACAGAGCACTTCTAAATAGTTTCAGTCTATAACTTCGTTTTGCTTTTTAATTTCATTTTATTCAAATAAAACTAATATTAAAAAATACAGGAATATTCAAAACGATTATTTTCGTTGTTATATTTTTTATGCGGCTCTAGAAATAGATGCGAAGGATTTTTTGTTTTCATTGTATTATACTGAATTTTTAAAAACCGAGTTTACGTAAATATGATAAATTCCAATACACCACCAATTTTATAGAATTTGATGTCCATCATTTGGTCATGAATTGTTGGAGTGATCTTGTGTTTCGTTTTTCTTTATTATATGGCATTGTTATAACCTGAATTTATATGTTTTAAAGTCCAATGGGGTACCAAGTGGTTTGTGTATAAAATCAATCCTTTCACAGAGCACTCCTAAGTAGTTTCATCGTACAACTTCGTTTTGCAATAAAATTTCATTTTATTCAAATAAAACTAATTTTAAAAAAGACAGCGATGTTCAAAACGATTATTTTCGTTGTTATATTTTTTATGCGGCTCTAGAAATAGATGCGAAGGATTTTTTGTTTTCATTGTATTATACTGAATTTTTAAAAACCGAGTTTACGTAAATATGGTAAATTCCAATACACCACCAATTTTATAGAATTTGATGTCCACCATTTGGTCATGAATTGTTGGAGTAATCTTGTTTTTCGCTTTTCTTTAGTGTATGGCATTGTTTTGAACTGAATTTATATGCTTTTAAGTCCAATGGGGTACCAAGTGGTTTGTGTATAAAATCAATCCTTTCACAGAGCACTTCTAAATAGTTTCAGTCTATAACTTCGTTTTGCTTTTTAATTTCATTTTATTCAAATAAAACTAATATTAAAAAATACAGGAATATTCAAAACGATTATTTTCGTTGTTATATTTTTTATGCGGCTCTAGAAATAGATGCGAAGGATTTTTTGTTTTCATTGTATTATACTGAATTTTTAAAAACCGAGTTTACGTAAATATGATAAATTCCAATACACCACCAATTTTATAGAATTTGATGTCCATCATTTGGTCATGAATTGTTGGAGTGATCTTGTGTTTCGTTTTTCTTTATTATATGGCATTGTTATAACCTGAATTTATATGTTTTAAAGTCCAATGGGGTACCAAGTGGTTTGTGTATAAAATCAATCCTTTCACAGAGCACTCCTAAGTAGTTTCACCCTACAACTTCGTTTTGTTATTAAATTTCATTTTAATCAAATAAAACTAATATTACAAAATACAGGAATATACAAAACGATTATTTTCGTTGTTATATTTTTTATGCGGCTCTAGAAATAGATGCGAAGGATTTTTTGTTTTCATTGTATTATACTGAATTTTTAAAAACCGAGTTTACGTAAATATGGTAAATTCCAATACACCACCAATTTTATAGAATTTGATGTCCACCATTTGGTCATGAATTGTTGGAGTAATCTTGTTTTTCGCTTTTCTTTAGTGTATGGCATTGTTTTGAACTGAATTTATATGCTTTTAAGTCCAATGGGGTACCAAGTGGTTTGTGTATAAAATCAATCCTTTCACAGAGCACTTCTAAATAGTTTCAGTCTATAACTTCGTTTTGCTTTTTAATTTCATTTTATTCAAATAAAACTAATATTAAAAAATACAGGAATATTCAAAACGATTATTTTCGTTGTTATATTTTTTATGCGGCTCTAGAAATAGATGCGAAGGATTTTTTGTTTTCATTGTATTATACTGAATTTTTAAAAACCGAGTTTACGTAAATATGATAAATTCCAATACACCACCAATTTTATAGAATTTGATGTCCATCATTTGGTCATGAATTGTTGGAGTGATCTTGTGTTTCGTTTTTCTTTATTATATGGCATTGTTATAACCTGAATTTATATGTTTTAAAGTCCAATGGGGTACCAAGTGGTTTGTGTATAAAATCAATCCTTTCACAGAGCACTCCTAAGTAGTTTCATCGTACAACTTCGTTTTGCAATAAAATTTCATTTTATTCAAATAAAACTAATTTTAAAAAAGACAGCGATGTTCAAAACGATTATTTTCGCTGTTATATTTTTTATGCAGCTCTAGAAATAGATACGCAGGATTTTTTGATTTCATTGTATTATACTGAATTTTTAAAAACCGAGTTTAGGTTAATATATTAAATTCCAATACAAGGCCAATTTTTTAGAATTTGATGCCCACCATTTGGTCATGAATAGTTGGTGTAATCTTGTGTTTCGCTTTTCTTCATTATATGGCATTAATATGAACTGAATTTATATGCTTTAAAGTCTAATGGGGTACCAAGTGGTTTGAGTATAAAATCAATCCTTTCACAAAGCACTCCTAAATAATTTCAGCCTACAACTTCGTTTTGCTATTTAAATTCATTTTATTCAAATAAAACTAATATTAAAAAAAACGAGGCTGTCCAAAACGATTATTTTCGTTATTATATTTTTCATGCGGCTCTAGAAATAGATGCGAAGGATTTTTTGTTTTTATTGTTTTATACTGAATTTTTAAAAACCGAGTTTACGTAAAAATATTAAATTCAAATACAGGGCTAATTTTCTAGAATTTGATGTCCATCATTTGGTCATGAACAGTTGGAGTGATCTTGTGTTTCGTTTTTCTTTATTATATGGCATTGTTATAACCTGAATTCATATGTTTTAAAGTCCAATGGGGTACCAAGCGGTTTGTGTATAAAATCAATCTTTTCACAAAGCACTCCTAAATAATTTCAGCCTATAACTTCTTTTTGTTATTAAATTTCATTTTATTCAAATTAAACTAATATTACAAAATACAGGAATATACAAAACGATTATTTTCGTTGTTATATTTTTCATGCGGCTCTAGAAATAGATGCGAAGGATTTTTTGTTTTTATTGTATTATACTGAATTTTTAAAAACCGAGTTTACGTAAAAATATTAAATTCAAATACAGGGCTAATTTTCTAGAATTTGATGTCCATCATTTGGTCATGAACAGTTGGAGTGATCTTGTGTTTCGTTTTTCTTTATTATATGGCATTGTTATAACCTGAATTTATATGTTTTAAAGTCCAATGGGGTACCAAGCGGTTTGTGTATAAGAGAAATCCTTTCACAAAGCACTCCTAAATAATTTCAGCCTATAACTTCTTTTTGTTATTAAATTTCATTTTATTCAAATAAAACTAATATTACAAAATACAGGAATATACAAAACGATTATTTTCGTTGTTATATTTTTCATGCGGCTCTAGAAATAGATGCGAAGGATTTTTTGTTTTCATTGTATTATACTGAATTTTTAAAAACCAAGTTTACGTAAATATGGTAAATTCCAATACACCACCAATTTTATAGAATTTGATGTCCACCATTTGGTCATGAATAGTTAGAGTAATCTTGTGTTTCGTTTTTCTTTATTATATGGCATTGTTATAACCTGAATTTATATGTTTTCAAGTCCAATGGGGTACCAAGCGGTTTGTGTATAAGAGAAATCCTTTCACAAAGCACTCCTAAATAATTTCAGTCTATAACTTCGTTTTGCTATTTAATTTCATTTTATTCAAATAAAACTAATATTACAAAATACAGGAATATACAAAACGATTATTTTCGTTGTTATATTTTTTATGCGGCTCTAGAGTAGATGCGAAGGATTTTTTGTTTTTATTGTTTTATACTGAATTTTTAAAAACCGAGTTTACGTAAAAATATTAAATTCAAATACAAGGCTAATTTTCTAGAATTTGAATTCTCCCATTTGGTCATGAACAGTTGGAGTGATCTTGTGTTTCGTTTTTCTTTATTATATGGCATTTTTATAACCTGAATTTATATGTTTTAAAGTCCAATGGGGTACCAAGCGGTGTGTGTATAAGAGAAATCCTTTCACAAAGCACTCCTAAATAATTTCAGCCTACAACTTCTTTTTGTTATTAAATTTCATTTTAATCAAATAAAACTAATATTACAAAATACAGGAATATACGAAACGATTATTTTCGTTGTTATATTTTTCATGCGGCTCTAGAAATAGATGCGAAGGATTTTTTGTTTTTATTGTTTTATACTGAATTTTTAAAAACCGAGTTTACGTAAAAATATTAAATTCAAATACAGGGCTAATTTTCTAGAATTTGATGTCCATCATTTGGTCATGAACAGTTGGAGTGATCTTGTGTTTCGTTTTTCTTTATTATATGGCATTGTTATAACCTGAATTCATATGTTTTAAAGTCCAATGGGGTACCAAGCGGTTTGTGTATAAGAGAAATCCTTTCACAAAGCACTCCTAAATAATTTCAGCCTATAACTTCTTTTTGTTATTAAATTTCATTTTATTCAAATAAAACTAATATTACAAAATACAGGAATATACAAAACGATTATTTTCGTTGTTATATTTTTCATGCGGCTCTAGAAATAGATGCGAAGGATTTTTTGTTTTTATTGTATTATACTGAATTTTTAAAAACCGAGTTTACGTAAAAATATTAAATTCAAATACAGGGCTAATTTTCTAGAATTTGATGTCCATCATTTGGTCATGAACAGTTGGAGTGATCTTGTGTTTCGTTTTTCTTTATTATATGGCATTGTTATAACCTGAATTTATATGTTTTAAAGTCCAATGGGGTACCAAGCGGTTTGTGTATAAGAGAAATCCTTTCACAAAGCACTCCTAAATAATTTCAGTCTATAACTTCGTTTTGCTATTTAATTTCATTTTATTCAAATAAAACTAATATTACAAAATACAGGAATATACAAAACGATTATTTTCGTTGTTATATTTTTCATGCGGCTCTAGAAATAGATGCGAAGGATTTTTTGTTTTCATTGTATTATACTGAATTTTTAAAAACCAAGTTTACGTAAATATGGTAAATTCCAATACACCACCAATTTTATAGAATTTGATGTCCACCATTTGGTCATGAATAGTTAGAGTAATCTTGTGTTTCGTTTTTCTTTATTATATGGCATTGTTATAACCTGAATTTATATGTTTTCAAGTCCAATGGGGTACCAAGCGGTTTGTGTATAAGAGAAATCCTTTCACAAAGCACTCCTAAATAATTTCAGTCTATAACTTCGTTTTGCTATTTAATTTCATTTTATTCAAATAAAACTAATGTTACAAAATACAGGAATATACAAAACGATTATTTTCGTTGTTATATTTTTTATGCGGCTCTAGAGTAGATGCGAAGGATTTTTTGTTTTTATTGTTTTATACTGAATTTTTAAAAACCGAGTTTACGTAAAAATATTAAATTCAAATACAGGGCTAATTTTCTAGAATTTGATGTCCATCATTTGGTCATGAACAGTTGGAGTGATCTTGTGTTTCGTTTTTCTTTATTATATGGCATTGTTATAACCTGAATTTATATGTTTTAAAGTCCAATGGGGTACCAAGCGGTTTGTGTATAAGAGAAATCCTTTCACAAAGCACTCCTAAATAATTTCAGCCTATAACTTCTTTTTGTTATTAAATTTCATTTTATTCAAATAAAACTAATATTACAAAATACAGGAATATACAAAACGATTATTTTCGTTGTTATATTTTTTATGCGGCTCTAGAGTAGATGTGAAGGATTTTTTGTTTTTATTGTTTTATACTAAATTTTTAAAAACCGAGTTTACGTAAAAATATTAAATTCAAATACAAGGCTAATTTTCTAGAATTTGAATTCTCCCATTTGGTCATGAACAGTTGGAGTGATCTTGTGTTTCGTTTTTCTTTATTATATGGCATTTTTATAACCTGAATTTATATGTTTTAAAGTCCAATGGGGTACCAAGCGGTGTGTGTATAAGAGAAATCCTTTCACAAAGCACTCCTAAATAATTTCAGCCTACAACTTCTTTTTGTTATTAAATTTCATTTTAATCAAATAAAACTAATATTACAAAATACAGGAATATACGAAACGATTATTTTCGTTGTTATATTTTTCATGCGGCTCTAGAAATAGATGCGAAGGATTTTTTGTTTTTATTGTTTTATACTGAATTTTTAAAAACCGAGTTTACGTAAAAATATTAAATTCAAATACAGGGCTAATTTTCTAGAATTTGATGTCCATCATTTGGTCATGAACAGTTGGAGTGATCTTGTGTTTCGTTTTTCTTTATTATATGGCATTGTTATAACCTGAATTCATATGTTTTAAAGTCCAATGGGGTACCAAGCGGTTTGTGTATAAGAGAAATCCTTTCACAAAGCACTCCTAAATAATTTCAGCCTATAACTTCTTTTTGTTATTAAATTTCATTTTATTCAAATAAAACTAATATTACAAAATACAGGAATATACAAAACGATTATTTTCGTTGTTATATTTTTCATGCGGCTCTAGAAATAGATGCGAAGGATTTTTTGTTTTTATTGTATTATACTGAATTTTTAAAAACCGAGTTTACGTAAAAATATTAAATTCAAATACAGGGCTAATTTTCTAGAATTTGATGTCCATCATTTGGTCATGAACAGTTGGAGTGATCTTGTGTTTCGTTTTTCTTTATTATATGGCATTGTTATAACCTGAATTTATATGTTTTAAAGTCCAATGGGGTAACAAGCGGTTTGTGTATAAGAGAAATCCTTTCACAAAGCACTCCTAAATAATTTCAGTCTATAACTTCGTTTTGCTTTTTAATTTCATTTTATTCAAATAAAACTAATATTACAAAATACAGGAATATACAAAACGATTATTTTCGTTGTTATATTTTTTATGCGGCTCTAGAGTAGATGCGAAGGATTTTTTGTTTTTATTGTTTTATACTGAATTTTTAAAAACCGAGTTTACGTAAAAATATTAAATTCAAATACAAGGCTAATTTTCTAGAATTTGAATTCTCCCATTTGGTCATGAACAGTTGGAGTGATCTTGTGTTTCGTTTTTCTTTATTATATGGCATTTTTATAACCTGAATTTATATGTTTTAAAGTCCAATGGGGTACCAAGCGGTGTGTGTATAAGAGAAATCCTTTCACAAAGCACTCCTAAATAATTTCAGCCTACAACTTCTTTTTGTTATTAAATTTCATTTTAATCAAATAAAACTAATATTACAAAATACAGGAATATACGAAACGATTATTTTCGTTGTTATATTTTTTATGCGACTCTAGAAATAGATGCGAAGGATTTTTTGTTTTCATTGTATTATACTGAATTTTTAAAAACCGAGTTTACGTAAATATGGTAAATTCCAATACACCACCAATTTTATAGAATTTGATGTCCACCATTTGGTCATGAATTGTTGGAGTAATATTGTGTTTCGCTTTTCTTTATTATATGGCATTGTTTTGAACTGAATTTATATGCTTTTAAGTCCAATGGGGTACCAAGTGGTTTGTGTATAAAATCAATCCTTTCACAGAGCACTCCTAAGTAGTTTCATCGTACAACTTCGTTTTGCAATAAAATTTCATTTTATTCAAATAAAACTAATTTTAAAAAAGACAGCGATGTTCAAAACGATTATTTTCGCTGTTATATTTTTTATGCAGCTCTAGAAATAGATACGCAGGATTTTTGATTTCATTGTATTATACTGAATTTTTAAAAACCGAGTTTAAGTTAATATATTAAATTCCAATACAAGGCCAATTTTTTAGAATTTGATGCCCACCATTTGGTCATGAATAGTTAGAGTAATCTTGTGTTTCGTTTTTCTTTATTATATGGCATTGTTATAACCTGAATTTATATGTTTTCAAGTCCAATGGGGTACCAAGCGGTTTGTGTATAAGAGAAATCCTTTCACAAAGCACTCCTAAATAATTTCAGTCTATAACTTCGTTTTGCTATTTAATTTCATTTTATTCAAATAAAACTAATGTTACAAAATACAGGAATATACAAAACGATTATTTTCGTTGTTATATTTTTTATGCGGCTCTAGAGTAGATGCGAAGGATTTTTTGTTTTTATTGTTTTATACTGAATTTTTAAAAACCGAGTTTACGTAAAAATATTAAATTCAAATACAGGGCTAATTTTCTAGAATTTGATGTCCATCATTTGGTCATGAACAGTTGGAGTGATCTTGTGTTTCGTTTTTCTTTATTATATGGCATTGTTATAACCTGAATTTATATGTTTTTAAGTCCAATGGGGTACCAAGCGGTTTGTGTATAAGAGAAATCCTTTCACAAAGCACTCCTAAATAATTTCAGCCTATAACTTCTTTTTGTTATTAAATTTCATTTTATTCAAATAAAACTAATATTACAAAATACAGGAATATACAAAACGATTATTTTCGTTGTTATATTTTTTATGCGGCTCTAGAGTAGATGTGAAGGATTTTTTGTTTTTATTGTTTTATACTAAATTTTTAAAAACCGAGTTTACGTAAAAATATTAAATTCAAATACAAGGCTAATTTTCTAGAATTTGAATTCTCCCATTTGGTCATGAACAGTTGGAGTGATCTTGTGTTTCGTTTTTCTTTATTATATGGCATTTTTATAACCTGAATTTATATGTTTTAAAGTCCAATGGGGTACCAAGCGGTGTGTGTATAAGAGAAATCCTTTCACAAAGCACTCCTAAATAATTTCAGCCTACAACTTCTTTTTGTTATTAAATTTCATTTTAATCAAATAAAACTAATATTACAAAATACAGGAATATACGAAACGATTATTTTCGTTGTTATATTTTTCATGCGGCTCTAGAAATAGATGCGAAGGATTTTTTGTTTTTATTGTTTTATACTGAATTTTTAAAAACCGAGTTTACGTAAAAATATTAAATTCAAATACAGGGCTAATTTTCTAGAATTTGATGTCCATCATTTGGTCATGAACAGTTGGAGTGATCTTGTGTTTCGTTTTTCTTTATTATATGGCATTGTTATAACCTGAATTCATATGTTTTAAAGTCCAATGGGGTACCAAGCGGTTTGTGTATAAGAGAAATCCTTTCACAAAGCACTCCTAAATAATTTCAGCCTATAACTTCTTTTTGTTATTAAATTTCATTTTATTCAAATAAAACTAATATTACAAAATACAGGAATATACAAAACGATTATTTTCGTTGTTATATTTTTCATGCGGCTCTAGAAATAGATGCGAAGGATTTTTTGTTTTTATTGTATTATACTGAATTTTTAAAAACCGAGTTTACGTAAAAATATTAAATTCAAATACAGGGCTAATTTTCTAGAATTTGATGTCCATCATTTGGTCATGAACAGTTGGAGTGATCTTGTGTTTCGTTTTTCTTTATTATATGGCATTGTTATAACCTGAATTTATATGTTTTAAAGTCCAATGGGCTACCAAGTGGTTTGTGTATAAGAGAAATCCTTTCACAAAGCACTCCTAAATAATTTCAGTCTATAACTTCGTTTTGCTATTTAATTTCATTTTATTCAAATAAAACTAATATTACAAAATACAGGAATATACAAAACGATTATTTTCGTTGTTATATTTTTTATGCGGCTCTAGAGTAGATGCGAAGGATTTTTTGTTTTTATTGTTTTATACTGAATTTTTAAAAACCGAGTTTACGTAAAAATATTAAATTCAAATACAAGGCTAATTTTCTAGAATTTGAATTCTCCCATTTGGTCATGAACAGTTGGAGTGATCTTGTGTTTCGTTTTTCTTTATTATATGGCATTTTTATAACCTGAATTTATATGTTTTAAAGTCCAATGGGGTACCAAGCGGTGTGTGTATAAGAGAAATCCTTTCACAAAGCACTCCTAAATAATTTCAGCCTACAACTTCTTTTTGTTATTAAATTTCATTTTAATCAAATAAAACTAATATTACAAAATACAGGAATATACGAAACGATTATTTTCGTTGTTATATTTTTTATGCGACTCTAGAAATAGATGCGAAGGATTTTTTGTTTTCATTGTATTATACTGAATTTTTAAAAACCGAGTTTACGTAAATATGGTAAATTCCAATACACCACCAATTTTATAGAATTTGATGTCCACCATTTGGTCATGAATTGTTGGAGTAATATTGTGTTTCGCTTTTCTTTATTATATGGCATTGTTTTGAACTGAATTTATATGCTTTTAAGTCCAATGGGGTACCAAGTGGTTTGTGTATAAAATCAATCCTTTCACAGAGCACTCCTAAGTAGTTTCATCGTACAACTTCGTTTTGCAATAAAATTTCATTTTATTCAAATAAAACTAATTTTAAAAAAGACAGCGATGTTCAAAACGATTATTTTCGCTGT
The DNA here is from genome assembly GCA_963971155.1 of Anthrax anthrax. Lineage (NCBI taxonomy): Eukaryota > Metazoa > Arthropoda > Insecta > Diptera > Bombyliidae > Anthrax > Anthrax anthrax. Next base: position 3,408,607 of record OZ020122.1, read on the forward strand.
TATATTTTTTATGCAGCTCTAGAAATAGATACGCAGGATTTTTGATTTCATTGTATTATACTGAATTTTTAAAAACCGAGTTTAAGTTAATATATTAAATTCCAATACAAGGCCAATTTTTTAGAATTTGATGCCCACCATTTGGTCATGAATAGTTGGTGTAATCTTGTGTTTCGCTTTTCTTCATTATATGGCATTAATATGAACTGAATTTATATGCTTTAAAGTCTAATGGGGTACCAAGTGGTTTGAGTATAAAATCAATCCTTTCACAAAGCACTCCTAAATAGTTTCAGCCTACAACTTCGTTTTGCTATTTAATTTAATTTTATTCAAATAAAACTAATATTAAAAAAAACGAGGCTGTCCAAAACGATTATTTTCGTTATTATATTTTTCTGCGGCTCTAGAAATAGATGCGAAGGATTTTTTGTTTTTATTGTTTTATACTGAATTTTTAAAAACCGAGTTTACGTAAAAATATTAAATTCAAATACAGGGCTAATTTTCTAGAATTTGATGTCCATCATTTGGTCATGAACAGTTGGAGTGATCTTGTGTTTCGTTTTTCTTTATTATATGGCATTGTTATAACCTGAATTTATATGTTTTAAAGTCCAATGGGGTACCAAGCGATTTGTGTATAAGAGAAATCCTTTCACAAAGCACTCCTAAATAATTTCAGTCTATAACTTCGTTTTGCTATTTAATTTCATTTTATTCAAATAAAACTAATATTACAAAATACAGGAATATACAAAACGATTATTTTCGTTGTTATATTTTTTATGCGGCTCTAGAGTAGATGCGAAGGATTTTTTGTTTTTATTGTTTTATACTGAATTTTTAAAAACCGAGTTAACGTAAAAATATTAAATTCAAATACAAGGCTAATTTTCTAGAATTTGAATTCTCCCATTTGGTCATGAACAGTTGGAGTGATCTTGTGTTTCGTTTTTCTTTATTATATGGCATTGTTATAACCTGAATTTATATGTTTTAAAGTCCAATGGGGTACCAAGCGGTGTGTGTATAAGAGAAATCCTTTCACAAAGCACTCCTAAATAATTTCAGCCTACAACTTCTTTTTGTTATTAAATTTCATTTTAATCAAATAAAACTAATATTACAAAATACAGGAATATACGAAACGATTATTTTCGTTGTTATATTTTTTATGCGGGTCTAGAAATAGATGCGAAGGATTTTTTGTTTTCATTGTATTATACTGAATTTTTAAAAACCGAGTTTACGTAAATATGGTAAATTCCAATACACCACCAATTTTATAGAATTTGATGTCCACCATTTGGTCATGAATTGTTGGAGTAATATTGTGTTTCGCTTTTCTTTATTATATGGCATTGTTTTGAACTGAATTTATATGCTTTTAAGTCCAATGGGGTACCAAGTGGTTTGTGTATAAAATCAATCCTTTCACAGAGCACTCCTAAGTAGTTTCATCGTACAACTTCGTTTTGCAATAAAATTTCATTTTATTCAAATAAAACTAATTTTAAAAAAGACAGCGATGTTCAAAACGATTATTTTCGCTGTTATATTTTTTATGCAGCTCTAGAAATATATACGCAGGATTTTTTGATTTCATTGTATTATACTGAATTTTTAAAAACCGAGTTTAGGTTAATATATTAAATTCCAATACAAGGCCAATTTTTTAGAATTTGATGCCCACCATTTGGTCATGAATAGTTGGTGTAATCTTGTGTTTCGCTTTTCTTCATTATATGGCATTAATATGAACTGAATTTATATGCTTTAAAGTCTAATGGGGTACCAAGTGGTTTGAGTATAAAATCAATCCTTTCACAAAGCACTCCTAAATAATTTCAGCCTACAACTTCGTTTTGCTATTTAATTTCATTTTATTCAAATAAAACTAATATTAAAAAAAACGAGGCTGTCCAAAACGATTATTTTCGTTATTATATTTTTCATGCGGCTCTAGAAATAGATGCGAAGGATTTTTTGTTTTTATTGTTTTATACTGAATTTTTAAAAACCGAGTTTACGAAAAAATATTAAATTCAAATACAGGGCTAATTTTCTAGAATTTGATGTCCATCATTTGGTCATGAACATTTGGAGTGATCTTGTGTTTCGTTCTTCTTTATTATATGGCATTGTTATAACCTGAATTTATATCTTTTAAAGTCCAATGGGGTACCAAGCGGTTTGTGTATAAGAGAAATCCTTTCACAAAGCACTCCTAAATAATTTCAGCCTATAACTTCTTTTTGTTATTAAATTTCATTTTATTCAAATAAAACTAATATTACAAAATACAGGAATATACAAAACGATTATTTTCGCTGTTATATTTTTCATGCGGCTCTAGAAATAGATGCGAAGGATTTTTTGTTTTCATTGTATTATACTGAATTTTTAAAAACCAAGTTTACGTAAATATGGTAAATTCCAATACACCACCAATTTTATAGAATTTGATGTCCACCATTTGGTCATGAATAGTTAGAGTAATCTTGTGTTTCGTTTTTCTTTATTATATGGCATTGTTATAACCTGAATTTATATGTTTTCAAGTCCAATGGGGTACCAAGCGGTGTGTGTATAAGAGAAATCCTTTCACAAAGCACTCCTAAATAATTTCAGCCTATAACTTCTTTTTGTTATTAAATTTCATTTTAATCAAATAAAACTAATATTCCAAAATACAGGAATATACAAAACGATTATTTTCGTTGTTATATTTTTTATGCGGCTCTAGAAATAGATGCGAAGAATTTTTTGTTTTCATTGTATTATATTGAATTTTTAAAAACCGAGTTTACGTAAATATGATAAATTCCAATACACCACCAATTTTATAAAATTTGATGTCCACCATTTGGTCATGAATTGTTGGAGTAATCTTGTGTTTCGCTTTTCTTTATTATATGGCATTGTTATGAACTGAATTTATATGCTTTTAAGTCCAATGGGGTACTAAGTGGTTTGAGTATAAAAACAATCCTTTCACAGAGCACTCCTAAGTAGTTTCATCCTACAACTTCGTTTTGCAATTCAATTTCATTTTATTCAAATAAAACTAATATCAAAAAAGACAGGGATGTTCAAAACGATTATTTTCGTTGTTATATTTTTCATGCGGCTCTAGAAATAGATGCGAAGGATTTTTTGTTTTGATTGTATTATATTGAATTTTTAAAAACCGAGTTTACGTAAATATATTAAATTCCAATACACGACCAATTTTTTAGAATTTGATGTCCACCATTTGGTCATGAATAGTTAGAGTAATAATGTGTTTCGCTTTTCTTTATTATATGGCATTGTTATGAACTGAATTTATATGCCTTTAAGTCCAATGGGGTACCAAGTGGTTTGAGTATAAAATCAATCCTTTCACAGAGCACTTCTAAATAGTTTCAGTCTATAAATTCGTTTTGTTATTTAATTTCATTTTATTCAAATAAAACTAATATAACAAAATACAGGGATGTTCAAAACGATTATTTTCGTTGTTGTATTTTTTATGCAGCTCTAGAAATAGATGCGGAGGATTTTTTGTTTTCATTGTATTATACTGAATTTTTAAAAACCGAGTTTACGTAAATATGGTAAATTCCAATACACCACCAATTTTTTAGAATTTGATGTCCACCATTTGGTCATGAATTGTTGGAGTAATAATGTGTTTCGCTTTTCTTTATTATATGGCATTGTTATGAACTGAATTTATATGCCTTTAAGTCCAATGGGGTACCAAGTGGTTTGAGTATAAAATCAATCCTTTCACAGAGCACTTCTAAATAGTTTCAGTCTATAAATTCGTTTTGTTATTTAATTTCATTTTAATCAAATAAAACTAATATTACAAAATACAGGAATATACGAAACGATTATTTTCGTTGTTATATTTTTTATGCGGGTCTAGAAATAGATGCGAAGGATTTTTTGTTTTCATTGTATTATACTGAATTTTTAAAAACCGAGTTTACGTAAATATGGTAAATTCCAATACACCACCAATTTTATAGAATTTGATGTCCACCATTTGGTCATGAATTGTTGGAGTAATATTGTGTTTCGCTTTTCTTTATTATATGGCATTGTTTTGAACTGAATTTATATGCTTTTAAGTCCAATGGGGTACCAAGTGGTTTGTGTATAAAATCAATCCTTTCACAGAGCACTCCTAAGTAGTTTCATCGTACAACTTCGTTTTGCAATAAAATTTCATTTTATTCAAATAAAACTAATTTTAAAAAAGACAGCGATGTTCAAAACGATTATTTTCGCTGTTATATTTTTTATGCAGCTCTAGAAATATATACGCAGGATTTTTTGATTTCATTGTATTATACTGAATTTTTAAAAACCGAGTTTAGGTTAATATATTAAATTCCAATACAAGGCCAATTTTTTAGAATTTGATGCCCACCATTTGGTCATGAATAGTTGGTGTAATCTTGTGTTTCGCTTTTCTTCATTATATGGCATTAATATGAACTGAATTTATATGCTTTAAAGTCTAATGGGGTACCAAGTGGTTTGAGTATAAAATCAATCCTTTCACAAAGCACTCCTAAATAATTTCAGCCTACAACTTCGTTTTGCTATTTAATTTCATTTTATTCAAATAAAACTAATATTAAAAAAAACGAAGCTGTCCAAAACGATTATTTTCGTTATTATATTTTTCATGCGGCTCTAGAAATAGATGCGAAGGATTTTTTGTTTTTATTGTTTTATACTGAATTTTTAAAAACCGAGTTTACGAAAAAATATTAAATTCAAATACAGGGCTAATTTTCTAGAATTTGATGTCCATCATTTGGTCATGAACATTTGGAGTGATCTTGTGTTTCGTTCTTCTTTATTATATGGCATTGTTATAACCTGAATTTATATCTTTTAAAGTCCAATGGGGTACCAAGCGGTTTGTGTATAAGAGAAATCCTTTCACAAAGCACTCCTAAATAATTTCAGCCTATAACTTCTTTTTGTTATTAAATTTCATTTTATTCAAATAAAACTAATATTACAAAATACAGGAATATACAAAACGATTATTTTCGCTGTTATATTTTTCATGCGGCTCTAGAAATAGATGCGAAGGATTTTTTGTTTTCATTGTATTATACTGAATTTTTAAAAACCAAGTTTACGTAAATATGGTAAATTCCAATACACCACCAATTTTATAGAATTTGATGTCCACCATTTGGTCATGAATAGTTAGAGTAATAATGTGTTTCGCTTTTCTTTATTATATGGCATTGTTATGAACTGATTTTATATGCTTTTAAGTCCAATGGGGTACCAAGTGGTTTGAGTATAAAATCAATCCTTTCACAAAGCACTCCTAAATAATTTCAGCCTACAACTTCGTTTTGCTAATTAATTTCATTTTATTCAAATAAAACTAATATTAAAAAATACCAGGCTGTTCAAAACGATTATTTTCGTTATTATATTTTTCATGCGGCTCTAGAAATAGATGCGAAGGATTTTTTTGTTTTTATTGTTTAATACTGAATTTTTAAAAACCGAGTTTACGTAAATATTGTAAATTCAAATACACCACCAATTTTTTAGAATTTGAATTCTCCCATTTGGTCATGAACAGTTGGAGTGATCTTGTGTTTCGCTTTTCTTTATTATATGGCATTGTTATGAACTAAATTTATATGCTTTAAAGACCAATGGGGTACCAAGTGGTTTGCGTATAAAATCAATCCTTTCACAGCACTCCTAAGTAGTTTCATCCTATAACTTCGTTTTGTTATTCAATTTCATTTTATTCAAATAAAACTAATATAACAAAATACAGGGATGTTCAAAACGATTATTTTCGTTGTTATATTTTTTATGCGGCTCTAGAAATAGATGCGAAGGATTTTTTGTTTTGATTGTATTATATTGAATTTTTAAAAACCGAGTTTACGTAAATATATTAAATTCCAATACACGACCAATTTTCTAGAATTTGATGTCCACCATTTGGTCATGAATAGTTAGAGTAATAATGTGTTTCGCTTTTCTTTATTATATGGCATTGTTATGAACTGAATTTATATGCCTTTAAGTCCAATGGGGTACCAAGTGGTTTGAGTATAAAATCAATCCTTTCACAAAGCACTCCTAAATAATTTCAGCCTACAATTTTGTTTTGCTATTTAATTTCATTTTATTCAAATAAAACTAATATTAAAAAATACGAGGCTGTTCAAAACGATTATTTTCGTTATTATATTTTTCATGCGGCTCTAGAAATAGATGCGAAGGATTTTTTGTTTTTATTGTTTTATACTGAATTTTTAAAAACCGAGTTTACGTAAATATGGTAAATTCCAATACACCACCAATTTTTTAGAATTTGATGTCCGCCATTTGGTCATGAATAGTTAGAGTAATAATGTGTTTCGCTTTTCTTTATTATATGGCACTGTTATGAACTGAATTTATATGCTTTTATGTCCAATGGGGTACCAAGTGGTTTGAGTATAGAATCAATCCTTTTACAAAGCACTCCTAAATAATTTCAGCCTACAACTTCGTTTTGCTAATTAATTTCATTTTATTCAAATAAAACTAATATTAAAAAATACCAGGCTGTTCAAAACGATTATTTTCGTTATTATATTTTTCATGCGGCTCTAGAAATAGATGCGAAGGATTTTTTGTTTTTATTGTTTAATACTGAATTTTTAAAAACCGAGTTTACGTAAATATTGTAAATTCAAATACACCACCAATTTTTTAGAATTTGAATTCTCCCATTTGGTCATGAACAGTTGGAGTGATCTTGTGTTTCGCTTTTCTTTATTATATGGCATTGTTATGAACTAAATTTATATGCTTTAAAGACCAATGGGGTACCAAGTGGTTTGCGTATAAAATCAATCCTTTCACAGCACTCCTAAGTAGTTTCATCCTATAACTTCGTTTTGTTATTCAATTTCATTTTATTCAAATAAAACTAATATAACAAAATACAGGGATGTTCAAAACGATTATTTTCGTTGTTATATTTATTATGCAGCTCTAGAAATAGATGTGAAGGATTTTTTGTTTTCATTGTATTATATTGAAGTTTTAAAAACCGAGTTTACGTAAATATATTAAATTCCAATACACGACCAATTTTTTAGAATTTGATGTCCACCATTTGGTCATGAATAGTTAGAGTAATAATGTGTTTCGCTTTTCTTTATTATATGGCATTGTTATGAACTGAATTTATATGCTTTTAAGTCCAATGGGTTACCAAGTGGTTTGAGTATAAAATCAATCCTTTCACAAAGCACTCCTAAATAATTTCAGCCTACAACTTCGTTATGCTATTTAATTCCATTTTATTCAAATAAAACTAATATTAAAAAATACGAGGCTGTTCAAAACGATTATTTTCGTTATTATATTTTTCATGCGGCTCTAGAAATAGATGCGAAGGATTTTTTGTTTTCATTGTATTATACTGAATTTTTAAAAACCGAGTTTACGTAAATATATTAAATTCCAATACACGACCAATTTTTAAGAATTTGATGTCCACCATTTGGTCATGAATAGTTAGAGTAATCTTGTGTTTCGCTTTTCTTTTTTATATGGCATTGTTATGAACTGAATTTATATGCTTTTAAGTCCAATGGGGTACCAAGTGGTTTGTGTATAAAATCAATCCTTTCACAGAGTACTCCTAAGTAGTTTCATCCTACAACTTCGTTTTGCAATAAAATTTCATTTTATTCAAATAAAACTAATATTAAAAAAGACAGGGATGTTCAAAACGATTATTTTCGCTGTTATATTTTTTATGCAGCTCTAGAAATAGATGCGAAGGATTTTTTGTTTTCATTGTATTATACTGAATTTTTAAAAACCGAGTTTACGTAAATATATTAAATTCCAATACACGACCAATTTTTTAGAATTTGATGTCCACCATTTGGTCATGAATAGTTAGAGTAATCTTGTGTTTCGCTTTTCTTTATTATATGGCATTGTTATGAACTGAATTTATATGTTTTAAAGACCAATGGGGTACCAAGTGGTTTGAGTATAAAATCAATCCTTTCACAAAACACTCCTAAATAATTTCAGCCTACAAATTCGTTTTGCTAATTAATTTCATTTTATTCAAATAAAACTAATATTAAAAAATACCAGGCTGTTCAAAACGATTATTTTCGTTATTATATTTTTCATGCGGCTCTAGAAATAGATGCGAAGGATTTTTTGTTTTTATTGTTTAATACTGAATTTTTAAAAACCGAGTTTACGTAAATATGATAAATTCCAATACACCACCAATTTTATAGAATTTGATTTCCACCATTTGGTCATGAACAGTTGGAGTGATCTTGTGTTTCGCTTTTCTTTATTATATGGCATTGTTATGAACTAAATTTATATGCTTTAAAGACCAATGGGGTACCAAGTGGTTTTCGTATAAAATCAATCCTTTCACAGCACTCCTAAGTAGTTTCATCCTACAACTTCGTTTTGTTATTTAATTTCATTTTATTCAAATAAAACTAACATTAAAAAATACCAGGCTGTTCAAAACGATTATTTTCGTTATTATATTTTTCATGCGGCTCTAGAAATAGATGCGAAGGATTTTTTGTTTTCATTGTATTATACTGAATTTTTAAAAACCGAGTTTACGTAAATATATTAAATTCCAATACACGACCAATTTTTTAGAATTTGATGTCCACCATTTGGTCATGAATAGTTAGAGTAATCTTGTGTTTCGCTTTTCTTTATTATATGGCATTGTTATGAACTGAATTTATATGCTTTTAAGTCCAATGGGGTACCAAGTGGTTTGTGTATAAAATCAATCCTTTCACAGAGCACTCCTAAGTAGTTTCATCCTACAACTTCGTTTTGCAATAAAATTTCATTTTATTCAAATAAAACTAATATTAAAAAAGACAGGGATGTTCAAAACGATTATTTTCGCTGTTATATTTTTTATGCAGCTCTAGAAATAGATGCGAAGGATTTTTTGTTTTCATTGTATTATACTGAATTTTTAAAAACCGAGTTTACGTAAATATATTAAATTCCAATACACGACCAATTTTTTAGAATTTGATGTCCACCATTTGGTCATGAATAGTTAGAGTAATAATGTGTTTCGCTTTTCTTTATTATATGGCATTGTTATGTACTGAATTTATATGCTTTTAAGTCCAATGGGGTACCAAGTGGTTTGAGTATAAAATCAATCCTTTCACAAAGCACTCCTAAATAATTTCAGCCTACAAATTCGTTTTGCTAATTAATTTCATTTTATTCAAATAAAACTAATATTAAAAAATACCAGGCTGTTCAAAACGATTATTTTCGTTATTATATTTTTCATTCGGCTCTAGAAATAGATGCGAAGGATTTTTTGTTTTTATTGTTTAATACTGAATTTTTAAAAACCGAGTTTATGTAAATATTGTAAATTCAAATACACCACTAATTTTTTAGAATTTGAATTCTCCCATTTGGTCATGAACAGTTGGAGTGATCTTGTGTTTCGCTTTTCTTTATTATATGGCATTGTTATGAACTAAATTTATATGCTTTAAAGACCAATGGGGTACCAAGTGGTTTGCGTATAAAATCAATCCTTTCACAGCACTCCTAAGTAGTTTCATCCTACAACTTCGTTTTGTTATTCAATTTCATTTTATTCAAATAAAACTAATATTACAAAATACAGGGATGTTCAAAACGATTATTTTCGTTGTTATATTTTTTATGCAGCTCTAGAAATAGATGCGAAAGATTTTTTGTTTTCATTGTATTATATTGAAGTTTTAAAAACCGAGTTTACGTAAAAATATTAAATTCAAATACAAGGCTAATTTTCTAGAATTTGAATTCTCCCATTTGGTCATGAACAGTTGGAGTGATCTTGTGTTTCGTTTTTCTTTATTATATGGCATTATTATAACCTGAATTTATATGTTTTACAGTCCAATGGGGTACCAAGCGGTTTGTGTATAAAATAAATCCTTTCACAGAGCACTCCTAAGTAGTTTCATCCTACAACTTCGGTTTGCAATAAAATTTCATTTTATTCAAATAAAACTAATATTAAAAAATACAGGGATGTTCAAAACGAATATTTTCGTTATTATATTTTTCATGCGGCTCTAGAAATAGATGCGAAGGATTTTTTGTTTTTATTGTTTTATACTGAATTTTTAAAAACCGAGTTTACGTCAAAATATTAAATTCAAATACAAGGCTAATTTTCTAGAATTTGAATTCTCCCATTTGGTCATGAACAGTTGGAGTGATCTTGTGTTTCGTTTTTCTTTATTATATGGCATTGTTAAAACCTGAATTTATATGTTTTAGAGTCCAATGGGGTACCAAGCGGTTTGTGTATAAAAACAATCCTTTCACAGAGCACTCCTAAGTAGTTTCATCCTACAACTTCGTTTTGCAATAAAATTTCATTTTATTCAAATAAAACTAATATTAAAAAAGACAGCGATGTTCAAAACGATTATTTTCGTTGTTATATTTTTCATGCGGCTCTAGAAATAGATGCGAAGGATTTTTTGTTTTTATTGTTTTATACTGAATTTTTAAAAGCCGAGTTTACGTAAAAATATTAAATTCAAATACAAGGCTAATTTTCTAGAATTTGAATTCTCCCATTTGGTCATGAACAGTTGGAGTGATCTTGTGTTTCGTTTTTCTTTATTATATGGCATTGTTATAACCTGAATTTATATGTTTTAGAGTCCAATGCGGTACCAAGCGGTTTGTGTATAAAAACAATCCTTTCACAGAGCACTCCTAAGTAGTTTCATCCTACAACTTCGTTTTGCAATAAAATTTCATTTTATTCAAATAAAACTAATATTAAAAAAGACAGCGATGTTCAAAACGATTATTTTCGTTGTTATATTTTTCATGCGGCTCTAGAAATAGATGCGAAGGATTTTTTGTTTTTATTGTTTAATACTGAATTTTTAAAAACCGAGTTTACGTAAATATTGTAAATTCAAATACACCACCAAATTTTTAGAATTTGAATTCTCCCATTTGGTCATGAACAGTTGGAGTGATCTTGTGTTTCGTTTTTCTTTATTATATGGCATTGTTATAACCTGAATTTATATGTTTTAGAGTCCAATGGGGTACCAAGCGGTTTGTGTATAAAAACAATCCTTTCACAGAGCACTACTAAGTAGTTTCATCCTACAACTTCGTTTTGCAATAAAATTTCATTTTATTCAAATAAAACTAATATTAAAAAAGACAGCGATGTTCAAAACGATTATTTTCGTTGTTATATTTTTCATGCGGCTCTAGAAATAGATGCGAAGGATTTTTTGTTTTTATTGTTTTATACTGAATTTTTAAAAGCCGAGTTTACGTAAAAATATTAAATTCAAATACAAGGCTAATTTTCTAGAATTTGAATTCTCCCATTTGGTCATGAACAGTTGGAGTGATCTTGTGTTTCGTTTTTCTTTATTATATGGCATTGTTATAACCTGAATTTATATGTTTTAGAGTCCAATGGGGTACCAAGCGGTTTGTGTATAAAAACAATCCTTTCACAGAGCACTCCTAAGTAGTTTCATCCTACAACTTCGTTTTGCAATAAAATTTCATTTTATTCCAATAAAACTAATATTAAAAAAGACAGGGATGTTCAAAACGATTATTTTCGCTGTTATATTTTTTATGCAGCTCTAGAAATAGATGCGAAGGATTTTTTGTTTTCATTGTATTATACTGAATTTTTAAAAACCGAGTTTACGTAAATATATTAAATTCCAATACACGACCAATTTTTTAGAATTTGATGTCCACCATTTGGTCATGAATAGTTAGAGTAATCTTGTGTTTCGCTTTTCTTTATTATATGGCATTGTTATGAACTGAATTTATATGTTTTAAAGACCAATGGGGTACCAAGTGGTTTGAGTATAAAATCAATCCTTTCACAAAGCACTCCTAAATAATTTCAGCCTACAAATTCGTTTTGCTAATTAATTTCATTTTATTCAAATAAAACTAATATTAAAAAATACCAGGCTGTTCAAAACGATTATTTTCGTTATTATATTTTTCATGCGGCTCTAGAAATAGATGCGAAGGATTTTTTGTTTTTATTGTTTAATACTGAATTTTTAAAAACCGAGTTTACATAAATATGATAAATTCCAATACACCACCAATTTTATAGAATTTGATTTCCACCATTTGGTCATGAACAGTTGGAGTGATCTTGTGTTTCGCTTTTCTTTATTATATGGCATTGTTATGAACTAAATTTATATGCTTTAAAGACCAATGGGGTACCAAGTGGTTTGCGTATAAAATCAATCCTTTCACAGCACTCCTAAGTAGTTTCATCCTACAACTTCGTTTTGTTATTCAATTTCATTTTATTCAAATGAAACTAATATAACAAAATACAGGCATGTTCAAAACGATTATTTTCGTTGTTATATTTTTTATGCAGCTCTAGAAATAGATGCGAAGGATTTTTTGTTTTCATTGTATTATATTGAAGTTTTAAAAACCGAGTTTACGTAAATATATTAAATTCCAATACACGACCAATTTTTTAGAATTTGATGTCCACCATTTGGTCATGAATAGTTAGAGTAATAATGTGTTTCGCTTTTCTTTATTATATGGCATTGTTATGAACTGAATTTATATGCTTTTAAGTCCAATGGGGTACCAAGTGGTTTGAGTATAAAATCAATCCTTTCACAAAGCACTCCTAAATAATTTCAGCCTACAACTTCGTTTTGCTATTTAATTTCATTTTATTCAAATAAAACTAATATTAAAAAATACCAGGCTGTTCAAAACGATTATTTTCGTTATTATATTTTTCATGCGGCTCTAGAAATAGATGCGAAGGATTTTTTGTTTTCATTGTATTATACTGAATTTTTAAAAACCGAGTTTACGTAAATATATTAAATTCCAATACACGACCAATTTTTTAGAATTTGATGTCCACCATTTGGTCATGAATAGTTAGAGTAATCTTGTGTTTCGCTTTTCTTTATTATATGGCATTGTTATGAACTGAATTTATATGCTTTTAAGTCCAATGGGGTACCAAGTGGTTTGTGTATAAAATCAATCCTTTCACAGAGCACTCCTAAGTAGTTTCATCCTACAACTTCGTTTTGCAATAAAATTTCATTTTATTCAAATAAAACTAATATTAAAAAAGACAGGGATGTTCAAAACGATTATTTTCGCTGTTATATTTTTTATGCAGCTCTAGAAATAGATGCGAAGGATTTTTTGTTTTCATTGTATTATACTGAATTTTTAAAAACCGAGTTTACGTAAATATATTAAATTCCAATACACGACCAATTTTTTAGAATTTGATGTCCACCATTTGGTCATGAATAGTTAGAGTAATCTTGTGTTTCGCTTTTCTTTATTATATGGCATTGTTATGTACTGAATTTATATGCTTTTAAGTCCAATGGGGTACCAAGTGGTTTGAGTATAAAATCAATCCTTTCACAAAGCACTCCTAAATAATTTCAGCCTACAAATTCGTTTTGCTAATTAATTTCATTTTATTCAAATAAAACTAATATTAAAAAATACCAGGCTGTTCAAAACGATTATTTTCGTTATTATATTTTTCATTCGGCTCTAGAAATAGATGCGAAGGATTTTTTGTTTTTATTGTTTAATACTGAATTTTTAAAAACCGAGTTTATGTAAATATTGTAAATTCAAATACACCACCAATTTTTTAGAATTTGAATTCTCCCATTTGGTCATGAACAGTTGGAGTGATCTTGTGTTTCGCTTTTCTTTATTATATGGCATTGTTATGAACTAAATTTATATGCTTTAAAGACCAATGGGGTACCAAGTGGTTTGCGTATAAAATCAATCCTTTCACAGCACTCCTAAGTTGTTTCATCCTACAACTTCGTTTTGTTATTCAATTTCATTTTATTCAAATAAAACTAATATTACAAAATACAGGGATGTTCAAAACGATCATTTTCGTTGTTATATTTTTTATGCAGCTCTAGAAATAGATGCGAAAGATTTTTTGTTTTCATTGTATTATATTGTAGTTTTAAAAACCGAGTTTACGTAAAAATATTAAATTCAAATACAAGGCTAATTTTCTAGAATTTGAATTCTCCCATTTGGTCATGAACAGTTGGAGTGATCTTGTGTTTCGTTTTTCTTTATTATATGGCATTATTATAACCTGAATTTATATGTTTTACAGTCCAATGGGGTACCAAGCGGTTTGTGTATAAAATAAATCCTTTCACAGAGCACTCCTAAGTAGTTTCATCCTACAACTTCGGTTTGCAATAAAATTTCATTTTATTCAAATAAAACTAATATTAAAAAATACAGGGATGTTCAAAACGAATATTTTCGTTATTATATTTTTCATGCGGCTCTAGAAATAGATGCGAAGGATTTTTTGTTTTTATTGTTTTATACTGAATTTTTAAAAACCGAGTTTACGTCAAAATATTAAATTCAAATACAAGGCTAATTTTCTAGAATTTGAATTCTCCCATTTGGTCATGAACAGTTGGAGTGATCTTGTGTTTCGTTTTTCTTTATTATATGGCATTGTTAAAACCTGAATTTATATGTTTTAGAGTCCAATGGGGTACCAAGCGGTTTGTGTATAAAAACAATCCTTTCACAGAGCACTCCTAAGTAGTTTCATCCTACAACTTCGTTTTGCAATAAAATTTCATTTTATTCAAATAAAACTAATATTAAAAAAGACAGCGATGTTCAAAACGATTATTTTCGTTGTTATATTTTTCATGCGGCTCTAGAAATAGATGCGAAGGATTTTTTGTTTTTATTGTTTTATACTGAATTTTTAAAAGCCGAGTTTACGTAAAAATATTAAATTCAAATACAAGGCTAATTTTCTAGAATTTGAATTCTCCCATTTGGTCATGAACAGTTGGAGTGATCTTGTGTTTCGTTTTTCTTTATTATATGGCATTGTTATAACCTGAATTTATATGTTTTAGAGTCCAATGGGGTACCAAGCGGTTTGTGTATAAAAACAATCCTTTCACAGAGCACTCCTAAGTAGTTTCATCCTACAACT
The DNA here is from genome assembly GCA_963971155.1 of Anthrax anthrax. NCBI lineage: Eukaryota > Metazoa > Arthropoda > Insecta > Diptera > Bombyliidae > Anthrax > Anthrax anthrax. The sequence goes on from OZ020122.1 coordinate 3,423,719, forward strand.
TCGTTTTGCAATAAAATTTCATTTTATTCAAATAAAACTAATATTAAAAAAGACAGCGATGTTCAAAACGATTATTTTCGTTGTTATATTTTTCATGCGGCTCTAGAAATAGATGCGCAGGATTTTTTGTTTTTATTGTTTAATACTGAATTTTTAAAAACCGAGTTTACGTAAATATTGTAAATTCAAATACACCACCAAATTTTTAGAATTTGAATTCTCCCATTTGGTCATGAACAGTTGGAGTGATCTTGTGTTTCGCTTTTCTTTATTATATGGCATTGTTATGAACTAAATTTATATGCTTTAAAGACCAATGGGGTACCAAGTGGTTTGCGTATAAAATCAATCCTTTCACAGCACTCCTAAGTAGTTTCATCCTACAACTTCGTTTTGTTATTCAATTTCATTTTATTCAAATGAAACTAATATAACAAAATACAGGCATGTTCAAAACGATTATTTTCGTTGTTATATTTTTTATGCAGCTCTAGAAATAGATGCGAGGGATTTTTTGTTTTCATTGTATTATATTGAATTTTAAAAAACCGAGTTTACGTAAATATATTAAATTCCAATACACGACCAATTTTTTAGAATTTGATGTCCACCATTTGGTCATGAATAGTTAGAGTAATAATGTGTTTCGCTTTTCTTTATTATATGGCATTGTTATGAACTGAATTTATATGCTTTTAAGTCCAATGGGGTACCAAGTGGTTTGAGTATAAAATCAATCCTTTCACAAAGCACTCCTAAATAATTTCAGCCTACAAATTCGTTTTGCTAATTAATTTCATTTTATTCAAATAAAACTAATATTAAAAAATACCACGCTGTTCAAAACGATTATTTTCGTTATTATATTTTTCATTCGGCTCTAGAAATAGATGCGAAGGATTTTTTGTTTTTATTGTTTTATACTGAATTTTTAAAAACCGAGTTTACGTAAATATTGTAAATTCCAATACACGACCAATTTTTTAGAATTTGATGTCCACCATTTGGTCATGAACAGTTGGAGTGATCTTGTGTTTCGCTTTTCTTTATTATATGGCATTGTTATGAACTAAATTTATATGCTTTAAAGACCAATGGGGTACCAAGTGGTTTGCGTATAAAATCAATCCTTTCACAGCACTCCTAAGTAGTTTCATCCTACAACTTCGTTTTGTTATTCAATTTCATTTTATTCAAATGAAACTAATATAACAAAATACAGGGATGTTCAAAACGATTATTTTCGTTGTTATATTTTTTATGCAGCTCTAGAAATAGATGCGAAGGATTTTTTGTTTTCATTGTATTATATTGAAGTTTTAAAAACCGAGTTTACGTAAATATATTAAATTCCAATACACCACCAATATTTTAAAATTTGATTTGCACCATTTGGTCGTGAATAGTTAGAGTAATCTTGTGTTTCGCTTTTCTTTATTATATGGCATTGTTATGAACTGAATTTATATGCTTTTAAGTCCAATGGGGTACCAAGTGGTTTGTGTATAAAATCAATCCTTTCACAAAGCACTTCTAAATAGTTTCAGTCTATAACTTCGTTTTGTTATTTAATTTCATTTTATTCAAATAAAACTAATATAACAAAATACAGGGATGTTCAAAACGATTATTTCCGTTATTATATTTTTCATGCGGCTCTAGAAATAGATGCGAAGGATTTTTTGTTTTCATTGTATTATATTGAATTTTAAAAAACCGAGTTTACGTAAATATATTAAATTCCAATACACGACCAATTTTTTAGAATTTGATGTCCACCATTTGGTCATGAATAGTTAGAGTAATAATGTGTTTCGCTTTTCTTTATTATATGGCATTGTTATGAACTGAATTTATATGCTTTTAAGTCCAATGGGGTACTAAGTGGTTTGAGTTTTAAATCAATCCTTTCACAAAGCACTCCTAAATAATTTCAGCCTACAAATTCGTTTTGCTAATTAATTTCATTTTATTCAAATAAAACTAATATTAAAAAATACCAGGCTGTTCAAAACGATTATTTTCGTTATTATATTTTTCATTCGGCTCTAGAAATAGATGCGAAGGATTTTTTGTTTTTATTGTTTAATACTGAATTTTTAAAAACCGAGTTTATGTAAATATTGTAAATTCAAATACACCACCAATTTTTTAGAATTTGAATTCTCCCATTTGGTCATGAACAGTTGGAGTGATCTTGTGTTTCGCTTTTCTTTATTATATGGCATTGTTATGAACTAAATTTATATGCTTTAAAGACCAATGGGGTACCAAGTGGTTTGCGTATAAAATCAATCCTTTCACAGCACTCCTAAGTAGTTTCATCCTACAACTTCGTTTTGTTATTCAATTTCATTTTATTCAAATGAAACTAATATAACAAAATACAGGGATGTTCAAAACGTATATTTTCGTTGTTATATTTTTTATGCGGCTCTAGAAATAGATGCGAAGGATTTTTTGTTTTCATTGTATTATACTGAATTTTTAAAAACCGAGTTTACGTAAAAATAATAAATTCAAATACAAGGCTAATTTTCTAGAATTTGAATTCTCCCATTTGGTCATGAACAGTTGGAGTGATCTTGTGTTTCGTTTTTCTTTATTATATGGCATTGTTATAACCTGAATTTATATGTTTTAAAGTCCAATGGGGTACCAAGCGGTGTGTGTATAAGAGAAATCCTTTCCCAAAGCACTCCTAAATAATTTCAGCCTATAACTTCGTTTTGTTATTAAATTTCATTTTAATCAAATAAAACTAACATTGCAAAATACAGCGATGTTCAAAACGTATATTTTCGTTGTTATATTTTTTATGCGGCTCTAGAAATAGATGCGAAGGATTTTTTGTTTTCATTGTATTATACTGAATTTTTAAAAACCGAGTTTACGTAAAAATAATAAATTCAAATACAAGGCTAATTTTCTAGAATTTGAATTCTCCCATTTGGTCATGAACAGTTGGAGTGATCTTGTGTTTCGTTTTTCTTTATTATATGGCATTGTTATAACCTGAATTTATATGTTTTAAAGTCCAATGGGGTACCAAGCGGTGTGTGTATAAGAGAAATCCTTTCCCAAAGCACTCCTAAATAATTTCAGCCTATAACTTCGTTTTGTTATTAAATTTCATTTTAATCAAATAAAACTAACATTGCAAAATACAGCGATGTTCAAAACGTATATTTTCGTTGTTATATTTTTTATGCGGCTCTAGAAATAGATGCGAAGGATTTTTTGTTTTCATTGTATTATACTGAATTTTTAAAAACCGAGTTTACGTAAAAATAATAAATTCAAATACAAGGCTAATTTTCTAGAATTTGAATTCTCCCATTTGGTCATGAACAGTTGGAGTGATCTTGTGTTTCGTTTTTCTTTATTATATGGCATTGTTATAACCTGAATTTATATGTTTTAAAGTCCAATGGGGTACCAAGCGGTGTGTGTATAAGAGAAATCCTTTCCCAAAGCACTCCTAAATAATTTCAGCCTACAAATTCGTTTTGCTAATTAATTTCATTTTATTCAAATAAAACTAATATTAAAAATTACCAGGCTGTTCAAAACGATTATTTTCGTTGTTATATTTTTTATGCGGCTCTAGAAATAGATGCGAAGGATTTTTTGTTTTCATTGTATTATACTGAATTTTTAAAAACCGAGTTGACGTAAATATGGTAAATTCCAATACAACAACAATTTTTTAGAATTCGATGTCCACCATTTGGTCATGAATTGTTGGAGTAATCTTGTGTTTCGCTTTTCTTTATTATATGGCATTGTTATGAACTGAATTTATATGTTTTTAAGTCCAATGGGGTACCAAGTGGTTTGAGTTTTAAATCAATCCTTTCACAAAGCACTCCTAAATAATTTCAGCCTACAAATTCGTTTTGCTAATTAATTTCATTTTATTCAAATAAAACTAATATTAAAAAATACCAGGCTGTTCAAAACGATTATTTTCGTTGTTATATTTTTTATGCAGCTCTAGAAATAGATGCGAAGGATTTTTTGTTTTCATTGTATTATATTGAAGTTTTAAAAACCGAGTTTACGTAAAAATAATAAATTCAAATACAAGGCTAATTTTCTAGAATTTGAATTCTCCCATTTGGTCATGAACAGTTGGAGTGATCTTGTGTTTCGTTTTTCTTTATTATATGGCATTGTTATGAACTGAATTTATATGCTTTTAAGTCCAATGGGGTACCAAGTGGTTTGAGTTTTAAATCAATCCTTTCACAAAGCACTCCTAAATAATTTCAGCCTACAAATTCGTTTTGCTAATTAATTTCATTTTATTCAAATAAAACTAATATTAAAAAATACCAGGCTGTTCAAAACGATTATTTTCGTTGTTATATTTTTTATGCAGCTCTAGAAATAGATGCGAAGGATTTTTTGTTTTCATTGTATTATATTGAAGTTTTAAAAACCGAGTTTACGTAAAAATAATAAATTCAAATACAAGGCTAATTTTCTAGAATTTGAATTCTCCCATTTGGTCATGAACAGTTGGAGTGATCTTGTGTTTCGTTTTTCTTTATTATATGGCATTGTTATAACCTGAATTTATATGTTTTAAAGTCCAATGGGGTACCAAGCGGTGTGTGTATAAGAGAAATCCTTTCCCAAAGCACTCCTAAATAATTTCAGCCTATAACTTCGTTTTGTTATTAAATTTCATTTTAATCAAATAAAACTAACATTGCAAAATACAGCGATGTTCAAAACGTATATTTTCGTTGTTATATTTTTTATGCGGCTCTAGAAATAGATGCGAAGGATTTTTTGTTTTCATTGTATTATACTGAATTTTTAAAAACCGAGTTTACGTAAAAATAATAAATTCAAATACAAGGCTAATTTTCTAGAATTTGAATTCTCCCATTTGGTCATGAACAGTTGGAGTGATCTTGTGTTTCGTTTTTCTTTATTATATGGCATTGTTATAACCTGAATTTATATGTTTTAAAGTCCAATGGGGTACCAAGCGGTGTGTGTATAAGAGAAATCCTTTCCCAAAGCACTCCTAAATAATTTCAGCCTATAACTTCTTTTTGTTATTAAATTTCATTTTAATCAAATAAAACTAATATAACAAAATACAGGAATATACAAAACGATTATTTTCGTTGTTATATTTTTTATGCGGCTCTAGAAATAGATGCGAAGGATTTTTTGTTTTCATTGTATTATACTGAATTTTTAAAAACCGAGTTTACGTAAATATGGTAAATTCCAATACAACACCAATTTTTTAGAATTCGATGTCCACCATTTGGTCATGAATTGTTGGAGTAATCTTGTGTTTCGCTTTTCTTTATTATGGCATTGTTATGAACTGAATTTATATGCTTTTAAGTCCAATGGGGTACCAAGTGGTTTGAGTTTTAAATCAATCCTTTCACAAAGCACTCCTAAATAATTTCAGCCTACAAATTCGTTTTGCTAATTAATTTCATTTTATTCAAATAAAACTAATATTAAAAAATACCAGGCTGTTCAAAACGATTATTTTCGTTGTTATATTTTTTATGCAGCTCTAGAAATAGATGCGAAGGATTTTTTGTTTTCATTGTATTATATTGAAGTTTTAAAAACCGAGTTTACGTAAAAATAATAAATTCAAATACAAGGCTAATTTTCTAGAATTTGAATTCTCCCATTTGGTCATGAACAGTTGGAGTGATCTTGTGTTTCGTTTTTCTTTATTATATGGCATTGTTATAACCTGAATTTATATGTTTTAAAGTCCAATGGGGTACCAAGCGGTGTGTGTATAAGAGAAATCCTTTCCCAAAGCACTCCTAAATAATTTCAGCCTATAACTTCGTTTTGTTATTAAATTTCATTTTAATCAAATAAAACTAACATTGCAAAATACAGCGATGTTCAAAACGTATATTTTCGTTGTTATATTTTTTATGCGGCTCTAGAAATAGATGCGAAGGATTTTTTGTTTTCATTGTATTATACTGAATTTTTAAAAACCGAGTTTACGTAAAAATAATAAATTCAAATACAAGGCTAATTTTCTAGAATTTGAATTCTCCCATTTGGTCATGAACAGTTGGAGTGATCTTGTGTTTCGTTTTTCTTTATTATATGGCATTGTTATAACCTGAATTTATATGTTTTAAAGTCCAATGGGGTACCAAGCGGTGTGTGTATAAGAGAAATCCTTTCCCAAAGCACTCCTAAATAATTTCAGCCTATAACTTCTTTTTGTTATTAAATTTCATTTTAATCAAATAAAACTAATATAACAAAATACAGGAATATACAAAACGATTATTTTCGTTGTTATATTTTTTATGCGGCTCTAGAAATAGATGCGAAGGATTTTTTGTTTTCATTGTATTATACTGAATTTTTAAAAACCGAGTTTACGTAAAAATAATAAATTCAAATACAAGGCTAATTTTCTAGAATTTGAATTCTCCCATTTGGTCATGAACAGTTGGAGTGATCTTGTGTTTCGTTTTTCTTTATTATATGGCATTGTTATAACCTGAATTTATATGTTTTAAAGTCCAATGGGGTACCAAGCGGTGTGTGTATAAGAGAAATCCTTTCCCAAAGCACTCCTAAATAATTTCAGCCTATAACTTCTTTTTGTTATTAAATTTCATTTTAATCAAATAAAACTAATATAACAAAATACAGGAATATACAAAACGATTATTTTCGTTGTTATATTTTTTATGCAGCTCTAGAAATAGATGCGAAGGATTTTTTGTTTTCATTGTATTATACTGAATTTTTAAAAACCGAGTTTACGTAAATATGGTAAATTCCAATACAACACCAATTTTTTAGAATTCGATGTCCACCATTTGGTCATGAATTGTTGGAGTAATCTTGTGTTTCGCTTTTCTTTATTATATGGCATTGTTATGAACTGAATTTATATGTTTTTAAGTCCAATGGGGTACCAAGTGGTGTGTGTATAAAATCAATCCTTTCACAAAGTACTCCTAAATAATTTCAGCCTATAACTTCGTTTTGTTATTAAATTTCATTTTAATCAAATAAAACTAACATTGCAAAATACAGCGATGTTCAAAACGTATATTTTCGTTGTTATATTTTTTATGCGGCTCTAGAAATAGATGCGAAGGATTTTTTGTTTTCATTGTATTATACTGAATTTTTAAAAACCGAGTTTACGTAAAAATAATAAATTCAAATACAAGGCTAATTTTCTAGAATTTGAATTCTCCCATTTGGTCATGAACAGTTGGAGTGATCTTGTGTTTCGTTTTTCTTTATTATATGGCATTGTTATAACCTGAATTTATATGTTTTAAAGTCCAATGGGGTACCAAGCGGTGTGTGTATAAGAGAAATCCTTTCCCAAAGCACTCCTAAATAATTTCAGCCTATAACTTCTTTTTGTTATTAAATTTCATTTTAATCAAATAAAACTAATATAACAAAATACAGGAATATACAAAACGATTATTTTCGTTGTTATATTTTTTATGCAGCTCTAGAAATAGATGCGAAGGATTTTTTGTTTTCATTGTATTATACTGAATTTTTAAAAACCGAGTTTACGTAAATATGGTAAATTCCAATACAACACCAATTTTTTAGAATTCGATGTCCACCATTTGGTCATGAATTGTTGGAGTAATCTTGTGTTTCGCTTTTCTTTATTATATGGCATTGTTATGAACTGAATTTATATGTTTTTAAGTCCAATGGGGTACCAAGTGGTTTGTGTATAAAATCAATCCTTTCACAAAGCACTCTTAAATAATTTCAGCCTATAACTTCGTTTTTTTATTAAATTTCGTTTTAATCAAATAAAACTAATATAACAAAATACAGGGATGTTCAAAACGAATATTTTCTTTGTTATATTTTTCACGCGGTTCTAGAAATAGATGCGAAGGATTTTTTGTTTTTATTGTTTTATATTGAAGTTTTACAAACCGAGTTTACGTAAATATATTAAATTCCAATACACGACCAATTTTTTAGAATTTGATGTCCACCATTTGGTCATGAATAGTTAGAGTAATAATGTGTTTCGCTTTTCTTTATTATATGGCATTGTTATGAACTGAATTTATATGCTTTTAAGTCCAATGGGGTACCAAGTGGTTTGAGTATAAAATCAGTCCTTTCACAAAGCACTCCTAAATAATTTCAGCCTACAACTTCGTTTTGCTATTTAATTTCATTTTATTGAAATAAAACTAATATTAAAAAATACGAGGCTGTTCAAAACGATTATTTTCGTTATTATATTTTTCATGCGGCTCTAGAAATAGATGCGAAGGATTTTTTGTTTTCATTGTATTATACTGAATTTTTAAAAACCGAGTTTACGTAAATATATTAAATTCCAATACACGAATAATTTTTTAGAATTTGATGTCCACCATTTGGTCATGAATAGTTAGAGTAATCTTGTGTTTCGCTTTTCTTTATTATATGGCATTTTTATGAACTGAATTTATATGCTTTTAAGTCAAATGGGGTACCAAGTGGTTTGTGTATAAAATCAATCCTTTCACAAAGCACTCCTAAGTAGTTTCATCCTACAACTTCGTTTTGCAATAAAATTTCATTTTATTCAAATAAAACTAATATTAAAAAAGACAGGGATGTTCAAAACGATTATTTTCGCTGTTATTTTTTTTATGCAGCTCTAGAAATAGATGCGAAGGATTTTTTGTTTTCATTGTATTATACTGAATTTTTAAAAACCGAGTTTACGTAAATATATTAAATTCCAATACACGACCAATTTTTTAGAATTTGATGTCCACCATTTGGTCTTGAATAGTTAGAGTAATCTTGTGTTTCGCTTTTCTTTATTATATGGCATTGTTATGAACTGAATTTATATGCTTTTAAGTCCAATGGGGTACCAAGTGGTTTGAGTATAAAATCAATCCTTTCACAAAGCACTCCTAAATAATTTCAGTCTATAACTTCGTTTTGTTATTTAATTTCATTTTATTCAAATAAAACTAATATAACAAAATACAGGGATGTTCAAAACGATTATTTCCGTTATTATATTTTTCATGCGGCTCTAGAAATAGATGCGAAGGATTTTTTGTTTTCATTGTATTATATTGAATTTTAAAAAACCGAGTTTACGTAAATATATTAAATTCCAATACACGACCAATTTTTTAGAATTTGAATTCTCCCATTTGGTCATGAACAGTTGGAGTGATCTTGTGTTTCGCTTTTCTTTATTATATGGCATTGTTATGAACTAAATTTATATGCTTTAAAGACCAATGGGGTACCAAGTGGTTTGCGTATAAAATCAATCCTTTCACAGCACTCCTAAGTAGTTTCATCCTACAACTTCGTTTTGTTATTCAATTTCATTTTATTCAAATGAAACTAATATAACAAAATACAGGGATGTTCTAAACGATTATTTTCGTTGTTATATTTTTTATGCAGCTCTAGAAATAGATGCGAAGGATTTTTTGTTTTCATTGTATTATATTGAAGTTTTAAAAACCGAGTTTACGTAAATATATTAAATTCCAATACACCACCAATATTTTAAAATTTGATTTGCACCATTTGGTCGTGAATAGTTAGAGTAATCTTGTGTTTAGCTTTTCTTTATTATATGGCATTGTTATGAACTGAATTTATATGCTTTTAAGTCCAATGGGGTACCAAGTGGTGTGTGTATAAAATCAATCCTTTCACAATGTACTCCTAAATAATTTCAGCCTATAACTTCGTTTTGTTATTAAATTTCATTTTAATCAAATAAAACTAACATTGCAAAATACAGCGATGTTCAAAACGTATATTTTCGTTGTTATATTTTTCATGCGGTTCTAGAAATAGATGCGAAGGATTTTTTGTTTTTATTGTTTTATATTGAAGTTTTAAAAACCGAGTTTACGTAAAAATAATAAATTCAAATACAAGGCTAATTTTCTAGAATTTGAATTCTCCCATTTGGTCATGAACAGTTGGAGTGATCTTGTGTTTCGTTTTTCTTTATTATATGGCATTGTTATAACCTGAATTTATATGTTTTAAAGTCCAATGGGGTACCAAGCGGTGTGTGTATAAGAGAAATCCTTTCACAAAGCACTCCTAAATAATTTCAGCCTATAACTTCTTTTTGTTATTAAATTTCATTTTAATCAAATAAAACTAATATAACAAAATACAGGAATATACAAAACGATTATTTTCGTTGTTATATTTTTTATGCGGCTCTAGAAATAGATGCGAAGGATTTTTTGTTTTCATTGTATTATACTGAATTTTTAAAAACCGAGTTTACGTAAATATGGTAAATTCCAATACAACACCAATTTTTTAGAATTCGATGTCCACCATTTGGTCATGAATTGTTGGAGTAATCTTGTGTTTCGCTTTTCTTTATTATATGGCATTGTTATGAACTGAATTTATATGTTTTTAAGTCCAATGGGGTACCAAGTGGTTTGTGTATAAAATCAATCCTTTCACAAAGCACTCTTAAATAATTTCAGCCTATAACTTCGTTTTTTTTATTAAATTTCGTTTTAATCAAATAAAACTAATATAACAAAATACAGGGATGTTCAAAACGAATATTTTCTTTGTTATATTTTTCATGCGGTTCTAGAAATAGATGCGAAGGATTTTTTGTTTTTATTGTTTTATATTGAAGTTTTAAAAACCGAGTTTACGTAAATATATTAAATTCCAATACACGACCAATTTTTTAGAATTTGATGTCCACCATTTGGTCATGAATAGTTAGAGTAATAATGTGTTTCGCTTTTCTTTATTATATGGCATTGTTATGAACTGAATTTATATGCTTTTAAGTCCAATGGGGTACCAAGTGGTTTGAGTATAAAATCAATCCTTTCACAAAGCACTCCTAAATAATTTCAGCCTACAACTTCGTTTTGCTATTTAATTTCATTTTATTGAAATAAAACTAATATTAAAAAATACGAGGCTGTTCAAAACGATTATTTTCGTTATTATATTTTTCATGCGGCTCTAGAAATAGATGCGAAGGATTTTTTGTTTTCATTGTATTATACTGAATTTTTAAAAACCGAGTTTACGTAAATATGGTAAATTCCAATACACGACCAATTTTTTAGAATTCGATGTCCACCATTTGGTCATGAATTGTTGGAGTAATCTTGTGTTTCGCTTTTCTTTATTATATGGCATTGTTATGAACTGAATTTATATGTTTTTAAGTCCAATGGGGTACCAAGTGGTTTGTGTATAAAATCAATCCTTTCACAAAGCACTCTTAAATAATTTCAGCCTATAACTTCGTTTTTTTTTATTAAATTTCGTTTTAATCAAATAAAACTAATATAACAAAATACAGGGATGTTCAAAACGAATATTTTCTTTGTTATATTTTTCATGCGGTTCTAGAAATAGATGGGAAGGATTTTTTGTTTTTATTGTTTTATATTGAAGTTTTAAAAACCGAGTTTACGTAAATATATTAAATTCCAATACACGACCAATTTTTTAGAATTTGATGTCCACCATTTGGTCATGAATAGTTAGAGTAATAATGTGTTTCGCTTTTCTTTATTATATGGCATTGTTATGAACTGAATTTATATGCTTTTAAGTCCAATAGGGTACCAAGTGGTTTGAGTATAAAATCAATCCTTTCACAAAGCACTCCTAAATAATTTCAGCCTACAACTTCGTTTTGCAATTAAATTTCATTTTATTCAAATAAAACTAATATTAAAAAAGACAGCGATGTTCAAAACGTATATTTTCGTTGTTATATTTTTCATGCGGCTCTAGAAAAAGATGCAAAGGATTTTTTGTTTTCATTGTATTATACTGAATTTTAAAAAACCGAGTTTACGTAAATATATTAAATGCCAATACAAAGCCAATTTTTAAAATTTGTTTTGCACCATTTGGTCTTGCATTGTTAGAGTAATCTTGTGTTTCGCTTTTCTTTATTATATGGCATTGTTATAACCTGAATTTATATGTTTTAAAGTCCAATGGGGTACCAAGCGGTTTGTGTATAAGAGAAATCCTTTCACGAAGCACTACTAAATAATTTCAGCCTATAACTTCGTTTTGCAATAAAATTTCATTTTATTCAAATAAAACTAATATTAAAAAAGACAGGGATGTTCAAAACGATTATTTTCGCTGTTATTTTTTTTATGCAGCTCTAGAAATAGATGCGAAGGATTTTTTGTTTTCATTGTATTATACTGAATTTTTAAAAACCGAGTTTACGTAAATATATTAAATTCCAATACACGACCAATTTTTTAGAATTTGATGTCCACCATTTGGTCATGAATAGTTAGAGTAATAAAGTGTTTCGCTTTTCTTTATTATATGGCATTGTTATGAACTGAATTTATATGCTTTTAAGTCCAATGGGGTACCAAGTGGTTTGAGTATAAAATCAATCCTTTCACAAAGCACTCCTAAATAATTTCAGCCTACAAATTCGTTTTGCTAATTAATTTCATTTTATTCAAATAAAACTAATATTAAAAAATACCAGGCTGTTCAAAACGATTATTTTCGTTATTATATTTTTCATTCGGCTCTAGAAATAGATGCGAAGGATTTTTTGTTTTTATTGTTTAACACTGAATTTTTAAAAACCGAGTTTATGTAAATATTGTAAATTCAAATACACCACCAATTTTTTAGAATTTGAATTCTCCCATTTGGTCATGAACAGTTGGAGTGATCTTGTGTTTCGCTTTTCTTTATTATATGGCATTGTTATGAACTAAATTTATATGCTTTAAAGACCAATGGGGTACCAAGTGGTTTGCGTATAAAATCAATCCTTTCACAGCACTCCTAAGTTGTTTCATCCTACAACTTCGTTTTGTTATTCAATTTCATTTAATTCAAATGAAACTAATATAACAAAATACAGGGATATTCAAAACGATTATTTTCGTTGTTATATTTTTTATGCAGCTCTAGAAATAGATGCGAAAGATTTTTTGTTTTTATTGTTTTATACTGAATTTTTAAAAACCGAGTTTACGTAAAAATATTAAATTCAAATACAAGGCTAATTTTCTAGAATTTGAATTCTCCCATTTGGTCATGAACAGTTGAAGTGATCTTGTGTTTCGTTTTTCTTTATTATATGGCATTGTTATAACCTGAATTTATATGTTTTACAGTCCAATGGGGTACCAAGCGGTTTGTGTATAAAATAAATCCTTTCACAGAGCACTCCTAAGTAGTTTCATCCTACAACTTCGGTTTGCAATAAAATTTCATTTTATTCAAATAAAACTAATATTAAAAAATACAGGGATGTTCAAAACGAATATTTTCGTTATTATATTTTTCATGCGGCTCTAGAAATAGATGCGAAGGATTTTTTGTTTTTATTGTTTTATACTGAATTTTTAAAAACCGAGTTTACGTAAAAATATTAAATTCAAATACAAGGCTAATTTTCTAGAATTTGAATTCTCCCATTTGGTCATGAAAAGTTGGAGTGATCTTGTGTTTCGTTTTTCTTTATTATATGGCATTGTTAAAACCTGAATTTATATGTTTTAGAGTCCAATGGGGTACCAAGCGGTTTGTGTATAAAAACAATCCTTTCACAGAGCACTCCTAAGTAGTTTCATCCTACAACTTCGTTTTGCAATAAAATTTCATTTTATTCAAATAAAACTAATATTAAAAAAGACAGCGATGTTCAAAACGATTATTTTCGTTGTTATATTTTTCATGCGGCTCTAGAAATAGATGCGAAGGATTTTTTGTTTTTATTGTTTTATACTGAATTTTTAAAAGCCGAGTTTACGTAAAAATGTTAAATTCAAATACAAGGCTAATTTTCTAGAATTTGAATTCTTCCATTTGGTCATGAACAGTTGGAGTGATCTTGTGTTTCGTTTTTCTTTATTATATGGCATTGTTATAACCTGAATTTATATGTTTTAGAGTCCAATGGGGTACCAAGCGGTTTGTGTATAAAAACAATCATTTCACAGAGCACTCCTAAGTAGTTTCATCCTACAACTTCGTTTTGCAATAAAATTTCATTTTATTCAAATAAAACTAATATTAAAAAAGACAGCGATGTTCAAAACGATTATTTTCGTTGTTATATTTTTCATGCGGCTCTAGAAATAGATGCGAAGGATTTTTTGTTTTTATTGTTTAATACTGAATTTTTAAAAACCGAGTTTACGTAAATATTGTAAATTCAAATACACCACCAATTTTTTAGAATTTGAATTCTCCCATTTGGTCATGAACAGTTGGAGTGATCTTGTGTTTCGCTTTTCTTTATTATATGGCATTGTTATGAACTAAATTTATATGCTTTAAAGACCAATGGGGTACCAAGTGGTTTGCGTATAAAATCAATCCTTTCACAGCACTCCTAAGTAGTTTCATCCTACAACTTCGTTTTGTTATTCAATTTCATTTTATTCAAATGAAACTAATATAACAAAATACAGGGATGTTCAAAACGATTATTTTCGTTGTTATATTTTTTATGCAGCTCTAGAAATAGATGCGAAGGATTTTTTGTTTTCATTGTATTATACTGAATTTTTAAAAACCGAGTTTACGTAAATATATTAAATTCCAATACACGACCAATTTTTTAGAATTTGATGTCCACCATTTGGTCATGAATAGTTAGAGTAATCTTGTGTTTCGCTTTTCTTTATTATATGGCATTGTTATGAACTGAATTTATATGCTTTTAAGTCCAATGGGGTACCAAGTGGTTTGTGTATAAAATCAATCCTTTCACAGAGCACTCCTAAGTAGTTTCATCCTACAACTTCGTTTTGCAATAAAATTTCATTTTATTCAAATAAAACTAATATTAAAAAAGACAGGGATGTTCAAAACGATTATTTTCCCTGTTATATTTTTTATGCAGCTCTAGAAATAGATGCGAAGGATTTTTTGTTTTCATTGTATTATACTGAATTTTTCAAAACCGAGTTTACGTAAATATATTAAATTCCAATACACGACCAATTTTTTAGAATTTGATGTGCACCATTTGGTCATGAATAGTTAGAGTAATAATGTGTTTCGCTTTTCTTTATTATATGGCATTGTTATGAACTGAATTTATATGCTTTTAAGTCCAATGGGGTACCAAGTGGTTTGAGTATAAAATCAATCCTTTCACAAAGCACTCCTAAATAATTTCAGCCTACAACTTCGTTTTGCTATTTAATTTCATTTTATTCAAATAAAACTAATATTAAAAAATACGAGGCTGTTCAAAACGATTATTTTCGTTATTATATTTTTCATGCGGCTCTAGAAATAGATTCGAAGGATTTTTTGTTTTCATTGTATTATACTGAATTTTTAAAAACCGAGTTTACGTAAATATATTAAATTCCAATACACGACCAATTTTTTAGAATTTGATGTCCACCATTTGGTCATGAATAGTTAGAGTAATCTTGTGTTTCGCTTTTCTTTATTATATGGCATTGTTATGAACTGAATTTATATGCTTTTAAGTCCAATGGGGTACCAAGTGGTTTGTGTATAAAATCAATCCTTTCACAGAGCACTCCTAAGTAGTTTCATCCTACAACTTCGTTTTGCAATAAAATTTCATTTTATTCAAATAAAACTAATATTAAAAAAGACAGGGATGTTCAAAACGATTATTTTCGTTGTTATATTTTTTATGCAGCTCTAGAAATAGATGCGAAGGATTTTTTGTTTTCATTGTATTATACTGAATTTTTCAAAACCGAGTTTACGTAAATATATTAAATTCCAATACACGACCAATTTTTTAGAATTTGATGTCCACCATTTGGTCATGAATAGTTAGAGTAATAATGTGTTTCGCTTTTCTTTATTATATGGCATTGTTATGAACTGAATTTATATGCTTTTAAGTCCAATGGGGTACCAAGCGGTGTGTGTATAAGAGAAATCCTTTCACAAAGCACTCCTAAATAATTTCAGCCTATAACTTCTTTTTGTTATTAAATTTCATTTTATTCAAATAAAACTAATATTAAAAAATACAGCGATGTTCAAAACGTATATTTTCGTTGTTATATTTTTTATGCGGCTCTAGAAATAGATGCGAAGGATTTTTTGTTTTATTGTTTAATACTGAATTTTTAAAAACCGAGTTTATGTAAATATTGTAAATTCAAATACACCACCAATTTTTTAGAATTTGAATTCTCCCATTTGGTCATGAACAGTTGGAGTGATCTTGTGTTTCGCTTTTCTTTATTATATGGCATTGTTATGAACTAAATTTATATGCTTTAAAGACCAATGGGGTACCAAGTGGTTTGCGTATAAAATCAATCCTTTCACAGCACTCCTAAGTAGTTTCATCCTACAACTTCGTTTTGTTATTCAATTTCATTTTATTCAAATGAAACTAATATAACAAAATACAGGGATATTCAAAACGATTATTTTCGTTGTTATATTTTTTATGCAGCTCTAGAAATAGATGCGAAGGATTTTTTGTTTTCATTGTATTATATTGAAGTTTTAAAAACCGAGTTTACGTAAATATATTAAATTCCAATACACCACCAATATTTTAAAATTTGATTTGCACCATTTGGTCGTGAATAGTTAGAGTAATCTTGTGTTTCGCTTTTCTTTATTATATGGCATTGTTATGAACTGAATTTATATGCTTTTAAGTCCAATGGGGTACCAAGTGGTGTGTGTATAAAATCAATCCTTTCACAAAGCACTTCTAAATAGTTTCAGTCTATAACTTCGTTTTGTTATTTAATTTCATTTTATTCAAATAAAACTAATATAACAAAATACAGGGATGTTCAAAACGATTATTTCCGTTATTATATTTTTCATGCGGCTCTAGAGTAGATGCGAAGGATTTTTTGTTTTTATTGTTTTATACTGAATTTTTAAATACCGAGTTTACGTAAATATTGTAAATTCAAATACACCACCAATTTTTTAGAATTTGATGTCCACCATTTGGTCATGAATAGTTAGAGTAATCTTGTGTTTCGCTTTTCTTTATTATATGGCGTTGTTATGAACTGAATTTATATGTTTTTAAGTCCAATGGGGTACCAAGTGGTTTGTGTATAAAATCAATCTTTTCACAAAGTACTCCTAAATAATTTCAGCCTATAACTTCGTTTTGTTATTAAATTTCATTTTAATCAAATAAAACTAATATTGCAAAATACAGCGATGTTCAAAACGTATATTTTCGTTGTTATATTTTTTATGCGGCTCTAGAAATAGATGCGAAGGATTTTTTGTTTTCATTGTATTATACTGAATTTTAAAAAACCGAGTTTACGTAAAAATAATAAATTCAAATACAAGCTAATTTTCTAGAATTTGAATTCTCCCATTTGGTCATGAACAGTTGGAGTGATCTTGTGTTTCGTTTTTCTTTATTATATGGCATTGTTATAACCTGAATTTATATGTTTTAAAGTCCAATGGGGTACCAAGCGGTGTGTGTATAAGAGAAATCCTTTCACAAAGCACTCCTAAATAATTTCAGCCTATAACTTCTTTTTGTTATTAAATTTCATTTTAATCAAATAAAACTAATATAACAAAATACAGGAATATACAAAACGATTATTTTCGTTGTTATATTTTTTATGCGGCTCTAGAAATAGATGCGAAGGATTTTTTGTTTTCATTGTATTATACTGAATTTTTAAAAACCGAGTTTACGTAAATATGGTAAATTCCAATACACCACCAATTTTATAGAATTTGATGTCCACCATTTGGTCATGAATTGTTGGAGTTATCTTGTGTTTCGCTTTTCTTTATTATATGGCATTGTTATGAACTGAATTTATATGTTTTTAAGTCCAATGGGGTACCAAGTGGTTTGTGTATAAAATCAATCCTTTCACAAAGCACTCCTAAATAATTTCAGCCTATAACTTCGTTTTTTTATTAAATTTCATTTTAATCAAATAAAACTAATATAACAAAATACAGGGATGTTCAAAACGAATATTTTCTTTGTTATATTTTTCATGCGGCTCTAGAAATATGTAGATGCGAAGGGTTTTTTGTTTTTATTGTTTTATACTGAATTTTTAAAAACCGAGTTTACGTAAATATATTAAATTCCAATACACGACCAATTTTTTAGAATTTAATGTCCACCATTTGGTCATGAATAGTTAAAGTAATCTTGTGTTTCGCTTTTCTTTATTATATGGCATTGTTATGAACTGAATTTATATGCTTTTAAGTCCAATGGGGTACCAAGTGGTTTGTGTATAAAATCAATCCTTTCACAGAGCACTCCTAAGTAGTTTCATCCTACAACTTCGTTTTGCAATAAAATTTCATTTTATTCAAATAAAACTAATATTAAAAAAGACAGGGATTTTCAAAACGAATATTTTTGTTGTTATATTTTTCATGCGGCTCTAGAAATAGATGCGAAGGATTTTTGTTTTTATTGTTTTATACTGAATTTTTAAAAACCGAGTTTACGTAAAAATAATAAATTCAAATACAAGGCTAATTTTCTAGAATTTGAATTCTCCCATTTGGTCATGAACAGTTGGAGTGATCTTGTGTTTCGTTTTTTTTTATTATATGGCATGGTTATAACCTGAATTTATATGTTTTAAAGTCAAATGGGGTACCAAGCGGTTTGAGTATAAAATCAATCCTTTCACAAAGCACTCCTAAATAATTTCAGCCTACAAATTCGTTTTGCTAATTAATTTCATTTTATTCAAATAAAACTAATATTAAAAAATACCAGGCTGTTCAAAACGATTATTTTCGTTATTATATTTTTCATGTGGCTCTAGAAATAGATGCGAAGGATTTTTTGTTTATATTGTTTTATACTGAATTTTTAAATACCGAGTTTACGTAAATATATTAAATTCCAATACACGACCAATTTTTTAGAATTTGATGTCCACCATTTGGTCTTGAATAGTTAGAGTAATCTTGTGTTTCGCTTTTCTTTATTATATGGCATTGTTATGAACTGAATTTATATGCTTTTAAGTCCAATGGGGTACCAAGTGGTTTGTGTATAAAATCAATCCTTTCACAGAGCACTCCTAAGTAGTTTCTTCCTACAATTTCGTTTTGCAATAAAATTTCATTTTATTCAAATAAAACTAATATTAAAAAAGACAGGGATGTTCAAAACGATTATTTTCGCTGTTATATTTTTTATGCAGCTCTAGAAATAGATGCGAAGGATTTTTTGTTTTCATTGTATTATACTGAATTTTTAAAAACCGAGTTTACGTAAATATGGTAAATTCCAATACACCACCAATTTTCTAGAATTTGAATTCTCCCATTTGGTCATGAACAGTTGGAGTGATCTTGTGTTTCGCTTTTCTTTATTATATGGCATTGTTATGAACTGAATTTATATGTTTTTAAGTCCAATGGGGTACCAAGTGGTTTGTGTATAAAATCAATCCTTTCACAGAGCACTCCTAAGTAGTTTCATCCTACAACTTCGTTTTGCAATAAAATTTCATTTTATTCTAATAAAACTAATATTAAAAAAGACAGCGATTTTCAAAACGAATATTTTCGTTGTTATATTTTTCATGCGGCTCTAGAAATAGATGCGAAGGATTTTTGTTTTTATTGTTTTATACTGAATTTTTAAAAACCGAGTTTACGTAAAAATAATAAATTCAAATACAAGGCTAATTTTCTAGAATTTGAATTCTCCCATTTGGTCATGAACAGTTGGAGTGATCTTGTGTTTCGTTTTTTTTTAATATATGGCATTGTTATAACCTGAATTTATATGTTTTAAAGTCAAATGGGGTACCAAGCGGTTTGAGTATAAAATCAATCCTTTCACAAAGCACTCCTAAGTAGTTTCTTCCTACAATTTCGTTTTGCAATAAAATTTCATTTTATTCAAATAAAACTAATATTAAAAAAGACAGGGATGTTCAAAACGATTATTTTCGCTGTTATATTTTTTATGCAGCTCTAGAAATAGATGCGAAGGATTTTTTGTTTTCATTGTATTATACTGAATTTTTAAAAACCGAGTTTACGTAAATATGGTAAATTCCAATACACCACCAATTTTCTAGAATTTGAATTCTCCCATTTGGTCATGAACAGTTGGAGTGATCTTGTGTTTCACTTTTCTTTATTATATGGCATTGTTATGAACTGAATTTATATGCTTTTAAGTCCAATGGGGTACCAAGTGGTTTGTGTATAAAATCAATCCTTTCACAGAGCACTCCTAAGTAGTTTCATCCTACAACTTCGTTTTGCAATAAAATTTCATTTTATTCAAATAAAACTAATATTAAAAAAGACAGGGATGTTCAAAACGATTATTTTCGTTGTTATATTTTTTATGCAGCTCTAGAAATAGATGCGAAGGATTTTTTGTTTTCATTGTATTATACTGAATTTTTCAAAACCGAGTTTACGTAAATATATTAAATTCCAATACACCACCAATTTTTTAGAATTTGATGTCCACCATTTGGTCATGAATAGTTAGAGTAATCTTGTGTTTCGCTTTTCTTTATTATATGGCGTTGTTATGAACTGAATTTATATGTTTTTAAGTCCAATGGGGTACCAAGTGGTTTGTGTATAAAATCAATCTTTTCACAAAGTACTCCTAAATAATTTCAGCCTATAACTTCGTTTTGTTATTAAATTTCATTTTAATCAAATAAAACTAATATTGCAAAATACAGCGATGTTCAAAACGTATATTTTCGTTGTTATATTTTTTATGCGGCTCTAGAAATAGATGCGAAGGATTTTATGTTTTCATTGTATTATACTGAATTTTAAAAAACCGAGTTTACGTAAAAATAATAAATTCAAATACAAGCTAATTTTCTAGAATTTGAATTCTCCCATTTGGTCATGAACAGTTGGAGTGATCTTGTGTTTCGTTTTTCTTTATTATATGGCATTGTTATAACCTGAATTTATATGTTTTAAAGTCCAATGGGGTACCAAGCGGTGTGTGTATAAGAGAAATCCTTTCACAAAGCACTCCTAAATAATTTCAGCCTATAACTTCTTTTTGTTATTAAATTTCATTTTAATCAAATAAAACTAATATAACAAAATACAGGAATATACAAAACGATTATTTTCGTTGTTATATTTTTTATGCGGCTCTAGAAATAGATGCGAAGGATTTTTTGTTTTCATTGTATTATACTGAATTTTTAAAAACCGAGTTTACGTAAATATGGTAAATTCCAATACACCACCAATTTTATAGAATTTGATGTCCACCATTTGGTGATGAATTGTTGGAGTTATCTTGTGTTTCGCTTTTCTTTATTATATGGCATTGTTATGAACTGAATTTATATGTTTTTAAGTCCAATGGGGTACCAAGTGGTTTGTGTATAAAATCAATCCTTTCACAAAGCACTCCTAAATAATTTCAGCCTATAACTTCGTTTTTTTATTAAATTTCATTTTAATCAAATAAAACTAATATAACAAAATACAGGGATGTTCAAAACGAATATTTTCTTTGTTATATTTTTCATGCGGCTCTAGAAATATGTAGATGCGAAGGGTTTTTTGTTTTTATTGTTTTATACTGAATTTTTAAAAACCGAGTTTACGTAAATATATTAAATTCCAATACACGACCAATTTTTTAGAATTTAATGTCCACCATTTGGTCATGAATAGTTAAAGTAATCTTGTGTTTCGCTTTTCTTTATTATATGGCATTGTTATGAACTGAATTTATATGCTTTTAAGTCCAATGGGGTACCAAGTGGTTTGTGTATAAAATCAATCCTTTCACAGAGCACTCCTAAGTAGTTTCATCCTACAACTTCGTTTTGCAATAAAATTTCATTTTATTCAAATAAAACTAATATTAAAAAAGACAGGGATGTTCAAAACGATTATTTTCGCTGTTATATTTTTTATGCAGCTCTAGAAATAGATGCGAAGGATTTTTTGTTTTCATTGTATTATACTGAATTTTTAAAAACCGAGTTTACGTAAATATGGTAAATTCCAATACACCACCAATTTTATAGAATTTGATGTCCACCATTTGGTCATGAATTGTTGGAGTAATCTTGTGTTTCGCTTTTCTTTATTATATGGCATTGTTATGAACTGAATTTATATGCTTTTAAGTCCAATGGGGTACCAAGCGGTTTGTGTATAAAATCAATCCTTTCACAGAGCACTCCTAAGTAGTTTCATCCTACAACTTCGTTTTGCAATAAAATTTCATTTTATTCAAATAAAACTAATATTAAAAAAGACAGGGATTTTCAAAACGAATATTTTCGTTGTTATATTTTTCATGCGGCTCTAGAAATAGATGCGAAGGATTTTTGTTTTTATTGTTTTATACTGAATTTTTAAAAACCGAGTTTACGTAAAAATAATAAATTCAAATACAAGGCTAATTTTCTAGAATTTGAATTCTCCCATTTGGTCATGAACAGTTGGAGTGATCTTGTGTTTCGTTTTTTTTTATTATATGGCATGGTTATAACCTGAATTTATATGTTTTAAAGTCAAATGGGGTACCAAGCGGTTTGAGTATAAAATCAATCCTTTCACAAAGCACTCCTAAATAATTTCAGCCTACAAATTCGTTTTGCTAATTAATTTCATTTTATTCAAATAAAACTAATATTAAAAAATACCAGGCTGTTCAAAACGATTATTTTCGTTATTATATTTTTCATGTGGCTCTAGAAATAGATGCGAAGGATTTTTTGTTTATATTGTTTTATACTGAATTTTTAAATACCGAGTTTACGTAAATATATTAAATTCCAATACACGACCAATTTTTTAGAATTTGATGTCCACCATTTGGTCTTGAATAGTTAGAGTAATCTTGTGTTTCGCTTTTCTTTATTATATGGCATTGTTATGAACTGAATTTATATGCTTTTAAGTCCAATGGGGTACCAAGTGGTTTGTGTATAAAATCAATCCTTTCACAGAGCACTCCTAAGTAGTTTCTTCCTACAATTTCGTTTTGCAATAAAATTTCATTTTATTCAAATAAAACTAATATTAAAAAAGACAGGGATGTTCAAAACGATTATTTTCGCTGTTATATTTTTTATGCAGCTCTAGAAATAGATGCGAAGGATTTTTTGTTTTCATTGTATTATACTGAATTTTTAAAAACCGAGTTTACGTAAATATGGTAAATTCCAATACACCACCAATTTTCTAGAATTTGAATTCTCCCATTTGGTCATGAACAGTTGGAGTGATCTTGTGTTTCGCTTTTCTTTATTATATGGCATTGTTATGAACTGAATTTATATGTTTTTAAGTCCAATGGGGTACCAAGTGGTTTGTGTATAAAATCAATCCTTTCACAGAGCACTCCTAAGTAGTTTCATCCTACAACTTCGTTTTGCAATAAAATTTCATTTTATTCTAATAAAACTAATATTAAAAAAGACAGCGATTTTCAAAACGAATATTTTCGTTGTTATATTTTTCATGCGGCTCTAGAAATAGATGCGAAGGATTTTTGTTTTTATTGTTTTATACTGAATTTTTAAAAACCGAGTTTACGTAAAAATAATAAATTCAAATACAAGGCTAATTTTCTAGAATTTGAATTCTCCCATTTGGTCACGAACAGTTGGAGTGATCTTGTGTTTCGTTTTTTTTTAATATATGGCATTGTTATAACCTGAATTTATATGTTTTAAAGTCAAATGGGGTACCAAGCGGTTTGAGTATAAAATCAATCCTTTCACAAAGCACTCCTAAATAATTTCAGCCTACAAATTCGTTTTGCTAATTAATTTCATTTTATTCAAATAAAACTAATATTAAAAATTACCAGGCTGTTCAAAACGATTATTTTCGTTATTATATTTTTCATGCGGCTCTAGAAATAGATGTGAAGGATTTTTTGTTTATATTGTTTTATACTGAATTTTTAAATACCGAGTTTACGTAAATATATTAAATTCCAATACACGACCAATTTTTTAGAATTTGATGTCCACCATTTGGTCATGAATAGTTAGAGTAATCTTGTGTTTCGCTTTTCTTTATTATATGGCATTGTTATGAACTGAATTTATATGCTTTAAAGTCCAATGGGGTACCAAGTGGTTTGTGTATAAAATCAATCCTTTCACAGAGCACTCCTAAATAATTTCAGCCTACAAATTCGTTTTCCTAATTAATTTCATTTTATTCAAATAAAACTAATATTAAAAAATACCAGGCTGTTCAAAACGATTATTTTCGTTATTATATTTTTCATGCGGCTCTAGAAATAGATGCGAAGGATTTTTTGTTTATATTGTTTTATACTGAATTTTTAAATACCGAGTTTACGTAAATATATTAAATTCCAATACACGACCAATTTTTTAGAATTTGATGTCCACCATTTGGTCATGAATAGTTAGAGTAATCTTGTGTTTCGCTTTTCGTTATTATATGGCATTGTTATGAACTGAATTTATATGCTTTTAAGTCCAATGGGGTACCAAGTGGTTTGTGTATAAAATCAATCCTTTCACAGAGCACTCCTAAGTACTTTCATCCTACAACTTCGTTTTGCAATAAAATTTCATTTTATTCAAATAAAACTAATATTAAAAAAGACAGGGATGTTCAAAACGATTATTTTCGCTGTTATATTTTTCGTGCGGCTCTAGAAATAGATGCGAAGGATTTTTTGTTTTTATTGTTTTATACTGAATTTTTAAAAACCGAGTTTTCGTAAATATTGTAAACTCCAATACACCACCAATTTTATAGAATTCGATGACCACCATTTGGTCAGGAATTGTTGGAGTAATCTTGTGTATCGCTTTTCTTTATTATATGGCATTGTTATGAACTGAATTTATATGCTTTTAAGTCCAATGGGGTACCAAGTGGTTTGTGTATAAAATCAATCCTTTCACAAAGCACTCCTAAATAATTTCAGCCTTCAACTTCGTTTTGCTATTTAATATCATTTTATTCAAATAAAACTAATATTAAAAAAGACAGCGATGTTCAAAACGTATATTTTCGTTATTATATTTTTCATGCGGCTCTAGAAATAGATGCAAAGGATTTTTTGTTATTATTGTTTTATACTGAATTTTTAAAAACCGAGTTTACGTAAATATTGTAAACTCCAATACACGACCAATTTTTTAGAATTTGATGTCCACCATTTGGTCATGAATTGTTGGAGTTATCTAATGTTTCGCTTTTCTTTATTATATGGCATTGTTATAACCTGAATTTATATGTTTTAAAGTCAAATGGGGTACCAAGCGGTTTGAGTATAAAATCAATCCTTTCACAAAGCACTCCTAAATAATTTCAGCCTATAAATTCGTTTTGCTAATTAATTTCATTTTATTCAAATAAAACTAATATTAAAAAATACCAGGCTGTTCAAAACGATTATTTTCGTTATTATATTTTTCATACGGCTCTAGAAATAGATGCGAAGGATTTTTTGTTTATATTGTTTTATACTGAATTTTTAAATACCGAGTTTACGTAAATATATTAAATTCCAATACACCACCAATTTTTTAGAATTTGATGTCCACCATTTGGTCATGAATAGTTAGAGTAATCTTGTGTTTCGCTTTTCTTTATTATATGGCGTTGTTATGAACTGAATTTATATGTTTTTAAGTCCAATGGGGTACCAAGTGGTTTGTGTATAAAATCAATCCTTTCACAGAGCACTCTTAAGTAGTTTCACCCTACAACTTCGTTTTGCAATTAAATTTCATTTTATTCAAATAAAACTAATATTAAAAAAGACAGCGATGTTAAAAACGATTATTTTCGTTGTTATATTTTTCATGCGGCTCTAGAGAAAGATGCAAAGGATTTTTTGTTTTCATTGTATTATACTGAATTTTAAAAAACCGAGTTTACGTAAATATATTAAATGCCAATACAAAGCCAATTTTTAAAATTTGTTTTGCACCATTTGGTCATGAATTGTTAGAGTAATCTTGTGTTTCGCTCTTCTTTATTATATGGCATTGTTATGAACTGAATTTATATGTTTTCAAGTCCAATGGGGTACCAAGTGGTTTGTGTATAAAATCAATCTTTTCACAAAGCACTCCTAAATAATTTCAGCCTATAACTTCGTTTTGTTATTAAATTTCATTTTTATCAAATAAAACTAATATTGCAAAATACAGCGATGTTCAAAACGTATATTTTCGTTGTTATATTTTTTATGCGGCTCTAGAAATAGATGCGAAGGATTTTTTGTTTTCATTGTATTATACTGAATTTTTAAAAACCGAGTTTATGTAAATATTGTAAACTCCAATACACCACCAATTTTATAGAATTTGATGTCCACCATTTGGTCAGGAATTGTTGGAGTAATCTTGTGTATCGCTTTTCTTTATTATATGGCATTGTTATGAACTGAATTTACATGCTTTTAAGTCCAAAGGGGTACCAAGTGGTTTGTGTATAAAATCAATCCTTTCACAGAGCACTCCTAAGTAGTTTCATCCTACAACTTCGTTTTGCAATAAAATTTCATTTTATTCAAATAAAACTAATATAAAAATAGACAGCGATGTTCAAAACGAATATTTTCGTTGTTATATTTTTCATGCGGCTCTAGAAATAGATGCGAAGGATTTTTGTTTTTATTGTATTATACTGAATTTTTAAAAACCGAGTTTACGTAAATATGGTAAATTCCAATACACCACCAATTTTATAGAATTTGATGTCCACCATTTGGTCATAAATTGTTGGAGTAATCTTGTGTATCGCTTTTCTTTATTATATGGCATTGTTATGAACTGAATTTATATGGGGTACCAAGTGGTTTGTGTATAAAATCAATCCTTTCACAAAGCACTCCTAAATAATTTCAGCCTACAACTTCGTTTTGCTATTTAATTTCATTTTATTCAAATAAAACTATTATTAAAAAATACGAGGCTGTTCAAAACGATTATTTTCGTTGTTATATTTTTCATGCGGCTCTAGAAATAGATGCAAAGGATTTTTTGTTTTTATTGTTTTATACTGAATTTTTAAAAACCGAGTTTACGTAAATATTGTAAACTCCAATACACGACCAATTTTTTAGAATTTGATGTCCACCATTTGGTCATGAATAGTTGGAGTAATCTAATGTTTCGCTTTTCTTTATTATATGGCATTGTTATGAACTGAATTTATATGTTTTAAAGACCAATGGGGTACCAAGTGGTTTGTGTATAAAATCAATCCTTTCACAGAGCACTCCTAAGTAGTTTCACCCTACAACTTCGTTTTGCTATTTAATTTCATTTTATTCAAATAAAACTAATATTAAAAAATACGAGGCTGTTCAAAACGATTATTTTCGTTGTTATATTTTTCATGCGGCTCTAGAAATACATGCAAAGGATTT
Source organism: Anthrax anthrax (assembly GCA_963971155.1). Classification (NCBI taxonomy): domain Eukaryota; kingdom Metazoa; phylum Arthropoda; class Insecta; order Diptera; family Bombyliidae; genus Anthrax; species Anthrax anthrax. Next base: position 3,451,113 of record OZ020122.1, read on the forward strand.
TTTGTTTTTATTGTTTTATACTGAATTTTTAAAAAACGAGTTTACGTAAATATTGTAAACTCCAATACACGACCAATTTTTTAGAATTTGATGTCTACCATTTGGTCATGAACAGTTGGAGTGTTCTTGTGTTTCGTTTTTCTTTATTATATGGCATTGTTATAACCTGAATTTATATGTTTTAAAGTCCAATGGGGTACCAAGCGGTTTGTGTATAAAAACAATCCTTTCACAAAGCACTCCTAAATAGTTTCAGCCTATAACTTCGTTTTGTTATTAAATTTCATTTTAATCAAATAAAACTAATATTACAAAATACAGCGATGTTCAAAACGTATATTTTCGTTATTATATTTTTCATGCGGCTCTAGAAAAAGATACGAAGGATTTTTTGTTTTCATTGTATTATACTGAATTTTTAAAAACCGAGTTTTTAAATATGGTAAATTCCAATACACCACCAATTTTATAGAATTTGATGTCCACCATTTGGTCATGAATTGTTGGAGTAATCTTGTGTTTCGCTTTTCTTTATTATATGGCATTGTTATGAACTGAATTTATATGCTTTTAAGTCCAATGGGGTACCAAGTGGTTTGTGTATAAAATCAATCCTTTCACAAAGCACTTCTAAATAATTTCAGCCTACAACTTCGTTTTGCTATTTAATTTCATTTTATTCAAATAAAACTAATATTAAAAAATACGAGGCTGTTCAAAACGATTATTTTCGTTGTTATATTTTTCATGCGGCTCTAGAAATACATGCAAAGGATTTTTTGTTTTTATTGTTTTATACTGAATTTTTAAAAACCGAGTTTACGTAAATATTGTAAACTCCAATACACGACCAATTTTTTAGAATTTGATGTCTACCATTTGGTCATGAACAGTTGGAGTGTTCTTGTGTTTCGTTTTTCTTTATTATATGGCATTGTTATAACCTGAATTTATATGTTTTAAAGTCCAATGGGGTACCAAGCGGTTTGTGTATAAAAACAATCCTTTCACAAAGCACTCCTAAATAGTTTCAGCCTATAACTTCGTTTTGTTATTAAATTTCATTTTAATCAAATAAAACTAATATTACAAAATACAGCGATGTTCAAAACGATTATTTTCGTTGTTATATTTTTCATGCGGCTCTAGAAATAGATGCAAAGGATTTTTTGTTTTTATTGTTTTATACTGAATTTTTAAAAACCGAGTTTACGTAAATTTTGTAAACTCCAATACACGACAAATTTTTTAGAATTTGATGTCCACCATTTGGTCATGAATAGTTAGAGTAATCTTGTGTTTCGCTTTTCTTTATTATATGGCATTGTTATGAACTGAATTTATATGTTTTTAAGTCCAATGGGGTACCAAGTGGTTTGTGTATAAAATCAATCCTTTCACAGAGCACTTCTAAGTAGTTTCACCCTACAACTTCGTTTTGTAATTAAATTTCATTTTATTCATATAAAACAAATATTACAAAATACAGGAATATTCAAAACGATTATTTTCGTTATTATATTTTTCATGCGGCTCTAGAAATAGATGCGAAGGATTTTTTGTTTTTATTGTTTTATACTGAATTTTTAAAAACAGAGTTTACGTAAATATTGTAAACTCCAATACACCACCAATTTTATAGAATTTGATGTTCACCATTTGGTCAGGAATTGTTGGAGTAATCTTGTGTATCGCTTTTCTTTATTATATGGCATTATTATGAACTGAATTTATATGGGGTACCAAGTGGTTTGTGTATAAAATCAATCCTTTCAAAAAGCACTCCTAAATAATTTCAGCCTACAACTTCGTTTTGCTATTTAATTTCATTTTATTCAAATAAAACTATTATTAAAAAATACGAGGCTGTTCAAAACGATTATTTTCGCTGTTATATTTTTCATGCGGCTCTAGAAATAGATGCAAAGGATTTTTTGTTTTTATTGTTTTATACTGAATTTTTAAAAACCGAGTTTACGTAAATATTGTAAACTCCAATACACGACCAATTTTTTAGAATTTGATGTCCACCATTTGGTCATGAATAGTTGGAGTAATCTAATGTTTCGCTTTTCTTTATTATATGGCATTGTTATGAACTGAATTTATATGTTTTAAAGACCAATGGGGTACCAAGTGGTTTGTGTATAAAATCAATCCTTTCACAGAGCACTCCTAAGTAGTTTCATCCTACAACTTCGTTTTGCAATTCAATTTCATTTTTTTCAAATAAAACTAATATTAAAAAATACGAGGCTGTTCAAAACGATTATTTTCGTTGTTATATTTTTATTGCGGCTCTAGAAAAAGATGCGAAGGATTTTTTGTTTTCATTGTATTATACTGGATTTTTAAAAACCGAGTTTACGTAAATATTGTAAATTAAAATACACCACCAATTTTTTAGAATTTGATGTCCACCATTTGGTCATGATTAGTTGGAGTAATCTTGTGTTTCGCTTTTCTTTATTATATGGCATTGTTATGAACTGAATTTATATGTTTTAAAGACCAATAGGGTACCAAGTGATTTGTGTATAAAATCAATCCTTTCACAGAGCACTCCTAAGTAGTTTCACCCTACAACTTCGTTTTGCAATTAAATTTCATTTTATTCAAATAAAACTAATATTAAAAAAGACAGCGATGTTCAAAACGATTTTCGTTGTTATATTTTTCATGCGGCTCTAGAAAAAGATGCGAAGGATTTTTTGTTTTCATTGTATTATACTGAATTTTTAAAAACCGAGTTTACGTAAATATGGTAAATTCCAATACACCACCAATTTTTTAGAATTTGATGTCCACCATTTGGTCATGAATTGTTGGAGTAATCTTGTGTTTCGCTTTTCTTTATTATATGACATTGTTAGGAACTGAATTTATATGCTTTTAAGTCCAATGGGGTACCAAGTGGTTTGTGTATAAAATCAATCCTTTCACAAAGCACTTCTAAATAGTTTCAGTATATAACTTCGTTTTGTTATTTAATTTCATTTTATTCAAATAAAACTAATATTAAAAAATACGAGGCTGTTCAAAACGATTATTTTCGTTATTATATTTTTCATGCGGCTCTAGAGTAGATGCGAAGGATTTTTTGTTTTTATTGTTTTATACTGAATTTTTAAAAACCGAGTTTACGTAAAAATATTAAATGCCAATACAAAGCCAAGTTTTAAAATTTGTTTTGCACCATTTGGTCATGAATTGTTAGAGTAATCTTGTGTTTCGCTTTTCTTTATTATATGGCATTGTTATAACCTGAATTTATATGTTTTAAAGTCCAATGGGGTACCAAGCGGTTTGTGTATAAGAGAAATCCTTTCACGAAGCACTACTAAATAATTTCAGCCTATAACTTCGTTTTGTTATTAAATTTCATTTTATTCAAATAAAACTAATATAACAAAATACAGGGATATTCAAAACGAATATTTTCGTTGTAATATTTTTTATGCGGCTCTAGAAATAGATGCGAAGGATTTTTTGTTTTCATTGTATTATACTGAATTTTTAAAAACCGAGTTTACGTAAATATATTAAATGCCAATACAAAGCCAATTTTTAAAATTTGTTTTGCACCATTTGGTCATGAATTGTTAGAGTAATCTAATGTTTCGCTTTTCTTTATTATATGGCATTGTTATAACCTGAATTTATATGTTTTAAAGTCCAATGGGGTACCAAGCGGTTTGTGTATAAGAGAAATCCTTTCACGAAGCACTACTAAATAATTTCAGCCTATAACTTCGTTTTGTTATTAAATTTCATTTTATTCAAATACAACTAATATAACAAAATACAGGGATATTCAAAACGAATATTTTCGTTGTAATATTTTTTATGCGGCTCTAGAAATAGATGCGAAGGATTTTTTGTTTTTATTGTTTTATACTGAATTTTTAAAAACCGAATTTACGTAAATATTGTAAATTCCAATACACCACCAATTTTTTAGAATTCGATGTCCACCATTTGGTCATGATTAGTTGGAGTAATCTTGTGTTTCGCTTTTCTTTATTATATGGCATTGTTATGAACTGAATTTATATGTTTTAAAGACCAATGGGGTACCAAGTGGTTTGTGTATAAAATCAATCCTTTCACAGAGCACTCCTAAGTAGTTTCACCCTACAACTTCGTTTTGCAATTAAATTTCATTTTATTCAAATAAAACTAATATTAAAAAAGACAGCTATGTTCAAAACGATTATTTTCGTTGTTATATTTTTCATGCGGCTCTAGAAAAAGATGCAAAGGATTTTTTGTTTTTATTGTTTTATACTGAATTTTTAAAAACCGAGTTTACGTAAAAATATTAAATGCCAATACAAAGCCAATTTTTAAAATTTGTTTTGCACCATTTGGTCATGAATTGTTAGAGTAATCTTGTGTTTCGCTTTTCTTTATTATATGGCATTGTTATAACCTGAATTTATATGTTTTAAAGTCCAATGGGGTACCAAGCGGTTTGTGTATAAGAGAAATCCTTTCACGAAGCACTACTAAATAATTTCAGCCTATAACTTCGTTTTGTTATTAAATTTCATTATAATCAAATAAAACTAATATTAAAAAATACGAGGCTGTTCAAAACGTATATTTTCGTTGTTATATTTTTTATGCGGCTCTAGAAATAGATGCGAAGGATTTTTTGTTTTCATTGTATTATACTGAATTTTTAAAAACCGAGTTTACGTAAATATGGTAAATTCCAATACACCACCAATTTTTTAGAATTTGATGTCCACCATTTGGTCATGATTAGTTGGAGTAATCTTGTGTTTCGCTTTTCTTTATTATATGGCATTGTTATGAACTGAATTTATATGTTTTAAAGACCAATGGGGTACCAAGTGGTTTGTGTATAAAATTAATACTTTCACAGAGCATTCCTAAGTAGTTTCACCCTACAACTTCGTTTTGCAATTAAATTTCATTTTATTCAAATAAAACTAATATTAAAAAAGACAGCGATGTTCAAAACGTATATTTTCTTTGTTATATTTTTCATGCGGCTCTAGAAAAAGATGCAAAGGATTATTTGTTTTCATTGAATTATACTGAATTTTTAAAAACCGAGTTTACCTAAATATGGTAAATTCCAATACACCACCAATTTTTTAGAATTTGATGTCCACCATTTGGTCATGAATAGTTAGAGTAATCTTGTGTTTCGCTTTTCTTTATTATATGGCGTTGTTATGAACTGAATTTATATGTTTTTAAGTCCAATGGGGTACCAAGTGGTTTGTGTATAAAATCAATCCTTTCACAGAGCACTCTTAAGTAGTTTCACCCTACAACTTCGTTTTGCAATTAAATTTCATTTTATTCAAATAAAACTAATATTAAAAAAGACAGCGATGTTAAAAACGATTATTTTCGTTGTTATATTTTTCATGCGGCTCTAGAGAAAGATGCAAAGGATTTTTTGTTTTCATTGTATTATACTGAATTTTAAAAAACCGAGTTTACGTAAATATATTAAATGCCAATACAAAGCCAATTTTTAAAATTTGTTTTGCACCATTTGGTCATGAATTGTTAGAGTAATCTTGTGTTTCGCTTTTCTTTATTATATGGCATTGTTATGAACTGAATTTATATGTTTTCAAGTCCAATGGGGTACCAAGTGGTTTGTGTATAAAATCAATCTTTTCACAAAGCACTCCTAAATAATTTCAGCCTATAACTTCGTTTTGTTATTAAATTTCATTTTTATCAAATAAAACTAATATTGCAAAATACAGCGATGTTCAAAACGTATATTTTCGTTGTTATATTTTTTATGCGGCTCTAGAAATAGATGCGAAGGATTTTTTGTTTTCATTGTATTATACTGAATTTTTAAAAACCGAGTTTATGTAAATATTGTAAACTCCAATACACCACCAATTTTATAGAATTTGATGTCCACCATTTGGTCAGGAATTGTTGGAGTAATCTTGTGTATCGCTTTTCTTTATTATATGGCATTGTTATGAACTGAATTTATATGCTTTTAAGTCCAAAGGGGTACCAAGTGGTTTGTGTATAAAATCAATCCTTTCACAGAGCACTCCTAAAAAGTTTCATCCTACAACTTCGTTTTGCAATAAAATTTCATTTTATTCAAATAAAACTAATATTAAAAAAGACAGCGATGTTCAAAACGAATATTTTCGTTGTTATATTTTTCATGCGGCTCTAGAAATAGATGCGAAGGATTTTTGTTTTTATTGTATTATACTGAATTTTTAAAAACCGAGTTTACGTAAATATGGTAAATTCCAATACACCACCAATTTTATAGAATTTGATGTCCACCATTTGGTCATGAATTGTTGGAGTAATCTTGTGTATCGCTTTTCTTTATTATATGGCATTGTTATGAACTGAATTTATATGGGGTACCAAGTGGTTTGTGTATAAAATCAATCCTTTCACAAAGCACTCCTAAATAATTTCAGCCTACAACTTCGTTTTGCTATTTAATTTCATTTTATTCAAATAAAACTAATATTAAAAAATACGAGGCTGTTCAAAACGATTATTTTCGTTGTTATATTTTTCATGCGGCTCTAGAAAAAGATGCAAAGGATTTTTTGTTTTTATTGTTTTATACTGAATTTTTAAAAACCGAGTTTACGTAAATATTGTAAACTCCAATACACGACCAATTTTTTAGAATTTGATGTCCACCATTTGGTCATGAATAGTTGGAGTAATCTAATGTTTCGCTTTTCTTTATTATATGGCATTGTTATGAACTGAATTTATATGTTTTAAAGACCAATGGGGTACCAAGTGGTTTGTGTATAAAATCAATCCTTTCACAGAGCACTCCTAAGTATTTTCATCCTACAACTTCGTTTTGCAATTCAATTTCATTTTATTCAAATAAAACTAATATTAAAAAATACGAGGCTGTTCAAAACGATTATTTTCGTTGTTATATTTTTCATGCGGCTCTAGAAAAAGATGCGAAGGATTTTTTGTTTTCATTGTATTATACTGAATTCTTAAAAACCGAGTTTACGTAAATATTGTAAACTCCAATACACGACCAATTTTTTAGAATTTGATGTCCACCATTTGGTCATGAATAGTTGGAGTAATCTAATGTTTCGCTTTTCTTTATTATATGGCATTGTTATGAACTGAATTTATATGTTTTAAAGACCAATGGGGTACCAAGTGGTTTGTGTATAAAATCAATCCTTTCACAGAGCACTCCTAAGTAGTTTCATCCTACAACTTCGTTTTGCAATTCAATTTCATTTTTTTCAAATAAAACTAATATTAAAAAATACGAGGCTGTTCAAAACGATTATTTTCGTTGTTATATTTTTATTGCGGCTCTAGAAAAAGATGCGAAGGATTTTTTGTTTTCATTGTATTATACTGGATTTTTAAAAACCGAGTTTACGTAAATATTGTAAATTAAAATACACCACCAATTTTTTAGAATTTGATGTCCACCATTTGGTCATGATTAGTTGGAGTAATCTTGTGTTTCGCTTTTCTTTATTATATGGCATTGTTATGAACTGAATTTATATGTTTTAAAGACCAATGGGGTACCAAGTGGTTTGTGTATAAAATCAATCCTTTCACAGAGCACTCCTAAGTAGTTTCACCCTACAACTTCGTTTTGCAATTAAATTTCATTTTATTCAAATAAAACTAATATTAAAAAAGACAGCGATGTTCAAAACGATTATTTTCGTTGTTATATTTTTCATGCGGTTCTAGAAAAAGATGCGAAGGATTTTTTGTTTTCATTGTATTATACTGAATTTTTAAAAACCGAGTTTACGTAAATATGGTAAATTCCAATACACCACCAATTTTTTAGAATTTGATGTCCACCATTTGGTCATGAATTGTTGGAGTAATCTTGTGTTTCGCTTTTCTTTATTATATGACATTGTTAGGAACTGAATTTATATGCTTTTAAGTCCAATGGGGTACCAAGTGGTTTGTGTATAAAATCAATCCTTTCACAAAGCACTTCTAAATAGTTTCAGTATATAACTTCGTTTTGTTATTTAATTTCATTTTATTCAAATAAAACTAATATTAAAAAATACGAGGCTGTTCAAAACGATTATTTTCGTTATTATATTTTTCATGCGGCTCTAGAGTAGATGCGAAGGATTTTTTGTTTTTATTGTTTTATACTGAATTTTTAAAAACCGAGTTTACGTAAAAATATTAAATGCCAATACAAAGCCAATTTTTAAAATTTGTTTTGCACCATTTGGTCATGAATTGTTAGAGTAATCTTGTGTTTCGCTTTTCTTTATTATATGGCATTGTTATAACCTGAATTTATATGTTTTAAAGTCCAATGGGGTACCAAGCGGTTTGTGTATAAGAGAAATCCTTTCACGAAGCACTACTAAATAATTTCAGCCTATAACTTCGTTTTGTTATTTAATTTCATTTTATTCAAATAAAACTAATATTAAAAAATACGAGGCTGTTCAAAACGATTATTTTCGTTATTATATTTTTCATGCGGCTCTAGAGTAGATGCGAAGGATTTTTTGTTTTTATTGTTTTATACTGAATTTTTAAAAACCGAGTTTACGTAAAAATATTAAATGCCAATACAAAGCCAATTTTTAAAATTTGTTTTGCACCATTTGGTCATGAATTGTTAGAGTAATCTAATGTTTCGCTTTTCTTTATTATATGGCATTGTTATAACCTGAATTTATATGTTTTAAAGTCGAATGGGGTACCAAGCGGTTTGTGTATAAGAGAAATCCTTTCACGAAGCACTACTAAATAATTTCAGCCTATAACTTCGTTTTGTTATTAAATTTCATTTTATTCAAATACAACTAATATAACAAAATACAGGGATATTCAAAACGAATATTTTCGTTGTAATATTTTTTATGCGGCTCTAGAAATAGATGCGAAGGATTTTTTGTTTTTATTGTTTTATACTGAATTTTTAAAAACCGACTTTACGTAAATATTGTAAATTCCAATACACCACCAATTTTTTAGAATTCGATGTCCACCATTTGGTCATGATTAGTTGGAGTAATCTTGTGTTTCGCTTTTCTTTATTATATGGCATTGTTATGAACTGAATTTATATGTTTTAAAGACCAATGGGGTACCAAGTGGTTTGTGTATAAAATCAATCCTTTCACAGAGCACTCCTAAGTAGTTTCACCCTACAACTTCGTTTTGCAATTAAATTTCATTTTATTCAAATAAAACTAATATTAAAAAAGACAGCTATGTTCAAAACGATTATTTTCGTTGTTATATTTTTCATGCGGCTCTAGAAATAGATGCGAAGGATTTTTGTTTTTATTGTATTATACTGAATTTTTAAAAACCGAGTTTACGTAAATATGGTAAATTCCAATACACCACCAATTTTATAGAATTTGATGTCCACCATTTGGTCATGAATTGTTGGAGTAATCTTGTGTATCGCTTTTCTTTATTATATGGCATTGTTATGAACTGAATTTATATGGGGTACCAAGTGGTTTGTGTATAAAATCAATCCTTTCACAAAGCACTCCTAAATAATTTCAGCCTACAACTTCGTTTTGCTATTTAATTTCATTTTATTCAAATAAAACTAATATTAAAAAATACGAGGCTGTTCAAAACGATTATTTTCGTTGTTATATTTTTCATGCGGCTCTAGAAAAAGATGCAAAGGATTTTTTGTTTTTATTGTTTTATACTGAATTTTTAAAAACCGAGTTTACGTAAATATTGTAAACTCCAATACACGACCAATTTTTTAGAATTTGATGTCCACCATTTGGTCATGAATAGTTGGAGTATTCTAATGTTTCGCTTTTCTTTATTATATGGCATTGTTATGAACTGAATTTATATGTTTTAAAGACCAATGGGGTACCAAGTGGTTTGTGTATAAAATCAATCCTTTCACAGAGCACTCCTAAGTAGTTTCATCCTACAACTTCGTTTTGCAATTCAATTTCATTTTATTCAAATAAAACTAATATTAAAAAATACGAGGCTGTTCAAAACGATTATTTTCGTTGTTATATTTTTCATGCGGCTCTAGAAAAAGATGCGAAGGATTTTTTGTTTTCATTGTATTATACTGAATTCTTAAAAACCGAGTTTACGTAAATATTGTAAACTCCAATACACGACCAATTTTTTAGAATTTGATGTCCACCATTTGGTCATGAATAGTTGGAGTAATCTAATGTTTCGCTTTTCTTTATTATATGGCATTGTTATGAACTGAATTTATATGTTTTAAAGACCAATGGGGTACCAAGTGGTTTGTGTATAAAATCAATCCTTTCACAGAGCACTCCTAAGTAGTTTCATCCTACAACTTCGTTTTGCAATTCAATTTCATTTTTTTCAAATAAAACTAATATTAAAAAATACGAGGCTGTTCAAAACGATTATTTTCGTTGTTATATTTTTATTGCGGCTCTAGAAAAAGATGCGAAGGATTTTTTGTTTTCATTGTATTATACTGGATTTTTAAAAACCGAGTTTACGTAAATATTGTAAATTAAAATACACCACCAATTTTTTAGAATTTGATGTCCACCATTTGGTCATGATTAGTTGGAGTAATCTTGTGTTTCGCTTTTCTTTATTATATGGCATTGTTATGAACTGAATTTATATGTTTTAAAGACCAATGGGGTACCAAGTGGTTTGTGTATAAAATCAATCCTTTCACAGAGCACTCCTAAGTAGTTTCACCCTACAACTTCGTTTTGCAATTAAATTTCATTTTATTCAAATAAAACTAATATTAAAAAAGACAGCGATGTTCAAAACGATTATTTTCGTTGTTATATTTTTCATGCGGTTCTAGAAAAAGATGCGAAGGATTTTTTGTTTTCATTGTATTATACTGAATTTTTAAAAACCGAGTTTACGTAAATATGGTAAATTCCAATACACCACCAATTTTTTAGAATTTGATGTCCACCATTTGGTCATGAATTGTTGGAGTAATCTTGTGTTTCGCTTTTCTTTATTATATGACATTGTTAGGAACTGAATTTATATGCTTTTAAGTCCAATGGGGTACCAAGTGGTTTGTGTATAAAATCAATCCTTTCACAAAGCACTTCTAAATAGTTTCAGTATATAACTTCGTTTTGTTATTTAATTTCATTTTATTCAAATAAAACTAATATTAAAAAATACGAGGCTGTTCAAAACGATTATTTTCGTTATTATATTTTTCATGCGGCTCTAGAGTAGATGCGAAGGATTTTTTGTTTTTATTGTTTTATACTGAATTTTTAAAAACCGAGTTTACGTAAAAATATTAAATGCCAATACAAAGCCAATTTTTAAAATTTGTTTTGCACCATTTGGTCATGAATTGTTAGAGTAATCTTGTGTTTCGCTTTTCTTTATTATATGGCATTGTTATAACCTGAATTTATATGTTTTAAAGTCCAATGGGGTACCAAGCGGTTTGTGTATAAGAGAAATCCTTTCACGAAGCACTACTAAATAATTTCAGCCTATAACTTCGTTTTGTTATTTAATTTCATTTTATTCAAATAAAACTAATATTAAAAAATACGAGGCTGTTCAAAACGATTATTTTCGTTATTATATTTTTCATGCGGCTCTAGAGTAGATGCGAAGGATTTTTTGTTTTTATTGTTTTATACTGAATTTTTAAACCGAGTTTACGTAAAAATATTAAATGCCAATACAAAGCCAATTTTTAAAATTTGTTTTGCACCATTTGGTCATGAATTGTTAGAGTAATCTAATGTTTCGCTTTTCTTTATTATATGGCATTGTTATAACCTGAATTTATATGTTTTAAAGTCGAATGGGGTACCAAGCGGTTTGTGTATAAGAGAAATCCTTTCACGAAGCACTACTAAATAATTTCAGCCTATAACTTCGTTTTGTTATTAAATTTCATTTTATTCAAATACAACTAATATAACAAAATACAGGGATATTCAAAACGAATATTTTCGTTGTAATATTTTTTATGCGGCTCTAGAAATAGATGCGAAGGATTTTTTGTTTTTATTGTTTTATACTGAATTTTTAAAAACCGACTTTACGTAAATATTGTAAATTCCAATACACCACCAATTTTTTAGAATTCGATGTCCACCATTTGGTCATGATTAGTTGGAGTAATCTTGTGTTTCGCTTTTCTTTATTATATGGCATTGTTATGAACTGAATTTATATGTTTTAAAGACCAATGGGGTACCAAGTGGTTTGTGTATAAAATCAATCCTTTCACAGAGCACTCCTAAGTAGTTTCACCCTACAACTTCGTTTTGCAATTAAATTTCATTTTATTCAAATAAAACTAATATTAAAAAAGACAGCTATGTTCAAAACGATTATTTTCGTTGTTATATTTTTCATGCGGCTCTAGAAAAAGATGCAAAGGATTTTTTGTTTTTATTGTTTTATACTGAATTTTTAAAAACCGAGTTTACGTAAAAATATTAAATGCCAATACAAAGCCAATTTTTAAAATTTGTTTTGCACCATTTGGTCATGAATTGTTAGAGTAATCTTGTGTTTCGCTTTTCTTTATTATATGGCATTGTTATAACCTGAATTTATATGTTTTAAAGTCCAATGGGGTACCAAGCGGTTTGTGTATAAGAGAAATCCTTTCACGAAGCACTACTAAATAATTTCAGCCTATAACTTCGTTTTGTTATTAAATTTCATTTTATTCAAATAAAACTAATATAACAAAATACAGCGATGTTCAAAACGTATATTTTCGTTGTTATATTTTTTATGCGGCTCTAGAAATAGATGCGAAGGATTTTTTGTTTTCATTGTATTATACTGAATTTTTAAAAACCGAGTTTACGTAAATATGGTAAATTCCAATACACCACCAATTTTTTAGAATTTGATGTCCACCATTTGGTCATGATTAGTTGGAGTAATCTTGTGTTTCGCTTTTCTTTATTATATGGCATTGTTATGAACTGAATTTATATGTTTTAAAGACCAATGGGGTACCAAGTGGTTTGTGTATAAAATTAATACTTTCACAGAGCATTCCTAAGTAGTTTCACCCTACAACTTCGTTTTGCAATTAAATTTCATTTTATTCAAATAAAACTAATATTAAAAAAGACAGCGATGTTCAAAACGTATATTTTCGTTGTTATATTTTTCAAGCGGCTCTAGAAAAAGATGCAAAGGATTTTTTGTTTTTATTGTTTTATACTGAATTTTTAAAAACCGAGTTTACGTAAAAATATTAAATGCCAATACAAAGCCAATTTTTAAAATTTGTTTTGCACCATTTGGTCATGAATAGTTAGAGTAATCTTGTGTTTCGCTTTTCTTTATTATATGGCATTGTTATAACCTGAATTTATATGTTTTAAAGTCCAATGGGGTACCAAGCGGTTTGTGTATAAGAGAAATCCTTTCACGAAGCACTATTAAATAATTTCAGCCTATAACTTCGTTTTGTTATTAAATTTCATTTTATTCAAATAAAACTAATATAACAAAATACAGCGATGTTCAAAACGTATATTTTCGTTGTTATATTTTTTATGCGGCTCTAGAAATAGATGCGAAGGATTTTTTGTTTTTATTGTTTTATACTGAATTTTTAAAAACCGACTTTACGTAGATATTGTAAATTCCAATACACGACCAATTTTTTAGAAATTGATGTCCACCATTTGGTCATGAATAGTTAGAATAATCTTGTGTTTCGCTTTTCTTTTTTATATGGCATTGTTATGAACTGAATTTATATGCTTTTAAGTCCAATGGGGTACCAAGTGGTTTGCGTATAAAATCAATCCTTTCACAGAGCACTCCTAAGTAATTTCATCCTACAACTTCGTTTTGTTATTAAATTTCATTTTATTCAAATAAAACTAATATAACAAAATTCAGAGATATTCAAAACGAATATTTTCGTTGTAATATTTTTTATGCGGCTCTAGAAATAGATGCAAAGGATTTTTTGTTTTTTTTGTTTTATACTGAATTTTTAAAAACCGACTTTACGTAAATATTGTAAATTCCAATACACGACCAATTTTTTAGAAATTGATGTCCACCATTTGGTCATGAATAGTTAGAGTAATCTTGTGTTTCGCTTTTCTTTATTATGTGGCATCGTTATGAACTGAATTTATATGCTTTAAAGACCATTGGGGTACCAAGTGGTTTGCGTATAAAATCAATCCTTTCACAGCACTCCTAAGTAGTTTCATCCTACAACTTCGATTTGTTATTAAATTTCATTTTATTCAAATAAAACTAATATAACAAAATACAGGGATGTTCAAAACGAATATTTTCGTTGTTATATTTTTCATGCGGCTCTAGAAATAGATGCGAAGGATTTTTTGTTTTTATTGTTTTATACTGAATTTTTAAAAACCGAGTAAAAATATTAAATTCAAATACAACGCTAATTTTCTAGAATTTGAATTCTCCCATTTGGTCATGAATAGTTGGAGTGATCTTGTGTTTCGTTTTTCTTTATTATATGGCATTGTTATGAACTGAATTTATATGTTTTTAAGTCCAATGGGGTACCAAGCGGTTTGTGTATAAGAGAAATCCTTTCACGAAGCACTACTAAATAATTTCAGACTATAACTTCGTTTTGTTATTAAATTTCATTTTAATCAAATAAAACTAATATTACAAAATACAGCGATGTTCAAAACGTATATTTTCGTTGTTATATTTTTTATGCGGCTCTAGAAATAGATGCGAAGGATTTTTTGTTTTCATTATATTATACTGAATTTTTAAAAACCGAGTTTACGTAAATATGGTAAATTCCAATACACCACCAATTTTTTAGAATTTGATGTCAGCCATTTGGTCATGAATTGTTGGAGTAATCTTGTGTTTCGCTTTTCTTTATTATATGGCATTGTTATGAACTGAATTTATATGCTTTTAAGTCCAATGGGGTACCAAGCGGTTTGTGTATAAAATCATTCCTTTCACAAAGCACTTCTAAAAAGTTTCAGCCTATAACTTCGTTTTGTTATTTAATTTCATTATAATCAAATAGAACTAATATTAAAAAATACGAGGCTGTTCAAAACGATTATTTTCGTTGTTATATTTTTCATGCGGCTCTAGAAATAGATGTGAAGGATTATTTGTTTTCATTGAATTATACTGAATTTTTAAAAACCGAGTTTACTTAAATATGGTAAATTCCAATACACCACCAATTTTTTAGAATTTGATGTCCACCATTTGGTCATGAATTGTTGGAGTAATCTTGTGTTTCGCTTTTCTTTATTATATGGCATTGTTATGAACTGACTTTATATGATTTTAAGTCCAATGGGGTACCAAGCGGTTTGTGTATAAAATCAATCCTTTCACAAAGCACTTCTAAAGAGTTTCAGCCTATAACTTCGTTTTGTTATTTAATTTCATTATAATCAAGTAAAACCAATATTAAAAAATACGAGGCTGTTCAAAACGATTATTTTCGTTGTTATATTTTTCATGCGGCTCTAGAAATAGATGCGAAGGATTTTTTGTTTTTATTGTTTTATACTGAATTTTTAAAAACCGAGTTTACGTAAAAATATTGTAAATTCCAATACACGACAAATTTTTTTAAATTTGAATTCTCCCATTTGGTCATGAACAGTTGGAGTGATCTTGTGTTTCGTTTTTCTTTATTATATGGCATTGTTATGAACTGACTTTATATGCTTTTAAGTCCAATGGGGTACCAAGCGGTTTGTGTATAAAATCAATCCTTTCACAAAGCACTTCTAAAGAGTTTCAGCCTATAACTTCGTTTTGTTATTTAATTTCATTATAATCAAATAGAACTAATATTAAAAAATACGAGGCTGTTCAAAACGATTATTTTCGTTGTTATATTTTTCATGCGGCTCTAGAAATAGATGTGAAGGATTATTTGTTTTCATTGAATTATACTGAATTTTTAAAAACCGAGTTTACCTAAATATGGTAAATTCCAATACACCACCAATTTTTTAGAATTTGATGTCCACCATTTGGTCATGAATTGTTGGAGTAATCTTGTGTTTCGCTTTTCTTTATTATATGGCATTGTTATGAACTGACTTTATATGCTTTTAAGTCCAATGGGGTACCAAGCGGTTTGTGTATAAAATCAATCCTTTCACAAAGCACTTCTAAAGAGTTTCAGCCTATAACTTCGTTTTGTTATTTAATTTCATTATAATCAAATAGAACTAATATTAAAAAATACGAGGCTGTTCAAAACGATTATTTTCGTTGTTATATTTTTCATGCGGCTCTAGAAATAGATGTGAAGGATTATTTGTTTTCATTGAATTATACTGAATTTTTAAAAACCGAGTTTACCTAAATATTGTAAATTCAAATACACCACCAATTTTTTAGAATTTGATGTCCACCATTTGGTCATGAACAGTTGGAGTAATCTTGTGTTTCGCTTTTCTTTATTATATGGCATTGTTATGAATTGAATTTATATGTTTTAAAGACCAATGGGGTACCAAGTGGTTTGTGTATAAAATCAATCCTTTCACAGACCACTCCTAAGTTGTTTCAGCCTACAACTTCGTTTTGCAATTCAATTTCATTTTATTCAAATAAAACTAATATTAAAAAAGACACCGATGTTCAAAATGATTATTTTCGTTGTTATATTTTTCATGCGGCTCTAGAAAAAGATGCAAAGGATTTTTTGTTTTCATTGTATTATACTGAATTTTTAAAAACCGAGTTTACGTAAAGGTATTAAATGCCAGTACAAAGCCAATTTTTTAAAATTTGATTTCCACCATTTGGTCATGAAAAGTGGGAGTAATCTTGTGTTTCGCTTTTCTTTATTATTTGGCATTGTTATGAACTGAATTTATATGTTTTTAAGTCCAATGGGGTACCAAGTGGTTTGTGTATAAAATCAATCCTTTCACAAAGCACTCCTAAATAATTTCAGCCTATAACTTCGTTTTTTTATTAAATTTCATTTTAATCAAATAAAAATAATATAACAAAATACAGGGATGTTCAAAACGAATATTATCGTTGTTATATTTTTCATGCGGATCTAGAAATAGATGCGAAGGATTTTTTTTTTTTATTGTTTTATACTGAATTTTTAAAAACCGAGTTTACGTAAAAATATTGTAAATTCCAATACACGACAAATTTTTTTAAATTTGAATTCTCCCATTTGGTCATGAACAGTTGGAGTGATCTTGTGTTTCGTTTTTCTTTATTATATGGCATTGTTATAACCTGAATTTATATGTTTTAAAGTCCAATGGGGTACCAAGCGATTTGTGTATAAGAGAAATCCTTTCACAAAGCACTCCTAAATAATTTCAGCCTATAACTTCGTTTTGTTATTAAATTTCATTTTAATCAAAAAAAAACTAATATTACAAAATACAGGAATATTCAAAACGATTATTTTCGTTATTATATTTTTCATGCGGCTCTAGAAATAGATGCGAAGGATTTTTTGTTTATATTGTTTTATACTGAATTTTTAAAAACCGAGTTTACGTAAAAATATTAAATTCAAATACAAGGCTAATTTTCTAGAATTTGAATTCTCCCATTTGGTCACGAACAGTTGGAGTGATCTTGAGTTTCGTTTTTCTTTATTATATGGCATTGTTATAACCTGAATTTATATGTTTTAAAGTCCAATGGGGTACCAAGCGGTTTGTGTATAAGAGAAATCCTCTCACGAAGCACTCCTAAATAATTTCAGCCTATAACTTCGTTTTGTTATTAAATTTCATTTTATTCAAATAAAACTAATATTAAAAAAGACAGCGATGTTCAAAACGTATATTTTCGTTGTTATATTTTTCATGCGGCTCTAGAAATAGATGCGAAGGATTTTTTGTTTTCATTGTTTTATACTGAATTTTTAAAAACCGAGTTTACGTAAATATGGTAAATTCCAATACACCACCAATTTTTTAGAATTTGATGTCCACCATTTGGTCATGAATTATTGGAGTAATCTTGTGTTTCGCTTTTCTTTATTATATGGCATTGTTATGAACTGAATTTATATGCTTTTAAGTCCAATGGGGTACCAAGCGGTTTGTGTATAAAATCAATCCTTTCACAAAGCACTTTTAAAGAGTTTCAGCCTATAACTTCGTTTTGTTATTTAATTTCATTATAATCAAATAAAACTAATATTAAAAAATACGAGGCTGTTCAAAACGATTATTTTCGTTGTTATATTTTTCATGCGGCTCTAGAAATAGATGTGAAGGATTATTTGTTTTCATTGTATTATACTGAAGTTTTAAAAACCGAGTTTACCTAAATATTGTAAATTCAAATACACCACCAATTTTTTAGAATTTGATGTCCACCATTTGGTCATGAATAGTGGAAGTAATCTTGTGTTTCGCTTTTCTTTATTATATGGCATTGTTATGAACTGAATTTATATGTTTTAAAGACCAATGGGGTACCAAGTAGTTTGAGTATAAAATCAATCCTTTCACAAAGCACTCATAAATATTTTCAGCCTACAACTTACTTTTGCTATTAAATTTCATTTTATTCAAATAAAACAAATATTACAAAATACAGTAATATTCAAAAAGATTATTTTCGTTATTATATTTTTCATGCGGCTCTAGAAATAGATGCGAAGGATTTTTTGTTTTTATTGTTTTATACTGAATTTTTAGACCAATTTTTTAGAATTTGATGTCCACCATTTGGTCATGAATAGTTGGAGTAATCTTGTGTTTCGCTTTTCTTTATTCTATGGCATTGTTATGAATTGAATTTATATGTTTTAAAGACCAATGGGGTACCAAGTGGTTTGTGTATAAAATCAATCCTTTCACAGAGCACTCCTAAGTAGTTTTATCCTACAACTTCGTTTTGCAATTCAATTTCATTTTGTTCAAATAAAACTAATATTAAAAAAGACACCGATGTTCGAAACGATTATTTTCGTTGTTATATTTTTCATGCGGCTCTAGAAAAAGATGCAAAGGGTTTTTTGTTTTCATTGTATTATACTGAATTTTTAAAAACCGAGTTTACGTAAAGGTATTAAATGCCATTACAAAGCCAATTTTTTAAAATTTGATTTCCACCATTTGGTCATGAAAAGTGGCAGTAATCTTGTGTTTCGCTTTTCTTTATTATATGGCATTGTTATGAACTGAATTTATATGTTTTTAAGTCCAATGAGGTACCAAGTGGTTTGTGTATAAAATCAATCCTTTCACAAAGCACTCCTAAATAATTTCAGCCTATAACTTCGTTTTTTTTATTAAATTTCATTTTAATCAAATAAAACTAATATAACAAAATACAGGGATGTTCAAAACGAATATTTTCGTTGTTATATTTTTCATGCGGCTCTAGAAATAGATGCGAAGGATTTTTTGTTTTTATTGTTTTATACTGAATTTTTAAAAATCGAGTTTACGTAAAAATATTGTAAATTCCAATACACCACCAATTTTTTTAAATTTGAATTCTCCCATTTGGTCATGAACAGTTGGAGTGATCTTGTGTTTCGTTTTTCTTTATTATATGGCATTGTTATAACCTGAATTTATATGTTTTACGTCCAATGGGGTATCAAGCGGTTTGTGTATAAGAGAAATCCTTTCACAAAGCACTCCTAAATAATTTCAGCCTATAACTTCGTTTTGTTATTAAATTTCATTTTAATCAAAAAAAACTAATATTACAAAATACAGGGATATTCAAAACGATTATTTTCGTTATTATATTTTTCATGCGGCTCTAGAAATAGATGCGAAGGATTTTTTGTTTTTATTGTTTTATACTGAATTTTTAAAAACCGACTTTACGTAAATATTGTAAATTCCAATACACCACCAATTTTTTAGAATTCGATGTCCACCATTTGGTCATGATTAGTTGGAGTAATCTTGTGTTTCGCTTTTCTTTATTATATGGCATTGTTATGAACTGAATTTATATGTTTTAAAGACCAATGGGGTACCAAGTGGTTTGTGTATAAAATCAATCCTTTCACAGAGCACTCCTAAGTAGTTTCACCCTACAAATTCGTTTTGCAATTAAATTTCATTTTATTCAAATAAAACTAATATTAAAAAAGACAGCTATGTTCAAAACGATTATTTTCGTTGTTATATTTTTCATGCGGCTCTAGAAAAAGATGCAAAGGATTTTTTGTTTTTATTGTTTTATACTGAATTTTTAAAAACCGAGTTTACGTAAAAATATTAAATGCCAATACAAAGCCAATTTTTAAAATTTGTTTTGCACCATTTGGTCATGAATTGTTAGAGTAATCTTGTGTTTCGCTTTTCTTTATTATATGGCATTGTTATAACCTGAATTTATATGTTTTAAAGTCCAATGGGGTACCAAGCGGTTTGTGTATAAGAGAAATCCTTTCACGAAGCACTACTAAATAATTTCAGCCTATAACTTCGTTTTGTTATTAAATTTCATTTTATTCAAATAAAACTAATATAACAAAATACAGCGATGTTCAAAACGTATATTTTCGTTGTTATATTTTTTATGCGGCTCTAGAAATAGATGCGAAGGATTTTTTGTTTTCATTGTATTATACTGAATTTTTAAAAACCGAGTTTACGTAAATATGGTAAATTCCAATACACCACCAATTTTTTAGAATTTGATGTCCACCATTTGGTCATGATTAGTTGGAGTAATCTTGTGTTTCGCTTTTCTTTATTATATGGCATTGTTATGAACTGAATTTATATGTTTTAAAGACCAATGGGGTACCAAGTGGTTTGTGTATAAAATTAATACTTTCACAGAGCATTCCTAAGTAGTTTCACCCTACAACTTCGTTTTGCAATTAAATTTCATTTTATTCAAATAAAACTAATATTAAAAAAGACAGCGATGTTCAAAACGTATATTTTCGTTGTTATATTTTTCATGCGGCTCTAGAAAAAGATGCAAAGGATTTTTTGTTTTTATTGTTTTATACTGAATTTTTAAAAACCGAGTTTACGTAAAAATATTAAATGCCAATACAAAGCCAATTTTTAAAATTTGTTTTGCACCATTTGGTCATGAATTGTTAGAGTAATCTTGTGTTTCGCTTTTCTTTATTATATGGCATTGTTATAACCTGAATTTATATGTTTTAAAGTCCAATGGGGTACCAAGCGGTTTGTGTATAAGAGAAATCCTTTCACGAAGCACTACTAAATAATTTCAGCCTATAACTTCGTTTTGTTATTAAATTTCATTTTATTCAAATAAAACTAATATAACAAAATACAGCGATGTTGAAAACGTATATTTTCGTTGTTATATTTTTTATGCGGCTCTAGAAATAGATGCGAAGGATTTTTTGTTTTTATTGTTTTATACTGAATTTTTAAAAACCGACTTTACGTAGATATTGTAAATTCCAATACACGACCAATTTTTTAGAAATTGATGTCCACCATTTGGTCATGAATAGTTAGAATAATCTTGTGTTTCGCTTTTCTTTTTTATATGGCATTGTTATGAACTGAATTTATATGCTTTTAAGTCCAATGGGGTACCAAGTGGTTTGCGTATAAAATCAATCCTTTCACAGAGCACTCCTAAGTAATTTCATCCTACAACTTCGTTTTGTTATTAAATTTCATTTTATTCAAATAAAACTAATATAACAAAATTCAGGGATATTCAAAACGAATATTTTCGTTGTAATATTTTTTATGCGGCTCTAGAAATAGATGCAAAGGATTTTTTGTTTTTTTTGTTTTATACTGAATTTTTAAAAACCGACTTTACGTAAATATTGTAAATTCCAATACACGACCAATTTTTTAGAAATTGATGTCCACCATTTGGTCATGAATAGTTAGAGTAATCTTGTGTTTCGCTTTTCTTTATTATGTGGCATCGTTATGAACTGAATTTATATGCTTTAAAGACCATTGGGGTACCAAGTGGTTTGCGTATAAAATCAATCCTTTCACAGCACTCCTAAGTAGTTTCATCCTACAACTTCGATTTGTTATTAAATTTCATTTTATTCAAATAAAACTAATATAACAAAATACAGGGATGTTCAAAACGAATATTTTCGTTGTTATATTTTTCATGCGGATCTAGAAATAGATGCGAAGGATTTTTTGTTTTTATTGTTTTATACTGAATTTTTAAAAACCGAGTAAAAATATTAAATTCAAATACAACGCTAATTTTCTAGAATTTGAATTCTCCCATTTGGTCATGAATAGTTGGAGTGATCTTGTGTTTCGTTTTTCTTTATTATAT
Source organism: Anthrax anthrax (assembly GCA_963971155.1). Lineage (NCBI taxonomy): Eukaryota > Metazoa > Arthropoda > Insecta > Diptera > Bombyliidae > Anthrax > Anthrax anthrax. The sequence continues at coordinate 3,473,376 of OZ020122.1, forward strand.
GGCATTGTTATGAACTGAATTTATATGTTTTTAAGTCCAATGGGGTACCAAGCGGTTTGTGTATAAGAGAAATCCTTTCACGAAGCACTACTAAATAATTTCAGACTATAACTTCGTTTTGTTATTAAATTTCATTTTAATCAAATAAAACTAATATTACAAAATACAGCGATGTTCAAAACGTATATTTTCGTTGTTATATTTTTTATGCGGCTCTAGAAATAGATGCGAAGGATTTTTTGTTTTCATTATATTATACTGAATTTTTAAAAACCGAGTTTACGTAAATATGGTAAATTCCAATACACCACCAATTTTTTAGAATTTGATGTCAGCCATTTGGTCATGAATTGTTGGAGTAATCTTGTGTTTCGCTTTTCTTTATTATATGGCATTGTTATGAACTGAATTTATATGCTTTTAAGTCCAATGGGGTACCAAGCGGTTTGTGTATAAAATCATTCCTTTCACAAAGCACTTCTAAAGAGTTTCAGCCTATAACTTCGTTTTGCTATTTAATTTCATTTTATTCAAATTAAACTAATATTACAAAATACGAGGCTGTTCAAAACGATTATTTTCGTTGTTATATTTTTCATGCGGCTCTAGAAATAGATGTGAAGGATTATTTGTTTTCATTGAATTATACTGAATTTTTAAAAACCGAGTTTACCTAAATATGGTAAATTCCAATACACCACCAATTTTTTAGAATTTGATGTCCACCATTTGGTCATGAATTGTTGGAGTAATCTTGTGTTTCGCTTTTCTTTATTATATGGCATTGTTATGAACTGACTTTATATGCTTTTAAGTCCAATGGGGTACCAAGCGGTTTGTGTATAAAATCAATCCTTTCACAAAGCACTTCTAAAGAGTTTCAGCCTATAACTTCGTTTTGTTATTTAATTTCATTATAATCAAATAAAACCAATATTAAAAAATACGAGGCTGTTCAAAACGATTATTTTCGTTGTTATATTTTTCATGCGGCTCTAGAAATAGATGCGAAGGATTTTTTGTTTTTATTGTTTTATACTGAATTTTTAAAAACCGAGTTTACGTAAAAATATTGTAAATTCCAATACACGACAAATTTTTTTAAATTTGAATTCTCCCATTTGGTCATGAACAGTTGGAGTGATCTTGTGTTTCGTTTTTCTTTATTATATGGCATTGTTATGAACTGACTTTATATGCTTTTAAGTCCAATGGGGTACCAAGCGGTTTGTGTATAAAATCAATCCTTTCACAAAGCACTTCTAAAGAGTTTCAGCCTATAACTTCGTTTTGTTATTTAATTTCATTATAATCAAATAGAACTAATATTAAAAAATACGAGGCTGTTCAAAACGATTATTTTCGTTGTTATATTTTTCATGCGGCTCTAGAAATAGATGTGAAGGATTATTTGTTTTCATTGAATTATACTGAATTTTTAAAAACCGAGTTTACCTAAATATGGTAAATTCCAATACACCACCAATTTTTTAGAAATTGATGTCCACCATTTGGTCATGAATAGTTAGAATAATCTTGTGTTTCGCTTTTCTTTTTTATATGGCATTGTTATGAACTGAATTTATATGCTTTTAAGTCCAATGGGGTACCAAGTGGTTTGCGTATAAAATCAATCCTTTCACAGAGCACTCCTAAGTAATTTCATCCTACAACTTCGTTTTGTTATTAAATTTCATTTTATTCAAATAAAACTAATATAACAAAATTCAGGGATATTCAAAACGAATATTTTCGTTGTAATATTTTTTATGCGGCTCTAGAAATAGATGCAAAGGATTTTTTGTTTTTTTTGTTTTATACTGAATTTTTAAAAACCGACTTTACGTAAATATTGTAAATTCCAATACACGACCAATTTTTTAGAAATTGATGTCCACCATTTGGTCATGAATAGTTAGAGTAATCTTGTGTTTCGCTTTTCTTTATTATGTGGCATCGTTATGAACTGAATTTATATGCTTTAAAGACCATTGGGGTACCAAGTGGTTTGCGTATAAAATCAATCCTTTCACAGCACTCCTAAGTAGTTTCATCCTACAACTTCGATTTGTTATTAAATTTCATTTTATTCAAATAAAACTAATATAACAAAATACAGGGATGTTCAAAACGAATATTTTCGTTGTTATATTTTTCATGCGGATCTAGAAATAGATGCGAAGGATTTTTTGTTTTTATTGTTTTATACTGAATTTTTAAAAACCGAGTAAAAATATTAAATTCAAATACAACGCTAATTTTCTAGAATTTGAATTCTCCCATTTGGTCATGAATAGTTGGAGTGATCTTGTGTTTCGTTTTTCTTTATTATATGGCATTGTTATGAACTGAATTTATATGTTTTTAAGTCCAATGGGGTACCAAGCGGTTTGTGTATAAGAGAAATCCTTTCACGAAGCACTACTAAATAATTTCAGACTATAACTTCGTTTTGTTATTAAATTTCATTTTAATCAAATAAAACTAATATTACAAAATACAGCGATGTTCAAAACGTATATTTTCGTTGTTATATTTTTTATGCGGCTCTAGAAATAGATGCGAAGGATTTTTTGTTTTCATTATATTATACTGAATTTTTAAAAACCGAGTTTACGTAAATATGGTAAATTCCAATACACCACCAATTTTTTAGAATTTGATGTCAGCCATTTGGTCATGAATTGTTGGAGTAATCTTGTGTTTCGCTTTTCTTTATTATATGGCATTGTTATGAACTGAATTTATATGCTTTTAAGTCCAATGGGGTACCAAGCGGTTTGTGTATAAAATCATTCCTTTCACAAAGCACTTCTAAAGAGTTTCAGCCTATAACTTCGTTTTGCTATTTAATTTCATTTTATTCAAATTAAACTAATATTACAAAATACGAGGCTGTTCAAAACGATTATTTTCGTTGTTATATTTTTCATGCGGCTCTAGAAATAGATGTGAAGGATTATTTGTTTTCATTGAATTATACTGAATTTTTAAAAACCGAGTTTACCTAAATATGGTAAATTCCAATACACCACCAATTTTTTAGAATTTGATGTCCACCATTTGGTCATGAATTGTTGGAGTAATCTTGTGTTTCGCTTTTCTTTATTATATGGCATTGTTATGAACTGACTTTATATGCTTTTAAGTCCAATGGGGTACCAAGCGGTTTGTGTATAAAATCAATCCTTTCACAAAGCACTTCTAAAGAGTTTCAGCCTATAACTTCGTTTTGTTATTTAATTTCATTATAATCAAATAAAACCAATATTAAAAAATACGAGGCTGTTCAAAACGATTATTTTCGTTGTTATATTTTTCATGCGGCTCTAGAAATAGATGCGAAGGATTTTTTGTTTTTATTGTTTTATACTGAATTTTTAAAAACCGAGTTTACGTAAAAATATTGTAAATTCCAATACACGACAAATTTTTTTAAATTTGAATTCTCCCATTTGGTCATGAACAGTTGGAGTGATCTTGTGTTTCGTTTTTCTTTATTATATGGCATTGTTATGAACTGACTTTATATGCTTTTAAGTCCAATGGGGTACCAAGCGGTTTGTGTATAAAATCAATCCTTTCACAAAGCACTTCTAAAGAGTTTCAGCCTATAACTTCGTTTTGTTATTTAATTTCATTATAATCAAATAGAACTAATATTAAAAAATACGAGGCTGTTCAAAACGATTATTTTCGTTGTTATATTTTTCATGCGGCTCTAGAAATAGATGTGAAGGATTATTTGTTTTCATTGAATTATACTGAATTTTTAAAAACCGAGTTTACCTAAATATGGTAAATTCCAATACACCACCAATTTTTTAGAATTTGATGTCCACCATTTGGTCATGAATTGTTGGAGTAATCTTGTGTTTCGCTTTTCTTTATTATATGGCATTGTTATGAACTGACTTTATATGCTTTTAAGTCCAATGGGGTACCAAGCGGTTTGTGTATAAAATCAATCCTTTCACAAAGCACTTCTAAAGAGTTTCAGCCTATAACTTCGTTTTGTTATTTAATTTCATTATAATCAAATAGAACTAATATTAAAAAATACGAGGCTGTTCAAAACGATTATTTTCGTTGTTATATTTTTCATGCGGCTCTAGAAATAGATGTGAAGGATTATTTGTTTTCATTGAATTATACTGAATTTTTAAAAACCGAGTTTACCTAAATATTGTAAATTCAAATACACCACAATTTTTTAGAATTTGATGTCCACCATTTGGTCATGAACAGTTGGAGTAATCTTGTGTTTCGCTTTTCTTTATTATATGGCATTGTTATGAATTGAATTTATATGTTTTAAAGACCAATGGGGTACCAAGTGGTTTGTGTATAAAATCAATCCTTTCACAGACCACTCCTAAGTTGTTTCAGCCTACAACTTCGTTTTGCAATTCAATTTCATTTTATTCAAATAAAACTAATATTAAAAAAGACACCGATGTTCAAAATGATTATTTTCGTTGTTATATTTTTCATGCGGCTCTAGAAAAAGATGCAAAGGATTTTTTGTTTTCATTGTATTATACTGAATTTTTAAAAACCGAGTTTACGTAAAGGTATTAAATGCCAGTACAAAGCCAATTTTTTAAAATTTGATTTCCACCATTTGGTCATGAAAAGTGGGAGTAATCTTGTGTTTCGCTTTTCTTTATTATTTGGCATTGTTATGAACTGAATTTATATGTTTTTAAGTCCAATGGGGTACCAAGTGGTTTGTGTATAAAATCAATCCTTTCACAAAGCACTCCTAAATAATTTCAGCCTATAACTTCGTTTTTTTATTAAATTTCATTTTAATCAAATAAAAATAATATAACAAAATACAGGGATGTTCAAAACGAATATTATCGTTGTTATATTTTTCATGCGGATCTAGAAATAGATGCGAAGGATTTTTTGTTTTTATTGTTTTATACTGAATTTTTAAAAACCGAGTTTACGTAAAAATATTGTAAATAACAATACACGACAAATTTTTTTTAAATTTGAATTCTCCCATTTGGTCATGAACAGTTGGAGTGATCTTGTGTTTCGTTTTTCTTTATTATATGGCATTGTTATAACCTGAATTTATATGTTTTAAAGTCCAATGGGGTACCAAGCGATTTGTGTATAAGAGAAATCCTTTCACAAAGCACTCCTAAATAATTTCAGCCTATAACTTCGTTTTGTTATTAAATTTCATTTTAATCAAAAAAAAACTAATATTACAAAATACAGGAATATTCAAAACGATTATTTTCGTTATTATATTTTTCATGCGGCTCTAGAAATAGATGCGAAGGATTTTTTGTTTATATTGTTTTATACTGAATTTTTAAAAACCGAGTTTACGTAAAAATATTAAATTCAAATACAAGGCTAATTTTCTAGAATTTGAATTCTCCCATTTGGTCATGAACAGTTGGAGTGATCTTGTGTTTCGTTTTTCTTTATTATATGGCATTGTTATAACCTGAATTTATATGTTTTAAAGTCCAATGGGGTACCAAGCGGTTTGTGTATAAGAGAAATCCTCTCACGAAGCACTCCTAAATAATTTCAGCCTATAACTTCGTTTTGTTATTAAATTTCATTTTATTCAAATAAAACTAATATTAAAAAAGACAGCGATGTTCAAAACGTATATTTTCGTTGTTATATTTTTCATGCGGCTCTAGAAATAGATGCGAAGGATTTTTTGTTTTCATTGTTTTATACTGAATTTTTAAAAACCGAGTTTACGTAAATATGGTAAATTCCAATACACCACCAATTTTTTAGAATTTGATGTCCACCATTTGGTCATGAATTATTGGAGTAATCTTGTGTTTCGCTTTTCTTTATTATATGGCATTGTTATGAACTGAATTTATATGCTTTTAAGTCCAATGGGGTACCAAGCGGTTTGTGTATAAAATCAATCCATTCACAAAGCACTTTTAAAGAGTTTCAGCCTATAACTTCGTTTTGTTATTTAATTTCATTATATTCAAATAAAACTAATATTAAAAAATACGAGGCTGTTCAAAACGATTATTTTCGTTGTTATATTTTTCATGCGGCTCTAGAAATAGATGTGAAGGATTATTTGTTTTCATTGTATTATACTGAAGTTTTAAAAACCGAGTTTACCTAAATATTGTAAATTCAAATACACCACCAATTTTTTAGAATTTGATGTCCACCATTTGGTCATGAATAGTGGAAGTAATCTTGTGTTTCGCTTTTCTTTATTATATGGCATTGTTATGAACTGAATTTATATGTTTTAAAGACCAATGGGGTACCAAGTAGTTTGAGTATAAAATCAATCCTTTCACAAAGCACTCATAAATATTTTCAGCCTACAACTTACTTTTGCTATTAAATTTCATTTTATTCAAATAAAACAAATATTACAAAATACAGTAATATTCAAAAAGATTATTTTCGTTATTATATTTTTCATGCGGCTCTAGAAATAGATGCGAAGGATTTTTTGTTTTTATTGTTTTATACTGAATTTTTAGACCAATTTTTTAGAATTTGATGTCCACCATTTGGTCATGAATAGTTGGAGTAATCTTGTGTTTCGCTTTTCTTTATTCTATGGCATTGTTATGAATTGAATTTATATGTTTTAAAGACCAATGGGGTACCAAGTGGTTTGTGTATAAAATCAATCCTTTCACAGAGCACTCCTAAGTAGTTTTATCCTACAACTTCGTTTTGCAATTCAATTTCATTTTGTTCAAATAAAACTAATATTAAAAAAGACACCGATGTTCGAAACGATTATTTTCGTTGTTATATTTTTCATGCGGCTCTAGAAAAAGATGCAAAGGGTTTTTTGTTTTCATTGTATTATACTGAATTTTTAAAAACCGAGTTTACGTAAAGGTATTAAATGCCATTACAAAGCCAATTTTTTAAAATTTGATTTCCACCATTTGGTCATGAAAAGTGGCAGTAATCTTGTGTTTCGCTTTTCTTTATTATATGGCATTGTTATGAACTGAATTTATATGTTTTTAAGTCCAATGAGGTACCAAGTGGTTTGTGTATAAAATCAATCCTTTCACAAAGCACTCCTAAATAATTTCAGCCTATAACTTCGTTTTTTTTATTAAATTTCATTTTAATCAAATAAAACTAATATAACAAAATACAGGGATGTTCAAAACGAATATTTTCGTTGTTATATTTTTCATGCGGCTCTAGAAATAGATGCGAAGGATTTTTTGTTTTTATTGTTTTATACTGAATTTTTAAAAATCGAGTTTACGTAAAAATATTGTAAATTCCAATACACCACCAATTTTTTTAAATTTGAATTCTCCCATTTGGTCATGAACAGTTGGAGTGATCTTGTGTTTCGTTTTTCTTTATTATATGGCATTGTTATAACCTGAATTTATATGTTTTACGTCCAATGGGGTATCAAGCGGTTTGTGTATAAGAGAAATCCTTTCACAAAGCACTCCTAAATAATTTCAGCCTATAACTTCGTTTTGTTATTAAATTTCATTTTAATCAAAAAAAACTAATATTACAAAATACAGGAATATTCAAAACGATTATTTTCGTTATTATATTTTTCATGCGGCTCTAGAAATAGATGCGAAGGATTTTTTGTTTTCATTGTATTATACTGAATTTTTAAAAACCGAGTTTACGTAAATATGGTAAATTCCAATACACCACCAATTTTTTAGAATTTGATGTCCACCATTTGGTCATGAATTGTTGGAGTAATCTTGTGTTTCGCTTTTCTTTATTATATGGCATTGTTATGAACTGAATTTATATGCTTTTAAGTCCTATGGGGTACCAAGTGGTTTGTGTATAAAATCAATCCTTTCACAAAGCACTTCTAAATAGTTTCAGTATATAACTTCGTTTTGTTATTTAATTTCATTTTATTCAAATAAAACTAATATTAAAAAATACGAGGCTGTTCAAAACGATTATTTTCGTTGTTATATTTTTCATGCGGCTCTAGAGAAAGATGCAAAGGATTTTTTGTTTTCATTGTATTATACTGAATTTTAAAAAACCGAGTTTACGTAAATATATTAAATGCCAATACAAAGCCAATTTTTAAAATTTGTTTTGCACCATTTGGTCATGAATTGTTAGAGTAATCTTGTGTTTCGCTCTTCTTTATTATATGGCATTGTTATGAACTGAATTTATATGTTTTAAAGTCCAATGGGGTACCAAGTGGTTTGTGTATAAAATCAATCCTTTCACAAAGCACTTCTAAGTAGTTTCACCCTACAACTTCGTTTTGCAATTAAATTTCATTTTAATCAAATAAAACTAATATTAAAAAATACAGCGATGTTCAAAACGTATATTTTCGTTGTTATATTTTTTATGCGGCTCTAGAAATAGATGCGAAGGATTTTTTGTTTTCATTGTATTATACTGAATTTTTAAAAACCGAGTTTACGTAAATATGGTAAATTCCAATACACCACCAATTTTTTAGAATTTGATGTCCACCATTTGGTCATGAATTGTTGGAGTAATCTTGTGTTTCGCTTTTCTTTATTATATGGCATTGTTATGAACTGAATTTATATGTTTTAAAGTCCAATGGGGTACCAAGTGGTTTGTGTATAAAATCAATCCTTTCACAAAGCACTTCTAAGTAGTTTCACCCTACAACTTCGTTTTGCAATTAAATTTCATTTTAATCAAATAAAACTAATATTAAAAAATACAGCGATGTTCAAAACGTATATTTTCGTTGTTATATTTTTTATGCGGCTCTAGAAATAGATGCGAAGGATTTTTCGTTTTCATTGTATTATACTGAATTTTTAAAAACCGAGTTTACGTCAATATGGTAAATTCCAATACACCACCAATTTTTTAGAATTTGATGTCCACCATTTGGTCATGAATTGTTGGAGTAATCTTGTGTTTCGCTTTTCTTTATTATATGGCATTGTTATGAACTAAATTTATATGCTTTTAAGTCCCATGGGGTACCAAGTGGTTTGTGTATAAAATCAATCCTTTCACAAAGCACTTCTAAATAGTTTCAGTATATAACTTCGTTTTGTTATTTAATTTCATTTTATTCAAATAAAACTAATATTAAAAAATACGAGGCTGTTCAAAACGATTATTTTCGTTATTATATTTTTCATGCGGCTTTAGAGAAGATGCGAAGGATTTTTTGTTTTTATTGTTTTATACTGAATTTTTAAAAACCGAGTTTAATTAAATATTGTAAATTCAAATACACCACCAATGTTTTAGAATTTGATGTCCATCATTTGATCATGAATAGTTGGAGTAATTTTGTGTTTCGCTTTTCTTTATTATATGGCATTGTTATGAACTGAATTTATATGCTTTAAAGACCCTTGGGGTACCAAGTGGTTTGCGTATAAAATCAATCCTTTCACAGAGCACTCCTAAGTAGTTTCATCCTACAACTTCGTTTTGTTATTACATTTCATTTTATTCAAATAAAACTAATATAACAAAATACAGGGATATTCAAAACGAATATTTTCGTTGTTATATATTTTATGCGGCTCTAGAAATAGATGCGAAGGATTTTTTGTTTTTATTGTTTTATACTGAATTTTTAAAAACCGAGTTTACGTAAATATTGTAAATTCCAATACACGACCAATTTTTTAGAATTTAATGTCCACCATTTGGTCATGAATAGTTAGAGTAATCTTGTGTTTCGCTTTTCTTTATTATATGGCATTGTTATGAACTGAATTTATATGCTTTAAAGACCATTGGGGTACCAAGTGGTTTGCGTATAAAATCAATCCTTTCACAACACTCCTAAGTAGTTTCATCCTACAACTTCGTTTTGTTATTACATTTCATTTTATTCAAATAAAACTAATATAACAAAATACAGGGATATTCAAAACGAATATTTTCGTTGTTATATATTTTATGCGGCTCTAGAAATAGATGCGAAGGATTTTTTGTTTTTATTGTTTTATACTGAATTTTTAAAAACCGAGTTTACGTAAATATTGTAAATTCCAATACACGACCAATTTTTTAGAATTTAATGTCCACCATTTGGTCATGAATAGTTAGAGTAATCTTGTGTTTCGCTTTTCTTTATTATATGGCATTGTTATGAACTGAATTTATATGCTTTAAAGACCCTTGGGGTACCAAGTGGTTTGCGTATAAAATCAATCCTTTCACAGAGCACTCCTAAGTAGTTTCATCCTACAACTTCGTTTTGTTATTACATTTCATTTTATTCAAATAAAACTAATATTACAAAATACAGGAATATTCAAAACGATTATTTTCGTTATTATATTTTTCATGCGGCTCTAGAAATAGATGCGAAGGATTTTTTGTTTTCATTGTATTATACTGGATTTTTAAAAACCGAGTTTACGTAAATATTGTAAATTAAAATACACCACCAATTTTTTAGAATTTGATGTCCACCATTTGGTCATGATTAGTTGGAGTAATCTTGTGTTTCGCTTTTCTTTATTATTTGGCATTGTTATGAACTGAATTTATATGTTTTCAAGTCCAATGGGGTACCAAGTGGTTTGTGTATAAAATCAATACTTTCACAGAGCACTCCTAAGTAGTTTCACCCTACAACTTCGTTTTGCAATTAAATTTCATTTTAATCAAATAAAACTAATATTAAAAAATACAGCGATGTTCAAAACGTATATTTTCGTTGTTATATTTTTTATGCGGCTCTAGAAATAGATGCGAAGGATTTTTCGTTTTCATTGTATAATACTGAATTTTTAAAAACCGAGTTTACGTAAATATGGTAAATTCCAATACACCACCAATTTTTTAGAATTTGATGTCCACCATTTGGTCATGAATTGTTGGAGTAATCTTGTGTTTCGCTTTTCTTTATTATATGGCATTGTTATGAACTAAATTTATATGCTTTTAAGTCCAATGGGGTACCAAGTGGTTTGTGTATAAAATCAATCCTTTCACAAAGCACTTCTAAATAGTTTCAGTATATAACTTCGTTTTGTTATTTAATTTCATTTTATTCAAATAAAACTAATATTAAAAAATACGAGGCTGTTCAAAACGATTATTTTCGTTATTATATTTTTCATGCGGCTCTAGAGAAGATGCGAAGGATTTTTTGTTTTTATTGTTTTATACTGAATTTTTAAAAACCGAGTTTAATTAAATATTGTAAATTCAAATACACCACCAATGTTTTAGAATTTGATGTCCATCATTTGATCATGAATAGTTGGAGTAATTTTGTGTTTCGCTTTTCTTTATTATATGGCATTGTTATGAACTGAATTTATATGCTTTAAAGACCCTTGGGGTACCAAGTGGTTTGCGTATAAAATCAATCCTTTCACAGAGCACTCCTAAGTAGTTTCATCCTACAACTTCGTTTTGTTATTACATTTCATTTTATTCAAATAAAACTAATATAACAAAATACAGGGATATTCAAAACGAATATTTTCGTTGTTATATATTTTATGCGGCTCTAGAAATAGATGCGAAGGATTTTTTGTTTTTATTGTTTTATACTGAATTTTTAAAAACCGAGTTTACGTAAATATTGTAAATTCCAATACACGACCAATTTTTTAGAATTTAATGTCCACCATTTGGTCATGAATAGTTAGAGTAATCTTGTGTTTCGCTTTTCTTTATTATATGGCATTGTTATGAACTGAATTTATATGCTTTAAAGACCATTGGGGTACCAAGTGGTTTGCGTATAAAATCAATCCTTTCACAACACTCCTAAGTAGTTTCATCCTACAACTTCGTTTTGTTATTACATTTCATTTTATTCAAATAAAACTAATATAACAAAATACAGGGATATTCAAAACGAATATTTTCGTTGTTATATATTTTATGCGGCTCTAGAAATAGATGCGAAGGATTTTTTGTTTTTATTGTTTTATACTGAATTTTTAAAAACCGAGTTTACGTAAATATTGTAAATTCCAATACACGACCAATTTTTTAGAATTTGATGTCCACCATTTGGTCATGAATAGTTGGAGTAATCTTGTGTTTCGCTTTTCTTTATTATATGGCATTGTTATGAACTGAATTTATATGCTTTAAAGACCCTTGGGGTACCAAGTGGTTTGCGTATAAAATCAATCCTTTCACAGAGCACTCCTAAGTAGTTTCATCCTACAACTTCGTTTTGTTATTACATTTCATTTTATTCAAATAAAACTAATATAACAAAATACAGGGATATTCAAAACGAATATTTTCGTTGTTATATATTTTATGCGGCTCTAGAAATAGATGCGAAGGATTTTTTGTTTTTATTGTTTTATACTGAATTTTTAAAAACCGAGTTTACGTAAATATTGTAAATTCCAATACACGACCAATTTTTTAGAATTTAATGTCCATCATTTGATCATGAATAGTTGGAGTAATTTTGTGTTTCGCTTTTCTTTATTATATGGCATTGTTATGAACTGAATTTATATGCTTTAAAGACCCTTGGGGTACCAAGTGGTTTGCGTATAAAATCAATCCTTTCACAAAGCACTTCTAAATAATTCAGCCTATAACTTCGTTTTTTTATTAAATTTCATTTTATTCAAATAAAACTAATATAACAAAATACAGGGATGTTCAAAACGAATATTTTCGTTGTTATATTTTTCATCCGGCTCTAGAAATAGATGCGAAGGATTTTTTGTTTTTATTGTTTTATACTGAATTTTTAAAAACCGAGTTTACGTAAAAATAATCAATTCAAATACAACGCTAATTTTCTAGAATTTGAATTCTCCCATTTGGTCTTAAACAGTTGGAGTGATCTTGTGTTTCGTTTTTCTTTATTATATGGCATTGTTATAAACTGAATTTATATGTTTTAAAGTCCAATGGGGTACCAAGCGGTTTGTGAATAAGAGAAATCCTTTCACGAAGCACTCCTAAATAATTTCAGTCTATAACTTCGTTTTGTTATTAAATTTCATTTTAATCAAATAAAACTAATATTACAAAATACAGCGATGTTCAAAACGTATATTTTCGTTGTTATATTTTTCATGCGGCTGTAGAAATAGATGCGAAGGATTTTTTGTTTTCATTGTATTATACTGAATTTTTAAAAACCGAGTTTACGTAAATATGGTAAATTCCAATACACCACCAATTTTTTAGAATTTGATGTCCACCATTTGGTCATGATTAGTTGGAGTAATCTTGTGTTTCGCTTTTCTTTATTATATGGCATTGTTATGAACTGAATTTATATGCTTTTAAGTCCAATGGGGTACCAAGCGGTTTGTGTATAAAATCAATCCTTTCACAAAGCACTTCTAAAGAGTTTCAGCCTATAACTTCGTTTTGTTATTTAATTTCATTATAATCAAATAAAACTAATATTAAAAAATACGAGGCTGTTCAAAACGATTATTTTCGTTGTTATATTTTTCATGCGGCTCTAGAAATAGATGTGAAGGATTATTTGTTTTCATTGTATTATACTGAATTTTTAAAAACCGAGTTTACCTAAATATTGTAAATTCAAATACACCACCAATTTTTTAGAATTTGATGTACACCATTAGGTGTTGAATAGTGGAAGTAATCTTGTGTTTCGCTTTTCTTTATTATATGGCATTGATATGAACTGAATTTATATGTTTTAAAGACCAATGGGGTACCAAGTAGTTTGAGAATAAAATCAATCCTTTCACAAAGCACTCATAAATATTTTCAGCCTATAACTTCGTTTTGTTATTAAATTTCATTTTATTCAAATAAAACAAATATTACAAAATACAGTAATATTCAAAAAGATTATTTTCGTTATTATATTTTTCATGCGGCTCTAGAAATAGATGCGAAGGATTTTTTGTTTTTATTGTTTTATACTGAATTTTTAGACCAATTTTTTAGAATTTGATGTCCACCATTTGGTCATGAATAGTTGGAGTAATCTTGTGTTTCGCTTTTCTTTATTATATGGCATTGTTATGAATTGAATTTATATGTTTTAAAGTCCAATGGGGTACCAAGCGGTTTGTGTATAAGAGAAATCCTTTCACGAAGCATTCCTAAATAATTTCAGTCTATAACTTCGTTTTGTTATTAAATTTCATTTTAATCAAATAAAACTAATATTACAAAATACAGCGATGTTCAAAACGTATATTTTCGTTGTTATATTTTTCATGCGGCTGTAGAAATAGATGCCAAGGATTTTTTGTTTTCATTGTATTATACTGAATTTTTAAAAACCGAGTTTACGTAAATATGGTAAGTTCCAATACACCACCAATTTTTTAGAATTTGATGTCCACCATTTGGTCATGAATTGTTGGAGTAATCTTGTGTTTCGCTTTTCTTTATTATATGGCATTGTTATGAACTGAATTTATATGCTTTTAAGTCCAATGGGGTACCAAGCGGTTTGTGTATAAAATCAATCCTTTCACAAAGCACTTCTAAATAATTCAGCCTATAACTTCGTTTTTTTATTAAATTTCATTTTAATCAAATAAAACTAATATAACAAAATACAGGGATGTTCAAAACGAATATTTTCGTTGTTATATTTTTCATGCGGCTATAGAAATAGATGCGAAGGATTTTTTGTTTTTATTGTTTTATACTGAATTTTTAAAAACCGAGTTTACGTAAAAATATTAAATTCAAATACAACGCTAATTTTCTAGAATTTGAATTCTCCCATTTGGTCATGAACAGTTGGAGTGATCTTGTGTTTCGTTTTTCTTTATTATATGGCATTGTTATAACCTGAATTTATATGTTTTAAAGTCCAATGGGGTACCAAGCGGTTTGTGTATAAGAGAAATCCTTTCACGAAGCACTCCTAAATAATTTCAGTCTATAACTTCGTTTTGTTATTAAATTTCATTTTAATCAAATAAAACTAATATTACAAAATACAGCGATGTTCAAAACGTATATTTTCGTTGTTATATTTTTCATGCGGCTCTAGAAATAGATGCCAAGGATTTTTTGTTTTCATTGTATTATACTGAATTTTTAAAAACCGAGTTTACGTAAATATGGTAAGTTCCAATACACCACCAATTTTTTAGAAATTGATGTCCACCATTTGGTCATGAATAGTTGGAGTAATTTTGTGTTTCGCTTTTCTTTATTATATGGCATTGTTATGAACTGAATTTATATGCTTTTAAGTCCAATGGGGTACCAAGCGGTTTGTGTATAAAATCAATCCTTTCACAAAGCACTTCTAAATATTTTCAGCCTACAACTTCGTTTTGTTATTACATTTCATTTTATTCAAATAAAACTAATATAACAAAATACAGGGATATTCAAAACGAATATTTTCGTTATTATATTTTTCATTCGGCTCTAGAAATAGATGCGAAGGATTTTTTGTTTTTATTGTTTTATACTGAATTTTTAAAAACCGAGTTTACGTAAATATTGTAAATTCCAATACACGACCAATTTTTTAGAATTTAATGTCCACCATTTGGTCATGAATAGTTAGAGTAATCTTGTGTTTCGCTTTTCTTTATTATATGGCATTGTTATGAACTGAATTTATATGCTTTAAAGACCATTGGGGTACCAAGTGGTTTGCGTATAAAATCAATCCTTTCACAACACTCCTAAGTAGTTTCATCCTACAACTTCGATTTGTTATTAAATTTCATTTTATTCAAATAAAACTAATATAACAAAATACAGGGATGTTCAAAACGAATATTTTCGTTGTTATATTTTTCATGCGGCTCTAGAAATAGATGCGAAGGATTTTTTGTTTTTATTGTTTTATACTGAATTTTTAAAAACCGAGTTTACGTAAAAATAATCAATTCAAATACAACGCTAATTTTCTAGAATTTGAATTCTCCCATTTGGTCATAAACAGTTGGAGTGATCTTGTGTTTCGCTTTTCTTTATTATTTGCATTGTTATGAACTGAATTTATATGTTTTAAAGTCCAATGGGGTACCAAGTGGTTTGTGTATAAAATCAATACTTTCACAGAGCACTCCTAAGTAGTTTCGTCCTACAACTTCGTTTTGCAATTCAATTTCATTTTATTCAAATAAAACTAATGTTAAAAAAGACACCGATGTTCAAAACGATTATTTTCGTTGTTATATTTTTCATGCGGCTCTAGAAAAAGATGCAAAGGATTTTTTGTTTTCATTGTATTATACTGACTTATTAAAAACCGAGTTTACGTAAAGGTATTAAATGCCATTACAAAGCCAATTTTTTAAAATTTGATTTCCACCATTTGGTCATGAAAAGTGGGAGTAATCTTGTGTTTCGCTTTTCTTTATTATATGGCATTGTTATGAACTGAATTTATATGTTTTTAAGTCCAATGGGGTACCAAGTGGTTTGTGTATAAAATCAATCCTTTCACAAAGCACTCCTAAATAATTCAGCCTATAACTTCGTTTTTTTATTAAATTTCATTTTAATCAAATAAAACTAATATAACAAAATACAGGGATGTTCAAAACGAATATTTTCGTTGTTATATTTTTCATGCGGCTATAGAAATAGATGCGAAGGATTTTTTGTTTTTATTGTTTTATACTGAATTTTTAAAAACCGAGTTTACGTAAAAATATTAAATTCAAATACAACGCTAATTTTCTAGAATTTGAATTCTCCCATTTGGTCATGAACAGTTGGAGTGATCTTGTGTTTCGTTTTTCTTTATTATATGGCATTGTTATAACCTGAATTTATATGTTTTAAAGTCCAATGGGGTACCAAGCGGTTTGTGTATAAGAGAAATCCTTTCACGAAGCACTCCTAAATAATTTCAGTCTATAACTTCGTTTTGTTATTAAATTTCATTTTAATCAAATAAAACTAATATTACAAAATACAGCGATGTTCAAAACGTATATTTTCGTTGTTATATTTTTCATGCGGCTCTAGAAATAGATGCCAAGGATTTTTTGTTTTCATTGTATTATACTGAATTTTTAAAAACCGAGTTTACGTAAATATGGTAAGTTCCAATACACCACCAATTTTTTAGAAATTGATGTCCACCATTTGGTCATGAATAGTTGGAGTAATTTTGTGTTTCGCTTTTCTTTATTATATGGCATTGTTATGAACTGAATTTATATGCTTTTAAGTCCAATGGGGTACCAAGCGGTTTGTGTATAAAATCAATCCTTTCACAAAGCACTTCTAAATATTTTCAGCCTACAACTTCGTTTTGTTATTACATTTCATTTTATTCAAATAAAACTAATATAACAAAATACAGGGATATTCAAAACGAATATTTTCGTTATTATATTTTTCATTCGGCTCTAGAAATAGATGCGAAGGATTTTTTGTTTTTATTGTTTTATACTGAATTTTTAAAAACCGAGTTTACGTAAATATTGTAAATTCCAATACACGACCAATTTTTTAGAATTTAATGTCCACCATTTGGTCATGAATAGTTAGAGTAATCTTGTGTTTCGCTTTTCTTTATTATATGGCATTGTTATGAACTGAATTTATATGCTTTAAAGACCATTGGGGTACCAAGTGGTTTGCGTATAAAATCAATCCTTTCACAACACTCCTAAGTAGTTTCATCCTACAACTTCGATTTGTTATTAAATTTCATTTTATTCAAATAAAACTAATATAACAAAATACAGGGATGTTCAAAACGAATATTTTCGTTGTTATATTTTTCATGCGGCTCTAGAAATAGATGCGAAGGATTTTTTGTTTTTATTGTTTTATACTGAATTTTTAAAAACCGAGTTTACGTAAAAATAATCAATTCAAATACAACGCTAATTTTCTAGAATTTGAATTCTCCCATTTGGTCATAAACAGTTGGAGTGATCTTGTGTTTCGCTTTTCTTTATTATTTGCATTGTTATGAACTGAATTTATATGTTTTAAAGTCCAATGGGGTACCAAGTGGTTTGTGTATAAAATCAATACTTTCACAGAGCACTCCTAAGTAGTTTCGTCCTACAACTTCGTTTTGCAATTCAATTTCATTTTATTCAAATAAAACTAATGTTAAAAAAGACACCGATGTTCAAAACGATTATTTTCGTTGTTATATTTTTCATGCGGCTCTAGAAAAAGATGCAAAGGATTTTTTGTTTTCATTGTATTATACTGACTTATTAAAAACCGAGTTTACGTAAAGGTATTAAATGCCATTACAAAGCCAATTTTTTAAAATTTGATTTCCACCATTTGGTCATGAAAAGTGGGAGTAATCTTGTGTTTCGCTTTTCTTTATTATATGGCATTGTTATGAACTGAATTTATATGCTTTTAAGTCCAATGGGGTACCAAGCGGTTTGTGTATAAAATCAATCCTTTCACAAAGCACTTCTAAATAATTCAGCCTATAACTTCGTTTTTTTATTAAATTTCATTTTAATCAAATAAAACTAATATAACAAAATACAGGGATGTTCAAAACGAATATTTTCGTTGTTATATTTTTCATGCGGCTATAGAAATAGATGCGAAGGATTTTTTGTTTTTATTGTTTTATACTGAATTTTTAAAAACCGAGTTTACGTAAAAATATTAAATTCAAATACAACGCTAATTTTCTAGAATTTGAATTCTCCCATTTGGTCATGAACAGTTGGAGTGATCTTGTGTTTCGTTTTTCTTTATTATATGGCATTGTTATAACCTGAATTTATATGTTTTAAAGTCCAATGGGGTACCAAGCGGTTTGTGTATAAGAGAAATCCTTTCACGAAGCACTCCTAAATAATTTCAGTCTATAACTTCGTTTTGTTATTAAATTTCATTTTAATCAAATAAAACTAATATTACAAAATACAGCGATGTTCAAAACGTATATTTTCGTTGTTATATTTTTCATGCGGCTCTAGAAATAGATGCCAAGGATTTTTTGTTTTCATTGTATTATACTGAATTTTTAAAAACCGAGTTTACGTAAATATGGTAAGTTCCAATACACCACCAATTTTTTAGAAATTGATGTCCACCATTTGGTCATGAATAGTTGGAGTAATTTTGTGTTTCGCTTTTCTTTATTATATGGCATTGTTATGAACTGAATTTATATGCTTTTAAGTCCAATGGGGTACCAAGCGGTTTGTGTATAAAATCAATCCTTTCACAAAGCACTTCTAAATATTTTCAGCCTACAACTTCGTTTTGTTATTACATTTCATTTTATTCAAATAAAACTAATATAACAAAATACAGGGATATTCAAAACGAATATTTTCGTTATTATATTTTTCATTCGGCTCTAGAAATAGATGCGAAGGATTTTTTGTTTTTATTGTTTTATACTGAATTTTTAAAAACCGAGTTTACGTAAATATTGTAAATTCCAATACACGACCAATTTTTTAGAATTTAATGTCCACCATTTGGTCATGAATAGTTAGAGTAATCTTGTGTTTCGCTTTTCTTTATTATATGGCATTGTTATGAACTGAATTTATATGCTTTAAAGACCATTGGGGTACCAAGTGGTTTGCGTATAAAATCAATCCTTTCACAACACTCCTAAGTAGTTTCATCCTACAACTTCGATTTGTTATTAAATTTCATTTTATTCAAATAAAACTAATATAACAAAATACAGGGATGTTCAAAACGAATATTTTCGTTGTTATATTTTTCATGCGGCTCTAGAAATAGATGCGAAGGATTTTTTGTTTTTATTGTTTTATACTGAATTTTTAAAAACCGAGTTTACGTAAAAATAATCAATTCAAATACAACGCTAATTTTCTAGAATTTGAATTCTCCCATTTGGTCATAAACAGTTGGAGTGATCTTGTGTTTCGCTTTTCTTTATTATTTGCATTGTTATGAACTGAATTTATATGTTTTAAAGTCCAATGGGGTACCAAGTGGTTTGTGTATAAAATCAATACTTTCACAGAGCACTCCTAAGTAGTTTCGTCCTACAACTTCGTTTTGCAATTCAATTTCATTTTATTCAAATAAAACTAATGTTAAAAAAGACACCGATGTTCAAAACGATTATTTTCGTTGTTATATTTTTCATGCGGCTCTAGAAAAAGATGCAAAGGATTTTTTGTTTTCATTGTATTATACTGACTTATTAAAAACCGAGTTTACGTAAAGGTATTAAATGCCATTACAAAGCCAATTTTTTAAAATTTGATTTCCACCATTTGGTCATGAAAAGTGGGAGTAATCTTGTGTTTCGCTTTTCTTTATTATATGGCATTGTTATGAACTGAATTTATATGCTTTAAAGACCATTGGGGTACCAAGTGGTTTGCGTATAAAATCAATCCTTTCACAACACTCCTAAGTAGTTTCATCCTACAACTTCGATTTGTTATTAAATTTCATTTTATTCAAATAAAACTAATATAACAAAATACAGGGATGTTCAAAACGAATATTTTCGTTGTTATATTTTTCATGCGGCTCTAGAAATAGATGCGAAGGATTTTTTGTTTTTATTGTTTTATACTGAATTTTTAAAAACCGAGTTTACGTAAAAATAATCAATTCAAATACAACGCTAATTTTCTAGAATTTGAATTCTCCCATTTGGTCATAAACAGTTGGAGTGATCTTGTGTTTCGCTTTTCTTTATTATTTGCATTGTTATGAACTGAATTTATATGTTTTAAAGTCCAATGGGGTACCAAGTGGTTTGTGTATAAAATCAATACTTTCACAGAGCACTCCTAAGTAGTTTCGTCCTACAACTTCGTTTTGCAATTCAATTTCATTTTATTCAAATAAAACTAATGTTAAAAAAGACACCGATGTTCAAAACGATTATTTTCGTTGTTATATTTTTCATGCGGCTCTAGAAAAAGATGCAAAGGATTTTTTGTTTTCATTGTATTATACTGACTTATTAAAAACCGAGTTTACGTAAAGGTATTAAATGCCATTACAAAGCCAATTTTTTAAAATTTGATTTCCACCATTTGGTCATGAAAAGTGGGAGTAATCTTGTGTTTCGCTTTTCTTTATTATTTGCATTGTTATGAACTGAATTTATATGTTTTAAAGTCCAATGGGGTACCAAGTGGTTTGTGTATAAAATCAATACTTTCACAGAGCACTCCTAAGTAGTTTCGTCCTACAACTTCGTTTTGCAATTCAATTTCATTTTATTCAAATAAAACTAATGTTAAAAAAGACACCGATGTTCAAAACGATTATTTTCGTTGTTATATTTTTCATGCGGCTCTAGAAAAAGATGCAAAGGATTTTTTGTTTTCATTGTATTATACTGACTTATTAAAAACCGAGTTTACGTAAAGGTATTAAATGCCATTACAAAGCCAATTTTTTAAAATTTGATTTCCACCATTTGGTCATGAAAAGTGGGAGTAATCTTGTGTTTCGTTATTCTTTATTATATGGCATTGTTATAACCTGAATTTATATGTTTTAAAGTCCAATGGGGTACCATGTGGTTTGTGTATAAAATCAATCGTTTCACAGAGCACTCCTAAGTAGTTTCATCCTACAACTTCGTTTTGCAAAAAGATTTCATTGTATTCAAATTAAACTAATATTAAAAAAGACAGCGATGTTCAAAACGTATATTTTCGTTGTTATATTTTTCATGCGGCTGTAGAAATAGATGCCAAGGATTTTTTGTTTTCATTGTATTATACTGAATTTTTAAAAACCGAGTTTACGTAAATATGGTAAGTTCCAATACACCACCAATTTTTTAGAATTTGATGTCCACCATTTGGTCATGAATTGTTGGAGTAATCTTGTGTTTCGCTTTTCTTTATTATATGGCATTGTTATGAACTGAATTTATATGCTTTTAAGTCCAATGGGGTACCAAGCGGTTTGTGTATAAAATCAATCCTTTCACAAAGCACTTCTAAGTAGTTTCATCCTACAACTTCGTTTTGCAATTCAATTTCATTTTATTCAAATAAAACAAATATTACAAAATACAGTAATATTCAAAAAGATTATTTTCGTTATTATATTTTTCATGCGGCTCTAGAAATAGATGCGAAAGATTTTTTGTTTTTATTGTTTTATACTGAATTTTTAGACCAATTTTTTAGAATTTGATGTCCACCATTTGGTCATGATTAGTTGGAGTAATCTTGTGTTTCGCTTTTCTTTATTATATGGCATTGTAATGAATTGAATTTATATGTTTTAAAGACCAATGGGGTACCAAGTGGTGTGTGTATAAAATCAATCCTTTCACAGAGCACTCCTAAGTAGTTTCATCCTACAACTTCGTTTTGCAATTCAATTTCATTTTATTCAAATAAAACTAATGTTAAAAAAGACACCGATGTTCAAAACGATTATTTTCGTTGTTATATTTTTCATGCGGCTCTAGAAAAAGATGCAAAGGATTTTTTGTTTTCATTGTATTATACTGACTTATTAAAAACCGAGTTTACGTAAAGGTATTAAATGCCATTACAAAGCCAATTTTTTAAAATTTGATTTCCACCATTTGGTCATGAAAAGTGGGAGTAATCTTGTGTTTCGCTTTTCTTTATTATATGGCATTGTTATGAACTGAATTTATATGCTTTTAAGTCCAATGGGGTACCAAGTGGTTTGAGTATAAAATCAATCCTTTCACAAAGCACTCCTAAATAATTTCAGTCTACAACTTCGTTTTGCTATTTAATTTAATTTTATTCAAATTAAAGTAATATTACAAAATACAGCAATGTTCAAAACGATTATTTTCGTTATTATATTTTTCATGCGGCTCTAGAAATAGATGCGAAGGATTTTTTGTTTTTATTGTATTATACTGAATTTTTAAAAACCGAATTTACGTAAAAATATTGTAAATTCCAATACACGACAAATTTTTTTAAATTTGAATTCTCCCATTTGGTCATGAACAGTTGGAGTGATCTTGTGTTTCGTTTTTCTTTATTATATGGCATTGTTATAACCTGAATTTATATGTTTTAAAGTCCAATGGGTTACCAAGCGGTTTGTGTATAAGAGAAATCCTTTCACGAAGCACTCCTAAATAATTTCAGTCTATAACTTCGTTTTGTTATTAAATTTCATTTTAATCAAATAAAACTAATATTACAAAATACAGCGATGTTCAAAACGTATATTTTCGTTGTTATATTTTTCATGCGGCTGTAGAAATAGATGCCAAGAATTTTTTGTTTTCATTGTATTATACTGAATTTTTAAAAACCGAGTTTACGTAAATATGGTAAGTTCCAATACACCACCAATTTTTTAGAATTTGATGTCCACCATTTGGTCATGAATTGTTGGAGTAATCTTGTGTTTCGCTTTTCTTTATTATATGGCATTGTTATAACCTGAATTTATATGTTTTAAAGTCCAATGGGGTACCAAGCGGTTTGTGTATAAGAGAAATCCTTTCACGAAGCACTCCTAAATAATTTCAGTCTATAACTTCGTTTTGTTATTAAATTTCATTTTAATCAAATAAAACTAATATTACAAAATACAGCGATGTTCAAAACGTATATTTTCGTTGTTATATTTTTCATGCGGCTATAGAAATAGATGCGAAGGATTTTTTGTTTTCATTGTATTATACTGAATTTTTAAAAACCGAGTTTACGTAAATATGGTAAGTTCCAATACACCACCAATTTTTTAGAATTTGATGTCCACCATTTGGTCATGAATTGTTGGAGTAATCTTGTGTTTCGCTTTTCTTTATTATATGGCATTGTTATAACCTGAATTTATATGTTTTAAAGTCCAATGGGGTACCAAGCGGTTTGTGTATAAGAGAAATCCTTTCACGAAGCACTCCTAAATAATTTCAGTCTATAACTTCGTTTTGTTATTAAATTTCATTTTAATCAAATAAAACTAATATTACAAAATACAGCGATGTTCAAAACGTATATTTTCGTTGTTATATTTTTCATGCGGCTATAGAAATAGATGCGAAGGATTTTTTGTTTTTATTGTTTTATACTGAATTTTTAAAAACCGAGTTTACGTAAAAATATTAAATTCAAATACAACGCTAATTTTCTAGAATTTGAATTCTCCCATTTGGTCATGAACAGTTGGAGTGATCTTGTGTTTCGTTTTTCTTTATTATATGGCATTGTTATAACCTGAATTTATATGTTTTAAAGTCCAATGGGGTACCAAGCGGTTTGTGTATAAAAGAAATCCTTTCACGAAGCACTCCTAAATAATTTCAGTCTATAACTTCGTTTTGTTATTAAATTTCATTTTAATCAAATAAAACTAATATTACAAAATACAGCGATGTTCAAAACGTATATTTTCGTTGTTATATTTTTCATGCGGCTGTAGAAATAGATGCGAAGGATTTTTTGTTTTCATTGTATTATACTGAATTTTTAAAAACCGAGTTTACGTCAATATGGTAAGTTCCAATACACCACCAATTTTTTAGAAATTGATGTCCACCATTTGGTCATGAATAGTTGGAGTAATTTTGTGTTTCGCTTTTCTTTATTATATGGCATTGTTATGAACTGAATTTATATGCTTTTAAGTCCAATTGGGTACCAAGCGGTTTGTGTATAAAATCAATCCTTTCACAAAGCACTTCTAAATATTTTCAGCCTACAACTTCGTTTTGTTATTACATTTCATTTTATTCAAATAAAACTAATATAACAAAATACAGGGATATTCAAAACGAATATTTTCGTTGTTATATATTTTATGCGGCTCTAGAAATAGATGCGAAGGATTTTTTGTTTTTATTGTTTTATACTGAATTTTTAAAAACCGAGTTTACGTAAATATTGTATGTTCCAATACACGACCAATTTTTTAGAATTTAATGTCCACCATTTGGTCATGAATAGTTGGAGTAATTTTGTGTTTCGCTTTTCTTTATTATATGGCATTGTTATGAACTGAATTTATATGCTTTAAAGACCATTGGGGTACCAAGTGGTTTGCGTATAAAATCAATCCTTTCACAACACTCCTAAGTAGTTTCATCCTACAACTTCGATTTGTTATTAAATTTCATTTTATTCAAATAATACTAATATAACAAAATACAGGGATGTTCAAAATGAATATTTTCGTTGTTATATTTTTCATGCGGCTCTAGAAATAGATGCGAAGGATTTTTTGTTTTTATTGTTTTATACTGAATTTTTAAAAACCGAGTTTACGTAAAAATAATCAATTCAAATACAACGCTAATTTTCTAGAATTTGAATTCTCCCATTTGGTCATAAACAGTTGGAGTGATCTTGTGTTTCGCTTTTCTTTATTATTTGGCATTGTTATGAACTGAATTTATATGTTTTAAACTCCAATGGGGTACCAAGTGGTTTGTGTATAAAATCAATACTTTCACAGAGCACTCCTAAGTAGTTTCGTCCTACAACTTCGTTTTGCAATTCAATTTCATTTTATTCAAATAAAACTAATGTTAAAAAAGACACCGATGTTCAAAACGATTATTTTCGTTGTTATATTTTTCATGCGGCTCTAGAAAAAGATGCAAAGGATTTTTTGTTTTCATTGTATTATACTGACTTATTAAAAACCGAGTTTACGTAAAGGTATTAAATGCCATTACAAAGCCAATTTTTTAAAATTTGATTTCCACCATTTGGTCATGAAAAGTGGGAGTAATCTTGTGTTTCGCTTTTCTTTATTATATGGCATTGTTATGAACTGAATTTATATGTTTTTAAGTCCAATGGGTTACCAAGTGGTTTGTGTATAAAATCAATCCTTTCACAAAGCACTCCTTAATAATTCAGCCTATAACTTCGTTTTTTTATTAAATTTCATTTTAATCAAATAAAACTAATATAACAGAATACAGGGATGTTCAAAACGAATATTTTCGTTGTTATATTTTTCATGCGGCTATAGAAATAGATGCGAAGGATTTTTTGTTTTTATTGTTTTATACTGAATTTTTAAAAACCGAGTTTACGTAAAAATATTAAATTCAAATACAACGCTAATTTTCTAGAATTTGAATTCTCCCATTTGGTCATGAACAGTTGGAGTGATCTTGTGTTTCGTTTTTCTTTATTATATGGCATTGTTATAACCTGAATTTATATGTTTTAAAGTCCAATGGGGTACCAAGCGGTTTGTGTATAAGAGAAATCCTTTCACGAAGCACTCCTAAATAATTTCAGTCTATAACTTCGTTTTGTTATTAAATTTCATTTTAATCAAATAAAACTAATATTACAAAATACAGCGATGTTCAAAACGTATATTTTCGTTGTTATATTTTTCATGCGGCTGTAGAAATAGATGCCAAGGATTTTTTGTTTTCATTGTATTATACTGAATTTTTAAAAACCGAGTTTACGTAAATATGGTAAGTTCCAATACACCACCAATTTTTTAGAATTTGATGTCCACCATTTGGTCATGAATTGTTGGAGTAATCTTGTGTTTCGCTTTTCTTTATTATATGGCATTGTTATGAACTGAATTTATATGCTTTTAAGTCCAATGGGGTACCAAGTGGTTTGAGTATAAAATCAATCCTTTCACAAAGCACTCCTAAATAATTTCAGCCTACAACTTCGTTTTGCTATTTAATTTAATTTTATTCAAATAAAACTAATATTGCAAAATACACCGATGTTCAAAACGTATATTTTCGTTATTATATTTTTCATGCGGCTCTAGAAATAGATGCGAAGGATTTTTTGTTTTTATTGTTTTATACTGAATTTTTGAAAACCGAATTTACGTAAAAATATTGTAAATTCCAATACACGACAAATTTTTTTAAATTTGAATTCTCCCATTTGGTCATGAACAGTTGGAGTGATCTTGTGTTTCGTTTTTCTTTATTATATGGCATTGTTATAACCTGAATTTATATGTTTTAAAGTCCAATGGGGTACCAAGCGATTTGTGTATAAAAGAAATCCTTTCACAAAGCACTCCTAAATAATTTCAGCCTATAACTTCGTTTTGTTATTAAATTTCATTTTATTCAAATAAAACTAATATTGCAAAATACACCGATGTTCAAAACGTATATTTTCGTTGTTTTATTTTTTATGCGGCTCTAGAAATAGATGCGAAGGATTTTTAGTTTTCATTCTACTATACTGAATTTTCAAAAACCGAGTTTACTTAAATATTGTAAATTCAAATACACCACCAATTTTTTAGAATTTGATGTCCACCATTTGGTCATGAATTGTTGGAGTAATCTTGTGTTTCGCTTTTCTTTATTATATGGCATTGTTATGAACTGAATTTATATGCTTTTAAGTCCAATGGGGTACCAAGTGGTTTGAGTATAAAATCAATCCTTTCACAAAGCACTCCTAAATAATTTCAGCCTACAACTTCGTTTTGCTATTTAATTTCATTTTATTCAAATTAAACTAATATTACAAAATACAGCAATGTTCAAAACGATTATTTTCGTTATTATATTTTTCATGCGGCTCTATAGTAGATGCGAAGGATTTTTTGTTTTTATTGTTTTATACTGAATTTTTAAAAACCGAGTTTACGTAAATATTGTAAATTCAAATACACCACCAATTTTTTAGAATTTGATGTCCATCATTTGGTCATGAATAATTGGAGAAATCTTGTGTTTCGCTTTTCTTTATTATATGGCATTGTTATGAACTGAATTTATATGCCTTAAAGACCAATGGGGTACCAAGTGGTTTGAGTATAAAATCAATCCTTTCACAAAGCACTTCTAAATAGTTTCAGCCTACAACTTACTTTTGCTATTAAATTTCATTTTATTCAAATAAAACAAATATTACAAAATACAGGAATATTCAAAACGATTATTTTCGTTATTATATTTTTCATGCGGCTCTAGAAATAGATGAGAAGGATTTTTTGTTTTTATTGTTTTATACTGAATTTTTAGACCAATTTTTTAGAATTTGATGTCCACCATTTGGTCATGAATAGTTGGAGTAATCTTGTGTTTCGCTTTTCTTTACTATATGGCATTGTTATGAATTGAATTTATATGTTTTAAAGACCAATGGGGTACCAAGTGGTTTGTGTATAAAATCAATCCTTTCACAGCACTCCTAAGTAGTTTCATCCTACAACTTCGATTTGTTATTAAATTTCATTTCATTCAAATAAAACTAATATAACAAAATATAGGGATGTTCAAGACGAATATTTTCGTTGTTATATTTTTTATGCGGCTCTAGAAATAGATGCGAAGGATTATTTGTTTTCATTGTATTATACTGAATTTTTATAAACCGAGTTTACCTAAATATTGTAAATTCAAATACACATCCAATTTTTTAGAATTTGATGTCCACCATTTGGTCATGAATAATGGAAGTAATCTTGTGTTTCGCTTTTCTTTATTTTATGGCATTGTTATGAACTGAATTTATATGTTTTAAAGACCAATGGGTTACCAAGTAGTTTGAGTATAAAATCAATCCTTTCACAAAGCACTCATAAATATTTTCAGCCTACAACTTACTTTTGCTATTAAATTTCATTTTATTCAAATAAAACAAATATTACAAAATACAGTAATATTCAAAAAGATTATTTTCGTTATTATATTTTTCATGCGGCTCTAGAAATAGATGCGAAGGATTTTTTGTTTTTATTGTTTTATACTGAATTTTTAGACCAATTTTTTAGAATTTGATGTCCACCATTTGGTCATGAATAGTTGGAGTAATCTTGTGTTTCGTTTTTCTTTATTATATGGCATTGTTATGAATTGAATTTATATGTTTTAAAGACCAATGGGGTACCAAGTGGTGTGTGTATAAAATCAATCCTTTCACAGAGCACTCCTAAGTAGTTTCAACCTTCAACTTCGTTTTGCAATTCAATTTCATTTTATTCAAATAAAACTAATGTTAAAAAAGACACCGATGTTCAAAACGATTATTTTCGTTGTTATATTTTTCATGCGGCTCTAGAAAAAGATGCAAAGGATTTTTTGTTTTCATTGTATTATACTGACTTATTAAAAACCGAGTTTACGTAAAGGTATTAAATGCCATTACAAAGCCAATTTTTTAAAATTTGATTTCCACCATTTGGTCATGAAAAGTGGGAGTAATCTTGTGTTTCGCTTTTCTTTATTATATGGCATTGTTATGAACTGAATTTATATGTTTTTAAGTCCAATGGGGTACCAAGTGGTTTGTGTATAAAATCAATCCTTTCACAAAGCACTCCTAAATAATTTCAGCCCATAACTTCGTTTTTTTATTGAATTTCATTTTAATCAAATAAAACTAATATAACAAAATACAGGGATCTTCAAAACGAATATTTTCGTTGTTATATTTTTTATGCGGCTCTAGAAATAGATGCGAAGGATTTTTAGTTTTCATTCTATTATACTGAATTTTCAAAAACCGAGTTTACTTAAATATTGTAAATTCCAATACACCACCAATTTTTTAGAATTTGATGTCCACCATTTGGTCATGAATTGTTGGAGTAATCTTGTGTTTCGCTTTTCTTTATTATATGACATTGTTATGAACTGAATTTATATGCTTTTAAGTCCAATGGGGTACCAAGTGGTTTGAGTATAAAATCAATCCTTTCACAAAGCACTCCTAAATAATTTCAGCCTACAACTTCGTTTTGCTATTTAATTTAATTTTATTCAAATTAAACTAATATTTCAAAATACAGCAATGTTCAAAACGAATATTTTCGTTGTTATATTTTTTATGCGGCTCTAGAAATAGATGCGAAGGATTTTTAGTTTTCATTCTATTATACTGAATTTTCAAAAACCGAGTTTACCTAAATATTGTAAATTCCAATACACCACCAATTTTTTAGAATTTGATGTCCACCATTTGGTCATGAATTGTTGGAGTAATCTTGTGTTTCGCTTTTCTTTATTATATGGCATTGTTATGAACTGAATTTATATGTTTTAAAGACCAATGGGGTACCAAGTGGTTTGCGTATAAAATCAATCCTTTCACAGCACTCCTAAGTAGTTTCATCCTACAACTTCGATTTGTTATTAAATTTCATTTTATTCAAATAAAACTAATATAACAAAATACAGGGATGTTCAAGACGAATATTTTCGTTTTTATATTTTTTATGCAGCTCTAGAAATAGATGCGAAAGATTTTTTGTTTTCATTGTAATATACTGAATTTTTAAAAACCGAGTTTACGTAAATATGGTAAATTCCAATACACCACCAATTTTTTAAGAATTTGATGTCCACCATTTGGTCATGAATAATGGAAGTAATCTTGTGTTTCGCTTTTCTTTATTATATGGCATTGTTATGAATTGAATTTATATGCTTTTAAGTCCAATGGGGTACCAAGCGGTTTGTGTATAAAATCAATCCTTTCACAAAGCACTTCTAAAGAGTTTCAGCCTACAACTTCGTTTTGCTATTTAATTTAATTTTATTCAAATTAAACTAATATTACAAAATACAGCAATGTTCAAAACGAATATTTTCGTTGTTATATTTTTTATGCGGCTCTAGAAATAGATGCGAAGGATTTTTAGTTTTCATTCTATTATACTGAATTTTCAAAAACCGAGTTTACTTAAATATTGTAAATTCCAATACACCACCAATTTTTTAGAATTTGATGTCCACCATTTGGTCATGAATTGTTGGAGTAATCTTGTGTTTCGCTTTTCTTTATTATATGGCATTGTTATGAACTGAATTTATATGTTTTAAAGACCAATGGGGTACCAAGTAGTTAGAGTATAAAATCAATCCTTTCACAGAGCACTCCTAAGTAGTTTCATCCTACAACTTCGTTTTGCAATTCAATTTCATTTTATTCAAATAAAACTAATGTTAAAAAAGACACCGATGTTCAAAACGATTATTTTCGTTGTTATATTTTTTATGCGGCTCTAGAAAAAGATGCAAAGGATTTTTTGTTTTTATTGTATTATACTGACTTATTAAAAACCGAGTTTACGTAAAGGTATTAAATGCCATTACAAAGCCAATTTTTTAAAATTTGATTTCCACCATTTGGTCATGAAAAGTGGGAGTAATCTTGTGTTTCGCTTTTCTTTATTATATGGCATTGTTATGAACTGAATTTATATGTTTTTAAGTCCAATGGGGTACCAAGTGGTTTGTGTATAAAATCAATCCTTTCACAAAGCACTCCTAAATAATTTCAGCCCATAACTTCGTTTTTTTATTGAATTTCATTTTAATCAAATAAAACTAATATAACAAAATACAGGGATCTTCAAAACGAATATTTTCGTTGTTATATTTTTTATGCGGCTCTAGAAATAGATGCGAAGGATTTTTAGTTTTCATTCTATTATACTGAATTTTCAAAAACCGAGTTTACTTAAATATTGTAAATTCCAATACACCACCAATTTTTTAGAATTTGATGTCCACCATTTGGTCATGAATTGTTGGAGTAATCTTGTGTTTCGCTTTTCTTTATTATATGACATTGTTATGAACTGAATTTATATGCTTTTAAGTCCAATGGGGTACCAAGTGGTTTGAGTATAAAATCAATCCTTTCACAAAGCACTCCTAAATAATTTCAGCCTACAACTTCGTTTTGCTATTTAATTTCATTTTATTCAAATTAAACTAATATTACAAAATACAGCAATGTTCAAAACGAATATTTTCGTTGTTATATTTTTTATGCGGCTCTAGAAATAGATGCGAAGGATTTTTAGTTTTCATTCTATTATACTGAATTTTCAAAAACCGAGTTTACTTAAATATTGTAAATTCCAATACACCACCAATTTTTTAGAATTTGATGTCCACCATTTGGTCATGAATTGTTGGAGTAATCTTGTGTTTCGCTTTTCTTTATTATATGGCATTGTTATGAACTGAATTTATATGTTTTAAAGACCAATGGGGTACCAAGTGGTTTGCGTATAAAATCAATCCTTTCACAGCACTCCTAAGTAGTTTCATCCTACAACTTCGATTTGTTATTAAATTTCATTTTATTCAAATAAAACTAATATAACAAAATACAGGGATGTTCAAGACGAATATTTTCGTTGTTATATTTTTTATGCGGCTCTAGAAATAGATGCGAAGGATTTTTTGTTTTCATTGTAATATACTGAATTTTTAAAAACCGAGTTTACGTAAATATGGTAAATTCCAATACACCACCAATTTTTTAAGAATTTGATGTCCACCATTTGGTCATGAATAATGGAAGTAATCTTGTGTTTCGCTTTTCTTTATTTTATGGCATTGTTATGAATTGAATTTATATGCTTTTAAGTCCAATGGGGTACCAAGCGGTTTGTGTATAAAAGCAATCCTTTCACAAAGCACTCCTAAATAATTTCAGCCCATAACTTCGTTTTTTTATTGAATTTCATTTTATTCAAATAAAACTAATATAACAAAATACAGGGATGTTCAAGACGAATATTTTCGTTGTTATATTTTTTATGCGGCTCTAGAAATAGATGCGAAGGATTTATTGTTTTCATTGTAATATACTGAATTTTTAAAAACCGAGTTTACTTAAATATTGTAAATTCCAATACACCACCAATTTTTTAGAATTTCATGTCCACCATTTGGTCATGAATTGTTGGAGTAATCTTGTGTTTCGCTTTTCTTATTATATGACATTGCAATGAACTGAATTTATATGCTTTTAAGTCCAATGGGGTACCAAGTGGTTTGAGTATAAAATCAATCCTTTCACAAAGCACTCCTAAATAATTTCAGCCTACAACTTCGTTTTGCTATTTAATTTAATTTTATTCAAATTAAACTAATATTACAAAATACAGCAATGTTCAAAACGAATATTTTCGTTGTTATATTTTTTATGCGGCTCTAGAAATAGATGCGAAGGATTTTTAGTTTTCATTCTATTATACTGAATTTTCAAAAACCGAGTTTACTTAAATATTGTAAATTCCAATACACCACCAATTTTTTAGAATTTGATGTCCACCATTTGGTCATGAATTGTTGGAGTAATCTTGTGTTTCGCTTTTCTTTATTATATGGCATTGTTATGAACTGAATTTATATGTTTTAAAGACCAATGGGGTACCAAGTGGTTTGCGTATAAAATCAATACTTTCACAGCACTCCTAAGTAGTTTCATCCTACAACTTCGATTTGTTATTAAATTTCATTTTATTCAAATAAAACTAATATAACAAAATACAGGGATGTTCAAGACGAATATTTTCGTTGTTATATTTTTTATGCGGCTCTAGAAATAGATGCGAAGGATTTTTAGTTTTCATTCTATTATACTGAATTTTCAAAAACCGAGTTTACTTAAATATTGTAAATTCCAATACACCACCAATTTTTTAGAATTTGATGTCCACCATTTTGTCATGAATTGTTGGAGTAATCTTGTGTTTCGCTTTTCTTTATTATATGGCATTGTTATGAATTGAATTTATATGCTTTTAAGTCCAATGGGGTACCAAACGGTTTGTGTATAAAATCAATCCTTTCACAAAGCACTTCTAAAGAGTTTCAGCCTATAACTTCGTTTTGTTATTTAATTTCATTATAATCAAATAAAACTAATATTAAAAAATACGAGGCTGTTCAAAACGATTATTTTCGTTGTTATATTTTTCATGCGGCTCTAGAAATAGATGTGAAGGATTATTTGTTTTCATTGTATTATACTGAATTTTTATAAACCGAGTTTACCTAAATATTGTAAATTCAAATACATATCCAATTTTTTAGAATTTGATGTCCACCACTTGGTCATGAATAGTTGGAGTAATCTTGTGTTTCGCTTTTCTTTATTATATGGCATTGTTATGAATTGAATTTATATGTTTCAAAGACCAATGGGGTACCAAGTGGTGTGTGTATAAAATCAATCCTTTCACAGAGCACTCCTAAGTAGTTTCATCCTACAACTTCGTTTTGCAATTCAATTTCATTTTATTCAAATAAAACTAATATTAAAAAAGACACCGATGTTCGAAACGATTATTTTCGTTGTTATATTTTTCATGCGGCTCTAGAAAAAGATGCAAAGGATTTTTTGTTTTCATTGTATTCTACTGAATTTTTAAAAACCGAGTTTACGTAAAGGTATTAAATGCCATTACAAAGCCAATTTTTTAAAATTTGATTTCCACCATTTGGTCTTGAAAAGTGGGAGTAATCTTGTGTTTCGCTTTTCTTTATTATATGGCATTGTTATGAACTGAATTTATATGTTTTTAAGTCCAATGGGGTACCAAGTTGTTTGTGTATAAAATCAATCCTTTCACAAAGCACTCCTAAATAATTTCAGCCTATAACTTCGTTTTTTTATTAAATTTCATTTTAATCAAATAAAACTAATATAACAAATTACAGGGATCTTCAAAACGAATATTTTCGTTGTTATATTTTGCATTCGGATCTAGAAATAGATGCGAAGGATTTTTTGTTTTTATTGTTTTATACTGAATTTTTAAAAACCGAGTTTACGTAAAAATATTGTAAATTCCAATACACGACAAATTTTTTTAAATTTGAATTCTCCCATTTGGTCATGAACAGTTGGAGTGATCTTGTGTTTCGCTTTTCTTTATTATATGGCATTGTTATGAACTGAATTTATATGTTTTAAAGTCCAATGGGGTACCAAGCGATTTGTGTATAAAAGAAATCCTTTCACAAAGCACTCCTAAATAATTTCAGCCTATAACTTCGTTTTGTTATTAAATTTCATTTTAATCAAATAAAACTAATATTGCAAAATACACCGATGTTCAAAACGTATATTTTCGTTGTTATATTTTTTATGCGGCTCTAGAAATAGATGCGAAGGATTTTTAGTTTTCATTCTATTATACTGAATTTTCAAAAACCGAGTTTACTTAAATATTGTAAATTCCAATACACCACCAATTTTTTAGAATTTGATGTCCACCATTTGGTCATGAATTGTTGGAGTAATCTTGTGTTTCGCTTTTCTTTATTATATGGCATTGTTATGAACTGAATTTATATGCTTTTAAGTCCAATGGGGTACCAAGTGGTTTGAGTATAAAATCAATCCTTTCACAAAGCACTCCTAAATAATTTCAGCCTACAACTTCGTTTTGCTATTTAATTTCATTTTATTCAAATTAAACTAATATTACAAAATACAGCAATGTTCAAAACGATTATTTTCGTTGTTATATTTTTTATGCGGCTCTAGAAATAGATGCGAAGGATTTTTTGTTTTCATTGTATTATACTGAATTTTTATAAACCGAGTTTACGTAAATATTGTAAATTCAAATACACCACCAATTTTTTAGAATTTGATGTCCATCATTTGGTCATGAATAATTGGAGTAATCTTGTGTTTCGCTTTTCTTTACTATATGGCATTGTTATGAATTGAATTTATATGTTTTAAAGACCAATGGGGTACTAAGTGGTTTGCGTATAAAATCAATCCATTCACAGAGCACTCCTAAGTAGTTTCATCCTACAACTTCGTTTTGCAATTCAAATTCATTTTATTCAAATAAAACTAATATTAAAAAAGACACCGATGTTCGAAACGATTATTTTCGTTGTTATATTATTCATGCGGCTCTAGAACAAGATGCAAAGGATTTTTTGTTTTCATTGTATTATACTGAATTTTTAAAAACCGAGTTTACGTAAAGGTATTAAATGCCATTACAAAGCCAATTTTTTAAAATTTGATTTCCACCATTTGGTCATGAAAAGTGGGAGTAATCTTGTGTTTCGCTTTTCTTTATTATATGGCATTGTTATGAACTGAATTTCTATGTTTTTAAGTCCAATGGGGTACCAAGTTGTTTGTGTATAAAATCAATCCTTTCACAAAGCACTCCTAAATAATTTCAGCCTATAACTTCGTTTTTTTATTAAATTTCATTTTAATCAAATAAAACTAATATAACAAATTACAGGGATCTTCAAAACGAATATTTTCGTTGTTATATTTTTCATGCGGCTCTAGAAATAGATGCGAATGATTATTTGTTTTCATTGTATTATACTGAATTTTTAAAAACCGAGTTTACCTAAATATTGTAAATTCAAATACACCACCAATTTTTTAGAATTTGATGTCCACCATTTGGTCATGAATTGTTGGAGTAATCTTGTGTTTCGCTTTTCTTTATTATATGGCATTGTAATGAACTGAATTTATATGCTTTTAAGTCCAATGGGGTACCAAGCGGTTTGTGTATAAAATCAATCCTTTCACAAAGCACTCCTAAATAATTTCAGCCTACAACTTCGTTTTGCTATTTAATTTCATTTTATTCAAATTAAACTAATATTACAAAATACAGCAATGTTCAAAACGATTATTTTCGTTGTTATATTTTTTATGCGGCTCTAGAAATAGATGCGAAGGATTTTTTGTTTTTATTGTTTTATACTGAATTTTTAAAAACCGAGTTTACGTGAAAATATTGTAAATTCCAATACACGACAAATTTTTTTAAATTTGAATTCTCCCATTTGGTCATGAACAGTTGGAGTGATCTTGTGTTTCGTTTTTCTTTATTATATGGCATTGTTATAACCTGAATTTATATGTTTTAAAGTCCAATGGGGTACCAAGCGATTTGTGTATAAAAGAAATCCTTTCACAAAGCACTCCTAAATAATTTCAGTCTATAACTTCGTTTTTTTATTAAATTTCATTTTAATCAAATAAAACTAATATTACAAAATACACCGATGTTCAAAACGTATATTTTCGTTGTTATATTTTTTATGCGGCTGTAGAAATAGATGCGAAGGATTTTTAGTTTTCATTCTATTATACTGAATTTTCAAAAACCGAGTTTACTTAAATATTGTAAATTCCAATACACCACCAATTTTTTAGAATTTGATGTCCACCATTTGGTCATGAATTGTTGGAGTAATCTTGTGTTTCGCTTTTCTTTATTATATGGCATTGTAATGAACTGAATTTATATGCTTTTAAGTCCAATGGGGTACCAAGTGGTTTGTGTATAAAATCAATCCTTTCACAAAGCACTCCTAAATAATTTCAGCCTACAACTTCGTTTTGCTATTTAATTTCATTTTATTCAAATTAAACTAATATTACAAAATACAGCAATGTTCAAAACGATTATTTTCGTTGTTATATTTTTTATGCGGCTCTAGAAATAGATGCGAAGGATTTTTTGTTTTCATTGTATTATACTGAATTTTTATAAACCGAGTTTACGTAAATATTGTAAATTCAAATACACCACCAATTTTTTAGAATTTGATGTCCATCATTTGGTCATGAATAATTGGAGTAATCTTGTGTTTCGCTTTTCTTTACTATATGGCATTGTTATGAATTGAATTTATATGTTTTAAAGACCAATGGGGTACCAAGTGGTTTGCGTATAAAATCAATCCTTTCACAGCACTCCTAAGTAGTTTCATCCTACAACTTCGATTTGTTATTAAATTTCATTTTATTCAAATAAAACTAATATAACAAAATACAGGGATGTTCAAAACGAATATTTTCGTTGTTATATTTTTTATGCGGCTCTAGAAATAGATGCGAAGGATTTTTTGTTTTCATTGTATTATACTGAATTTTTATAAACCGAGTTTACGTAAATATGGTAAATTCCAATACACCACCAATTTTTTAGAATTTGATGTCCACCATTTGATCATGAATTGTTGGAGTAATCTTGTGTTTCGCTTTTCTTTATTATATGGCATTGTAATGAACTGAATTTATATGCTTTTAAGTCCAATGGGGTACCAAGCGGTTTGTGTATAAAATCAATCCTTTCACAAAGCACTTCTAAAGAGTTTCAGCCTATAACTTCGTTTTGTTATTTAATTTCATTATAATCAAATAAAACTAATATTAAAAAATACGAGGCTGTTCAAAACGATTATTTTCGTTGTTATATTTTTCATGCGTCTCTAGAAATAGATGCGAAGGATTTTTTGTTTTCATTGTATTATACTGAATTTTTATAAACCGAGTTTACCTAAATATTGTAAATTCAAATACACCACCAATTTTTTAGAATTTGATGTCCACCATTTGGTCATGAATAGTGAAAATAATCTTGTGTTTGCTTTTCTTCATTATATGGCATTGTTATGAACTGAATTTATATGTTTTAAAGACCAATGGGGTACCAAGTAGTTTGAGTATAAAATCAATCCTTTCACAAAGCACTCATAAATATTTTCAGCCTTCAACTAACTTTTGCTATTAAATTTCATTTTATTCAAATAAAACAAATATTACAAAATACAGTAATATTCAAAAAGATTATTTTCGTTATTATATTTTTCATGCGGCTCTAGAAAAAGATGCAAAGGATTTTTTGTTTTTATTGTTTTATACTGAATTTTTAGACCAATTTTTTAGAATTTGATGTCCACCATTTGGTCATGAATAGTTGGAGTAATCTTGTGTTTCGCTTTTCTTTATTATATGGCATTGTTATGAATTGAATTTATATGTTTTAAAGACCAATGGGGTACCAAGTGGTGTGTGTATAAAATCAATCCTTTCACAGAGCACTCCTAAGTAGTTTCATCCTACAACTTCGTTTTGCAATTCAAATTCATTTTATTCAAATAAAACTAATATTAAAAAAGACACCGATGTTCGAAACGATTATTTTCGTTGTTATATTTTTCATGCGGCTCTAGAAAAAGATGCAAAGGATTTTTTGTTTTCATTGTATTATACTGAATTTTTAAAAACCGAGTTTACGTAAAGGTATTAAATGCCATTACAAAGCCAATTTTTTAAAATTTGATTTCCACCATTTGGTCATGAAAAGTGGGAGTAATCTTGTGTTTCGCTTTTATTTATTATATGGCATTGTTATGAACTGAATTTATATGTTTTTAAGTCCAATGGGGTACCAAGTGGTTTGTGTATAAAATCAATCCTTTCACAAAGCACTTCTAAGTAGTTTCACCCTACAACTTCGTTCTGCAATTAAATTTCATTTTATTCAAATTAAACTAATATTACAAAATACAGCAATGTTCAAAGCGATTATTTTCGTTATTATATTTTCATGCGGCTCTAGAAATAGATGCGAAGGATTTTTTGTTTTTATTGTTTTATACTGAATTTTTAAAAACCGAGTTTACGTAAATATTGTAAACTCCAATACACCACCAATTTTTTAGAATTTGATGTCCACCATTTGGTCATGAATAGTGAAAGTAATCTTGTGTTTCGCTTTTCTTTATTATATGGCATTGTTATGAACTGAATTTATATGCTTTTAAGTCCAATGGGGTACCAAGCGGTTTGTGTATAAAATCAATCCTTTCACAAAGCACTTCTAAAGAGTTTCAGCCTATAACTTCGTTTTGTTATTTAATTTCATTATAATCAAATAAAACTAATATTAAAAAATACGAGACTGTTCAAAACGATTATTTTCGATATTATATTTTTCATGCGGCTCTAGAAAAAGATGCAAAGGATTTTTTGTTTTCATTGTATTATACTGAATTTTAAAAAACCGAGTTTACGTAAATATGGTAAATTCCAATACACCACCAATTTTTTAGAATTTGATGTCCACCATTTGGTCATGAATAGTGAAAGTAATCTTGTGTTTGCTTTTCTTCATTATATGGCATTGTTATGAACTGAATTTATATGTTTTAAAGACCAATGGGGTACCAAGTAGTTTGAGTATAAAATCAATCCTTTCACAAAGCACTCATAAATATTTTCAGCCTACAACTAACTTTTGCTATTAAATTTCATTTTATTCAAATAAAACAAATATTACAAAATACAGTAATATTCAAAAAGATTATTTTCGTTATTATATTTTTCATGCGGCTCTAGAAATAGATGCGAAGGATTTTTTGTTTTTATTGTTTTATACTGAATTATTTGACCAATTTTTTAGAATTTGATGTCCACCATTTGGTCATGAATAGTTGGAGTAATCTTGTGTTTCGCTTTTCTTTATTATATGGCATTGTTATGAATTGAATTTATATGTTTTAAAGACCAATGGGGTACCAAGTGGTGTGTGTATAAAATCAATCCTTTCACAGAGCACTCCTAAGTAGTTTCATCCTACAACTTCGTTTTGCAATTCAAATTCATTTTATTCAAATAAAACTAATATTAAAAAAGACACCGATGTTCGAAACGATTATTTTCGTTGTTATATTTTTCATGCGGCTCTAGAAAAAGATGCAAAGGATTTTTTGTTTTCATTGTATTATACTGAATTTTTAAAAACCGAGTTTACGTAAAGGTATTAAATGCCATTACAAAGCCAATTTTTTAAAATTTGATTTCCACCATTTGGTCATGAAAAGTGGGAGTAATCTTGTGTTTCGCTTTTCTTTATTATATGGCATTGTTATGAACTGAATTTATATGTTTTTAAGTCCAATGGGGTACCAAGTGGTTTGTGTATAAAATCAATCCTTTCACAAAGCACTTCTAAGTAGTTTCACCCTACAACTTCGTTCTGCAATTAAATTTCATTTTATTCAAATTAAACTAATATTACAAAATACAGCAATGTTCAAAGCGATTATTTTCGTTATTATATTTTCATGCGGCTCTAGAGTAGATGCGAAGTATTTTTTGTTTTTATTGTTTTATACTGAACTTTTAAAAACCGAGTTTACGTAAATATTGTAAATTCAAATACACCACCAATTTTTTAGAATTTGATGTCCATCATTTGGTCATGAATAATTGGAGTAATCTTGTGTTCCGCTTTTCTTTACTATATGGCATTGTTATGAACTGAATTTATATGTTTTTAAGTCCAATGGGGTACCAAGTGGTTTGTGTATAAAATCAATCCTTTCACAAAGCACTTCTAAGTAGTTTCACCCTACAACTTCGTTCTGCAATTAAATTTCATTTTATTCAAATAAAACAAATATTACAAAATACAGTAATATTCAAAAAGATTATTTTCGTTATTATATTTTTCATGCGGCTCTAGAAATAGATGCGAAGGATTTTTTGTTTTTATTGTTTTATACTGAATTTTTAAAAACCGAGTTTACGTAAAAATATTGTAAATTCCAATACACGACAAATTTTTTTAAATTTGAATTCTCCCATTTGGTCATGAACAGTTGGAGTGATCTTGTGTTTCGTTTTTCTTTATTATATGGCATTGTTATAACCTGAATTTATATGTTTTAAAGTCCAATGGGGTACCAAGTGGTTTGTGTATAAAATCAATCCTTTCACAAAGCACTTCTAAGTAGTTTCACCCTACAACTTCGTTCTGCAATTAAATTTCATTTTATTCAAATTAAACTAATATTACAAAATACAGCAATGTTCAAAACGATTATTTTCGTTATTATATTTTCATGCGGCTCTAGAGTAGATGCGAAGTATTTTTTGTTTTTATTGTTTTATACTGAATTTTTAAAAACCGAGTTTACGTAAATATTGTAAATTCA
This sequence comes from Anthrax anthrax, assembly GCA_963971155.1. Taxonomy (NCBI): domain Eukaryota; kingdom Metazoa; phylum Arthropoda; class Insecta; order Diptera; family Bombyliidae; genus Anthrax; species Anthrax anthrax. The sequence continues at coordinate 3,514,711 of OZ020122.1, forward strand.
AATACACCACCAATTTTTTAGAATTTGATGTCCATCATTTGGTCATGAATAATTGGAGTAATCTTGTGTTTCGCTTTTCTTTACTATATGGCATTGTTATGAATTGAATTTATATGTTTTTAAGTCCAATGGGGTACCAAGTGGTTTGTGTATAAAATCAATCCTTTCACAAAGCACTTCTAAGTAGTTTCACCCTACAACTTCGTTCTGCAATTAAATTTCATTTTATTCAAATAAAACAAATATTACAAAATACAGTAATATTCAAAAAGATTATTTTCGTTATTATATTTTTCATGCGGCTCTAGAAATAGATGCGAAGGATTTTTTGTTTTTATTGTTTTATACTGAATTTTTAAAAACCGAGTTTACGTAAAAATATTGTAAATTCCAATACACCACCAATTGTTATGAACTGAATTTATATGCTTTTAAGTCCAATGGGGTACCAAGCGGTTTGTGTATAAAATCAATCCTTTCACAAAGCACTTCTAAAGAGTTTCAGCCTATAACTTCGTTTTGTTATTTAATTTCATTATAATCAAATAAAACTAATGTTAAAAAATACGAGGCTGTTCAAAACGATTATTTTCGTTGTTATATTTTTCATGCGGCTCTAGAAATAGATGCGAAGGATTTTTAGTTTTCATTGTATTATACTGAATTTTTATAAACCGAGTTTACCTAAATATTGTAAATTCAAATACACCACCAATTTTTTAGAATTTGATGTCCACCATTTGGTCATGAATAGTGAAAGTAATCTTGTGTTTCGCTTTTCTTCATTATATGGCATTGTTATGAACTGAATTTATATGTTTTAAAGACCAATGGGGTACCAAGTAGTTTGAGTATAAAATCAATCCTTTCACAAAGCACTCATAAATATTTTCAGCCTACAACTAACTTTTGCTATTAAATTTCATTTTATTCAAATAAAACAAATATTACAAAATACAGTAATATTCAAAAAGATTATTTTCGTTATTATATTTTTCATGCGGCTCTAGAAATAGATGCGAAGGATTTTTTGTTTTTATTGTTTTATACTGAATTATTTGACCAATTTTTTAGAATTTGATGTCCACCATTTGGTCATGAATAGTTGGAGTAATCTTGTGTTTCGCTTTTCTTTATTATATGGCATTGTTATGAATTGAATTTATATGTTTTAAGGACCAATAGGGTACCAAGTGGTGTGTGTATAAAATCAATCCTTTCACAGAGCACTCCTAAGTAGTTTCATCCTACAACTTCGTTTTGCAATTCAAATTCATTTTATTCAAATAAAACTAATATTAAAAAAGACACCGATGTTCGAAACGATTATTTTCGTTGTTATATTTTTCATGCGGCTCTAGAAAAAGATGCAAAGGATTTTTTGTTTTCATTGTATTATACTGAATTTTTAAAAACCGAGTTTACGTAAAGGTATTAAATGCCATTACAAAGCCAATTTTTTTAAATTTGAATTCTCCCATTTGGTCATGAACAGTTGGAGTGATCTTGTGTTTCGTTTTTCTTTATTATATGGCATTGTTATAACCTGAATTTATATGTTTTAAAGTCCAATGGGGTACCAAGTGGTTTGTGTATAAAATCAATCCTTTCACAAAGCACTTCTAAGTAGTTTCACCCTACAACTTCGTTCTGCAATTAAATTTCATTTTATTCAAATTAAACTAATATTACAAAATACAGCAATGTTCAAAACGATTATTTTCGTTATTATATTTTCATGCGGCTCTAGAGTAGATGCGAAGTATTTTTTGTTTTTATTGTTTTATACTGAATTTTTAAAAACCGAGTTTACGTAAATATTGTAAATTCAAATACACCACCAATTTTTTAGAATTTGATGTCCATCATTTGGTCATGAATAATTGGAGTAATCTTGTGTTTCGCTTTTCTTTACTATATGGCATTGTTATGAATTGAATTTATATGTTTTTAAGTCCAATGGGGTACCAAGTGGTTTGTGTATAAAATCAATCCTTTCACAAAGCACTTCTAAGTAGTTTCACCCTACAACTTCGTTCTGCAATTAAATTTCATTTTATTCAAATAAAACAAATATTACAAAATACAGTAATATTCAAAAAGATTATTTTCGTAATTATATTTTTCATGCGGCTCTAGAAATAGATGCGAAGGATTTTTTGTTTTTATTGTTTTATACTGAATTTTTAAAAACCGAGTTTACGTAAAAATATTGTAAATTCCAATACACCACCAATTGTTATGAACTGAATTTATATGCTTTTAAGTCCAATGGGGTACCAAGCGGTTTGTGTATAAAATCAATCCTTTCACAAAGCACTTCTAAAGAGTTTCAGCCTATAACTTCGTTTTGTTATTTAATTTCATTATAATCAAATAAAACTAATATTAAAAAATACGAGGCTGTTCAAAACGATTATTTTCGTTGTTATATTTTTCATGCGTCTCTAGAAATAGATGTGAAGGATTTTTAGTTTTCATTGTATTATACTGAATTTTTATAAACCGAGTTTACCTAAATATTGTAAATTCAAATACACCACCAATTTTTTAGAATTTGATGTCCACCATTTGGTCATGAATAGTGAAAGTAATCTTGTGTTTCGCTTTTCTTCATTATATGGCATTGTTATGAACTGAATTTATATGTTTTAAAGACCAATGGGGTACCAAGTAGTTTGAGTATAAAATCAATCCTTTCACAAAGCACTCATAAATATTTTCAGCCTACAACTAACTTTTGCTATTAAATTTCATTTTATTCAAATAAAACAAATATTACAAAATACAGTAATATTCAAAAAGATTATTTTCGTTATTATATTTTTCATGCGGCTCTAGAAATAGATGCGAAGGATTTTTTGTTTTCATTGTATTATACTGAATTTTTAAAAACCGAGTTTACGTAAAGGTATTAAATGCCATTACATAGCCAATTTTTTAAAATTTGATTTCCACCATTTGGTCATGAAAAGTGGGAGTAATCTTGTGTTTCGCTTTTCTTTATTATATGGCATTGTTATGAATTGAATTTATATGTTTTAAAGACCAATGGGGTACCAAGTGGTGTGTGTATAAAATCAATCCTTTCACAGAGCACTCCTAAGTAGTTTCATCCTACAACTTCGTTTTGCAATTCAAATTCATTTTATTCAAATAAAACTAATATTAAAAAAGACACCGATGTTTGAAACGATTATTTTCGTTGTTATATTTTTCATGCGGCTCTAGAAAAAGATGCAAAGGATTTTTTGTTTTCATTGTATTATACTGAATTTTTAAAAACCGAGTTTACGTAAAGGTATTAAATGCCATTACATAGCCAATTTTTTAAAATTTGATTTCCACCATTTGGTCATGAAAAGTGGGAGTAATCTTGTGTTTCGCTTTTCTTTATTATATGGCATTGTTATGAATTGAATTTATATGTTTTAAAGACCAATGGGGTACCAAGTGGTGTGTGTATAAAATCAATCCTTTCACAGAGCACTCCTAAGTAGTTTCATCCTACAACTTCGTTTTGCAATTCAAATTCATTTTATTCAAATAAAACTAATATTAAAAAAGACACCGATGTTCGAAACGATTATTTTCGTTGTTATATTTTTCATGCGGCTCTAGAAAAAGATGCAAAGGATTTTTTGTTTTCATTGTATTATACTGAATTTTTAAAAACCGAGTTTACGTAAAGGTATTAAATGCCATTACATAGCCAATTTTTTAAAATTTGATTCCCACCATTTGGTCATGAAAAGTGGGAGTAATCTTGTGTTTCGCTTTTCTTTATTATATGGCATTGTTATGAATTGAATTTATATGTTTTAAAGACCAATGGGGTACCAAGTGGTGTGTGTATAAAATCAATCCTTTCACAGAGCACTCCTAAGTAGTTTCATCCTACAACTTCGTTTTGCAATTCAAATTCATTTTATTCAAATAAAACTAATATTAAAAAAGACACCGATGTTTGAAACGATTATTTTCGTTGTTATATTTTTCATGCGGCTCTAGAAAAAGATGCAAAGGATTTTTTGTTTTCATTGTATTATACTGAATATTTAAAAACCGAGTTTACGTAAAGGTATTAAATGCCATTACATAGCCAATTTTTTAAAATTTGATTTCCACCATTTGGTCATGAAAAGTGGGAGTAATCATGTGTTTCGCTTTTCTTTATTATATGGCATTGTTATGAACTGAATTTATATGTTTTTAAGTCCAATGGGGTACCAAGTGGTTTGTGTATAAAATCAATCCTTTGACAAAGCACTTCTAAGTAGTTTCACCCTACAACTTCGTTCTGCAATTAAATTTCATTTTATTCAAATTAAACTAATATTACAAAATACAGCAATGTTCAAAACGATTATTTTCGTTATTATATTTTCATGCGGCTCTAGAGTAGAAGCGAAGTATTTTTTGTTTTTATTGTTTTATACTGAATTTTTAAAAACCGAGTTTACGTAAAAATATTGTAAATTCCAATACACGACGAATTTTTTTGAATTTGAATTCTCCCATTTGGTCATGAACAGTTGGAGTGATCTTGTGTTTCGTTTTTCTTTATTATATGGCATTGTTATAACCTGAATTTATATGTTTTAAAGTCCAATGGGGTACCAAGTGGTTTGTGTATAAAATCAATCCTTTCACAAAGCACTTCTAAGTAGTTTCACCCTACAACTTCGTTTTGCAATTAAATTTCATTTTATTCAAATAAAACAAATATTACAAAATACAGGAATATTCAAAACGATTATTTTCGTTATTATATTTTTCATGCGGCTCTAGAAATAGATGCGAAGGATTTTTTGTTATTATTGTTTTATACTGAATTTTTAAAAACCGAGTTTACGTAAATATTGTAAACTCCAATACACCACCAACTTTTTAGAATTTGATGTCCAAAATTTGGTCATGAATAGTGAAAGTAATCTTGTGTTTCGCTTTTCTTTATTATATGGCATTGTTATGAACTGAATATATATGCTTTTAAGTCCAATGGGGTACCAAGCGGTTTGTGTATAAAATCAATCCTTTCACAAAGCACTTCTAAAGAGTTTCAGCCTATAACTTCGTTTTGTTATTTAATTTCATTATAATCAAATAAAACTAATATTAAAAAATACGAGGCTGTTCAAAACGATTATTTTCGTTGTTATATTTTTCATGCGGCTCTAGAAATAGATGTGAAGGATTATTTGTTTTCATTGTATTATACTGAATTTTTATAAACCGAGTTTACCTAAATATTGTAAATTCAAATACACCACCAATTTTTTAGAATTTGATGTCCACCATTTGGTCATGAATAGTGAAAGTAATCTTGTGTTTCGCTTTTCTTTATTATATGGCATTGTTATGAACTGAATTTATATGTTTTAAAGACCAATGGGGTACCAAGTAGTTAGAGTATAAAATCAATCCTTTCACAAAGCACTCCTAAGTAGTTTCACCCTACAACTTCGTTTTGCAATTAAAATTTCATTTTATTCAAATAAAACTAATATTAAAAAAGACAGCGATGTTCAAAACAATTATTTTCGTTGTTATATTTTTCATACGGCTCTAGAAAAAGATGCAAAGGATTTTTTGTTTTCATTGTATTATACTGAATTTTAAAAAACCGAGTTTACGTAAATATGGTAAATTCCAATACACCACCAATTTTTTAGAATTTGATGTCCACCATTTGGTCATGAATTGTTGGAGTAATCTTGTGTTTCGCTTTTCTTTATTATATGGCATTGTTATGAACTGAATTTATATGTTTTAAAGACCAATGGGGTACCAAGTGGTTTGTGTATAAAATCAATCCTTTCACAAAGCACTCATAAATATTTTCAGCCTACAACTTCGTTTTGCAATTCAAATTCATTTTATTCAAATAAAACTAATATTAAAAAAGACACCGATGTTCGAAACGATTATTTTCGTTGTTATATTTTTCATGCGGCTCTAGAAAAAGATGCAAAGGATTTTTTGTTTTCATTGTATTATACTGAATATTTAAAAACCGAGTTTACGTAAAGGTATTAAATGCCATTACATAGCCAATTTTTTAAAATTTGATTTCCACCATTTGGTCATGAAAAGTGGGAGTAATCATGTGTTTCGCTTTTCTTTATTATATGGCATTGTTATGAACTGAATTTATATGTTTTTAAGTCCAATGGGGTACCAAGTGGTTTGTGTATAAAATCAATCCTTTGACAAAGCACTTCTAAGTAGTTTCACCCTACAACTTCGTTCTGCAATTAAATTTCATTTTATTCAAATTAAACTAATATTACAAAATACAGCAATGTTCAAAACGATTATTTTCGTTATTATATTTTCATGCGGCTCTAGAGTAGATGCGAAGTATTTTTTGTTTTTATTGTTTTATACTGAATTTTTAAAAACCGAGTTTACGTAAATATTGTAAACTCCAATACACCACCAACTTTTTAGAATTTGATGTCCACCATTTGGTCATGAATAATTGGAGTAATCTTGTGTTTCGCTTTTCTTTATTATATGGCATTGTTATGAACTGAATATATATGCTTTTAAGTCCAATGGGGTACCAAGTGGTTTGTGTATAAAATCAATCCTTTCACAAAGCACTCCTAAATAATTTCAACCTATAACTTCGTTTTGTTATTAAATTTCATTTTATTCAAATAAAACTAATATAACAAAATACAAGGATGTTCAAAACGATTATTTTCGTTGTTATATTTTTCATGCGGCTCTAGAAATAGATGTGAAGGATTATTTGTTTTCATTGTATTATACTGAATTTTTATAAATCGAGTTTACCTAAATATTGTAAATTCAAATACACCACCAATTTTTTAGAATTTGATGTCCACCATTTGGTCATGAATAGTGAAAGTAATCTTGTGTTTCGCTTTTCTTTATTATATGGCATTGTTATGAACTGAATTTATATGTTTTAAAGACCAATGGGGTACCAAGTAGTTAGAGTATAAAATCAATCCTTTCACAAAGCACTCCTAAGTAGTTTCACCCTACATCTTCGTTTTGCAATTAAAATTTCATTTTATTCAAATAAAACTAATATTAAAAAAGACAGCGATGTTCAAAACGATTATTTTCGTTGTTATATTTTTCATGCGGCTCTAGAAAAAGATGCAAAGGATTTTTTGTTTTCATTGTATTATACTGAATTTTAAAAAACCGAGTTTACGTAAATATGGTAAATTCCAATACACCACCAATTTTTTAGAATTTGATGTCCACCATTTGGTCATGAATAGTGAAAGTAATCTTGTGTTTCGCTTTTCTTTATTATATGGCATTGTTATGAACTGAATTTATATGTTTTAAAGACCAATGGGGTACCAAGTAGTTAGAGTATAAAATCAATCCTTTCACAAAGCACTCCTAAGTAGTTTCACCCTACATCTTCGTTTTGCAATTAAAATTTCATTTTATTCAAATAAAACTAATATTAAAAAAGACAGCGATGTTCAAAACGATTATTTTCGTTGTTATATTTTTCATGCGGCTCTAGAAAAAGATGCAAAGGATTTTTTGTTTTCATTGTATTATACTGAATTTTAAAAAACCGAGTTTACGTAAATATGGTAAATTCCAATACACCACCAATTTTTTAGAATTTGATGTCCACCATTTGGTCATGAATAGTGAAAGTAATCTTGTGTTTCGCTTTTCTTTATTATATGGCATTGTTATGAACTGAATATATATGCTTTTAAGTCCAATGGGGTACCAAGCGATTTGTGTATAAAATCAATCCTTTCACAAAGCACTTCTAAAGAGTTTCAGCCTATAACTTCGTTTTGTTATTTAATTTCATTATAATCAAATAAAACTAATATTAAAAAATACGAGGCTGTTCAAAACGATTATTTTCGTTGTTATATTTTTCATGCGGCTCTAGAAATAGATGTGAAGGATTATTTGTTTTCATTGTATTATACTGAATTTTTATAAACCGAGTTTACCTAAATATTGTAAATTCAAATACACCACCAATTTTTTAGAATTTGATGTCCACCATTTGGTCATGAATAGTGAAAGTAATCTTGTGTTTCGCTTTTCTTTATTATATGGCATTGTTATGAACTGAATTTATATGTTTTAAAGACCAATGGGGTACCAAGTAGTTAGAGTATAAAATCAATCCTTTCACAAAGCACTCCTAAGTAGTTTCACCCTACAACTTCGTTTTGCAATTAAAATTTCATTTTATTCAAATAAAACTAATATTAAAAAAGACAGCGATGTTCAAAACAATTATTTTCGTTGTTATATTTTTCATACGGCTCTAGAAAAAGATGCAAAGGATTTTTTGTTTTCATTGTATTATACTGAATTTTAAAAAACCGAGTTTACGTAAATATGGTAAATTCCAATACACCACCAATTTTTTAGAATTTGATGTCCACCATTTGGTCATGAATTGTTGGAGTAATCTTGTGTTTCGCTTTTCTTTATTATATGGCATTGTTATGAACTGAATTTATATGTTTTAAAGACCAATGGGGTACCAAGTGGTTTGTGTATAAAATCAATCCTTTCACAAAGCACTCATAAATATTTTCAGCCTACAACTTCGTTTTGCAATTCAAATTCATTTTATTCAAATAAAACTAATATTAAAAAAGACACCGATGTTCGAAACGATTATTTTCGTTGTTATATTTTTCATGCGGCTCTAGAAAAAGATGCAAAGGATTTTTTGTTTTCATTGTATTATACTGAATATTTAAAAACCGAGTTTACGTAAAGGTATTAAATGCCATTACATAGCCAATTTTTTAAAATTTGATTTCCACCATTTGGTCATGAAAAGTGGGAGTAATCATGTGTTTCGCTTTTCTTTATTATATGGCATTGTTATGAACTGAATTTATATGTTTTTAAGTCCAATGGGGTACCAAGTGGTTTGTGTATAAAATCAATCCTTTGACAAAGCACTTCTAAGTAGTTTCACCCTACAACTTCGTTCTGCAATTAAATTTCATTTTATTCAAATTAAACTAATATTACAAAATACAGCAATGTTCAAAACGATTATTTTCGTTATTATATTTTCATGCGGCTCTAGAGTAGATGCGAAGTATTTTTTGTTTTTATTGTTTTATACTGAATTTTTAAAAACCGAGTTTACGTAAATATTGTAAATTCAAATACACCACCAATTTTTTAGAATTTGATGTCCATCATTTGGTCATGAATAATTGGAGTAATCTTGTGTTTCGCTTTTCTTTACTATATGGCATTGTTATGAACTGAATTTATATGTTTTTAAGTCCAATGGGGTACCAAGTGGTTTGTGTATAAAATCAATCCTTTCACAAAGCACTTCTAAGTAGTTTCATCCTACAACTTCGTTCTGCAATTAAATTTCATTTTATTCAAATAAAACAAATATTACAAAATACAGTAATATTCAAAAAGATTATTTTCGTTATTATATTTTTCATGCGGCTCTAGAAATAGATGCGAAGGATTTTTTGTTTTTATTGTTTTATACTGAATTTTTAAAAACCGAGTTTACGTAAAAATATTGTAAATTCCAATACACGACAAATTTTTTTAAATTTGAATTCTCCCATTTGGTCATGAACAGTTGGAGTGATCTTGTGTTTCGTTTTTCTTTATTATATGGCATTGTTATAACCTGAATTTATATGTTTTAAAGTCCAATGGGGTACCAAGTGGTTTATGTATAAAATCAATCCTTTCACAAAGCACTTCTAAGTAGTTTCACCCTACAACATCGTTTTGCAATTAAATTTCATTTTATTCAAATAAAACAAATATTACAAAATACAGGAATATTCAAAACGATTATTTTCGTTATTATATTTTTCATGCGGCTCTAGAAATAGATGCGAAGGATTTTTTGTTTTTATTGTTTTATACTGAATTTTTAAAAACCGAGTTTACGTAAATATTGTAAACTCCAATACACCACCAACTTTTTAGAATTTGATGTCCACCATTTGGTCATGAATAGTGAAAGTAATCTTGTGTTTCGCTTTTCTTTATTATATGGCATTGTTATGAACTGAATATATATGCTTTTAAGTCCAATGGGGTACCAAGTGGTTTGTGTATAAAATCAATCCTTTCACAAAGCACTCCTAAATAATTTCAACCTATAACTTCGTTTTGTTATTAAATTTCATTTTATTCAAATAAAACTAATATAACAAAATACAAGGATGTTCAAAACGATTATTTTCGTTGTTATATTTTTCATGCGGCTCTAGAAATAGATGTGAAGGATTATTTGTTTTCATTGTATTATACTGAATTTTTATAAACCGAGTTTACCTAAATATTGTAAATTCAAATACACCACCAATTTTTTAGAATTTGATGTCCACCATTTGGTCATGAATAGTGAAAGTAATCTTGTGTTTCGCTTTTCTTTATTATATGGCATTGTTATGAACTGAATTTATATGTTTTAAAGACCAATGGGGTACCAAGTAGTTAGAGTATAAAATCAATCCTTTCACAAAGCACTCCTAAGTAGTTTCACCCTACATCTTCGTTTTGCAATTAAAATTTCATTTTATTCAAATAAAACTAATATTAAAAAAGACAGCGATGTTCAAAACGATTATTTTCGTTGTTATATTTTTCATGCGGCTCTAGAAAAAGATGCAAAGGATTTTTTGTTTTCATTGTATTATACTGAATTTTAAAAAACCGAGTTTACGTAAATATGGTAAATTCCAATACACCACCAATTTTTTAGAATTTGATGTCCACCATTTGGTCATGAATTGTTGGAGTAATCTTGTGTTTCGCTTTTCTTTATTATATGGCATTGTTATGAACTGAATTTATATGTTTTAAAGACCAATGGGGTACCAAGTGGTTTGTGTATAAAATCAATCCTTTCACAAAGCACTCATAAATATTTTCAGCCTACAACGTCGTTTTGCAATTCAAAATCATTTTATTCAAATAAAACTAATATTAAAAAAGACACCGATGTTCGAAACGATTATTTTCGTTGTTATATTTTTCATGCGGCTCTAGAAAAAGATGCAAATGATTTTTTGTTTTCATTGTATTATACTGAATTTTTAAAAACCGAGTTTACGTAAAGGTATTAAATGCCATTACAAAGCCAATTTTTTAAAATTTGATTTCCACCATTTGGTCATGAAAAGTGGGAGTAATCTTGTGTTTCGCTTTTCTTTATTATATGGCATTGTTATGAACTGAATTTATATGCTTTTAAGTCCAATGGGGTACCAAGTGGTTTGTGTATAAAATCAATCCTTTCACAAAGCACTCCTAAATAATTTCAGCCTACAACTTCGTTTTGCAATTCAATTTTATTTTATTCAAATAAAACTAATATTAAAAAATACGAGGCTGTTCAAAACGAATATTATCGTTGTTATATTTTTCATGCGGCTCTAGAAAAAGATGCGAAGGATTTTTTGTTTTCATTGTATTATACTGGATTTTTAAAAACCGAGTTTACGTAAATATTGTAAATTAAAATACACCACCAATTTTTTAGAATTTGATGTCCACCATTTGGTCATGATTAGTTGGAGTAATCTTGTGTTTCGCTTTTCTTTATTATATGGCATTGTTATGAACTGAATTTATATGTTTTAAAGACCAATGGGGTACCAAGTGGTTTGTGTATTAAATCAATACTTTCACAGAGCACTCCTAAGTAGTTTCACCCTACAACTTCGTTTTGCAATTAAAATTTCATTTTATTCAAATAAAACTAATATTAAAAAAGACAAGTATGTTCAAAACGATTATTTTCGTTGTTATATTTTTCATGCGGCTCTAGAAAAAGATGCAAAGGATTTTTTGTTTTCATTGTATTATACTGAATTTTAAAAAACCGAGTTTACGTAAATATGGTAAATTCCAATACACCACCAATTTTTTAGAATTTGATGTCCACCATTTGGTCATGAATTGTTGGAGTAATCTTGTGTTTCGCTTTTCTTTATTATATGGCATTGTTATGAACTGAATTTATATGTTTTAAAGACCCTTGGGGTACCAAGTGGTTTGCGTATAAAATCAATCCTTTCACAGAGCACCAGAAGGCTCTGAAAATAGTGGAGCAATGGTGTAGCAGGGAAAACCTGAAGGTAAACCCAGCTAAAACCGCCCTTGTTCCCTTCACGAGGAAAAAGACATTGGAGGGTCTAAAACCTCTCATCTTTTTCAACAGTCAGTTAGAGATTTCCAAACAAGTTAAATATCTAGGACTCATCCTAGATAGTAAACTGACCTGGAATGAGCAGCTGACTGAAATTACGAGAAAGGCAAAAACCTCCCTTTTCAATCTTAAAAGGGCACTCGGTAATACATGGGGAATTAGGCCACATATGGTACTTTGGATGTACGATGTGATCCTAAAACCTATGATAAGCTATGGGTCACTGGTGTGGTGGCCCAAAACAGAACAGAAAAAGGCCAAAATTGAATTGGAACGAATTCAAAGATTGGCCCTTCTGTGTACAACGGGAGCATTCAGAAGCACCCCGACGGCAGCCTTAGAAGCTATACTAAACGTACCTCCCCTTGAATTCGTTATCAAGGGGCAAGCTAGGATAGCGGCGTATAGGCTGTACATGAACAGACACTGGAAGCCCCTGGTGGAAGTCGGGCATACCAGTATTCTACAAACAATAAAAGATAGAAGTTTCGAAATGAGACATGATTTCATTGAAACTTCTATGAACTTTGAAAAGAGATTCCTCACCCAGATAACAAGCTGGGAGGAAACGCGTGACAGTCACCTGGAGGGAGATCTCATCTGGTATACGGATGGATCAAAGACAGGTGAAGGAACGGGAGCCGGAATACATGGGATAAGACCTAGAAGGGATATAATAATCCCACTCGGGGAATATGCCACTGTGTTCCAGGCTGAAGTATGCGCCATAAACCTGTGCGTCCTAGAGAATTTAAGAAGGAGATATAGAAATAAAACGATCCTCATTCTCACGGACAGCCAGGCGGCGATTAAAGCACTGGAAAGTGCTAAAATCAACTCTAGGGTAGTACTAGAGTGCAAACAAAACCTTAATGAACTGGCAAACAACCACAACAATATTTTGGTGAAGTGGGTGCCAGGTCATAAAGGAATAGCTGGTAACGAAAAAGCAGACGAGTTGGCCAGGAAGGGATCCAGTACACCCCTGATAGGGCCAGAGCCCGCCCTGGGAATTACTAAAAACTTCATTAGGAAAAAGGTGAATGATTGGGTACAAAACCAGCATAAAATTCACTGGATTTCTGATGGAGGAAAAAGACGCTCTGGGGGTCTTATAAAAGAACCGAACAGAGCGATTTCAGACCTGACACTGAAATGTGAAAGGAAAGTTATTAGACTTGTAATTGGACTAATAGCAGGACATTACAAGTTTAAAGTTCACCTACAAAAACTAGGCTTCAATATGAATAACCTAGACTGTAGGCTATGTCTTGAAGAGGAAGAAACAGCTACACACATCCTGAAGGAATGTGTGGCACTAGAAAGATGGAGATGGAAGACCACTGAGGGCAGAAATCTCAAAGATCTTTCAAATCTAGACTACAAAAAGTACGCTATTCTCCTTGCCAAAAGGATAAATGCCTTTATGTAGACAAACAAAGGGTGAGGGATACAATAAGCTTTCTTAAGCTGCAGTGTCGAGGCAACCCAACCTCTTCTCACCCTTATGAATTAAAATAAATAAATAAATAAATAAATTCACAGAGCACTCCTAAGTAGTTTCATCCTACAACTTCGTTTTGCAATTCAATTTCATTTTATGCAAATAAAACTAATATTAAAAAAGACACCGATGTTCAAAACGATTATTTTCGTTGTTATATTTTTCATGCGGCTCTAGAAAAAGATGCAAAAGGATTTTTTGTTTTCATTGTATTATACTGAATTTTAAAAAACCGAGTTTACGTAAATATGGTAAATTCCAATACACCACCAATTTTTTAGAATTTGATGTCCACCATTTGGTCATGAATTGTTGGAGTAATCTTGTGTTTCGCTTTTCTTTATTATATGGCATTGTTATGAACTGAATTTATATGTTTTAAAGACCAATGGGGTACCAAGTGGTTTGTGTATAAAATCAATCCTTTCACAAAGCACTCATAAATATTTTCAGCCTACAACTTCGTTTTGCAATTCAAATTCATTTTATTCAAATAAAACTAATATTAAAAAAGACACCGATGTTCGAAACGATTATTTTCGTTGTTATATTTTTCATGCGGCTCTAGAAAAAGATGCAAAGGATTTTTTGTTTTCATTGTATTATACTGAATTTTTAAAAACCGAGTTTACGTAAAGGTATTAAATGCCATTACAAAGCCAATTTTTTAAAATTTGATTTCCACCATTTGGTCATGAAAAGTGGGAGTAATCTTGTGTTTCGCTTTTCTTTATTATATGGCATTGTTTTGAACTGAATTTATATGCTTTTAAGTCCAATGGGGTACCAAGTGGTTTGTGTATAAAATCAATCCTTTCACAAAGCACTCCTAAATAATTTCAGCCTACAACTTCGTTTTGCAATTCAATTTTATTTTATTCAAATAAAACTAATATTAAAAAATACGAGGCTGTTCAAAACGAATATTTTCGTTGTTATATTTTTCATGCGGCTCTAGAAAAAGATGCGAAGGATTTTTTGTTTTCATTGTATTATACTGGATTTTTAAAAACCGAGTTTACGTAAATATTGTAAATTAAAATACACCACCAATTTTTTAGAATTTGATGTCCACCATTTGGTCATGATTAGTTGGAGTAATCTTGTGTTTCGCTTTTCTTTATTATATGGCATTGTTATGAACTGAATTTATATGTTTTAAAGACCAATGGGGTACCAAGTGGTTTGTGTATAAAATCAATACTTTCACAGAGCACTCCTAAGTAGTTTCACCCTACAACTTCGTTTTGCAATTAAAATTTCATTTTATTCAAATAAAACTAATATTAAAAAAGACAGCGATGTTCAAAACGATTATTTTCGTTGTTATATTTTTCATGCGGCTCTAGAAAAAGATGCAAAGGATTTTTTGTTTTCATTGTATTATACTGAATTTTAAAAAACGGAGTTTACGTAATTATGGTAAATTCCAATACACCACCAATTTTTTAGAATTTGATGTCCACCATTTGGTCATGAATTGTTGGAGTAATCTTGTGTTTCGCTTTTCTTTATTATATGGCATTGTTATGAACTGAATTTATATGTTTTAAAGACCCTTGGGGTACCAAGTGGTTTGCGTATAAAATCAATCCTTTCACAGAGCACTCCTAAGTAGTTTCATCCTACAACTTCGTTTTGTTATTAAATTTCATTTTATTCAAATAAAACTAATATAACAAAATACAGGGATATTCAAAACGAATATTTCCGTTGTTATATATTTTATGCGGCTCTAGAAATAGATGCGAAGAATTTTTTGTTTTTATTGTTTTATACTGAATTTTTAAAAACCGAGTTTACGTAAATATTGTAAATTCCAATACACGACCAATTTTTTAGAATTTGATGTCCACCATTTGGTCATGAATAGTTAGAGTATTCTTGTGTTTCGCTTTTCTTTATTATATGGCATTGTTATGAACTGAATTTATATGTTTTTAAGTCCAATAGGGTACCAAGTGGTTTGTGTATAAAATCAATCCTTTCACAAAGCACTCCTAAATCATTTCAGCCTATAACTTCGTTTTGTTATTAAATTTCATTTTAATCAAATAAAACTAATATAACAAAATACAGGTATGTTTAAAACGAATATTTTCGTTGTTATATTTTTTATGCGGCTCTAGAAATAGATGCGAAGGATTTTTTGTTTTTATTGTATTATACTGAATTTTTAAAAACCGAGTTTACGTATATATTGTAAATTCCAATACACGACCAATTTTTTAGAATTTGATGTCCACCATTTGGTCATGAATTGTTGGAGTAATCTTGTGTTTCGCTTTTCTTTATTATATGGCATTGTTATGAACTGAATTTATATGCTTTTAAGTCCAATGGGGTACCAAGCGGTTTGTGTATAAAATCAATCTTTTCACAAAGCACTTCTAACGAGTTTCAGCCTATAACTTCGTTTTGTTATTTAATTTCATTATAATCAAATAAAACTAATATTAAAAAATACGAGGCTGTTAAAAACGATTATTTTCGTTGTTATATTTTTCATGCGGCTCTAGAAATAGATGCGAATGATTATATGTTTTCATTGTATTATACTGAATTTTTAAAAACCGAGTTTACCTAAATATTGTAAATTCAAATACACCACCAATTTTTTAGAATTTGATGTCCACCATTTGGTCATGAATTGTTGGAGTAATCTTGTGTTTCGCTTTTCTTTATTATATGGCATTGTTATGAACTGAATTTATATGCTCTAAAGACCAATGGGGTACCAAGTGGTTTGAGTATAACATCAATCCTTCCACAAACCACTCCTAAATAATTTCAGCCTACAACTTACTTTTGCTATTAAATTTCATTTTATTCAAATAAAACAAATATTACAAAATACAGGAATATTCAAAACGATTATTTTCGTTATTATATTTTTTATGCGGCTCTAGAAATAGATGCGAAGGATTTTTTGTTTTTATTGTTTTATACTGAATTTTTAGACCAATTTTTTAGAATTTGATGTCCACCATTTGGTCATGAATAGTTGGAGTAATCTTGTGTTTCGCTTTTCTTTATTATATGGCATTGTTATGAATTAATTTATATGTTTTAAAGACCAAGGGGGTACCAAGTGGTTTGAGTAAAAAATCAATCCTTTCACAGAGCACTCCTAAGTAGTTTCATCCTACAACTTCGTTTTGTTATTAAATTTCATTTTATTCAAATAAAACTAATATAACAAAATACAGGGATATTCAAAACGAATATTTTCGTTGTTATATATTTTATGCGGCTCTAGAAATAGATGCGAAGGATTTTTTGTTTTTATTGTTTTATACTGAATTTTTAAAAACCGAGTTTACGTAAATATTGTAAATTCCAATACACGACCAATTTTTTAGAATTTAATGTCCACCATTTGGTCATGAATAGTTAGAGTAATCTTGTGTTTCGCTTTTCTTTATTATATGGCATTGTTATGAACTGAATTTATATGCTTTAAAGACCCTTGGGGTACCAAGTGGTTTGCGTATAAAATCAATCCTTTCACAGAGCACTCCTAAGTAGTTTCATCCTACAACTTCGTTTTGTTATTAAATTTCATTTTATTCAAATAAAACTAATATAACAAAATACAGGGATATTCAAAACGAATATTTTCGTTGTTATATATTTTATGCGGCTCTAGAAATAGATGCGAAGGATTTTTTGTTTTTATTGTTTTATACTGAATTTTTAAAAACCGAGTTTACGTAAATATTGTAAATTCCAATACACGACCAATTTTTTAGAATTTAATGTCCACCATTTGGTCATGAATAGTTAAAGTAATCTTGTGTTTCGCTTTTCTTTATTTTATGGCATTGTTATGAACTGAATTTATATGCTTTAAAGACCATTGGGGTACCAAGTGGTTTGTGTATAAAATCAATCCTTTCACAGCACTTCTAAGTAGTTTCATCCTACAACTTCGATTTGTTATTAAATTTCATTTTATTCAAATAAAACTAATATAACAAAATACAGGGATGTTCAAAACGAATATTTTCGTTGTTATATTTTTCATGCGGCTCTAGAAATAGATGCGAAGGATTTTTTGTTTTTATTGTTTTATACTGAATTTTTAAAAACCGAGTTTACGTAAAAATATTAAATTCAAATACAACGCTAATTTTCTAGAATTTGAATTCTCCCATTTGGTCATGAACAGTTGGAGTGATCTTGTGTTTCGTTTTTCTTTATTATATGGCATTGTTATAACCTGAATTTATATGTTTTAAAGACCAATGTGGTACCAAGTGGTTTGAGTATAAAATCAATCCTTTAACAAAGCACTTCTAAATAGTTTCAGCCTACAACTTACTTTTGCTATTAAATTTCATTTTATTCAAATAAAACAAATATTACAAAATACAGGAATATTCAAAACGATTATTTTCTTTATTATATTTTTCATGCGGCTCTAGAAATAGATGCGAAGGATTTTTTGTTTTTATTGTTTTATACTGAATTTTTAAAAACCGAGTTTACGTAAAAATATTAAATTCAAATACAACGCTAATTTTCTAGAATTTGAATTCTCCCATTTGGTCATGAACAGTTGGAGTGATCTTGTGTTTCGTTTTTCTTTATTATATGGCATTGTTATAACCTGAATTTATATGTTTTAAAGACCAATGGGGTACCAAGTGGTTTGAGTATAAAATCAATCCTTTAACAAAGCACTTCTAAATAGTTTCAGCCTACAACTTACTTTTGCTATTAAATTTCATTTTATTCAAATAAAACAAATATTACAAAATACAGGAATATTCAAAACGATTATTTTATTTATTATATTTTTCATGCGGCTCTAGAAATAGATGCGAAGGATTTTTTGTTTTTATTGTTTTATACTGAATTTTTAGACCAATTTTTTAGACTTTGATGTCCACCATTTGGTCATGAATAGTTGGAGTAATCTTGTGTTTCGCTTTTCTTTACTATATGGCATTGTTATGAATTGAATTTATATGTTTTAAAGATCAATGGGGTACCAAGTGGTTTGAGTATAACATCGATCCTTCCACAAAGCACTCCTAAATAATTTCAGCCTACAACTTACTTTTGCTATTAAATTTCATTTTATTCAAATAAAACAAATATTACAAAATACAGGAATATTCAAAACGATTATTTTCGTTATTATATTTTTCATGCGGCTCTAGAAATAGATGCGAAGGATTTTTTGTTTTTATTGTATTATACTGAATTTTTTTAAAAACCGAGTTTACGTAAAGATATTAAATGCCTTTACAAAGCCAATTTTTTAAAATTTGATTTCCACCATTTGGTCATGAAAAGTGGGAGTAATCTTGTGTTTCTCTTTTCTTTATTATATGGCATTGTTATGAACTGAATTTATATGTTTTTAAGTCCAATGGGGTACCAAGTGGTTTGTGTATAAAATCAATCCTTACACAGAGCACTCCTAAGTAGTTTCATCCTACAACTTCGTTTTGCAATTCAATTTCATTTTATTCAAATAAAACTAATATTAAAAAAGACACCGATGTTCAAAACGATTATTTTCGTTGTTATATTTTTCATGCGGCTCTAGAAATAGATGCAAAGGATTTTTTGTTTTCAATGTATTATACTGAATTTTTAAAAACCGAGTTTACGTAAAGATATTAAATGCCATTACAAAGCCAATTTTTTAAAATTTGATTTTCACCATTTGGTCATGAAAAGTGGGAGTAATCTTGTGTTTCGCTTTTCTTTATTATATGGCATTGTTATGAACTGAATTTATATGTTTTTAAGCCCAATGGGGTACCAAGTGGTTTGTGTATAAAATCAATCCTTTCACAAAGCACTCCTAAATAATTTCAGCCTTTAACTTCGTTTTGTTATTAAATTTCATTTTAATCAAATAAAACTAATATAACAAAATACAGGGATGTTCAGAACGAATATTTTCGTTGTTATATTTTTCATGCGGCTCTAGAAATAGATGCGAAGGATTTTTTGTTTTTATTGTTTTATACTGAATTTTTAAAAACCGAATTTACGTAAAGATATTAAATGCCATTACGAAGCCAATTTTTTAAAATTTGATTTCCACCATTTGGTCATGAAAAGTGGGAGTAATCTTGTGTTTCGCTTTTCTTTATTATATGGCATTGTTATGAACTGAATTTATTTGTTTTAAAGTCCAATGGGGTACCAAGTGGTTTGAGTATAAAATCAATCCTTTCACAGAGCACTCCTAAGTAGTTTCATCCTACAACTTCGTTTTGCAATTCAATTTCATTTTATTCAAATAAAACTAATATTAAAAAAGACACCGATGTTCAAAACGATTATTTTCGTTGTTATATTTTTCATGCGGCTCTAGAAATAGATGCAAAGGATTTTTTGTTTTCAATGTATTATACTGAATTTTTAAAAACCGAGTTTACGTAAAGATATTAAATGCCATTACGAAGCCAATTTTTTAAAATTTGATTTTCACCATTTGGTCATGAAAAGTGGGAGTAATCTTGTGTTTCGCTTTTCTTTATTATATGGCATTGTTATGAACTGAATTTATATGTTCTTAAGTCCAATGGGGTACCAAGTGGTTTGTGTATAAAATCAATCATTTCACAAAGCACTCCTAAATAATTTCAACCTATAACTTCGTTTTGTTATTAAATTTCATTTTAATCAAATAAAACTAATATAACAAAATACAGGGATGTTCAAAACGAATATTTTCGTTGTTATATTTTTCATGCGGCTCTAGAAATAGATGCGAAGGATTTTTTGTTTTTATTGTTTTATACTGAATTTTTAAAAACCGAGTTTACGTAAAGATATTAAATGCCATTACGAAGCCAATTTTTTAAAATTTGATTTCCACCATTTGGTCATGAAAAGTGGGAGTAATCTTGTGTTTCGCTTTTCTTTATTATATGGCATTGTTATGAACTGAATTTATTTGTTTAAAGTCCAATGGGGTACCAAGTGGTTTGAGTATAAAATCAATCCTTTCACAGAGCACTCCTAAGTAGTTTCATCCTACAACTTCGTTTTGCAATTCAATTTCATTTTATTCAAATAAAACTAATATTAAAAAAGACACCGATGTTCAAAACGATTTTTTTCGTTGTTATATTTTTCATGCGGCTCTAGAAATAGATGCGAAGGTTTATTTGTTTTTATTGTATTATACTGAATTTTTAAAAACCGAGTTTACGTAAAGATATTAAATGCCTTTACAAAGCCAATTTTTTAAAATTTGATTTCCACCATTTGGTCATGAAAAGTGGGAGTAATCTTGTGTTTCGCTTTTCTTTATTATATAGCATTGTTATGAACTGAATTTATATGTTTTTAAGTCCAATGGGGTACAAAGTGGTTTGTGTATAAAATCAATCCTTTCACAAAGCACTCCTAAATAATTTCAGCTTATAACTTCGTTTTGTTATTAAATTTCATTTTAATCAAATAAAACTAATATAACAAAATACAGGGATGTTCAGAACGAATATTTTCGTTGTTATATTTTTCATGCGGCTCTAGAAATAGATGCAAAGGATTTTTTGTTTTCAATGTATTATACTGAATTTTTAGAAACCGAGTTTACGTAAAGATATTAAATGCTATTACAAAGCCAATTTTTTAGAATTTAATGTCCACCATTTGGTCATGAATAGTTAGAGTAATCTTGTGTTTCGCTTTTCTTTATTATATGGCATTGTTATGAACTGAATTTATATGCTTTAAAGACCATTGGGGTACCAAGTGGTTTGCGTATAAAATCAATCCTTTCACAGAGCACTCCTAAGTAGTTTCATCCTACAACTTCGTTTTGTTATTAAATTTCATTTTATTCAAATAAAACTAATATAACAAAATACAGGGATATTCAAAACGAATATTTTCGTTGTTATATATTTTATGCGGCTCTAGAAATAGATGCGAAGGATTTTTTGTTTTTATTGTTTTATACTGAATTTTTAAAAACCGAGTTTACGTAAATATTGTAAATTCCAATACACGACCAATTTTTTAGAATTTAATGTCCACCATTTGGTCATGAATAGTTAAAGTAATCTTGTGTTTCGCTTTTCTTTATTTTATGGCATTGTTATGAACTGAATTTATATGCTTTAAAGACCATTGGGGTACCAAGTGGTTTGTGTATAAAATCAATCCTTTCACAGCACTTCTAAGTAGTTTCATCCTACAACTTCGATTTGTTATTAAATTTCATTTTATTCAAATAAAACTAATATAACAAAATACAGGGATGTTCAAAACGAATATTTTCGTTGTTATATTTTTCATGCGGCTCTAGAAATAGATGCGAAGGATTTTTTGTTTTTATTGTTTTATACTGAATTTTTAAAAACCGAGTTTACGTAAAAATATTAAATTCAAATACAACGCTAATTTTCTAGAATTTGAATTCTCCCATTTGGTCATGAACAGTTGGAGTGATCTTGTGTTTCGTTTTTCTTTATTATATGGCATTGTTATAACCTGAATTTATATGTTTTAAAGACCAATGGGGTACCAAGTGGTTTGAGTATAAAATCAATCCTTTCACAAAGCACTTCTAAATAGTTTCAGCATACAACTTACTTTTGCTATTAAATTTCATTTTATTCAAATAAAACAAATATTACAAAATACAGGAATATTCAAAACGATTATTTTCTTTATTATATTTTTCATGCGGCTCTAGAAATAGATGCGAAGGATTTTTTGTTTTTATTGTTTTATACTGAATTTTTAGACCAATTTTTTAGACTTTGATGTCCACCATTTGGTCATGAATTGTTGGAGTAATCTTGTGTTTCGCTTTTCTTTATTATATGGCATTGTTATGAACTGAATTTATATGTTTTAAAGACCCTTGGGGTACCAAGTGGTTTGCGTATAAAATCAATCCTTTCACAGAGCACTCCTAAGTAGTTTCATCCTACAACTTCGTTTTGTTATTAAATTTCATTTTATTCAAATAAAACTAATATAACAAAATACAGGGATATTCAAAACGAATATTTCCGTTGTTATATATTTTATGCGGCTCTAGAAATAGATGCGAAGAATTTTTTGTTTTTATTGTTTTATACTGAATTTTTAAAAACCGAGTTTACGTAAATATTGTAAATTCCAATACACGACCAATTTTTTAGAATTTGATGTCCACCATTTGGTCATGAATAGTTAGAGTATTCTTGTGTTTCGCTTTTCTTTATTATATGGCATTGTTATGAACTGAATTTATATGTTTTTAAGTCCAATAGGGTACCAAGTGGTTTGTGTATAAAATCAATCCTTTCACAAAGCACTCCTAAATCATTTCAGCCTATAACTTCGTTTTGTTATTAAATTTCATTTTAATCAAATAAAACTAATATAACAAAATACAGGTATGTTTAAAACGAATATTTTCGTTGTTATATTTTTTATGCGGCTCTAGAAATAGATGCGAAGGATTTTTTGTTTTTATTGTATTATACTGAATTTTTAAAAACCGAGTTTACGTATATATTGTAAATTCCAATACACGACCAATTTTTTAGAATTTGATGTCCACCATTTGGTCATGAATTGTTGGAGTAATCTTGTGTTTCGCTTTTCTTTATTATATGGCATTGTTATGAACTGAATTTATATGCTTTTAAGTCCAATGGGGTACCAAGCGGTTTGTGTATAAAATCAATCTTTTCACAAAGCACTTCTAACGAGTTTCAGCCTATAACTTCGTTTTGTTATTTAATTTCATTATAATCAAATAAAACTAATATTAAAAAATACGAGGCTGTTAAAAACGATTATTTTCGTTGTTATATTTTTCATGCGGCTCTAGAAATAGATGCGAATGATTATATGTTTTCATTGTATTATACTGAATTTTTAAAAACCGAGTTTACCTAAATATTGTAAATTCAAATACACCACCAATTTTTTAGAATTTGATGTCCACCATTTGGTCATGAATTGTTGGAGTAATCTTGTGTTTCGCTTTTCTTTATTATATGGCATTGTTATGAACTGAATTTATATGCTCTAAAGACCAATGGGGTACCAAGTGGTTTGAGTATAACATCAATCCTTCCACAAACCACTCCTAAATAATTTCAGCCTACAACTTACTTTTGCTATTAAATTTCATTTTATTCAAATAAAACAAATATTACAAAATACAGGAATATTCAAAACGATTATTTTCGTTATTATATTTTTTATGCGGCTCTAGAAATAGATGCGAAGGATTTTTTGTTTTTATTGTTTTATACTGAATTTTTAGACCAATTTTTTAGAATTTGATGTCCACCATTTGGTCATGAATAGTTGGAGTAATCTTGTGTTTCGCTTTTCTTTATTATATGGCATTGTTATGAATTAATTTATATGTTTTAAAGACCAAGGGGGTACCAAGTGGTTTGAGTAAAAAATCAATCCTTTCACAGAGCACTCCTAAGTAGTTTCATCCTACAACTTCGTTTTGTTATTAAATTTCATTTTATTCAAATAAAACTAATATAACAAAATACAGGGATATTCAAAACGAATATTTTCGTTGTTATATATTTTATGCGGCTCTAGAAATAGATGCGAAGGATTTTTTGTTTTTATTGTTTTATACTGAATTTTTAAAAACCGAGTTTACGTAAATATTGTAAATTCCAATACACGACCAATTTTTTAGAATTTAATGTCCACCATTTGGTCATGAATAGTTAGAGTAATCTTGTGTTTCGCTTTTCTTTATTATATGGCATTGTTATGAACTGAATTTATATGCTTTAAAGACCCTTGGGGTACCAAGTGGTTTGCGTATAAAATCAATCCTTTCACAGAGCACTCCTAAGTAGTTTCATCCTACAACTTCGTTTTGTTATTAAATTTCATTTTATTCAAATAAAACTAATATAACAAAATACAGGGATATTCAAAACGAATATTTTCGTTGTTATATATTTTATGCGGCTCTAGAAATAGATGCGAAGGATTTTTTGTTTTTATTGTTTTATACTGAATTTTTAAAAACCGAGTTTACGTAAATATTGTAAATTCCAATACACGACCAATTTTTTAGAATTTAATGTCCACCATTTGGTCATGAATAGTTAAAGTAATCTTGTGTTTCGCTTTTCTTTATTTTATGGCATTGTTATGAACTGAATTTATATGCTTTAAAGACCATTGGGGTACCAAGTGGTTTGTGTATAAAATCAATCCTTTCACAGCACTTCTAAGTAGTTTCATCCTACAACTTCGATTTGTTATTAAATTTCATTTTATTCAAATAAAACTAATATAACAAAATACAGGGATGTTCAAAACGAATATTTTCGTTGTTATATTTTTCATGCGGCTCTAGAAATAGATGCGAAGGATTTTTTGTTTTTATTGTTTTATACTGAATTTTTAAAAACCGAGTTTACGTAAAAATATTAAATTCAAATACAACGCTAATTTTCTAGAATTTGAATTCTCCCATTTGGTCATGAACAGTTGGAGTGATCTTGTGTTTCGTTTTTCTTTATTATATGGCATTGTTATAACCTGAATTTATATGTTTTAAAGACCAATGTGGTACCAAGTGGTTTGAGTATAAAATCAATCCTTTAACAAAGCACTTCTAAATAGTTTCAGCCTACAACTTACTTTTGCTATTAAATTTCATTTTATTCAAATAAAACAAATATTACAAAATACAGGAATATTCAAAACGATTATTTTCTTTATTATATTTTTCATGCGGCTCTAGAAATAGATGCGAAGGATTTTTTGTTTTTATTGTTTTATACTGAATTTTTAAAAACCGAGTTTACGTAAAAATATTAAATTCAAATACAACGCTAATTTTCTAGAATTTGAATTCTCCCATTTGGTCATGAACAGTTGGAGTGATCTTGTGTTTCGTTTTTCTTTATTATATGGCATTGTTATAACCTGAATTTATATGTTTTAAAGACCAATGGGGTACCAAGTGGTTTGAGTATAAAATCAATCCTTTAACAAAGCACTTCTAAATAGTTTCAGCCTACAACTTACTTTTGCTATTAAATTTCATTTTATTCAAATAAAACAAATATTACAAAATACAGGAATATTCAAAACGATTATTTTCTTTATTATATTTTTCATGCGGCTCTAGAAATAGATGCGAAGGATTTTTTGTTTTTATTGTTTTATACTGAATTTTTAGACCAATTTTTTAGACTTTGATGTCCACCATTTGGTCATGAATAGTTGGAGTAATCTTGTGTTTCGCTTTTCTTTACTATATGGCATTGTTATGAATTGAATTTATATGTTTTAAAGATCAATGGGGTACCAAGTGGTTTGAGTATAACATCGATCCTTCCACAAAGCACTCCTAAATAATTTCAGCCTACAACTTACTTTTGCTATTAAATTTCATTTTATTCAAATAAAACAAATATTACAAAATACAGGAATATTCAAAACGATTATTTTCGTTATTATATTTTTCATGCGGCTCTAGAAATAGATGCGAAGGATTTTTTGTTTTTATTGTATTATACTGAATTTTTTTAAAAACCGAGTTTACGTAAAGATATTAAATGCCTTTACAAAGCCAATTTTTTAAAATTTGATTTCCACCATTTGGTCATGAAAAGTGGGAGTAATCTTGTGTTTCGCTTTTCTTTATTATATGGCATTGTTATGAACTGAATTTATATGTTTTTAAGCCCAATGGGGTACCAAGTGGTTTGTGTATAAAATCAATCCTTTCACAAAGCACTCCTAAATAATTTCAGCCTTTAACTTCGTTTTGTTATTAAATTTCATTTTAATCAAATAAAACTAATATAACAAAATACAGGGATGTTCAGAACGAATATTTTCGTTGTTATATTTTTCATGCGGCTCTAGAAATAGATGCGAAGGATTTTTTGTTTTTATTGTTTTATACTGAATTTTTAAAAACCGAATTTACGTAAAGATATTAAATGCCATTACGAAGCCAATTTTTTAAAATTTGATTTCCACCATTTGGTCATGAAAAGTGGGAGTAATCTTGTGTTTCGCTTTTCTTTATTATATGGCATTGTTATGAACTGAATTTATTTGTTTTAAAGTCCAATGGGGTACCAAGTGGTTTGAGTATAAAATCAATCCTTTCACAGAGCACTCCTAAGTAGTTTCATCCTACAACTTCGTTTTGCAATTCAATTTCATTTTATTCAAATAAAACTAATATTAAAAAAGACACCGATGTTCAAAACGATTATTTTCGTTGTTATATTTTTCATGCGGCTCTAGAAATAGATGCAAAGGATTTTTTGTTTTCAATGTATTATACTGAATTTTTAAAAACCGAGTTTACGTAAAGATATTAAATGCCATTACGAAGCCAATTTTTTAAAATTTGATTTTCACCATTTGGTCATGAAAAGTGGGAGTAATCTTGTGTTTCGCTTTTCTTTATTATATGGCATTGTTATGAACTGAATTTATATGTTCTTAAGTCCAATGGGGTACCAAGTGGTTTGTGTATAAAATCAATCATTTCACAAAGCACTCCTAAATAATTTCAACCTATAACTTCGTTTTGTTATTAAATTTCATTTTAATCAAATAAAACTAATATAACAAAATACAGGGATGTTCAAAACGAATATTTTCGTTGTTATATTTTTCATGCGGCTCTAGAAATAGATGCGAAGGATTTTTTGTTTTTATTGTTTTATACTGAATTTTTAAAAACCGAGTTTACGTAAAGATATTAAATGCCATTACGAAGCCAATTTTTTAAAATTTGATTTCCACCATTTGGTCATGAAAAGTGGGAGTAATCTTGTGTTTCGCTTTTCTTTATTATATGGCATTGTTATGAACTGAATTTATATGTTTTAAAGACCAATGGGGTACCAAGTGGTTTGAGTATAAAATCAATCCTTTCACAGAGCACTCCTAAGTAGTTTCATCCTACAACTTCGTTTTGCAATTCAATTTCATTTTATTCAAATAAAACTAATATTAAAAAAGACACCGATGTTCAAAACGATTTTTTTCGTTGTTATATTTTTCATGCGGCTCTAGAAATAGATGCGAAGGTTTATTTGTTTTTATTGTATTATACTGAATTTTTAAAAACCGAGTTTACGTAAAGATATTAAATGCCTTTACAAAGCCAATTTTTTAAAATTTGATTTCCACCATTTGGTCATGAAAAGTGGGAGTAATCTTGTGTTTCGCTTTTCTTTATTATATAGCATTGTTATGAACTGAATTTATATGTTTTTAAGTCCAATGGGGTACAAAGTGGTTTGTGTATAAAATCAATCCTTTCACAAAGCACTCCTAAATAATTTCAGCTTATAACTTCGTTTTGTTATTAAATTTCATTTTAATCAAATAAAACTAATATAACAAAATACAGGGATGTTCAGAACGAATATTTTCGTTGTTATATTTTTCATGCGGCTCTAGAAATAGATGCAAAGGATTTTTTGTTTTCAATGTATTATACTGAATTTTTAGAAACCGAGTTTACGTAAAGATATTAAATGCTATTACAAAGCCAATTTTTTAGAATTTAATGTCCACCATTTGGTCATGAATAGTTAGAGTAATCTTGTGTTTCGCTTTTCTTTATTATATGGCATTGTTATGAACTGAATTTATATGCTTTAAAGACCATTGGGGTACCAAGTGGTTTGCGTATAAAATCAATCCTTTCACAGAGCACTCCTAAGTAGTTTCATCCTACAACTTCGTTTTGTTATTAAATTTCATTTTATGCAAATAAAACTAATATAACAAAATACAGGGATATTCAAAACGAATATTTTCGTTGTTATATATTTTATGCGGCTCTAGAAATAGATGCGAAGGATTTTTTGTTTTTATTGTTTTATACTGAATTTTTAAAAACCGAGTTTACGTAAATATTGTAAATTCCAATACACGACCAATTTTTTAGAATTTAATGTCCACCATTTGGTCATGAATAGTTAAAGTAATCTTGTGTTTCGCTTTTCTTTATTTTATGGCATTGTTATGAACTGAATTTATATGCTTTAAAGACCATTGGGGTACCAAGTGGTTTGTGTATAAAATCAATCCTTTCACAGCACTTCTAAGTAGTTTCATCCTACAACTTCGATTTGTTATTAAATTTCATTTTATTCAAATAAAACTAATATAACAAAATACAGGGATGTTCAAAACGAATATTTTCGTTGTTATATTTTTCATGCGGCTCTAGAAATAGATGCGAAGGATTTTTTGTTTTTATTGTTTTATACTGAATTTTTAAAAACCGAGTTTACGTAAAAATATTAAATTCAAATACAACGCTAATTTTCTAGAATTTGAATTCTCCCATTTGGTCATGAACAGTTGGAGTGATCTTGTGTTTCGTTTTTCTTTATTATATGGCATTGTTATAACCTGAATTTATATGTTTTAAAGACCAATGGGGTACCAAGTGGTTTGAGTATAAAATCAATCCTTTCACAAAGCACTTCTAAATAGTTTCAGCATACAACTTACTTTTGCTATTAAATTTCATTTTATTCAAATAAAACAAATATTACAAAATACAGGAATATTCAAAACGATTATTTTCTTTATTATATTTTTCATGCGGCTCTAGAAATAGATGCGAAGGATTTTTTGTTTTTATTGTTTTATACTGAATTTTTAGACCAATTTTTTAGACTTTGATGTCCACCATTTGGTCATGAATAGTTGGAGTAATCTTGTGTTTCGCTTTTCTTTACTATATGGCATTGTTATGAATTGAATTTATATGTTTTAAAGATCAATGGGGTACCAAGTGGTTTGCGTATAAAATCAATCCTTTCACAGCACTTCTAAGTAGTTTCATCCTACAACTTCGATTTGTTATTAAATTTCATTTTATTCAAATAAAACTAATATAACAAAATACAGGGATGTTCAAAACGAATATTTTCGTTGTTATATTTTTTATGCGGCTCTAGAAATAGATGCGAAGGATTTTTTGTTTTTATTGTATTATACTGAATTTTTAAAAACCGAGTTTACGCAAATATTGTAAATTCCAATACACGACCAATTTTTTAGAATTTGATGTCCACCATTTGGTCATGAATAGTTAGAGTATTCTTGTGTTTCGCTTTTCTTTATTATATGGCATTGTTATGAACTGAATTTATATGTTTTTAAGTCCAATAGGGTACCAAGTGGTTTGTGTATAAAATCAATCATTTCACAAAGCACTTCTAACGAGTTTCAGCCTATAACTTCGTTTTGTTATTTAATTTCATTATAATCAAATAAAACTAATATTAAAAAATACGAGGCTGTTAAAAACGATTATTTTCGTTGTTATATTTTTCATGCGGCTCTAGAAATAGATGCGAAGGATTTTTTGTTTTTATTGTATTATACTGAATTTTTAAAAACCGAGTTTACGTATATATTGTAAATTCCAATACACGACCAATTTTTTAGAATTTGATGTTCACCATTTGGTCATGAATTGTTGGAGTAATCTTGTGTTTCGCTTTTCTTTATTACTATATATGGCATTGTTATGAACTGAATTTATATGCTTTTAAGTCCAATGGGGTACCAAGCGGTTTGTGTATAAAATCAATCTTTTCACAAAGCACTTCTAACGAGTTTCAGCCTATAACTTCGTTTTATTATTTAATTTCATTATAATCAAATAAAACTAATATTAAAAAATACGAGGCTGTTAAAAACGATTATTTTCGTTGTTATATTTTTCATGCGGCTCTAGAAATAGATGCGAATGATTATATGTTTTCATTGTATTATACTGAATTTTTAAAAACCGAGTTTACCTAAATATTGTAAATTCAAATACACCACCAATTTTTTAGAATTTGATGTCCACCATTTGGTCATGAATTGTTGGAGTAATCTTGTGTTTCGCTTTTCTTTATTATATGGCATTGTTATGAACTGAATTTATATGCTCTAAAGACCAATGGGGTACCAAGTGGTTTGAGTATAACATCGATCCTTCCACAAAGCACTCCTAAATAATTTCAGCCTACAACTTACTTTTGCTATTAAATTTCATTTTATTCAAATAAAACAAATATTACAAAATACAGGAATATTCAAAACGATTATTTTCGTTATTATATTTTTCATGCGGCTCTAGAAATAGATGCGAAGGATTTTTTGTTTTTATTGTATTATACTGAATTTTTTTAAAAACCGAGTTTACGTAAAGATATTAAATGCCTTTACAAAGCCAATTTTTTAAAATTTGATTTCCACCATTTGGTCATGAAAAGTGGGAGTAATCTTGTGTTTCGCTTTTCTTTATTATATGGCATTGTTATGAACTGAATTTATATGTTTTTAAGTCCAATGGGGTACCAAGTGGTTTGTGTATAAAATCAATCCTTTCACAAAGCACTCCTAAATAATTTCAGCCTATAACTTCGTTTTGTTATTAAATTTCATTTTAATCAAATAAAACTAATATAACAAAATACAGGGATGTACAGAACGAATATTTTCTTTATTATATTTTTCATGCGGCTCTAGAAATAGATGCGAAGGATTTTTTGTTTTTATTGTTTTATACTGAATTTTTAAAAACCGAGTTAACGTAAAGATATTAAATGCCATTACGAAGCCAATTTGTTAAAATTTGATTTCCACCATTTGGTCATGAAAAGTGGGAGTAATCTTGTGTTTCTCTTTTCTTTATTATATGGCATTGTTATGAACTGAATTTATTTGTTTTAAAGTCCAATGGGGTACCAAGTGGTTTGTGTATAAAATCAATCCTTACACAGAGCACTCCTAAGTAGTTTCATCCTACAACTTCGTTTTGCAATTCAATTTCATTTTATTCAAATAAAACTAATATTAAAAAAGACACCGATGTTCAAAACGATTATTTTCGTTGTTATATTTTTCATGCGGCTCTAGAAATAGATGCAAAGGATTTTTTGTTTTCAATGTATTATACTGAATTTTTAAAAACCGAGTTTACGTAAAGATATTAAATGCCATTACAAAGCCAATTTTTTAAAATTTGATTTTCACCATTTGGTCATGAAAAGTGGGAGTAATCTTGTGTTTCGCTTTTCTTTATTATATGGCATTGTTATGAACTGAATTTATATGTTTTTAAGCCCAATGGGGTACCAAGTGGTTTGTGTATAAAATCAATCCTTTCACAAAGCACTCCTAAATAATTTCAGCCTTTAACTTCGTTTTGTTATTAAATTTCATTTTAATCAAATAAAACTAATATAACAAAATACAGGGATGTTCAGAACGAATATTTTCGTTGTTATATTTTTCATGCGGCTCTAGAAATAGATGCGAAGGATTTTTTGTTTTTATTGTTTTATACTGAATTTTTAAAAACCGAATTTACGTAAAGATATTAAATGCCATTACGAAGCCAATTTTTTAAAATTTGATTTCCACCATTTGGTCATGAAAAGTGGGAGTAATCTTGTGTTTCGCTTTTCTTTATTATATGGCATTGTTATGAACTGAATTTATTTGTTTTAAAGTCCAATGGGGTACCAAGTGGTTTGAGTATAAAATCAATCCTTTCACAGAGCACTCCTAAGTAGTTTCATCCTACAACTTCGTTTTGCAATTCAATTTCATTTTATGCAAATAAAACTAATATTAAAAAAGACACCGATGTTCAAAACGATTTTTTTCGTTGTTATATTTTTCATGCGGCTCTAGAAATAGATGCGAAGGTTTATTTGTTTTCAATGTATCATACTGAATTTTTAAAAACCGAGTTTACGTAAAGATATTAAATGCCATTACGAAGCCAATTTTTTAAAATTTGATTTTCACCATTTGGTCATGAAAAGTGGGAGTAATCTTGTGTTTCGCTTTTCTTTATTATATGGCATTGTTATGAACTGAATTTATATGTTGTTAAGTCCAATGGGGTACCAAGTGGTTTGTGTATAAAATCAATCATTTCACAAAGCACTCCTAAATAATTTCAACCTATAACTTCGTTTTGTTATTAAATTTCATTTTAATCAAATAAAACTAATATAACAAAATACAGGGATGTTCAAAACGAATATTTTCGTTGTTATATTTTTCATGCGGCTCTAGAAATAGATGCGAAGGATTTTTTGTTTTTATTGTTTTATACTGAATTTTTAAAAACCGAGTTTACGTAAAGATATTAAATGCCATTACGAAGCCAATTTTTTTAAAATTTGATTTCCACCATTTGGTCATGAAAAGTGGGAGTAATCTTGTGTTTCGCTTTTCTTTATTATATGGCATTGTTATGAACTGAATTTATTTGTTTAAAGTCCAATGGGGTACCAAGTGGTTTGAGTATAAAATCAATCCTTTCACAGAGCACTCCTAAGTAGTTTCATCCTACAACTTCGTTTTGCAATTCAATTTCATTTTATGCAAATAAAACTAATATTAAAAAAGACACCGATGTTCAAAACGATTTTTTTCGTTGTTATATTTTTCATGCGGCTCTAGAAATAGATGCGAAGGTTTATTTGTTTTTATTGTATTATACTGAATTTTTAAAAACCGAGTTTACGTAAAGATATTAAATGCCTTTACAAAGCCAATTTTTTAAAATTTGATTTCCACCATTTGGTCATGAAAAGTGGGAGTAATCTTGTGTTTCGCTTTTCTTTATTATATAGCATTGTTATGAACTGAATTTATATGTTTTTAAGTCCAATGGGGTACAAAGTGGTTTGTGTATAAAATCAATCCTTTCACAAAGCACTCCTAAATAATTTCAGCTTATAACTTCGTTTTGTTATTAAATTTCATTTTAATCAAATAAAACTAATATAACAAAATACAGGGATGTTCAGAACGAATATTTTCGTTGTTATATTTTTCATGCGGCTCTAGAAATAGATGCAAAGGATTTTTTGTTTTCAATGTATTATACTGAATTTTTAGAAACCGAGTTTACGTAAAGATATTAAATGCTATTACAAAGCCAATTTTTTAAAATTTGATTTCCACCATTTGGTCATGAAAAGTGGGAGTAATCTTGTGTTTCGCTTTTCTTTATTATATGGCATTGTTATGAACTGAATTTATATGTTTTTAAGTCCAATGGGGTACCAAGTGGTTTGTGTATAAAATCAATCCTTTCACAAAGCACTCCTAAATAATTTCAGCTTATAACTTCGTTTTGTTATTAAATTTTATTTTAATCAAATAAAACTAATATAACAAAATACAGGGATGTTCAGAACGAATATTTTCGTTGTTATATTTTTCATGTGGCTCTAGAAATAGATGCGAAGGATTTTTTGTTTTTATTGTTTTATACTGAATTTGTAAAAACCGAGTTTACGTAAAGATATTAAATGCCATTACAAAGCCAATTTTTTAAAATTTGATTTCCACCATTTGGTCATGAATAGTTAAAGTAATCTTGTGTTTCGCTTTTCTTTATTTTATGGCATTGTTATGAACTGAATTTATATGCTTTAAAGACCATTGGGGTACCAAGTGGTTTGTGTATAAAATCAATCCTTTCACAGCACTTCTAAGTAGTTTCATCCTACAACTTCGATTTGTTATTAAATTTCATTTTATTCAAATAAAACTAATATAACAAAATACAGGGATGTTCAAAACGAATATTTTCGTTGTTATATTTTTCATGCGGCTCTAGAAATAGATGCGAAGGATTTTTTGTTTTTATTGTTTTATACTGAATTTTTAAAAACCGAGTTTACGTAAAAATATTAAATTCAAATACAACGCTAATTTTCTAGAATTTGAATTCTCCCATTTGGTCATGAACAGTTGGAGTGATCTTGTGTTTCGTTTTTCTTTATTATATGGCATTGTTATAACCTGAATTTATATGTTTTAAAGACCAATGGGGTACCAAGTGGTTTGAGTATAAAATCAATCCTTTCACAAAGCACTTCTAAATAGTTTCAGCATACAACTTACTTTTGCTATTAAATTTCATTTTATTCAAATAAAACAAATATTACAAAATACAGGAATATTCAAAACGATTATTTTCTTTATTATATTTTTCATGCGGCTCTAGAAATAGATGCGAAGGATTTTTTGTTTTTATTGTTTTATACTGAATTTTTAGACCAATTTTTTAGACTTTGATGTCCACCATTTGGTCATGAATAGTTGGAGTAATCTTGTGTTTCGCTTTTCTTTACTATATGGCATTGTTATGAATTGAATTTATATGTTTTAAAGATCAATGGGGTACCAAGTGGTTTGCGTATAAAATCAATCCTTTCACAGCACTTCTAAGTAGTTTCATCCTACAACTTCGATTTGTTATTAAATTTCATTTTATTCAAATAAAACTAATATAACAAAATACAGGGATGTTCAAAACGAATATTTTCGTTGTTATATTTTTTATGCGGCTCTAGAAATAGATGCGAAGGATTTTTTGTTTTTATTGTATTATACTGAATTTTTAAAAACCGAGTTTACGCAAATATTGTAAATTCCAATACACGACCAATTTTTTAGAATTTGATGTCCACCATTTGGTCATGAATAGTTAGAGTATTCTTGTGTTTCGCTTTTCTTTATTATATGGCATTGTTATGAACTGAATTTATATGTTTTTAAGTCCAATAGGGTACCAAGTGGTTTGTGTATAAAATCAATCATTTCACAAAGCACTTCTAACGAGTTTCAGCCTATAACTTCGTTTTGTTATTTAATTTCATTATAATCAAATAAAACTAATATTAAAAAATACGAGGCTGTTAAAAACGATTATTTTCGTTGTTATATTTTTCATGCGGCTCTAGAAATAGATGCGAAGGATTTTTTGTTTTTATTGTATTATACTGAATTTTTAAAAACCGAGTTTACGTATATATTGTAAATTCCAATACACGACCAATTTTTTAGAATTTGATGTCCACCATTTGGTCATGAATTGTTGGAGTAATCTTGTGTTTCGCTTTTCTTTATTATATGGCATTGTTATGAACTGAATTTATATGCTTTTAAGTCCAATGGGGTACCAAGCGGTTTGTGTATAAAATCAATCTTTTCACAAAGCACTTCTAACGAGTTTCAGCCTATAACTTCGTTTTATTATTTAATTTCATTATAATCAAATAAAACTAATATTAAAAAATACGAGGCTGTTAAAAACGATTATTTTCGTTGTTATATTTTTCATGCGGCTCTAGAAATAGATGCGAATGATTATATGTTTTCATTGTATTATACTGAATTTTTAAAAACCGAGTTTACCTAAATATTGTAAATTCAAATACACCACCAATTTTTTAGAATTTGATGTCCACCATTTGGTCATGAATTGTTGGAGTAATCTTGTGTTTCGCTTTTCTTTATTATATGGCATTGTTATGAACTGAATTTATATGCTCTAAAGACCAATGGGGTACCAAGTGGTTTGAGTATAACATCGATCCTTCCACAAAGCACTCCTAAATAATTTCAGCCTACAACTTACTTTTGCTATTAAATTTCATTTTATTCAAATAAAACAAATATTACAAAATACAGGAATATTCAAAACGATTATTTTCGTTATTATATTTTTCATGCGGCTCTAGAAATAGATGCGAAGGATTTTTTGTTTTTATTGTATTATACTGAATTTTTTTAAAAACCGAGTTTACGTAAAGATATTAAATGCCTTTACAAAGCCAATTTTTTAAAATTTGATTTCCACCATTTGGTCATGAAAAGTGGGAGTAATCTTGTGTTTCGCTTTTCTTTATTATATGGCATTGTTATGAACTGAATTTATATGTTTTTAAGTCCAATGGGGTACCAAGTGGTTTGTGTATAAAATCAATCCTTTCACAAAGCACTCCTAAATAATTTCAGCCTATAACTTCGTTTTGTTATTAAATTTCATTTTAATCAAATAAAACTAATATAACAAAATACAGGGATGTACAGAACGAATATTTTCTTTATTATATTTTTCATGCGGCTCTAGAAATAGATGCGAAGGATTTTTTGTTTTTATTGTTTTATACTGAATTTTTAAAAACCGAGTTAACGTAAAGATATTAAATGCCATTACGAAGCCAATTTGTTAAAATTTGATTTCCACCATTTGGTCATGAAAAGTGGGAGTAATCTTGTGTTTCTCTTTTCTTTATTATATGGCATTGTTATGAACTGAATTTATTTGTTTTAAAGTCCAATGGGGTACCAAGTGGTTTGTGTATAAAATCAATCCTTACACAGAGCACTCCTAAGTAGTTTCATCCTACAACTTCGTTTTGCAATTCAATTTCATTTTATTCAAATAAAACTAATATTAAAAAAGACACCGATGTTCAAAACGATTATTTTCGTTGTTATATTTTTCATGCGGCTCTAGAAATAGATGCAAAGGATTTTTTGTTTTCAATGTATTATACTGAATTTTTAAAAACCGAGTTTACGTAAAGATATTAAATGCCATTACAAAGCCAATTTTTTAAAATTTGATTTTCACCATTTGGTCATGAAAAGTGGGAGTAATCTTGTGTTTCTCTTTTCTTTATTATATGGCATTGTTATGAACTGAATTTATTTGTTTTAAAGTCCAATGGGGTACCAAGTGGTTTGTGTATAAAATCAATCCTTACACAGAGCACTCCTAAGTAGTTTCATCCTACAACTTCGTTTTGCAATTCAATTTCATTTTATTCAAATAAAACTAATATTAAAAAAGACACCGATGTTCAAAACGATTATTTTCGTTGTTATATTTTTCATGCGGCTCTAGAAATAGATGCAAAGGATTTTTTGTTTTCAATGTATTATACTGAATTTTTAAAAACCGAGTTTACGTAAAGATATTAAATGCCATTACAAAGCCAATTTTTTAAAATTTGATTTTCACCATTTGGTCATGAAAAGTGGGAGTAATCTTGTGTTTCGCTTTTCTTTATTATATGGCATTGTTATGAACTGAATTTATATGTTTTTAAGCCCAATGGGGTACCAAGTGGTTTGTGTATAAAATCAATCCTTTCACAAAGCACTCCTAAATAATTTCAGCCTTTAACTTCGTTTTGTTATTAAATTTCATTTTAATCAAATAAAACTAATATAACAAAATACAGGGATGTTCAGAACGAATATTTTCGTTGTTATATTTTTCATGCGGCTCTAGAAATAGATGCGAAGGATTTTTTGTTTTTATTGTTTTATACTGAATTTTTAAAAACCGAATTTACGTAAAGATATTAAATGCCATTACGAAGCCAATTTTTTAAAATTTGATTTCCACCATTTGGTCATGAAAAGTGGGAGTAATCTTGTGTTTCGCTTTTCTTTATTATATGGCATTGTTATGAACTGAATTTATTTGTTTTAAAGTCCAATGGGGTACCAAGTGGTTTGAGTATAAAATCAATCCTTTCACAGAGCACTCCTAAGTAGTTTCATCCTACAACTTCGTTTTGCAATTCAATTTCATTTTATTCAAATAAAACTAATATTAAAAAAGACACCGATGTTCAAAACGATTATTTTCGTTGTTATATTTTTCATGCGGCTCTAGAAATAGATGCAAAGGATTTTTTGTTTTCAATGTATCATACTGAATTTTTAAAAACCGAGTTTACGTAAAGATATTAAATGCCATTACGAAGCCAATTTTTTAAAATTTGATTTTCACCATTTGGTCATGAAAAGTGGGAGTAATCTTGTGTTTCGCTTTTCTTTATTATATGGCATTGTTATGAACTGAATTTATATGTTGTTAAGTCCAATGGGGTACCAAGTGGTTTGTGTATAAAATCAATCATTTCACAAAGCACTCCTAAATAATTTCAACCTATAACTTCGTTTTGTTATTAAATTTCATTTTAATCAAATAAAACTAATATAACAAAATACAGGGATGTTCAAAACGAATATTTTCGTTGTTATATTTTTCATGCGGCTCTAGAAATAGATGCGAAGGATTTTTTGTTTTTATTGTTTTATACTGAATTTTTAAAAACCGAGTTTACGTAAAGATATTAAATGCCATTACGAAGCCAATTTTTTTAAAATTTGATTTCCACCATTTGGTCATGAAAAGTGGGAGTAATCTTGTGTTTCGCTTTTCTTTATTATATGGCATTGTTATGAACTGAATTTATTTGTTTAAAGTCCAATGGGGTACCAAGTGGTTTGAGTATAAAATCAATCCTTTCACAGAGCACTCCTAAGTAGTTTCATCCTACAACTTCGTTTTGCAATTCAATTTCATTTTATGCAAATAAAACTAATATTAAAAAAGACACCGATGTTCAAAACGATTTTTTTCGTTGTTATATTTTTCATGCGGCTCTAGAAATAGATGCGAAGGTTTATTTGTTTTTATTGTATTATACTGAATTTTTAAAAACCGAGTTTACGTAAAGATATTAAATGCCTTTACAAAGCCAATTTTTTAAAATTTGATTTCCACCATTTGGTCATGAAAAGTGGGAGTAATCTTGTGTTTCGCTTTTCTTTATTATATAGCATTGTTATGAACTGAATTTATATGTTTTTAAGTCCAATGGGGTACAAAGTGGTTTGTGTATAAAATCAATCCTTTCACAAAGCACTCCTAAATAATTTCAGCTTATAACTTCGTTTTGTTATTAAATTTCATTTTAATCAAATAAAACTAATATAACAAAATACAGGGATGTTCAGAACGAATATTTTCGTTGTTATAATTTTCATGCGGCTCTAGAAATAGATGCAAAGGATTTTTTGTTTTCAATGTATTATACTGAATTTTTAGAAACCGAGTTTACGTAAAGATATTAAATGCTATTACAAAGCCAATTTTTTAAAATTTGATTTCCACCATTTGGTCATGAAAAGTGGGAGTAATCTTGTGTTTCGCTTTTCTTTATTATATGGCATTGTTATGAACTGAATTTATATGTTTTTAAGTCCAATGGGGTACCAAGTGGTTTGTGTATAAAATCAATCCTTTCACAAAGCACTCCTAAATAATTTCAGCTTATAACTTCGTTTTGTTATTAAATTTTATTTTAATCAAATAAAACTAATATAACAAAATACAGGGATGTTCAGAACGAATATTTTCGTTGTTATATTTTTCATGTGGCTCTAGAAATAGATGCGAAGGATTTTTTGTTTTTATTGTTTTATACTGAATTTGTAAAAACCGAGTTTACGTAAAGATATTAAATGCCATTACAAAGCCAATTTTTTAAAATTTGATTTCCACCATTTGGTCATGAAAAGTGGGAGTAATCTTGTGTTTCGCTTTTCTTTATTATATGGCATTGTTATGAACTGAATTTATATGTTCTTAAGTCCAATGGGGTACCAAGTGGTTTGTGTATAAAATCAATCATTTCACAAAGCACTCCTAAATGATTTCAACCTATAACTTCGTTTTGTTATTAAATTTCATTTTAATCAAATAAAACTAATATAACAAAATACAGGGATGTTCAAAACGAATATTTTCGTTGTTATATTTTTCATGCGGCTCTAGAAATAGATGCGAAGGATTTTTTGTTTTTATTGTTTTATACTGAATTTTTAAAAACCGAGTTTACGTAAAAATATTGTAAATTCCAATACACGACAAATTTTTTTAAATTTGAATTCTCCCATTTGGTCATGAACAATTGGAGTGATCTTGTGTTTCGTTTTTCTTTATTATATGGCATTGTTATAACCTGAATTTATATGTTTTAAAGTCCAATGGGGTACCAAGCCGTTTGTGTATAAGAGAAATCCTTTCACAAAGCACTCCTAAATAATTTCAGCCTATAACTTCGTTTTGTTATTAAATTTCATTTTAATCAAATAAAACTAATATTACAAAATACAGCGATGTTCAAAACGTATATTTTCGTTGTTATATTTTTTATGCGGCTCTAGAAATAGATGCGAAGGATTTTTTGTTTTCATTGTATTATACTGAATTTTTAAAAACCGAGTTTACGTAAAGATATTAAATGCCATTACGAAGCCAATTTTTTAAAATTTGATTTCCACCATTTGGTCATGAAAAGTGGGAGTAATCTTGTGTTTCGCTTTTCTTTATTATATGGCATTGTTATGAACTGAATTTATTTGTTTTAAAGACCAATGGGGTACCAAGTAGTTTGAGTATAAAATCAATCCTTTCACAAAGCACTTCTAAATAGTTTCAGCCTACAACTTACTTTTGCTATTAAATTTCATTTTATTCAAATAAAACAAATATTACAAAATACAGTAATATTCAAAAAGAATATTTTCGTTATTATATTTTTCATGCGGCTCTAGAAATAGATGCGAAGGATTTTTTGTTTTTATTGTTTTATACTGAATTTTTAGACCAATTTTTTAGAATTTGATGTCCACCATTTGGTCATGAATAGTTGGAGTAATCTTGTGTTTCGCTTTTCTTTATTATATGGCATTGTTATGAATTGAATTTATATGTTTTAAAGATCAATGGGGTACCAAGTGGTTTGCGTATAAAATCAATCCTTTCACAGCACTCCTAAGTAGTTTCATCCTACAACTTCGATTTGTTATTAAATTTCATTTTATTCAAATAAAACTAATATAACAAAATACAGCGATGTTCAAAATGTATATTTTCGTTGTTATATTTTTCATGCGGCTGTAGAAATAGATGCGAAGGATTTTTTGTTTTCATTGTATTATACTGAATTTTTAAAAACCGAGTTTACGTAAATATGGTAAGTTCCAATACACCACCAATTTTTTAGAATTTGATGTCCACCATTTGATCATGAATAGTTGGAGTAATCTTGTGTTTCGCTTTTCTTTATTATATGGCATTGTTATGAACTGAATTTATATGCTTTAAAGACCCTTGGGGTACCAAGTGGTTTGCGTATAAAATCAATCCTTTCACAGAGCACTCCTAAGTAGTTTCATCCTACAACTTCGTTTTGTTATTAAATTTCATTTTATTCAAATAAAACTAATATAACAAAATACAGGGATATTCAAAACGAATATTTTCGTTGTTATATATTTTATGCGGCTCTAGAAATAGATGCGAAGGATTTTTTGTTTTTATTGTTTTATACTGAATTTTTAAAAACCGAGTTTACGTAAATATTGTAAATTCCAATACACGACCAATTTTTTAGAATTTAATGTCCACCATTTGGTCATGAATAGTTAGAGTAATCTTGTGTTTCGCTTTTCTTTATTATATGGCATTGTTATGAACTGAATTTATATGCTTTAAAGACCATTGGGGTACCAAGTGGTTTGTGTATAAAATCAATCCTTTCACAGCACTCCTAAGTAGTTTCATCCTACAACTTCGATTTGTTATTAAATTTCATTTTATTCAAATAAAACTAATATAACAAAATACAGGGATATTCAAAACGAATATTTTCGTTGTTATATATTTTATGCGGCTCTAGAAATAGATGCGAAGGATTTTTTGTTTTTATTGTTTTATACAGAATTTTTAAAAACCGAGTTTACGTAAATATTGTAAATTCCAATACACGACCAATTTTTTAGAATTTAATGTCCACCATTTGGTCATGAATAGTTAGAGTAATCTTGTGTTTCGCTTTTCTTTATTATATGGCATTGTTATAACCTGAATTTATATGTTTTAAAGACCAATGGGGTACCAAGTCGTTTGAGTATAAAATCAATCCTTTCACAAAGCACTTCTAAATAGTATCAGCCTACAACTTACTTTTGCTATTAAATTTCATTTTATTCAAATAAAACAAATATTACAAAATACAGGAATATTCAAAACGATTATTTTCTTTATTATATTTTTCATGCGGCTCTAGAAATAGATGCGAAGGATTTTTTGTTTTTATTGTTTTATACTGAATTTTTAGACCAATTTTTTAAACTTTGATGTCCACCATTTGGTCATGAATAGTTGGAGTAATCTTGTGTTTCGCTTTTCTTTACTATATGGCATTGTTATGAATTGAATTTATATGTTTTAAAGATCAATGGGGTACCAAGTGGTTTGCGTATAAAATCAATCCTTTCACAGCACTTCTAAGTAGTTTCATCCTACAACTTCGATTTGTTATTAAATTTCATTTTATTCAAATAAAACTAATATAACAAAATACAGGGATGTTCAAAACGAATATTTTCGTTGTTATATTTTTTATGCGGCTCTAGAAATAGATGCGAAGGATTTTTTGTTTTTATTGTATTATACTGAATTTTTAAAAACCGAGTTTACGTAAATATTGTAAATTCCAATACACGACCAATTTTTTAGAATTTGATGTCCACCATTTGATCATGAATAGTTAGAGTAATCTTGTGTTTCGCTTTTCTTTATTATATGGCATTGTTATAACCTGAATTTATATGTTTTAAAGACCAATGGGGTACCAAGTGGTTTGAGTATAAAATCAATCCTTTCACAAAGCACTTCTAAATAGTTTCAGCCTACAACTTACTTTTGCTATTAAATTTCATTTTATTCAAATAAAACAAATATTACAAAATACAGGAATATTCAAAACGATTATTTTCTTTATTATATTTTTCATGCGGCTCTAGAAATAGATGCGAAGGATTTTTTGTTTTTATTGTTTTATACTGAATTTTTAGACCAATTTTTTAGACTT
Source organism: Anthrax anthrax (assembly GCA_963971155.1). Lineage (NCBI taxonomy): Eukaryota > Metazoa > Arthropoda > Insecta > Diptera > Bombyliidae > Anthrax > Anthrax anthrax. The sequence continues at coordinate 3,557,939 of OZ020122.1, forward strand.
TGATGTCCACCATTTGGTCATGAATAGTTGGAGTAATCTTGTGTTTCGCTTTTCTTTACTATATGGCATTGTTATGAATTGAATTTATATGTTTTAAAGATCAATGGGGTACCAAGTGGTTTGCGTATAAAATCAATCCTTTCACAGCACTTCTAAGTAGTTTCATCCTACAACTTCGATTTGTTATTAAATTTCATTTTATTCAAATAAAACTAATATAACAAAATACAGCGATGTTCAAAATGTATATTTTCGTTGTTATATATTTTATGCGGCTCTAGAAATAGATGCGAAGGATTTTTTGTTTTTATTGTTTTATACTGAATTTTTAAAAACCGAGTTTACGTAAATATTATAAATTCCAATACACGACCAATTTTTTAGAATTTAATGTCCACCATTTGGTCATGAATAGTTAGAGTAATCTTGTGTTTCGCTTTTCTTTATTATATGGCATTGTTATGAACTGAATTTATATGCTTTAAAGACCATTGGGGTACCAAGTGGTTTGCGTATAAAATCAATCCTTTCACAGAGCACTCCTAAGTAGTTTCATCCTACAACTTCGTTTTGTTATTAAATTTCATTTTATTCAAATAAAACTAATATAACAAAATACAGGGATATTCAAAACGAATATTTTCGTTGTTATATATTTTATGCGGCTCTAGAAATAGATGCGAAGGATTTTTTGTTTTTATTGTTTTATACTGAATTTTTAAAAACCGAGTTTACGTAAATATTGTAAATTCCAATACACGACCAATTTTTTAGAATTTAATGTCCACCATTTGGTCATGAATAGTTAGAGTAATCTTGTGTTTCGCTTTTCTTTATTATATGGCATTGTTATGAACTGAATTTATATGCTTTAAAGACCATTGGGGTACCAAGTGGTTTGTGTATAAAATCAATCCTTTCACAGCACTCCTAAGTAGTTTCATCCTACAACTTCGATTTGTTATTAAATTTCATTTTATTCAAATAAAACTAATATAACAAAATACAGGGATATTCAAAACGAATATTTTCGTTGTTATATATTTTATGCGGCTCTAGAAATAGATGCGAAGGATTTTTTGTTTTTATTGTTTTATACAGAATTTTTAAAAACCGAGTTTACGTAAATATTGTAAATTCCAATACACGACCAATTTTTTAGAATTTAATGTCCACCATTTGGTCATGAATAGTTAGAGTAATCTTGTGTTTCGCTTTTCTTTATTATATGGCATTGTTATAACCTGAATTTATATGTTTTAAAGACCAATGGGGTACCAAGTGGTTTGAGTATAAAATCAATCCTTTCACAAAGCACTTCTAAATAGTTTCAGCCTACAACTTACTTTTGCTATTAAATTTCATTTTATTCAAATAAAACAAATATTACAAAATACAGGAATATTCAAAACGATTATTTTCTTTATTATATTTTTCATGCGGCTCTAGAAATAGATGCGAAGGATTTTTTGTTTTTATTGTTTTATACTGAATTTTTAGACCAATTTTTTAGACTTTGATGTCCACCATTTGGTCATGAATAGTTGGAGTAATCTTGTGTTTCGCTTTTCTTTACTATATGGCATTGTTATGAATTGAATTTATATGTTTTAAAGATCAATGGGGTACCAAGTGGTTTGCGTATAAAATCAATCCTTTCACAGCACTCCTAAGTAGTTTCATCCTACAACTTCGATTTGTTATTAAATTTCATTTTATTCAAATAAAACTAATATAACAAAATACAGGGATATTCAAAACGAATATTTTCGTTGTTATATATTTTATGCGGCTCTAGAAATAGATGCGAAGGATTTTTTGTTTTTATTGTTTTATACAGAATTTTTAAAAACCGAGTTTACGTAAATATTGTAAATTCCAATACACGACCAATTTTTTAGAATTTAATGTCCACCATTTGGTCATGAACAGTTAGAGTAATCTTGTGTTTCGCATTTCTTTATTATATGGCATTGTTATGAACTGAATTTATATGCTTTAAAGACCCTTGGGGTACCAAGTGGTTTGCGTATAAAATCAATCCTTTCACAGAGCACTCCTAAGTAGTTTCATCCTACAACTTCGTTTTGTTATTAAATTTCATTTTATTCAAATAAAACTAATATAACAAAATACAGGGATATTCAAAACGAATATTTTCGTTGTTATATATTTTATGCGGCTCTAGAAATAGATGCGAAGGATTTTTTGTTTTTATTGTTTTATACTGAATTTTTAAAAACCGAGTTTACGTAAATATTGTAAATTCCAATACACGACCAATTTTTTAGAATTTAATGTCCACCATTTGGTCATGAATAGTTAGAGTAATCTTGTGTTTCGCTTTTCTTTATTATATGGCATTGTTATGAACTGAATTTATATGCTTTAAAGACCATTGGGGTACCAAGTGGTTTGTGTATAAAATCAATCCTTTCACAGCACTCCTAAGTAGTTTCATCCTACAACTTCGATTTGTTATTAAATTTCATTTTATTCAAATAAAACTAACATAACAAAATACAGGGATATTCAAAACGAATATTTTCGTTGTTATATATTTTATGCGGCTCTAGAAATAGATGCGAAGGATTTTTTGTTTTCATTGTATTATACTGAATTTTTAAAAACCGAGTTTACGTAAATATGGTAAGTTCCAATACACCACCAATTTTTTAGAATTTGATGTCCACCATTTGATCATGAATAGTTGGAGTAATCTTGTGTTTCGCTTTTCTTTATTATATGGCATTGTTATGAACTGAATTTATATGCTTTAAAGACCCTTGGGGTACCAAGTGGTTTGCGTATAAAATCAATCCTTTCACAGCACTCCTAAGTAGTTTCATCCTACAACTTCGATTTGTTATTAAATTTCATTTTATTCAAATAAAACTAATATAACAAAATACAGGGATATTCAAAACGAATATTTTCGTTGTTATATATTTTATGCGGCTCTAGAAATAGATGCGAAGGATTTTTTGTTTTTATTGTTTTATACAGAATTTTTAAAAACCGAGTTTACGTAAATATTGTAAATTCCAATACACGACCAATTTTTTAGAATTTAATGTCCACCATTTGGTCATGAATAGTTAGAGTAATCTTGTGTTTCGCTTTTCTTTATTATATGGCATTGTTATAACCTGAATTTATATGTTTTAAAGACCAATGGGGTACCAAGTCGTTTGAGTATAAAATCAATCCTTTCACAAAGCACTTCTAAATAGTATCAGCCTACAACTTACTTTTGCTATTAAATTTCATTTTATTCAAATAAAACAAATATTACAAAATACAGGAATATTCAAAACGATTATTTTCTTTATTATATTTTTCATGCGGCTCTAGAAATAGATGCGAAGGATTTTTTGTTTTTATTGTTTTATACTGAATTTTTAGACCAATTTTTTAAACTTTGATGTCCACCATTTGGTCATGAATAGTTGGAGTAATCTTGTGTTTCGCTTTTCTTTACTATATGGCATTGTTATGAATTGAATTTATATGTTTTAAAGATCAATGGGGTACCAAGTGGTTTGCGTATAAAATCAATCCTTTCACAGCACTTCTAAGTAGTTTCATCCTACAACTTCGATTTGTTATTAAATTTCATTTTATTCAAATAAAACTAATATAACAAAATACAGGGATGTTCAAAACGAATATTTTCGTTGTTATATTTTTTATGCGGCTCTAGAAATAGATGCGAAGGATTTTTTGTTTTTATTGTATTATACTGAATTTTTAAAAACCGAGTTTACGTAAATATTGTAAATTCCAATACACGACCAATTTTTTAGAATTTGATGTCCACCATTTGATCATGAATAGTTAGAGTAATCTTGTGTTTCGCTTTTCTTTATTATATGGCATTGTTATAACCTGAATTTATATGTTTTAAAGACCAATGGGGTACCAAGTGGTTTGAGTATAAAATCAATCCTTTCACAAAGCACTTCTAAATAGTTTCAGCCTACAACTTACTTTTGCTATTAAATTTCATTTTATTCAAATAAAACAAATATTACAAAATACAGGAATATTCAAAACGATTATTTTCTTTATTATATTTTTCATGCGGCTCTAGAAATAGATGCGAAGGATTTTTTGTTTTTATTGTTTTATACTGAATTTTTAGACCAATTTTTTAGACTTTGATGTCCACCATTTGGTCATGAATAGTTGGAGTAATCTTGTGTTTCGCTTTTCTTTACTATATGGCATTGTTATGAATTGAATTTATATGTTTTAAAGATCAATGGGGTACCAAGTGGTTTGCGTATAAAATCAATCCTTTCACAGCACTTCTAAGTAGTTTCATCCTACAACTTCGATTTGTTATTAAATTTCATTTTATTCAAATAAAACTAATATAACAAAATACAGCGATGTTCAAAATGTATATTTTCGTTGTTATATATTTTATGCGGCTCTAGAAATAGATGCGAAGGATTTTTTGTTTTTATTGTTTTATACTGAATTTTTAAAAACCGAGTTTACGTAAATATTATAAATTCCAATACACGACCAATTTTTTAGAATTTAATGTCCACCATTTGGTCATGAATAGTTAGAGTAATCTTGTGTTTCGCTTTTCTTTATTATACGGCATTGTTATGAACTGAATTTATATGCTTTAAAGACCATTGGGGTACCAAGTGGTTTGCGTATAAAATCAATCCTTTCACAGAGCACTCCTAAGTAGTTTCATCCTACAACTTCGTTTTGTTATTAAATTTCATTTTATTCAAATAAAACTAATATAACAAAATACAGGGATATTCAAAACGAATATTTTCGTTGTTATATATTTTATGCGGCTCTAGAAATAGATGCGAAGGATTTTTTGTTTTTATTGTTTTATACTGAATTTTTAAAAACCGAGTTTACGTAAATATTGTAAATTCCAATACACGACCAATTTTTTAGAATTTAATGTCCACCATTTGGTCATGAATAGTTAGAGTAATCTTGTGTTTCGCTTTTCTTTATTATATGGCATTGTTATGAACTGAATTTATATGCTTTAAAGACCATTGGGGTACCAAGTGGTTTGTGTATAAAATCAATCCTTTCACAGCACTCCTAAGTAGTTTCATCCTACAACTTCGATTTGTTATTAAATTTCATTTTATTCAAATAAAACTAATATAACAAAATACAGGGATATTCAAAACGAATATTTTCGTTGTTATATATTTTATGCGGCTCTAGAAATAGATGCGAAGGATTTTTTGTTTTTATTGTTTTATACAGAATTTTTAAAAACCGAGTTTACGTAAATATTGTAAATTCCAATACACGACCAATTTTTTAGAATTTAATGTCCACCATTTGGTCATGAATAGTTAGAGTAATCTTGTGTTTCGCTTTTCTTTATTATATGGCATTGTTATAACCTGAATTTATATGTTTTAAAGACCAATGGGGTACCAAGTGGTTTGAGTATAAAATCAATCCTTTCACAAAGCACTTCTAAATAGTTTCAGCCTACAACTTACTTTTGCTATTAAATTTCATTTTATTCAAATAAAACAAATATTACAAAATACAGGAATATTCAAAACGATTATTTTCTTTATTATATTTTTCATGCGGCTCTAGAAATAGATGCGAAGGATTTTTTGTTTTTATTGTTTTATACTGAATTTTTAGACCAATTTTTTAGACTTTGATGTCCACCATTTGGTCATGAATAGTTGGAGTAATCTTGTGTTTCGCTTTTCTTTACTATATGGCATTGTTATGAATTGAATTTATATGTTTTAAAGATCAATGGGGTACCAAGTGGTTTGCGTATAAAATCAATCCTTTCACAGCACTCCTAAGTAGTTTCATCCTACAACTTCGATTTGTTATTAAATTTCATTTTATTCAAATAAAACTAATATAACAAAATACAGGGATATTCAAAACGAATATTTTCGTTGTTATATATTTTATGCGGCTCTAGAAATAGATGCGAAGGATTTTTTGTTTTTATTGTTTTATACAGAATTTTTAAAAACCGAGTTTACGTAAATATTGTAAATTCCAATACACGACCAATTTTTTAGAATTTAATGTCCACCATTTGGTCATGAATAGTTAGAGTAATCTTGTGTTTCGCATTTCTTTATTATATGGCATTGTTATGAACTGAATTTATATGCTTTAAAGACCCTTGGGGTACCAAGTGGTTTGCGTATAAAATCAATCCTTTCACAGAGCACTCCTAAGTAGTTTCATCCTACAACTTCGTTTTGCAATTCAAATTCATTTTATTCAAATAAAACTAATATAACAAAATACAGGGATATTCAAAACGAATATTTTCGTTGTTATATATTTTATGCGGCTCTAGAAATAGATGCGAAGGATTTTTTGTTTTTATTGTTTTATACTGAATTTTTAAAAACCGAGTTTACGTAAATATTGTAAATTCCAATACACGACCAATTTTTTAGAATTTAATGTCCACCATTTGGTCATGAATAGTTAGAGTAATCTTGTGTTTCGCTTTTCTTTATTATATGGCATTGTTATGAACTGAATTTATATGCTTTAAAGACCATTGGGGTACCAAGTGGTTTGTGTATAAAATCAATCCTTTCACAGCACTCCTAAGTAGTTTCATCCTACAACTTCGATTTGTTATTAAATTTCATTTTATTCAAATAAAACTAACATAACAAAATACAGGGATATTCAAAACGAATATTTTCGTTGTTATATATTTTATGCGGCTCTAGAAATAGATGCGAAGGATTTTGTGTTTTTATTGTTTTATACTGAATTTTTAAAAACCGAGTTTACGTAAATATTGTAAATTCCAATACATGACCAATTTTTTAGAATTTAATGTCCACCATTTGATCATGAATAGTTAGAGTAATCTTGTGTTTCGCTTTTCTTTATTATATGGCATTGTTATGAACTGAATTTATATGCTTTAAAGACCATTGGGGTACCAAGTGGTTTGCGTATAAAATCAATCCTTTCACAGAGCACTCCTAAGTAGTTTCATCCTACAACTTCGTTTTGTTATTAAATTTCATTTTATTCAAATAAAACTAATATAACAAAATACAGGGATATTCAAAACGAATATTTTCGTTGTTATATATTTTATGCGGCTCTAGAAATAGATGCGAAGGATTTTTTGTTTTTATTGTTTTATACTGAATTTTTAAAAACCGAGTTTACGTAAATATTGTAAATTCCAATACACGACCAATTTTTTAGAATTTAATGTCCACCATTTGGTCATGAATAGTTAGAGTAATCTTGTGTTTCGCTTTTCTTTATTATATGGCATTGTTATGAACTGAATTTATATGCTTTAAAGACCATTGGGGTACCAAGTGGTTTGTGTATAAAATCAATCATTTCACAAAGCACTCCTAAGTAGTTTCATCCTACAACTTCGATTTGTTATTAAATTTCATTTTATTCAAATAAAACTAATATAACAAAATACAGGAATATTCAAAACGATTATTTTCTTTATTATATTTTTCATGCGGCTCTAGAAATAGATGCGAAGGATTTTTTGTTTTTATTGTTTTATACTGAATTTTTAGACCAATTTTTTAGACTTTGATGTCCACCATTTGGTCATGAATAGTTGGAGTAATCTTGTGTTTCGCTTTTCTTTACTATATGGCATTGTTATGAATTGAATTTATATGTTTTAAAGATCAATGGGGTACCAAGTGGTTTGCGTATAAAATCAATCCTTTCACAGCACTCCTAAGTAGTTTCATCCTACAACTTCGATTTGTTATTAAATTTCATTTTATTCAAATAAAACTAATATAACAAAATACAGCGATGTTCAAAATGTATATTTTCGTTGTTATATTTTTCATGCGGCTGTAGAAATAGATGCGAAGGATTTTTTGTTTTCATTGTATTATACTGAATTTTTAAAAACCGAGTTTACGTAAATATGGTAAGTTCCAATACACCACCAATTTTTTAGAATTTGATGTCCACCATTTGATCATGAATAGTTGGAGTAATCTTGTGTTTCGCTTTTCTTTATTATATGGCATTGTTATGAACTGAATTTATATGCTTTAAAGACCCTTGGGGTACCAAGTGGTTTGCGTATAAAATCAATCCTTTCACAGAGCACTCCTAAGTAGTTTCATCCTACAACTTCGTTTTGTTATTAAATTTCATTTTATTCAAATAAAACTAATATAACAAAATACAGGGATATTCAAAACGAATATTTTCGTTGTTATATATTTAATGCGGCTCTTGAAATAGATGCGAAGGATTTTTTGTTTTTATTGTTTTATACTGAATTTTTAAAAACCGAGTTTACGTAAATATTGTAAATTCCAATACACGACCAATTTTTTAGAATTTAATGTCCACCATTTGGTCATGAATAGTTAGAGTAATCTTGTGTTTCGCTTTTCTTTATTATATGGCATTGTTATGAACTGAATTTATATGCTTTAAAGACCATTGGGGTACCAAGTGGTTTGTGTATAAAATCAATCCTTTCACAGCACTCCTAAGTAGTTTCATCCTACAACTTCGATTTGTTATTAAATTTCATTTTATTCAAATAAAACTAATATAACAAAATACAGGGATATTCAAAACGAATATTTTCCTTGTTATATATTTTATGCGGCTCTAGAAATAGATGCGAAGGATTTTTTGTTTTTATTGTTTTATACAGAATTTTTAAAAACCGACTTTACGTAAATATTGTAAATTCCAATACACGACCAATTTTTTAGAATTTAATGTCCACCATTTGGTCATGAATAGTTAGAGTAATCTTGTGTTTCGCTTTTCTTTATTATATGGCATTGTTATAACCTGAATTTATATGTTTTAAAGACCAATGGGGTACCAAGTGGTTTGAGTATAAAATCAATCCTTTCACAAAGCACTTCTAAATAGTTTCAGCCTACAACTTACTTTTGCTATTAAATTTCATTTTATTCAAATAAAACAAATATTACAAAATACAGGAATATTCAAAACGATTATTTTCTTTATTATATTTTTCATGCGGCTCTAGAAATAGATGCGAAGGATTTTTTGTTTTTATTGTTTTATACTGAATTTTTAGACCAATTTTTTAGACTTTGATGTCCACCATTTGGTCATGAATAGTTGGAGTAATCTTGTGTTTCGCTTTTCTTTACTATATGGCATTGTTATGAATTGAATTTATATGTTTTAAAGATCAATGGGGTACCAAGTGGTTTGCGTATAAAATCAATCCTTTCACAGCACTCCTAAGTAGTTTCATCCTACAACTTCGATTTGTTATTAAATTTCATTTTATTCAAATAAAACTAATATAACAAAATACAGGGATATTCAAAACGAATATTTTCGTTGTTATATATTTTATGCGGCTCTAGAAATAGATGCGAAGGATTTTTTGTTTTTATTGTTTTATACAGAATTTTTAAAAACCGAGTTTACGTAAATATTGTAAATTCCAATACACGACCAATTTTTTAGAATTTAATGTCCACCATTTGGTCATGAATAGTTAGAGTAATCTTGTGTTTCGCTTTTCTTTATTATATGGCATTGTTATGAACTGAATTTATATGCTTTTAAGTCCAATAGGGTACCAAGTGGTTTGTGTATAAAATCAATCCTTTCACAAAGCACTCCTAAATAATTTCAGCCTACAACTTCGTTTTGCAATTCAATTTTATTTTATTCAAATAAAACTAATATTAAAAAATACGAGGCTGTTCAAAACGAATATTTTCGTTGTTATATTTTTCATGCGGCTCTAGAAAAAGATGCGAAGGATTTTTTGTTTTTATTGTCTTATACTGGATTTTTAAAAACCGAGTTTACGTAAATATTGTAAATTAAAATACACCACCAATTTTTTAGAATTTGATGTCCACCATTTGGTCATGATTAGTTGGAGTAATCTTGTGTTTCGCTTTTCTTTATTATATGGCATTGTTATGAACTGAATTTATATGTTTTAAAGACCAATGGGGTACCAAGTGGTTTGTGTATAAAATCAATACTTTCACAGAGCACTCCTAAGTAGTTTCACCCTACAACTTCGTTTTGCAATTAAAATTTCATTTTATTCAAATAAAACTAATATTGCAAAATACAGCGATGTTCAAAATGTATATTTTCGTTGTTATATTTTTCATGCGGCTGTAGAAATAGATGCGAAGGATTTTTTGTTTTCATTGTATTATACTGAATTTTTAAAAACCGAGTTTACGTAAATATGGTAAGTTCCAATACACCACCAATTTTTTAGAATTTGATGTCCACCATTTGATCATGAATAGTTGGAGTAATCTTGTGTTTCGCTTTTCTTTATTATATGGCATTGTTATGATCTGAATTTATATGCTTTAAAGACCCTTGGGGTACCAAGTGGTTTGCGTATAAAATCAATCCTTTCACAGAGCACTCCTAAGTAGTTTCATCCTACAACTTCGTTTTGTTATTAAATTTCATTTTATTCAAATAAAACTAATATAACAAAATACAGGGATATTCAAAACGAATATTTTCGTTGTTATATATTTTATGCGGCTCTAGAAATAGATGCGAAGGATTTTTTGTTTTTATTGTTTTATACTGAATTTTTAAAAACCGAGTTTACGTAAATATGGTAAGTTCCAATACACCACCAATTTTTTAGAATTTGATGTCCACCATTTGATCATGAATAGTTGGAGTAATCTTGTGTTTCGCTTTTCTTTATTATATGGCATTGTTATGATCTGAATTTATATGCTTTAAAGACCCTTGGGGTACCAAGTGGTTTGCGTATAAAATCAATCCTTTCACAGAGCACTCCTAAGTAGTTTCATCCTACAACTTCGTTTTGTTATTAAATTTCATTTTATTCAAATAAAACTAATATAACAAAATACAGGGATATTCAAAACGAATATTTTCGTTGTTATATATTTTATGCGGCTCTAGAAATAGATGCGAAGGATTTTTTGTTTTTATTGTTTTATACTGAATTTTTAAAAACCGAGTTTACGTAAATATTGTAAATTCCAATACACGACCAATTTTTTAGAATTTAATGTCCACCATTTGATCATGAATAGTTGGAGTAATCTTGTGTTTCGCTTTTCTTTATTATATGGCATTGTTATGAACTGAATTTATATGTTTTAAAGACCAATGGGGTACCAAGTGGTTTGAGTATAAAATCAATCCTTTCACAAAGCACTTCTAAATAGTTTCAGCCTACAACTTACTTTTGCTATTAAATTTCATTTTATTCAAATAAAACAAATATTACAAAATACAGGAATATTCAAAACGATTATTTTCTTTATTATATTTTTCATGCGGCTCTAGAAATAGATGCGAAGGATTTTTTGTTTTTATTGTTTTATACTGAATTTTGAGACCAATTTTTTAGACTTTGATGTCCACCATTTGGTCATGAATAGTTGGAGTAATCTTGTGTTTCGCTTTTCTTTACTATATGGCATTGTTATGAATTGAATTTATATGTTTTAAAGATCAATGGGGTACCAAGTGGTTTGCGTATAAAATCAATCCTTTCACAGCACTTCTAAGTAGTTTCATCCTACAACTTCGATTTGTTATTAAATTTCATTTTATTCAAATAAAACTAATAAAACAAAATACAGGGATGTTAAAAACGAATATTTTCGTTGTTATATTTTTTATGCGGCTCTAGAAATAGATGCGAAGGATTTTTTGTTTTTATTGTATTATACTGAATTTTTAAAAACCGAGTTTACGTAAATATTGTAAATTCCAATACACGACCAATTTTTTAGAATTTGATGTCCACCATTTCATCATGAATAGTTAGAGTAATCTTGTGTTTCGCTTTTCTTTATTATATGGCATTGTTATAACCTGAATTTATATGTTTTAAAGACCAATGGGGTACCAAGTGGTTTGAGTATAAAATCAATCCTTTCACAAAGCACTTCTAAATAGTTTCAGCCTACAACTTACTTTTGCTATTAAATTTCATTTTATTCAAATAAAACAAATATTACAAAATACAGGAATATTCAAAACGATTATTTTCTTTATTATATTTTTCATGCGGCTCTAGAAATAGATGCGAAGGATTTTTTGTTTTTATTGCTTTATACTGAATTTTTAGACCAATTTTTTAGACTTCGATGTCCACCATTTGGTCATGAATAGTTGGAGTAATCTTGTGTTTCGCTTTTCTTTACTATATGGCATTGTTATGAATTGAATTTATATGTTTTAAAGATCAATGGGGTACCAAGTGGTTTGCGTATAAAATCAATCCTTTCACAGCACTTCTAAGTAGTTTCATCCTACAACTTCGATTTGTTATTAAATTTCATTTTATTCAAATAAAACTAATATAACAAAATACAGCGATGTTCAAAATGTATATTTTCGTTGTTATATTTTTCATGCGGCTGTAGAAATAGATGCGAAGGATTTTTTGTTTTCATTGTATTATACTGAATTTTTAAAAACCGAGTTTACGTAAATATTGTAAATTCCAATACACGACCAATTTTTTAGAATTTAATGTCCACCATTTGGTCATGAATAGTTAGAGTAATCTTGTGTTTCGCTTTTCTTTATTATATGGCATTGTTATGAACTGAATTTATATGCTTTAAAGACCATTGGGGTACCAAGTGGTTTGTGTATAAAATCAATCCTTTCACAGCACTCCTAAGTAGTTACATCCTACAACTTCGATTTGTTATTAAATTTCATTTTATTCAAATTAAACTAATATAACAAAATACAGGGATATTCAAAACGAATATTTTCGTTGTTATATATTTTATGCGCTTCTAGAAATAGATGCGAAGGATTTTTTGTTTTTATTGTTTTATACTGAATTTTTAAAAACCGAGTTTACGTAAATATTGTAAATTCCAATACACGACCAATTTTTTAGAATTTAATGTCCACCATTTGGTCATGAATAGTTAGAGTAATCTTGTGTTTCGCTTTTCTTTATTATATGGCATTGTTATGAACTGAATTTGTATGCTTTAAAGACCATTGGGGTACCAAGTGGTTTGTGTATAAAATCAATCCTTTCACAGCACTCCTAAGTAGTTTCATCCTACAACTTCGATTTGTTATTAAATTTCATTTTATTCAAATAAAACTAATATAACAAAATACAGGGATATTCAAAACGAATATTTTCGTTGTTATATATTTTATGCGGCTCTAGAAATAGATGCGAAGGATTTTTTGTTTTTATTGTTTTATACAGAATTTTTAAAAACCGAGTTTACGTAAATATTGTAAATTCCAATACACGACCAATTTTTTAGAATTTAATGTCCACCATTTGGTCATGAATAGTTAGAGTAATCTTGTGTTTCGCTTTTCTTTATTATATGGCATTGTTATAACCTGAATTTATATGTTTTAAAGACCAATGGGGTACCAAGTGGTTTGAGTATAAAATCAATCCTTTCACAAAGCACTTCTAAATAGTTTCAGCCTACAACTTACTTTTGCTATTAAATTTCATTTTATTCAAATAAAACAAATATTACAAAATACAGGAATATTCAAAACGATTATTTTCTTTATTATATTTTTCATGCGGCTCTAGAAATAGATGCGAAGGATTTTTTGTTTTTATTGTTTTATACTGAATTTTGAGACCAATTTTTTAGACTTTGATGTCCACCATTTGGTCATGAATAGTTGGAGTAATCTTGTGTTTCGCTTTTCTTTACTATATGGCATTGTTATGAATTGAATTTATATGTTTTAAAGATCAATGGGGTACCAAGTGGTTTGCGTATAAAATCAATCCTTTCACAGCACTTCTAAGTAGTTTCATCCTACAACTTCGATTTGTTATTAAATTTCATTTTATTCAAATAAAACTAATATAACAAAATACAGGGATGTTCAAAACGAATATTTTCGTTGTTATATTTTTTATGCGGCTCTAGAAATAGATGCGAAGGATTTTTTGTTTTTATTGTATTATACTGAAATTTTAAAAACCGAGTTTACGTAAATATTGTAAATTCCAATACACGACCAATTTTTTAGAATTTGATGTCCACCATTTGATCATGAATAGTTAGAGTAATCTTGTGTTTCGCTTTTCTTTATTATATGGCATTGTTATAATCTGAATTTATATGTTTTAAAGACCAATGGGGTACCAAGTGGTTTGAGTATAAAATCAATCCTTTCACAAAGCACTTCTAAATAGTTTCAGCCTACAACTTACTTTTGCTATTAAATTTCATTTTATTCAAATAAAACAAATATTACAAAATACAGGAATATTCAAAACGATTATTTTCTTTATTATATTTTTCATGCGGCTCTAGAAATAGATGCGAAGGATTTTTTGTTTTTATTGCTTTATACTGAATTTTTAGACCAATTTTTTAGACTTTGATGTCCACCATTTGGTCATGAATAGTTGGAGTAATCTTGTGTTTCGCTTTTCTTTACTATATGGCATTGTTATGAATTGAATTTATATGTTTTAAAGATCAATGGGGTACCAAGTGGTTTGCGTATAAAATCAATCCTTTCACAGCACTTCTAAGTAGTTTCATCCTACAACTTCGATTTGTTATTAAATTTCATTTTATTCAAATAAAACTAATATAACAAAATACAGCGATGTTCAAAATGTATATTTTCGTTGTTATATTTTTCATGCGGCTGTAGAAATAGATGCGAAGGATTTTTTGTTTTCATTGTATTATACTGAATTTTTAAAAACCGAGTTTACGTAAATATTGTAAATTCCAATACACGACCAATTTTTTAGAATTTAATGTCCACCATTTGGTCATGAATAGTTAGAGTAATCTTGTGTTTCGCTTTTCTTTATTATATGGCATTGTTATGAACTGAATTTATATGCTTTAAAGACCATTGGGGTACCAAGTGGTTTGTGTATAAAATCAATCCTTTCACAGCACTCCTAAGTAGTTACATCCTACAACTTCGATTTGTTATTAAATTTCATTTTATTCAAATAAAACTAATATAACAAAATACAGGGATATTCAAAACGAATATTTTCGTTGTTATATATTTTATGCGGCTCTAGAAATAGATGCGAAGGATTTTTTGTTTTTATTGTTTTATACTGAATTTTTAAAAACCGAGTTTACGTAAATATTGTAAATTCCAATACACGACCAATTTTTTAGAATTTAATGTCCACCATTTGGTCATGAATAGTTAGAGTAATCTTGTGTTTCGCTTTTCTTTATTAT
Organism: Anthrax anthrax; assembly: GCA_963971155.1. Taxonomy (NCBI): domain Eukaryota; kingdom Metazoa; phylum Arthropoda; class Insecta; order Diptera; family Bombyliidae; genus Anthrax; species Anthrax anthrax. The sequence continues at coordinate 3,573,172 of OZ020122.1, forward strand.
ATGGCATTGTTATAACCTGAATTTATATGTTTTAAAGACCAATGGGGTACCAAGTGGTTTGAGTATAAAATCAATCCTTTCACAAAGCACTTCTAAATAGTTTCAGCCTACAACTTACTTTTGCTATTAAATTTCATTTTATTCAAATAAAACAAATATTACAAAATACAGGAATATTCAAAACGATTATTTTCTTTATTATATTTTTCATGCGGCTCTAGAAATAGATGCGAAGGATTTTTTGTTTTTATTGTTTTATACTGAATTTTTAGACCAATTTTTTAGACTTTGATGTCCACCATTTGGTCATGAATAGTTGGAGTAATCTTGTGTTTCGCTTTTCTTTACTATATGGCATTGTTATGAATTGAATTTATATGTTTTAAAGATCAATGGGGTACCAAGTGGTTTGCGTATAAAATCAATCCTTTCACAGCACTTCTAAGTATTTTCATCCTACAACTTCGATTTGTTATTAAATTTCATTTTATTCAAATAAAACTAATATAACAAAATACAGGGATGTTCAAAACGAATATTTTCGTTGTTATATTTTTCATGCGGCTCTAGAAAAAGATGCAAAGGATTTTTTGTTTTCATTGTATTATACTGAATTTTTAAAAACCGAGTTTACGTAAAGGTATTAAATGCCATTACAAAGCCAATTTTTTAAAATTTGATTTCCACCATTTGGTCATGAAAAGTGGGAGTAATCTTGTGTTTCGCTTTTCTTTATTATATGGCATTGTTATGAACTGAATTTATATGCTTTTAAGTCCAATAGGGTACCAAGTGGTTTGTGTATAAAATCAATCCTTTCACAAAGCACTCCTAAATAATTTCAGCCTACAACTTCGTTTTGCAATTCAATTTTATTTTATTCAAATAAAACTAATATTAAAAAATACGAGGCTGTTCAAAACGAATATTTTCGTTGTTATATTTTTCATGTGGCTCTAGGAAAAGATGCGAAGGATTTTTTGTTTTTATTGTATTATACTGGATTTTTAAAAACCGAGTTTACGTAAATATTGTAAATTAAAATACACCACCAATTTTTTAGAATTTGATGTCCACCATTTGGTCATGATTAGTTGGAGTAATCTTGTGTTTCGCTTTTCTTTATTATATGGCATTGTTATGAACTGAATTTATATGTTTTAAAGACCAATGGGGTACCAAGTGGTTTGTGTATAAAATCAATACTTTCACAGAGCACTCCTAAGCAGTTTCACCCTACAACTTCGTTTTGCAATTAAAATTTCATTTTATTCAAATAAAACTAATATTGCAAAATACAGCGATGTTCAAAATGTATATTTTCGTTGTTATATTTTTCATGCGGCTGTAGAAATAGATGCGAAGGATTTTTTGTTTTCATTGTATTATACTGAATTTTTAAAAACCGAGTTTACGTAAATATGGTAAGTTCCAATACACCACCAATTTTTTAGAATTTGATGTCCACCATTTGATCATGAATAGTTGGAGTAATCTTGTGTTTCGCTTTTCTTTATTATATGGCATTGTTATGAACTGAATTTATATGCTTTAAAGACCCTTGGGGTACCAAGTGGGTTGCGTATAAAATCAATCCTTTCACAGAGCACTCCTAAGTAGTTTCATCCTACAACTTCGTTTTGTTATTAAATTTCATTTTATTCAAATAAAACTAATATAACAAAATACAGGGATATTCAAAACGAATATTTTCGTTGTTATATATTTTATGCGGCTCTAGAAATAGATGCGAAGGATTTTTTGTTTTTATTGTTTTATACTGAATTTTTAAAAACCGAGTTTACGTAAATATTGTAAATTCCAATACACGACCAATTTTTTAGAATTTAATGTCCACCATTTGGTCATGAATAGTTAGAGTAATCTTGTGTTTCGCTTTTCTTTATTATATGGCATTGTTATGAACTGAATTTATATGCTTTAAAGACCATTGGGGTACCAAGTGGTTTGTGTATAAAATCAATCCTTTCACAGCACTCCTAAGTAGTTTCATCCTACAACTTCGATTTGTTATTAAATTTCATTTTATTCAAATAAAACTAATATAACAAAATACAGGGATATTCAAAACGAATATTTTCGTTGTTATATATTTTATGCGGCTCTAGAAATAGATGCGAAGGATTTTTTGTTTTTATTATATTATACAGAATTTTTAAAAACCGAGTTTACGTAAATATTGTAAATTCCAATACACGACCAATTTTTTAGAATTTAATGTCCACCATTTGGTCATGAATAGTTAGAGTAATCTTGTGTTTCGCTTTTCTTTATTATATGGCATTGTTATAACCTGAATTTATATGTTTTAAAGACCAATGGGGTACCAAGTGGTTTGAGTATAAAATCAATCCTTTCACAAAGCACTTCTAAATAGTTTCAGCCTACAACTTACTTTTGCTATTAAATTTCATTTTATTCAAATAAAACAAATATTACAAAATACAGTAATATTCAAAACGATTATTTTCTTTATTATATTTTTCATGCGGCTCTAGAAATAGATGCGAAGGATTTTTTGTTTTTATTGTTTTATACTGAATTTTGAGACCAATTTTTTAGACTTTGATGTCCACCATTTGGTCATGAATAGTTGGAGTAATCTTGTGTTTCGCTTTTCTTTACTATATGGCATTGTTATGAATTGAATTTATATGTTTTAAAGATCAATGGGGTACCAAGTGGTTTGCGTATAAAATCAATCCTTTCACAGCACTTCTAAGTAGTTTCATCCTACAACTTCGATTTGTTATTAAATTTCATTTTATTCAAATAAAACTAATATAACAAAATACAGGGATGTTCAAAACGAATATTTTCGTTGTTATATTTTTTATGCGGCTCTAGAAATAGATGCGAAGGATTTTTTGTTTTTATTGTATTATACTGAATTTTTAAAAACCGAGTTTACGTAAATATTGTAAATTCCAATACACGACCAATTTTTTAGAATTTGATGTCCACCATTTGATCATGAATAGTTAGAGTAATCTTGTGTTTCGCTTTTCTTTATTATATGGCATTGTTATAACCTGAATTTATATGTTTTAAAGACCAATGGGGTACCAAGTGGTTTGAGTATAAAATCAATCCTTTCACAAAGCACTTCTAAATAGTTTCAGCCTACAACTTACTTTTGCTATTAAATTTCATTTTATTCAAATAAAACAAATATTACAAAATACAGGAATATTCAAAACGATTATTTTCTTTATTATATTTTTCATGCGGCTCTAGAAATAGATGCGAAGGATTTTTTGTTTTTATTGTTTTATACTGAATTTTTAGACCAATTTTTTAGACTTTGATGTCCACCATTTGGTCATGAATAGTTGGAGTAATCTTGTGTTTCGCTTTTCTTTACTATATGGCATTGTTATGAATTGAATTTATATGTTTTAAAGATCAATGGGGAACCAAGTGGTTTGCGTATAAAATCAATCCTTTCACAGCACTTCTAAGTAGTTTCATCCTACAACTTCGATTTGTTATTAAATTTCATTTTATTCAAATAAAACTAATATAACAAAATACAGCGATGTTCAAAATGTATATTTTCGTTGTTATATTTTTCATGCGGCTGTAGAAATAGATGCGAAGGATTTTTTGTTTTCATTGTATTATACTGAATTTTTAAAAACCGAGTTTACGTAAATATGGTAAGTTCCAATACACCACCAATTTTTTAGAATTTGATGTCCACCATTTGATCATGAATAGTTGGAGTAATCTTGTGTTTCGCTTTTCTTTATTATATGGCATTGTTATGAACTGAATTTATATGCTTTAAAGACCCTTGGGGTACCAAGTGGTTTGCGTATAAAATCAATCCTTTCACAGAGCACTCCTAAGTAGTTTCATCCTACAACTTCGTTTTGTTATTAAATTTCATTTTATTCAAATAAAACTAATATAACAAAATACAGGGATATTCAAAACGAATATTTTCGTTGTTATATATTTTATGCGGCTCTAGAAATAGATGCGAAGGATTTTTTGTTTTTATTGTTTTATACTGAATTTTTAAAAACCGAGTTTACGTAAATATTGTAAATTCCAATACACGACCAATTTTTTAGAATTTAATGTCCACCATTTGGTCATGAATAGTTAGAGTAATCTTGTGTTTCGCTTTTCTTTATTATATGGCATTGTTATGAACTGAATTTATATGCTTTAAAGACCATTGGGGTACCAAGTGGTTTGTGTATAAAATCAATCCTTTCACAGCACTCCTAAGTAGTTTCATCCTACAACTTCGATTTGTTATTAAATTTCATTTTATTCAAATAAAACTAATATAACAAAATACAGGGATGTTCAAAACGAATATTTTCGTTGTTATATTTTTCATGCGGCTCTAGAAATAGATGCGAAGGATTTTTTGTTTTTATTGTTTTATACTGAATTTTTAAAAACCGAGTTTACGTAAATACTGTAAATTCCAATACACGACCAATTTTTTAGAATTTAATGTCCACCATTTGGTCATGAATAGTTAGAGTAATCTTGTGTTTCGCTTTTCTTTATTATATGGCATTGTTATAACCTGAATTTATATGTTTTAAAGACCAATGGGGTACCAAGTGGTTTGAGTATAAAATCAATCCTTTCACAAAGCACTTCTAAATAGTTTCAGCCTACAACTTACTTTTGCTATTAAATTTCATTTTATTCAAATAAAACAAATATTACAAAATACAGGAATATTCAAAACGATTATTTTCTTTATTATATTTTTCATGCGGCTCTAGGAATAGATGCGAAGGATTTTTTGTTTTTATTGTTTTATACTGAATTTTTAGACCAATTTTTTAGACTTTGATGTCCACCATTTGGTCATGAATAGTTGGAGTAATCTTGTGTTTCGCTTTTCTTTACTATATGGCATTGTTATGAATTGAATTTATATGTTTTAAAGATCAATGGGGTACCAAGTGGTTTGCGTATAAAATCAATCCTTTCACAGCACTTCTAAGTATTTTCAGCCTACAACTTACTTTTGCTATTAAATTTCATTTTATTCAAATAAAACTAATATAACAAAATACAGGGATGTTCAAAACGAATATTTTCGTTGTTATATTTTTCATGCGGCTCTAGAAAAAGATGCAAAGGATTTTTTGTTTTCATTGTATTATACTGAATTTTTAAAAACCGAGTTTACGTAAAGGTATTAAATGCCATTACAAAGCCAATTTTTTAAAATTTGATTTCAACCATTTGGTCATGAAAAGTGGGAGTAATCTTGTGTTTCGCTTTTCTTTATTATATGGCATTGTTATGAACTGAATTTATATGCTTTTAAGTCCAATAGGGTACCAAGTGGTTTGTGTATAAAATCAATCCTTTCACAAAGCACTCCTAAATAATTTCAGCCTACAACTTCGTTTTGCAATTCAATTTTATTTTATTCAAATAAAACTAATATTGAAAAATACGAGGCTGTTCAAAATGGATATTTTCGTTGTAATATTTTTCATGCGGCTCTAGAAAAAGATGCGAAGGATTTTTTGTTTTTATTGTATTATACTGGATTTTTAAAAACCGAGTTTACGTAAATATTGTAAATTAAAATACACCACCAATTTTTTAGAATTTGATGTCCACCATTTGGTCATGATTAGTTGGAGTAATCTTGTGTTTCGCTTTTCTTTATTATATGGCATTGTTATGAAGTGAATTTATATGTTTTAAAGACCAATGGGGTACCAAGTGGTTTGTGTATAAAATCAATACTTTCACAGAGCACTCCTAAGTAGTTTCACCCTACAACTTCGTTTTGCAATTAAAATTTCATTTTATTCAAATAAAACTAATATTGCCAAATACAGCGATGTTCAAAATGTATATTTTCGTTGTTATATTTTTCATGCGGCTGTAGAAATAGATGCGAAGGATTTTTTGTTTTCATTGTATTATACTGAATTTTTAAAAACCGAGTTTACGTAAATATGGTAAATTCCAATACACGACCAATTTTTTAGAATTTGATGTCCACCATTTGGTCATGAATAGTTAGGGTATTCTTGTGTTTCGCTTTTCTTTATTATATGGCATTGTTATGAACTGAATTTATATTTTTTTAAGTCCAATAGGGTACCAAGTGGTTTGTGTATAAAATCAATCCTTTCACAAAGCACTCCTAAATCATTTCATCCTACAACTTCGATTTGTTATTAAATTTCATTTTATTCAAATAAAACTAATATAACAAAATACAGGGATATTCAAAACGAATATTTTCGTTGTTATATATTTTATGCGGCTCTAGAAATAGATGCGAAGGATTTTTTGTTTTTATTGTTTTATACTGAATTTTTAAAAACCGAGTTTACGTAAATATTGTAAATTCCAATACACGACCAATTTTTTAGAATTTAATGTCCACCATTTGGTCATGAATAGTTAGAGTAATCTTGTGTTTCGCTTTTCTTTATTATATGGCATTGTTATAACCTGAATTTATATGTTTTAAAGACCAATGGGGTACCAAGTGGTTTGAGTATAAAATCAATCCTTTCACAAAGCACTTCTAAATAGTTTCAGCCTACAACTTACTTTTGCTATTAAATTTCATTTTATTCAAATAAAACAAATATTACAAAATACAGGAATATTCAAAACGATTATTTTCTTTATTATATTTTTCATGCGGCTCTAGAAATAGATGCGAAGGATTTTTTGTTTTTATTGTTTTATACTGAATTTTTAGACCAATTTTTTAGACTTTGATGTCCACCATTTGGTCATGAATAGTTGGAGTAATCTTGTGTTTCGCTTTTCTTTACTATATGGCATTGTTATGAATTGAATTTATATGTTTTAAAGATCAATGGGGTACCAAGTGGTTTGCGTATAAAATCAATCCTTTCACAGCACTTCTAAGTAGTTTCATCCTACAACTTCGATTTGTTATTAAATTTCATTTTATTCAAATAAAACTAATATAACAAAATACAGGGATGTTCAAAACGAATATTTTCGTTGTTATATTTTTTATGCGGCCCTAGAAATAGATGCGAAGGATTTTTTGTTTTTATTGTATTATACTGAATTTTTAAAAACCGAGTATACGTATATATTGTAAATTCCAATACACGACCAATTTTTTAGAATTTGATGTCCACCATTTGGTCATGAATAGTTAGGGTATTCTTGTGTTTCGCTTTTCTTTATTATATGGCATTGTTATGAACTGAATTTATATTTTTTTAAGTCCAATAGGGTACCAAGTGGTTTGTGTATAAAATCAATCCTTTCACAAAGCACTCCTAAATCATTTCAGCCTATAACTTCGTTTTGTTATTAAATTTCATTTTAATCAAATAAAACTAATATAACAAAATACAGGTATGTTTAAAACGAATATTTTCGTTGTTATATTTTTTATGCGGCTCTAGAAATAGATGCGAAGGATTTTTTGTTTTTATTGTATTATACTGAATTTTTAAAAACCGAGTTTACGTATATATTGTAAATTCCAATACACGACCAATTTTTTAGAATTTGATGTCCACCATTTGGTCATGAAAAGTGGGAGTGATCTTGTGTTTCGCTTTTCTTTATTATATGGCATTGTTATGAACTGAATTTATATGCTTTTAAGTCCAATGGGGTACCAAGCGGTTTGTGTATAAAATCAATCTTTTCACAAAGCACTTCTAACGAGTTTCAGCCTATAACTTCGTTTTGTTATTTAATTTCATTATAATCAAATAAAACTAATATTAAAAAATACGAGACTGTTAAAAACGATTATTTTCGTTGTTATATTTTTCATGCGGCTCTAGAAATAGATGCGAATGATTATATGTTTTCATTGTATTATACTGAATTTTTAAAAACCGAGTTTACCTAAATATTGTAAATTCAAATACACCACCAATTTTTTAGAATTTGATGTCCACCATTTGGTCATGAATTGTTGGAGTAATCTTGTGTTTGGCTTTTCTTTATTATATGGCATTGTTATGAACTGAATTTATATGCTCTAAAGACCAAGGGGGTACCAAGTGGTTTGAGTATAAAATCAATCCTTTCACAGAGCACTCCTAAGTAGTTTCATCCTACAACTCCGTTTTGCAATTCAATTTCATTTTATGCAAATAAAACTAATATTAAAAAAGACACCGATGTTCAAAACGATTATTTTCGTTGTTATATTTTTCATGCGGCTCTAGAAATAGATGCGAAGGTTTATTTGTTTTTATTGTATTATACTGAATTTTTAAAAACCGAGTTTACGTAAAGATATTAAATGCCTTTACAAAGCCAATTTTTTAAAATTTGATTTCCACCAATTGGTCATGAAAAGTGGGAGTAATCTTGTGTTTCGCTTTTCTTTATTATATGGCATTGTTATGAACTGAATTTATATGTTTTTAAGTCCAATGGGGTACCAAGTGGTTTGTGTATAAAATCAATCCTTTCACAAAGCACTCCTAAATAATTTCAGCTTATAACTTCGTTTTGTTATTAAATTTCATTTTAATCAAATAAAATCAATATAACAAAATACAGGGATGTTCAGAACGAATATTTTCGTTGTTATATTTTTCATGCGGCTCTAGAAATAGATGCAAAGGATTTTTGTTTTTATTGTTTTAAACTGAATTTTTAAAAACCGAGTTTACGTAAAGATATTAAATGCCATTACGAAGCCAATTTTTTTAAATTTGATTTCCACCATTTGGTCATGAAAAGTGGGAGTAATCTTGTGTTTCGCTTTTCTTTATTATATGGCATTGTTATGAACTGAATTTATTTGTTTTAAAGTCCAATGGGGTACCAAGTGGTTTGAGTATAAAATCAATCCTTACACAGAGCACTCCTAAGTAGTTTCATCCTACAACTTCGTTTTGCAATTCAATTTCATTTTATTCAAATAAAACTAATATTAAAAAAGACACCGATGTTCAAAACGATTATTTTCGTTGTTATATTTTTCATGCGGCTCTAGAAATAGATGCAAAGGATTTTTTGTTTTCAATGTATTATACTGAATTTTTAAAAACCGAGTTTACGTAAAGATATTAAATGCCATTACAAAGCCAATTTTTTAAAATTTGATTTTCACCATTTGGTCATGAAAAGTGGGAGTAATCTTGTGTTTCGCTTTTCTTTATTATATGGCATTGTTATGAACTGAATTTATATGTTCTTAAGTCCAATGGGGTACCAAGTGGTTTGTGTATAAAATCAATCCTTTCACAAAGCACTCCTAAATAATTTCAACCTATAACTTCGATTTGTTATTAAATTTCATTTTAATCAAATAAAACTAATATAACAAAATACAGGGATGTTCAAAACGAATATTTTCGTTGTTATATTTTTTATGCGGCTCTAGAAATAGATGCGAAGGATTTTTTGTTTTTATTGTATTATACTGAATTTTTAAAAACCGAGTATACGTATATATTGTAAATTCCAATACACGACCAATTTTTTAGAATTTGATGTCCACCATTTGGTCATGAATTGTTGGAGTAATCTTGTGTTTCGCTTTTCTTTACTATATGGCATTGTTATGAATTGAATTTATATGTTTTAAAGATCAATGGGGTACCAAGTGGTTTGCGTATAAAATCAATCCTTTCACAGCACTTCTAAGTAGTTTCATCCTACAACTTCGATTTGTTATTAAATTTCATTTTATTCAAATAAAACTAATATAACAAAATACAGGTATGTTTAAAACGAATATTTTCGTTGTTATATTTTTTATGCGGCTCTAGAAATAGATGCGAAGGATTTTTTGTTTTTATTGTATTATACTGAATTTTTAAAAACCGAGTTTACGTAAATATTGTAAATTCCAATACACGACCAATTTTTTAGAATTTGATGTCCACCATTTGGTCATGAATAGTTAGGGTATTCTTGTGTTTCGCTTTTCTTTATTATATGGCATTGTTATGAACTGAATTTATATTTTTTTAAGTCCAATAGGGTACCAAGTGGTTTGTGTATAAAATCAATCCTTTCACAAAGCACTCCTAAATAATTTCAGCTTATAACTTCGTTTTGTTATTAAATTTCATTTTAATCAAATAAAACTAATATAACAAAATACAGGTATGTTTAAAACGAATATTTTCGTTGTTATATTTTTTATGCGGCTCTAGAAATAGATGCGAAGGATTTTTTGTTTTTATTGTATTATACTGAATTTTTAAAAACCGAGTTTACGTATACTACTCTGATGAAAAATAACCCGACTTGGTCAATAAAACACAAAGTACAAGTCTATTCATTAATATTTATTTTTTCCCCTTCAAAGTATTCTCCGTCTGATGCAATGCACTTGTGCCACCGTTTAATCCAATCCTGGAAACATTTTTCGTACTCACTTTTTGGGATCGCCATAAGTTCCTTCTTCGATTTGTCTTTAATTGCTTCTATGCTGTCAAAGCGGGTTCCCCGAAGTGGTTTTTTTAAGCGACTGAACAAAAAAAAGTCGCACGGTGCGAGATCCGGTGAATATGGTGGTTGATGAATAGTGTTTGTTGAGTTTTTAGTCAAAAACTCACGAATAACCACGGCTGTGTGAGAAGGTGCGTTATCGTGGTGTAAAATCCACGAATTATTTTGCCACAAATCGGGTCTTTTTAGACGAACTGCTTCTCGTAAACGCTTCATTACGCTTAAATAATAATCCTTATTAACTGTTTGACCTGTTGGTAAAAATTCATGATGCACAACACCACGATAATCGATGAAAACGGTAAGCAAAATCTTTTTCTTTGATTGAGTACGACGAATTTTTCTGGGTCTTGGTTCTTCTGAAGCGCGCCATTCACTTGATTGTTGCTTTGTTAACGCATCAAACTCGTACACCCACGTCTCATCACCAGTAATGATCCGTTGAATGAATGCAGGATCAGCATTTACTCTGGAAAGCATCTCTTCAGCAACAATAACACGTTCTTGTTTTTGTAAAAAATTCAATGATTTAGGAACCAATTTCGCTGCAAGTCGTGTCAAGCCCAAATCATCACTTAAAATGCTTTGAATTGTACCAAATGAAATTCCTGTTTCAGTAACCATCTCTCTGATCGTTAATCTTCTATTTTCCAAAACCATTGATTTAATCAGATCAACATTTTCTTTGGTTTGTGATGTTGAAGGACGCCCAGGATGAATGTCATCCTTCACTGATTCACGACCATTTTTAAAACGACTATGCCATTCAAATGTTGTTGTTTTCGATAGAGAACTATCACCATAACATTTTTGCAACATTTTTAGCGTTTCAGTAGCATTAATTTCATTTTTTACGCAAAATTTAATACAAATTCTTTGTTCAATTATTTTTTCCATCGCAAAATCGAAAGTAAGCAAAAACTTGACCTAAACAAAGTGCTGTCAAAAAACAACTGATTGACATATATAGCTCGAATTTGGAGGAAATGTAAAAAACAGGTATACAAACATAAATACTAAAAGAAATGCATCTTAAAATATTGGCGGGGGTTGTACATGAACGAGTCCGGGTTATTTTTGATCAGAGTAGTATATTGTAAATTCCAATACACGACCAATTTTTTAGAATTTGATGTCAGCCATTTGGTCATGAATAGTTGGAGTAATCTTGTGTTTCGCTTTTCTTTATTATATGGCATTGTTATAAACTGGATTTATATGCTTTAAAGTCAAATGGGGTACCAAGTGGTTTGTGTATAAAATCTATCCTTTCACAAAGCACTCCTAAATCATTTCAGTCTATAACTTCGTTTTGTTATTGAACTTCATTTTAATCAAATAAAACTAATATTAAAAAATACAGGGATGTTGAAAACGATTTTTTTCGTTATTATATTTTTCATGCGGCTCTAGAAATAGATGCAAAGGATTTTTTGTTTTTATTGTATTATACTGAATTTTTAAAAACCGAGTTTACGTAAATATATTAAATGCCAATACATGGCCAATTTTTTAAAATTTAATTTCCATCATTTGGTCATGAATAGTTGGAGTAATCTTGTGTTTCGCTTTTCTTTATTATATGGCATTGTTATGAACTGAATTTATATGCTCTAAAGACCAATGGGGTACCAAGTGGTTTGAGTATAAAATCAATCCTTTCACAGAGCACTCCTAAGTAGTTTCATCCTACAACTTCGTTTTGCAATTCAATTTCATTTTATGCAAATAAAACTAATATTAAAAAAGACACCGATGTTCAAAACGATTATTTTCGTTGTTATATTTTTCATGCGGCTCTAGAAATAGATGCGAAGGTTTATTTGTTTTTATTGTATTATACTGAATTTTTAAAAACCGAGTTTACGTAAAGATATTAAATGCCTTTACAAAGCCAATTTTTTAAAATTTGATTTCCACCAATTGGTCATGAAAAGTGGGAGTAATCTTGTGTTTCGCTTTTCTTTATTATATGGCATTGTTATGAACTGAATTTATATGTTTTTAAGTCCAATGGGGTACCAAGTGGTTTGTGTATAAAATCAATCCTTTCACAAAGCACTCCTAAATAATTTCAGCTTATAACTTCGTTTTGTTATTAAATTTCATTTTAATCAAATAAAATCAATATAACAAAATACAGGGATGTTCAGAACGAATATTTTCGTTGTTATATTTTTCATGCGGCTCTAGAAATAGATGCAAAGGATTTTTGTTTTTATTGTTTTAAACTGAATTTTTAAAAACCGAGTTTACGTAAAGATATTAAATGCCATTACGAAGCCAATTTTTTAAAATTTGATTTCCACCATTTGGTCATGAAAAGTGGGAGTAATCTTGTGTTTCGCTTTTCTTTATTATATGGCATTGTTATGAACTGAATTTATATGTTTTTAAGTCCAATGGGGTACCAAGTGGTTTGTGTATAAAATCAATCCTTTCACAAAGCACTTCTAACGAGTTTCAGCCTATAACTTCGTTTTGTTATTTAATTTCATTATAATCAAATAAAACTAATATTAAAAAATACGAGACTGTTAAAAACGATTATTTTCGTTGTTATATTTTTCATGCGGCTCTAGAAATAGATGCGAATGATTATATGTTTTCATTGTATTATACTGAATTTTTAAAAACCGAGTTTACGTAAATATTGTAAATTCCAATACACGACCAATTTTTTAGAATTTGATGTCCACCATTTGGTCATGAATAGTTAGGGTATTCTTGTGTTTCGCTTTTCTTTATTATATGGCATTGTTATGAACTGAATTTATATTTTTTTAAGTCCAATAGGGTACCAAGTGGTTTGTGTATAAAATCAATCCTTTCACAAAGCACTCCTAAATCATTTCAGCCTATAACTTCGTTTTGTTATTAAATTTCATTTTAATCAAATAAAACTAATATAACAAAATACAGGTATGTTTAAAACGAATATTTTCGTTGTTATATTTTTTATGCGGCTCTAGAAATAGATGCGAAGGATTTTTTGTTTTTATTGTATTATACTGAATTTTTAAAAACCGAGTTTACGTATATATTGTAAATTCCAATACACGACCAATTTTTTAGAATTTGATGTCCACCATTTGGTCATGAATAGTTAGGGTATTCTTGTGTTTCGCTTTTCTTTATTATATGGCATTGTTATGAACTGAATTTATATTTTTTTAAGTCCAATAGGGTACCAAGTGGTTTGTGTATAAAATCAATCCTTTCACAAAGCACTCCTAAATCATTTCAGCCTATAACTTCGTTTTGTTATTAAATTTCATTTTAATCAAATAAAACTAATATAACAAAATACAGGTATGTTTAAAACGAATATTTTCGTTGTTATATTTTTTATGCGGCTCTAGAAATAGATGCGAAGGATTTTTTGTTTTTATTGTTTTATACTGAATTTTTAGACCAATTTTTTAGACTTTGATGTCCACCATTTGGTCATGAATAGTTGGAGTAATCTTGTGTTTCGCTTTTCTTTACTATATGGCATTGTTATGAATTGAATTTATATGTTTTAAAGATCAATGGGGTACCAAGTGGTTTGCGTATAAAATCAATCCTTTCACAGCACTTCTAAGTAGTTTCATCCTACAACTTCGATTTGTTATTAAATTTCATTTTATTCAAATAAAACTAATATAACAAAATACAGGGATGTTCAAAACGAATATTTTCGTTGTTATATTTTTTATGCGGCCCTAGAAATAGATGCGAAGGATTTTTTGTTTTTATTGTATTATACTGAATTTTTAAAAACCGAGTTTACGTAAATATTGTAAATTCCAATACACGACCAATTTTTTAGAATTTGATGTCCACCATTTGGTCATGAATAGTTAGGGTATTCTTGTGTTTCGCTTTTCTTTATTATATGGCATTGTTATGAACTGAATTTATATTTTTTTAAGTCCAATAGGGTACCAAGTGGTTTGTGTATAAAATCAATCCTTTCACAAAGCACTCCTAAATCATTTCAGCCTATAACCTCGTTTTGTTATTAAATTTCATTTTAATCAAATAAAACTAATATAACAAAATACAGGTATGTTTAAAACGAATATTTTCGTTGTTATATTTTTTATGCGGCTCTAGAAATAGATGCGAAGGATTTTTTGTTTTTATTGTATTATACTGAATTTTTAAAAACCGAGTTTACGTATATATTGTAAATTCCAATACACGACCAATTTTTTAGAATTTGATGTCCACCATTTGGTCATGAAAAGTGGGAGTGATCTTGTGTTTCGCTTTTCTTTATTATATGGCATTGTTATGAACTGAATTTATATGCTTTTAAGTCCAATGGGGTACCAAGCGGTTTGTGTATAAAATCCATCTTTTCACAAAGCACTTCTAACGAGTTTCAGCCTATAACTTCGTTTTGTTATTTAATTTCATTATAATCAAATAAAACTAATATTAAAAAATACGAGACTGTTAAAAACGATTATTTTCGTTGTTATATTTTTCATGCGGCTCTAGAAATAGATGCGAATGATTATATGTTTTCATTGTATTATACTGAATTTTTAAAAACCGAGTTTACCTAAATATTGTAAATTCAAATACACCACCAATTTTTTAGAATTTGATGTCCACCATTTGGTCATGAATTGTTGGAGTAATCTTGTGTTTGGCTTTTCTTTATTATATGGCATTGTTATGAACTGAATTTATATGCTCTAAAGACCAAGGGGGTACCAAGTGGTTTGAGTATAAAATCAATCCTTTCACAGAGCACTCCTAAGTAGTTTCATCCTACAACTCCGTTTTGCAATTCAATTTCATTTTATGCAAATAAAACTAATATTAAAAAAGACACCGATGTTCAAAACGATTATTTTCGTTGTTATATTTTTCATGCGGCTCTAGAAATAGATGCGAAGGTTTATTTGTTTTTATTGTATTATACTGAATTTTTAAAAACCGAGTTTACGTAAAGATATTAAATGCCTTTACAAAGCCAATTTCTTAAAATTTGATTTCCACCAATTGGTCATGAAAAGTGGGAGTAATCTTGTGTTTCGCTTTTCTTTATTATATGGCATTGTTATGAACTGAATTTATATGTTTTTAAGTCCAATGGGGTACCAAGTGGTTTGTGTATAAAATCAATCCTTTCACAAAGCACTCCTAAATAATTTCAGCTTATAACTTCGTTTTGTTATTAAATTTCATTTTAATCAAATAAAATCAATATAACAAAATACAGGGATGTTCAGAACGAATATTTTCGTTGTTATATTTTTCATGCGGCTCTAGAAATAGATGCAAAGGATTTTTGTTTTTATTGTTTTAAACTGAATTTTTAAAAACCGAGTTTACGTAAAGATATTAAATGCCATTACGAAGCCAATTTTTTTAAATTTGATTTCCACCATTTGGTCATGAAAAGTGGGAGTAATCTTGTGTTTCGCTTTTCTTTATTATATGGCATTGTTATGAACTGAATTTATTTGTTTTAAAGTCCAATGGGGTACCAAGTGGTTTGAGTATAAAATCAATCCTTACACAGAGCACTCCTAAGTAGTTTCATCCTACAACTTCGTTTTGCAATTCAATTTCATTTTATTCAAATAAAACTAATATTAAAAAAGACACCGATGTTCAAAACGATTATTTTCGTTGTTATATTTTTCATGCGGCTCTAGAAATAGATGCAAAGGATTTTTTGTTTTCAATGTATTATACTGAATTTTTAAAAACCGAGTTTACGTAAAGATATTAAATGCCATTACAAAGCCAATTTTTTAAAATTTGATTTTCACCATTTGGTCATGAAAAGTGGGAGTAATCTTGTGTTTCGCTTTTCTTTATTATATGGCATTGTTATGAACTGAATTTATATGTTCTTAAGTCCAATGGGGTACCAAGTGGTTTGTGTATAAAATCAATCCTTTCACAAAGCACTCCTAAATAATTTCAACCTATAACTTCGATTTGTTATTAAATTTCATTTTAATCAAATAAAACTAATATAACAAAATACAGGGATGTTCAAAACGAATATTTTCGTTGTTATATTTTTTATGCGGCTCTAGAAATAGATGCGAAGGATTTTTTGTTTTTATTGTATTATACTGAATTTTTAAAAACCGAGTATACGTATATATTGTAAATTCCAATACACGACCAATTTTTTAGAATTTGATGTCCACCATTTGGTCATGAATTGTTGGAGTAATCTTGTGTTTCGCTTTTCTTTACTATATGGCATTGTTATGAATTGAATTTATATGTTTTAAAGATCAATGGGGTACCAAGTGGTTTGCGTATAAAATCAATCCTTTCACAGCACTTCTAAGTAGTTTCATCCTACAACTTCGATTTGTTATTAAATTTCATTTTATTCAAATAAAACTAATATAACAAAATACAGGGATGTTCAAAACGAATATTTTCGTTGTTATATTTTTTATGCGGCTCTAGAAATAGATGCGAAGGATTTTTTGTTTTTATTGTATTATACTGAATTTTTAAAAACCGAGTTTACGTAAATATTGTAAATTCCAATACACGACCAATTTTTTAGAATTTGATGTCCACCATTTGGTCATGAATAGTTAGGGTATTCTTGTGTTTCGCTTTTCTTTATTATATGGCATTGTTATGAACTGAATTTATATTTTTTTAAGTCCAATAGGGTACCAAGTGGTTTGTGTATAAAATCAATCCTTTCACAAAGCACTCCTAAATAATTTCAGCTTATAACTTCGTTTTGTTATTAAATTTCATTTTAATCAAATAAAACTAATATAACAAAATACAGGTATGTTTAAAACGAATATTTTCGTTGTTATATTTTTTATGCGGCTCTAGAAATAGATGCGAAGGATTTTTTGTTTTTATTGTATTATACTGAATTTTTAAAAACCGAGTTTACGTATACTACTCTGATGAAAAATAACCCGACTTGGTCAATAAAACACAAAGTACAAGTCTATTCATTAATATTTATTTTTTCCCCTTCAAAGTATTCTCCGTCTGATGCAATGCACTTGTGCCACCGTTTAATCCAATCCTGGAAACATTTTTCGTACTCACTTTTTGGGATCGCCATAAGTTCCTTCTTCGATTTGTCTTTAATTGCTTCTATGCTGTCAAAGCGGGTTCCCCGAAGTGGTTTTTTTAAGCGACTGAACAAAAAAAAGTCGCACGGTGCGAGATCCGGTGAATATGGTGGTTGATGAATAGTGTTTGTTGAGTTTTTAGTCAAAAACTCACGAATAACCACGGCTGTGTGAGAAGGTGCGTTATCGTGGTGTAAAATCCACGAATTATTTTGCCACAAATCGGGTCTTTTTAGACGAACTGCTTCTCGTAAACGCTTCATTACGCTTAAATAATAATCCTTATTAACTGTTTGACCTGTTGGTAAAAATTCATGATGCACAACACCACGATAATCGATGAAAACGGTAAGCAAAATCTTTTTCTTTGATTGAGTACGACGAATTTTTCTGGGTCTTGGTTCTTCTGAAGCGCGCCATTCACTTGATTGTTGCTTTGTTAACGCATCAAACTCGTACACCCACGTCTCATCACCAGTAATGATCCGTTGAATGAATGCAGGATCAGCATTTACTCTGGAAAGCATCTCTTCAGCAACAATAACACGTTCTTGTTTTTGTAAAAAATTCAATGATTTAGGAACCAATTTCGCTGCAAGTCGTGTCAAGCCCAAATCATCACTTAAAATGCTTTGAATTGTACCAAATGAAATTCCTGTTTCAGTAACCATCTCTCTGATCGTTAATCTTCTATTTTCCAAAACCATTGATTTAATCAGATCAACATTTTCTTTGGTTTGTGATGTTGAAGGACGCCCAGGATGAATGTCATCCTTCACTGATTCACGACCATTTTTAAAACGACTATGCCATTCAAATGTTGTTGTTTTCGATAGAGAACTATCACCATAACACTTTTGCAACATTTTTAGCGTTTCAGTAGCATTAATTTCATTTTTTACGCAAAATTTAATACAAATTCTTTGTTCAATTATTTTTTCCATCGCAAAATCGAAAGTAAGCAAAAACTTGACCTAAACAAAGTGCTGTCAAAAAACAACTGATTGACATATATAGCTCGAATTTGGAGGAAATGTAAAAAACAGGTATACAAACATAAATACTAAAAGAAATGCATCTTAAAATATTGGCGGGGGTTGTACATGAACGAGTCCGGGTTATTTTTGATCAGAGTAGTATATTGTAAATTCCAATACACGACCAATTTTTTAGAATTTGATGTCCACCATTTGGTCATGAATTGTTGGAGTAATCTTGTGTTTCGCTTTTCTTTATTATATGGCATTGTTATGAACTGAATTTATATGCTTTTAAGTCCAATGGGGTACCAAGCGGTTTGTGTATAAAATCAATCTTTTCACAAAGCACTTCTAACGAGTTTCAGCCTATAACTTCGTTTTGTTATTTAATTTCATTATAATCAAATAAAACTAATATTAAAAAATACGAGGCTGTTAAAAACGATTATTTTCGTTGTTATATTTTTCATGCGGCTCTAGAAATAGATGCGAATGATTATATGTTTTCATTGTATTATACTGAATTTTTAAAAACCGAGTTTACCTAAATATTGTAAATTCAAATACACCACCAATTTTTTAGAATTTGATGTCCACCATTTGGTCATGAATTGTTGGAGTAATCTTGTGTTTGGCTTTTCTTTATTATATGGCATTGTTATGAACTGAATTTATATGCTCTAAAGACCAATGGGGTACCAAGTGGTTTGAGTATAAAATCAATCCTTTCACAGAGCACTCCTAAGTAGTTTCATCCTACAACTTCGTTTTGCAATTCAATTTCATTTTATGCAAATAAAACTAATATTAAAAAAGACACCGATGTTCAAAACGATTATTTTCGTTGTTATATTTTTCATGCGGCTCTAGAAATAGATGCGAAGGTTTATTTGTTTTTATTGTATTATACTGAATTTTTAAAAACCGAGTTTACGTAAAGATATTAAATGCCTTTACAAAGCCAATTTTTTAAAATTTGATTTCCACCATTTGGTCATGAAAAGTGGGAGTAATCTTGTGTTTCGCTTTTCTTTATTATATGGCATTGTTATGAACTGAATTTATATGTTTTTAAGTCCAATGGGGTACCAAGTGGTTTGTGTATAAAATCAATCCTTTCACAAAGCACTCCTAAATAATTTCAGCTTATAACTTCGTTTTGTTATTAAATTTCATTTTAATCAAATAAAACTAATATAACAAAATACAGGGATGTTCAGAACGAATATTTTCGTTGTTATATTTTTCATGCGGCTCTAGAAATAGATGCAAAGGATTTTTGTTTTTATTGTTTTATACTGAATTTTTAAAAACCGAGTTTACGTAAAGATATTAAATGCCATTACGAAGCCAATTTTTTTAAATTTGATTTCCACCATTTGGTCATGAAAAGTGGGAGTAATCTTGTGTTTCGCTTTTCTTTATTATATGGCATTGTTATGAACTGAATTTATTTGTTTTAAAGTCCAATGGGGTACCAAGTGGTTTGAGTATAAAATCAATCCTTACACAGAGCACTCCTAAGTAGTTTCATCCTACAACTTCGTTTTGCAATTCAATTTCATTTTATTCAAATAAAACTAATATTAAAAAAGACACCGATGTTCAAAACGATTATTTTCGTTGTTATATTTTTCATGCGGCTCTAGAAATAGATGCAAAGGATTTTTTGTTTTCAATGTATTATACTGAATTTTTAAAAACCGAGTTTACGTAAAGATATTAAATGCCATTACAAAGCCAATTTTTTAAAATTTGATTTTCACCATTTGGTCATGAAAAGTGGGAGTAATCTTGTGTTTCGCTTTTCTTTATTATATGGCATTGTTATGAACTGAATTTATATGTTCTTAAGTCCAATGGGGTACCAAGTGGTTTGTGTATAAAATCAATCCTTTCACAAAGCACTCCTAAATAATTTCAACCTATAACTTCGATTTGTTATTAAATTTCATTTTAATCAAATAAAACTAATATAACAAAATACAGGGATGTTCAAAACGAATATTTTCGTTGTTATATTTTTCATGCGGCTCTAGAAATAGATGCGAAGGATTTTTTGTTTTCATTGTATTATACTGAATTTTTAAAAACCGAGTTTACGTAAAGATATTAAATGCCATTACGAAGCCAATTTTTTAAAATTTGATTTCCACCATTTGGTCATGAAAAGTTAGAGTAATCTTGTGTTTCGCTTTTCTTTATTATATGGCATTGTTATGAACTGAATTTATTTGTTTTAAAGTCCAATGGGGTACCAAGTGGTTTGTGTATAAAATCAATCCTTACACAGAGCACTCCTAAGTAGTTTCATCCTACAACTTCGTTTTGCAATTCAATTTCATTTTATTCAAATAAAACTAATATTAAAAAAGACACCGATGTTCAAAACGATTATTTTCGTTGTTATATTTTTATTGCGGCTCTAGAAATAGATGCAAAGGATTTTTTGTTTTCAATGTATTATACTGAATTTTTAAAAACCGATTTTACGTAAAGATATTAAATGCCATTACAAAGCCAATTTTTTAAAATTTGATTTCCACCATTTGGTCATGAAAAGTGGGAGTAATCTTGTGTTTCGCTTTTCTTTATTATATGGCATTGTTATGAACTGAATTTATATGTTCTTAAGTCCAATGGGGTACCAAGTGGTTTGTGTATAAAATCAATCCTTTCACAAAGCACTCCTAAATAATTTCAGCTTATAACTTCGTTTTGTTATTAAATTTCATTTTAATCAAATAAAACTAATATAACAAAATACAGGGATGTTCAGAACGAATATTTTCGTTGTTATATTTTTCATGCGGCTCTAGAAATAGATGCGAAGGATTTTTTGTTTTCAATGTATTATACTGAATTTTTAAAAACCGAGTTTACGTAAAGATATTAAATGCTATTACAAAGCCAATTTTTTAAAATTTGATTTCCACCATTTGGTCATGAAAAGTGGGAGTAATCTTGTGTTTCGCTTTTCTTTATTATATGGCATTGTTATGAACTGAATTTATATGTTTTTAAGTCCAATGGGGTACCAAGTGGTTTGTGTATAAAATCAATCCTTTCACAAAGCACTCCTAAATAATTTCAGCTTATAACTTCGTTTTGTTATTAAATTTCATTTTAATCAAATAAAACTAATATAACAAAATACAGGGATGTTCAGAACGAATATTTTCGTTGTTATATTTTTCATGCGGCTCTAGAAATAGATGCAAAGGATTTTTTGTTTTCAATGTATTATACTGAATTTTTAAAAACCGAGTTTACGTAAAGATATTAAATGCCATTACAAAGCCAATTTTTTAAAATTTGATTTCCACCATTTGGTCATTAAAAGTGGGAGTAATCTTGTGTTTCGCTTTTCTTTATTATATGGCATTGTTATGAACTGAATTTATATGTTCTTAAGTCCAATGGGGTACCAAGTGGTTTGTGTATAAAATCAATCATTTCACAAAGCACTCCTAAATAATTTCAACCTATAACTTCGTTTTGTTATTAAATTTCATTTTAATCAAATAAAACTAATATAACAAAATACAGGGATGTTCAAAACGAATATTTTCGTTGTTATATTTTTCATGCGGCTCTAGAAATAGATGCGAAGGATTTTTTGTTATTATTGTTTTATACTGAATTTTTAAAAACCGAGTTTACGTAAAAATATTGTAAATTCCAATACACGACAAATTTTTTTAAATTTGAATTCTCCCATTTGGTCATGAACAATTGGAGTGATCTTGTGTTTCGTTTTTCTTTATTATATGGCATTGTTATAACCTGAATTTATATGTTTTAAAGTCCAATGGGGTACCAAGCCGTTTGTGTATAAGAGAAATCCTTTCACAAAGCACTCCTAAATAATTTCAGCCTATAACTTCGTTTTGTTATTAAATTTCATTTTAATCAAATAAAACTAATATTACAAAATACAGGGATGTTCAAAACGATAATTTTCGTTGTTATATTTTTTATGCGACTCTAGAAATAGATACGAAGGATTTTTTGTTTTCATTGTATTATACTGAATTTTTAAAAACCGAGTTTACGTAAAGATATTAAATGCCATTACGAAGCCAATTTTTTAAAATTTGATTTCCACCATTTGGTCATGAAAAGTGGGAGTAATCTTGTGTTTCGCTTTTCTTTATTATATGGCATTGTTATGAACTGAATTTATTTGTTTTAAAGTCCAATGGGGTACCAAGTGGTTTGTGTATAAAATCAATCCTTACACAGAGCACTCCTAAGTAGTTTCATCCTACAACTTCGTTTTGCAATTCTATTTCATTTTATTCAAATAAAACTAATATAACAAAATACAGGGATGTTCAAAACGAATATTTTCGTTGTTATATTTTTCATGCGGCTCTAGAAATAGATGCAAAGGATTTTTTGTTTTTATTGTTTTATACTGAATTTTTAAAAACCGAGTTTACGTAAAAATATTGTAAATTCCAATACACGACAAATTTTTTAAAATTTGAATTCTCCCATTCGGTCATGAACACTTGGAGTGATCTTGTGTTTCGTTTTTCTTTATTATATGGCATTGTTATAACCTGAATTTATATGTTTTAAAGTCCAATGGGGTACCAAGCCGTTTGTGTATAAGAGAAATCCTTTCACAAAGCACTCCTAAATAATTTCAGCCTATAACTTCGTTTTGTTATTAAATTTCATTTTAATCAAATAAAACTAATATTACAAAATACAGCGATGTTCAAAACGTATATTTTCGTTGTTATATTTTTTATGCGGCTCTAGAAATAGATGCGAAGGATTTTTTGTTTTCATTGTATTATACTGAATTTTTAAAAACCGAGTTTACGTAAAGATATTAAATGCCATTACGAAGCCAATTTTTTTAAATTTGATTTCCACCATTTGGTCATGAAAAGTGGGAGTAATCTTGTGTTTCGCTTTTCTTTATTATATGGCATTGTTATGAACTGAATTTATTTGTTTTAAAGTCCAATGGGGTACCAAGTGGTTTGTGTATAAAATCAATCCTTTCACAAAGCACTCCTAAATAATTTCAGCCTATAACTTCGTTTTGTTATTAAATTTCATTTTAATCAAATAAAACTAATATTACAAAATACAGGGATGTTCAAAACGATAATTTTCGTTGTTATATTTTTTATGCGACTCTAGAAATAGATACGAAGGATTTTTTGTTTTCATTGTATTATACTGAATTTTTAGAAACCGAGTTTACGTAAAGATATTAAATGCCATTACAAAGCCAATTTTATAGAATTTATGTCCACCATTTGGTCATGAACAGTTGGAGTGTTCTTGTGTTCCGCATTTCTTTATTATATGGCATTGTTATGAACTGAATTTATATGCTTTTAAGTCCAATGGGGTACCAAGTGGTTTGTGTATAAAATCAATCCTTTCACAAAGCACTCCTAAATAATTTCAACCTATAACTTCGTTTTGTTATTAAATTTCATTTTAATCAAATAAAACTAATATAACAAAATACAAGGATGTTCAAAACGAATATTTTCGTTGTTATATTTTTCATGCGGCTCTAGAAATAGATGCGAAGGATTTTTTGTTTTTATTGTTTTATACTGAATTTTTAAAAACCTAGTTTACGTAAAAATATTGTAAATTCCAATACACGACAAATTTTTTAAAATTTGAATTCTCCCATTTGGTCATGAACAGTTGGAGTGATCTTGTGTTTCGTTTTTCTTTATTATATGGCATTGTTATAACCTGAATTTATATGTTTTAAAGTCCAATGGGGTACCAAGCCGTTTGTGTATAAGAGAAATCCTTTCACAAAGCACTCCTAAATAATTTCAGCCTATAACTTCGTTTTGTTATTAAATTTCATTTTAATCAAATAAAACTAATATTACAAAATACAGCGATGTTCAAAACGTATATTTTAGTTGTTATATTTTTTATGCGGCTCTAGAAATAGATGCGAAGGATTTTTTGTTTTCATTGTATTATACTGAATTTTTAAAAACCGAGTTTACGTAAAGATATTAAATGCCATTACGAAGCCAATTTTTTTAAATTTGATTTCCACCATTTGGTCATGAAAAGTGGGAGTAATCTTGTGTTTCGCTTTTCTTTATTATATGGCATTGTTATGAACTGAATTTATTTGTTTTAAAGTCCAATGGGGTACCAAGTGGTTTGTGTATAAAATCAATCCTTACACAGAGCACTCCTAAGTAGTTTCATCCTACAACTTCGTTTTGCAATTCAATTTCATTTTATTCAAATAAAACTAATATTAAAAAAGACACCGATGTTCAAAACGATTATTTTCGTTGTTATATTTTTCATGCGGCTCTAGAAATAGATGCAAAGGATTTTTTGTTTTCAATGTATTATACTGAATTTTTAAAAACCGAGTTTACGTAAAGATATTAAATGCCATTACAAAGCCAATTTTTTAAAATTTGATTTCCACCATTTGGTCATGAAAAGTGGGAGTAATCTTGTGTTTTGCTTTTCTTTATTATATGGCATTGTTATGAACTGAATTTATATGTTCTTAAGTCCAATGGGGTACCAAGTGGTTTGTGTATAAAATCAATCCTTTCACAAAGCACTCCTAAATAATTTCAGCCTATAACTTCGTTTTTTTATTAAATTTCATTTTAATCATATAAAACTAATATAACAAAATACACGGATGTTCAAAACGAATATGTTCGTTGTTATATTTTTCATGCGGCTCTAGAAATAGATGCGAAGGATTTTTTGTTTTCATTGTTTTATACTGAATTTTTAAAAACCGAGTTTACGTAAAAATATTAAATTCAAATACAAGGCTAATTTTCTAGAATTTGAATTCTCCCATTTGGCCATGAACAGTTGGAGTGATCTTGTGTTTCGTTTTCCTTTATTATATGGCATTGTTATAAACTGAATTTATATGTTTTAAAGTCCAATGGGGTACCAAGCGGTGTGTGTATAAGAGAAATCCTTTCATAAAGCACTCCTTAATAATTTCAGCCTATAACATCGTTTTGCTACTTAATTTTATTTTATTCAAATAAAACTAATATTACAAAATACAGCAATGTTCAAAACGATTATTTTCGTTATTATATTTTTCATGCGGCTCTAGAGTAGATGCGAAGGATTTTTTGTGTTCATTGTTTTATACTGAATTTTTAAAAACCGAGTTTACGTAAATATGATAAATTCCAATACACCACCAATTTTATAGAATTTATGTCCACCATTTGGTCATGAACAGTTGGAGTGTTCTTGTGTTTCGCATTTCTTTATTATATGGCATTGTTATGAACTGAATTTATATGCTTTTAAGTCCAATGGGGTACCAAGTGATTTGTGTATAAAATCAATCCTTTCACAAAGCACTCCTAAATAATTTCAGCCTATAACCTCGTTTTGTTATTAAATTTCATTTTAATCAAATAAAACTAATATAACAAAATACAGGGATGTTCAAAACGAATATGTTCGTTGTTATATTTTTCATGCGGCTCTAGAAATAGATGCGAAGGATTTTTTGTTTTTATTGTTTTATACTGAATTTTTAAAAACCGAGTTTACGTAAAAATATTGTAAATTCCAATACACGACAAATTTTTTTAAATTTGAATTCTCCCATTTGGTCATGAACAGTTGGAGTGATCTTGTGTTTCGTTTTTCTTTATTATATGGCATTGTTATAACCTGAATATATATGTTTTAAAGTCCAATGAGGTACCAAGTGGTTTGTGTATAAAATCAATCCTTTCACAAAGCACTCCTAAATAATTTCAGCCTATAACTTCGTTTTGTTATTTAATTTCATTTTAATCAAATAAAACTAATATTACAAAATACAGGAATATACAAAACGATTATTTTCGTTGTTATATTTTTCATGCGGCTCTAGAAATAGATGCGAATGATTATTTGTTTTCATTGTATTATACTGAATTTTTAAAAACCGAGTTTACCTAAATATTGTAAATTCAAATACATCACCAATTTTTTAGAAATAGATGTCCACCATTTGGTCATGAATTGTTGGAGTAATCTTGTGTTTCGCTTTTCTTTATTATATGGCATTGTTATGAACTGAATTTATATGCTTTTAAGTCCAATGGGGTACCAAGCGGTTTGTGTATAAAATCAATCTTTTCACAAAGCACTTCTAACGAGTTTCAGCCTATAACTTCGTTTTGTTATTTAATTTCATTATAATCAAATAAAACTAATATAACAAAATACGAGGCTGTTAAAAACGATTATTTTCGTTGTTATATTTTTCATGCGGCTCTAGAAATAGATGCGAATGATTATTTGTTTTCATTGTATTATACTGAATTTTTAAAAACCGAGTTTACCTAAATATTGTAAATTCAAATACACCACCAATTTTTTAGAATTTGATGTCCACCATTTGGTCATGAATTGTTGGAGTAATCTTGTGTTTCGCTTTTCTTTATTATATGGCATTGTTATGAACTGAATTTATATGCTCTAAAGACCAATGGGGTACCAAGTGGTTTGAGTATAACATCAATCCTTCCACAAAGCACTCCTAAATAATTTCAGCCTACAACTTACTTTTGCTATTAAATTTCATTTTATTCAAATAAAACAAATATTACAAAATACAGGAATATTCAAAACGATTATTTTCGTTATTATATTTTTCATGCGGCTCTAGAAATAGATGCGAAGGATTTTTTGTTTTTATTGTTTTATACTGAATTTTTAGACCAATTTTTTAGAATTTGATGTCCACCATTTGGTCATGATAGTTGGAGTAATCTTGTGTTTCGCTTTTCTTTATTATATGGCATTGTTATGAATTGAATTTATATGTTTTAAAGACCAAGGGGGTACCAAGTGGTTTGAGTATAAAATCAATCCTTTCACAGAGCACTCCTAAGTAGTTTCATCCTACAACTTCGTTTTGCAATTCAATTTCATTTTATGCAAATAAAACTAATATAACAAAATACAGGGATGTTCAGAACGAATATTTTCGTTGTTATATTTTTCATGCGGCTCTAGAAATAGATGCGAAGGAATTTTTGTTTTTATTGTTTTATACTGAATTTTTAAAAACCGAGTTTACCTAAATATTGTAAATTCAAATACACCACCAATTTTTTAGAATTTGATGTCCACCATTTGGTCATGAATTGTTGGAGTAATCTTGTGTTTCGCTTTTCTTTATTATATGGCATTGTTATGAACTGAATTTATATGCTCTAAAGACCAATGGGGTACCAAGTGGTTTGAGTATAACATCAATCCTTCCACAAAGCACTCCTAAATAATTTCAGCCTACAACTTACTTTAGCTATTATATTTCATTTTATTCAAATAAAACAAATATTACAAAATACAGGAATATTCAAAACGATTATTTTCGTTATTATATTTTTCATGCGGCTCTAGAAATAGATGCGAAGGATTTTTTGTTTTTATTGTTTTATACTGAATTTTTAGACCAATTTTTAGAATTTGATGTCCACCATTTGGTCATGAATAGTTGGAGTGATCTTGTGTTTCGCTTTTCTTTATTATATGGCATTGTTATGAACTGAATTTATATGTTTTTAAGTCCAGTGGGGTACCAAGTGGTTTGTGTATAAAATCAATCCTTTCACAAAGCACTCCTAAATAATTTCAGCCTATAACTTCGTTTTGTTATTAAATTTCATTTTAATCAAATAAAACTAATATAACAAAATACAGAAATGTTCAGAACGAATATTTTCGTTGTTATATTTTTCATGCGGCTCTAGAAATAGATGCAAAGGATTTTTTGTTTTTATTGTATTATACTCAATTTTTAAAAACCGAGTTTACGTAAAGATATTAAATGCCATTACGAAGCCAATTTTTTAAAATTTGATTTCCACCATTTGGTCATGAAAAGTGGGAGTAATCTTGTGTTTCGCTTTTCTTTATTATATGGCATTGTTATGAACTGAATTTATTTGTTTTAAAGTCCAATGGGGTACCAAGTGGTTTGTGTATAAAATCAATCCTTACACAGAGCACTCCTAAGTAGTTTCATCCTACAACTTCGTTTTGCAATTCAATTTCATTTTATTCAAATAAAACTAATATTAAAAAAGACACCGATGTTCAAAACGATTATTTTCGTTGTTATATTTTTCATGCAGCTCTAGAAATAGATGCAAAGGATTTTTTGTTTTTATTGTTTTATACTGAATTTTTAAAAACCGAGTTTACGTAAAGATATTAAATGCCATTACGAAGCCAATTTTTTAAAATTTGATTTCCACCATTTGGTCATGAAAAGTGGGAGTAATCTTGTGTTTCGCTTTTCTTTATTATATGGCATTGTTATGAACTGAATTTATTTGTTTTAAAGTCCAATGGGGTACCAAGTGGTTTGTGTATAAAATCAATCCTTACACAGAGCACTCCTAAGTAGTTTCATCCTACAACTTCGTTTTGCAATTCAATTTCATTTTATTCAAATAAAACTAATATTAAAAAAGACACCGATGTTCAAAACGATTATTTTCGTTGTTATATTTTTCATGCAGCTCTAGAAATAGATGCAAAGGATTTTTTGTTTTCAATGTATTATACTGAATTTTTAAAAAACCGAGTTTACGTATAGATATTAAATGCCATTACAAAGCCAATTTTTTAAAATTTGATTTCCACCATTTGGTCATGAAAAGTGGGAGTAATCTTGTGTTTCGCTTTTCTTTATTATATGGCATTGTTATGAACTGAATTTATATGCTTTTAAGTCCAATGGGGTACCAAGTGGTATGAGTATAAAATCAATCCTTTCACAAAGCACTCCTAAATAATTTCAGCCTACAACTTCGTTTTGCTATTTAATTTCATTTTAATCAAATAAAACTAATATTAAAAAAGACACCGATGTTCAAAACGGTTATTTTCGTTGTTATATTTTTCATGCGGCTCTAGAAATAGATGCGAATGATTATTTGTTTTCATTGTATTATACTGAATTTTTAAAAACCGAGTTTACCTAAATATTGTAAATTCAAATACACCACCAATTTTTTAGAATTTGATGTCCACCATTTGGTCATGAATTGTTGGAGTAATCTTGTGTTTCGCTTTTCTTTATTATATGGCATTGTTATGAACTGAATTTATATGCTCTAAAGACCAATGGGGTACCAAGTGGTTTGAGTATAACATCAATCCTTCCACAAAGTACTCCTAAATAATTTCAGCCTACAACTTACTTTTGCTATTAAATTTCATTTTATTCAAATAAAACAAATATTACAAAATACAGGAATATTCAAAACGATTATTTTCGTTATTATATTTTTCATGCGGCTCTAGAAATAGATGCGAAGGATTTTTTGTTTTTATTGTTTTATACTGAATTTTTAGACCAATTTTTTAGAATTTGATGTCCACCATTTGGTCATGAATAGTTGGAGTAATCTTGTGTTTCGCTTTTCTTTATTACATGGCATTGTTATGAACTGAATTTATATGTTTTTAAGTCCAATGGGGTACCAAGTGGTTTGTGTATAAAATCAATCCTTTCACAAAGCACTCCTAAATAATTTCAGCCTATAACTTCGTTTTGTTAATAAATTTCATTTTAATCAAATAAAACTAATATAACAAAATACAGGGATGTTCAGAACGAATATTTTCGTTGTTATATTTTTCATGCGGATTTAGAAATAGATGCGAAGGAATTTTTGTTTTTATTGTTTTATACTGAATTTTTAAAAACCGAGTTTACGTAAAGATATTAAATGCCATTACGAAGCCAATTTTTTAAAATTTGATTTCCACCATTTGGTCATGAATTGTTGGAGTAATCTTGTGTTTCGCTTTTCTTTATTATATGGCATTGTTATGAACTGAATTTATTTGTTTTAAAGTCCAATGGGGTACCAAGTGGTTTGTGTATAAAATCAATCCTTACACAGAGCACTCCTAAGTAGTTTCATCCTACAACTTCGTTTTGCAATTCAATTTCATTTTATTCAAATAAAACTAATATTAAAAAAGACACCGATGTTCAAAACGATTATTTTCGTTGTTATATTTTTCATGCGGCTCTAGAAATAGATGCAAAGGATTTTTTGTTTTCAATGTATTATACTGAATTTTTAAAAACCGAGTTTACGTAAAGATATTAAATGCCATTACAAAGCCAATTTTTTAAAATTTGATTTCCACCATTTGGTCATTAAAAGTGGGAGTAATCTTGTGTTTCGCTTTTCTTTATTATAAGGCATTGTTATGAACTGAATTTATATGTTCTTAAGTCCAATGGGGTACCAAGTGGTTTGTGTATAAAATCAATCATTTCACAAAGCACTCCTAAATAATTTCAACCTATAACTTCGTTTTGTTATTAAATTTCATTTTAATCAAATAAAACTAATATAACAAAATACAGGGATGTTCAAAACGAATATTTTCGTTGTTATATTTTTCATGCGGCTCTAGAAATAGATGCGAAGGATTTTTTGTTTTTATTGTTTTATACTGAATTTTTAAAAACCGAGTTTACGTAAAAATATTGTAAATTCCAATACACGACAAATTTTTTAAAATTTGAATTCTCCCATTTGGTCATGAACAATTGGAGTGATCTTGTGTTTCGTTTTTCTTTATTATATGGCATTGTTATAACCTGAATTTATATGTTTTAAAGTCCAATGGGGTACCAAGCCGTTTGTGTATAAGAGAAATCCTTTCACAAAGCACTCCTAAATAATTTCAGCCTATAACTTCGTTTTGTTATTAAATTTCATTTTAATCAAATAAAACTAATATTACAAAATACAGGGATGTTCAAAACGATAATTTTCGTTGTTATATTTTTTATGCGACTCTAGAAATAGATGCGAAGGATTTTTTGTTTTCATTGTATTATACTGAATTTTTAAAAACCGAGTTTACGTAAAGATATTAAATGCCATTACGAAGCCAATTTTTTAAAATTTGATTTCCACCATTTGGTCATGAAAAGTGGGAGTAATCTTGTGTTTCGCTTTTCTTTATTATATGGCATTGTTATGAACTGAATTTATTTGTTTTAAAGTCCAATGGGGTACCAAGTGGTTTGTGTATAAAATCAATCCTTACACAGAGCACTCCTAAGTAGTTTCATCCTACAACTTCGTTTTGCAATTCAATTTCATTTTATTCAAATAAAACTAATATTAAAAAAGACACCGATGTTCAAAACGATTATTTTCGTTGTTATATTTTTCATGCGGCTCTAGAAATAGATGCAAAGGATTTTTTGTTTTCAATGTATTATACTGAATTTTTAAAAACCGAGTTTACGTAAAGATATTAAATGCCATTACAAAGCCAATTTTATAGAATTTATGTCCAACATTTGGTCATGAACAGTTGGAGTGTTCTTGTGTTTCGCATTTCTTTATTATATGGCATTGTTATGAACTGAATTTATATGCTTTTAAGTCCAATGGGGTACCAAGTGGTTTGTGTATAAAATCAATCCTTACACAGAGCACTCCTAAGTAGTTTCATCCTACAACTTCGTTGTGCAATTCAATTTCATTTTATTCAAATAAAACTAATATTAAAAAAGACACCGATGTTCAAAACGATTATTTTCGTTGTTATATTTTTCATGCGGCTCTAGAAATAGATGCAAAGGATTTTTTGGTTTCAATGTATTATACTGAATTTTTAAAAACCGAGTTTACGTAAAGATATTAAATGCCATTACAAAGCCAATTTTTTAAAATTTGATTTCCACCATTTGGTCATGAAAAGTGGGAGTAATCTTGTGTTTCGCTTTTCTTTATTATATGGCATTGTTATGAACTGAATTTATTTGTTTTAAAGTCCAATGGGGTACCAAGTGGTTTGTGTATAAAATCAATCCTTACACAGAGCACTCCTAAGTAGTTTCATCCTACAACTTCGTTTTGCAATTCAATTTCATTTTATTCAAATAAAACTAATATAACAAAATACAGGGATCTTCAAAACGAATATTTTCGTTGTTATATTTTTCATGCGGCTCTAGAAATAGATGCAAAGGATTTTTTGTTTTTATTGTTTTATACTGAATTTTTAAAAACCGAGTTTACGTAAAAATATTGTAAATTACAATACACGACAAATTTTTTAAAATTTGAATTCTCCCATTTGGTCATGAACAGTTGGAGTGATCTTGTGTTTCGTTTTTCTTTATTATATGGCATTGTTATAACCTGAATTTATATGTTTTAAAGTCCAATGGGGTACCAAGCCGTTTGTGTATAAGAGAAATCCTTTCACAAAGCACTCCTAAATAATTTCAGCCTATAACTTCGTTTTGTTATTAAATTTCATTTTAATCAAATAAAACTAATATTACAAAATACAGCGATGTTCAAAACGTATATTTTCGTTGTTATATTTTTTATGCGGCTCTAGAAATAGATGCGAAGGATTTTTTGTTTTCATTGTATTATACTGAATTTTTAAAAACCGAGTTTACGTAAAGATATTAAATGCCATTACGAAGCCAATTTTTTAAAATTTGATTTCCACCATTTGGTCATGAAAAGTGGGAGTAATCTTGTGTTTCGCTTTTCTTTATTATATGGCATTGTTATGAACTGAATTTATTTGTTTTAAAGTCCAATGGGGTACCAAGTGGTTTGTGTATAAAATCAATCCTTACACAGAGCACTCCTAAGTAGTTTCATCCTACAACTTCGTTTTGCAATTCAATTTCATTTTATTCAAATAAAACTAATATTAAAAAAGACACCGATGTTCAAAACGATTATTTTCGTTATTATATTTTTCATGCGGCTCTAGAAATAGATGCAAAGGATTTTTTGGTTTTATTGTATTATACTCAATTTTTAAAAACCGAGTTTACGTAAAGATATTAAATGCCATTACAAAGCCAATTTTATAGAATTTATGTCCACCATTTGGTCATGAACAGTTGGAGTGTTCTTGTGTTTCGCATTTCTTTATTATATGGCATTGTTATGAACTGAATTTATATGCTTTTAAGTCCAATGGGGTACCAAGTGGTTTGTGTATAAAATCAATCCTTTCACAAAGCACTCCTAAATAATTTCAGCCTATAACTTCGTTTTGTTATTAAATTTCATTTTAATCAAATAAAAATAATATAACAAAATACAAGGATGTTCAAAACGAATATTTTCGTTGTTATATTTTTCATGCGGCTCTAGAAATAGATGCGAAGGATTTTTTGTTTTTATTGTTTTATACTGAATTTTTAAAAACCGAGTTTACGTAAAAATATTGTAAATTCCAATACACGACAAATTTTTTAAAATTTAAATTCTCCCATTTGGTCATGAACAGTTGGAGTGATCTTGTGTTTCGTTTTTCTTTATTATATGGCATTGTTATAACCTGAATTTATATGTTTTAAAGTCCAATGGGGTACCAAGCCGTTTGTGTATAAGAGAAATCCTTTCACAAAGCACTCCTAAATAATTTCAGCCTATTACTTCGTTTTGTTATTAAATTTCATTTTAATCAAATAAAACTAATATTACAAAATACAGCGATGTTCAAAACGTATATTTTCGTTGTTATATTTTTTATGCGGGTCTAGAAATAGATGCGAAGGATTTTTTGTTTTCATTGTATTATACTGAATTTTTAAAAACCGAGTTTACGTAAAGATATTAAATGCCATTACGAAGCCAATTTTTTAAAATTTGATTTCCACCATTTGGTCATGAAAAGTGGGAGTAATCTTGTGTTTCGCTTTTCTTTATTATATGGCATTGTTATGAACTGAATTTATTTGTTTTAAAGTCCAATGGGGTACCAAGTGGTTTGTGTATAAAATCAATCCTTACACAGAGCACTCCTAAGTAGTTTCATCCTACAACTTCGTTTTGCAATTCAATTTCATTTTATTCAAATAAAACTAATATTAAAAAAGACACCGATGTTCAAAACGATTATTTTCGTTGTTATATTTTTCATGCGGCTCTAGAAATAGATGCAAAGGATTTTTTGTTTTCAATGTATTATACTGAATTTTTAAAAACCGAGTTTACGTAAAGATATTAAATGCCATTACAAAGCCAATTTTTTAAAATTTGATTTCCACCATTTGGTCATGAAAAGTGGGAGTAATCTTGTGTTTTGCTTTTCTTTATTATATGGCATTGTTATGAACTGAATTTATATGTTCTTAAGTCCAATGGGGTACCAAGTGGTTTGTGTATAAAATCAATCCTTTCACAAAGCACTCCTAAAAAATTTCAGCCTATAACTTCGTTTTTTTATTAAATTTCATTTTAATCAAATAAAACTAATATAACAAAATACAGGGATGTTCAAAACGAATATGTTCGTTGTTATATTTTTCATGCGACTCTAGAAATAGATGCGAAGGATTTTTTGTTTTCATTGTTTTATACTGAATTTTTAAAAACCGAGTTTACGTAAAAATATTAAATTCAAATACAAGGCTAATTTTCTAGAATTTGAATTCTCCCATTTGGCCATGAACAGTTGGAGTGATCTTGTGTTTCGTTTTCCTTTATTATATGGCATTGTTATAAACTGAATTTATATGTTTTAAAGTCCAATGGGGTACCAAGCGGTGTGTGTATAAAATCAATCCTTTCATAAAGCACTCCTTAATAATTTCAGCCTATAACATCGTTTTGCTACTTAATTTTATTTTATTCAAATAAAACTAATATTACAAAATACAGCAATGTTCAAAACGATTATTTTCGTTGTTATATTTTTCATGCGGCTCTAGAAATAGATGCGAATGATTATTTGTTTTCATTGTATTATACTGAATTTTTAAAAACCGAGTTTACCTAAATATTGTAAATTCAAATACACCACCAATTTTTTAGAATTTGATGTCCACCATTTGGTCATGAATTGTTGGAGTAATCTTGTGTTTCGCTTTTCTTTATTATATGGCATTGTTATGAACTGAATTTATATGCTCTAAAGACCAATGGGGTACCAAGTGGTTTGAGTATAACATCAATCCTTCCACAAAGCACTCCTAAATAATTTCAGCCTACAACTTACTTTTGCTATTAAATTTCATTTTATTCAAATAAAACAAATATTACAAAATACAGGAATATTCAAAACGATTATTTTCGTTATTATATTTTTCATGCGGCTCTAGAAATAGATGCGAAGGATTTTTTGTTTTTATTGTTTTATACTGAATTTTTAAAAACCGAGTTTACGTAAAAATATTGTAAATTCCAATACACGACCAATTTTTTAGAATTTGATGTCCACCATTTGGTCATGAATTGTTGGAGTAATCTTGTGTTTCGCTTTTCTTTATTATATGGCATTGTTATGAACTGAATTTATATGCTTTTAAGTCCAATGGGGTACCAAGCGGTTTGTGAATAAAATAAATCTTTTCACAAAGCACTTCTATCGAGTTTCAGCCTATAACTTCGTTTTGTTATTTAATTTCATTATAATCAAATAAAACTAATATAACAAAATACAGGGATGTTCAAAACGAATATGTTCGTTGTTATATTTTTCATGCGGCTCTAGAAATAGATGCGAATGATTATTTGTTTTCATTGTATTATACTGAATTTTTAAAAACCGAGTTTACCTAAATATTGTAAATTCAAATACACCACCAATTTTTTAGAATTTGATGTCCACCATTTGGTCATGAATTGTTGGAGTAATCTTGTGTTTCGCTTTTCTTTATTATATGGCATTGTTATGAACTGAATTTATATGCTTTTAAGTCCAATGGGGTACCAAGCGGTTTGTGTATAAAATCAATCTTTTCACAAAGCACTTCTAACGAGTCTCAGCCTATAACTTCGTTTTGTTATTTAATCTCATTATAATCAAATAAAACTAATATAACAAAATACAGGGATGTTCAAAACGAATATGTTCGTTGTTATATTTTTCATGCGGCT
This sequence comes from Anthrax anthrax, assembly GCA_963971155.1. Taxonomy (NCBI): domain Eukaryota; kingdom Metazoa; phylum Arthropoda; class Insecta; order Diptera; family Bombyliidae; genus Anthrax; species Anthrax anthrax. The sequence continues at coordinate 3,609,598 of OZ020122.1, forward strand.
CTAGAAATAGATGCGAATGATTATTTGTTTTCATTGTATTATACTGAATTTTTAAAAACCAAGTTTACCTAAATATTGTAAATTCAAATACACCACCAATTTTTTAGAATTTTATGTCCACCATTTGGTCATGAACAGTTGGAGTGTTCTTGTGTTTCGCATTTCTTTATTATATGGCATTGTTATGAACTGAATTTATATGCTTTTAAGTCCAATGGGGTACCAAGTGGTTTGTGTATAAAATCAATCCTTTCACAAAGCACTCCTAAATAATTTCAGCCTATAACCTCGTTTTGTTATTAAATTTCATTTTAATCAAATAAAACTAATATAACAAAATACAGGGATGTTCAAAACGAATATGTTCGTTGTTATATTTTTCATGCGGCTCTAGAAATAGATGCGAAGGATTTTTTGTTTTTATTGTTTTATACTGAATTTTTAAAAACCGAGTTTACGTAAAAATATTGTAAATTCCAATACACGACAAATTTTTTTAAATTTGAATTCTCCCATTTGGTCATGAACAGTTTGAGTAATCTTGTATTTCGTTTTTCTTTATTATATGGCATTGTTATAACCTGAATTTATATGTTTTAAAGTCCAATGGGGTACCAAGCCGTTTGTGTATAAGAGAAATCCTTTCACAAAGCACTCCTAAATAATTTCAGCCTATAACTTCGTTTTGTTATTAAATTTCATTTTAATCAAATAAAACTAATATTACAAAATACAGCGATGTTCAAAACGTATATTTTCGTTGTTATATTTTTTATGCGGCTCTAGAAATAGATGCGAAGGATTTTTTGTTTTTATTGTATTATACTGAATTTTTAAAAACCGAGTTTACGTATATATTGTAAATTCCAATACACGACCAATTTTTTAGAATTTGATGTCCACCATTTGGTCATGAATTGTTGGAGTAATCTTGTGTTTCGCTTTTCTTTATTATATGGCATTGTTATGAACTGAATTTATATGCTTTTAAGTCCAATGGGGTACAAAGCGGTTTGTGTATAAAATCAATCTTTTCACAAAGCACTTCTAACGAGTTTCAGCCTATAACTTCGTTTTGTTATTTAATTTCATTATAATCAAATAAAACTAATATTAAAAAATACGAGGCTGTTAAAAACGATTATTTTCGTTGTTATATTTTTCATGCGGCTCTAGAAATAGATGCGAATGATTATTTGTTTTCATTGTATTATACTGAATTTTTAAAAACCGAGTTTACCTAAATATTGTAAATTCAAATACACCACCAATTTTTTAGAATTTGATGTCCACCATTTGGTCATGAATTGTTGGAGTAATCTTGTGTTTCGCTTTTCTTTATTATATGGCATTGTTATGAACTGAATTTATATGCTCTAAAGACCAATGGGGTACCAAGTGGTTTGAGTATAACATCAATCCTTCCACAAAGCACTCCTAAATAATTTCAGCCTACAACTTACTTTTGCTATTAAATTTCATTTTATTCAAATAAAACAAATATTACAAAATACAGGAATATTCAAAACGATTATTTTCGTTATTATATTTTTCATGCGGCTCTAGAAATAGATGCGAAGGATTTTTTGTTTTTATTGTTTTATACTGAATTTTTAGACCAATTTTTTAGAATTTGATGTCCACCATTTGGTCATGAATAGTTGGAGTAATCTTGTGTTTCGCTTTTCTTTATTATATGGCATTGTTATGAATTGAATTTATATGTTTTAAAGACCAAGGGGGTACCAAGTGGTTTGAGTATAAAATCAATCCTTTCACAGAGCACTCCTAAGTAGTTTCATCCTACAACTTCGTTTTGCAATTCAATTTCATTTTATGCAAATAAAACTAATATTAAAAAAGACACCGATGTTCAAAACGATTATTTTCGTTGTTATATTTTTCATGCGGCTCTAGAAATAGATGCGAATGATTATTTGTTTTCATTGTAATATACTGAATTTTTAAAAACCGAGTTTACCTAAATATTGTAAATTCAAATACACGACCAATATTTTAGAATTTGATGTCCACCATTTGGTCATGAATTGTTGGAGTAATCTTGTGTTTCGCTTTTCTATATTATATGGCATTGTTATGAACTGAATTTATATGCTTTTAAGTCCAATGGGGTACAAAGCGGTTTGTGTATAAAATCAATCTTTTCACAAAGCACTTCTAACGAGTTTCAGCCTATAACTTCGTTTTGTTATTTAATTTCATTATAATCAAATAAAACTAATATTAAAAAATACGAGGCTGTTAAAAACGATTATTTTCGTTGTTATATTTTTCATGCGGCTCTAGAAATAGATGCGAATGATTATTTGTTTTCATTGTATTATACTGAATTTTTAAAAACCGAGTTTACCTAAATATTGTAAATTCAAATACACCACCAATTTTTTAGAATTTGATGTCCACCATTTGGTCATGAATTGTTGGAGTAATCTTGTGTTTCGCTTTTCTTTATTATATGGCATTGTTATGAACTGAATTTATATGCTCTAAAGACCAATGGGGTACCAAGTGGTTTGAGTATAACATCAATCCTTCCACAAAGCACTCCTAAATAATTTCAGCCTACAACTTACTTTTGCTATTAAATTTCATTTTATTCAAATAAAACAAATATTACAAAATACAGGAATATTCAAAACGATTATTTTCGTTATTATATTTTTCATGCGGCTCTAGAAATAGATGCGAAGGATTTTTTGTTTTTATTGTTTTATACTGAATTTTTAGACCAATTTTTTAGAATTTGATGTCCACCATTTGGTCATGAATAGTTGGAGTAATCTTGTGTTTCGCTTTTCTTTATTATATGGCATTGTTATGAACTGAATTTATATGCTTTTAAGTCCAATGGGGTACCAAGTGGTTTGTGTATAAAATCAATCCTTTCACAAAGCACTCCTAAATAATTTCAGCCTATAACCTCGTTTTGTTATTAAATTTCATTTTAATCAAATAAAACTAATATAACAAAATACAGGGATGTTCAAAACGAATATGTTCGTTGTTATATTTTTCATGCGGCTCTAGAAATAGATGCGAAGGATTTTTTGTTTTTATTGTTTTATACTGAATTTTTAAAAACCGAGTTTACGTAAAAATATTGTAAATTCCAATACACGACAAATTTTTTTAAATTTGAATTCTCCCATTTGGTCATGAACAGTTTGAGTAATCTTGTATTTCGTTTTTCTTTATTATATGGCATTGTTATAACCTGAATTTATATGTTTTAAAGTCCAATGGGGTACCAAGCCGTTTGAGTATAACATCAATCCTTCCACAAAGCACTCCTAAATAATTTCAGCCTACAACTTACTTTTGCTATTAAATTTCATTTTATTCAAATAAAACAAATATTACAAAATACAGGAATATTCAAAACGATTATTTTCGTTATTATATTTTTCATGCGGCTCTAGAAATAGATGCGAAGGATTTTTTGTTTTTATTGTTTTATACTGAATTTTTAGACCAATTTTTTAGAATTTGATGTCCACCATTTGGTCATGAATAGTTGGAGTAATCTTGTGTTTCGCTTTTCTTTATTATATGGCATTGTTATGAACTGAATTTATATGTTTTTAAGTCCAATGGGGTACCAAGTGGTTTGTGTATAAAATCAATCCTTTCACAAAGCACTCCTAAATAATTTCAGCCTATAACTTCGTTTTGTTAATAAATTTCATTTTAATCAAATAAAACTAATATAACAAAATACAGGGATGTTCAGAACGAATATTTTCGTTGTTATATTTTTCATGCGGCTCTAGAAATAGATGCGAAGGAAGTTTTGTTTTTATTGTTTTATACTGAATTTTTAAAAACCGAGTTTACGTAAAGATATTAAATGCCATTACGAAGCCAATTTTTTAAAATTTGATTTCCACCATTTGTTCATGAAAAGTGGGAGTAATCTTGTGTTTCGCTTGTCTTTATTATATGGAATTGTTATGAACTGAATTTATTTGTTTTAAAGTCCAATGGGGTACCAAGTGGTATGAGTATAAAATCAATCCTTTCACAAAGCACTCCTAAATAATTTCAGCCTACAACTTCGTTTTGCTATTTAATTTCATTTTAATCAAATAAAACTAATATTAAAAAAGACACCGATGTTCAAAACGATTATTTTCGTTGTTATATTTTTCATGCGGCTCTAGAAATAGATGCGAATGATTATTTGTTTTCATTGTATTATACTGAATTTTTAAAAACCGAGTTTACCTAAATATTGTAAATTCAAATACACCACCAATTTTTTAGAATTTGATGTCCACCATTTGGTCATGAATTGTTGGAGTAATCTTGTGTTTCGCTTTTCTTTATTATATGGCATTGTTATGAACTGAATTTATATGCTCTAAAGACCAATGGGGTACCAAGTGGTTTGAGTATAACATCAATCCTTCCACAAAGCACTCCTAAATAATTTCAGCCTACAACTTACTTTTGCTATTAAATTTCATTTTATTCAAATAAAACAAATATTACAAAATACAGGAATATTCAAAACGATTATTTTCGTTATTATATTTTTCATGCGGCTCTAGAAATAGATGCGAAGGATTTTTTGTTTTTATTGTTTTATACTGAATTTTTAGACCAATTTTTTAGAATTTGATGTCCACCATTTGGTCATGAATAGTTGGAGTAATCTTGTGTTTCGCTTTTCTTTATTATATGGCATTGTTATGAACTGAATTTATATGTTTTTAAGTCCAATGGGGTACCAAGTGGTTTGTGTATAAAATCAATCCTTTCACAAAGCACTCCTAAATAATTTCAGCCTATAACTTCGTTTTGTTAATAAATTTCATTTTAATCAAATAAAACTAATATAACAAAATACAGGGATGTTCAGAACGAATATTTTCGTTGTTATATTTTTCATGCGGCTCTAGAAATAGATGCGAAGGAATTTTTGTTTTTATTGTTTTATACTGAATTTTTAAAAACCGAGTTTACGTAAAGATATTAAATGCCATTACGAAGCCAATTTTTAAAATTTGATTTCCACCATTTGGTCATGAAAAGTGGGAGTAATCTTGTGTTTCGCTTTTCTTTATTATATGGCATTGTTATGAACTGAATTTATTTGTTTTAAAGTCCAATGGGGTACCAAGTGGTTTGTGTATAAAATCAATCCTTACACAGAGCACTCCTAAGTAGTTTCATCCTACAACTTCGTTTTGCAATTCAATTTCATTTTATTCAAATAAAACTAATATTAAAAAAGACACCGATGTTCAAAACGATTATTTTCGTTGTTATATTTTTCATGCGGCTCTAGAAATAGATGCAAAGGATTTTTTGTTTTCAATGTATTATACTGAATTTTTAAAAACCGAGTTTACGTAAAGATATTAAATGCCATTACAAAGCCAATTTTTTAAAATTTGATTTCCACCATTTGGTCATGAACAATTGGAGTGATCTTGTGTTTCGTTTTTCTTTATTATATGGCATTGTTATAAACTGAATTTATATGTTTTAAAGTCCAATGGGGTACCAAGCCGTTTGTGTATAAGAGAAATCCTTTCTCAAAGCACTCCTAAATAATTTCAGCCTATAACTTCGTTTTGTTATTAAATTTCATTTTAATCAAATAAAACTAATATTAAAAAAGACACCGATGTTCAAAACGATTATTTTCGTTGTTATATTTTTTATGCGGCTCTAGAAATAGATGCGAAGGATTTTTTGTTTTCATTGTATTATACTGAATTTTTAAAAACCGAGTTTACGTAAAGATATTAAATGCCATTACGAAGCCAATTTTTTAAAATTTGATTTCCACCATTTGGTCATGAAAAGTGGGAGTAATCTTGTGTTTCGCTTTTCTTTATTATATGGCATTGTTATGAACTGAATTTATTTGTTTTAAAGTCCAATGGGGTACCAAGTGGTTTGTGTATAAAATCAATCCTTACACAGAGCACTCCTAAGTAGTTTCATCCTACAACTTCGTTTTGCAATTCAATTTCATTTTATTCAAATAAAACTAATATTAAAAAAGACACCGATGTTCAAAACGATTATTTTCGTTGTTATATTTTTATTGCGGCTCTAGAAATAGATGCAAAGGATTTTTTGTTTTCAATGTATTATACTGAATTTTTAAAAACCGAGTTTACGTAAAGATATTAAATGCCATTACGAAGCCAATTTTTTAAAATTTGATTTCCACCATTTGGTCATGAATTGTTGGAGTAATCTTGTATTTCGTTTTTCTTTATTATATGGCATTGTTATAACCTGAATTTATATGTTTTAAAGTCCAATGGGGTACCAAGCCGTTTGAGTATAACATCAATCCTTCCACAAAGCACTCCTAAATAATTTCAGCCTACAACTTACTTTTGCTATTAAATTTCATTTTATTCAAATAAAACAAATATTACAAAATACAGGAATATTCAAAACGATTATTTTCGTTATTATATTTTTCATGCGGCTCTAGAAATAGATGCGAAGGATTTTTTGTTTTTATTGTTTTATACTGAATTTTTAGACCAATTTTTTAGAATTTGATGTCCACCATTTGGTCATGAATAGTTGGAGTAATCTTGTGTTTCGCTTTTCTTTATTATATGGCATTGTTATGAACTGAATTTATATGTTTTTAAGTCCAATGGAGTACCAATTTTTTAAAATTTGATTTACACCATTTGGTCATGAAAAGTGGGAGTAATCTTGTGTTTCGCTTTTCTTTATTATATGGCATTGTTATGAACTGAATTTATATGCTTTTAAGTCCAATGGGGTACCAAGTGGTTTGTGTATAAAATCAACCCTTTCACAGAGCACTCCTAAGTAGTTTCATCCTACAACTTCGTTTTGCAATTCAATTTCATTTTATTCATATAAAACTAATATTAAAAAAGACAGCGATGTTCAAAACGATTATTTTCGTTGTTATATTTTTCATGCGGCTCTAGAAAAAGATGCAAAGGATTTTTTGTTTTCATTGTATTATACTGAATTTTTAAAAACCGAGTTTACGTAAAGATATTAAATGCCATTACAAAGCCAATTTTTTAAAATTTGATTTCCACCATTTGGTCATGAATAGTTAGAGAAATCTTGGGTTTCGCTTTTCTTTATTGTATGGCATTGTTATGAACTGAATTTATATGCTTTTAAGTCCAATGGGGTACCAAGTGGTTTGTGTATAAAATCAATCCTTTCACAAAGCACTCCTAAATAATTTCAGCCTATAACTTCGTTTTTTATTAAATTTCATTTTAATCAAATAAAACTAATATAACAAAATACAGGGATGTTCAAAATGAATATTTTCGTTGTTATATTTTTCATGCGGCTCTTGAAATAGATGCGAAGGATTTTTTGTTTTTATTGTATTATACTGAATTTTTAAAAACCGAATTTACTTAAATATTGTAACTTACAATACACGACCAATTTTTTAGAATTTGATGTCAGCCATTTGGTCATGAAAAGTGGGAGTAATCTTGTGTTTCGCTTTTCTTTATTATATGGCATTGTTATGAACTGAATTTATTTGTTTTAAAGTCCAATGGGGTACCAAGTGGTTTGTGTATAAAATCAATCCTTACACAGAGCACTCCTAAGTAGTTTCATCCTACAACTTCGTTTTGCAATTCAATTTCATTTTATTCAAATAAAACTAATATTAAAAAAGACACCGATGTTCAAAACGATTATTTTCGTTGTTATATTTTTATTGCGGCTCTAGAAATAGATGCGAAGGATTTTTTGTTTTTATTGTTTTATTCTGAATTTTTAAAAACCGAGTTTACGTAAAAATATTGTAAATTCCAATACACGACAAATTTTTTTAAATTTGAATTCTCCCATTTGGTCATGAACAGTTGGAGTGATCTTGTGTTTCGTTTTTCTTTATTATATGGCATTGTTATAACCTGAATTTATATGTTTTAAAGTCCAATGGGGTACCAAGCCGTTTGTGTATAAGAGAAATCCTTTCACAAAGCACTCCTAAATAATTTCAGCCTATAACTTCGTTTTGTTATTAAATTTCATTTTAATCAAATAAAACTAATATTACAAAATACAGCGATGTTCAAAACGTATATTTTCGTTGTTATATTTTTTATGCGGGTCTAGAAATAGATGCGAAGGATTTTTTGTTTTCATTGTATTATACTGAATTTTAAAAAACCAAGTTTACGTAAAGATATTAAATGCCATTACGAAGCCAATTTTTTAAAATTTGATTTCCACCATTTGGTCATGAAAAGTGGGAGTAATCTTGTGTTTCGCTTTTCTTTATTATATGGCATTGTTATGAACTGAATTTATTTGTTTTAAAGTCCAATGGGGTACCAAGTGGTTTGTGTATAAAATCAATCCTTACACAGAGCACTCCTAAGTAGTTTCATCCTACAACTTCGTTTTGCAATTCAATTTCATTTTATTCAAATAAAACTAATATTAAAAAAGACACCGATGTTCAAAACGATTATTTTCGTTGTTATATTTTTCATGCGGCTCTAGAAATAGATGCAAAGAATTTTTTGTTTTCAATGTATTATACTGAATCTTTAAAAACCGAGTTTACGTAAAGATATTAAATGCCATTACAAAGCCAATTTTTTAAAATTTGATTTCCACCATTTGGTCATGAAAAGTGGGAGTAATCTTGTGTTTCGCTTTTCTTTATTATATGGCATTGTTATGAACTGAATTTATATGCTTTTAAGTCCAATGGGGTACCAAGTGGTATGAGTATAAAATCAATCCTTTCACAAAGCACTCCTAAATAATTTCAGCCTACAACTTCGTTTTGCTATTTAATTTCATTTTAATCAAATAAAACTAATATTAAAAAAGACACCGATGTTCAAAACGATTATTTTCGTTGTTATATTTTTCATGCGGCTCTAGAAATAGATGCGAATGATTATTTGTTTTCATTGTATTATACTGAATTTTTAAAAACCGAGTTTACCAAAATATTGTAAATTCAAATACACCACCAATTTTTTAGAATTTGATGTCCACCATTTGGTCATGAATTGTTGGAGTAATCTTGTGTTTCGCTTTTCTTTATTATATGGCATTGTTATGAACTGAATTTATATGCTCTAAAGACCAATGGGGTACCAAGTGGTTTGAGTATAACATCAATCCTTCCACAAAGCACTCCTAAATAATTTCAGCCTACAACTTACTTTTGCTATTAAATTTCATTTTTCAAATAAAACAAATATTACAAAATACAGGAATATTCAAAACGATTATTTTCGTTATTATATTTTTCATGCGGCTCTAGAAATAGATGCGAAGGATTTTTTGTTTTTATTGTTTTATACTGAATTTTTAGACCAATTTTTTAGAATTTGATGTCCACCATTTGGTCATGAATAGTTGGAGTAATCTTGTGTTTCGCTTTTCTTTATTATATGGCATTGTTATGAACTGAATTTATATGTTTTTAAGTCCAATGGGGTACCAAGTGGTTTGTGTATAAAATCAATCCTTTCACAAAGCACTCCTAAATAATTTCAGCCTATAACTTCGTTTTGTTAATAAATTTCATTTTAATCAAATAAAACTAATATAACAAAATACAGGGATGTTCAGAACGAATATTTTCGTTGTTATATTTTTCATGCGGCTCTAGAAATAGATGCGAAGGAATTTTTGTTTTTATTGTTTTATACTGAATTTTTAAAAACCGAGTTTACGTAAAGATATTAAATGCCATTACGAAGCCAATTTTTTAAAATTTGATTTCCACCATTTGGTCATGAAAAGTGGGAGTAATCTTGTGTTTCGCTTTTCTTTATTATATGGCATTGTTATGAACTGAATTTATTTGTTTTAAAGTCCAATGGGGTACCAAGTGGTTTGTGTATAAAATCAATCCTTACACAGAGCACTCCTAAGTAGTTTCATCCTACAACTTCGTTTTGCAATTCAATTTCATTTTATTCAAATAAAACTAATATTAAAAAAGACACCGATGTTCAAAACGATTATTTTCGTTGTTATATTTTTATTGCGGCTCTAGAAATAGATGCAAAGGATTTTTTGTTTTCAATGTATTATACTGAATTTTTAAAAACCGAGTTTACGTAAAGATATTAAATGCCATTACAAAGCCAATTTTTTAAAATTTGATTTCCACCATTTGGTCATGAAAAGTGGGAGTAATCTTGTGTTTCGCTTTTCTTTATTATATGGCATTGTTATGAACTGAATTTAGATGTTCTTAAGTCCAATGGGGTACCAAGTGGTTTGTATATAAAATCAATTTTTTCACAAAGCACTCCTAAATAATTTCAGCCTATAACTTCGTTTTTTTATTAAATTTCATTTTAATCAAATAAAACTAATATAACAAAATACAGGGATGTTCAAAACGAATATGTTCGTTGTTATATTTTTCATGCGGCTCTAGAAATAGATGCGAAGGATTTTTTGTTTTCATTGTATTATACTGAATTTTTAAAAACCGAGTTTACGTAAAGATATTAAATGCCATTACGAAGCCAATTTTTTAAAATTTGATTTACACCATTTGGTCATGAAAAGTGGGAGTAATCTTGTGTTTCGCTTTTCTTTATTATATGGCATTGTTATGAACTGAATTTATTTGTTTTAAAGTCCAATGGGGTACCAAGTGGTTTGTGTATAAAATCAATCCTTACACAGAGCACTCCTAAGTAGTTTCAGCCTATAACTTCGTTTTGTTATTAAATTTCATTTTAATCAAATAAAACTAATATTACAAAATACAGCGATGTTCAAAACGTATATTTTCGTTGTTATATTTTTTATGCGGCTCTAGAAAAAGATGCGAAGGATTTTTTGTTTTCATTGTAATATACTGAATTTTTAAAAACCGAGTTTACGTAAAGATATTAAATGCCATTACGAAGCCAATTTTTTAAAATTTGATTTCCACCATTTGGTCATGAAAAGTGGGAGTAATCTTGTGTTTCGCTTTTCTTTATTATATGGCATTGTTATGAACTGAATTTATTTGTTTTAAAGTCCAATGGGGTACCAAGTGGTTTGTGTATAAAATCAATCCTTACACAGAGCACTCCTAAGTAGTTTCATCCTACAACTTCGTTTTGCAATTCAATTTCATTTTATTCAAATAAAACTAATATTAAAAAAGACACCGATGTTCAAAACGATTATTTTCGTTGTTATATTTTTCATGCGGCTCTAGAAATAGATGCGAAGGATTTTTTGTTTTTATTGTTTTATACTGAATTTTTAAAAACCGAGTTTACGTAAAAATATTGTAAATTCCAATACACGACAAATTTTTTTAAATTTGAATTCGCCCATTTGGTCATGAACAGTTGGAGTGATCTTGTGTTTCGTTTTTCTTTATTATATGGCATTGTTATAACCTGAATTTATATGTTTTAAAGTCCAATGGGGTACCAAGCCGTTTGTGTATAAGAGAAATCCTTTCACAAAGCACTCCTAAATAATTTCAGCCTATAACTTTGTTTTGTTATTAAATTTCATTTTAATCAAATAAAACTAATATTACAAAATACAGCGATGTTCAAAACGTATATTTTCGTTGTTATATTTTTTATGCGGCTCTAGAAATAGATGCGAAGGATTTTTTGTTTTCATTGTATTATACTGAATTTTAAAAAACCAAGTTTACGTAAAGATATTAAATGCCATTACGAAGCCAATTTTTTAAAATTTGATTTCCACCATTTGGTCATGAAAAGTGGGAGTAATCTTGTGTTTCGCTTTTCTTTATTATATGGCATTGTTATGAACTGAATTTATTTGTTTTAAAGTCCAATGGGGTACCAAGTGGTTTGTGTATAAAATCAATCCTTACACAGAGCACTCCTAAGTAGTTTCATCCTACAACTTCGTTTTGCAATTCAATTTCATTTTATTCAAATAAAACTAATATTAAAAAAGACACCGATGTTCAAAACGATTATTTTCGTTGTTATATTTTTATTGCGGCTCTAGAAATAGATGCAAAGGATTTTTTGTTTTCAATGTATTATACTGAATTTTTAAAAACCGAGTTTACGTAAAGATATTAAATGCCATTACAAAGCCAATTTTTTAAAATTTGATTTCCACCATTTGGTCATGAAAAGTGGGAGTAATCTTGTGTTTCGCTTTTCTTTATTATATGGCATTGTTATGAACTGAATTTAGATGTTCTTAAGTCCAATGGGGTACCAAGTGGTTTGTATATAAAATCAATCCTTTCACAAAGCACTCCTAAATAATTTCAGCCTATAACTTCGTTTTTTTATTAAATTTCATTTTAATCAAATAAAACTAATATAACAAAATACAGGGATGTTCAAAACGAATATGTTCGTTGTTATATTTTTCATGCGGCTCTAGAAATAGATGCGAAGGATTTTTTGTTTTCATTGTATTATACTGAATTTTTAAAAACCGAGTTTACGTAAAGATATTAAATGCCATTACGAAGCCAATTTTTTAAAATTTGATTTACACCATTTGGTCATGAAAAGTGGGAGTAATCTTGTGTTTCGCTTTTCTTTATTATATGGCATTGTTATGAACTGAATTTATTTGTTTTAAAGTCCAATGGGGTACCAAGTGGTTTGTGTATAAAATCAATCCTTACACAGAGCACACCTAAGTAGTTTCAGCCTATAACTTCGTTTTGTTATTAAATTTCATTTTAATCAAATAAAACTAATATTACAAAATACAGCGATGTTCAAAACGTATATTTTCGTTGTTATATTTTTTATGCGGCTCTAGAAAAAGATGCGAAGGATTTTTTGTTTTCATTGTAATATACTGAATTTTTAAAAACCGAGTTTACGTAAAGATATTAAATGCCATTACGAAGCCAATTTTTTAAAATTTGATTTCCACCATTTGGTCATGAAAAGTGGGAGTAATCTTGTGTTTCGCTTTTCTTTATTATATGGCATTGTTATGAACTGAATTTATTTGTTTTTAAGTCCAATGGGTACCAAGTGGTTTGTGTATAAAATCAATCCTTTCACAAAGCACTCCTAAATAATTTCAGCCTATAACTTCGTTTTTTTATTAAATTTCATTTTAATCAAATAAAACTAATATAACAAAATACAGGGATGTTCAAAACGAATATGTTCGTTGTTATATTTTTCATGCGGCTCTAGAAATAGATGCGAAGGATTTTTTGTTTTCATTTTTTTATACTGAATTTTTAAAAACCGAGTTTACGTAAAAATATTAAATTCAAATACAAGGCTAATTTTCTAGAATTTGAATAGGCCATGAACAGTTGGAGTGATCTTGTGTTTCGTTTTTCTTTATTATATGGCATTGTTATAAACTGAATTTATATGTTTTAAAGTCCAATGGGGTACCAAGCCGTTTGTGTATAAGAGAAATCCTTTCACAAAGCACTCCTAAATAATTTCAGCCTATAACTTCGTTTTGTTATTAAATTTCATTTTAATCAAATAAAACTAATATTACAAAATACAGCGATGTTCAAAACGTATATTTTCGTTGTTATATTTTTTATGCGGCTCTAGAAATAGATGCGAAGGATTTTTTGTTTTCATTGTATTATACTGAATTTTTAAAAACCGAGTTTACGTAAAGATATTAAATGCCATTACGAAGCCAATTTTTTAAAATTTGATTTCCACCATTTGGTCATGAAAAGTGGGAGTAATCTTGTGTTTCGCTTGTCTTTATTATATGGCATTGTTATGAACTGAATTTATTTGTTTTAAAGTCCAATGGGGTACCAAGTGGTTTGTGTATAAAATCAATCCTTACACAGAGCACTCCTAAGTAGTTTCATCCTACAACTTCGTTTTGCAATTCAATTTCATTTTATTCAAATAAAACTAATATTAAAAAAGACACCGATGTTCAAAACGATTATTTTCGTTGTTATATTTTTATTGCGGCTCTAGAAATAGATGCGAAGGATTTTTTGTTTTTATTGTTTTATACTGAATTTTTAAAAACCGAGTTTACGTAAAAATATTGTAAATTCCAATACACGACAAATTTTTTTAAATTTGAATTCTCCCATTTGGTCATGAACAGTTGGAGTGATCTTGTGTTTCGCTTTTCTTTATTATATGGCATTGTTATGAACTGAATTTATTTGTTTTAAAGTCCAATGGGGTACCAAGCCGTTTGTGTATAAGAGAAATCCTTTCACAAAGCACTCCTAAATAATTTCAGCCTATAACTTCGTTTTGTTATTAAATTTCATTTTAATCAAATAAAACTAATATTACAAAATACAGCGATGTTCAAAACGTATATTTTCGTTGTTATATTTTTTATGCGGCTCTAGAAATAGATGCAAAGGATTTTTTGTTTTCAATGTATTATACTGAATTTTTAAAAACCGAGTTTACGTAAAGATATTAAATGCCATTACAAAGCCAATTTTTTAAAATTTAATTTCCACCATTTGGTCATGAAAAGTGGGAGTTATCTTGTGTTTCGCTTTTCATTATTATATGGCATTGTTATAAACTGAATTTAGATGTTCTTAAGTCCAATGGGGTACCAAGTGGTTTGTGTATAAAATCAATCCTTTCACAAAGCACTCCTAAATAATTTCAGCCTATAACTTCGTTTTTTTATTAAATTTCATTTTAATCAAATAAAACTAATATTACAAAATACAGCGATGTTCAAAACGTATATTTTCGTTGTTATATTTTTTATGCGGCTCTAGAAATAGATGCGAAGGATTTTTTGTTTTTATTGTTTTATACTGAATTTTTAAAAACTGAGTTTACGTAAAAATATTGTAAATTCCAATACACGACAAATTTTTTTAAATTTGAATTCTCCCATTTGGTCATGAACAGTTGGAGTGATCTTGTGTGACGTTTTTCTTTATTATATGGCATTGTTATAACCTGAATATATATGTTTTAAAGTCCAATGGGGTACCAAGTGGTTTGTGTATAAAATCAATCCTTACACAAAGCACTCCTAAATAATTTCAGCCTATAACTTCGTTTTGTTATTTAATTTCATTTTAATCAAATAAAACTAATATTACAAAATACAGGAATATACAAAACGATTATTTTCGTTGTTATATTTTTTATGCGGCTCTAGAAATAAATGCGAAGGATTTTTTGTTTTCATTGTATTATACAGAATTTTTGAAAACCGAGTTTACGTAAATATGATAAATTCCAATACACCACCAATTTTATAGAATTTATGTCCACCATTTGGTCATGAATTGTTGGAGTAATCTTGTGTTTCGCATTTCTTTATTATATGGCATTGTTATGAACTGAATTTATATGCTTTTAAGTCCAATGGGGTACCAAGAGGTTTGTGTATAAAATCAATCCTTTCACAGAGCACTTCTAAATAGTTTCAGTCTCTAACTTCGTTTTGTTATTAAATTTCATTTTAATCAAATAAAACAAATATTACAAAATACAGGAATATTAAAAACGATTATTTTCGTTATTATATTTTTCATGCGGCTCTAGAAATAGATGCGAAGGATTTTTTGTTTTCATTGTATTATACTGAATTTTTGAAAACCGAGTTAACGTAAATATGATAAATTCCAATATACCACCAATTTTATAGAATTTATGTCCACCATTTGGTCATGAATTGTTGGAGTAATCTTGTGTTTCGCATTTCTTTATTATATGGCATTGTTATGAACTGAATTTATATGCTTTTAAGTCCAATGGGGTACCAAGTGGTTTGTGTATAAAATCAATCCTTTCACAGAGCACTACTAAGTAGTTTCATCCTACAACTTCGTTTTGCAATTCAATTTCATTTTATTCAAATAAAACTAATATTAAAAAAGACACCGATGTTGAAAACGATTATTTTCGTTATTATATTTTTCATGCGGCTCTAGAAAAAGATGCAAAGGATTTTTTGTTTTCATTGTATTATACTGAATTTTTAGAAACCGAGTTTACGTAAAGATATCAAATGCCATTACAAAGCCAATTTTTTAAAATTTGATTTCCACCATTTGGTCATGAAAAGTGGGAGTAATCTTGTGTTTCGCACTTCTTTATTATATGGCATTGTTATGAACTGAATTTATATGCTTTTAAGTTCAATGGGGTACCAAGTGGTTTGTGTATAAAATCAATCCTTTCACAGAGCACTCCTAAGTAGTTTCATCCTACAACTTCGTTTTGCAATTCAATTTCATTTTATTCAAATAAAACTAATATTAAAAAAGACACCGATGTTCAAAACGATTATTTTCGTTATTATATTTTTCATGCGGCTCTAGAAAGAGATGCGAAGGATTTTTTGTTTTCATTGTATTATACTGAATTTTTGAAAACCGAGTTTACGTAAATATGATAAATTCCAATACACCATCAATTTTATAGAATTTATGTCCACCATTTGGTCATGAATAGTTAGAGTAATCTTGTGTTTCGCTTTTCTTTATTATATGGCATTGTTATGAACTGAATTTATATGCTTTTAAGTCCAATGGGGTAAAAAATGGTTTGTGTATAAAATCAATCCTTTCACAAAGCACTCCTAAATCATTTCAGCCTATAACTTCGTTTTTTATTAAATTTCATTTTAATCAAATAAAACTAATATAACAAAATACAGGGATGTTCAAAACGAATATGTTCGTTGTTATATTTTTCATGCGGCTCTAGAAATAGATGCGAAGGATTTTTTGTTTTCATTGTTTTATACTGAATTTTTAAAAACCGAGTTTACGTAAAAATATTAAATTCAAATACAAGGCTAATTTTCTAGAATTTGAATTCTCCCATTTGGCCATGAACAGTTGGAGTGATCTTGTGTTTCGTTTTTCTTCATTATATGGCATTGTTATAACTTGAATTTATATGTTTTAAAGTCCAATGGGGTACCAAGCGGTGTGTGTATAAGAGAAATCCTTTCACAAAGCACTCCTAAATAATTTCAGCCTATAACTTCGTTTTGTTATTTAATTTCATTTTAATCAAATAAAACTAATATTACAAAATACAGGAATATACAAAACGATTATTTTCGTTGTTATATTTTTTATGCGGCTCTAGAAATAGATGCGAAGGATTTTTTGTTTTCATTGTATTATACAGAATTTTTGAAAACCGAGTTTACGTAAATATGATAAATTCCAATACACCACCAATTTTATAGAATTTATGTCCACCATTTGGTCATGAATTGTTGGAGTAATCTTGTGTTTCGCATTTCTTTATTATTTGGCATTGTTATGAACTGAATTTATATGCTTTTAAGTCCAATGGGGTACCAAGTGGTTTGTGTATAAAATCAATCCTTTCACAGAGCACTTCTAAATAGTTTCAGTCTATAACTTCGTTTTGTTATTAAATTTCATTTTAATCAAATAAAACAAATATTACAAAATACAGGAATATTAAAAACGATTATTTTCGTTATTATATTTTTCATGCGGCTCTAGAAATAGATGCGAAGGATTTTTTGTTTTCATTGTATTATACTGAATTTTTGAAAATCGAGTTTACGTAAATATGATAAATTCCAATACACCACCAATTTTATAGAATTTATGTCCACCATTTGGTCATGAATTGTTGGAGTAATCTTGTGTTTCGCATTTCTTTATTATATGGCATTGTTATGAACTGAATTTATATGCTTTTAAGTCCAATGGGGTACCAAGTGGTTTGTGTATAAAATCAATCCTTTCACAGAGCACTCCTAAGTAGTTTCATCCTACAACTTCGTTTTGCAATTCAATTTCATTTTATTCAAATAAAACTAATATTAAAAAAGACACCGATGTTCAAAACGATTATTTTCGTTATTATATTTTTCATGCGGCTCTAGAAAAAGATGCAAAGGATTTTTTGTTTTCATTGTATTATACTGAATTTTTAGAAACCGAGTTTACGTAAAGATATTAAATGCCATTACAAAGCCAATTTTTTAAAATTTGATTTCCACCATTTGGTCATGAAAAGTGGGAGTAATCTTGTGTTTCGCATTTCTTTATTATATGGCATTTTTATGAACTGAATTTATATGCTTTTAAGTCCAATGGGGTACCAAGTGGTTTGTGTATAAAATCAACCCTTTCACAGAGCACTCCTAAGTAGTTTCATCCTACAACTTCGTTTTGCAATTCAATTTCATTTTATTCAAATAAAACTAATATTAAAAAAGACACCGATGTTCAAAACGATTATTTTCGTTATTATATTTTTCATGCGGCTCTAGAAATAGATGCAAAGGATTTTTTGTTTTTATTGTATTATACTGAATTTTTAAAAACCGAGTTTACGTAAAGATATTAAATGCCATTACAAAGCCAATTTTTTAAAATTTGATTTCCACCATTTGGTCATGAAAAGTGGGAGTAATCTTGTGTTTCGCATTTCTTTATTATATGGCATTGTTATGAACTGAATTTATATGCTTTTAAGTCCAATGGGGTACCAAATGGTTTGTGTATAAAATCAATCCTTTCACAAAGTACTCCTAAATCATTTCAGCCTATAACTTCGTCTTTTATTAAATTTCATTTTAATCAAATAAAACTAATATAACAAAATACAGGGATGTTCAAAACGAATATTTTCGTTGTTATATTTTTCATGCGGCTCTTGAAATAGATGCGAAGGATTTTTTGTTTATATTGTTTTATACTGAATTTTTAAACACCGAGTTTACGTAAAAATATTGTAAATTCCAATACACCACTAATTTTTAGAATTTGATGTCCACCATTTAGTCATGAATTGTTGGAGTAATCTTGTGTTTCGCTTTTCTTTATTATATGGCATTGTTATGAACTGAATTTATATGTTTTAAAGACTAATGGGGTACCAAGTGGTTTGTGTATAAAATCAATCCTTTCACAGAGCAATCCTAAATAGTTGCAGAATATAACTTCGTTTTGTTATTAAATTTCATTTTAATCAAATAAAACTAATATTAAAAAATACAGGGATGTTCAAAACGATTATTTTCGTTATTATATTTTTCATGCGGCTCTTGAAATAGATGCGAAGGATTTTTTGTTTTTATTGTATTATACTGAATTTTTAAAAACCGAATTTACTTAAATATTGTAACTTACAATACACGACCAATTTTTTAGAATTTGATGTCAGCCATTTGGTCATGAATAGTTGGAGTAATCTTGTGTTTCGCTTTTCTTTATTATATGGCATTGTTATAAACTGGATTTATATGCTTTAAAGTCAAATGGGGTACCAAGTGGTTTGTGTATAAAATCTATCCTTTCACAAAGCACTCCTAAGTAGTTTCATCCTACAACTTCGTTTTGCAATTCAATTTCATTTTATTCATATAAAACTAATATTAAAAAAGACAGCGATGTTCAAAACGATTATTTTCGTTGTTATATTTTTCATGCGGCTCTAGAAAAAGATGCAAAGGATTTTTTGTTTTCATTGTATTATACTGAATTTTTAGAAACCGAGTTTACGTAAAGATATTAAATGCCATTACAAAGCCAATTTTTTAAAATTTGATTTCCACCATTTGGTCATGAAAAGTGGGAGTAATCTTGTGTTTCGCATTTCTTTATTATATGGCATTGTTATGAACTGAATTTATATGCTTTTAAGTCCAATGGGGTACCAAGTGGTTTGTGTATAAAATCAACCCTTTCACAGAGCACTCCTAAGTAGTTTCATCCTACAACTTCGTTTTGCAATTCAATTTCATTTTATTCATATAAAACTAATATTAAAAAAGACAGCGATGTTCAAAACGATTATTTTCGTTGTTATATTTTTCATGCGGCTCTAGAAAAAGATGCAAAGGATTTTTTGTTTTCATTGTATTATACTGAATTTTTAAAAACCGAGTTTACGTAAAGATATTAAATGCCATTACAAAGCCAATTTTTTAAAATTTGATTTCCACCATTTGGTCATGAATAGTTAGAGAAATCTTGGGTTTCGCTTTTCTTTATTGTATGGCATTGTTATGAACTGAATTTATATGCTTTAAAGTCCAATGGGGTACCAAGTGGTTTGTGTATAAAATCAATCCTTTCACAAAGCACTCCTAAATAATTTCAGCCTATAACTTCGTTTTTTATTAAATTTCATTTTAATCAAATAAAACTAATATAACAAAATACAGGGATGTTCAAAATGAATATTTTCGTTGTTATATTTTTCATGCGGCTCTTGAAATAGATGCGAAGGATTTTTTGTTTTTATTGTATTATACTGAATTTTTAAAAACCGAATTTACTTAAATATTGTAACTTACAATACACGACCAATTTTTTAGAATTTGATGTCAGCCATTTGGTCATGAATAGTTGGAGTAATCTTGTGTTTCGCTTTTCTTTATTATATGGCATTGTTATAAACTGGATTTATATGCTTTAAAGTCAAATGGGGTACCAAGTGGTTTGTGTATAAAATCTATCCTTTCACAAAGCACTCCTAAGTAGTTTCATCCTACAACTTCGTTTTGCAATTCAATTTCATTTTATTCATATAAAACTAATATTAAAAAAGACAGCGATGTTCAAAACGATTATTTTCGTTGTTATATTTTTCATGCGGCTCTAGAAAAAGATGCAAAGGGTTTTTTGTTTTCATTGTATTATACTGAATTTTTAGAAACCGAGTTTACGTAAAGATATTAAATGCCATTACAAAGCCAATTTTTTAAAATTTGATTTCCACCATTTGGTCATGAAAAGTGGGAGTAATCTTGTGTTTCGCATTTCTTTATTATATGGCATTGTTATGAACTGAATTTATATGCTTTTAAGTCCAATGGGGTACCAAGTGGTTTGTGTATAAAATCAACCCTTTCACAGAGCACTCCTAAGTAGTTTCATCCTACAACTTCGTTTTGCAATTCAATTTCATTTTATTCATATAAAACTAATATTAAAAAAGACAGCGATGTTCAAAACGATTATTTTCGTTGTTATATTTTTCATGCGGCTCTAGAAAAAGATGCAAAGGATTTTTTGTTTTCATTGTATTATACTGAATTTTTAAAAACCGAGTTTACGTAAAGATATTAAATGCCATTACAAAGCCAATTTTTTAAAATTTGATTTCCACCATTTGGTCATGAATAGTTAGAGTAATCTTGGGTTTCGCTTTTCTTTATTGTATGGCATTGTTATGAACTGAATTTATATGCTTTTAAGTCCAATGGGGTACCAAGTGGTTTGTGTATAAAATCAATCCTTTCACAAAGCACTCCTAAATAATTTCAGCCTATAACTTCGTTTTTTATTAAATTTAATTTTAATCAAATAAAACTAATATAACAAAATACAGGGATGTTCAAAATGAATATTTTCGTTGTTATATTTTTCATGCGGCTCTTGAAATAGATGCGAAGGATTTTTTGTTTTTATTGTATTATACTGAATTTTTAAAAACCGAATTTACTTAAATATTGTAACTTACAATACACGACCAATTTTTTAGAATTTGATGTCAGCCATTTGGTCATGAAAAGTGGGAGTAATCTTGTGTTTCGCATTTCTTTATTATATGGCATTGTTATGAACTGAATTTATATGCTTTTAAGTCCAATGGGGTACCAAGTGGTTTGTGTATAAAATCAACCCTTTCACAGAGCACTCCTAAGTAGTTTCATCCTACAACTTCGTTTTGCAATTCAATTTAATTTTATTCATATAAAACTAATATTAAAAAAGACAGCGATGTTCAAAACGATTATTTTCGTTGTTATATTTTTCATGCGGCTCTAGAAAAAGATGCAAAGGATTTTTTGTTTTCATTGTATTATACTGAATTTTTAAAAACCGAGTTTACGTAAAGATATTAAATGCCATTACAAAGCCAATTTTTTAAAATTTGATGTCCACCATTTGGTCATGAATAGTTAGAGTAATCTTGGGTTTCGCTTTTCTTTATTGTATGGCATTGTTATGAACTGAATTTATATGCTTTTAAGTCCAATGGGGTACCAAGTGGTTTGTGTATAAAATCAATCCTTTCACAAAGCACTCCTAAATAATTTCAGCCTATAACTTCGTTTTTTATTAAATTTCATTTTAATCAAATAAAACTAATATAACAAAATACAGGGATGTTCAAAATGAATATTTTCGTTGTTATATTTTTCATGCGGCTCTTGAAATAGATGCGAAAGATTTTTTGTTTTTATTGTATTATACTGAATTTTTAAAAACCGAATTTACGTAAATATTGTAACTTACAATACACGACCAATTTTTTAGAATTTGATGTCAGCCATTTGGTCATGAATAGTTGGAGTAATCTTGTGTTTCGCTTTTCTTTATTATATGGCATTGTTATAAACTGGATTTATATGCTTTAAAGTCAAATGGGGTACCAAGTGGTTTGTGTATAAAATCTATCCTTTCACAAAGCAATCCTAAATAGTTGCAGAATATAACTTCGTTTTGTTATTAAATTTCATTTTAATCAAATAAAACTAATATTAAAAAATACAGGGATGTTCAAAACGATTATTTTCGTTATTATATTTTTCATGCGGCTCTAGAGTAGATGCGAAGGATTTTTTGTGTTCATTGTTTTATACTGAATTTTTAAAAACCGAGTTTACGTAAATATGATAAATTCCAATACACCACCAATTTTATAGAATTTATGTCCACCATTTGGTCATGAACAGTTGGAGTGTTCTTGTGTTTCGCATTTCTTTATTATATGGCATTGTTATGAACTGAATTTATATGCTTTTAAGTCCAATGGGGTACCAAGTGGTTTGTGTATAAAATCAATCCTTTCACAAAGCACTCCTAAATAATTTCAGCCTATAACCTCGTTTTGTTATTAAATTTCATTTTAATCAAATAAAACTAATATAACAAAATACAGGGATGTTCAAAACGAATATGTTCGTTGTTATATTTTTCATGCGGCTCTAGAAATAGATGCGAAGGATTTTTTGTTTTTATTGTTTTATACTGAATTTTTAAAAACCGAGTTTACGTAAAAATATTGTAAATTCCAATACACGACAAATTTTTTTAAATTTGAATTCTCCCATTTGGTCATGAACATTTGGAGTGATCTTGTGTTTCGTTTTTCTTTATTATATGGCATTGTTATAACCTGAATTTATATGCTTTTAAGTCCAATGGGGTACCAAGTGGTTTGTGTATAAAATCAATCCTTTCACAAAGCACTCCTAAATAATTTCAGCCTATAACTTCGTTTTGTTATTTAATTTCATTTTAATCAAATAAAACTAATATTACAAAATACAGGAATATACAAAACGATTATTTTCGTTGTTATATTTTTTATGCGGCTCTAGAAATAGATGCGAAGGATTTTTTGTTTTCATTGTATTATACAGAATTTTTGAAAACCGAGTTTACGTAAATATGATAAATTCCAATACACCACCAATTTTATAGAATTTATGTCCACCATTTGGTCATGAATTGTTGGAGTAATCTTGTGTTTCGCATTTCTTTATTATATGGCATTGTTATGAACTGAATTTATATGCTTTTAAGTCCAATGGGGTACCAAGTGGTTTGTGTATAAAATCAATCCTTTCACAGAGCACTTCTAAATAGTTTCAGTCTATAACTTCGTTTTGTTATTAAATTTCATTTTAATCAAATAAAACAAATATTACAAAATACAGGAATATTAAAAACGATTATTTTCGTTGTTATATTTTTCATGCGGCTCTAGAAAAAGATGCAAAGGATTTTTTGTTTTCATTGTATTATACTGAATTTTTAGAAACCGAGTTTACGTAAAGATATTAAATGCCATTACAAAGCCAATTTTTTAAAATTTGATTTCCACCATTTGGTCATGAAAAGTGGGAGTAATCTTGTGTTTCGCATTTCTTTATTATATGGCATTGTTATGAACTGAATTTATATGCTTTTAAGTCCAATGGGGTACCAAGTGGTTTGTGTATAAAATCAATCCTTTCACAAAGCACTCCTAAATAATTTCAGCCTATAACTTCGTTTTTTATTAAATTTCATTTTAATCAAATAAAACTAATATAACAAAATACAGGGATGTTCAAAATGAATATTTTCGTTGTTATATTTTTCATGCGGCTCTTGAAATAGATGCGAAAGATTTTTTGTTTTTATTGTATTATACTGAATTTTTAAAAACCGAATTTACGTAAATATTGTAACTTACAATACACGACCAATTTTATAGAATTTATGTCCACCATTTGGTCATGAATTGTTGGAGTAATCTTGTGTTTCGCATTTCTTTATTATTTGGCATTGTTATGAACTGAATTTATATGCTTTTAAGTCCAATGGGGTACCAAGTGGTTTGTGTATAAAATCAATCCTTTCACAGAGCACTTCTAAATAGTTTCAGTCTATAACTTCGTTTTGTTATTAAATTTCATTTTAATCAAATAAAACAAATATTACAAAATACAGGAATATTAAAAACGATTATTTTCGTTATTATATTTTTCATGCGGCTCTAGAAATAGATGCGAAGGATTTTTTGTTTTCATTGTATTATACTGAATTTTTGAAAATCGAGTTTACGTAAATATGATAAATTCCAATACACCACCAATTTTATAGAATTTATGTCCACCATTTGGTCATGAATTGTTGGAGTAATCTTGTGTTTCGCATTTCTTTATTATATGGCATTGTTATGAACTGAATTTATATGCTTTTAAGTCCAATGGGGTACCAAGTGGTTTGTGTATAAAATCTATCCTTTCACAAAGCACTCCTAAGTAGTTTCATCCTACAACTTCGTTTTGCAATTCAATTTCATTTTATTCATATAAAACTAATATTAAAAAAGACAGCGATGTTCAAAACGATTATTTTCGTTGTTATATTTTTCATGCGGCTCTAGAAAAAGATGCAAAGGATTTTTTGTTTTCATTGTATTATACTGAATTTTTAGAAACCGAGTTTACGTAAAGATATTAAATGCCATTACAAAGCCAATTTTTTAAAATTTGATTTCCACCATTTGGTCATGAAAAGTGGGAGTAATCTTGTGTTTCGCATTTCTTTATTATATGGCATTGTTATGAACTGAATTTATATGCTTTTAAGTCCAATGGGGTACCAAGTGGTTTGTGTATAAAATCAACCCTTTCACAGAGCACTCCTAAGTAGTTTCATCCTACAACTTCGTTTTGCAATTCAATTTCATTTTATTCAAATAAAACTAATATTAAAAAAGACACCGATGTTCAAAACGATTATTTTCGTTATTATATTTTTCATGCGGCTCTAGAAATAGATGCAAAGGATTTTTTGTTTTTATTGTATTATACTGAATTTTTAAAAACCGAGTTTACGTAAAGATATTAAATGCCATTACAAAGCCAATTTTTTAAAATTTGATTTCCACCATTTGGTCATGAAAAGTGGGAGTAATCTTGTGTTTCGCATTTCTTTATTATATGGCATTGTTATGAACTGAATTTATATGCTTTTAAGTCCAATGGGGTACCAAATGGTTTGTGTATAAAATCAATCCTTTCACAAAGTACTCCTAAATCATTTCAGCCTATAACTTCGTCTTTTATTAAATTTCATTTTAATCAAATAAAACTAATATAACAAAATACAGGGATGTTCAAAACGAATATTTTCGTTGTTATATTTTTCATGCGGCTCTTGAAATAGATGCGAAGGATTTTTTGTTTATATTGTTTTATACTGAATTTTTAAACACCGAGTTTACGTAAAAATATTGTAAATTCCAATACACCACTAATTTTTAGAATTTGATGTCCACCATTTAGTCATGAATTGTTGGAGTAATCTTGTGTTTCGCTTTTCTTTATTATATGGCATTGTTATGAACTGAATTTATATGTTTTAAAGACTAATGGGGTACCAAGTGGTTTGTGTATAAAATCAATCCTTTCACAGAGCAATCCTAAATAGTTGCAGAATATAACTTCGTTTTGTTATTAAATTTCATTTTAATCAAATAAAACTAATATTAAAAAATACAGGGATGTTCAAAACGATTATTTTCGTTATTATATTTTTCATGCGGCTCTTGAAATAGATGCGAAGGATTTTTTGTTTTTATTGTATTATACTGAATTTTTAAAAACCGAATTTACTTAAATATTGTAACTTACAATACACGACCAATTTTTTAGAATTTGATGTCAGCCATTTGGTCATGAATAGTTGGAGTAATCTTGTGTTTCGCTTTTCTTTATTATATGGCATTGTTATAAACTGGATTTATATGCTTTAAAGTCAAATGGGGTACCAAGTGGTTTGTGTATAAAATCTATCCTTTCACAAAGCACTCCTAAGTAGTTTCATCCTACAACTTCGTTTTGCAATTCAATTTCATTTTATTCATATAAAACTAATATTAAAAAAGACAGCGATGTTCAAAACGATTATTTTCGTTGTTATATTTTTCATGCGGCTCTAGAAAAAGATGCAAAGGATTTTTTGTTTTCATTGTATTATACTGAATTTTTAGAAACCGAGTTTACGTAAAGATATTAAATGCCATTACAAAGCCAATTTTTTAAAATTTGATTTCCACCATTTGGTCATGAAAAGTGGGAGTAATCTTGTGTTTCGCATTTCTTTATTATATGGCATTGTTATGAACTGAATTTATATGCTTTTAAGTCCAATGGGGTACCAAGTGGTTTGTGTATAAAATCAACCCTTTCACAGAGCACTCCTAAGTAGTTTCATCCTACAACTTCGTTTTGCAATTCAATTTCATTTTATTCATATAAAACTAATATTAAAAAAGACAGCGATGTTCAAAACGATTATTTTCGTTGTTATATTTTTCATGCGGCTCTAGAAAAAGATGCAAAGGATTTTTTGTTTTCATTGTATTATACTGAATTTTTAAAAACCGAGTTTACGTAAAGATATTAAATGCCATTACAAAGCCAATTTTTTAAAATTTGATTTCCACCATTTGGTCATGAATAGTTAGAGAAATCTTGGGTTTCGCTTTTCTTTATTGTATGGCATTGTTATGAACTGAATTTATATGCTTTAAAGTCCAATGGGGTACCAAGTGGTTTGTGTATAAAATCAATCCTTTCACAAAGCACTCCTAAATAATTTCAGCCTATAACTTCGTTTTTTATTAAATTTCATTTTAATCAAATAAAACTAATATAACAAAATACAGGGATGTTCAAAATGAATATTTTCGTTGTTATATTTTTCATGCGGCTCTTGAAATAGATGCGAAGGATTTTTTGTTTTTATTGTATTATACTGAATTTTTAAAAACCGAATTTACTTAAATATTGTAACTTACAATACACGACCAATTTTTTAGAATTTGATGTCAGCCATTTGGTCATGAATAGTTGGAGTAATCTTGTGTTTCGCTTTTCTTTATTATATGGCATTGTTATAAACTGGATTTATATGCTTTAAAGTCAAATGGGGTACCAAGTGGTTTGTGTATAAAATCTATCCTTTCACAAAGCACTCCTAAGTAGTTTCATCCTACAACTTCGTTTTGCAATTCAATTTCATTTTATTCATATAAAACTAATATTAAAAAAGACAGCGATGTTCAAAACGATTATTTTCGTTGTTATATTTTTCATGCGGCTCTAGAAAAAGATGCAAAGGGTTTTTTGTTTTCATTGTATTATACTGAATTTTTAGAAACCGAGTTTACGTAAAGATATTAAATGCCATTACAAAGCCAATTTTTTAAAATTTGATTTCCACCATTTGGTCATGAAAAGTGGGAGTAATCTTGTGTTTCGCATTTCTTTATTATATGGCATTGTTATGAACTGAATTTATATGCTTTTAAGTCCAATGGGGTACCAAGTGGTTTGTGTATAAAATCAACCCTTTCACAGAGCACTCCTAAGTAGTTTCATCCTACAACTTCGTTTTGCAATTCAATTTCATTTTATTCATATAAAACTAATATTAAAAAAGACAGCGATGTTCAAAACGATTATTTTCGTTGTTATATTTTTCATGCGGCTCTAGAAAAAGATGCAAAGGATTTTTTGTTTTCATTGTATTATACTGAATTTTTAAAAACCGAGTTTACGTAAAGATATTAAATGCCATTACAAAGCCAATTTTTTAAAATTTGATTTCCACCATTTGGTCATGAATAGTTAGAGTAATCTTGGGTTTCGCTTTTCTTTATTGTATGGCATTGTTATGAACTGAATTTATATGCTTTTAAGTCCAATGGGGTACCAAGTGGTTTGTGTATAAAATCAATCCTTTCACAAAGCACTCCTAAATAATTTCAGCCTATAACTTCGTTTTTTATTAAATTTAATTTTAATCAAATAAAACTAATATAACAAAATACAGGGATGTTCAAAATGAATATTTTCGTTGTTATATTTTTCATGCGGCTCTTGAAATAGATGCGAAGGATTTTTTGTTTTTATTGTATTATACTGAATTTTTAAAAACCGAATTTACTTAAATATTGTAACTTACAATACACGACCAATTTTTTAGAATTTGATGTCAGCCATTTGGTCATGAAAAGTGGGAGTAATCTTGTGTTTCGCATTTCTTTATTATATGGCATTGTTATGAACTGAATTTATATGCTTTTAAGTCCAATGGGGTACCAAGTGGTTTGTGTATAAAATCAACCCTTTCACAGAGCACTCCTAAGTAGTTTCATCCTACAACTTCGTTTTGCAATTCAATTTAATTTTATTCATATAAAACTAATATTAAAAAAGACAGCGATGTTCAAAACGATTATTTTCGTTGTTATATTTTTCATGCGGCTCTAGAAAAAGATGCAAAGGATTTTTTGTTTTCATTGTATTATACTGAATTTTTAAAAACCGAGTTTACGTAAAGATATTAAATGCCATTACAAAGCCAATTTTTTAAAATTTGATGTCCACCATTTGGTCATGAATAGTTAGAGTAATCTTGGGTTTCGCTTTTCTTTATTGTATGGCATTGTTATGAACTGAATTTATATGCTTTTAAGTCCAATGGGGTACCAAGTGGTTTGTGTATAAAATCAATCCTTTCACAAAGCACTCCTAAATAATTTCAGCCTATAACTTCGTTTTTTATTAAATTTCATTTTAATCAAATAAAACTAATATAACAAAATACAGGGATGTTCAAAATGAATATTTTCGTTGTTATATTTTTCATGCGGCTCTTGAAATAGATGCGAAAGATTTTTTGTTTTTATTGTATTATACTGAATTTTTAAAAACCGAATTTACGTAAATATTGTAACTTACAATACACGACCAATTTTTTAGAATTTGATGTCAGCCATTTGGTCATGAATAGTTGGAGTAATCTTGTGTTTCGCTTTTCTTTATTATATGGCATTGTTATAAACTGGATTTATATGCTTTAAAGTCAAATGGGGTACCAAGTGGTTTGTGTATAAAATCTATCCTTTCACAAAGCAATCCTAAATAGTTGCAGAATATAACTTCGTTTTGTTATTAAATTTCATTTTAATCAAATAAAACTAATATTAAAAAATACAGGGATGTTCAAAACGATTATTTTCGTTATTATATTTTTCATGCGGCTCTAGAGTAGATGCGAAGGATTTTTTGTGTTCATTGTTTTATACTGA
The DNA here is from genome assembly GCA_963971155.1 of Anthrax anthrax. Classification (NCBI taxonomy): domain Eukaryota; kingdom Metazoa; phylum Arthropoda; class Insecta; order Diptera; family Bombyliidae; genus Anthrax; species Anthrax anthrax. Next base: position 3,639,159 of record OZ020122.1, read on the forward strand.
ATTTTTAAAAACCGAGTTTACGTAAATATGATAAATTCCAATACACCACCAATTTTATAGAATTTATGTCCACCATTTGGTCATGAACAGTTGGAGTGTTCTTGTGTTTCGCATTTCTTTATTATATGGCATTGTTATGAACTGAATTTATATGCTTTTAAGTCCAATGGGGTACCAAGTGGTTTGTGTATAAAATCAATCCTTTCACAAAGCACTCCTAAATAATTTCAGCCTATAACCTCGTTTTGTTATTAAATTTCATTTTAATCAAATAAAACTAATATAACAAAATACAGGGATGTTCAAAACGAATATGTTCGTTGTTATATTTTTCATGCGGCTCTAGAAATAGATGCGAAGGATTTTTTGTTTTTATTGTTTTATACTGAATTTTTAAAAACCGAGTTTACGTAAAAATATTGTAAATTCCAATACACGACAAATTTTTTTAAATTTGAATTCTCCCATTTGGTCATGAACATTTGGAGTGATCTTGTGTTTCGTTTTTCTTTATTATATGGCATTGTTATAACCTGAATTTATATGCTTTTAAGTCCAATGGGGTACCAAGTGGTTTGTGTATAAAATCAATCCTTTCACAAAGCACTCCTAAATAATTTCAGCCTATAACTTCGTTTTGTTATTTAATTTCATTTTAATCAAATAAAACTAATATTACAAAATACAGGAATATACAAAACGATTATTTTCGTTGTTATATTTTTTATGCGGCTCTAGAAATAGATGCGAAGGATTTTTTGTTTTCATTGTATTATACAGAATTTTTGAAAACCGAGTTTACGTAAATATGATAAATTCCAATACACCACCAATTTTATAGAATTTATGTCCACCATTTGGTCATGAATTGTTGGAGTAATCTTGTGTTTCGCATTTCTTTATTATATGGCATTGTTATGAACTGAATTTATATGCTTTTAAGTCCAATGGGGTACCAAGTGGTTTGTGTATAAAATCAATCCTTTCACAGAGCACTTCTAAATAGTTTCAGTCTATAACTTCGTTTTGTTATTAAATTTCATTTTAATCAAATAAAACAAATATTACAAAATACAGGAATATTAAAAACGATTATTTTCGTTGTTATATTTTTCATGCGGCTCTAGAAAAAGATGCAAAGGATTTTTTGTTTTCATTGTATTATACTGAATTTTTAGAAACCGAGTTTACGTAAAGATATTAAATGCCATTACAAAGCCAATTTTTTAAAATTTGATTTCCACCATTTGGTCATGAAAAGTGGGAGTAATCTTGTGTTTCGCATTTCTTTATTATATGGCATTGTTATGAACTGAATTTATATGCTTTTAAGTCCAATGGGGTACCAAGTGGTTTGTGTATAAAATCAACCCTTTCACAGAGCACTCCTAAGTAGTTTCATCCTACAACTTCGTTTTGCAATTCAATTTCATTTTATTCAAATAAAACTAATATTAAAAAAGACATCGATGTTCAAAACGATTATTTTCGTTATTATATTTTTCATGCGGCTCTAGAAATAGATGCGAAGGATTTTTTGTTTTCATTGTATTATACTGAATTTTTGAAAACCGAGTTTACGTAAATATGATAAATTCCAATACACCACCAATTTTATAGAATTTATGTCCACCATTTGGTCATGAATAGTTAGAGTAATCTTGTGTTTCGCTTTTCTTTATTATATGGCATTGTTATGAACTGAATTTATATGCTTTTAAGTCCAATGGGGTACCAAATGGTTTGTGTATAAAATCAATCCTTTCACAAAGTACTCCTAAATCATTTCAGCCTATAATTTCGTTTTTTATTAAATTTCATTTTAATCAAATAAAACTAATATAACAAAATACAGGGATGTTCAAAACGAATATTTTCGTTGTTATATTTTTCATGCGGCTCTTGAAATAGATGCGAAGGATTTTTTGTTTTTATTGTTTTATACTGAATTTTTAAACACCGAGTTTACGTAAAAATATTGTAAATTCCAATACACGACAAATTTTTAGAATTTGAATTCTCCCATTTGGTCATGAACAGTTGGAGTGATCTTGTGTTTCGTTTTTCTTTATTGTATGGCATTGTTATAACCTGAATTTATATGTTTTAAAGTCCAATGGGGTACCAAGTGGTTTGTGTATAAAATCTAACCTTTCACAAAGCAATCCTAAATAGTTGCAGAATATAACTTCGTTTTGTTATTAAATTTCATTTTAATCAAATAAAACTAATATTAAAAAATACAGGGATGTTCAAAACGATTATTTTCGTTATTATATTTTTCATGCGGCTCTAAAGTAGATGCGAAGGATTTTTTGTGTTCATTGTTTTATACTGAATTTTTAAAAACCGAGTTTACGTAAATATGATAAATTCCAATACACCACCAATTTTTTAGAATTTGATGTCAGCCATTTGGTCATGAATAGTTGGAGTAATCTTGTGTTTCGCTTTTCTTTATTATATGGCATTGTTATAAACTGGATTTATATGCTTTAAAGTCAAATGGGGTACCAAGTGGTTTGTGTATAAAATCTATCCTTTCACAAAGCAATCCTAAAAAGTTGCAGAATATAACTTCGTTTTGTTATTAAATTTCATTTTAATCAAATAAAACTAATATTAAAAAATACAGGGATGTTTAAAACGATTATTTTCGTTATTATATTTTTCATGCGGCTCTAGAGTAGATGCGAAGGATTTTTTGTGTTCATTGTTTTATACTGAATTTTTAAAAACCGAGTTTACGTAAATATGATAAATTCCAATACACCACCAATTTTATAGAATTTATGTCCACCATTTGGTCATGAACAGTTGGAGTGTTCTTGTGTTTCGCATTTCTTTATTATATGGCATTGTTATGAACTGAATTTATATGCTTTTAAGTCCAATGGGGTACCAAGTGGTTTGTGTATAAAATCAATCCTTTCACAAAGCACTCCTAAATAATTTCAGCCTATAACCTCGTTTTGTTATTAAATTTCATTTTAATCAAATAAAACTAATATAACAAAATACAGGGATGTTCAAAACGAATATGTTCGTTGTTACATTTTTCATGCGGCTCTAGAAATAGATGCGAAGGATTTTTTGTTTTTATTGTTTTATACTGAATTTTTAAAAACCGAGTTTACGTAAAAATATTGTAAATTCCAATACACGACAAATTTTTTTAAATTTGAATTCTCCCATTTGGTCATGAACAGTTGGAGTGATCTTGTGTTTCGTTTTTCTTTATTATATGGCATTGTTATAACCTGAATTTATATGCTTTTAAGTCCAATGGGGTACCAAGTGGTTTGTGTATAAAATCAATCCTTTCACAAAGCACTCCTAAATAATTTCAGCCTATAACTTCGTTTTGTTATTTAATTTCATTTTAATCAAATAAAACTAATATTACAAAATACAGGAATATACAAAACGATTATTTTCGTTGTTATATTTTTTATGCGGCTCTAGAAATAGATGCGAAGGATTTTTTGTTTTCATTGTATTATACAGAATTTTTGAAAACCGAGTTTACGTAAATATGATAAATTCCAATACACCACCAATTTTATAGAATTTATGTCCACCATTTGGTCATGAATTGTTGGAGTAATCTTGTGTTTCGCATTTCTTTATTATATGGCATTGTTATGAACTGAATTTATATGCTTTTAAGTCCAATGGGGTACCAAGTGGTTTGTGTATAAAATCAATCCTTTCACAGAGCACTTCTAAATAGTTTCAGTCTATAACTTCGTTTTGTTATTAAATTTCATTTTAATCAAATAAAACAAATATTACAAAATACAGGAATATTAAAAACGATTATTTTCGTTATTATATTTTTCATGCGGCTCTAGAAATAGATGCGAAGGATTTTTTGTTTTCATTGTATTATACTGAATTTTTGAAAACCGAGTTTACGTAAATATTATAAATTCCAATACACCACCAATTTTATAGAATTTATGTCCACCATTTGGTCATGAATTGTTGGAGTAATCTTGTGTTTCGCATTTCTTTATTATATGGCATTGTTATGAACTGAATTTATATGCTTTTAAGTCCAATGGGGTACCAAGTGGTTTGTGTATAAAATCAATCCTTTCACAGAGCACTCCTAAGTAGTTTCATCCTACAACTTCGTTTTGCAATTCAATTTCATTTTATTCAAATAAAACTAATATTAAAAAAGACACCGATGTTCAAAACGATTATTTTCGTTGTTATATTTTTCATGCGGCTCTAGAAAAAGATGCAAAGGATTTTTTGTTTTCATTGTATTATACTGAATTTTTAGAAACCGAGTTTACGTAAAGATATTAAATGCCATTACAAAGCCAATTTTTTAAAATTTGATTTCCACCATTTGGTCATGAAAAGTGGGAGTAATCTTGTGTTTCGCATTTCTTTATTATATGGCATTGTTATGAACTGAATTTATATGCTTTTAAGTCCAATGGGGTACCAAGTGGTTTGTGTATAAAATCAATCCTTTCACAGAGCACTTCTAAATAGTTTCAGTCTATAACTTCGTTTTGTTATTAAATTTCATTTTAATCAAATAAAACAAATATTACAAAATACAGCAATATTAAAAACGATTATTTTCGTTATTATATTTTTCATGCGGCTCTAGAAATAGATGCGAAGGATTTTTTGTTTTCATTGTATTATACTGAATTTTTGAAAACCGAGTTTACGTAAATATGATAAATTCCAATACACCACCAATTTTATAGAATTTATGTCCACCATTTGGTCATGAATAGTTAGACTAATCTTGTGTTTCGCTTTTCTTTATTATATGGCATTGTTATGAACTGAATTTATATGCTTTTAAGTCCAATGGGGTACCAAATGGTTTGTGTATAAAATCAATCCTTTCACAAAGTACTCCTAAATCATTTCAGCCTATAACTTCGTTTTTTATTAAATTTCATTTTAATCAAATAAAACTAATATAACAAAATACAGGGATGTTCAAAACGAATATTTTCGTTGTTATATTTTTCATGCGGCTCTTGAAATAGATGCGAAGGATTTTTTGTTTTTATTGTTTTATACTGAATTTTTAAACACCGAGTTTACGTAAAAATATTGTAAATTCCAATACACGACAAATTTTTAGAATTTGAATTCTCCCATTTGGTCATGAACAGTTGGAGTGATCTTGTGTTTCGTTTTTCTTTATTATATGGCATTGTTATAACCTGAATTTATATGTTTTAAAGTCCAATGGGGTACCAAGCGGTGTGTGTATAAGAGAAATCCTTTCACAAAGCACTCCTAAATAATTTCAGCCTATAACTTCTTTTTGTTATTAAATTTCATTTTAATCAAATAAAACTAATATTACAAAATCGGGAATATACAAAACGATTATTTTCGTTGTTATATTTTTTATGCGGCTCTAGAAATAGATGCGAAGGATTTTTTGTTTTCATTGTATTATACTTAATTTTTAAAAACCGAGTTTACGTAAATATTGTAAATTCCAATACACGACCAATTTTTTAGAATTTGATGTCCACCATTTGGTCATGAATAGTTAGAGTAATCTTGTGTTTCGCTTTTCTTTATTATATGGCATTGTTATGAACTGAATTTATATGTTTGTTAGTCCAATGGGGTAGCAAGTGGTTTGTGAATAAAATCAATCCTTTCACAAGCACTCCTAAATAATTTCAGCCTATAACTTCGTTTTTTTATTAAATTTCATTTTAATCAAATAAAACTAATATAACAAAAAACAGGGATCTTGAAAACGAATATTTTCGTTGTTATATTTTTCATGCGGCTCTAGAAATAGATGCAAAGGATTTTTTGTTTTTATTGTTCTATACTGAATTTTTAAAAACCGAGTTTACGTAAAAATATTGTAAATTCCAATACACGACAAATTTTTTTAAATTTGAATTCTCCCATTTGGTCATGAACAGTTGGAGTGATCTTGTGTTTCGTTTTTCTTTATTATATGGCATTGTTATAAACTGAATTTATATGTTTTAAAGTCCAATGAGGTACCAAGTGGTTTGTGTATAAAATCAATCCTTTCACAAAGCACTCCTAAATAATTTCAGCCTATAACTTCTTTTTGTTATTAAATTTCATTTTAATCAAATAAAACAAATATTACAAAATACAGGAATATACAAAACGATTATTTTCGTTGTTATATTTTTTATGCGGCTCTAGAAATAGATGCGAAGGATTTTTTGTTTTCATTGTATTATACTTAATTTTTAAAAACCGAGTTTACGTAAATATGATAAATTCCAATACACCACCAATTTTCTAGAATTTGATGTCCACCATTTGGTCATGAATAGTTAGAGTAATCTTGTGTTTCGCTTTTCTTTATTATATGGCATTGTTATAAACTGAATTTATATGCTTTTAAGTCCAATGGGCTACCAAGTGGTTTGTGTATAAAATCAATCCTTTCACAAAGCACTCTTAAATAATTTCAACCTATAACTTCTTTTTGTTATTAAATTTCATTTTAATCAAATAAAACTAATATTACAAAATACAGGAATATACAAAACGATTATTTTCGTTATTATATTTTTCATGCGGCTCTAGAAATAGATGCGAAGGATTTTTTGTTTTCATTGTATTATACTTAATTTTTAAAAACCGAGTTTACGTAAATATGATAAATTCCAATACACCACCAATTTTATAGAATTTATGTCCACCATTTGGTCATGAATTGTTGGAGTGATCTTGTGTTTCGCTTTTCTTTATTATATGGCATTGTTATGAACTGAATTTATATGTTTTAAAGACCAATGGGGTACCAAGTGGTTTGTGTATAAAATCAATCCTTTCACAGAGCACTTCTAAATAGTTTCAGTCTATAACTTCGTTTTGTTATTTAATTTCATTTTATTCAAATAAAACTAATATTACAAAATACAGCGATGTTCAAAACGATTATTTTCGTTATTATATTTTTCATGCGGCTCTAGAGTAGATGCGAAGGATTTTTTGTTTTTATTGTTTTATACTGAATTTTTAAAAACCGAGTTTACGTAAATATTGCAAATTCAAATACACCACCAATTTTTTAGAATTTGATGTCCACCATTTGGTCATGAATAGTTAGAGTAATCTTGTGTTTCGCTTTTCTTTATTATATGGTATTGTTATGAACTGAATTTATATGTTTGTTAGTCCAATGGGGTAGCAAGTGGTTTGTGAATAAAATCAATCCTTTCACAAGCACTCCTAAATAATTTCAGCCTCTAACTTCGTTTTTTTATTAAATTTCACTTTAACAAATAAAACTAATATAACAAAATACAGGGATGTTCAAAACGAATATTTTCGTTGTTATATTTTTCATGCGGCTCTAGAAATAGATGCAAAGGATTTTTTGTTTTTATTGTTTTATACTGAATTTTCAAAAATCGAGTTTTCGTAAGAATATTAAATTCAAATACAAGGCTAATTTTCTAGAATTTGAATTCTCCCATTTGGTCATGAACAGTTGGAGTGATCTTGTGATTCGTTTTTCTTTGTTATATGGCATTGTTATAACCTGAATTTATATGTTTTAAAGTCCTATGGGGTACCAAGCGGTTTGTGTATAAGAGAAATCCTTTCACAAAGCACTCCTAAATAATTTAAGGCTATAACTTCGTTTTGTTATTAAATTTCATTTTAATCAAATAAAACTAATATTAAAAAATACAGGGATGTTCACAACGTTTATTTTCGTTGTTATATTTTTTATGCGGCTCTAGAAATAGATGCGAAGGATTTTTTTTTTTTCATTGTACTATACTGAATTTTTAAAAACCGAGTTTACGTAAATATGGTAAATTCCAATACACCACCAATTTTATAGAATTTGATGTCCACCATTTGGTCATGAATTGTTGGAGTAATCTTGTGTTTCGCTTTTCTTTATTATATGGCATTGTTATGAACTGAATTTATATGCTTTTAAGTCCAATGGGGTACCAAGTGGTTTGTGTATAAAATCTATCCTTTCACAAAGCACTTCTGACGAGTTTCAGCCTATAACTTCGTTTTGTTATTTACACTGCTTTGTGAAAGGATAGATTTTATACACAAACCACTTGGTACCCCATTTGACTTTAAAGCATATAAATCCAGTTTATAACAATGCCATATAATAAAGAAAAGCGAAACACAAGATTACTCCAACTATTCATGACCATATGGTGGAAATCATATTTTACAAAATTGGTCTTGTATTGGCATTTAATATATTTACGTAAACTCGGTTTTTAAAAATTGAGTATAATACAATAAAAACAAAAAATCCTTTGCATCTATTTCTAGAGCCGCATGAAAAATATAATAACGAAAGTAATCGTTTTCAACATCCCTGTATTTTTTAATATTAGTTTTATTTGATTAAAATGAAATTTAATAACAAAACGAAGTTATATTCTGCAACTATTTAGGAGTGCTTTGTGAAAGGATAGATTTTATACACAAACCACTTGGTACCCCATTTGACTTTAAAGCATATAAATCCAGTTCATAACAATGCCATATAATAAAGAAAAGCGAAACACAAGATTACTCCAACTATTCATGACCAAATGATGGAAATTAAATTTTAAAAAATTGGCCATGTATTGGCATTTAATATATTTACGTAAACTCGGTTTTTAAAAATTGAGTATAATACAATAAAAACAAAAAATCCTTTGCATCTATTTCTAGAGCCGCATGAAAAATATAATAACGAAAATAATCGTTTTGAACATCCCTGTATTTTTTAATATTAGTTTTATTTGATTAAAATGAAATTTAATAACAAAACGAAGTTATATTCTGCAACTGTTTAGGAGTGCTTTGTTAAAGGATAGATTTTATACACAAACCACTTGGTACCCCATTTGACTTTAAAGCATATAAATCCAGTTTATAACAATGCCATATAATAAAGAAAAGCGAAACACAAGATTACTCCAACTATTAATGACCAAATGGCTGACATCAAATTTTAAAAAATTGGTCGTGTATTGTAATTTACAATATTTACGTAAATTCGGTTTTTAAAAATTCAGTATAATACAATAAAACCAAAAAATCCTTTGCATCTATTTCTAGAGCCGCATGAAAAATATAATAACGAAAATAATCGTTTTCAACATCCTTGTATTTTTTAATATTAGTTTTATTTGAATAAAATGAAATTTAATAACAAATCGAAGTTATATTCTGCAACTATTTAGGAGTGCTTTGTGAAAGGATAGATTTTATACACAAACCACTTGGTACCCCATTTGACTTTAAAGCATATAGTATAAATCCAGTTTATAACAATGCCATATAATAAAGAAAAGCGAAACACAAGATTACTCCAACTATTCATGACCAAATGGCTGACATCAAATTCTAAAAAATTGGTCGTGTATTGTAATTTACTATATTTACGTAAATTCGGTTTTTAAAAATTCAGTATAATACAATAAAACCAAAAAATCCTTTGCATCTATTTCTAGAGCCGCATGAAAAATATAATAACGAAAATAATCGTTTTCAACATCCTTGTATTTTTTAATATTAGTTTTATTTGATTAAAATGAAGTTCAATAACAAAACGAAGTTATATTCTGCAACTATTTAGGAGTGCTTTGTGAAAGGATTGATTTTATACACAAATCACTTGGTACCCCATTTGACTTTAAAGCATAAAAATCCAGTTCATAACAATGCCATATAATAAAGAAAAGCGAAACACAAGATTACTCCAACTATTCATGACCAAATGGCTGACATCAAATTCTAAAAAATTGGTCGTGTATTGCAATTTACTATATTCACGTAAATTCGGTTTTTAAAAATTCAGTATAATACAATAAAACCAAAAAATCCTTTGCATCTATTTCTAGAGCCGCATGAAAAATATAATAACGAAAATAATCGTTTTCAACATCCTTGTATTTTTTAATATTAGTTTTATTTGATTAAAATGAAGTTCAATAACAAAACGAAGTTATATTCTGCAACTATTTAGGAGTGCTTTGTGAAAGGATTGATTTTATACACAAATCACTTGGTACCCCATTTGACTTTAAAGCATATAAATTCAGTTCATAACAATGCCATATAATAAAGAAAAGCGAAACACAAGATTACTCCAACTATTCATGACCAAATGATGGAAATTAAATTTTAAAAAATTAGCCTTGTATTGGCATTTAATATATTTACGTAAACTCGGTTTTTAAAAATTGAGTATAATACAATAAAAACAAAAAATCCTTTGCATCTATTTCTACAGCCGCATGAAAAATATAATAACGAAAATAATCGTTTTCAACATCCCTGTATTTTTTAATATTAGTTTTATTTGATTAAAATGAAATTTAATAACAAAACGAATTTATAGACTGAAATTATTTAGGAGTGCTTTGTGAAAGGATAGATTTTATACACAAACCACTTGGTACCCCATTTGACTTTAAAGCATATAAATCCAGTTTATAACAATGCCATATAATAAAGAAAAGCGAAACACAAGATTACTCCAACTATTCATGACCAAATGGTGGAAATCATATTTTAAAAAATTGGTCGTGTATTGTAATTTACTATATTTACGTAAATTCGGTTTTTAAAAATTAAGTATAATACAATGAAAACAAAAAATCCTTCGCATCTATTTCTAGAGCCGCATAAAAAATATAACAACGAAAATAATCGTTTTGTATATTCCCGATTTTGTAATATTAGTTTTATTTGATTAAAATGAAATTTAATAACAAAAAGAAGTTATAGGCTGAAATTATTTAGGAGTGCTTTGTGAAAGGATTTCTCTTATACACACACCACTTGGTACCCCATTTGACTTTAAAGCATATAAATCCAGTTCATAACAATGCCATATAATAAAGAAAAGCGAAACACAAGATTACTCCAACTATTCATGACCAAATGATGGAAATTAAATTTTAAAAAATTGGCCTTGTATTGGCATTTAATATATTTACGTAAACTCGGTTTTTAAAAATTGAGTATAATACAATAAAAACAAAAAATCCTTTGCATCTATTTCTAGAGCCGCATGAAAAATATAATAACGAAAATAATCGTTTTCAACATCCCTGTATTTTTTAATATTAGTTTTATTTGATTAAAATGAAATTTAATAACAAAACGAAGTTATATTCTGCAACTATTTAGGAGTGCTTTGTGAAAGGATAGATTTTATACACAAACCACTTGGTACCCCATTTGACTTTAAAGCATATAAATCCAGTTTATAACAATGCCATATAATAAAGAAAAGCGAAACACAAGATTACTCCAACTATTCATGACCAAATGGCTGACATAAAATTCTAAAAAATTGGTCGTGTATTGTAATTTACTATATTTACGTAAATTCGGTTTTTAAAAATTCAGTATAATACAATAAAACCAAAATATCCTTTGCATCTATTTCTAGAGCCGCATGAAAAATATAATAACGAAAATAATCGTTTTCAACATCCTTGTATTTTTTAATATTAGTTTTATTTGATTAAAATGAAGTTCAATAACAAAACGAAGTTATAGACTGAAATGATTTAGGAGTGCTTTGTGAAAGGATTGATTTTATACACAAATCACTTGGAACCCCATTGGATTTTAAAGCACATAAATTCAGTTCATAACAATGCCATATAATAAAGAAAAGCGAAACACAAGATTACTCCAACTATTTATGACCAAATGGTGGAAATCAAATTTTAAAAAATTGGTCTAGTATTGGCATTTAATATATTAACGTAAATTCGGTTTTTAAAAATTCAGTATAATACAATAAAAACAAAAAATCCTTTGCATCTATTTCTAGAGCCGCATGAAAAATATAACAACGAAAATAATCGTTTTCAACATCCTTGTATTTTTTATTATTAGTTTTATTTGATTAAAATGAAATTTAACAACAAAACGAAGTTATAGACTGAAATGATTTAGGAGTGCTTTGTGAAAGGATTGATTTTATACACAAATCACTTGGAACCCCATTGGATTTTAAAGCACATAAATTCAGTTCATAACAATACCATATAATAAAGAAAAGCGAAACACAAGATTACTCCAACTATTTATGACCTAATGGTGGAAATCAAATTTTAAAAAATTGGTCTAGTATTGGCATTTAATATATTTACGTAAATTCGGTTTTTAAAAATTGAGTATAATACAATAAAAACAAAAAATCCTTTGCATCTATTTCTAGAGCCGCATGAAAAATATAATAACGAAAATAATCGTTTTGAACATCCCTGTATTTTTTAATATTAGTTTTATTTGATTAAAATGAAATTTAATAACAAAACGAAGTTATATTCTGCAACTATTTAGGAGTGCTTTGTGAAAGGATAGATTTTATACACAAACCACTTGGTACCCCATTTGACTTTAAAGCATATAAATCCAGTTCATAACAATGCCATATAATAAAGAAAAGCGAAACACAAGATTACTCCAACTATTCATGACCAAATGATGGAAATTAAATTTTAAAAAATTTGCCATGTATTGGCATTTAATATATTTACGTAAACTCGGTTTTTAAAAATTGAGTATAATACAATAAAAACAAAAAATCCTTTGCATCTATTTCTAGAGCCGCATGAAAAATATAATAACGAAAATAATCGTTTTCAACATCCCTGTATTTTTTAATATTAGTTTTATTTGATTAAAATGAAATTTAATAACAAAACGAAGTTATATTCTGCAACTATTTAGGAGTGCTTTGTGAAAGGATAGATTTTATACACAAACCACTTGGTACCCCATTTGACTTTAAAGCATAAAAATCCAGTTCATAACAATGCCATATAATAAAGAAAAGCGAAACACAAGATTACTCCAACTATTTATGACCAAATGGCTGACATCAAATTTTAAAAAATTGGCCTTGTATTGGCATTTAATATATTTACGTAAACTCGGTTTTTAAAAATTGAGTATAATACAATAAAAACAAAAAATCCTTTGCATCTATTTCTAGAGCCGCATGAAAAATATAATAACGAAAATAATCGTTTTCAACATCCTTGTATTTTTTAATATTAGTTTCATTTGATTAAAATGAAATTTAATAACAAAACGAAGTTATATTCTGCAACTATTTAGGAGTGCTTTGTGAAAGGATAGATTTTATACACAAACCACTTGGTACCCCATTTGACTTTAAAGCATATAAATCCAGTTTATAACAATGCCATATAATAAAGAAAAGCGAAACACAAGATTACTCCAACTATTCATGACCAAATGGCTGACATCAAATTCTAAAAAATTGGTCGTGTATTGTAATTTACTATATTTACGTAAATTCGGTTTTAAAAAATTCAGTATAATACAATAAAACCAAAAAATCCTTTGCATCTATTTCTAGAGCCGCATGAAAAATATAATAACGAAAATAATCGTTTTCAACATCCTTGTATTTTTTAATATTAGTTTTATTTGATTAAAATGGAGTTCAATAACAAAACGAAGTTATATTCTGCAACTATTTAGGAGTGCTTTGTGAAAGGATTGATTTTATACACAAATCACTTGGTACACCATTTGACTTTAAAGCATAAAAATCCAGTTCATAACAATGCCATATAATAAAGAAAAGCGAAACACAAGATTACTCCAACTATTCATGACCAAATGGCTGACATCAAATTCTAAAAAATTGGTAGTGTATTGCAATTTACTATATTCACGTAAATTCGGTTTTTAAAAATTCAGTATAATACAATAAAACCAAAAAATCCTTTGCATCTATTTCTAGAGCCGCATGAAAAATATAATAACGAAAATAATCGTTTTCAACATCCTTGTATTTTTTAATATTAGTTTTATTTGATTAAAATGAAGTTCAATAACAAAACGAAGTTATATTCTGCAACTATTTAGGAGTGCTTTGTGAAAGGATTGATTTTATACACAAATCACTTGGTACCCCATTTGACTTTAAAGCATATAAATCCAGTTCATAACAATGCCATATAATAAAGAAAAGCGAAACACAAGATTACTCCAACTATTCAAGACCAAATGATGGAAATTAAATTTTAAAAAATTAGCCTTGTATTGGCATTTAATATATTTACGTAAACTCGGTTTTTAAAAATTGAGTATAATACAATAAAAACAAAAAATCCTTTGCATCTATTTCTACAGCCGAATGAAAAATATAATAACGAAAATAATCGTTTTCAACATCCCTGTATTTTTTAATATTAGTTTTATTTGATTAAAATGAAATTTAATAACAAAACGAAGTTATATTCTGCAACTATTTAAGAGTGCTTTGTGAAAGGATAGATTTTATACACAAACCACTTGGTACCCCATTTGACTTTAAAGCATATAAATCCAGTTTATAACAATGCCATATAATAAAGAAAAGCGAAACACAAGATTACTCCAACTATTCATGACCAAATGGTGGAAATCATATTTTACAAAATTGGTCTTTTGTATTGGCATTTAATATATTTACGTAAATTCGGTTTTTAAAAATTCAGTATAATACAATAAAAACAAAAAATCCTTTGCATCTATTTCTAGAGCCGCATGAAAAATATAATAACGAAAATAATCGTTTTCAACATCCTTGTATTTTTTAATATTAGTTTTATTTGATTAAAATGAAATTTAATAACAAAACGAATTTATAGACTGAAATTATTTAGGAGTGCTTTGTGAAAGGATAGATTTTATACACAAACCACTTGGTACCCCATTTGACTTTAAAGCATATAAATCCAGTTTATAACAATGCCATATAATAAAGAAAAGCGAAACACAAGATTACTCCAACTATTCATGACCAAATGGTGGAAATCATATTTTAAAAAATTGGTCTAGTATTGGCATTTAATATATTTACGTAAACTTGGTTTTTAAAAATTGAGTATAATACAATAAAAACAAAAAATCCTTTGCATCTATTTCTAGAGCCGCATGAAAAATATAATAACGAAAATAATCGTTTTGAACATCCCTGTATTTTTTAATATTAGTTTTATTTGATTAAAATGAAATTTAATAACAAAACGAAGTTATATTCTGCAACTATTTAGGAGTGCTTTGTGAAAGGATAGATTTTATACACAAACCACTTGGTACCCCATTTGACTTTAAAGCATATAAATCCAGTTCATAACAATGCCATATAATAAAGAAAAGCGAAACACAAGATTACTCCAACTATTCATGACCAAATGATGGAAATTAAATTTTAAAAAATTGGCCTTGTATTGGCATTTAATATATTTACGTAAACTCGGTTTTTAAAAATTGAGTATAATACAATAAAAACAAAAAATCCTTTGCATCTATTTCTAGAGCCGCATGAAAAATATAATAACGAAAATAATCGTTTTCAACATCCCTGTATTTTTTAATATTAGTTTTATTTGATTAAAATGAAATTTAATAACAAAACGAATTTATAGACTGAAATTATTTAGGAGTGCTTTGTGAAAGGATAGATTTTATACACAAACCACTTGGTACCCCATTTGACTTTAAAGCATATAAATCCAGTTTATAACAATGCCATATAATAAAGAAAAGCGAAACACAAGATTACTCCAACTATTCATGACCAAATGGTGGAAATCATATTTTAAAAAATTGGTCGTGTATTGTAATTTACTATATTAACGTAAATTCGGTTTTTAAAAATTCAGTATAATACAATAAAACCAAAATATCCTTTGCATCTATTTCTAGAGCCGCATGAAAAATATAATAACGAAAATAATCGTTTTCAACATCCTTGTATTTTTTATTATTAGTTTTATTTGATTAAAATGAAGTTCAATAACAAAACGAAGTTATAGACTGAAATGATTTAGGAGTGCTTTGTGAAAGGATTGATTTTATACACAAATCACTTGGAACCCCATTGGATTTTAAAGCACATAAATTCAGTTCATAACAATACCATATAATAAAGAAAAGCGAAACACAAGATTACTCCAACTATTTATGACCAAATGGTGGAAATCAAATTTTAAAAAATTGGTCTAGTATTGGCATTTAATATATTAACGTAAATTCGGTTTTTAAAAATTCAGTATAATACAATAAAAACAAAAAATCCTTTGCATCTATTTCTAGAGCCGCATGAAAAATATAACAACGAAAATAATCGTTTTCAACATCCTTGTATTTTTTATTATTAGTTTTATTTGATTAAAATGAAATTTAACAACAAAACGAAGTTATAGACTGAAATGATTTAGGAGTGCTTTGTGAAAGGATTGATTTTATACACAAATCACTTGGAACCCCATTGGATTTTAAAGCACATAAATTCAGTTCATAACAATACCATATAATAAAGAAAAGCGAAACTCAAGATTACTCCAACTATTCATGACCAAATGGTGGAAATTAAATTTTAAAAAATTGGCCTTGTATTGGCATTTAATATATTTACGTAAACTCGGTTTTTAAAAATTGAGTATAATACAATAAAAACAAAAAATCCTTTGCATCTATTTCTAGAGCCGCATGAAAAATATAATAACGAAAATAATCGTTTTGAACATCCCTGTATTTTTTAATATTAGTTTTATTTGATTAAAATGAAATTTAATAACAAAACGAAGTTATATTCTGCAACTATTTAGGAGTGCTTTGTGAAAGGATAGATTTTATACACAAACCACTTGGTACCCCATTTGACTTTAAAGCATATAAATCCAGTTCATAACAATGCCATATAATAAAGAAAAGCGAAACACAAGATTACTCCAACTATTCATGACCAAATGATGGAAATTAAATTTTAAAAAATTTGCCATGTATTGGCATTTAATATATTTACGTAAACTCGGTTTTTAAAAATTGAGTATAATACAATAAAAACAAAAAATCCTTTGCATCTATTTCTAGAGCCGCATGAAAAATATAATAACGAAAATAATCGTTTTCAACATCCCTGTATTTTTTAATATTAGTTTTATTTGATTAAAATGAAATTTAATAACAAAACGAAGTTATATTCTGCAACTATTTAGGAGTGCTTTGTGAAAGGATAGATTTTATACACAAACCACTTGGTACCCCATTTGACTTTAAAGCATATAAATCCAGTTCATAACAATGCCATATAATAAAGAAAAGCGAAACACAAGATTACTCCAACTATTCATGACCAAATGATGGAAATTAAATTTTAAAAAATTGGCCTTGTATTGGCATTTAATATATTTACGTAAACTCGGTTTTTAAAAATTGAGTATAATACAATAAAAACAAAAAATCCTTTGCATCTATTTCTAGAGCCGCATGAAAAATATAATAACGAAAATAATCGTTTTCAACATCCCTGTATTTTTTAATATTAGTTTTATTTGATTAAAATGAAATTTAATAACAAAACGAAGTTATATTCTGCAACTATTTAGGAGTGCTTTGTGAAAGGATAGATTTTATACACAAACCACTTGGTACCCCATTTGACTTTAAAGCATATAAATCCAGTTTATAACAATGCCATATAATAAAGAAAAGCGAAACACAAGATTACTCCAACTATTCATGACCAAATGGCTGACATCAAATTCTAAAAAATTGGTCGTGTATTGTAATTTACTATATTTACGTAAATTCGGTTTTTAAAAATTCAGTATAATACAATAAAACCAAAAAATCCTTTGCATCTATTTCTAGAGCCGCATGAAAAATATAATAACGAAAATAATCGTTTTCAACATCCTTGTATTTTTTAATATTAGTTTTATTTGATTAAAATGAAGTTCAATAACAAAACGAAGTTATATTCTGCAACTATTTAGGAGTGCTTTGTGAAAGGATTGATTTTATACACAAATCACTTGGTACCCCATTTGACTTTAAAGCATATAAATCCAGTTCATAACAATGCCATATAATAAAGAAAAGCGAAACACAAGATTACTGCAACTATTCATGACCAAATGGTGGAAATCATATTTTACAAAATTGGTCTTGTATTGGCATTTAATATATTTACGTAAATTCGGTTTTTAAAAATTCAGTATAATACAATAAAAACAAAAAATCCTTTGCATCTATTTCTAGAGCCGCATGAAAAATATAACAACGAAAATAATCGTTTTGAACATCCTTGTATTTTTTATTATTAGTTTTATTTGATTAAAATGAAATTTAACAACAAAACTAAGTTATAGACTGAAATGATTCAGGAGTGCTTTGTGAAAGGATTGATTTTATACACAAATCACTTGGAACCCCATTGGATTTTAAAGCACATAAATTCAGTTCATAACAATACCATATAATAAAGAAAAGCGAAACACAAGATTACTCCAACTATTCATGACCAAATGATGGAAATTAAATTTTAAAAAATTGGCCTTGTATTGGCATTTAATATATTTACGTAAACTCGGTTTTTAAAAATTGAGTATAATACAATAAAAACAAAAAATCCTTTGCATCTATTTCTAGAGCCGCATGAAAAATATAATAACGAAAATAATCGTTTTGAACAGCCTGGTATTTTTTAATATTAGTTTTATTTGAATAAAATGAAATTAATTAGCAAAACGAATTTGTAGGCTGAAATTATTTAGGAGTGCTTTGTGAAAGGATTGATTTTATACTCAAACCACTTGGTACCCCATTGGTCTTTAAAACATATAAATTCAGTTTATAACAATGCCATATAATAAAGAAAAGCGAAACACAAGATTACTCCAACTATTCATGACCAAATGGCTGACATCAAATTCTAAAAAATTGGTCGTGTATTGTAATTTACTATATTTACGTAAATTCGGTTTTTAAAAATTCAGTATAATACAGTAAAACCAAAAAATCCTTTGCATCTATTTCTAGAGCCGCATGAAAAATATAATAACGAAAATAATCGTTTTCAACATCCTTGTATTTTTTAATATTAGTTTTATTTGATTAAAATGAAGTTCAATAACAAATCGAAGTTATAGACTGAAATGATTTAGGAGTGCTTTGTGAAAGGATTGATTTTATACACAAATCACTTGGAACCCCATTGGATTTTAAAGCACATAAATTCAGTTCATAACAATACCATATAATAAAGAAAAGCGAAACACAAGATTACTCCAACTATTTATGACCAAATGGTGGAAATCAAATTTTAAAAAATTGGTCTAGTATTGGCATTTAATATATTTACGTAAATTCGGTTTTTAAAAATTCAGTATAATACAATAAAAACAAAAAATCCTTTGCATCTATTTCTAGAGCCGCATGAAAAATATAACAACGAAATTAATCGTTTTCAACATCCTTGTATTTTTTATTATTAGTTTAATTTGATTAAAATGAAATTTAACAACAAAACGAAGTTATAGACTGAAATGATTTAGGAGTGCTTTGTGAAAGGATTGATTTTATACACAAATCACTTGGTACCCCATTTGACTTTAAAGCATATAAATCCAGTTCATAACAATGCCATATAATAAAGAAAAGCGAAACACAAGATTACTCCAACTATTCATGACCAAATGATGGAAATTAAATTTTAAAAAATTGGCCATGTATTGGCATTTAATATATTTACGTAAACTCGGTTTTTAAAAATTGAGTATAATACAATAAAAACAAAAAATCCTTTGCATCTATTTCTAGAGCCGCATGAAAAATATAATAACGAAAATAATCGTTTTCAACATCCCTGTATTTTTTAATATTAGTTTTATTTGATTAAAATGAAATTTAATAACAAAACGAAGTTGTATTCTGCAACTATTTAGGAGTGCTTTGTGAAAGGATAGATTTTATACACAAACCACTTGGTACCCCATTTGACTTTAAAGCATATAAATCCAGTTCATAACAATGCCATATAATAAAGAAAAGCGAAACACAAGATTACTCCAACTATTTATGACCAAATGGTGGAAATCAAATTTTAAAAAATTGGTCTAGTATTGGCATTTAATATATTTACGTAAATTCGGTTTTTAAAAATTCAGTATAATACAATAAAAACAAAAAATCCTTTGCATCTATTTCTAGAGCCGCATGAAAAATATAATAACGAAAATAATCGTTTTCAACATCCCTGTATTTTTTAATATTAGTTTTATTTGATTAAAATGAAATTTAATAACAAAACGAAGTTATATTCTGCAACTATTTAGGAGTGCTTTGTGAAAGGATAGATTTTATACACAAACCACTTGGTACCCCATTTGACTTTAAAGCATATAAATCCAGTTCATAACAATGCCATATAATAAAGAAAAGCGAAACACAAGATTACTCCAACTATTCATGACCAAATGATGGAAATTAAATTTTAAAAAATTGGCCTTGTATTGGCATTTAATATATTTACGTAAACTCGGTTTTTAAAAATTGAGTATAATACAATAAAAACAAAAAATCCTTTGCATCTATTTCTAGAGCCGCATGAAAAATATAATAACGAAAATAATCGTTTTCAACATCCCTGTATTTTTTAATATTAGTTTTATTTGATTAAAATGAAATTTAATAACAAAACGAAGTTGTATTCTGCAACTATTTAGGAGTGCTTTGTGAAAGGATAGATTTTATACACAAACCACTTGGTACCCCATTTGACTTTAAAGCATATAAATCCAGTTTATAACAATGCCATATAATAAAGAAAAGCGAAACACAAGATTACTCCAACTATTCATGACCAAATGGCTGACATCAAATTCTAAAAAATTGGTCGTGTATTGTAATTTACTATATTTACGTAAATTCGGTTTTTAAAAATTCAGTATAATACAATAAAACCAAAAAATCCTTTGCATCTATTTCTAGAGCCGCATGAAAAATATAATAACGAAAATAATCGTTTTCAACATCCTTGTATTTTTTAATATTAGTTTTATTTGATTAAAATGAAGTTCAATAACAAAACGAAGTTATAGACTGAAATGATTTAGGAGTGCTTTGTGAAAGGATTGATTTTATACACAAATCACTTGGAACCCCATTGGATTTTAAAGCACATAAATTCAGTTCATAACAATACCATATAATAAAGAAAAGCGAAACACAAGATTACTCCAACTATTTATGACCAAATGGTGGAAATCAAATTTTAAAAAATTGGTCTAGTATTGGCATTTAATATATATACGTAAATTCGGTTTTTAAAAATTCAGTATAATACAATAAAAACAAAAAATCCTTTGCATCTATTTCTAGAGCCGCATGAAAAATATAACAACGAAATTAATCGTTTTCAACATCCTTGTATTTTTTATTATTAGTTTTATTTGATTTAAATGAAATTTAACAACAAAACGAAGTTATAGACTGAAATGATTTAGGAGTGCTTTGTGAAAGGATAGATTTTATACACAAACCACTTGGTACCCCATTTGACTTTAAAGCATATAAATCCAGTTCATAACAATGCCATATAATAAAGAAAAGCGAAACACAAGATTACTCCAACTATTCATGACCAAATGATGGAAATTAAATTTTAAAAAATTGGCCATGTATTGGCATTTAATATATTTACGTAAACTCGGTTTTTAAAAATTGAGTATAATACAATAAAAACAAAAAATCCTTTGCATCTATTTCTAGAGCCGCATGAAAAATATAATAACGAAAATAATCGTTTTCAACATCCCTGTATTTTTTAATATTAGTTTTATTTGATTAAAATGAAATTTAATAACAAAACGAAGTTGTATTCTGCAACTATTTAGGAGTGCTTTGTGAAAGGATAGATTTTATACACAAACCACTTGGTACCCCATTTGACTTTAAAGCATATAAATCCAGTTCATAACAATGCCATATAATAAAGAAAAGCGAAACACAAGATTACTCCAACTATTTATGACCAAATGGTGGAAATCAAATTTTAAAAAATTGGTCTAGTATTGGCATTTAATATATTTACGTAAATTCGGTTTTTAAAAATTCAGTATAATACAATAAAAACAAAAAATCCTTTGCATCTATTTCTAGAGCCGCATGAAAAATATAATAACGAAAATAATCGTTTTCAACATCCCTGTATTTTTTAATATTAGTTTTATTTGATTAAAATGAAATTTAATAACAAAACGAAGTTATATTCTGCAACTATTTAGGAGTGCTTTGTGAAAGGATAGATTTTATACACAAACCACTTGGTACCCCATTTGACTTTAAAGCATATAAATCCAGTTCATAACAATGCCATATAATAAAGAAAAGCGAAACACAAGATTACTCCAACTATTCATGACCAAATGATGGAAATTAAATTTTAAAAAATTGGCCTTGTATTGGCATTTAATATATTTACGTAAACTCGGTTTTTAAAAATTGAGTATAATACAATAAAAACAAAAAATCCTTTGCATCTATTTCTAGAGCCGCATGAAAAATATAATAACGAAAATAATCGTTTTCAACATCCTTGTATTTTTTAATATTAGTTTTATTTGATTAAAATGAAATTGAATAACAAAACGAAGTTATATTCTGCAACTATTTAGGAGTGCTTTGTGAAAGGATAGATTTTATACACAAACCACTTGGTACCCCATTTGACTTTAAAGCATATAAATCCAGTTTATAACAATGCCATATAATAAAGAAAAGCGAAACACAAGATTACTCCAACTATTCATGACCAAATGATGGAAATTAAATTTTAAAAAATTAGCCTTGTATTGGCATTTAATATATTTACGTAAACTCGGTTTTTAAAAATTGAGTATAATACAATAAAAACAAAAAATCCTTTGCATCTATTTCTACAGCCGAATGAAAAATAAAATAACGAAAATAATCGTTTTCAACATCCCTGTATTTTTTAATATTAGTTTTATTTGATTAAAATGAAATTTAATAACAAAACGAAGTTATATTCTGCAACTATTTAAGAGTGCTTTGTGAAAGGATAGATTTTATACACAAACCACTTGGTACCCCATTTGACTTTAAAGCATATAAATCCAGTTTATAACAATGCCATATAATAAAGAAAAGCGAAACACAAGATTACTCCAACTATTCATGACCAAATGATGGAAATTAAATTTTAAAAAATTAGCCTTGTATTGGCATTTAATATATTTACGTAAATTCGGTTTTTAAAAATTCAGTATAATACAATAAAAACAAAAAATCCTTTGCATCTATTTCTAGAGCCGCATGAAAAATATAATAACGAAAATAATCGTTTTCAACATCCTTGTATTTTTTAATATTAGTTTTATTTGATTAAAATGAAATTTAATAACAAAACGAATTTGTAGACTGAAATTATTTAGGAGTGCTTTGTGAAAGGATAGATTTTATACACAAACCACTTGGTACCCCATTTGACTTTAAAGCATATAAATCCAGTTTATAACAATGCCATATAATAAAGAAAAGCGAAACTCAAGATTACTCCAACTATTCATGACCAAATGGTGGAAATTAAATTTTAAAAAATTGGCCTTGTATTGGCATTTAATATATTTACGTAAACTCGGTTTTTAAAAATTGAGTATAATACAATAAAAACAAAAAATCCTTTGCATCTATTTCTAGAGCCGCATGAAAAATATAATAACGAAAATAATCGTTTTGAACATCCCTGTATTTTTTAATATTAGTTTTATTTGATTAAAATGAAATTTAATAACAAAACGAAGTTATATTCTGCAACTATTTAGGAGTGCTTTGTGAAAGGATAGATTTTATACACAAACCACTTGGTACCCCATTTGACTTTAAAGCATATAAATCCAGTTCATAACAATGCCATATAATAAAGAAAAGCGAAACACAAGATTACTCCAACTATTCATGACCAAATGATGGAAATTAAATTTTAAAAAATTTGCCATGTATTGGCATTTAATATATTTACGTAAACTCGGTTTTTAAAAATTGAGTATAATACAATAAAAACAAAAAATCCTTTGCATCTATTTCTAGAGCCGCATGAAAAATATAATAACGAAAATAATCGTTTTCAACATCCCTGTATTTTTTAATATTAGTTTTATTTGATTAAAATGAAATTTAATAACAAAACGAAGTTATATTCTGCAACTATTTAGGAGTGCTTTGTGAAAGGATAGATTTTATACACAAACCACTTGGTACCCCATTTGACTTTAAAGCATATAAATCCAGTTCATAACAATGCCATATAATAAAGAAAAGCGAAACACAAGATTACTCCAACTATTCATGACCAAATGATGGAAATTAAATTTTAAAAAATTGGCCTTGTATTGGCATTTAATATATTTACGTAAACTCGGTTTTTAAAAATTGAGTATAATACAATAAAAACAAAAAATCCTTTGCATCTATTTCTAGAGCCGCATGAAAAATATAATAACGAAAATAATCGTTTTCAACATCCCTGTATTTTTTAATATTAGTTTTATTTGATTAAAATGAAATTTAATAACAAAACGAAGTTATATTCTGCAACTATTTAGGAGTGCTTTGTGAAAGGATAGATTTTATACACAAACCACTTGGTACCCCATTTGACTTTAAAGCATATAAATCCAGTTCATAACAATGCCATATAATAAAGAAAAGCGAAACACAAGATTACTCCAACTATTCATGACCAAATGATGGAAATTAAATTTTAAAAAATTGGCCTTGTATTGGCATTTAATATATTTACGTAAACTCGGTTTTTAAAAATTGAGTATAATACAATAAAAACAAAAAATCCTTTGCATCTATTTCTAGAGCCGCATGAAAAATATAATAACGAAAATAATCGTTTTCAACATCCTTGTATTTTTTAATATTAGTTTTATTTGATTAAAATGAAATTGAATAACAAAACGAAGTTATATTCTGCAACTATTTAGGAGTGCTTTGTGAAAGGATAGATTTTATACACAAACCACTTGGTACCCCATTTGACTTTAAAGCACATAAATTCAGTTCATAACAATACCATATAATAAAGAAAAGCGAAACTCAAGATTACTCCAACTATTCATGACCAAATGGTGGAAATTAAATTTTAAAAAATTGGCCTTGTATTGGCATTTAATATATTTACGTAAACTCGGTTTTTAAAAATTGAGTATAATACAATAAAAACAAAAAATCCTTTGCATCTATTTCTAGAGCCGCATGAAAAATATAATAACGAAAATAATCGTTTTGAACATCCCTGTATTTTTTAATATTAGTTTTATTTGATTAAAATGAAATTTAATAACAAAACGAAGTTATATTCTGCAACTATTTAGGAGTGCTTTGTGAAAGGATAGATTTTATACACAAACCACTTGGTACCCCATTTGACTTTAAAGCATATAAATCCAGTTCATAACAATGCCATATAATAAAGAAAAGCGAAACACAAGATTACTCCAACTATTCATGACCAAATGATGGAAATTAAATTTTAAAAAATTTGCCATGTATTGGCATTTAATATATTTACGTAAACTCGGTTTTTAAAAATTGAGTATAATACAATAAAAACAAAAAATCCTTTGCATCTATTTCTAGAGCCGCATGAAAAATATAATAACGAAAATAATCGTTTTCAACATCCCTGTATTTTTTAATATTAGTTTTATTTGATTAAAATGAAATTTAATAACAAAACGAAGTTATATTCTGCAACTATTTAGGAGTGCTTTGTGAAAGGATAGATTTTATACACAAACCACTTGGTACCCCATTTGACTTTAAAGCATATAAATCCAGTTCATAACAATGCCATATAATAAAGAAAAGCGAAACACAAGATTACTCCAACTATTCATGACCAAATGATGGAAATTAAATTTTAAAAAATTGGCCTTGTATTGGCATTTAATATATTTACGTAAACTCGGTTTTTAAAAATTGAGTATAATACAATAAAAACAAAAAATCCTTTGCATCTATTTCTAGAGCCGCATGAAAAATATAATAACGAAAATAATCGTTTTCAACATCCCTGTATTTTTTAATATTAGTTTTATTTGATTAAAATGAAATTTAATAACAAAACGAAGTTATATTCTGCAACTATTTAGGAGTGCTTTGTGAAAGGATAGATTTTATACACAAACCACTTGGTACCCCATTTGACTTTAAAGCATATAAATCCAGTTTATAACAATGCCATATAATAAAGAAAAGCGAAACACAAGATTACTCCAACTATTCATGACCAAATGGCTGACATCAAATTCTAAAAAATTGGTCGTGTATTGTAATTTACTATATTTACGTAAATTCGGTTTTTAAAAATTCAGTATAATACAATAAAACCAAAAAATCCTTTGCATCTATTTCTAGAGCCGCATGAAAAATATAATAACGAAAATAATCGTTTTCAACATCCTTGTATTTTTTAATATTAGTTTTATTTGATTAAAATGAAGTTCAATAACAAAACGAAGTTATATTCTGCAACTATTTAGGAGTGCTTTGTGAAAGGATTGATTTTATACACAAATCACTTGGTACCCCATTTGACTTTAAAGCATATAAATCCAGTTCATAACAATGCCATATAATAAAGAAAAGCGAAACACAAGATTACTGCAACTATTCATGACCAAATGGTGGAAATCATATTTTACAAAATTGGTCTTGTATTGGCATTTAATATATTTACGTAAATTCGGTTTTTAAAAATTCAGTATAATACAATAAAAACAAAAAATCCTTTGCATCTATTTCTAGAGCCGCATGAAAAATATAACAACGAAAATAATCGTTTTGAACATCCTTGTATTTTTTATTATTAGTTTTATTTGATTAAAATGAAATTTAACAACAAAACTAAGTTATAGACTGAAATGATTCAGGAGTGCTTTGTGAAAGGATTGATTTTATACACAAATCACTTGGAACCCCATTGGATTTTAAAGCACATAAATTCAGTTCATAACAATACCATATAATAAAGAAAAGCGAAACACAAGATTACTCCAACTATTCATGACCAAATGATGGAAATTAAATTTTAAAAAATTGGCCTTGTATTGGCATTTAATATATTTACGTAAACTCGGTTTTTAAAAATTGAGTATAATACAATAAAAACAAAAAATCCTTTGCATCTATTTCTAGAGCCGCATGAAAAATATAATAACGAAAATAATCGTTTTGAACAGCCTGGTATTTTTTAATATTAGTTTTATTTGAATAAAATGAAATTAATTAGCAAAACGAATTTGTAGGCTGAAATTATTTAGGAGTGCTTTGTGAAAGGATTGATTTTATACTCAAACCACTTGGTACCCCATTGGTCTTTAAAACATATAAATTCAGTTTATAACAATGCCATATAATAAAGAAAAGCGAAACACAAGATTACTCCAACTATTCATGACCAAATGGCTGACATCAAATTCTAAAAAATTGGTCGTGTATTGTAATTTACTATATTTACGTAAATTCGGTTTTTAAAAATTCAGTATAATACAGTAAAACCAAAAAATCCTTTGCATCTATTTCTAGAGCCGCATGAAAAATATAATAACGAAAATAATCGTTTTCAACATCCTTGTATTTTTTAATATTAGTTTTATTTGATTAAAATGAAGTTCAATAACAAATCGAAGTTATAGACTGAAATGATTTAGGAGTGCTTTGTGAAAGGATTGATTTTATACACAAATCACTTGGAACCCCATTGGATTTTAAAGCACATAAATTCAGTTCATAACAATACCATATAATAAAGAAAAGCGAAACACAAGATTACTCCAACTATTTATGACCAAATGGTGGAAATCAAATTTTAAAAAATTGGTCTAGTATTGGCATTTAATATATTTACGTAAATTCGGTTTTTAAAAATTCAGTATAATACAATAAAAACAAAAAATCCTTTGCATCTATTTCTAGAGCCGCATGAAAAATATAACAACGAAATTAATCGTTTTCAACATCCTTGTATTTTTTATTATTAGTTTAATTTGATTAAAATGAAATTTAACAACAAAACGAAGTTATAGACTGAAATGATTTAGGAGTGCTTTGTGAAAGGATTGATTTTATACACAAATCACTTGGTACCCCATTTGACTTTAAAGCATATAAATCCAGTTCATAACAATGCCATATAATAAAGAAAAGCGAAACACAAGATTACTCCAACTATTCATGACCAAATGATGGAAATTAAATTTTAAAAAATTGGCCATGTATTGGCATTTAATATATTTACGTAAACTCGGTTTTTAAAAATTGAGTATAATACAATAAAAACAAAAAATCCTTTGCATCTATTTCTAGAGCCGCATGAAAAATATAATAACGAAAATAATCGTTTTCAACATCCCTGTATTTTTTAATATTAGTTTTATTTGATTAAAATGAAATTTAATAACAAAACGAAGTTGTATTCTGCAACTATTTAGGAGTGCTTTGTGAAAGGATAGATTTTATACACAAACCACTTGGTACCCCATTTGACTTTAAAGCATATAAATCCAGTTCATAACAATGCCATATAATAAAGAAAAGCGAAACACAAGATTACTCCAACTATTTATGACCAAATGGTGGAAATCAAATTTTAAAAAATTGGTCTAGTATTGGCATTTAATATATTTACGTAAATTCGGTTTTTAAAAATTCAGTATAATACAATAAAAACAAAAAATCCTTTGCATCTATTTCTAGAGCCGCATGAAAAATATAATAACGAAAATAATCGTTTTCAACATCCTTGTATTTTTTAATATTAGTTTTATTTGATTAAAATGAAGTTCAATAACAAATCGAAGTTATAGACTGAAATGATTTAGGAGTGCTTTGTGAAAGGATTGATTTTATACACAAATCACT
Source organism: Anthrax anthrax (assembly GCA_963971155.1). NCBI lineage: Eukaryota > Metazoa > Arthropoda > Insecta > Diptera > Bombyliidae > Anthrax > Anthrax anthrax. Next base: position 3,667,923 of record OZ020122.1, read on the forward strand.
TGGAACCCCATTGGATTTTAAAGCACATAAATTCAGTTCATAACAATACCATATAATAAAGAAAAGCGAAACACAAGATTACTCCAACTATTTATGACCAAATGGTGGAAATCAAATTTTAAAAAATTGGTCTAGTATTGGCATTTAATATATTTACGTAAATTCGGTTTTTAAAAATTCAGTATAATACAATAAAAACAAAAAATCCTTTGCATCTATTTCTAGAGCCGCATGAAAAATATAACAACGAAATTAATCGTTTTCAACATCCTTGTATTTTTTATTATTAGTTTAATTTGATTAAAATGAAATTTAACAACAAAACGAAGTTATAGACTGAAATGATTTAGGAGTGCTTTGTGAAAGGATTGATTTTATACACAAATCACTTGGTACCCCATTTGACTTTAAAGCATATAAATCCAGTTCATAACAATGCCATATAATAAAGAAAAGCGAAACACAAGATTACTCCAACTATTCATGACCAAATGATGGAAATTAAATTTTAAAAAATTGGCCATGTATTGGCATTTAATATATTTACGTAAACTCGGTTTTTAAAAATTGAGTATAATACAATAAAAACAAAAAATCCTTTGCATCTATTTCTAGAGCCGCATGAAAAATATAATAACGAAAATAATCGTTTTCAACATCCCTGTATTTTTTAATATTAGTTTTATTTGATTAAAATGAAATTTAATAACAAAACGAAGTTGTATTCTGCAACTATTTAGGAGTGCTTTGTGAAAGGATAGATTTTATACACAAACCACTTGGTACCCCATTTGACTTTAAAGCATATAAATCCAGTTCATAACAATGCCATATAATAAAGAAAAGCGAAACACAAGATTACTCCAACTATTTATGACCAAATGGTGGAAATCAAATTTTAAAAAATTGGTCTAGTATTGGCATTTAATATATTTACGTAAATTCGGTTTTTAAAAATTCAGTATAATACAATAAAAACAAAAAATCCTTTGCATCTATTTCTAGAGCCGCATGAAAAATATAATAACGAAAATAATCGTTTTCAACATCCCTGTATTTTTTAATATTAGTTTTATTTGATTAAAATGAAATTTAATAACAAAACGAAGTTATATTCTGCAACTATTTAGGAGTGCTTTGTGAAAGGATAGATTTTATACACAAACCACTTGGTACCCCATTTGACTTTAAAGCATATAAATCCAGTTCATAACAATGCCATATAATAAAGAAAAGCGAAACACAAGATTACTCCAACTATTCATGACCAAATGGTGGAAATCAAATTTTAAAAAATTGGTCTAGTATTGGCATTTAATATATTTACGTAAATTCGGTTTTTAAAAATTCAGTATAATACAATAAAAACAAAAAATCCTTTGCATCTATTTCTAGAGCCGCATGAAAAATATAACAACGAAATTAATCGTTTTCAACATCCTTGTATTTTTTATTATTAGTTTAATTTGATTAAAATGAAATTTAACAACAAAACGAAGTTATAGACTGAAATGATTTAGGAGTGCTTTGTGAAAGGATTGATTTTATACACAAATCACTTGGTACCCCATTTGACTTTAAAGCATATAAATCCAGTTCATAACAATGCCATATAATAAAGAAAAGCGAAACACAAGATTACTCCAACTATTCATGACCAAATGATGGAAATTAAATTTTAAAAAATTGGCCATGTATTGGCATTTAATATATTTACGTAAACTCGGTTTTTAAAAATTGAGTATAATACAATAAAAACAAAAAATCCTTTGCATCTATTTCTAGAGCCGCATGAAAAATATAATAACGAAAATAATCGTTTTCAACATCCCTGTATTTTTTAATATTAGTTTTATTTGATTAAAATGAAATTTAATAACAAAACGAAGTTGTATTCTGCAACTATTTAGGAGTGCTTTGTGAAAGGATAGATTTTATACACAAACCACTTGGTACCCCATTTGACTTTAAAGCATATAAATCCAGTTCATAACAATGCCATATAATAAAGAAAAGCGAAACACAAGATTACTCCAACTATTTATGACCAAATGGTGGAAATCAAATTTTAAAAAATTGGTCTAGTATTGGCATTTAATATATTTACGTAAATTCGGTTTTTAAAAATTCAGTATAATACAATAAAAACAAAAAATCCTTTGCATCTATTTCTAGAGCCGCATGAAAAATATAATAACGAAAATAATCGTTTTCAACATCCCTGTATTTTTTAATATTAGTTTTATTTGATTAAAATGAAATTTAATAACAAAACGAAGTTATATTCTGCAACTATTTAGGAGTGCTTTGTGAAAGGATAGATTTTATACACAAACCACTTGGTACCCCATTTGACTTTAAAGCATATAAATCCAGTTCATAACAATGCCATATAATAAAGAAAAGCGAAACACAAGATTACTCCAACTATTCATGACCAAATGATGGAAATTAAATTTTAAAAAATTGGCCTTGTATTGGCATTTAATATATTTACGTAAACTCGGTTTTTAAAAATTGAGTATAATACAATAAAAACAAAAAATCCTTTGCATCTATTTCTAGAGCCGCATGAAAAATATAATAACGAAAATAATCGTTTTCAACATCCCTGTATTTTTTAATATTAGTTTTATTTGATTAAAATGAAATTTAATAACAAAACGAAGTTGTATTCTGCAACTATTTAGGAGTGCTTTGTGAAAGGATAGATTTTATACACAAACCACTTGGTACCCCATTTGACTTTAAAGCATATAAATCCAGTTTATAACAATGCCATATAATAAAGAAAAGCGAAACACAAGATTACTCCAACTATTCATGACCAAATGGCTGACATCAAATTCTAAAAAATTGGTCGTGTATTGTAATTTACTATATTTACGTAAATTCGGTTTTTAAAAATTCAGTATAATACAATAAAACCAAAAAATCCTTTGCATCTATTTCTAGAGCCGCATGAAAAATATAATAACGAAAATAATCGTTTTCAACATCCTTGTATTTTTTAATATTAGTTTTATTTGATTAAAATGAAGTTCAATAACAAAACGAAGTTATAGACTGAAATGATTTAGGAGTGCTTTGTGAAAGGATTGATTTTATACACAAATCACTTGGAACCCCATTGGATTTTAAAGCACATAAATTCAGTTCATAACAATACCATATAATAAAGAAAAGCGAAACACAAGATTACTCCAACTATTTATGACCAAATGGTGGAAATCAAATTTTAAAAAATTGGTCTAGTATTGGCATTTAATATATATACGTAAATTCGGTTTTTAAAAATTCAGTATAATACAATAAAAACAAAAAATCCTTTGCATCTATTTCTAGAGCCGCATGAAAAATATAACAACGAAATTAATCGTTTTCAACATCCTTGTATTTTTTATTATTAGTTTTATTTGATTTAAATGAAATTTAACAACAAAACGAAGTTATAGACTGAAATGATTTAGGAGTGCTTTGTGAAAGGATAGATTTTATACACAAACCACTTGGTACCCCATTTGACTTTAAAGCATATAAATCCAGTTCATAACAATGCCATATAATAAAGAAAAGCGAAACACAAGATTACTCCAACTATTCATGACCAAATGATGGAAATTAAATTTTAAAAAATTGGCCATGTATTGGCATTTAATATATTTACGTAAACTCGGTTTTTAAAAATTGAGTATAATACAATAAAAACAAAAAATCCTTTGCATCTATTTCTAGAGCCGCATGAAAAATATAATAACGAAAATAATCGTTTTCAACATCCCTGTATTTTTTAATATTAGTTTTATTTGATTAAAATGAAATTTAATAACAAAACGAAGTTGTATTCTGCAACTATTTAGGAGTGCTTTGTGAAAGGATAGATTTTATACACAAACCACTTGGTACCCCATTTGACTTTAAAGCATATAAATCCAGTTCATAACAATGCCATATAATAAAGAAAAGCGAAACACAAGATTACTCCAACTATTTATGACCAAATGGTGGAAATCAAATTTTAAAAAATTGGTCTAGTATTGGCATTTAATATATTTACGTAAATTCGGTTTTTAAAAATTCAGTATAATACAATAAAAACAAAAAATCCTTTGCATCTATTTCTAGAGCCGCATGAAAAATATAATAACGAAAATAATCGTTTTCAACATCCCTGTATTTTTTAATATTAGTTTTATTTGATTAAAATGAAATTTAATAACAAAACGAAGTTATATTCTGCAACTATTTAGGAGTGCTTTGTGAAAGGATAGATTTTATACACAAACCACTTGGTACCCCATTTGACTTTAAAGCATATAAATCCAGTTCATAACAATGCCATATAATAAAGAAAAGCGAAACACAAGATTACTCCAACTATTCATGACCAAATGATGGAAATTAAATTTTAAAAAATTGGCCTTGTATTGGCATTTAATATATTTACGTAAACTCGGTTTTTAAAAATTGAGTATAATACAATAAAAACAAAAAATCCTTTGCATCTATTTCTAGAGCCGCATGAAAAATATAATAACGAAAATAATCGTTTTCAACATCCTTGTATTTTTTAATATTAGTTTTATTTGATTAAAATGAAATTGAATAACAAAACGAAGTTATATTCTGCAACTATTTAGGAGTGCTTTGTGAAAGGATAGATTTTATACACAAACCACTTGGTACCCCATTTGACTTTAAAGCATATAAATCCAGTTTATAACAATGCCATATAATAAAGAAAAGCGAAACACAAGATTACTCCAACTATTCATGACCAAATGATGGAAATTAAATTTTAAAAAATTAGCCTTGTATTGGCATTTAATATATTTACGTAAACTCGGTTTTTAAAAATTGAGTATAATACAATAAAAACAAAAAATCCTTTGCATCTATTTCTACAGCCGAATGAAAAATAAAATAACGAAAATAATCGTTTTCAACATCCCTGTATTTTTTAATATTAGTTTTATTTGATTAAAATGAAATTTAATAACAAAACGAAGTTATATTCTGCAACTATTTAAGAGTGCTTTGTGAAAGGATAGATTTTATACACAAACCACTTGGTACCCCATTTGACTTTAAAGCATATAAATCCAGTTTATAACAATGCCATATAATAAAGAAAAGCGAAACACAAGATTACTCCAACTATTCATGACCAAATGGTGGAAATCATATTTTACAAAATTGGTCTTGTATTGGCATTTAATATATTTACGTAAATTCGGTTTTTAAAAATTCAGTATAATACAATAAAAACAAAAAATCCTTTGCATCTATTTCTAGAGCCGCATGAAAAATATAATAACGAAAATAATCGTTTTCAACATCCTTGTATTTTTTAATATTAGTTTTATTTGATTAAAATGAAATTTAATAACAAAACGAATTTGTAGACTGAAATTATTTAGGAGTGCTTTGTGAAAGGATAGATTTTATACACAAACCACTTGGTACCCCATTTGACTTTAAAGCATATAAATCCAGTTTATAACAATGCCATATAATAAAGAAAAGCGAAACACAAGATTACTCCAACTATTCATGACCAAATGGTGGAAATCATATTTTAAAAAATTGGTCTAGTATTGGCATTTAATATATTTACGTAAACTTGGTTTTTAAAAATTGAGTATAATACAATAAAAACAAAAAATCCTTTGCATCTATTTCTAGAGCCGCATGAAAAATATAATAACGAAAATAATCGTTTTCAACATCCCTGTATTTTTTAATATTAGTTTTATTTGATTAAAATGAAATTTAATAACAAAACGAAGTTATATTCTGCAACTATTTAGGAGTGCTTTGTGAAAGGATAGATTTTATACACAAACCACTTGGTACCCCATTTGACTTTAAAGCATATAAATCCAGTTCATAACAATGCCATATAATAAAGAAAAGCGAAACACAAGATTACTCCAACTATTCATGACCAAATGATGGAAATTAAATTTTAAAAAATTGGCCTTGTATTGGCATTTAATATATTTACGTAAACTCGGTTTTTAAAAATTGAGTATAATACAATAAAAACAAAAAATCCTTTGCATCTATTTCTAGAGCCGCATGAAAAATATAATAACGAAAATAATCGTTTTCAACATCCCTGTATTTTTTAATATTAGTTTTATTTGATTAAAATTAAATTTAATAACAAAACGAATTTATAGACTGAAATTATTTAGGAGTGCTTTGTGAAAGGATAGATTTTATACACAAACCACTTGGTACCCCATTTGACTTTAAAGCATATAAATCCAGTTTATAACAATGCCCTATAATAAAGAAAAGCGAAACACAAGATTACTCCAACTATTCATGACCAAATGGTGGAAATCATATTTTAAAAAATTGGTCGTGTATTGTAATTTACTATATTTACGTAAATTCGGTGTTTAAAAATTCAGTATAATACAATAAAACCAAAATATCCTTTGCATCTATTTCTAGAGCCGCATGAAAAATATAATAACGAAAATAATCGTTTTCAACATCCTTGTATTTTTTATTATTAGTTTTATTTGATTAAAATGAAGTTCAATAACAAAACGAAGTTATAGACTGAAATGATTTAGGAGTGCTTTGTGAAAGGATTGATTTTATACACAAATCACTTGGAACCCCATTGGATTTTAAAGCACATAAATTCAGTTCATAACAATACCATATAATAAAGAAAAGCGAAACACAAGATTACTCCAACTATTTATGACCAAATGGTGGAAATCAAATTTTAAAAAATTGGTCTAGTATTGGCATTTAATATATTAACGTAAATTCGGTTTTTAAAAATTCAGTATAATACAATAAAAACAAAAAATCCTTTGCATCTATTTCTAGAGCCGCATGAAAAATATAACAACGAAAATAATCGTTTTCAACATCCTTGTATTTTTTATTATTAGTTTTATTTGATTAAAATGAAATTTAACAACAAAACGAAGTTATAGACTGAAATGATTTAGGAGTGCTTTGTGAAAGGATTGATTTTATACACAAATCACTTGGAACCCCATTGGATTTTAAAGCACATAAATTCAGTTCATAACAATACCATATAATAAAGAAAAGCGAAACTCAAGATTACTCCAACTATTCATGACCAAATGGTGGAAATTAAATTTTAAAAAATTGGCCTTGTATTGGCATTTAATATATTTACGTAAACTCGGTTTTTAAAAATTGAGTATAATACAATAAAAACAAAAAATCCTTTGCATCTATTTCTAGAGCCGCATGAAAAATATAATAACGAAAATAATCGTTTTGAACATCCCTGTATTTTTTAATATTAGTTTTATTTGATTAAAATGAAATTTAATAACAAAACGAAGTTATATTCTGCAACTATTTAGGAGTGCTTTGTGAAAGGATAGATTTTATACACAAACCACTTGGTACCCCATTTGACTTTAAAGCACATAAATTCAGTTCATAACAATACCATATAATAAAGAAAAGCGAAACTCAAGATTACTCCAACTATTCATGACCAAATGGTGGAAATTAAATTTTAAAAAATTGGCCTTGTATTGGCATTTAATATATTTACGTAAACTCGGTTTTTAAAAATTGAGTATAATACAATAAAACCAAAATATCCTTTGCATCTATTTCTAGAGCCGCATGAAAAATATAATAACGAAAATAATCGTTTTCAACATCCTTGTATTTTTTATTATTAGTTTTATTTGATTAAAATGAAGTTCAATAACAAAACGAAGTTATAGACTGAAATGATTTAGGAGTGCTTTGTGAAAGGATTGATTTTATACACAAATCACTTGGAACCCCATTGGATTTTAAAGCACACAAATTCAGTTCATAACAATACCATATAATAAAGAAAAGCGAAACACAAGATTACTCCAACTATTTATGACCAAATGGTGGAAATCAAATTTTAAAAAATTGGTCTAGTATTGGCATTTAATATATTAACGTAAATTCGGTTTTTAAAAATTCAGTATAATACAATAAAAACAAAAAATCCTTTGCATCTATTTCTAGAGCCGCATGAAAAATATAACAACGAAAATAATCGTTTTCAACATCCTTGTATTTTTTATTATTAGTTTTATTTGATTAAAATGAAATTTAACAACAAAACGAAGTTATAGACTGAAATGATTTAGGAGTGCTTTGTGAAAGGATTGATTTTATACACAAATCACTTGGAATCCCACGGGATTTTAAAGCACATAAATTCAGTTCATAACAATACCATATAATAAAGAAAAGCGAAACTCAAGATTACTCCAACTATTCATGACCAAATGGTGGAAATTAAATTTTAAAAAATTGGCCTTGTATTGGCATTTAATATATTTACGTAAACTCGGTTTTTAAAAATTGAGTATAATACAATAAAAACAAAAAATCCTTTGCATCTATTTCTAGAGCCGCATGAAAAATATAATAACGAAAATAATCGTTTTGAATATCCCTGTATTTTTTAATATTAGTTTTATTTGATTAAAATGAAATTTAATAACAAAACGAAGTTATATTCTGCAACTATTTAGGAGTGCTTTGTGAAAGGATAGATTTTATACACAAACCACTTGGTACCCCATTTGACTTTAAAGCATATAAATCCAGTTCATAACAATGCCATATAATAAAGAAAAGCGAAACACAAGATTACTCCAACTATTCATGACCAAATGATGGAAATTAAATTTTAAAAAATTTGCCATGTATTGGCATTTAATATATTTACGTAAACTCGGTTTTTAAAAATTGAGTATAATACAATAAAAACAAAAAATCCTTTGCATCTATTTCTAGAGCCGCATGAAAAATATAATAACGAAAATAATCGTTTTCAACATCCCTGTATTTTTTAATATTAGTTTTATTTGATTAAAATGAAATTTAATAACAAAACGAAGTTATATTCTGCAACTATTTAGGAGTGCTTTGTGAAAGGATAGATTTTATACACAAACCACTTGGTACCCCATTTGACTTTAAAGCATATAAATCCAGTTCATAACAATGCCATATAATAAAGAAAAGCGAAACACAAGATTACTCCAACTATTCATGACCAAATGATGGAAATTAAATTTTAAAAAATTGGCCTTGTATTGGCATTTAATATATTTACGTAAACTCGGTTTTTAAAAATTGAGTATAATACAATAAAAACAAAAAATCCTTTGCATCTATTTCTAGAGCCGCATGAAAAATATAATAACGAAAATAATCGTTTTCAACATCCCTGTATTTTTTAATATTAGTTTTATTTGATTAAAATGAAATTTAATAACAAAACGAAGTTATATTCTGCAACTATTTAGGAGTGCTTTGTGAAAGGATAGATTTTATACACAAACCACTTGGTACCCCATTTGACTTTAAAGCATATAAATCCAGTTTATAACAATGCCATATAATAAAGAAAAGCGAAACACAAGATTACTCCAACTATTCATGACCAAATGGCTGACATCAAATTCTAAAAAATTGGTCGTGTATTGTAATTTACTATATTTACGTAAATTCGGTTTTTAAAAATTCAGTATAATACAATAAAACCAAAAAATCCTTTGCATCTATTTCTAGAGCCGCATGAAAAATATAATAACGAAAATAATCGTTTTCAACATCCTTGTATTTTTTAATATTAGTTTTATTTGATTAAAATGAAGTTCAATAACAAAACGAAGTTATATTCTGCAACTATTTAGGAGTGCTTTGTGAAAGGATTGATTTTATACACAAATCACTTGGTACCCCATTTGACTTTAAAGCATATAAATCCAGTTCATAACAATGCCATATAATAAAGAAAAGCGAAACACAAGATTACTGCAACTATTCATGACCAAATGGTGGAAATTAAATTTTAAAAAATTGGCCTTGTATTGGCATTTAATATATTTACGTAAACTCGGTTTTTAAAAATTGAGTATAATACAATAAAAACAAAAAATCCTTTGCATCTATTTCTAGAGCCGCATGAAAAATATAATAACGAAAATAATCGTTTTGAACATCCTTGTATTTTTTATTATTAGTTTTATTTGATTAAAATGAAATTTAACAACAAAACTAAGTTATAGACTGAAATGATTCAGGAGTGCTTTGTGAAAGGATTGATTTTATACACAAATCACTTGGAACCCCATTGGATTTTAAAGCACATAAATTCAGTTCATAACAATACCATATAATAAAGAAAAGCGAAACACAAGATTACTCCAACTATTCATGACCAAATGATGGAAATTAAATTTTAAAAAATTGGCCTTGTATTGGCATTTAATATATTTACGTAAACTCGGTTTTTAAAAATTGAGTATAATACAATAAAAACAAAAAATCCTTTGCATCTATTTCTAGAGCCGCATGAAAAATATAATAACGAAAATAATCGTTTTGAACAGCCTGGTATTTTTTAATATTAGTTTTATTTGAATAAAATGAAATTAATTAGCAAAACGAATTTGTAGGCTGAAATTATTTAGGAGTGCTTTGTGAAAGGATTGATTTTATACTCAAACCACTTGGTACCCCATTGGTCTTTAAAACATATAAATTCAGTTTATAACAATGCCATATAATAAAGAAAAGCGAAACACAAGATTACTCCAACTATTCATGACCAAATGGCTGACATCAAATTCTAAAAAATTGGTCGTGTATTGTAATTTACTATATTTACGTAAATTCGGTTTTTAAAAATTCAGTATAATACAGTAAAACCAAAAAATCCTTTGCATCTATTTCTAGAGCCGCATGAAAAATATAATAACGAAAATAATCGTTTTCAACATCCTTGTATTTTTTAATATTAGTTTTATTTGATTAAAATGAAGTTCAATAACAAATCGAAGTTATAGACTGAAATGATTTAGGAGTGCTTTGTGAAAGGATTGATTTTATACACAAATCACTTGGAACCCCATTGGATTTTAAAGCACATAAATTCAGTTCATAACAATACCATATAATAAAGAAAAGCGAAACACAAAATTACTCCAACTATTTATGACCAAATGGTGGAAATCAAATTTTAAAAAATTGGTCTAGTATTGGCATTTAATATATTTACGTAAATTCGGTTTTTAAAAATTCAGTATAATACAATAAAAACAAAAAATCCTTTGCATCTATTTCTAGAGCCGCATGAAAAATATAACAACGAAATTAATCGTTTTCAACATCCTTGTATTTTTTATTATTAGTTTAATTTGATTAAAATGAAATTTAACAACAAAACGAAGTTATAGACTGAAATGATTTAGGAGTGCTTTGTGAAAGGATTGATTTTATACACAAATCACTTGGTACCCCATTTGACTTTAAAGCATATAAATCCAGTTCATAACAATGCCATATAATAAAGAAAAGCGAAACACAAGATTACTCCAACTATTCATGACCAAATGATGGAAATTAAATTTTAAAAAATTGGCCATGTATTGGCATTTAATATATTTACGTAAACTCGGTTTTTAAAAATTGAGTATAATACAATAAAAACAAAAAATCCTTTGCATCTATTTCTAGAGCCGCATGAAAAATATAATAACGAAAATAATCGTTTTCAACATCCCTGTATTTTTTAATATTAGTTTTATTTGATTAAAATGAAATTTAATAACAAAACGAAGTTGTATTCTGCAACTATTTAGGAGTGCTTTGTGAAAGGATAGATTTTATACACAAACCACTTGGTACCCCATTTGACTTTAAAGCATATAAATCCAGTTCATAACAATGCCATATAATAAAGAAATGCGAAACACAAGATTACTCCAACTATTTATGACCAAATGGTGGAAATCAAATTTTAAAAAATTGGTCTAGTATTGGCATTTAATATATTTACGTAAATTCGGTTTTTAAAAATTCAGTATAATACAATAAAAACAAAAAATCCTTTGCATCTATTTCTAGAGCCGCATGAAAAATATAATAACGAAAATAATCGTTTTCAACATCCCTGTATTTTTTAATATTAGTTTTATTTGATTAAAATGAAATTTAATAACAAAACGAAGTTGTATTCTGCAACTATTTAGGAGTGCTTTGTGAAAGGATAGATTTTATACACAAACCACTTGGTACCCCATTTGACTTTAAAGCATATAAATCCAGTTCATAACAATGCCATATAATAAAGAAAAGCGAAACACAAGATTACTCCAACTATTCATGACCAAATGATGGAAATTAAATTTTAAAAAATTGGCCTTGTATTGGCATTTAATATATTTACGTAAACTCGGTTTTTAAAAATTGAGTATAATACAATAAAAACAAAAAATCCTTTGCATCTATTTCTAGAGCCGCATGAAAAATATAATAACGAAAATAATCGTTTTCAACATCCCTGTATTTTTTAATATTAGTTTTATTTGATTAAAATGAAATTTAATAACAAAACGAAGTTGTATTCTGCAACTATTTAGGAGTGCTTTGTGAAAGGATAGATTTTATACACAAACCACTTGGTACCCCATTTGACTTTAAAGCATATAAATCCAGTTCATAACAATGCCATATAATAAAGAAAAGCGAAACACAAGATTACTCCAACTATTTATGACCAAATGGTGGAAATCAAATTTTAAAAAATTGGTCTAGTATTGGCATTTAATATATTTACGTAAATTCGGTTTTTAAAAATTCAGTATAATACAATAAAAACAAAAAATCCTTTGCATCTATTTCTAGAGCCGCATGAAAAATATAATAACGAAAATAATCGTTTTCAACATCCCTGTATTTTTTAATATTAGTTTTATTTGATTAAAATGAAATTTAATAACAAAACGAAGTTGTATTCTGCAACTATTTAGGAGTGCTTTGTGAAAGGATAGATTTTATACACAAACCACTTGGTACCCCATTTGACTTTAAAGCATATAAATCCAGTTCATAACAATGCCATATAATAAAGAAAAGCGAAACACAAGATTACTCCAACTATTCATGACCAAATGATGGAAATTAAATTTTAAAAAATTGGCCTTGTATTGGCATTTAATATATTTACGTAAACTCGGTTTTTAAAAATTGAGTATAATACAATAAAAACAAAAAATCCTTTGCATCTATTTCTAGAGCCGCATGAAAAATATAATAACGAAAATAATCGTTTTCAACATCCCTGTATTTTTTAATATTAGTTTTATTTGATTAAAATGAAATTTAATAACAAAACGAAGTTGTATTCTGCAACTATTTAGGAGTGCTTTGTGAAAGGATAGATTTTATACACAAACCACTTGGTACCCCATTTGACTTTAAAGCATATAAATCCAGTTCATAACAATGCCATATAATAAAGAAAAGCGAAACACAAGATTACTCCAACTATTCATGACCAAATGATGGAAATTAAATTTTAAAAAATTGGCCATGTATTGGCATTTAATATATTTACGTAAACTCGGTTTTTAAAAATTGAGTATAATACAATAAAAACAAAAAATCCTTTGCATCTATTTCTAGAGCCGCATGAAAAATATAATAACGAAAATAATCGTTTTCAACATCCCTGTATTTTTTAATATTAGTTTTATTTGATTAAAATGAAATTTAATAACAAAACGAAGTTGTATTCTGCAACTATTTAGGAGTGCTTTGTGAAAGGATAGATTTTATACACAAACCACTTGGTACCCCATTTGACTTTAAAGCATATAAATCCAGTTCATAACAATGCCATATAATAAAGAAAAGCGAAACACAAGATTACTCCAACTATTTATGACCAAATGGTGGAAATCAAATTTTAAAAAATTGGTCTAGTATTGGCATTTAATATATTTACGTAAATTCGGTTTTTAAAAATTCAGTATAATACAATAAAAACAAAAAATCCTTTGCATCTATTTCTAGAGCCGCATGAAAAATATAATAACGAAAATAATCGTTTTCAACATCCCTGTATTTTTTAATATTAGTTTTATTTGATTAAAATGAAATTTAATAACAAAACGAAGTTGTATTCTGCAACTATTTAGGAGTGCTTTGTGAAAGGATAGATTTTATACACAAACCACTTGGTACCCCATTTGACTTTAAAGCATATAAATCCAGTTCATAACAATGCCATATAATAAAGAAAAGCGAAACACAAGATTACTCCAACTATTCATGACCAAATGATGGAAATTAAATTTTAAAAAATTGGCCTTGTATTGGCATTTAATATATTTACGTAAACTCGGTTTTTAAAAATTGAGTATAATACAATAAAAACAAAAAATCCTTTGCATCTATTTCTAGAGCCGCATGAAAAATATAATAACGAAAATAATCGTTTTCAACATCCCTGTATTTTTTAATATTAGTTTTATTTGATTAAAATGAAATTTAATAACAAAACGAAGTTGTATTCTGCAACTATTTAGGAGTGCTTTGTGAAAGGATAGATTTTATACACAAACCACTTGGTACCCCATTTGACTTTAAAGCATATAAATCCAGTTTATAACAATGCCATATAATAAAGAAAAGCGAAACACAAGATTACTCCAACTATTCATGACCAAATGGCTGACATCAAATTCTAAAAAATTGGTCGTGTATTGTAATTTACTATATTTACGTAAATTCGGTTTTTAAAAATTCAGTATAATACAATAAAACCAAAAAATCCTTTGCATCTATTTCTAGAGCCGCATGAAAAATATAATAACGAAAATAATCGTTTTCAACATCCTTGTATTTTTTAATATTAGTTTTATTTGATTAAAATGAAGTTCAATAACAAAACGAAGTTATAGACTGAAATGATTTAGGAGTGCTTTGTGAAAGGATTGATTTTATACACAAATCACTTGGAACCCCATTGGATTTTAAAGCACATAAATTCAGTTCATAACAATACCATATAATAAAGAAAAGCGAAACACAAGATTACTCCAACTATTTATGACCAAATGGTGGAAATCAAATTTTAAAAAATTGGTCTAGTATTGGCATTTAATATATATACGTAAATTCGGTTTTTAAAAATTCAGTATAATACAATAAAAACAAAAAATCCTTTGCATCTATTTCTAGAGCCGCATGAAAAATATAACAACGAAATTAATCGTTTTCAACATCCCTGTATTTTTTAATATTAGTTTTATTTGATTAAAATGAAATTTAATAACAAAACGAAGTTATATTCTGCAACTATTTAGGAGTGCTTTGTGAAAGGATAGATTTTATACACAAACCACTTGGTACCCCATTTGACTTTAAAGCATATAAATCCAGTTTATAACAATGCCATATAATAAAGAAAAGCGAAACACAAGATTACTCCAACTATTCATGACCAAATGGTGGAAATCATATTTTAAAAAATTGGTCGTGTATTGTAATTTACTATATTTACGTAAATTCGGTTTTTAAAAATTCAGTATAATACAATAAAAACAAAAAATCCTTTGCATCTATTTCTAGAGCCGCATGAAAAATATAATAACGAAAATAATCGTTTTCAACATCCCTGTATTTTTTAATATTAGTTTTATTTGATTAAAATGAAATTTAATAACAAAACGAAGTTGTATTCTGCAACTATTTAGGAGTGCTTTGTGAAAGGATAGATTTTATACACAAACCACTTGGTACCCCATTTGACTTTAAAGCATATAAATCCAGTTTATAACAATGCCATATAATAAAGAAAAGCGAAACACAAGATTACTCCAACTATTCATGACCAAATGGCTGACATCAAATTCTAAAAAATTGGTCGTGTATTGTAATTTACTATATTTACGTAAATTCGGTTTTTAAAAATTCAGTATAATACAATAAAACCAAAAAATCCTTTGCATCTATTTCTAGAGCCGCATGAAAAATATAATAACGAAAATAATCGTTTTCAACATCCTTGTATTTTTTAATATTAGTTTTATTTGATTAAAATGAAGTTCAATAACAAAACGAAGTTATAGACTGAAATGATTTAGGAGTGCTTTGTGAAAGGATTGATTTTATACACAAATCACTTGGAACCCCATTGGATTTTAAAGCACATAAATTCAGTTCATAACAATACCATATAATAAAGAAAAGCGAAACACAAGATTACTCCAACTATTTATGACCAAATGGTGGAAATCAAATTTTAAAAAATTGGTCTAGTATTGGCATTTAATATATATACGTAAATTCGGTTTTTAAAAATTCAGTATAATACAATAAAAACAAAAAATCCTTTGCATCTATTTCTAGAGCCGCATGAAAAATATAACAACGAAATTAATCGTTTTCAACATCCCTGTATTTTTTAATATTAGTTTTATTTGATTAAAATGAAATTTAATAACAAAACGAAGTAATATTCTGCAACTATTTAGGAGTGCTTTGTGAAAGGATAGATTTTATACACAAACCACTTGGTACCCCATTTGACTTTAAAGCATATAAATCCAGTTCATAACAATGCCATATAATAAAGAAAAGCGAAACACAAGATTACTCCAACTATTCATGACCAAATGATGGAAATTAAATTTTAAAAAATTGGCCTTGTATTGGCATTTAATATATTTACGTAAACTCGGTTTTTAAAAATTGAGTATAATACAATAAAAACAAAAAATCCTTTGCATCTATTTCTAGAGCCGCATGAAAAATATAATAACGAAAATAATCGTTTTCAACATCCCTGTATTTTTTAATATTAGTTTTATTTGATTAAAATGAAATTTAATAACAAAACGAATTTATAGACTGAAATTATTTAGGAGTGCTTTGTGAAAGGATAGATTTTATACACAAACCACTTGGTACCCCATTTGACTTTAAAGCATATAAATCCAGTTTATAACAATGCCATATAATAAAGAAAAGCGAAACACAAGATTACTCCAACTATTCATGACCAAATGGTGGAAATCATATTTTAAAAAATTGGTCGTGTATTGTAATTTACTATATTTACGTAAATTCGGTTTTTAAAAATTCAGTATAATACAATAAAACCAAAATATCCTTTGCATCTATTTCTAGAGCCGCATGAAAAATATAATAACGAAAATAATCTTTTTCAACATCCTTGTATTTTTTATTATTAGTTTTATTTGATTAAAATGAAGTTCAATAACAAAACGAAGTTATAGACTGAAATGATTTAGGAGTGCTTTGTGAAAGGATTGATTTTATACACAAATCACTTGGAACCCCATTGGATTTTAAAGCACATAAATTCAGTTCATAACAATACCATATAATAAAGAAAAGCGAAACACAAGATTACTCCAACTATTTATGACCAAATGGTGGAAATCAAATTTTAAAAAATTGGTCTAGTATTGGCATTTAATATATTAACGTAAATTCGGTTTTTAAAAATTCAGTATAATACAATAAAAACAAAAAATCCTTTGCATCTATTTCTAGAGCCGCATGAAAAATATAACAACGAAAATAATCGTTTTCAACATCCTTGTATTTTTTATTATTAGTTTTATTTGATTAAAATGAAATTTAACAACAAAACGAAGTTATAGACTGAAATGATTTAGGAGTGCTTTGTGAAAGGATTGATTTTATACACAAATCACTTGGAACCCCATTGGATTTTAAAGCACATAAATTCAGTTCATAACAATACCATATAATAAAGAAAAGCGAAACTCAAGATTACTCCAACTATTCATGACCAAATGGTGGAAATTAAATTTTAAAAAATTGGCCTTGTATTGGCATTTAATATATTTACGTAAACTCGGTTTTTAAAAATTGAGTATAATACAATAAAAACAAAAAATCCTTTGCATCTATTTCTAGAGCCGCATGAAAAATATAATAACGAAAATAATCGTTTTGAACATCCCTGTATTTTTTAATATTAGTTTTATTTGATTAAAATGAAATTTAATAACAAAACGAAGTTATATTCTGCAACTATTTAGGAGTGCTTTGTGAAAGGATAGATTTTATACACAAACCACTTGGTACCCCATTTGACTTTAAAGCATATAAATCCAGTTCATAACAATGCCATATAATAAAGAAAAGCGAAACACAAGATTACTCCAACTATTCATGACCAAATGATGGAAATTAAATTTTAAAAAATTTGCCATGTATTGGCATTTAATATATTTACGTAAACTCGGTTTTTAAAAATTGAGTATAATACAATAAAAACAAAAAATCCTTTGCATCTATTTCTAGAGCCGCATGAAAAATATAATAACGAAAATAATCGTTTTCAACATCCCTGTATTTTTTAATATTAGTTTTATTTGATTAAAATGAAATTTAATAACAAAACGAAGTTATATTCTGCAACTATTTAGGAGTGCTTTGTGAAAGGATAGATTTTATACACAAACCACTTGGTACCCCATTTGACTTTAAAGCATATAAATCCAGTTCATAACAATGCCATATAATAAAGAAAAGCGAAACACAAGATTACTCCAACTATTCATGACCAAATGATGGAAATTAAATTTTAAAAAATTGGCCTTGTATTGGCATTTAATATATTTACGTAAACTCGGTTTTTAAAAATTGAGTATAATACAATAAAAACAAAAAATCCTTTGCATCTATTTCTAGAGCCGCATGAAAAATATAATAACGAAAATAATCGTTTTCAACATCCCTGTATTTTTTAATATTAGTTTTATTTGATTAAAATGAAATTTAATAACAAAACGAAGTTATATTCTGCAACTATTTAGGAGTGCTTTGTGAAAGGATAGATTTTATACACAAACCACTTGGTACCCCATTTGACTTTAAAGCATATAAATCCAGTTTATAACAATGCCATATAATAAAGAAAAGCGAAACACAAGATTACTCCAACTATTCATGACCAAATGGCTGACATCAAATTCTAAAAAATTGGTCGTGTATTGTAATTTACTATATTTACGTAAATTCGGTTTTTAAAAATTCAGTATAATACAATAAAACCAAAAAATCCTTTGCATCTATTTCTAGAGCCGCATGAAAAATATAATAACGAAAATAATCGTTTTCAACATCCTTGTATTTTTTAATATTAGTTTTATTTGATTAAAATGAAGTTCAATAACAAAACGAAGTTATATTCTGCAACTATTTAGGAGTGCTTTGTGAAAGGATTGATTTTATACACAAATCACTTGGTACCCCATTTGACTTTAAAGCATATAAATCCAGTTCATAACAATGCCATATAATAAAGAAAAGCGAAACACAAGATTACTGCAACTATTCATGACCAAATGGTGGAAATCATATTTTACAAAATTGGTCTTGTATTGGCATTTAATATATTTACGTAAATTCGGTTTTTAAAAATTCAGTATAATACAATAAAAACAAAAAATCCTTTGCATCTATTTCTAGAGCCGCATGAAAAATATAACAACGAAAATAATCGTTTTGAACATCCTTGTATTTTTTATTATTAGTTTTATTTGATTAAAATGAAATTTAACAACAAAACTAAGTTATAGACTGAAATGATTCAGGAGTGCTTTGTGAAAGGATTGATTTTATACACAAATCACTTGGAACCCCATTGGATTTTAAAGCACATAAATTCAGTTCATAACAATACCATATAATAAAGAAAAGCGAAACACAAGATTACTCCAACTATTCATGACCAAATGATGGAAATTAAATTTTAAAAAATTGGCCTTGTATTGGCATTTAATATATTTACGTAAACTCGGTTTTTAAAAATTGAGTATAATACAATAAAAACAAAAAATCCTTTGCATCTATTTCTAGAGCCGCATGAAAAATATAATAACGAAAATAATCGTTTTGAACAGCCTGGTATTTTTTAATATTAGTTTTATTTGAATAAAATGAAATTAATTAGCAAAACGAATTTGTAGGCTGAAATTATTTAGGAGTGCTTTGTGAAAGGATTGATTTTATACTCAAACCACTTGGTACCCCATTGGTCTTTAAAACATATAAATTCAGTTTATAACAATGCCATATAATAAAGAAAAGCGAAACACAAGATTACTCCAACTATTCATGACCAAATGGCTGACATCAAATTCTAAAAAATTGGTCGTGTATTGTAATTTACTATATTTACGTAAATTCGGTTTTTAAAAATTCAGTATAATACAGTAAAACCAAAAAATCCTTTGCATCTATTTCTAGAGCCGCATGAAAAATATAATAACGAAAATAATCGTTTTCAACATCCTTGTATTTTTTAATATTAGTTTTATTTGATTAAAATGAAGTTCAATAACAAATCGAAGTTATAGACTGAAATGATTTAGGAGTGCTTTGTGAAAGGATTGATTTTATACACAAATCACTTGGAACCCCATTGGATTTTAAAGCACATAAATTCAGTTCATAACAATACCATATAATAAAGAAAAGCGAAACACAAAATTACTCCAACTATTTATGACCAAATGGTGGAAATCAAATTTTAAAAAATTGGTCTAGTATTGGCATTTAATATATTTACGTAAATTCGGTTTTTAAAAATTGAGTATAATACAATAAAAACAAAAAATCCTTTGCATCTATTTCTAGAGCCGCATGAAAAATATAATAACGAAAATAATCGTTTTCAACATCCCTGTATTTTTTAATATTAGTTTTATTTGATTAAAATGAAATTTAATAACAAAACGAAGTTGTATTCTGCAACTATTTAGGAGTGCTTTGTGAAAGGATAGATTTTATACACAAACCACTTGGTACCCCATTTGACTTTAAAGCATATAAATCCAGTTTATAACAATGCCATATAATAAAGAAAAGCGAAACACAAGATTACTCCAACTATTCATGACCAAATGATGGAAATTAAATTTTAAAAAATTGGCCATGTATTGGCATTTAATATATTTACGTAAACTCGGTTTTTAAAAATTGAGTATAATACAATAAAAACAAAAAATCCTTTGCATCTATTTCTAGAGCCGCATGAAAAATATAATAACGAAAATAATCGTTTTCAACATCCCTGTATTTTTTAATATTAGTTTTATTTGATTAAAATGAAATTTAATAACAAAACGAAGTTGTATTCTGCAACTATTTAGGAGTGCTTTGTGAAAGGATAGATTTTATACACAAACCACTTGGTACCCCATTTGACTTTAAAGCATATAAATCCAGTTCATAACAATGCCATATAATAAAGAAAAGCGAAACACAAGATTACTCCAACTATTTATGACCAAATGGTGGAAATCAAATTTTAAAAAATTGGTCTAGTATTGGCATTTAATATATTTACGTAAATTCGGTTTTTAAAAATTCAGTATAATACAATAAAAACAAAAAATCCTTTGCATCTATTTCTAGAGCCGCATGAAAAATATAATAACGAAAATAATCGTTTTCAACATCCCTGTATTTTTTAATATTAGTTTTATTTGATTAAAATGAAATTTAATAACAAAACGAAGTTATATTCTGCAACTATTTAGGAGTGCTTTGTGAAAGGATAGATTTTATACACAAACCACTTGGTACCCCATTTGACTTTAAAGCATATAAATCCAGTTCATAACAATGCCATATAATAAAGAAAAGCGAAACACAAGATTACTCCAACTATTCATGACCAAATGATGGAAATTAAATTTTAAAAAATTGGCCTTGTATTGGCATTTAATATATTTACGTAAACTCGGTTTTTAAAAATTGAGTATAATACAATAAAAACAAAAAATCCTTTGCATCTATTTCTAGAGCCGCATGAAAAATATAATAACGAAAATAATCGTTTTCAACATCCCTGTATTTTTTAATATTAGTTTTATTTGATTAAAATGAAATTTAATAACAAAACGAAGTTGTATTCTGCAACTATTTAGGAGTGCTTTGTGAAAGGATAGATTTTATACACAAACCACTTGGTACCCCATTTGACTTTAAAGCATATAAATCCAGTTCATAACAATGCCATATAATAAAGAAAAGCGAAACACAAGATTACTCCAACTATTTATGACCAAATGGTGGAAATCAAATTTTAAAAAATTGGTCTAGTATTGGCATTTAATATATTTACGTAAATTCGGTTTTCAAAAATTCAGTATAATACAATAAAAACAAAAAATCCTTTGCATCTATTTCTAGAGCCGCATGAAAAATATAATAACGAAAATAATCGTTTTCAACATCCCTGTATTTTTTAATATTAGTTTTATTTGATTAAAATGAAATTTAATAACAAAACGAAGTTATATTCTGCAACTATTTAGGAGTGCTTTGTGAAAGGATAGATTTTATACACAAACCACTTGGTACCCCATTTGACTTTAAAGCATATAAATCCAGTTCATAACAATGCCATATAATAAAGAAAAGCGAAACACAAGATTACTCCAACTATTCATGACCAAATGATGGAAATTAAATTTTAAAAAATTGGCCTTGTATTGGCATTTAATATATTTACGTAAACTCGGTTTTTAAAAATTGAGTATAATACAATAAAAACAAAAAATCCTTTGCATCTATTTCTAGAGCCGCATGAAAAATATAATAACGAAAATAATCGTTTTCAACATCCCTGTATTTTTTAATATTAGTTTTATTTGATTAAAATGAAATTTAATAACAAAACGAAGTTGTATTCTGCAACTATTTAGGAGTGCTTTGTGAAAGGATAGATTTTATACACAAACCACTTGGTACCCCATTTGACTTTAAAGCATATAAATCCAGTTTATAACAATGCCATATAATAAAGAAAAGCGAAACACAAGATTACTCCAACTATTCATGACCAAATGGCTGACATCAAATTCTAAAAAATTGGTCGTGTATTGTAATTTACTATATTTACGTAAATTCGGTTTTTAAAAATTCAGTATAATACAATAAAACCAAAAAATCCTTTGCATCTATTTCTAGAGCCGCATGAAAAATATAATAACGAAAATAATCGTTTTCAACATTCTTGTATTTTTTAATATTAGTTTTATTTGATTAAAATGAAGTTCAATAACAAAACGAAGTTATAGACTGAAATGATTTAGGAGTGCTTTGTGAAAGGATTGATTTTATACACAAATCACTTGGAACCCCATTGGATTTTAAAGCACATAAATTCAGTTCATAACAATACCATATAATAAAGAAAAGCGAAACACAAGATTACTCCAACTATTTATGACCAAATGGTGGAAATCAAATTTTAAAAAATTGGTCTAGTATTGGCATTTAATATATATACGTAAATTCGGTTTTTAAAAATTCAGTATAATACAATAAAAACAAAAAATCCTTTGCATCTATTTCTAGAGCCGCATGAAAAATATAACAACGAAATTAATCGTTTTCAACATCCTTGTATTTTTTATTATTAGTTTTATTTGATTAAAATGAAATTTAACAACAAAACGAAGTTATATTCTGCAACTATTTAGGAGTGCTTTGTGAAAGGATAGATTTTATACACAAACCACTTGGTACCCCATTTGACTTTAAAGCATATAAATCCAGTTCATAACAATGCCATATAATAAAGAAAAGCGAAACACAAGATTACTCCAACTATTCATGACCAAATGATGGAAATTAAATTTTAAAAAATTGGCCTTGTATTGGCATTTAATATATTTACGTAAACTCGGTTTTTAAAAATTGAGTATAATACAATAAAAACAAAAAATCCTTTGCATCTATTTCTAGAGCCGCATGAAAAATATAATAACGAAAATAATCGTTTTCAACATCCCTGTATTTTTTAATATTAGTTTTATTTGATTAAAATGAAATTTAATAACAAAACGAAGTTGTATTCTGCAACTATTTAGGAGTGCTTTGTGAAAGGATAGATTTTATACACAAACCACTTGGTACCCCATTTGACTTTAAAGCATATAAATCCAGTTTATAACAATGCCATATAATAAAGAAAAGCGAAACACAAGATTACTCCAACTATTCATGACCAAATGGCTGACATCAAATTCTAAAAAATTGTTCGTGTATTGTAATTTACTATATTTACGTAAATTCGGTTTTTAAAAATTCAGTATAATACAATAAAACCAAAAAATCCTTTGCATCTATTTCTAGAGCCGCATGAATAATATAATAACGAAAATAATCGTTTTCAACATCCTTGTATTTTTTAATATTAGTTTTATTTGATTAAAATGAAGTTCAATAACAAAACGAAGTTATATTCTGCAACTATTTAAGAGTGCTTTGTGAAAGGATTGATTTTATACACAAATCACTTGGTACCCCATTTGACTTTAAAGCATATAAATCCAGTTCATAACAATGCCATATAATAAAGAAAAGCGAAAAACAAGATTACTCCAACTACTCATGACCAAATGGTGGAAATCATATTTTACAAAATTGGTCTTGTATTGGCATTTAATTTATTTACGTAAATTCGGTTTTTAAAAATTCAGTATAATACAATAAAAACAAAAAATCCTTTGCATCTATTTCTAGAGCCGCATGAAAAATATAACAACGAAAATAATCGTTTTGAACATCCTTGTATTTTTTATTATTAGTTTTATTTGATTAAAATGAAATTTAACAACAAAACGAAGTTATAGACTGAAATGATTTAGGAGTGCTTTGTGAAAGGATTGATTTTATACACAAATCACTTGGAACCCCATTGGATTTTAAAGCACATAAATTCAGTTCATAACAATACCATATAATAAAGAAAAGCGAAACTCAAGATTACTCCAACTATTCATGACCAAATGATGGAAATTAAATTTTAAAAAATTGGCCTTGTATTGGCATTTAATATATTTACGTAAACTCGGTTTTTAAAAATTGAGTATAATACAATAAAAACAAAAAATCCTTTGCATCTATTTCTAGAGCCGCATGAAAAATATAATAACGAAAATAATCGTTTTCAACATCCTTGTATTTTTTAATATTAGTTTTATTTGATTAAAATGAAGTTCAATAACAAAACGAAGTTATATTCTGCAACTATTTAGGAGTGCTTTGTGAAAGGATAGATTTTATACACAAACCACTTGGTACCCCATTTGACTTTAAAGCATATAAATCCAGTTTATAACAATGCCATATAATAAAGAAAAGCGAAACACAAGATTACTCCAACTATTCATGACCAAATGGCTGACATCAAATTCTAAAAAATTGTTCGTGTATTGTAATTTACTATATTTACGTAAATTCGGTTTTTAAAAATTCAGTATAATACAATAAAACCAAAAAATCCTTTGCATCTATTTCTAGAGCCGCATGAATAATATAATAACGAAAATAATCGTTTTCAACATCCTTGTATTTTTTAATATTAGTTTTATTTGATTAAAATGAAGTTCAATAACAAAACGAAGTTATATTCTGCAACTATTTAAGAGTGCTTTGTGAAAGGATTGATTTTATACACAAATCACTTGGTACCCCATTTGACTTTAAAGCATATAAATCCAGTTCATAACAATGCCATATAATAAAGAAAAGCGAAAAACAAGATTACTCCAACTACTCATGACCAAATGGTGGAAATCATATTTTACAAAATTGGTCTTGTATTGGCATTTAATTTATTTACGTAAATTCGGTTTTTAAAAATTCAGTATAATACAATAAAAACAAAAAATCCTTTGCATCTATTTCTAGAGCCGCATGAAAAATATAACAACGAAAATAATCGTTTTGAACATCCTTGTATTTTTTATTATTAGTTTTATTTGATTAAAATGAAATTTAACAACAAAACGAAGTTATAGACTGAAATGATTTAGGAGTGCTTTGTGAAAGGATTGATTTTATACACAAATCACTTGGAACCCCATTGGATTTTAAAGCACATAAATTCAGTTCATAACAATACCATATAATAAAGAAAAGCGAAACTCAAGATTACTCCAACTATTCATGACCAAATGATGGAAATTAAATTTTAAAAAATTGGCCTTGTATTGGCATTTAATATATTTACGTAAACTCGGTTTTTAAAAATTGAGTATAATACAATAAAAACAAAAAATCCTTTGCATCTATTTCTAGAGCCGCATGAAAAATATAACAACGAAATTAATCGTTTTCAACATCCTTGTATTTTTTAATATTAGTTTTATTTGAATAAAATGAAATTAATAAGCAAAACGAATTTGTAGGCTGAAATTATTTAGGAGTGCTTTGTGAAAGGATTGATTTTATACTCAAACCACTTGGTACCCCATTGGTCTTTAAAACATATAAATTCAGTTTATAACAATGCCATATAATAAAGAAAAGCGAAACACAAGATTACTCCAACTATTCATGACCAAATGGCTGACATCAAATTTTAAAAAATTGGTCGTGTATTGTAATTTACTATATTTACGTAAATTCGGTTTTTAAAAATTCAGTATAATACAATAAAACCAAAAAATCCTTTGCATCTATTTCTAGAGCCGCATGAAAAATATAATAACGAAAATAATCGTTTTCAACATCCCTGTATTTTTTAATATTAGTTTTATTTGATTAAAATGAAATTTAATAACAAAACGAAGTTATATTCTGCAACTATTTAGGAGTGCTTTGTGAAAGGATAGATTTTATACACAAACCACTTGGTACCCCATTTGACTTTAAAGCATATAAATCCAGTTCATAACAATGCCATATAATAAAGAAAAGCGAAAAACAAGATTACTCCAACTACTCATGACCAAATGGTGGAAATCATATTTTACAAAATTGGTCTTGTATTGGCATTTAATTTATTTACGTAAATTCGGTTTTTAAAAATTCAGTATAATACAATAAAAACAAAAAATCCTTTGCATCTATTTCTAGAGCCGCATGAAAAATATAACAACGAAATTAATCGTTTTCAACATCCTTGTATTTTTTAATATTAGTTTTATTTGATTAAAATGAAATTTAACAACAAAACGAAGTTATAGACTGAAATGATTTAGGAGTGCTTTGTGAAAGGATTGATTTTATACACAAATCACTTGGAACCCCATTGGATTTTAAAGCACATAAATTCAGTTCATAACAATACCATATAATAAAGAAAAGCGAAACTCAAGATTACTCCAACTATTCATGACCAAATGATGGAAATTAAATTTTAAAAAATTGGCCTTGTATTGGCATTTAATATATTTACGTAAACTCGGTTTTTAAAAATTGAGTATAATACAATAAAAACAAAAAATCCTTTGCATCTATTTCTAGAGCCGCATGAAAAATATAATAACGAAAATAATCGTTTTCAACATCCTTGTATTTTTTAATATTAGTTTTATTTGATTAAAATGAAGTTCAATAACAAAACGAAGTTATATTCTGCAACTATTTAAGAGTGCTTTGTGAAAGGATTGATTTTATACACAAATCACTTGGTACCCCATTTGACTTTAAAGCATATAAATCCAGTTCATAACAATGCCATATAATAAAGAAAAGCGAAAAACAAGATTACTCCAACTACTCATGACCAAATGGTGGAAATCATATTTTACAAAATTGGTCTTGTATTGGCATTTAATATATATACGTAAATTCGGTTTTTAAAAATTCAGTATAATACAATAAAAACAAAAAATCCTTTGCATCTATTTCTAGAGCCGCATGAAAAATATAACAACGAAATTAATCGTTTTCAACATCCTTGTATTTTTTAATATTAGTTTTATTTGAATAAAATGAAATTAATAAGCAAAACGAATTTGTAGGCTGAAATTATTTAGGAGTGCTTTGTGAAAGGATTGATTTTATACTCAAACCACTTGGTACCCCATTGGTCTTTAAAACATATAAATTCAGTTTATAACAATGCCATATAATAAAGAAAAGCGAAACACAAGATTACTCCAACTATTCATGACCAAATGGCTGACATCAAATTTTAAAAAATTGGTCGTGTATTGTAATTTACTATATTTACGTAAATTCGGTTTTTAAAAATTCAGTATAATACAATAAAACCAAAAAATCCTTTGCATCTATTTCTAGAGCCGCATGAAAAATATAATAACGAAAATAATCGTTTTCAACATCCCTGTATTTTTTAATATTAGTTTTATTTGATTAAAATGAAATTTAATAACAAAACGAAGTTATATTCTGCAACTATTTAGGAGTGCTTTGTGAAAGGATAGATTTTATACACAAACCACTTGGTACCCCATTTGACTTTAAAGCATATAAATCCAGTTCATAACAATGCCATATAATAAAGAAAAGCGAAACACAAGATTACTCCAACTATTCATGACCAAATGATGGAAATTAAATTTTAAAAAATTGGCCTTGTATTGGCATTTAATATATTTACGTAAACTCGGTTTTTAAAAATTGAGTATAATACAATAAAAGCAAAAAATCCTTTGCATCTATTTCTAGAGCCGAATGAAAAATATAATAACGAAAATAATCGTTTTCAACATCCCTGTATTTTTTAATATTAGTTTTATTTGATTAAAATGAAATTTAATAACAAAACGAAGTTGTATTCTGCAACTATTTAGGAGTGCTTTGTGAAAGGATAGATTTTATACACAAACCACTTGGTACCCCATTTGACTTCAAAGCACATAAATTCAGTTCATAACAATACCATATAATAAAGAAAAGCGAAACACAAGATTACTCCAACTATTCATGACCAAATGGCTGACATCAAATTCTAAAAAATTGGTCGTGTATTGTAATTTACTATATTTACGTAAATTCGGTTTTTAAAAATTCAGTATAATACAATAAAACCAAAAAATCCTTTGCATCTATTTCTAGAGCCGCATGAAAAATATAATAACGAAAATAATCGTTTTCAACATCCTTGTATTTTTTAATATTTGTTTTATTTGATTAAAATGAAGTTCAATAACAAAACGAAGTTATAGACTGAAATGATTTAGGAGTGCTTTGTGAAAGGATTGATTTTATACACAAATCACTTGGAACCCCATTGGATTTTAAAGCACATAAATTCAGTTCATAACAATACCATATAATAAAGAAAAGCGAAACACAAGATTACTCCAACTATTTATGACCAAATGGTGGAAATCAAATTTTAAAAAATTGGTCTAGTATTGGCATTTAATATATTTACGTAAATTCGGTTTTTAAAAATTCAGTATAATACAATAAAAACAAAAAATCCTTTGCATCTATTTCTAGAGCCGCATGAAAAATATAACAACGAAATTAATCGTTTTCAACATCCTTGTATTTTTTATTATTAGTTTTATTTGATTAAAATGAAATTTAACAACAAAACGAAGTTATAGACTGAAATGATTTAGGAGTGCTTTGTGAAAGGATTGATTTTATACACAAATCACTTGGAACCCCATTGGATTTTAAAGCATATAAATCCAGTTCATAACAATGCCATATAATAAAGAAAAGCGAAACACAAGATTACTCCAACTATTCATGACCAAATGATGGAAATTAAATTTTAAAAAATTGGCCATGTATTGGCATTTAATATATTTACGTAAACTCGGTTTTTATAAATTCAGTATAATACAATAAAAACAAAAAATCCTTTGCATCTATTTCTAGAGCCGCATGAAAAATATAATAACGAAAATAATCGTTTTCAACATCCCTGTATTTTTTAATATTAGTTTTATTTGATTAAAATGAAGTTCAATAACAAAACGAAGTTATAGACTGAAATGATTTAGGAGTGCTTTGTGAAAGGATAGATTTTATACACAAACCACTTGGTACCCCATTTGACTTTAAAGCATATAAATCCAGTTTATAACAATGCCATATAATAAAGAAAAGCGAAACACAAGATTACTCCAACTATTCATGACCAAATGGCTGACATCAAATTCTAAAAAATTGGTCGTGTATTGTAATTTACTATATTTACGTAAATTCGGTTTTTAAAAATTCAGTATAATACAATAAAACCAAAAAATCCTTTGCATCTATTTCTAGAGCCGCATGAAAAATATAATAACGAAAATAATCGTTTTCAACATCCTTGTATTTTTTAATATTAGTTTTATTTGATTAAAATGAAGTTCAATAACAAAACGAAGTTATAGACTGAAATGATTTAGGAGTGCTTTGTGAAAGGATTGATTTTATACACAAATCACTTGGAACCCCATTGGATTTTAAAGCACATAAATTCAGTTCATAACAATACCATATAATAAAGAAAAGCGAAACACAAGATTACTCCAACTATTTATGACCAAATGGTGGAAATCAAATTTTAAAAAATTGGTCTAGTATTGGCATTTAATATATTTACGTAAATTCGGTTTTTAAAAATTCAGTATAATACAATAAAAACAAAAAATCCTTTGCATCTATTTCTAGAGCCGCATGAAAAATATAACAACGAAATTAATCGTTTTCAACATCCTTGTATTTTTTATTATTAGTTTTATTTGATTAAAATGAAATTTAACAACAAAACGAAGTTATAGACTGAAATGATTTAGGAGTGCTTTGTGAAAGGATAGATTTTATACACAAACCACTTGGTACCCCATTTGACTTTAAAGCATATAAATCCAGTTCATAACAATGCCATATAATAAAGAAAAGCGAAACACAAGATTACTCCAACTATTCATGACCAAATGATGGAAATTAAATTTTAAAAAATTGGCCATGTATTGGCATTTAATATATTTACGTAAACTCGGTTTTTAAAAATTGAGTATAATACAATAAAAACAAAAAATCCTTTGCATCTATTTCTAGAGCCGCATGAAAAATATAATTACGAAAATAATCGTTTTCAACATCCCTGTATTTTTTAATATTAGTTTTATTTGATTAAAATGAAATTTAATAACAAAACGAAGTTATATTCTGCAACTATTTAGGAGTGCTTTGTGAAAGGATAGATTTTATACACAAACCACTTGGTACCCCATTTGACTTTAAAGCATATAAATCCAGTTCATAACAATGCCATATAATAAAGAAAAGCGAAACACAAGATTACTCCAACTATTCATGACCAAATGATGGAAATTAAATTTTAAAAAATTGGCCTTGTATTGGCATTTAATATATTTACGTAAACTCGGTTTTTAAAAATTGAGTATAATACAATAAAAACAAAAAATCCTTTGCATCTATTTCTAGAGCCGCATGAAAAATATAATAACGAAAATAATCGTTTTCAACATCCCTGTATTTTTTAATATTAGTTTTATTTGATTAAAATGAAATTTAATAACAAAACGAAGTTGTATTCTGCAACTATTTAGGAGTGCTTTGTGAAAGGATAGATTTTATACACAAACCACTTGGTACCCCATTTGACTTTAAAGCATATAAATCCAGTTTATAACAATGCCATATAATAAAGAAAAGCGAAACACAAGATTACTCCAACTATTCATGACCAAATGGCTGACATCAAATTCTAAAAAATTGGTCGTGTATTGTAATTTACTATATTTACGTAAATTCGGTTTTTAAAAATTCAGTATAATACAATAAAACCAAAAAATCCTTTGCATCTATTTCTAGAGCCGCATGAAAAATATAATAACGAAAATAATCGTTTTCAACATCCTTGTATTTTTTAATATTAGTTTTATTTGATTAAAATGAAGTTCAATAACAAAACGTAGTTATATTCTGCAACTATTTAAGAGTGCTTTGTGAAAGGATAGATTTTATACACAAACCACTTGGTACCCCATTTGACTTTAAAGCATATAAATCCAGTTTATAACAATGCCATATAATAAAGAAAAGCGAAACACAAGATTACTCCAACTATTCATGACCAAATGGCTGACATCAAATTCTAAAAAATTGGTCGTGTATTGTAATTTACTATATTTACGTAAATTCGGTTTTTAAAAATTCAGTATAATACAATAAAACCAAAAAATCCTTTGCATCTAATTCTAGAGCCGCATGAAAAATATAATAACGAAAATAATCGTTTTCAACATCCCTGTATTTTTTAATATTAGTTTTATTTGATTAAAATGAAATTTAATAACAAAACGAAGTTGTATTCTGCAACTATTTAGGAGTGCTTTGTGAAAGGATAGATTTTATACACAAACCACTTGGTACCCCATTTGACTTTAAAGCATATAAATCCAGTTTATAACAATGCCATATAATAAAGAAAAGCGAAACACAAGATTACTCCAACTATTCATGACCAAATGGCTGACATCAAATTCTAAAAAATTGGTCGTGTATTGGCATTTAATATATTTACGTAAACTCGGTTTTTAAAAATTGAGTATAATACAATAAAAACAAAAAATCCTTTGCATCTATTTCTAGAGCCGCATGAAAAATATAATAACGAAAATAATCGTTTTGAACAGCCTGGTATTTTTTAATATTAGTTTTATTTGAATAAAATGAAATTAATTAGCAAAACGAATTTGTAGGCTGAAATTATTTAGGAGTGCTTTGTGAAAGGATTGATTTTATACTCAAACCACTTGGTACCCCATTGGTCTTTAAAACATATAAATTCAGTTTATAACAATGCCATATAATAAAGAAAAGCGAAACACAAGATTACTCCAACTATTCATGACCAAATGGCTGACATCAAATTTTAAAAAATTGGTCGTGTATTGTAATTTACTATATTTACGTAAATTCGGTTTTTAAAAATTCAGTATAATACAATAAAACCAAAAAATCCTTTGCATCTATTTCTAGAGCCGCATGAAAAATATAATAACGAAAATAATCGTTTTCAACATCCCTGTATTTTTTAATATTAGTTTTATTTGATTAAAATGAAATTTAATAACAAAACGAAGTTATATTCTGCAACTATTTAGGAGTGCTTTGTGAAAGGATAGATTTTATACACAAACCACTTGGTACCCCATTTGACTTTAAAGCATATAAATCCAGTTCATAACAATGCCATATAATAAAGAAAAGCGAAACACAAGATTACTCCAACTATTCATGACCAAATGATGGAAATTAAATTTTAAAAAATTGGCCTTGTATTGGCATTTAATATATTTACGTAAACTCGGTTTTTAAAAATTGAGTATAATACAATAAAAACAAAAAATCCTTTGCATCTATTTCTAGAGCCGCATGAAAAATATAATAACGAAAATAATCGTTTTGAACAGCCTGGTATTTTTTAATATTAGTTTTATTTGAATAAAATGAAATTAATAAGCAAAACGAATTTGTAGGCTGAAATTATTTAGGAGTGCTTTGTGAAAGGATTGATTTTATACTCAAACCACTTGGTACCCCATTGGTCTTTAAAACATATAAATTCAGTTTATAACAATGCCATATAATAAAGAAAAGCGAAACACAAGATTACTCCAACTATTCATGACCAAATGGCTGACATCGAATTATAAAAAATTGGTCGTGTATTGTAATTTACTATATTTACGTAAACTCGGTTTTTAAAAATTGAGTATAATACAATAAAAGCAAAAAATCCTTTGCATCTATTTCTAGAGCCGAATGAAAAATATAATAACGAAAATAATCGTTTTCAACATCCCTGTATTTTTTAATATTAGTTTTATTTGATTAAAATGAAATTTAATAACAAAACGAAGTTGTATTCTGCAACTATTTAGGAGTGCTTTGTGAAAGGATAGATTTTATACACAAACCACTTGGTACCCCATTTGACTTCAAAGCATATAAATCAAGTTTATAACAATGCCATATAATAAAGAAAAGCGAAACACAAGATTACTCCAACTATTCATGACCAAATGATGGAAATTAAATTTTAAAAAATCGGCCATGTATTGGCATTTAATATATTTACGTAAACTCGGTTTTTAAAAATTGAGTATAATACAATAAAAACAAAAAATCCTTTGCATCTATTTCTAGAGCCGCATGAAAAATATAATAACGAAAATAATCGTTTTCAACATCCTTGTATTTTTTAATATTAGTTTTATTTAATTAAAATGAAGTTCAATAACAAAACGAAGTTATCGACTGAAATGATTTAGGAGTGCTTTGTGAAAGGATTGATTTTATACACAAATCACTTGGAACCCCATTGGATTTTAAAGCACATAAATTCAGTTCATAACAATACCATATAATAAAGAAAAGCGAAACACAAGATTACTCCAACTATTTATGACCAAATGGTGGAAATCAAATTTTAAAAAATTGGTCTAGTATTGGCATTTAATATATTTACGTAAATTCGGTTTTTAAAAATTCAGTATAATACAATAAAAACAAAAAATCCTTTGCATCTATTTCTAGAGCCGCATGAAAAATATAACAACGAAATTTATCGTTTTCAACATCCTTGTATTTTTTATTATTAGTTTTATTTGATTAAAATGAAATTTAACAACAAAACGAAGTTATAGACTGAAATGATTTAGGAGTGCTTTGTGAAAGGATTGATTTTATACACAAATCACTTGGAACCCCATTGGATTTTAAAGCATATAAATCCAGTTCATAACAATGCCATATAATAAAGAAAAGCGAAACACAAGATTACTCCAACTATTCATGACCAAATGATGGAAATTAAATTTTAAAAAATTGGCCATGTATTGGCATTTAATATATTTACGTAAACTCGGTTTTTAAAAATTGAGTATAATACAATAAAAACAAAAAATCCTTTGCATCTATTTCTAGAGCCGCATGAAAAATATAATAACGAAAAAAATCGTTTTCAACATCCCTGTATTTTTTAATATTAGTTTTATTTGATTAAAATGAAGTTCAATAACAAAACGAAGTTATAGACTGAAATGATTTAGGAGTGCTTTGTGAAAGGATAGATTTTATACACAAACCACTTGGTACCCCATTTGACTTTAAAGCATATAAATCCAGTTTATAACAATGCCATATAATAAAGAAAAGCGAAACACAAGATTACTCCAACTATTCATGACCAAATGGCTGACATCAAATTCTAAAAAATTGGTCGTGTATTGTAATTTACTATATTTACGTAAATTCGGTTTTTAAAAATTCAGTATAATACAATAAAACCAAAAAATCCTTTGCATCTATTTCTAGAGCCGCATGAAAAATATAATAACGAAAATAATCGTTTTCAACATCCTTGTATTTTTTAATATTAGTTTTATTTGATTAAAATGAAGTTCAATAACAAAACGAAGTTATAGACTGAAATGATTTAGGAGTGCTTTGTGAAAGGATTGATTTTATACACAAATCACTTGGAACCCCATTGGATTTTAAAGCACATAAATTCAGTTCATAACAATACCATATAATAAAGAAAAGCGAAACACAAGATTACTCCAACTATTTATGACCAAATGGTGGAAATCAAATTTTAAAAAATTGGTCTAGTATTGGCATTTAATATATTTACGTAAATTCGGTTTTTAAAAATTCAGTATAATACAATAAAAACAAAAAATCCTTTGCATCTATTTCTAGAGCCGCATGAAAAATATAACAACGAAATTAATCGTTTTCAACATCCTTGTATTTTTTATTATTAGTTTTATTTGATTAAAATGAAATTTAACAACAAAACGAAGTTATAGACTGAAATGATTTAGGAGTGCTTTGTGAAAGGATAGATTTTATACACAAACCACTTGGTACCCCATTTGACTTTAAAGCATATAAATCCAGTTCATAACAATGCCATATAATAAAGAAAAGCGAAACACAAGATTACTCCAACTATTCATGACCAAATGATGGAAATTAAATTTTAAAAAATTGGCCATGTATTGGCATTTAATATATTTACGTAAACTCGGTTTTTAAAAATTGAGTATAATACAATAAAAACAAAAAATCCTTTGCATCTATTTCTAGAGCCGCATGAAAAATATAATTACGAAAATAATCGTTTTCAACATCCCTGTATTTTTTAATATTAGTTTTATTTGATTAAAATGAAATTTAATAACAAAACGAAGTTATATTCTGCAACTATTTAGGAGTGCTTTGTGAAAGGATAGATTTTATACACAAACCACTTGGTACCCCATTTGACTTTAAAGCATATAAATCCAGTTCATAACAATGCCATATAATAAAGAAAAGCGAAACACAAGATTACTCCAACTATTCATGACCAAATGATGGAAATTAAATTTTAAAAAATTGGCCTTGTATTGGCATTTAATATATTTACGTAAACTCGGTTTTTAAAAATTGAGTATAATACAATAAAAACAAAAAATCCTTTGCATCTATTTCTAGAGCCGCATGAAAAATATAATAACGAAAATAATCGTTTTCAACATCCCTGTATTTTTAATATTAGTTTTATTTGATTAAAATGAAATTTAATAACAAAACGAAGTTGTATTCTGCAACTATTTAGGAGTGCTTTGTGAAAGGATAGATTTTATACACAAACCACTTGGTACCCCATTTGACTTTAAAGCATATAAATCCAGTTTATAACAATGCCATATAATAAAGAAAAGCGAAACACAAGATTACTCCAACTATTCATGACCAAATGGCTGACATCAAATTCTAAAAAATTGGTCGTGTATTGTAATTTACTATATTTACGTAAATTCGGTTTTTAAAAATTCAGTATAATACAATAAAACCAAAAAATCCTTTGCATCTATTTCTAGAGCCGCATGAAAAATATAATAACGAAAATAATCGTTTTCAACATCCTTGTATTTTTTAATATTAGTTTTATTTGATTAAAATGAAGTTCAATAACAAAACGTAGTTATATTCTGCAACTATTTAAGAGTGCTTTGTGAAAGGATTGATTTTATACACAAATCACTTGGTACCCCATTTGACTTTAAAGCATATAAATCCAGTTCATAACAATGCCATATAATAAAGAAAAGCGAAACACAAGATTACTCCAACTATTCATGACCAAATGATGGAAATTAAATTTTAAAAAATTGGCCATGTATTGGCATTTAATATATTTACGTAAACTCGGTTTTTAAAAATTGAGTATAATACAATAAAAACAAAAAATCCTTTGCATCTATTTCTAGAGCCGCATGAAAAATATAATAACGAAAAAAATCGTTTTCAACATCCCTGTATTTTTTAATATTAGTTTTATTTGATTAAAATGAAGTTCAATAACAAAACGAAGTTATAGACTGAAATGATTTAGGAGTGCTTTGTGAAAGGATAGATTTTATACACAAACCACTTGGTACCCCATTTGACTTTAAAGCATATAAATCCAGTTTATAACAATGCCATATAATAAAGAAAAGCGAAACACAAGATTACTCCAACTATTCATGACCAAATGGCTGACATCAAATTCTAAAAAATTGGTCGTGTATTGTAATTTACTATATTTACGTAAATTCGGTTTTTAAAAATTCAGTATAATACAATAAAACCAAAAAATCCTTTGCATCTATTTCTAGAGCCGCATGAAAAATATAATAACGAAAATAATCGTTTTCAACATCCTTGTATTTTTTAATATTAGTTTTATTTGATTAAAATGAAGTTCAATAACAAAACGAAGTTATAGACTGAAATGATTTAGGAGTGCTTTGTGAAAGGATTGATTTTATACACAAATCACTTGGAACCCCATTGGATTTTAAAGCACATAAATTCAGTTCATAACAATGCCATATAATAAAGAAAAGCGAAACACAAGATTACTCCAACTATTTATGACCAAATGGTGGAAATCAAATTTTAAAAAATTGGTCTAGTATTGGCATTTAATATATTTACGTAAATTCGGTTTTTAAAAATTCAGTATAATACAATAAAAACAAAAAATCCTTTGCATCTATTTCTAGAGCCGCATGAAAAATATAACAACGAAATTAATCGTTTTCAACATCCTTGTATTTTTTATTATTAGTTTTATTTGATTAAAATGAAATTTAACAACAAAACGAAGTTATAGACTGAAATGATTTAGGAGTGCTTTGTGAAAGGATAGATTTTATACACAAACCACTTGGTACCCCATTTGACTTTAAAGCATATAAATCCAGTTCATAACAATGCCATATAATAAAGAAAAGCGAAACACAAGATTACTCCAACTATTCATGACCAAATGATGGAAATTAAATTTTAAAAAATTGGCCATGTATTGGCATTTAATATATTTACGTAAACTCGGTTTTTAAAAATTGAGTATAATACAATAAAAACAAAAAATCCTTTGCATCTATTTCTAGAGCCGCATGAAAAATATAATAACGAAAATAATCGTTTTGAACAGCCTGGTATTTTTTAATATTAGTTTTATTTGAATAAAATGAAATTAATTAGCAAAACGAATTTGTAGGCTGAAATTATTTAGGAGTGCTTTGTGAAAGGATAGATTTTATACACAAACCACTTGGTACCCCATTTGACTTTAAAGCATATAAATCCAGTTTATAACAATGCCATATAATAAAGAAAAGCGAAACACAAGATTACTCCAACTATTCATGACCAAATGGCTGACATCAAATTCTAAAAAATTGGTCGTGTATTGTAATTTACTATATTTACGTAAATTCGGTTTTTAAAAATTCAGTATAATACAATAAAACCAAAAAATCCTTTGCATCTATTTCTAGAGCCGCATGAAAAATATAATAACGAAAATAATCGTTTTCAACATCCTTGTATTTTTTAATATTAGTTTTATTTGATTAAAATGAAGTTCAATAACAAAACGAAGTTATAGACTGAAATGATTTAGGAGTGCTTTGTGAAAGGATTGATTTTATACACAAATCACTTGGAACCCCATTGGATTTTAAAGCACATAAATTCAGTTCATAACAATACCATATAATAAAGAAAAGCGAAACACAAGATTACTCCAACTATTTATGACCAAATGGTGGAAATCAAATTTTAAAAAATTGGTCTAGTATTGGCATTTAATATATTTACGTAAATTCGGTTTTTAAAAATTGAGTATAATACAATAAAAACAAAAAATCCTTTGCATCTATTTCTAGAGCCGCATGAAAAATATAATAACGAAAATAATCGTTTTCAACATCCCTGTATTTTTTAATATTAGTTTTATTTGATTAAAATGAAATTTAATAACAAAACGAAGTTATATTCTGCAACTATTTAGGAGTGCTTTGTGAAAGGATAGATTTTATACACAAACCACTTGGTACCCCATTTGACTTTAAAGCATATAAATCCAGTTCATAACAATGCCATATAATAAAGAAAAGCGAAACACAAGATTACTCCAACTATTCATGACCAAATGATGGAAATTAAATTTTAAAAAATTGGCCTTGTATTGGCATTTAATATATTTACGTAAACTCGGTTTTTAAAAATTGAGTATAATACAATAAAAACAAAAAATCCTTTGCATCTATTTCTAGAGCCGCATGAAAAATATAATAACGAAAATAATCGTTTTGAACATCCCTGTATTTTTTAATATTAGTTTTATTTGATTAAAATGAAATTTAATAACAAAACGAAGTTGTATTCTGCAACTATTTAGGAGTGCTTTGTGAAAGGATAGATTTTATACACAAACCACTTGGTACCCCATTTGACTTTAAAGCATATAAATCCAGTTTATAACAATGCCATATAATAAAGAAAAGCGAAACACAAGATTACTCCAACTATTCATGACCAAATGGCTGACATCAAATTCTAAAAAATTGGTCGTGTATTGTAATTTACTATATTTACGTAAATTCGGTTTTTAAAAATTCAGTATAATACAATAAAACCAAAAAATCCTTTGCATCTATTTCTAGAGCCGCATGAAAAATATAATAACGAAAATAATCGTTTTCAACATCCTTGTATTTTTTAATATTAGTTTTATTTGATTAAAATGAAGTTCAATAACAAAACGTAGTTATATTCTGCAACTATTTAAGAGTGCTTTGTGAAAGGATTGATTTTATACACAAATCACTTGGTACCCCATTTGACTTTAAAGCATATAAATCCAGTTCATAACAATGCCATATAATAAAGAAAAGCGAAAAACAAGATTACTCCAATTACTCATGACCAAATGGTGGAAATCATATTTTACAAAATTGGTCTTGTATTGGCATTTAATTTATTTACGTAAATTCGGTTTTTAAAAATTCAGTATAATACAATAAAAACAAAAAATCCTTTGCATCTATTTCTAGAGCCGCATGAAAAATATAACAACGAAAATAATCGTTTTGAACATCCTTGTATTTTTTATTATTAGTTTTATTTGATTAAAATGAAATTTAACAACAAAACGAAGTTATAGACTGAAATGATTTAGGAGTGCTTTGTGAAAGGATTGATTTTATACACAAATCACTTGGAACCCCATTGGATTTTAAAGCACATAAATTCAGTTCATAACAATACCATATAATAAAGAAAAGCGAAACTCAAGATTACTCCAACTATTCATGAGCAAATGATGGAAATTAAATTTTAAAAAATTGGAATTGTATTGGCATTTAATATATTTACGTAAACTCGGTTTTTAAAAATTGAGTATAATACAATAAAAACAAAAAATCCTTTGCATCTATTTCTAGAGCCGCATGAAAAATATAATAACGAAAATAATCGTTTTGAACAGCCTGGTATTTTTTAATATTAGTTTTATTTGAATAAAATGAAATTAATTAGCAAAACGAATTTGTAGGCTGAAATTATTTAGGAGTGCTTTGTGAAAGGATTTATTTTATACTCAAACCACTTGGTACCCCATTGGTCTTTAAAACATATAAATTCAGTTTATAACAATGCCATATAATAAAGAAAAGCGAAACACAAGATTACTCCAACTATTCATGACCAAATGGCTGACATCAAATTTTAAAAAATTGGTCGTGTATTGTAATTTACTATATTTACGTAAATTCGGTTTTTAAAAATTCAGTATAATACAATAAAACCAAAAAATCCTTTGCATCTATTTCTAGAGCCGCATGAAAAATATAATAACGAAAATAATCGTTTTCAACATCCCTGTATTTTTTAATATTAGTTTTATTTGATTAAAATGAAATTTAATAACAAAACGAAGTTATATTCTGCAACTATTTAGGAGTGCTTTGTGAAAGGATAGATTTTATACACAAACCACTTGGTACCCCATTTGACTTTAAAGCATATAAATCCAGTTCATAACAATGCCATATAATAAAGAAAAGCGAAACACAAGATTACTCCAACTATTCATGACCAAATGGTGGAAATTAAATTTTAAAAAATTGGCCTTGTATTGGCATTTAATATATTTACGTAAACTCGGTTTTTAAAAATTGAGTATAATACAATAAAAACAAAAAATCCTTTGCATCTATTTCTAGAGCCGCATGAAAAATATAATAACGAAAATAATCGTTTTCAACATCCCTGTATTTTTTAATATTAGTTTTATTTGATTAAAATGAAATTTAATAACAAAACGAAGTTGTATTCTGCAACTATTTAGGAGTGCTTTGTGAAAGGATAGATTTTATACACAAACCACTTGGTACCCCATTTGACTTCAAAGCATATAAATCCAGTTCATAACAATACCATATAATAAAGAAAAGCGAAACACAAGATTACTCCAACTATTTATGACCAAATGGTGGAAATCAAATTTTAAAAAATTGGTCTAGTATTGGCATTTAATATATTTACGTAAATTCGGTTTTTAAAAATTCAGTATAATACAATAAAAACAAAAAATCCTTTGCATCTATTTCTAGAGCCGCATGAAAAATGTAACAACGAAATTAATCGTTTTCAACATCCTTGTATTTTTTATTATTAGTTTTATTTGATTAAAATGAAATTTAACAACAAAACGAAGTTATAGACTGAAATGATTTAGGAGTGCTTTGTGAAAGGATTGATTTTATACACAAATCACTTGGAACCCCATTGGATTTTAAAGCACATAAATTCAGTTCATAACAATACCATATAATAAAGAAAAGCCAAACACAAGATTACTCCAACTATTTATGACCAAATGGTGGAAATCAAATTTTAAAAAATTGGTCTAGTATTGGCATTTAATATATTTACGTAAATTCGGTTTTTAAAAATTCAGTATAATACAATAAAACCAAAAAATCCTTTGCATCTATTTCTAGAGCCGCATGAAAAATATAATAACGAAAATAATCGTTTTGAACATCCCTGTATTTTTTAATATTAGTTTTATTTGATTAAAATGAAATTTAATAACAAAACGAAGTTATATTCTGCAACTATTTAGGAGTGCTTTGTGAAAGGATAGATTTTATACACAAACCACTTGGTACCCCATTTGACTTTAAAGCATATAAATCCAGTTCATAACAATGCCATATAATAAAGAAAAGCGAAACACAAGATTACTCCAACTATTCATGACCAAATGATGGAAATTAAATTTTAAAAAATTGGCCATGTATTGGCATTTAATATATTTACGTAAAATCGGTTTTTAAAAATTGAGTATAATACAATAAAAACAAAAAATCCTTTGCATCTATTTCTAGAGCCGCATGAAAAATATAATAACGAAAATAATCGTTTTCAACATCCCTGTATTTTTTAATATTAGTTTTATTTGATTAAAATGAAATTTAATAACAAAACGAAGTTATATTCTGCAACTATTTAGGAGTGCTTTGTGAAAGGATAGATTTTATACACAAACCACTTGGTACCCCATTTGACTTTAAAGCATATAAATCCAGTTCATAACAATGCCATATAATAAAGAAAAGCGAAACACAAGATTACTCCAACTATTCATGACCAAATGATGGAAATTAAATTTTAAAAAATTGGCCTTGTATTGGCATTTAATATATTTACGTAAACTCGGTTTTTAAAAATTGAGTATAATACAATAAAAACAAAAAATCCTTTGCATCTATTTCTAGAGCCGCATGAAAAATATAATAACGAAAATAATCGTTTTCAACATCCCTGTATTTTTTAATATTAGTTTTATTTGATTAAAATGAAATTTAATAACAAAACGAAGTTATATTCTGCAACTATTTAGGAGTGCTTTGTGAAAGGATAGATTTTATACACAAACCACTTGGTACCCCATTTGACTTTAAAGCATATAAATCCAGTTCATAACAATGCCATATAATAAAGAAAAGCGAAACACAAGATTACTCCAACTATTCATGACCAAATGATGGAAATTAAATTTT
The DNA here is from genome assembly GCA_963971155.1 of Anthrax anthrax. NCBI lineage: Eukaryota > Metazoa > Arthropoda > Insecta > Diptera > Bombyliidae > Anthrax > Anthrax anthrax. The sequence goes on from OZ020122.1 coordinate 3,710,942, forward strand.
AAAAAATTGGCCTTGTATTGGCATTTAATATATTTACGTAAACTCGGTTTTTAAAAATTGAGTATAATTCAATAAAAACAAAAAATCCTTTGCATCTATTTCTAGAGCCGCATGAAAAATATAATAACGAAAATAATCGTTTTCAACATCCCTGTATTTTTTAATATTAGTTTTATTTGATTAAAATGAAATTTAATAACAAAACGAAGTTGTATTCTGCAACTATTTAGGAGTGCTTTGTGAAAGGATAGATTTTATACACAAACCACTTGGTACCCCATTTGACTTTAAAGCATATAAATCCAGTTTATAACAATGCCATATAATAAAGAAAAGCGAAACACAAGATTACTCCAACTATTCATGACCAAATGGCTGACATCAAATTCTAAAAAATTGGTCGTGTATTGTAATTTACTATATTTACGTAAATTCGGTTTTTAAAAATTCAGTATAATACAATAAAACCAAAAAATCCTTTGCATCTATTTCTAGAGCCGCATGAAAAATATAATAACGAAAATAATCGTTTTCAACATCCTTGTATTTTTTAATATTAGTTTTATTTGATTAAAATGAAGTTCAATAACAAAACGAAGTTATATTCTGCAACTATTTAAGAGTGCTTTGTGAAAGGATTGATTTTATACACAAATCACTTGGTACCCCATTTGACTTTAAAGCATATAAATCCAGTTCATAACAATGCCATATAATAAAGAAAAGCGAAACACAAGATTACTCCAACTACTCATGACCAAATGATGGAAATTAAATTTTAAAAAATTGGCCTTGTATTGGCATTTAATATATTTACGTAAACTCGGTTTTTAAAATTCAGTATAATACAATAAAAACAAAAAATCCTTTGCATCTATTTCTAGAGCCGCATGAAAAATATAATAACGAAAATAATCGTTTTCAACATCCCTGTATTTTTTAATATTAATTTTATTTGATTAAAATGAAATTTAATAACAAAACGAAGTTGTATTCTGCAACTATTTAGGAGTGCTTTGTGAAAGGATAGATTTTATACACAAACCACTTGGTACCCCATTTGACTTCAAAGCATATAAATCCAGTTTATAACAATGCCATATAATAAAGAAAAGCGAAACACAAGATTACTCCAACTATTCATGACCAAATGGCTGACATCAAATTCTAAAAAATTGGTCGTGTATTGTAATTTACTATATTTACGTAAATTCGGTTTTTAAAAATTCAGTATAATACAATAAAACCAAAAAATCCTTTGCATCTATTTCTAGAGCCGCATGAAAAATATAATAACGAAAATAATCGTTTTCAACATCCTTGTATTTTTTAATATTAGTTTTATTTGATTAAAATGAAGTTCAATAACAAAACGAAGTTATAGACTGAAATGATTTAGGAGTGCTTTGTGAAAGGATTGATTTTATACACAAATCACTTGGAACCCCATTGGATTTTAAAGCACATAAATTCAGTTCATAACAATACCATATAATAAAGAAAAGCGAAACACAAGATTACTCCAACTATTTATGACCAAATGGTGGAAATCAAATTTTAAAAAATTGGTCTAGTATTGGCATTTAATATATTTACGTAAATTCGGTTTTTAAAAATTCAGTATAATACAATAAAAACAAAAAATCCTTTGCATCTATTTCTAGAGCCGCATGAAAAATATAACAACGAAATTAATCGTTTTCAACATCCTTGTATTTTTTATTATTAGTTTTATTTGATTAAAATGAAATTTAACAACAAAACGAAGTTATAGACTGAAATGATTTAGGAGTGCTTTGTGAAAGGATTGATTTTATACACAAATCACTTGGAACCCCATTGGATTTTAAAGCACATAAATTCAGTTCATAACAATACCATATAATAAAGAAAAGCGAAACACAAGATTACTCCAACTATTTATGACCAAATGGTGGAAATCAAATTTTAAAAAATTGGTCTAGTATTGGCATTTAATATATTTACGTAAATTCGGTTTTTAAAAATTCAGTATAATACAATAAAAACAAAAAATCCTTTGCATCTATTTCTAGAGCCGCATGAAAAATATAATAACGAAAATAATCGTTTTGAACATCCCTGTATTTTTTAATATTAGTTTTATTTGATTAAAATGAAATTTAATAACAAAACGAAGTTATATTCTGCAACTATTTAGGAGTGCTTTGTGAAAGGATAGATTTTATACACAAACCACTTGGTACCCCATTTGACTTTAAAGCATATAAATCCAGTTCATAACAATGCCATATAATAAAGAAAAGCGAAACACAAGATTACTCCAACTATTCATGACCAAATGGCTGACATCAAATTCTAAAAAATTGGTCGTGTATTGTAATTTACTATATTTACGTAAATTCGGTTTTTAAAAATTCAGTATAATACAATAAAACCAAAAAATCCTTTGCATCTATTTCTAGAGCCGCATGAAAAATATAATAACGAAAATAATCGTTTTCAACATCCTTGTATTTTTTAATATTAGTTTTATTTGATTAAAATGAAGTTCAATAACAAAACGAAGTTATATTCTGCAACTATTTAAGAGTGCTTTGTGAAAGGATTGATTTTATACACAAATCACTTGGTACCCCATTTGACTTTAAAGCATATAAATCCAGTTCATAACAATGCCATATAATAAAGAAAAGCGAAACACAAGATTACTCCAACTATTCATGACCAAATGGCTGACATCAAATTCTAAAAAATTGGTCGTGTATTGTAATTTACTATATTTACGTAAATTCGGTTTTTAAAAATTCAGTATAATACAATAAAACCAAAAAATCCTTTGCATCTATTTCTAGAGCCGCATGAAAAATATAATAACGAAAATAATCGTTTTCAACATCCTTGTATTTTTTAATATTAGTTTTATTTGATTAAAATGAAGTTCAATAACAAAACGAAGTTATAGACTGAAATGATTTAGGAGTGCTTTGTGAAAGGATTGATTTTATACACAAATCACTTGGAACCCCATTGGATTTTAAAGCACATAAATTCAGTTCATAACAATACCATATAATAAAGAAAAGCGAAACACAAGATTACTCCAACTATTTATGACCAAATGGTGGAAATCAAATTTTAAAAAATTGGTCTAGTATTGGCATTTAATATATTTACGTAAATTCGGTTTTTAAAAATTCAGTATAATACAATAAAAACAAAAAATCCTTTGCATCTATTTCTAGAGCCGCATGAAAAATATAATAACGAAAATAATCGTTTTGAACATCCCTGTATTTTTTAATATTAGTTTTATTTGATTAAAATGAAATTTAATAACAAAACGAAGTTATATTCTGCAACTATTTAGGAGTGCTTTGTGAAAGGATAGATTTTATACACAAACCACTTGGTACCCCATTTGACTTTAAAGCATATAAATCCAGTTCATAACAATGCCATATAATAAAGAAAAGCGAAACACAAGATTACTCCAACTATTCATGACCAAATGGCTGACATCAAATTCTAAAAAATTGGTCGTGTATTGTAATTTACTATATTTACGTAAATTCGGTTTTTAAAAATTCAGTATAATACAATAAAACCAAAAAATCCTTTGCATCTATTTCTAGAGCCGCATGAAAAATATAATAACGAAAATAATCGTTTTCAACATCCCTGTATTTTTTAATATTAGTTTTATTTGATTAAAATGAAATTTAATAACAAAACGAAGTTGTATTCTGCAACTATTTAGGAGTGCTTTGTGAAAGGATAGATTTTATACACAAACCACTTGGTACCCCATTTGACTTCAAAGCATATAAATCCAGTTTATAACAATGCCATATAATAAAGAAAAGCGAAACACAAGATTACTCCAACTATTCATGACCAAATGGCTGACATCAAATTCTAAAAAATTGGTCGTGTATTGTAATTTACTATATTTACGTAAATTCGGTTTTTAAAAATTCAGTATAATACAATAAAACCAAAAAATCCTTTGCATCTATTTCTAGAGCCGCATGAAAAATATAATAACGAAAATAATCGTTTTCAACATCCTTGTATTTTGTAATATTAGTTTTATTTGATTAAAATGAAATTTAATAACAAAACGAAGTTATAGGCTGAAATTACTTAGGAGAGCTTTGTGAAAGGATTGATTTTATACACAAACCGCTTGGTACCCCATTGGAGTTTAAAGCATATAAATTCAGTTTATAACAATGCCTTATAATAAAGAAAAGCGAAACACAAGATTACTCCAACTATTCATGACCAAATGGTGGAAATCAATTTCTAAAAAATTGGTCTTGTATATGAATTTACAATATTTACGTTAAGTCGGTTTTTAAAAATTCAGTATAATACAATAAAAACAAAAAATCCTTCGCATCTATTTCTAGAGCCGCATGAAAAATATAATAACGAATATAATCGTTTTGAACATCCCCGTATTTTGTAATATTAGTTTTATTTGTTTAAAATGAAATTTAATAACAAAACGAAGTTATAGGCTGAAATTATTTAGGAGAGCTTTATGAAAAGATTGATTTTATACACAAACCGCTTGGTACCCCATTGGACTTTAAACCATATAAATTCAGTTCAAAACAATGCCATATAATAAAGAAAAGCGATACACAAGATTACTCTAACTATTAATGACCAAATGGCTGACATCAAATTCTAAAAAATTGGTCGTGTATTGTAATTTACAATATTCACATGAACTCGGTTTTTAAAAATTCAGTATAATACAATAAAAACAAAAAATCCTTCGCATCTATTTCTAGAGCCGCATGAAAAATATAATAACGAATATAATCGTTTTGAATATCCCTGTATTTTGTAATATTAGTTTTATTTGATTAAAATGAAATTTAATAACAAAACGAAGTTATAGGCTGCAACTATTTAGGAGAGCTTTATGAAAAGATTGATTTATTGCACAAACCGCTTGGTACCCCATTGGAGTTTAAAGCTTATAAATTCAGTTTTTAACAATGCCTTATAATAAAGAAAAGCGAAACACAAGATTACTCCAACTATTCATGACTAAATGGTGGAAATCAAATTTTAAGAAATTTGTCTTGTATTGGCGTTTAATATATTTACGTAAACTCGGTTTTTAAAAATTCAGTATAATACAATAAAAACAAAAAATCCTTCGCATCTATTTCTAGAGCCGCATGAAAAATATAATAACGAATATAATCGTTTTGAACATCCCCGTATTTTGTAATATTAGTTTTATTTGATTAAAATGAAATTTAATAACAAAACGAAGTTATAGGCTGCAACTATTTAGGAGAGCTTTATGAAAAGATTGATTTTATGCACAAACCGCTTGGTACCCCATTGGAGTTTAAAACATATAAATTCAGTTTATAACAATGCCTTAAAATAAAGAAAAGCGAAACACAAGATTAGTCCAACTATATATGACCAAATGGCTGACATCAAATTCTAAAAAATTGGTCGTGTATTGTAATTTACAATATTCACATGAACTCGGTTTTTAAAAATTCAGTATAATACAATAAAAACAAAAAATCCTTCGCATCTATTTCTAGAGCCGCATGAAAAATATAATAACGAATATAATCGTTTTGAATATCCCTGTATTTTGTAATATTAGTTTTATTTGATTAAAATGAAATTTAATAACAAAACGAAGTTATAGGCTGCAACTATTTAGGAGAGCTTTATGAAAAGATTGATTTTATGCACAAACCGCTTGGTACCCCATTGGAGTTTAAAGCTTATAAATTCAGTTTTTAACAATGCCTTATAATAAAGAAAAGCGAAACACAAGATTACTCCAACTATTCATGACCAAATGGTGGAAATCAAATTTTAAGAAATTTGTCTTGTATTGGCGTTTAATATATTTACATAAACTCGGTTTTTATAAATTCAGTATAATACAATAAAAACAAAAAATCCTTCGCATCTATTTCTAGAGCCGCATGAAAATTATAATAACGAATATAATCGTTTTGAACATCCCCGTATTTTGTAATATTAGTTTTATTTGATTAAAATAAAATTTAATAACAAAACGAAGTTATAGGCTGAAATTATTTAGGAGTGCTTTGTGAAAGGATTGATTTTATACACAAACCGCTTGGTACCCCATTGGACTTTAAAGCATATAAATTCAGTTCAAAACAATGCCATATAATAAAGAAAAGCGATACACAAGATTACTCTAACTATTAATGACCAAATGGTGGAAATCAAATTTTAAGAAATTTTTCTTGTATTGGCGTTTAATATATTTACGTAAACTCGGTTTTTATAAATTCAGTATAATACAATAAAAACAAAAAATCCTTCGCATCTATTTCTAGAGCCGCATGAAAATTATAATAACGAATATAATCGTTTTGAACATCCCCGTATTTTGTAATATTAGTTTTATTTGATTAAAATGAAATTTAATAACAAAACGAAGTTATAGGCTGAAATTATTTAGGAGAGCTTTGTGAAAGGATTGATTTTATACACAAACCGCTTGGTACCCCATTGGAGTTTAAAGCATATAAATTCAGTTTTTAACAATGCCATATAATAAACAAAAGCGATACACAAGATTACTCTAACTATTAATGACCAAATGGCTGACATCAAATTCTAAAAAATTGGTCGTGTATTGTAATTTACAATATTCACATGAACTCGGTTTTTAAAAATTCAGTATAATACAATAAAAACAAAAAATCCTTCGCATCTATTTCTAGAGCCGCATGAAAAATATAATAACGAATATAATCGTTTTGAATATCCCTGTATTTTGTAATATTAGTTTTATTTGATTAAAATGAAATTTAATAACAAAACGAAGTTATAGGCTGCAACTATTTAGGAGAGCTTTATGAAAAGATTGATTTATTGCACAAACCGCTTGGTACCCCATTGGAGTTTAAAGCTTATAAATTCAGTTTTTAACAATGCCTTATAATAAAGAAAAGCGAAACACAAGATTACTCCAACTATTCATGACTAAATGGTGGAAATCAAATTTTAAGAAATTTGTCTTGTATTGGCGTTTAATATATTTACGTAAACTCGGTTTTTAAAAATTCAGTATAATACAATAAAAACAAAAAATCCTTCGCATCTATTTCTAGAGCCGCATGAAAAATATAATAACGAATATAATCGTTTTGAACATCCCCGTATTTTGTAATATTAGTTTTATTTGATTAAAATGAAATTTAATAACAAAACGAAGTTATAGGCTGCAACTATTTAGGAGAGCTTTATGAAAAGATTGATTTTATGCACAAACCGCTTGGTACCCCATTGGAGTTTAAAACATATAAATTCAGTTTATAACAATGCCTTAAAATAAAGAAAAGCGAAACACAAGATTACTCCAACTATTCATGACCAAATGGCTGACATCAAATTCTAAAAAATTGGTCGTGTATTGTAATTTACAATATTCACATGAACTCGGTTTTTAAAAATTCAGTATAATACAATAAAAACAAAAAATCCTTCGCATCTATTTCTAGAGCCGCATGAAAAATATAATAACGAATATAATCGTTTTGAATATCCCTGTATTTTGTAATATTAGTTTTATTTGATTAAAATGAAATTTAATAACAAAACGAAGTTATAGGCTGCAACTATTTAGGAGAGCTTTATGAAAAGATTGATTTTATGCACAAACCGCTTGGTACCCCATTGGAGTTTAAAGCTTATAAATTCAGTTTTTAACAATGCCTTATAATAAAGAAAAGCGAAACACAAGATTACTCCAACTATTCATGACTAAATGGTGGAAATCAAATTTTAAGAAATTTGTCTTGTATTGGCGTTTAATATATTTACGTAAACTCGGTTTTTAAAAATTCAGTATAATACAATAAAAACAAAAAATCCTTCGCATCTATTTCTAGAGCCGCATGAAAAATATAATAACGAATATAATCGTTTTGAACATCCCCGTATTTTGTAATATTAGTTTTATTTGATTAAAATGAAATTTAATAACAAAACGAAGTTATAGGCTGCAACTATTTAGGAGAGCTTTATGAAAAGATTGATTTTATGCACAAACCGCTTGGTACCCCATTGGAGTTTAAAACATATAAATTCAGTTTATAACAATGCCTTAAAATAAAGAAAAGCGAAACACAAGATTACTCCAACTATTCATGACCAAATGGCTGACATCAAATTCTAAAAAATTGGTCGTGTATTGTAATTTACAATATTCACATGAACTCGGTTTTTAAAAATTCAGTATAATACAATAAAAACAAAAAATCCTTCGCATCTATTTCTAGAGCCGCATGAAAAATATAATAACGAATATAATCGTTTTGAATATCCCTGTATTTTGTAATATTAGTTTTATTTGATTAAAATGAAATTTAATAACAAAACGAAGTTATAGGCTGCAACTATTTAGGAGAGCTTTATGAAAAGATTGATTTTATGCACAAACCGCTTGGTACCCCATTGGAGTTTAAAACATATAAATTCAGTTTATAACAATGCCTTATAATAAAGAAAAGCGAAACACAAGATTACTCCAACTATTCATGACTAAATGGTGGAAATCAAATTTTAAGAAATTTGTCTTGTATTGGCGTTTAATATATTTACGTAAACTCGGTTTTTAAAAATTCAGTATAATACAATAAAAACAAAAAATCCTTCGCATCTATTTCTAGAGCCGCATGAAAAATATAATAACGAATATAATCGTTTTGAACATCCCCGTATTTTGTAATATTAGTTTTATTTGATTAAAATGAAATTAAATAACAAAACGAAGTTATAGGCTGCAACTATTTAGGAGAGCTTTATGAAAAGATTGATTTTATGCACAAACCGCTTGGTACCCCATTGGACTTTAAACCATATAAATTCAGTTCAAAACAATGCCATATAATAAACAAAAGCGATACACAAGATTACTCTAACTATTAATGACCAAATGGCTGACATCAAATTCTAAAAAATTGGTCGTGTATTGTAATTTACAATATTCACATGAACTCGGTTTTTAAAAATTCAGTATAATACAATAAAAACAAAAAATCCTTCGCATCTATTTCTAGAGCCGCATGAAAAATATAATAACGAATATAATCGTTTTGAATATCCCTGTATTTTGTAATATTAGTTTTATTTGATTAAAATGAAATTTAATAACAAAACGAAGTTATAGGCTGCAACTATTTAGGAGAGCTTTATGAAAAGATTGATTTATTGCACAAACCGCTTGGTACCCCATTGGAGTTTAAAGCTTATAAATTCAGTTTTTAACAATGCCTTATAATAAAGAAAAGCGAAACACAAGATTACTCCAACTATTCATGACTAAATGGTGGAAATCAAATTTTAAGAAATTTGTCTTGTATTGGCGTTTAATATATTTACGTAAACTCGGTTTTTAAAAATTCAGTATAATACAATAAAAACAAAAAATCCTTCGCATCTATTTCTAGAGCCGCATGAAAAATATAATAACGAATATAATCGTTTTGAACATCCCCGTATTTTGTAATATTAGTTTTATTTGATTAAAATGAAATTTAATAACAAAACGAAGTTATAGGCTGCAACTATTTAGGAGAGCTTTATGAAAAGATTGATTTTATGCACAAACCGCTTGGTACCCCATTGGAGTTTAAAACATATAAATTCAGTTTATAACAATGCCTTAAAATAAAGAAAAGCGAAACACAAGATTACTCCAACTATTCATGACCAAATGGCTGACATCAAATTCTAAAAAATTGGTCGTGTATTGTAATTTACAATATTCACATGAACTCGGTTTTTAAAAATTCAGTATAATACAATAAAAACAAAAAATCCTTCGCATCTATTTCTAGAGCCGCATGAAAAATATAATAACGAATATAATCGTTTTGAATATCCCTGTATTTTGTAATATTAGTTTTATTTGTTTAAAATGAAATTTAATAACAAAACGAAGTTATAGGCTGAAATTATTTAGGAGAGCTTTATGAAAAGATTGATTTTATACACAAACCGCTTGGTACCCCATTGGACTTTAAACCATATAAATTCAGTTCAAAACAATGCCATATAATAAACAAAAGCGATACACAAGATTACTCTAACTATTAATGACCAAATGGCTGACATCAAATTCTAAAAAATTGGTCGTGTATTGTAATTTACAATATTCACATGAACTCGGTTTTTAAAAATTCAGTATAATACAATAAAAACAAAAAATCCTTCGCATCTATTTCTAGAGCCGCATGAAAAATATAATAACGAATATAATCGTTTTGAATATCCCCGTATTTTGTAATATTAGTTTTATTTGATTAAAATGAAATTTAATAACAAAACGAAGTTATAGGCTGCAACTATTTAGGAGAGCTTTATGAAAAGATTGATTTATTGCACAAACCGCTTGGTACCCCATTGGAGTTTAAAGCTTATAAATTCAGTTTTTAACAATGCCTTATAATAAAGAAAAGCGAAACACAAGATTACTCCAACTATTCATGACTAAATGGTGGAAATCAAATTTTAAGAAATTTGTCTTGTATTGGCGTTTAATATATTTACGTAAACTCGGTTTTTAAAAATTCAGTATAATACAATAAAAACAAAAAATCCTTTGCATCTATTTCTAGAGCCGCATGAAAAATATAATAACGAATATAATCGTTTTGAACATCCCCGTATTTTGTAATATTAGTTTTATTTGTTTAAAATGAAATTTAATAACAAAACGAAGTTATAGGCTGAAATTATTTAGGAGAGCTTTATGAAAAGATTGATTTTATACACAAACCGCTTGGTACCCCATTGGACTTTAAACCATATAAATTCAGTTCAAAACAATGCCATATAATAAACAAAAGCGATACACAAGATTACTCTAACTATTAATGACCAAATGGCTGACATCAAATTCTAAAAAATTGGTCGTGTATTGTAATTTACAATATTCACATGAACTCGGTTTTTAAAAATTCAGTATAATACAATAAAAACAAAAAATCCTTCGCATCTATTTCTAGAGCCGCATGAAAAATATAATAACGAATATAATCGTTTTGAATATCCCTGTATTTTGTAATATTAGTTTTATTTGATTAAAATGAAATTTAATAACAAAACGAAGTTATAGGCTGCAACTATTTAGGAGAGCTTTATGAAAAGATTGATTTATTGCACAAACCGCTTGGTACCCCATTGGAGTTTAAAGCTTATAAATTCAGTTTTTAACAATGCCTTATAATAAAGAAAAGCGAAACACAAGATTACTCCAACTATTCATGACTAAATGGTGGAAATCAAATTTTAAGAAATTTGTCTTGTATTGGCGTTTAATATATTTACGTAAACTCGGTTTTTAAAAATTCAGTATAATACAATAAAAACAAAAAATCCTTTGCATCTATTTCTAGAGCCGCATGAAAAATATAATAACGAATATAATCGTTTTGAACATCCCCGTATTTTGTAATATTAGTTTTATTTGATTAAAATGAAATTTAATAACAAAACGAAGTTATAGGCTCCAACTATTTAGGAGAGCTTTATGAAAAGATTGATTTTATGCACAAACCGCTTGGTACCCCATTGGAGTTTAAAACATATAAATTCAGTTTATAACAATGCCTTAAAATAAAGAAAAGCGAAACACAAGATTACTCCAACTATTCATGACCAAATGGCTGACATCAAATTCTAAAAAATTGGTCGTGTATTGTAATTTACAATATTCACATGAACTCGGTTTTTAAAAATTCAGTATAATACAATAAAAACAAAAAATCCTTCGCATCTATTTCTAGAGCCGCATGAAAAATATAATAACGAATATAATCGTTTTGAATATCCCTGTATTTTGTAATATTAGTTTTATTTGATTAAAATGAAATTTAATAACAAAACGAAGTTATAGGCTGCAACTATTTAGGAGAGCTTTATGAAAAGATTGATTTTATGCACAAACCGCTTGGTACCCCATTGGAGTTTAAAGCTTATAAATTCAGTTTTTAACAATGCCTTATAATAAAGAAAAGCGAAACACAAGATTACTCCAACTATTCATGACTAAATGGTGGAAATCAAATTTTAAGAAATTTGTCTTGTATTGGCGTTTAATATATTTACGTAAACTCGGTTTTTAAAAATTCAGTATAATACAATAAAAACAAAAAATCCTTCGCATCTATTTCTAGAGCCGCATGAAAAATATAATAACGAATATAATCGCTTTGAACATCCCCGTATTTTGTAATATTAGTTTTATTTGATTAAAATGAAATTAAATAACAAAACGAAGTTATAGGCTGCAACTATTTAGGAGAGCTTTATGAAAAGATTGATTTTATGCACAAACCGCTTGGTACCCCATTGGAGTTTAAAACATATAAATTCAGTTTATAACAATGCCTTAAAATAAAGAAAAGCGAAACACAAGATTACTCCAACTATTCATGACCAAATGGCTGACATCAAATTCTAAAAAATTGGTCGTGTATTGTAATTTACAATATTCACATGAACTCGGTTTTTAAAAATTCAGTATAATACAATAAAAACAAAAAATCCTTCGCATCTATTTCTAGAGCCGCATGAAAAATATAATAACGAATATAATCGTTTTGAATATCCCTGTATTTTGTAATATTAGTTTTATTTGATTAAAATGAAATTTAATAACAAAACGAAGTTATAGGCTGCAACTATTTATTAGAGCTTTATGAAAAGATTGATTTTATGCACAAACCGCTTGGTACCCCATTGGAGTTTAAAGCTTATAAATTCAGTTTTTAACAAGGCCTTATAATAAAGAAAAGCGAAACACAAGATTACTCCAACTATTCATGACCAAATGGTGGAAATCAAATTTTAAGAAATTTGTCTTGTATTTGCGTTTAATATATTTACATAAACTCGGTTTTTATAAATTCAGTATAATACAATAAAAACAAAAAATCCTTCGCATCTATTTCTAGAGCCGCATGAAAATTATAATAACGAATATAATCGTTTTGAACATCCCCGTATTTTGTAATATTAGTTTTATTTGATTAAAATAAAATTTAATAACAAAACGAAGTTATAGGCTGAAATTATTTAGGAGTGCTTTGTGAAAGGATTGATTTTATACACAAACCGCTTGGTACCCCATTGGACTTTAAAGCATATAAATTCAGTTCAAAACAATGCCATATAATAAAGAAAAGCGATACACAAGATTACTCTAACTATTAATGACCAAATGGCTGACATCAAATTCTAAAAAATTGGTCGTGTATTGTAATTTACAATATTCACATGAACTCGGTTTTTAAAAATTCAGTATAATACAATAAAAACAAAAAATCCTTCGCATCTATTTCTAGAGCCGCATGAAAAATATAACAACGAAAATAATCGTTTTGAACATCACTGTATTTTGTAATATTAGTTTTATTTGATTAAAATGAAATTTAAAAACAAAACGAAGTTATAGGCTGAAATTATTTAGGAGAGCTTTGTGAAAGGATTGATTTTATACACAAACCGCTTGGTACCCCATTGGAGTTTAACGCATATAAATTCAGTTTTTAACAATGCCATTTAATAAAGAAATGCGAAACACAAGATTACTCCAACTATTCATGACCAAATGGTGGAAATCAAATTTTAAGAAATTTGTCTTGTATTGGCGTTTAATATATTTACGTAAACTCGGTTTTTATAAATTCAGTATAATACAATAAAAACAAAAAATCCTTCGCATCTATTTCTAGAGCCGCATGAAAATTATAATAACGAATATAATCGTTTTGAACATCCCCGTATTTTGTAATATTAGTTTTATTTGATTAAAATGAAATTTAATAACAAAACGAAGTTATAGGCTGAAATTATTTAGGAGAGCTTTGTGAAAGGATTGATTTTATACACAAACCGCTTGGTACCCCATTGGAGTTTAAAGCATATAAATTCAGTTTTTAACAATGCCATATAATAAAGAAAAGCGAAACACAAGATTACTCCAACTATTCATGACCAAATGGTGGAAATCAATTTCTAAAAAATTGGTCTTGTATATGAATTTACAATATTTACGTTAAGTCGGTTTTTAAAAATTCAGTATAATACAATAAAAACAAAAAATCCTTCGCATCTATTTCTAGAGCCGCATGAAAAATATAATAACGAATATAATCGTTTTGAACATCCCCGTATTTTGTAATATTAGCTTTATTTGATTAAAATGAAATTTAATAACAAAACGAAGTTATAGGCTGAAATTATTTAGGAGTACTTTGTGAAAGGATTGATTTTATACACACACCGCTTGGTACCCCATTGGAGTTTAAAACATATAAATTCAGTTTATAACAATGCTTTAAAATAAAGAAAAGCGAAACACAAGATTACTCCAACTATTCATGACCAAATGGCTGACATCAAATTCTAAAAAATTGGTCGTGTATTGTAATTTACAATATTCACATGAACTCGGTTTTTAAAAATTCAGTATAATACAATAAAAACAAAAAATCCTTCGCATCTATTTCTAGAGCCGCATGAAAAATATAATAACGAATATAATCGTTTTGAATATCCCTGTATTTTGTAATATTAGTTTTATTTGATTAAAATGAAATTTAATAACAAAACGAAGTTATAGGCTGCAACTATTTAGGAGAGCTTTATGAAAAGATTGATTTTATGCACAAACCGATTGGTACCCCATTGGAGTTTAAAGCTTATAAATTCAGTTTTTAACAATGCCTTATAATAAAGAAAAGCGAAACACAAGATTACTCCAACTATTCATGACCAAATGGTGGAAATCAAATTTTAAGAAATTTGTCTTGTATTGGCGTTTAATATATTTACGTAAACTCGGTTTTTATAAATTCAGTATAATACAATAAAAACAAAAAATCCTTCGCATCTATTTCTAGAGCCGCATGAAAATTATAATAACGAATATAATCGTTTTGAACATCCCCGTATTTTGTAATATTAGTTTTATTTGATTAAAATAAAATTTAATAACAAAACGAAGTTATAGGCTGAAATTATTTAGGAGTGCTTTGTGAAAGGATTGATTTTATACACAAACCGCTTGGTACCCCATTGGACTTTAAAGCATATAAATTCAGTTCAAAACAATGCCATATAATAAAGAAAAGCGATACACAAGATTACTCTAACTATTAATGACCAAATGACTGACATCAAATTCTAAAAAATTGGTCGTGTATTGTAATTTACAATATTCACATGAACTCGGTTTTTAAAAATTCAATATAATACAATAAAAAAAAAATCCTTCGCATCTATGTCTAGAGCCGCATGAAAAATATAATAACGAATATAATCGTTTTGAATATCCCTGTATTTTGTAATATTAGTTTTATTTGATTAAAATGAAATTTAATAACAAAACGAAGTTATAGGCTGCAACTATTTAGGAGAGCTTTATGAAAAGATTGATTTTATGCACAAACCGCTTGGTACCCCATTGGAGTTTAAAGCTTATAAATTCAGTTTTTAACAATGCCTTATAATAAAGAAAAGCGAAACACAAGATTACTCCAACTATTCATGACCAAATGGTGGAAATCAAATTTTAAGAAATTTGTCTTGTATTGGCGTTTAATATATTTACGTAAACTCGGTTTTTATAAATTCAGTATAATACAATAAAAACAAAAAATCCTTCGCATCTATTTCTAGAGCCGCATTAAAATATAATAACGAATATAATCGTTTTGAATATCCCTGTATTTTGTAATATTAGTTTTGTTTGATTAAAATGAAATTTAATAACAAAACGAAGTTATAGGCTGCAACTATTTGGGAGAGCTTTATGAAAAGATTGATTTTATGCACAAACCGCTTGGTACCCCATTGGAGTTTAAAGCTTATAAATTCAGTTTTTAACAATGCCTTATAATAAAGAAAAGCGAAACACAAGATTACTCCAACTATTCATGACCAAATGGTGGAAATCAAATTTTAAGAAATTTGTCTTGTATTGGCGTTTAATATATTTACGTAAACTCGGTTTTTATAAATTCAGTATAATACAATAAAAACAAAAAATCCTTCGCATCTATTTCTAGAGCCGCATGAAAATTATAATAACGAATATAATCGTTTTGAACATCCCCGTATTTTGTAATATTAGTTTTATTTGATTAAAATAAAATTTAATAACAAAACGAAGTTATAGGCTGAAATTATTTAGGAGTGCTTTGTGAAAGGATTGATTTTATACACAAACCGCTTGGTACCCCATTGGACTTTAAAGCATATAAATTCAGTTTTTAACAATGCCATATAATAAAGAAAAGCGAAACACAAGATTACTCCAACTATTCATGACCAAATGGTGGAAATCAAATTTTAAGAAATTTGTCTTGTATTGGCGTTTAATATATTTACGTAAACTCGGTTTTTATAAATTCAGTATAATACAATAAAAACAAAAAATCCTTCGCATCTATTTCTAGAGCCGCATGAAAATTATAATAACGAATATAATCGTTTTGAACATCCCCGTATTTTGTAATATTAGTTTTATTTGATTAAAATAAAATTTAATAACAAAACGAAGTTATAGGCTGAAATTATTTAGGAGTGCTTTGTGAAAGGATTGATTTTATACACAAACCGCTTGGTACGCCATTGGACTTTAAAGCATATAAATTCAGTTTTTAACAATGCCATATAATAAAGGAAAGCGATACACAAGATTACTCTAACTATTAATGACCAAATGGCTGACATCAAATTCTAAAAAATTGGTCGTGTATTGTAATTTACAATATTCACATGAACTCGGTTTTTAAAAATTCAGTATAATACAATAAAAACAAAAAATCCTTCGCATCTATTTCTAGAGCCGCATGAAAAATATAATAACGAATATAATCGTTTTGAACATCCCCGTATTTTGTAATATTAGTTTTATTTGATTAAAATGAAATTTAATAACAAAACGAAGTTATAGGCTGCAACTATTTAGGAGAGCTTTATGAAAAGATTGATTTTATGCACAAACCGCTTGGTACCCCATTGGACTTTAAAGCATATAAATTCAGTTTTTAACAATGCCATATAATAAAGGAAAGCGATACACAAGATTACTCTAACTATTAATGACCAAATGGTGGAAATCAAATTTTAAGAAATTTGTCTTGTATTGGCGTTTAATATATTTACGTAAACTCGGTTTTTATAAATTAAGTATAATACAATAAAAACAAAAAATCCTTCGCATCTATTTCTAGAGCCGCATTAAAATATAATAACGAATATAATCGTTTTGAATATCCCTGTATTTTGTAATATTAGTTTTGTTTGATTAAAATGAAATTTAATAACAAAACGAAGTTATAGGCTGCAACTATTTGGGAGAGCTTTATGAAAAGATTGATTTTATGCACAAACCGCTTGGTACCCCATTGGAGTTTAAAGCTTATAAATTCAGTTTTTAACAATGCCTTATAATAAAGAAAAGCGAAACACAAGATTACTCCAACTATTCATGACCAAATGGTGGAAATCAAATTTTAAGAAATTTGTCTTGTATTGGCGTTTAATATATTTACGTAAACTCGGTTTTTATAAATTCAGTATAATACAATAAAAACAAAAAATCCTTCGCATCTATTTCTAGAGCCGCATGAAAATTATAATAACGAATATAATCGTTTTGAACATCCCCGTATTTTGTAATATTAGTTTTATTTGATTAAAATAAAATTTAATAACAAAACGAAGTTATAGGCTGAAATTATTTAGGAGTGCTTTGTGAAAGGATTGATTTTATACACACACCGCTTGGTACCCCATTGGAGTTTAAAACATATAAATTCAGTTTATAACAATGCCTTAAAATAAAGAAAAGCGAAACACAAGACTACTCCAACTATTCATGACCAAATGGCTGACATCAAATTCTAAAAAATTGGTCGTGTATTGTAATTTACAATATTCACATGAACTCGGTTTTTAAAAATTCAGTATAATACAATAAAAACAAAAAATCCTTCGCATCTATTTCTAGAGCCGCATGAAAAATATAATAACGAATATAATCGTTTTGAATATCCCTGTATTTTGTAATATTAGTTTTATTTGATTAAAATGAAATTTAATAACAAAACGAAGTTATAGGCTGCAACTATTTAGGAGAGCTTTATGAAAAGATTGATTTTATGCACAAACCGCTTGGTACCCCATTGGAGTTTAAAGCTTATAAATTCAGTTTTTAACAATGCCTTATAATAAAGAAAAGCGAAACACAAGATTACTCCAACTATTCATGACCAAATGGTGGAAATCAAATTTTAAGAAATTTGTCTTGTATTGGCGTTTAATATATTTACGTAAACTCGGTTTTTATAAATTCAGTATAATACAATAAAAACAAAAAATCCTTCGCATCTATTTCTAGAGCCGCATGAAAATTATAATAACGAATATAATCGTTTTGAACATCCCCGTATTTTGTAATATTAGTTTTATTTGATTAAAATAAAATTTAATAACAAAACGAAGTTATAGGCTGAAATTATTTAGGAGTGCTTTGTGAAAGGATTGATTTTATACACAAACCGCTTGGTACCCCATCGGACTTTAAAGCATATAAATTCAGTTCAAAACAATGCCATATAATAAAGAAAAGCGATACACAAGATTACTCTAACTATTAATGACCAAATGGCTGACATCAAATTCTAAAAAATTGGTCGTGTATTGTAATTTACAATATTCACATGAACTCGTTTTTTAAAAATTCAGTATAATACAATAAAAACAAAAAATCCTTCGCATCTATTTCTAGAGCCGCATGAAAAATATAATAACAAATATAATCGTTTTGAATATCCCTGTATTTTGTAATATTAGTTTTATTTGATTAAAATGAAATTTAAAAACAAAACGAAGTTATAGGCTGAAATTATTTAGGAGAGCTTTGTGAAAGGATTGATTTTATACACAAACCGCTTGGTACCCCATTGGAGTTTAAAACATATAAATTCAGTTTATAACAATGCCTTATAATAAAGAAAAGCGAAACACAAGATTACTCCAACTATTCATGACCAAATGGTGGAAATCAAATTTTAAGAAATTTGTCTTGTATTGGTGTTTAATATATTTACGTAAACTCGGTTTTTAAAAATTCAGTATAATACAATAAAAAAAAAAATCCTTCGCATCTATTTCTAGAGCCGCATGAAAATTATAACAACGAAAATAATAGTTTTGAACATCCCCGTATTTTGTAATATTAGTTTTATTTGATTAAAATAAAATTTAATAACAAAACGAAGTTATAGGCTGATATTATTTAGGAGTGCTTTGTGAAAGGATTGATTTTATACACAAACCGCTTGGTACCCCATTGGACTTTAAAGCATATAAATTCAGTTCAAAACAATGCCATATAATAAAGAAAAGCGATACACAAGATTACTCTAACTATTAATGACCAAATGGCTGCATCAAATTCTAAAAAATTGGTCGTGTATTGTAATTTACAATATTCACGTGAACTCGGTTTTTAAAAATTGAGTATAATACAATAAAAACAAAAAATCCTTCGCATCTATTTCTAGAGCCGCATGAAAAATATAATAATGAATATAATCGTTTTGAATATCCCTGTATTTTGTAATATTAGTTTTATTTGATTAAAATGAAATTTAAAAACAAAACGAAGTTATAGGCTGAAATTATTTAGGAGAGCTTTGTGAAAGGATTGATTTTATACACAAACCGCTTGGTACCCCATTGGAGTTTAAAACATATAAATTCAGTTTATAACAATGCCTTATAATAAAGAAAAGCGAAACACAAGATTACTCCAACTATTCATGACCAAATGGTGGAAATCAAATTTTAAGAAATTGGTCTTGTATTGGCGTTTAATATATTTACGTAAACTCGGTTTTTAAAAATTCAGTATAATACAATAAAAAAAAAAATCCTTCGCATCTATTTCTAGAGCCGCATGAAAATTATAACAACGAAAATAATAGTTTTGAACATCCCCGTATTTTGTAATATTAGTTTTATTTGATTAAAATAAAATTTAATAACAAAACGAAGTTATAGGCTGAAATTATTTAGGAGTGCTTTGTGAAAGGATTGATTTTATACACAAACCGCTTGGTACCCCATTGGACTTTAAAGCATATAAATTCAGTTCAAAACAATGCCATATAATAAAGAAAAGCGATACACAAGATTACTCTAACTATTAATGACCAAATGGCTGACATCAAATTCTAAAAAATTGGTCGTGTATTGTAATTTACAATATTCACGTGAACTCGGTTTTTAAAAATTGAGTATAATACAATAAAAACAAAAAATCCTTCGCATCTATTTCTAGAGCCGCATGAAAAATATAATAAAGAATATAATCGTTTTGAATATCCCTGTATTTTGTAATATTAGTTTTATTTGATTAAAATGAAATTTAAAAACAAAACGAAGTTATAGGCTGAAATTATTTAGGAGAGCTTTGTGAAAGGATTGATTTTATACACAAACCGCTTGGTACCCCATTGGAGTTTAAAACATATAAATTCAGTTTATAACAATGCCTTATAATAAAGAAAAGCGAAACACAAGATTACTCCAACTATTCATGACCAAATGGTGGAAATCAAATTTTAAGAAATTTGTCTTGTATTGGCGTTTAATATATTTACGTAAACTCGGTTTTTAAAAATTCAGTATAATACAATAAAAAAAAAAAATCCTTCGCATCTATTTCTAGAGCCGCATGAAAATTATAACAACGAAAATAATAGTTTTGAACATCCCCGTATTTTGTAATATTAGTTTTATTTGATTAAAATAAAATTTAATAACAAAACGAAGTTATAGGCTGAAATTATTTAGGAGTGCTTTGTGAAAGGATTGATTTTATACACAAACCGCTTGGTACCCCATTGGACTTTAAAGCATATAAATTCAGTTCAAAACAATGCCATATAATAAAGAAAAGCGATACACAAGATTACTCTAACTATTAATGACCAAATGGCTGACATCAAATTCTAAAAAATTGGTCGTGTATTGTAATTTACAATATTCACGTGAACTCGGTTTTTAAAAATTGAGTATAATACAATAAAAACAAAAAATCCTTCGCATCTATTTCTAGAGCCGCATGAAAAATATAATAAAGAATATAATCGTTTTGAACATCACTGTCTTTTTTATTATTAGTTTTATTTGATTAAAATGAAATTTAAAAACAATACGAAGTTATAGGCTGCAATTATTTAGGAGTGCTTTGTGAAAGGATTGATTTTATACACAAACCGCCTGGTACCCCATTGGAGTTTAAAACATATAAATTCAGTTTATAACAATGCCATATAATAAAGAAAAGCGAAACACAAGATTACTCCAACTATTCATGACCAAATGGTGGAAATCAAATTTTAAGAAATTGGTCTTGTATTGGCGTTTAATATATTTACGTAAACTCGGTTTTTAAAAATTCAGTATAATACAATAAAAACAAAAAATCCTTCGCATCTATTTCTAGAGCCGCATGAAAATTATAATAACGAATATAATCGTTTTGAACATTCCCGTATTTTGTAATATTAGTTTTATTTGACTAAAATAAAATTTAATAACAAAACGAAGTTATAGGCTGAAATTATTTAGGAGTGCTTTGTGAAAGGATTGATTTTATACACAAACCGCTTGGTACCCCATTGGACTTTAAAGCATATAAATTCAGTTCAAAACAATGCCATATAATAAAGAAAAGCGATACACAAGATTACTCCAACTATTCATGACCAAATGGCTGACATCAAATTCTAAAAAATTGGTCGTGTATTGTAATTTACAATATTCACATGAACTCGGTTTTTAAAAATTCAGTATAATACAATAAAAACAAAAAATCCTTCGCATCTATTTCTAGAGCCGCATGAAAAATATAACAACGAAAATAATAGTTTTGAACATCCCCGTATTTTGTAATATTAGTTTTATTTGATTAAAATAAAATTTAATAACAAAACGAAGTTATAGGCTGAAATTATTTAGGAGTGCTTTGTGAAAGGATTGATTTTATACACAAACCGCTTGGTACCCCATTGGACTTTAAAGCATATAAATTCAGTTTTTAACAATGCCATATAATAAAGAAAAGCGAAACACAAGATTACTCCAACTATTCATGACCAAATGGCTGACATCAAATTCTAAAAAATTGGTCGTGTATTGTAATTTACAATATTCACATGAACTCGGTTTTTAAAAATTCAGTATAATACAATAAAAAAAAAAATCCTTCGCATCTATTTCTAGAGCCGCATGAAAATTATAACAACGAAAATAATAGTTTTGAACATCCCCGTATTTTGTAATATTAGTTTTATTTGATTAAAATAAAATTTAATAACAAAACGAAGTTATAGGCTGAAATTATTTAGGAGTGCTTTGTGAAAGGATTGATTTTATACACAAACCGCTTGGTACCCCATTTGATTTTAAAGCATATAAATTCAGTTCAAAACAATGCCATATAATAAAGAAAAGCGAAACACAAGATTACTCCAACTATTCATGACCAAATGGCTGACATCAAATTCTAAAAAATTGGTCGTGTATTGTAATTTACAATATTCACATGAACTCGGTTTTTAAAAATTCAGTATAATACAATAAAAACAAAAAATCCTTCGCATCTATTTCTAGAGCCGCATGAAAAATATAACAACGAAAATAATAGTTTTGAACATCCCCGTATTTTGTAATATTAGTTTTATTTGATTAAAATAAAATTTAATAACAAAACGAAGTTATAGGCTGAAATTATTTAGGAGTGCTTTGTGAAAGGATTGATTTTATACACAAACCGCTTGGTACCCCATTGGACTTTAAAGCATATAAATTCAGTTCAAAAAAATGCCATATAATAAAGAAAAGCGATACACAAGATTACTCTAACTATTAATGACCAAATGGCTGACATCAAATTCTAAAAAATTGGTCGTGTATTGTAATTTACAATATTCACGTGAACTCGGTTTTTAAAAATTGAGTATAATACAATAAAAACAAAAAATCCTTCGCATCTATTTCTAGAGCCGCATGAAAAATATAATAAAGAATATAATCGTTTTGAACATCACTGTCTTTTTTATTATTAGTTTTATTTGATTAAAATGAAATTTAAAAACAATACGAAGTTATAGGCTGCAATTATTTAGGAGTGCTTTGTGAAAGGATTGATTTTATACACAAACCGCCTGGTACCCCATTGGAGTTTAAAACATATAAATTCAGTTTATAACAATGCCATATAATAAAGAAAAGCGAAACACAAGATTACTCCAACTATTCATGACCAAATGGTGGAAATCAAATTTTAAGAAATTTGTCTTGTATTGGCGTTAAATATATTTACGTAAACTCGGTTTTTAAAAATTCAGTATAATACAATAAAAACAAAAAATCCTTCGCATCTATTTCTAGAGCCGCATGAAAAATATAACAACGAATATAATCGTTTTGAAGATCCCTGTATATTGTAATATTAGTTTTATTTGATTAAAATAAAATTTAATAACAAAACGAAGTTATAGGCTGAAATTATTTAGGAGTGCTTTGTGAAAGGATTGATTTTATACACAAACCGCTTGGTACCCCATTGGAGTTTAAAACATATAAATTCAGTTTATAACAATGCCTTATAATAAAGAAAAGCGAAACACAAGATTACTCCAACTATTCATGACCAAATGGTGGAAATCAAATTTTAAGAAATTTGTCTTGTATTGGCGTTAAATATATTTACGTAAACTCGGTTTTTAAAAATTGAGTATAATACAATAAAAACAAAAAATCCTTCGCATCTATTTCTAGAGTCGCATGCAAAATATAATAACGAATATAATCGTTTTGAAGATCCCTGTATTTTGTAATATTAGTTTTATTTGATTAAAATAAAATTTAATAACAAAACGAAGTTATAGGCTGAAATTATTTAGGAGTGCTTTGTGAAAGGATTGATTTTATACACAAACCGCTTGGTACCCCATTGGACTTTAAAGCATATAAATTCAGTTCAAAACAATGCCATATAATAAAGAAAAGCGATACACAAGATTACTCTAACTATTAATGACCAAATGGCTGACATCAAATTCTAAAAAATTGGTCGTGTATTGTAATTTACAATATTCACGTGAACTCGGTTTTTAAAAATTGAGTATAATACAATAAAAACAAAAAATTCTTCGCATCTATTTCTAGAGCCGCATGAAAAATATAATAAAGAATATAATCGTTTTGAACATCACTGTCTTTTTTATTATTAGTTTTATTTGATTAAAATGAAATTTAAAAACAATACGAAGTTATAGGCTGCAATTATTTAGGAGTGCTTTGTGAAAGGATTGATTTTATACACAAACCGCCTGGTACCCCATTGGAGTTTAAAACATATAAATTCAGTTTATAACAATGCCATATAATAAAGAAAAGCGAAACACAAGATTACTCCAACTATTCATGACCAAATGGTGGAAATCAAATTTTAAGAAATTTGTCTTGTATTGGCGTTAAATATATTTCCGTAAACTCGGTTTTTAAAAATTCAGTATAATACAATAAAAACAAAAAATCCTTCGCATCTATTTCTAGAGCCGCATGCAAAATATAATAACGAATATAATCGTTTTGAAGATCCCTGTATTTTGTAATATTAGTTTTATTTGATTAAAATAAAATTTAATAACAAAACGAAGTTATAGGCTGAAATTATTTAGGAGTGCTTTGTGAAAGGATTGATTTTATACACAAACCGCTTGGTACCCCATTGGACTTTAAAGCATATAAATTCAGTTCAAAACAATGCCATATAATAAAGAAAAGCGATACACAAGATTACTCTAACTATTAATGACCAAATGGCTGACATCAAATTCTAAAAAATTGGTCGTGTATTGTAATTTACAATATTCACATGAACTCGGTTTTTAAAAATTCAGTATAATACAATAAAAACAAAAAATCCTTCGCATCTATATCTAGAGCCGCATGAAAAATATAATAACAAATATAATCGTTTTGAATATCCCTGTATTTTGTAATATTAGTTTTATTTGATTAAAATGAAATTTAAAAACAAAACGAAGTTATAGGCTGAAATTATTTAGGAGAGCTTTGTGAAAGGATTGATTTTATACACAAACCGCTTGGTACCCCATTGGAGTTTAAAACATATAAATTCAGTTTATAACAATGCCTTATAATAAAGAAAAGCGAAACACAAGATTACTCCAACTATTCATGACCAAATGGTGGAAATCAAATTTTAAGAAATTTGTCTTGTATTGGCGTTTAATATATTTACGTAAACTCGGTTTTTAAAAATTCAGTATAATACAATAAAAAAAAAAATCCTTCGCATCTATTTCTAGAGCCGCATGAAAATTATAACAACGAAAATAATAGTTTTGAACATTCCCGTATTTTGTAATATTAGTTTTATTTGATTAAAATAAAATTTAATAACAAAACGAAGTTATAGGCTGAAATTATTTAGGAGTGCTTTGTGAAAGGATTGATTTTATACACAAACCGCTTGGTACCCCATTGGACTTTAAAGCATATAAATTCAGTTCAAAACAATGCCATATAATAAAGAAAAGCGATACACAAGATTACTCTAACTATTAATGACCAAATGGCTGACATCAAATTCTAAAAAATTGGTCGTGTATTGTAATTTACAATATTCACGTGAACTCGGTTTTTAAAAATTGAGTATAATACAATAAAAACAAAAAATCCTTCGCATCTATTTCTAGAGCCGCATGAAAAATATAATAAAGAATATAATCGTTTTGAACATCACTGTCTTTTTTATTATTAGTTTTATTTGATTAAAATGAAATTTAAAAACAATACGAAGTTATAGGCTGCAATTATTTAGGAGTGCTTTGTGAAAGGATTGATTTTATACACAAACCGCCTGGTACCCCATTGGAGTTTAAAACATATAAATTCAGTTTATAACAATGCCATATAATAAAGAAAAGCGAAACACAAGATTACTCCAACTATTCATGACCAAATGGTGGAAATCAAATTTTAAGAAATTTGTCTTGTATTGGCGTTTAATATATTTACGTAAACTCGGTTTTTAAAAATTCAGTATAATACAATAAAAAAAAAAATCCTTCGCATCTATTTCTAGAGCCGCATGAAAATTATAACAACGAAAA
The DNA here is from genome assembly GCA_963971155.1 of Anthrax anthrax. Taxonomy (NCBI): domain Eukaryota; kingdom Metazoa; phylum Arthropoda; class Insecta; order Diptera; family Bombyliidae; genus Anthrax; species Anthrax anthrax. Next base: position 3,737,194 of record OZ020122.1, read on the forward strand.
TAATAGTTTTGAACATCCCCGTATTTTGTAATATTAGTTTTATTTGATTAAAATAAAATTTAATAACAAAACGAAGTTATAGGCTGAAATTATTTAGGAGTGCTTTGTGAAAGGATTGATTTTATACACAAACCGCTTGGTACCCCATTGGACTTTAAAGCATATAAATTCAGTTCAAAACAATGCCATATAATAAAGAAAAGCGATACACAAGATTACTCTAACTATTAATGACCAAATGGCTGACATCAAATTCTAAAAAATTGGTCGTGTATTGTAATTTACAATATTCACGTGAACTCGGTTTTTAAAAATTGAGTATAATACAATAAAAACAAAAAATCCTTCGCATCTATTTCTAGAGCCGCATGAAAAATATAATAAAGAATATAATCGTTTTGAACATCACTGTCTTTTTTATTATTAGTTTTATTTGATTAAAATGAAATTTAAAAACAATACGAAGTTATAGGCTGCAATTATTTAGGAGTGCTTTGTGAAAGGATTGATTTTATACACAAACCGCCTGGTACCCCATTGGAGTTTAAAACATATAAATTCAGTTTATAACAATGCCATATAATAAAGAAAAGCGAAACACAAGATTACTCCAACTATTCATGACCAAATGGTGGAAATCAAATTTTAAGAAATTTGTCTTGTATTGGCGTTAAATATATTTACGTAAACTCGGTTTTTAAAAATTCAGTATAATACAATAAAAACAAAAAATCCTTCGCATCTATTTCTAGAGCCGCATGCAAAATATAATAACGAATATAATCGTTTTGAAGATCCCTGTATTTTGTAATATTAGTTTTATTTGATTAAAATAAAATTTAATAACAAAACGAAGTTATAGGCTGAAATTATTTAGGAGTGCTTTGTGAAAGGATTGATTTTATACACAAACCGCTTGGTACCCCATTGGACTTTAAAGCATATAAATTCAGTTCAAAACAATGCCATATAATAAAGAAAAGCGATACACAAGATTACTCCAACTATTCATGACCAAATGGCTGACATCAAATTCTAAAAAATTGGTCGTGTATTGTAATTTACAATATTCACATGAACTCGGTTTTTAAAAATTCAGTATAATACAATAAAAACAAAAAATCCTTCGCATCTATTTCTAGAGCCGCATGAAAAATATAACAACGAAAATAATAGTTTTGAACATCCCTGTATTTTTTAATATTAGTTTTATTTGATTAAAATGAAATTTAATAACAAAACGAAGTTATAGGCTGAAACTATTTAGGAGTGCTTTGTGAAAGGATTGATTTTATACACAAACCCCAGTTGACTTTAAAGCATATAAATTCAGATCAAAACAATGCCATATAATAAAGAAAAGCGAAACACAAGATTACTCCAACTATTCATGACCAAATGGCTGACATCAAATTTTAAAAAATTGGTCGTGTATTGTAATTTACAATATTCACATGAACTCGGTTTTTAAAAATTCAGTATAATACAATAAAAACAAAAAATCCTTCGCATCTATTTCTAGAGCCGCATGAAAAATATAATAAAGAATATAATCGTTTTGAACATCACTGTCTCTTTTATTATTAGTTTTATTTGATTAAAATGAAATTTAAAAACAATACGAAGTTATAAGCTGCAACTATTTAGGAGAGCTTTATGAAAAGATTGATTTTATGCACAAACCGCTTGGTACCCCATTGGAGTTTAAAGCTTATAAATTCAGTTTTTAACAATGCCTTATAATAAAGAAAAGCGAAACACAAGATTACTCCAACTATTCATGACCAAATGGTGGAAATCAAATTTTAAGAAATTTGTCTTGTATTGGCGTTTAATATATTTACGTAAACTCGGTTTTTATAAATTCAGTATAATACAATAAAAACAAAAAATCCTTCGCATCTATTTCTAGAGCCGCATGAAAATTATAATAACGAATATAATCGTTTTGAACATCCCCGTATTTTGTAATATTAGTTTTATTTGATTAAAATAAAATTTAATAACAAAACGAAGTTATAGGCTGAAATTATTTAGGAGTGCTTTGTGAAAGGATTGATTTTATACACACACCGCTTGGTACCCCATTGGAGTTTAAAACATATAAATTCAGTTTATAACAATGCCTTAAAATAAAGAAAAGCGAAACACAAGATTACTCCAACTATTCATGACCAAATGGCTGACATCAAATTCTAAAAAATTGGTCGTGTATTGTAATTTACAATATTCACATGAACTCGGTTTTTCAAAATTCAGTATAATACAATAAAAACAAAAAATCCTTCGCATCTATTTCTAGAGCCGCATGAAAAATATAATAACGAATATAATCGTTTTGAATATCCCTGTATTTTGTAATATTAGTTTAATTTGATTAAAATGAAATTTAATAACAAAACGAAGTTATAGGCTGCAACTATTTAGGAGAGCTTTATGAAAAGATTGATTTTATGCACAAACCGCTTGGTACCCCACTGGAGTTTAAAGCTTATAAATTCAGTTTTTAACAATGCCATATAATAAAGAAAAGCGAAACACAAGATTACTCCAACTATTCATGACCAAATGGTGGAAATCAAATTTTAAGAAATTTGTCTTGTATTGGCGTTTAATATATTTACGTAAACTCGGTTTTTATAAATTCAGTATAATACAATGAAAAAAAATCCTTCGCATCTATTTCTAGAGCCGCATGAAAATTATAATAACGAATATAATCGTTTTGAACATCCCCGTATTTTGTAATATTAGTTTTATTTGATTAAAATAAAATTTAATAACAAAACGAAGTTATAGGCTGAAATTATTTAGGAGTGCTTTGTGAAAGGATTGATTTTATACACAAACCGCTTGGTACCCCATTGGACTTTAAAGCATATAAATTCGGTTCAAAACAATGCCATATAATAAAGAAAAGCGATACACAAGATTACTCTAACTATTAATGACCAAATGGCTGACATCAAATTCTAAAAAATTGGTCGTGTATTGTAATTTACAATATTCACATGAACTCGGTTTTTAAAAATTCAGTATAATACAATAAAAACAAAAAATCCTTCGCATCTATTTCTAGAGCCGCATGAAAAATATAATAACAAATATAATCGTTTTGAATATCCCTGTATTTTGTAATATTAGTTTTATTTGATTAAAATGAAATTTAAAAACAAAACGAAGTTATAGGCTGAAATTATTTAGGAGAGCTTTGTGAAAGGATTGATTTTATACACAAACCGCTTGGTACCCCATTGGAGTTTAAAACATATAAATTCAGTTTATAACAATGCCTTATAATAAAGAAAAGCGAAACACAAGATTACTCCAACTATTCATGACCAAATGGTGGAAATCAAATTTTAAGAAATTTGTCTTGTATTGGCGTTTAATATATTTACGTAAACTCGGTTTTTAAAAATTCAGTATAATACAATAAAAAAAAAAATCCTTCGCATCTATTTCTAGAGCAGCATGAAAATTATAACAACGAAAATAATAGTTTTGAACATCCCCGTATTTTGTAATATTAGTTTTATTTGATTAAAATAAAATTTAATAACAAAACGAAGTTATAGGCTGAAATTATTTAGGAGTGCTTTGTGAAAGGATTGATTTTATACACAAACCGCTTGGTACCCCATTGGACTTTAAAGCATATAAATTCAGTTCAAAACAATGCCATATAATAAAGAAAAGCGAAACACAAGATTACTCCAACTATTCATGACCAAATGGTGGAAATCAAATTTTAAAACATTTGTCTTGTATTGTAATTTACAATATTCACGTGAACTCGGTTTTTAAAAATTGAGTATAATACAATAAAAACAAAAAATCCTTCGCATCTATTTCTAGAGCCGCATGAAAAATATAATAAAGAATATAATCGTTTTGAACATCACTGTCTTTTTTATTATTAGTTTTATTTGATTAAAATGAAATTTAAAAACAATACGAAGTTATAGGCTGCAATTATTTAGGAGTGCTTTGTGAAAGGATTGATTTTATACACAAACCGCCTGGTACCCCATTGGAGTTTAAAACATATAAATTCAGTTTATAACAATGCCATATAATAAAGAAAAGCGAAACACAAGATTACTCCAACTATTCATGACCAAATGGTGGAAATCAAATTTTAAGAAATTTGTCTTGTATTGGCGTTAAATATATTTACGTAAACTCGGTTTTTAAAAATTCAGTATAATACAATAAAAACAAAAAATCCTTCGCATCTATTTCTAGAGCCGCATGCAAAATATAATAACGAATATAATCGTTTTGAAGATCCCTGTATTTTGTAATATTAGTTTTATTTGATTAAAATAAAATTTAATAACAAAACGAAGTTATAGGCTGAAATTATTTAGGAGTGCTTTGTGAAAGGATTGATTTTATACACAAACCGCTTGGTACCCCATTGGACTTTAAAGCATATAAATTCAGTTCAAAACAATGCCATATAATAAAGAAAAGCGATACACAAGATTACTCCAACTATTCATGACCAAATGGCTGACATCAAATTCTAAAAAATTGGTCGTGTATTGTAATTTACAATATTCACATGAACTCGGTTTTTAAAAATTCAGTATAATACAATAAAAACAAAAAATCCTTCGCATCTATTTCTAGAGCCGCATGAAAAATATAACAACGAAAATAATAGTTTTGAACATCCCTGTATTTTTTAATATTAGTTTTATTTGATTAAAATGAAATTTAATAACAAAACGAAGTTATAGGCTGAAACTATTTAGGAGTGCTTTGTGAAAGGATTGATTTTATACACAAACCCCAGTTGACTTTAAAGCATATAAATTCAGATCAAAACAATGCCATATAATAAAGAAAAGCGAAACACAAGATTACTCCAACTATTCATGACCAAATGGTGGAAATCAAATTTTAAGAAATTTGTCTTGTATTGGCGTTTAATATATTCACATGAACTCGGTTTTTAAAAATTCAGTATAATACAATAAAAACAAAAAATCCTTCGTATCTATTTCTAGAGCCGCATGAAAAATATAATAACGAAAATAATAGTTTTGAACATCCCTGTATTTTTTAATATTAGTTTTATTTGATTAAAATGAAATTTAATAACAAAACGAAGTTATAGGCTGAAACTATTTAGGAGTGCTTTGTGAAAGGATTGATTTTATACACAAACCCCAGTTGACTTTAAAGCATATAAATTCAGATCAAAACAATGCCATATAATAAAGAAAAGCGAAACACAAGATTACTCCAACTATTCATGACCAAATGGTGGAAATCAAATTTTAAAACATTTGTCTTGTATTGTAATTTACAATATTCACGTGAACTCGGTTTTTAAAAATTCAGTATAATACAATAAAAACAAAAAATCCTTCGCATCTATTTCTAGAGCCGCATGAAAAATATAATAAAGAATATAATCGTTTTGAACATCACTGTCTTTTTTATTATTAGTTTTATTTGATTAAAATGAAATTTAAAAACAATACGAAGTTATAGGCTGCAATTATTTAGGAGTGCTTTGTGAAAGGATTGATTTTATACACAAACCGCCTGGTACCCCATTGGAGTTTAAAACATATAAATTCAGTTTATAACAATGCCATATAATAAAGAAAAGCGAAACACAAGATTACTCCAACTATTCATGACCAAATGGTGGAAATCAAATTCTAAAAAATTGGTCGTGTATTGTAATTTACAATATTCACATGAACTCGGTTTTTAAAAATTCAGTATAATACAATAAAAACAAAAAATCCTTCGCATCTATTTCTAGAGCCGCATGAAAAATATAATAACAAATATAATCGTTTTGAATATCCCTGTATTTTGTAATATTAGTTTTATTTGATTAAAATAAAATTTAATAACAAAACGAAGTTATAGGCTGCAACTATTTAGGAGAGCTTTATAAAAAGATTGATTTTATGCACAAACCGCTTGGTACCCCATTGGAGTTTAAAGCATATAAATTCAGTTTTTAACAATGCCATATAATAAAGAAAAGCGAAACACAAGATTACTCCAACTATTCATGACCAAATGGCTGACATCAAATTCTAAAAAATTGGTCGTGTATTGTAATTTACAATATTCACATGAACTCGGTTTTTAAAAATTCAGTATAATACAATAAAAACAAAAAATCCTTCGCATCTATTTCTAGAGCCGCATGAAAAATATAACAACGAAAATAATAGTTTTGAACATCCCTGTATTTTTTAATATTAGTTTTATTTGATTAAAATGAAATTTAATAACAAAACGAAGTTATAGGCTGAAACTATTTAGGAGTGCTTTGTGAAAGGATTGATTTTATACACAAACCCCAGTTGACTTTAAAGCATATAAATTCAGATCAAAACAATGCCATATAATAAAGAAAAGCGAAACACAAGATTACTCCAACTATTCATGACCAAATGGTGGAAATCAAATTTTAAGAAATTTGTCTTGTATTGGCGTTTAATATATTCACATGAACTCGGTTTTTAAAAATTCAGTATAATACAATAAAAACAAAAAATCCTTCGTATCTATTTCTAGAGCCGCATGAAAAATATAATAACGAAAATAATAGTTTTGAACATCCCTGTATTTTTTAATATTAGTTTTATTTGATTAAAATGAAATTTAATAACAAAACGAAGTTATAGGCTGAAACTATTTAGGAGTGCTTTGTGAAAGGATTGATTTTATACACAAACCCCAGTTGACTTTAAAGCATATAAATTCAGATCAAAACAATGCCATATAATAAAGAAAAGCGAAACACAAGATTACTCCAACTATTCATGACCAAATGGTGGAAATCAAATTTTAAAACATTTGTCTTGTATTGTAATTTACAATATTCACGTGAACTCGGTTTTTAAAAATTCAGTATAATACAATAAAAACAAAAAATCCTTCGCATCTATTTCTAGAGCCGCATGAAAAATATAATAAAGAATATAATCGTTTTGAACATCACTGTCTTTTTTATTATTAGTTTTATTTGATTAAAATGAAATTTAAAAACAATACGAAGTTATAGGCTGCAATTATTTAGGAGTGCTTTGTGAAAGGATTGATTTTATACACAAACCGCCTGGTACCCCATTGGAGTTTAAAACATATAAATTCAGTTTATAACAATGCCATATAATAAAGAAAAGCGAAACACAAGATTACTCCAACTATTCATGACCAAATGGTGGAAATCAAATTCTAAAAAATTGGTCGTGTATTGTAATTTACAATATTCACATGAACTCGGTTTTTAAAAATTCAGTATAATACAATAAAAACAAAAAATCCTTCGCATCTATTTCTAGAGCCGCATGAAAAATATAATAACAAATATAATCGTTTTGAATATCCCTGTATTTTGTAATATTAGTTTTATTTGATTAAAATGAAATTTAATAACAAAACGAAGTTATAGGCTGCAACTATTTAGGAGAGCTTTATGAAAAGATTGATTTTATGCACAAACCGCTTGGTACCCCATTGGAGTTTAAAGCATATAAATTCAGTTTTTAACAATGCCATATAATAAAGAAAAGCGAAACACAAGATTACTCCAACTATTCATGACCAAATGGTGGAAATCAAATTCTAAAAAATTGGTCGTGTATTGTAATTTACAATATTCACGTGAACTCGGTTTTTAAAAATTTAGTATAATATAATAAAAACTAAAAATCCTTCGCATCTATTTCTAGAGCCGCATGAAAAATATAATAACGAATATAATCGTTTTGAACATCCCCGTATTTTGTAATATTAGTTTTATTTGATTAAAATGAAATTTAATAACAAAACGAAGTTATAGGCTGAAATTATTTAGGAGTACTTTGTGAAAGGATTGATTTTATACACACACCGCTTGGTACCCCATTGGAGTTTAAAACATATAAATTCAGTTTATAACAATGCCTTAAAATAAAGAAAAGCGAAACACAAGATTACTCCAACTATTCATGACCAAATGGCTGACATCAAATTCTAAAAAATTGGTCGTGTATTGTAATTTACAATATTCACATGAACTCGGTTTTTAAAAATTCAGTATAATACAATAAAAACAAAAAATCCTTCGCATCTATTTCTAGAGCCGCATGAAAAATATAATAACGAACTTAATCGTTATGAATATCCCTGTATTTTGTAATATTAGTTTTATTTGATTAAAATGAAATTTAATAACAAAACGAAGTTATAGGCTGCAACTATTTAGGAGAGCTTTATGAAAAGATTGATTTTATGCACAAACCGCTTGGTACCCCATTGAAGTTTAAAGCTTATAAATTCAGTTTTTAACAATGCCTTATAATAAAGAAAAGCGAAACACAAGATTACTCCAACTATTCATGACCAAATGGTGGAAATCAAATTTTAAGAAATTTGTCTTGTATTGGCGTTTAATATATTTACGTAAACTCGGTTTTTATAAATTCAGTATAATACAATAAAAACCAAAAATCCTTCGCATCTATTTCTAGAGCCGCATGAAAATTATAATAACGAATATAATCGTTTTGAACATTCCCGTATTTTGTAATATTAGTTTTATTTGATTAAAATAAAATTTAATAACAAAACGAAGTTATAGGCTGAAATTATTTAGGAGTGCTTTGTGAAAGGATTGATTTTATACACAAACCGCTTGGTACCCCATTGGACTTTAAAGCATATAAATTCAGTTTTTAACAATGCCATATAATAAAGAAAAGCGATACACAAGATTACTCTAACTATTAATGACCAAATGGCTGACATCAAATTCTAAAAAATTGGTCGTGTATTGTAATTTACAATATTCACATGAACTCGGTTTTTAAAAATTCAGTATAATACAATAAAAACAAAAAATCCTTCGCATCTATTTCTAGAGCCGCATGAAAAATATAACAACGAAAATAATCGTTTTGAACATCACTGTATTTTGTAATATTAGTTTTAGTTGATTAAAATGAAATTTAAAAACAAAACGAAGTTATAGGCTGAAATTATTTAGGAGAGCTTTGTGAAAGGATTGATTTTATACACAAACCGCTTGGTACCCCATTGGAGTTTAACGCATATAAATTCAGTTTTTAACAATGCCATTTAATAAAGAAATGCGAAACACAAGATTACTCCAACTATTCATGACCAAATGGTGGAAATCAAATTTTAAAAAATTTGTCTTGTATTGGCATTTACAATATTCACGTTAAGTCGGTTTTTAAAAATTCAGTATAATACAATAAAAACAAAATATCCTTCGCATCTATTTCTAGAGCCGCATGAAAAATATAACGAAAATAATCGTTTTGAACATCACTGTATTTTGTAATATTAGTTTTATTTGATTAAAATGAAATTTAATAACAAAACGAAGTTATAGGCTGAAATTATTTAGGAGAGCTTTGTGAAAGGATTGATTTTATACACAAACCGCTTGGTACCCCATTGGAGTTTAAAGCATAAAAATTCAGTTTTTAACAATGCCATATAATAAAGAAAAGCGAAACACAAGATTACTCCAACTATTCATGACCAAATGGTGGAAATCAATTTCTAAAAAAATGGTCTTGTATATGAATTTACAATATTTACGTTAAGTCGGTTTTGAAAAATTCAGTATAATACAATAAAAACAAAAAATCCTTCGCATCTATTTCTAGAGCCGCATGAAAAATATAATAACGAATATAATCGTTTTGAACATCCCCGTATTTTGTAATATTAGTTTTATTTGATTAAAATGAAATTTAAAAACAATACGAAGTTTTAGGCTGCAATTATTTAGGAGTGCTTTGTGAAAGGATTGATTTTATACACAAACCCCAGTTGACTTTAAAGCATATAAATTCAGATCAAAACAATGCCATATAATAAAGAAAAGCGAAACACAAGATTACTCCAACTATTCATGACCAAATGGTGGAAATCAAATTTTTAGAAATTTGTCTTGTATTGGCGTTTAATATATTCACATGAACTCGGTTTTTAAAAATTCAGTATAATACAATAAAAACAAAAAATCCTTCGCATCTATTTCTAGAGCCGCATGAAAAATATAACAACGAAAATAATAGTTTTGAACATCCCTGTATTTTTTAATATTAGTTTTATTTGAATAAAATGAAATTTAATAACAACACGAAGTTATAGGCTGAAACTATTTAGGAGTGCTTTGTGAAAGGATTGATTTTATACACAAACCCCAGTTGACTTTAAAGCATATAAATTCAGATCAAAACAATGCCATATAATAAAGAAAAGCGAAAAACAAGATTACTCCAACTATTCATGACAAATGGTGGAAATCAAATTTTTAGAAATTTGTCTTGTATTGGCGTTTAATATATTCACATGAACTCGGTTTTTAAAAATTCAGTATAATACAATAAAAACAAAAAATCCTTCGCATCTATTTCTAGAGCCGCATGAAAAATATAACAACGAAAATAATAGTTTTGAACATCCCTGTATTTTTTAATATTAGTTTTATTTGATTAAAATGAAATTTAATAACAAAACGAAGTTATAGGCTGAAACTATTTAGGAGTGCTTTGTGAAAGGATTGATTTTATACACAAACCCCAGTTGACTTTAAAGCATATAAATTCAGATCAAAACAATGCCATATAATAAAGAAAAGCGAAACACAAGATTACTCCAACTATTCATGACCAAATGGCTGACATCAAATTCTAAAAAATTGGTCGTGTATTGTAATTTACAATATTCACATGAACTCGGTTTTTAAAAATTCAGTATAATACAATAAAAACAAAAAATCCTTCGCATCTATTTCTAGAGCCGCATGAAAAATATAATAACGAATATAATCGTTTTGAATATCCCTGTATTTTGTAATATTAGTTTTATTTGATTAAAATGAAATTTAATAACAAAACGAAGTTATAGGCTGCAACTATTTAGGAGAGCTTTATGAAAAGATTGATTTTATGCACAAACCGCTTGGTACCCCATTGGAGTTTAAAGCTTATAAATTCAGTTTTTAACAATGCCTTATAATAAAGAAAAGCGAAACACAAGATTACTCCAACTATTCATGACCAAATGGTGGAAATCAAATTTTAAGAAATTTGTCTTGTATTGGCGTTTAATATATTTACGTAAACTCGGTTTTTATAAATTCAGTATAATACAATAAAAACAAAAAATCCTTCGCATCTATTTCTAGAGCCGCATGAAAATTATAATAACGAATATAATCGTTTTGAACATCCCCGTATTTTGTAATATTAGTTTTATTTGATTAAAATGAAATTTAATAACAAAACGAAGTTATAGGCTGCAACTATTTAGGGGAGCTTTATGAAAAGATTGATTTTATGCACAAACCGCTTGGTACCCCATTGGAGTTTAAAGCTTATAAATTCAGTTTTTAACAATGCCTTATAATAAAGAAAAGCGAAACACAAGATTACTCCAACTATTCATGACCAAATGGTGGAAATCAAATTTTAAAACATTTGTCTTGTATTGTAATTTACAATATTCACGTGAACTCGGTTTTTAAAAATTCAGTATAATACAATAAAAACAAAAAATCCTTCGCATCTATTTCTAGAGCCGCATGAAAAATATAATAAAGAATATAATCGTTTTGAACATCACTGTCTTTTTTATTATTAGTTTTATTTGATTAAAATGAAATTTAAAAACAATACGAAGTTATAGGCTGCAATTATTTAGGAGTGCTTTGTGAAAGGATTGATTTTATACACAAACCGCCTGGTACCCCATTGGAGTTTAAAACATATAAATTCAGTTGATAACAATGCCATATAATAAAGAAATGCGAAACACAAGATTACTCCAACTATTCATGACCAAATGGTGGAAATCAAATTTTAAGAAATTTGTCTTGTATTGGCGTTAAATATATTTACGTAAACTCGGTTTTTAAAAATTCAGTATAATACAATAAAAACAAAAAATCCTTCGCATCTATTTCTAGAGCCGCATGCAAAATATAATAACGAATATAATCGTTTAGAAGATCCCTGTATTTTGTAATATTAGTTTTATTTGATTAAAATAAAATTTATTAACAAAAAGAAGTTATAGGCTGAAATTATTTAGGAGTGCTTTGTGAAAGGATTGATTTTATACACAAACCGCTTGGTACCCCATTGGACTTTAAAGCATATAAATTCAGTTCAAAACAATGCCATATAATAAAGAAAAGCGATACACAAGATTACTCCAACTATTCATCACCAAATGGCTGACATCAAATTCTAAAAAATTGGTCGTGTATTGTAATTTACAATATTCACATGAACTCGGTTTTTAAAAATTCAGTATAATACAATAAAAAAAAAAATCCTTCGCATCTATTTCTAGAGCCGCATGAAAATTATAACAACGAAAATAATAGTTTTGAACATCCCCGTATTTTGTAATATTAGTTTTATTTGATTAAAATGAAATTTAATAACAAAACGAAGTTATAGGCTGCAACTATTTAGGGGAGCTTTATGAAAAGATTGATTTTATGCACAAACCGCTTGGTACCCCATTGGAGTTTAAAGCTTATAAATTCAGTTTTTAACAATGCCTTATAATAAAGAAAAGCGAAACACAAGATTACTCCAACTATTCATGACCAAATGGTGGAAATCAAATTTTAAAACATTTGTCTTGTATTGTAATTTACAATATTCACGTGAACTCGGTTTTTAAAAATTCAGTATAATACAATAAAAACAAAAAATCCTTCGCATCTATTTCTAGAGCCGCATGAAAAATATAATAAAGAATATAATCGTTTTGAACATCACTGTCTTTTTTATTATTAGTTTTATTTGATTAAAATGAAATTTAAAAACAATACGAAGTTATAGGCTGCAATTATTTAGGGGAGCTTTATGAAAAGATTGATTTTATGCACAAACCGCTTGGTACCCCATTGGACTTTAAAGCATATAAATTCAGTTCAAAACAATGCCATATAATAAAGAAAAGCGATACACAAGATTACTCTAACTATTAATGACCAAATGGCTGACATCAAATTCTAAAAAATTGGTCGTGTATTGTAATTTACAATATTCACATGAACTCGGTTTTTAAAAATTCAGTATAATACAATAAAAAAAAATCCTTCGCATCTATTTCTAGAGCCGCATGAAAAATATAATAACGAATATAATCGTTTTGAATATCCCTGTATTTTGTAATATTAGTTTTATTTGATTAAAATGAAATTTAATAACAAAACGAAGTTATAGGCTGCAACTATTTAGGGGAGCTTTATGAAAAGATTGATTTTATGCACAAACCGCTTGGTACCCCATTGGAGTTTAAAGCTTATAAATTCAGTTTTTAACAATGCCTTATAATAAAGAAAAGCGAAACACAAGATTACTCCAACTATTCATGACCAAATGGTGGAAATCAAATTTTAAAACATTTGTCTTGTATTGTAATTTACAATATTCACGTGAACTCGGTTTTTAAAAATTCAGTATAATACAATAAAAACAAAAAATCCTTCGCATCTATTTCTAGAGCCGCATGAAAAATATAATAAAGAATATAATCGTTTTGAACATCACTGTCTTTTTTATTATTAGTTTTATTTGATTAAAATGAAATTTAAAAACAATACGAAGTTATAGGCTGCAATTATTTAGGAGTGCTTTGTGAAAGGATTGATTTTATACACAAACCGCCTGGTACCCCATTGGAGTTTAAAACATATAAATTCAGTTTTTAACAATGCCTTATAATAAAGAAAAGCGAAACACAAGATTACTCCAACTATTCATGACCAAATGGTGGAAATCAAATTTTAAGAAATTTGTCTTGTATTGGCGTTTAATATATTTACGTAAACTCGGTTTTTATAAATTCAGTATAATACAATAAAAACAAAAAATCCTTCGCATCTATTTCTAGAGCCGCATGAAAATTATAATAACGAATATAATCGTTTTGAACATCCCCGTATTTTGTAATATTAGTTTTATTTGATTAAAATAAAATTTAATAACAAAACGAAGTTATAGGCTGAAATTATTTAGGAGTGCTTTGTGAAAGGATTGATTTTATACACAAACCGCTTGGTACCCCATTGGACTTTAAAGCATATAAATTCAGTTCAAAACAATGCCATATAATAAAGAAAAGCGATACACAAGATTACTCTAACTATTAATGACCAAATGGCTGACATCAAATTCTAAAAAATTGGTCGTGTATTGTAATTTACAATATTCACATGAACTCGGTTTTTAAAAATTCAGTATAATACAATAAAAACAAAAAATACTTCGCATCTATCTCTAGAGCCGCATGAAAAATATAATAACAAATATAATCGTTTTGAACATCCCCGTATTTTGTAATATTAGTTTTATTTGATTAAAATAAAATTTAATAACAAAACGAAGTTATAGGCTGAAATTATTTAGGAGTGCTTTGTGAAAGGATTGATTTTATACACACACCGCTTGGTACCCCATTGGAGTTTAAAACATATAAATTCAGTTTATAACAATGCCTTAAAATAAAGAAAAGCGAAACACAAGATTACTCCAACTATTCATGACCAAATGGTGGAAATCAATTTCTAAAAAATTGGTCTTGTATATGAATTTACAATATTTACGTTAAGTCGGTTTTTAAAAATTCAGTATAATACAATAAAAACAAAAAATCCTTCGCATCTATTTCTAGAGCCGCATGAAAAATATAATAACGAACATAATCGTTTTGAACATCACTGTCTTTTTTATTATTAGTTTTATTTGATTAAAATGAAATTTAATAACAAAACGAAGTTATAGGCTGCAACTATTTAGGAGAGCTTTATGAAAAGATTGATTTTATGCACAAACCGCTTGGTACCCCATTGGAGTTTAAAGCATATAAATTCAGTTTTTAACAATGCCATATAATAAAGAAAAGCGAAACACAAGATTACTCCAACTATTCATGACCAAATGGCTGACATCAAATTCTAAAAAATTGGTCGTGTATTGTAATTTACAATATTCACATGAACTCGGTTTTTAACAATTCAGTATAATACAATAAAAACAAAAAATACTTCGCATCTATTTCTAGAGCCGCATGAAAAATATAACAACGAAAATAATCGTTTTGAACATCACTGTATTTTGTAATATTAGTTTTATTTGATTAAAATGAAATTTAATAACAAAACGAAGTTATAGGCTGAAATTATTTAGGAGAGCTTTGTGAAAGGATTGATTTTATACACAAACCGCTTGGTACCCCATTGGAGTTTAAAGCATATAAATTCAGTTTTTAACAATGCCATATAATAAAGAAAAGCGAAACACAAGATTACTCCAACTATTCATGACCAAATGGTGGAAATCAATTTCTAAAAAATTGGTCTTGTATATGAATTTACAATATTTACGTTAAGTCGGTTTTTAAAAATTCAGTATAATACAATAAAAACAAAAAATCCTTCGCATCTATTTCTAGAGCCGCATGAAAAATATAATAACGAATATAATCGTTTTGAACATCCCCGTATTTTGTAATATTAGTTTTATTTGATTAAAATGAAATTTAATAACAAAACGAAGTTATAGGCTGCAACTAGTTAGGAGAGCTTTATGAAAAGATTGATTTTATACACAAACCGCTTGGTACCCCATTGGACTTTAAAGCATATAAATTCAGTTCAAAACAATGCCATATAATAAAGAAAAGCGATACACAAGATTACTCTAACTATTAATGACCAAATGGCTGACATCAAATTCTAAAAAATTGGTCGTGTATTGTAATTTACAATATTCACATGAATTCGGTTTTTAAAAATTCAGTATAATACAATAAAAACAAAAAATTCTTCGCATCTATTTCTAGAGCCGCATGAAAAATATAACAACGAAAATAATCGTTTTGAACATCACTGTATTTTGTAATATTAGTTTTATTTGATTAAAATGAAATTTAAAAACAAAACGAAGTTATAGGCTGAAATTATTTAGGAGAGCTTTGTGAAAGGATTGATTTTATACACAAACCGCTTGGTACCCCATTGGAGTTTAAAGCATATAAATTCAGTTTTTAACAATGCCATATAATAAAGAAAAGCGAAACACAAGATTACTCCAACTATTCATGACCAAATGGTGGAAATCAATTTCTAAAAAATTGGTCTTGTATATGAATTTACAATATTCACGTTAAGTCGGTTTTTAAAAATTCAGTATAATACAATAAAAACAAAAAATCCTTCGCATCTATTTCTAGAGCCGCATGAAAAATATAATAACGAATATAATCGTTTTGAACATCCCCGTATTTTGTAATATTAGTTTTATTTGATTAAAATGAAATTTAATAACAAAACGAAGTTATAGGCTGAAATTATTTAGGAGAGCTTTGTGAAAGGATTGATTTTATACACAAACCGCTTGGTACCCCATTGGAGTTTAACGCATATAAATTCAGTTTTTAACAATGCCATTTAATAAAGAAATGCGAAACACAAGATTACTCCAACTATTCATGACCAAATGGTGGAAATCAAATTTTAAGAAATTTGTCTTGTATTGGCGTTTAATATATTTACGTAAACTCGGTTTTTATAAATTCAGTATAATACAATAAAAACAAAAAATCCTTCGCATCTATTTCTAGAGCCGCATGAAAATTATAATAACGAATATAATCGTTTTGAACATCCCCGTATTTTGTAATATTAGTTTTATTTGATTAAAATGAAATTTAATAACAAAACGAAGTTATAGGCTGAAATTATTTAGGAGAGCTTTGTGAAAGGATTGATTTTATACACAAACCGCTTGGTACCCCATTGGAGTTTAAAGCATATAAATTCAGTTTTTAACAATGCCATATAATAAAGAAAAGCGAAACACAAGACTACTCCAACTATTCATGACCAAATGGTGGAAATCAATTTCTAAAAAATTGGTCTTGTATATGAATTTACAATATTTACGTTAAGTCGGTTTTTAAAAATTCAGTATAATACAATAAAAACAAAAAATCCTTCGCATCTATTTCTAGAGCCGCATGAAAAGTATAACAACGAAAATAATCGTTTTGAACATCACTGTATTTTGTAATATTAGTTTTATTTGATTAAAATGAAATTTAAAAACAAAACGAAGTTATAGGCTGAAATTATTTAGGAGAGCTTTGTGAAAGGATTGATTTTATACACAAACCGCTTGGTACCCCATTGGAGTTTAACGCATATAAATTCAGTTTTTAACAATGCCATTTAATAAAGGAATGCGAAACACAAGATTACTCCAACTATTCATGACCAAATGGTGGAAATCAAATTTTAAGAAATTTGTCTTGTATTGGCGTTTATTATATTTACGTAAACTCGGTTTTTATAAATTCAGTATAATACAATAAAAACAAAAAATCCTTCGCATCTATTTCTAGAGCCGCATGAAAATTATAATAACGAATATAATCGTTTTGAACATCCCCGTATTTTGTAATATTAGTTTTATTTGATTAAAATGAAATTTAATAACAAAACGAAGTTATAGGCTGAAATTATTTAGGAGAGCTTTGTCAAAGGATTGATTTTATACACAAACCGCTTGGTACCCCATTGGAGTTTAAAGCATATAAATTCAGTTTTTAACAATGCCATATAATAAAGAAAAGCGAAACACAATATTACTCCAACTATTCATGACCAAATGGTGGAAATCAAATTTTAAGAAATTTGTCTTGTATTGGCGTTTAATATATTCACATGAACTCGGTTTTTAAAAATTCAGTATAATACAATAAAAACAAAAAATCCTTCGCATCTATTTCTAGAGCCGCATGAAAAATATAACAACGAAAATAATAGTTTTGAACATCCCTGTATTTTTTAATATTAGTTTTATTTGATTAAAATGAAATTTAATAACAAAACGAAGTTATAGGCTGAAACTATTTAGGAGTGCTTTGTGAAAGGATTGATTTTATACACAAACCCCAGTTGACTTTAAAGCATATAAATTCAGATCAAAACAATGCCATATAATAAAGAAAAGCGAAACACAAGATTACTCCAACTATTCATGACCAAATGGTGGAAATCAAATTTTAAAACATTTGTCTTGTATTGTAATTTACAATATTCACGTGAACTCGGTTTTTAAAAATTGAGTATAATACAATAAAAACAAAAAATCCTTCGCATCTATTTCTAGAGCCGCATGAAAAATATAATAAAGAATATAATCGTTTTGAACATCACTGTCTTTTTTATTATTAGTTTTATTTGATTAAAATGAAATTTAAAAACAATACGAAGTTATAGGCTGCAATTATTTAGGAGTGCTTTGTGAAAGGATTGATTTTATACACAAACCGCCTGGTACCCCATTGGAGTTTAAAACATATAAATTCAGTTTATAACAATGCCATATAATAAAGAAAAGCGAAACACAAGATTACTCCAACTATTCATGACCAAATGGTGGAAATCAAATTTTAAGAAATTTGTCTTGTATTGGCGTTAAATATATTTACGTAAACTCGGTTTTTAAAAATTCAGTATAATACAATAAAAACAAAAAATCCTTCGCATCTATTTCTAGAGCCGCATGCAAAATATAATAACGAATATAATCGTTTTGAAGATCCCTGTATTTTGTAATATTAGTTTTATTTGATTAAAATAAAATTTAATAACAAAAAGAAGTTATAGGCTGAAATTATTTAGGAGTGCTTTGTGAAAGGATTGATTTTATACACAAACCGCTTGGTACCCCATTGGACTTTAAAGCATATAAATTCAGTTCAAAACAATGCCATCTAATAAAGAAAAGCGATACACAAGATTACTTTAACTATTAATGACCAAATGGCTGACATCAAATTCTAAAAAATTGGTCGTGTATTGTAATTTACAATATTCACATGAACTCGGTTTTTAAAAATTCAGTATAATACAATAAAAACAAAAAATCCTTCGCATCTATTTCTAGAGCCGCATGAAAAATATAATAACGAAAATAATAGTTTTGAACATCCCTGTATTTTTTAATATTAGTTTTATTTGATTAAAATGAAATTTAATAACAAAACGAAGTTATAGGCTGAAACTATTTAGGAGTGCTTTGTGAAAGGATTGATTTTATACACAAACCCCAGTTGACTTTAAAGCATATAAATTCAGATCAAAACAATGCCATATAATAAAGAAAAGCGAAAAACAAGATTACTCCAACTATTCATGACCAAATGGTGGAAATCAAATTTTAAGAAATTTGTCTTGTATTGGCGTTTAATATATTCACATGAACTCGGTTTTTAAAAATTGAGTATAATACAATAAAAACAAAAAATCCTTCGCATCTATTTCTAGAGCCGCATGAAAAATATAACAACGAAAATAATAGTTTTGAACATCCCTGTATTTTTTAATATTAGTTTTATTTGATTAAAATGAAATTTAATAACAAAACGAAGTTATAGGCTGAAACTATTTAGGAGTGCTTTGTGAAAGGATTGATTTTATACACAAACCCCAGTTGACTTTAAAGCATATAAATTCAGATCAAAACAATGCCATATAATAAAGAAAAGCGAAACACAAGATTACTCCAACTATTCATGACCAAATGGTGGAAATCAAATTTTAAAACATTTGTCTTGTATTGTAATTTACAATATTCACGTGAACTCGGTTTTTAAAAATTCAGTATAATACAATAAAAACAAAAATCCTTCGCATCTATTTCTAGAGCCGCATGAAAAATATAATAAAGAATATAATCGTTTTGAACATCACTGTCTTTTTTATTATTAGTTTTATTTGATTAAAATGAAATTTAAAAACAATACGAAGTTATAGGCTGCAATTATTTAGGAGTGCTTTGTGAAAGGATTGATTTTATACACAAACCGCCTGGTACCCCATTGGAGTTTAAAACATATAAATTCAGTTTATAACAATGCCATATAATAAAGAAAAGCGAAACACAAGATTACTCCAACTATTCATGACCAAATGGTGGAAATCAAATTTTAAGAAATTTGTCTTGTATTGGCGTTAAATATATTTACGTAAACTCGGTTTTTAAAAATTCAGTATAATACAATAAAAACAAAAAATCCTTCGCATCTATTTCTAGAGCCGCATGCAAAATATAATAACGAATATAATCGTTTTGAAGATCCCTGTATTTTGTAATATTAGTTTTATTTGATTAAAATAAAATTTAATAACAAAAAGAAGTTATAGGCTGAAATTATTTAGGAGTGCTTTGTGAAAGGATTGATTTTATACACAAACCGCTTGGTACCCCATTGGACTTTAAAGCATATAAATTCAGTTCAAAACAATGCCATATAATAAAGAAAAGCGATACACAATATTACTTTAACTATTAATGACCAAATGGCTGACATCAAATTCTAAAAAATTGGTCGTGTATTGTAATTTACAATATTCACATGAACTCGGTTTTTAAAAATTCAGTATAATACAATAAAAACAAAAAATACTTCGCATCTATTTCTAGAGCCGCATGAAAAATATAATAACAAATATAATCGTTTTGAATATCCCTGTATTTTGTAATATTAGTTTTATTTGATTAAAATGAAATTTAATAACAAAACGAAGTTATAGGCTGCAACTATTTAGGAGAGCTTTATGAAAAGATTGATTTTATGCACAAACCGCTTGGTACCCCATTGGAGTTTAAAGCATATAATTTATAAATTCAGTTTTTAACAATGCCATATAATAAAGAAAAGCGAAACACAAGATTACTCCAACTATTCATGACCAAATGGCTGACATCAAATTCTAAAAAATTGGTCGTGTATTGTAATTTACAATATTCACATGAACTCGGTTTTTAAAAATTCAGTATAATACAATAAAAACAAAAAATCCTTCGCATCTATTTCTAGAGCCGCATGAAAAATATAACAACGAAAATAATCGTTTTGAACATCACTGTATTTTGTAATATTAGTGTTATATGATTAAAATGAAATTTAATAACAAAACGAAGTTATAGGCTGAAATTATGTAGGAGTGTTTTGTGAAAGAATTGATTTTATACACAAACCACTTGGTACCCAATTTGATTTTAAAGCATATAAATTCAGTTCAAAACAATACCATATAATAGAGAAAAGTGATACACAAGATTACTCTAACAATTAATGACCAAATGGCTGACATCAAATTCCAAAAAATTGGTCGTGTATTGTAATTTACAATATTCACATGAACTCGGTTTTTAAAAATTCAGTATAATACAATAAAAACAAAAAATCCTTCGCATTTATTTCTAGAGCCGCATGAAAAATATAATAACGATTATAATCGTTTTGAATATTCCTGTATTTTGTAATATTAGTTTTATTTGATTAAAATGAAATTTAATAACAAAACGAAGTTATAGGCTGCAACTATTTAGGAGAGCTTTATGAAAGGATTGATTTTATACACAAACCGCTTGGTACCCCATTGGAGTTTAAAGCATATAAAATCAGTTCATAAAAATGTCATATAATAAAGAAAAGCAAAACACAAGATTACTCTTACTATTCATAACCAAATGGTGGAAATATAATTTTAAAACATTGGCCTTGTATTGGCATTTAATATATTTACATAAACTCGGTTTTTAAAAATTCAGTATAATCCAATAAAAACAAAAAATCCTTCGCATATATTTCTAGAGCCGCATGAAAAATATAACAGCGAAAATAATCGTTTTGAACATCACTGTCTTTTTTAATATTAGTTTTATTTGATTAAAATGAAATTTAATAACTAAACGAAGTTATATTCTGCAACTATTTAGGAGTGCTTTGTGAAAGGATTGATTTTATACACAAACCGCCTGGTACCCCATAGGAGTTTAAAGCATATAAATTCAGTATTTAACAATGCCTTATAATAAAGAAAAGCGAAACACAAGATTACTCCAACTATTCATGACCAAATGGTGGAAATCAAATTTTAAGAAATTTGTCTTGTATTGGCGTTTAATATATTCACATGAACTCGGTTTTTAAAAATTCAGTATAATACAATAAAAACAAAAAATCCTTCGCATCTATTTCTAGAGCCGCATGAAAAATATAACAACGAAAATAATAGTTTTGAACATCCCTGTATTTTTTAATATTAGTTTTATTTGATTAAAATGAAATTTAATAACAAAACGAAGTTATAGGCTGAAACTATTTAGGAGTGCTTTGTGAAAGGATTGATTTTATACACAAACCCCAGTTGACTTTAAAGCATATAAATTCAGATCAAAACAATGCCATATAATAAAGAAAAGCGAAACACAAGATTACTCCAACTATTCATGACCAAATGGTGGAAATCAAATTTTAAAACATTTGTCTTGTATTGTAATTTACAATATTCACGTGAACTCGGTTTTTAAAAATTGAGTATAATACAATAAAAACAAAAAATCCTTCGCATCTATTTCTAGAGCCGCATGAAAAATATAATAAAGAATATAATCGTTTTGAACATCACTGTCTTTTTTATTATTAGTTTTATTTGATTAAAATGAAATTTAAAAACAATACGAAGTTATAGGCTGCAATTATTTAGGAGTGCTTTGTGAAAGGATTGATTTTATACACAAACCGCCTGGTACCCCATTGGAGTTTAAAACATATAAATTCAGTTTATAACAATGCCATATAATAAAGAAAAGCGAAACACAAGATTACTCCAACTATTCATGACCAAATGGTGGAAATCAAATTTTAAGAAATTTGTCTTGTATTGGCGTTAAATATATTTACGTAAACTCGGTTTTTAAAAATTCAGTATAATACAATAAAAACAAAAAATCCTTCGCATCTATTTCTAGAGCCGCATGCAAAATATAATAACGAATATAATCGTTTTGAAGATCCCTGTATTTTGTAATATTAGTTTTATTTGATTAAAATAAAATTTAATAACAAAAAGAAGTTATAGGCTGAAATTATTTAGGAGTGCTTTGTGAAAGGATTGATTTTATACACAAACCGCTTGGTACCCCATTGGACTTTAAAGCATATAAATTCAGTTCAAAACAATGCCATCTAATAAAGAAAAGCGATACACAAGATTACTTTAACTATTAATGACCAAATGGCTGACATCAAATTCTAAAAAATTGGTCGTGTATTGTAATTTACAATATTCACATGAACTCGGTTTTTAAAAATTCAGTATAATACAATAAAAACAAAAAATCCTTCGCATCTATTTCTAGAGCCGCATGAAAAATATAATAACGAAAATAATAGTTTTGAACATCCCTGTATTTTTTAATATTAGTTTTATTTGATTAAAATGAAATTTAATAACAAAACGAAGTTATAGGCTGAAACTATTTAGGAGTGCTTTGTGAAAGGATTGATTTTATACACAAACCCCAGTTGACTTTAAAGCATATAAATTCAGATCAAAACAATGCCATATAATAAAGAAAAGCGAAAAACAAGATTACTCCAACTATTCATGACCAAATGGTGGAAATCAAATTTTAAGAAATTTGTCTTGTATTGGCGTTTAATATATTCACATGAACTCGGTTTTTAAAAATTGAGTATAATACAATAAAAACAAAAAATCCTTCGCATCTATTTCTAGAGCCGCATGAAAAATATAACAACGAAAATAATAGTTTTGAACATCCCTGTATTTTTTAATATTAGTTTTATTTGATTAAAATGAAATTTAATAACAAAACGAAGTTATAGGCTGAAACTATTTAGGAGTGCTTTGTGAAAGGATTGATTTTATACACAAACCCCAGTTGACTTTAAAGCATATAAATTCAGATCAAAACAATGCCATATAATAAAGAAAAGCGAAACACAAGATTACTCCAACTATTCATGACCAAATGGTGGAAATCAAATTTTAAAACATTTGTCTTGTATTGTAATTTACAATATTCACGTGAACTCGGTTTTTAAAAATTCAGTATAATACAATAAAAACAAAAATCCTTCGCATCTATTTCTAGAGCCGCATGAAAAATATAATAAAGAATATAATCGTTTTGAACATCACTGTCTTTTTTATTATTAGTTTTATTTGATTAAAATGAAATTTAAAAACAATACGAAGTTATAGGCTGCAATTATTTAGGAGTGCTTTGTGAAAGGATTGATTTTATACACAAACCGCCTGGTACCCCATTGGAGTTTAAAACATATAAATTCAGTTTATAACAATGCCATATAATAAAGAAAAGCGAAACACAAGATTACTCCAACTATTCATGACCAAATGGTGGAAATCAAATTTTAAGAAATTTGTCTTGTATTGGCGTTAAATATATTTACGTAAACTCGGTTTTTAAAAATTCAGTATAATACAATAAAAACAAAAAATCCTTCGCATCTATTTCTAGAGCCGCATGCAAAATATAATAACGAATATAATCGTTTTGAAGATCCCTGTATTTTGTAATATTAGTTTTATTTGATTAAAATAAAATTTAATAACAAAAAGAAGTTATAGGCTGAAATTATTTAGGAGTGCTTTGTGAAAGGATTGATTTTATACACAAACCGCTTGGTACCCCATTGGACTTTAAAGCATATAAATTCAGTTCAAAACAATGCCATATAATAAAGAAAAGCGATACACAATATTACTTTAACTATTAATGACCAAATGGCTGACATCAAATTCTAAAAAATTGGTCGTGTATTGTAATTTACAATATTCACATGAACTCGGTTTTTAAAAATTCAGTATAATACAATAAAAACAAAAAATACTTCGCATCTATTTCTAGAGCCGCATGAAAAATATAATAACAAATATAATCGTTTTGAATATCCCTGTATTTTGTAATATTAGTTTTATTTGATTAAAATGAAATTTAATAACAAAACGAAGTTATAGGCTGCAACTATTTAGGAGAGCTTTATGAAAAGATTGATTTTATGCACAAACCGCTTGGTACCCCATTGGAGTTTAAAGCATATAATTTATAAATTCAGTTTTTAACAATGCCATATAATAAAGAAAAGCGAAACACAAGATTACTCCAACTATTCATGACCAAATGGCTGACATCAAATTCTAAAAAATTGGTCGTGTATTGTAATTTACAATATTCACATGAACTCGGTTTTTAAAAATTCAGTATAATACAATAAAAACAAAAAATCCTTCGCATCTATTTCTAGAGCCGCATGAAAAATATAACAACGAAAATAATCGTTTTGAACATCACTGTATTTTGTAATATTAGTGTTATATGATTAAAATGAAATTTAATAACAAAACGAAGTTATAGGCTGAAATTATGTAGGAGTGTTTTGTGAAAGAATTGATTTTATACACAAACCACTTGGTACCCAATTTGATTTTAAAGCATATAAATTCAGTTCAAAACAATACCATATAATAGAGAAAAGTGATACACAAGATTACTCTAACAATTAATGACCAAATGGCTGACATCAAATTCCAAAAAATTGGTCGTGTATTGTAATTTACAATATTCACATGAACTCGGTTTTTAAAAATTCAGTATAATACAATAAAAACAAAAAATCCTTCGCATTTATTTCTAGAGCCGCATGAAAAATATAATAACGATTATAATCGTTTTGAATATTCCTGTATTTTGTAATATTAGTTTTATTTGATTAAAATGAAATTTAATAACAAAACGAAGTTATAGGCTGCAACTATTTAGGAGAGCTTTATGAAAGGATTGATTTTATACACAAACCGCTTGGTACCCCATTGGAGTTTAAAGCATATAAAATCAGTTCATAAAAATGTCATATAATAAAGAAAAGCAAAACACAAGATTACTCTTACTATTCATAACCAAATGGTGGAAATATAATTTTAAAACATTGGCCTTGTATTGGCATTTAATATATTTACATAAACTCGGTTTTTAAAAATTCAGTATAATCCAATAAAAACAAAAAATCCTTCGCATATATTTCTAGAGCCGCATGAAAAATATAACAGCGAAAATAATCGTTTTGAACATCACTGTCTTTTTTAATATTAGTTTTATTTGATTAAAATGAAATTTAATAACTAAACGAAGTTATATTCTGCAACTATTTAGGAGTGCTTTGTGAAAGGATTGATTTTATACACAAACCGCCTGGTACCCCATAGGAGTTTAAAGCATATAAATTCAGTATTTAACAATGCCTTATAATAAAGAAAAGCGAAACACAAGATTACTCCAACTATTCATGACCAAATGGTGGAAATCAAATTTTAAGAAATTTGTCTTGTATTGGCGTTTAATATATTTACCTAAACTCGGTTTTTAAAAATTCAGTATAATACAATAAAAAAAAATCCTTCGCATCTATTTCTAGAGCCGCATGAAAAATATAATAACGAATATAATCGTTTTGAAGATCCCTGTATTTTGTAATATTAGTCTTATTTGATTAAAATGAAATTTAATAACAAAACGAAGTTATAGGCTGAAATTATTTAGGAGTGCTTTATGAAAGGATTGATTTTATACACAAACCACTTGGTACCCCATTTGACTTTAAAGCATATAAATTCAGTTCAAAACAATGCCATATAATAAAGAAAAGCGAAACACAAGATTACTCCTACTATTCATGACCAAATGGCTGACATCAAATTCTAAAAAATTGGTCGTGTATTGTAATTTACAATATTCACATGAAATCGGTTTTTAAAAATTAAGTATAATACAATAAAAAAAAAAATCCTTCGCATTTATTTCTAGAGCCGCATGAAAAATATAATAACGAATATAATCGTTTTGAATATTCCTGTATTTTGTAATATTAGTCTTATTTGATTAAAATGAAATTTAATAACAAAACGAAGTTATAGGCTGAAATTATTTAGGAGTGCTTTATGAAAGGATTGATTTTATACACAAACCACTTGGTACCCCATTTGACTTTAAAGCATATAAATTCAGTTCAAAACAATGCCATATAATAAAGAAAAGCGAAACACAAGATTACTCCTACTATTCATGACCAAATGGCTGACATCAAATTCTAAAAAATTGGTCGTGTATTGTAATTTACAATATTCACATGAAATCGGTTTTTAAAAATTGAGTATAATACAATAAAAACAAAAAATCCTTCGCATCTATTTCTAGAGCCGCATGAAAAATATCACAACGAAAATAATCGTTTTGAACATCACTGTCTTTTTTAATATTAGTTTTATTTGATTAAAATGAAATTTAATAACAAAACTAAGTTATAGGCTGAAACTATTTAGGAGTGCTTTGTGAAAGGATTGATTTTTTACACAAACCACTTGGTACCCCATTTGACTTTAAAGCATATAAATTCAGTTCAAAACAATGCCATATAATAAAGAAAAGCGAAACACAAGATTACTCCTACTATTCATGACCAAATGGTGAAAATCAAATTTTAAAAAATTGGCCTTGTATTGGCATTTAATATATTTACGTAAACTCGGTTTTTAAAAATTGAGTATAATACAATAAAAACAAATAATCCTTCGCATTTATTTCTAGAGCCGCATGAAAAATATAACAACGAAAATAATCCTTTTTAACATCCCCGTATTTTGTAATATTAGTTTTATTTGATTAAAATAAAATTAAATAACAAAACGAAGTTATAGGCTGAAATTATTTAGGAGTGCTTTGTGAAAGGATTGATTTTATACACAAACCGCTTGGTACCCCATTGGACTTTAAAGCATATAAATTCAGTTCAAAACAATGCCATATAATAAAGAAAAGCGATACACAAGATTACTCTAACTATTAATGACCAAATGGCTGACATCAAATTCTAAAAAATTGGTCGTGTATTGTAATTTACAATATTCACATGAACTCGGTTTTTAAAAATTCAGTATAATACAATAAAAAAAAATCCTTCGCATCTATTTCTAGAGCCGCATGAAAAATATAATAACAAATATAATCGTTTTGAATATCCCTGTATTTTGTAATATTAGTGTTATATGATTAAAATGAAATTTAATAACAAAACGAAGTTATAGGCTGAAATTATGTAGGAGTGTTTTGTGAATGAATTGATTTTATGCACAAACCGCTTGGTACCCCATTGGAGTTTAAAGCATATAAATTCAGTTTTTAACAATGCCATATAATAAAGAAAAGCGAAACACAAGATTACTCCAACTATTCATGACCAAATGGTGGAAATCAAATTCTAAAAAATTGGTCGTGTATTGTAATTTACAATATTCACGTGAACTCGGTTTTTAAAAATTCAGTATAATATAATAAAAACTAAAAATCCTTCGCATCTATTTCTAGAGCCGCATGAAAAATATAAAAACGAATATAATCCTTTTTAACATCCCCGTATTTTGTAATATTAGTTTTAATTGATTCAAATAAAATTAAATAACAAAACGAAGTTATAGGCTGAAATTATTTAGGAGTGCTTTGTGAAAGGATTGATTTTATACACAAACCGCTTGGTACCCCATTGGACTTTAAAGCATATAAATTCAGTTCAAAACAATGCCATATAATAAAGAAAAGCGATACACAAGATTACTCTAACTATTAATGACCAAATGGCTGACATCAAATTCTAAAAAATTGGTCGTGTATTGTAATTTACAATATTCACGTGAACTCGGTTTTTAAAAATTCAGTATAATATAATAAAAACTAAAAATCCTTCGCATCTATTTCTAGAGCCGCATGAAAAATATAAAAACGAATATAATCGTTTTGAATATCCCTGTATTTTGTAATATTAGTTTTATTTGATTAAAATGAAATTTAATAACAAAACGAAGTTATAGGCTGCAACTATTTAGGAGAGCTTTATGAAAAGATTGATTTTATGCACAAACCGCTTGGTACCCCATTGGAGTTTAAAGCATATAAATTCAGTTTTTAACAATGCCATATAATAAAGAATAGCGAAACACAAGATTACTCCAACTATTCATGACCAAATGGTGGAAATCAAATTTTAAAAAATTTGTCTTGTATTGGCATTTAATATATTTACGTAAACTCGGTTTTTAAAAATTCAGTATAATACAATAAAAACAAATAATCCTTCGCATTTATTTCTAGAGCCGCATGAAAAATATAACAACGAAAATAATCCTTTTTAACATCCCCGTATTTTGTAATATTAGTTTTATTTGATTAAAATAAAATTAAATAACAAAACGAAGTTATAGGCTGAAATTATTTAGGAGTGCTTTGTGAAAGGATTGATTTTATACACAAACCGCTTGGTACCCCATTGGACTTTAAAGCATATAAATTCAGTTCAAAACAATGCCATATAATAAAGAAAAGCGATACACAAGATTACTCTAACTATTAATGACCAAATGGCTGACATCAAATTCTAAAAAATTGGTCGTGTATTGTAATTTACAATATTCACATGAACTCGGTTTTTAAAAATTCAGTATAATACAATAAAAAAAAAATCCTTCGCATCTATTTCTAGAGCCGCATGAAAAATATAATAACAAATATAATCGTTTTGAATATCCCTGTATTTTGTAATATTAGTGTTATATGATTAAAATGAAATTTAATAACAAAACGAAGTTATAGGCTGAAATTATGTAGGAGTGTTTTGTGAATGAATTGATTTTATGCACAAACCGCTTGGTACCCCATTGGAGTTTAAAGCATATAAATTCAGTTTTTAACAATGCCATATAATAAAGAAAAGCGAAACACAAGATTACTCCAACTATTCATGACCAAATGGTGGAAATCAAATTCTAAAAAATTGGTCGTGTATTGTAATTTACAATATTCACGTGAACTCGGTTTTTAAAAATTCAGTATAATATAATAAAAACTAAAAATCCTTCGCATCTATTTCTAGAGCCGCATGAAAAATATAAAAACGAATATAATCGTTTTGAATATCCCTGTATTTTGTAATATTAGTGTTATATGATTAAAATGAAATTTAATAACAAAACGAAGTTATAGGCTGAAATTATGTAGGAGTGTTTTGTGAAAGAATTGATTTTATACACAAACCACTTGGTACCCAATTTGATTTTAAAGCATATAAATTCAGTTCAAAACAATACCATATAATAGAGAAAAGTGATACACAAGATTACTCTAACAATTAATGACCAAATGGCTGACATCAAATTCTAAAAAATTGGTCGTGTATTGTAATTTACAATATTCACATGAACTCGGTTTTTAAAAATTCAGTATAATACAATAAAAAAAAAATCCTTCGCATCTATTTCTAGAGCCGCATGAAAAATATAATAACGAATATAATCGTTTTGAATATCCCTGTATTTTGTAATATTAGTTTTATTTGATTAAAATGAAATTTAATAACAAAACGAAGTTATAGGCTGCAACTATTTAGGAGAGCTTTATGAAAAGATTGATTTTATGCACAAACCGCTTGGTACCCCATTGGAGTTTAAAGCATATAAATTCAGTTTTTAACAATGCCATATAATAAAGAATAGCGAAACACAAGATTACTCCAACTATTCATGACCAAATGGTGGAAATCAAATTTTAAAAAATTTGTCTTGTATTGGCATTTAATATATTTACGTAAACTCGGTTTTTAAAAATTCAGTATAATACAATAAAAACAAAAAATCCTTCGCATCTATTTCTAGAGCTGCATGAAAAATATAATAATGAATATAATCGTTTTGAACATCCCCGTATTTTGTAATATTAGTTTTATTTGATTAAAATAAAATTTAATAACAAAACGAAGTTATAGGCTGAAATTATTTAGGAGTGCTTTGTGAAAGGATTGATTTTATACACAAACCGCTTGGTACCCCATTGGACTTTAAAGCATATAAATTCAGTTCAAAACAATGCCATATAATAAAGAAAAGCGATACACAAGATTACTCTAACTATTAATGACCAAATGGCTGACATCAAATTCTAAAAAATTGGTCGTGTATTGTAATTTACAATATTCACATGAACTCGGTTTTTAAAAATTCAGTATAATACAATAAAAAAAAAAATCCTTCGCATCTATTTCTAGAGCCGCATGAAAAATATAATAACAAATATAATCGTTTTGAATATCCCTGTATTTTGTAATATTAGTTTTATTTGATTAAAATGAAATTTATTAACAAAACGAAGTTATAGGCTGCAACTATTTAGGAGAGCTTTATGAAAAGATTGATTTTATGCACAAACCGCTTGGTACCCCATTGGAGTTTAAAGCATATAAAATCAGTTCATAAAAATGTCATATAATAAAGAAAAGCAAAACACAAGATTACTCTTACTATTCATAACCAAATGGTGGAAATCTAATTTTAAAACATTGGCCTTGTATTGGCATTTAATATATTTACATAAACTCGGTTTTTAAAAATTGAGTATAATCCAATAAAAACAAAAAATCCTTCGCATCTATTTCTAGAGCCGCATGAAAAATATAACAGCGAAAATAATCGTTTTGAACATCACTGTCTTTTTTATTATTGGTTTTATTTGATTAAAATGAAATTTAATAACAAAACGAAGTTATAGGCTGAAATTATTTAGGAGTGCTTTGTGAAAGGATTGATTTTATACACAAACCGCTTGGTACCCCATTGAACTTTAAAACATATAAATTCAGTTTATAACAATGCCATATAATAAAGAAAAGCGAAACACAAGAATACTCCAACTATTCATGACCAAATGGTGGAAATCAAATTTTAAAAAATTGGCCTTGTATATGAATTTTCAGTATTTACGTTAAGTCGGTTTTTAAAAATTCAGTATAATATAATAAAAACAAAAAATCCTTCGCATCTATTTCTAGAGCCGCATGAAAAATATCACAACGAAAATAATCGTTTTGAACATCACTGTCTTTTTTAATATTAGTTTTATTTTATTAAAATGAAATTTAATAACAAAACGAATTTATAGGCTGAAATTATTTAGGAGTGCTTCGTGAAAGGATTGATTTTATACACAAACCACTTAGTACCCCATTGGACTTTAAAACATATAAATTCAGATCAAAACAATGCCATATAATAAAGAAAAGCGAAACACAAGATAACTCCCACTATTCATGACCAAATGGTGGAAATCAAATTTTAAAAAATTGGTCTTGTATTGGCAATTAATATATTTACGTTAACTCGGTTTTTAAAAATTCAGTATAATACAATAAAAACAAAAAATCCTTCGCATCTATTTCTAGAGCCGCATGAAAAATATAACAACGAAAATAATAGTTTTGAACATCACTGTCTTTTTTAATATTAGTTTTATTTGATTAAAATGAAATTTAATAACAAAACGAAGTTATAGGCTGAAATTATCTAGGAGTGCTTTGTGAAAGGATTGATTTTATACACAAACCGCTTGGTACCCCATTGGACTTTAAAGCATATAAATTCAGTTCAAAACAATGCCATATAATAAAGAAAAGCGATACACATGATTACTCTAACTATTAATGACCAAATGGCTGACATCAAATTCTAAAAAATTGGTCGTGTATTGTAATTTACAATATTCACATGAACTCGGTTTTTAAAAATTCAGTATAATACAATAAAAAAAAATCCTTCGCGTCTATTTCTAGAGCCGCATGAAAAATATAATAACGAATATAATCGTTTTGAATATCCCTGTATTTTGTAATATTAGTTTTATTTGATTAAAATGAAATTTAATAACAAAACGAAGTTCTAGGCTGCAACTATTTAGGAGTGATTTGTGAAAGGATTGATTTTATGCACAAACCGCTTGGTACCCCATTGGAGTTTAAAGCATATAAATTCAGTTTTTAACAATGCCATATAATAAAGAAAAGCGAAACACAAGATTACTCCAACTATTAATGACCAAATGGCTGACATCAAATTCTAAAAAATTGGTCGTGTATTGTAATTTACAATATTCACATGAACTCGGTTTTTAAAAATTTAGTATAATACAATAAAAACAAAAAATCCTTCGCATCTATTTCTAGAGCCGCATGAAAAATATAATAACGAATATAATCGTTTTGAATATTCCTGTATTTTGTAATATTAGTTTTATTTGATTAAAATGAAATTTAATAACAAAACGAAGTTATAGGCTGCAACTATTTAGGAGAGCTTTATGAAAGGATTGATTTTATACACAAACCACTTGGTACCCCATTGGAGTTTAAAGCATATAAATTCAGTTTTTAACAATGCCATATAATAAAGAAAAGCGAAACACAAGATTACTCCTACTATTCATAACCAAATGGTGGAAATCTAATTTTAAAACATTGGCCTTGTATTGGCATTTAATATATTTACATAAACTCGGTTTTTAAAAATTGAGTATAATCCAATAAAAACAAAAAATTCTTCGCATCTATTTCTAGAGCCGCATGAAAAATATAATAAAGAATATAATCGTTTTGAACATCACTGTCTTTTTTAATATTAGTTTTATTTGATTAAAATGAAATTTAATAACAAAACGATGTTATATTCTGCAACTATTTAGGAGTGCTTTGTGAAAGGATTGATTTTATACACAAACCACTTGGTACCCCATTTGACTTTAAAGCATATAAATTCAGTTCATAACAATGCCATATAATAAAGAAAAGCGAAACACAAGATTACTCCAACTATTCATGACCAAATGGCTGACATCAAATTCTAAAAAATTGGTCGTGTATTGTAATTTACAATATTCACGTGAACTCGGTTTTTAAAAGTTGAGTATAATACAATAAAAACAAAAAATCCTTCGCATCTATTTCTAGAGCCGCATGAAAAATATCACAACGAAAATAATCGTTTTGAACATCACTGTCTTTTTTAATATTAGTTTTATTTGATTAAAATGAAATTTAATAATAAAACGAAGTTAAAGGCTGAAACTATTTAGGAGTGCTTTGTGAAAGGCTTGATTTTTTACACAAACCACTTGGTACCCCATTGGAGTTTAAAGCATATAAATTCAGTTCAAAACAATGCCATATAATAAAGAAAAGCGAAACACAAGATTACTCCTACTATTCATGACCAAATGGCTGACATCAAATTCTAAAAAATTGGTCGTGTATTGTAATTTACAATATTCACATGAACTCGGTTTTAAAAATTCAGTATAATACAATAAAAAAAAAATCCTTCGCATCTATTTCTAGAGCCGCATGAAAAATATAATAACGAATATAATCGTTTTGAATATCCCTGTATTTTGTAATATTAGTTATATTTGATTAAAATGAAATTTAATAACAAAACGAAGTTATAGGCTGCAACTATTTAGGAGAGCTTTATGAAAAGATTGATTTTATGCACAAACCGCTTGGTACCCCATTGGAGTTTAAAGCATATAAATTCAGTTTTTAACAATGCCATATAATAAAGAAAAGCGAAACACAAGATTACTCCAACTATTCATGACCAAATGGTGGAAATCAAATTTTAAGAAATTTGTCTTGTATTGGCGTTTAATATATTTACCTAAACTCGGTTTTTAAAAGTTCGGTATAATACAATAAAAACAAAAAATCCTTCGCATCTATTTCTAGAGCCGCATGAAAAATATAATAACGAATATAATCGTTTTGAAGATCCCTGTATTTTGTAATATTAGTTTTATTTGATCAAAATGAAATTTAATAACAAAACGATGTTATATTCTGCAACTATTTAGGAGTGCTTTGTGAAAGGATTGATTTTATACACAAACCACTTGGTACCCCATTTGACTTTAAAGCATATAAATTCAGTTCATAACAATGCCATATAATAAAGAAAAGCGAAACACAAGATTACTCCAACTATTCATGACCAAATGGCTGACATCAAATTCTAAAAAATTGGTCGTGTATTGTAATTTACAATATTCACGTGAACTCGGTTTTTAAAAGTTGAGTATAATACAATAAAAACAAAAAATCCTTCGCATCTATTTCTAGAGCCGCATGAAAAATATCACAACGAAAATAATCGTTTTGAACATCACTGTCTTTTTTAATATTAGTTTTATTTGATTAAAATGAAATTTAATAACAAAACGAAGTTAAAGGCTGAAACTATTTAGGAGTGCTTTGTGAAAGGCTTGATTTTTTACACAAACCACTTGGTACCCCATTGGAGTTTAAAGCATATAAATTCAGTTCAAAACAATGCCATATAATAAAGAAAAGCGAAACACAAGATTACTCCTACTATTCATGACCAAATGGCTGACATCAAATTCTAAAAAATTGGTCGTGTATTGTAATTTACAATATTCACATGAACTCGGTTTTAAAAATTCAGTATAATACAATAAAAAAAAAATCCTTCGCATCTATTTCTAGAGCCGCATGAAAAATATAATAACGAATATAATCGTTTTGAATATCCCTGTATTTTGTAATATTAGTTATATTTGATTAAAATGAAATTTAATAACAAAACGAAGTTATAGGCTGCAACTATTTAGGAGAGCTTTATGAAAAGATTGATTTTATGCACAAACCGCTTGGTACCCCATTGGAGTTTAAAGCATATAAATTCAGTTTTTAACAATGCCATATAATAAAGAAAAGCGAAACACAAGATTACTCCAACTATTCATGACCAAATGGTGGAAATCAAATTTTAAGAAATTTGTCTTGTATTGGCGTTTAATATATTTACCTAAACTCGGTTTTTAAAAGTTCGGTATAATACAATAAAAACAAAAAATCCTTCGCATCTATTTCTAGAGCCGCATGAAAAATATAATAACGAATATAATCGTTTTGAAGATCCCTGTATTTTGTAATATTAGTTTTATTTGATCAAAATGAAATTTAATAACAAAACGATGTTATATTCTGCAACTATTTAGGAGTGCTTTGTGAAAGGATTGATTTTATACACAAACCACTTGGTACCCCATTTGACTTTAAAGCATATAAATTCAGTTCATAACAATGCCATATAATAAAGAAAAGCGAAACACAAGATTACTCCAACTATTCATGACCAAATGGCTGACATCAAATTCTAAAAAATTGGTCGTGTATTGTAATTTACAATATTCACGTGAACTCGGTTTTTAAAAGTTGAGTATAATACAATAAAAACAAAAAATCCTTCGCATCTATTTCTAGAGCCGCATGAAAAATATAACAACGAAAATAATCGTTTTGAACATCACTGTCTTTTTTAATATTAGTTTTATTTGATTAAAATGAAATTTAATAACAAAACGATGTTATATTCTGCAACTATTTAGGAGTGCTTTGTGGAAGGATTGATTTTATACACAAACCACTTGGTACCCCATTTGACTTTAAAGCATATAAATTCAGTTCATAACAATGCCATATAATAAAGAAAAGCGAAACACAAGATTACTCCAACTATTCATGACCAAATGGCTGACATCAAATTCTAAAAAATTGGTCGTGTATTGTAATTTACAATATTCACGTGAACTCGGTTTTTAAAAGTTGAGTATAATACAATAAAAACAAAAAATCCTTCGCATCTATTTCTAGAGCCGCATGAAAAATATCACAACGAAAATAATCGTTTTGAACATCACTGTCTTTTTTAATATTAGTTTTATTTGATTAAAATGAAGTTTAATAACAAAACGAAGTTAAAGGCTGAAACTATTTAGGAGTGCTTTGTGAAAGGATTGATTTTTTACACAAACCACTTGGTACCCCATTGGAGTTTAAAGCATATAAATTCAGTTCAAAACAATGCCATATAATAAAGAAAAGCGAAACACAAGATTACTCCTACTATTCATGACCAAATGGCTGACATCAAATTCTAAAAAATTGGTCGTGTATTGTAATTTACAATATTCACATGAACTCGGTTTTAAAAATTCAGTATAATACAATAAAAAAAAAATCCTTCGCATCTATTTCTAGAGCCGCATGAAAAATATAATAACGAATATAATCGTTTTGAATATCCCTGTATTTTGTAATATTAGTTATATTTGATTAAAATGAAATTTAATAACAAAACGAAGTTATAGGCTGCAACTATTTAGGAGAGCTTTATGAAAAGATTGATTTTATGCACAAACCGCTTGGTACCCCATTGGAGTTTAAAGCTTATAAATTCAGTTTTTAACAATGCCTTATAATAAAGAAAAGCGAAACACAAGATTACTCCAACTATTCATGACCAAATGGTGGAAATCAAATTTTAAGAAATTTGTCTTGTATTGGCGTTTAATATATTTACATAAACTCGGTTTTTATAAATTCAGTATAATACAATAAAAACAAAAAATCCTTCGCATGTATTTCTAGAGCCGCATGAAAATTATAATAACGAATATAATCGTTTTGAACATCCCCGTATTTTGTAATATTAGTTTTATTTGATTAAAATAAAATTTAATAACAAAACGAAGTTATAGGCTGAAATTATTTAGGAGTGCTTTGTGAAAGGATTGATTTTATACACAAACCGCTTGGTACCCCATTGGACTTTAAAGCATATAAATTCAGTTCAAAACAATGCCATATAATAAAGAAAAGCGATACACAAGATTACTCTAACTATTAATGACCAAATGGCTGACATCAAATTCTAAAAAATTGGTCGTGTATTGTAATTTACAATATTCACATGAACTCGGTTTTTAAAAATTCAGTATAATACAATAAAAACAAAAAATCCTTCGCATCTATTTCTAGAGCCGCATGAAAAATATAACAACGAAAATAATCGTTTTGAACATCACTGTATTTTGTAATATTAGTTTTATTTGATTAAAATGAAATTTAAAATCAAAACGAAGTTATAGGCTGAAATTATTTAGGAGAGCTTTGTGAAAGGATTGATTTTATACACAAACCGCTTGGTACCCCATTGGAGTTTAACGCATATAAATTCAGTTTTTAACAATGCCATTTAATAAAGGAATGCGAAACACAAGATTACTCCAACTATTCATGACCAAATGGTGGAAATCAAATTTTAAGAAATTTGTCTTGTATTGGCGTTTATTATATTTACGTAAACTCGGTTTTTATAAATTCAGTATAATACAATAAAAACAAAAAATCCTTCGCATCTATTTCTAGAGCCGCATGAAAATTATAATAACGAATATAATCGTTTTGAACATCCCCGTATTTTGTAATATTAGTTTTATTTGATTAAAATGAAATTTAATAACAAAACGAAGTTATAGGCTGAAATTATTTAGGAGAGCTTTGTCAAAGGATTGATTTTATACACAAACCGCTTGGTACCCCATTGGAGTTTAAAGCATATAAATTCAGTTTTTAACAATGCCATATAATAAAGAAAAGCGAAACACAAGATTACTCCAACTATTCATGACCAAATGGTGGAAATCAAATTTTAAAATATTGGCCTTGTATTGGCATTTAATATATTTACATAAACTCGGTTTTTAAAAATTGAGTATAATCCAATAAAAACAAAAAATTCTTCGCATCTATTTCTAGAGCCGCATGAAAAATATAATAAAGAATATAATCGTTTTGAACATCACTGTCTTTTTTAATATTAGTTTTATTTGATTAAAATGAAATTTAATAACAAAACGATGTTATATTCTGCAACTATTTAGGAGTGCTTTGTGAAAGGATTGATTTTATACACAAACCACTTGGTACCCCATTTGACTTTAAAGCATATAAATTCAGTTCATAACAATGCCATATAATAAAGAAAAGCGAAACACAAGATTACTCCAACTATTCATGACCAAATGGCTGACATCAAATTCTAAAAAATTGGTCGTGTATTGTAATTTACAATATTCACGTGAACTCGGTTTTTAAAAGTTGAGTATAATACAATAAAAACAAAAAATCCTTCGCATCTATTTCTAGAGCCGCATGAAAAATATCACAACGAAAATAATCGTTTTGAACATCACTGTCTTTTTTAATATTAGTTTTATTTGATTAAAATGAAATTTAATAACAAAACGAAGTTAAAGGCTGAAACTATTTAGGAGTGCTTTGTGAAAGGCTTGATTTTTTACACAAACCACTTGGTACCCCATTGGAGTTTAAAGCATATAAATTCAGTTCAAAACAATGCCATATAATAAAGAAAAGCGAAACACAAGATTACTCCTACTATTCATGACCAAATGGCTGACATCAAATTCTAAAAAATTGGTCGTGTATTGTAATTTACAATATTCACATGAACTCGGTTTTAAAAATTCAGTATAATACAATAAAAAAAAAATCCTTCGCATCTATTTCTAGAGCCGCATGAAAAATATAATAACGAATATAATCGTTTTGAATATCCCTGTATTTTGTAATATTAGTTATATTTGATTAAAATGAAATTTAATAACAAAACGAAGTTATAGGCTGCAACTATTTAGGAGAGCTTTATGAAAAGATTGATTTTATGCACAAACCGCTTGGTACCCCATTGGAGTTTAAAGCATATAAATTCAGTTTTTAACAATGCCATATAATAAAGAAAAGCGAAACACAAGATTACTCCAACTATTCATGACCAAATGGTGGAAATCAAATTTTAAGAAATTTGTCTTGTATTGGCGTTTAATATATTTACCTAAACTCGGTTTTTAAAAGTTCGGTATAATACAATAAAAACAAAAAATCCTTCGCATCTATTTCTAGAGCCGCATGAAAAATATAATAACGAATATAATCGTTTTGAAGATCCCTGTATTTTGTAATATTAGTTTTATTTGATCAAAATGAAATTTAATAACAAAACGATGTTATATTCTGCAACTATTTAGGAGTGCTTTGTGAAAGGATTGATTTTATACACAAACCACTTGGTACCCCATTTGACTTTAAAGCATATAAATTCAGTTCATAACAATGCCATATAATAAAGAAAAGCGAAACACAAGATTACTCCAACTATTCATGACCAAATGGCTGACATCAAATTCTAAAAAATTGGTCGTGTATTGTAATTTACAATATTCACGTGAACTCGGTTTTTAAAAGTTGAGTATAATACAATAAAAACAAAAAATCCTTCGCATCTATTTCTAGAGCCGCATGAAAAATATCACAACGAAAATAATCGTTTTGAACATCACTGTCTTTTTTAATATTAGTTTTATTTGATTAAAATGAAATTTAATAACAAAACGAAGTTAAAGGCTGAAACTATTTAGGAGTGCTTTGTGAAAGGATTGATTTTTTACACAAACCACTTGGTACCCCATTGGAGTTTAAAGCATATAAATTCAGTTTTTAACAATGCCATATAATAAAGAAAAGCGAAACACAAGATTACTCCTACTATTCATAACCAAATGGTGGAAATCTAATTTTAAAACATTGGCCTTGTATTGGCATTTAATATATTTACATAAACTCGGTTTTTAAAAATTGAGTATAATCCAATAAAAACAAAAAATCCTTCGCATCTATTTCTAGAGCCGCATGAAAAATATAACAACGAAAATAATCGTTTTGAACATCACTGTCTTTTTTAATATTAGTTTTATTTGATTAAAATGAAATTTAATAACAAAACGATGTTATATTCTGCAACTATTTAGGAGTGCTTTGTGGAAGGATTGATTTTATACACAAACCACTTGGTACCCCATTTGACTTTAAAGCATATAAATTCAGTTCATAACAATGCCATATAATAAAGAAAAGCGAAACACAAGATTACTCCAACTATTCATGACCAAATGGCTGACATCAAATTCTAAAAAATTGGTCGTGTATTGTAATTTACAATATTCACGTGAACTCGGTTTTTAAAAGTTGAGTATAATACAATAAAAACAAAAAATCCTTCGCATCTATTTCTAGAGCCGCATGAAAAATATCACAACGAAAATAATCGTTTTGAACATCACTGTCTTTTTTAATATTAGTTTTATTTGATTAAAATGAAGTTTAATAACAAAACGAAGTTAAAGGCTGAAACTATTTAGGAGTGCTTTGTGAAAGGATTGATTTTTTACACAAACCACTTGGTACCCCATTGGAGTTTAAAGCATATAAATTCAGTTCAAAACAATGCCATATAATAAAGAAAAGCGAAACACAAGATTACTCCTACTATTCATGACCAAATGGCTGACATCAAATTCTAAAAAATTGGTCGTGTATTGTAATTTACAATATTCACATGAACTCGGTTTTAAAAATTCAGTATAATACAATAAAAAAAAAATCCTTCGCATCTATTTCTAGAGCCGCATGAAAAATATAATAACGAATATAATCGTTTTGAATATCCCTGTATTTTGTAATATTAGTTATATTTGATTAAAATGAAATTTAATAACAAAACGAAGTTATAGGCTGCAACTATTTAGGAGAGCTTTATGAAAAGATTGATTTTATGCACAAACCGCTTGGTACCCCATTGGAGTTTAAAGCTTATAAATTCAGTTTTTAACAATGCCTTATAATAAAGAAAAGCGAAACACAAGATTACTCCAACTATTCATGACCAAATGGTGGAAATCAAATTTTAAGAAATTTGTCTTGTATTGGCGTTTAATATATTTACATAAACTCGGTTTTTATAAATTCAGTATAATACAATAAAAACAAAAAATCCTTCGCACGTATTTCTAGAGCCGCATGAAAATTATAATAACGAATATAATCGTTTTGAACATCCCCGTATTTTGTAATATTAGTTTTATTTGATTAAAATAAAATTTAATAACAAAACGAAGTTATAGGCTGAAATTATTTAGGAGTGCTTTGTGAAAGGATTGATTTTATACACAAACCGCTTGGTACCCCATTGGACTTTAAAGCATATAAATTCAGTTCAAAACAATGCCATATAATAAAGAAAAGCGATACACAAGATTACTCTAACTATTAATGACCAAATGGCTGACATCAAATTCTAAAAAATTGGTCGTGTATTGTAATTTACAATATTCACATGAACTCGGTTTTTAAAAATTCAGTATAATACAATAAAAACAAAAAATCCTTCGCATCTATTTCTAGAGCCGCATGAAAAATATAACAACGAAAATAATCGTTTTGAACATCACTGTATTTTGTAATAT
Source organism: Anthrax anthrax (assembly GCA_963971155.1). Lineage (NCBI taxonomy): Eukaryota > Metazoa > Arthropoda > Insecta > Diptera > Bombyliidae > Anthrax > Anthrax anthrax. Next base: position 3,779,178 of record OZ020122.1, read on the forward strand.
TAGTTTTATTTGATTAAAATGAAATTTAAAAACAAAACGAAGTTATAGGCTGAAATTATTTAGGAGAGCTTTGTGAAAGGATTGATTTTATACACAAACCGCTTGGTACCCCATTGGAGTTTAACGCATATAAATTCAGTTTTTAACAATGCCATTTAATAAAGGAATGCGAAACACAAGATTACTCCAACTATTCATGACCAAATGGTGGAAATCAAATTTTAAGAAATTTGTCTTGTATTGGCGTTTATTATATTTACGTAAACTCGGTTTTTATAAATTCAGTATAATACAATAAAAACAAAAAATCCTTCGCATCTATTTCTAGAGCCGCATGAAAATTATAATAACGAATATAATCGTTTTGAACATCCCCGTATTTTGTAATATTAGTTTTATTTGATTAAAATGAAATTTAATAACAAAACGAAGTTATAGGCTGAAATTATTTAGGAGAGCTTTGTCAAAGGATTGATTTTATACACAAACCGCTTGGTACCCCATTGGAGTTTAAAGCATATAAATTCAGTTTTTAACAATGCCATATAATAAAGAAAAGCGAAACACAAGATTACTCCAACTATTCATGACCAAATGGTGGAAATCAAATTTTAAGAAATTTGTCTTGTATTGGCGTTTAATATATTCACATGAACTCGGTTTTTAAAAATTCAGTATAATACAATAAAAACAAAAAATCCTTCGCATCTATTTCTAGAGCCGCATGAAAAATATAACAACGAAAATAATAGTTTTGAACATCCCTGTATTTTTTAATATTAGTTTTATTTGATTAAAATGAAATTTAATAACAAAACGAAGTTATAGGCTGAAACTATTTAGGAGTGCTTTGTGAAAGGATTGATTTTATACACAAACCCCAGTTGACTTTAAAGCATATAAATTCAGATCAAAACAATGCCATATAATAAAGAAAAGCGAAACACAAGATTACTCCAACTATTCATGACCAAATGGTGGAAATCAAATTTTAAAACATTTGTCTTGTATTGTAATTTACAATATTCACGTGAACTCGGTTTTTAAAAATTGAGTATAATACAATAAAAACAAAAAATCCTTCGCATCTATTTCTAGAGCCGCATGAAAAATATAATAAAGAATATAATCGTTTTGAACATCACTGTCTTTTTTATTATTAGTTTTATTTTATTAAAATGAAATTTAAAAACAATACGAAGTTATAGGCTGCAATTATTTAGGAGTGCTTTGTGAAAGGATTGATTTTATACACAAACCGCCTGGTACCCCATTGGAGTTTAAAACATATAAATTCAGTTTATAACAATGCCATATAATAAAGAAAAGCGAAACACAAGATTACTCCAACTATTCATGACCAAATGGTGGAAATCAAATTTTAAGAAATTTGTCTTGTATTGGCGTTAAATATATTTACGTAAACTCGGTTTTTAAAAATTCAGTATAATACAATAAAAACAAAAAATCCTTCGCATCTATTTCTAGAGCCGCATGCAAAATATAATAACGAATATATTCGTTTTGAAGATCCCTGTATTTTGTAATATTAGTTTTATTTGATTAAAATAAAATTTAATAACAAAAAGAAGTTATAGGCTGAAATTATTTAGGAGTGCTTTGTGAAAGGATTGATTTTATACACAAACCGCTTGGTACCCCATTGGACTTTAAAGCATATAAATTCAGTTCAAAACAATGCCATCTAATAAAGAAAAGCGATACACAAGATTACTTTAACTATTAATGACCAAATGGCTGACATCAAATTCTAAAAAATTGGTCGTGTATTGTAATTTACAATATTCACATGAACTCGGTTTTTAAAAATTCAGTATAATACAATAAAAACAAAAAATCCTTCGCATCTATTTCTAGAGCCGCATGAAAAATATAATAACGAAAATAATAGTTTTGAACATCCCTGTATTTTTTAATATTAGTTTTATTTGATTAAAATGAAATTTAATAACAAAACGAAGTTATAGGCTGAAACTATTTAGGAGTGCTTTGTGAAAGGATTGATTTTATACACAAACCCCAGTTGACTTTAAAGCATATAAATTCAGATCAAAACAATGCCATATAATAAAGAAAAGCGAAAAACAAGATTACTCCAACTATTCATGACCAAATGGTGGAAATCAAATTTTAAGAAATTTGTCTTGTATTGGCGTTTAATATATTCACATGAACTCGGTTTTTAAAAATTCAGTATAATACAATAAAAACAAAAAATCCTTCGCATCTATTTCTAGAGCCGCATGAAAAATATAACAACGAAAATAATAGTTTTGAACATCCCTGTATTTTTTAATATTAGTTTTATTTGATTAAAATGAAATTTAATAACAAAACGAAGTTATAGGCTGAAACTATTTAGGAGTGCTTTGTGAAAGGATTGATTTTATACACAAACCCCAGTTGACTTTAAAGCATATAAATTCAGATCAAAACAATGCCATATAATAAAGAAAAGCGAAACACAAGATTACTCCAACTATTCATGACCAAATGGTGGAAATCAAATTTTAAAACATTTGTCTTGTATTGTAATTTACAATATTCACGTGAACTCGGTTTTTAAAAATTCAGTATAATACAATAAAAACAAAAAATCCTTCGCATCTATTTCTAGAGCCGCATGAAAAATATAATAAAGAATATAATCGTTTTGAACATCACTGTCTTTTTTATTATTAGTTTTATTTGATTAAAATGAAATTTAAAAACAATACGAAGTTATAGGCTGCAATTATTTAGGAGTGCTTTGTGAAAGGATTGATTTTATACACAAACCGCCTGGTACCCCATTGGAGTTTAAAACATATAAATTCAGTTTATAACAATGCCATATAATAAAGAAAAGCGAAACACAAGATTACTCCAACTATTCATGACCAAATGGTGGAAATCAAATTTTAAGAAATTTGTCTTGTATTGGCGTTAAATATATTTACGTAAACTCGGTTTTTAAAAATTCAGTATAATACAATAAAAACAAAAAATCCTTCGCATCTATTTCTAGAGCCGCATGCAAAATATAATAACGAATATATTCGTTTTGAAGATCCCTGTATTTTGTAATATTAGTTTTATTTGATTAAAATAAAATTTAATAACAAAAAGAAGTTATAGGCTGAAATTATTTAGGAGTGCTTTGTGAAAGGATTGATTTTATACACAAACCGCTTGGTACCCCATTGGACTTTAAAGCATATAAATTCAGTTCAAAACAATGCCATCTAATAAAGAAAAGCGATACACAAGATTACTTTAACTATTAATGACCAAATGGCTGACATCAAATTCTAAAAAATTGGTCGTGTATTGTAATTTACAATATTCACATGAACTCGGTTTTTAAAAATTCAGTATAATACAATAAAAACAAAAAATCCTTCGCATCTATTTCTAGAGCCGCATGAAAAATATAATAACGAAAATAATAGTTTTGAACATCCCTGTATTTTTTAATATTAGTTTTATTTGATTAAAATGAAATTTAATAACAAAACGAAGTTATAGGCTGAAACTATTTAGGAGTGCTTTGTGAAAGGATTGATTTTATACACAAACCCCAGTTGACTTTAAAGCATATAAATTCAGATCAAAACAATGCCATATAATAAAGAAAAGCGAAAAACAAGATTACTCCAACTATTCATGACCAAATGGTGGAAATCAAATTTTAAGAAATTTGTCTTGTATTGGCGTTTAATATATTCACATGAACTCGGTTTTTAAAAATTCAGTATAATACAATAAAAACAAAAAATCCTTCGCATCTATTTCTAGAGCCGCATGAAAAATATAACAACGAAAATAATAGTTTTGAACATCCCTGTATTTTTTAATATTAGTTTTATTTGATTAAAATGAAATTTAATAACAAAACGAAGTTATAGGCTGAAACTATTTAGGAGTGCTTTGTGAAAGGATTGATTTTATACACAAACCCCAGTTGACTTTAAAGCATATAAATTCAGATCAAAACAATGCCATATAATAAAGAAAAGCGAAACACAAGATTACTCCAACTATTCATGACCAAATGGTGGAAATCAAATTTTAAAACATTTGTCTTGTATTGTAATTTACAATATTCACGTGAACTCGGTTTTTAAAAATTCAGTATAATACAATAAAAACAAAAAATCCTTCGCATCTATTTCTAGAGCCGCATGAAAAATATAATAAAGAATATAATCGTTTTGAACATCACTGTCTTTTTTATTATTAGTTTTATTTGATTAAAATGAAATTTAAAAACAATACGAAGTTATAGGCTGCAATTATTTAGGAGTGCTTTGTGAAAGGATTGATTTTATACACAAACCGCCTGGTACCCCATTGGAGTTTAAAACATATAAATTCAGTTTATAACAATGCCATATAATAAAGAAAAGCGAAACACAAGATTACTCCAACTATTCATGACCAAATGGTGGAAATCAAATTTTAAGAAATTTGTCTTGTATTGGCGTTAAATATATTTACGTAAACTCGGTTTTTAAAAATTCAGTATAATACAATAAAAACAAAAAATCCTTCGCATCTATTTCTAGAGCCGCATGAAAAATATAACAACGAAAATAATCGTTTTGAACATCACTGTATTTTGTAATATTAGTGTTATATGATTAAAATGAAATTTAATAACAAAACGAAGTTATAGGCTGAAATTATGTAGGAGTGTTTTGTGAAAGAATTGATTTTATACACAAACCACTTGGTACCCAATTTGATTTTAAAGCATATAAATTCAGTTCAAAACAATACCATATAATAGAGAAAAGTGATACACAAGATTACTCTAACAATTAATGACCAAATGGCTGACATCAAATTCCAAAAAATTGGTCGTGTATTGTAATTTACAATATTCACATGAACTCGGTTTTTAAAAATTCAGTATAATACAATAAAAACAAAAAATCCTTCGCATTTATTTCTAGAGCCGCATGAAAAATATAATAACGAATATAATCGTTTTGAATATTCCTGTATTTTGTAATATTAGTTTTATTTGATTAAAATGAAATTTAATAACAAAACGAAGTTATAGGCTGCAACTATTTAGGAGAGCTTTATGAAAGGATTGATTTTATACACAAACCGCTTGGTACCCCATTGGAGTTTAAAGCATATAAAATCAGTTCATAAAAATGTCATATAATAAAGAAAAGCAAAACACAAGATTACTCTTACTATTCATAACCAAATGGTGGAAATATAATTTTAAAACATTGGCCTTGTATTGGCATTTAATATATTTACATAAACTCGGTTTTTAAAAATTCAGTATAATCCAATAAAAACAAAAAATCCTTCGCATATATTTCTAGAGCCGCATGAAAAATATAACAGCGAAAATAATCGTTTTGAACATCACTGTCTTTTTTAATATTAGTTTTATTTGATTAAAATGAAATTTAATAACTAAACGAAGTTATATTCTGCAACTATTTAGGAGTGCTTTGTGAAAGGATTGATTTTATACACAAACCGCCTGGTACCCCATAGGAGTTTAAAGCATATAAATTCAGTATTTAACAATGCCTTATAATAAAGAAAAGCGAAACACAAGATTACTCCAACTATTCATGACCAAATGGTGGAAATCAAATTTTAAGAAATTTGTCTTGTATTGGCGTTTAATATATTTACCTAAACTCGGTTTTTAAAAATTCAGTATAATACAATAAAAAAAAATCCTTCGCATCTATTTCTAGAGCCGCATGAAAAATATAATAACGAATATAATCGTTTTGAAGATCCCTGTATTTTGTAATATTAGTCTTATTTGATTAAAATGAAATTTAATAACAAAACGAAGTTATAGGCTGAAATTATTTAGGAGTGCTTTATGAAAGGATTGATTTTATACACAAACCACTTGGTACCCCATTTGACTTTAAAGCATATAAATTCAGTTCAAAACAATGCCATATAATAAAGAAAAGCGAAACACAAGATTACTCCTACTATTCATGACCAAATGGCTGACATCAAATTCTAAAAAATTGGTCGTGTATTGTAATTTACAATATTCACATGAAATCGGTTTTTAAAAATTAAGTATAATACAATAAAAAAAAAAATCCTTCGCATTTATTTCTAGAGCCGCATGAAAAATATAATAACGAATATAATCGTTTTGAATATTCCTGTATTTTGTAATATTAGTTTTATTTGATTAAAATGAAATTTAATAACAAAACGAAGTTATAGGCTGCAACTATTTAGGAGAGCTTTATGAAAGGATTGATTTTATGCACAAACCACTTGGTACCGCATTGGAGTTTAAAACATATAAATTCAGTTTATAACAATGCCATATAATAAAGAAAAGCGAAACACAAGATTACTCCAACAATTCATGACCAAATGGCTGACATCAGATTCTAAAAAATTGGTCGTGTATTGTAATTTACAATATTCACGTGAACTCGGTTTTTAAAAATTGAGTATAATACAATAAAAACAAAAAATCCTTCGCATCTATTTCTAGAGCCGCATGAAAAATATCACAACGAAAATAATCGTTTTGAACATCACTGTCTTTTTTAATATTAGTTTTATTTGATTAAAATGAAATTTAATAACAAAACTAAGTTATAGGCTGAAACTATTTAGGAGTGCTTTGTGAAAGGATTGATTTTTTCAAAAACCACTTGGTACCCCATTTGACTTTAAAGCATATAAATTCAGTTCAAAACAATGCCATATAATAAAGAAAAGCGAAACACAAGATTACTCCAACAATTCATGACCAAATGGCTGACATCAGATTCTAAAAAATTGGTCGTGTATTGTAATTTACAATATTCACGTGAACTCGGTTTTTAAAAATTGAGTATAATACAATAAAAACAAAAAATCCTTCGCATCTATTTCTAGAGCCGCATGAAAAATATCACAACGAAAATAATCGTTTTGAACATCACTGTCTTTTTTAATATTAGTTTTATTTGATTAAAATGAAATTTAATAACAAAACTAAGTTATAGGCTGAAACTATTTAGGAGTGCTTTGTGAAAGGATTGATTTTTTCAAAAACCACTTGGTACCCCATTTGACTTTAAAGCATATAAATTCAGTTCAAAACAATGCCATATAATAAAGAAAAGCGATACACAAGATTACTCTAACTATTAATGACCAAATGGCTGACATCAAATTCTAAAAAATTGGTCGTGTATTGTAATTTACAATATTCACATGAACTCGTTTTTTAAAAATTCAGTATAATACAATAAAAACAAAAAGCCTTCGCATCTATTTCTAGAGCCGCATGAAAAATATAATAACGAATATAATCGTTTTGAATATCCCTGTATTTTGTAATATTAGTTTTATTTGATTAAAATGAAATTTAATAACAAAACGAAGTTATAGGCTGAAATTATGTAGGAGTGTTTTGTGAATGAATTGATTTTATGCACAAACCGCTTGGTACCCCATTGGAGTTTAAAGCATATAAATTCAGTTTTTAACAATGCCATATAATAAAGAAAAGCGAAACACAAGATTACTCCAACTATTCATGACCAAATGGTGGAAATCAAATTCTAAAAAATTGGTCGTGTATTGTAATTTACAATATTCACGTGAAGTCGGTTTTTAAAAATTCAGTATAATATAATAAAAACTAAAAATCCTTCGCATCTATTTCTAGAGCCGCATGAAAAATATAAAAACGAATATAATCCTTTTTAACATCCCCGTATTTTGTAATATTAGTTTTAATTGATTCAAATAAAATTAAATAACAAAACGAAGTTATAGGCTGAAATTATTTAGGAGTGCTTTGTGAAAGGATTGATTTTATACACAAACCGCTTGGTACCCCATTGGACTTTAAAGCATATAAATTCAGTTCAAAACAATGCCATATAATAAAGAAAAGCGATACACAAGATTACTCTAACTATTAATGACCAAATGGCTGACATCAAATTCTAAAAAATTGGTCGTGTATTGTAATTTACAATATTCACGTGAACTCGGTTTTTAAAAATTCAGTATAATATAATAAAAACTAAAAATCCTTCGCATCTATTTCTAGAGCCGCATGAAAAATATAAAAACGAATATAATCGTTTTGAATATCCCTGTATTTTGTAATATTAGTTTTATTTGATTAAAATGAAATTTAATAACAAAACGAAGTTATAGGCTGCAACTATTTAGGAGAGCTTTATGAAAAGATTGATTTTATGCACAAACCGCTTGGTACCCCATTGGAGTTTAAAGCATATAAATTCAGTTTTTAACAATGCCATATAATAAAGAAAAGCGAAACACAAGATTACTCCAACTATTCATGACCAAATGGTGGAAATCAAATTCTAAAAAATTGGTCGTGTATTGTAATTTACAATATTCACGTGAACTCGGTTTTTAAAAATTCAGTATAATATAATAAAAACTAAAAATCCTTCGCATCTATTTCTAGAGCCGCATGAAAAATATAAAAACGAATATAATCGTTTTGAATATCCCTGTATTTTGTAATATTAGTGTTATATGATTAAAATGAAATTTAATAACAAAACGAAGTTATAGGCTGAAATTATGTAGGAGTGTTTTGTGAAAGAATTGATTTTATACACAAACCACTTGGTACCCAATTTGATTTTAAAGCATATAAATTCAGTTCAAAACAATACCATATAATAGAGAAAAGTGATACACAAGATTACTCTAACAATTAATGACCAAATGGCTGACATCAAATTCTAAAAAATTGGTCGTGTATTGTAATTTACAATATTCACATGAACTCGGTTTTTAAAAATTCAGTATAATACAATAAAAAAAAAATCCTTCGCATCTATTTCTAGAGCCGCATGAAAAATATAATAACGAATATAATCGTTTTGAATATCCCTGTATTTTGTAATATTAGTTTTATTTGATTAAAATGAAATTTAATAACAAAACGAAGTTATAGGCTGCAACTATTTAGGAGAGCTTTATGAAAAGATTGATTTTATGCACAAACCGCTTGGTACCCCATTGGAGTTTAAAGCATATAAATTCAGTTTTTAACAATGCCATATAATAAAGAATAGCGAAACACAAGATTACTCCAACTATTCATGACCAAATGGTGGAAATCAAATTTTAAAAAATTTGTCTTGTATTGGCATTTAATATATTTACGTAAACTCGGTTTTTAAAAATTCAGTATAATACAATAAAAACAAAAAATCCTTCGCATCTATTTCTAGAGCTGCATGAAAAATATAATAATGAATATAATCGTTTTGAACATCCCCGTATTTTGTAATATTAGTTTTATTTGATTAAAATAAAATTTAATAACAAAACGAAGTTATAGGCTGAAATTATTTAGGAGTGCTTTGTGAAAGGATTGATTTTATACACAAACCGCTTGGTACCCCATTGGACTTTAAAGCATATAAATTCAGTTCAAAACAATGCCATATAATAAAGAAAAGCGATACACAAGATTACTCTAACTATTAATGACCAAATGGCTGACATCAAATTCTAAAAAATTGGTCGTGTATTGTAATTTACAATATTCACATGAACTCGGTTTTTAAAAATTCAGTATAATACAATAAAAAAAAAATCCTTCGCATCTATTTCTAGAGCCGCATGAAAAATATAATAACAAATATAATCGTTTTGAATATCCCTGTATTTTGTAATATTAGTTTTATTTGATTAAAATGAAATTTAATAACAAAACGAAGTTATAGGCTGCAACTATTTAGGAGAGCTTTATGTAAAAATTGATTTTATGCACAAACCGCTTGGTACCCCATTGGAGTTTAAAGCATATAAAATCAGTTCATAAAAATGTCATATAATAAAGAAAAGCAAAACACAAGATTACTCTTACTATTCATAACCAAATGGTGGAAATCTAATTTTAAAACATTGGCCTTGTATTGGCATTTAATATATTTACATAAACTCGGTTTTTAAAAATTGAGTATAATCCAATAAAAACAAAAAATCCTTCGCATCTATTTCTAGAGCCGCATGAAAAATATAACAGCGAAAATAATCGTTTTGAACATCACTGTCTTTTTTATTATTGGTTTTATTTGATTAAAATGAAATTTAATAACAAAACGAAGTTATAGGCTGAAATTATTTAGGAGTGCTTTGTGAAAGGATTGATTTTATACACAAACCGCTTGGTACCCCATTGAACTTTAAAACATATAAATTCAGTTTATAACAATGCCATATAATAAAGAAAAGCGAAACACAAGAATACTCCAACTATTCATCACCAAATGGTGGAAATCAAATTTTAAAAAATTGGCCTTGTATATGAATTTTCAGTATTTACGTTAAGTCGGTTTTTAAAAATTCAGTATAATATAATAAAAACAAAAAATCCTTCGCATCTATTTCTAGAGCCGCATGAAAAATATCACAACGAAAATAATCGTTTTGAACATCACTGTCTTTTTTAATATTAGTTTTATTTTATTAAAATGAAATTTAATAACAAAACGAATTTATAGGCTGAAATTATTTAGGAGTGCTTCGTGAAAGGATTGATTTTATACACAAACCACTTAGTACCCCATTGGACTTTAAAACATATAAATTCAGATCAAAACAATGCCATATAATAAAGAAAAGCGAAACACAAGATAACTCCCACTATTCATGACCAAATGGTGGAAATCAAATTTTAAAAAATTGGTCTTGTATTGGCAATTAATATATTTACGTTAACTCGGTTTTTAAAAATTCAGTATAATACAATAAAAACAAAAAATCCTTCGCATCTATTTCTAGAGCCGCATGAAAAATATAACAACGAAAATAATAGTTTTGAACATCACTGTCTTTTTTAATATTAGTTTTATTTGATTAAAATGAAATTTAATAACAAAACGAAGTTATAGGCTGAAATTATCTAGGAGTGCTTTGTGAAAGGATTGATTTTATACACAAACCGCTTGGTACCCCATTGGACTTTAAAGCATATAAATTCAGTTCAAAACAATGCCATATAATAAAGAAAAGCGATACACATGATTACTCTAACTATTAATGACCAAATGGCTGACATCAAATTCTAAAAAATTGGTCGTGTATTGTAATTTACAATATTCACATGAACTCGGTTTTTAAAAATTCAGTATAATACAATAAAAAAAAATCCTTCGCATCTATTTCTAGAGCCGCATGAAAAATATAATAACGAATATAATCGTTTTGAATATCCCTGTATTTTGTAATATTAGTTTTATTTGATTAAAATGAAATTTAATAACAAAACGAAGTTCTAGGCTGCAACTATTTAGGAGTGATTTGTGAAAGGATTGATTTTATGCACAAACCGCTTGGTACCCCATTGGAGTTTAAAGCATATAAATTCAGTTTTTAACAATGCCATATAATAAAGAAAAGCGAAACACAAGATTACTCCAACTATTAATGACCAAATGGCTGACATCAAATTCTAAAAAATTGGTCGTGTATTGTAATTTACAATATTCACATGAACTCGGTTTTTAAAAATTTAGCATAATACAATAAAAACAAAAAATCCTTCGCATCTATTTCTAGAGCCGCATGAAAAATATAATAACGAATATAATCGTTTTGAATATTCCTGTATTTTGTAATATTAGTTTTATTTGATTAAAATGAAATTTAATAACAAAACGAAGTTATAGGCTGAAATTATTTAGGAGTGCTTTGTGAAAGAATTGATTTTATACACAAACCACTTGGTACCCCATTGGAGTTTAAAACATATAAATTCAGTTTATAACAATGCCATATAATAAAGAAAAGCGAAACACAAGAATACTCCAACTATTCATGACCAAATGGCTGACATCAAATTCTAAAAAATTGGTCGTGTATTGTATTTTACAATATTCACGTGAACTCGGTTTTTAAAAATTCGGTATAATACAATAAAAAAAAATCCTTCGCATCTATTTCTAGAGCCGCATGAAAAATATCACAACGAAAATAATCGTTTTGAACATCACTGTCTTTTTTAATATTAGTTTTATTTGATTAAAATGAAATTTAATAACAAAACGAAGTTATAGGCTGAAACTATTTAGGAGTGCTTTGTGAAAGGATTGATTTTTTACACAAACCACTTGGTACCGCATTGGAGTTTAAAACATATAAATTCAGTTTATAACAATGCCATATAATAAAGAAAAGCGATACACAAGATTACTCCTACTATTCATGACCAACTGGTGGAAATCAAATTTTAAAAAATTGGCCTTGTATTGGCATTTAATATATTTACGTAAACACGGTTTTTAAAAATTCAGTATAATACAATAAAAACAGAAAATCCTTCGCATCTATTTCTAGAGCCGCATGAAAAATATAATAACGAATATAATCGTTTTGAATATCCCTGTCTTTTTTAATATTAGTTTTATTTGATTAAAATGAAATTTAATAACAAAACGATGTTATATTCTGCAACTATTTAGGAGTGCTTTGTGAAAGGATTGATTTTATACACAAACCACTTGGTACCCCATTTGACTTTAAAGCATATAAATTCAGTTCATAACAATGCCATATAATAAAGAAAAGCGAAACACAAGATTACTCCAACTATTCATGACCAAATGGCTGACATCAAATTCTAAAAAATTGGTCGTGTATTGTAATTTACAATATTCACGTGAACTCGGTTTTTAAAAGTTGAGTATAATACAATAAAAACAAAAAATCCTTCGCATCTATTTCTAGAGCCGCATGAAAAATATCACAACGAAAATAATCGTTTTGAACATCACTGTCTTTTTTAATATTAGTTTTATTTGATTAAAATGAAATTTAATAACAAAACGAAGTTAAAGGCTGAAACTATTTAGGAGTGCTTTGTGAAAGGATTGATTTTTTACACAAACCACTTGGTACCCCATTGGAGTTTAAAGCATATAAATTCAGTTCAAAACAATGCCATATAATAAAGAAAAGCGAAACACAAGATTACTCCTACTATTCATGACCAAATGGCTGACATCAAATTCTAAAAAATTGGTCGTGTATTGTAATTTACAATATTCACATGAACTCGGTTTTAAAAATTCAGTATAATACAATAAAAAAAAAATCCTTCGCATCTATTTCTAGAGCCGCATGAAAAATATAATAACGAATATAATCGTTTTGAATATCCCTGTATTTTGTAATATTAGTTATATTTGATTAAAATGAAATTTAATAACAAAACGAAGTTATAGGCTGCAACTATTTAGGAGAGCTTTATGAAAAGATTGATTTTATGCACAAACCGCTTGGTACCCCATTGGAGTTTAAAGCATATAAATTCAGTTTTTAACAATGCCATATAATAAAGAAAAGCGAAACACAAGATTACTCCAACTATTCATGACCAAATGGTGGAAATCAAATTTTAAGAAATTTGTCTTGTATTGGCGTTTAATATATTTACCTAAACTCGGTTTTTAAAAGTTCGGTATAATACAATAAAAACAAAAAATCCTTCGCATCTATTTCTAGAGCCGCATGAAAAATATAATAACGAATATAATCGTTTTGAAGATCCCTGTATTTTGTAATATTAGTTTTATTTGATCAAAATGAAATTTAAAAACAAAACGAAGTTATAGGCTGAAATTATTTAGGAGAGCTTTGTGAAAGGATTGATTTTATACACAAACCGCTTGGTACCCCATTGCAGTTTAAAACATATAAATTCAGTTTATAACAATGCCATATAATAAAGAAAAGCGAAACACAAGATTACTCCAACTATTCATGACCAAATGGTGGAAATCAAATTCTAAAAAATTGGCCTTGTATATGAATTTACAATATTTACATAAACTCGGTTTTTAAAAATTGAGTATAATCCAATAAAAACAAAAAATTCTTCGCATCTATTTCTAGAGCCGCATGAAAAATATAACAACGAAAATAATCGTTTTGAACATCACTGTCTTTTTTAATATTAGTTTTATTTGATTGTAATGAAATTTAATAACAAAACTATGTTATATTCTGCAACTATTTAGGAGTGCTTTGTGAAAGAATTGATTTTATACACAAACCACTTGGTACCCCATTTGATTTTAAAGCATATAAATTCAGTTCAAAACAATGCCATATAATAAAAAAAAGCGATACACAAGATAACTCTAACTATTAATGACCAAATGGCTGACATCAAATTCTAAAAAATTGGTCGTGTATTGTAATTTACAATATTCACATGAACTCGGTTTTTAAAAATTCAGTATAATACAATAAAAAAAAAATCCTTCGCATCTATTTCTAGAGCCGCATGAAAAATATAATAACGAATATAATCGTTTTGAAGATCCCTGTATTTTGTAATATTAGTTTTATTTGATCAAAATGAAATATAAAAACAAAACGAAGTTATAGGCTGAAATTATTTAGGAGAGCTTTGTGAAAGGATTGATTTTATACACAAACCGCTTGGTACCCCATTGCAGTTTAAAACATATAAATTCAGTTTATAACAATGCCATATAATAAAGAAAAGCGAAACACAAGATTACTCCAACTATTCATGACCAAATGGCTGACATCAAATTCTAAAAAATTGGTCGTTTATTGTAATTTACAATATTTACGTGAACTCGGTTTTTAAAAATTCAGTATAATATAATATAAACAAAAAATCCTTCGCATCTATTTCTAGAGCCGCATGAAAAATATCACAACGAAAATAATCGTTTTGAACATCACTGTCTTTTTTAATATTAGTTTTATTTGATTAAAATGAAATTTAATAACAAAACGAAGTTATAGGCTGAAACTATTTAGGAGTGCTTTGTGAAAGGATTGATTTTTTACACAAACCACTTGGTACCCCATTGGAGTTTAAAGCATATAAAATCAGTTTATAAAAATGTCATATAATAAAGAAAAGCGAAACACAAGATTACTCCCACTATTCATGACCAACTGGTGGAAATCAAATTTTAAAAAATTGGTCGTGTATTGTAATTAACAATATTCACGTGAACTCGGTTTTTAAAAATTCAGTATAATTCAATAAAAACAAAAAATCTTTCGCATCTATTTCTAGAGCCGCATGAAAAATATAACAACGAAAATAATCGTTTTGAACATCACTGTCTTTTTTAATATTAGTTTTATTTGATTAAAATGAAATTTAATAACAAAACGAAGTTATAGGCTGAAACTATTTAGGAGTGCTTTGTGAAAGGATTGATTTTTTACACAAACCACTTAGTACCCCATTGAACTTTAAAACATATAAATTCAGTTTATAACAATGCCATATAATAAAGAAAAGCGAAACACAAGATTACTCCAACTATTCATGACCAAATGGTGGAAATCAAATTCTAAAAAATTGGCCTTGTATATGAATTTACAATATTTACGTTAAGTCGGTTTTTAAAAATTCAGTATAATATAATAAAAACAAAAAATTCTTCGCATCTATTTCTAGAGCCGCATGAAAAATATAATAACGAATATAATCGTTTTGAAGATCCCTGTATTTTGTACTATTAGTGTTATTTGATTAAAATGAAATTTAATAACAAAACGAAGTTATAGGCTGAAATTATTTAGGAGTGCTTTGTGAAAGAATTGATTTTATACACAAACCACTTGGTACCCAATTTGATTTTAAAGCATATAAATTCAGTTCAAAACAATGCCATATAATAAAAAAAAGCGATACACAAGATAACTCTAACTATTAATGACCAAATGGCTGACATCAAATTCTAAAAAATTGGTCGTGTATTGTATTTTACAATATTCAATTGAACTCGGTTTTTAAAAATTGAGTATAATAAATAAAAACAAAAAATCCTTCGCATCTATTTCTAGAGCCGCATGAAAAATATAATAACGAATATAATCGTTTTGAACATCACTGTCTTTTTTATTATTAGTTTTATTTGATTAAAATGAAATTTAATAACAAAACGAAGTTATAGGCTGAAATTATTTAGGAGTGCTTTGTGAAAGAATTGATTTTATACACAAACCACTTGGTACCCCATTGGAGTTTAAAACATATAAATTCAGTTTATAACAATGCCATATAATAAAGAAAAGCGAAACACAAGAATACTCCAACTATTCATGACCAAATGGCTGACATCAAATTCTAAAAAATTGGTCGTGTATTGTAATTTACAATATTCACGTGAACTCGGTTTTTAAAAATTCGGTATAATACAATAAAAAAAAATCCTTCGCATCTATTTCTAGAGCCGCATGAAAAATATCACAACGAAAATAATCGTTTTGAACATCACTGTCTTTTTTAATATTAGTTTTATTTGATTAAAATGAAATTTAATAACAAAACGAAGTTATAGGCTGAAACTATTTAGGAGTGCTTTGTGAAAGGATTGATTTTTTACACAAACCACTTGGTACCGCATTGGAGTTTAAAACATATAAATTCAGTTTATAACAATGCCATATAATAAAGAAAAGCGATACACAAGATTACTCCTACTATTCATGACCAACTGGTGGAAATCAAATTTTAAAAAATTGGCCTTGTATTGGCATTTAATATATTTACGTAAACACGGTTTTTAAAAATTCAGTATAATACAATAAAAACAGAAAATCCTTCGCATCTATTTCTAGAGCCGCATGAAAAATATAATAACGAATATAATCGTTTTGAATATCCCTGTATTTTGTAATATTAGTTTTATTTGATTAAAATAAAATTTAATAACAAAACGAAGTTATAGGCTGAAATTATTTAGGAGTGCTTTGTGAAAGGATTGATTTTATACACAAACCGCCTGGTACCCCATTGGAGTTTAAAACATATAAATTCAGTTTATAACAATGCCATATAATAAAGAAAAGCGAAACACAAGAATACTCCAACTATTCATGACCAAATGGTGGAAATCAAATTTTAAAAAATTGGCCTTGTATATGAATTTTCAATATTTACGTTAAGTCGGTTTTTAAAAATTCAGTATAATATAATACAAACAAAAAATCCTTCGCATCTATTTCTAGAGCCGCATGAAAAATATCACAACGAAAATAATCGTTTTGAACATCACTGTCTTTATTAATATTAGTTTTATTTGATTAAAATGAAATTTAATAACAAAACGAAGTTATAGGCTGAAACTATTTAGGAGTGCTTTGTGAAAGGATTGATTTTTTACACAAACCACTTGGTACCCCATTGAACTTTAAAACATATAAATTCAGTTTATAACAATGCCATATAATAAAGAAAAGCGAAACACAAGATTACTCCCACTATTCATGACCAACTGGTGGAAATCAAATTTTAAAAAATTGGTCGTGTATTGTAATTAACAATATTCACGTGAACTCGGTTTTTAAAAATTGAGTATAATACAATAAAAACAAAAAATCTTTCGCATCTATTTCTAGAGCCGCATGAAAAATATAACAACGAAAATAATCGTTTTGAACATCACTGTCTTTTTTAATATTAGTTTTATTTGATTAAAATGAAATTTAATAACAAAACGAAGTTATAGGCTGAAACTATTTAGGAGTGCTTTGTGAAAGGATTGATTTTTTACACAAACCACTTAGTACCCCATTGAACTTTAAAACATATAAATTCAGTTTATAACAATGCCATATAATAAAGAAAAGCGAAACACAAGATTACTCCAACTATTCATGACCAAATGGTGGAAATCAAATTCTAAAAAATTGGCCTTGTATATGAATTTACAATATTTACGTTAAGTCGGTTTTTAAAAATTCAGTATAATATAATAAAAACAAAAAATTCTTCGCATCTATTTCTAGAGCCGCATGAAAAATATAATAACGAATATAATCGTTTTGAAGATCCCTGTATTTTGTACTATTAGTGTTATTTGATTAAAATGAAATTTAATAACAAAACGAAGTTATAGGCTGAAATTATTTAGGAGTGCTTTGTGAAAGAATTGATTTTATACACAAACCACTTGGTACCCAATTTGATTTTAAAGCATATAAATTCAGTTCAAAACAATGCCATATAATAAAAAAAAGCGATACACAAGATAACTCTAACTATTAATGACCAAATGGCTGACATCAAATTCTAAAAAATTGGTCGTGTATTGTATTTTACAATATTCAATTGAACTCGGTTTTTAAAAATTGAGTATAATAAATAAAAACAAAAAATCCTTCGCATCTATTTCTAGAGCCGCATGAAAAATATAATAACGAATATAATCGTTTTGAACATCACTGTCTTTTTTATTATTAGTTTTATTTGATTAAAATGAAATTTAATAACAAAACGAAGTTATAGGCTGAAATTATTTAGGAGTGCTTTGTGAAAGAATTGATTTTATACACAAACCACTTGGTACCCCATTGGAGTTTAAAACATATAAATTCAGTTTATAACAATGCCATATAATAAAGAAAAGCGAAACACAAGAATACTCCAACTATTCATGACCAAATGGCTGACATCAAATTCTAAAAAATTGGTCGTGTATTGTAATTTACAATATTCACGTGAACTCGGTTTTTAAAAATTCGGTATAATACAATAAAAAAAAATCCTTCGCATCTATTTCTAGAGCCGCATGAAAAATATCACAACGAAAATAATCGTTTTGAACATCACTGTCTTTTTTAATATTAGTTTTATTTGATTAAAATGAAATTTAATAACAAAACGAAGTTATAGGCTGAAACTATTTAGGAGTGCTTTGTGAAAGGATTGATTTTTTACACAAACCACTTGGTACCGCATTGGAGTTTAAAACATATAAATTCAGTTTATAACAATGCCATATAATAAAGAAAAGCGATACACAAGATTACTCCTACTATTCATGACCAACTGGTGGAAATCAAATTTTAAAAAATTGGCCTTGTATTGGCATTTAATATATTTACGTAAACACGGTTTTTAAAAATTCAGTATAATACAATAAAAACAGAAAATCCTTCGCATCTATTTCTAGAGCCGCATGAAAAATATAATAACGAATATAATCGTTTTGAATATCCCTGTCTTTTTTAATATTAGTTTTATTTGATTAAAATGAAATTTAATAACAAAACGATGTTATATTCTGCAACTATTTAGGAGTGCTTTGTGAAAGGATTGATTTTATACACAAACCACTTGGTACCCCATTTGACTTTAAAGCATATAAATTCAGTTCATAACAATGCCATATAATAAAGAAAAGCGAAACACAAGATTACTCCAACTATTCATGACCAAATGGCTGACATCAAATTCTAAAAAATTGGTCGTGTATTGTAATTTACAATATTCACGTGAACTCGGTTTTTAAAAGTTGAGTATAATACAATAAAAACAAAAAATCCTTCGCATCTATTTCTAGAGCCGCATGAAAAATATCACAACGAAAATAATCGTTTTGAACATCACTGTCTTTTTTAATATTAGTTTTATTTGATTAAAATGAAATTTAATAACAAAACGAAGTTAAAGGCTGAAACTATTTAGGAGTGCTTTGTGAAAGGATTGATTTTTTACACAAACCACTTGGTACCCCATTGGAGTTTAAAGCATATAAATTCAGTTCAAAACAATGCCATATAATAAAGAAAAGCGAAACACAAGATTACTCCTACTATTCATGACCAAATGGCTGACATCAAATTCTAAAAAATTGGTCGTGTATTGTAATTTACAATATTCACATGAACTCGGTTTTAAAAATTCAGTATAATACAATAAAAAAAAAATCCTTCGCATCTATTTCTAGAGCCGCATGAAAAATATAATAACGAATATAATCGTTTTGAATATCCCTGTATTTTGTAATATTAGTTATATTTGATTAAAATGAAATTTAATAACAAAACGAAGTTATAGGCTGCAACTATTTAGGAGAGCTTTATGAAAAGATTGATTTTATGCACAAACCGCTTGGTACCCCATTGGAGTTTAAAGCATATAAATTCAGTTTTTAACAATGCCATATAATAAAGAAAAGCGAAACACAAGATTACTCCAACTATTCATGACCAAATGGTGGAAATCAAATTTTAAGAAATTTGTCTTGTATTGGCGTTTAATATATTTACCTAAACTCGGTTTTTAAAAGTTCGGTATAATACAATAAAAACAAAAAATCCTTCGCATCTATTTCTAGAGCCGCATGAAAAATATAATAACGAATATAATCGTTTTGAAGATCCCTGTATTTTGTAATATTAGTTTTATTTGATCAAAATGAAATTTAAAAACAAAACGAAGTTATAGGCTGAAATTATTTAGGAGAGCTTTGTGAAAGGATTGATTTTATACACAAACCGCTTGGTACCCCATTGCAGTTTAAAACATATAAATTCAGTTTATAACAATGCCATATAATAAAGAAAAGCGAAACACAAGATTACTCCAACTATTCATGACCAAATGGTGGAAATCAAATTCTAAAAAATTGGCCTTGTATATGAATTTACAATATTTACATAAACTCGGTTTTTAAAAATTGAGTATAATCCAATAAAAACAAAAAATTCTTCGCATCTATTTCTAGAGCCGCATGAAAAATATAACAACGAAAATAATCGTTTTGAACATCACTGTCTTTTTTAATATTAGTTTTATTTGATTGTAATGAAATTTAATAACAAAACTATGTTATATTCTGCAACTATTTAGGAGTGCTTTGTGAAAGAATTGATTTTATACACAAACCACTTGGTACCCCATTTGATTTTAAAGCATATAAATTCAGTTCAAAACAATGCCATATAATAAAAAAAAGCGATACACAAGATAACTCTAACTATTAATGACCAAATGGCTGACATCAAATTCTAAAAAATTGGTCGTGTATTGTAATTTACAATATTCACATGAACTCGGTTTTTAAAAATTCAGTATAATACAATAAAAAAAAAATCCTTCGCATCTATTTCTAGAGCCGCATGAAAAATATAATAACGAATATAATCGTTTTGAAGATCCCTGTATTTTGTAATATTAGTTTTATTTGATCAAAATGAAATATAAAAACAAAACGAAGTTATAGGCTGAAATTATTTAGGAGAGCTTTGTGAAAGGATTGATTTTATACACAAACCGCTTGGTACCCCATTGCAGTTTAAAACATATAAATTCAGTTTATAACAATGCCATATAATAAAGAAAAGCGAAACACAAGATTACTCCAACTATTCATGACCAAATGGCTGACATCAAATTCTAAAAAATTGGTCGTTTATTGTAATTTACAATATTTACGTGAACTCGGTTTTTAAAAATTCAGTATAATATAATATAAACAAAAAATCCTTCGCATCTATTTCTAGAGCCGCATGAAAAATATCACAACGAAAATAATCGTTTTGAACATCACTGTCTTTTTTAATATTAGTTTTATTTGATTAAAATGAAATTTAATAACAAAACGAAGTTATAGGCTGAAACTATTTAGGAGTGCTTTGTGAAAGGATTGATTTTTTACACAAACCACTTGGTACCCCATTGGAGTTTAAAGCATATAAAATCAGTTTATAAAAATGTCATATAATAAAGAAAAGCGAAACACAAGATTACTCCAACTAATAATGACCAAATGGCTGACATCAAATTCTAAAAAATTGGTCGTGTATTGTAATTAACAATATTCACGTGAACTCGGTTTTTAAAAATTCAGTATAATTCAATAAAAACAAAAAATCCTTCGCATCTATTTCTAGAGCCGTATGAAAAATATAACAACGAAAATAATCGTTTTGAACATCACTGTCTTTTTTAATATTAGTTTTATTTGATTAAAATGAAATTTAATAACAAAACGAAGTTATAGGCTGAAACTATTTAGGAGTGCTTTGTGAAAGAATTGATTTTATACACAAACCGCTTGGTACCCCATTGGAGTTTAAAGCATATAAATTCAGTTTTTAACAATGTCATATAATAAAGAAAAGCGAAACACAAGATTACTCCAACTATTCATGACCAAATGGTGGAAATCAAATTCTAAAAAATTGGCCTTGTATATGAATTTACAATATTTACGTTAAGTCGGTTTTTAAAAATTCAGTATAATATAATAAAAACAAAAAATTCTTCGCATCTATTTCTAGAGCCGCATGAAAAATATAATAACGAATATAATCGTTTTGAAGATCCCTGTATTTTGTACTATTAGTGTTATTTGATTAAAATGAAATTTAATAACAAAACGAAGTTATAGGCTGAAATTATTTAGGAGTGCTTTGTGAAAGAATTGATTTTATACACAAACCACTTGGTACCCAATTTGATTTTAAAGCATATAAATTCAGTTCAAAACAATGCCATATAATAAAAAAAAGCGATACACAAGATAACTCTAACTATTAATGACCAAATGGCTGACATCAAATTCTAAAAAATTGGTCGTGTATTGTATTTTACAATATTCAATTGAACTCGGTTTTTAAAAATTGAGTATAATAAATAAAAACAAAAAATCCTTCGCATCTATTTCTAGAGCCGCATGAAAAATATAATAACGAATATAATCGTTTTGAACATCACTGTCTTTTTTATTATTAGTTTTATTTGATTAAAATGAAATTTAATAACAAAACGAAGTTATAGGCTGAAATTATTTAGGAGTGCTTTGTGAAAGAATTGATTTTATACACAAACCACTTGGTACCCCATTGGAGTTTAAAACATATAAATTCAGTTTATAACAATGCCATATAATAAAGAAAAGCGAAACACAAGAATACTCCAACTATTCATGACCAAATGGCTGACATCAAATTCTAAAAAATTGGTCGTGTATTGTAATTTACAATATTCACGTGAACTCGGTTTTTAAAAATTCGGTATAATACAATAAAAAAAAATCCTTCGCATCTATTTCTAGAGCCGCATGAAAAATATCACAACGAAAATAATCGTTTTGAACATCACTGTCTTTTTTAATATTAGTTTTATTTGATTAAAATGAAATTTAATAACAAAACGAAGTTATAGGCTGAAACTATTTAGGAGTGCTTTGTGAAAGGATTGATTTTTTACACAAACCACTTGGTACCGCATTGGAGTTTAAAACATATAAATTCAGTTTATAACAATGCCATATAATAAAGAAAAGCGATACACAAGATTACTCCTACTATTCATGACCAACTGGTGGAAATCAAATTTTAAAAAATTGGCCTTGTATTGGCATTTAATATATTTACGTAAACACGGTTTTTAAAAATTCAGTATAATACAATAAAAACAGAAAATCCTTCGCATCTATTTCTAGAGCCGCATGAAAAATATAATAACGAATATAATCGTTTTGAATATCCCTGTATTTTGTAATATTAGTTTTATTTGATTAAAATAAAATTTAATAACAAAACGAAGTTATAGGCTGAAATTATTTAGGAGTGCTTTGTGAAAGGATTGATTTTATACACAAACCGCCTGGTACCCCATTGGAGTTTAAAACATATAAATTCAGTTTATAACAATGCCATATAATAAAGAAAAGCGAAACACAAGAATACTCCAACTATTCATGACCAAATGGTGGAAATCAAATTTTAAAAAATTGGCCTTGTATATGAATTTTCAATATTTACGTTAAGTCGGTTTTTAAAAATTCAGTATAATATAATACAAACAAAAAATCCTTCGCATCTATTTCTAGAGCCGCATGAAAAATATCACAACGAAAATAATCGTTTTGAACATCACTGTCTTTATTAATATTAGTTTTATTTGATTAAAATGAAATTTAATAACAAAACGAAGTTATAGGCTGAAACTATTTAGGAGTGCTTTGTGAAAGGATTGATTTTTTACACAAACCACTTGGTACCCCATTGAACTTTAAAACATATAAATTCAGTTTATAACAATGCCATATAATAAAGAAAAGCGAAACACAAGATTACTCCCACTATTCATGACCAACTGGTGGAAATCAAATTTTAAAAAATTGGTCGTGTATTGTAATTAACAATATTCACGTGAACTCGGTTTTTAAAAATTGAGTATAATACAATAAAAACAAAAAATCTTTCGCATCTATTTCTAGAGCCGCATGAAAAATATAACAACGAAAATAATCGTTTTGAACATCACTGTCTTTTTTAATATTAGTTTTATTTGATTAAAATGAAATTTAATAACAAAACGAAGTTATAGGCTGAAACTATTTAGGAGTGCTTTGTGAAAGGATTGATTTTTTACACAAACCACTTAGTACCCCATTGAACTTTAAAACATATAAATTCAGTTTATAACAATGCCATATAATAAAGAAAAGCGAAACAAAAGATTACTCCCACTATTCATGACCAACTGGTGGAAATCAAATTTTAAAAAATTGGCCTTGTATTGGCATTTAATATATTTACCTAAACTCGGTTTTTAAAAATTGAGTATAATACAATAAAAACAAAAAATCCTTCGCATCTATTTCTAGAGCCGCATGAAAAATATAACAACGAAAATAATCCTTTTTAACATCACTGTATTTTGTAATATAAGGTTTATTTGATTAAAATGAAATTTAATAACAAAACGAATTTATAGGCTGAAATTATTTAGGAGAGCTTCGTGAAAGGATTGATTTTATACACAAACCACTTAGTACCCCATTGGATTTTAAAACATATAAATTCAGTTTATAACAATGCCATATAATAAAGAAAAGCGATACACAAGATAACTCCCACTATTCATGACCAAATGGTGGAAATCAAATTTTAAAAAATTGGTCTTGTATTGGCATTTAATATATTTACGTAAACTCGGTTTTTAAAAATTCAGTATAATACAATAAAAACAAAAAATCCTTCGCATCTATTTCTAGAGCCGCATGAAAAATATAACAACGAAAATAATAGTTTTGAACATCACTGTCTTTTTTAATATTAGTTTTATTTGATTAAAATGAAATTTAATAACAAAACGAAGTTATATTCTGCAACTATTTAGGAGTGCTTTGTGAAAGGATTGATTTTATACACAAATCGCTTGGTACCCCATTGGACTTTAAAGCATATAAATTCAGTTCAAAACAATGCCATATAATAAAGAAAAGCGATACACAAGATTACTCTAACTATTAATGACCAAATGGCTGACATCAAATTCTAAAAAATTGGTCGTGTATTGTAATTTACAATATTCACATGAACTCGGTTTTTAAAAATTCAGTATAATACAATAAAAAAAAAATCCTTCGCATCTATTTCTAGAGCCGCATGAAAAATATAATAACGAATATAATCGTTTTGAATATCCCTGTATTTTGTAATACTAGTTTTATTTGATTAAAATGAAATTTAATAACAAAACGAAGTTATAGGCTGCAACTATTTAGGAGAGCTTTATGAAAAGATTGATTTTATGCACAAACCGCTTGGTACCCCATTGGAGTTTAAAGCATATAAATTCAGTTTTTAACAATGCCATATAATAAAGAAAAGCGAAACACAAGATTACTCCAACTATTCATGACCAAATGGTGGAAATCAAATTCTAAAAAATTGGTCGTGTATTGTAATTTACAATATTCACGTGAACTCGGTTTTTAAAAATTCAGTATAATACAATAAAAACAAAAAATCCTTCGCATCTATTTCTAGAGCCGCATGAAAAATATAATAACGAATATAATCGTTTTGAAGATCCCTGTATTTTGTAATATTAGTTTTATTTGATCAAAATGAAATTTAAAAACAAAACGAAGTTATAGGCTGAAATTATTTAGGAGAGCTTTGTGAAAGGATTGATTTTATACACAAACCGCTTGGTACCCCATTGCAGTTTAAAACATATAAATTCAGTTTATAACAATGCCATATAATAAAGAAAAGCGAAACACAAGATTACTCCAACTATTCATGACCAAATGGTGGAAATCAAATTCTAAAAAATTGGCCTTGTATATGAATTTACAATATTTACATAAACTCGGTTTTTAAAAATTGAGTATAATCCAATAAAAACAAAAAATTCTTCGCATCTATTTCTAGAGCCGCATGAAAAATATAACAACGAAAATAATTGTTTTGAACATCACTGTCTTTTTTAATATTAGTTTTATTTGATTAAAATGAAATTTAATAACAAAACTATGTTATATTCTGCAACTATTTAGGAGTGCTTTGTGAAAGGATTGATTTTATACACAAACCGCTTGGTACCCCATTGGAGTTTAAAGCATATAAATTCAGTTTTTAACAATGCCATATAATAAAGAAAAGCGAAACACAAGATTACTCCAACTATTCATGACCAAATGGTGGAAATCAAATTCTAAAAAATTGGTCGTGTATTGTAATTTACAATATTCACGTGAACTCGGTTTTTAAAAATTCAGTATAATACAATAAAAACAAAAAATCCTTCGCATCTATTTCTAGAGCCGCATGAAAAATATAATAACGAATATAATCGTTTTGAATATCCCTGTATTTTGTAATACTAGTTTTATTTGATTAAAATGAAATTTAATAACAAAACGAAGTTATAGGCTGCAACTATTTAGGAGAGCTTTATGAAAAGATTGATTTTATGCACAAACCGCTTGGTACCCCATTGGAGTTTAAAGCATATAAATTCAGTTTTTTACAATGCCATATAATAAAGAAAAGCGAAACACAAGATTACTCCAACTATTCATGACCAAATGGCTGACATCAAATTCTAAAAAATTGGTCGTTTATTGTAATTTACAATATTTACGTGAACTCGGTTTTTAAAAATTTAGTATAATATAATATAAACAAAAAATCCTTCGCATCTATTTCTAGAGCCGCATGAAAAATATCACAACGAAAATAATCGTTTTGAACATCACTGTCTTTTTTAATATTAGTTTTATTTGATTAAAATGAAATTTAATAACAAAACGAAGTTATAGGCTGAAACTATTTAGGAGTGCTTTGTGAAAGGATTGATTTTTTACACAAACCACTTGGTACCCCATTGGAGTTTAAAGCATATAAAATCAGTTTATAAAAATGTCATATAATAAAGAAAAGCGAAACACAAGATTACTCCAACTAATAATGACCAAATGGCTGACATCAAATTCTAAAAAATTGGTCGTGTATTGTAATTAACAATATTCACGTGAACTCGGTTTTTAAAAATTGAGTATAATTCAATAAAAACAAAAAATCCTTCGCATCTATTTCTAGAGCCGTATGAAAAATATAACAACGAAAATAATCGTTTTGAACATCACTGTCTTTTTTAATATTAGTTTTATTTGATTAAAATGAAATTTAATAACAAAACGAAGTTAAAGGCTGAACCTATTTAGGAGTGCTTTGTGAAAGAATTGATTTTATACACAAACCGCTTGGTACCCCATTGGAGTTTAAAGCATATAAATTCAGTTTTTAACAATGCCATATAATAAAGAAAAGCGAAACACAAGATTACTCCAACTATTCATGACCAAATGGTGGAAATCAAATTCTAAAAAATTGGCCTTGTATATGAATTTACAATATTTACGTTAAGTCGGTTTTTAAAAATTCAGTATAATATAATAAAAACAAAAAATTATTCGCATCTATTTCTAGAGCCGCATGAAAAATATAATAACGAATATAATCGTTTTGAAGATCCCTGTATTTTGTACTATTAGTGTTATTTGATTAAAATGAAATTTAATAACAAAACGAAGTTATAGGCTGCAACTATTTAGGAGTGATTTGTGAAAGGATTGATTTTATTCACAAACCACTTGGTACCCAATTTGATTTTAAAGCATATAAATTCAGTTCAAAACAATGCCATATAATAAAAAAAAGCGATACACAAGATAACTCTAACTATTAATGACCAAATGGCTGACATCAAATTCTAAAAAATTGGTCGTGTATTGTATTTTACAATATTCACATGAACTCGGTTTTTAAAAATTGAGTATAATAAATAAAAACAAAAAATCCTTCGCATCTATTTCTAGAGCCGCATGAAAAATATAATAACGAATATAATCGTTTTGAAGATCCCTGTATTTTGTAATATTAGTTTTATTTGATCAAAATGAAATTTAAAAACAAAACGAAGTTATAGGCTGAAATTATTTAGGAGAGCTTTGTGAAAGGATTGATTTTATACACAAACCGCTTGGTACCCCATTGCAGTTTAAAACATATAAATTCAGTTTATAACAATGCCATATAATAAAGAAAAGCGAAACACAAGATTACTCCAACTATTCATGACCAAATGGTGGAAATCAAATTCTAAAAAATTGGCCTTGTATATGAATTTACAATATTTACATTAAGTCGGTTTTTAAAAATTGTTTATAATATAATATAAACAAAAAATCCTTCGCATCTATTTCTAGAGCCGCATGAAAAATATAATAACGAATATAATCGTTTTGAATATCCCTGTATTTTGTAATATTAGTTTTATTTGATTAAAATGAAATTTAATAACAAAACGAAGTTATAGGCTGAAACTATTTAGGAGTGCTTTGTGAAAGGATTGATTTTTTACACAAACCACTTGGTACCGCATTGGAGTTTAAAACATATAAATTCAGTTTATAACAATGCCATATAATAAAGAAAAGCGATACACAAGATTACTCCTACTATTCATGACCAACTGGTGGAAATCAAATTTTAAAAAATTGGCCTTGTATTGGCATTTAATATATTTACGTAAACACGGTTTTTAAAAATTCAGTATAATACAATAAAAACAGAAAATCCTTCGCATCTATTTCTAGAGCCGCATGAAAAATATAATAACGAATATAATCGTTTTGAATATCCCTGTATTTTGTAATATTAGTTTTATTTGATTAAAATAAAATTTAATAACAAAACGAAGTTATAGGCTGAAATTATTTAGGAGTGCTTTGTGAAAGGATTGATTTTATACACAAACCGCCTGGTACCCCATTGGAGTTTAAAACATATAAATTCAGTTTATAACAATGCCATATAATAAAGAAAAGCGAAACACAAGAATACTCCAACTATTCATGACCAAATGGTGGAAATCAAATTTTAAAAAATTGGCCTTGTATATGAATTTTCAATATTTACGTTAAGTCGGTTTTTAAAAATTCAGTATAATATAATACAAACAAAAAATCCTTCGCATCTATTTCTAGAGCCGCATGAAAAATATCACAACGAAAATAATCGTTTTGAACATCACTGTCTTTATTAATATTAGTTTTATTTGATTAAAATGAAATTTAATAACAAAACGAAGTTATAGGCTGAAACTATTTAGGAGTGCTTTGTGAAAGGATTGATTTTTTACACAAACCACTTGGTACCCCATTGAACTTTAAAACATATAAATTCAGTTTATAACAATGCCATATAATAAAGAAAAGCGAAACACAAGATTACTCCCACTATTCATGACCAACTGGTGGAAATCAAATTTTAAAAAATTGGTCGTGTATTGTAATTAACAATATTCACGTGAACTCGGTTTTTAAAAATTGAGTATAATACAATAAAAACAAAAAATCTTTCGCATCTATTTCTAGAGCCGCATGAAAAATATAACAACGAAAATAATCGTTTTGAACATCACTGTCTTTTTTAATATTAGTTTTATTTGATTAAAATGAAATTTAATAACAAAACGAAGTTATAGGCTGAAACTATTTAGGAGTGCTTTGTGAAAGGATTGATTTTTTACACAAACCACTTAGTACCCCATTGAACTTTAAAACATATAAATTCAGTTTATAACAATGCCATATAATAAAGAAAAGCGAAACAAAAGATTACTCCCACTATTCATGACCAACTGGTGGAAATCAAATTTTAAAAAATTGGCCTTGTATTGGCATTTAATATATTTACCTAAACTCGGTTTTTAAAAATTGAGTATAATACAATAAAAACAAAAAATCCTTCGCATCTATTTCTAGAGCCGCATGAAAAATATAACAACGAAAATAATCCTTTTTAACATCACTGTATTTTGTAATATAAGGTTTATTTGATTAAAATGAAATTTAATAACAAAACGAATTTATAGGCTGAAATTATTTAGGAGAGCTTCGTGAAAGGATTGATTTTATACACAAACCACTTAGTACCCCATTGGATTTTAAAACATATAAATTCAGTTTATAACAATGCCATATAATAAAGAAAAGCGAAACACAAGATAACTCCCACTATTCATGACCAAATGGTGGAAATCAAATTTTAAAAAATTGGTCTTGTATTGGCATTTAATATATTTACGTAAACTCGGTTTTTAAAAATTCAGTATAATACAATAAAAACAAAAAATCCTTCGCATCTATTTCTAGAGCCGCATGAAAAATATAACAACGAAAATAATAGTTTTGAACATCACTGTCTTTTTTAATATTAGTTTTATTTGATTAAAATGAAATTTAATAACAAAACGAAGTTATATTCTGCAACTATTTAGGAGTGCTTTGTGAAAGGATTGATTTTATACACAAATCGCTTGGTACCCCATTGGACTTTAAAGCATATAAATTCAGTTCAAAACAATGCCATATAATAAAGAAAAGCGATACACAAGATTACTCTAACTATTAATGACCAAATGGCTGACATCAAATTCTAAAAAATTGGTCGTGTATTGTAATTTACAATATTCACATGAACTCGGTTTTTAAAAATTCAGTATAATACAATAAAAAAAAAATCCTTCGCATCTATTTCTAGAGCCGCATGAAAAATATAATAACGAATATAATCGTTTTGAATATCCCTGTATTTTGTAATACTAGTTTTATTTGATTAAAATGAAATTTAATAACAAAACGAAGTTATAGGCTGCAACTATTTAGGAGAGCTTTATGAAAAGATTGATTTTATGCACAAACCGCTTGGTACCCCATTGGAGTTTAAAGCATATAAATTCAGTTTTTAACAATGCCATATAATAAAGAAAAGCGAAACACAAGATTACTCCAACTATTCATGACCAAATGGTGGAAATCAAATTCTAAAAAATTGGTCGTGTATTGTAATTTACAATATTCACGTGAACTCGGTTTTTAAAAATTCAGTATAATACAATAAAAACAAAAAATCCTTCGCATCTATTTCTAGAGCCGCATGAAAAATATAATAACGAATATAATCGTTTTGAAGATCCCTGTATTTTGTAATATTAGTTTTATTTGATCAAAATGAAATTTAAAAACAAAACGAAGTTATAGGCTGAAATTATTTAGGAGAGCTTTGTGAAAGGATTGATTTTATACACAAACCGCTTGGTACCCCATTGCAGTTTAAAACATATAAATTCAGTTTATAACAATGCCATATAATAAAGAAAAGCGAAACACAAGATTACTCCAACTATTCATGACCAAATGGTGGAAATCAAATTCTAAAAAATTGGCCTTGTATATGAATTTACAATATTTACATAAACTCGGTTTTTAAAAATTGAGTATAATCCAATAAAAACAAAAAATTCTTCGCATCTATTTCTAGAGCCGCATGAAAAATATAACAACGAAAATAATTGTTTTGAACATCACTGTCTTTTTTAATATTAGTTTTATTTGATTAAAATGAAATTTAATAACAAAACTATGTTATATTCTGCAACTATTTAGGAGTGCTTTGTGAAAGGATTGATTTTATACACAAACCGCTTGGTACCCCATTGGAGTTTAAAGCATATAAATTCAGTTTTTAACAATGCCATATAATAAAGAAAAGCGAAACACAAGATTACTCCAACTATTCATGACCAAATGGTGGAAATCAAATTCTAAAAAATTGGTCGTGTATTGTAATTTACAATATTCACGTGAACTCGGTTTTTAAAAATTCAGTATAATACAATAAAAACAAAAAATCCTTCGCATCTATTTCTAGAGCCGCATGAAAAATATAATAACGAATATAATCGTTTTGAATATCCCTGTATTTTGTAATACTAGTTTTATTTGATTAAAATGAAATTTAATAACAAAACGAAGTTATAGGCTGCAACTATTTAGGAGAGCTTTATGAAAAGATTGATTTTATGCACAAACCGCTTGGTACCCCATTGGAGTTTAAAGCATATAAATTCAGTTTTTTACAATGCCATATAATAAAGAAAAGCGAAACACAAGATTACTCCAACTATTCATGACCAAATGGCTGACATCAAATTCTAAAAAATTGGTCGTTTATTGTAATTTACAATATTTACGTGAACTCGGTTTTTAAACATTTAGTATAATATAATATAAACAAAAAATCCTTCGCATCTATTTCTAGAGCCGCATGAAAAATATCACAACGAAAATAATCGTTTTGAACATCACTGTCTTTTTTAATATTAGTTTTATTTGATTAAAATGAAATTTAATAACAAAACGAAGTTATAGGCTGAAACTATTTAGGAGTGCTTTGTGAAAGGATTGATTTTTTACACAAACCACTTGGTACCCCATTGGAGTTTAAAGCATATAAAATCAGTTTATAAAAATGTCATATAATAAAGAAAAGCGAAACACAAGATTACTCCAACTAATAATGACCAAATGGCTGACATCAAATTCTAAAAAATTGGTCGTGTATTGTAATTAACAATATTCACGTGAACTCGGTTTTTAAAAATTGAGTATAATTCAATAAAAACAAAAAATCCTTCGCATCTATTTCTAGAGCCGTATGAAAAATATAACAACGAAAATAATCGTTTTGAACATCACTGTCTTTTTTAATATTAGTTTTATTTGATTAAAATGAAATTTAATAACAAAACGAAGTTAAAGGCTGAACCTATTTAGGAGTGCTTTGTGAAAGAATTGATTTTATACACAAACCGCTTGGTACCCCATTGGAGTTTAAAGCATATAAATTCAGTTTTTAACAATGCCATATAATAAAGAAAAGCGAAACACAAGATTACTCCAACTATTCATGACCAAATGGTGGAAATCAAATTCTAAAAAATTGGATTTGTATATGAATTTACAATATTTACGTTAAGTCGGTTTTTAAAAATTCAGTATAATATAATAAAAACAAAAAATTATTCGCATCTATTTCTAGAGCCGCATGAAAAATATAATAACGAATATAATCGTTTTGAAGATCCCTGTATTTTGTACTATTAGTGTTATTTGATTAAAATGAAATTTAATAACAAAACGAAGTTATAGGCTGAAATTATTTAGGAGTGATTTGTGAAAGGATTGATTTTATTCACAAACCACTTGGTACCCAATTTGATTTTAAAGCATATAAATTCAGTTCAAAACAATGCCATATAATAAAAAAAAGCGATACACAAGATAACTCTAACTATTAATGACCAAATGGCTGACATCAAATTCTAAAAAATTGGTCGTGTATTGTATTTTACAATATTCAATTGAACTCGGTTTTTAAAAATTCAGTATAATATAATAAAAACAAAAAATCCTTCGCATCTATTTCTAGAGCCGCATGAAAAATATAATAACGAATATAATCGTTTTGAAGATCCCTGTATTTTGTAATATTGGTTTTATTCGATTAAAATTAAATTTAATAACAAAACGAAGTTATAGGCTGCAACTATTTAGGAGTGATTGTGAAAGGATTGATTTTATTCACAAACCACTGGGTACCCCATTGGACTCTAAGGCATATAAATTCAGTTCATGACAATGCCATATAATAAAGAAAAGCGAAACACAAGATTACTCCAACTATTCATGACCAAATGGCTGACATCAAATTCTAAAAAATTGGTCGTTTATTGTAATTTACAATATTTACGTGAACTCGGTTTTTAAAAATTCAGTATAATATAATATAAACAAAAAATCCTTCGCATCTATTTCTAGAGCCGCATGAAAAATATCACAACGAAAATAATCGTTTTGAACATCACTGTCTTTTTTAATATTAGTTTTATTTGATTAAAATGAAATTTAATAACAAAACGAAGTTATAGGCTGAAACAATTTAGGAGTGCTTTGTGACAGGATTGATTTTTTACACAAACCACTTGGTACCCCATTGGAGTTTAAAGCATATAAAATCAGTTTATAAAAATGTCATATAATAAAGAAAAGCGAAACACAAGATTACTCCAACTAATAATGACCAAATGGCTGACATCAAATTCTAAAAAATTGGTCGTGTATTGTAATTAACAATATTCACGTGAACTCGGTTTTTAAAAATTGAGTATAATTCAATAAAAACAAAAAATCCTTCGCATCTATTTCTAGAGCCGTATGAAAAATATAACAACGAAAATAATCGTTTTGAACATCACTGTCTTTTTTAATATTAGTTTTATTTGATTAAAATGAAATTTAATAACAAAACGAAGTTAAAGGCTGAACCTATTTAGGAGTGCTTTGTGAAAGAATTGATTTTATACACAAACCGCTTGGTACCCCATTGGAGTTTAAAGCATATAAATTCAGTTTTTAACAATGCCATATAATAAAGAAAAGCGAAACACAAGATTACTCCAACTATTCATGACCAAATGGTGGAAATCAAATTCTAAAAAATTGGCCTTGTATATGAATTTACAATATTTACGTTAAGTCGGTTTTTAAAAATTCAGTATAATATAATAAAAACAAAAAATTATTCGCATCTATTTCTAGAGCCGCATGAAAAATATAATAACGAATATAATCGTTTTGAAGATCCCTGTATTTTGTACTATTAGTGTTATTTGATTAAAATGAAATTTAATAACAAAACGAAGTTATAGGCTGCAACTATTTAGGAGTGATTTGTGAAAGGATTGATTTTATTCACAAACCACTTGGTACCCAATTTGATTTTAAAGCATATAAATTCAGTTCAAAACAATGCCATATAATAAAAAAAAGCGATACACAAGATAACTCTAACTATTAATGACCAAATGGCTGACATCAAATTCTAAAAAATTGGTCGTGTATTGTATTTTACAATATTCACATGAACTCGGTTTTTAAAAATTGAGTATAATAAATAAAAACAAAAAATCCTTCGCATCTATTTCTAGAGCCGCATGAAAAATATAATAACGAATATAATCGTTTTGAAGATCCCTGTATTTTGTAATATTAGTTTTATTTGATCAAAATGAAATTTAAAAACAAAACGAAGTTATAGGCTGAAATTATTTAGGAGAGCTTTGTGAAAGGATTGATTTTATACACAAACCGCTTGGTACCCCATTGCAGTTTAAAACATATAAATTCAGTTTATAACAATGCCATATAATAAAGAAAAGCGAAACACAAGATTACTCCAACTATTCATGACCAAATGGTGGAAATCACATTCTAAAAAATTGGTCTTGTATTGGCATTTAATATATTTACGTAAACTCGGTTTTTAAAAATTCAGTATAATACAATAAAAACAAAATTCGCATCTATTTCTAGAGTCGCATGAATAATATAATAACGAATATAATCGTTTTGAACATCCCTGTATTTTGTAATATTAGTTTTATTTGAATAAAATTAAATTTAATAACAAAACGAAGTTATAGGCTGCAACTATTTAGGAGTGATTTGTGAAAGGATTGATTTTATTCACAAACCACTTCGTACCCCATTGGACTCTAAGGCATATAAATTCAGTTCATAACAATGCCATATAATAAAGAAAAGCAAAACACAAGATTACTCCTACTATTCATGACCAAATGGTGGAAATCAAATTTTAAAACATTGGTCTTGTTTTTGCATTTAATATATTTACGTAAACTCGGTTTTTAAAAATTCAGTATAATACAATAAAAACAAAAAATCCTTCGCATCTATTTCTAGAGTCGCATGAAAAATATAATAACGAATATAATCGTTTTGAACATCACTGTCTTTTTTATTATTAGTTTTATTTGATTAAAATGAAATTTAATAACAAAACGAATTTATAGGCTGAAATTATTTAGGAGTGCTTTGTGAAAGGATTGATTTTATACACAAACCACTTGGTACCCCATTGGAGTTTAAAACATATAAATTCAGTTTATAACAATGCCATATAATAAAGAAAAGCGAAACACAAGAATACTCCAACTATTCATGACCAAATGGTGGAAATCAAATTTTAAAAAATTGGCCTTGTATATGAATTTACAATATTCACATGAACTCGGTTTTTAAAAATTCAGTATAATACAATTTAAACAAAAAATCCTTCGCATCTATTTCTAGAGCCGCATGAAAAATATAATAACGAATATAATCATTTTGAAGATCCCTGTATTTTGTAATATTAGTTTTATTTGATCAAAATGAAATTTAAAAACAAAACGAAGTTATAGGCTGAAACTATTTAGGAGAGCTTTGTGAAAGGATTGATTTTATACACAAACCGCTTGGTACCCCATTGGAGTTTAAAACATATAAATTCAGTTTATAACAATGCCATATAATAAAGAAAAGCGAAACACGAGATTACTCCAACTATTCATGACCAAATGGTGGAAATCACATTCTAAAAAATTGGTCTTGTATTGGCATTTAATATATTTACGTAAACTCGGTTTTTAAAAATTCAGTATAATACAATAAAAACAAAATTCGCATCTATTTCTAGAGTCGCATGAAAAATATAATAACGAATATAATCGTTTTGAAGATCCCTGTATTTTGTAATATTGGTTTTATTCGATTAAAATTAAATTTAATAACAAAACGAAGTTATAGGCTGCAACTATTTAGGAGTGATTTGTGAAAGGATTGATTTTATTCACAAACCACTGGGTACCCCATTGGACTCTAAGGCATATAAATTCAGTTCATAACAATGCCATATAATAAAGAAAAGCGAAACACAAGATTACTCCAACTATTCATGACCAAATGGCGAAAATCAAATTTTAACACATTGGTCTTGTATTGGCATTTAATATATTTACGTAAACTCGGTTTTTAAAAATTGAGTATAATACAATAAAAACAAAAAATCCTTCGCATCTATTTCTAGAGCCGCATGAAAAATATAACAACGAAAATAATCGTTTTGAACATCACTGTATTTTGTAATATAAGTTTTATTTGATTAAAATGAAATTTAATAACAATACGAATTTATAGGCTGAAATTATTTAGGAGTGCTTCGTGAAAGGATTGATTTTATACACAAACCACTTAGTACCCCATTGAACTTTAAAACATATAAATTCAGTTTATAACAATGCCATATAATAAAGAAAAGCGAAACACAAGATAACTCCCACTATTCATGACCAAATGGTGGAAATCAAATTCTAAAAAATTGGCCTTGTATATGAATTTACAATATTTACATAAACTCGGTTTTTAAAAATTGAGTATAATCCAATAAAAACAAAAAATTCTTCGCATCTATTTCTAGAGCCGCATGAAAAATATAACAACGAAAATAATCGTTTTGAACATCACTGTCTTTTTTATTATTAGTTTTATTTGATTAAAATGAAATTTAATAACAAAACTATGTTATATTCTGCAACTATTTAGGAGTGCTTTGTGAAAGGATTGATTTTATACACAAACCACTTGGTACCCCATTTGACTTTAAGGCATATAAATTCAGTTCATAACAATGCCATATAATAAAGAAAAGCGAAACACAAGATTACTCCAACTATTCATGACCAAATGGCTGACATCAAATTCTAAAAAATTGGTCGTGTATTGTAATTTACAATATTTACGTGAACTCGGTTTTTAAAAATTCAGTATAATATAATAAAAACAAAAAATCCTTCGCATCTATTTCTAGAGCCGCATGAAAAATATAATAACGACTATAATCGTTTTGAAGATCCCTGTATTTTGTAATATTGGTTTTATTCGATTAAAATTAAATTTAATAACAAAACGAAGTTATAGGCTGCAACTATTTAGGAGTGATTTGTGAAAGGATTGATTTTATTCACAAACCACTGGGTACCCCATTGGACTCTAAGGCATATAAATTCAGTTCATAACAATGCCATATAATAAAGAAAAGCGAAACACAAGATTACTCCAACTATTCATGACCAAATGGCTGACATCAAATTCTAAAAAATTGGTCGTTTATTGTAATTTACAATATTTACGTGAACTCGGTTTTTAAAAATTCAGTATAATATAATTTAAACAAAAAATCCTTCGCATCTATTTCTAGAGCCGCATGAAAAATATAATAACGAATATAATCGTTTTGAACCTCACTGTCTTTTTTATTATTAGTTTTCTTTGATTAAAATGAAATTTAATAACAAAACTATGTTATATTCTAAAACTATTTAGGAGTGCTTTGTGAAAGAATTGATTTTATACACAAACCACTTGGTACCCCATTTGACTTTAAAGCATATAAATTCAGTTCATAACAATGCCATATAATAAAGAAAAGCGAAACACAAGATTACTCCAACTATTCATGACCAAATGGCTGACATCAAATTCTAAAAAATTGGTCGTGTATTGTAATTTACAATATTTACGTGAACTCGGTTTTTAAAAATTCAGTATAATATAATAAAAACAAAAAATCCTTCGCATCTATTTCTAGAGCCGCATGAAAAATATAATAACGAATATAATCGTTTTGAAGATCCCTGTATTTTGTAATATTGGTTTTATTCGATTAAAATTAAATTTAATAACAAAACGAAGTTATAGGCTGCAACTATTTAGGAGTGATTTGTGAAAGGATTGATTTTATTCACAAACCACTGGGTACCCCATTGGACTCTAAGGCATATAAATTCAGTTCATAACAATGCCATATAATAAAGAAAAGCGAAACACAAGATTACTCCAACTATTCATGACCAAATGGCTGACATCGAATTCTAAAAAATTGGTCGTTTATTGTAATTTACAATATTTACGTGAACTCGGTTTTTAAAAATTCAGTATAATATAATATAAACAAAAAATCCTTCGCATCTATTTCTAGAGCCGCATGAAAAATATCACAACGAAAATAATCGTTTTGAACATCACTGTCTTTTTTAATATTAGTTTTATTTGATTAAAATGAAATTTAATAACAAAACGAAGTTATAGGCTGAAACTATTTAGGAGTGCTTTGTGAAAGGATTGATTTTTTACACAAACCACTTGGTACCCCATTGGAGTTTAAAGCATATAAAATCAGTTTATAAAAATGTCATATAATAAAGAAAAGCGAAACACAAGATTACTCCAACTATTCATGACCAAATGGTGGAAATCAAATTCTAAAAAATTGGCCTTGTATATGAATTTACAATATTTACATAAACTCGGTTTTTAAAAATTGAGTATAATCCAATAAAAACAAAAAATTCTTCGCATCTATTTCTAGAGCCGCATGAAAAATATAACAACGAAAATAATCGTTGTGAACATCACTGTCTTTTTTATTATTAGTTTTATTTGATTAAAATGAAATTTAATAACAAAACTATGTTATATTCTGCAACTATTTAGGAGTGCTTTGTGAAAGGATTGATTTTATACACAAACCACTTGGTACCCCATTTGACTTTAAGGCATATAAATTCAGTTCATAACAATGCCATATAATAAAGAAAAGCGAAACACAAGATTACTCCATCTATTCATGACCAAATGGCTGACATCAAATTCTAAAAAATTGGTCGTGTATTGTAATTTACAATATTTACGTGAACTCGGTTTTTAAAAATTCAGTATAATATAATAAAAACAAAAAATCCTTCGCATCTATTTCTAGAGCCGCATGAAAAATATAATAACGAATATAATCGTTTTGAAGATCCCTGTATTTTGTAATATTGGTTTTATTCGATTAAAATTAAATTTAATAACAAAACGAAGTTATAGGCTGAAATTATTTAGGAGTGATTTGTGAAAGGATTGATTTTATTCACAAACCACTGGGTACCCCATTGGACTCTAAGGCATATAAATTCAGTTCATAACAATGCCATATAATAAAGAAAAGCGAAACACAAGATTACTCCAACTATTCATGACCAAATGGTGGAAATCAAATTCTAAAAAATTGGTCGTGTTTTGTAATTTACAATATTCACGTGAACTCGGTTTTTAAAAATTGAGTATAATACAATAAAAACAAAAAATCCTTCGCATCTATTTCTAGAGCCGCATGAAAAATATAATAACGAATATAATCGTTTTGAAGATCCCTGTATTTTGTAATATTAGTTTTATTTGATCAAAATGAAATTTAAAAACAAAACGAAGTTATAGGCTGAAATTATTTAGGAGAGCTTTGTGAAAGGATTGATTTTATACACAAACCGCTCGGTACCCCATTGCAGTTTAAAACATATAAATTCAGTTTATAACAATGCCATATAATAAAGAAAAGCGAAACACAAGATTACTCCAACTATTCATGACCAAATGGTGGAAATCAAATTCTAAAAAATTGGCCTTGTATATGAATTTACAATATTTACATAAACTCGGTTTTTAAAAATTGAGTATAATCCAATAAAAACAAAAAATTCTTCGCATCTATTTCTAGAGCCGCATGAAAAATATAACAACGAAAATAATCGTTTTGAACATCACTGTCTTTTTTAATATTAGTTTTATTTGATTAAAATGAAATTTAATAACAAAACGAAGTTATAGGCTGAAACTATTTAGGAGAGCTTTGTGAAAGGATTGATTTTTTACACAAACCACTTGGTACCCCATTGGAGTTTAAAGCATATAAAATCAGTTTATAAAAATGTCATATAATAAAGAAAAGCGAAACACAAGATTACTCCAACTATTCATGACCAAATGGTGGAAATCAAATTCTAAAAAATTGGCCTTGTATATGAATTTACAATATTTACATAAACTCGGTTTTTAAAAATTGAGTATAATCCAATAAAAACAAAAAATTCTTCGCATCTATTTCTAGAGCCGCATGAAAAATATAACAACGAAAATAATCGTTTTGAACATCACTGTCTTTTTTATTATTAGTTTTATTTGATTAAAATGAAATTTAATAACAAAACTATGTTATATTCTGCAACTATTTAGGAGTGCTTTGTGAAAGGATTGATTTTATACACAAACCACTTGGTACCCCATTTGACTTTAAGGCATATAAATTCAGTTCATAACAATGCCATATAATAAAGAAAAGCGAAACACAAGATTACTCCAACTATTCATGACCAAATGGCTGACATCAAATTCTAAAAAATTGGTCGTGTATTGTAATTTACAATATTTACGTGAACTCGGTTTTTAAAAATTCAGTATAATATAATAAAAACAAAAAATCCTTCGCATCTATTTCTAGAGCCGCATGAAAAATATAATAACGAATATAATCGTTTTGAAGATCCCTGTATTTTGTAATATTGGTTTTATTCGATTAAAATTAAATTTAATAACAAAACGAAGTTATAGGCTGCAACTATTTAGGAGTGATTTGTGAAAGGATTGATTTTATTCACAAACCACTGGGTACCCCATTGGACTCTAAGGCATATAAATTCAGTTCATAACAATGCCATATAATAAAGAAAAGCGAAACACAAGATTACTCCAACTATTCATGACCAAATGGCTGACATCAAATTCTAAAAAATTGGTCGTTTATTGTAATTTACAATATTTACGTGAACTCGGTTTTTAAAAATTCAGTATAATATAATATAAACAAAAAATCCTTCGCATCTATTTCTAGAGCCGCATGAAAAATATCACAACGAAAATAATCGTTTTGAACATCACTGTCTTTTTTAATATTAGTTTTATTTGATTAAAATGAAATTTAATAACAAAACGAAGTTATAGGCTGAAACTATTTAGGAGTGCTTTGTGAAAAAATTGATTTTATACTCATACCACTTGGTACCCAATTTGATTTTAAAGCATATAAATTCAATTCAAAACAATGCCATATAATAAAGAAAAGCTATACACAAGATTAGTCCAACTATTCATGACCAAATGGCTGACATCAAATTCTAAAAAATTGGTCGTGTATTGTAATTTACAATATTTACGTGAACTCGGTTTTTAAAAATTCAGTATAATATAATAAAAACAAAAAATCCTTCGCATCTATTTCTAGAGCCGCATGAAAAATATAATAACGAATATAATCGTTTTGAAGATCCCTGTATTTTGTAATATTGGTTTTATTCGATTAAAATTAAATTTAATAACAAAACGAAGTTATAGGCTGAAATTATTTAGGAGTGATTTGTGAAAGGATTGATTTTATTCACAAACCACTGGGTACCCCATTGGACTCTAAGGCATATAAATTCAGTTCATAACAATGCCATATAATAAAGAAAAGCGAAACACAAGATTACTCCAACTATTCATGACCAAATGGTGGAAATCAAATT
This sequence comes from Anthrax anthrax, assembly GCA_963971155.1. NCBI lineage: Eukaryota > Metazoa > Arthropoda > Insecta > Diptera > Bombyliidae > Anthrax > Anthrax anthrax. The sequence continues at coordinate 3,821,413 of OZ020122.1, forward strand.
CTAAAAAATTGGTCGTGTATTGTAATTTACAATATTCACGTGAACTCGGTTTTTAAAAATTGAGTATAATACAATAAAAACAAAAAATCCTTCGCATCTATTTCTAGAGCCGCATGAAAAATATAATAACGAATATAATCGTTTTGAAGATCCCTGTATTTTGTAATATTAGTTTTATTTGATCAAAATGAAATTTAAAAACAAAACGAAGTTATAGGCTGAAATTATTTAGGAGAGCTTTGTGAAAGGATTGATTTTATACACAAACCGCTTGGTACCCCATTGCAGTTTAAAACATATAAATTCAGTTTATAACAATGCCATATAATAAAGAAAAGCGAAACACAAGATTACTCCAACTATTCATGACCAAATGGTGGAAATCAAATTCTAAAAAATTGGCCTTGTATATGAATTTACAATATTTACATAAACTCGGTTTTTAAAAATTGAGTATAATCCAATAAAAACAAAAAATTCTTCGCATCTATTTCTAGAGCCGCATGAAAAATATAACAACGAAAATAATCGTTTTGAACATCACTGTCTTTTTTAATATTAGTTTTATTTGATTAAAATGAAATTTAATAACAAAACGAAGTTATAGGCTGAAACTATTTAGGAGAGCTTTGTGAAAGGATTGATTTTTTACACAAACCACTTGGTACCCCATTGGAGTTTAAAGCATATAAAATCAGTTTATAAAAATGTCATATAATAAAGAAAAGCGAAACACAAGATTACTCCAACTATTCATGACCAAATGGTGGAAATCAAATTCTAAAAAATTGGCCTTGTATATGAATTTACAATATTTACATAAACTCGGTTTTTAAAAATTGAGTATAATCCAATAAAAACAAAAAATTCTTCGCATCTATTTCTAGAGCCGCATGAAAAATATAACAACGAAAATAATCGTTTTGAACATCACTGTCTTTTTTATTATTAGTTTTATTTGATTAAAATGAAATTTAATAACAAAACTATGTTATATTCTGCAACTATTTAGGAGTGCTTTGTGAAAGGATTGATTTTATACACAAACCACTTGGTACCCCATTTGACTTTAAGGCATATAAATTCAGTTCATAACAATGCCATATAATAAAGAAAAGCGAAACACAAGATTACTCCAACTATTCATGACCAAATGGCTGACATCAAATTCTAAAAAATTGGTCGTGTATTGTAATTTACAATATTTACGTGAACTCGGTTTTTAAAAATTCAGTATAATATAATAAAAACAAAAAATCCTTCGCATCTATTTCTAGAGCCGCATGAAAAATATAATAACGAATATAATCGTTTTGAAGATCCCTGTATTTTGTAATATTGGTTTTATTCGATTAAAATTAAATTTAATAACAAAACGAAGTTATAGGCTGCAACTATTTAGGAGTGATTTGTGAAAGGATTGATTTTATTCACAAACCACTGGGTACCCCATTGGACTCTAAGGCATATAAATTCAGTTCATAACAATGCCATATAATAAAGAAAAGCGAAACAAAAGATTACTCCAACTATTCATGACCAAATGGCTGACATCAAATTCTAAAAAATTGGTCGTTTATTGTAATTTACAATATTTACGTGAACTCGGTTTTTAAAAATTCAGTATAATATAATATAAACAAAAAATCCTTCGCATCTATTTCTAGAGCCGCATGAAAAATATCACAACGAAAATAATCGTTTTGAACATCACTGTCTTTTTTAATATTAGTTTTATTTGATTAAAATGAAATTTAATAACAAAACGAAGTTATAGGCTGAAACTATTTAGGAGTGCTTTGTGAAAGGATTGATTTTTTACACAAACCACTTGGTACCCCATTGGAGTTTAAAGCATATAAAATCAGTTTATAAAAATGTCATATAATAAAGAAAAGCGAAACACAAGATTACTCCAACTATTCATGACCAAATGGTGGAAATCAAATTCTAAAAAATTGGCCTTGTATATGAATTTACAATATTTACATAAACTCGGTTTTTAAAAATTGAGTATAATCCAATAAAAACAAAAAATTCTTCGCATCTATTTCTAGAGCCGCATGAAAAATATAACAACGAAAATAATCGTTTTGAACATCACTGTCTTTTTTATTATTAGTTTTATTTGATTAAAATGAAATTTAATAACAAAACTATGTTATATTCTGCAACTATTTAGGAGTGCTTTGTGAAAGGATTGATTTTATACACAAACCACTTGGTACCCCATTTGACTTTAAGGCATATAAATTCAGTTCATAACAATGCCATATAATAAAGAAAAGCGAAACACAAGATTACTCCAACTATTCATGACCAAATGGCTGACATCTAATTCTAAAAAATTGGTCGTGTATTGTAATTTACAATATTTACGTGAACTCGGTTTTTAAAAATTCAGTATAATATAATAAAAACAAAAAATCCTTCGCATCTATTTCTAGAGCCGCATGAAAAATATAATAACGAATATAATCGTTTTGAAGATCCCTGTATTTTGTAATATTGGTTTTATTCGATTAAAATTAAATTTAATAACAAAACGAAGTTATAGGCTGAAATTATTTAGGAGTGATTTGTGAAAGGATTGATTTTATTCACAAACCACTGGGTAACCCATTGGACTCTAAGGCATATAAATTCAGTTCATAACAATGCCATATAATAAAGAAAAGCGAAACACAAGATTACTCCAACTATTCATGACCAAATGGTGGAAATCAAATTCTAAAAAATTGGTCGTGTTTTGTAATTTACAATATTCACGTGAACTCGGTTTTTAAAAATTCAGTATAATACAATAAAAACAAAAAATCCTTCGCATCTATTTCTAGAGCCGCATGAAAAATATAATAACGAATATAATCGTTTTGAAGATCCCTGTATTTTGTAATATTAGTTTTATTTGATCAAAATGAAATTTAAAAACAAAACGAAGTTATAGGCTGAAATTATTTAGGAGAGCTTTGTGAAAGGATTGATTTTATACACAAACCGCTTGGTACCCCATTGCAGTTTAAAACATATAAATTCAGTTTATAACAATGCCATATAATAAAGAAAAGCGAAACACAAGATTACTCCAACTATTCATGACCAAATGGTGGAAATCAAATTCTAAAAAATTGGCCTTGTATATGAATTTACAATATTTACATAAACTCGGTTTTTAAAAATTGAGTATAATCCAATAAAAACAAAAAATTCTTCGCATCTATTTCTAGAGCCGCATGAAAAATATAACAACGAAAATAATCGTTTTGAACATCACTGTCTTTTTTAATATTAGTTTTATTTGATTAAAATGAAATTTAATAACAAAACGAAGTTATAGGCTGAAACTATTTAGGAGAGCTTTGTGAAAGGATTGATTTTTTACACAAACCACTTGGTACCCCATTGGAGTTTAAAGCATATAAAATCAGTTTATAAAAATGTCATATAATAAAGAAAAGCGAAACACAAGATTACTCCAACTATTCATGACCAAATGGTGGAAATCAAATTCTAAAAAATTGGCCTTGTATATGAATTTACAATATTTACATAAACTCGGTTTTTAAAAATTGAGTATAATCCAATAAAAACAAAAAATTCTTCGCATCTATTTCTAGAGCCGCATGAAAAATATAACAACGAAAATAATCGTTTTGAACATCACTGTCTTTTTTATTATTAGTTTTATTTGATTAAAATGAAATTTATTAACAAAACTATGTTATATTCTGCAACTATTTAGGAGTGCTTTGTGAAAGGATTGATTTTATACACAAACCACTTGGTACCCCATTTGACTTTAAGGCATATAAATTCAGTTCATAACAATGCCATATAATAAAGAAAAGCGAAACACAAGATTACTCCAACTATTCATGACCAAATGGCTGACATCAAATTCTAAACAATTGGTCGTGTATTGTAATTTACAATATTTACGTGAACTCGGTTTTTAAAAATTCAGTATAATATAATAAAAACAAAAAATCCTTCGCATCTATTTCTAGAGCCGCATGAAAAATATAATAACGAATATAATCGTTTTGAAGATCCCTGTATTTTGTAATATTGGTTTTATTCGATTAAAATTAAATTTAATAACAAAACGAAGTTATAGGCTGCAACTATTTAGGAGTGATTTGTGAAAGGATTGATTTTATTCACAAACCACTGGGTACCCCATTGGACTCTAAGGCATATAAATTCAGTTCATAACAATGCCATATAATAAAGAAAAGCGAAACACAAGATTACTCCAACTATTCATGACCAAATGGCTGACATCAAATTCTAAAAAATTGGTCGTGTATTGTAATTTACAATATTTACGTGAACTCGGTTTTTAAAAATTCAGTATAATATAATAAAAACAAAAAATCCTTCGCATCTATTTCTAGAGCCGCATGAAAAATATAATAACGAATATAATCGTTTTGAAGATCCCTGTATTTTGTAATATTGGTTTTATTCGATTAAAATTAAATTTAATAACAAAACGAAGTTATAGGCTGAAATTATTTAGGAGTGATTTGTGAAAGGATTGATTTTATTCACAAACCACTGGGTACCCCATTGGACTCTAAGGCATATAAATTCAGTTCATAACAATGCCATATAATAAAGAAAAGCGAAACACAAGATTACTCCAACTATTCATGACCAAATGGTGGAAATCAAATTCTAAAAAATTGGTCGTGTATTGTAATTTACAATATTCACGTGAACTCGGTTTTTAAAAATTGAGTATAATACAATAAAAACAAAAAATCCTTCGCATCTATTTCTAGAGCCGCATGAAAAATATAATAACGAATATAATCGTTTTGAAGATCCCTGTATTTTGTAATATTAGTTTTATTTGATCAAAATGAAATTTAAAAACAAAACGAAGTTATAGGCTGAAATTATTTAGGAGAGCTTTGTGAAAGGATTGATTTTATACACAAACCGCTTGGTACCCCATTGCAGTTTAAAACATATAAATTCAGTTTATAACAATGCCATATAATAAAGAAAAGCGAAACACAAGATTACTCCAACTATTCATGACCAAATGGTGGAAATCAAATTCTAAAAAATTGGCCTTGTATATGAATTTACAATATTTACATAAACTCGGTTTTTAAAAATTGAGTATAATCCAATAAAAACAAAAAATTCTTCGCATCTATTTCTAGAGCCGCATGAAAAATATAACAACGAAAATAATCGTTTTGAACATCACTGTCTTTTTTAATATTAGTTTTATTTGATTAAAATGAAATTTAATAACAAAACGAAGTTATAGGCTGAAACTATTTAGGAGAGCTTTGTGAAAGGATTGATTTTTTACACAAACCACTTGGTACCCCATTGGAGTTTAAAGCATATAAAATCAGTTTATAAAAATGTCATATAATAAAGAAAAGCGAAACACAAGATTACTCCAACTATTCATGACCAAATGGTGGAAATCAAATTCTAAAAAATTGGCCTTGTATATGAATTTACAATATTTACATAAACTCGGTTTTTAAAAATTGAGTATAATCCAATAAAAACAAAAAATTCTTCGCATCTATTTCTAGAGCCGCATGAAAAATATAACAACGAAAATAATCGTTTTGAACATCACTGTCTTTTTTATTATTAGTTTTATTTGATTAAAATGAAATTTAATAACAAAACTATGTTATATTCTGCAACTATTTAGGAGTGCTTTGTGAAAGGATTGATTTTATACACAAACCACTTGGTACCCCATTTGACTTTAAGGCATATAAATTCAGTTCATAACAATGCCATATAATAAAGAAAAGCGAAACACAAGATTACTCCAACTATTCATGACCAAATGGCTGACATCAAATTCTAAAAAATTGGTCGTGTATTGTAATTTACAATATTTACGTGAACTCGGTTTTTAAAAATTCAGTATAATATAATAAAAACAAAAAATCCTTCGCATCTATTTCTAGAGCCGCATGAAAAATATAATAACGAATATAATCGTTTTGAAGATCCCTGTATTTTGTAATATTGGTTTTATTCGATTAAAATTAAATTTAATAACAAAACGAAGTTATAGGCTGAAATTATTTAGGAGTGATTTGTGAAAGGATTGATTTTATTCACAAACCACTGGGTACCCCATTGGACTCTAAGGCATATAAATTCAGTTCATAACAATGCCATATAATAAAGAAAAGCGAAACACAAGATTACTCCAACTATTCATGACCAAATGGTGGAAATCAAATTCTAAAAAATTGGTCGTGTATTGTAATTTACAATATTCACGTGAACTCGGTTTTTAAAAATTGAGTATAATACAATAAAAACAAAAAATCCTTCGCATCTATTTCTAGAGCCGCATGAAAAATATAATAACGAATATAATCGTTTTGAAGATCCCTGTATTTTGTAATATTAGTTTTATTTGATCAAAATGAAATTTAAAAACAAAACGAAGTTATAGGCTGAAATTATTTAGGAGAGCTTTGTGAAAGGATTGATTTTATACACAAACCGCTTGGTACCCCATTGCAGTTTAAAACATATAAATTCAGTTTATAACAATGCCATATAATAAAGAAAAGCGAAACACAAGATTACTCCAACTATTCATGACCAAATGGTGGAAATCAAATTCTAAAAAATTGGCCTTGTATATGAATTTACAATATTTACATAAACTCGGTTTTTAAAAATTGAGTATAATCCAATAAAAACAAAAAATTCTTCGCATCTATTTCTAGAGCCGCATGAAAAATATAACAACGAAAATAATCGTTTTGAACATCACTGTCTTTTTTAATATTAGTTTTATTTGATTAAAATGAAATTTAATAACAAAACGAAGTTATAGGCTGAAACTATTTAGGAGAGCTTTGTGAAAGGATTGATTTTTTACACAAACCACTTGGTACCCCATTGGAGTTTAAAGCATATAAAATCAGTTTATAAAAATGTCATATAATAAAGAAAAGCGAAACACAAGATTACTCCAACTATTCATGACCAAATGGTGGAAATCAAATTCTAAAAAATTGGCCTTGTATATGAATTTACAATATTTACATAAACTCGGTTTTTAAAAATTGAGTATAATCCAATAAAAACAAAAAATTCTTCGCATCTATTTCTAGAGCCGCATGAAAAATATAACAACGAAAATAATCGTTTTGAACATCACTGTCTTTTTTATTATTAGTTTTATTTGATTAAAATGAAATTTAATAACAAAACTATGTTATATTCTGCAACTATTTAGGAGTGCTTTGTGAAAGGATTGATTTTATACACAAACCACTTGGTACCCCATTTGACTTTAAGGCATATAAATTCAGTTCATAACAATGCCATATAATAAAGAAAAGCGAAACACAAGATTACTCCAACTATTCATGACCAAATGGCTGACATCAAATTCTAAAAAATTGGTCGTGTATTGTAATTTACAATATTTACGTGAACTCGGTTTTTAAAAATTCAGTATAATATAATAAAAACAAAAAATCCTTCGCATCTATTTCTAGAGCCGCATGAAAAATATAATAACGAATATAATCGTTTTGAAGATCCCTGTATTTTGTAATATTGGTTTTATTCGATTAAAATTAAATTTAATAACAAAACGAAGTTATAGGCTGCAACTATTTAGGAGTGATTTGTGAAAGGATTGATTTTATTCACAAACCACTGGGTACCCCATTGGACTCTAAGGCATATAAATTCAGTTCATAACAATGCCATATAATAAAGAAAAGCGAAACAAAAGATTACTCCAACTATTCATGACCAAATGGCTGACATCAAATTCTAAAAAATTGGTCGTTTATTGTAATTTACAATATTTACGTGAACTCGGTTTTTAAAAATTCAGTATAATATAATATAAACAAAAAATCCTTCGCATCTATTTCTAGAGCCGCATGAAAAATATCACAACGAAAATAATCGTTTTGAACATCACTGTCTTTTTTAATATTAGTTTTATTTGATTAAAATGAAATTTAATAACAAAACGAAGTTATAGGCTGAAACTATTTAGGAGTGCTTTGTGAAAGGATTGATTTTTTACACAAACCACTTGGTACCCCATTGGAGTTTAAAGCATATAAAATCAGTTTATAAAAATGTCATATAATAAAGAAAAGCGAAACACAAGATTACTCCAACTATTCATGACCAAATGGTGGAAATCAAATTCTAAAAAATTGGCCTTGTATATGAATTTACAATATTTACATAAACTCGGTTTTTAAAAATTGAGTATAATCCAATAAAAACAAAAAATTCTTCGCATCTATTTCTAGAGCCGCATGAAAAATATAACAACGAAAATAATCGTTTTGAACATCACTGTCTTTTTTATTATTAGTTTTATTTGATTAAAATGAAATTTAATAACAAAACTATGTTATATTCTGCAACTATTTAGGAGTGCTTTGTGAAAGGATTGATTTTATACACAAACCACTTGGTACCCCATTTGACTTTAAGGCATATAAATTCAGTTCATAACAATGCCATATAATAAAGAAAAGCGAAACACAAGATTACTCCAACTATTCATGACCAAATGGCTGACATCAAATTCTAAAAAATTGGTCGTGTATTGTAATTTACAATATTTACGTGAACTCGGTTTTTAAAAATTCAGTATAATATAATAAAAACAAAAAATCCTTCGCATCTATTTCTAGAGCCGCATGAAAAATATAATAACGAATATAATCGTTTTGAAGATCCCTGTATTTTGTAATATTGGTTTTATTCGATTAAAATTAAATTTAATAACAAAACGAAGTTATAGGCTGAAATTATTTAGGAGTGATTTGTGAAAGGATTGATTTTATTCACAAACCACTGGGTACCCCATTGGTCTCTAAGGCATATAAATTCAGTTCATAACAATGCCATATAATAAAGAAAAGCGAAACACAAGATTACTCCAACTATTCATGACCAAATGGTGGAAATCAAATTCTAAAAAATTGGTCGTGTTTTGTAATTTACAATATTCACGTGAACTCGGTTTTTAAAAATTCAGTATAATACAATAAAAACAAAAAATCCTTCGCATCTATTTCTAGAGCCGCATGAAAAATATAATAACGAATATAATCGTTTTGAAGATCCCTGTATTTTGTAATATTAGTTTTATTTGATCAAAATGAAATTTAAAAACAAAACGAAGTTATAGGCTGAAATTATTTAGGAGAGCTTTGTGAAAGGATTGATTTTATACACAAACCGCTTGGTACCCCATTGCAGTTTAAAACATATAAATTCAGTTTATAACAATGCCATATAATAAAGAAAAGCGAAACACAAGATTACTCCAACTATTCATGACCAAATGGTGGAAATCAAATTCTAAAAAATTGGCCTTGTATATGAATTTACAATATTTACATAAACTCGGTTTTTAAAAATTGAGTATAATCCAATAAAAACAAAAAATTCTTCGCATCTATTTCTAGAGCCGCATGAAAAATATAACAACGAAAATAATCGTTTTGAACATCACTGTCTTTTTTAATATTAGTTTTATTTGATTAAAATGAAATTTAATAACAAAACGAAGTTATAGGATGAAACTATTTAGGAGAGCTTTGTGAAAGGATTGATTTTTTACACAAACCACTTGGTACCCCATTGGAGTTTAAAGCATATAAAATCAGTTTATAAAAATGTCATATAATAAAGAAAAGCGAAACACAAGATTACTCCAACTATTCATGACCAAATGGTGGAAATCAAATTCTAAAAAATTGGCCTTGTATATGAATTTACAATATTTACATAAACTCGGTTTTTAAAAATTGAGTATAATCCAATAAAAACAAAAAATTCTTCGCATCTATTTCTAGAGCCGCATGAAAAATATAACAACGAAAATAATCGTTTTGAACATCACTGTCTTTTTTATTATTAGTTTTATTTGATTAAAATGAAATTTATTAACAAAACTATGTTATATTCTGCAACTATTTAGGAGTGCTTTGTGAAAGGATTGATTTTATACACAAACCACTTGGTACCCCATTTGACTTTAAGGCATATAAATTCAGTTCATAACAATGCCATATAATAAAGAAAAGCGAAACACAAGATTACTCCAACTATTCATGACCAAATGGCTGACATCAAATTCTAAACAATTGGTCGTGTATTGTAATTTACAATATTTACGTGAACTCGGTTTTTAAAAATTCAGTATAATATAATAAAAACAAAAAATCCTTCGCATCTATTTCTAGAGCCGCATGAAAAATATAACAACGAAAATAATCGTTTTGAACATCACTGTCTTTTTTAATATTAGTTTTATTTGATTAAAATGAAATTTAATAACAAAACGAAGTTATAGGCTGAAACTATTTAGGAGAGCTTTGTGAAAGGATTGATTTTTTACACAAACCACTTGGTACCCCATTGGAGTTTAAAGCATATAAAATCAGTTTATAAAAATGTCATATAATAAAGAAAAGCGAAACACAAGATTACTCCAACTATTCATGACCAAATGGTGGAAATCAAATTCTAAAAAATTGGCCTTGTATATGAATTTACAATATTTACATAAACTCGGTTTTTAAAAATTGAGTATAATCCAATAAAAACAAAAAATTCTTCGCATCTATTTCTAGAGCCGCATGAAAAATATAACAACGAAAATAATCGTTTTGAACATCACTGTCTTTTTTATTATTAGTTTTATTTGATTAAAATGAAATTTAATAACAAAACTATGTTATATTCTGCAACTATTTAGGAGTGCTTTGTGAAAGGATTGATTTTATACACAAACCACTTGGTACCCCATTTGACTTTAAGGCATATAAATTCAGTTCATAACAATGCCATATAATAAAGAAAAGCGAAACACAAGATTACTCCAACTATTCATGACCAAATGGCTGACATCAAATTCTAAAAAATTGGTCGTGTATTGTAATTTACAATATTTACGTGAACTCGGTTTTTAAAAATTCAGTATAATATAATAAAAACAAAAAATCCTTCGCATCTATTTCTAGAGCCGCATGAAAAATATAATAACGAATATAATCGTTTTGAAGATCCCTGTATTTTGTAATATTGGTTTTATTCGATTAAAATTAAATTTAATAACAAAACGAAGTTATAGGCTGCAACTATTTAGGAGTGATTTGTGAAAGGATTGATTTTATTCACAAACCACTGGGTACCCCATTGGACTCTAAGGCATATAAATTCAGTTCATAACAATGCCATATAATAAAGAAAAGCGAAACAAAAGATTACTCCAACTATTCATGACCAAATGGCTGACATCAAATTCTAAAAAATTGGTCGTTTATTGTAATTTACAATATTTACGTGAACTCGGTTTTTAAAAATTCAGTATAATATAATATAAACAAAAAATCCTTCGCATCTATTTCTAGAGCCGCATGAAAAATATCACAACGAAAATAATCGTTTTGAACATCACTGTCTTTTTTAATATTAGTTTTATTTGATTAAAATGAAATTTAATAACAAAACGAAGTTATAGGCTGAAACTATTTAGGAGTGCTTTGTGAAAGGATTGATTTTTTACACAAACCACTTGGTACCCCATTGGAGTTTAAAGCATATAAAATCAGTTTATAAAAATGTCATATAATAAAGAAAAGCGAAACACAAGATTACTCCAACTATTCATGACCAAATGGTGGAAATCAAATTCTAAAAAATTGGCCTTGTATATGAATTTACAATATTTACATAAACTCGGTTTTTAAAAATTGAGTATAATCCAATAAAAACAAAAAATTCTTCGCATCTATTTCTAGAGCCGCATGAAAAATATAACAACGAAAATAATCGTTTTGAACATCACTGTCTTTTTTATTATTAGTTTTATTTGATTAAAATGAAATTTAATAACAAAACTATGTTATATTCTGCAACTATTTAGGAGTGCTTTGTGAAAGGATTGATTTTTTACACAAACCACTTGGTACCCCATTGGAGTTTAAAGCATATAAAATCAGTTTATAAAAATGTCATATAATAAAGAAAAGCGAAACACAAGATTACTCCAACTATTCATGACCAAATGGTGGAAATCAAATTCTAAAAAATTGGCCTTGTATATGAATTTACAATATTTACATAAACTCGGTTTTTAAAAATTGAGTATAATCCAATAAAAACAAAAAATTCTTCGCATCTATTTCTAGAGCCGCATGAAAAATATAACAACGAAAATAATCGTTTTGAACATCACTGTCTTTTTTATTATTAGTTTTATTTGATTAAAATGAAATTTAATAACAAAACTATGTTATATTCTGCAACTATTTAGGAGTGCTTTGTGAAAGGATTGATTTTATACACAAACCACTTGGTACCCCATTTGACTTTAAGGCATATAAATTCAGTTCATAACAATGCCATATAATAAAGAAAAGCGAAACACAAGATTACTCCAACTATTCATGACCAAATGGCTGACATCAAATTCTAAAAAATTGGTCGTGTATTGTAATTTACAATATTTACGTGAACTCGGTTTTTAAAAATTCAGTATAATATAATAAAAACAAAAAATCCTTCGCATCTATTTCTAGAGCCGCATGAAAAATATAATAACGAATATAATCGTTTTGAAGATCCCTGTATTTTGTAATATTGGTTTTATTCGATTAAAATTAAATTTAATAACAAAACGAAGTTATAGGCTGAAATTATTTAGGAGAGCTTTGTGAAAGGATTGATTTTATACACAAACCACTTGGTACCCCATTTGACTTTAAGGCATATAAATTCAGTTCATAACAATGCCATATAATAAAGAAAAGCGAAACACAAGATTACTCCAACTATTCATGACCAAATGGCTGACATCAAATTCTAAAAAATTGGTCGTGTATTGTAATTTACAATATTTACGTGAACTCGGTTTTTAAAAATTCAGTATAATATAATAAAAACAAAAAATCCTTCGCATCTATTTCTAGAGCCGCATGAAAAATATAATAACGAATATAATCGTTTTGAAGATCCCTGTATTTTGTAATATTGGTTTTATTCGATTAAAATTAAATTTAATAACAAAACGAAGTTATAGGCTGAAATTATTTAGGAGTGATTTGTGAAAGGATTGATTTTATTCACAAACCACTGGGTACCCCATTGGACTCTAAGGCATATAAATTCAGTTCATAACAATGCCATATAATAAAGAAAAGCGAAACACAAGATTACTCCAACTATTCATGACCAAATGGTGGAAATCAAATTCTAAAAAATTGGTCGTGTTTTGTAATTTACAATATTCACGTGAACTCGGTTTTTAAAAATTCAGTATAATACAATAAAAACAAAAAATCCTTCGCATCTATTTCTAGAGCCGCATGAAAAATATAATAACGAATATAATCGTTTTGAAGATCCCTGTATTTTGTAATATTAGTTTTATTTGATCAAAATGAAATTTAAAAACAAAACGAAGTTATAGGCTGAAATTATTAAGGAGAGCTTTGTGAAAGGATTGATTTTATACACAAACCGCTTGGTACCCCATTGCAGTTTAAAACATATAAATTCAGTTTATAACAATGCCATATAATAAAGAAAAGCGAAACACAAGATTACTCCAACTATTCATGACCAAATGGTGGAAATCAAATTCTAAAAAATTGGCCTTGTATATGAATTTACAATATTTACATAAACTCGGTTTTTAAAAATTGAGTATAATCCAATAAAAACAAAAAATTCTTCGCATCTATTTCTAGAGCCGCATGAAAAATATAACAACGAAAATAATCGTTTTGAACATCACTGTCTTTTTTAATATTAGTTTTATTTGATTAAAATGAAATTTAATAACAAAACGAAGTTATAGGCTGAAACTATTTAGGAGAGCTTTGTGAAAGGATTGATTTTTTACACAAACCACTTGGTACCCCATTGGAGTTTAAAGCATATAAAATCAGTTTATAAAAATGTCATATAATAAAGAAAAGCGAAACACAAGATTACTCCAACTATTCATGACCAAATGGTGGAAATCAAATTCTAAAAAATTGGCCTTGTATATGAATTTACAATATTTACATAAACTCGGTTTTTAAAAATTGAGTATAATCCAATAAAAACAAAAAATTCTTCGCATCTATTTCTAGAGCCGCATGAAAAATATAACAACGAAAATAATCGTTTTGAACATCACTGTCTTTTTTATTATTAGTTTTATTTGATTAAAATGAAATTTATTAACAAAACTATGTTATATTCTGCAACTATTTAGGAGTGCTTTGTGAAAGGATTGATTTTATACACAAACCACTTGGTACCCCATTTGACTTTAAGGCATATAAATTCAGTTCATAACAATGCCATATAATAAAGAAAAGCGAAACACAAGATTACTCCAACTATTCATGACCAAATGGCTGACATCAAATTCTAAACAATTGGTCGTGTATTGTAATTTACAATATTTACGTGAACTCGGTTTTTAAAAATTCAGTATAATATAATAAAAACAAAAAATCCTTCGCATCTATTTCTAGAGCCGCATGAAAAATATAATAACGAATATAATCGTTTTGAAGATCCCTGTATTTTGTAATATTGGTTTTATTCGATTAAAATTAAATTTAATAACAAAACGAAGTTATAGGCTGCAACTATTTAGGAGTGATTTGTGAAAGGATTGATTTTATTCACAAACCACTGGGTACCCCATTGGACTCTAAGGCATATAAATTCAGTTCATAACAATGCCATATAATAAAGAAAAGCGAAACACAAGATTACTCCAACTATTCATGACCAAATGGCTGACATCAAATTCTAAAAAATTGGTCGTGTATTGTAATTTACAATATTTACGTGAACTCGGTTTTTAAAAATTCAGTATAATATAATAAAAACAAAAAATCCTTCGCATCTATTTCTAGAGCCGCATGAAAAATATAATAACGAATATAATCGTTTTGAAGATCCCTGTATTTTGTAATATTGGTTTTATTCGATTAAAATTAAATTTAATAACAAAACGAAGTTATAGGCTGAAATTATTTAGGAGTGATTTGTGAAAGGATTGATTTTATTCACAAACCACTGGGTACCCCATTGGACTCTAAGGCATATAAATTCAGTTCATAACAATGCCATATAATAAAGAAAAGCGAAACACAAGATTACTCCAACTATTCATGACCAAATGGTGGAAATCAAATTCTAAAAAATTGGTCGTGTATTGTAATTTACAATATTCACGTGAACTCGGTTTTTAAAAATTGAGTATAATACAATAAAAACAAAAAATCCTTCGCATCTATTTCTAGAGCCGCATGAAAAATATAATAACGAATATAATCGTTTTGAAGATCCCTGTATTTTGTAATATTAGTTTTATTTGATCAAAATGAAATTTAAAAACAAAACGAAGTTATAGGCTGAAATTATTTAGGAGAGCTTTGTGAAAGGATTGATTTTATACACAAACCGCTTGGTACCCCATTGCAGTTTAAAACATATAAATTCAGTTTATAACAATGCCATATAATAAAGAAAAGCGAAACACAAGATTACTCCAACTATTCATGACCAAATGGTGGAAATCAAATTCTAAAAAATTGGCCTTGTATATGAATTTACAATATTTACATAAACTCGGTTTTTAAAAATTGAGTATAATCCAATAAAAACAAAAAATTCTTCGCATCTATTTCTAGAGCCGCATGAAAAATATAACAACGAAAATAATCGTTTTGAACATCACTGTCTTTTTTAATATTAGTTTTATTTGATTAAAATGAAATTTAATAACAAAACGAAGTTATAGGCTGAAACTATTTAGGAGAGCTTTGTGAAAGGATTGATTTTTTACACAAACCACTTGGTACCCCATTGGAGTTTAAAGCATATAAAATCAGTTTATAAAAATGTCATATAATAAAGAAAAGCGAAACACAAGATTACTCCAACTATTCATGACCAAATGGTGGAAATCAAATTCTAAAAAATTGGCCTTGTATATGAATTTACAATATTTACATAAACTCGGTTTTTAAAAATTGAGTATAATCCAATAAAAACAAAAAATTCTTCGCATCTATTTCTAGAGCCGCATGAAAAATATAACAACGAAAATAATCGTTTTGAACATCACTGTCTTTTTTATTATTAGTTTTATTTGATTAAAATGAAATTTAATAACAAAACTATGTTATATTCTGCAACTATTTAGGAGTGCTTTGTGAAAGGATTGATTTTATACACAAACCACTTGGTACCCCATTTGACTTTAAGGCATATAAATTCAGTTCATAACAATGCCATATAATAAAGAAAAGCGAAACACAAGATTACTCCAACTATTCATGACCAAATGGCTGACATCAAATTCTAAAAAATTGGTCGTGTATTGTAATTTACAATATTTACGTGAACTCGGTTTTTAAAAATTCAGTATAATATAATAAAAACAAAAAATCCTTCGCATCTATTTCTAGAGCCGCATGAAAAATATAATAACGAATATAATCGTTTTGAAGATCCCTGTATTTTGTAATATTGGTTTTATTCGATTAAAATTAAATTTAATAACAAAACGAAGTTATAGGCTGCAACTATTTAGGAGTGATTTGTGAAAGGATTGATTTTATTCACAAACCACTGGGTACCCCATTGGACTCTAAGGCATATAAATTCAGTTCATAACAATGCCATATAATAAAGAAAAGCGAAACAAAAGATTACTCCAACTATTCATGACCAAATGGCTGACATCAAATTCTAAAAAATTGGTCGTTTATTGTAATTTACAATATTTACGTGAACTCGGTTTTTAAAAATTCAGTATAATATAATATAAACAAAAAATCCTTCGCATCTATTTCTAGAGCCGCATGAAAAATATCACAACGAAAATAATCGTTTTGAACATCACTGTCTTTTTTAATATTAGTTTTATTTGATTAAAATGAAATTTAATAACAAAACGAAGTTATAGGCTGAAACTATTTAGGAGTGCTTTGTGAAAGGATTGATTTTTTACACAAACCACTTGGTACCCCATTGGAGTTTAAAGCATATAAAATCAGTTTATAAAAATGTCATATAATAAAGAAAAGCGAAACACAAGATTACTCCAACTATTCATGACCAAATGGTGGAAATCAAATTCTAAAAAATTGGCCTTGTATATGAATTTACAATATTTACATAAACTCGGTTTTTAAAAATTGAGTATAATCCAATAAAAACAAAAAATTCTTCGCATCTATTTCTAGAGCCGCATGAAAAATATAACAACGAAAATAATCGTTTTGAACATCACTGTCTTTTTTATTATTAGTTTTATTTGATTAAAATGAAATTTAATAACAAAACTATGTTATATTCTGCAACTATTTAGGAGTGCTTTGTGAAAGGATTGATTTTATACACAAACCACTTGGTACCCCATTTGACTTTAAGGCATATAAATTCAGTTCATAACAATGCCATATAATAAAGAAAAGCGAAACACAAGATTACTCCAACTATTCATGACCAAATGGCTGACATCAAATTCTAAAAAATTGGTCGTGTATTGTAATTTACAATATTTACGTGAACTCGGTTTTTAAAAATTCAGTATAATATAATAAAAACAAAAAATCCTTCGCATCTATTTCTAGAGCCGCATGAAAAATATAATAACGAATATAATCGTTTTGAAGATCCCTGTATTTTGTAATATTGGTTTTATTCGATTAAAATTAAATTTAATAACAAAACGAAGTTATAGGCTGAAATTATTTAGGAGTGATTTGTGAAAGGATTGATTTTATTCACAAACCACTGGGTACCCCATTGGACTCTAAGGCATATAAATTCAGTTCATAACAATGCCATATAATAAAGAAAAGCGAAACACAAGATTACTCCAACTATTCATGACCAAATGGTGGAAATCAAATTCTAAAAAATTGGTCGTGTTTTGTAATTTACAATATTCACGTGAACTCGGTTTTTAAAAATTCAGTATAATACAATAAAAACAAAAAATCCTTCGCATCTATTTCTAGAGCCGCATGAAAAATATAATAACGAATATAATCGTTTTGAAGATCCCTGTATTTTGTAATATTAGTTTTATTTGATCAAAATGAAATTTAAAAACAAAACGAAGTTATAGGCTGAAATTATTTAGGAGAGCTTTGTGAAAGGATTGATTTTATACACAAACCGCTTGGTACCCCATTGCAGTTTAAAACATATAAATTCAGTTTATAACAATGCCATATAATAAAGAAAAGCGAAACACAAGATTACTCCAACTATTCATGACCAAATGGTGGAAATCAAATTCTAAAAAATTGGCCTTGTATATGAATTTACAATATTTACATAAACTCGGTTTTTAAAAATTGAGTATAATCCAATAAAAACAAAAAATTCTTCGCATCTATTTCTAGAGCCGCATGAAAAATATAACAACGAAAATAATCGTTTTGAACATCACTGTCTTTTTTAATATTAGTTTTATTTGATTAAAATGAAATTTAATAACAAAACGAAGTTATAGGCTGAAACTATTTAGGAGAGCTTTGTGAAAGGATTGATTTTTTACACAAACCACTTGGTACCCCATTGGAGTTTAAAGCATATAAAATCAGTTTATAAAAATGTCATATAATAAAGAAAAGCGAAACACAAGATTACTCCAACTATTCATGACCAAATGGTGGAAATCAAATTCTAAAAAATTGGCCTTGTATATGAATTTACAATATTTACATAAACTCGGTTTTTAAAAATTGAGTATAATCCAATAAAAACAAAAAATTCTTCGCATCTATTTCTAGAGCCGCATGAAAAATATAACAACGAAAATAATCGTTTTGAACATCACTGTCTTTTTTATTATTAGTTTTATTTGATTAAAATGAAATTTATTAACAAAACTATGTTATATTCTGCAACTATTTAGGAGTGCTTTGTGAAAGGATTGATTTTATACACAAACCACTTGGTACCCCATTTGACTTTAAGGCATATAAATTCAGTTCATAACAATGCCATATAATAAAGAAAAGCGAAACACAAGATTACTCCAACTATTCATGACCAAATGGCTGACATCAAATTCTAAACAATTGGTCGTGTATTGTAATTTACAATATTTACGTGAACTCGGTTTTTAAAAATTCAGTATAATATAATAAAAACAAAAAATCCTTCGCATCTATTTCTAGAGCCGCATGAAAAATATAATAACGAATATAATCGTTTTGAAGATCCCTGTATTTTGTAATATTGGTTTTATTCGATTAAAATTAAATTTAATAACAAAACGAAGTTATAGGCTGCAACTATTTAGGAGTGATTTGTGAAAGGATTGATTTTATTCACAAACCACTGGGTACCCCATTGGACTCTAAGGCATATAAATTCAGTTCATAACAATGCCATATAATAAAGAAAAGCGAAACACAAGATTACTCCAACTATTCATGACCAAATGGCTGACATCAAATTCTAAAAAATTGGTCGTTTATTGTAATTTACAATATTTACGTGAACTCGGTTTTTAAAAATTCAGTATAATATAATATAAACAAAAAATCCTTCGCATCTATTTCTAGAGCCGCATGAAAAATATCACAACGAAAATAATCGTTTTGAACATCACTGTCTTTTTTAATATTAGTTTTATTTGATCAAAATGAAATTTAATAACAAAACGAAGTTATAGGCTGAAACTATTTAGGAGTGCTTTGTGAAAGGATTGATTTTTTACACAAACCACTTGGTACCCCATTGGAGTTTAAAGCATATAAAATCAGTTTATAAAAATGTCATATAATAAAGAAAAGCGAAACACAAGATTACTCCAACTATTCATGACCAAATGGCTGACATCAAATTCTAAACAATTGGTCGTGTATTGTAATTTACAATATTTACGTGAACTCGGTTTTTAAAAATTCAGTATAATATAATAAAAACAAAAAATCCTTCGCATCTATTACTAGAGCCGCATGAAAAATATAATAACGAATATAATCGTTTTGAAGATCCCTGTATTTTGTAATATTGGTTTTATTCGATTAAAATTAAATTTAATAACAAAACGAAGTTATAGGCTGCAACTATTTAGGAGTGATTTGTGAAAGGATTGATTTTATTCACAAACCACTGGGTACCCCATTGGACTCTAAGGCATATAAATTCAGTTCATAACAATGCCATATAATAAAGAAAAGCGAAACACAAGATTACTCCAACTATTCATGACCAAATGGCTGACATCAAATTCTAAAAAATTGGTCGTTTATTGTAATTTACAATATTTACGTGAACTCGGTTTTTAAAAATTCAGTATAATATAATATAAACAAAAAATCCTTCGCATCTATTTCTAGAGCCGCATGAAAAATATCACAACGAAAATAATCGTTTTGAACATCACTGTCTTTTTTAATATTAGTTTTATTTGATTAAAATGAAATTTAATAACAAAACTATGTTATATTCTGCAACTATTTAGGAGTGCTTTGTGAAAGGATTGATTTTATACACAAACCACTTGGTACCCCATTTGACTTTAAGGCATATAAATTCAGTTCATAACAATGCCATATAATAAAGAAAAGCGAAACACAAGATTACTCCAACTATTCATGACCAAATGGCTGACATCAAATTCTAAAAAATTGGTCGTGTATTGTAATTTACAATATTTACGTGAACTCGGTTTTTAAAAATTCAGTATAATATAATAAAAACAAAAAATCCTTCGCATCTATTTCTAGAGCCGCATGAAAAATATAATAACGAATATAATCGTTTTGAAGATCCCTGTATTTTGTAATATTGGTTTTATTCGATTAAAATTAAATTTAATAACAAAACGAAGTTATAGGCTGAAATTATTTAGGAGTGATTTGTGAAAGGATTGATTTTATTCACAAACCACTGGGTACCCCATTGGACTCTAAGGCATATAAATTCAGTTCATAACAATGCCATATAATAAAGAAAAGCGAAACACAAGATTACTCCAACTATTCATGACCAAATGGTGGAAATCAAATTCTAAAAAATTGGTCGTGTATTGTAATTTACAATATTCACGTGAACTCGGTTTTTAAAAATTCAGTATAATACAATAAAAACAAAAAATCCTTCGCATCTATTTCTAGAGCCGCATGAAAAATATAATAACGAATATAATCGTTTTGAAGATCCCTGTATTTTGTAATATTAGTTTTATTTGATCAAAATGAAATTTAAAAACAAAACGAAGTTATAGGCTGAAATTATTTAGGAGAGCTTTGTGAAAGGATTGATTTTATACACAAACCGCCTGGTACCCCATTGCAGTTTAAAACATATAAATTCAGTTTATAACAATGCCATATAATAAAGAAAAGCGAAACACAAGATTACTCCAACTATTCATGACCAAATGGTGGAAATCAAATTCTAAAAAATTGGCCTTGTATATGAATTTACAATATTTACATAAACTCGGTTTTTAAAAATTGAGTATAATCCAATAAAAACAAAAAATTCTTCGCATCTATTTCTAGAGCCGCATGAAAAATATAACAACGAAAATAATCGTTTTGAACATCACTGTCTTTTTTAATATTAGTTTTATTTGATTAAAATGAAATTTAATAACAAAACTATGTTATATTCTGCAACTATTTAGGAGTGCTTTGTGAAAGGATTGATTTTATACACAAACCACTTGGTACCCCATTTGACTTTAAAGCATATAAATTCAGTTCATAACAATGCCATATAATAAAGAAAAGCGAAACACAAGATTACTCCAACTATTCATGACCAAATGGCTGACATCAAATTCTAAAAAATTGGTCGTGTATTGTAATTTACAATATTTACGTGAACTCGGTTTTTAAAAATTCAGTATAATATAATAAAAACAAAAAATCCTTCGCATCTATTTCTAGAGCCGCATGAAAAATATAATAACGAATATAATCGTTTTGAAGATCCCTGTATTTTGTAATATTGGTTTTATTCGAATAAAATTAAATTTAATAACAAAACGAAGTTATAGGCTGCAACTATTTAGGAGTGATTTGTGAAAGGATTGATTTTATTCACAAACCACTGGGTATCCCATTGGACTCTAAGGCATATAAATTCAGTTCATAACAATGCCATATAATAAAGAAAAGCGAAACACAAGATTACTCCAACTATTCATGACCAAATGGCTGACATCAAATTCTAAAAAATTGGTCGTTTATTGTAATTTACAATATTTACGTGAACTCGGTTTTTAAAAATTCAGTATAATATAATATAAACAAAAAATCCTTCGCATCTATTTCTAGAGCCGCATGAAAAATATCACAACGAAAATAATCGTTTTGAACATCACTGTCTTTTTTAATATTAGTTTTATTTGATTAAAATGAAATTTAATAACAAAACGAAGTTATAGGCTGAAACTATTTAGGAGTGCTTTGTGGAAGGATTGATTTTTTACACAAACCACTTGGTACCCCATTGGAGTTTAAAGCATATAAAATCAGTTTATAAAAATGTCATATAATAAAGAAAAGCGAAACACAAGATTACTCCAACTAATAATGACCAAATGGCTGACATCAAATTCTAAAAAATTGGTCGTGTATTGTAATTAACAATATTCACGTGAACTCGGTTTTTAAAAATTGAGTATAATTCAATAAAAACAAAAAATCCTTCGCATCTATTTCTAGAGCCGTATGAAAAATATAACAACGAAAATAATCGTTTTGAACATCACTGTCTTTTTTAATATTAGTTTTATTTGATTAAAATGAAATTTAATAACAAAACGAAGTTAAAGGCTGAAACTATTTAGGAGTGCTTTGTGAAAGAATTGATTTTATACACAAACCGCTTGGTACCCCATTGGAGTTTAAAGCATATAAATTCAGTTTTTAACAATGCCATATAATAAAGAAAAGCGAAACACAAGATTACTCCAACTATTCATGACCAAATGGTGGAAATCAAATTCTAAAAAATTGGCCTTGTATATGAATTTACAATATTTACGTTAAGTCGGTTTTTAAAAATTCAGTATAATATAATAAAAACAAAAAATTCTTCGCATCTATTTCTAGAGCCGCATGAAAAATATAATAACGAATATAATCGTTTTGAAGATCCCTGTATTTTGTACTATTAGTGTTATTTGATTAAAATGAAATTTAATAACAAAACGAAGTTATAGGCTGAAATTATTTAGGAGTGCTTTGTGAAAGAATTGATTTTATACACAAACCACTTGGTACCCAATTTGATTTTAAAGCATATAAATTCAGTTCAAAACAATGCCATATAATAAAAAAAGCGATACACAAGATAACTCTAACTATTAATGACCAAATGGCTGACATCAAATTCTAAAAAATTGGTCGTGTATTGTATTTTACAATATTTAATTGAACTCGGTTTTTAAAAATTGAGTATAATAAATAAAAACAAAAAATCCTTCGCATCTATTTCTAGAGCCGCATGAAAAATATAAAAACGAATATAATCGTTTTGAAGATCCCTGTATTTTGTAATATTAGTTTTATTTGATCAAAATGAAATTTAAAAACAAAACGAAGTTATAGGCTGAAATTATTTAGGAGAGCTTTGTGAAAGGATTGATTTTATACACAAACCGCTTGGTACCCCATTGCAGTTTAAAACATATAAATTCAGTTTATAACAATGCCATATAATAAAGAAAAGCGAAACACAAGATTACTCCAACTATTCATGACCAAATGGTGGAAATCACATTCTAAAAAATTGGTCTTGTATTGGCATTTAATATATTTACGTAAACTCGGTTTTTAAAAATTCAGTATAATACAATAAAAACAAAATTCGCATCTATTTCTAGAGTCGCATGAAAAATATAATAACGAATATAATCGTTTTGAACATCCCTGTATTTTGTAATATTAGTTTTATTTGAATAAAATTAAATTTAATAACAAAACGAAGTTATAGGCTGCAACTATTTAGGAGTGATTTGTGAAAGGATTGGTGGAAATCAAATTCTAAAAAATTGGCCTTGTATATGAATTTACAATATTTACATAAACTCGGTTTTTAAAAATTGAGTATAATCCAATAAAAACAAAAAATTCTTCGCATCTATTTCTAGAGCCGCATGAAAAATATAACAACGAAAATAATCGTTTTGAACATCACTGTCTTTTTTATTATTAGTTTTATTTGATTAAAATGAAATTTAATAACAAAACTATGTTATATTCTGCAACTATTTAGGAGTGCTTTGTGAAAGGATTTATTTTATACACAAACCACTTGGTACCCCATTTGACTTTAAGGCATATAAATTCAGTTCATAACAATGCCATATAATAAAGAAAAGCGAAACACAAGATTACTCCAACTATTCATGACCAAATGGCTGACATCAAATTCTAAAAAATTGGTCGTGTATTGTAATTTACAATATTTACGTGAACTCGGTTTTTAAAAATTCAGTATAATATAATAAAAACAAAAAATCCTTCGCATCTATTTCTAGAGCCGCATGAAAAATATAATAACGAATATAATCGTTTTGAAGATCCCTGTATTTTGTAATATTGGTTTTATTCGATTAAAATTAAATTTAATAACAAAACGAAGTTATAGGCTGAAATTATTTAGGAGTGATTTGTGAAAGGATTGATTTTATTCACAAACCACTGGGTACCCCATTGGACTCTAAGGCATATAAATTCAGTTCATAACAATGCCATATAATAAAGAAAAGCGAAACACAAGATTACTCCAACTATTCATGACCAAATGGTGGAAATCAAATTCTAAAAAATTGGTCGTGTATTGTAATTTACAATATTCACGTGAACTCGGTTTTTAAAAATTCAGTATAATACAATAAAAACAAAAAATCCTTCGCATCTATTTCTAGAGCCGCATGAAAAATATAATAACGAATATAATCGTTTTGAAGATCCCTGTATTTTGTAATATTAGTTTTATTTGATCAAAATGAAATTTAAAAACAAAACGAAGTTATAGGCTGAAATTATTTAGGAGAGCTTTGTGAAAGGATTGATTTTATACACAAACCGCTTGGTACCCCATTGCAGTTTAAAACATATAAATTCAGTTTATAACAATGCCATATAATAAAGAAAAGCGAAACATAAGATTACTTCAACTATTCATGACCAAATGGTGGAAATCAAATTCTAAAAAATTGGCCTTGTATATGAATTTACAATATTTACATAAACTCGGTTTTTAAAAATTGAGTATAATCCAATAAAAACAAAAAATTCTTCGCATCTATTTCTAGAGCCGCATGAAAAATATAACAACGAAAATAATCGTTTTGAACATCACTGTCTTTTTTAATATTAGTTTTATTTGATTAAAATGAAATTTAATAACAAAACTATGTTATATTCTGCAACTATTTAGGAGTGCTTTGTGAAAGGATTGATTTTATACACAAACCACTTGGTACCCCATTTGACTTTAAAGCATATAAATTCAGTTCATAACAATGCCATATAATAAAGAAAAGCGAAACACAAGATTACTCCAACTATTCATGACCAAATGGCTGACATCAAATTCTAAAAAATTGGTCGTGTATTGTAATTTACAATATTTACGTGAACTCGGTTTTTAAAAATTCAGTATAATATAATAAAAACAAAAAATCCTTCGCATCTATTTCTAGAGCCGCATGAAAAATATAATAACGAATATAATCGTTTTGAAGATCCCTGTATTTTGTAATATTGGTTTTATTCGATTAAAATTAAATTTAATAACAAAACGAAGTTATAGGCTGCAACTATTTAGGAGTGATTTGTGAAAGGATTGATTTTATTCACAAACCACTGGGTATCCCATTGGACTCTAAGGCATATAAATTCAGTTCATAACAATGCCATATAATAAAGAAAAGCGAAACACAAGATTACTCCAACTATTCATGACCAAATGGCTGACATCAAATTCTAAAAAATTGGTCGTTTATTGTAATTTACAATATTTACGTGAACTCGGTTTTTAAAAATTCAGTATAATATAATATAAACAAAAAATCCTTCGCATCTATTTCTAGAGCCGCATGAAAAATATCACAACGAAAATAATCGTTTTGAACATCACTGTCTTTTTTAATATTAGTTTTATTTGATTAAAATGAAATTTAATAACAAAACGAAGTTATAGGCTGAAACTATTTAGGAGTGCTTTGTGAAAGGATTGATTTTTTACACAAACCACTTGGTACCCCATTGGAGTTTAAAGCATATAAATTCACTTTATAAAAATGTCATATAATAAAGAAAAGCGAAACACAAGATTACTCCAACTAATAATGACCAAATGGCTGACATCAAATTCTAAAAAATTGGTCGTGTATTGTAATTAACAATATTCACGTGAACTCGGTTTTTAAAAATTGAGTATAATTCAATAAAAACAAAAAATCCTTCGCATCTATTTCTAGAGCCGTATGAAAAATATAACAACGAAAATAATCGTTTTGAACATCACTGTCTTTTTTAATATTAGTTTTATTTGATTAAAATGAAATTTAATAACAAAACGAAGTTAAAGGCTGAAACTATTTAGGAGTGCTTTGTGAAAGAATTGATTTTATACACAAACCGCTTGGTACCCCATTGGAGTTTAAAGCATATAAATTCAGTTTTTAACAATGCCATATAATAAAGAAAAGCGAAACACAAGATTACTCCAACTATTCATGACCAAATGGTGGAAATCAAATTCTAAAAAATTGGCCTTGTATATGAATTTACAATATTTACGTTAAGTCGGTTTTTAAAAATTCAGTATAATATAATAAAAACAAAAAATCCTTCGAATCTATTTCTAGAGCCGCATGAAAAATATAATAACAAATATAATCGTTTTGAACATCCCTGTATTTAGTAATATTAGTTTTATTTGATTAAAATGAAATTTAATAACAAAACGAATTTAAAGGCTGAAATTATTTAGGAGTGCTTCGTGAAAGGATTGATTTTATACACAAACCACTTAGTACCCCATTGAACTTTAAAACATATAAATTCAGTTTATAACAATGCCATATAATAAAGAAAAGCGAAACAAAAGATTACTCCCACTATTCATGACCAACTGGTGGAAATCAAATTTTAAAAAATTGGCCTTGTATTGGCATTTAATATATTTACGTAAACAAGGTTTTGAAAAATTCAGTATTATACAATAAAAACAGAAAATCCTTCGCATCTATTTCTAGAGCCGCATGAAAAATATAATAACGAATATAATCGTTTTGAACATCACTGTCTTTTTTATTATTAGTTTTATTTGATTAAAATGAAATTTAATAACAAAACGAAGTTATAGGCTGAAATTATTTAGGAGTGCTTTGTGAAAGAATTGATTTTATACACAAACCACTTGGTACCCCATTGGAGTTTAAAACATATAAATTCAGTTTATAACAATGCCATATAATAAGGAAAAGCGAAACACAAGAAAACTCCAACTATTCATGACCAAATGGTGGCAATCAAATTTTAAAAAATTGGCCTTGTATATGAATTTTCAATATTTACGTTAAGTCGGTTTTTAAAAATTCAGTATAATATAATAAAAACAAAAAATCCTTCGCATCTATTTCTTGAGCCGCATGAAAAGTATAATAACGAATATAATCGTTTTGAACATCCCTGTATTTAGTAATATTAGTTTTATTTGATTAAAATGAAATTTAATAACAAAACGCAGTTATAGGCTGAAATTATTTAGGAGTGCTTTGTGAAAGGATTGATTTTATACACAAACCACTTGGTACCGCATTGGAGTTTAAAACATATAAATTCAGTTCATAACAATGCCATATAATAAAGAAAAGCGAAACACAAGATTACTCCCACTATTCATGACCAAATGGTGGAAGTCAAATTTTAAACAATTGGTCTTGTATTGGCATTTAATATATTTACGTAAACTCGGTTTTAAAAAATTTAGTATAATACAATGAATACAAAAAATCCTTCGCATCTATTTGTAGAGCCGCATGAAAAATATAACAACGAAAATAATCGTTTTGAACATCACTGTATTTTGTAATATTAGTTTTATTTGATAAAAATGAAATTTAATAACAAAACGAAGTTATAGGCTGAAATTATTTAGGAGTGCTTTGTGAAAGGATTGATTTTATACACAAACCGCCTGGTACCCCATTGGACTCTAAGGCATATAAATTCAGTTCATATCAATGCCATATAATAAAGAAAAGCGAAACACAAGATTACTCCAACTATTCATGACCAAATGGCTGACATCAAATTCAAAAAAATTGGTCGTGTATTGTAATTTATTATATTTTCGTGAACTCGGTTTTTAAAAATTTAGTATAATACAATTAAAACAGAAAATCCTTCGCATCTATTTCTAGAGCCGCATGAAAAATAACAACGAAAATAATCGTTTTGAACATCACTGTATTTTGTAATATTAGTTTTATTTGATTAAAATGAAATTTAATAACAAAACGAAGTTATAGGCTGCAACTATTTAGGAGTGCTTTGTGAAAGGATTGATTTTCTTGACAAACAACTTGGTACCCCATTGGACTCTAAGGCATATAAATTCAGTTCATAACAATGCCATATAATAAAGAAAAGCGAAACACAAGATTACTCCAACTATTCATGACCAAATGGTGGAAATCAAATTCTAAAAAATTGGTCGTGTATTGTAATTTACAATATTCACGTGAACTCGGTTTTTAAAAATTCAGTATAATACAATAAAAACAAAAAATCCTTCGCATCTATTTCTAGAGCCGCATGAAAAATATAATAACGAATATAATCGTTTTGAAGATCCCTGTATTTTGTAATATTGGTTTTATTCGATTAAAATTAAATTTAATAACAAAACGAAGTTATAGGCTGCAACTATTTAGGAGTGATTTGTGAAAGGATTGATTTTATTCACAAACCACTGGGTACCCCATTGCAGTTTAAAACATATAAATTCAGTTTATAACAATGCCATATAATAAAGAAAAGCGAAACACAAGATTACTCCAACTATTCATGACCAAATGGTGGAAATCAAATTCTAAAAAATTGGCCTTGTATATGAATTTACAATATTTACATAAACTCGGTTTTTACAAATTGAGTATAATCCAATAAAAACAAAAAATTCTTCGCATCTATTTCTAGAGCCGCATGAAAAATATAACAACGAAAATAATCGTTTTGAACATCACTGTCTTTTTTAATATTAGTTTTATTTGATTAAAATGAAATTTAATAACAAAACTATGTTATATTCTGCAACTATTTAGGAGTGCTTTGTGAAAGGATTGATTTTATACACAAACCACTTGGTACCCCATTTGACTTTAAAGCATATAAATTCAGTTCATAACAATGCCATATAATAAAGAAAAGCGAAACACAAGATTACTTCAACTATTCATGACCAAATGGCTGACATCAAATTCTAAAAAATTGGTCGTGTATTGTAATTTACAATATTTACGTGAACTCGGTTTTTAAAAATTCAGTATAATATAATAAAAACAAAAAATCCTTCGCATCTATTTCTAGAGCCGCATGAAAAATATAATAACGAATATAATCGTTTTGAAGATCCCTGTATTTTGTAATATTGGTTTTATTCGATTAAAATTAAATTTAATAACAAAACGAAGTTATAGGCTGCAACTATTTAGGAGTGATTTGTGAAAGGATTGATTTTATTCACAAACCACTGGGTATCCCATTGGACTCTAAGGCATATAAATTCAGTTCATAACAATGCCATATAATAAAGAAAAGCGAAACACAAGATTACTCCAACTATTCATGACCAAATGGCTGACATCAAATTCTAAAAAATTGGTCGTTTATTGTAATTTACAATATTTACGTGAACTCGGTTTTTAAAAATTCAGTATAATATAATATAAACAAAAAATCCTTCGCATCTATTTCTAGAGCCGCATGAAAAATATCACAACGAAAATAATCGTTTTGAACATCACTGTCTTTTTTAATATTAGTTTTATTTGATTAAAATGAAATTTAATAACAAAACGAAGTTATAGGCTGAAACTATTTAGGAGTGCTTTGTGAAAGGATTGATTTTTTACACAAACCACTTGGTACCCCATTGGAGTTTAAAGCATATAAAATCAGTTTATAAAAATGTCATATAATAAAGAAAAGCGAAACACAAGATTACTCCAACTAATAATGACCAAATGGCTGACATCAAATTCTAAAAAATTGGTCGTGTATTGTAATTAACAATATTCACGTGAACTCGGTTTTTAAAAATTGAGTATAATTCAATAGAAACAAAAAATCCTTCGCATCTATTTCTAGAGCCGTATGAAAAATATAACAACGAAAATAATCGTTTTGAACATCACTGTCTTTTTTAATATTAGTTTTATTTGATTAAAATGAAATTTAATAACAAAACGAAGTTAAAGGCTGAAACTATTTAGGAGTGCTTTGTGAAAGAATTGATTTTATACACAAACCGCTTGGTACCCCATTGGAGTTTAAAGCATATAAATTCAGTTTTTAACAATGCCATATAATAAAGAAAAGCGAAACACAAGATTACTCCAACTATTCATGACCAAATGGTGGAAATCAAATTCTAAAAAATTGGCCTTGTATATGAATTTACAATATTTACGTTAAGTCGGTTTTTAAAAATTCAGTATAATATAATAAAAACAAAAAATCCTTCGAATCTATTTCTAGAGCCGCATGAAAAATATAATAACAAATATAATCGTTTTGAACATCCCTGTATTTAGTAATATTAGTTTTATTTGATTAAAATGAAATTTAATAACAAAACGAATTTAAAGGCTGAAATTATTTAGGAGTGCTTCGTGAAAGGATTGATTTTATACACAAACCACTTAGTACCCCATTGAACTTTAAAACATATAAATTCAGTTTATAACAATGCCATATAATAAAGAAAAGCGAAACAAAAGATTACTCCCACTATTCATGACCAACTGGTGGAAATCAAATTTTAAAAAATTGGCCTTGTATTGGCATTTAATATATTTACGTAAACACGGTTTTGAAAAATTCAGTATTATACAATAAAAACAGAAAATCCTTCGCATCTATTTCTAGAGCCGCATGAAAAATATAATAACGAATATAATCGTTTTGAACATCACTGTCTTTTTTATTATTAGTTTTATTTGATTAAAATGAAATTTAATAACAAAACGAAGTTATAGGCTGAAATTATTTAGGAGTGCTTTGTGAAAGAATTGATTTTATACACAAACCACTTGGTACCCCATTGGAGTTTAAAACATATAAATTCAGTTTATAACAATGCCATATAATAAGGAAAAGCGAAACACAAGAAAACTCCAACTATTCATGACCAAATGGTGGCAATCAAATTTTAAAAAATTGGCCTTGTATATGAATTTTCAATATTTACGTTAAGTCGGTTTTTAAAAATTCAGTATAATATAATAAAAACAAAAAATCCTTCGCATCTATTTCTTGAGCCGCATGAAAAGTATAATAACGAATATAATCGTTTTGAACATCCCTGTATTTAGTAATATTAGTTTTATTTGATTAATATGAAATTTAATAACAAAACGCAGTTATAGGCTGAAATTATTTAGGAGTGCTTTGTGAAAGGATTGATTTTATACACAAACCACTTGGTACCGCATTGGAGTTTAAAACATATAAATTCAGTTCAAAACAATGCCATTTAATAAAGAAAAGCGATACACAAGATTACTCCTACTATTCATGACCAAATGGCTGACATCAAATTCTAAAAAAATTGGTCGTGTATTGTAATTTACAATATTCACGTGAACTCGGTTTTTAAAAATTGAGTATAATACAATAAAAACAAAAAATCCTTCGCATCTATTTCTAGAGCCGCATGAAAAATATAACAACGAAAATAATCGTTTTCAACATCACTGTACTTGTAATATTGTTTTTATTTGATTAAAATGAAATTAATTAACAAGACGAAGTTATAGGCTGAAATTATTTAGGAGTGCTTTGTGAAAGGATTGATTTTATACACAAACCGCATGGTACCCCATTGAAGTTTATAATATATAAATTCAGTTTATAACAATGCCATATAATAAAGAAAAGCGAAACACAAGATTACTCCTACTATTCATGACCAAATGGTGGAAATCAAATTTTAAAACATTGGCCTTGTATTGGCATTTAATATATTTACCTAAACTCGGTTTTTAAAAATTCAGTATAATACAATAAAAACAAAAAATTCTTCGCATCTATTTCTAGAGCCGCATGAAAAATATAATAACGAATATAATCGTTTTGAACATCCCCGTATTTTGTAATATTAGTTTTATTTGATTAAAATGAAATTTAATAACAAAACGAAGTTATAGCCTGAAATTATTTAGGAGTGCTTTGTGAAAGGATTGATTTTATACACAAACCACTTGGTACCCCATTGGACTTTAAAACATATAAATTCAGTTTATAACAATGCCATATGATAAATAAAAGCGAAACACAAGATTAGTCCAACTATATATGACCAAATGGCTGACATCAAATTCTAAAAAATTGGTCGTGTATTGTAATTTACAATATTCACGTGAACTCGGTTTTTAAAAATTGAGTATAATACAATAAAAACAAAAAATCCTTCGCATCTATTTCTAGAGCCGCATGAAAAATATAACAACGAAAATAATCGTTTTGAACATAACTGTACTTGTAATATTGGTTTTATTTGATTAAAATTAAATTTAATAACAAAACGAAGTTATAGGCTGAAATTATTTAGGAGTGCTTTGTGAATGGATTGATTTTATACACAAACCACTTGGTACCCCTTTGACTTTAAAGCATATAAATTCAGTTCAAAACAATGCCATATAATAAAGAAAAGCGAAACACAAGATTACTCCTACTATTCATGACCAAATGGTGGAAATCAAATTTTAACACATTGGTCTTGTATTGGCATTTAATATATTCACGTAAACTCGGTTTTTAAAAATTCAGTATAATACAATAAAAACAAAAAATCCCTCGCATCTATTTCTAGAGCCGCATGAAAAATATAACAACGAAAATAATCATTTTGAACATCACTGTACTTGTAATATTGGTTTTATTTGATTAAAATGAAATTTAATAACAAGACGAAGTTATAGGCTGAAATTATTTAGGAGTGCTTTGTGAAAGGATTGATTTTATACACAAACCACTTGGTACCCCATTGAAGTTTATAATATATAAATTCAGTTTATAACAATGCCATATAATAAAGAAAAGCGAAACACAAGATTACTCCTACTATTCATGACCAAATGGTGAAAATCAAATTTTAAAACATTGGCCTTGTATTGGCATTTAATATATTTACCTAAACTCGGTTTTTAAAAATTCAGTATAATACAATAAAAACAAAAAATTCTTCGCATCTATTTCTAGAGCCGCATGAAAAATATAATAACGAATATAATCGTTTTGAACATCCCCGTATTTTGTAATATTAGTTTTATTTGATTAAAATGAAATTTAATAACAAAACGAAGTTATAGCCTGAAATTATTTAGGAGTGCTTTGTGAAAGGATTGATTTTATACACAAACCACTTGGTACCCCTTTGACTTTAAAGCATATAAATTCAGTTCAAAACAATGCCATATAATAAAGAAAAGCGATACACAAGATTAGCCCAACTATTTATGACCAAATGGCTGACATCAAATTCTAAAAAATTGGTCGTGTATTGTAATTTACAATATTCACGTGAACTCGGTTTTTAAAAATTGAGTATAATACAATAAAAACAATAAATCCTTCGCATCTATTTCTAGAGCCGCATGAAAAATATAACAACGAAAATAATCGTTTTCAACATCACTGTACTTGTAATATTGTTTTTATTTGATTAAAATGAAATTAATTAACAAGACGAAGTTATAGGCTGAAATTATTTAGGAGTGCTTTGTGAAAGGATTGATTTTATACACAAACCGCATGGTACCCCATTGAAGTATATAATATATAAATTCAGTTTATAACAATGCCATATAATAAAGAAAAGCGAAACACAAGATTACTCCTACTATTCATGACCAAATGGTGAAAATCAAATTTTAAAACATTGGCCTTGTATTGGCATTTAATATATTTACCTAAACTCGGTTTTTAAAAATTCAGTATAATACAATAAAAACAAAAAATTCTTCGCATCTATTTCTAGAGCCGCATGAAAAATATAATAACGAATATAATCGTTTTGAACATCCCCGTATTTTGTAATATTAGTTTTATTTGATTAAAATGAAATTTAATAACAAAACGAAGTTATAGCCTGAAATTATTTAGGAGTGCTTTGTGAAAGGATTGATTTTATACACAAACCACTTGGTACCCCATTGGACTTTAAAACATATAAATTCAGTTTATAACAATGCCATATGATAAATAAAAGCGAAACACAAGATTAGTCCAACTATATATGACCAAATGGCTGACATCAAATTCTAAAAAATTGGTCGTGTATTGTAATTTACAATATTCACGTGAACTCGGTTTTTAAAAATTGAGTATAATACAATAAAAACAAAAAATCCTTCGCATCTATTTCTAGAGCCGCATGAAAAATATAACAACGAAAATAATCGTTTTGAACATAACTGTACTTGTAATATTGGTTTTATTTGATTAAAATTAAATTTAATAACAAAACGAAGTTATAGGCTGAAATTATTTAGGAGTGCTTTGTGAATGGATTGATTTTATACACAAACCACTTGGTACCCCTTTGACTTTAAAGCATATAAATTCAGTTCAAAACAATGCCATATAATAAAGAAAAGCGAAACACAAGATTACTCCAACTATTCATGACCAAATGGTGGAAATCAAATTTTAACACATTGGTCTTGTATTGGCATTTAATATATTCACGTAAACTCGGTTTTTAAAAATTCAGTATAATACAATAAAAACAAAAAATCCCTCGCATCTATTTCTAGAGCCGCATGAAAAATATAACAACGAAAATAATCGTTTTGAACATCACTGTACTTGTAATATTGGTTTTATTTGATTAAAATGAAATTTAATAACAAGACGAAGTTATAGGCTGAAATTATTTAGGAGTGCTTTGTGAAAGGATTGATTTTATACACAAACCGCATGGTACCCCATTGAAGTTTATAATATATAAATTCAGTTTATAACAATGCCATATAATAAAGAAAAGCGAAACACAAGATTACTCCTACTATTCATGACCAAATGGTGGAAATCAAATTTTAAAACATTGGTCTTGTATTGGCATTTAATATATTCACGTAAACTCGGTTTTTAAAAATTCAGTATAATACAATAAAAACAAAAAATCCCTCGCATCTATTTCTAGAGCCGCATGAAAAATATAACAACGAAAATAATCGTTTTGAACATCACTGTACTTGTAATATTGGTTTTATTTGATTAAAATGAAATTTAATAACAAGACGAAGTTATAGGCTGAAATTATTTAGGAGTGCTTTGTGAAAGGATTGATTTTATACACAAACCGCTTGGTACCCCATTGCAGTTTAAAACATATAAATTCAGTTTATAACAATGCCATATGATAAATAAAAGCGAAACACAAGATTAGTCCAACTATATATGACCAAATGGCTGACATCAAATTCTAAAAAATTGGTCGTGTATTGTAATTTACAATATTCACGTGAACTCGGTTTTTAAAAATTGAGTATAATACAATAAAAACAAAAAATCCTTCGCATCTATTTCTAGAGCCGCATGAAAAATATAACAACGAAAATAATCGTTTTGAACATAACTGTACTTGTAATATTGGTTTTATTTGATTAAAATTAAATTTAATAACAAAACGAAGTTATAGGCTGAAATTATTTAGGAGTGCTTTGTGAATGGATTGATTTTATACACAAACCACTTGGTACCCCTTTGACTTTAAAGCATATAAATTCAGTTCAAAACAATGCCATATAATAAAGAAAAGCGAAACACAAGATTACTCCTACTATTCATGACCAAATGGTGGAAATCAAATTTTAACACATTGGTCTTGTATTGGCATTTAATATATTCACGTAAACTCGGTTTTTAAAAATTCAGTATAATACAATAAAAACAAAAAATCCCTCGCATCTATTTCTAGAGCCGCATGAAAAATATAACAACGAAAATAATCGTTTTGAACATCACTGTACTTGTAATATTGGTTTTATTTGATTAAAATGAAATTTAATAACAAGACGAAGTTATAGGCTGAAATTATTTAGGAGTGCTTTGTGAAAGGATTGATTTTATACACAAACCGCATGGTACCCCATTGAAGTTTATAATATATAAATTCAGTTTATAACAATGCCATATAATAAAGAAAAGCGAAACACAAGATTACTCCTACTATTCATGACCAAATGGTGGAAATCAAATTTTAAAACATTGGTCTTGTATTGGCATTTAATATATTCACGTAAACTCGGTTTTTAAAAATTCAGTATAATACAATAAAAACAAAAAATCCCTCGCATCTATTTCTAGAGCCGCATGAAAAATATAACAACGAAAATAATCGTTTTGAACATAACTGTACTTGTAATATTGGTTTTATTTGATTAAAATTAAATTTAATAACAAGACGAAGTTATAGGCTGAAATTATTTAGGAGTGCTTTGTGAAAGGATTGATTTTATACACAAACCGCATGGTACCCCATTGAAGTTTATAATATATAAATTCAGTTTATAACAATGCCATATAATAAAGAAAAGCGAAACACAAGATTACTCCTACTATTCATGACCAAATGGTGGAAATCAAATTTTAAAACATTGGCCTTGTATTGGCATTTAATATATTTACCTAAACTCGGTTTTTAAAAATTCAGTATAATACAATAAAAACAAAAAATTCTTCGCATCTATTTCTAGAGCCGCATGAAAAATATAATAACGAATATAATCGTTTTGAACATCCCCGTATTTTGTAATATTAGTTTTATTTGATTAAAATGAAATTTAATAACAAAACGAAGTTATAGGCTGAAATTATTTAGGAGTGCTTTGTGAAAGGATTGATTTTATACACAAACCACTTGGTACCCATTGGACTTTAAAACATATAAATTCAGTTTATAACAATGCCATATGATAAATAAAAGCGAAACACAAGATTACTCCTACTATTCATGACCAAATGGTGGAAATCAAATTTTAAAACATTGGCCTTGTATTGGCATTTAATATATTTACCTAAACTCGGTTTTTAAAAATTCAGTATAATACAATAAAAACAAAAAATTCTTCGCATCTATTTCTAGAGCCGCATGAAAAATATAATAACGAATATAATCGTTTTGAACATCCCCGTATTTTGTAATATTAGTTTTATTTGATTAAAATGAAATTTAATAACAAAACGAAGTTATAGCCTGAAATTATTTAGGAGTGCTTTGTGAAAGGATTGATTTTATACACAAACCACTTGGTACCCCATTGGACTTTAAAACATATAAATTCAGTTTATAACAATGCCATATGATAAATAAAAGCGAAACACAAGATTAGTCCAACTATATATGACCAAATGGCTGACATCAAATTCTAAAAAATTGGTCGTGTATTGTAATTTACAATATTCACGTGAACTCGGTTTTTAAAAATTGAGTATAATACAATAAAAACAAAAAATCCTTCGCATCTATTTCTAGAGCCGCATGAAAAATATAACAACGAAAATAATCGTTTTGAACATAACTGTACTTGTAATATTGGTTTTATTTGATTAAAATTAAATTTAATAACAAAACGAAGTTATAGGCTGAAATTATTTAGGAGTGCTTTGTGAATGGATTGATTTTATACACAAACCGCATGGTACCCCATTGAAGTTTATAATATATAAATTCAGTTTATAACAATGCCATATAATAAAGAAAAGCGAAACACAAGATTACTCCTACTATTCATGACCAAATGGTGGAAATCAAATTTTAAAACATTGGCCTTGTATTGGCATTTAATATATTTACCTAAACTCGGTTTTTAAAAATTCAGTATAATACAATAAAAACAAAAAATCCCTCGCATCTATTTCTAGAGCCGCATGAAAAATATAACAACGAAAATAATCGTTTTGAACATCACTGTACTTGTAATATTGGTTTTATTTGATTAAAATGAAATTTAATAACAAGACGAAGTTATAGGCTGAAATTATTTAGGAGTGCTTTGTGAAAGGATTGATTTTATACACAAACCACTTGGTACCCCATTTGACTTTAGAGCATATAAATTCAGTTCAAAACAATGCCATATAATAAAGAAAAGCGATACACAAGATTAGCCCAACTATTTATGACCAAATGGCTGACATCAAATTCTAAAAAATTGGTCGTGTATTGTAATTTACAATATTCACGTGAACTCGGTTTTTAAAAATTCAGTATAATACAATAAAAACAAAAAATCCTTCGCATCTATTTCTAGAGCCGCATGAAAAATATAACAACGAAAATAATCGTTTTCAACATCACTGTACTTGTAATATTGGTTTTATTTGATTAAAATGAAATTTAATAACAAAACGAAGTTATAGGCTGAAATTATTTAGGAGTGCTTTGTGAATAGATTGATTTTATACACAAACCACTTGGTACCCCATTGGACTTTAAAACATATAAATTCAGTTTATACAATGCCATATGATAAATAAAAGCGAAACACAAGATTAGTCCAACTATTTATGACCAAATGGTGGAAATCAAATTTTAAAACATTGGCCTTGTATTGGCATTTAATATATTTACCTAAACTAGGTTTTCAAAAATTCAGTATAATACAATAAAAACAAAAAATCCCTCGCATCTATTTCTAGAGCCGCATGAAAAATATAACAACGAAAATAATCGTTTTGAACATCACTGTACTTGTAATATTGGTTTTATTTGATTAAAATGAAATTTAATAACAAGACGAAGTTATAGGCTGAAATTATTTAGGAGTGCTTTGTGAAAGGATTGATTTTATACACAAACCACTTGGTACCCCATTGGACTTTAAAACATATAAATTCAGTTTTTAACAATGCCATATAATAAAGAGAAGCGAAACACAAGATTAGTCCAACTATATATGACCAAATGGCTGACATCAAATTCTAAAAAATTGGTCGTGTATTGTAATTTACAATATTCACGTGAACTCGGTTTTTAAAAATTGAGTATAATACAATAAAAACAAAAAATCCCTCGCATCTATTTCTAGAGCCGCATGAAAAATATAACAACGAAAATAATCGTTTTGAACATCACTGTACTTGTAATATTGGTTTTATTTGATTAAAATTAAATTTAATAACAAAACGAAGTTATAGGCTGAAATTATTTAAGAGAGCTTTGTGAATAGATTGATTTTATACACAAACCACTTGGTACCCCTTTGACTTTAAAGCATATAAATTCAGTTCAAAACAATGCCATATAATAAAGAAAAGCGAAACACAAGATTACTCCTACTATTCATGACCAAATGGTGGAAATCAAATTTTAAAACATTGGTCTTGTATTGGCATTTAATATATTCACGTAAACTTGGTTTTTAAAAATTCAGTATAATACAATAAAAACAAAAAATCCCTCGCATCTATTTCTAGAGCCGCATGAAAAATATAACAACGAAAATAATCGTTTTGAACATCACTTTACTTGTAATATTGGTTTTATTTGATTAAAATGAAATTTAATAACAAGACGAAGTTATAGGCTGAAATTATTTAGGAGTGCTTTGTGAAAGGATTGATTTTATACACAAATCGCTTGGTACCCCATTGAAGTTTATAATATATAAATTCAGTTTATAACAATGCCATATAATAAAGAAAAGCGAAACACAAGATTACTCCTACTATTCATGACCAAATGGTGGAAATCAAATTTTAAAACATTGGCCTTGTATTGGCATTTAATATATTTACCTAAACTCGGTTTTTAAAAATTCAGTATAATACAATAAAAACAAAAAATTCTTCGCATCTATTTCTAGAGCCGCATGAAAAATATAATAACGAATATAATCGTTTTGAACATCCCCGTATTTTGTAATATTAGTTTTATTTGATTAAAATGAAATTTAATAACAAAACGAAGTTATAGCCTGAAATTATTTAGGAGTGCTTTGTGAAAGGATTGATTTTATACACAAACCACTTGGTACCCCATTGGACTTTAAAACATATAAATTCAGTTTATAACAATGCCATATAATAAATAAAAGCGAAACACAAGATTAGTCCAACTATATATGACCAAATGGCTGACATCAAATTCTAAAAAATTGGTCGTGTATTGTAATTTACAATATTCACGTGAACTCGGTTTTTAAAAATTGAGTATAATACAATAAAAACAAAAAATCCTTCACATCTATTTCTAGAGCCGCATGAAAAATATAACAACGAAAATAATCGTTTTGAACATAACTGTACTTGTAATATTGGTTTTATTTGATTAAAATTAAATTTAATAACAAAACGAAGTTATAGGCTGAAATTATTTAAGA
This sequence comes from Anthrax anthrax, assembly GCA_963971155.1. NCBI lineage: Eukaryota > Metazoa > Arthropoda > Insecta > Diptera > Bombyliidae > Anthrax > Anthrax anthrax. The sequence goes on from OZ020122.1 coordinate 3,862,052, forward strand.
GTGCTTTGTGATTGGATTGATTTTATACACAAACCACTTGGTACCCCTTTGACTTTAAAGCATATAAATTCAGTTCAAAACAATGCCATATAATAAAGAAAAGCGAAACACAAGATTACTCCTACTATTCATGACCAAATGGTGGAAATCAAATTTTAAAACATTGGCCTTGTATTGGCATTTAATATATTTACGTAAACTCGGTTTTTAAAAATTCAGTATAACACAACAAAAACAAAAAATCCTTCGCATCTATTTCTAGAGCCGCATGAAAAATATAATAACGAATATAATCGTTTTGAACATCCCCGTATTTTGTAATATTAGTTTTATTTGATTAATATAAAATTTAATAACAAAACGAAGTTATAGGCTGAAATTATTTAGGAGTGCTTTGTGAAAGGATTGATTTTATACACAAACCACTTGGTACCCCATTTGACTTTAAAGCATATAAATTCAGTTCAAAACAATGCCATATAATAAAGAAAAGCGAAACACAAGATTACTCCTACTATTCATGACCAAATGGTGGAAATCAAATTTTAAAACATTGGTCTTGTATTGGCATTTAATATATTCACGTAAACTCGGTTTTTAAAAATTCAGTATAATACAATAAAAACAAAAAATCCCTCGCATCTATTTCTAGAGCCGCATGAAAAATATAACAACGAAAATAATCGTTTTGAACATCACTGTACTTGTAATATTGGTTTTATTTGATTAAAATGAAATTTAATAACAAGACGAAGTTATAGGCTGAAATTATTTAGGAGTGCTTTGTGAAAGGATTGATTTTATACACAAACCACTTGGTACCCCATTTGACTTTAGAGCAAATAAATTCAGTTCAAAACAATGCCATATAATAAAGAAAAGCGATACACAAGATTAGCCCAACTATTTATGACCAAATGGCTGACATCAAATTCTAAAAAATTGGTCGTGTATTGTAATTTACAATATTCACGTGAACTCGGTTTTTAAAAATTGAGTATAATACAATAAAAACAAAAAATCCTTCGCATCTATTTCTAGAGCCGCATGAAAAATATAACAACGAGAATAATCGTTTTCAACATCACTGTACTTGTAATATTGGTTTTATTTGATTAAAATGAAATTTAATAACAAGACGAAGTTATAGGCTGAAATTATTTAGGAGTGCTTTGTGAAAGGATTGATTTTATACACAAACCGCTTGGTACCCCATTGAAGTTTATAATATATAAATTCAGTTTATAACAATGCCATATAATAAAGAAAAGCGAAACACAAGATTACTCCTACTATTCATGACCAAATGGTGGAAATCAAATTTTAAAACATTGGCCTTGTATTGGCATTTAATATATTTACGTAAACTCGGTTTTTAAAAATTCAGTATAATACATTAAAAACAAAAAATTCTTCGCATCTATTTCTAGAGCCGCATGAAAAATATAATAACGAATATAATCGTTTTGAACATCCCCGTATTTTGTAATATTAGTTTTATTTGATTAAAATGAAATTTAATAACAAAACGAAGTTATAGCCTGAAATTATTTAGGAGTGCTTTGTGAAAGGATTGATTTTATACACAAACCACTTGGTACCCCATTGGACTTTAAAACATATAAATTCAGTTTATAACAATGCCATATGATAAATAAAAGCGAAACACAAGATTAGTCCAACTATATATGACCAAATGGCTGACATCAAATTCTAAAAAATTGGTCGTGTATTGTAATTTACAATATTCACGTGAACTCGGTTTTTAAAAATTGAGTATAATACAATAAAAACAAAAAATCCTTCGCATCTATTTCTAGAGCCGCATGAAAAATATAACAACGAAAATAATCGTTTTGAACATAACTGTACTTGTAATATTGGTTTTATTTGATTAAAATGAAATTTAATAACAAGACGAAGTTATAGGCTGAAATTATTTAGGAGTACTTTGTGAAAGGATTGATTTTATACACACACCACTTGGTACCCCATTGGACTTTAAAACATATAAATTCAGTTTATAACAATGCCATATAATAAAGAAAAGCGAAACACAAGATTAGTCCAACTATTTATGACCAAATGGCTGACATCAAATTCTAAAAAATTGGTCGTGTATTGTAATTTACAATATTCACGTGAACTCGGTTTTTAAAACTTGAGTATAATACAATAAAAACAAAAAATCCTTCGCATCTATTTCCAGAGCCGCATGAAAAATATAACAACGAAAATAATCGTTTTGAACATCACTGTACTTGTAATATTGGTTTTATTTGATTAAAATGAAATTTAATAACAAGACGAAGTTATAGGCTGAAATTATTTAGGAGTGCTTTGTGAAAGGATTGATTTTATACACAAACCGCATGGTACCCCATTGAAGTTTATAATATATAAATTCAGTTTATAACAATGCCATATAATAAAGAAAAGCGAAACACAAGATTACTCCTACTATTCATGACCAAATGGTGGAAATCAAATTTTAAAACATTGGCCTTGTATTGGCATTTAATATATTTACGTAAACTCGGTTTTTAAAAATTCAGTATAATACATTAAAAACAAAAAATTCTTCGCATCTATTTCTAGAGCCGCATGAAAAATATAATAACGAATATAATCGTTTTGAACATCCCCGTATTTTGTAATATTAGTTTTATTTGATTAAAATGAAATTTAATAACAAAACGAAGTTATAGCCTGAAATTATTTAGGAGTGCTTTGTGAAAGGATTGATTTTATACACAAACCACTTGGTACCCCATTGGACTTTAAAACATATAAATTCAGTTTATAACAATGCCATATGATAAATAAAAGCGAAACACAAGATTAGTCCAACTATATATGACCAAATGGCTGACATCAAATTCTAAAAAATTGGTCGTGTATTGTAATTTACAATATTCACGTGAACTCGGTTTTTAAAAATTGAGTATAATACAATAAAAACAAAAAATCCTTCGCATCTATTTCTAGAGCCGCATGAAAAATATAACAACGAAAATAATCGTTTTGAACATAACTGTACTTGTAATATTGGTTTTATTTGATTAAAATGAAATTTAATAACAAAACGAAGTTATAGCCTGAAATTATTTAGGAGTGCTTTGTGAAAGGATTGATTTTATACACAAACCACTTGGTACCCCATTGGACTTTAAAACATATAAATTCAGTTTATAACAATGCCATATGATAAATAAAAGCGAAACACAAGATTAGTCCAACTATATATGACCAAATGGCTGACATCAAATTCTAAAAAATTGGTCGTGTATTGTAATTTACAATATTCACGTGAACTCGGTTTTTAAAAATTGAGTATAATACAATAAAAACAAAAAATCCTTCGCATCTATTTCTAGAGTCGCATCAAAATATAACAACGAAAATAATCGTTTTGAACATAACTGTACTTGTAATATTGGTTTTATTTGATTAAAATTAAATTTAATAACAAAACGAAGTTATAGGCTGAAATTATTTAGGAGTGCTTTGTGAATGGATTGATTTTATACACAAACCACTTGGTACCCCTTTGACTTTAAAGCATATAAATTCAGTTCAAAACAATGCCATATAATAAAGAAAAGCGAAACACAAGATTACTCCCACTATTCATGACCAAATTGTGGAAGTCAAATTTTAAACAATTGGTCTTGTATTGGCATTTAATATATTTACGTAAACTCGGTTTTTAAAAATTCAGTATAATACAATAAAAAAAAATCCTTCGCATCTATTTCTAGAGCCGCATGAAAAATATAATAACGAATATAATCGTTTTGAACATCCCTGTATTTTGTAATATTAGTCTTATTTGATTAAAATGAAATTTAATAACAAAACGAAGTTATAGGCTGAAATTATTTAGGAGTGCTTTGTGAAAGGATTGATTTTATACACAAACCACTTGGTACCGCATTGGAGTTTAAAACATATAAATTCAGTTCATAACAATGCCATATGATAAATAAAAGGGAAACACAAGATTAGTCCAACTATTTATGACCAAATGGCTGACATCAAATTCTAAAAAATTGGTCGTGTATTGTAATTTACAATATTCACGTGAACTCGGTTTTTAAAACTTGAGTATAATACAATAAAAACAAAAAATCCTTCGCATCTATTTCTAGAGCCGCATGAAAAATATAATAACGAATATAATCGTTTTGAACTTCCCCGTATTTTGTAATATTAGTTTTATTTGATTAAAATGAAATTTAATAACAAAACGAAGTTATAGGCTGAAATTATTTAGGAGTGCTTTGTGAAAGGATTGATTTTATACACAAACAGCTTGGTACCCATTTGACTTTAGAGCATATAAATTCAGTACAAAACAATGCCATATAATAAAGAAAAGCGAAACAAAAGATTACTCCCACTATTCATGTCCAAATGGTGGAAATCAAATTTTAAAAAATTGGTCTTGTATTGGCATTTAATATATTTACGTAAACTCGGTTTTTAAAAATTCAGTATAATACAATAAAAACAAAAAATCCTTCGCATCTATTTCTAGAGCCGCATGAAAAATATCACAACGAAAATAATCGTTTTGAACATCACTGTCTTTTTTAATATTAGTTTTATTTGATTAAAATGAAATTTAATAACAAGACGAAGTTATAGGCTGAAATTATTTAGGAGTGCTTTGTGAAAGGATTGATTTTATACACAAACCGCTTGGTACCCCATTGAAGTTTATAATATATAAATTCAGTTTATAACAATGCCATATAATAAAGAAAAGCGAAACACAAGATTACTCCAACTATTCATGACCAAATGGTGGAAATCAAATTCTAAAAAATTGGCCTTGTATATGAATTTACAATATTTACGTTAAGTCGGTTTTTAAAAATTGAGTATAATAAAATATAAACAAAAAATCCTTCGCATCTATTTCTAGAGCCGCATGAAAAATATAATAACGAATATAATCGTTTTGAATATCCCTTTATTTTGTAATATTAGTTTTATTTGATTAAAATGAAATTTAATAACAAAACGAAGTTATAGGCTGAAATTATTTAGAAGAGCTTTGTGAAAGAATTGATTTTATACTCAAGCCACTTGGTACCCAATTTGATTTTAAAGCATATAAATTCAGTTCAAAACAATGCCATATAATAAAGAAAAGCGATACACAAGATTAGTCCAACTATTCATGACCAAATGGCTGACATCAAATTCTAAAAAATTGGTCGTGTATTGTAATTTACAATATTCACGTGAACTCGGTTTTTAAAAATTGAGTATAATACAATAAAAACAAAAAATCCTTCGCATCTATTTCTAGAGCCGCATGAAAAATATAAAAACGAATATAATCGTTTTGAACATCCCCGTAATTTGTAATATTAGTTTTATTTGATTAAATGAAATTTAATAACGAAACGAAGTTATAGGCTGAAATTATTTAGGAGAGCTTTGTGAAAGGATTGATTTTATACACAAACCGCTTGGTACTCCATTGGAGTTTAAAACATATAAATTCAGTTTATAACAATGCCATATAATAAAGAAAAGCGAAACACAAGATAACTCCCACTATTAATGACCAAATTGTGGAAGTCAAATTTAAAACAATTGGTCTTGTATTGGCATTTAATATATTTACGTAAACTCGGTTTTTAAAAATTCAGTATAATACAATAAAAACAAAAAATCCTTCGCATCTATTTCTAGAGTCGCATGAAAAATATAATAACGAATATAATCGTTTTGAATATCCCTGTATTTTGTAATATTAGTTTTATTTGATTAAAATGAAATTTAATAACAAAACGAATTTATAGGCTGAAATTATTTAGGAGTGCTTTGTGAAAGGATTGATTTTATACACAAACCGCTTGGTACCCCATTTGATTTTAAAGCATATAAATTCAGTTCAAAACAATGCCATATAATAAAGAAAAGCGATACATAAGATTAGTCCAACTATTCATGACCAAATGGCCGACATCAAATTCTAAAAAATTGGTCGTGTATTGTAATTAACAATATTCACGTGAACTCGGTTTTTAAAAATTGAGTATAATACAATAAAAACAAAAAATCCTTCGCATCTATTTCTAGAGCCGCATGAAAAATATAATAACGAATATAATTGTTTTGAAGATCCCTGTATTTTGTAATATTAGTTTTATTTGATCAAAATGAAATTTAAAAACAAAACGAAGTTATAGGCTGAAATTATTTAGGAGAGCTTTGTGAAAGAATTGATTTTATACTCAAGCCACTTGGTACCCAATTTGATTTTAAAGCATATAAATTCAGTTCAAAACAATGCCATATAATAAAGAAAAGCGATACACAAGATTAGTCCAACTATTCATGACCAAATGGCTGACATCAAATTCTAAAAAATTGGTCGTGTATTGTAATTTACAATATTCACGTGAACTCGGTTTTTAAAAATTGAGTATAATACAATAAAAACAAAAAATCCTTCGCATCTATTTCTAGAGCCGCATGAAAAATATAAAAACGAATATAATCGTTTTGAACATCCCCGTAATTTGTAATATTAGTTTTATTTGATTAAATGAAATTTAATAACGAAACGAAGTTATAGGCTGAAATTATTTAGGAGTGCTTTGTGAATAGATTGATTTTATACACAAACCACTTGGTACCCCATTGGAGTTTAAAACATATAAATTCAGTTTATAACAATGCCATATGATAAATAAAAGCGAAACACAAGATTAGTCCAACTATATATGACCAAATGGCTGACATCAAATTCTAAAAAATTGGTCGTGTATTGTAATTTACAATATTCACGTGAACTCGGTTTTTAAAAATTGAGTATAATACAATAAAAACAAAAAATCCTTCGCATCTATTTCTAGAGCCGCATGAAAAATATAACAACGAAAATAATCGTTTTGAACATAACTGTACTTGTAATATTGGTTTTATTTGATTAAAATGAAATTTAATAACAAAACGAAGTTATAGCCTGAAATTATTTAGGAGTGCTTTGTGAAAGGATTGATTTTATACACAAACCACTTGGTACCCCATTGGACTTTAAAACATATAAATTCAGTTTATAACAATGCCATATGATAAATAAAAGCGAAACACAAGATTAGTCCAACTATATATGACCAAATGGCTGACATCAAATTCTAAAAAATTGGTCGTGTATTGTAATTTACAATATTCACGTGAACTCGGTTTTTAAAAATTGAGTATAATACAATAAAAACAAAAAATCCTTCGCATCTATTTCTAGAGTCGCATCAAAATATAACAACGAAAATAATCGTTTTGAACATAACTGTACTTGTAATATTGGTTTTATTTGATTAAAATTAAATTTAATAACAAAACGAAGTTATAGGCTGAAATTATTTAGGAGTGCTTTGTGAATGGATTGATTTTATACACAAACCACTTGGTACCCCTTTGACTTTAAAGCATATAAATTCAGTTCAAAACAATGCCATATAATAAAGAAAAGCGAAACACAAGATTACTCCCACTATTCATGACCAAATTGTGGAAGTCAAATTTTAAACAATTGGTCTTGTATTGGCATTTAATATATTTACGTAAACTCGGTTTTTAAAAATTCAGTATAATACAATAAAAAAAAATCCTTCGCATCTATTTCTAGAGCCGCATGAAAAATATAATAACGAATATAATCGTTTTGAACATCCCTGTATTTTGTAATATTAGTCTTATTTGATTAAAATGAAATTTAATAACAAGACGAAGTTATAGGCTGAAATTATTTAGGAGTGCTTTGTGAAAGGATTGATTTTATACACAAACCACTTGGTACCGCATTGGAGTTTAAAACATATAAATTCAGTTCATAACAATGCCATATGATAAATAAAAGGGAAACACAAGATTAGTCCAACTATTTATGACCAAATGGCTGACATCAAATTCTAAAAAATTGGTCGTGTATTGTAATTTACAATATTCACGTGAACTCGGTTTTTAAAACTTGAGTATAATACAATAAAAACAAAAAATCCTTCGCATCTATTTCTAGAGCCGCATGAAAAATATAATAACGAATATAATCGTTTTGAACTTCCCCGTATTTTGTAATATTAGTTTTATTTGATTAAAATGAAATTTAATAACAAAACGAAGTTATAGGCTGAAATTATTTAGGAGTGCTTTGTGAAAGGATTGATTTTATACACAAACAGCTTGGTACCCATTTGACTTTAGAGCATATAAATTCAGTACAAAACAATGCCATATAATAAAGAAAAGCGAAACAAAAGATTACTCCCACTATTCATGTCCAAATGGTGGAAATCAAATTTTAAAAAATTGGTCTTGTATTGGCATTTAATATATTTACGTAAACTCGGTTTTTAAAAATTCAGTATAATACAATAAAAACAAAAAATCCTTCGCATCTATTTCTAGAGCCGCATGAAAAATATCACAACGAAAATAATCGTTTTGAACATCACTGTCTTTTTTAATATTAGTTTTATTTGATTAAAATGAAATTTAATAACAAGACGAAGTTATAGGCTGAAATTATTTAGGAGTGCTTTGTGAAAGGATTGATTTTATACACAAACCGCTTGGTACCCCATTGAAGTTTATAATATATAAATTCAGTTTATAACAATGCCATATAATAAAGAAAAGCGAAACACAAGATTACTCCAACTATTCATGACCAAATGGTGGAAATCAAATTCTAAAAAATTGGCCTTGTATATGAATTTACAATATTTACGTTAAGTCGGTTTTTAAAAATTGAGTATAATAAAATATAAACAAAAAATCCTTCGCATCTATTTCTAGAGCCGCATGAAAAATATAATAACGAATATAATCGTTTTGAATATCCCTTTATTTTGTAATATTAGTTTTATTTGATTAAAATGAAATTTAATAACAAAACGAAGTTATAGGCTGAAATTATTTAGAAGAGCTTTGTGAAAGAATTGATTTTATACTCAAGCCACTTGGTACCCAATTTGATTTTAAAGCATATAAATTCAGTTCAAAACAATGCCATATAATAAAGAAAAGCGATACACAAGATTAGTCCAACTATTCATGACCAAATGGCTGACATCAAATTCTAAAAAATTGGTCGTGTATTGTAATTTACAATATTCACGTGAACTCGGTTTTTAAAAATTGAGTATAATACAATAAAAACAAAAAATCCTTCGCATCTATTTCTAGAGCCGCATGAAAAATATAAAAACGAATATAATCGTTTTGAACATCCCCGTAATTTGTAATATTAGTTTTATTTGATTAAATGAAATTTAATAACGAAACGAAGTTATAGGCTGAAATTATTTAGGAGAGCTTTGTGAAAGGATTGATTTTATACACAAACCGCTTGGTACCCCATTGGAGTTTAAAACATATAAATTCAGTTTATAACAATGCCATATAATAAAGAAAAGCGATACACAAGATAACTCCCACTATTAATGACCAAATTGTGGAAGTCAAATTTAAAACAATTGGTCTTGTATTGGCATTTAATATATTTACGTAAACTCGGTTTTTAAAAATTCAGTATAATACAATAAAAACAAAAAATCCTTCGCATCTATTTCTAGAGTCGCATGAAAAATATAATAACGAATATAATCGTTTTGAATATCCCTGTATTTTGTAATATTAGTTTTATTTGATTAAAATGAAATTTAATAACAAAACGAATTTATAGGCTGAAATTATTTAGGAGTGCTTTGTGAAAGGATTGATTTTATACACAAACCGCTTGGTACCCCATTTGATTTTAAAGCATATAAATTCAGTTCAAAACAATGCCATATAATAAACAAAAGCGAAACAAAAGATTACTCCAACTATTCATGGCCAAATGGCTGACATCAAATTCTAAAAAATTGGTCGTGTATTGTAATTTACAATATTCACGTAAACTCGGTTTTTAAAAATTGAGTATAATACAATAAAAACAAAAAATCCTTCGCATCTATTTCTAGAGCCGCATGAAAAATATAATAACGAATATAATCGTTTTGAAGATCCCTGTATTTTGTAATATTAGTTTTATTTGATCAAAATGAAATTTAAAAACAAAACGAAGTTATAGGCTGAAATTATTTAGGAGAGCTTTGTGAAAGGATTGATTTTATACACAAACCGCTTGGTACCCCATTGGAGTTTAAAACATATAAATTCAGTTTATAACAATGCCATATAATAAAGAAAAGCGAAACAAAAGATTACTCCCACTATTCATGTCCAAATGGTGGAAATCAAATTTTAAAAAATTGGTCTTGTATTGGCATTTAATATATTTACGTAAACTCGGTTTTTAAAAATTCAGTATAATACAATAAAAAAAAATCCTTCGCATCTATTTCTAGAGTCGCATGAAAAATATAATAACGAATATAATCGTTTTGTATATCCCTGTATTTTGTAATATTAGTTTTATTTGATTAAAATGAAATTTAATAACAAAACGAATTTATAGGCTGAAATTATTTAAGAGAGCTTTGTGAAAGGATTGATTTTATACACAAACCGCTTGGTACCCCATTGCAGTTTAAAACATATAAATTCAGTTTATAACAATGCCATATAATAAAGAAAAGCGAAACACAAGATTACTCCAACTATTCATGACCAAATGGTGGAAATCAAATTCTAAAAAATTGGCCTTGTATATGAATTTACAATATTCACGTGAACTCGGTTTTTAAAACTTGAGTATAATACAATAAAAACAAAAAATCCTTCGCATCTATTTCTAGAGCCGCATGAAAAATATAATAACGAATATAATCGTTTTGAACTTCCCCGTATTTTGTAATATTAGATTTATTTGATTAAAATGAAATTTAATAACAAAACGAAGTTATAGGCTGAAATTATTTAGGAGTGCTTTGTGAAAGGATTGATTTTATACACAAACAGCTTGGTACCCATTTGACTTTAGAGCATATAAATTCAGTACAAAACAATGCCATATAATAAAGAAAAGCGAAACAAAAGATTACTCCCACTATTCATGTCCAAATGGTGGAAATCAAATTTTAAAAAATTGGTCTTGTATTGGCATTTAATATATTTACGTAAACTCGGTTTTTAAAAATTCAGTATAATACAATAAAAACAAAAAATCCTTCGCATCTATTTCTAGAGCCGCATGAAAAATATCACAACGAAAATAATCGTTTTGAACATCACTGTCTTTTTTAATATTAGTTTTATTTGATTAAAATGAAATTTAATAACAAGACGAAGTTATAGGCTGAAATTATTTAGGAGTGCTTTGTGAAAGGATTGATTTTATACACAAACCGCTTGGTACCCCATTGAAGTTTATAATATATAAATTCAGTTTATAACAATGCCATATAATAAAGAAAAGCGAAACACAAGATTACTCCAACTATTCATGACCAAATGGTGGAAATCAAATTCTAAAAAATTGGCCTTGTATATGAATTTACAATATTTACGTTAAGTCGGTTTTTAAAAATTGAGTATAATAAAATATAAACAAAAAATCCTTCGCATCTATTTCTAGAGCCGCATGAAAAATATAATAACGAATATAATCGTTTTGAATATCCCTTTATTTTGTAATATTAGTTTTATTTGATTAAAATGAAATTTAATAACAAAACGAAGTTATAGGCTGAAATTATTTAGGAGAGCTTTGTGAAAGAATTGATTTTATACTCAAGCCACTTGGTACCCAATTTGATTTTAAAGCATATAAATTCAGTTCAAAACAATGCCATATAATAAAGAAAAGCGATACACAAGATTAGTCCAACTATTCATGACCAAATGGCTGACATCAAATTCTAAAAAATTGGTCGTGTATTGTAATTTACAATATTCACGTGAACTCGGTTTTTAAAAATTGAGTATAATACAATAAAAACAAAAAATCCTTCGCATCTATTTCTAGAGCCGCATGAAAAATATAAAAACGAATATAATCGTTTTGAACATCCCCGTAATTTGTAATATTAGTTTTATTTGATTAAATGAAATTTAATAACGAAACGAAGTTATAGGCTGAAATTATTTAGGAGAGCTTTGTGAAAGGATTGATTTTATACACAAACCGCTTGGTACCCCATTGGAGTTTAAAACATATAAATTCAGTTTATAACAATGCCATATAATAAAGAAAAGCGAAACACAAGATAACTCCCACTATTAATGACCAAATTGTGGAAGTCAAATTTAAAACAATTGGTCTTGTATTGGCATTTAATATATTTACGTAAACTCGGTTTTTAAAAATTCAGTATAATACAATAAAAACAAAAAATCCTTCGCATCTATTTCTAGAGTCGCATGAAAAATATAATAACGAATATAATCGTTTTGAATATCCCTGTATTTTGTAATATTAGTTTTATTTGATTAAAATGAAATTTAATAACAAAACGAATTTATAGGCTGAAATTATTTAGGAGTGCTTTGTGAAAGGATTGATTTTATACACAAACCGCTTGGTACCCCATTTGATTTTAAAGCATATAAATTCAGTTCAAAACAATGCCATATAATAAACAAAAGCGAAACAAAAGATTACTCCAACTATTCATGGCCAAATGGCTGACATCAAATTCTAAAAAATTGGTCGTGTATTGTAATTTACAATATTCACGTAAACTCGGTTTTTAAAAATTGAGTATAATACAATAAAAACAAAAAATCCTTCGCATCTATTTCTAGAGCCGCATGAAAAATATAATAACGAATATAATCGTTTTGAAGATCCCTGTATTTTGTAATATTAGTTTTATTTGATCAAAATGAAATTTAAAAACAAAACGAAGTTATAGGCTGAAATTATTTAGGAGAGCTTTGTGAAAGGATTGATTTTATACACAAACCGCTTGGTACCCCATTGGAGTTTAAAACATATAAATTCAGTTTATAACAATGCCATATAATAAAGAAAAGCGAAACAAAAGATTACTCCCACTGTTCATGTCCAAATGGTGGAAATCAAATTTTAAAAAATTGGTCTTGTATTGGCATTTAATATATTTACGTAAACTCGGTTTTTAAAAATTCAGTATAATACAATAAAAAAAAATCCTTCGCATGTATTTCTAGAGTCGCATGAAAAATATAATAACGAATATAATCGTTTTGTATATCCCTGTATTTTGTAATATTAGTTTTATTTGATTAAAATGAAATTTAATAACAAAACGAATTTATAGGCTGAAATTATTTAAGAGAGCTTTGTGAAAGGATTGATTTTATACACAAACCGCTTGGTACCCCATTGCAGTTTAAAACATATAAATTCAGTTTATAACAATGCCATATAATAAAGAAAAGCGAAACACAAGATTACTCCAACTATTCATGACCAAATGGTGGAAATCAAATTCTAAAAAATTGGCCTTGTATATGAATTTACAATATTTACGTTAAGTCGGTTTTTAAAAATTGAGTATAATATAATATAAACAAAAAATTCTTCGCATCTATTTCTAGAGCCGCATGAAAAATATAATAACGAATATAATCGTTTTGAATATCCCTATATTTTGTAATATTAGTTTTATTTGATTAAAATGAAATTTAATAACAAAACGAAGTTATAGCCTGAAATTATTTAGGAGTGCTTTGTGAAAGAATTGATTTTATACTCAAACCACTTGGTACCCAATTTGATTTTAAAGCATATAAATTCAGATCAAAACAATGCCATATAATAAAGAAAAGCGATACACAAGATTAGTCCAACTATTCATGACCAAATGGCTGACATCAAATTCTAAAAAATTGGTCGTGTATTGTAATTTACAATATTCACGTGAACTCGGTTTTTAAAAATTCAGTATAATACAATAAAAACAAAAAATCCTTCGCATCTATTTCTAGAGCCGCATGAAAAATATAATAACGAATATAATCGTTTTGAAGATCCCTGTATTTTGTAATATTAGTTTTATTTGATCAAAATAAAACTTAAAAACAAAACGAAGTTATAGGCTGAAATTATTTAGGAGAGCTTTGTGAAAGGATTGATTTTATACACAAACCGCTTGGTACCCCATCGGAGTTTAAAACATATAAATTCAGTTTATAACAATGCCATATAATAAAGAAAAGCGAAACACAAGATTACTCCAACTATTCATGACCAAATGGTGGAAATCAAATTTTAAAAAATTGGTCTTGTATTGGCATTTGATATATTTACGTAAACTCGGTTTTTAAAAATTCAGTATAATATAATAAAAACAAAAAATCCTTCGCATCTATTTCTAGAGCCGCATGAAAAATATAATAACGAATATAATCGTTTTGAATATCCCTGTATTTTGTAATATTAGTTTTATTTGATTAAAATGAAATTTAATAACAAAACGAATTTATAGGCTGAAATTATTTAGGAGTGCTTTGTGAAAGGATTGATTTTATACACAAACCGCTTGGTACCCCATTTGATTTTAAAGCATTTAAATTCAGTTCAAAACAATGCCATATAATAAAGAAAAGCGAAACAAAAGATTACTCCAACTATTCATGGCCAAATGGCTGACATCAAATTCTAAAAAATTGGTCGTGTATTGTAATTTACAATATTCACGTAAACTCGGTTTTTAAAAATTGAGTATAATACAATAAAAACAAAAAATCCTTCGCATCTATTTCTAGAGCCGCATGAAAAATATAATAACGAATATAATCGTTTTGAAGATCCCTGTATTTTGTAATATTAGTTTTATTTGATCAAAATGAAATTTAAAAACAAAACGAAGTTATAGGCTGAAATTATTTAGGAGAGCTTTGTGAAAGGATTGATTTTATACACAAACCGCTTGGTACCCCATTGGAGTTTAAAACATATAAATTCAGTTTATAACAATGCCATATAATAAAGAAAAGCGAAACAAAAGATTACTCCCACTGTTCATGTCCAAATGGTGGAAATCAAATTTTAAAAAATTGGTCTTGTATTGGCATTTAATATATTTACGTAAACTCGGTTTTTAAAAATTCAGTATAATACAATAAAAAAAAATCCTTCGCATCTATTTCTAGAGTCGCATGAAAAATATAATAACGAATATAATCGTTTTGTATATCCCTGTATTTTGTAATATTAGTTT
Organism: Anthrax anthrax; assembly: GCA_963971155.1. Taxonomy (NCBI): domain Eukaryota; kingdom Metazoa; phylum Arthropoda; class Insecta; order Diptera; family Bombyliidae; genus Anthrax; species Anthrax anthrax. The sequence continues at coordinate 3,877,168 of OZ020122.1, forward strand.
TATTTGATTAAAATGAAATTTAATAACAAAACGAATTTATAGGCTGAAATTATTTAAGAGAGCTTTGTGAAAGGATTGATTTTATACACAAACCGCTTGGTACCCCATTGAAGTTTATAATATATAAATTCAGTTTATAACAATGCCATATAATAAAGAAAAGCGAAACACAAGATTACTCCAACTATTCATGACCAAATGGTGGAAATCAAATTCTAAAAAATTGGCCTTGTATATGAATTTACAATATTTACGTTAAGTCGGTTTTTAAAAATTGAGTATAATAAAATATAAACAAAAAATCCTTCGCATCTATTTCTAGAGCCGCATGAAAAATATAATAACGAATATAATCGTTTTGAATATCCCTTTATTTTGTAATATTAGTTTTATTTGATTAAAATGAAATTTAATAACAAAACGAAGTTATAGGCTGAAATTATTTAGAAGAGCTTTGTGAAAGAATTGATTTTATACTCAAGCCACTTGGTACCCAATTTGATTTTAAAGCATATAAATTCAGTTCAAAACAATGCCATATAATAAAGAAAAGCGATACACAAGATTAGTCCAACTATTCATGACCAAATGGCTGACATCAAATTCTAAAAAATTGGTCGTGTATTGTAATTTACAATATTCACGTGAACTCGGTTTTTAAAAATTGAGTATAATACAATAAAAACAAAAAATCCTTCGCATCTATTTCTAGAGCCGCATGAAAAATATAAAAACGAATATAATCGTTTTGAACATCCCCGTAATTTGTAATATTAGTTTTATTTGATTAAATGAAATTTAATAACGAAACGAAGTTATAGGCTGAAATTATTTAGGAGAGCTTTGTGAAAGGATTGATTTTATACACAAACCGCTTGGTACCCCATTGGAGTTTAAAACATATAAATTCAGTTTATAACAATGCCATATAATAAAGAAAAGCGAAACACAAGATAACTCCCACTATTAATGACCAAATTGTGGAAGTCAAATTTAAAACAATTGGTCTTGTATTGGCATTTAATATATTTACGTAAACTCGGTTTTTAAAAATTCAGTATAATACAATAAAAACAAAAAATCCTTCGCATCTATTTCTAGAGTCGCATGAAAAATATAATAACGAATATAATCGTTTTGAATATCCCTGTATTTTGTAATATTAGTTTTATTTGATTAAAATGAAATTTAATAACAAAACGAATTTATAGGCTGAAATTATTTAGGAGTGCTTTGTGAAAGGATTGATTTTATACACAAACCGCTTGGTACCCCATTTGATTTTAAAGCATATAAATTCAGTTCAAAACAATGCCATATAATAAAGAAAAGCGATACATAAGATTAGTCCAACTATTCATGACCAAATGGACGACATCAAATTCTAAAAAATTGGTCGTGTATTGTAATTTACAATATTCACGTGAACTCGGTTTTTAAAAATTGAGTATAATACAATAAAAACAAAAAATCCTTCGCATCTATTTCTAGAGCCGCATGAAAAATATAATAACGAATATAATTGTTTTGAAGATCCCTGTATTTTGTAATATTAGTTTTATTTGATCAAAATGAAATTTAAAAACAAAACGAAGTTATAGGCTGAAATTATTTAGGAGAGCTTTGTGAAAGAATTGATTTTATACTCAAGCCACTTGGTACCCAATTTGATTTTAAAGCATATAAATTCAGTTCAAAACAATGCCATATAATAAAGAAAAGCGATACACAAGATTAGTCCAACTATTCATGACCAAATGGCTGACATCAAATTCTAAAAAATTGGTCGTGTATTGTAATTTACAATATTCACGTGAACTCGGTTTTTAAAAATTGAGTATAATACAATAAAAACAAAAAATCCTTCGCATCTATTTCTAGAGCCGCATGAAAAATATAAAAACGAATATAATCGTTTTGAACATCCCCGTAATTTGTAATATTAGTTTTATTTGATTAAATGAAATTTAATAACGAAACGAAGTTATAGGCTGAAATTATTTAGGAGTGCTTTGTGAATAGATTGATTTTATACACAAACCACTTGGTACCCCATTGGACTTTAAAACATATAAATTCAGTTTATAACAATGCCATATGATAAATAAAAGCGAAACACAAGATTAGTCCAACTATATATGACCAAATGGCTGACATCAAATTCTAAAAAATTGGTCGTGTATTGTAATTTACAATATTCACGTGAACTCGGTTTTTAAAAATTGAGTATAATACAATAAAAACAAAAAATCCTTCGCATCTATTTCTAGAGCCGCATGAAAAATATAACAACGAAAATAATCGTTTTGAACATAACTGTACTTGTAATATTGGTTTTATTTGATTAAAATGAAATTTAATAACAAAACGAAGTTATAGCCTGAAATTATTTAGGAGTGCTTTGTGAAAGGATTGATTTTATACACAAACCACTTGGTACCCCATTGGACTTTAAAACATATAAATTCAGTTTATAACAATGCCATATGATAAATAAAAGCGAAACACAAGATTAGTCCAACTATATATGACCAAATGGCTGACATCAAATTCTAAAAAATTGGTCGTGTATTGTAATTTACAATATTCACGTGAACTCGGTTTTTAAAAATTGAGTATAATACAATAAAAACAAAAAATCCTTCGCATCTATTTCTAGAGTCGCATCAAAATATAACAACGAAAATAATCGTTTTGAACATAACTGTACTTGTAATATTGGTTTTATTTGATTAAAATTAAATTTAATAACAAAACGAAGTTATAGGCTGAAATTATTTAGGAGTGCTTTGTGAATGGATTGATTTTATACACAAACCACTTGGTACCCCTTTGACTTTAAAGCATATAAATTCAGTTCAAAACAATGCCATATAATAAAGAAAAGCGAAACACAAGATTACTCCCACTATTCATGACCAAATTGTGGAAGTCAAATTTTAAACAATTGGTCTTGTATTGGCATTTAATATATTTACGTAAACTCGGTTTTTAAAAATTCAGTATAATACAATAAAAAAAAATCCTTCGCATCTATTTCTAGAGCCGCATGAAAAATATAATAACGAATATAATCGTTTTGAACATCCCTGTATTTTGTAATATTAGTCTTATTTGATTAAAATGAAATTTAATAACAAAACGAAGTTATAGGCTGAAATTATTTAGGAGTGCTTTGTGAAAGGATTGATTTTATACACAAACCACTTGGTACCGCATTGGAGTTTAAAACATATAAATTCAGTTCATAACAATGCCATATGATAAATAAAAGGGAAACACAAGATTAGTCCAACTATTTATGACCAAATGGCTGACATCAAATTCTAAAAAATTGGTCGTGTATTGTAATTTACAATATTCACGTGAACTCGGTTTTTAAAACTTGAGTATAATACAATAAAAACAAAAAATCCTTCGCATCTATTTCTAGAGCCGCATGAAAAATATAATAACGAATATAATCGTTTTGAACTTCCCCGTATTTTGTAATATTAGTTTTATTTGATTAAAATGAAATTTAATAACAAAACGAAGTTATAGGCTGAAATTATTTAGGAGTGCTTTGTGAAAGGATTGATTTTATACACAAACAGCTTGGTACCCATTTGACTTTAGAGCATATAAATTCAGTACAAAACAATGCCATATAATAAAGAAAAGCGAAACAAAAGATTACTCCCACTATTCATGTCCAAATGGTGGAAATCAAATTTTAAAAAATTGGTCTTGTATTGGCATTTAATATATTTACGTAAACTCGGTTTTTAAAAATTCAGTATAATACAATAAAAACAAAAAATCCTTCGCATCTATTTCTAGAGCCGCATGAAAAATATCACAACGAAAATAATCGTTTTGAACATCACTGTCTTTTTTAATATTAGTTTTATTTGATTAAAATGAAATTTAATAACAAGACGAAGTTATAGGCTGAAATTATTTAGGAGTGCTTTGTGAAAGGATTGATTTTATACACAAACCGCTTGGTACCCCATTGAAGTTTATAATATATAAATTCAGTTTATAACAATGCCATATAATAAAGAAAAGCGAAACACAAGATTACTCCAACTATTCATGACCAAATGGTGGAAATCAAATTCTAAAAAATTGGCCTTGTATATGAATTTACAATATTTACGTTAAGTCGGTTTTTAAAAATTGAGTATAATAAAATATAAACAAAAAATCCTTCGCATCTATTTCTAGAGCCGCATGAAAAATATAATAACGAATATAATCGTTTTGAATATCCCTTTATTTTGTAATATTAGTTTTATTTGATTAAAATGAAATTTAATAACAAAACGAAGTTATAGGCTGAAATTATTTAGAAGAGCTTTGTGAAAGAATTGATTTTATACTCAAGCCACTTGGTACCCAATTTGATTTTAAAGTATATAAATTCAGTTCAAAACAATGCCATATAATAAAGAAAAGCGATACACAAGATTAGTCCAACTATTCATGACCAAATGGCTGACATCAAATTCTAAAAAATTGGTCGTGTATTGTAATTTACAATATTCACGTGAACTCGGTTTTTAAAAATTGAGTATAATACAATAAAAACAAAAAATCCTTCGCATCTATTTCTAGAGCCGCATGAAAAATATAAAAACGAATATAATCGTTTTGAACATCCCCGTAATTTGTAATATTAGTTTTATTTGATTAAATGAAATTTAATAACGAAACGAAGTTATAGGCTGAAATTATTTAGGAGAGCTTTGTGAAAGGATTGATTTTATACACAAACCGCTTGGTACCCCATTGGAGTTTAAAACATATAAATTCAGTTTATAACAATGCCATATAATAAAGAAAAGCGAAACACAAGATAACTCCCACTATTAATGACCAAATTGTGGAAGTCAAATTTAAAACAATTGGTCTTGTATTGGCATTTAATATATTTACGTAAACTCGGTTTTTAAAAATTCAGTATAATACAATAAAAACAAAAAATCCTTCGCATCTATTTCTAGAGTCGCATGAAAAATATAATAACGAATATAATCGTTTTGAATATCCCTGTATTTTGTAATATTAGTTTTATTTGATTAAAATGAAATTTAATAACAAAACGAATTTATAGGCTGAAATTATTTAGGAGTGCTTTGTGAAAGGATTGATTTTATACACAAACCGCTTGGTACCCCATTTGATTTTAAAGCATATAAATTCAGTTCAAAACAATGCCATATAATAAACAAAAGCGAAACAAAAGATTACTCCAACTATTCATGGCCAAATGGCTGACATCAAATTCTAAAAAATTGGTCGTGTATTGTAATTTACAATATTCACGTAAACTCGGTTTTTAAAAATTGAGTATAATACAATAAAAACAAAAAATCCTTCGCATCTATTTCTAGAGCCGCATGAAAAATATAATAACGAATATAATCGTTTTGAAGATCCCTGTATTTTGTAATATTAGTTTTATTTGATCAAAATGAAATTTAAAAACAAAACGAAGTTATAGGCTGAAATTATTTAGGAGAGCTTTGTGAAAGGATTGATTTTATACACAAACCGCTTTGTACCCCATTGGAGTTTAAAACATATAAATTCAGTTTATAACAATGCCATATAATAAAGAAAAGCGAAACAAAAGATTACTCCCACTATTCATGTCCAAATGGTGGAAATCAAATTTTAAAAAATTGGTCTTGTATTGGCATTTAATATATTTACGTAAACTCGGTTTTTAAAAATTCAGTATAATACAATAAAAAAAAATCCTTCGCATCTATTTCTAGAGTCGCATGAAAAATATAATAACGAATATAATCGTTTTGTATATCCCTGTATTTTGTAATATTAGTTTTATTTGATTAAAATGAAATTTAATAACAAAACGAATTTATAGGCTGAAATTATTTAAGAGAGCTTTGTGAAAGGATTGATTTTATACACAAACCGCTTGGTACCCCATTGCAGTTTAAAACATATAAATTCAGTTTATAACAATGCCATATAATAAAGAAAAGCGAAACACAAGATTACTCCAACTATTCATGACCAAATGGTGGAAATCAAATTCTAAAAAATTGGCCTTGTATATGAATTTACAATATTCACGTGAACTCGGTTTTTAAAACTTGAGTATAATACAATAAAAACAAAAAATCCTTCGCATCTATTTCTAGAGCCGCATGAAAAATATAATAACGAATATAATCGTTTTGAACTTCCCCGTATTTTGTAATATTAGATTTATTTGATTAAAATGAAATTTAATAACAAAACGAAGTTATAGGCTGAAATTATTTAGGAGTGCTTTGTGAAAGGATTGATTTTATACACAAACAGCTTGGTACCCATTTGACTTTAGAGCATATAAATTCAGTACAAAACAATGCCATATAATAAAGAAAAGCGAAACAAAAGATTACTCCCACTATTCATGTCCAAATGGTGGAAATCAAATTTTAAAAAATTGGTCTTGTATTGGCATTTAATATATTTACGTAAACTCGGTTTTTAAAAATTCAGTATAATACAATAAAAACAAAAAATCCTTCGCATCTATTTCTAGAGCCGCATGAAAAATATCACAACGAAAATAATCGTTTTGAACATCACTGTCTTTTTTAATATTAGTTTTATTTGATTAAAATGAAATTTAATAACAAGACGAAGTTATAGGCTGAAATTATTTAGGAGTGCTTTGTGAAAGGATTGATTTTATACACAAACCGCTTGGTACCCCATTGAAGTTTATAATATATAAATTCAGTTTATAACAATGCCATATAATAAAGAAAAGCGAAACACAAGATTACTCCAACTATTCATGACCAAATGGTGGAAATCAAATTCTAAAAAATTGGCCTTGTATATGAATTTACAATATTTACGTTAAGTCGGTTTTTAAAAATTGAGTATAATAAAATATAAACAAAAAATCCTTCGCATCTATTTCTAGAGCCGCATGAAAAATATAATAACGAATATAATCGTTTTGAATATCCCTTTATTTTGTAATATTAGTTTTATTTGATTAAAATGAAATTTAATAACAAAACGAAGTTATAGGCTGAAATTATTTAGGAGAGCTTTGTGAAAGAATTGATTTTATACTCAAGCCACTTGGTACCCAATTTGATTTTAAAGCATATAAATTCAGTTCAAAACAATGCCATATAATAAAGAAAAGCGATACACAAGATTAGTCCAACTATTCATGACCAAATGGCTGACATCAAATTCTAAAAAATTGGTCGTGTATTGTAATTTACAATATTCACGTGAACTCGGTTTTTAAAAATTGAGTATAATACAATAAAAACAAAAAATCCTTCGCATCTATTTCTAGAGCCGCATGAAAAATATAAAAACGAATATAATCGTTTTGAACATCCCCGTAATTTGTAATATTAGTTTTATTTGATTAAATGAAATTTAATAACGAAACGAAGTTATAGGCTGAAATTATTTAGGAGAGCTTTGTGAAAGGATTGATTTTATACACAAACCGCTTGGTACCCCATTGGAGTTTAAAACATATAAATTCAGTTTATAACAATGCCATATAATAAAGAAAAGCGAAACACAAGATAACTCCCACTATTAATGACCAAATTGTGGAAGTCAAATTTAAAACAATTGGTCTTGTATTGGCATTTAATATATTTACGTAAACTCGGTTTTTAAAAATTCAGTATAATACAATAAAAACAAAAAATCCTTCGCATCTATTTCTAGAGTCGCATGAAAAATATAATAACGAATATAATCGTTTTGAATATCCCTGTATTTTGTAATATTAGTTTTATTTGATTAAAATGAAATTTAATAACAAAACGAAATTATAGGCTGAAATTATTTAGGAGTGCTTTGTGAAAGGATTGATTTTATACACAAACCGCTTGGTACCCCATTTGATTTTAAAGCATATAAATTCAGTTCAAAACAATGCCATATAATAAACAAAAGCGAAACAAAAGATTACTCCAACTATTCATGGCCAAATGGCTGACATCAAATTCTAAAAAATTGGTCGTGTATTGTAATTTACAATATTCACGTAAACTCGGTTTTTAAAAATTGAGTATAATACAATAAAAACAAAAAATCCTTCGCATCTATTTCTAGAGCCGCATGAAAAATATAATAACGAATATAATCGTTTTGAAGATCCCTGTATTTTGTAATATTAGTTTTATTTGATCAAAATGAAATTTAAAAACAAAACGAAGTTATAGGCTGAAATTATTTAGGAGAGCTTTGTGAAAGGATTGATTTTATACACAAACCGCTTGGTACCCCATTGGAGTTTAAAACATATAAATTCAGTTTATAACAATGCCATATAATAAAGAAAAGCGAAACAAAAGATTACTCCCACTGTTCATGTCCAAATGGTGGAAATCAAATTTTAAAAAATTGGTCTTGTATTGGCATTTAATATATTTACGTAAACTCGGTTTTTAAAAATTCAGTATAATACAATAAAAAAAAATCCTTCGCATCTATTTCTAGAGTCGCATGAAAAATATAATAACGAATATAATCGTTTTGTATATCCCTGTATTTTGTAATATTAGTTTTATTTGATTAAAATGAAATTTAATAACAAAACGAATTTATAGGCTGAAATTATTTAAGAGAGCTTTGTGAAAGGATTGATTTTATACACAAACCGCTTGGTACCCCATTGCAGTTTAAAACATATAAATTCAGTTTATAACAATGCCATATAATAAAGAAAAGCGAAACACAAGATTACTCCAACTATTCATGACCAAATGGTGGAAGTCAAATTTAAAACAATTGGTCTTGTATTGGCATTTAATATATTTACGTAAACTCGGTTTTTAAAAATTGAGTATAATATAATATAAACAAAAAATTCTTCGCATCTATTTCTAGAGCCGCATGAAAAATATAATAACGAATATAATCGTTTTGAATATCCCTATATTTTGTAATATTAGTTTTATTTGATTAAAATGAAATTTAATAACAAAACGAAGTTATAGGTTGAAATTATTTAGGAGTGCTTTGTGAAAGAATTGATTTTATACTCAAACCACTTGGTACCCAATTTGATTTTAAAGCATATAAATTCAGATCAAAACAATGCCATATAATAAAGAAAAGCGATACACAAGATTAGTCCAACTATTCATGACCAAATGGCTGACATCAAATTCTAAAAAATTGGTCGTGTATTGTAATTTACAATATTCACGTGAACTCGGTTTTTAAAAATTCAGTATAATACAATAAAAACAAAAAATCCTTCGCATCTATTTCTAGAGCCGCATGAAAAATATAATAACGAATATAATCGTTTTGAAGATCCCTGTATTTTGTAATATTAGTTTTATTTGATCAAAATAAAACTTAAAAACAAAACGAAGTTATAGGCTGAAATTATTTAGGAGAGCTTTGTGAAAGGATTGATTTTATACACAAACCGCTTGGTACCCCATTGGAGTTTAAAACATATAAATTCAGTTTATAACAATGCCATATAATAAAGAAAAGCGAAACACAAGATTACTCCAACTATTCATGACCAAATGGTGGAAATCAAATTTTAAAAAATTGGTCTTGTATTGGCATTTGATATATTTACGTAAACTCGGTTTTTAAAAATTCAGTATAATATAATAAAAACAAAAAATCCTTCGCATCTATTTCTAGAGCCGCATGAAAAATATAATAACGAATATAATCGTTTTGAATATCCCTGTATTTTGTAATATTAGTTTTATTTGATTAAAATGAAATTTAATAACAAAACGAATTTATAGGCTGAAATTATTTAGGAGTGCTTTGTGAAAGGATTGATTTTATACACAAACCGCTTGGTACCCCATTTGATTTTAAAGCATTTAAATTCAGTTCAAAACAATGCCATATAATAAAGAAAAGCGAAACAAAAGATTACTCCAACTATTCATGGCCAAATGGCTGACATCAAATTCTAAAAAATTGGTCGTGTATTGTAATTTACAATATTCACGTAAACTCGGTTTTTAAAAATTGAGTATAATACAATAAAAACAAAAAATCCTTCGCATCTATTTCTAGAGCCGCATGAAAAATATAATAACGAATATAATCGTTTTGAAGATCCCTGTATTTTGTAATATTAGTTTTATTTGATCAAAATGAAATTTAAAAACAAAACGAAGTTATAGGCTGAAATTATTTAGGAGAGCTTTGTGAAAGGATTGATTTTATACACAAACCGCTTGGTACCCCATTGGAGTTTAAAACATATAAATTCAGTTTATAACAATGCCATATAATAAAGAAAAGCGAAACAAAAGATTACTCCCACTGTTCATGTCCAAATGGTGGAAATCAAATTTTAAAAAATTGGTCTTGTATTGGCATTTAATATATTTACGTAAACTCGGTTTTTAAAAATTCAGTATAATACAATAAAAAAAAATCCTTCGCATCTATTTCTAGAGTCGCATGAAAAATATAATAACGAATATAATCGTTTTGTATATCCCTGTATTTTGTAATATTAGTTTTATTTGATTAAAATGAAATTTAATAACAAAACGAATTTATAGGCTGAAATTATTTAAGAGAGCTTTGTGAAAGGATTGATTTTATACACAAACCGCTTGGTACCCCATTGCAGTTTAAAACATATAAATTCAGTTTATAACAATGCCATATAATAAAGAAAAGCGAAACACAAGATTACTCCAACTATTCATGACCAAATGGTGGAAATCAAATTCTAAAAAATTGGCCTTGTATATGAATTTACAATATTCACGTGAACTCGGTTTTTAAAACTTGAGTATAATACAATAAAAACAAAAAATCCTTCGCATCTATTTCTAGAGCCGCATGAAAAATATAATAACGAATATAATCGTTTTGAACTTCCCCGTATTTTGTAATATTAGATTTATTTGATTAAAATGAAATTTAATAACAAAACGAAGTTATAGGCTGAAATTATTTAGGAGTGCTTTGTGAAAGGATTGATTTTATACACAAACAGCTTGGTACCCATTTGACTTTAGAGCATATAAATTCAGTACAAAACAATGCCATATAATAAAGAAAAGCGAAACAAAAGATTACTCCCACTATTCATGTCCAAATGGTGGAAATCAAATTTTAAAAAATTGGTCTTGTATTGGCATTTAATATATTTACGTAAACTCGGTTTTTAAAAATTCAGTATAATACAATAAAAACAAAAAATCCTTCGCATCTATTTCTAGAGCCGCATGAAAAATATCACAACGAAAATAATCGTTTTGAACATCACTGTCTTTTTTAATATTAGTTTTATTTGATTAAAATGAAATTTAATAACAAGACGAAGTTATAGGCTGAAATTATTTAGGAGTGCTTTGTGAAAGGATTGATTTTATACACAAACCGCTTGGTACCCCATTGAAGTTTATAATATATAAATTCAGTTTATAACAATGCCATATAATAAAGAAAAGCGAAACACAAGATTACTCCAACTATTCATGACCAAATGGTGGAAATCAAATTCTAAAAAATTGGCCTTGTATATGAATTTACAATATTTACGTTAAGTCGGTTTTTAAAAATTGAGTATAATAAAATATAAACAAAAAATCCTTCGCATCTATTTCTAGAGCCGCATGAAAAATATAATAACGAATATAATCGTTTTGAATATCCCTTTATTTTGTAATATTAGTTTTATTTGATTAAAATGAAATTTAATAACAAAACGAAGTTATAGGCTGAAATTATTTAGGAGAGCTTTGTGAAAGAATTGATTTTATACTCAAGCCACTTGGTACCCAATTTGATTTTAAAGCATATAAATTCAGTTCAAAACAATGCCATATAATAAAGAAAAGCGATACACAAGATTAGTCCAACTATTCATGACCAAATGGCTGACATCAAATTCTAAAAAATTGGTCGTGTATTGTAATTTACAATATTCACGTGAACTCGGTTTTTAAAAATTGAGTATAATACAATAAAAACAAAAAATCCTTCGCATCTATTTCTAGAGCCGCATGAAAAATATAAAAACGAATATAATCGTTTTGAACATCCCCGTAATTTGTAATATTAGTTTTATTTGATTAAATGAAATTTAATAACGAAACGAAGTTATAGGCTGAAATTATTTAGGAGAGCTTTGTGAAAGGATTGATTTTATACACAAACCGCTTGGTACCCCATTGGAGTTTAAAACATATAAATTCAGTTTATAACAATGCCATATAATAAAGAAAAGCGAAACACAAGATAACTCCCACTATTAATGACCAAATTGTGGAAGTCAAATTTAAAACAATTGGTCTTGTATTGGCATTTAATATATTTACGTAAACTCGGTTTTTAAAAATTCAGTATAATACAATAAAAACAAAAAATCCTTCGCATCTATTTCTAGAGTCGCATGAAAAATATAATAACGAATATAATCGTTTTGAATATCCCTGTATTTTGTAATATTAGTTTTATTTGATTAAAATGAAATTTAATAACAAAACGAATTTATAGGCTGAAATTATTTAGGAGTGCTTTGTGAAAGGATTGATTTTATACACAAACCGCTTGGTACCCCATTTGATTTTAAAGCATATAAATTCAGTTCAAAACAATGCCATATAATAAACAAAAGCGAAACAAAAGATTACTCCAACTATTCATGGCCAAATGGCTGACATCAAATTCTAAAAAATTGGTCGTGTATTGTAATTTACAATATTCACGTAAACTCGGTTTTTAAAAATTGAGTATAATACAATAAAAACAAAAAATCCTTCGCATCTATTTCTAGAGCCGCATGAAAAATATAATAACGAATATAATCGTTTTGAAGATCCCTGTATTTTGTAATATTAGTTTTATTTGATCAAAATGAAATTTAAAAACAAAACGAAGTTATAGGCTGAAATTATTTAGGAGAGCTTTGTGAAAGGATTGATTTTATACACAAACCGCTTGGTACCCCATTGGAGTTTAAAACATATAAATTCAGTTTATAACAATGCCATATAATAAAGAAAAGCGAAACAAAAGATTACTCCCACTGTTCATGTCCAAATGGTGGAAATCAAATTTTAAAAAATTGGTCTTGTATTGGCATTTAATATATTTACGTAAACTCGGTTTTTAAAAATTCAGTATAATACAATAAAAAAAAATCCTTCGCATCTATTTCTAGAGTCGCATGAAAAATATAATAACGAATATAATCGTTTTGTATATCCCTGTATTTTGTAATATTAGTTTTATTTGATTAAAATGAAATTTAATAACAAAACGAATTTATAGGCTGAAATTATTTAAGAGAGCTTTGTGAAAGGATTGATTTTATACACAAACCGCTTGGTACCCCATTGCAGTTTAAAACATATAAATTCAGTTTATAACAATGCCATATAATAAAGAAAAGCGAAACACAAGATTACTCCAACTATTCATGACCAAATGGTGGAAATCAAATTCTAAAAAATTGGCCTTGTATATGAATTTACAATATTTACGTTAAGTCGGTTTTTAAAAATTGAGTATAATATAATATAAACAAAAAATTCTTCGCATCTATTTCTAGAGCCGCATGAAAAATATAATAACGAATATAATCGTTTTGAATATCCCTATATTTTGTAATATTAGTTTTATTTGATTAAAATGAAATTTAATAACAAAACGAAGTTATAGGCTGAAATTATTTAGGAGTGCTTTGTGAAAGAATTGATTTTATACTCAAACCACTTGGTACCCAATTTGATTTTAAAGCATATAAATTCAGATCAAAACAATGCCATATAATAAAGAAAAGCGATACACAAGATTAGTCCAACTATTCATGACCAAATGGCTGACATCAAATTCTAAAAAATTGGTCGTGTATTGTAATTTACAATATTCACGTGAACTCGGTTTTTAAAAATTCAGTATAATACAATAAAAACAAAAAATCCTTCGCATCTATTTCTAGAGCCGCATGAAAAATATAATAACGAATATAATCGTTTTGAAGATCCCTGTATTTTGTAATATTAGTTTTATTTGATCAAAATAAAACTTAAAAACAAAACGAAGTTATAGGCTGAAATTATTTAGGAGAGCTTTGTGAAAGGATTGATTTTATACACTAACCGCTTGGTACCCCATTGGAGTTTAAAACATATAAATTCAGTTTATAACAATGCCATATAATAAAGAAAAGCGAAACACAAGATTACTCCAACTATTCATGACCAAATGGTGGAAATCAAATTTTAAAAAATTGGTCTTGTATTGGCATTTGATATATTTACGTAAACTCGGTTTTTAAAAATTCAGTATAATATAATAAAAACAAAAAATCCTTCGCATCTATTTCTAGAGCCGCATGAAAAATATAATAACGAATATAATCGTTTTGAATATCCCTGTATTTTGTAATATTAGTTTTATTTGATTAAAATGAAATTTAATAACAAAACGAATTTATAGGCTGAAATTATTTAGGAGTGCTTTGTGAAAGGATTGATTTTATACACAAACCGCTTGGTACCCCATTTGATTTTAAAGCATTTAAATTCAGTTCAAAACAATGCCATATAATAAAGAAAAGCGAAACAAAAGATTACTCCAACTATTCATGGCCAAATGGCTGACATCAAATTCTAAAAAATTGGTCGTGTATTGTAATTTACAATATTCACGTAAACTCGGTTTTTAAAAATTGAGTATAATACAATAAAAACAAAAAATCCTTCGCATCTATTTCTAGAGCCGCATGAAAAATATAATAACGAATATAATCGTTTTGAAGATCCCTGTATTTTGTAATATTAGTTTTATTTGATCAAAATGAAATTTAAAAACAAAACGAAGTTATAGGCTGAAATTATTTAGGAGAGCTTTGTGAAAGGATTGATTTTATACACAAACCGCTTGGTACCCCATTGGAGTTTAAAACATATAAATTCAGTTTATAACAATGCCATATAATAAAGAAAAGCGAAACAAAAGATTACTCCCACTGTTCATGTCCAAATGGTGGAAATCAAATTTTAAAAAATTGGTCTTGTATTGGCATTTAATATATTTACGTAAACTCGGTTTTTAAAAATTCAGTATAATACAATAAAAAAAAATCCTTCGCATCTATTTCTAGAGTCGCATGAAAAATATAATAACGAATATAATCGTTTTGTATATCCCTGTATTTTGTAATATTAGTTTTATTTGATTAAAATGAAATTTAATAACAAAACGAATTTATAGGCTGAAATTATTTAAGAGAGCTTTGTGAAAGGATTGATTTTATACACAAACCGCTTGGTACCCCATTGCAGTTTAAAACATATAAATTCAGTTTATAACAATGCCATATAATAAAGAAAAGCGAAACACAAGATTACTCCAACTATTCATGACCAAATGGTGGAAATCAAATTCTAAAAAATTGGCCTTGTATATGAATTTACAATATTTACGTTAAGTCGGTTTTTAAAAATTGAGTATAATATAATATAAACAAAAAATTCTTCGCATCTATTTCTAGAGCCGCATGAAAAATATAATAACGAATATAATCGTTTTGAATATCCCTATATTTTGTAATATTAGTTTTATTTGATTAAAATGAAATTTAATAACAAAACGAAGTTATAGGCTGAAATTATTTAGGAGTGCTTTGTGAAAGAATTGATTTTATACTCAAACCACTTGGTACCCAATTTGATTTTAAAGCATATAAATTCAGATCAAAACAATGCCATATAATAAAGAAAAGCGATACACAAGATTAGTCCAACTATTCATGACCAAATGGCTGACATCAAATTCTAAAAAATTGGTCGTGTATTGTAATTTACAATATTCACGTGAACTCGGTTTTTAAAAATTCAGTATAATACAATAAAAACAAAAAATCCTTCGCATCTATTTCTAGAGCCGCATGAAAAATATAATAACGAATATAATCGTTTTGAAGATCCCTGTATTTTGTAATATTAGTTTTATTTGATCAAAATAAAACTTAAAAACAAAACGAAGTTATAGGCTGAAATTATTTAGGAGTGCTTTGTGAAAGGATTGATTTTATACACAAACCGCTTGGTACCCCATTGGAGTTTAAAACATATAAATTCAGTTTATAACAATGCCATATAATAAAGAAAAGCGAAACACAAGATTACTCCAACTATTCATGACCAAATGGTGGAAATCAAATTTTAAAAAATTGGTCTTGTATTGGCATTTGATATATTTACGTAAACTCGGTTTTTAAAAATTCAGTATAATATAATAAAAACAAAAAATCCTTCGCATCTATTTCTAGAGCCGCATGAAAAATATAATAACGAATATAATCGTTTTGAATATCCCTGTATTTTGTAATATTAGTTTTATTTGATTAAAATGAAATTTAATAACAAAACGAATTTATAGGCTGAAATTATTTAGGAGTGCTTTGTGAAAGGATTGATTTTATACACAAACCGCTTGGTACCCCATTTGATTTTAAAGCATATAAATTCAGTTCAAAACAATGCCATATAATAAACAAAAGCGAAACAAAAGATTACTCCAACTATTCATGGCCAAATGGCTGACATCAAATTCTAAAAAATTGGTCGTGTATTGTAATTTACAATATTCACGTAAACTCGGTTTTTAAAACTTGAGTATAATACAATAAAAACAAAAAATCCTTCGCATCTATTTCTAGAGCCGCATGAAAAATATAATAACGAATATAATCGTTTTGAACTTCCCCGTATTTTGTAATATTAGATTTATTTGATTAAAATGAAATTTAATAACAAAACGAAGTTATAGGCTGAAATTATTTAGGAGTGCTTTGTGAAAGGATTGATTTTATACACAAACAGCTTGGTACCCATTTGACTTTAGAGCATATAAATTCAGTACAAAACAATGCCATATAATAAAGAAAAGCGAAACAAAAGATTACTCCCACTATTCATGTCCAAATGGTGGAAATCAAATTTTAAAAAATTGGTCTTGTATTGGCATTTAATATATTTACGTAAACTCGGTTTTTAAAAATTCAGTATAATACAATAAAAACAAAAAATCCTTCGCATCTATTTCTAGAGCCGCATGAAAAATATCACAACGAAAATAATCGTTTTGAACATCACTGTCTTTTTTAATATTAGTTTTATTTGATTAAAATGAAATTTAATAACAAGACGAAGTTATAGGCTGAAATTATTTAGGAGTGCTTTGTGAAAGGATTGATTTTATACACAAACCGCTTGGTACCCCATTGAAGTTTATAATATATAAATTCAGTTTATAACAATGCCATATAATAAAGAAAAGCGAAACACAAGATTACTCCAACTATTCATGACCAAATGGTGGAAATCAAATTCTAAAAAATTGGCCTTGTATATGAATTTACAATATTTACGTTAAGTCGGTTTTTAAAAATTGAGTATAATAAAATATAAACAAAAAATCCTTCGCATCTATTTCTAGAGCCGCATGAAAAATATAATAACGAATATAATCGTTTTGAATATCCCTTTATTTTGTAATATTAGTTTTATTTGATTAAAATGAAATTTAATAACAAAACGAAGTTATAGGCTGAAATTATTTAGGAGAGCTTTGTGAAAGAATTGATTTTATACTCAAGCCACTTGGTACCCAATTTGATTTTAAAGCATATAAATTCAGTTCAAAACAATGCCATATAATAAAGAAAAGCGATACACAAGATTAGTCCAACTATTCATGACCAAATGGCTGACATCAAATTCTAAAAAATTGGTCGTGTATTGTAATTTACAATATTCACGTGAACTCGGTTTTTAAAAATTGAGTATAATACAATAAAAAAAAATCCTTCGCATCTATTTCTAGAGCCGCATGAAAAATATAATAACGAATATAATCGTTTTGAACATCCCCGTAATTTGTAATATTAGTTTTATTTGATTAAATGAAATTTAATAACGAAACGAAGTTATAGGCTGAAATTATTTAGGAGAGCTTTGTGAAAGGATTGATTTTATACACAAACCGCTTGGTACCCCATTGGAGTTTAAAACATATAAATTCAGTTTATAACAATGCCATATAATAAAGAAAAGCGAAACACAAGATAACTCCCACTATTAATGACCAAATTGTGGAAGTCAAATTTAAAACAATTGGTCTTGTATTGGCATTTAATATATTTACGTAAACTCGGTTTTTAAAAATTCAGTATAATACAATAAAAACAAAAAATCCTTCGCATCTATTTCTAGAGTCGCATGAAAAATATAATAACGAATATAATCGTTTTGAATATCCCTGTATTTTGTAATATTAGTTTTATTTGATTAAAATGAAATTTAATAACAAAACGAATTTATAGGCTGAAATTATTTAGGAGTGCTTTGTGAAAGGATTGATTTTATACACAAACCGCTTGGTACCCCATTTGATTTTAAAGCATATAAATTCAGTTCAAAACAATGCCATATAATAAACAAAAGCGAAACAAAAGATTACTCCAACTATTCATGGCCAAATGGCTGACATCAAATTCTAAAAAATTGGTCGTGTATTGTAATTTACAATATTCACGTAAACTCGGTTTTTAAAAATTGAGTATAATACAATAAAAACAAAAAATCCTTCGCATCTATTTCTAGAGCCGCATGAAAAATATAATAACGAATATAATCGTTTTGAAGATCCCTGTATTTTGTAATATTAGTTTTATTTGATCAAAATGAAATTTAAAAACAAAACGAAGTTATAGGCTGAAATTATTTAGGAGAGCTTTGTGAAAGGATTGATTTTATACACAAACCGCTTGGTACCCCATTGGAGTTTAAAACATATAAATTCAGTTTATAACAATGCCATATAATAAAGAAAAGCGAAACAAAAGATTACTCCCACTGTTCATGTCCAAATGGTGGAAATCAAATTTTAAAAAATTGGTCTTGTATTGGCATTTAATATATTTACGTAAACTCGGTTTTTAAAAATTCAGTATAATACAATAAAAAAAAATCCTTCGCATCTATTTCTAGAGTCGCATGAAAAATATAATAACGAATATAATCGTTTTGTATATCCCTGTATTTTGTAATATTAGTTTTATTTGATTAAAATGAAATTTAATAACAAAACGAATTTATAGGCTGAAATTATTTAAGAGAGCTTTGTGAAAGGATTGATTTTATACACAAACCGCTTGGTACCCCATTGCAGTTTAAAACATATAAATTCAGTTTATAACAATGCCATATAATAAAGAAAAGCGAAACACAAGATTACTCCAACTATTCATGACCAAATGGTGGAAATCAAATTCTAAAAAATTGGCCTTGTATATGAATTTACAATATTTACGTTAAGTCGGTTTTTAAAAATTGAGTATAATATAATATAAACAAAAAATTCTTCGCATCTATTTCTAGAGCCGCATGAAAAATATAATAACGAATATAATCGTTTTGAATATCCCTATATTTTGTAATATTAGTTTTATTTGATTAAAATGAAATTTAATAACAAAACGAAGTTATAGGCTGAAATTATTTAGGAGTGCTTTGTGAAAGAATTGATTTTATACTCAAACCACTTGGTACCCAATTTGATTTTAAAGCATATAAATTCAGATCAAAACAATGCCATATAATAAAGAAAAGCGATACACAAGATTAGTCCAACTATTCATGACCAAATGGCTGACATCAAATTCTAAAAAATTGGTCGTGTATTGTAATTTACAATATTCACGTGAACTCGGTTTTTAAAAATTCAGTATAATACAATAAAAACAAAAAATCCTTCGCATCTATTTCTAGAGCCGCATGAAAAATATAATAACGAATATAATCGTTTTGAAGATCCCTGTATTTTGTAATATTAGTTTTATTTGATTAAAATGAAATTTAATAACAAAACGAATTTATAGGCTGAAATTATTTAGGAGTGCTTTGTGAAAGGATTGATTTTATACACAAACCGCTTGGTACCCCATTTGATTTTAAAGCATTTAAATTCAGTTCAAAACAATGCCATATAATAAAGAAAAGCGAAACAAAAGATTAGTCCAACTATTCATGACCAAATGGTGGAAATCAAATTTTAAAAAATTGGTCTTGTATTGGCATTTGATATATTTACGTAAACTCGGTTTTTAAAAATTCAGTATAATATAATAAAAACAAAAAATCCTTCGCATCTATTTCTAGAGCCGCATGAAAAATATAATAACGAATATAATCGTTTTGAATATCCCTGTATTTTGTAATATTAGTTTTATTTGATTAAAATGAAATTTAATAACAAAACGAATTTATAGGCTGAAATTATTTAGGAGTGCTTTGTGAAAGGATTGATTTTATACACAAACCGCTTGGTACCCCATTTGATTTTAAAGCATTTAAATTCAGTTCAAAACAATGCCATATAATAAAGAAAAGCGAAACAAAAGATTAGTCCAACTATTCATGACCAAATGGCTGACATCAAATTCTAAAAAATTGGTCGTGTATTGTAATTTACAATTTTCACGTGAACTCGGTTTTTAAAAATTGAGTATAATAAAATATAAACAAAAAATCCTTCGCATCTATTTCTAGAGCCGCATGAAAAATATAATAACGAATATAATCGTTTTGAATATCCCTTTATTTTGTAATATTAGTTTTATTTGATTAAAATGAAATTTAATAACAAAACGAAGTTATAGGCTGAAATTATTTAGGAGAGCTTTGTGAAAGAATTGATTTTATACTCAAGCCACTTGGTACCCAATTTGATTTTAAAGCATATAAATTCAGTTCAAAACAATGCCATATAATAAAGAAAAGCGATACACAAGATTAGTCCAACTATTCATGACCAAATGGTGGAAATCAAATTCTAAAAAATTGGCCTTGTATATGAATTTACAATATTTACGTTAAGTCGGTTTTTAAAAATTGAGTATAATATAATATAAACAAAAAATTCTTCGCATCTATTTCTAGAGCCGCATGAAAAATATAATAACGAATATAATCGTTTTGAATATCCCTGTATTTTGTAATATTAGTTTTATTTGATCAAAATAAAACTTAAAAACAAAACGAAGTTATAGGCTGAAATTATTTAGGAGAGCTTTGTGAAAGGATTGATTTTATACACAAACCGCTTGGTACCCCATTGGAGTTTAAAACATATAAATTCAGTTTATAACAATGCCATATAATAAAGAAAAGCGAAACACAAGATTACTCCAACTATTCATGACCAAATGGTGGAAATCAAATTTTAAAAAATTGGTCTTGTATTGGCATTTGATATATTTACGTAAACTCGGTTTTTAAAAATTCAGTATAATATAATAAAAACAAAAAATCCTTCGCATCTATTTCTAGAGCCGCATGAAAAATATAATAACGAATATAATCGTTTTGAATATCCCTGTATTTTGTAATATTAGTTTTATTTGATTAAAATGAAATTTAATAACAAAACGAATTTATAGGCTGAAATTATTTAGGAGTGCTTTGTGAAAGGATTGATTTTATACACAAACCGCTTGGTACCCCATTTGATTTTAAAGCATTTAAATTCAGTTCAAAACAATGCCATATAATAAAGAAAAGCGAAACAAAAGATTAGTCCAACTATTCATGACCAAATGGCTGACATCAAATTCTAAAAAATTGGTCGTGTATTGTAATTTACAATATTCACGTGAACTCGGTTTTTAAAAATTGAGTATAATACAATAAAAACAAAAAATCCTTCGCATCTATTTCTAGAGCCGCATGAAAAATATAATAACGAATATAATCGTTTTGAAGATCCCTGTATTTTGTAATATTAGTTTTATTTGATCAAAATGAAATTTAAAAACAAAACGAAGTTATAGGCTGAAATTATTTAGGAGAGCTTTGTGAAAGGATTGATTTTATACACAAACCGCTTGGTACCCCATTGGAGTTTAAAACATATAAATTCAGTTTATAACAATGCCATATAATAAAGAAAAGCGAAACAAAAGATTACTCCCACTGTTCATGTCCAAATGGTGGAAATCAAATTTTAAAAAATTGGTCTTGTATTGGCATTTAATATATTTACGTAAACTCGGTTTTTAAAAATTCAGTATAATACAATAAAAAAAAATCCTTCGCATCTATTTCTAGAGTCGCATGAAAAATATAATAACGAATATAATCGTTTTGTATATCCCTGTATTTTGTAATATTAGTTTTATTTGATTAAAATGAAATTTAATAACAAAACGAATTTATAGGCTGAAATTATTTAAGAGAGCTTTGTGAAAGGATTGATTTTATACACAAACCGCTTGGTACCCCATTGCAGTTTAAAACATATAAATTCAGTTTATAACAATGCCATATAATAAAGAAAAGCGAAACACAAGATTACTCCAACTATTCATGACCAAATGGTGGAAATCAAATTCTAAAAAATTGGCCTTGTATATGAATTTACAATATTTACGTTAAGTCGGTTTTTAAAAATTGAGTATAATATAATATAAACAAAAAATTCTTCGCATCTATTTCTAGAGCCGCATGAAAAATATAATAACGAATATAATCGTTTTGAATATCCCTATATTTTGTAATATTAGTTTTATTTGATTAAAATGAAATTTAATAACAAAACGAAGTTATAGGCTGAAATTATTTAGGAGTGCTTTGTGAAAGAATTGATTTTATACTCAAACCACTTGGTACCCAATTTGATTTTAAAGCATATAAATTCAGATCAAAACAATGCCATATAATAAAGAAAAGCGATACACAAGATTAGTCCAACTATTCATGACCAAATGGCTGACATCAAATTCTAAAAAATTGGTCGTGTATTGTAATTTACAATATTCACGTGAACTCGGTTTTTAAAAATTCAGTATAATACAATAAAAACAAAAAATCCTTCGCATCTATTTCTAGAGCCGCATGAAAAATATAATAACGAATATAATCGTTTTGAAGATCCCTGTATTTTGTAATATTAGTTTTATTTGATCAAAATAAAACTTAAAAACAAAACGAAGTTATAGGCTGAAATTATTTAGGAGTGCTTTGTGAAAGGATTGATTTTATACACAAACCGCTTGGTACCCCATTGGAGTTTAAAACATATAAATTCAGTTTATAACAATGCCATATAATAAAGAAAAGCGAAACACAAGATTACTCCAACTATTCATGACCAAATGGTGGAAATCAAATTTTAAAAAATTGGTCTTGTATTGGCATTTGATATATTTACGTAAACTCGGTTTTTAAAAATTCAGTATAATATAATAAAAACAAAAAATCCTTCGCATCTATTTCTAGAGCCGCATGAAAAATATAATAACGAATATAATCGTTTTGAATATCCCTGTATTTTGTAATATTAGTTTTATTTGATTAAAATGAAATTTAATAACAAAACGAATTTATAGGCTGAAATTATTTAGGAGTGCTTTGTGAAAGGATTGATTTTATACACAAACCGCTTGGTACCCCATTTGATTTTAAAGCATTTAAATTCAGTTCAAAACAATGCCATATAATAAAGAAAAGCGAAACAAAAGATTACTCCAACTATTCATGGCCAAATGGCTGACATCAAATTCTAAAAAATTGGTCGTGTATTGTAATTTACAATTTTCACGTGAACTCGGTTTTTAAAAATTGAGTATAATACAATAAAAACAAAAAATCCTTCGCATCTATTTCTAGAGCCGCATGAAAAATATAATAACGAATATAATCGTTTTGAAGATCCCTGTATTTTGTAATATTAGTTTTATTTGATTAAAATGAAATTTAATAACAAAACGAAGTTATAGGCTGAAATTATTTAGGAGTGCTTTGTGAAAGAATTGATTTTATTCTCAAACCACTTGGTACCCAATTTGATTTTAAAGCATATAAATTCAGATCAAAACAATGCCATATAATAAAGAAAAGCGATACACAAGATTAGTCCAACTATTCATGACCAAATGGCTGACATCAAATTCTAAAAAATTGGTCGTGTATTGTAATTTACAATATTCACGTGAACTCGGTTTTTAAAAATTGAGTATAATACAATAAAAACAAAAAATCCTTCGCATCTATTTCTAGAGCCGCATGAAAAATATAATAACGAATATAATCGTTTTGAAGATCCCTGTATTTTGTAATATTAGTTTTATTTGATCAAAATAAAACTTAAAAACAAAACGAAGTTATAGGCTGAAATTATTTAGGAGAGCTTTGTGAAAGGATTGATTTTATACACAAACCGCTTGGTACCCCATTGGAGTTTAAAACATATAAATTCAGTTTATAACAATGCCATATAATAAAGAAAAGCGAAACACAAGATTACTCCAACTATTCATGACCAAATGGTGGAAATCAAATTCTAAAAAATTGGTCTTGTATTGGCATTTGATATATTTACGTAAACTCGGTTTTTAAAAATTCAGTATAATATAATAAAAACAAAAAATCCTTCGCATCTATTTCTAGAGCCGCATGAAAAATATAATAACGAATATAATCGTTTTGAATATCCCTGTATTTTGTAATATTAGTTTTATTTGATTAAAATGAAATTTAATAACAAAACGAATTTATAGGCTGAAATTATTTAGGAGTGCTTTGTGAAAGGATTGATTTTATACACAAACCGCTTGGTACCCCATTTGATTTTAAAGCATTTAAATTCAGTTCAAAACAATGCCATATAATAAAGAAAAGCGAAACAAAAGATTACTCCAACTATTCATGGCCAAATGGCTGACATCAAATTCTAAAAAATTGGTCGTGTATTGTAATTTACAATTTTCACGTGAACTCGGTTTTTAAAAATTGAGTATAATACAATAAAAACAAAAAATCCTTCGCATCTATTTCTAGAGCCGCATGAAAAATATAATAACGAATATAATCGTTTTGAACATCCCTGTATTTTGTAATATTAGTCTTATTTGATTAAAATGAAATTTAATAACAAAACGAATTTATAGGCTGAAATTATTTAGAAGTGCTTTGTGAAAGGATTGATTTTATACACAAACCGCTTGGTACCCCATTTGATTTTAAAGCATATAAATTCAGTTCAAAACAATGCCATATAATAAACAAAAGCGAAACAAAAGATTACTCCAACTATTCATGGCCAAATGGCTGACATCAAATTCTAAAAAATTGGTCGTGTATTGTAATTTACAATATTCACGTAAACTCGGTTTTTAAAAATTGAGTATAATACAATAAAAACAAAAAATCCTTCGCATCTATTTCTAGAGCCGCATGAAAAATATAATAACGAATATAATCGTTTTGAAGATCCCTGTATTTTGTAATATTAGTTTTATTTGATCAAAATGAAATTTAAAAACAAAACGAAGTTATAGGCTGAAATTATTTAGCAGAGATTTGTGAAAGGATTGATTTTATACACAAACCGCTTGGTACCCCATTGGAGTTTAAAACATATAAATTCGGTTTATAACAATGCCATATAATAAAGAAAAGCGAAACAAAAGATTACTCCCACTATTCATGTCCAAATGGTGGAAATCAAATTTTAAAAAATTGGTCTTGTATTGGCATTTAATATATTTACGTAAACTCGGTTTTTAAAAATTCAGTATAATACAATAAAAAAAAATCCTTCGCATCTATTTCTAGAGTCGCATGAAAAATATAATAACGAATATAATCGTTTTGTATATCCCTGTATTTTGTAATATTAGTTTTATTTGATTAAAATGAAATTTAATAACAAAACGAATTTATAGGCTGAAATTATTTAAGAGAGCTTTGTGAAAGGATTGATTTTATACACAAACCGCTTGGTACCCCATTTGATTTTAAAACATATAAATTCAGTTTATAACAATGCCATATAATAAAGAAAAGCGAAACACAAGATTACTCCAACTATTCATGACCAAATGGTGGAAATCAAATTCTAAAAAATTGGCCTTGTATATGAATTTACAATATTTACGTTAAGTCGGTTTTTAAAAATTGAGTATAATATAATTTAAACAAAAAATTCTTCGCATCTATTTCTAGAGCCGCATGAAAAATATAATAACGAATATAATCGTTTTGAATATCCCTATATTTTGTAATATTAGTTTTATTTGATTAAAATGAAATTTAATAACAAAACGAAGTTATAGGCTGAAATTATTTAGAAGTGCTTTGTGAAAGAATTGATTTTATACTCAAACCACTTGGTACCCAATTTGATTTTAAAGCATATAAATTCAGATCAAAACAATGCCATATAATAAAGAAAAGCGATACACAAGATTAGTCCAACTATTCATGACCAAATGGCTGACATCAAATTCTAAAAAATTGGTCGTGTATTGTAATTTACAATATTCACGTGAACTCGGTTTTTAAAAATTGAGTATAATACAATAAAAACAAAAAATCCTTCGCATCTATTTCTAGAGCCGCATGAAAAATATAATAACGAATATAATCGTTTTGAAGATCCCTGTATTTTGTAATATTAGTTTTATTTGATCAAAATAAAACTTAAAAACAAAACGAAGTTATAGGCTGAAATTATTTAGGAGAGCTTTGTGAAAGGATTGATTTTATACACAAACCGCTTGGTACCCCATTGGAGTTTAAAACATATAAATTCAGTTTATAACAATGCCATATAATAAAGAAAAGCGAAACACAAGATTACTCCAACTATTCATGACCAAATGGTGGAAATCAAATTCTAAAAAATTGGTCTTGTATTGGCATTTGATATATTTACGTAAACTCGGTTTTTAAAAATTCAGTATAATATAATAAAAACAAAAAATCCTTCGCATCTATTTCAAGAGCCGCATGAAAAATATAATAACGAATATAATCGTTTTGAATATCCCTGTATTTTGTAATATTAGTTTTATTTGATTAAAATGAAATTTAATAACAAAACGAATTTATAGGCTGAAATTATTTAGGAGTGCTTTGTGAAAGGATTGATTTTATACACAAACCGCTTGGTACCCCATTTGATTTTAAAGCATTTAAATTCAGTTCAAAACAATGCCATATAATAAAGAAAAGCGAAACACAAGATTACTCCAACTATTCATGGCCAAATGGCTGACATCAAATTCTAAAAAATTGGTCGTGTATTGTAATTTACAATTTTCACGTGAACTCGGTTTTTAAAAATTGAGTATAATACAATAAAAACAAAAAATCCTTCGCATCTATTTCTAGAGCCGCATGAAAAATTTAATAACGAATATAATCGTTTTGAAGATCCCTGTATTTTGTAATATTAGTTTTATTTGATCAAAATGAAATTTAAAAACAAAACGAAGTTATAGGCTGAAATTATTTAGGAGAGCTTTGTGAAAGGATTGATTTTATACACAAACCGCTTGGTACCCCATTGGAGTTTAAAACATATAAATTCAGATCAAAACAATGCCATATAATAAAGAAAAGCGAAACAAAAGATTACTCCCACTATTCATGTCCAAATGGTGGAAATCAAATTCTAAAAAATTGGTCGTGTATTGTAATTTACAATATTCACGTGAACTCGGTTTTTAAAAATTGAGTATAATACAATAAAAACAAAAAATCCTTCGCATCTATTTCTAGAGCCGCATGAAAAATATAATAACGAATATAATCGTTTTGAATATCCCTGTATTTTGTAATATTAGGTTTATTTGATTAAAATGAAATTTAATAACAAAACGAATTTATAGGCTGAAATTATTTAGGAGTGCTTTGTGAAAGGAAAGATTTTATACACAAACCGCTTGGTACCCCATTGCAGTTTAAAACATATAAATTCAGTTTATAACAATGCCATATAATAAAGAAAAGCGATACACAAGATTACTCCAACTATTCATGACCAAATGGTGGAAATCAAATTCTAAAAAATTGGCCTTGTATATGAATTTACAATATTTACGTTAAGTCGGTTTTTAAAAATTGAGTATAATATAATATAAACAAAAAATTCTTCGCATCTATTTCTAGAGCCGCATGAAAAATATAATAACGAATATAATCGTTTTGAAGATCCCTGTACTTTGTAATATTAGTTTTATTTGATCAAAATGAAATTTAAAAACAAAACGAAGTTATAGGCTGAAATTATTTAGGAGAGCTTTGTGAAAGGATTGATTTTATACACAAACCGCTTGGTACTCCATTTGATTTTAAAGCATATAAATTCAGATCAAAACAATGCCATATAATAAAGAAAAGCGAAACAAAAGATTACTCCCACTATTCATGTCCAAATGGTGGAAATCAAATTTTAAAAAATTGGTCTTGTATTGGCATTTAATATATTTACGTAAACTCGGTTTTTAAAAATTCAGTATAATACAATAAAGAAAAATCCTTCGCATCTATTTCTAGAGTCGCATGAAAAATATAATAACGAATATAATCGTTTTGAATATCCCTGTATTTTGTAATATTAGTTTTATTTGATTAAAATGAAATTTAATAACAAAACGAATTTATAGGCTGAAATTATTTAAGAGAGCTTTGTGAAAGGATTGATTTTATACACAAACCGCTTGGTACCCCATTGCAGTTTAAAACATAAAAATTCAGTTTATAACAATGCCATATAATAAAGAAAAGCGAAACACAAGATTACTCCAACTATTCATGACCAAATGATGGAAATCAAATTCTAAAAAATTGGCCTTGTATATGAATTTACAATATTTACGTTAAGTCGGTTTTTAAAAATTGAGTATAATATAATATAAACAAAAAATTCTTCGCATCTATTTCTAGAGCCGCATGAAAAATATAATAACGAATATAATCGTTTTGAATATCCCTATATTTTGTAATATTAGTTTTATTTGATTAAAATGAAATTTAATAACAAAACGAAGTTATAGGCTGAAATTATTTAGGAGTGCTTTGTGAAAGAATTGATTTTATACTCAAACCACTTGGTACCCAATTTGATTTTAAAGCATATAAATTCAGATCAAAACAATGCCATATAATAAAGAAAAGCGATACACAAGATTAGTTCAACTATTCATGACCAAATGGCTGACATCAAATTCTAAAAAATTGGTCGTGTATTGTAATTTACAATATTCACGTGAACTCGGTTTTTAAAAATTGAGTATAATACAATAAAAACAAAAAATCCTTCGCATCTATTTCTAGAGCCGCATGAAAAATATAATAACGAATATAATCGTTTTGAAGATCCCTGTATTTTGTAATATTAGTTTTATTTGATCAAAATAAAACTTAAAAACAAAACGAAGTTATAGGCTGAAATTATTTAGGAGAGCTTTGTGAAAGGATTGATTTTATACACAAACCGCTTGGTACCCCATTTGATTTTAAAGCATTTAAATTCAGTTCAAAACAATGCCATATAATAAAGAAAAGCGAAACAAAAGATTACTCCAACTATTCATGGCCAAATGGCTGACATCAAATTCTAAAAAATTGGTCGTGTATTGTAATTTACAATATTCACGTAAACTCGGTTTTTAAAAATTGAGTATAATACAATAAAAACAAAAAATCCTTCGCATCTATTTCTAGAGCCGCATGAAAAATATAATAACGAATATAATCGTTTTGAAGATCCCTGTATTTTGTAATATTAGTTTTATTTGATCAAAATGAAATTTAAAAACAAAACGAAGTTATAGGCTGAAATTATTTAGCAGAGATTTGTGAAAGGATTGATTTTATACACAAACCGCTTGGTACCCCATTGGAGTTTAAAACATATAAATTCAGTTTATAACAATGCCATATAATAAAGAAAAGCGAAACAAAAGATTACTCCCACTATTCATGTCCAAATGGTGGAAATCAAATTTTAAAAAATTGGTCTTGTATTGGCATTTAATATATTTACGTAAACTCGGTTTTTAAAAATTCAGTATAATACAATAAAAAAAAATCCTTCGCATCTATTTCTAGAGTCGCATGAAAAATATAATAACGAATATAATCGTTTTGTATATCCCTGTATTTTGTAATATTAGTTTTATTTGATTAAAATGAAATTTAATAACAAAACGAATTTATAGGCTGAAATTATTTAAGAGAGCTTTGTGAAAGGATTGATTTTATACACAAACCGCTTGGTACCCCATTTGATTTTAAAACATATAAATTCAGTTTATAACAATGCCATATAATAAAGAAAAGCGAAACACAAGATTACTCCAACTATTCATGACCAAATGGTGGAAATCAAATTCTAAAAAATTGGTCTTGTATTGGCATTTGATATATTTACGTAAACTCGGTTTTTAAAAATTCAGTATAATATAATAAAAACAAAAAATCCTACGCATCTATTTCTAGAGCCGCATGAAAAATATAATAACGAATATAATCGTTTTGAATATCCCTGTATTTTGTAATATTAGTTTTATTTGATTAAAATGAAATTTAATAACAAAACGAATTTATAGGCTGAAATTATTTAGGAGTGCTTTGTGAAAGGATTGATTTTATACACAAACCGCTTGGTACCCCATTGGAGTTTAAAACATATAAATTCAGTTTATAACAATACCATATAATAAAGAAAAGCGAAACAAAAGATTACTCCCACTATTCATGTCCAAATGGTGGAAATCAAATTTTAAAAAATTGGTCTTGTATTGGCATTTAATATATTTACGTAAACTCGGTTTTTAAAAATTCAGTATAATACAATAAAAAAAAATCCTTCGCATCTATTTCTAGAGTCGCATGAAAAATATAATAACGAATATAATCGTTTTGTATATCCCTGTATTTTGTAATATTAGTTTTATTTGATTAAAATGAAATTTAATAACAAAACGAATTTATAGGCTGAAATTATTTAAGAGAGCTTTGTGAAAGGATTGATTTTATACACAAACCGCTTGGTACCCCATTTGATTTTAAAACATATAAATTCAGTTTATAACAATGCCATATAATAAAGAAAAGCGAAACACAAGATTACTCCAACTATTCATGACCAAATGGTGGAAATCAAATTCTAAAAAATTGGCCTTGTATATGAATTTACAATATTTACGTTAAGTCGGTTTTTAAAAATTGAGTATAATATAATTTAAACAAAAAATTCTTCGCATCTATTTCTAGAGCCGCATGAAAAATATAATAACGAATATAATCGTTTTGAATATCCCTATATTTTGTAATATTAGTTTTATTTGATTAAAATGAAATTTAATAACAAAACGAAGTTATAGGCTGAAATTATTTAGGAGTGCTTTGTGAAAGAATTGATTTTATACTCAAACCACTTGGTACCCAATTTGATTTTAAAGCATATAAATTCAGATCAAAACAATGCCATATAATAAAGAAAAGCGATACACAAGATTAGTCCAACTATTCATGACCAAATGGCTGACATCAAATTCTAAAAAATTGGTCGTGTATTGTAATTTACAATATTCACGTGAACTCGGTTTTTAAAAATTGAGTATAATACAATAAAACAAAAAATCCTTCGCATCTATTTCTAGAGCCGCATGAAAAATATAATAACGAATATAATCGTTTTGAAGATCCCTGTATTTTGTAATATTAGTTTTATTTGATCAAAATAAAACTTAAAAACAAAACGAAGTTATAGGCTGAAATTATTTAGGAGAGCTTTGTGAAAGGATTGATTTTATACACAAACCGCTTGGTACCCCATTGGAGTTTAAAACATATAAATTCAGTTTATAACAATGCCATATAATAAAGAAAAGCGAAACACAAGATTACACCAACTATTCATGACCAAATGGTGGAAATCAAATTCTAAAAAATTGGTCTTGTATTGGCATTTGATATATTTACGTAAACTCGGTTTTTAAAAATTCAGTATAATATAATAAAAACAAAAAATCCTTCGCATCTATTTCAAGAGCCGCATGAAATATATAATAACGAATATAATCGTTTTGAATATCCCTGTATTTTGTAATATTAGTTTTATTTGATTAAAATGAAATTTAATAACAAAACGAATTTATAGGCTGAAATTATTTAGGAGTGCTTTGTGAAAGGATTGATTTTATACACAAACCGCTTGGTACCCCATTTGATTTTAAAGCATTTAAATTCAGTTCAAAACAATGCCATATAATAAAGAAAAGCGAAACACAAGATTACTCCAACTATTCATGGCCAAATGGCTGACATCAAATTCTAAAAAATTGGTCGTGTATTGTAATTTACAATTTTCACGTGAACTCGGTTTTTAAAAATTGAGTATAATACAATAAAAACAAAAAATCCTTCGCATCTATTTCTAGAGCCGCATGAAAAATTTAATAACGAATGTAATCGTTTTGAAGATCCCTGTATTTTGTAATATTAGTTTTATTTGATCAAAATGAAATTTAAAAACAAAACGAAGTTATAGGCTGAAATTATTTAGGAGAGCTTTGTGAAAGGATTGATTTTATACACAAACCGCTTGGTACCCCATTGGAGTTTAAAACATATAAATTCAGATCAAAACAATGCCATATAATAAAGAAAAGCGAAACAAAAGATTACTCCCACTATTCATGTCCAAATGGTGGAAATCAAATTCTAAAAAATTGGTCGTGTATTGTAATTTACAATATTCACGTGAACTCGGTTTTTAAAAATTGAGTATAATACAATAAAAACAAAAAATCCTTCGCATCTATTTCTAGAGCCGCATGAAAAATATAATAACGAATATAATCGTTTTGAATATCCCTGTATTTTGTAATATTAGGTTTATTTGATTAAAATGAAATTTAATAACAAAACGAATTTATAGGCTGAAATTATTTAGGAGTGCTTTGTGAAAGGAAAGATTTTATACACAAACCGCTTGGTACCCCATTGCAGTTTAAAACATATAAATTCAGTTTATAACAATGCCATATAATAAAGAAAAGCGATACACAAGATTACTCCAACTATTCATGACCAAATGGTGGAAATCAAATTCTAAAAAATTGGCCTTGTATATGAATTTACAATATTTACGTTAAGTCGGTTTTTAAAAATTGAGTATAATATAATATAAACAAAAAATTCTTCGCATCTATTTCTAGAGCCGCATGAAAAATATAATAACGAATATAATCGTTTTGAAGATCCCTGTATTTTGTAATATTAGTTTTATTTGATCAAAATGAAATTTAAAAACAAAACGAAGTTATAGGCTGAAATTATTTAGGAGAGCTTTGTGAAAGGATTGATTTTATACACAAACCGCTTGGTACTCCATTTGATTTTAAAGCATATAAATTCAGATCAAAACAATGCCATATAATAAAGAAAAGCGAAACAAAAGATTACTCCCACTATTCATGTCCAAATGGTGGAAATCAAATTTTAAAAAATTGGTCTTGTATTGGCATTTAATATATTTACGTAAACTCGGTTTTTAAAAATTCAGTATAATACAATAAAGAAAAATCCTTCGCATCTATTTCTAGAGTCGCATGAAAAATATAATAACGAATATAATCGTTTTGAATATCCCTGTATTTTGTAATATTAGTTTTATTTGATTAAAATGAAATTTAATAAGAAAACGAATTTATAGGCTGAAATTATTTAAGAGAGCTTTGTGAAAGGATTGATTTTATACACAAACCGCTTGGTACCCCATTGCAGTTTAAAACATAAAAATTCAGTTTATAACAATGCCATATAATAAAGAAAAGCGAAACACAAGATTACTCCAACTATTCATGACCAAATGATGGAAATCAAATTCTAAAAAATTGGCCTTGTATATGAATTTACAATATTTACGTTAAGTCGGTTTTTAAAAATTGAGTATAATATAATATAAACAAAAAATTCTTCGCATCTATTGCTAGAGCCGCATGAAAAATATAATAACGAATATAATCGTTTTGAATATCCCTATATTTTGTAATATTAGTTTTATTTGATTAAAATGAAATTTAATAACAAAACGAAGTTATAGGCTGAAATTATTTAGGAGTGCTTTGTGAAAGAATTGATTTTATACTCAAACCACTTGGTACCCAATTTGATTTTAAAGCATATAAATTCAGATCAAAACAATGCCATATAATAAAGAAAAGCGATACACAAGATTAGTTCAACTATTCATGACCAAATGGCTGACATCAAATTCTAAAAAATTGGTCGTGTATTGTAATTTACAATATTCACGTGAACTCGGTTTTTAAAAATTGAGTATAATACAATAAAAACAAAAAATCCTTCGCATCTATTTCTACAGCCGCATGAAAAATATAATAACGAAATAATCGTTTTGAAGATCCCTGTATTTTGTAATATTAGTTTTATTTGATCAAAATGAAACTTAAAAACAAAACGAAGTTATAGGCTGAAATTATTTAGGAGAGCTTTGTGAAAGGATTGATTTTATACACAAACCGCTTGGTACCCCATTGGAGTTTAAAACATATAAATTCAGTTTATAACAATGCCATATAATAAAGAAAAGCGAAACACAAGATTACTCCAACTATTCATGACCAAATGGTGGAAATCAAATTCTAAAAAATTGGTCTTGTATTGGCATTTGATATATTTACGTAAACTCGGTTTTTAAAAATTCAGTATAATATAATAAAAACAAAAAATCCTTCGCATCTATTTCTAGAGCCGCATGAAAAATATAATAACGAATATAATCGTTTTGAATATCCCTGTATTTTGTAATATTAGTTTTATTTGATTAAAATGAAATTTAATAACAAAACGAAGTTATAGGCTGAAATTATTTAGGAGAGCTTTGTGAAAGGATTGATTTTATACACAAACCGCTTGGTACCCCATTGGAGTTTAAAACATATAAATTCAGTTTATAACAATGCCATATAATAAAGAAAAGCGAAACAAAAGATTACTCCCACTATTCATGTCCAAATGGTGGAAATCAAATTTTAAAAAATTGGTCTTGTATTGGCATTTAATATATTTACGTAAACTCGGTTTTTAAAAATTCAGTATAATACAATAAAAAAAAATCCTTCGCATCTATTTCTAGAGTCGCATGAAAAATATAATAACGAATATAATCGTTTTGAATATCCCTGTATTTTGTAATATTAGTTTTATTTGATTAAAATGAAATTTAATAACAAAACGAATTTATAGGCTGAAATTATTTAGGAGAGCTTTGTGAAAGGATTGATTTTATACACAAACCGCTTGGTACTCCATTTGATTTTAAAGCATATAAATTCAGATCAAAACAATGCCATATAATAAAGAAAAGCGAAACAAAAGATTACTCCCACTATTCATGACCAAATGGTGGAAATCAAATTCTAAAAAATTGGCCTTGTATATGAATTTACAATATTTACGTTAAGTCGGTTTTTAAAAATTGAGTATAATATAATATAAACAAAAAATTCTTCGCATCTATTTCTAGAGCCGCATGAAAAATATAATAACGAATATAATCGTTTTGAATATCCCTATATTTTGTAATATTAGTTTTATTTGATTAAAATGAAATTTAATAACAAAACGAAGTTATAGGCTGAAATTATTTAGGAGTGCTTTGTGAAAGAATTGATTTTATACTCAAACCACTTGGTACCCAATTTGATTTTAAAGCATATAAATTCAGATCAAAACAATGCCATATAATAAAGAAAAGCGATACACAAGATTAGTCCAACTATTCATGACCAAATGGCTGACATCAAATTCTAAAAAATTGGTCGTGTATTGTAATTTACAATATTCACGTGAACTCGGTTTTTAAAAATTGAGTATAATATAATATAAACAAAAAATTCTTCGCATCTATTTCTAGAGCCGCATGAAAAATATAATAACGAATATAATCGTTTTGAATATCCCTATATTTTGTAATATTAGTTTTATTTGATTAAAATGAAATTTAATAACAAAACGAAGTTATAGGCTGAAATTATTTAGGAGTGCTTTGTGAAAGAATTGATTTTATACTCAAACCACTTGGTACCCAATTTGATTTTAAAGCATATAAATTCAGATCAAAACATTGCCATATAATAAAGAAAAGCGATACACAAGATTAGTCCAACTATTCATGACCAAATGGCTGACATCAAATTCTAAAAAATTGGTCGTGTATTGTAATTTACAATATTCACGTGAACTCGGTTTTTAAAAATTGAGTATAATACAATAAAAACAAAAAATCCTTCGGATCTATTTCTAGAGCCGCATGAAAAATATAATAACGAATATAATCGTTTTGAAGATCCCTGTATTTTGTAATATTAGTTTTATTTGATCAAAATGAAACTTAAAAACAAAACGAAGTTATAGGCTGAAATTATTTAGGAGTGCTTTGTGAAAGGATTGATTTTATACACAAACCGCTTGGTACCCATTTGACTTTAGAGCACATAAATTCAGTTCAAAACAATGCCATATAATAAAGAAAAGCGAAACACAAGATTACTCCTACTATTCATGACCAAATGGTGGAAATCAAATTTTAAACAATTGGTCTTGTATTGGCATTTAATATATTTACGTAAACTCGGTTTTTAAAAATTCAGTATAATACAATAAAAAACTTCGCATCTATTTCTAGAGCCGCATGAAAAATATAATAACGAATATAATCGTTTTGAATATCCCTATATTTTGTAATATTAGTTTTATATGATTAAAATGAAATTTAATAACAAAACGAATTTATAGGCTGAAATTATTTAGGAGTACTTTGTGAAAGGATTGATTTTATACACAAGCCGCTTGGTACCCATTTGACTTTAGAGCATATAAATTCAGTTCAAAACAATGCCATATAATAAAGAAAAGCGAAACACAAGATTACTCCTACTATTCATGTCCAAATGGTGGAAATCAAATTTTAAAAAATTGGTCTTGTTTTGGCATTTAATATATTTACGTAAACTCGGTTTTTAAAAATTCAGTATAATACAACAAAAACAAAAAATCCTTCGCATCTATTTCTAGAGCCGCATGAAAAATATAATAACGAAAATAATCGTTTTGAAGATCCCTGTATTTTGTAATATTAGTTTTATTTGATTAAAATGAAATTTAATAACAAAACGAAGTTATAGGCTGAAATTATTTAGGAGTGCTTTGTGAAAGAATTGATTTTATACTCAAGCCACTTGGTACCCCATTGAAGTTTATAATATATAAATTCAATTTATAACAATGCCATATAATAAAGAAAAGCGAAACAAAAGATTACTCCCACTATTCATGTCCAAATGGTGGAAATCAAATTTTAAAAAATTGGTCTTGTTTTGGCATTTAATATATTTACGTAAACTCGGTTTTTAAAAATTCAGTATAATACAACAAAAACAAAAAATCCTTCGCATCTATTTCTAGAGCCGCATGAAAAATATAATAACGAAAATAATCGTTTTGAAGATCCCTGTATTTTGTAATATTAGTTTTATTTGATTAAAATGAAATTTAATAACAAAACGAAGTTATAGGCTGAAATTATTTAGGAGTGCTTTGTGAAAGAATTGATTTTATACACAAGCCACTTGGTACCCCATTTGATTTTAAAGCATATAAATTCAGTTCAAAACAATGCCATATAATAAAGAAAAGCGATACACAAGATTAGTCCAACTATTCATGACCAAATGGCTGACATCAAATTCTAAAAAATTGGTCGTGTATTGTAATTTACAATATTCACGTGAACTCGGTTTTTAAAAATTCAGTATAATACAATAAAAACAAAAAATCCTTCGCATCTATTTCTAGAGCCGCATGAAAAATATAATAACGAATATAATCGTTTTGAAGATCCCTATATTTTGTAATATTAGTTTTATTTGATTAAAATGAAATTTAAAAACAAAACGAAGTTATAGGCTGAAATTATTTAGGAGAGCTTTGTGAAAGAATTGATTTTATACTCAAGCCACTTGGTACCCCATTTGATTTTAAAGCATATAAATTCAGTTCAAAACAATGCCATATAATAAAGAAAAGCGATACACAAGATTAGTCCAACTATTCATGTCCAAATGGTGGAAATCAAATTTTAAAAAATTGGTCTTGTATTGGCATTTAATATATTTACGTAAACTCGGTTTTTAAAAATTCAGTATAATACAATAAAAAAAAATCCGTCGCATCTATTTCTAGTGTCGCATGAAAAATATAATAACGAATATAATCGTTTTGAATATCCCTGTATTTTGTAATATTAGTTTTATTTGATTAAAATGAAATTTAAAAACAAAACGAAGTTATAGGCTGAAATTATTTAGGAGAGCTTTGTGAAAGAATTGATTTTATACACAAGCCGCTTGGTACCCCATTTGATTTTAAAGCATATAAATTCAGTTCAAAACAATGCCATATAATAAAGAAAAGCGATACACAAGATTAGTCCAACTATTCATGACCAAATGGCTGACATCAAATTCTAAAAAATTGGTCGTGTATTGTAATTTACAATATTCACGTGAACTCGGTTTTTAAAAATTCAGTATAATACAATAAAAACAAAAAATCCTTCGCATCTATTTCTAGAGCCGCATGAAAAATATAATAACGAATATAATCGTTTTGAAGATCCCTGTATTTTGTAATATTAGTTTTATTTGATCAAAATGAAATTTAAAAACAAAACGAAGTTATAGGCTGAAATTATTTAGGAGAGCTTTGTGAAAGGATTGATTTTATACACAAACCGCTTGGTACCCCATTGGAGTTTAAAACATATAAATTCAGTTTATAACAATGCCATATAATAAAGAAAAGCGAAATAAAAGATTACTCCCACTATTCATGTCCAAATGGTGGAAATCAAATTTTAAAAAATTGGTCTTGTATTGGCATTTAATATATTTACGTAAACTCGGTTTTTAAAAATTCAGTATAATACAATAAAAAAAAATCCGTCGCATCTATTTCTAGTGTCGCATGAAAAATATAATAACGAATATAATCGTTTTGAATATCCCTGTATTTTGTAATATTAGTTTTATTTGATTGAAATGAAATTTAATAACAAAACGAATTTATAGGCTGAAATTATTTAAGAGAGCTTTGTGAAAGGATTGATTTTATACACAAACCGCTTGGTACCCCATTGCAGTTTAAAACATATAAAATCAGTTTATAACAATGCCATATAATAAAGAAAAGCGAAACACAAGATTACTCCAACTATTCATGACCAAATGGTGGAAATCAAATTCTAAAAAATTGGCCTTGTATATGAATTTACAATATTTACGTTAAGTCGGTTTTTAAAAATTGAGTATAATATAATAAAAACAAAAAATTCTTCGCATCTATTTCTAGAGCCGCATGAAAAATATAATAACGAATATAATCGTTTTGAATATCCCTATATTTTGTAATATTAGTTTTATTTGATTAAAATGAAATTTAATAACAAAACGAAGTTATAGCCTGAAATTATTTAGGAGTACTTTGTGAAAGGATTGATTTTATACACAAGCCGCTTGGTACCCCATTTGATTTTAGAGCATATAAATTCAGTTCAAAACAATGCCATATAATAAAGAAAAGCGAAACACAAGATTACTCCCACTATTCATGTCCAAATGGTGGAAATCAAATTTTAAAAAATTGGTCTTGTTTTGGCATTTAATATATTTACGTAAACTCGGTTTTTAAAAATTCAGTATAATACAACAAAAACAAAAAATCCTTCGCATCTATTTCTAGAGCCGCATGAAAAATATAATAACGAAAATAATCGTTTTGAAGATCCCTGTATTTTGTAATATTAGTTTTATTTGATTAAAATGAAATTTAATAACAAAACGAAGTTATAGGCTGAAATTATTTAGGAGTGCTTTGTGAAAGAATTGATTTTATACTCAAGCCACTTGGTACCCAATTTGATTTTAAAGCATATAAATTCAGTTCAAAACAATGCCATATAATAAAGAAAAGCGATACACAAGATTAGTCCAACTATTCATGACCAAATGGCTGACATCAAATTCTAAAAAATTGGTCGTGTATTGTAATTTACAATATTCACGTGAACTCGGTTTTTAAAAATTGAGTATAATACAATAAAAACAAAAAATCCTTCGCATCTATTTCTAGAGCCGCATGAAAAATATAATAACGAATATAATCGTTTTGAAGATCCCTATATTTTGAAATATTAGTTTTATTTGATTAAAATGAAATTTAAAAACAAAACGAAGTTATAGGCTGAAATTATTTAGGAGAGCTTTGTGAAAGAATTGATTTTATAAATAAAATATCCTAATTCTTATTAGGATAACAAAATAATGAATGGGACTTTGTGCTAACAACTGCACAAGTAAATAATGTGTATATAAAATAAATAACACAATGATTAATTGTAAATATTTATTTCCAAAATGAACTTTATTCACAATTTATCAAAATATATGTAATTGACTTAATATAATAACCAATATATGTTTTTAACTGAAAAGAAAAATCAATTTGAATTTTACGATTTAACGCCACGACGGAAAAACTCAGACTAACTAACTCTTCTTTTAATTTTCTTTTCATTAATGTTCATAATTTACAAATTTGCTGATATTGTTACTTTAACGGAAACGCGTGTAATTTTCTTAGTGTATTAATCATGCGTTCTAGTAATGTGACTTATGACTTTCTCATGGGAATGGTCAAAGACGAAATTTGAAGTAATTGGAATTTTGTTAATGCAGCAAAAATTATTCTTATGGGAGAATTAGTAAAAATGTAAAAAATGGAATTAAAAAAAAATATAAAATGCAAAAAGATATAATTTCAGAATTTAGAAAAATTAACATTCAAGTATATAAATGGAATTTTAATATTATATAGAATTTATGTAAAACTATGTAATTTATATATATTGTATATATTATATTTATATGATGTTTATAGGGTCTCTATACATAACACCCCCACCGTTAGTCTGAGGCTCCGACGAAGCTGTTATTACAATATTTCCTGTTTTTTTATGTACTAAATATTTTACACTGAAAATTACAATTACTATAATAGTAATGATAAAAAGATTTAATGAAGTATTAACTGCATGATTTACATATTTCTTTCCAATAATTTCGTTTATTAATTTCCTATTATGCTTTATGTTTTCTATATGTATTTCTTCTAGTTTAACTATTTCATTTGTTCTATTTTCTATGATTTGTGTGACATAATGTGGTAAAACTATGTTATCTTGTATTTTCGTATAAAAATTTTCAAATTCTTCTTCATTTATTTTAATTTTACAATTTTCGTATCTTATTAGATTATTTCCTACTATACTTATATTGAAATGATTACAATTTTGAGTAATATTTGTTTTTTCGATATTTTTAGTTATGATTATTCCAGGTATTACTTCTTTAATTTCTTTTCTATTAAATTCTATCATTTTACAATATGCTTCTTTAAAATTTGTAATATTATATGTACATTGATCTTTAATTTTTATCAAATTTCTTTTTAAATTGTTTTTTACACTTGTGCTAAAGACATTACTATTATCATCTAATAATACATTATATTCTTCTAGGGAAATGGATCTATTTTGATAGTTTGGTATTGGTTCGATTAGAATTTTTGAAAATGTTACATTACTATATTGTGGAATTAATATTGCTATAATAACCTGCTCTAGATGGAACATGACAGAAACTTTAATATCTTTGAAATTTTCTAATTCTGGAATAAGTTTGAGTTCTTTTTCTGTAAAAATATTTTTTGAAAGTATACCCAACTTACTGGTCAATATGACTTGCTCAATATCATCAATGTGTTTTTCTAATAGGTTTATGTCGTAATTTATTTGATAAACGTATTGCATATATTCTACTTCTTCTTCTATTCGTAATATTCTATTTCCATTTTCTTGGGAGATCCTATCTAAATATTTTGTAATAATGTTTTGTTGTGATTTTACCTGGTCTGTTAGGTTTTTGATTTGATATGAGATTTCGTTATTGATCAGGACTTGTTGATTGTTTTCCTTTATGAGTTCCTTGTTGTTCTGTGTTAATGATTCTAGTTTGTCCCTGATTTCTTCCTCATCGTTGTGATCCATTGTGCCAGCTAAGTATTTCAGACCAGTTCCTAGTATATCTACTAGTCCTCTTTTTTGTCTTTTATGTGGTTTCAAATTATATATTTTCCTTTCTAGTGTCCTGAAGTTGTGCATAATTGTATTAAATATAGGTTGTATAAGGTAGGCTTTTTCCTCGATTTCCTTGATATTTTCTTGAATCATATTTTTGGCACTTTCATACTCTGTTACATTGATGATGTGTAGGACTTTTTGGTATTTTTCGATGATTTTTATGTCTTCAAGCTTAAGTGTAATATATCCATTGTTATGATTTAGGTTCTGGACTTCAATTATCTGGGGTAGCGTCATTGGAAGGATAATTAGGATTAGGGATGCCGTTGTTATCATTTTGGCCTGTAATGGGATTAGTTCTTTTAGTTTTCTGTTTTTTCTTGATTTTCGCTTTAATTGTAGGTAAATCGTAGTTCTGAAACTTTTTCTTTTTCTTTGCGTGTGTTTTGTAATATTTTAATCCTGTGTCTTTGTCAAGTATATGATTGTCGTCTATTTTTTCTACTTCTATTTTCCTAAATTTTGCATGGTTTTTTCCCCCTCTAGTATCTTTAATAAATATTGTACCCGGTTCTATTTGTATTTCTTCTCTATCTTTGTTTATTCTATCTATAGCTTTTTCTTTAATTTTTAAAATTCTTTCCCTGATATCCTTGTATTCATCATTCTTTACTTTGCCATTATTAAAATCGATTGGTTTTTTGTTCGTTGTCGAATGTATAGTATTGTTGTAAAAACATATGATTTTTAGAATTTTTTCCTCTACTGTGTCTATGTCTTTATTTTCATCGTGTCTTAACAATCTCAAATGTTCATTAATTGTGTTATGTAATCTTTCTATGTCTGAGTTGGATGTGTGGTTATTATTCGATGTAAAATGGACCTCAATATTTTCATTTCTTAAAAATTCTCTTAAAGGGAGTGCTTTAAATCCTAATTCATTATCTACAACAAATTTTTGGATATTTCCTATTGCAGACATGTATTGGAGGATTGCTCTTTTGAACTCTACCCAACTTCTTGCGTTTATTTGGATAGCTTGTGCGAATTTACTGAATTTGTCAATGAATGTTAGAAACAATTTCTTTTCTAAGGTATAGAACACGTCTACGTGTATGATTTGGTTTGGTCCTGTAGGTGTCTCGGTCAGTTGAAATTTATGTTTTACTGGGTTTCTTTCGTATTTTTCTATATTACAAATTTCGCAATTATTGATGAATTGTGTGACTCGTGTGTGGAGTTTTGGGTGAAAATATTTTAGCTGTAATTCCTTGTAAACTTCTTCGATTATCTTTGCTAGCTTTTCTTCTTCTAAGATGTCTTCTAAAACTTTCTCACATTTTATGATTTTTAGTTTCCCACTATTAGCGAAATGATTCTGAAATACTGTTTTCAGCGTTTGGAAGAATTCTGTGTCTTCTACGTAAATGGCATTAAGGAGTTTGGGATTTGTATGGGATTTTAGGATGGTAGTTGC
Organism: Anthrax anthrax; assembly: GCA_963971155.1. NCBI lineage: Eukaryota > Metazoa > Arthropoda > Insecta > Diptera > Bombyliidae > Anthrax > Anthrax anthrax. The sequence continues at coordinate 3,920,678 of OZ020122.1, forward strand.
AGTTTCATCATCTAGAGTTTTTAAATAAATCATTTTCCTACATCTGTTAAATATTTTCATTTCTTTTATTCTAAGTGAGCCAGAATTAGATTTGAAGATTGCTATTTGGTTTTTAAACACGTTTAATGGGGATTTGCTAACCGGTATTTGATTTTCATTGTCTTCTTGTGCCATATTTATTTCAATGCGTGATAACGCATCTGCATTCCCATTCTTAATACCCTTTTTGTATTTTATTTCATAATCAAATTCAGATAATTTTAGTCGCCACCTTACTAGTTTGGAGTTGGGTTCTTTTATAGAGAATAGCCATTGAAGGGGTTTGTGGTCAGTTTCTATTATAAATTTTCTGCCGAAAATATAAGGGCGGAAGTACTTTGTGGCCCATATTATTGCTAACAGTTCTTTTTCGATTGTACTGTAATGTTGTTCGTGTTCGTTTAAGGTGCGGCTTGCATAACATATTGGATGATTTTCTTGTGATAATATTGCACCAAGGGCATATTGGCTAGCATCTGTTGTGACTGTAAATGTTTTATTAAAGTCGGGGTATCTTAAAATTGGTTCACTGATAAGAAGCCTTTTTAATGATTCGAAACTGTTAATATAATCGGGATCGCTGACATTCACTTTCTGATTTTTCTTTAAATATCTCGTCATTGGCTTAGCAATCATTGAATAATCCCGGATAAATTTTCTGTAATAGCCCGTAAGACCTAAAAATTGCTTAATTTGTTTCTGAGGAAGTTAGGGATAGGGAAGTTTTTAACGCATTCGATTTTTTTTGGGTTAGGTTTTATGCCGTCTAACGTGACAATATGTCCCAAAAATTCAGTTTTTTTCTTTAGAAACTCTGATTTATCTAATTGCACCATTAATTTTACCTCTTCAAATCTTTTGAAGATTTTGGTCAGTGAGTCTAAATGTTCTTCTAGCGATGAAGAAAAAATAATTACATCATCTAGATAGACAAGACAGATTTTGTTGATATAATCTTTTAAGACATTATTCATGAGGCGTTGAAATGTAGCGGGAGCCGTTTTAAGGCCAAATGGCATTCGAAGGAACTCGTAATGGCCATTTTCAACATTAAAGGCTGTCTTATGGATATCCCTTTCATCAATTTCTATCTGGTGAAATCCCTTCGCCAGATCTAAAGTGGTGAAATACTGGCATCTTCCCAGCTTTCCCAGTATCTCGTCTATATTAGGGATTGGATATCTGTCGTCTATTGTTACTTCGTTTAATTTGCGGTAGTCGATGACTACTCGCCATTTGGTTTTACCGCTAGCATCCATCTTTTTAGGTACTATCCAGACAGGTGCTGAGTAAGGGGAGTTACTTGGACGAATAATATTCTTCTTTAACATATCGTCTATTTGCTTTTCTACTTCTTGTTTGTGTATATGTGGATACCGATACGATTTGACATATATTGGGATATCGTTTGTGGTACGTATTCGATGTTTAATGGCATTCGTAAAAGAAAGGTCTGAATTTTCATTGTGAAATAATTTTGAAAATCGTCTGATAACTTTTAAAAGTTCCGTTTTTTCTTCGATGTTTAAATGATCTGTACGGATTTGATCTAGTAAAGGTTTGTTCTCTTTTTCTTCTATTATATTAAAATTTTGTTGGTCTACTTTGTGAGTCTGAAGTGGCTTAAAATTGATAACATTATTTCCGTCGTTTTGCATTTGAATTTTAGCGCTGATTTTGTAATTTTCCACTGTGTATATGCCTTCTGGAAGAATAGCTTGGTTATCTAAGGACCTCTGCTCCTCTAGATAAGCTAATCCTTCTTTTTGCAACACTGGAATTGCTGCAGTACAATCCTTTTTTATTTTTATTTCATAATTAGGGTTTTCATTATTGCGAAGAAAATTTAATTTGGTTTCTTTATTTGCCGTCGTTAAGGTTTGTTTTTCAAAGTCAATTTTTGCTTTTAATGGGATGAGTATGTTGTTGCCTATTAGGCCATCATAATGTTGATGAAAAGGGAATACGTACATTTCTACTTTTATTTTTGGGTTACCTAGCTCTTTAAACAAGGGTATTCTGGCTTTTTGTTTTATTTCTACACCGTGGTTTAGCGTTTTTAAGAAAATATTTTTTTCAAGAGATTCTAATAATTTTGGGTTACATAAATTTGGATTGATGATGGAGTGGGTGGCCCCGGTGTCTATAATGAATTTTAGTGGTCTTGTATTACTGTCGACTAGGATATAGGGTAATTGGTGGTCGAGGCTGTTAAGGGAAAATTTTGTGGAGGTTGGACTGTTTCGGATATATTTATGTCCATAGGTTCGGGTGGAGGGAGTTGATTTTGATTTTGTTGTGGATTATTGAGACGATTATTTTGATAGGGGTTGTTTGGGACGTTTTCATTGTTTCTAAAATTGTCTGAGTTAGGGAACCTGTATCGGCCATTCATTCTTGAATTATTATGATGTGAAAATTGATTTTGAGGTCTTTGTATCCAATTTGGACGCTGTTCTCTGTTAGGTGGTGTATTGTTATTATGTCTGTAGTTACGGCTGTGTGAAGGGTTATAACGATTATTATTATTGAAATTTGTATTATTATGAAAATTATTCTGACCATTTTTATTTTCAAAGTTTCGATTTTTAAAATTTTGATTATGATTATGATTATTGTGAAAATTCGAGTTGCTTCTATTTCTTGTGAAATTCTGATTGCTGGACTTGTGTGTAGTTGGGTTATCATAGGCGTAACCTGCTTCATACAGAATATTCATTGCTGATTCTAAATTATCAGGGTTTCTACAATACAGTATCGATCGCATGGGTTCAGGAATCTTGTTTTTGAATATATTTAAAGCGGAACCTTTATTGGTTGATATCGCACGTGTGGCTAATTCTACGTCGTCATTAGAAAGTCGCGTTTTAATATTAAGTCGTCTTAATGCTGTTTTAATTTCATTATAAAACTCTACACAGTTTGTTTTAAATGTAATGCCCCTTAATTGGTCGAATAGTTCTTCTAGACTAGCACGTTCACCAAAATTGTTTATTAGGATATTTTTAATCTCTGCCCAAGAAGTCGCATGGTTGTTGATTTCAATAATTTCACGTGCCTTTCCTTTTAATTTAGATTTTATCATATCTGAGAAAATACTTTGAGATAGAGCGTCATATCGAGCCAAAAGTGGGTGTATTTTGTCGATTAAATCTAAAAAATTCTGTAAATCTGCGTAATCGCCTGAGAATTCGGGGAGTCTGGCAAGGTATTTCAAAGGATCTATAGTTAAGGATAATTCGGCCATGGTTTTCTCAAAGATATTAATACTACTGTCAATATTCTGATTATTATTAGGAATTTGTTTAGTAAAAATTTCTAGTTCTACAATTTCTTGATTTAAATTTTTATTTGAATTATTTATATTCTGTTCTGATAAATTTTCTAAATTTTGGTTTAAATTTTCTTTATCTATATTTAAATCTTTATTTGAATCACTTAAATTTTCTTCTGATAAATTTTCTAAACTAAAATTTCCTACTAAATTTATAAGATTTTCTAAACTATTAGTTCGGCTACCATTACTCATACCTTGTTCCCAAAAATTGATTTTAAATACTTTGATGATGGTTCTGGTGATCCGTCTGACTATCCTTCACAGTTGTTGTTGTTGAAATTGTTGCTCTTGGATGACAGATCCTGTAATTCTGTTGATTGTTTGTACAATTGATGTCGGTGACGTTGTTCCTCCTATACTGAACGATTACTTATGTATTCACTTTTATTTATTTTTTCTTTTTTTTTTATATTATTATTCGCATATATTATGATTACTATTGATATTTGTATGTATATGCGTACGTAATTATTTATTTATTTATATATATTTTGTTGTAATTATATACGTATGTTTATGTATTTTCTTGCACTATTATTTAAATTACTCACTTATATTGGTAACAGTTATTGAAAAAAATTTTCGTTTTTTATTGTCCTTTCTTTTCAATTGTAAAATTCGTATATATATATTATATATATATTTCAACTATTTATAAAAAATTTTGTTTTTGTATCACTTCTATTGATACACCTTTCATAGATTTTTGTTTTTTTGCATCACATCTACTGATACACTTTCACAGGTTTTTCTTATATGCATCACTTCTGTTGATACACTGTCCTCTTATTTGCATCACATCAACTGGTACACTTTCACAGATTTTTCTTATATGCATCACTTCTGTTGATACACTGTTCAAAGATTTTCTGTTCTTACGTCGCACCAATTGATACACTGATTGCAGTTAATATTACGATAATTTCGTTCTTATTCGAATACACCATTAAGTGTTGAAACACAAGCGATGTACACTTGGTGTATCCTACCGACTGCGCCAATAAAATATCCTAATTCTTATTAGGATAAAAAAATAATGAATGGGACTTTGTGCTAACAACTGCACAAGTAAATAATGTGTATATAAAATAAATAACACAATGATTAATTGTAAATATTTATTTCCAAAATGAACTTTATTCACAATTTATCAAAATATATGTAATTGACTTAATATAATAACCAATATATGTTTTTAACTTAAAAGAAAAATCAATTTGAATTTTACGATTTAACGCCACGACGGAAAAACTCAGACTAACTAACTCTTCTTTTAATTTTCTTTTCATTAATGTTCATAATTTACAAATTTGCTGATATTGTTACTTTAACGGAAACGCGTGTAATTTTCTTAGTGTATTAATCATGCGTTCTAGTAATGTGACTTATGACTTTCTCATGGGAATGGTCAAAGACGAAATTTGAAGTAATTGGAATTTTGTTAATGCAGCAAAAATTATTCTTATGGGAGAATTAGTAAAAATGTAAAAAATGGAATTAAAAAAATATATAAAATGCAAAAAGATATAATTTCAGAATTTAGAAAAATTAACATTCAAGTATGTATAAATGGAATTTTAATATTATATAGAATTTATGTAAAACTATGTAATTTATATATATTGTATATATTATATTTATATGATGTTTATAGGGTCTCTATACATAACATTTATACTCAAGCCACTTGGTACCCAATTTGATTTTAAAGCATATAAATTCAGTTCAAAACAATGCCATATAATAAAGAAAAGCGATACACAAGATTAGTCCAACTATTCATGACCAAATGGCTGACATCAAATTCTAAAAAATTGGTCGTGTATTGTAATTTACAATATTCACGTGAACTCGGTTTTTAAAAATTGAGTATAATACAATAAAAACAAAAAATCCTTCGCATCTATTTTTAGAGCCGCATGAAAAATATAATAACGAATATAATCGTTTTGAAGATCCCTGTATTTTGTAATATTAGTTTTATTTGATCAGAATGAAATTTAATAACAAAACGAATTTATAGGCTGAAATTATTTAGGAGAGCTTTGTGAAAGGATTGATTTTATACACAAACCGCTTGGTACCCCATTGGAGTTTAAAACATATAAATTCAGTTTATAACAATGCCATATAATAAAGAAAAGCGAAACACAAGATAACTCCCACTATTCATGACCAAATTGTGGAAGTCAAATTTTAAACAATTGGTCTTGTATTGGCATTTAATATATTTACATAAACTCGGTTTTTAAAAATTCAGTATAATACAATAAAAACAAAAAATCCTTCGCATCTATTTCTAGAGTCGCATGAAAAATATAATAACGAATATAATCGTTTTGAATATCCCTGTATTTTGTAATATTAGTTTTATTTGATTAAAATGAAATTTAATAACAAAACGAATTTATAGGCTGAAATTATTTAGGAGTGCTTTGTGAAAGGATTGATTTTATACACAAACCGCTTGGTACCCCATTTGATTTTAAAGCATATAAATTCAGTTCAAAACAATGCCATATAATAAAGAAAAGCGAAACAAAAGATTACTCCAACTATTCATGGCCAAATGGCTGACATCAAATTCTAAAAAATTGGTCGTGTCTTGTAATTTACAATATTCACGTGAACTCGGTTTTTAAAAATTGAGTATAATACAATAAAAACAAAAAATCCTTCGCATCTATTTCTAGAGTCGCATGAAAAATATAATAACGAATATAATCGTTTTGAATATCCCTGTATTTTTTAATATTAGTTTTATTTGATTAAAATGAAATTTAATGACAAAACGAATTTATAGGCTGAAATTATTTAAGAGTGCTTTGTGAAAGAATTGATTTTATACTCAAACCACTTGGTACCCAATTTGATTTTAAAGCATATAAATTCAGATCAAAACAATGCCATATAATAAAGAAAAGCGATACACAAGATTAGTCCAACTATTCATGACCAAATGGCTGACATCAAATTCTAAAAAATTGGTCGTGTATTGTAATTTACAATATTCACGTGAACTCGGTTTTTAAAAATTGAGTATAATATAATATAAACAAAAAATTCTTCGCATCTATTTCTAGAGCCGCATGAAAAATATAATAACGAATATAATCGTTTTGAATATCCCTATATTTTGTAATATTAGTTTTATTTGATTAAAATGAAATTTAATAACAAAACGAAGTTATAGGCTGAAATTATTTAGGAGTGCTTTGTGAAAGGATTGATTTTATACACAAACCACTTGGTACCGCATTGGAGTTTAAAACATATAAATTCAGTTTATAACAATGCCATATAATAAAGAAAAGCGAAACACAAGATTACTCCAACTATTCATGACCAAATGGCTGACATCAAATTCTAAAAAATTGGTCGTGTATTGTAATTTACAATATTCACGTGAACTCGGTTTTTAAAAATTGAGTATAATATAATATAAACAAAAAATTCTTCGCATCTATTTCTAGAGCCGCATGAAAAATATAATAACGAATATAATCGTTTTGAAGATCCCTGTATTTTGTAATATTAGTTTTATTTGATCAAAATGAAACTTAAAAACAAAACGAAGTTATAGGCTGAAATTATTTAGGAGAGCTTTGTGAAAGGATTGATTTTATACACAAACCGCTTGGTACCCCATTGGAGTTTAAAACATATAAATTCAGTTTATAACAATGCCATATAATAAAGAAAAGCGAAACACAAGATTACTCCAACTATTCATGACCAAATGGTGGAAATCAAATTCTAAAAAATTGGTCTTGTATTGGCATTTAATATATTTACGTAAACTCGGTTTTCAAAAATTCAGTATAATATAATAAAAACAAAAAATCCTTCGCATCTATTTCTAGAGCCGCATGAAAAATATAATAACGAATATAATCGTTTTGAACATCCCCGTATTTTGTAATATTAGTTTTAATTGATTAAAATGAAATTTAATAACAAAACGAATTTATAGGCTGAAATTATTCAGGAGTGCTTTGTGAAAGGATTGATTTTATACTCAAGCCACTTGGTACCCAATTTGATTTTAAAGCATATAAATTCAGTTCAAAACAATGCCATATAATAAAGAAAAGCGATACACAAGTTTAGTCCAACTATTCATGACCAAATGGCTGACATCAAATTCTAAAAAATTGGTCGTGTATTGTAATTTACAATATTCACGTGAACTCGGTTTTTAAAAATTGAGTATAATACAATAAAAACAAAAAATCCTTCGCATCTATTTCTAGAGCCGCATGAAAAATATAATAACGAATATAATCGTTTTGAAGATCCCTATATTTTGTAATATTAGTTTTATTTGATTAAAATGAAATTTAAAAACAAAACGAAGTTATAGGCTGAAATTATTTAGGAGAGCTTTGTGAAAGAATTGATTTTATACTCAAGCCACTTGGTACCCAATTTGATTTTAAAGCATATAAATTCAGTTCAAAACAATGCCATATAATAAAGAAAAGCGATACACAAGATTAGTCCAACTATTCATGACCAAATGGCTGACATCAAATTCTAAAAAATTGGTCGTGTATTGTAATTAACAATATTCACGTGAACTCGGTTTTTAAAAATTGAGTATAATACAATAAAAACAAAAAATCCTTCGCATCTATTTCTAGAGCCGCATGAAAAATATAATAACGAATATAATCGTTTTGAAGATCCCTGTATTTTGTAATATTAGTTTTATTTGATCAGAATGAAATTTAATAACAAAACGAATTTATAGGCTGAAATTATTTAGGAGAGCTTTGTGAAAGGATTGATTTTATACACAAACCGCTTGGTACCCCATTGGAGTTTAAAGCATATAAATTCAGTTCAAAACAATGCCATATAATAAAGAAAAGCTAAACAAAAGATTACTCCCACTATTCATACCCAAATGGTGGAAATCAAATTTTAAAAAATTGGTCTTGTTTTGGCATTTAATATATTTACGTAAACTCGGTTTTAAAAAATTCAGTATAATACAACAAAAACAAAAAATCCTTCGCATCTATTTCTAGAGCCGCATGAAAAATATAATAACGAAAATAATCGTTTTGAAGATCCCTGTATTTTGTAATATTAGTTTTATTTGATTAAAATGAAATTTAATAACAAAACGAAGTTATAGGCTGAAATTATTTAGGAGTGCTTTGTGAAAGAATTGATTTTATACTCAAGCCACTTGGTACCCAATTTGATTTTAAAGCATATAAATTCAGTTCAAAACAATGCCATATAATAAAGAAAAGCGATACACAAGATTAGTCCAACTATTCATGACCAAATGGCTGACATCAAATTCTAAAACATTGGTCGTGTATTGTAATTTACAATATTCACGTGAACTCGGTTTTTAAAAATTGAGTATAATACAATAAAAACAAAAAATCCTTCGCATCTATTTCTAGAGCCGCATGAAAAATATAATTACGAATATAATCGTTTTGAAGATACCTATATTTTGTAATATTAGTTTTATTTGATTAAAATGAAATTTAAAAACAAAACGAAGTTATAGGCTGAAATTATTTAGGAGAGCTTTGTGAAAGAATTGATTTTATACTCAAGCCACTTGGTACCCAATTTGATTTTAAAGCATATAAATTCAGTTCAAAACAATGCCATATAATAAAGAAAAGCGATACACAAGATTAGTCCAACTATTCATGACCAAATGGCTGACATCAAATTCTAAAAAATTGGTCGTGTATTGTAATTTACAATATTCACGTGAACTCGGTTTTTAAAAATTGAGTATAATACAATAAAAACAAAAAATCCTTCGCATCTATTTCTAGAGCCGCATGAAAAATATAATAACGAATATAATCGTTTTGAAGATCCCTGTATTTTGTAATATTAGTTTTATTTGATCAGAATGAAATTTAATACCAAAACGAATTTATAGGCTGAAATTATTTAGGAGAGCTTTGTGAAAGGATTGATTTTATACACAAACCGCTTGGTACCCCATTGGAGTTTAAAACATATAAATTCAGTTTATAACAATGCCATATAATAAAGAAAAGCGAAACACAAGATAACTAACACTATTCATGACCAAATTGTGGAAGTCAAATTTTAAACAATTGGTCTTGTATTGGCATTTAATATATTTACGTAAACTCGGTTTTTAAAAATTCAGTATAATACAATAAAAACAAAAAATCCTTCGCATCTATTTCTAGAGTCGCATGAAAAATATAATAACGAATATAATCGTTTTGAATATCCCTGTATTTTGTAATATTAGTTTTATTTGATTAAAATGAAATTTAAAAACAAAACGAAGTTATAGGCTGAAATTATTTAGGAGTGCTTTGTGAAAGGATTGATTTTATACACAAACCACTTGGTACCGCATTGGAGTTTAAAACATATAAATTCAGTTTATAACAATGCCATATAATAAAGAAAAGCGAAACACAAGTTTACTCCAACTATTCATGACCAAATGGTCGAAATCAAATTCTAAAAAATTGGCCTTGTATATGAATTTACAATATTTACGTTAAGTCGGTTTTTAAAAATTGAGTATAATATAATATAAACAAAAAATTCTTCGCATCTATTTCTAGAGCCGCATGAAAAATATAATAACGAATATAATCGTTTTGAATATCCCTATATTTTGTAATATTAGTTTTATTTGATTAAAATGAAATTTAATAACAAAACGAAGTTATAGGCTGAAATTATTTAGGAGTGCTTTGTGAAAGAATTGATTTTATACTCAAACCACTTGGTCCCCAATTTGATTTTAAAGCATATAAATTCAGATCAAACAATGCCATATAATAAAGAAAAGCGATACACAAGATTAGTCCAACTATTCATGACCAAATGGCTGACATCAAATTCTAAAAAATTGGTCGTGTATTGTAATTTACAATATTCACGTGAACTCGGTTTTTTAAAATTGAGTATAATATAATATAAACAAAAAATCCTTCGCATCTATTTCTAGAGCCGCATGAAAAATATAATAACGAATATAATCGTTTTGAATATCCCTATATTTTGTAATATTAGTTTTATTTGATTAAAATGAAATTTAATAACAAAACGAAGTTATAGGCTGAAATTATTTAGGAGTGCTTTGTGAAAGGATTGATTTTATACACAAACCACTTGGTACCGCATTGGAGTTTAAAACATATAAATTCAGTTTATAACAATGCCATATAATAAAGAAAAGCGAAACACAAGATTACTCCAACTATTCATGACCAAATGGCTGACATCAAATTCTAAAAAATTGGTCGTGTATTGTAATTTACAATATTCACGTGAACTCGGTTTTTAAAAATTGAGTATAATATAATATAAACAAAAAATTCTTCGCATCTATTTCTAGAGCCGCATGAAAAATATAATAACGAATATAATCGTTTTGAAGATCCCTGTATTTTGTAATATTAGTTTTATTTGATCAAAATGAAACTTAAAAACAAAACGAAGTTATAGGCTGAAATTATTTAGGAGAGCTTTGTGAAAGGATTGATTTTATACACAAACCGCTTGGTACCCCATTGGAGTTTAAAACATATAAATTCAGTTTATAACAATGCCATATAATAAAGAAAAGCGAAACACAAGATTACTCCAACTATTCATGACCAAATGGTGGAAATCAAATTCTAAAAAATTGGTCTTGTATTGGCATTTGATATATTTACGTAAACTCGGTTTTTAAAAATTCAGTATAATATAATAAAAACAAAAAATCCTTCGCATCTATTTCTAGAGCCGCATGAAAAATATAATAACGAATATAATCGTTTTGAACATCCCCGTATTTTGTAATATTAGTTTTAATTGATTAAAATGAAATTTAATAACAAAACGAATTTATAGGCTGAAATTATTTAGGAGTGCTTTGTGAAAGGATTGATTTTATACACAAACCGCTTGGTACCCCATTTGATTTTAAAGCATATAAATTCAGTTCAAAACAATGCCATATAATAAAGAAAAGCGAAACACAAGATTAGTCCAACTATTCATGACCAAATGGCTGAGAACAAATTCTAAAAAATTGGTCGTGTATTGTAATTTACAATATTCACGTGAACTCGGTTTTTAAAAATTGAGTATAATACAATAAAAACAAAAAATCCTTCGCATCTATTTCTACAGCCGCATGAAAAATATAATAACGAATATAATCGTTTTGAACATCCCTGTATTTTGTAATATTAGTTTTATTTGAATAAAATGAAATTTAATAACAAAACGAAGTTATAGGCTGAAATTATTTAGGAGTGCTTTGTGAAAGGATTGATTTTATACACAAACCGCTTGGTACCCCATTGAACTTTAAAACATATAAATTCAGTTTATAACAATGCCATATAATAAAGAAAAGCGAAACACAAGATTACTCCCACTATTCATGACCAACTGGTGGAAATCAAATTTTAAAAAATTGGTCTTGTATTGGCATTTAATATATTTACGTAAACTCGGTTTTTAAAAATTCAGTATAATACAATAAAAACAAAAAATCCTTCGCATCTATTTCTAGAGCCGCATGAAAAATATAATAACGAATATAATCGTTTTGAAGATCCCTGTATTTTGTAATATTAGTCTTATTTGATTAAAATGAAATTTAAAAACAAAACGAATTTATAGGCTGAAATTATTTAGGAGTGCTTTGTGAAAGGATTGATTTTATACACAAACCACTTGGTACCGCATTGGAGTTTAAAACATATAAATTCAGTTTATAACAATGCCATATAATAAAGAAAAGCGAAACACAAGATTACTCCAACTATTCATGACCAAATGGCTGACATCATATTCTAAAAAATTGGCCTTGTATATGAATTTACAATATTTACGTTAAGTCGGTTTTTAAAAATTGAGTATAATATAATATAAACAAAAAATTCTTCGCATCTATTTCTAGAGCCGCATGAAAAATATAATAACGAATATAATCGTTTTGAATATCCCTATATTTTGTAATATTAGTTTTATTTGATTAAAATGAAATTTAATAACAAAACGAATTTATAGGCTGAAATTATTTAGGAGAGCTTTGTGAAAGGATTGATTTTATACACAAACCGCTTGGTACCCCATTGGAGTTTAAAACATATAAATTCAGTTTATAACAATGCCATATAATAAAGAAAAGCGAAACACAAGATAACTAACACTATTCATGACCAAATTGTGGAAGTCAAATTTTAAACAATTGGTCTTGTATTGGCATTTAATATATTTACGTAAACTCGGTTTTTAAAAATTCAGTATAATACAATAAAAACAAAAAATCCTTCGCATCTATTTCTAGAGTCGCATGAAAAATATAATAACGAATATAATCGTTTTGAATATCCCTGTATTTTGTAATATTAGTTTTATTTGATTAAAATGAAATTTAATAACAAAACGAAGTTATAGGCTGAAATTATTTAGGAGTGCTTTGTGAAAGAATTGATTTTATACTCAAACCACTTGGTCCCCAATTTGATTTTAAAGCATATAAATTCAGATCAAACAATGCCATATAATAAAGAAAAGCGATACACAAGATTAGTCCAACTATTCATGACCAAATGGCTGAGAACAAATTCTAAAAAATTGGTCGTGTATTGTAATTTACAATATTCACGTGAACTCGGTTTTTAAAAATTGAGTATAATACAATAAAAACAAAAAATCCTTCGCATCTATTTCTACAGCCGCATGAAAAATATAATAACGAATATAATCGTTTTGAACATCCCTGTATTTTGTAATATTAGTTTTATTTGAATAAAATGAAATTTAATAACAAAACGAAGTTATAGGCTGAAATTATTTAGGAGTGCTTTGTGAAAGGATTGATTTTATACACAAACCGCTTGGTACCCCATTGAACTTTAAAACATATAAATTCAGTTTATAACAATGCCATATAATAAAGAAAAGCGAAACACAAGATTACTCCCACTATTCATGACCAACTGGTGGAAATCAAATTTTAAAAAATTGGTCTTGTATTGGCATTTAATATATTTACGTAAACTCGGTTTTTAAAAATTCAGTATAATACAATAAAAACAAAAAATCCTTCGCATCTATTTCTAGAGCCGCATGAAAAATATAATAACGAATATAATCGTTTTGAAGATCCCTGTATTTTGTAATATTAGTCTTATTTGATTAAAATGAAATTTAAAAACAAAACGAATTTATAGGCTGAAATTATTTAGGAGTGCTTTGTGAAAGGATTGATTTTATACACAAACCACTTGGTACCGCATTGGAGTTTAAAACATATAAATTCAGTTTATAACAATGCCATATAATAAAGAAAAGCGAAACACAAGATTACTCCAACTATTCATGACCAAATGGCTGACATCATATTCTAAAAAATTGGCCTTGTATATGAATTTACAATATTTACGTTAAGTCGGTTTTTAAAAATTGAGTATAATATAATATAAACAAAAAATTCTTCGCATCTATTTCTAGAGCCGCATGAAAAATATAATAACGAATATAATCGTTTTGAATATCCCTATATTTTGTAATATTAGTTTTATTTGATTAAAATGAAATTTAATAACAAAACGAATTTATAGGCTGAAATTATTTAGGAGAGCTTTGTGAAAGGATTGATTTTATACACAAACCGCTTGGTACCCCATTGGAGTTTAAAACATATAAATTCAGTTTATAACAATGCCATATAATAAAGAAAAGCGAAACACAAGATAACTAACACTATTCATGACCAAATTGTGGAAGTCAAATTCTAAAAAATTGGTCTTGTATTGGCATTTGATATATTTACGTAAACTCGGTTTTTAAAAATTCAGTATAATATAATAAAAACAAAAAATCCTTCGCATCTATTTCTAGAGCCGCATGAAAAATATAATAACGAATATAATCGTTTTGAACATCCCCGTATTTTGTAATATTAGTTTTAATTGATTAAAATGAAATTTAATAACAAAACGAATTTATAGGCTGAAATTATTTAGGAGTGCTTTGTGAAAGGATTGATTTTATACACAAACCGCTTGGTACCCCATTTGATTTTAAAGCATATAAATTCAGTTCAAAACAATGCCATATAATAAAGAAAAGCGAAACACAAGATTAGTCCAACTATTCATGACCAAATGGCTGAGAACAAATTCTAAAAAATTGGTCGTGTATTGTAATTTACAATATTCACGTGAACTCGGTTTTTAAAAATTGAGTATAATACAATAAAAACAAAAAATCCTTCGCATCTATTTCTACAGCCGCATGAAAAATATAATAACGAATATAATCGTTTTGAACATCCCTGTATTTTGTAATATTAGTTTTATTTGAATAAAATGAAATTTAATAACAAAACGAAGTTATAGGCTGAAATTATTTAGGAGTGCTTTGTGAAAGGATTGATTTTATACACAAACCGCTTGGTACCCCATTGAACTTTAAAACATATAAATTCAGTTTATAACAATGCCATATAATAAAGAAAAGCGAAACACAAGATTACTCCCACTATTCATGACCAACTGGTGGAAATCAAATTTTAAAAAATTGGTCTTGTATTGGCATTTAATATATTTACGTAAACTCGGTTTTTAAAAATTCAGTATAATACAATAAAAACAAAAAATCCTTCGCATCTATTTCTAGAGTCGCATGAAAAATATAATAACGAATATAATCGTTTTGAATATCCCTGTATTTTGTAATATTAGTTTTATTTGATTAAAATGAAATTTAAAAACAAAACGAAGTTATAGGCTGAAATTATTTAGGAGTGCTTTGTGAAAGGATTGATTTTATACACAAACCACTTGGTACCGCATTGGAGTTTAAAACATATAAATTCAGTTTATAACAATGCCATATAATAAAGAAAAGCGAAACACAAGTTTACTCCAACTATTCATGACCAAATGGTCGAAATCAAATTCTAAAAAATTGGCCTTGTATATGAATTTACAATATTTACGTTAAGTCGGTTTTTAAAAATTGAGTATAATATAATATAAACAAAAAATTCTTCGCATCTATTTCTAGAGCCGCATGAAAAATATAATAACGAATATAATCGTTTTGAATATCCCTATATTTTGTAATATTAGTTTTATTTGATTAAAATGAAATTTAATAACAAAACGAAGTTATAGGCTGAAATTATTTAGGAGTGCTTTGTGAAAGAATTGATTTTATACTCAAACCACTTGGTCCCCAATTTGATTTTAAAGCATATAAATTCAGATCAAACAATGCCATATAATAAAGAAAAGCGATACACAAGATTAGTCCAACTATTCATGACCAAATGGCTGACATCAAATTCTAAAAAATTGGTCGTGTATTGTAATTTACAATATTCACGTGAACTCGGTTTTTTAAAATTGAGTATAATATAATATAAACAAAAAATCCTTCGCATCTATTTCTAGAGCCGCATGAAAAATATAATAACGAATATAATCGTTTTGAATATCCCTATATTTTGTAATATTAGTTTTATTTGATTAAAATGAAATTTAATAACAAAACGAAGTTATAGGCTGAAATTATTTAGGAGTGCTTTGTGAAAGGATTGATTTTATACACAAACCACTTGGTACCGCATTGGAGTTTAAAACATATAAATTCAGTTTATAACAATGCCATATAATAAAGAAAAGCGAAACACAAGATTACTCCAACTATTCATGACCAAATGGCTGACATCAAATTCTAAAAAATTGGTCGTGTATTGTAATTTACAATATTCACGTGAACTCGGTTTTTAAAAATTGAGTATAATATAATATAAACAAAAAATTCTTCGCATCTATTTCTAGAGCCGCATGAAAAATATAATAACGAATATAATCGTTTTGAAGATCCCTGTATTTTGTAATATTAGTTTTATTTGATCAAAATGAAACTTAAAAACAAAACGAAGTTATAGGCTGAAATTATTTAGGAGAGCTTTGTGAAAGGATTGATTTTATACACAAACCGCTTGGTACCCCATTGGAGTTTAAAACATATAAATTCAGTTTATAACAATGCCATATAATAAAGAAAAGCGAAACACAAGATTACTCCAACTATTCATGACCAAATGGTGGAAATCAAATTCTAAAAAATTGGTCTTGTATTGGCATTTGATATATTTACGTAAACTCGGTTTTTAAAAATTCAGTATAATATAATAAAAACAAAAAATCCTTCGCATCTATTTCTAGAGCCGCATGAAAAATATAATAACGAATATAATCGTTTTGAACATCCCCGTATTTTGTAATATTAGTTTTAATTGATTAAAATGAAATTTAATAACAAAACGAATTTATAGGCTGAAATTATTTAGGAGTGCTTTGTGAAAGGATTGATTTTATACACAAACCGCTTGGTACCCCATTTGATTTTAAAGCATATAAATTCAGTTCAAAACAATGCCATATAATAAAGAAAAGCGAAACACAAGATTAGTCCAACTATTCATGACCAAATGGCTGAGAACAAATTCTAAAAAATTGGTCGTGTATTGTAATTTACAATATTCACGTGAACTCGGTTTTTAAAAATTGAGTATAATACAATAAAAACAAAAAATCCTTCGCATCTATTTCTACAGCCGCATGAAAAATATAATAACGAATATAATCGTTTTGAACATCCCTGTATTTTGTAATATTAGTTTTATTTGAATAAAATGAAATTTAATAACAAAACGAAGTTATAGGCTGAAATTATTTAGGAGTGCTTTGTGAAAGGATTGATTTTATACACAAACCGCTTGGTACCCCATTGAACTTTAAAACATATAAATTCAGTTTATAACAATGCCATATAATAAAGAAAAGCGAAACACAAGATTACTCCCACTATTCATGACCAACTGGTGGAAATCAAATTTTAAAAAATTGGTCTTGTATTGGCATTTAATATATTTACGTAAACTCGGTTTTTAAAAATTCAGTATAATACAATAAAAACAAAAAATCCTTCGCATCTATTTCTAGAGCCGCATGAAAAATATAATAACGAATATAATCGTTTTGAAGATCCCTGTATTTTGTAATATTAGTCTTATTTGATTAAAATGAAATTTAAAAACAAAACGAATTTATAGGCTGAAATTATTTAGGAGTGCTTTGTGAAAGGATTGATTTTATACACAAACCACTTGGTACCGCATTGGAGTTTAAAACATATAAATTCAGTTTATAACAATGCCATATAATAAAGAAAAGCGAAACACAAGATTACTCCAACTATTCATGACCAAATGGCTGACATCATATTCTAAAAAATTGGTCGTGTATTGTAATTTACAATATTCACGTGAACTCGGTTTTTAAAAATTGAGTATAATACAATAAAAACAAAAAATCCTTCGCATCTATTTCTAGAGCCGCATGAAAAATATTATAACGAATATAATCGTTTTGAAGATCCCTGTATTTTGTAATATTAGTTTTATTTGAATAAAATGAAATTTAATAACAAAACGAAGTTATAGGCTGAAATTATTTAGGAGTGCTTTGTGAAAGGATTGATTTCATACACAAACCGCTCGGTACCCCATTGAACTTTAAAACATATAAATTCAGTTTATAACAATGCCATATAATAAAGAAAAGCGAAACACAAGATTACTCCCACTATTCATGACCAACTGGTGGAAATCAAATTTAAAAAAATTGGTCTTGTATTGGCATTTAATATATTTACGTAAACTCGGTTTTTAAAAATTCAGTATAATATAATAAAAACAAAAAATCCTTCGCATCTATTTCTAGAGCCGCATGAAAAATATAATAACGAATATAATCGTTTTGAATATCCCTATATTTTGTAATATTAGTTTTAATTGATTAAAATGAAATTTAATAACAAAACGAAGTTATAGGCTGAAATTATTTAGGAGTGCTTTGTGAAAGGATTGATTTTATACACAAACCACTTGGTACCGCATTGGAGTTTAAAACATATAAATTCAGTTTATAACAATGCCATATAATAAAGAAAAGCGAAACACAAGATTACTCCAACTATTCATGACCAAATGGCTGACATCAAATTTTAAAAAATTGGTCTTGTATTGGCATTTAATATATTTACGTAAACTCGGTTTTTAAAAATTCAGTATAATATAATAAAAACAAAAAATCCTTTGCATCTATTTCTAGAGCCGCATGAAAAATATAATAACGAATATAATCGTTTTGAATATCCCTATATTTTGTAATATTAGTTTTAATTGATTAAAATGAAATTTAATAACAAAACGAATTTATAGGCTGAAATTATTTAGGAGTGCTTTGTGAAAGGATTGATTTTATACACAAACCGCTTGGTACCCCATTGAACTTTAAAACATATAAATTCAGTTTATAACAATGCCATATAATAAAGAAAAGCGAAACACAAGATTACTCCCACTATTCATGACCAACTGGTGGAAATCAAATTTTAAAAAATTGGTCTTGTATTGGCATTTAATATATTTACGTAAACTCGGTTTTTAAAAATTCAGTATAATACAATAAAAACAAAAAATCCTTCGCATCTATTTCTAGAGTCGCATGAAAAATATAATAACGAATATAATCGTTTTGAACATCCCTGTATTTTGTAATATTAGTTTTATTTGAATAAAATGAAATTTAATAACAAAACGAATTTATAGGCTGAAATTATTTAGGAGTGCTTTGTGAAAGGATTGATTTTATACACAAACCGCTTGGTACCCCATTTGATTTTAAAGCATATAAATTCAGTTCAAAACAATGCCATATAATAAAGAAAAGCGAAACACAAGATTACTCCAACTATTCATGACCAAATGGCTGAGAACAAATTCTAAAAAATTGGTCGTGTATTGTAATTTACAATATTCACGTGAACTCGGTTTTTAAAAATTGAGTATAATACAATAAAAAAAAATCCTTCGCATCTATTTCTAGAGCCGCATGAAAAATATAATAACGAATATATTCGTTTTGAAGATCCCTGTATTTTGTAATATTAGTCTTATTTGATTAAAATGAAATTTAAAAACAAAACGAATTTATAGGCTGAAATTATTTAGGAGTGCTTTGTGAAAGGATTGATTTTATACACAAACCACTTGGTACCGCATTGGAGTTTAAAACATATAAATTCAGTTTATAACAATGCCATATAATAAAGAAAAGCGAAACACAAGATTACTCCAACTATTCATGACCAAATGGCTGACATCATATTCTAAAAAATTGGTCGTGTATTGTAATTTACAATATTCACGTGAACTCGGTTTTTAAAAATTGAGTATAATACAATAAAAAAAAATCCTTCGCATCTATTTCTAGAGCCGCATGAAAAATATTATAACGAATATAATCGTTTTGAAGATCCCTGTATTTTGTAATATTAGTTTTATTTGATCAAAATGAAATTTAAAAACAAAACGAAGTTATAGGCTGAAATTATTTAGGAGAGATTTGTGAAAGGATTGATTTTATACACAAACCGCTTGGTACCCCATTTGATTTTAAAGCATATAAATTCAGTTCAAAACAATGCCATATAATAAAGAAAAGCGAAACACAAGATTACTCCAACTATTCATGACCAAATGGCTGAGAACAAATTCTAAAAAATTGGTCGTGTATTGTAATTTACAATATTCACATGAACTCGGTTTTTAAAAATTGAGTATAATACAATAAAAACAAAAAATCCTTCGCATCTATTTCTACAGCCGCATGAAAAATATAATAACGAATATAATCGTTTTGAACATCCCTGTATTTTGTAATATTAGTTTTATTTGAATAAAATGAAATTTAATAACAAAACGAAGTTATAGGCTGAAATTATTTAGGAGTGCTTTGTGAAAGGATTGATTTTATACACAAACCGCTCGGTACCCCATTGAACTTTAAAACATATAAATTCAGTTTATAACAATGCCATATAATAAAGAAAAGCGAAACACAAGATTACTCCCACTATTCATGACCAAATGGCTGAGAACAAATTCTAAAAAATTGGTCGTGTATTGTAATTTACAATATTCACGTGAACTCGGTTTTTAAAAATTGAGTATAATATAATATAAACAAAAAATTCTTCGCATCTATTTCTAGAGCCGCATGAAAAATATAATAACGAATATAATCGTTTTGAAGATCCCTGTATTTTGTAATATTAGTTTTATTTGATCAAAATGAAACTTAAAAACAAAACGAAGTTATAGGCTGAAATTATTTAGGAGAGCTTTGTGAAAGGATTGATTTTATACACAAACCGCTTGGTACCCCATTGGAGTTTAAAACATATAAATTCAGTTTATAACAATGCCATATAATAAAGAAAAGCGAAACACAAGATTACTCCAACTATTCATGACCAAATGGTGGAAATCAAATTCTAAAAAATTGGTCTTGTATTGGCATTTGATATATTCACGTGAACTCGGTTTTTAAAAATTGAGTATAATACAATAAAAACAAAAAATCCTTCGCATCTATTTCTACAGCCGCATGAAAAATATAATAACGAATATAATCGTTTTGAACATCCCTGTATTTTGTAATATTAGTTTTATTTGAATAAAATGAAATTTAATAACAAAACGAAGTTATAGGCTGAAATTATTTAGGAGTGCTTTGTGAAAGGATTGATTTTATACACAAACCGCTTGGTACCCCATTGAACTTTAAAACATATAAATTCAGTTTATAACAATGCCATATAATAAAGAAAAGCGAAACACAAGATTACTCCCACTATTCATGACCAACTGGTGGAAATCAAATTTTAAAAAATTGGTCTTGTATTGGCATTTAATATATTTACGTAAACTCGGTTTTTAAAAATTCAGTATAATATAATAAAAACAAAAAATCCTTCGCATCTATTTCTAGAGTCGCATGAAAAATATAATAACGAATATAATCGTTTTGAAGATCCCTGTATTTTGTAATATTAGTTTTATTTGATCAAAATGAAATTTAAAAACAAAACGAATTTATAGGCTGAAATTATTTAGGAGTGCTTTGTGAAAGGATTGATTTTATACACAAACCGCTTGGTACCCCATTTGATTTTAAAGCATATAAATTCAGTTCAAAACAATGCCATATAATAAAGAAAAGCGAAACAAAAGATTACTCAAACTATTCATGACCAAATAGCTGAGAACAAATTCTAAAAAATTGGTCGTGTATTGTAATTTACAATATTCACGTGAACTCGGTTTTTAAAAATTGAGTATAATACAATAAAAAAAAATCCTTCGCATCTATTTCTAGAGCCGCATGAAAAATATAATAACGAATATAATCGTTTTGAAGATCCCTGTATTTTGTAATATTAGTTTTATTTGATCAAAATGAAATTTAAAAACAAAACGAATTTATAGGCTGAAATTATTTAGGAGTGCTTTGTGAAAGGATTGATTTTATACACAAACCGCTTGGTACCCCATTTGATTTTAAAGCATATAAATTCAGTTCAAAACAATGCCATATAATAAAGAAAAGCGAAACAAAAGATTACTCCAACTATTCATGACCAAATAGCTGAGAACAAATTCTAAAAAATTGGTCGTGTATTGTAATTTACAATATTCACGTGAACTCGGTTTTTAAAAATTGAGTATAATACAATAAAAAAAAATCCTTCGCATCTATTTCTAGAGCCGCATGAAAAATATAATAACGAATATAATCGTTTTGAAGATCCCTGTATTTTGTAATATTAGTTTTATTTGATCAAAATGAAATTTAAAAACAAAACGAAGTTATAGGCTGAAATTATTTAGGAGAGCTTTGTGAAAGGATTGATTTTATACACAAACCGCTTGGTACCCCATTGGAGTTTAAAACATATAATTCAGTTTATAACAATGCCATATAATAAAGAAAAGCGAAACACAAGATTACTCCAACTATTCATGACCAAATGGTGGAAATTAAATTCTAAAAAATTGGTCTTGTATTGGCATTTAATATATTTACGTAAACTCGGTTTTTAAAAATTCAGTATAATACAATAAAAACAAAAAATCCTTCGCATCTATTTCTAGAGCCGCATGAAAAATATAATAACGAATATAATCGTTTTGAACATCCCTGTATTTAGTTATATTAGTTTTATTTGAATAAAATGAAATTAAATAACAAAACGAAGTTATAGACTGAAACTATTTAGAAGTGCTCTGTGAAAGGATTGATTTTATACACAAACCACTTGGTACCCCATTTGATTTTAAAGCATATAAATTCAGTTCAAAACAATGCCATATAATAAAGAAAAGCGAAACAAAAGATTACTCCTGTTATTCATGACCAAATGGCTGACATCAAATTCTAAAAAATTGGTCGTGTATTGTAATTTACAATATTCACGTGAACTCGGTTTTTAAAAATTGAGTATAATACAATAAAAACAAAAAATCCTTCGCATCTATTTCTACAGCCGCATGAAAAATATAATAACGAATATAATCGTTTTGAAGATCCCTGTATTTTGTAATATTAGTTTTATTTGAATAAAATGAAATTTAATAACAAAACGAATTTATAGGCTGAAATTATTAAGGAGTGCTTTGTGAAAGGATTGATTTTATACACAAACCGCTTGGTACCCCATTTGATTTTAAAGCATATAAATTCAGTTCAAAACAATGCCATATAATAAAGAAAAGCGAAACAAAAGATTACTCCCACTATTCATGTCCAAATGGTGGAAATCAAATTTTAAAAAATTGGTCTTGTATTGGCATTTAATATATTTACGTAAACTCGGTTTTTAAAAATTCAGTATAATACAATAAAAACAAAAAATCCTTCGCATCTATTTCTAGAGCCGCATGAAAAATATCACAACGAAAATAATCGTTTTGAATATCCCCGTATTTTGTAATATTAGTTTTATTTGATTAAAATGAAATTTAAAAACAAAACGAAGTTATAGGCTGAAATTATTTAAGAGAGCTTTGTGAATAGATTGATTTTATACACAAACCGCTTGGTACCCCATTGCAGTTTAAAACATATAAATTCAGTTTATAACAATGCCATATAATAAAGAAAAGCGAAACAAAAGATTACTCCAACTATTCATGACCAAATGGCTGACATCAAATTCTAAAAAATTGGTCGTGTCTTGTAATTTACAATATTCACGTGAACTCGATTTTTAAAAATTGAGTATAATACAATAAAAACAAAAAATCCTTCGCATCTATTTCTAGAGCCGCATGAAAAATATAATAACGAATATAATCGTTTTGAACATCACTGTCTTTTTTATTATTAGTTTTATTTGATTAAAATGAAATTTAAAAACAAAACGAAGTTATAGGCTGAAATTATTTAGGAGAGCTTTGTGAAAGGATTGATTTTATACACAAACCGCTTGGTACCCCATTGGAGTTTAAAACATATAAATTCAGTTTATAACAATGCCATATAATAAAGAAAAGTGAAACACAAGATTACTCCAACTATTCATGACCAAATGGTGGAAATCAAATTCTAAAAAATTGGCCTTGTATATGAATTTACAATATTCACGTGAACTCGGTTTTTAAAAATTGAGTATAATACAATAAAAACAAAAAATCCTTCGCATCTATTTCTAGAACCGCATGAAAAATATAATAACGAATATAATCGTTTTGAATATCCCTATATTTTGTAATATTAGTTTTATTTGATTAAAATGAAATTTAATAACAAAACGAAGTTATAGGCTGAAATTATTTAGGAGAGCTTTGTGAAAGAATTGATTTTATACTCAAACTACTTGGTATCCAATTTGATTTTAAACCATATAAATTCAGATCAAAACAATGCCATATAATAAAGAAAAGCGATACACAAGATTAGTCCAACTATTCATGACCAAATGGCCGACATCAAATTCTAAAAAATTGGTTGTGTATTGTAATTTACAATATTCACGTGAACTCGGTTTTTAAAAATTGAGTATAATACAATAAAAACAAAAAATCCTTCGCATCTATTTCTAGAGCCGCATGAAAAATATAATAACGAATATAATCGTTTTGAACATCACTGTCTTTTTTATTATTAGTTTTATTTGATTAAAATGAAATTTAAAAACAAAACGAAGTTATAGGCTGAAATTATTTAGGAGAGCTTTGTGAAAGGATTGATTTTATACACAAACCGCTTGGTACCCCATTGGAGTTTAAAACATATAAATTCAGTTTATAACAATGCCATATAATAAAGAAAAGCGAAACACAAGATTACTCCAACTATTCATGACCAAATGGCTGACATCAAATTCTAAAAAATTGGTCGTGTATTGTAATTTACAATATTCACGTGAACTCGGTTTTTAAAAATTCAGTATAATATAATAAAAACAAAAAATTCTTCGCATCTATTTCTAGAGCCGCATGAAAAATATAATAACGAATATAATCGTTTTGAATATCCCTATATTTTGTAATATTAGTTTTATTTGATTAAAATGAAATTTAATAACAAAACGAAGTTATAGGCTGAAATTATTTAGGAGTGCTTTGTGAAAGAATTGATTTTATACTCAAACCACATGGTACCCAATTTGATTTTAAACCATATAAATTCAGATCAAAACAATGCCATATAATAAAGAAAAGCGATACACAAGATTAGTCCAACTATTCATGACCAAATGGCCGACATCAAATTCTAAAAAATTGGTCGTGTATTGTAATTTACAATATTCACGTGAACTCGGTTTTTAAAAATTGAGTATAATACAATAAAAACAAAAAATCCTTCGCATCTATTTCTAGAGCCGCATGAAAAATATAATAACGAATATAATCGTTTTGAAGATCCCTGTATTTTGTAATATTAGTTTTATTTGATCAAAATGAAATTTAAAAACAGAACGAAGTTATAGGCTGAAATTATTTAGGAGAGCTTTGTGAAAGGATTGATTTTATACACAAACCGCTTGGTACCCAATTTGATTTTAAAGCATATAAATTCAGATCAAAACAATGCCATATAATAAAGAAAAGCGATACACAAGATTAGTCCAACTATTCATGACCAAATGGCCGACATCAAATTCTAAAAAATTGGTCGTGTATTGTAATTTACAATATTCACGTGAACTCGGTTTTTAAAAATTGAGTATAATACAATAAAAACAAAAAATCCTTCGCATCTATTTCTAGAGCCGCATGAAAAATATAATAACGAATATAATCGTTTTGAAGATCCCTGTATTTTGTAATATTAGTTTTATTTGATCAAAATGAAATTTAAAAACAAAACGAAGTTATAGGCTGAAATTATTTAGGAGAGCTTTGTGAAAGGATTGATTTTATACACAAACCGCTTGGTACCCCATTGCAGTTTAAAACATATAAATTCAGTTTATAACAATGCCATATAATAAAGAAAAGCGAAACACAAGATTACTCCAACTATTCATGACCAAATGGCTGACATCAAATTCTAAAAAATTGGTCGTGTATTGTAATTTACAATATTCACGTGAACTCGGTTTTTAAAAATTCAGTATAATATAATAAAAACAAAAAATCCTTCGCATCTATTTCTAGAACCGCATGAAAAATATAATAACGAATATAATCGTTTTGAACATCCCCGTATTTTGTAATATTAGTTTTATTTGATTAAAATGAAATTTAATAACAAAACGAATTTATAGGCTGAAATTATTTAGGAGAGCTTTGTGAAAGGATTGATTTTATACACAAACCGCTTGGTACCCCATTTGATTTTAAAGCATATAAATTCAGTTCAAAACAATGCCATATAATAAAGAAAAGCGAAACACAAGATTACTCCAACTATTCATGACCAAATGGCTGACATCAAATTCTAAAAAATTGGTCGTGTCTTGTAATTTACAATATTCACGTGAACTCGGTTTTTAAAAATTGAGTATAATACAATAAAAACAAAAAATCCTTCGCATCTATTTCTAGAACCGCATGAAAAATATAATAACGAATATAATCGTTTTGAAGATCCCTGTATTTTGTAATATTAGTTTTATTTGATCAAAATGAAATTTAAAAACAAAACGAAGTTATAGGCTGAAATTATTTAGGAGAGCTTTGTGAAAGGATTGATTTTATACACAAACCGCTTGGTACCCCATTTGATTTTAAAGCATATAAATTCAGATCAAAACAATGCCATATAATAAAGAAAAGCGATACACAAGATTAGTCCAACTATTCATGACCAAATGGCTGACATCAAATTCTAAAAAATTGGTCGTGTATTGTAATTTACAATATTCACGTGAACTCGGTTTTTAAAAATTGAGTATAATACAATAAAAACAAAAAATTCTTTGCATCTATTTCTAGAGCCGCATGAAAAATATAATAACGAATATAATCGTTTTGAACATCCCCGTATTTTGTAATATTAGTTTTATTTGATTAAAATGAAATTTAATAACAAAACGAATTTATAGGCTGAAATTATTTAGGAGTGCTTTGTGAAAGGATTAATTTTATACACAAACCGCTTGGTACCCCATTTGATTTTAAAGCATATAAATTCAGTTCAAAACAATGCCATATAATAAAGAAAAGCGAAACACAAGATTACTCCAACTATTCATGACCAAATGGCTGAGAACAAATTCTAAAAAATTGGTCGTGTATTGTAATTTACAATATTCACGTGAACTCGGTTTTTAAAAATTGAGTATAATACAATAAAAACAAAAAATCCTTCGGATCTATTTCTACAGCCGCATGAAAAATATAATAACGAATATAATCGTTTTGAACATCCCTGTATTTTGTAATATTAGTTTTATTTGAATAAAATGAAATTTAATAACAAATCGAAGTTATAGGCTGAAATTATTTAGGAGTGCTTTGTGAAAGGATTGATTTTATACACAAACCGCTTGGTACCCCATTGAACTTTAAAACATATAAATTCAGTTTATAACAATGCCATATAATAAAGAAAAGCGAAACACAAGATTACTCTCACTATTCACGACCAACTGGTGGAAATCAAATTTTAAAAAATTGGTCTTGTATTGGCATTTAATATATTTACGTAAACTCGGTTTTTAAAAATTCAGTATAATACAATAAAAACAAAAAATCCTTCGCATCTATTTCTAGAGTCGCATGAAAAATATAATAACGAATATAATCGTTTTGAACATCCCTGTATTTTGTAATATTAGTTTTATTTGATCAAAATGAAATTTAAAAACAAAACGAATTTATAGGCTGAAATTATTTAGGAGTGCTTTGTGAAAGGATTGATTTTATACACAAACCGCTTGGTACCCCATTTGATTTTAAAGCATATAAATTCAGTTCAAAACAATGCCATATAATAAAGAAAAGCGAAACACAAGATTACTCCAACTATTCATGACCAAATAGCTGAGAACAAATTCTAAAGAATTGGTCGTGTATTGTAATTTACAATATTCACGTGAACTCGGTTTTTAAAAATTGAGTATAATACAATAAAAAAAAATCCTTCGCATCTATTTCTAGAGCCGCATGAAAAATATAATAACGAATATAATCGTTTTGAAGATCCCTGTATTTTGTAATATTAGTCTTATTTGATTAAAATGAAATTTAATAACAAAACGAAGTTATAGGCTGAAATTATTTAGGAGTGCTTTGTGAAAGGATTGATTTTATACACAAACCGCTTGGTACCCCATTGAACTTTAAAACATATAAATTCAGTTTATAACAATGCCATATAATAAAGAAAAGCGAAACACAAGATTACTCCAACTATTCATGACCAAATGGCTGACATCAAATTCTAAAAAATTGGTCGTGTATTGTAATTTACAATATTCACGTGAACTCGGTTTTTAAAAATTGAGTATAATACAATAAAAACAAAAAATCTTTCGCATCTACTTCTAGAGCCGCATGAAAAATATTATAACGAATATAATCGTTTTGAAGATCCCTGTATTTTGTAATATTAGTTTTATTTGATCAAAATGAAATTTAAAAACAAAACGAATTTATAGGCTGAAATTATTTAGGAGTGCTTTGTGAAAGGATTGATTTTATACACAAACCGCTTGGTACCCCATTTGATTTTAAAGCATATAAATTCAGTTCAAAACAATGCCATATAATAAAGAAAAGCGAAACACAAGATTACTCCAACTATTCATGACCAAATAGCTGAGAACAAATTCTAAAGAATTGGTCGTGTATTGTAATTTACAATATTCACGTGAACTCGGTTTTTAAAAATTGAGTATAATACAATAAAAAAAAATCCTTCGCATCTATTTCTAGAGCCGCATGAAAAATATAATAACGAATATAATCGTTTTGAAGATCCCTGTATTTTGTAATATTAGTTTTATTTGATCAAAATGAAATTTAAAAACAAAACGAATTTATAGGCTGAAATTATTTAGGAGTGCTTTGTGAAAGGATTGATTTTATACACAAACCGCTTGGTACCCCATTTGATTTTAAAGCATATAAATTCAGTTCAAAACAATGCCATATAATAAAGAAAAGCGAAACACAAGATTACTCCAACTATTCATGACCAAATAGCTGAGAACAAATTCTAAAGAATTGGTCGTGTATTGTAATTTACAATATTCACGTGAACTCGGTTTTTAAAAATTGAGTATAATACAATAAAAAAAAATCCTTCGCATCTATTTCTAGAGCCGCATGAAAAATATAATAACGAATATAATCGTTTTGAAGATCCCTGTATTTTGTAATATTAGTCTTATTTGATTAAAATGAAATTTAATAACAAAACGAAGTTATAGGCTGAAATTATTTAGGAGTGCTTTGTGAAAGGATTGATTTTATACACAAACCGCTTGGTACCCCATTGAACTTTAAAACATATAAATTCAGTTTATAACAATGCCATATAATAAAGAAAAGCGAAACACAAGATTACTCCAACTATTCATGACCAAATGGCTGACATCAAATTCTAAAAAATTGGTCGTGTATTGTAATTTACAATATTCACGTGAACTCGGTTTTTAAAAATTGAGTATAATACAATAAAAACAAAAAATCTTTCGCATCTACTTCTAGAGCCGCATGAAAAATATTATAACGAATATAATCGTTTTGAAGATCCCTGTATTTTGTAATATTAGTTTTATTTGATCAAAATGAAATTTAAAAACAAAACGAAGTTAAAGGCTGAAATTATTTAGGAGAGCTTTGTGAAAGGATTGATTTTATACACAAACCGCTTGGTACCCCATTGGAGTTTAAAACATATAATTCAGTTTATAACAATGCCATATAATAAAGAAAAGCGAAACACAAGATTACTCCAACTATTCATGACCAAATGGTGGAAATCAAATTCTAAAAAATTGGTCTTGTATTGGCATTTAATATATTTACGTAAACTCGGTTTTTAAAAATTCAGTATAATACAATAAAAACAAAAAATCCTTCGCATCTATTTCTAGAGTCGCATGAAAAATATAATAACGAATATAATCGTTTTGAACATCCCTGTATTTAGTTATATTAGTTTTATTTGAATAAAATGAAATTAAATAACAAAACGAAGTTATAGACTGAAACTATTTAGAAGTGCTCTGTGAAAGGATTGATTTTATACACAAACCACTTGGTACCCCATTTGATTTTAAAGCATATAAATTCAGTTCAAAACAATGCCATATAATAAAGAAAAGCGAAACAAAAGATTACTCCTGTTATTCATGACCAAATGGCTGACATCAAATTCTAAAAAATTGGTCGTGTATTGTAATTTACAATATTCACGTGAACTCGGTTTTTAAAAATTGAGTATAATACAATAAAAACAAAAAATCCTTCGCATCTATTTCTACAGCCGCATGAAAAATATAATAACGAATATAATCGTTTTGAAGATCCCTGTATTTTGTAATATTAGTTTTATTTGAATAAAACGAAATTTAATAACAAAACGAATTTAGAGGCTGAAATTATTAAGGAGTGCTTTGTGAAAGGATTGCTTTTATACACAAACCGCTTGGTACCCCATTTGATTTTAAAGCATATAAATTCAGTTCAAAACAATGCCATATAATAAAGAAAAGCGAAACAAAAGATTACTCCCACTATTCATGTCCAAATGGTGGAAATCAAATTTTAAAAAATTGGTCTTGTATTGGCATTTAATATATTTACGTAAACTCGGTTTTTAAAAATTCAGTATAATACAATAAAAACAAAAAATCCTTCGCATCTATTTCTAGAGCCGCATGAAAAATATCACAACGAAAATAATCGTTTTGAACATCACTGTCTTTTTTAATATTAGTTTTATTTGATTAAAATGAAATTTAAAAACAAAACGAAGTTATAGGCTGAAATTATTTAAGAGAGCTTTGTGAAAGAATTGATTTTATACACAAACCGCTTGGTACCCCATTGCAGTTTAAAACATATAAATTCAGTTTATAACAATGCCATATAATAAAGAAAAGCGAAACAAAAGATTACTCCAACTATTCATGACCAAATGGCTGACATCAAATTCTAAAAAATTGGTCGTGTATTGTAATTTACAATATTCACGTGAACTCGGTTTTTAAAAATTGAGTATAATACAATAAAAACAAAAAATCCTTCGCATCTATTTCTAGAGTCGCATGAAAAATATAATAACGAATATAATCGTTTTGAATATCCCTGTATTTTGTAATATTAGTTTTATTTGATTAAAATGAAATTTAATAACAAAACGAAGTTATAGGCTGAAATTATTTAGGAGTGCTTTGTGAAAGGATTGATTTTATACACAAACCGCTTGGTATTCCATTTGATTTTAAAGCATATAAATTCAGTTCAAAACAATGCCATATAATAAAGAAAAGCGAAACAAAAGATTACTCCCACTATTCATGTCCAAATGGTGGAAATCAAATTCTAAAAAATTGGTCTTGTATTGTAATTTACAATATTCACGTGAACTCGGTTTTTAAAAATTGAGTATAATACAATAAAAACAAAAAATCCTTCGCATCTATTTCTAGAGCCGCATGAAAAATATAATAACGAATATAATCGTTTTGAACATCACTGTCTTTTTTATTATTAGTTTTATTTGATTAAAATGAAATTTAAAAACAAAACGAAGTTATAGGCTGAAATTATTTAGGAGAGCTTTGTGAAAGGATTGATTTTATACACAAACCGCTTGGTACCCCATTGGAGTTTAAAACATATAAATTCAGTTTATAACAATGCCATATAATAAAGAAAAGTGAAACACAAGATTACTCCAACTATTCATGACCAAATGGTGGAAATCAAATTCTAAAAAATTGGCCTTGTATATGAATTTACAATATTTACGTTAAGTCGGTTTTAAAAAATTGAGTATAATATAATATAAACAAAAAATTCTTCGCATCTATTTCTAGAGCCGCATGAAAAATATAATAACGAATATAATCGTTTTGAATATCCCTATATTTTGTAATATTAGTTTTATTTGATTAAAATGAAATTTAATAACAAAACGAAGTTATAGGCTGAAATTATTTAGGAGAGCTTTGTGAAAGAATTGATTTTATACTCAAACTACTTGGTATCCAATTTGATTTTAAACCATATAAATTCAGATCAAAACAATGCCATATAATAAAGAAAAGCGATACACAAGATTAGTCCAACTATTCATGACCAAATGGCCGACATCAAATTCTAAAAAATTGGTCGTGTATTGTAATTTACAATATTCACGTGAACTCGGTTTTTAAAAATTGAGTATAATACAATAAAAACAAAAAATCCTTCGCATCTATTTCTAGAGTCGCATGAAAAATATAATAACGAATATAATCGTTTTAAATATCCCTGTATTTTGTAATATTAGTTTTATTTGATTAAAATGAAATTTAATAACAAAACGAAGTTATAGGCTGAAATTATTTAGGAGTGCTTTGTGAAAGGATTGATTTTATACACAAACCGCTTGGTATTCCATTTGATTTTAAAGCATATAAATTCAGTTCAAAACAATGCCATATAATAAAGAAAAGCGAAACAAAAGATTACTCCCACTATTCATGTCCAAATGGTGGAAATCAAATTCTAAAAAATTGGTCTTGTATTGTAATTTACAATATTCACGTGAACTCGGTTTTTAAAAATTGAGTATAATACAATAAAAACAAAAAATCCTTCGCATCTATTTCTAGAGCCGCATGAAAAATATAATAACGAATATAATCGTTTTGAACATCACTGTCTTTTTTATTATTAGTTTTATTTGATTAAAATGAAATTTAAAAACAAAACGAAGTTATAGGCTGAAATTATTTAGGAGAGCTTTGTGAAAGGATTGATTTTATACACAAACCGCTTGGTACCCCATTGGAGTTTAAAGCATATAAATTCAGTTCAAAACAATGCCATATAATAAAGAAAAGTGAAACACAAGATTACTCCAACTATTCATGACCAAATGGTGGAAATCAAATTCTAAAAAATTGGCCTTGTATATGAATTTACAATATTCACGTGAACTCGGTTTTTAAAAATTGAGTATAATACAATAAAAACAAAAAATCCTTCGCATCTATTTCTAGAACCGCATGAAAAATATAATAACGAATATAATCGTTTTGAATATCCCTATATTTTGTAATATTAGTTTTATTTGATTAAAATGAAATTTAATAACAAAACGAAGTTATAGGCTGAAATTATTTAGGAGAGCTTTGTGAAAGAATTGATTTTATACTCAAACTACTTGGTATCCAATTTGATTTTAAACCATATAAATTCAGATCAAAACAATGCCATATAATAAAGAAAAGCGATACACAAGATTAGTCCAACTATTCATGACCAAATGGCCGACATCAAATTCTAAAAAATTGGTTGTGTATTGTAATTTACAATATTCACGTGAACTCGGTTTTTAAAAATTGAGTATAATACAATAAAAACAAAAAATCCTTCGCATCTATTTCTAGAGCCGCATGAAAAATATAATAACGAATATAATCGTTTTGAACATCACTGTCTTTTTTATTATTAGTTTTATTTGATTAAAATGAAATTTAAAAACAAAACGAAGTTATAGGCTGAAATTATTTAGGAGAGCTTTGTGAAAGGATTGATTTTATACACAAACCGCTTGGTACCCCATTGGAGTTTAAAACATATAAATTCAGTTTATAACAATGCCATATAATAAAGAAAAGTGAAACACAAGATTACTCCAACTATTCATGACCAAATGGTGGAAATCAAATTCTAAAAAATTGGCCTTGTATATGAATTTACAATATTCACGTGAACTCGGTTTTTAAAAATTGAGTATAATACAATAAAAACAAAAAATCCTTCGCATCTATTTCTAGAACCGCATGAAAAATATAATAACGAATATAATCGTTTTGAATATCCCTATATTTTGTAATATTAGTTTTATTTGATTAAAATGAAATTTAATAACAAAACGAAGTTATAGGCTGAAATTATTTAGGAGAGCTTTGTGAAAGAATTGATTTTATACTCAAACTACTTGGTATCCAATTTGATTTTAAACCATATAAATTCAGATCAAAACAATGCCATATAATAAAGAAAAGCGATACACAAGATTAGTCCAACTATTCATGACCAAATGGCCGACATCAAATTCTAAAAAATTGGTCGTGTATTGTAATTTACAATATTCACGTGAACTCGGTTTTTAAAAATTGAGTATAATACAATAAAAACAAAAAATCCTTCGCATCTATTTCTAGAGCCGCATGAAAAATATAATAACGAATATAATCGTTTTGAAGATCCCTGTATTTTGTAATATTAGTTTTATTTGATCAAAATGAAATTTAAAAACAAAACGAAGTTATAGGCTGAAATTATTTAGGAGTGCTTTGTGAAAGGATTGCTTTTATACACAAACCGCTTGGTACCCCATTTGATTTTAAAGCATATAAATTCAGTTCAAAACAATGCCATATAATAAAGAAAAGCGAAACAAAAGATTACTCCCACTATTCATGTCCAAATGGTGGAAATCAAATTTTAAAAAATTGGTCTTGTATTGGCATTTAATATATTTACGTAAACTCGGTTTTTAAAAATTCAGTATAATACAATAAAAACAAAAAATCCTTCGCATCTATTTCTAGAGCCGCATGAAAAATATCACAACGAAAATAATCGTTTTGAACATCACTGTCTTTTTTAATATTAGTTTTATTTGATTAAAATGAAATTTAAAAACAAAACGAAGTTATAGGCTGAAATTATTTAAGAGAGCTTTGTGAAAGAATTGATTTTATACACAAACCGCTTGGTACCCCATTGCAGTTTAAAACATATAAATTCAGTTTATAACAATGCCATATAATAAAGAAAAGCGAAACAAAAGATTACTCCAACTATTCATGACCAAATGGCTGACATCAAATTCTAAAAAATTGGTCGTGTATTGTAATTTACAATATTCACGTGAACTCGGTTTTTAAAAATTGAGTATAATACAATAAAAACAAAAAATCCTTCGCATCTATTTCTAGAGTCGCATGAAAAATATAATAACGAATATAATCGTTTTGAATATCCCTGTATTTTGTAATATTAGTTTTATTTGATTAAAATGAAATTTAATAACAAAACGAAGTTATAGGCTGAAATTATTTAGGAGTGCTTTGTGAAAGGATTGATTTTATACACAAACCGCTTGGTATTCCATTTGATTTTAAAGCATATAAATTCAGTTCAAAACAATGCCATATAATAAAGAAAAGCGAAACAAAAGATTACTCCCACTATTCATGTCCAAATGGTGGAAATCAAATTCTAAAAAATTGGTCTTGTATTGTAATTTACAATATTCACGTGAACTCGGTTTTTAAAAATTGAGTATAATACAATAAAAACAAAAAATCCTTCGCATCTATTTCTAGAGCCGCATGAAAAATATAATAACGAATATAATCGTTTTGAACATCACTGTCTTTTTTATTATTAGTTTTATTTGATTAAAATGAAATTTAAAAACAAAACGAAGTTATAGGCTGAAATTATTTAGGAGAGCTTTGTGAAAGGATTGATTTTATACACAAACCGCTTGGTACCCCATTGGAGTTTAAAACATATAAATTCAGTTTATAACAATGCCATATAATAAAGAAAAGTGAAACACAAGATTACTCCAACTATTCATGACCAAATGGTGGAAATCAAATTCTAAAAAATTGGCCTTGTATATGAATTTACAATATTTACGTTAAGTCGGTTTTAAAAAATTGAGTATAATATAATATAAACAAAAAATTCTTCGCATCTATTTCTAGAGCCGCATGAAAAATATAATAACGAATATAATCGTTTTGAATATCCCTATATTTTGTAATATTAGTTTTATTTGATTAAAATGAAATTTAATAACAAAACGAAGTTATAGGCTGAAATTATTTAGGAGAGCTTTGTGAAAGAATTGATTTTATACTCAAACTACTTGGTATCCAATTTGATTTTAAACCATATAAATTCAGATCAAAACAATGCCATATAATAAAGAAAAGCGATACACAAGATTAGTCCAACTATTCATGACCAAATGGCCGACATCAAATTCTAAAAAATTGGTCGTGTATTGTAATTTACAATATTCACGTGAACTCGGTTTTTAAAAATTGAGTATAATACAATAAAAACAAAAAATCCTTCGCATCTATTTCTAGAGTCGCATGAAAAATATAATAACGAATATAATCGTTTTAAATATCCCTGTATTTTGTAATATTAGTTTTATTTGATTAAAATGAAATTTAATAACAAAACGAATTTATAGGCTGAAATTATTTAGGAGTGCTTTGTGAAAGGATTGATTTTATACACAAACCGCTTGGTATTCCATTTGATTTTAAAGCATATAAATTCAGTTCAAAACAATGCCATATAATAAAGAAAAGCGAAACAAAAGATTACTCCCACTATTCATGTCCAAATGGTGGAAATCAAATTCTAAAAAATTGGTCTTGTATTGTAATTTACAATATTCACGTGAACTCGGTTTTTAAAAATTGAGTATAATACAATAAAAACAAAAAATCCTTCGCATCTATTTCTAGAGCCGCATGAAAAATATAATAACGAATATAATCGTTTTGAACATCACTGTCTTTTTTATTATTAGTTTTATTTGATTAAAATGAAATTTAAAAACAAAACGAAGTTATAGGCTGAAATTATTTAGGAGAGCTTTGTGAAAGGATTGATTTTATACACAAACCGCTTGGTACCCCATTGGAGTTTAAAACATATAAATTCAGTTTATAACAATGCCATATAATAAAGAAAAGTGAAACACAAGATTACTCCAACTATTCATGACCAAATGGTGGAAATCAAATTCTAAAAAATTGGCCTTGTATATGAATTTACAATATTTACGTTAAGTCGGTTTTAAAAAATTGAGTATAATATAATATAAACAAAAAATTCTTCGCATCTATTTCTAGAGCCGCATGAAAAATATAATAACGAATATAATCGTTTTGAATATCCCTATATTTTGTAATATTAGTTTTATTTGATTAAAATGAAATTTAATAACAAAACGAAGTTATAGGCTGAAATTATTTAGGAGAGCTTTGTGAAAGAATTGATTTTATACTCAAACTACTTGGTATCCAATTTGATTTTAAACCATATAAATTCAGATCAAAACAATGCCATATAATAAAGAAAAGCGATACACAAGATTAGTCCAACTATTCATGACCAAATGGCCGACATCAAATTCTAAAAAATTGGTCGTGTATTGTAATTTACAATATTCACGTGAACTCGGTTTTTAAAAATTGAGTATAATACAATAAAAACAAAAAATCCTTCGCATCTATTTCTAGAGTCGCATGAAAAATATAATAACGAATATAATCGTTTTAAATATCCCTGTATTTTGTAATATTAGTTTTATTTGATTAAAATGAAATTTAATAACAAAACGAATTTATAGGCTGAAATTATTTAGGAGTGCTTTGTGAAAGGATTGATTTTATACACAAACCGCTTGGTATTCCATTTGATTTTAAAGCATATAAATTCAGTTCAAAACAATGCCATATAATAAAGAAAAGCGAAACAAAAGATTACTCCCACTATTCATGTCCAAATGGTGGAAATCAAATTCTAAAAAATTGGTCTTGTATTGTAATTTACAATATTCACGTGAACTCGGTTTTTAAAAATTGAGTATAATACAATAAAAACAAAAAATCCTTCGCATCTATTTCTAGAGCCGCATGAAAAATATAATAACGAATATAATCGTTTTGAACATCACTGTCTTTTTTATTATTAGTTTTATTTGATTAAAATGAAATTTAAAAACAAAACGAAGTTATAGGCTGAAATTATTTAGGAGAGCTTTGTGAAAGGATTGATTTTATACACAAACCGCTTGGTACCCCATTGGAGTTTAAAACATATAAATTCAGTTTATAACAATGCCATATAATAAAGAAAAGCGATACACAAGATTAGTCCAACTATTCATGACCAAATGGCCGACATCAAATTCTAAAAAATTGGTCGTGTATTGTAATTTACAATATTCACGTGAACTCGGTTTTTAAAAATTGAGTATAATACAATAAAAACAAAAAATCCTTCGCATCTATTTCTAGAGTCGCATGAAAAATATAATAACGAATATAATCGTTTTAAATATCCCTGTATTTTGTAATATTAGTTTTATTTGATTAAAATGAAATTTAATAACAAAACGAATTTATAGGCTGAAATTATTTAGGAGTGCTTTGTGAAAGGATTGATTTTATACACAAACCGCTTGGTATTCCATTTGATTTTAAAGCATATAAATTCAGTTCAAAACAATGCCATATAATAAAGAAAAGCGAAACAAAAGATTACTCCCACTATTCATGTCCAAATGGTGGAAATCAAATTCTAAAAAATTGGTCTTGTATTGTAATTTACAATATTCACGTGAACTCG
Organism: Anthrax anthrax; assembly: GCA_963971155.1. NCBI lineage: Eukaryota > Metazoa > Arthropoda > Insecta > Diptera > Bombyliidae > Anthrax > Anthrax anthrax. The sequence goes on from OZ020122.1 coordinate 3,959,032, forward strand.
GTTTTTAAAAATTGAGTATAATACAATAAAAACAAAAAATCCTTCGCATCTATTTCTAGAGCCGCATGAAAAATATAATAACGAATATAATCGTTTTGAACATCACTGTCTTTTTTATTATTAGTTTTATTTGATTAAAATGAAATTTAAAAACAAAACGAAGTTATAGGCTGAAATTATTTAGGAGAGCTTTGTGAAAGGATTGATTTTATACACAAACCGCTTGGTACCCCATTGGAGTTTAAAACATATAAATTCAGTTTATAACAATGCCATATAATAAAGAAAAGTGAAACACAAGATTACTCCAACTATTCATGACCAAATGGTGGAAATCAAATTCTAAAAAATTGGCCTTGTATATGAATTTACAATATTCACGTGAACTCGGTTTTTAAAAATTGAGTATAATACAATAAAAACAAAAAATCCTTCGCATCTATTTCTAGAACCGCATGAAAAATATAATAACGAATATAATCGTTTTGAATATCCCTATATTTTGTAATATTAGTTTTATTTGATTAAAATGAAATTTAATAACAAAACGAAGTTATAGGCTGAAATTATTTAGGAGAGCTTTGTGAAAGAATTGATTTTATACTCAAACTACTTGGTATCCAATTTGATTTTAAACCATATAAATTCAGATCAAAACAATGCCATATAATAAAGAAAAGCGATACACAAGATTAGTCCAACTATTCATGACCAAATGGCCGACATCAAATTCTAAAAAATTGGTTGTGTATTGTAATTTACAATATTCACGTGAACTCGGTTTTTAAAAATTGAGTATAATACAATAAAAACAAAAAATCCTTCGCATCTATTTCTAGAGCCGCATGAAAAATATAATAACGAATATAATCGTTTTGAACATCACTGTCTTTTTTATTATTAGTTTTATTTGATTAAAATGAAATTTAAAAACAAAACGAAGTTATAGGCTGAAATTATTTAGGAGAGCTTTGTGAAAGGATTGATTTTATACACAAACCGCTTGGTACCCCATTGGAGTTTAAAACATATAAATTCAGTTTATAACAATGCCATATAATAAAGAAAAGTGAAACACAAGATTACTCCAACTATTCATGACCAAATGGTGGAAATCAAATTCTAAAAAATTGGCCTTGTATATGAATTTACAATATTCACGTGAACTCGGTTTTTAAAAATTGAGTATAATACAATAAAAACAAAAAATCCTTCGCATCTATTTCTAGAACCGCATGAAAAATATAATAACGAATATAATCGTTTTGAATATCCCTACATTTTGTAATATTAGTTTTATTTGATTAAAATGAAATTTAATAACAAAACGAAGTTATAGGCTGAAATTATTTAGGAGAGCTTTGTGAAAGAATTGATTTTATACTCAAACTACTTGGTATCCAATTTGATTTTAAACCATATAAATTCAGATCAAAACAATGCCATATAATAAAGAAAAGCGATACACAAGATTAGTCCAACTATTCATGACCAAATGGCCGACATCAAATTCTAAAAAATTGGTCGTGTATTGTAATTTACAATATTCACGTGAACTCGGTTTTTAAAAATTGAGTATAATACAATAAAAACAAAAAATCCTTCGCATCTATTTCTAGAGCCGCATGAAAAATATAATAACGAATATAATCGTTTTGAAGATCCCTGTATTTTGTAATATTAGTTTTATTTGATCAAAATGAAATTTAAAAACAAAACGAAGTTATAGGCTGAAATTATTTAGGAGAGCTTTGTGAAAGGATTGATTTTATACACAAACCGCTTGGTACCCCATTGCAGTTTAAAACATATAAATTCAGTTTATAACAATGCCATATAATAAAGAAAAGCGAAACACAAGATTACTCCAACTATTCATGACCAAATGGTGGAAATCAAATTCTAAAAAATTGGCCTTGTATATGAATTTACAATATTTACGTTAAGTCGGTTTTTAAAAATTGAGTATAATATAATATAAACAAAAAATTCTTCGCATCTATTTCTAGAGCCGCATGAAAAATATAATAACGAATATAATCGTTTTGAAGATCCCTGTATTTTGTAATATTAGTCTTATTTGATCAAAATGAAATTTAAAAACAAAACGAAGTTAAAGGCTGAAATTATTTAGGAGAGCTTTGTGAAAGGATTGATTTTATACACAAACCGCTTGGTACCCCATTGAACTTTAAAACATATAAATTCAGTTTATAACAATGCCATATAATAAAGAAAAGCGAAACACAAGATTACTCCAACTATTCATGACCAAATGGCTGACATCAAATTCTAAAAAATTGGTCGTGTATTGTAATTTACAATATTCACGTGAACTCGGTTTTTAAAAATTGAGTATAATACAATAAAAACAAAAAATCTTTCGCATCTACTTCTAGAGCCGCATGAAAAATATTATAACGAATATAATCGTTTTGAAGATCCCTGTATTTTGTAATATTAGTTTTATTTGATCAAAATGAAATTTAAAAACAAAACGAAGTTAAAGGCTGAAATTATTTAGGAGAGCTTTGTGAAAGGATTGATTTTATACACAAACCGCTTGGTACCCCATTGGAGTTTAAAACATATAATTCAGTTTATAACAATGCCATATAATAAAGAAAAGCGAAACACAAGATTACTCCAACTATTCATGACCAAATGGTGGAAATCAAATTCTAAAAAATTGGTCTTGTATTGGCATTTAATATATTTACGTAAACTCGGTTTTTAAAAATTCAGTATAATACAATAAAAACAAAAAATCCTTCGCATCTATTTCTAGAGTCGCATGAAAAATATAATAACGAATATAATCGTTTTGAACATCCCTGTATTTAGTTATATTAGTTTTATTTGAATAAAATGAAATTAAATAACAAAACGAAGTTATAGACTGAAACTATTTAGAAGTGCTCTGTGAAAGGATTGATTTTATACACAAACCACTTGGTACCCCATTTGATTTTAAAGCATATAAATTCAGTTCAAAACAATGCCATATAATAAAGAAAAGCGAAACAAAAGATTACTCCTGTTATTCATGACCAAATGGCTGACATCAAATTCTAAAAAATTGGTCGTGTATTGTAATTTACAATATTCACGTGAACTCGGTTTTTAAAAATTGAGTATAATACAATAAAAACAAAAAATCCTTCGCATCTATTTCTACAGCCGCATGAAAAATATAATAACGAATATAATCGTTTTGAAGATCCCTGTATTTTGTAATATTAGTTTTATTTGAATAAAATGAAATTTAATAACAAAACGAATTTAGAGGCTGAAATTATTAAGGAGTGCTTTGTGAAAGGATTGCTTTTATACACAAACCGCTTGGTACCCCATTTGATTTTAAAGCATATAAATTCAGTTCAAAACAATGCCATATAATAAAGAAAAGCGAAACAAAAGATTACTCCCACTATTCATGTCCAAATGGTGGAAATCAAATTTTAAAAAATTGGTCTTGTATTGGCATTTAATATATTTACGTAAACTCGGTTTTTAAAAATTCAGTATAATACAATAAAAACAAAAAATCCTTCGCATCTATTTCTAGAGCCGCATGAAAAATATCACAACGAAAATAATCGTTTTGAACATCACTGTCTTTTTTAATATTAGTTTTATTTGATTAAAATGAAATTTAAAAACAAAACGAAGTTATAGGCTGAAATTATTTAAGAGAGCTTTGTGAAAGGATTGATTTTATACACAAACCGCTTGGTACCCCATTGCAGTTTAAAACATATAAATTCAGTTTATAACAATGCCATATAATAAAGAAAAGCGAAACAAAAGATTACTCCAACTATTCATGACCAAATGGCTAACATCAAATTCTAAAAAATTGGTCGTGTATTGTAATTTACAATATTCACGTGAACTCGGTTTTTAAAAATTGAGTATAATACAATAAAAACAAAAAATCCTTCGCATCTATTTCTAGAGTCGCATGAAAAATATAATAACGAATATAATCGTTTTGAATATCCCTGTATTTTGTAATATTAGTTTTATTTGATTAAAATGAAATTTAATAACAAAACGAATTTATAGGCTGAAATTATTTAGGAGTGCTTTGTGAAAGGATTGATTTTATACACAAACCGCTTGGTATTCCATTTGATTTTAAAGCATATAAATTCAGTTCAAAACAATGCCATATAATAAAGAAAAGCGAAACAAAAGATTACTCCCACTATTCATGTCCAAATGGTGGAAATCAAATTCTAAAAAATTGGTCTTGTATTGTAATTTACAATATTCACGTGAACTCGGTTTTTAAAAATTGAGTATAATACAATAAAAACAAAAAATCCTTCGCATCTATTTCTAGAGCCGCATGAAAAATATAATAACGAATATAATCGTTTTGAACATCACTGTCTTTTTTATTATTAGTTTTATTTGATTAAAATGAAATTTAAAAACAAAACGAAGTTATAGGCTGAAATTATTTAGGAGAGCTTTGTGAAAGGATTGATTTTATACACAAACCGCTTGGTACCCCATTGGAGTTTAAAACATATAAATTCAGTTTATAACAATGCCATATAATAAAGAAAAGTGAAACACAAGATTACTCCAACTATTCATGACCAAATGGTGGAAATCAAATTCTAAAAAATTGGCCTTGTATATGAATTTACAATATTTACGTTAAGTCGGTTTTAAAAAATTGAGTATAATATAATATAAACAAAAAATCCTTCGCATCTATTTCTAGAGCCGCATGAAAAATATAATAACGAATATAATCGTTTTGAATATCCCTATATTTTGTAATATTAGTTTTATTTGATTAAAATGAAATTTAATAACAAAACGAAGTTATAGGCTGAAATTATTTAGGAGAGCTTTGTGAAAGAATTGATTTTATACTCAAACTACTTGGTATCCAATTTGATTTTAAACCATATAAATTCAGTTTATAACAATGCCATATAATAAAGAAAAGCGATACACAAGATTAGTCCAACTATTCATGACCAAATGGCCGACATCAAATTCTAAAAAATTGGTCGTGTATTGTAATTTACAATATTCACGTGAACTCGGTTTTTAAAAATTGAGTATAATACAATAAAAACAAAAAATCCTTCGCATCTATTTCTAGAGTCGCATGAAAAATATAATAACGAATATAATCGTTTTGAATATCCCTGTATTTTGTAATATTAGTTTTATTTGATTAAAATGAAATTTAATAACAAAACGAATTTATAGGCTGAAATTATTTAGGAGTGCTTTGTGAAAGGATTGATTTTATACACAAACTGCTTGGTATTCCATTTGATTTTAAAGCATATAAATTCAGTTCAAAACAATGCCATATAATAAAGAAAAGCGAAACAAAAGATTACTCCCACTATTCATGTCCAAATGGTGGAAATCAAATTCTAAAAAATTGGTCTTGTATTGTAATTTACAATATTCACGTGAACTCGGTTTTTAAAAATTGAGTATAATACAATAAAAACAAAAAATCCTTCGCATCTATTTCTAGAGCCGCATGAAAAATATAATAACGAATATAATCGTTTTGAACATCACTGTCTTTTTTATTATTAGTTTTATTTGATTAAAATGAAATTTAAAAACAAAACGAAGTTATAGGCTGAAATTATTTAGGAGAGCTTTGTGAAAGGATTGATTTTATACACAAACCGCTTGGTACCCCATTGGAGTTTAAAACATATAAATTCAGTTTATAACAATGCCATATAATAAAGAAAAGTGAAACACAAGATTACTCCAACTATTCATGACCAAATGGTGGAAATCAAATTCTAAAAAATTGGCCTTGTATATGAATTTACAATATTCACGTGAACTCGGTTTTTAAAAATTGAGTATAATACAATAAAAACAAAAAATCCTTCGCATCTATTTCTAGAACCGCATGAAAAATATAATAACGAATATAATCGTTTTGAATATCCCTATATTTTGTAATATTAGTTTTATTTGATTAAAATGAAATTTAATAACAAAACGAAGTTATAGGCTGAAATTATTTAGGAGAGCTTTGTGAAAGAATTGATTTTATACTCAAACTACTTGGTATCCAATTTGATTTTAAACCATATAAATTCAGATCAAAACAATGCCATATAATAAAGAAAAGCGATACACAAGATTAGTCCAACTATTCATGACCAAATGGCCGACATCAAATTCTAAAAAATTGGTCGTGTATTGTAATTTACAATATTCACGTGAACTCGGTTTTTAAAAATTGAGTATAATACAATAAAAACAAAAAATCCTTCGCATCTATTTCTAGAGCCGCATGAAAAATATAATAACGAATATAATCGTTTTGAAGATCCCTGTATTTTGTAATATTAGTTTTATTTGATCAAAATGAAATTTAAAAACAAAACGAAGTTATAGGCTGAAATTATTTAGGAGAGCTTTGTGAAAGGATTGATTTTATACACAAACCGCTTGGTACCCCATTGCAGTTTAAAACATATAAATTCAGTTTATAACAATGCCATATAATAAAGAAAAGCGAAACACAAGATTACTCCAACTATTCATGACCAAATTGTGGAAATCAAATTCTAAAAAATTGGCCTTGTATATGAATTTACAATATTTACGTTAAGTCGGTTTTTAAAAATTGAGTATAATATAATATAAACAAAAAATTCTTCGCATCTATTTCTAGAGCCGCATGAAAAATATAATAACGAATATAATCGTTTTGAATATCCCTATATTTTGTAATATTAGTTTTATTTGATTAAAATGAAATTTAATAACAAAACGAAGTTATAGGCTGAAATTATTTAGGAGTGCTTTGTGAAAGAATTGATTTTATACTCAAACCACATGGTACCCAATTTGATTTTAAAGCATATAAATTCAGATCAAAACAATGCCATATAATAAAGAAAAGCGATACACAAGATTAGTCCAACTATTCATGACCAAATGGCCGACATCAAATTCTAAAAAATTGGTCGTGTATTGTAATTTACAATATTCACGTGAACTCGGTTTTTAAAAATTGAGTATCATACAATAAAAACAAAAAATCCTTCGCATCTTATTCTAGAGCCGCATGAAAAATATAATAACGAATATAATCGTTTTGAACATCCCTGTATTTAGTTATATTAGTTTTATTTGAATAAAATGAAATTAAATAACAAAACGAAGTTATAGACTGAAACTATTTAGAAGTGCTCTGTGAAAGGATTGATTTTATACACAAACCACTTGGTACCCCATTTGATTTTAAAGCATATAAATTCAGTTCAAAACAATGCCATATAATAAAGAAAAGCGAAACAAAAGATTACTCCTGTTATTCATGACCAAATGGCTGACATCAAATTCTAAAAAATTGGTCGTGTATTGTAATTTACAATATTCACGTGAACTCGGTTTTTAAAAATTGAGTATAATACAATAAAAACAAAAAATCCTTCGCATCTATTTCTACAGCCGCATGAAAAATATAATAACGAATATAATCGTTTTGAAGATCCCTGTATTTTGTAATATTAGTTTTATTTGAATAAAATGAAATTTAATAACAAAACGAATTTAGAGGCTGAAATTATTAAGGAGTGCTTTGTGAAAGGATTGCTTTTATACACAAACCGCTTGGTACCCCATTTGATTTTAAAGCATATAAATTCAGTTCAAAACAATGCCATATAATAAAGAAAAGCGAAACAAAAGATTACTCCCACTATTCATGTCCAAATGGTGGAAATCAAATTTTAAAAAATTGGTCTTGTATTGGCATTTAATATATTTACGTAAACTCGGTTTTTAAAAATTCAGTATAATACAATAAAAACAAAAAATCCTTCGCATCTATTTCTAGAGCCGCATGAAAAATATCACAACGAAAATAATCGTTTTGAACATCACTGTCTTTTTTAATATTAGTTTTATTTGATTAAAATGAAATTTAAAAACAAAACGAAGTTATAGGCTGAAATTATTTAAGAGAGCTTTGTGAAAGGATTGATTTTATACACAAACCGCTTGGTACCCCATTGCAGTTTAAAACATATAAATTCAGTTCAAAACAATGCCATATAATAAAGAAAAGCGAAACAAAAGATTACTCCCACTATTCATGTCCAAATGGTGGAAATCAAATTCTAAAAAATTGGTCTTGTATTGTAATTTACAATATTCACGTGAACTCGGTTTTTAAAAATTGAGTATAATACAATAAAAACAAAAAATCCTTCGCATCTATTTCTAGAGCCGCATGAAAAATATAATAACGAATATAATCGTTTTGAACATCACTGTCTTTTTTATTATTAGTTTTATTTGATTAAAATGAAATTTAAAAACAAAACGAAGTTATAGGCTGAAATTATTTAGGAGAGCTTTGTGAAAGGATTGATTTTATACACAAACCGCTTGGTACCCCATTGGAGTTTAAAACATATAAATTCAGTTTATAACAATGCCATATAATAAAGAAAAGTGAAACACAAGATTACTCCAACTATTCATGACCAAATGGTGGAAATCAAATTCTAAAAAATTGGCCTTGTATATGAATTTACAATATTTACGTTAAGTCGGTTTTAAAAAATTGAGTATAATATAATATAAACAAAAAATTCTTCGCATCTATTTCTAGAGCCGCATGAAAAATATAATAACGAATATAATCGTTTTGAATATCCCTATATTTTGTAATATTAGTTTTATTTGATTAAAATGAAATTTAATAACAAAACGAAGTTATAGTCTGAAATTATTTAGGAGAGCTTTGTGAAAGAATTGATTTTATACTCAAACTACTTGGTATCCAATTTGATTTTAAACCATATAAATTCAGATCAAAACAATGCCATATAATAAAGAAAAGCGATACACAAGATTAGTCCAACTATTCATGACCAAATGGCCGACATCAAATTCTAAAAAATTGGTCGTGTATTGTAATTTACAATATTCACGTGAACTCGGTTTTTAAAAATTGAGTATAATACAATAAAAACAAAAAATCCTTCGCATCTATTTCTAGAGCCGCATGAAAAATATAATAACGAATATAATCGTTTTGAAGATCCCTGTATTTTGTAATATTAGTTTTATTTGATCAAAATGAAATTTAAAAACAAAACGAAGTTATAGGCTGAAATTATTTAGGAGAGCTTTGTGAAAGGATTGATTTTATACACAAACCGCTTGGTACCCCATTGCAGTTTAAAACATATAAATTCAGTTTATAACAATGCCATATAATAAAGAAAAGCGAAACACAAGATTACTCCAACTATTCATGACCAAATGGTGGAAATCAAATTCTAAAAAATTGGCCTTGTATATGAATCTACAATATTTACGTTAAGTCGGTTTTTAAAAATTGAGTATAATATAATATAAACAAAAAATTCTTCGCATCTATTTCTAGAGCCGCATGAAAAATATAATAACGAATATAATCGTTTTGAATATCCCTATATTTTGTAATATTAGTTTTATTTGATTAAAATGAAATTTAATAACAAAACGAAGTTATAGGCTGAAATTATTTAGGAGTGCTTTGTGAAAGAATTGATTTTATACTCAAACCACATGGTACCCAATTTGATTTTAAAGCATATAAATTCAGATCAAAACAATGCCATATAATAAAGAAAAGCGATACACAAGATTAGTCCAACTATTCATGACCAAATGGCCGACATCAAATTCTAAAAAATTGGTCGTGTATTGTAATTTACAATATTCACGTGAACTCGGTTTTTAAAAATTGAGTATCATACAATAAAAACAAAAAATCCTTCGCATCTATTTCTAGAGTCGCATGAAAAATATAATAACGAATATAATCGTTTTGAAGATCCCTGTATTTTGTAATATTAGTTTTATTTGATCAAAATGAAATTTAAAAACATAACGAAGTTATAGGCTGAAATTATTTAGGAGAGCTTTGTGAAAGGATTGATTTTATACACAAACCGCTTGGTACCCAATTTGATTTTAAAGCATATAAATTCAGATCAAAACAATGCCATATAATAAAGAAAAGCGATACACAAGATTAGTCCAACTATTCATGACCAAATGGCTGACATCAAATTCTAAAAAATTGGTCGTGTCTTGTAATTTACAATATTCACGTGAACTCGGTTTTTAAAAATTGAGTATAATACAATAAAAACAAAAAATCCTTCGCATCTATTTCTAGAACCGCATGAAAAATATAATAACGAATATAATCGTTTTGAAGATCCCTGTATTTTGTAATGTTAGTTTTATTTGATCAAAATGAAATTTAAAAACAAAACGAAGTTATAGGCTGAAATTATTTAGGAGAGCTTTGTGTAAGGATTGATTTTATACACAAACCGCTTGGTACCCTATTTGATTTTAAAGCATATAAATTCAGTTCAAAACAATGCCATATAATAAAGAAAAGCGAAACAAAAGATTACTCCAACTATTCATGACCAAATGGCTGACATCAAATTCTAAAAAATTGGTCGTGTCTTGTAATTTACAATATTCACGTGAACTCGGTTTTTAAAAATTGAGTATAATACAATAAAAACAAAAAATCCTTCGCATCTATTTCTAGAGTCGCATGAAAAATATAATAACGAATATAATCGTTTTGAACATCCCTGTATTTAGTTATATTAGTTTTATTTGAATAAAATGAAATTAAATAACAAAACGAAGTTATAGACTGAAACTATTTAGAAGTGCTCTGTGAAAGGATTGATTTTATACACAAACCGCTTGGTACCCCATTTGATTTTAAAGCATATAAATTCAGTTCAAAACAATGCCATATAATAAAGAAAAGCGAAACACAAGATTACTCCAACTATTCATGACCAAATGGTGGAAATCAAATTCTAAAAAATTGGTCTTGTATTGGCATTTGTAATATTTACGTAAACTCGGTTTTTAAAAATTCAGTATAATATAATAAAAACAAAAAATCCTTCGCATCTATTTCTAGAACCGCATGAAAAATATAATAACGAATATATTCGTTTTGAAGATCCCTGTATTTTGTAATATTAGTTTTATTTGATCAAAATGAAATTTAAAAACAAAAAGAAGTTATAGGCTGAAATTATTTAGGAGAGCTTTGTGAAAGGATTGATTTTATACATAAACCGCTTGGTACCCCATTTGATTTTAAAGCATATAAATTCAGTTCAAAACAATGCCATATAATAAAGAAAAGCGAAACAAAAGATTACTCCAACTATTCATGACCAAATGGCTGACATCAAATTCTAAAAAATTGGTCGTGTCTTGTAATTTACAATATTCACGTGAACTCGGTTTTTAAAAATTGAGTATAATACAATAAAAACAAAAAATCCTTCGCATCTATTTCTAGAGCCGCATGAAAAATATAATAACGAATATAATCGTTTTGAACATCCCCGTATTTTGTAATATTAGTTTTATTTGATTAAAATGAAATTTAATAACAAAACGACTTTATAGGCTGAAATTATTTAGGAGAGCTTTGTGAAAGGATTGATTTTATACACAAACCGCTTGGTACCCCATTTGATTTTAAAGCATATAAATTCAGTTCAAAACAATGCCATATAATAAAGAAAAGCGAAACACAAGATTACTCCAACTATTCATGACCAAATGGCTGACATCAAATTCTAAAAAATTGGTCGTGTCTTGTAATTTACAATATTCACGTGAACTCGGTTTTTAAAAATTGAGTATAATACAATAAAAACAAAAAATCCTTCGCATCTATTTCTAGAACCGCATGAAAAATATAATAACGAATATAATCGTTTTGAAGATCCCTGTATTTTGTAATATTAGTTTTATTTGATCAAAATGAAATTTAAAAACAAAAAGAAGTTATAGGCTGAAATTATTTAGGAGAGCTTTGTGAAAGGATTGATTTTATACATAAACCGCTTGGTACCCCATTTGATTTTAAAGCATATAAATTCAGTTCAAAACAATGCCATATAATAAAAAAAACCAAACAAAAGATTACTCCAACTATTCATGACCAAATGGCTGACATCAAATTCTAAAAAATTGGTCGTGTCTTGTAATTTACAATAATCACGTGAACTCGGTTTTTAAAAATTGAGTATAATACAATAAAAACAAAAAATCCTTCGCATCTATTTCTAGAGTCGCATGAAAAATATAATAACGAATATAATCGTTTTGAACATCCCTGTATTTAGTTATATTAGTTTTATTTGAATAAAATGAAATTAAATAACAAAACGAAGTTATAGACTGAAACTATTTAGAAGTGCTCTGTGAAAGGATTGAGTTTATACACAAACCACTTGGTACCCCATTTGATTTTAAAGCATATAAATTCAGTTCAAAACAATGCCATATAATAAAGAAAAGCGAAACAAAAGATTACTCCAGTTTTTCATGACCAAATGGCTGACATCAAATTCTAAAAAATTGGTCGTGTATTGTAATTTACAATATTCACATGAACTCGGTTTTTAAAAATTGAGTATAATACAATAAAAACAAAAAATCCTTCGCATCTATTTCTAGAGTCGCATGAAAAATATAATAACGAATATAATCGTTTTAAATATCCCTGTATTTTGTAATATTAGTCTTATTTGATTAAAATGAAATTTAATAACAAAACGAAGTTATATGCTGAAACTATTTAGGAGTGCTTTGTGAAAGGATTGATTTTATACACAAACCACTTGGTACCCCATTTGACTTTAAAGCATACAAATTCAGTTCAAAACAATGCCATATAATAAAGAAAAGCGAAACACAAGATTACTCCCACTATTCATGACCAACTGGTGGAAATCAAATTTTAAAAAATTTGTCTTGTATTGGCATTTAATATATTTTCCTAAACTCGGTTTTTAAAAATTGAGTATAATACAATAACAACAAAAAATCCTTCGCATCTATTTCTAGAGCCGCATGAAAAATATAACAACGAAAATAATCGTTTTGAACATCACTGTATTTTGTAATATAAGTTTTATTTGGTTAAAATGAAATTTAATAACAAAAGGAAGTTATAGGCTAAAATTATTTAGAAGTGCGTTGTGAAAGGACTGATTTTATACACAAACCGCTTAGTACCCCATTGAACTTTAAAACATATAAATTCAGTTTATAACAATGCCATATAATAAAGAAAAGCGAAACAAAAGATTACTCCCACTATTCATGACCAACTGGTGGAAATCAAATTTTAAGAAATTGGTGTTGTGTTGGCATTTAATATATTTACGTAAACTCGGTATTTAAAAATTCAGTATAATACAATAAAAACAGAAAATCCTTCGCATCTATTTCTAGAGCCGCATGAAAAATATAACAACGAAAATAATCGTTTTGAACATCACTGTCTTTTGTAATATTAGTTTTATTTGATCAAAATGAAATTTAAAAACAAAAAGAAGTTATAGGCTGAAATTATTTAGGAGAGCTTTGTGAAAGGATTGATTTTATACATAAACCGCTTGGTACCCCATTTGATTTTAAAGCATATAAATTCAGTTCAAAACAATGCCATATAATAAAGAAAAGCGAAACAAAAGATTACTCCAGTTTTTCATGACCAAATGGCTGACATCAAATTCTAAAAAATTGGTCGTGTCTTGTAATTTACAATAATCACGTGAACTCGGTTTTTAAAAATTGAGTATAATACAATAAAAACAAAAAATCCTTCGCATCTATTTCTAGAGTCGCATGAAAAATATAATAACGAATATAATCGTTTTGAACATCCCTGTATTTAGTTATATTAGTTTTATTTGAATAAAATGAAATTAAATAACAAAACGAAGTTATAGACTGAAACTATTTAGAAGTGCTCTGTGAAAGGATTGAGTTTATACACAAACCACTTGGTACCCCATTTGATTTTAAAGCATATAAATTCAGTTCAAAACAATGCCATATAATAAAGAAAAGCGAAACAAAAGATTACTCCAGTTTTTCATGACCAAATGGCTGACATCAAATTCTAAAAAATTGGTCGTGTATTGTAATTTACAATATTCACATGAACTCGGTTTTTAAAAATTGAGTATAATACAATAAAAAAAAATCCTTCGCATCTATTTCTAGAGCCGCATGAAAAATATAATAACGAATATAATCGTTTTGAAGATCCCTGTATTTTGTAATATTAGTCTTATTTGAATAAAATGAAATTTAATAACAAAACGAAGTTATAGGCTGAAATTATTTAGGAGTGCTTTGTGAAAGGATTGATTTTATACACAAACCACTTGGTACCGCATTGGAGTTTAAAACATATAAATTCAGTTTATAACAATGCCATATAATATAGAAAAGCGAAACACAAGATTACTCCAACTATTCATGACCAAATTGTGGAAGTCAAATTTTAAAAAATTGGCCTTGTATATGAATTTTCAATATTTACGTAAACTCGGTTTTTAAAAATTCAGTATAATACAATAAAAACAAAAAATCCTTCGCATCTATTTCTAGAGCCGCATGAAAAATATAACAACGAAAATAATCGTGTTGAACAATACAACTAATATTACAAGCAAATTGTGGAAGTCAAATTTTAAACAATTGGTCTTGTATTGGCATTTAATATATTTACGTAAACTCGGTTTTTAAAAATTCATTATAATACAATAAAAAAAAATCCTTCGCATCTATTTCTAGAGCCGCATGAAAAATATAACAACGAAAGTAATCGTGTTGAACATCACTGTATTTTGTAATATTAGTTTTATTTGATTAAAATGAAATTTAATAACAAAACGAAGTTATAGGCTGAAATTATTTAAGAGAGCTTTGTGAAAGGATTGATTTTATACACAAATCACTTGGTACCCCATTGCAGTTTAAAACATATAAATTCAGTTCAAAACAATGCCATATAATAAAGAAAAGCGAAACAAAAGATTAGTCCAACTATTCATGACCAAATGGCTGACATCAAATTCTAAAAAATTGGTCGTGTATTGTAATTTACAATATTCACGTGAACTCGGTTTTTAAAAATTGAGTATAATACAATAAAAACAAAAAATCCTTCGCATCTATTTCTAGAGCCGCATGAAAAATATAACAACGAAAATAATCGTTTTGAACATCACTGTCTTTTTTAATATTAGTTTTATTTGATTAAAATGAAATTTAATAACAAAACGAATTTATAGGCTGAAACTATTTAGGAGTGCTTTGTGAAAGGATTGATTTTATACACAAACCACTTGGTACCCCATTTGACTTTAAAGCATATAAATTCAGTTCAAAACAATGCCATATAATAAAGAAAAGCGAAACACAAGATTACTCCTACTATTCATGACCAAATGGCCGACATCAAATTCTAAAACATTTGTCTTGTATTGGCATTTAATATATTTACGTAAACTCGGTTTTTAAAAATTGAGTATAATACAATAACAACAAAAAATTCTTCGCATCTATTTCTAGAGCCGCACGAAAAATATAACAACGAAAATAATCGTTTTGAACATCACTGTATTTTGTAATATAAGTTTTATTTGATTAAAATGAAATTTAATAACAAAAGGAAGTTATAGGCTAAAATTATTTAGAAGTGCGTTGTGAAAGGACTGATTTTATACACAAACCGCTTAGTACCCCATTGAACTTTAAAACATATAAATTCAGTTTATAACAATGCCATATAATAAAGAAAAGCGAAACAAAAGATTACTCCCACTATTCATGACCAACTGGTGGAAATCAAATTTTAAGAAATTGGTGTTGTGTTGGCATTTAATATATTTACGTAAACTCGGTATTTAAAAATTCAGTATAATACAATAAAAACAGAAAATCCTTCGCATCTATTTCTAGAGCCGCATGAAAAATATAACAACGAAAATAATCGTTTTGAACATCACTGTCTTTTGTAATATTAGTTTTATTTGATTAAAATGAAATTTAATAACAAAACGAAGTTATAGGCTGAAATTATTTAGGAGTGCTTTGTGAAAGGATTGATTTTATACACAAACCGCCTGGTACCCCATAGGAGTTTAAAACATATAAATTCAGTTTATAACAATGCCATATAATACAGAAAAGCGAAACACAAGAATACTCCAACTATTCATGACCAAATGGTGGAAATCAAATTTTAAAAAATTGGCGTTGTATATGAATTTTCAATATTTACGTTAAGTCGGTTTTTAAAAATTCAGTATAATATAATAAAAACAAAAAATCCTTCGCATCTATTTCTAGAGCCGCATGAAAAATATAATAACGAATATAATCGTTTTGAACATCACTGTCTTTTGTAATATTAGTTTTATTTGATTAAAATGAAATTTAATAACAAAACGAATTTATAGGCTGAAACTATTTAGGAGTGCTTTGTGAAAGGATTGATTTTATACACAAACCACTTGGTACCCCATTTGACTTTAAAGCATATAAATTCAGTTTATAACAATGCCATTTAATAAAGAATAGCGAAACACAAGATTACTAATACTATTCATGACCAAATGGTGGAAATCAAATTTTAAACAATTGGTCTTGTATTGGCATTTAATATATTTACGTAAACTCGGTTTTTAAAAATTGAGTATAATACAATAACAACAAAAAATCCTTCGCATCTATTTCTAGAGCCGCATGAAAAATATAACAACGAAAATAATCGTTTTGAACATCACTGTATTTTGTAATATAAGTTTTATTTGATTAAAATGAAATTTAATAACAAAAGGAAGTTATAGGCTAAAATTATTTAGAAGTGCGTTGTGAAAGGACTGATTTTATACACAAACCGCTTAGTACCCCATTGAACTTTAAAACATATAAATTCAGTTTATAACAATGCCATATAATAAAGAAAAGCGAAACAAAAGATTACTCCCACTATTCATGACCAACTGGTGGAAATCAAATTTTAAGAAATTGGTGTTGTGTTGGCATTTAATATATTTACGTAAACTCGGTATTTAAAAATTCAGTATAATACAATAAAAACAGAAAATCCTTCGCATCTATTTCTAGAGCCGCATGAAAAATATAACAACGAAAATAATCGTTTTGAACATCACTGTATTTTGTAATATAAGTTTTATTCGATTAAAATGAAATTTAATAACAAAAGAAAGTTATAGGCTAAAATTATTTAGAAGTGCGTTGTGAAAGGACTGATTTTATACACAAACCGCTTAGTACCCCATTGAACTTTAAAACATATAAATTCAGTTTATAACAATGCCATATAATAAAGAAAAGCGAAACAAAAGATTACTCCCACTATTCATGACCAACTGGTGGAAATCAAATTTTAAGAAATTGGCCTTGTATATGAATTTTCAATATTTACGTTAAGTCGGTTTTTAAAAATTCAGTATAATATAATAAAAACAAAAAATCCTTCGCATCTATTTCTAGAGCCGCATGAAAAATATAATAACGAATATAATCGTTTTGAACATCACTGTCTTTTGTAATATTAGTTTTATTTGATTAAAATGAAATTTAATAACAAAAGAAAGTAATAGGCTAAAATTATTTAGAAGTGCGTTGTGAAAGGACTGATTTTATACACAAACCGCCTTGTACCCCATTGGACTTTAAAACATATAAATTCAGTTTATAACAATGCCATTTAATAAAGAAAAGCGAAACACAAGATTACTAATACTATTCATGACCAAATGGTGGAAATCAAATTTTAAGGAATTGGTGTTGTGTTGGCATTTAATATATTTACGTAAACTCGGTATTTAAAAATTCAGTATAATACACTAAAAACAAAAAATCCTTCGCATCTATTTCTAGAGCCGCATGAAAAATATAATAACGAATATAATCGTTTTGAACATCACTGTCTTTTTTATTATTAGTTTTATTTGATTAAAATGAAATTTAATAACAAAACGAAGTTATAGGCTGAAATTATTTAGGAGTGCTTTGTGAAAGGATTGATTTTATACACAAACCGCTTAGTACCCCATTGAACTTTAAAACATATAAATTCAGTTTATAACAATGCCATATAATAAAGAAAAGCGAAACAAAAGATTACTCCCACTATTCATGACCAACTGGTGGAAATCAAATTTTAAGAAATTGGTCTTGTATTGGCATTTAATATATTTACGTTAAGTCGGTTTTTAAAAATTGAGTATAATACAATAACAACAAAAAATCCTTCGCATCTAATTCTAGAGCCGCATGAAAAATATAACAACGAAAATAATCGTTTTGAACATCACTGTATTTTGTAATATAAGTTTTATTTGATTAAAATGAAATTTAATAACAAAAGAAAGTTATAGGCTAAAATTATTTAGAAGTGTGTTGTGAAAGGACTGATTTTCTACACAAACCGCTTAGTACCCCATTGAACTTTAAAACATATAAATTCAGTTTATAACAATGCCATATAATAAAGAAAAGCGAAACAAAAGATTACTCCCACTATTCATGACCAACTGGTGGAAATCAAATTTTAAGAAATTGGTGTTGTGTTGGCATTTAATATATTTACGTAAACTCGGTATTTAAAAATTCAGTATAATACACTAAAAACAAAAAATCCTTCGCATCTATTTCTAGAGCCGCATGAAAAATATAATAACGAATATAATCGTTTTGAACATCACTGTCTTTTTTATTATTAGTTTTATTTGATTAAAATGAAATTTAATAACAAAACGAAGTTATAGGCTGAAATTATTTAGGAGTGCTTTGTGAAAGGATTGATTTTATACACAAACCGCCTGGTACCCCATTGGACTTTAAAACATATAAATTCAGTTTATAACAATGCCATTTAATAAAGAAAAGCGAAACACAAGATTACTCCCACTATTCATGACCAACTGGTGGAAATCAAATTTTAAACAATTGGTCTTGTATTGGCATTTAATATATTTACGTTAAGTCGGTTTTTAAAAATTCAGTATAATACAATAACAACAAAAAATCCTTCGCATCTATTTCTAGAGCCGCATGAAAAATATAACAACGAAAATAATCGTTTTGAACATCACTGTATTTTGTAATATAAGTTTTATTTGATTAAAATGAAATTTAATAACAAAAGGAAGTTATAGGCTAAAATTATTTAGAAGTGCGTTGTGAAAGGACTGATTTTATACACAAACCGCTTAGTACCCCATTGAACTTTAAAACATATAAATTCAGTTTATAACAATGCCATATAATAAAGAAAAGCGAAACACAAGAATACTCCAACTATTCACGACCAAATGGTGGAAATCAAATTTTAAAAAATTGGCCTTGTATATGAATTTTCAATATTTACGTTAAGTCGGTTTTTAAAAATTCAGTTTAATATAATAAAAACAAAAAATCCTTCGCATCTATTTCTAGAGCCGCATGAAAAATATAATAACGAATATAATCGTTTTGAACATCCCTGTATTTTGTAATATTGGTTTTATTTGATTAAAATGAAATTTAATAACAAAACGAAGTTATAGGCTGCAACTATTTAGGAGTGCTTTGTGAAAGGATTGATTTTATTGACAAACCGCCTGGTACCCCATAGGAGTTTAAAACATATAAATTCAGTTTATAACAATGCCATATAATAAAGAAAAGCGAAACACAAGAATACTCCAACTATTCACGACCAAATGGTGGAAATCAAATTTTAAAAATTTGTCTTGTATTGGCATTTAATATATTTACGTAAACTCGGTTTTTAAAAATTGAGTATAATACAATAAAAACAAAAAATTCTTCGCATCTATTTCTAGAGCCGCATGAAAAATATAACAACGAAAATAATCGTTTTGAACATCACTGTCTTTTTTAATACAAGTTTTATTTGATTAAAATGAAATTTAAAAACAAAACGAAGTTATAGGCTGAAATTATTTAAGAGAGCTTTGTGAAAGGATTGATTTTATACACAAACCGCCTGGTACCCCATTGGACTTTAAAACATATAAATTCAGTTTATAACAATGCCATTTAATAAAGAAAAGCGAAACACAAGATTACTCCCACTATTCATGACCAACTGGTGGAAATCAAATTTTAAACAATTGGTCTTGTATTGGCATTTAATATATTTACGTTAAGTCGGTTTTTAAAAATTCAGTATAATACAATAACAACAAAAAATCCTTCGCATCTATTTCTAGAGCCGCATGAAAAATATAACAACGAAAATAATCGTTTTGAACATCACTGTCTTTTTTAATACAAGTTTTATTTGATTAAAATGAAATTTAAAAACAAAACGAAGTTATAGGCTGAAATTATTTAAGAGAGCTTTGTGAAAGGATTGATTTTATACACCAACCGCTTGGTACCCCATTGCAGTTTAAAACATATAAATTCAGTTTATAACAATGCCATATAATAAAGAAAAGCGAAACACAAGATTACTCCAACTATTCATGACCAACTGGTGGAAATCAAATTCTAAAAAATTGGCCTTGTATATGAATTTACAATATTCACGTGAACTCGGTTTTTAAAAATTGAGTATAATACAATAAAAACAAAAAATCCTTCGCATCTATTTCTAGAGCCGCATGAAAAATATCACAACGAAAATAATCGTTTTGAATATCACTATATTTTGTAATATTGGTTTTATTTGATTAAAATGAAATTTAATAACAAAACGAAGTTATAGGCTGCAACTATTTAGGAGTGCTTTGTGAAAGGATTGATTTTATTGACAAACCGCCTGGTACCCCATAGGAGTTTAAAACATATAAATTCAGTTTATAACAATGCCATATAATAAAGAAAAGCGAAACACAAGAATACTCCAACTATTCACGACCAAATGGTGGAAATCAAATTTTAAAAATTTGTCTTGTATTGGCATTTAATATATTTACGTAAACTCGGTTTTTAAAAATTGAGTATAATACAATAAAAACAAAAAATTCTTCGCATCTATTTCTAGAGCCGCATGAAAAATATAACAACGAAAATAATCGTTTTGAACATCACTGTCTTTTTTAATACAAGTTTTATTTGATTAAAATGAAATTTAAAAACAAAACGAAGTTATAGGCTGAAATTATTTAAGAGAGCTTTGTGAAAGGATTGATTTTATACACAAACCGCCTGGTACCCCATTGGACTTTAAAACATATAAATTCAGTTTATAACAATGCCATTTAATAAAGAAAAGCGAAACACAAGATTACTCCCACTATTCATGACCAACTGGTGGAAATCAAATTTTAAACAATTGGTCTTGTATTGGCATTTAATATATTTACGTTAAGTCGGTTTTTAAAAATTCAGTATAATACAATAACAACAAAAAATCCTTCGCATCTATTTCTAGAGCCGCATGAAAAATATAACAACGAAAATAATCGTTTTGAACATCACTGTCTTTTTTAATACAAGTTTTATTTGATTAAAATGAAATTTAAAAACAAAACGAAGTTATAGGCTGAAATTATTTAAGAGAGCTTTGTGAAAGGATTGATTTTATACACCAACCGCTTGGTACCCCATTGCAGTTTAAAACATATAAATTCAGTTTATAACAATGCCATATAATAAAGAAAAGCGAAACACAAGATTACTCCAACTATTCATGACCAACTGGTGGAAATCAAATTCTAAAAAATTGGCCTTGTATATGAATTTACAATATTCACGTGAACTCGGTTTTTAAAAATTGAGTATAATACAATAAAAACAAAAAATCCTTCGCATCTATTTCTAGAGCCGCATGAAAAATATCACAACGAAAATAATCGTTTTGAATATCACTATATTTTGTAATATTAGTTTTATTTGATTAAAATGAAATTTAATAACAAAACGAAGTTATAGGCTGAAACTATTTAGGAGTGCTTTGTGAAAGGATTGATTTTATACACAAACCACTTGGTACCCCATTTGACTTTAAAGCATATAAATACAGTTCAAAACAATGCCATATAATAAAGAAAAGCGAAACAAAAGATTAGTCCAACTATTCATGACCAAATGGCTGACATCAAATTCTAAAAAATTGGTCGTGTATTGTAATTTACAATATTCACGTGAACTCGGTTTTTAAAAATTGAGTATAATACAATAAAAACAAAAAATCCTTCGCATCTATTTCTAGAGCCGCATGAAAAATATCACAACGAAAATAATCGTTTTGAACATCACTGTCTTTTTTAATATTAGTTTTATTTGATTAAAATGAAATTTAATAACAAAACGAAGTTATAGGCTGAAACTATTTAGGAGTGCTTTGTGAAAGGATTGATTTTATACACAAACCACTTGGTACCCCATTTGACTTTAAAGCATATAAATACAGTTCAAAACAATGCCATATAATAAAGAAAAGCGAAACACAAGATTACTCCTACTATTCATGACCAAATGGCCGACATCAAATTCTAAAACATTTGTCTTGTATTGGCATTTAATATATTTACGTAAACTCGGTTTTTAAAAATTGAGTATAATACAATAAAAACAAAAAATCCTTCGCATCTATTTCTAGAGCCGCATGAAAAATATAACAACGAAAATAATCGTTTTGAACATCACTGTATTTTGTAATATAAGTTTTATTTGATTAAAATGAAATTTAATAACAAAAGGAAGTTATAGGCTAAAATTATTTAGAAGTGCGTTATGAAAGGACTGATTTTCTACACAAACCGCTTAGTACCCCATTGAACTTTAAAACATATAAATTCAGTTTATAACAATGCCATATAATAAAGAAAAGCGAAACAAAAGATTACTCCCACTATTCATGACCAACTGGTGGAAATCAAATTTTAAGAAATTGGTGTTGTGTTGGCATTTAATATATTTACGTAAACTCGGTTTTTAAAAATTGAGTATAATATAATATAAACAAAAAATCCTTCGCATCTATTTCTAGAGCCGCATGAAGAATATAATAACGAATATAATCGTTTTGAATATCCCTATATTTTGTAATATTAGTTTTATTTGATTAAAATGAAATTTAATAACAAAACGAAGTTATAGGCTGAAATTATTTAGGAGTGCTTTGTGAAAGAATTGATTTTATACTCAAACCACTTGGTACCCAATTTGATTTTAAAGCATATAAATTCAGTTCAAAACAATGCCATATAATAAAGAAAAGCGAAACAAAAGATTAGTCCAACTATTCATGACCAAATGGCTGACATCAAATTCTAAAAAATTGGTCGTGTATTGTAATTTACAATATTCACGTGAACTCGGTTTTTAAAAATTGAGTATAATACAATAAAAACAAAAAATCCTTCGCATCTATTTCTAGAGCCGCATGAAAAATATAACAACGAAAATAATCGTTTTGAACATCACTGTATTTTGTAATATAAGTTTTATTTGATTAAAATGAAATTTAATAACAAAAGGAAGTTATAGGCTAAAATTATTTAGAAGTGCGTTATGAAAGGACTGATTTTCTACACAAACCGCTTAGTACCCCATTGAACTTTAAAACATATAAATTCAGTTTATAACAATGCCATATAATAAAGAAAAGCGAAACAAAAGATTACTCCCACTATTCATGACCAACTGGTGGAAATCAAATTTTAAGAAATTGGTGTTGTGTTGGCATTTAATATATTTACGTAAACTCGGTATTTAAAAATTCAGTATAATACAATAAAAACAGAAAATCCTTCGCATCTATTTCTAGAGCCGCATGAAAAATATAACAACGAAAATAATCGTTTTGAACATCACTGTCTTTTGTAATATTAGTTTTATTTGATTAAAATGAAATTTAATAACAAAACGAAGATATAGGCTGAAATTATTTAGGAGTGCTTTGTGAAAGGATTGATTTTATACACAAACCGCCTGGTACCCCATTGGACTTTAAAACATATAAATTCAGTTTATAACAATGCCATTTAATAAAGAAAAGCGAAACACAAGATTACTAATACTATTCATGACCAAATGTTGGAAATCAAATTTTAAACAATTGGTCTTGTATTGGCATTTAATATATTTACGTAAACTCGGTTTTTAAAAATTGAGTATAATACAATAACAACAAAAAATCCTTCGCATCTATTTCTAGAGCCGCATGAAAAATATAACAACGAAAATAATCGTTTTGAACATCACTGTATTTTGTAATATAAGTTTTATTTGATTAAAATGAAATTTAATAACAAAAGGAAGTTATAGGCTAAAATTATTTAGAAGTGCGTTGTGAAAGGACTGATTTTATACACAAACCGCTTAGTACCCCATTGAACTTTAAAACATATAAATTCAGTTTATAACAATGCCATATAATAAAGAAAAGCGAAACAAAAGATTACTCCCACTATTCATGACCAACTGGTGGAAATCAAATTTTAAGAAATTGGTGTTGTGTTGGCATTTAATATATTTACGTAAACTCGGTATTTAAAAATTCAGTATAATACAATAAAAACAGAAAATCCTTCGCATCTATTTCTAGAGCCGCATGAAAAATATAACAACGAAAATAATCGTTTTGAACATCACTGTCTTTTGTAATATTAGTTTTATTTGATTAAAATGAAATTTAATAACAAAACGAAGTTATAGGCTGAAATTATTTAGGAGTGCTTTGTGAAAGGATTGATTTTATACACAAACCGCCTGGTACCCCATTGGACTTTAAAACATATAAATTCAGTTTATAACAATGCCATATAATAAAGAAAAGCGAAACACAAGAATACTCCAACTATTCACGACCAAATGGTGGAAATCAAATTTTAAAAAATTGGCCTTGTATATGAATTTTCAATATTTACGTTAAGTCGGTTTTTAAAAATTCAGTATAATATAATAAAAACAAAAAATCCTTCGCATCTATTTCTAGAGCCGCATGAAAAATATAATAACGAATATAATCGTTTTGTACATCCCTGTATTTTGTAATATTGGTTTTATTTGATTAAAATGAAATTTAATAACAAAACGAAGTTATAGGCTGCAACTATTTAGGAGTGCTTTGTGAAAGGATTGATTTTATTGACAAACAACTTGGTACCCCATTGGACTCTAAGGCATATAAATTCAGTTCATAACAATGCCATATAATAAAGAAAAGCGAAACACAAGATTACTCCAACTATTCATGACCAAATGGTGGAAATCAAATTTTAAAAATTTGTCTTGTATTGGCATTTAATATATTTACGTAAACTCGGTTTTAAAAATTCAGTATAATACAATAAAAACAAAAAATCCTTCGCATCTATTTCTAGAGCCGCATGAAAAATATAAAAACGAAAATAATCGTTTTGAACATCACTGTCTTTTTTAATATTAGTTTTATTTGATTAAAATGAAATTTAAAAACAAAACGAAGTTATAGGCTGAAATTATTTAAGAGAGCTTTGTGAAAGGATTGATTTTATACACCAACCGCTTGGTACCCCATTGCAGTTTAAAACATATAAATTCAGTTTATAACAATGCCATATAATAAAGAAAAGCGAAACACAAGATTACTCCAACTATTCATGACCAAATGGTGGAAATCAAATTCTAAAAAATTGGCCTTGTATATGAATTTACAATATTTACGTTAAGTCGGTTTTTAAAAATTGAGTATAATATAATATAAACAAAAAATCCTTCGCATCTATTTCTAGAGCCGCATGAAGAATATAATAACGAATATAATCGTTTTGAACATCCCTGTATTTTATAATATTAGTCTTATTTGATTAAAATGAAATTTAATAACAAAACGAAGTTATAGGCTGAAATTATTTAGGAGTGCTTTGTGAAAGGATTGATTTTATACACAAACCGCCTGGTACCCCATAGGAGTTTAAAACATATAAATTCAGTTTATAACAATGCCATATAATAAAGAAAAGCGAAACACAAGAATACTCCAACTATTCACGACCAAATGGTGGAAATCAAATTTTAAAAAATTGGCCTTGTATATGAATTTTCAATATTTACGTTAAGTCGGTTTTTAAAAATTCAGTATAATATAATAAAAACAAAAAATCCTTCGCATCTATTTCTAGAGCCGCATGAAAAATATAATAACGAATATAATCGTTTGAACATCACTGTCTTTTTTATTATTAGTTTTATTTGATTAAAATGAAATTTAATAACAAAACGAAGTTATAGGCTGAAATTATTTAGGAGTGCTTTGTGAAAGGATTGATTTTATACACAAACCGCCTGGTACCCCATAGGAGTTTAAAACATATAAATTCAGTTTATAACAATGCCATATAATAAAGAAAAGCGAAACACAAGAATACTCCAACTATTCACGACCAAATAGTGGAAATCAAATTTTAAAAAATTGGCCTTGTATATGAATTTTCAATATTTACGTTAAGTCGGTTTTTAAAAATTCAGTATAATATAATAAAAACAAAAAATCCTTCGCATCTATTTCTAGAGCCGCATGAAAAATATAATAACGAATATAATCGTTTTGAACATCCCTGTATTTTGTAATATTGGTTTTATTTGATTAAAATGAAATTTAATAACAAAACGAAGTTATAGGCTGCAACTATTTAGGAGTGCTTTGTGAAAGGATTGATTTTATTGACAAACAACTTGGTACCCCATTGGACTCTAAGGCATATAAATTCAGTTCATAACAATGCCATATAATAAAGAAAAGCGAAACACAAGATTACTCCAACTATTCATGACCAAATGGTGGAAATCAAATTTTAAAAATTTGTCTTGTATTGGCATTTAATATATTTACGTAAACTCGGTTTTTAAAAATTCAGTATAATACAATAAAAACAAAAAATCCTTCGCATCTATTTCTAGAGCCGCATGAAAAATATCACAACGAAAATAATCGTTTTGAACATCACTGTCTTTTTTAATATTAGTTTTATTTGATTAAAATGAAATTTAATAACAAAACGAAGTTATAGGCTGAAACTATTTAGGAGTGCTTTGTGAAAGGATTGATTTTATACACAAACCACTTGGTACCCCATTTGACTTTAAAGCATATAAATACAGTTCAAAACAATGCCATATAATAAAGAAAAGCGAAACACAAGATTACTCCTACTATTCATGACCAAATGGCCGACATCAAATTCTAAAACATTTGTCTTGTATTGGCATTTAATATATTTACGTAAACTCGGTTTTTAAAAATTGAGTATAATACAATAAAAACAAAAAATCCTTCGCATCTATTTCTAGAGCCGCATGAAAAATATAACAACGAAAATAATCGTTTTGAACATCACTGTATTTTGTAATATAAGTTTTATTTGATTAAAATGAAATTTAATAACAAAAGGAAGTTATAGGCTAAAATTATTTAGAAGTGCGTTATGAAAGGACTGATTTTCTACACAAACCGCTTAGTACCCCATTGAACTTTAAAACATATAAATTCAGTTTATAACAATGCCATATAATAAAGAAAAGCGAAACAAAAGATTACTCCCACTATTCATGACCAACTGGTGGAAATCAAATTTTAAGAAATTGGTGTTGTGTTGGCATTTAATATATTTACGTAAACTCGGTATTTAAAAATTCAGTATAATACAATAAAAACAGAAAATCCTTCGCATCTATTTCTAGAGCCGCATGAAAAATATAACAACGAAAATAATCGTTTTGAACATCACTGTCTTTTGTAATATTAGTTTTATTTGATTAAAATGAAATTTAATAACAAAACGAAGATATAGGCTGAAATTATTTAGGAGTGCTTTGTGAAAGGATTGATTTTATACACAAACCGCCTGGTACCCCATTGGACTTTAAAACATATAAATTCAGTTTATAACAATGCCATTTAATAAAGAAAAGCGAAACACAAGATTACTAATACTATTCATGACCAAATGTTGGAAATCAAATTTTAAACAATTGGTCTTGTATTGGCATTTAATATATTTACGTAAACTCGGTTTTTAAAAATTGAGTATAATACAATAACAACAAAAAATCCTTCGCATCTATTTCTAGAGCCGCATGAAAAATATAACAACGAAAATAATCGTTTTGAACATCACTGTATTTTGTAATATAAGTTTTATTTGATTAAAATGAAATTTAATAACAAAAGGAAGTTATAGGCTAAAATTATTTAGAAGTGCGTTGTGAAAGGACTGATTTTATACACAAACCGCTTAGTACCCCATTGAACTTTAAAACATATAAATTCAGTTTATAACAATGCCATATAATAAAGAAAAGCGAAACAAAAGATTACTCCCACTATTCATGACCAACTGGTGGAAATCAAATTTTAAGAAATTGGTGTTGTGTTGGCATTTAATATATTTACGTAAACTCGGTATTTAAAAATTCAGTATAATACAATAAAAACAGAAAATCCTTCGCATCTATTTCTAGAGCCGCATGAAAAATATAACAACGAAAATAATCGTTTTGAACATCACTGTCTTTTGTAATATTAGTTTTATTTGATTAAAATGAAATTTAATAACAAAACGAAGTTATAGGCTGAAATTATTTAGGAGTGCTTTGTGAAAGGATTGATTTTATACACAAACCGCCTGGTACCCCATTGGACTTTAAAACATATAAATTCAGTTTATAACAATGCCATTTAATAAAGAAAAGCGAAACACAAGATTACTAATACTATTCATGACCAAATGTTGGAAATCAAATTTTAAACAATTGGTCTTGTATTGGCATTTAATATATTTACGTAAACTCGGTTTTTAAAAATTGAGTATAATACAATAACAACAAAAAATCCTTCGCATCTATTTCTAGAGCCGCATGAAAAATATAACAACGAAAATAATCGTTTTGAACATCACTGTATTTTGTAATATAAGTTTTATTTGATTAAAATGAAATTTAATAACAAAAGGAAGTTATAGGCTGCAACTATTTAGGAGTGCTTTGTGAAAGGATTGATTTTATTGACAAACAACTTGGTACCCCATTGGACTCTAAGGCATATAAATTCAGTTCATAACAATGCCATATAATAAAGAAAAGCGAAACACAAGATTACTCCAACTATTCATGACCAAATGGTGGAAATCAAATTTTAAAAATTTGTCTTGTATTGGCATTTAATATATTTACGTAAACTCGGTTTTAAAAATTCAGTATAATACAATAAAAACAAAAAATCCTTCGCATCTATTTCTAGAGCCGCATGAAAAATATAAAAACGAAAATAATCGTTTTGAACATCACTGTCTTTTTTAATATTAGTTTTATTTGATTAAAATGAAATTTAAAAACAAAACGAAGTTATAGGCTGAAATTATTTAAGAGAGCTTTGTGAAAGGATTGATTTTATACACCAACCGCTTGGTACCCCATTGCAGTTTAAAACATATAAATTCAGTTTATAACAATGCCATATAATAAAGAAAAGCGAAACACAAGATTACTCCAACTATTCATGACCAAATGGTGGAAATCAAATTCTAAAAAATTGGCCTTGTATATGAATTTACAATATTTACGTTAAGTCGGTTTTTAAAAATTGAGTATAATATAATATAAACAAAAAATCCTTCGCATCTATTTCTAGAGCCGCATGAAGAATATAATAACGAATATAATCGTTTTGAACATCCCTGTATTTTATAATATTAGTCTTATTTGATTAAAATGAAATTTAATAACAAAACGAAGTTATAGGCTGAAATTATTTAGGAGTGCTTTGTGAAAGGATTGATTTTATACACAAACCGCCTGGTACCCCATAGGAGTTTAAAACATATAAATTCAGTTTATAACAATGCCATATAATAAAGAAAAGCGAAACACAAGAATACTCCAACTATTCACGACCAAATGGTGGAAATCAAATTTTAAAAAATTGGCCTTGTATATGAATTTTCAATATTTACGTTAAGTCGGTTTTTAAAAATTCAGTATAATATAATAAAAACAAAAAATCCTTCGCATCTATTTCTAGAGCCGCATGAAAAATATAATAACGAATATAATCGTTTGAACATCACTGTCTTTTTTATTATTAGTTTTATTTGATTAAAATGAAATTTAATAACAAAACGAAGTTATAGGCTGAAATTATTTAGGAGTGCTTTGTGAAAGGATTGATTTTATACACAAACCGCCTGGTACCCCATAGGAGTTTAAAACATATAAATTCAGTTTATAACAATGCCATATAATAAAGAAAAGCGAAACACAAGAATACTCCAACTATTCACGACCAAATAGTGGAAATCAAATTTTAAAAAATTGGCCTTGTATATGAATTTTCAATATTTACGTTAAGTCGGTTTTTAAAAATTCAGTATAATATAATAAAAACAAAAAATCCTTCGCATCTATTTCTAGAGCCGCATGAAAAATATAATAACGAATATAATCGTTTTGAACATCCCTGTATTTTGTAATATTGGTTTTATTTGATTAAAATGAAATTTAATAACAAAACGAAGTTATAGGCTGCAACTATTTAGGAGTGCTTTGTGAAAGGATTGATTTTATTGACAAACAACTTGGTACCCCATTGGACTCTAAGGCATATAAATTCAGTTCATAACAATGCCATATAATAAAGAAAAGCGAAACACAAGATTACTCCAACTATTCATGACCAAATGGTGGAAATCAAATTTTAAAAATTTGTCTTGTATTGGCATTTAATATATTTACGTAAACTCGGTTTTTAAAAATTCAGTATAATACAATAAAAACAAAAAATCCTTCGCATCTATTTCTAGAGCCGCATGAAAAATATAAAAACGAAAATAATCGTTTTGAACATCACTGTCTTTTTTAATATTAGTTTTATTTGATTAAAATGAAATTTAAAAACAAAACGAAGTTATAGGCTGAAATTATTTAAGAGAGCTTTGTGAAAGGATTGATTTTATACACCAACCGCTTGGTACCCCATTGCAGTTTAAAACATATAAATTCAGTTTATAACAATGCCATATAATAAAGAAAAGCGAAACACAAGATTACTCCAACTATTCATGACCAAATGGTGGAAATCAAATTCTAAAAAATTGGCCTTGTATATGAATTTACAATATTTACGTTAAGTCGGTTTTTAAAAATTGAGTATAATATAATATAAACAAAAAATCCTTCGCATCTATTTCTAGAGCCGCATGAAGAATATAATAACGAATATAATCGTTTTGAATATCCCTATATTTTGTAATATTAGTTTTATTTGATTAAAATGAAATTTAATAACAAAACGAAGTTATAGGCTGAAATTATTTAGGAGTGCTTTGTGAAAGAATTGATTTTATACTCAAACCACTTGGTACCCAATTTGATTTTAAAGCATATAAATTCAGTTCAAAACAATGCCATATAATAAAGAAAAGCGAAACAAAAGATTAGTCCAACTATTCATGACCAAATGGCTGACATCAAATTCTAAAAAATTGGTCGTGTATTGTAATTTACAATATTCACGTGAACTCGGTTTTTAAAAATTGAGTATAATACAATAAAAACAAAAAATCCTTCGCATCTATTTCTAGAGCCGCATGAAAAATATCACAACGAAAATAATCGTTTTGAACATCACTGTCTTTTTTAATATTAGTTTTATTTGATTAAAATGAAATTTAATAACAAAACGAAGTTATAGGCTGAAACTATTTAGGAGTGCTTTGTGAAAGGATTGATTTTATAGACAAACCACTTGGTACCCCATTTGACTTTAAAGCATATAAATTCAGTTCAAAACAATGCCATATAATAAAGAAAAGCGAAACACAAGATTTCTCCTACTACTAATGACCAAATGGCCGACATCAAATTCTAAAACATTTGTCTTGTATTGGCATTTAATATATTTACGTAAACTCGGTTTTTAAAAATTGAGTATAATACAATAAAAACAAAAAATCCTTCGCATCTATTTCTAGAGCCGCATGAAAAATATAACAACGAAAATAATCGTTTTGAACATCACTGTATTTTGTAATATAAGTTTTATTTGATTAAAATGAAATTTAATAACAAAAGGAAGTTATAGGCTAAAATTATTTAGAAGTGCGTTATGAAAGGACTGATTTTCTACACAAACCGCTTAGTACCCCATTGAACTTTAAAACATATAAATTCAGTTTATAACAATGCCATATAATAAAGAAAAGCGAAACAAAAGATTACTCCCACTATTCATGACCAACTGGTGGAAATCAAATTTTAAGAAATTGGTGTTGTGTTGGCATTTAATATATTTACGTAAACTCGGTATTTAAAAATTCAGTATAATACAATAAAAACAGAAAATCCTTCGCATCTATTTCTAGAGCCGCATGAAAAATATAACAACGAAAATAATCGTTTTGAACATCACTGTCTTTTGTAATATTAGTTTTATTTGATTAAAATGAAATTTAATAACAAAACGAAGTTATAGGCTGAAATTATTTAGGAGTGCTTTGTGAAAGGATTGATTTTATACACAAACCGCCTGGTACCCCATTGGACTTTAAAACATATAAATTCAGTTTATAACAATGCCATATAATAAAGAAAAGCGAAACACAAGATTACTAATACTATTCATGACCAAATGGTGGAAATCAAATTTTAAACAATTGGTCTTGTATTGGCATTTAATATATTTACGTAAACTCGGTTTTTAAAAATTGAGTATAATACAATAACAACAAAAAATCCTTCGCATCTATTTCTAGAGCCGCATGAAAAATATAACAACGAAAATAATCGTTTTGAACATCACTGTATTTTGTAATATAAGTTTTATTTGATTAAAATGAAATTTAATAACAAAAGGAAGTTATAGGCTAAAATTATTTAGAAGTGCGTTGTGAAAGGACTGATTTTATACACAAACCGCTTAGTACCCCATTGAACTTTAAAACATATAAATTCAGTTTATAACAATGCCATATAATAAAGAAAAGCGAAACAAAAGATTACTCCCACTATTCATGACCAACTGGTGGAAATCAAATTTTAAAAATTTGTCTTGTATTGGCATTTAATATATTTACGTAAACTCGGTTTTTAAAAATTCAGTATAATACAATAAAAACAGAAAATCCTTCGCATCTATTTCTAGAGCCGCATGAAAAATATAACAACGAAAATAATCGTTTTGAACATCACTGTCTTTTGTAATATTAGTTTTATTTGATTAAAATGAAATTTAATAACAAAACGAAGTTATAGGCTGAAATTATTTAGGAGTGCTTTGTGAAAGGATTGATTTTATACACAAACCGCCTGGTACCCCATTGGACTTTAAAACATATAAATTCAGTTTATAACAATGCCATATAATAAAGAAAAGCGAAACACAAGAATACTCCAACTATTCACGACCAAATGGTGGAAATCAAATTTTAAAAAATTGGCCTTGTATATGAATTTTCAATATTTACGTTAAGTCGGTTTTTAAAAATTCAGTATAATATAATAAAAACAAAAAATCCTTCGCATCTATTTCTAGAGCCGCATGAAAAATATAATAACGAATATAATCGTTTTGAACATCCCTGTATTTTGTAATATTGGTTTTATTTGATTAAAATGAAATTTAATAACAAAACGAAGTTATAGGCTGCAACTATTTAGGAGTGCTTTGTGAAAGGATTGATTTTATTGACAAACAACTTGGTACCCCATTGGACTCTAAGGCATATAAATTCAGTTCATAACAATGCCATATAATAAAGAAAAGCGAAACACAAGATTACTCCAACTATTCATGACCAAATGGTGGAAATCAAATTTTAAAAATTTGTCTTGTATTGGCATTTAATATATTTACGTAAACTCGGTTTTTAAAAATTCAGTATAATACAATAAAAACAAAAAATCCTTCGCATCTATTTCTAGAGCCGCATGAAAAATATAAAAACGAAAATAATCGTTTTGAACATCACTGTCTTTTTTAATATTAGTTTTATTTGATTAAAATGAAATTTAAAAACAAAACGAAGTTATAGGCTGAAATTATTTAAGAGAGCTTTGTGAAAGGATTGATTTTATACACCAACCGCTTGGTACCCCATTGCAGTTTAAAACATATAAATTCAGTTTATAACAATGCCATATAATAAAGAAAAGCGAAACACAAGATTACTCCAACTATTCATGACCAAATGGTGGAAATCAAATTCTAAAAAATTGGCCTTGTATATGAATTTACAATATTTACGTTAAGTCGGTTTTTAAAAATTGAGTATAATATAATATAAACAAAAAATCCTTCGCATCTATTTCTAGAGCCGCATGAAGAATATAATAACGAATATAATCGTTTTGAACATCCCTGTATTTTATAATATTAGTCTTATTTGATTAAAATGAAATTTAATAACAAAACGAAGTTATAGGCTGAAATTATTTAGGAGTGCTTTGTGAAAGGATTGATTTTATACACAAACCGCCTGGTACCCCATAGGAGTTTAAAACATATAAATTCAGTTTATAACAATGCCATATAATAAAGAAAAGCGAAACACAAGAATACTCCAACTATTTACGACCAAATGGTGGAAATCAAATTTTAAAAAATTGGCCTTGTATATGAATTTTCAATATTTACGTTAAGTCGGTTTTTAAAAATTCAGTATAATATAACAAAAACAAAAAATCCTTCGCATCTATTTCTAGAGCCGCATGAAAAATATAATAACGAATATAATCGTTTGAACATCACTGTCTTTTTTATTATTAGTTTTATTTGATTAAAATGAAATTTAATAACAAAACGAAGTTATAGGCTGAAATTATTTAGGAGTGCTTTGTGAAAGGATTGATTTTATACACAAACCGCCTGGTACCCCATAGGAGTTTAAAACATATAAATTCAGTTTATAACAATGCCATATAATAAAGAAAAGCGAAACACAAGAATACTCCAACTATTCACGACCAAATGGTGGAAATCAAATTTTAAAAAATTGGCCTTGTATATGAATTTTCAATATTTACGTTAAGTCGGTTTTTAAAAATTCAGTATAATATAATAAAAACAAAAAATCCTTCGCATCTATTTCTAGAGCCGCATGAAAAATATAATGACGAATATAATCGTTTTGAACATCCCTGTATTTTGTAATATTGGTTTTATTTGATTAAAATGAAATTTAATAACAAAACGAAGTTATAGGCTGCAACTATTTAGGAGTGCTTTGTGAAAGGATTGATTTTATTGACAAACAACTTGGTACCCCATTGGACTCTAAGGCATATAAATTCAGTTCATAACAATGCCATATAATAAAGAAAAGCGAAACACAAGATTACTCCAAATATTCATGACCAAATGGTGGAAATCAAATTTTAAAAATTTGTCTTGTATTGGCATTTAATATATTTACGTAAACTCGGTTTTTAAAAATTCAGTATAATACAATAAAAACAAAAAATCCTTCGCATCTATTTCTAGAGCCGCATGAAAAATATAAAAACGAAAATAATCGTTTTGAACATCACTGTCTTTTTTAATATTAGTTTTATTTGATTAAAATGAAATTTAAAAACAAAACGAAGTTATAGGCTGAAATTATTTAAGAGAGCTTTGTGAAAGGATTGATTTTATACACCAACCGCTTGGTACCCCATTGCAGTTTAAAACATATAAATTCAGTTTATAACAATGCCATATAATAAAGAAAAGCGAAACACAAGATTACTCCAACTATTCATGACCAAATGGTGGAAATCAAATTCTAAAAAATTGGCCTTGTATATGAATTTACAATATTTACGTTAAGTCGGTTTTTAAAAATTGAGTATAATATAATATAAACAAAAAATCCTTCGCATCTATTTCTAGAGCCGCATGAAGAATATAATAACGAATATAATCGTTTTGAATATCCCTATATTTTGTAATATTAGTTTTATTTGATTAAAATGAAATTTAATAACAAAACGAAGTTATAGGCTGAAATTATTTAGGAGTGCTTTGTGAAAGAATTGATTTTATACTCAAACCACTTGGTACCCAATTTGATTTTAAAGCATATAAATTCAGTTCAAAACAATGCCATATAATAAAGAAAAGCGAAACAAAAGATTAGTCCAACTATTCATGACCAAATGGCTGACATCAAATTCTAAAAAATTGGTCGTGTATTGTAATTTACAATATTCACGTGAACTCGGTTTTTAAAAATTGAGTATAATACAATAAAAACAAAAAATCCTTCGCATCTATTTCTAGAGCCGCATGAAAAATATCACAACGAAAATAATCGTTTTGAACATCACTGTCTTTTTTAATATTAGTTTTATTTGATTAAAATGAAATTTAATAACAAAACGAAGTTATAGGCTGAAACTATTTAGGAGTGCTTTGTGAAAGGATTGATTTTATACACAAACCACTTGGTACCCCATTTGACTTTAAAGCATATAAATACAGTTCAAAACAATGCCATATAATAAAGAAAAGCGAAACACAAGATTACTCCTACTACTAATGACCAAATGGCCGACATCAAATTCTAAAACATTTGTCTTGTATTGGCATTTAATATATTTACGTAAACTCGGTTTTTAAAAATTGAGTATAATACAATAAAAACAAAAAATCCTTCGCATCTATTTCTAGAGCCGCATGAAAAATATAACAACGAAAATAATCGTTTTGAACATCACTGTATTTTGTAATATAAGTTTTATTTGATTAAAATGAAATTTAATAACAAAAGGAAGTTATAGGCTAAAATTATTTAGAAGTGCGTTATGAAAGGACTGATTTTCTACACAAACCGCTTAGTACCCCATTGAACTTTAAAACATATAAATTCAGTTTATAACAATGCCATATAATAAAGAAAAGCGAAACAAAAGATTACTCCCACTATTCATGACCAACTGGTGGAAATCAAATTTTAAGAAATTGGTGTTGTGTTGGCATTTAATATATTTACGTAAACTCGGTATTTAAAAATTCAGTATAATACAATAAAAACAGAAAATCCTTCGCATCTATTTCTAGAGCCGCATGAAAAATATAACAACGAAAATAATCGTTTTGAACATCACTGTCTTTTGTAATATTAGTTTTATTTGATTAAAATGAAATTTAATAACAAAACGAAGTTATAGGCTGAAATTATTTAGGAGTGCTTTGTGAAAGGATTGATTTTATACACAAACCGCCTGGTACCCCATTGGACTTTAAAACATATAAATTCAGTTTATAACAATGCCATTTAATAAAGAAAAGCGAAACACAAGATTACTAATACTATTCATGACCAAATGGTGGAAATCAAATTTTAAACAATTGGTCTTGTATTGGCATTTAATATATTTACGTAAACTCGGTTTTTAAAAATTGAGTATAATACAATAACAACAAAAAATCCTTCGCATCTATTTCTAGAGCCGCATGAAAAATATAACAACGAAAATAATCGTTTTGAACATCACTGTATTTTGTAATATAAGTTTTATTTGATTAAAATGAAATTTAATAACAAAAGGAAGTTATAGGCTAAAATTATTTAGAAGTGCGTTGTGAAAGGACTGATTTTATACACAAACCGCTTAGTACCCCATTGAACTTTAAAACATATAAATTCAGTTTATAACAATGCCATATAATAAAGAAAAGCGAAACAAAAGATTACTCCCACTATTCATGACCAACTGGTGGAAATCAAATTTTAAGAAATTGGTGTTGTGTTAGCATTTAATATATTTACGTAAACTCGGTATTTAAAAATTCAGTATAATACAATAAAAACAGAAAATCCTTCGCATCTATTTCTAGAGCCGCATGAAAAATATAACGACGAAAATAATCGTTTTGAACATCACTGTCTTTTGTAATATTAGTTTTATTTGATTAAAATGAAATTTAATAACAAAACGAAGTTATAGGCTGAAATTATTTAGGAGTGCTTTGTGAAAGGATTGATTTTATACACAAACCGCCTGGTACCCCATTGGACTTTAAAACATATAAATTCAGTTTATAACAATGCCATATAATAAAGAAAAGCGAAACACAAGAATACTCCCACTATTCATGACCAACTGGTGGAAATCAAATTTTAAACAATTGGTCTTGTATTGGCATTTAATATATTTACGTAAACTCGGTTTTTAAAAATTGAGTATAATACAATAACAACAAAAAATCCTTCGCATCTATTTCTAGAGCCGCATGAAAAATATAACAACGAAAATAATCGTTTTGAACATCACTGTATTTTGTAATATAAGTTTTATTTGATTAAAATGAAATTTAATAACAAAAGGAAGTTATAGGCTAAAATTATTTAGAAGTGCGTTGTGAAAGGACTGATTTTATACACAAACCGCTTAGTACCCCATTGAACTTTAAAACATATAAATTCAGTTTATAACAATGCCATATAATAAAGAAAAGCGAAACAAAAGATTACTCCCACTATTCATGACCAACTGGTGGAAATCAAATTTTAAGAAATTGGTGTTGTGTTGGCATTTAATATATTTACGTAAACTCGGTATTTAAAAATTCAGTATAATACACTAAAAACAAAAAATCCTTCGCATCTATTTCTAGAGCCGCATGAAAAATATAATAACGAATATAATCGTTTTGAACATCACTGTCTTTTTTATTATTAGTTTTATTTAATTAAAATGAAATTTAATAACAAGACGAAGTTATAGGCTGAAATTATTTAGGAGTGCTTTGTGAAAGGACTGATTTTATACACAAACCGCTTAGTACCCCATTGAACTTTAAAACA
Organism: Anthrax anthrax; assembly: GCA_963971155.1. NCBI lineage: Eukaryota > Metazoa > Arthropoda > Insecta > Diptera > Bombyliidae > Anthrax > Anthrax anthrax. The sequence goes on from OZ020122.1 coordinate 3,997,668, forward strand.
TATAAATTCAGTTTATAACAATGCCATATAATAAAGAAAAGCGAAACAAAAGATTACTCCCACTATTCATGACCAACTGGTGGAAATCAAATTTTAAAAAATTGGCCTTGTATATGAATTTTCAATATTTACGTTAAGTCGGTTTTTAAAAATTGAGTATAATATAATATAAACAAAAAATCCTTCGCATCTATTTCTAGAGCCGCATGAAGAATATAATAACGAATATAATCGTTTTGAATATCCCTGTATTTTATAATATTAGTCTTATTTGATTAAAATGAAATTTAATAACAAAACGAAGTTATAGGCTGAAATTATTTAGAAGTGCGTTGTGAAAGGACTGATTTTATACACAAACCGCTTAGTACCCCATTGAACTTTAAAACATATAAATTCAGTTTATAACAATGCCATATAATAAAGAAAAGCGAAACACAAGAATACTCCAACTATTCACGACCAAATGGTGGAAATCAAATTTTAAAAAATTGGCCTTGTATATGAATTTTCAATATTTACGTTAAGTCGGTTTTTAAAAATTGAGTATAATATAATATAAACAAAAAATCCTTCGCATCTATTTCTAGAGCCGCATGAAGAATATAATAACGAATATAATCGTTTTGAATATCCCTGTATTTTATAATATTAGTCTTATTTGATTAAAATGAAATTTAATAACAAAACGAAGTTATAGGCTGAAATTATTTAGAAGTGCGTTGTGAAAGGACTGATTTTATACACAAACCGCTTAGTACCCCATTGAACTTTAAAACATATAAATTCAGTTTATAACAATGCCATATAATAAAGAAAAGCGAAACAAAAGATTACTCCCACTATTCATGACCAACTGGTGGAAATCAAATTTTAAGAAATTGGTGTTGTGTTGGCATTTAATATATTTACGTAAACTCGGTATTTAAAAATTCAGTATAATACACTAAAAACAAAAAATCCTTCGCATCTATTTCTAGAGCCGCATGAAAAATATAATAACGAATATAATCGTTTTGAACATCACTGTCTTTTTTATTATTAGTTTTATTTAATTAAAATGAAATTTAATAACAAGACGAAGTTATAGGCTGAAATTATTTAGGAGTGCTTTGTGAAAGGATTGATTTTATACACAAACCGCCTGGTACCCCATAGGAGTTTAAAACATATAAATTCAGTTTATAACAATGCCATATAATAAAGAAAAGCGAAACACAAGATTACTCCAACTATTCATGACCAAATGGTGGAAATCAAATTCTAAAAAATTGGCCTTGTATATGAATTTACAATATTTACGTTAAGTCGGTTTTTAAAAATTGAGTATAATATAATATAAACAAAAAATCCTTCGCATCTATTTCTAGAGCCGCATGAAGAATATAATAACGAATATAATCGTTTTGAACATCCCTGTATTTTATAATATTAGTCTTATTTGATTAAAATGAAATTTAATAACAAAACGAAGTTATAGGCTGAAATTATTTAGAAGTGCGTTGTGAAAGGACTGATTTTATACACAAACCGCTTAGTACCCCATTGAACTTTAAAACATATAAATTCAGTTTATAACAATGCCATATAATAAAGAAAAGCGAAACAAAAGATTACTCCCACTATTCATGACCAACTGGTGGAAATCAAATTTTAAGAAATTGGTGTTGTGTTGGCATTTAATATATTTACGTAAACTCGGTATTTAAAAATTCAGTATAATACACTAAAAACAAAAAATCCTTCGCATCTATTTCTAGAGCCGCATGAAAAATATAATAACGAAAATAATCGTTTTGAACATCACTGTCTTTTTTATTATTAGTTTTATTTAATTAAAATGAAATTTAATAACAAGACGAAGTTATAGGCTGAAATTATTTAGGAGTGCTTTGTGAAAGGATTGATTTTATACACAAACCGCCTGGTACCCCATAGGAGTTTAAAACATATAAATTCAGTTTATAACAATGCCATATAATAAAGAAAAGCGAAACACAAGAATACTCCAACTATTCACGACCAAATGGTGGAAATCAAATTTTAAAAAATTGGCCTTGTATATGAATTTTCAATATTTACGTTAAGTCGGTTTTTAAAAATTCAGTATAATATAATAAAAACAAAAAATCCTTCGCATCTATTTCTAGAGCCGCATGAAAAATATAATAACGAATATAATCGTTTGAACATCACTGTCTTTTTTATTATTAGTTTTATTTGATTAAAATGAAATTTAATAACAAAACGAAGTTATAGGCTGAAATTATTTAGGAGTGCTTTGTGAAAGGATTGATTTTATACACAAACCGCCTGGTACCCCATAGGAGTTTAAAACATATAAATTCAGTTTATAACAATGCCATATAATAAAGAAAAGCGAAACACAAGAATACTCCAACTATTCACGACCAAATGGTGGAAATCAAATTTTAAAAAATTGGCCTTGTATATGAATTTTCAATATTTACGTTAAGTCGGTTTTTAAAAATTCAGTATAATATAATAAAAACAAAAATTCCTTCGCATCTATTTCTAGAGCCGCATGAAAAATATAATAACGAATATAATCGTTTTGAACATCCCTGTATTTTGTAATATTGGTTTTATTTGATTAAAATGAAATTTAATAACAAAACGAAGTTATAGGCTGCAACTATTTAGGAGTGCTTTGTGAAAGGATTGATTTTATTGACAAACAACTTGGTACCCCATTGGACTCTAAGGCATATAAATTCAGTTCATAACAATGCCATATAATAAAGAAAAGCGAAACACAAGATTACTCCAACTATTCATGACCAAATGGTGGAAATCAAATTTTAAAAATTTGTCTTGTATTGGCATTTAATATATTTACGTAAACTCGGTTTTTAAAAATTCAGTATAATACAATAAAAACAAAAAATCCTTCGCATCTATTTCTAGAGCCGCATGAAAAATATAAAAACGAAAATAATCGTTTTGAACATCACTGTCTTTTTTAATATTAGTTTTATTTGATTAAAATGAAATTTAAAAACAAAACGAAGTTATATGCTGAAATTATTTAAGAGAGCTTTGTGAAAGGATTGATTTTATACACCAACCGCTTGGTACCCCATTGCAGTTTAAAACATATAAATTCAGTTTATAACAATGCCATATAATAAAGAAAAGCGAAACACAAGATTACTCCAACTATTCATGACCAAATGGTGGAAATCAAATTCTAAAAAATTGGCCTTGTATATGAATTTACAATATTTACGTTAAGTCGGTTTTTAAAAATTGAGTATAATATAATAGAAACAAAAAATCCTTCGCATCTATTTCTAGAGCCGCATGAAGAATATAATAACGAATATAATCGTTTTGAATATCCCTATATTTTGTAATATTAGTTTTATTTGATTAAAATGAAATTTAATAACAAAACGAAGTTATAGGCTGAAATTATTTAGGAGTGCTTTGTGAAAGAATTGATTTTATACTCAAACCACTTGGTACCCAATTTGATTTTAAAGCATATAAATTCAGTTCAAAACAATGCCATATAATAAAGAAAAGCGAAACAAAAGATTAGTCCAACTATTCATGACCAAATGGCTGACATCAAATTCTAAAAAATTGGTCGTGTATTGTAATTTACAATATTCACGTGAACTCGGTTTTTAAAAATTGAGTATAATACAATAAAAACAAAAAATCCTTCGCATCTATTTCTAGAGCCGCATGAAAAATATCACAACGAAAATAATCGTTTTGAACATCACTGTCTTTTTAATATTAGTTTTATTTGATTAAAATGAAATTTAATAACAAAACGAAGTTATAGGCTGAAACTATTTAGGAGTGCTTTGTGAAAGGATTGATTTTATACACAAACCACTTGGTACCCCATTTGACTTTAAAGCATATAAATACAGTTCAAAACAATGCCATATAATAAAGAAAAGCGAAACACAAGATTACTCCTACTACTAATGACCAAATGGCCGACATCAAATTCTAAAACATTTGTCTTGTATTGGCATTTAATATATTTACGTAAACTCGGTTTTTAAAAATTGAGTATAATACATTAAAAACAAAAAATCCTTCGCATCTATTTCTAGAGCCGCATGAAAAATATAACAACGAAAATAATCGTTTTGAACATCACTGTATTTTGTAATATAAGTTTTATTTGATTAAAATGAAATTTAATAACAAAAGGAAGTTATAGGCTAAAATTATTTAGAAGTGCGTTATGAAAGGACTGATTTTCTACACAAACCGCTTAGTACCCCATTGAACTTTAAAACATATAAATTCAGTTTATAACAATGCCATATAATAAAGAAAAGCGAAACAAAAGATTACTCCCACTATTCATGACCAACTGGTGGAAATCAAATTTTAAGAAATTGGTGTTGTGTTGGCATTTAATATATTTACGTAAACTCGGTATTTAAAAATTCAGTATAATACAATAAAAACAGAAAATCCTTCGCATCTATTTCTAGAGCCGCATGAAAAATATAACAACGAAAATAATCGTTTTGAACATCACTGTCTTTTGTAATATTAGTTTTATTTGATTAAAATGAAATTTAATAACAAAACGAAGTTATAGGCTGAAATTATTTAGGAGTGCTTTGTGAAAGGATTGATTTTATACACAAACCGCCTGGTACCCCATTGGACTTTAAAACATATAAATTCAGTTTATAACAATGCCATTTAATAAAGAAAAGCGAAACACAAGATTACTAATACTATTCATGACCAAATGGTGGAAATCAAATTTTAAACAATTGGTCTTGTATTGGCATTTAATATATTTACGTAAACTCGGTTTTTAAAAATTGAGTATAATACAATAACAACAAAAAATCCTTCGCATCTATTTCTAGAGCCGCATGAAAAATATAACAACGAAAATAATCGTTTTGAACATCACTGTATTTTGTAATATAAGTTTTATTTGATTAAAATGAAATTTAATAACAAAAGGAAGTTATAGGCTAAAATTATTTAGAAGTGCGTTGTGAAAGGACTGATTTTATACACAAACCGCTTAGTACCCCATTGAACTTTAAAACATATAAATTCAGTTTATAACAATGCCATATAATAAAGAAAAGCGAAACAAAAGATTACTCCCACTATTCATGACCAACTGGTGGAAATCAAATTTTAAGAAATTGGTGTTGTGTTGGCATTTAATATATTTACGTAAACTCGGTATTTAAAAATTCAGTATAATACAATAAAAACAGAAAATCCTTCGCATCTATTTCTAGAGCCGCATGAAAAATATAACAACGAAAATAATCGTTTTGAACATCACTGTCTTTTGTAATATTAGTTTTATTTGATTAAAATGAAATTTAATAACAAAACGAAGTTATAGGCTGAAATTATTTAGGAGTGCTTTGTGAAAGGATTGATTTTATACACAAACCGCCTGGTACCCCATTGGACTTTAAAACATATAAATTCAGTTTATAACAATGCCATATAATAAAGAAAAGCGAAACACAAGAATACTCCCACTATTCATGACCAACTGGTGGAAATCAAATTTTTAACAATTGGTCTTGTATTGGCATTTAATATATTTACGTAAACTCGGTTTTTAAAAATTGAGTATAATACAATAACAACAAAAAATCCTTCGCATCTATTTCTAGAGCCGCATGAAAAATATAACAACGAAAATAATCGTTTTGAACATCACTGTATTTTGTAATATTGGTTTTATTTGATTAAAATGAAATTTAATAACAAAACGAAGTTATAGGCTGCAACTATTTAGGAGTGCTTTGTGAAAGGATTGATTTTATTGACAAACAACTTGGTACCCCATTGGACTCTAAGGCATATAAATTCAGTTCATAACAATGCCATATAATAAAGAAAAGCGAAACACAAGATTACTCCAACTATTCATGACCAAATGGTGGAAATCAAATTTTAAAAATTTGTCTTGTATTGGCATTTAATATATTTACGTAAACTCGGTTTTTAAAAATTCAGTATAATACAATAAAAACAAAAAATCCTTCGCATCTATTTCTAGAGCCGCATGAAAAATATAATAACGAATATAATCGTTTTGAACATCCCTGTATTTTGTAATATTGGTTTTATTTGATTAAAATGAAATTTAATAACAAAACGAAGTTATAGGCTGCAACTATTTAGGAGTGCTTTGTGAAAGGATTGATTTTATTGACAAACAACTTGGTACCCCATTGGACTCTAAGGCATATAAATTCAGTTCATAACAATGCCATATAATAAAGAAAAGCGAAACACAAGATTACTCCAACTATTCATGACCAAATGGTGGAAATCAAATTTTAAAAATTTGTCTTGTATTGGCATTTAATATATTTACGTAAACTCGGTTTTTAAAAATTCAGTATAATACAATAAAAACAAAAAATCCTTCGCATCTATTTCTAGAGCCGCATGAAAAATATAAAAACGAAAATAATCGTTTTGAACATCACTGTCTTTTTTAATATTAGTTTTATTTGATTAAAATGAAATTTAAAAACAAAACGAAGTTATATGCTGAAATTATTTAAGAGAGCTTTGTGAAAGGATTGATTTTATACACCAACCGCTTGGTACCCCATTGCAGTTTAAAACATATAAATTCAGTTTATAACAATGCCATATAATAAAGAAAAGCGAAACACAAGATTACTCCAACTATTCATGACCAAATGGTGGAAATCAAATTCTAAAAAATTGGCCTTGTATATGAATTTACAATATTTACGTTAAGTCGGTTTTTAAAAATTGAGTATAATATAATATAAACAAAAAATCCTTCGCATCTATTTCTAGAGCCGCATGAAGAATATAATAACGAATATAATCGTTTTGAATATCCCTATATTTTGTAATATTAGTTTTATTTGATTAAAATGAAATTTAATAACAAAACGAAGTTATAGGCTGAAATTATTTAGGAGTGCTTTGTGAAAGAATTGATTTTATACTCAAACCACTTGGTACCCAATTTGATTTTAAAGCATATAAATTCAGTTCAAAACAATGCCATATAATAAAGAAAAGCGAAACAAAAGATTAGTCCAACTATTCATGACCAAATGGCTGACATCAAATTCTAAAAAATTGGTCGTGTATTGTAATTTACAATATTCACGTGAACTCGGTTTTTAAAAATTGAGTATAATACAATAAAAACAAAAAATCCTTCGCATCTATTTCTAGAGCCGCATGAAAAATATCACAACGAAAATAATCGTTTTGAACATCACTGTCTTTTTAATATTAGTTTTATTTGATTAAAATGAAATTTAATAACAAAACGAAGTTATAGGCTGAAACTATTTAGGAGTGCTTTGTGAAAGGATTGATTTTATACACAAACCACTTGGTACCCCATTTGACTTTAAAGCATATAAATACAGTTCAAAACAATGCCATATAATAAAGAAAAGCGAAACACAAGATTACTCCTACTACTAATGACCAAATGGCCGACATCAAATTCTAAAACATTTGTCTTGTATTGGCATTTAATATATTTACGTAAACTCGGTTTTTAAAAATTGAGTATAATACAATAAAAACAAAAAATCCTTCGCATCTATTTCTAGAGCCGCATGAAAAATATAACAACGAAAATAATCGTTTTGAACATCACTGTATTTTGTAATATAAGTTTTATTTGATTAAAATGAAATTTAATAACAAAAGGAAGTTATAGGCTAAAATTATTTAGAAGTGCGTTATGAAAGGACTGATTTTCTACACAAACCGCTTAGTACCCCATTGAACTTTAAAACATATAAATTCAGTTTATAACAATGCCATATAATAAAGAAAAGCGAAACAAAAGATTACTCCCACTATTCATGACCAACTGGTGGAAATCAAATTTTAAGAAATTGGTGTTGTGTTGGCATTTAATATATTTACGTAAACTCGGTATTTAAAAATTCAGTATAATACAATAAAAACAGAAAATCCTTCGCATCTATTTCTAGAGCCGCATGAAAAATATAACAACGAAAATAATCGTTTTGAACATCACTGTCTTTTGTAATATTAGTTTTATTTGATTAAAATGAAATTTAATAACAAAACGAAGTTATAGGCTGAAATTATTTAGGAGTGCTTTGTGAAAGGATTGATTTTATACACAAACCGCCTGGTACCCCATTGAACTTTAAAACATATAAATTCAGTTTATAACAATGCCATTTAATAAAGAAAAGCGAAACACAAGATTACTAATACTATTCATGACCAAATGGTGGAAATCAAATTTTAAACAATTGGTCTTGTATTGGCATTTAATATATTTACGTAAACTCGGTTTTTAAAAATTGAGTATAATACAATAACAACAAAAAATCCTTCGCATCTATTTCTAGAGCCGCATGAAAAATATAACAACGAAAATAATCGTTTTGAACATCACTGTATTTTGTAATATAAGTTTTATTTGATTAAAATGAAATTTAATAACAAAAGGAAGTTATAGGCTAAAATTATTTAGAAGTGCGTTGTGAAAGGACTGATTTTATACACAAACCGCTTAGTACCCCATTGAACTTTAAAACATATAAATTCAGTTTATAACAATGCCATATAATAAAGAAAAGCGAAACAAAAGATTACTCCCACTATTCATGACCAACTGGTGGAAATCAAATTTTAAGAAATTGGTGTTGTGTTGGCATTTAATATATTTACGTAAACTCGGTATTTAAAAATTCAGTATAATACAATAAAAACAGAAAATCCTTCGCATCTATTTCTAGAGCCGCATGAAAAATATAACAACGAAAATAATCGTTTTGAACATCACTGTCTTTTGTAATATTAGTTTTATTTGATTAAAATGAAATTTAATAACAAAACGAAGTTATAGGCTGAAATTATTTAGGAGTGCTTTGTGAAAGGATTGATTTTATACACAAACCGCCTGGTACCCCATTGGACTTTAAAACATATAAATTCAGTTTATAACAATGCCATATAATAAAGAAAAGCGAAACACAAGAATACTCCCACTATTCATGACCAACTGGTGGAAATCAAATTTTTAACAATTGGTCTTGTATTGGCATTTAATATATTTACGTAAACTCGGTTTTTAAAAATTGAGTATAATACAATAACAACAAAAAATCCTTCGCATCTATTTCTAGAGCCGCATGAAAAATATAACAACGAAAATAATCGTTTTGAACATCACTGTATTTTGTAATATAAGTTTTATTTGATTAAAATGAAATTTAATAACAAAAGGAAGTTATAGGCTAAAATTATTTAGAAGTGCGTTGTGAAAGGACTGATTTTATACACAAACCGCTTAGTACCCCATTGAACTTTAAAACATATAAATTCAGTTTATAACAATGCCATATAATAAAGAAAAGCGAAACAAAAGATTACTCCCACTATTCATGACCAAATGGTGGAAATCAAATTTTAAAAAATTGGCCTTGTATATGAATTTTCAATATTTACGTTAAGTCGGTTTTTAAAAATTCAGTATAATATAATAAAAACAAAAAATCCTTCGCATCTATTTCTAGAGCCGCATGAAAAATATAATAACGAATATAATCGTTTTGAACATCACTGTCTTTTGTAATATTAGTTTTATTTGATTAAAATGAAATTTAATAACAAAACGAAGTTATAGGCTGAAATTATTTAGGAGTGCTTTGTGAAAGGATTGATTTTATACACAAACCGCCTGGTACCCCATAGGAGTTTAAAACATATAAATTCAGTTTATAACAATGCCATATAATAAAGAAAAGCGAAACACAAGAATACTCCAACTATTCACGACCAAATGGTGGAAATCAAATTTTAAAAAATTGGCCTTGTATATGAATTTTCAATATTTACGTTAAGTCGGTTTTTAAAAATTCAGTATAATATAATAAAAACAAAAAATCCTTCGCATCTATTTCTAGAGCCGCACGAAAAATATAATAACGAATATAATCGTTTTGAACATCACTGTCTTTTGTAATATTAGTTTTATTTGATTAAAATGAAATTTAATAACAAAACGAAGTTATAGGCTGAAATTATTTAGGAGTGCTTTGTGAAAGGATTGATTTTATACACAAACCGCCTGGTACCCCATTGGACTTTAAAACATATAAATTCAGTCTATAACAATGCCATTTAATAAAGAAAAGCGAAACACAAGATTACTAATACTATTCATGACCAAATGGTGGAAATCAAATTTTAAACAATTGGTCTTGTATTGGCATTTAATATATTTACGTAAACTCGGTTTTTAAAAATTGAGTATAATACAATAACAACAAAAAATCCTTCGCATCTATTTCTAGAGCCGCATGAAAAATATAACAACGAAAATAATCGTTTTGAACATCACTGTATTTTGTAATATAAGTTTTATTTGATTAAAATGAAATTTAATAACAAAAGGAAGTTATAGGCTAAAATTATTTAGAAGTGCGTTGTGAAAGGACTGATTTTATACACAAACCGCTTAGTACCCCATTGAACTTTAAAACATATAAATTCAGTTTATAACAATGCCATATAATAAAGAAAAGCGAAACAAAAGATTACTCCCACTATTCATGACCAACTGGTGGAAATCAAATTTTAAGAAATTGGTGTTGTGTTGGCATTTAATATATTTACGTAAACTCGGTATTTAAAAATTCAGTATAATACAATAAAAACAGAAAATCCTTCGCATCTATTTCTAGAGCCGCATGAAAAATATAACAACGAAAATAATCGTTTTGAACATCACTGTCTTTTGTAATATTAGTTTTATTTGATTAAAATGAAATTTAATAACAAAACGAAGTTATAGGCTGAAATTATTTAGGAGTGCTTTGTGAAAGGATTGATTTTATACACAAACCGCCTGGTACCCCATTGGACTTTAAAACATATAAATTCAGTTTATAACAATGCCATTTAATAAAGAAAAGCGAAACACAAGATTACTAATACTATTCATGACCAAATGGTGGAAATCAAATTTTAAACAATTGGTCTTGTATTGGCATTTAATATATTTACGTAAACTCGGTTTTTAAAAATTGAGTATAATACAATAACAACAAAAAATCATTCGCATCTAATTCTAGAGCCGCATGAAAAATATAACAACGAAAATAATCGTTTTGAACATCACTGTATTTTGTAATATAAGTTTTATTTGATTAAAATGAAATTTAATAACAAAAGGAAGTTATAGGCTAAAATTATTTAGAAGTGCGTTGTGAAAGGACTGATTTTATACACAAACCGCTTAGTACCCCATTGAACTTTAAAACATATAAATTCAGTTTATAACAATGCCATATAATAAAGAAAAGCGAAACAAAAGATTACTCCCACTATTCATGACCAACTGGTGGAAATCAAATTTTAAGAAATTGGTGTTGTGTTGGCATTTAATATATTTACGTAAACTCGGTATTTAAAAATTCAGTATAATACACTAAAAACAAAAAATCCTTCGCATCTATTTCTAGAGCCGCATGAAAAATATAATAACGAATATAATCGTTTTGAACATCCCTGTATTTTGTAATATTGGTTTTATTTGATTAAAATGAAATTTAATAACAAAACGAAGTTATAGGCTGCAACTATTTAGGAGTGCTTTGTGAAAGGATTGATTTTATACACCAACCGCTTGGTACCCCATTGGACTCTAAGGCATATAAATTCAGTTCAAAACAATGCCATATAATAAAGAAAAGCGAAACACAAGATTACTCCAACTATTCATGACCAAATGGTGGAAATCAAATTTTAAGAAATTGGTGTTGTGTTGGCATTTAATATATTTACGTAAACTCGGTATTTAAAAATTCAGTATAATACAATAAAAACAGAAAATCCTTCGCATCTATTTCTAGAGCCGCATGAAAAATATAACAACGAAAATAGTCGTTTTGAACATCACTGTCTTTTGTAATATTAGTTTTATTTGATTAAAATGAAATTTAAAAACAAAACGAAGTTATAGGCTGAAATTATTTAAGAGAGCTTTGTGAAAGGATTGATTTTATACACCAACCGCTTGGTACCCCATTGGACTTTAAAACATATAAATTCAGTTTATAACAATGCCATATAATAAAGAAAAGCGAAACACAAGATTACTCCAACTATTCATGACCAAATGGTGGAAATCAAATTCTAAAAAATTGGCCTTGTATATGAATTTACAATATTTACGTTAAGTCGGTTTTTATAAATTGAGTATAATACAATAAAAACAAAAAATCCTTCGCATCTATTTCTACAGCCGCATGAAGAATATAATAACGAATATAATCGTTTTGAATATCACTATATTTTGTAATATTAGTTTTATTTGATTAAAATGAAATTTAATAACAAAACGAAGTTATAGGCTGAAATTATTTAGGAGTGCTTTGTGAAAGAATTGATTTTATACTCAAACCACTTGGTACCCAATTTGATTTTAAAGCATATAAATTCAGTTCAAAACAATGCCATATAATAAAGAAAAGCGATACACAAGATTAGTCCAACTATTCATGACCAAATGGCTGACATCAAATTCTAAAAAATTGGTCGTGTATTGTAATTTACAATATTCACGTGAACTCGGTTTTTAAAAATTGAGTATAATACAATAAAAACAAAAAATCCTTCGCATCTATTTCTAGAGCCGCATGAAAAATATAATAACGAATATAATCGTTTTGAAGATCCCAGTATTTTGTAATATTAGTTTTATTTGATCAAAATGAAATTTAAAAACAAAACGAAGTTATAGGCTGCAACTATTTAGGAGTGCTTTGTGAAAGGATTGATTTTATACACAAACCGCCTGGTACCCCATAGGAGTTTAAAACATATAAATTCAGTTTATAACAAAGCCATATAATAAAGAAAAGCGAAACACAAGATTACTCCAACTATTCATGACCAAATGGTGGCAATCAAATTTTAAAAAATTTGTCTTGTATTGGCATTTTATATATTTACGTAAACTCGGTTTTTAAAAATTCAGTATAATACAATAAAAACAAAAAATCCTTCGCATCTATTTCTAGAGCCGCATGAAAAATATAACAACGAAAATAATCGTTTTGAACATCACTGTCTTTTTTAATATTAGTTTTATTTGATTAAAATGAAATTTAAAAACAAAACGAAGTTATAGGCTGAAATTATTTAAGAGAGCTTTGTGAAAGGATTGATTTTATACACAAATCACTTGGTACCCCATTGCAGTTTAAAACATATAAATTCAGTTTATAACAATGCCATATAATAAAGAAAAGCGAAACACAAGATTACTCCAACTATTCATGACCAAATGGTGGAAATCAAATTCTAAAAAATTGGCCTTGTATATGAATTTACAATATTTACGTTAAGTCGGTTTTTAAAAATTGAGTATAATATAATATAAACAAAAAATCCTTCGCATCTATTTCTAGAGCCGCATGAAAAATATAATAACGAATATAATCGTTTTGAATATCCCTATATTTTGTAATATTAGTTTTATTTGATTAAAATGAAATTTAATAACAAAACGAATTTATAGGCTGAAATTATTTAGGAGTGCTTTGTGAAAGGATTGATTTTATACACAAACCGCTTGGTACCCCATTTGATTTTAAAGCATATAAATTCAGTTCAAAACAATGCCACATAATAAAGAAAAGCGAAACAAAAGATTACTCCAACTATTCATGACCAAATAGCTGACATCAAATTCTAAAAAATTGGTCGTGTATTGTAATTTACAATATTCACGTGAACTCGGTTTTTAAAAATTGAGTATAATACAATAAAAACAAAAAATCCTTCGCATCTATTTCTACAGCCGCATGAAAAATATAATGACGAATATAATCGTTTTGAACATCCCTGTATTTTGTAATATTAGTTTTATTTGAATAAAATGAAATTTAATAACAAAACGAATTTATAGGCTGAAATTATTTAGGAGTGCTTTGTGAAAGGATTGATTTTATACACAAACCGCTTGGTACCCCATTTGATTTTAAAGCATATAAATTCAGTTCAAAACAATGCCATATAATAAAGAAAAGCGAAACACAAGATTACTCCAACTATTCATGACCAAATGGTGGAAATCAAATTTTAAAAAATTGGTCGTGTATTGTAATTTGCAATATTCACGTGAACTCGGTTTTTAAAAATTCAGTATAATACAATAAAAACAAAAAATCCTTCGCATCTATTTCTACAACCGCATGAAAAATATAATAACGAATATAATCGTTTTGAACATCCCTGTATTTTGTAATATTAGTCTTATTTGATCAAAATGAAATTTAATAACAAAACGAAGTTATAGGCTGAAATTATTTAGGAGTGCTTTGTGAAAGGATTGATTTTATACACAAACCACTTGGTACCGCATTGGAATTTAAAACATATAAATTCAGTTTATAACAATGACATATAATAAAGAAAAGCGAAACACAAGATTACTCCAACTATTCATGACCAAATGGTGGAAATCAAATTCTAAAAAATTGGTCTTGTATTGGCATTTAATATATTTACGTAAACTCGGTTTTTAAAAATTCAGTATAATACAATAAAAACAAAAAATCCTTCGCATCTATTTCTAGAGCCGCATGAAGAATATAATAACGAATATAATCGTTTTGAATATCACTATATTTTGTAATATTAGTTTTATTTGATTAAAATGAAATTTAATAACAAAACGAAGTTATAGGCTGAAATTATTTAGGAGTGCTTTGTGAAAGAATTGATTTTATACTCAAACCACTTGGTACCCAATTTGATTTTAAAGCATATAAATTCAGTTCAAAACAATGCCATATAATAAAGAAAAGCGATACACAAGATTAGTCCAACTATTCATGACCAAATGGCTGACATCAAATTCTAAAAAATTGGTCGTGTATTGTAATTTACAATATTCACGTGAACTCGGTTTTTAAAAATTGAGTATAATACAATAAAAACAAAAAATCCTTCGCATCTATTTCTAGAGCCGCATGAAAAATATAATAACGAATATAATCGTTTTGAAGATCCCAGTATTTTGTAATATTAGTTTTATTTGATCAAAATGAAATTTAAAAACAAAACGAAGTTATAGGCTGCAACTATTTAGGAGTGCTTTGTGAAAGGATTGATTTTATACACAAACCGCCTGGTACCCCATAGGAGTTTAAAACATATAAATTCAGTTTATAACAAAGCCATATAATAAAGAAAAGCGAAACACAAGATTACTCCAACTATTCATGACCAAATGGTGGCAATCAAATTTTAAAAAATTTGTCTTGTATTGGCATTTTATATATTTACGTAAACTCGGTTTTTAAAAATTCAGTATAATACAATAAAAACAAAAAATCCTTCGCATCTATTTCTAGAGCCGCATGAAAAATATAACAACGAAAATAATCGTTTTGAACATCACTGTCTTTTGTAATATTAGTTTTATTTGATTAAAATGAAATTTAAAAACAAAACGAAGTTATAGGCTGAAATTATTTAAGAGAGCTTTGTGAAAGGATTGATTTTATACACCAACCGCTTGGTACCCCATTGGAGTTTAAAACATATAAATTCAGTTTATAACAATGCCATATAATAAAGAAAAGCGAAACACAAGATTACTCCAACTATTCATGACCAAATGGTGGAAATCAAATTCTAAAAAATTGGCCTTGTATATGAATTTACAATATTTACGTTAAGTCGGTTTTTAAAAATTCAGTATAATACAATAAAAACAAAAAATCCTTCGCATCTATTTCTAGAGCCGCATGAAAAATATAATAACGAATATAATCGTTTTGAATATCACTATATTTTGTAATATTAGTTTTATTTGATTAAAATGAAATTTAATAACAAAACGAAGTTATAGGCTGAAATTATT
Source organism: Anthrax anthrax (assembly GCA_963971155.1). Lineage (NCBI taxonomy): Eukaryota > Metazoa > Arthropoda > Insecta > Diptera > Bombyliidae > Anthrax > Anthrax anthrax. Next base: position 4,013,584 of record OZ020122.1, read on the forward strand.
TAGGAGTGCTTTGTGAAAGAATTGATTTTATACTCAAACCACTTGGTACCCAATTTGATTTTAAAGCATATAAATTCAGTTCAAAACAATGCCATATAATAAAGAAAAGCGATACACAAGATTAGTCCAACTATTCATGACCAAATGGCTGACATCAAATTCTAAAAAATTGGTCGTGTATTGTAATTTACAATATTCACGTGAACTCGGTTTTTAAAAATTGAGTATAATACAATAAAAACAAAAAATCCTTCGCATCTATTTCTAGAGCCGCATGAAAAATATAATAACGAATATAATCGTTTTGAAGATCCCAGTATTTTGTAATATTAGTTTTATTTGATCAAAATGAAATTTAAAAACAAAACGAAGTTATAGGCTGCAACTATTTAGGAGTGCTTTGTGAAAGGATTGATTTTATACACAAACCGCCTGGTACCCCATAGGAGTTTAAAACATATAAATTCAGTTTATAACAAAGCCATATAATAAAGAAAAGCGAAACACAAGATTACTCCAACTATTCATGACCAAATGGTGGCAATCAAATTTTAAAAAATTTGTCTTGTATTGGCATTTTATATATTTACGTAAACTCGGTTTTTAAAAATTCAGTATAATACAATAAAAACAAAAAATCCTTCGCATCTATTTCTAGAGCCGCATGAAAAATATAACAACGAAAATAATCGTTTTGAACATCACTGTCTTTTTTAATATTAGTTTTATTTGATTAAAATGAAATTTAAAAACAAAACGAAGTTATAGGCTGAAATTATTTAAGAGAGCTTTGTGAAAGGATTGATTTTATACACAAATCACTTGGTACCCCATTGCAGTTTAAAACATATAAATTCAGTTTATAACAATGCCATATAATAAAGAAAAGCGAAACACAAGATTACTCCAACTATTCATGACCAAATGGTGGAAATCAAATTCTAAAAAATTGGCCTTGTATATGAATTTACAATATTTACGTTAAGTCGGTTTTTAAAAATTGAGTATAATATAATATAAACAAAAAATCCTTCGCATCTATTTCTAGAGCCGCATGAAAAATATAATAACGAATATAATCGTTTTGAATATCCCTATATTTTGTAATATTAGTTTTATTTGATTAAAATGAAATTTAATAACAAAACGAATTTATAGGCTGAAATTATTTAGGAGTGCTTTGTGAAAGGATTGATTTTATACACAAACCGCTTGGTACCCCATTTGATTTTAAAGCATATAAATTCAGTTCAAAACAATGCCACATAATAAAGAAAAGCGAAACAAAAGATTACTCCAACTATTCATGACCAAATAGCTGACATCAAATTCTAAAAAATTGGTCGTGTATTGTAATTTACAATATTCACGTGAACTCGGTTTTTAAAAATTGAGTATAATACAATAAAAACAAAAAATCCTTCGCATCTATTTCAAGAGCCGCATGAAAAATATAATGACGAATATAATCGTTTTGAACATCCCTGTATTTTGTAATATTAGTTTTATTTGAATAAAATGAAATTTAATAACAAAACGAATTTATAGGCTGAAATTATTTAGGAGTGCTTTGTGAAAGGATTGATTTTATACACAAACCGCTTGGTACCCCATTTGATTTTAAAGCATATAAATTCAGTTCAAAACAATGCCATATAATAAAGAAAAGCGAAACACAAGATTACTCCAACTATTCATGACCAAATGGTGGAAATCAAATTCTAAAAAATTGGTCGTGTATTGTAATTTGCAATATTCACGTGAACTCGGTTTTTAAAAATTCAGTATAATACAATAAAAACAAAAAATCCTTCGCATCTATTTCTACAACCGCATGAAAAATATAATAACGAATATAATCGTTTTGAACATCCCTGTATTTTGTAATATTAGTCTTATTTGATCAAAATGAAATTTAATAACAAAACGAAGTTATAGGCTGAAATTATTTAGGAGTGCTTTGTGAAAGGATTGATTTTATACACAAATCGCCTTGTACCCCATTGGAGTTTAAAACATATAAATTCAGTTTATAACAATGACATATAATAAAGAAAAGCGAAACACAAGATTACTCCAACTATTCATGACCAAATGGTGGAAATCAAATTCTAAAAAATTGGTCTTGTATTGGCATTTAATATATTTACGTAAACTCGGTTTTTAAAAATTCAGTATAATACAATAAAAACAAAAAATCCTTCGCATCTATTTCTAGAGCCGCATGAAGAATATAATAACGAATATAATCGTTTTGAATATCACTATATTTTGTAATATTAGTTTTATTTGATTAAAATGAAATTTAATAACAAAACGAAGTTATAGGCTGAAATTATTTAGGAGTGCTTTGTGAAAGAATTGATTTTATACTCAAACCACTTGGTACCCAATTTGATTTTAAAGCATATAAATTCAGTTCAAAACAATGCCATATAATAAAGAAAAGCGATACACAAGATTAGTCCAACTATTCATGACCAAATGGCTGACATCAAATTCTAAAAAATTGGTCGTGTATTGTAATTTACAATATTCACGTGAACTCGGTTTTTAAAAATTGAGTATAATACAATAAAAACAAAAAATCCTTCGCATCTATTTCTAGAGCCGCATGAAAAATATAATAACGAATATAATCGTTTTGAAGATCCCAGTATTTTGTAATATTAGTTTTATTTGATCAAAATGAAATTTAAAAACAAAACGAAGTTATAGGCTGCAACTATTTAGGAGTGCTTTGTGAAAGGATTGATTTTATACACAAACCGCCTGGTACCCCATAGGAGTTTAAAACATATAAATTCAGTTTATAACAAAGCCATATAATAAAGAAAAGCGAAACACAAGATTACTCCAACTATTCATGACCAAATGGTGGCAATCAAATTTTAAAAAATTTGTCTTGTATTGGCATTTTATATATTTACGTAAACTCGGTTTTTAAAAATTCAGTATAATACAATAAAAACAAAAAATCCTTCGTATCTATTTCTAGAGCCGCATGAAAAATATAACAACGAAAATAATCGTTTTGAACATCACTGTCTTTTTTAATATTAGTTTTATTTGATTAAAATGAAATTTAAAAACAAAACGAAGTTATAGGCTGAAATTATTTAAGAGAGCTTTGTGAAAGGATTGATTTTATACACAAATCACTTGGTACCCCATTGCAGTTTAAAACATATAAATTCAGTTTATTACAATGCCATATAATAAAGAAAAGCGAAACACAAGATTACTCCAACTATTCATGACCAAATGGTGGAAATCAAATTCTAAAAAATTGGCCTTGTATATGAATTTACAATATTTACGTTAAGTCGGTTTTTAAAAATTGAGTATAATATAATATAAACAAAAAATCCTTCGCATCTATTTCTAGAGCCGCATGAAAAATATAATAACGAATATAATCGTTTTGAATATCCCTATATTTTGTAATATTAGTTTTATTTGATTAAAATGAAATTTAATAACAAAACGAATTTATAGGCTGAAATTATTTAGGAGTGCTTTGTGAAAGGATTGATTTTATACACAAACCGCTTGGTACCCCATTTGATTTTAAAGCATATAAATTCAGTTCAAAACAATGCCACATAATAAAGAAAAGCGAAACAAAAGATTACTCCAACTATTCATGACCAAATAGCTGACATCAAATTCTAAAAAATTGGTCGTGTATTGTAATTTACAATATTCACGTGAACTCGGTTTTTAAAAATTGAGTATAATACAATAAAAACAAAAAATCCTTCGCATCTATTTCTAGAGCCGCATGAAAAATATAATGACGAATATAATCGTTTTGAACATCCCTGTATTTTGTAATATTAGTTTTATTTGAATAAAATGAAATTTAATAACAAAACGAATTTATAGGCTGAAATTATTTAGGAGTGCTTTGTGAAAGGATTGATTTTATACACAAACCGCTTGGTACCCCATTTGATTTTAAAGCATATAAATTCAGTTCAAAACAATGCCATATAATAAAGAAAAGCGAAACACAAGATTACTCCAACTATTCATGACCAAATGGTGGAAATCAAATTCTAAAAAATTGGTCGTGTATTGTAATTTGCAATATTCACGTGAACTCGGTTTTTAAAAATTCAGTATAATACAATAAAAACAAAAAATCCTTCGCATCTATTTCTACAACCGCATGAAAAATATAATAACGAATATAATCGTTTTGAACATCCCTGTATTTTGTAATATTAGTCTTATTTGATCAAAATGAAATTTAATAACAAAACGAAGTTATAGGCTGAAATTATTTAGGAGTGCTTTGTGAAAGGATTGATTTTATACACAAACCACTTGGTACCGCATTGGAATTTAAAACATATAAATTCAGTTTATAACAATGACATATAATAAAGAAAAGCGAAACACAAGATTACTCCAACTATTCATGACCAAATGGTGGAAATCAAATTCTAAAAAATTGGTCTTGTATTGGCATTTAATATATTTACGTAAACTCGGTTTTTAAAAATTCAGTATAATACAATAAAAACAAAAAATCCTTCGCATCTATTTCTAGAGCCGCATGAAAAATATAATAACGAATATAATCGTTTTGAACATCCCTGTATTTTGTAATATTAGTCTTATTTGATTAAAATGAAATTTAATAACAAAACGAAGTTATAGGCTGAAATTATTTAGGAGTGCTTTGTGAAAGGATTGATTTTATACACAAACCACTTGGTACCGCATTGGAATTTAAAACATATAAATTCAGTTTATAACAATGACATATAATAAAGAAAAGCGAAACACAAGATTACTCCAACTATTCATGACCAAATGGTGGAAATCAAATTCTAAAAAATTGGTCTTGTATTGTAATTTGCAATATTCACGTGAACTCGGTTTTTAAAAATTCAGTATAATACAATAAAAACAAAAAATCCTTCGCATCTATTTCTACAACCGCATGAAAAATATAATAACGAATATAATCGTTTTGAACATCCCTGTATTTTGTAATATTAGTCTTATTTGATCAAAATGAAATTTAATAACAAAACGAAGTTATAGGCTGAAATTATTTAGGAGTGCTTTGTGAAAGGATTGATTTTATACACAAACCACTTGGTACCGCATTGGAATTTAAAACATATAAATTCAGTTTATAACAATGACATATAATAAAGAAAAGCGAAACACAAGATTACTCCAACTATTCATGACCAAATGGTGGAAATCAAATTCTAAAAAATTGGTCGTGTATTGTAATTTACAATATTCACGTGAACTCGGTTTTTAAAAATTGAGTATAATACAATAAAAACAAAAAATCCTTCGCATCTATTTCTACAGCCGCATGAAAAATATAATAACGAATATAATCGTTTTGAACATCCCTGTATTTTGTTATATTAGTTTTATTTGAATAAAATGAAATTTAATAACAAAACGAAGTTATAGGCTGAAATTATTTAGGAGTGCTTTGTGAAAGGATTGATTTTATACACAAACCACTTGGTACCCCATTGAACTTTAAAACATATAAATTCAGTTTATAACAATGCCATATAATAAAGAAAAGCGAAACACAAGATTACTCCCACTATTCATGACCAACTGGTGGAAATCAAATTTTAGAAAATTGGTCTTGTATTGGCATTTAATATATTTACGTGAACTCGGTTTTTAAAAATTCAGTATAATACAATAAAAAAAAATCCTTCGAATCTATTTCTAGAGCCGCATGAAAAATATAATAACGAATATAATCGTTTTGAACATCCCTGTATTTTGTAATATTAGTTTTATTTGATCAAAATGAAATTTAAAAACAAAACGAAGTTATAGGCTGAAATTATTTAGGAGAGCTTTGTGAAAGGATTGATTTTATACACAAACCGCTTGGTACCCCATTTGATTTTAAAGCATATAAATTCAGTTCAAAACAATGCCATATAATAAAGAAAAGCGAAACACAAGATTACTCCAACTATTCATGACCAAATGGTGGAAATCAAATTCTAAAAAATTGGTCGTGTATTGTAATTTGCAATATTCACGTGAACTCGGTTTTTAAAAATTCAGTATAATACAATAAAAACAAAAAATCCTTCGCATCTATTTCTACAACCGCATGAAAAATATAATAACGAATATAATCGTTTTGAACATCCCTGTATTTTGTAATATTAGTCTTATTTGATCAAAATGAAATTTAATAACAAAACGAAGTTATAGGCTGAAATTATATAGGAGTGCTTTGTGAAAGGATTGATTTTATACACAAACCACTTGGTACCGCATTGGAATTTAAAACATATAAATTCAGTTTATAACAATGACATATAATAAAGAAAAGCGAAACACAAGATTACTCCAACTATTCATGACCAAATGGTGGAAATCAAATTCTAAAAAATTGGTCTTGTATTGGCATTTAATATATTTACGTAAACTCGGTTTTTAAAAATTCAGTATAATACAATAAAAACAAAAAATCCTTCGCATCTATTTCTAGAGTCGCATGAAAAATATAATAACGAATATAATCGTTTTGAATATCCCTGTATTTTGTAATATAAGTTTTATTTGATTAAAATGATATTTAATAACAAAACGAATATATAGGCTGAAATTATTTAGGAGTGCTTTGTGAAAGGATTGATTTTATACACAAACCGCTTGGTACCCCATTTGATTTTAAAGCATATAAATTCAGTTCAAAACAATGCCATATAATAAAGAAAAGCGAAACACAAGATTACTCCAACTATTCATGACCAAATGGTGGAAATCAAATTCTAAAAAATTGGTCGTGTATTGTAATTTACAATATTCACGTGAACTCGGTTTTTAAAAATTGAGTATAATACAATAAAAACAAAAAATCCTTCGCATCTATTTCTACAGCCGCATGAAAAATATAATAACGAATATAATCGTTTTGAACATCCCTGTATTTTGTTATATTAGTTTTATTTGAATAAAATGAAATTTAATAACAAAACGAAGTTATAGGCTGAAATTATTTAGGAGTGCTTTGTGAAAGGATTGATTTTATACACAAACCACTTGGTACCCCATTGAACTTTAAAACATATAAATTCAGTTTATAACAATGCCATATAATAAAGAAAAGCGAAACACAAGATTACTCCCACTATTCATGACCAACTGGTGGAAATCAAATTTTAGAAAATTGGTCTTGTATTGGCATTTAATATATTTACGTGAACTCGGTTTTTAAAAATTCAGTATAATACAATAAAAAAAAATCCTTCGAATCTATTTCTAGAGCCGCATGAAAAATATAATAACGAATATAATCGTTTTGAACATCCCTGTATTTTGTAATATTAGTTTTATTTGATCAAAATGAAATTTAAAAACAAAACGAAGTTATAGGCTGAAATTATTTAGGAGAGCTTTGTGAAAGGATTGATTTTATACACAAACCGCTTGGTACCCCATTGGAGTTTAAAACATATAAATTCAGTTTATAACAATGCCATATAATAAAGAAAAGCGAAACACAAGATTACGCCAACTATTCATGACCAAATGGTGGAAATCAAATTCTAAAAAATTGGTCTTGTATTGGCATTTGTAATATTTACGTAAACTCGGTTTTTAAAAATTCAGTATAATATAATAAAAACAAAAAATCCTTCGCATCTTTTTCTAGAGCCGCATGAAAAATATAATAACGAATATAATCGTTTTGAACATCCCTGTATTTTGTAATATTAGTTTTATTTGATTAAAATGAAATTTAATAACAAAACGAATTTATAGGCTGAAATTATTTAGGAGAGCTTTGTGAAAGGATTGATTTTATACACAAACCGCTTGGTACCCCATTTGATTTTAAAGCATATAAATTCAGTTCAAAACAATGCCATATAATAAAGAAAAGCGAAACACAAGATTACTCCAACTATTCATGACCAAATGGTGGAAATCAAATTCTAAAAAATTGGTCGTGTATTGTAATTTGCAATATTCACGTGAACTCGGTTTTTAAAAATTCAGTATAATACAATAAAAACAAAAAATCCTTCGCATCTATTTCTACAACCGCATGAAAAATATAATAACGAATATAATCGTTTTGAACATCCCTGTATTTTGTAATATTAGTCTTATTTGATCAAAATGAAATTTAATAACAAAACGAAGTTATAGGCTGAAATTATTTAGGAGTGCTTTGTGAAAGGATTGATTTTATACACAAACCACTTGGTACCGCATTGGAATTTAAAACATATAAATTCAGTTTATAACAATGACATATAATAAAGAAAAGCGAAACACAAGATTACTCCAACTATTCATGACCAAATGGTGGAAATCAAATTCTAAAAAATTGGTCTTGTATTGGCATTTAATATATTTACGTAAACTCGGTTTTTAAAAATTCAGTATAATACAATAAAAACAAAAAATCCTTCGCATCTATTTCTAGAGCCGCATGAAAAATATAATAACGAATATAATCGTTTTGAACATCCCTGTATTTTGTAATATTAGTCTTATTTGATTAAAATGAAATTTAATAACAAAACGAAGTTATAGGCTGAAATTATTTAGGAGTGCTTTGTGAAAGGATTGATTTTATACACAAACCACTTGGTACCGCATTGGAGTTTAAAACATATAAATTCAGTTTATAACAATGCCATATAATAAAGAAAAGCGAAACACAAGATTACTCAAACTATTCATGACCAAATGGTGGAAATCAAATTCTAAAAAATTGGTCTTGTATTGGCATTTAATATATTTACGTAAACTCGGTTTTTAAAAATTCAGTATAATACAATAAAAACAAAAAATCCTTCGCATCTATTTCTAGAGTCGCATGAAAAATATAATAACGAATATAATCGTTTTGAATATCCCTGTATTTTGTAATATAAGTTTTATTTGATTAAAATGATACTTAATAACAAAACGAATATATAGGCTGAAATTATTTAGGAGTGCTTTGTGAAAGGATTGATTTTATACACAAACCGCTTGGTACCCCATTTGATTTTAAAGCATATAAATTCAGTTCAAAACAATGCCATATAATAAAGAAAAGCGAAACACAAGATTACTCCAACTATTCATGACCAAATGGTGGAAATCAAATTCTAAAAAATTGGTCGTGTATTGTAATTTACAATATTCACGTGAACTCGGTTTTTAAAAATTGAGTATAATACAATAAAAACAAAAAATCCTTCGCATCTATTTCTACAGCCGCATGAAAAATATAATAACGAATATAATCGTTTTGAACATCCCTGTATTTTGTTATATTAGTTTTATTTGAATAAAATGAAATTTAATAACAAAACGAAGTTATAGGCTGAAATTATTTAGGAGTGCTTTGTGAAAGGATTGATTTTATACACAAACCACTTGGTACCCCATTGAACTTTAAAACATATAAATTCAGTTTATAACAATGCCATATAATAAAGAAAAGCGAAACACAAGATTACTCCCACTATTCATGACCAACTGGTGGAAATCAAATTTTAGAAAATTGGTCTTGTATTGGCATTTAATATATTTACGTGAACTCGGTTTTTAAAAATTCAGTATAATACAATAAAAAAAAATCCTTCGAATCTATTTCTAGAGCCGCATGAAAAATATAATAACGAATATAATCGTTTTGAACATCCCTGTATTTTGTAATATTAGTTTTATTTGATCAAAATGAAATTTAAAAACAAAACGAAGTTATAGGCTGAAATTATTTAGGAGAGCTTTGTGAAAGGATTGATTTTATACACAAACCGCTTGGTACCCCATTGGAGTTTAAAACATATAAATTCAGTTTATAACAATGCCATATAATAAAGAAAAGCGAAACACAAGATTACTCCAACTATTCATGACCAAATGGTGGAAATCAAATTCTAAAAAATTGGTCTTGTATTGGCATTTGTAATATTTACGTAAACTCGGTTTTTAAAAATTCAGTATAATATAATAAAAACAAAAAATCCTTCGCATCTTTTTCTAGAGCCGCATGAAAAATATAATAACGAATATAATCGTTTTGAACATCCCCGTATTTTGTAATATTAGTTTTATTTGATTAAAATGAAATTTAATAACAAAACGAATTTATAGGCTGAAATTATTTAGGAGAGCTTTGTGAAAGGATTGATTTTATACACAAACCGCTTGGTACCCCATTTGATTTTAAAGCATATAAATTCAGTTCAAAACAATGCCATATAATAAAGAAAAGCGAAACACAAGATTACTCCAACTATTCATGACCAAATGGTGGAAATCAAATTCTAAAAAATTGGTCTTGTATTGGCATTTGTAATATTTACGTAAACTCGGTTTTTAAAAATTCAGTATAATATAATAAAAACAAAAAATCCTTCGCATCTATTTCTAGAGTCGCATGAAAAATATAATAACGAATATAATCGTTTTGAACATCCCTGTATTTTGTAATATTAGTCTTATTTGATTAAAATGAAATTTAATAACAAAACGAATTTATAGGCTGAAATTATTTAGGAGAGCTTTGTGAAAGGATTGATTTTATACACAAACCGCTTGGTACCCCATTGGAGTTTAAAACATATAAATTCAGTTTATAACAATGCCATATAATAAAGAAAAGCGAAACACAAGATTACTCCAACTATTCATGACCAAATGGTGGAAATCAAATTCTAAAAAATTGGTCTTGTATTGTAATTTACAATATTCACGTGAACTCGGTTTTTAAAAATTGAGTATAATACAATAAAAACAAAAAATCCTTCGCATCTATTTCTAGAGCCGCATGAAAAATATAATAACGAATATAATCGTTTTGAAGATCCCTGTATTTTGCAATATTAGTTTTATTTGGTAAAAAGGAAATTTAAAAACTAAACGAAGTTATAGGCTGAAATTATTTAGGAGTGCTTTGTGAAAGGATTGATTTTATACACAAACCGCTTGGTACCCCACTGGAGTTTAAAACATATAAATTCAGTTTATAACAATGCCATATAATAAAGAAAAGCGAAACACAAGATTACTCCAACTATTCATGACCAAATGGTGGAAATCAAATTCTAAAAAATTGGTCTTGTATTGGCATTTAAAATATTTACGTAAACTCGGTTTTTAAAAATTGAGTGTAATACAATAAAAACAAAAAATCCTTCGCATCTATTTCTAGAGCCGCATGAAAAATATAATAACGAATATAATCGTTTTGAATATCCCTATATTTTGTAATATTAGTTTTATTTGATTAAAATGAAATTTAATAACAAAACGAAGTTATAGGCTGAAATTATTTAGGAGTGCTTTGTGAAAGAATTGATTTTATACTCAAATCACTTGGTACCCAATTTGATTTTAAAGCATATAAATTCAGTTCAAAACAATGCCATATAATAAAGAAAAGCGAAACAAAAGATTAGTCCAACTATTCATGACCAAATGGCTGACATCAAATTCTAAAAAATTGGTCGTGTATTGTAATTTACAATATTCACGTGAACTCGGTTTTTAAAAATTCAGTATAATACAATAAAAACAAAAAATCCTTCGCATCTATTTCTAGAGCCGCATGAAAAATATAATAACGAATATAATCGTTTTGAACATCCCTGTATTTTGTAATATTAGTCTTATTTGATTAAAATGAAATTTAATAACAAAACGAATTTATAGGCTGAAATTATTTAGGAGTGCTTTGTGAAAGGATTGATTTTATACACAAACCGCTTGGTACCCCATTTGATTTTAAAGCATATAAATTCAGTTCAAAACAATGCCATATAATAAAGAAAAGCGAAACACAAGATTACTCCCACTATTCATGACCAACTGGTGGAAATCAAATTTTAAAAAATTGGTCTTGTATTGGCATTTAATATATTTACGTGAACTCGGTTTTTAAAAATTCAGTATAATACAATAAAAAAAAATCCTTCGAATCTATTTCTAGAGCCGCATGAAAAATATAATAACGAATATAATCGTTTTGAATATCCCTATATTTTGTAATATTAGTTTTATTTGATTAAAATGAAATTTAATAACAAAACGAATTTATAGGCTGAAATTATTTAGGAGTGCTTTGTGAAAGAATTGATTTTATACTCAAACCACTTGGTACCCAATTTGATTTTAAAGCATATAAATTCAGTTCAAAACAATGCCATATAATAAAGAAAAGCGAAACAAAATATTAGTCCAACTATTCATGACCAAATGGCTGACATCAAATTCTAAAAAATTGGTCGTGTATTGTAATTTACAATATTCACGTGAACTCGGTTTTTAAAAATTGAGTATAATACAATAAAAACAAAAAATCCTTCGCATCTATTTCTAGAGCCGCATGAAAAATATAATAACGAATATAATCGTTTTGAATATCCCTATATTTTGCAATATTAGTTTTATTTGATTAAAATGAAATTTAAAAACAAAACGAATTTATAGGCTGAAATTATTTAGGAGTGCTTTGTGAAAGAATTGATTTTATACTCAAACCACTTGGTACCCAATTTGATTTTAAAGCATATAAATTCAGTTCAAAACAATGCCATATAATAAAGAAAAGCGAAACAAAATATTAGTCCAACTATTCATGACCAAATGGCTGACATCAAATTCTAAAAAATTGGTCGTGTATTGTAATTTACAATATTCACGTGAACTCGGTTTTTAAAAATTGAGTATAATACAATAAAAACAAAAAATCCTTCGCATCTATTTCTAGAGCCGCATGAAAAATATAATAACGAATATAATCGTTTTGAATATCCCTATATTTTGCAATATTAGTTTTATTTGATCAAAATGAAATTTAAAAACAAAACGAAGTTATAGGCTGAAATTATTTAGGAGTGCTTTGTGAAAGGATTGATTTTATACACAAACCGCTTGGTACCCCACTGGAGTTTAAAACATATAAATTCAGTTTATAACAATGCCATATAATAAAGAAAAGCGAAACACAAGATTACTCCAACTATTCATGACCAAATGGTGGAAATCAAATTCTAAAAAATTGGTCTTGTATTGGCATTTAAAATATTTACGTAAACTCGGTTTTTAAAAATTGAGTGTAATACAATAAAAACAAAAAATCCTTCGCATCTATTTCTAGAGCCGCATGAAAAATATAATAACGAATATAATCGTTTTGAATATCCCTATATTTTGTAATATTAGTTTTATTTGATTAAAATGAAATTTAATAACAAAACGAAGTTATAGGCTGAAATTATTTAGGAGTGCTTTGTGAAAGAATTGATTTTATACTCAAATCACTTGGTACCCAATTTGATTTTAAAGCATATAAATTCAGTTCAAAACAATGCCATATAATAAAGAAAAGCGAAACAAAAGATTAGTCCAACTATTCATGACCAAATGGCTAACATCAAATTCTAAAAAATTGGTCGTGTATTGTAATTTACAATATTCACGTGAACTCGGTTTTTAAAAATTCAGTATAATACAATAAAAACAAAAAATCCTTCGCATCTATTTCTAGAGCCGCATGAAAAATATAATAACGAATATAATCGTTTTGAACATCCCTGTATTTTGTAATATTAGTCTTATTTGATTAAAATGAAATTTAATAACAAAACGAATTTATAGGCTGAAATTATTTAGGAGTGCTTTGTGAAAGGATTGATTTTATACACAAACCGCTTGGTACCCCATTTGATTTTAAAGCATATAAATTCAGTTCAAAACAATGCCATATAATAAAGAAAAGCGAAACACAAGATTACTCCCACTATTCATGACCAACTGGTGGAAATCAAATTTTAAAAAATTGGTCTTGTATTGGCATTTAATATATTTACGTGAACTCGGTTTTTAAAAATTCAGTATAATACAATAAAAAAAAATCCTTCGAATCTATTTCTAGAGCCGCATGAAAAATATAATAACGAATATAATCGTTTTGAATATCCCTATATTTTGTAATATTAGTTTTATTTGATTAAAATGAAATTTAATAACAAAACGAATTTATAGGCTGAAATTATTTAGGAGTGCTTTGTGAAAGAATTGATTTTATACTCAAACCACTTGGTACCCAATTTGATTTTAAAGCATATAAATTCAGTTCAAAACAATGCCATATAATAAAGAAAAGCGAAACAAAATATTAGTCCAACTATTCATGACCAAATGGCTGACATCAAATTCTAAAAAATTGGTCGTGTATTGTAATTTACAATATTCACGTGAACTCGGTTTTTAAAAATTGAGTATAATACAATAAAAACAAAAAATCCTTCGCATCTATTTCTAGAGCCGCATGAAAAATATAATAACGAATATAATCGTTTTGAATATCCCTATATTTTGCAATATTAGTTTTATTTGATTAAAATGAAATTTAAAAACAAAACGAATTTATAGGCTGAAATTATTTAGGAGTGCTTTGTGAAAGAATTGATTTTATACTCAAACCACTTGGTACCCAATTTGATTTTAAAGCATATAAATTCAGTTCAAAACAATGCCATATAATAAAGAAAAGCGAAACAAAATATTAGTCCAACTATTCATGACCAAATGGCTGACATCAAATTCTAAAAAATTGGTCGTGTATTGTAATTTACAATATTCACGTGAACTCGGTTTTTAAAAATTGAGTATAATACAATAAAAACAAAAAATCCTTCGCATCTATTTCTAGAGCCGCATGAAAAATATAATAACGAATATAATCGTTTTGAATATCCCTATATTTTGCAATATTAGTTTTATTTGATCAAAATGAAATTTAAAAACAAAACGAAGTTATAGGCTGAAATTATTTAGGAGTGCTTTGTGAAAGGATTGATTTTATACACAAATCGCTTTGTACCCCATTGGAGTTTAAAACATATAAATTCAGTTCAAAACAATGCCATATAATAAAGAAAAGCGAAACAAAAGATTACTCCAACTATTCATGACCAAATGGCTGACATCAAATTCTAAAAAATTGGTCTTGTATTGGCATTTAATATATTTACGTAAACTCGGTTTTTAAAAATTCAGTATATACAATAAAAACAAAAAAACCTTCGCATCTATTTCTAGAGTCGCATGAAAAATATAATAACGAATATAATCGTTTTGAATATCCCTGTATTTTGTAATATAAGTTTTATTTGATTAAAATGAAATTTAATAACATAAGAATTTATAGGCTGAAATTATTTAGGAGTGCTTTGTGAAAGAATTGATTTTATACTCAAACCATTTGGTACCCAATTTGATTTTAAAGCATATAAATTCAGTTCAAAACAATGCCATATAATAAAGAAAAGCGAAACAAAAGATTAGTCCAACTATTCATGACCAAATGGCTGACATCAAATTCTAAAAAATTGGTCGTGTATTGTAATTTACAATATTCACGTGAACTCGGTTTTTAAAAATTGAGTATAATACAATAAAAACAAAAAATCCTTCGCATCTATTTCTAGAGCCGCATGAAAAATATAATCACGAATATAATCGTTTTGAACATCCCTGTATTTTGTAATATTAGTCTTATTTGATCAAAATGAAATTTAAAAACAAAACGAAGTTATAGGCTGAAATTATTTAGGAGAGCTTTGTGAAAGGATTGATTTTATACACAAATCGCTTTGTACCCCATTGGAGTTTAAAACATATAAATTCAGTTTATAACAATGCCATATAATAAAGAAAAGCGAAACACAAGATTACTCCAACTATTCATGACCAAATGGTGGAAATCAAATTCTAAAAAATTGGTCTTGTATTGGCATTTAATATATTTACGTAAACTCGGTTTTTAAAAATTCAGTATATACAATAAAAACAAAAAATCCTTCGCATCTATTTCTAGAGTCGCATGAAAAATATAATAACGAATATAATCGTTTTGAATATGCCTGTATTTTGTAATATAAGTTTTATTTGATTAAAATGAAATTTAATAACATAAGAATTTATAGGCTGAAATTATTTAGGAGTGCTTTGTGAAAGGATTGATTTTATACACAAACCGCTTGGTACCCCATTTGATTTTAAAGCATATAAATTCAGTTCAAAACAATGCCATATAATATAGAAAAGCGAAACACAAGATTACTCCAACCATTCATGACCAAATGGTGGAAATCAAATTCTAAAAAATTGGTCTTGTATTGGCATTTAATATATTTACGTAAACTCGGTTTGTAAAAATTGAGTGTAATACAATAAAAACAAAAAATCCTTCGCATCTTTTTCTAGAGCCGCATGAAAACTATAATAACGAATATAATCGTTTTGAATATCCCTATATTTTGTAATATTAGTTTTATTTGATTAAAATGAAATTTAATAACAAAACGAAGTTATAGGCTGAAATTATTTAGGAGTGCTTTGTGAAAGAATTGATTTTATACTCAAACCATTTGGTACCCAATTTGATTTTAAAGCATATAAATTCAGTTCAAAACAATGCCATATAATAAAGAAAAGCGAAACAAAAGATTAGTCCAACTATTCATGACCAAATGGCTGACATCAAATTCTAAAAAATTGGTCGTGTATTGTAACTTACAATATTCACGTGAACTCGGTTTTTAAAAATTGAGTATAATACAATAAAAACAAAAAATCCTTCGCATCTATTTCTAGAGCCGCATGAAAAATATAATAACGAATATAATCGTTTTGAATATCCCTATATTTTGTAATATTAGTTTTATTTGATTAAAATGAAATTTAATAACAAAACGAAGTTATAGGCTGAAATTATTTAGGAGTGCTTTGTGAAAGAATTGATTTTATACTCAAACCACTTGGTACCCCATTTGATTTTAAAGCATATAAATTCAGTTCAAAACAATGCCATATATTAAAGAAAAGCGAAACAAAAGATTACTCCAACTATTCATGACCAAATGGCTGACATCAAATTCTAAAAAATTGGTCGTGTATTTTAATTTACAATATTCACGTGAACTCGGTTTTTAAAAATTGAGTATAATACAATAAAAACAAAAAATCCTTCGCATCTATTTCTACAGCCGCATGAAATATATAATAACGAATATAATCGTTTTGAACATCCCTGTATTTTGTAATATTAGTTTTATTTGAATAAAATGAAATTTAATAACAAAACGAAGTTATATGCTGAAATTATTTAGGAGTGCTTTGTGAAAGGATTGATTTTATACACAAATCGCTTTGTACCCCATTGGAGTTTAAAACATATAAATTCAGTTTATAACAATGCCATATAATAAAGAAAAGCGAAACACAAGATTACTCCCACTATTCATGACCAACTGGTGGAAATCAAATTTTAAAAAATTGGTCTTGTATTGGCATTTAATATATTTACCTAAACTCGGTTTTTGAAAATTCAGTATAATACAATAAAAACAAAAAATCCTTCGCATCTATTTCTAGAGTCGCATGAAAAATATAATAACGAATATAATCGTTTTGAACATCCCTGTATTTTGTAATATTAGTTTTATTTGATTAAAATGAAATTTAATAACAAAACGAAGTTATAGGCTGAAATTATTTAGGAGTGCTTTGTGAAAGAATTGATTTTATACTCAAACCACTTGGTACCCAATTTGATTTTAAAGCATATAAATTCAGTTCAAAACAATGCCATATAATAAAGAAAAGCGAAACAAAAGATTAGTCCAACTATTCATGACCAAATGGCTGACATCAAATTCTAAAAAATTGGTAGTGTATTGTAACTTACAATATTCACGTGAACTCGGTTTTTAAAAATTGAGTATAATACAATAAAAACAAAAAATCCTTCGCATCTATTTCTAGAGCCGCATGAAAAATATAATAACGAATATAATCGTTTTGAATATCCCTATATTTTGTAATATTAGTTTTATTTGATTAAAATGAAATTTAATAACAAAACGAAGTTATAGGCTGAAATTAAAGTTAGGAGTGCTTTGTGAAAGAATTGATTTTATACTCAAACCACTTGGTACCCAATTTGATTTTAAAGCATATAAATTCAGTTCAAAACAATGCCATATAATAAAGAAAAGCGAAACAAAAGATTACTCCAACTATTCATGACCAAATGGCTGACATCAAATTCTAAAAAATTGGTCGTGTATTTTAATTTACAATATTCACGTGAACTCGGTTTTTAAAAATTGAGTATAATACAATAAAAACAAAAAATCCTTCGCATCTATTTCTACAGCCGCATGAAATATATAATAACGAATATAATCGTTTTGAACATCCCTGTATTTTGTAATATTAGTTTTATTTGAATAAAATGAAATTTAATAACAAAACGAAGTTATATGCTGAAATTATTTAGGAGTGCTTTGTGAAAGGATTGATTTTATACACAAATCGCTTTGTACCCCATTGGAGTTTAAAACATATAAATTCAGTTTATAACAATGCCATATAATAAAGAAAAGCGAAACACAAGATTACTCCCACTATTCATGACCAACTGGTGGAAATCAAATTTTAAAAAATTGGTCTTGTATTGGCATTTAATATATTTACCTAAACTCGGTTTTTGAAAATTCAGTATAATACAATAAAAACAAAAAATCCTTCGCATCTATTTCTAGAGTCGCATGAAAAATATAATAACGAATATAATCGTTTTGAACATCCCTGTATTTTGTAATATTAGTTTTATTTGATTAAAATGAAATTTAATAACAAAACGAAGTTATAGGCTGAAATTATTTAGGAGTGCTTTGTGAAAGAATTGATTTTATACTCAAACCACTTGGTACCCAATTTGATTTTAAAGCATATAAATTCAGTTCAAAACAATGCCATATAATAAAGAAAAGCGAAACAAAAGATTAGTCCAACTATTCATGACCAAATGGCTGACATCAAATTCTAAAAAATTGGTAGTGTATTGTAACTTACAATATTCACGTGAACTCGGTTTTTAAAAATTGAGTATAATACAATAAAAACAAAAAATCCTTCGCATCAATTTCTAGAGCCGCATGAAAAATATAATAACGAATATAATCGTTTTGAACATCCCTGTATTTTGTAATATTAGTTTTATTTGATCAAAATGAAATTTAATAACAAAACGAAGTTATAGGCTGAAATTATTTAGGAGTGCTTTGTGAAAGAATTGATTTTATACTCAAACCACTTGGTACCCAATTTGATTTTAAAGCATATAAATTCAGTTCAAAACAATGCCATATAATAAAGAAAAGCGAAACAAAAGATTAGTCCAACTATTCATGACCAAATGGCTGACATCAAATTCTAAAAAATTGGTCGTGTATTGTAACTTACAATATTCACGTGAACTCGGTTTTTAAAAATTGAGTATAATACAATAAAAACAAAAAATCCTTCGCATCTATTTCTAGAGCCGCATGAAAAATATAATAACGAATATAATCGTTTTGAAGATCCCTGTATTTTGTAATATTAGTTTTATTTGATCAAAATGAAATTTAATAACAAAACGAAGTTATAGGCTGAAATTATTTAGGAGTGCTTTGTGAAAGAATTGATTTTATACTCAAACCACTTGGTACCCAATTTGATTTTAAAGCATATAAATTCAGTTCAACACAATGCCATATAATAAAGAAAAGCGAAACAAAAGATTAGTCCAACTATTCATGACCAAATGGCTGACATCAAATTCTAAAAAATTGGTCGTGTATTGTAACTTACAATATTCACGTGAACTCGGTTTTTAAAAATTGAGTATAATACAATAAAAACAAAAAATCCTTCGCATCTATTTCTAGAGCCGCATGAAAAATATAATAACGAATATAATCGTTTTGAAGATCCCTGTATTTTGTAATATTAGTTTTATTTGATCAAAATGAAATTTAATAACAAAACGAAGTTATAGGCTGAAATTATTTAGGAGTGCTTTGTGAAAGAATTGATTTTATACTCAAACCACTTGGTACCCAATTTGATTTTAAAGCATATAAATTCAGTTCAAAACAATGCCATATAATAAAGAAAAGCGAAACAAAAGATTAGTCCAACTATTCATGACCAAATGGCTGACATCAAATTCTAAAAAATTGGTCGTGTATTGTAATTTACAATATTCACGTGAACTCGGTTTTTAAAAATTGAGTATAATACAATAAAAACAAAAAATCCTTCGCATCTATTTCTAGAGCCGCATGAAAAATATAATAACGAATATAATCGTTTTGAAGATCCCTGTATTTTGTAATATTAGTTTTATTTGATCAAAATGAAATTTAATAACAAAACGAAGTTATAGGCTGAAATTATTTAGGAGTGCTTTGTGAAAGAATTGATTTTATACTCAAACCACTTGGTACCCAATTTGATTTTAAAGCATATAAATTCAGTTCAAAACAATGCCATATAATAAAGAAAAGCGAAACAAAAGATTAGTCCAACTATTCATGACCAAATGGCTGACATCAAATTCTAAAAAATTGGTCGTGTATTGTAACTTACAATATTCACGTGAACTCGGTTTTTAAAAATTGAGTATAATACAATAAAAACAAAAAATCCTTCGCATCTATTTCTAGAGCCGCATGAAAAATATAATAACGAATATAATCGTTTTGAAGATCCCTGTATTTTGTAATATTAGTTTTATTTGATTAAAATGAAATTTAATAACAAAACGAAGTTATAGGCTGAAATTATTTAGGAGAGCTTTGTGAAAGGATTGATTTTATACACAAACCGCTTGGTACCCCATTTGATTTTAAAGCATATAAATTTAGTTCAAAACAATGCCATATAATAAAGAAAAGCGAAACAAAAGATTACCCCAACTATTCATGACCAAATGGCTGACATCAAATTCTAAAAAATTGGTCGTGTATTGTAATTTACAATATTCACGTGAACTCGGTTTTTAAAAAGTGAGTATAATACAATAAAAACAAAAAATCCTTCGTATCTATTTCTAGAGCCGCATGAAAAATATAATAACGAATATAATCGTTTTGAAGATCCCTGTATTTTGCAATATTAGTTTTATTTGATCAAAATGAAATTTAAAAACAAAACGAAGTTATAGGCTGAAATTATTTAGGAGAGCTTTGTGAAAGGATTGATTTTATACACAAACCGCTTGGTACCCCATTGGAGTTTAAAACATATAAATTCAGTTTATAACAATGCCATATTATAAAGAAAAGCGAAACACAAGATTACTCCAACTATTCATGACCAAATGGTTGAAATCAAATTCTAAAAAATTGGTCTTGTATTGGCATTTGATATATTTACGTAAACTCGGTTTTTAAAAATTCAGTATAATACAATAAAAACAAAAAATCCTTCGCATCTATTTCTAGAGTCGCATGAAAAATATAATAACGAATATAATCGTTTTGAACATCCCTGTATTTTGTAATATTAGTCTTATTTGATTAAAATGAAATTTAATAACAAAACGAATTTATAGGCTGAAATTATTTAGGAGTGCTTTGTGAAAGGATTGATTTTATACACAAACCGCTTGGTACCCCATTTGATTTTAAAGCATATAAATTCAGTTCAAAACAATGCCATATAATAAAGAAAAGCGAAACAAAAGATTACTCCAACTATTCATGACCAAATGGCTGACATCAAATTCTAAAAAATTGGTCGTGTATTGTAATTTACAATATTCACGTGAACTCGGTTTTTAAAAATTGAGTATAATACAATAAAAACAAAAAATCCTTCGCATCTATTTCTACAGCCGCATGAAATATATAATAACGAATATAATCGTTTTGAACATCCCTGTATTTTGTAATATTAGTTTTATTTGAATAAAATGAAATTTAATAACAAAACGAAGTTATATGCTGAAATTATTTAGGAGTGCTTTGTGAAAGGATTGATTTTATACACAAATCGCTTTGTACCCCATTGGAGTTTAAAACATATAAATTCAGTTTATAACAATGCCATATAATAAAGAAAAGCGAAACACAAGATTACTCCCACTATTCATGACCAACTGGTGGAAATAAAATTTTAAAAAATTGGTCTTGTATTGGCATTTAATATATTTACCTAAACTCGGTTTTTAAAAATTCAGTATAATACAATAAAAAAAAATCCTTCGCATCTATTTCTAGAGCCGCATGAAAAATATAATAACGAATATAATCGTTTTGAAGATCCCTGTATTTTGTAATATTAGTTTTATTTGATCAAAATGAAATTTAAAAACAAAACGAAGTTATAGGCTGAAATTATTTAGGAGAACTTTGTGAAAGGATTGATTTTATACACAAACCGCTTGGTACCCCATTGGAGTTTAAAACATATAAATTCAGTTTATAACAATGCCATATAATAAAGAAAAGCGAAACACAAGATTACTCCAACTATTCATGACCAAATGGTGGAAATCAAATTCTAAAAAATTGGTCTTGTATTGGCATTTAATATATTTACGTAAACTCGGTTTTTAAAAATTGAGTGTAATACGATAAAAACAAAAAATCCTTCGCATCTATTTCTAGAGTCGCATGAAAAATATAATAACGAATATAATCGTTTTGAACATCCCTGTATTTTGTAATATTAGTCTTATTTGATTAAAATGAAATTTAATAACAAAACGAATTTATAGGCTGAAATTATTTAGGAGTGCTTTGTGAAAGGATTGATTTTATACACAAACCGCTTGGTACCCCATTTGATTTTAAAGCATATAAATTCAGTTCAAAACAATGCCATATAATAAAGAAAAGCGAAACACAAGATTACTCCCACTATTCATGACCAACTGGTGGAAATCAAATTTTAAAAAATTGGTCTTGTATTGGCATTTAATATATTTACCTAAACTCGGTTTTTAAAAATTCAGTATAATACAATAAAAAAAAAATCCTTCGCATCTATTTCTAGAGCCGCATGAAAAATATAATAACGAATATAATCGTTTTGAAGATCCCTGTATTTTGTAATATTAGTTTTATTTGATCAAAATGAAATTTAAAAACAAAACGAAGTTATAGGCTGAAATTATTTAGGAGAACTTTGTGAAAGGATTGATTTTATACACAAACCGCTTGGTACCCCATTGGAGTTTAAAACATATAAATTCAGTTTATAACAATGCCATATAATAAAGAAAAGCGAAACACAAGATTACTCCCACTATTCATGACCAAATGGTGGAAATCAAATTCTAAAAAATTGGTCTTGTATTGGCATTTAATATATTTACGTAAACTCGGTTTTTAAAAATTGAGTGTAATACAATAAAAACAAAAAATCCTTCGCATCTATTTCTAGAGCCGCATGAAAAATATAATAACGAATATAATAGTTTTGAATATCCCTATATTTTGTAATATTAGTTTTATTTGATTAAAATGAAATTTAATAACAAAACGAAGTTATAGGCTAAAATTATTTAGGAGTGCTTTGTGAAAGAATTGATTTTATACTCAAACCACTTGGTACCCAATTTGATTTTAAAGCATATAAATTCAGTTCAAAACAATGCCATATAATAAAGAAAAGCGAAACAAAAGATTAGTCCAACTATTCATGACCAAATGGCTGACATCAAATTCTAAAAAATTGGTCGTGTATTGTAATTTACAATATTCACGTGAACTCGGTTTTTAAAAATTGAGTATAATACAATAAAAACAAAAAATCCTTCGCATCTATTTCTAGAGCCGCATGAAAAATATAATAACGAATATAATCGTTTTGAAGATCCCTGTATTTTGCAATATTAGTTTTATTTGATCAAAATGAAATTTAAAAACAAAACGAAGTTATAGGCTGAAATTATTTAGGAGAGCTTTGTGAAAGGATTGATTTTATACACAAACCGCTTGGTACCCCATTGGAGTTTAAAACATATAAATTCAGTTTATAACAATGCCATATAATTAAGAAAAGCGAAACACAAAATTACTCCAACTATTCATGACCAAATGGTGGAAATCAAATTCTAAAAAATTGGTCTTGTATTGGCATTTGATATATTTACGTAAACTCGGTTTTTAAAAATTCAGTATAATACAATAAAAACAAAAAATCCTTCGCATCTATTTCTAGAGCCGCATGAAAAATATAATGACGAATATAATCGTTTTGAAGATCCCTGTATTTTGTAATATTAGTTTTATTTGATCAAAATGAAATTTAAAAACAAAACGAAGTTATAGGCTGAAATTATTTAGGAGAACTTTGTGAAAGGATTGATTTTATACACAAACCGCTTGGTACCCCATTGGAGTTTAAAACATATAAATTCAGTTTACAACAATGCCATATAATAAAGAAAAGCGAAACACAAGATTACTCCAACTATTCATGACCAAATGGTGGAAATCAAATTCTAAAAAATTGGTCTTGTATTGGCATTTGATATATTTACGTAAACTCGGTTTTTAAAAATTCAGTATAATACAATAAAAACAAAAAATCCTTCGCATCTATTTCTAGAGTCGCATGAAAAATATAATAACGAATATAATCGTTTTGAACATCCCTGTATTTTGTAATATTAGTCTTATTTGATTAAAATGAAATTTAATAACAAAACGAATTTATAGGCTGAAATTATTTAGGAGTGCTTTGTGAAAGGATTGATTTTATACACAAACCGCTTTGTACCCCATTTGATTTGAAAGCATATAAATTCAGTTCAAAACAATGCCATATAATAAAGAAAAGCGAAACAAAAGATTACCCCAACTATTCATGACCAAATGGCTGACATCAAATTCTAAAAAATTGGTCGTGTATTGTAATTTACAATATTCACGTGAACTCGGTTTTTAAAAAGTGAGTATAATACAATAAAAACAAAAAATCCTTCGTATCTATTTCTAGAGCCGCATGAAAAATATAATAACGAATATAATCGTTTTGAAGATCCCTGTATTTTGCAATATTAGTTTTATTTGATCAAAATGAAATTTAAAAACAAAACGAAGTTATAGGCTGAAACTATTTAGGAGTGCTTTGTGAAAGGATTGATTTTATACACAAATCGCTTTGTACCCCATTGGAGTTTAAAACATATAAATTCAGTTTATAACAATGCCATATAATAAAGAAAAGCGAAACACAAGATTACTCCCACTATTCATGACCAACTGGTGGAAATCAAATTTTAAAAAATTGGTCTTGTATTGGCATTTAATATATTTACCTAAACTCGGTTTTTAAAAATTCAGTATAATACAATAAAAAAAAATCCTTCGCATCTATTTCTACAGCCGCATGAAATATATAATAACGAATATAATCGTTTTGAACATCCCTGTATTTTGTAATATTAGTTTTATTTGAATAAAATGAAATTTAATAACAAAACGAAGTTATATGCTGAAATTATTTAGGAGTGCTTTGTGAAAGGATTGATTTTATACACAAATCGCTTTGTACCCCATTGGAGTTTAAAACATATAAATTCAGTTTATAACAATGCCATATAATAAAGAAAAGCGAAACACAAGATTACTCCCACTATTCATGACCAACTGGTGGAAATCAAATTTTAAAAAATTGGTCTTGTATTGGCATTTAATATATTTACCTAAACTCGGTTTTTAAAAATTCAGTATAATACAATAAAAAAAAATCCTTCGCATCTATTTCTAGAGCCGCATGAAAAATATAATAACGAATATAATCGTTTTGAAGATCCCTGTATTTTGTAATATTAGTTTTATTTGATCAAAATGAAATTTAAAAACAAAACGAAGTTATAGGCTGAAATTATTTAGGAGAACTTTGTGAAAGGATTGATTTTATACACAAACCGCTTGGTACCCCATTGGAGTTTAAAACATATAAATTCAGTTTATAACAATGCCATATAATAAAGAAAAGCGAAACACAAGATTACTCCAACTATTCATGACCAAATGGTGGAAATCAAATTCTAAAAAATTGGTCTTGTATTGGCATTTAATATATTTACGTAAACTCGGTTTTTAAAAATTGAGTGTAATACAATAAAAACAAAAAATCCTTCGCATCTATTTCTAGAGTCGCATGAAAAATATAATAACGAATATAATCGTTTTGAACATCCCTGTATTTTGTAATATTAGTTTTATTTGATTAAAATGAAATTTAATAACAAAACGAAGTTATAGGCTGAAATTATTTAGGAGAGCTTTGTGAAAGGATTGATTTTATACACAAACCGCTTGGTACCCCATTGGAGTTTAAAACATATAAATTCAGTTTATAACAATGCCATATAATAAAGAAAAGCGAAACACAAGATTACTCCAACTATTCATGACCAAATGGTGGAAATCAAATTCTAAAAAATTGGTCTTGTATTGGCATTTGATATATTTACGTAAACTCGGTTTTTAAAAATTGAGTGTAATACAATAAAAACAAAAAATCCTTCGCATCTATTTCTAGAGCCGCATGAAAAATATAATAACGAATATAATCGTTTTGAAGATCCCTGTATTTTGCAATATTAGTTTTATTTGATCAAAATGAAATTTAAAAACAAAACGAAGTTATAGGCTGAAATTATTTAGGAGAGCTTTGTGAAAGGATTGATTTTATACACAAACCGCTTGGTACCCCATTGGAGTTTAAAACATATAAATTCAGTTTATAACAATGCCATATAATTAAGAAAAGCGAAACACAAAATTACTCCAACTATTCATGACCAAATGGTGGAAATCAAATTCTAAAAAATTGGTCTTGTATTGGCATTTGATATATTTACGTAAACTCGGTTTTTAAAAATTCAGTATAATACAATAAAAACAAAAAATCCTTCGCATCTATTTCTAGAGCCGCATGAAAAATATAATGACGAATATAATCGTTTTGAAGATCCCTGTATTTTGTAATATTAGTTTTATTTGATCAAAATGAAATTTAAAAACAAAACGAAGTTATAGGCTGAAATTATTTAGGAGAACTTTGTGAAAGGATTGATTTTATACACAAACCGCTTGGTACCCCATTGGAGTTTAAAACATATAAATTCAGTTTACAACAATGCCATATAATAAAGAAAAGCGAAACACAAGATTACTCCAACTATTCATGACCAAATGGTGGAAATCAAATTCTAAAAAATTGGTCTTGTATTGGCATTTGATATATTTACGTAAACTCGGTTTTTAAAAATTCAGTATAATACAATAAAAACAAAAAATCCTTCGCATCTATTTCTAGAGTCGCATGAAAAATATAATAACGAATATAATCGTTTTGAACATCCCTGTATTTTGTAATATTAGTCTTATTTGATTAAAATGAAATTTAATAACAAAACGAATTTATAGGCTGAAATTATTTAGGAGAGCTTTGTGAAAGGATTGATTTTATACACAAACCGCTTTGTACCCCATTTGATTTGAAAGCATATAAATTCAGTTCAAAACAATGCCATATAATAAAGAAAAGCGAAACAAAAGATTACCCCAACTATTCATGACCAAATGGCTGACATCAAATTCTAAAAAATTGGTCGTGTATTGTAATTTACAATATTCACGTGAACTCGGTTTTTAAAAAGTGAGTATAATACAATAAAAACAAAAAATCCTTCGTATCTATTTCTAGAGCCGCATGAAAAATATAATAACGAATATAATCGTTTTGAAGATCCCTGTATTTTGCAATATTAGTTTTATTTGATCAAAATGAAATTTAAAAACAAAACGAAGTTATAGGCTGAAATTATTTAGGAGAGCTTTGTGAAAGGATTGATTTTATACACAAACCGCTTGGTACCCCATTGGAGTTTAAAACATATAAATTCAGTTTATAACAATGCCATATAATAAAGAAAAGCGAAACACAAGATTACTCCAACTATTCATGACCAAATGGTGGAAATCAAATTCTAAAAAATTGGTCTTGTATTGGCATTTGATATATTTACGTAAACTCGGTTTTTAAAAATTCAGTATAATACAATAAAAACAAAAAATCCTTCGCATCTATTTCTACAGCCGCATGAAATATATAATAACGAATATAATCGTTTTGAACATCCCTGTATTTTGTAATATTAGTTTTATTTGAATAAAATGAAATTTAATAACAAAACGAAGTTATATGCTGAAATTATTTAGGAGTGCTTTGTGAAAGGATTGATTTTATACACAAATCGCTTTGTACCCCATTGGAGTTTAAAACATATAAATTCAGTTTATAACAATGCCATATAATAAAGAAAAGCGAAACACAAGATTACTCCCACTATTCATGACCAACTGGTGGAAATCAAATTTTAAAAAATTGGTCTTGTATTGGCATTTAATATATTTACCTAAACTCGGTTTTTAAAAATTCAGTATAATACAATAAAAAAAAATCCTTCGCATCTATTTCTAGAGCCGCATGAAAAATATAATAACGAATATAATCGTTTTGAAGATCCCTGTATTTTGTAATATTAGTTTTATTTGATCAAAATGAAATTTAATAACAAAACGAAGTTATAGGCTGAAATTATTTAGGAGAACTTTGTGAAAGGATTGATTTTATACACAAACCGCTTGGTACCCCATTGGAGTTTAAAACATATAAATTCAGTTTATAACAATGCCATATAATAAAGAAAAGCGAAACACAAGATTACTCCAACTATTCATGACCAAATGGTGGAAATCAAATTCTAAAAAATTGGTCTTGTATTGGCATTTAATATATTTACGTAAACTCGGTTTTTAAAAATTGAGTGTAATACAATAAAAACAAAAAATCCTTCGCATCTATTTCTAGAGTCGCATGAAAAATATAATAACGAATATAATCGTTTTGAACATCCCTGTATTTTGTAATATTAGTTTTATTTGATTAAAATGAAATTTAATAACAAAACGAAGTTATAGGCTGAAATTATTTAGGAGAGCTTTGTGAAAGGATTGATTTTATACACAAACCGCTTGGTACCCCATTGGAGTTTAAAACATATAAATTCAGTTTATAACAATGCCATATAATAAAGAAAAGCGAAACACAAGATTACTCCAACTATTCATGACCAAATGGTGGAAATCAAATTCTAAAAAATTGGTCTTGTATTGGCATTTGATATATTTACGTAAACTCGGTTTTTAAAAATTCAGTATAATACAATAAAAAAAAATCCTTCGCATCTATTTCTAGAGTCGCATGAAATACATAATAACGAATATAATCGTTTTGAACATCCCTGTATTTTGTAATATTAGTCTTATTTGATTAAAATGAAATTTAATAACAAAACGAATTTATAGGCTGAAATTATTTAGGAGTGCTTTGTGAAAGGATTGATTTTATACACAAACCGCTTGGTACCCCATTTGATTTTAAAGCATATAAATTCAGTTCAAAACAATGCCATATAATAAAGAAAAGCGAAACACAAGATTACTCCCACTATTCATGACCAACTGGTGGAAATCAAATTTTAAAAAATTGGTCTTGTATTGGCATTTAATATATTTACCTAAACTCGGTTTTTAAAAATTCAGTATAATACAATAAAAAAAAAAATCCTTCGCATCTATTTCTAGAGCCGCATGAAAAATATAATAACGAATATACTCGTTTTGAAGATCCCTGTATTTTGTAATATAAGTTTTATTTGATCAAAATGAAATTTAAAAACAAAACGAAGTTATAGGCTGAAATTATTTAGGAGAACTTTGTGAAAGGATTGATTTTATACACAAACCGCTTGGTACCCCATTGGAGTTTAAAACATATAAATTCAGTTTATAACAATGCCATATAATAAAGAAAAGCGAAACACAAGATTACTCCCACTATTCATGACCAAATGGTGGAAATCAAATTCTAAAAAATTGGTCTTGTATTGGCATTTAATATATTTACGTAAACTCGTTTTTTAAAAATTGAGTGTAATACAATAAAATCAAAAAATCCTTCGCATCTATTTCTAGAGCCGCATGAAAAATATAATAACGAATATAATAGTTTTGAATATCCCTATATTTTGTAATATTAGTTTTATTTGATTAAAATGAAATTTAATAACAAAACGAAGTTATAGGCTAAAATTATTTAGGAGTGCTTTGTGAAAGAATTGATTTTATACTCAAACCACTTGGTACCCAATTTGATTTTAAAGCATATAAATTCAGTTCAAAACAATGCCATATAATAAAGAAAAGCGAAACAAAAGATTAGTCCAACTATTCATGACCAAATGGCTGACATCAAATTCTAAAAAATTGGTCGTGTATTGTAATTTACAATATTCACGTGAACTCGGTTTTTAAAAATTGAGTATAATACAATAAAAACAAAAAATCCTTCGCATCTATTTCTAGAGCCGCATGAAAAATATAATAACGAATATAATCGTTTTGAAGATCCCTGTATTTTGCAATATTAGTTTTATTTGATCAAAATGAAATTTAAAAACAAAACGAAGTTATAGGCTGAAATTATTTAGGAGAGCTTTGTGAAAGGATTGATTTTATACACAAACCGCTTGGTACCCCATTGGAGTTTAAAACATATAAATTCAGTTTACAACAATGCCATATAATAAAGAAAAGCGAAACACAAGATTACTCCAACTATTCATGACCAAATGGTGGAAATCAAATTCTAAAAAATTGGTCTTGTATTGGCATTTGATATATTTACGTAAACTCGGTTTTTAAAAATTCAGTATAATACAATAAAAACAAAAAATCCTTCGCATCTATTTCTAGAGTCGCATGAAAAATATAATAACGAATATAATCGTTTTGAACATCCCTGTATTTTGTAATATTAGTCTTATTTGATTAAAATGAAATTTAATAACAAAACGAAGTTATAGGCTGAAATTATTTAGGAGTGCTTTGTGAAAGGATTGATTTTATACACAAACCGCTTGGTACCCCATTTGATTTTAAAGCATATAAATTCAGTTCAAAACAATGCCATATAATAAAGAAAAGCGAAACAAAAGATTACCCCAACTATTCATGACCAAATGGCTGACATCAAATTCTAAAAAATTGGTCGTGTATTGTAATTTACAATATTCACGTGAACTCGGTTTTTAAAAAGTGAGTATAATACAATAAAAACAAAAAATCCTTCGTATCTATTTCTAGAGCCGCATGAAAAATATAATAACGAATATAATCGTTTTGAAGATCCCTGTATTTTGCAATATTAGTTTTATTTGATCAAAATGAAATTTAAAAACAAAACGAAGTTATAGGCTGAAATTATTTAGGAGAGCTTTGTGAAAGGATTGATTTTATACACAAACCGCTTGGTACCCCATTGGAGTTTAAAACATATAAATTCAGTTTATAACAATGCCATATAATAAAGAAAAGCGAAACACAAGATTACTCCAACTATTCATGACCAAATGGTGGAAATCAAATTCTAAAAAATTGGTCTTGTATTGGCATTTGATATATCTACGTAAACTCGGTTTTTAAAAATTCAGTATAATACAATAAAAACAAAAAATCCTTCGCATCTATTTCTAGAGTCGCATGATAAATATAATAACGAATATAATCGTTTTGAAGATCCCTGTATTTTGTAATATTAGTCTTATTTGATTAAAATGAAATTTAATAACAAAACGAATTTATAGGCTGAAATTATTTAGGAGTGCTTTGTGAAAGGATTGATTTTATTCACAAACCGCTTGGTACCCCATTTGATTTTAAAGCATATAAATTCAGTTCAAAACAATGCCATATAATAAAGAAAAGCGAAACAAAAGATTACTCCAACTATTCATGACCAAATGGCTGACATCAAATTCTAAAAAATTGGTCGTGTATTGTAATTTACAATATTCACGTGAACTCGGTTTTTAAAAATTGAGTATAATACAATAAAAACAAAAAATCCTTCGCATCTATTTCTACAGCCGCATGAAATATATAATAACGAATATAATCGTTTTGAACATCCCTGTATTTTGTAATATTAGTTTTATTTGAATAAAATGAAATTTAATAACAAAACGAAGTTATATGCTGAAATTATTTAGGAGTGCTTTGTGAAAGGATTGATTTTATACACAAATCGCTTTGTACCCCATTGGAGTTTAAAACATATAAATTCAGTTTATAACAATGCCATATAATAAAGAAAAGCGAAACACAAGATTACTCCAACTATTCATGACCAAATGGTGGAAATCAAATTCTAAAAAATTGGTCTTGTATTGGCATTTGATATATTTACGTAAACTCGGTTTTTAAAAATTCAGTATAATACAATAAAAACAAAAAATCCTTCGCATCTATTTCTAGAGCCGCATGAAAAATATAATAACGAATATAATAGTTTTGAATATCCCTATATTTTGTAATATTAGTTTTATTTGATTAAAATGAAATTTAATAACAAAACGAATTTATAGGCTGAAATTATTTAGGAGTGCTTTGTGAAAGGATTGATTCTATACACAAACCGTTTGGTACCCCATTTGATTTTAAAGCATATAAATTCAGTTCAAAACAATGCCATATAATAAAGAAAAGCGAAACAAAAGATTACTCCAACTATTCATGACCAAATGGCTGACATCAAATTCTAAAAAATTGGTCGTGTATTGTAATTTACAATATTCACGTGAACTCGGTTTTTAAAAATTGAGTATAATACAATAAAAACAAAAAATCCTTCGCATCTATTTCTAGAGCCGCATGAAAAATATAATAACGAATATAATCGTTTTGAATATCCCTATATTTTGTAATATTAGTTTTATTTGATTAAAATGAAATTTAATAACAAAACGAAGTTATAGGCTGAAATTAAAGTTAGGAGTGCTTTGTGAAAGAATTGATTTTATACTCAAACCACTTGGTACCCAATTTGATTTTAAAGCATATAAATTCAGTTCAAAACAATGCCATATAATAAAGAAAAGCGAAACAAAAGATTACTCCAACTATTCATGACCAAATGGCTGACATCAAATTCTAAAAAATTGGTCGTGTATTGTAATTTACAATATTCACGTGAACTCGGTTTTTAAAAATTGAGTATAATACAATAAAAACAAAAAAACCTTCGCATCTATTTCTAGAGCCGCATGAAAAATATAATAACGAATATAATCGTTTTGAAGATCCCTGTATTTTGCAATATTAGTTTTATTTGATCAAAATGAAATTTAAAAACAAAACGAAGTTATAGGCTGAAATTATTTAGGAGAGCTTTGTGAAAGGATTGATTTTATACACAAACCGCTTGGTACCCCATTGGAGTTTAAAACATATAAATTCAGTTTATAACAATGCCATATAATAAAGAAAAGCGAAACACAAGATTACTCCAACTATTCATGACCAAATGGTGGAAATCAAATTCTAAAAAATTGGTCTTGTATTGGCATTTGATATATTTACGTAAACTCGGTTTTTAAAAATTCAGTATAATACAATAAAAACAAAAAATCCTTCGCATCTATTTCTAGAGTCGCATGAAAAATATAATAACGAATATAATCGTTTTGAACATCCCTGTATTTTGTAATATTAGTCTTATTTGATTAAAATGAAATTTAATAACAAAACGAATTTATAGGCTGAAATTATTTAGGAGTGCTTTGTGAAAGGATTGATTTTATACACAAACCGCTTGGTACCCCATTTGATTTTAAAGCATATAAATTCAGTTCAAAACAATGCCATATAATAAAGAAAAGCGAAACAAAAGATTACTCCAACTATTCATGACCAAATGGCTGACATCAAATTCTAAAAAATTGGTCGTGTATTGTAATTTACAATATTCACGTGAACTCGGTTTTTAAAAATTCAGTATAATACAATAAAAACAAAAAATCCTTCGCATCTATTTCTAGAGTCGCATGAAAAATATAATAACGAATATAATCGTTTTGAACATCCCTGTATTTTGTAATATTAGTCTTATTTGATTAAAATGAAATTTAATAACAAAACGAATTTATAGGCTGAAATTATTTAGGAGTGCTTTGTGAAAGGATTGATTTTATACACAAACCGCTTGGTACCCCATTTGATTTTAAAGCATATAAATTCAGTTCAAAACAATGCCATATAATAAAGAAAAGCGAAACAAAAGATTACTCCAACTATTCATGACCAAATGGCTGACATCAAATTCTAAAAAATTGGTCGTGTATTGTAATTTACAATATTCACGTGAACTCGGTTTTTAAAAATTGAGTATAATACAATAAAAACAAAAAATCCTTCGCATCTATTTCTAGAGCCGCATGAAAAATATAACAACGAAAATAATCGTTTTAAACATCACTGTATTTTGTAATATAAGTTTTATTTGATCAAAATGAAATTTAAAAACAAAACGAAGTTATAGGCTGAAATTATTTAGGAGAGCTTTGTGAAAGGATTGATTTTATACACAAACCGCTTGGTACCCCATTGGAGTTTAAAACATATAAATTCAGTTTATAACAATGCCATATAATAAAGAAAAGCGAAACACAAGATTACTCCAACTATTCATGACCAAATGGTGGAAATCAAATTCTAAAAAATTGGTCTTGTATTGGCATTTAATATATTTACGTAAACTCGGTTTTTAAAAATTGAGTGTAATACAATAAAAACAAAAAATCCTTCGCATCTATTTCTAGAGCCGCATGAAAAATATAATAACGAATATAATCGTTTTGAATATCCCTATATTTTGTAATATTAGTTTTATTTGATTAAAATGAAATTTAATAATAAAACGAAGTTATAGGCTGAAATTATTTAGGAGTGCTTTGTGAAAGAATTGATTTTATACTCAAACCACTTGGTGCCCAATTTGATTTTAAAGCATATAAATTCAGTTCAAAACAATGCCATATAATAAAGAAAAGCGAAACAAAAGATTAGTCCAACTATTCATGACCAAATGGCTGACATCAAATTCTAAAAAATTGGTCGTGTATTGTAATTTACAATATTCACGTGAACTCGGTTTTTAAAAATTGAGTATAATACAATAAAAACAAAAAATCCTTCGCATCTATTTCTAGAGCCGCATGAAAAATATAATAACGAATATAATCGTTTTGAAGATCCCTGTATTTTGCAATATTAGTTTTATTTGATCAAAATGAAATTTAAAAACAAAACGAAGTTATAGGCTGAAATTATTTAGGAGAGCTTTGTGAAAGGATTGATTTTATACACAAACCGCTTGGTACCCCATTGGAGTTTAAAACATATAAATTCAGTTTACAACAATGCCATATAATAAAGAAAAGCGAAACACAAGATTACTCCCACTATTCATGACCAAATGGTGGAAATCAAATTCTAAAAAATTGGTCTTGTATTGGCATTTGATATATTTACGTAAACTCGGTTTTTAAAAATTGAGTGTAATACAATAAAAACAAAAAATCCTTCGCATCTATTTCTAGAGCCGCATGAAAAATATAATAACGAATATAATCGTTTTGAATATCCCTATATTTTGTAATATTAGTTTTATTTGATTAAAATGAAATTTAATAATAAAACGAAGTTATAGGCTGAAATTATTTAGGAGTGCTTTGTGAAAGAATTGATTTTATACTCAAACCACTTGGTACCCAATTTGATTTTAAAGCATATAAATTCAGTTCAAAACAATGCCATATAATAAAGAAAAGCGAAACAAAAGATTAGTCCAACTATTCATGACCAAATGGCTGACATCAAATTCTAAAAAATTGGTCGTGTATTGTAATTTACAATATTCACGTGAACTCGGTTTTTAAAAATTGAGTATAATACAATAAAAACAAAAAATCCTTCGCATCTATTTCTAGAGCCGCATGAAAAATATAATAACGAATATAATCGTTTTGAAGATCCCTGTATTTTGCAATATTAGTTTTATTTGATCAAAATGAAATTTAAAAACAAAACGAAGTTATAGGCTGAAATTATTTAGGAGAGCTTTGTGAAAGGATTGATTTTATACACAAACCGCTTGGTACCCCATTGGAGTTTAAAACATATAAATTCAGTTTACAACAATGCCATATAATAAAGAAAAGCGAAACACAAGATTACTCCAACTATTCATGACCAAATGGTGGAAATCAAATTCTAAAAAATTGGTCTTGTACTGGCATTTGATATATTTACGTAAACTCGGTTTTTAAAAATTCAGTATAATACAATAAAAACAAAAAATCCTTCGCATCTATTTCTAGAGTCGCATGAAAAATATAATAACGAATATAATCGTTTTGAACATCCCTGTATTTTGTAATATTAGTCTTATTTGATTAAAATGAAATTTAATAACAAAACGAATTTATAGGCTGAAATTATTTAGGAGTGCTTTGTGAAAGGATTGATTTTATACACAAACCGCTTGGTACCCCATTTGATTTTAAAGCATATAAATTCAGTTCAAAACAATGCCATATAATAAAGAAAAGCGAAACAAAAGATTACCCCAACTATTCATGACCAAATGGCTGACATCAAATTCTAAAAAATTGGTCGTGTATTGTAATTTACAATATTCACGTGAACTCGGTTTTTAAAAAGTGAGTATAATACAATAAAAACAAAAAATCCTTCGTATCTATTTCTAGAGCCGCATGAAAAATATAATAACGAATATAATCGTTTTGAAGATCCCTGTATTTTGCAATATTAGTTTTATTTGATCAAAATGAAATTTAAAAACAAAACGAAGTTATAGGCTGAAATTATTTAGGAGAGCTTTGTGAAAGGATTGATTTTATACACAAACCGCTTGGTACCCCATTGGAGTTTAAAACATATAAATTCAGTTTATAACAATGCCATATAATAAAGAAAAGCGAAACACAAGATTACTCCAACTATTCATGACCAAATGGTGGAAATCAAATTCTAAAAAATTGGTCTTGTATTGGCATTTGATATATTTACGTAAACTCGGTTTTTAAAAATTCAGTATAATACAATAAAAACAAAAAATCCTTCGCATCTATTTCTAGAGTCGCATGAAAAATATAATAACGAATATAATCGTTTTGAACATCCCTGTATTTTGTAATATTAGTCTTATTTGATTAAAATGAAATTTAATAACAAAACGAATTTATAGGCTGAAATTATTTAGGAGTGCTTTGTGAAAGGATTGATTTTATACACAAACCGCTTGGTACCCCATTTGATTTTAAAGCATATAAATTCAGTTCAAAACAATGCCATATAATAAAGAAAAGCGAAACAAAAGATTACTCCAACTATTCATGACCAAATGGCTGACATCAAATTCTAAAAAATTGGTCGTGTATTGTAATTTACAATATTCACGTGAACTCGGTTTTTAAAAATTGAGTATAATACAATAAAAACAAAAAATCCTTCGCATCTATTTCTACAGCCGCATGAAATATATAATAACGAATATAATCGTTTTGAACATCCCTGTATTTTGTAATATTAGTTTTATTTGAATAAAATGAAATTTAATAACAAAACGAAGTTATATGCTGAAATTATTTAGGAGTGCTTTGTGAAAGGATTGATTTTATACACAAATCGCTTTGTACCCCATTGGAGTTTAAAACATATAAATTCAGTTTATAACAATGCCATATAATAAAGAAAAGCGAAACACAAGATTACTCCCACTATTCATGACCAACTGGTGGAAATCAAATTTTAAAAAATTGGTCTTGTATTGGCATTTAATATATTTACCTAAACTCGGTTTTTAAAAATTCAGTATAATACAATAAAAAAAAATCCTTCGCATCTATTTCTAGAGCCGCATGAAAAATATAATAACGAATATAATCGTTTTGAAGATCCCTGTATTTTGTAATATTAGTTTTATTTGATCAAAATGAAATTTAAAAACAAAACGAAGTTATAGGCTGAAATTATTTAGGAGAACTTTGTGAAAGGATTGATTTTATACACAAACCGCTTGGTACCCCATTGGAGTTTAAAACATATAAATTCAGTTTATAACAATGCCATATAATAAAGAAAAGCGAAACACAAGATTACTCCCACTATTCATGACCAAATGGTGGAAATCAAATTCTAAAAAATTGGTCTTGTATTGGCATTTAATATATTTCCGTAAACTCGGTTTTTAAAAATTGAGTGTAATACAATTAAAACAAAAAATCCTTCGCATCTATTTCTAGAGTCGCATGAAAAATATAATAACGAATATAATCGTTTTGAATATCCCTATATTTTGTAATATTAGTTTTATTTGATTAAAATGAAATTTAATAACAAAACGAAGTTATAGGCTGAAATTATTTAGGAGAGCTTTGTGAAAGGATTGATTTTATACACAAACCGCTTGGTACCCCATTGGAGTTTAAAACATATAAATTCAGTTTATAACAATGCCATATAATAAAGAAAAGCGAAACACAAGATTACTCCAACTATTCATGACCAAATGGTGGAAATCAATTTCTAAAAATTGGTCTTGTATTGGCATTTGATATATTTACGTAAACTCGGTTTTTAAAAATTCAGTATAATACAACAAAAACAAAAAATCCTTCGCATCTATTTCTAGAGTCGCATGAAAAATATAATAACGAATATAATCGTTTTGAACATCCCTGTATTTTGTAATATAAGTTTTATTTGATCAAAATGAAATTTAAAAACAAAACGAAGTTATAGGCTGAAATTATTTAGGAGAGCTTTGTGAAAGGATTGATTTTATACACAAACCGCTTGGTACCCCATTGGAGTTTAAAACATATAAATTCAGTTCAAAACAATGCCATATAATAAAGAAAAGCGAAACACAAGATTACTCCAACTATTCATGACCAAATGGTGGAAATCAAATTTTAAAAAATTGGTCTTGTATTGGCATTTAATATATTCACCTAAACTCGGTTTTTAAAAATTCAGTATAATACAATAAAAAAAAATCCTTCGCATCTATTTCTAGAGCCGCATGAAAAATATAATAACGAATATAATCGTTTTGAACATCCCTGTATTTTGTAATATTAGTTTTATTTGATCAAAATGAAATTTAAAAACAAAACGAAGTTATAGGCTGAAATTATTAAGGAGAACTTTGTGAAAGGATTGATTTTATACACAAACCGCTTGGTACCCCATTGGAGTTTAAAACATATAAATTCAGTTTATAACAATGCCATATAATAAAGAAAAGCGAAACACAAGATTACTCCCACTATTCATGACCAACTGGTGGAAATCAAATTCTAAAAAATTGGTCTTGTATTGGCATTTAATATATTTACGTAAACTCGGTTTTTAAAAATTGAGTGTAATACAATAAAAACAAAAAATCCTTCGCATCTATTTCTAGAGCCGCATGAAAAATATAATAACGAATATAATCGTTTTGAACATCCCTGTATTTTGTAATATTAGTCTTATTTGATTAAAATGAAATTTAATAACAAAACGAAGTTATAGGCTGAAATTATTTAGGAGTGCTTTGTGAAAGAATTGATTTTATACTCAAACCACTTGGTACCCAATTTGATTTTAAAGCATATAAATTCAGTTCAAAACAATGCCATATAATAAAGAAAAGCGAAACAAAAGATTAGTCCAACTATTCATGATTAAATGGCTGACATCAAATTCTAAAAAATTGGTCGTGTATTGTAATTTACAATATTCACGTGAACTCGGTTTTTAAAAATTGAGTATAATACAATAAAAACAAAAAATCCTTCGCATTTATTTCTAGAGCCGCATGAAAAATATAATAACGAATATAATCGTTTTGAAGATCCCTGTATTTTGCAATATTAGTTTTATTTGATCAAAATGAAATTTAAAAACAAAACGAAGTTATAGGCTGAAATTATTTAGGAGAGCTTTGTGAAAGGATTGATTTTATACACAAACCGCTTGGTACCCCATTGGAGTTTAAAACATATAAATTCAGTTTACAACAATGCCATATAATAAAGAAAAGCGAAACACAAGATTACTCCAACTATTCATGACCAAATGGTGGAAATCAAATTCTAAAAAATTGGTCTTGTATTGGCATTTGATATATTTACGTAAACTCGGTTTTTAAAAATTCAGTATAATACAATAAAAACAAAAAATCCTTCGCATCTATTTCTAGAGTCGCATGAAAAATATAATAACGAATATAATCGTTTTGAACATCTCTGTATTTTGTAATATTAGTCTTATTTGATTAAAATGAAATTCAATAACAAAACGAATTTATAGGCTGAAATTATTTAGGAGTGCTTTGTGAAAGGATTGATTTTATACACAAATCGCCTTGTACCCCATTGGAGTTTAAAACATATAAATTCAGTTTATAACAATGCCATATAATAAAGAAAAGCGAAACACAAGATTACTCCAACTATTCATGACAAAATGGTGGAAAACAAATTCTAAAAAATTGGTCTTGTATTGGCATTTAATATATTTACGTAAACTCGGTTTTTAAAAATTGAGTGTAATACAATAAAAACAAAAAATCCTTCGCATCTATTTCTAGAGCCGCATGAAAAATATAATAACGAATATAATCGTTTTGAACATCCCTGTATTTTGTAATATTAGTCTTATTTGATTAAAATGAAATTTAATAACAAAACGAAGTTATAGGCTGAAATTATTTAGGAGTGCTTTGTGAAAGAATTGATTTTATACTCAAACCACTTGGTACCCCATTGGAGTTTAAAACATATAAATTCAGTTTATAACAATGCCATATAATAAAGAAAAGCGAAACACAACATTACTCCAACTATTCATGACCAAATGGTGGAAATCAAATTCTAAAAAATTGGTCTTGTATTGGCATTTGATATATTTACGTAAACTCGGTTTTTAAAAATTCAGTATAATACAATAAAAACAAAAAATCCTTCGCATATATTTCTAGAGTCGCATGAAAAATATAATAACGAATATAATCGTTTTGAACATCCCTGTATTTTGTAATATTAGTCTTATTTGATTAAAATGAAATTTAATAACAAAACGAATTTATAGGCTGAAATTATTTAGGAGTGCTTTGTGAAAGGATTGATTTTATACACAAACCGCTTGGTACCCCATTTGATTTTAAAGCATATAAATTCAGTTCAAAACAATGCCATATAATAAAGAAAAGCGAAACAAAAGATTACTCCAACTATTCATGACCAAATGGCTGACATCAAATTCTAAAAAATTGGTCGTGTATTGTAATTTACAATATTCACGTGAACTCGGTTTTTAAAAATTGAGTGTAATACAATAAAAACAAAAAATCCTTCGCATCTATTTCTAGAGCCGCATGAAAAATATAATAACGAATATAATCGTTTTGAACATCCCTGTATTTTGTAATATTAGTCTTATTTGATTAAAATGAAATTTAATAACAAAACGAAGTTATAGGCTGAAATTATTTAGGAGTGCTTTGTGAAAGAATTGATTTTATACTCAAACCACTTGGTACCCAATTTGATTTTAAAGCATATAAATTCAGTTCAAAACAATGCCATATAATAAAGAAAAGCGAAACAAAAGATTAGTCCAACTATTCATGACCAACTGGTGGAAATCAAATTTTAAAAAATTGGTCTTGTATTGGCATTTAATATATTTACCTAAACTCGGTTTTTAAAAATTCAGTATAATACAATAAAAAAAAATCCTTCGCATCTATTTCTAGAGCCGCATGAAAAATATAATAACGAATATAATCGTTTTGAAGATCCCTGTATTTTGTAATATTAG
The DNA here is from genome assembly GCA_963971155.1 of Anthrax anthrax. Classification (NCBI taxonomy): domain Eukaryota; kingdom Metazoa; phylum Arthropoda; class Insecta; order Diptera; family Bombyliidae; genus Anthrax; species Anthrax anthrax. The sequence continues at coordinate 4,055,214 of OZ020122.1, forward strand.
TTTTATTTGATCAAAATGAAATTTAAAAACAAAACGAAGTTATAGGCTGAAATTATTTAGGAGAACTTTGTGAAAGGATTGATTTTATACACAAACCACTTGGTACCCCATTGGAGTTTAAAACATATAAATTCAGTTTATAACAATGCCATATAATAAAGAAAAGCGAAACACAAGATTACTCCCACTATTCATGACCAAATGGTGGAAATCAAATTCTAAAAAATTGGTCTTGTATTGGCATTTAATATATTTCCGTAAACTCGGTTTTTAAAAATTGAGTGTAATACAATAAAAACAAAAAATCCTTCGCATCTATTTCTAGAGTCGCATGAAAAATATAATAACGAATATAATCGTTTTGAATATCCCTATATTTTGTAATATTAGTTTTATTTGATTAAAATGAAATTTAATAACAAAACGAAGTTATAGGCTGAAATTATTTAGGAGAGCTTTGTGAAAGGATTGATTTTATACACAAACCGCTTGGTACCCCATTGGAGTTTAAAACATATAAATTCAGTTTATAACAATGCCATATAATAAAGAAAAGCGAAACACAAGATTACTCCAACTATTCATGACCAAATGGTGGAAATCAAATTCTAAAAAATTGGTCTTGTATTGGCATTTGATATATTTACGTAAACTCGGTTTTTAAAAATTCAGTATAATACAACAAAAACAAAAAATCCTTCGCATCTATTTCTAGAGTCGCATGAAAAATATAATAACGAATATAATCGTTTTGAACATCCCTGTATTTTGTAATATTAGTCTTATTTGATTAAAATGAAATTTAATAACAAAACGAATTTATAGGCTGAAATTATTTAGGAGTGCTTTGTGAAAGGATTGATTTTATACACAAACCGCTTGGTACCCCATTTGATTTTAAAGCATATAAATTCAGTTCAAAACAATGCCATATAATAAAGAAAAGCGAAACACAAGATTACTCCCACTATTCATGACCAACTGGTGGAAATCAAATTTTAAAAAATTGGTCTTGTATTGGCATTTAATATATTTACCTAAACTCGGTTTTTAAAAATTCAGTATAATACAATAAAAAAAAATCCTTCGCATCTATTTCTAGAGCCGCATGAAAAATATAATAACGAATATAATCGTTTTGAAGATCCCTGTATTTTGTAATATTAGTTTTATTTGATCAAAATGAAATTTAAAAACAAAACGAAGTTATAGGCTGAAATTATTTAGGAGAACTTTGTGAAAGGATTGATTTTATACACAAACCGCTTGGTACCCCATTGGAGTTTAAAACATATAAATTCAGTTTATAACAATGCCATATAATAAAGAAAAGCGAAACACAAGATTACTCCCACTATTCATGACCAACTGGTGGAAATCAAATTCTAAAAAATTGGTCTTGTATTGGCATTTAATATATTTACGTAAACTCGGTTTTTAAAAATTGAGTGTAATACAATAAAAACAAAAAATCCTTCGCATCTATTTCTAGAGCCGCATGAAAAATATAATAACGAATATAATCGTTTTGAACATCCCTGTATTTTGTAATATTAGTCTTATTTGATTAAAATGAAATTTAATAACAAAACGAAGTTATAGGCTGAAATTATTTAGGAGTGCATTGTGAAAGAATTGATTTTATACTCAAACCACTTGGTACCCAATTTGATTTTAAAGCATATAAATTCAGTTCAAAACAATGCCATATAATAAAGAAAAGCGAAACAAAAGATTAGTCCAACTATTCATGACCAAATGGCTGACATCAAATTCTAAAAAATTGGTCGTGTATTGTAATTTACAATATTCACGTGAACTCGGTTTTTAAAAATTGAGTATAATACAATAAAAACAAAAAATCCTTCGCATTTATTTCTAGAGCCGCATGAAAAATATAATAACGAATATAATCGTTTTGAAGATCCCTGTATTTTGCAATATTAGTTTTATTTGATCAAAATGAAATTTAAAAACAAAACGAAGTTATAGGCTGAAATTATTTAGGAGAGCTTTGTGAAAGGATTGATTTTATACACAAACCGCTTGGTACCCCATTGGAGTTTAAAACATATAAATTCAGTTTACAACAATGCCATATAATAAAGAAAAGCGAAACACAAGATTACTCCAACTATTCATGACCAAATGGTGGAAATCAAATTCTAAAAAATTGGTCTTGTATTGGCATTTGATATATTTACGTAAACTCGGTTTTTAAAAATTCAGTATAATACAATAAAAACAAAAAATCCTTCGCATCTATTTCTAGAGTCGCATGAAAAATATAATAACGAATATAATCGTTTTGAAGATCCCTGTATTTTGTAATATTAGTCTTATTTGATTAAAATGAAATTCAATAACAAAACGAATTTATAGGCTGAAATTATTTAGGAGTGCTTTGTGAAAGGATTGATTTTATACACCAACCGCTTGGTACCCCATTTGATTTTAAAGCATATAAATTCAGTTCAAAACAATGCCATATAATAAAGAAAAACGAAACAAAAGATTACCCCAACTATTCATGACCAAATGGCTGACATCAAATTCTAAAAAATTGGTCGTGTATTGTAATTTACAATATTCACGTGAACTCGGTTTTTAAAAAGTGAGTATAATACAATAAAAACAAAAAATCCTTCGTATCTATTTCTAGAGCCGCATGAAAAATATAATAACGAATATAATCGTTTTGAAGATCCCTGTATTTTGCAATATTAGTTTTATTTGATCAAAATGAAATTTAAAAACAAAACGAAGTTATAGGCTGAAATTATTTAGGAGAGCTTTGTGAAAGGATTGATTTTATACACAAACCGCTTGGTACCCCATTGGAGTTTAAAACATATAAATTCAGTTTATAACAATGCCATATAATAAAGAAAAGCGAAACACAAGATTACTCCAACTATTCATGACCAAATGGTGGAAATCAAATTCTAAAAAATTATTCTTGTATTGGCATTTGATATATTTACGTAAACTCGGTTTTTAAAAATTCAGTATAATACAATAAAAACAAAAAATCCTTCGCATCTATTTCTAGAGTCGCATGAAAAATATAATAACGAATATAATCGTTTTGAACATCCCTGTATTTTGTAATATCAGTCTTATTTGATTAAAATGAAATTTAATAACAAAACGAATTTATGGGCTGAAATTATTTAGGAGTGCTTTGTGAAAGGATTGATTTTATACACAAACCGCTTGGTACCCCATTTGATTTTAAAGCATATAAATTCAGTTCAAAACAATGCCATATAATAGAGAAAAGCGAAACAAAAGATTAGTCCAACTATTCATGACCAAATGGCTGACATCAAATTCTAAAAAATTGGTCGTGTATTGTAATTTACAATATTCACGTGAACTCGGTTTTTAAAAATTGAGTATAATACAATAAAAACAAAAAATCCTTCGCATCTATTTCTACAGCCGCATGAAATATATAATAACGAATATAATCGTTTTGAACATCCCTGTATTTTGTAATATTAGTTTTATTTGAATAAAATGAAATTTAATAACAAAACGAAGTTATATGATGAAATTATTTAGGAGTGCTTTGTGAAAGGATTGATTTTATACACAAATCGCCTTGTACCCCATTGGAGTTTAAAACATATAAATTCAGTTTATAACAATGCCATATAATAAAGAAAAGCGAAACACAAGATTACTCCAACTATTCATGACCAAATGGTGGAAAACAAATTCTAAAAAATTGGTCTTGTATTGGCATTTAATATATTTACGTAAACTCGGTTTTTAAAAATTGAGTATAATACAATAAAAACAAAAAATCCTTCGCATCTATTTCTTGAGTCGCATGAAAAATATAATAACGAATATATTCGTTTTGAATATCCCTATATTTTGTAATATAAGTTTTATTTGATTAAAATGAAATTTAATAACAAAACGAATTTATAGGCTGAAATTATTAAGGAGTGCTTTGTGAAAGGATTGATTTTATACACAAACCGCTTGGTACCCCATTTGATTTTAAAGCATATAAATTCAGTTCAAAACAATGCCATATAATAAAGAAAAGCGAAACACAAGATTACTCCAACTATTCATGACCAAATGGTGGAAATCAAATTCTAAAAAATTGGTCGTGTATTGTAATTTACAATATTCACGTGAACTCGGTTTTTAAAAATTGAGTATAATACAATAAAAACAAAAGATCCTTCGCATCTATTTCTGCAGCCGCATGAAAAATATAATAACGAATATAATCGTTTTGAAGATCCCTGTATTTTGTAATATTAGTTTTATTTGATCAAAATGAAATTTAAAAACAAAACGAAGTTATAGGCTGAAATTATTTAGGAGAACTTTGTGAAAGGATTGATTTTATACACAAACCGCTTGGTACCCCATTGGAGTTTAAAACATATAAATTCAGTTTATAACAATGCCATATAATAAAGAAAAGCGAAACACAAGATTACTCCCACTATTCATGACCAACTGGTGGAAATCAAATTCTAAAAAATTGGTCTTGTATTGGCATTTAATATATTTACGTAAACTCGGTTTTTAAAAATTGAGTGTAATACAATAAAAACAAAAAATCCTTCGCATCTATTTCTAGAGCCGCATGAAAAATATAATAACGAATATAATCGTTTTGAACATCCCTGTATTTTGTAATATTAGTCTTATTTGATTAAAATGAAATTTAATAACAAAACGAAGTTATAGGCTGAAATTATTTAGGAGTGCTTTGTGAAAGAATTGATTTTATACTCAAACCACTTGGTACCCAATTTGATTTTAAAGCATATAAATTCAGTTCAAAACAATGCCATATAATAAAGAAAAGCGAAACAAAAGATTAGTCCAACTATTCATGACCAAATGGCTGACATCAAATTCTAAAAAATTGGTCGTGTATTGTAATTTACAATATTCACGTGAACTCGGTTTTTAAAAATTGAGTATAATACAATAAAAACAAAAAATCCTTCGCATTTATTTCTAGAGCCGCATGAAAAATATAATAACGAATATAATCGTTTTGAAGATCCCTGTATTTTGCAATATTAGTTTTATTTGATCAAAATGAAATTTAAAAACAAAACGAAGTTATAGGCTGAAATTATTTAGGAGAGCTTTGTGAAAGGATTGATTTTATACACAAACCGCTTGGTACCCCATTGGAGTTTAAAACATATAAATTCAGTTTACAACAATGCCATATAATAAAGAAAAGCGAAACACAAGATTACTCCAACTATTCATGACCAAATGGTGGAAATCAAATTCTAAAAAATTGGTCTTGTATTGGCATTTGATATATTTACGTAAACTCGGTTTTTAAAAATTCAGTATAATACAATAAAAACAAAAAATCCTTCGCATCTATTTCTACAGCCGCATGAAAAATATAATAACGAATATAATCGTTTTGAACATCCCTGTATTTTGTAATATTAGTCTTATTTGATTAAAATGAAATTCAATAACAAAACGAATTTATAGGCTGAAATTATTTAGGAGTGCTTTGTGAAAGGATTGATTTTATACACAAACCGCTTGGTACCCCATTTGATTTTAAAGCATATAAATTCAGTTCAAAACAATGCCATATAATAAAGAAAAACGAAACAAAAGATTACCCCAACTATTCATGACCAAATGGCTGACATCAAATTCTAAAAAATTGGTCGTGTATTGTAATTTACAATATTCACGTGAACTCGGTTTTTAAAAAGTGAGTATAATACAATAAAAACAAAAAATCCTTCGTATCTATTTCTAGAGCCGCATGAAAAATATAATAACGAATATAATCGTTTTGAAGATCCCTGTATTTTGCAATATTAGTTTTATTTGATCAAAATGAAATTTAAAAACAAAACGAAGTTATAGGCTGAAATTATTTAGGAGAGCTTTGTGAAAGGATTGATTTTATACACAAACCGCTTGGTACCCCATTGGAGTTTAAAACATATAAATTCAGTTTATAACAATGCCATATAATAAAGAAAAGCGAAACACAAGATTACTCCAACTATTCATGACCAAATGGTGGAAATCAAATTCAAAAAAATTATTCTTGTATTGGCATTTGATATATTTACGTAAACTCGGTTTTTAAAAATTCAGTATAATACAATAAAAACAAAAAATCCTTCGCATCTATTTCTAGAGTCGCATGAAAAATATAATAACGAATATAATCGTTTTGAACATCCCTGTATTTTGTAATATTAGTCTTATTTGATTAAAATGAAATTTAATAACAAAACGAATTTATAGGCTGAAATTATTTAGGAGTGCTTTGTGAAAGGATTGATTTTATACACAAACCGCTTGGTACCCCATTTGATTTTAAAGCATATAAATTCAGTTCAAAACAATGCCATATAATAGAGAAAAGCGAAACAAAAGATTAGTCCAACTATTCATGACCAAATGGCTGACATCAAATTCTAAAAAATTGGTCGTGTATTGTAATTTACAATATTCACGTGAACTCGGTTTTTAAAAATTCAGTATAATACAATAAAAACAAAAAATCCTTCGCATCTATTTCTAGAGTCGCATGAAAAATATAATAACGAATATAATCGTTTTGAACATCCCTGTATTTTGTAATATTAGTCTTATTTGATTAAAATGAAATTCAATAACAAAACGAATTTATAGGCTGAAATTATTTAGGAGTGCTTTGTGAAAGGATTGATTTTATACACAAACCGCTTGGTACCCCATTGGAGTTTAAAACATATAAATTCAGTTTATAACAATGCCATATAATAAAGAAAAGCGAAACACAAGATTACTCCCACTATTCATGACCAACTGGTGGAAATCAAATTCTAAAAAATTGGTCTTGTATTGGCATTTAATATATTTACGTAAACTCGGTTTTTAAAAATTGAGTGTAATACAATAAAAACAAAAAATCCTTCGCATCTATTTCTAGAGCCGCATGAAAAATATAATAACGAATATAATCGTTTTGAACATCCCTGTATTTTGTAATATTAGTCTTATTTGATTAAAATGAAATTTAATAACAAAACGAAGTTATAGGCTGAAATTATTTAGGAGTGCTTTGTGAAAGAATTGATTTTATACTCAAACCACTTGGTACCCAATTTGATTTTAAAGCATATAAATTCAGTTCAAAACAATGCCATATAATAAAGAAAAGCGAAACAAAAGATTAGTCCAACTATTCATGACCAAATGGCTGACATCAAATTCTAAAAAATTGGTCGTGTATTGTAATTTACAATATTCACGTGAACTCGGTTTTTAAAAATTGAGTATAATACAATAAAAACAAAAAATCCTTCGCATTTATTTCTAGAGCCGCATGAAAAATATAATAACGAATATAATCGTTTTGAAGATCCCTGTATTTTGCAATATTAGTTTTATTTGATCAAAATGAAATTTAAAAACAAAACGAAGTTATAGGCTGAAATTATTTAGGAGAGCTTTGTGAAAGGATTGATTTTATACACAAACCGCTTGGTACCCCATTGGAGTTTAAAACATATAAATTCAGTTTACAACAATGCCATATAATAAAGAAAAGCGAAACACAAGATTACTCCAACTATTCATGACCAAATGGTGGAAATCAAATTCTAAAAAATTGGTCTTGTATTGGCATTTGATATATTTACGTAAACTCGGTTTTTAAAAATTCAGTATAATACAATAAAAACAAAAAATCCTTCGCATCTATTTCTAGAGTCGCATGAAAAATATAATAACGAATATAATCGTTTTGAACATCCCTGTATTTTGTAATATTAGTCTTATTTGATTAAAATGAAATTCAATAACAAAACGAATTTATAGGCTGAAATTATTTAGGAGTGCTTTGTGAAAGGATTGATTTTATACACAAACCGCTTGGTACCCCATTTGATTTTAAAGCATATAAATTCAGTTCAAAACAATGCCATATAATAAAGAAAAACGAAACAAAAGATTACCCCAACTATTCATGACCAAATGGCTGACATCAAATTCTAAAAAATTGGTCGTGTATTGTAATTTACAATATTCACGTGAACTCGGTTTTTAAAAAGTGAGTATAATACAATAAAAACAAAAAATCCTTCGTATCTATTTCTAGAGCCGCATGAAAAATATAATAACGAATATAATCGTTTTGAAGATCCCTGTATTTTGCAATATTAGTTTTATTTGATCAAAATGAAATTTAAAAACAAAACGAAGTTATAGGCTGAAATTATTTAGGAGAGCTTTGTGAAAGGATTGATTTTATACACAAACCGCTTGGTACCCCATTGGAGTTTAAAACATATAAATTCAGTTTATAACAATGCCATATAATAAAGAAAAGCGAAACACAAGATTACTCCAACTATTCATGACCAAATGGTGGAAATCAAATTCAAAAAAATTATTCTTGTATTGGCATTTGATATATTTACGTAAACTCGGTTTTTAAAAATTCAGTATAATACAATAAAAACAAAAAATCCTTCGCATCTATTTCTAGAGTCGCATGAAAAATATAATAACGAATATAATCGTTTTGAACATCCCTGTATTTTGTAATATTAGTTTTATTTGATCAAAATGAAATTTAAAAACAAAACGAAGTTATAGGCTGAAATTATTTAGGAGAGCTTTGTGAAAGGATTGATTTTATACACAAACCGCTTGGTACCCCATTGGAGTTTAAAACATATAAATTCAGTTTATAACAATGCCATATAATAAAGAAAAGCGAAACACAAGATTACTCCAACTATTCATGACCAAATGGTGGAAATCAAATTCAAAAAAATTATTCTTGTATTGGCATTTGATATATTTACGTAAACTCGGTTTTTAAAAATTCAGTATAATACAATAAAAACAAAAAATCCTTCGCATCTATTTCTACAGCCGCATGAAATATATAATAACGAATATAATCGTTTTGAACATCCCTGTATTTTGTAATATTAGTTTTATTTGAATAAAATGAAATTTAATAACAAAACGAAGTTATATGCTGAAATTATTTAGGAGTGCTTTGTGAAAGGATTGATTTTATACACAAATCGCCTTGTACCCCATTGGAGTTTAAAACATATAAATTCAGTTTATAACAATGCCATATAATAAAGAAAAGCGAAACACAAGATTACTCCCACTATTCATGACCAAATGGTGGAAAACAAATTCTAAAAAATTGGTCTTGTATTGGCATTTAATATATTTACGTAAACTCGGTTTTTAAAAATTGAGTATAATACAATAAAAACAAAAAATCCTTCGCATCTATTTCTTGAGTCGCATGAAAAATATAATAACGAATATATTCGTTTTGAATATCCCTATATTTTGTAATATAAGTTTTATTTGATTAAAATGAAATTTAATAACAAAACGAATTTATAGGCTGAAATTATTAAGGAGTGCTTTGTGAAAGGATTGATTTTATACACAAACCGCTTGGTACCCCATTTGATTTTAAAGCATATAAATTCAGTTCAAAACAATGCCATATAATAAAGAAAAGCGAAACACAAGATTACTCCAACTATTCATGACCAAATGGTGGAAATCAAATTCTAAAAAATTGGTCGTGTATTGTAATTTACAATATTCACGTGAACTCGGTTTTTAAAAATTGAGTATAATACAATAAAAACAAAAGATCCTTCGCATCTATTTCTGCAGCCGCATGAAAAATATAATAACGAATATAATCGTTTTGAACATCCCTGTATTTTGTAATATTAGTCTTATTTGATTAAAATGAAATTTAATAACAAAACGAAGTTATCGGCTGAAATTATTTAGGAGTGCTTTGTGAAAGGATTGATTTTATACACAAACCGCTTGGTACCCCATTGGAGTTTAAAACATATAAATTCAGTTTATAACAATGCCATATAATAAAGAAAAGCGAAACACAAGATTACTCCAACTATTCATGACCAACTGGTGAAAATCAAATTTTAAAAAATTGGTCTTGTATTGGCATTTAATATATTTACCTAAACTCGGTTTTTAAAAATTCAGTATAATACAATAAAAAAAAATCCTTCGCATCTATTTCTAGAGCCGCATGAAAAATATAATAACGAATATAATCGTTTTGAATATCCCTGTATTTTGTAATATAAGTTTTATTTGATTAAAATGAAATTTAATAACAAAACGAATTTATAGGCTGAAATTATTTAGGAGTGCTTTGTGAAAGGATTGATTTTATACACAAACCGCTTGGTACCCCATTTGATTTTAAAGCATATAAATTCAGTTCAAAACAATGCCATATAATAAAGAAAAGCGAAACAAAAGATTAGTCCAACTATTCATGACCAAATGGCTGACATCAAATTCTAAAAAATTGGTCGTGTATTGTAATTTACAATATTCACGTGAACTCGGTTTTTAAAAATTGAGTATAATACAATAAAAACAAAAGATCCTTCGCATCTATTTCTGGAGCCGCATGAAAAATATAATAACGAATATAATCGTTTTGAACATCCCTGTATTTTGTAATATTAGTCTTATTTGATTAAAATGAAATTTAATAACAAAACGAAGTTATCGGCTGAAATTATTTAGGAGTGCTTTGTGAAAGGATTGATTTTATACACAAACCGCTTGGTACCCCATAGATCTTTGAAACATATAAATTCAGTTTATAACAATGCCATATAATAAAGAAAAACGAAACACAAGATTACTCCCACTATTCATGACCAACTGGTGGAAATCAAATTTTAAAAAATTGGTCTTGTATTGGCATTTAATATATTTACCTAAACTCGGTTTTTAAAAATTCAGTATAATACAATAAAAACAAAAAATCCTTCGCATCTATTTCTAGAGCCGCATGAAAAATATAATAACGAATATAATCGTTTTGAACATCCCTGTATTTTGTAATATTAGTCTTATTTGATTAAAATGAAATTTAATAACAAAACGAAGTTATAGGCTGAAATTATTTAGGAGTGCTTTGTGAAAGAATTGATTTTATACACAAACCGCTTGGTACCCCATTGGAGTTTAAAACATATAAATTCAGTTTATAACAATGCCATATAATAAAGAAAAGCGAAACACAAGATTACTCCCACTATTCATGACCAACTGGTGGAAATCAAATTCTAAAAAATTGGTCTTGTATTGTAATTTACAATATTCACGTGAACTCGGTTTTTAAAAATTGAGTATAATACAATAAAAACAAAAGAGCCTTCGCATCTATTTCTGCAGCCGCATGAAAAATATAATAACGAATATAATCGTTTTGAACATCCCTGTATTTTGTAATATTAGTCTTATTTGATTAAAATGAAATTTAATAACAAAACGAAGTTATCGGCTGAAATTATTTAGGAGTGCTTTGTGAAAGGATTGATTTTATACACAAACCGCTTGGTACCCCATAGATCTTTAAAACATATAAATTCAGTTTATAACAATGCCATATAATAAAGAAAAGCGAAACACAAGATTACTCCAACTATTCATGACCAAATGGTGGAAAACAAATTCTAAAAAATTGGTCTTGTATTGGCATTTAATATATTTACGTAAACTCGGTTTTTAAAAATTGAGTATAATACAATAAAAACAAAAAATCCTTCGCATCTATTTCTTGAGTCGCATGAAAAATATAATAACGAATATAATCGTTTTGAAGATCCCTGTATTTTGTAATATTAGTTTTATTTGATCAAAATGAAATTTAAAAACAAAACGAAGTTATAGGCTGAAATTATTTAGGAGAACTTTGTGAAAGGATTGATTTTATACACAAACCGCTTGGTACCCCATTGGAGTTTAAAACATATAAATTCAGTTTATAACAATGCCATATAATAAAGAAAAGCGAAACAAAAGATTAGTCCAACTATTCATGACCAAATGGCTGACATCAAATTCTAAAAAATTGGTCGTGTATTGTAATTTACAATATTCACGTGAACTCGGTTTTTAAAAATTGAGTATAATACAATAAAAACAAAAGATCCTTCGCATCTATTTCTGCAGCCGCATGAAAAATATAATAACGAATATAATCGTTTTGAACATCCCTGTATTTTGTAATATTAGTCTTATTTGATTAAAATGAAATTTAATAACAAAACGAAGTTATCGGCTGAAATTATTTAGGAGTGCTTTGTGAAAGGATTGATTTTATACACAAACCGCTTGGTACCCCATTTGATTTTAAAGCATATAAATTCAGTTCAAAACAATGCCATATAATAAAGAAAAGCGAAACAAAAGATTAGTCCAACTATTCATGACCAAATGGCTGACATCAAATTCTAAAAAATTGGTCGTGTATTGTAATTTACAATATTCACGTGAACTCGGTTTTTAAAAATTGAGTATAATACAATAAAAACAAAAGATCCTTCGCATCTATTTCTGCAGCCGCATGAAAAATATAATAACGAATATAATCGTTTTGAACATCCCTGTATTTTGTAATATTAGTCTTATTTGATTAAAATGAAATTTAATAACAAAACGAAGTTATCGGCTGAAATTATTTAGGAGTGCTTTGTGAAAGGATTGATTTTATACACAAACCGCTTGGTACCCCATTTGATTTTAAAGCATATAAATTCAGTTTATAACAATGCCATATAATAAAGAAAAGCGAAACACAAGATTACTCCAACTATTCATGACCAAATGGTGGAAAACAAATTCTAAAAAATTGGTCTTGTATTGGCATTTAATATATTTACGTAAACTCGGTTTTTAAAAATTGAGTATAATACAATAAAAACAAAAAATCCTTCGCATCTATTTCTTGAGTCGCATGAAAAATATAATAACGAATATAATCGTTTTGAAGATCCCTGTATTTTGTAATATTAGTTTTATTTGATCAAAATGAAATTTAAAAACAAAACGAAATTATAGGCTGAAATTATTTAGGAGAACTTTGTGAAAGGATTGATTTTATACACAAACCGCTTGGTACCCCATTGGAGTTTAAAACATATAAATTCAGTTTATAACAATGCCATATAATAAAGAAAAGCGAAACACAAGATTACTCCCACTATTCATGACCAACTGGTGGAAATCAAATTCTAAAAAATTGGTCTTGTATTGGCATTTAATATATTTACGTAAACTCGGTTTTTAAAAATTGAGTATAATACAATAAAAACAAAAGATCCTTCGCATCTATTTCTGCAGCCGCATGAAAAATATAATAACGAATATAATCGTTTTGAACATCCCTGTATTTTGTAATATTAGTCTTATTTGATTAAAATGAAATTTAATAACAAAACGAAGTTATCGGCTGAAATTATTTAGGAGTGCTTTGTGAAAGGATTGATTTTATACACAAATCGCTTGGTACCCCATTTGATTTTAAAGCATATAAATTCAGTTCAAAACAATGCCATATAATAAAGAAAAGCGAAACAAAAGATTAGTCCAACTATTCATGACCAAATGGCTGACATCAAATTCTAAAAAATTGGTCGTGTATTGTAATTTACAATATTCACGTGAACTCGGTTTTTAAAAATTGAGTATAATACAATAAAAACAAAAGATCCTTCGCATCTATTTCTGCAGCCGCATGAAAAATATAATAACGAATATAATCGTTTTGAACATCCCTGTATTTTGTAATATTAGTCTTATTTGATTAAAATGAAATTTAATAACAAAACGAAGTTATCGGCTGAAATTATTTAGGAGTGCTTTGTGAAAGGATTGATTTTATACACAAACCGCTTGGTACCCCATTTGATTTTAAAGCATATAAATTCAGTTTATAACAATGCCATATAATAAAGAAAGGCGAAACACAAGATTACTCCAACTATTCATGACCAAATGGTGGAAAACAAATTCTAAAAAATTGGTCTTGTATTGGCATTTAATATATTTACGTAAACTCGGTTTTTAAAAATTGAGTATAATACAATAAAAACAAAAAATCCTTCGCATCTATTTCTTGAGTCGCATGAAAAATATAATAACGAATATAATCGTTTTGAAGATCCCTGTATTTTGTAATATTAGTTTTATTTGATCAAAATGAAATTTAAAAACAAAACGAAGTTATAGGCTGAAATTATTTAGGAGAACTTTGTGAAAGGATTGATTTTATACACAAACCGCTTGGTACCCCATTGGAGTTTAAAACATATAAATTCAGTTTATAACAATGCCATATAATAAAGAAAAGCGAAACAAAAGATTAGTCCAACTATTCATGACCAAATGGCTGACATCAAATTCTAAAAAATTGGTCGTGTATTGTAATTTACAATATTCACGTGAACTCGGTTTTTAAAAATTGAGTATAATACAATAAAAACAAAAGATCCTTCGCATCTATTTCTGCAGCCGCATGAAAAATATAATAACGAATATAATCGTTTTGAACATCCCTGTATTTTGTAATATTAGTCTTATTTGATTAAAATGAAATTTAATAACAAAACGAAGTTATCGGCTGAAATTATTTAGGAGTGCTTTGTGAAAGGATTGATTTTATACACAAACCGCTTGGTACCCCATTTGATTTTAAAGCATATAAATTCAGTTTATAACAATGCCATATAATAAAGAAAAGCGAAACACAAGATTACTCCAACTATTCATGACCAAATGGTGGAAAACAAATTCTAAAAAATTGGTCTTGTATTGGCATTTAATATATTTACGTAAACTCGGTTTTTAAAAATTGAGTATAATACAATAAAAACAAAAAATCCTTCGCATCTATTTCTTGAGTCGCATGAAAAATATAATAACGAATATAATCGTTTTGAAGATCCCTGTATTTTGTAATATTAGTTTTATTTGATCAAAATGAAATTTAAAAACAAAACGAAGTTATTGGCTGAAATTATTTAGGAGAACTTTGTGAAAGGATTGATTTTATACACAAACCGCTTGGTACCCCATTGGAGTTTAAAACATATAAATTCAGTTTATAACAATGCCATATAATAAAGAAAAGCGAAACACAAGATTACTTCCACTATTCATGACCAACTGGTGGAAATCAAATTCTAAAAAATTGGTCTTGTATTGGCATTTAATATATTTACGTAAACTCGGTTTTTAAAAATTGAGTGTAATACAATAAAAACAAAAAATCCTTCGCATCTATTTCTAGAGCCGCATGAAAAATATAATAACGAATATAATCGTTTTGAACATCCCTGTATTTTGTAATATTAGTCTTATTTGATTAAAATGAAATTTAATAACAAAACGAAGTTATAGGCTGAAATTATTTAGGAGTGCTTTGTGAAAGAATTGATTTTATACTCAAACCACTTGGTACCCAATTTGATTTTAAAGCATATAAATTCAGTTCAAAACAATGCCATATAATAAAGAAAAGCGAAACAAAAGATTAGTCCAACTATTCATGACCAAATGGCTGACATCAAATTCTAAAAAATTGGTCGTGTATTGTAATTTACAATATTCACGTGAACTCGGTTTTTAAAAATTGAGTATAATACAATAAAAACAAAAAATCCTTCGCATTTATTTCTAGAGCCGCATGAAAAATATAATAACGAATATAATCGTTTTGAAGATCCCTGTATTTTGCAATATTAGTTTTATTTGATCAAAATGAAATTTAAAAACAAAACGAAGTTATAGGCTGAAATTATTTAGGAGAGCTTTGTGAAAGGATTGATTTTATACACAAACCGCTTGGTACCCCATTGGAGTTTAAAACATATAAATTCAGTTTACAACAATGCCATATAATAAAGAAAAGCGAAACACAAGATTACTCCAACTATTCATGACCAAATGGTGGAAATCAAATTCTAAAAAATTGGTCTTGTATTGGCATTTGATATATTTACGTAAACTCGGTTTTTAAAAATTCAGTATAATACAATAAAAACAAAAAATCCTTCGCATCTATTTCTAGAGTCGCATGAAAAATATAATAACGAATATAATCGTTTTGAACATCCCTGTATTTTGTAATATTAGTCTTATTTGATTAAAATGAAATTCAATAACAAAACGAATTTATAGGCTGAAATTATTTAGGAGTGCTTTGTGAAAGGATTGATTTTATACACAAACCGCTTGGTACCCCATTTGATTTTAAAGCATATAAATTCAGTTCAAAACAATGCCATATAATAAAGAAAAACGAAACAAAAGATTACCCCAACTATTCATGACCAAATGGCTGACATCAAATTCTAAAAAATTGGTCGTGTATTGTAATTTACAATATTCACGTGAACTCGGTTTTTAAAAAGTGAGTAAAATACAATAAAAACAAAAAATCCTTCGTATCTATTTCTAGAGCCGCATGAAAAATATAATAACGAATATAATCGTTTTGAAGATCCCTGTATTTTGCAATATTAGTTTTATTTGATCAAAATGAAATTTAAAAACAAAACGAAGTTATAGGCTGAAATTATTTAGGAGAGCTTTGTGAAAGGATTGATTTTATACACAAACCGCTTGGTACCCCATTGGAGTTTAAAACATATAAATTCAGTTTATAACAATGCCATATAATAAAGAAAAGCGAAACACAAGATTACTCCAACTATTCATGACCAAATGGTGGAAATCAAATTCTAAAAAATTATTCTTGTATTGGCATTTGATATATTTACGTAAACTCGGTTTTTAAAAATTCAGTATAATACAATAAAAACAAAAAATCCTTCGCATCTATTTCTAGAGTCGCATGAAAAATATAATAACGAATATAATCGTTTTGAACATCCCTGTATTTTGTAATATTAGTCTTATTTGATTAAAATGAAATTTAATAACAAAACGAATTTATAGGCTGAAATTATTTAGGAGTGCTTTGTGAAAGGATTGATTTTATACACAAACCGCTTGGTACCCCATTTGATTTTAAAGCATATAAATTCAGTTCAAAACAATGCCATATAATAGAGAAAAGCGAAACAAAAGATTAGTCCAACTATTCATGACCAAATGGCTGACATCAAATTCTAAAAAATTGGTCGTGTATTGTAATTTACAATATTCACGTGAACTCGGTTTTTAAAAATTGAGTATAATACAATAAAAACAAAAAATCCTTCGCATCTATTTCTACAGCCGCATGAAATATATAATAACGAATATAATCGTTTTGAACATCCCTGTATTTTGTAATATTAGTTTTATTTGAATAAAATGAAATTTAATAACAAAACGAAGTTATATGCTGAAATTATTTAGGAGTGCTTTGTGAAAGGATTGATTTTATACACAAATCGCCTTGTACCCCATTGGAGTTTAAAACATATAAATTCAGTTTATAACAATGCCATATAATAAAGAAAAGCGAAACACAAGATTACTCCAACTATTCATGACCAAATGGTGGAAAACAAATTCTAAAAAATTGGTCTTGTATTGGCATTTAATATATTTACGTAAACTCGGTTTTTAAAAATTGAGTATAATACAATAAAAACAAAAAATCCTTCGCATCTATTTCTTGAGTCGCATGAAAAATATAATAACGAATATATTCGTTTTGAATATCCCTATATTTTGTAATATAAGTTTTATTTGATTAAAATGAAATTTAATAACAAAACGAATTTATAGGCTGAAATTATTAAGGAGTGCTTTGTGAAAGGATTGATTTTATACACAAACCGCTTGGTACCCCATTTGATTTTAAAGCATATAAATTCAGTTCAAAACAATGCCATATAATAAAGAAAAGCGAAACACAAGATTACTCCAACTATTCATGACCAAATGGTGGAAATCAAATTCTAAAAAATTGGTCGTGTATTGTAATTTACAATATTCACGTGAACTCGGTTTTTAAAAATTGAGTATAATACAATAAAAACAAAAGATCCTTCGCATCTATTTCTGCAGCCGCATGAAAAATATAATAACGAATATAATCGTTTTGAACATCCCTGTATTTTGTAATATTAGTCTTATTTGATTAAAATGAAATTTAATAACAAAACGAAGTTATCGGCTGAAATTATTTAGGAGTGCTTTGTGAAAGGATTGATTTTATACACAAACCGCTTGGTACCCCATAGAACTTTAAAACATATAAATTCAGTTTATAACAATGCCATATAATAAAGAAAAACGAAACACAAGATTACTCCCACTATTCATGACCAACTGGTGAAAATCAAATTTTAAAAAATTGGTCTTGTATTGGCATTTAATATATTTACCTAAACTCGGTTTTTAAAAATTCAGTATAATAAAATAAAAAAAAATCCTTCGCATCTATTTCTAGAGCCGCATGAAAAATATAATAACGAATATAATCGTTTTGAATATCCCTGTATTTTGTAATTTAAGTTTTATTTGATTAAAATGAAATTTAATAACAAAACGAATTTATAGGCTGAAATTATTTAGGAGTGCTTTGTGAAAGGATTGATTTTATACACAAACCGCTTGGTACCCCATTTGATTTTAAAGCATATAAATTCAGTTCAAAACAATGCCATATAATAAAGAAAAGCGAAACAAAAGATTAGTCCAACTATTCATGACCAAATGGCTGACATCAAATTCTAAAAAATTGGTCGTGTATTGTAATTTACAATATTCACGTGAACTCGGTTTTTAAAAATTGAGTATAATACAATAAAAACAAAAGATCCTTCGCATCTATTTCTGCAGCCGCATGAAAAATATAATAACGAATATAATCGTTTTGAAGATCCCTGTATTTTGTAATATTAGTTTTATTTGATCAAAATGAAATTTAAAAACAAAACGAAGTTATAGGCTGAAATTATTTAGGAGAGCTTTGTGAAAGGATTGATTTTATACACAAACCGCTTGGTACCCCATTGGAGTTTAAAACATATAAATTCAGTTTATAACAATGCCATATAATAAAGAAAAGCGAAGCACAAGATTACTCCAACTATTCATGACCAAATGGTGGAAATCAAATTCTAAAAAATTGGTCTTGTATTGGCATTTAATATATTTACGTAAACTCGGTTTTTAAAAATTGAGTGTAATACAATAAAAACAAAAAATCCTTCGCATCTATTTCTAGAGCCGCATGAAAAATATAATAACGAATATAATAGTTTTGAATATCCCTATATTTTGTAATATTAGTTTTATTTGATTAAAATGAAATTTAATAACAAAACGAAGTTATAGGCTGAAATTATTTAGGAGTGCTTTGTGAAAGAATTGATTTTATACTCAAACCACTTGGTACCCAATTTGATTTTAAAGCATATAAATTCAGTTCAAAACAATGCCATATGATAAAGAAAAGCGAAACAAAAGATTAGTCCAACTATTCATGACCAAATGGCTGACATCAAATTCTAAAAAATTGGTCGTGTATTGTAATTTACAATATTCACGTGAACTCGGTTTTTAAAAATTGAGTATAATACAATAAAAACAAAAAATCCTTCGCATCTATTTCTAGAGCCGCATGAAAAATATAATAACGAATATAATCGTTTTGAAGATCCCTGTATTTTGCAATATTAGATTTATTTGATCAAAATGAAATTTAAAAACAAAACGAAGTTATAGGCTGAAATTATTTAGGAGAGCTTTGTGAAAGGATTGATTTTATACACAAACCGCTTGGTACCCCATTGGAGTTTAAAACATATAAATTCAGTTTATAACAATGCCATATAATAAAGAAAAGCGAAACACAAGATTACTCCAACTATTCATGACCAAATGGTGGAAATCAAATTCTAAAAAATTGGTCTTGTATTGGCATTTGATATATTTACGTAAACTCGGTTTTTAAAAATGCAGTATAATACAATAAAAACAAAAAATCCTTCGCATCTATTTCTAGAGTCGCATGAAAAATATAATAACGAATATAATCGTTTTGAACATCCCTGTATTTTGTAATATTAGTCTTATTTGATTAAAATGAAATTTAATAACAAAACGAATTTATAGGCTGAAATTATTTAGGAGTGCTTTGTGAAAGGATTGATTTTATACACAAACCGCTTGGTACCCCATTTGATTTTAAAGCATATAAATTCAGTTCAAAACAATGCCATATAATAAAGAAAAGCGAAACAAAAGATTACTCCAACTATTCATGACCAAATGGCTGACATCAAATTCTAAAAAATTGGTCGTGTATTGTAATTTACAATATTCACGTGAACTCGGTTTTTAAAAATTCAGTATAATACAATAAAAACAAAAAATCCTTCGCATCTATTTCTAGAGTCGCATGAAAAATATAATAACGAATATAATCGTTTTGAATATCCCTGTATTTTGTAATATAAGTTTTATTTGATTAAAATGAAATTTAATAACAAAACGAATTTATAGGCTGAAATTATTTAGGAGTGCTTTGTGAAAGGATTGATTTTATACACAAACCGCTTGGTACCCCATTTGATTTTAAAGCATATAAATTCAGTTCAAAACAATGCCATATAATAAAGAAAAGCGAAACACAAGATTACTCCAACTATTCATGACCAAATGGTGGAAATCAAATTCAAAAAAATTGGTCGTGTATTGTAATTTACAATATTCACGTGAACTCGGTTTTTAAAAATTGAGTATAATACAATAAAAACAAAAAATCCTTCGCATCTATTTCTACAGCCGCATGAAAAATATAATAACGAATATAATCGTTTTGAACATCCCTGTATTTTGTAATATTAGTCTTATTTGATTAAAATGAAATTTAATAACAAAACGAAGTTATAGGCTGAAATTATTTAGGAGTGCTTTGTGAAAGTATTGATTTTATACACAAACCGCTTGGTACCCCATAGAACTTTAAAACATATAAATTCAGTTTATAACAATGTCATATAATAAAGAAAAGCGAAACACAAGATTACTCCCACTATTCATGACCAACTGGTGGAAATCAAATTTTAAAAAATTGGTCTTGTATTGGCATTTAATATATTTACCTAAACTCGGTTTTTAAAAATTCAGTATAATACAATAAAAAAAAATCCTTCGCATCTATTTCTAGAGCCGCATGAAAAATATAATAACGAATATAATCGTTTTGAATATCTCTGTATTTTTTAATATTAGTTTTATTTGATTAAAATGAAATTTAATAACAAAACGAATTTATAGGCTGAAATTATTTAGGAGTGCTTTGTGAAAGGATTGATTTTATACTCAAACCGCTTGGTACCCCATTTGATTTTAAAGCATATAAATTCAGTTCAAAACAATGCCATATAATAAAGAAAAGCGAAACAAAAGATTAGTCCAACTATTCATGACCAAATGGCTGACATCAAATTCTAAAAAATTGGTCGTGTATTGTAATTTACAATATTCACGTGAACTCGGTTTTTAAAAATTGAGTATAATACAATAAAAACAAAAGATCCTTCGCATCTATTTCTGCAGCCGCATGAAAAATATAATAACGAATATAATCGTTTTGAACATCCCTGTATTTTGTAATATTAGTCTTATTTGATTAAAATGAAATTTAATAACAAAACGAAGTTATCGGCTGAAATTATTTAGGAGTGCTTTGTGAAAGGATTGATTTTATACACAAACCGCTTGGTACCCCATAGATCTTTAAAACATATAAATTCAGTTTATAACAATGCCATATAATAAAGAAAAACGAAACACAAGATTACTCCCACTATTCATGACCAACTGGTGGAAATCAAATTTTAAAAAATTGGTCTTGTATTGGCATTTAATATATTTACCTAAACTCGGTTTTTAAAAATTCAGTATAATACAATAAAAAAAAATCCTTCGCATCTATTTATAGAGCCGCATGAAAAATATAATAACGAATATAATCGTTTTGAATATCCCTGTATTTTGTAATATAAGTTTTATTTGATTAAAATGAAATTTAATAACAAAACGAATTTATAGGCTGAAATTATTTAGGAGAGCTTTGTGAAAGGATTGATTTTATACACAAACCGCTTGGTACCCCATTGGAGTTTAAAACATATAAATTCAGTTTATAACAATGCCATATAATAAAGAAAAGCGAAACACAAGATTACTCCCACTATTCATGACCAACTGGTGGAAATCAAATTTTAAAAAATTGGTCTTGTATTGGCATTTAATATATTTACCTTAACTCGGTTTTTAAAAATTCAGTATAATACAATAAAAAAAAATCCTTCGCATCTATTTCTACAGCCGCATGAAAAATATAATAACGAATATAATCGTTTTGAAGATCCCTGTATTTTGTAATATTAGTTTTATTTGATCAAAATGAAATTTAAAAACAAAACGAAGTTATAGGCTGAAATTATTTAGGAGAGCTTTGTGAAAGGATTGATTTTATACACAAACCGCTTGGTACCCCACTGGAGTTTAAAACATATAAATTCAGTTTATAACAATGCCATATAATAAAGAAAAGCGAAACACAAGATTACTCCCACTATTCATGACCAACTGGTGGAAATCAAATTTTAAAAAATTGGTCTTGTATTGGCATTTAATATATTTACCTTAACTCGGTTTTTAAAAATTCAGTATAATACAATAAAAAAAAATCCTTCGCATCTATTTCTACAGCCGCATGAAAAATATAATAACGAATATAATCGTTTTGAAGATCCCTGTATTTTGTAATATTAGTTTTATTTGATCAAAATGAAATTTAAAAACAAAACGAAGTTATAGGCTGAAATTATTTAGGAGAGCTTTGTGAAAGGATTGATTTTATACACAAACCGCTTGGTACCCCATTGGAGTTTAAAACATATAAATTCAGTTTATAACAATGCCATATAATAAAGAAAAGCGAAGCACAAGATTACTCCAACTATTCATGACCAAATGGTGGAAATCAAATTCTAAAAAATTGGTCTTGTATTGGCATTTAATATATTTACGTAAACTCGGTTTTTAAAAATTGAGTGTAATACAATAAAAACAAAAAATCCTTCGCATCTATTTCTAGAGCCGCATGAAAAATATAATAACGAATATAATAGTTTTGAATATCCCTATATTTTGTAATATTAGTTTTATTTGATTAAAATGAAATTTAATAACAAAACGAAGTTATAGGCTGAAATTATTTAGGAGTGCTTTGTGAAAGGATTGATTTTATACTCAAACCGCTTGGTACCCCATTTGATTTTAAAGCATATAAATTCAGTTCAAAACAATGCCATATAATAAAGAAAAGCGAAACAAAAGATTAGTCCAACTATTCATGACCAAATGGCTGACATCAAATTCTAAAAAATTGGTCGTGTATTGTAATTTACAATATTTACGTTAAGTCGGTTTTTAAAAATTCAGTATAATACAATAAAAAAAAATCCTTCGCATCTATTTCTAGAGCCGCATGAAAAATATAATAACGAATATAATCGTTTTGAATATCTCTGTATTTTCTAATATTAGTTTTATTTGATTAAAATGAAATTTAATAACAAAACGAATTTATAGGCTGAAATTATTTAGGAGTGCTTTGTGAAAGGATTGATTTTATACTCAAACCGCTTGGTACCCCATTTGATTTTAAAGCATATAAATTCAGTTCAAAACAATGCCATATAATAAAGAAAAGCGAAACAAAAGATTAGTCCAACTATTCATGACCAAATGGCTGACATCAAATTCTAAAAAATTGGTCGTGTATTGTAATTTACAATATTCACGTGAACTCGGTTTTTATAAATTGAGTATAATACAATAAAAACAAAAAATCCTTCGCATCTATTTCTAGAGCCGCATGAAAAATATAATAACGAATATAATCGTTTTGAAGATCCCTGTATTTTGCAATATTAGTTTTATTTGATAAAAAGGAAATTTAAAAACAAAACGAAGTTATAGGCTGAAATTATTTAGGAGAGCTTTGTGAAAGGATTGATTTTATACACAAACCGCTTGGTACCCCACTGGAGTTTAAAACATATAAATTCAGTTTATAACAATGCCATATAATAAAGAAAAACGAAACACAAGATTACTCCCACTATTCATGACCAACTGGTGGAAATCAAATTTTAAAAAATTGGTCTTGTATTGGCATTTAATATATTTACCTAAACTCGGTTTTTAAAAATTCAGTATAATACAATAAAAAAAAAATCCTTCGCATCTATTTCTAGAGCCGCATGAAAAATATAATAACGAATATAATCGTTTTGAAGATCCCTATATTTTGTAATATTAGTTTTATTTGATCAAAATGAAATTTAATAACAAAACGAATTTATAGGCTGAAATTATTTAGGAGTGCTTTGTGAAAGGATTGATTTTATACACAAACCGCTTGGTACCCCATTTGATTTTAAAGCATATAAATTCAGTTCAAAACAATGCCATATAATAAAGAAAAGCGAAACACAAGATTACTCCAACTATTCATGACCAAATGGTGGAAGTCAAATTCAAAAAAATTGGTCGTGTATTGTAATTTACAATATTCACGTGAACTCGGTTTTTAAAAATTGAGTATAATACAATAAAAACAAAAAATCCTTCGCATCTATTTCTACAGCCGCATGAAAAATATAATAACGAATATAATCGTTTTGAACATCCCTGTATTTTGTAATATTAGTCTTATTTGATTAAAATGAAATTTAATAACAAAACGAAGTTATAGGCTGAAATTATTTAGGAGTGCTTTGTGAAAGGATTGATTTTATACACAAACCGCTTGGTACCCCATAGAACTTTAAAACATATAAATTCAGTTTATAACAATGCCATATAATAAAGAAAAGCGAAACACATGATTACTCCCACTATTCATGACCAACTGGTGGAAATCAAATTTTAAAAAATTGGTCTTGTATTGGCATTTAATATATTTACCTAAACTCGGTTTTTAAAAAT
Source organism: Anthrax anthrax (assembly GCA_963971155.1). Lineage (NCBI taxonomy): Eukaryota > Metazoa > Arthropoda > Insecta > Diptera > Bombyliidae > Anthrax > Anthrax anthrax. The sequence continues at coordinate 4,080,036 of OZ020122.1, forward strand.
TCAGTATAATACAATAAAAAAAAATCCTTCGTATCTATTTCTAGAGCCGCATGAAAAATATAATAACGAATATAATCGTTTTGAAGATCCCTGTATTTTGTAATATTAGTTTTATTTGATCAAAATGAAATTTAAAAACAAAACGAAGTTATAGGCTGAAATTATTTAGGAGAGCTTTGTGAAAGGATTGATTTTATACACAAACCGCTTGGTACCCCACTGGAGTTTAAAACATATAAATTCAGTTTATAACAATGCCATATAATAAAGAAAAGCGAAACACAAGATTACTCCAACTATTCATGACCAAATGGTGGAAATCAAATTCTAAAAAATTGGTCTTGTATTGGCATTTAATATATTTACCTAAACTCGGTTTTTAAAAATTCAGTATAATACAATAAAAAAAAAATCCTTCGCATCTATTTCTAGAGCCGCATGAAAAATATAATAACGAATATAATCGTTTTGAAGATCCCTATATTTTGTAATATTAGTTTTATTTGATCAAAATGAAATTTAATAACAAAACGAATTTATAGGCTGAAATTATTTAGGAGTGCTTTGTGAAAGGATTGATTTTATACACAAACCGCTTGGTACCCCATTTGATTTTAAAGCATATAAATTCAGTTCAAAACAATGCCATATAATAAAGAAAAGCGAAACACAAGATTACTCCAACTATTCATGACCAAATGGTGGAAGTCAAATTCAAAAAAATTGGTCGTGTATTGTAATTTACAATATTCACGTGAACTCGGTTTTTAAAAATTGAGTATAATACAATAAAAACAAAAAATCCTTCGCATCTATTTCTACAGCCGCATGAAAAATATAATAACGAATATAATCGTTTTGAACATCCCTGTATTTTGTAATATTAGTCTTATTTGATTAAAATGAAATTTAATAACAAAACGAAGTTATAGGCTGAAATTATTTAGGAGTGCTTTGTGAAAGGATTGATTTTATACACAAACCGCTTGGTACCCCATAGAACTTTAAAACATATAAATTCAGTTTATAACAATGCCATATAATAAAGAAAAGCGAAACACAAGATTACTCCCACTATTCATGACCAAATGGTGGAAATCAAATTCTAAAAAATTGGTCTTGTATTGGCATTTGATATATTTACGTAAACTCGGTTTTTAAAAATTCAGTATAATACAATAAAAACAAAAAATCCTTCGCATCTATTTCTAGAGTCGCATGAAAAATATAATAACGAATATAATCGTTTTGAACATCCCTGTATTTTGTAATATTAGTTTTATTTGATCAAAATGAAATTTAAAAACAAAACGAAGTTATAGGCTGAAATTATTTAGGAGAGCTTTGTGAAAGGATTGATTTTATACACAAACCGCTTGGTACCCCACTGGAGTTTAAAACATATAAATTCAGTTTATAACAATGCCATATAATAAAGAAAAACGAAACAAAAGATTACCCCAACTATTCATGACCAACTGGTGGAAATCAAATTTTAAAAAATTGGTCTTGTATTGGCATTTAATATATTTACCTAAACTCGGTTTTTAAAAATTCAGTATAATACAATAAAAAAAAATCCTTCGTATCTATTTCTAGAGCCGCATGAAAAATATAATAACGAATATAATCGTTTTGAAGATCCCTGTATTTTGTAATATTAGTTTTATTTGATCAAAATGAAATTTAAAAACAAAACGAAGTTATAGGCTGAAATTATTTAGGAGAGCTTTGTGAAAGGATTGATTTTATACACAAACCGCTTGGTACCCCACTGGAGTTTAAAACATATAAATTCAGTTTATAACAATGCCATATAATAAAGAAAAGCGAAACACAAGATTACTCCCACTATTCATGACCAACTGGTGGAAATCAAATTTTAAAAAATTGGTCTTGTATTGGCATTTAATATATTTACCTAAACTCGGTTTTTAAAAATTCAGTATAATACAATAAAAAAAAATCCTTCGCATCTATTTCTACAGCCGCATGAAAAATATAATAACGAATATAATCGTTTTGAAGATCCCTGTATTTTGTAATATTAGTTTTATTTGATCAAAATGAAATTTAAAAACAAAACGAAGTTATAGGCTGAAATTATTTAGGAGAGCTTTGTGAAAGGATTGATTTTATACACAAACCGCTTGGTACCCCATTGGAGTTTAAAACATATAAATTCAGTTTATTACAATGCCATATAATAAAGAAAAGCGAAGCACAAGATTACTCCAACTATTCATGACCAAATGGTGGAAATCAAATTCTAAAAAATTGGTCTTGTATTGTAATTTACAATATTTACGTTAAGTCGGTTTTTAAAAATTCAGTATAATACAATAAAAAAAAATCCTTCGCATCTATTTCTAGAGCCGCATGAAAAATATAATAACGAATATAATCGTTTTGAATATCTCTGTATTTTCTAATATTAGTTTTATTTGATTAAAATGAAATTTAATAACAAAACGAATTTATAGGCTGAAATTATTTAGGAGTGCTTTGTGAAAGGATTGATTTTATACTCAAACCGCTTGGTACCCCATTTGATTTTAAAGCATATAAATTCAGTTCAAAACAATGCCATATAATAAAGAAAAGCGAAACAAAAGATTAGTCCAACTATTCATGACCAAATGGCTGACATCAAATTCTAAAAAATTGGTCGTGTATTGTAATTTACAATATTCACGTGAACTCGGTTTTTATAAATTGAGTATAATACAATAAAAACAAAAAATCCTTCGCATCTATTTCTAGAGCCGCATGAAAAATATAATAACGAATATAATCGTTTTGAAGATCCCTGTATTTTGCAATATTAGTTTTATTTGATAAAAAGGAAATTTAAAAACAAAACGAAGTTATAGGCTGAAATTATTTAGGAGAGCTTTGTGAAAGGATTGATTTTATACACAAACCGCTTGGTACCCCACTGGAGTTTAAAACATATAAATTCAGTTTATAACAATGCCATATAATAAAGAAAAACGAAACACAAGATTACTCCCACTATTCATGACCAACTGGTGGAAATCAAATTTTAAAAAATTGGTCTTGTATTGGCATTTAATATATTTACCTAAACTCGGTTTTTAAAAATTCAGTATAATACAATAAAAAAAAAATCCTTCGCATCTATTTCTAGAGCCGCATGAAAAATATAATAACGAATATAATCGTTTTGAAGATCCCTATATTTTGTAATATTAGTTTTATTTGATCAAAATGAAATTTAATAACAAAACGAATTTATAGGCTGAAATTATTTAGGAGTGCTTTGTGAAAGGATTGATTTTATACACAAACCGCTTGGTACCCCATTTGATTTTAAAGCATATAAATTCAGTTCAAAACAATGCCATATAATAAAGAAAAGCGAAACACAAGATTACTCCAACTATTCATGACCAAATGGTGGAAGTCAAATTCAAAAAAATTGGTCGTGTATTGTAATTTACAATATTCACGTTAAGTCGGTTTTTAAAAATTCAGTATAATACAATAAAAAAAAATCCTTCGCATCTATTTCTAGAGCCGCATGAAAAATATAATAACGAATATAATCGTTTTGAATATCTCTGTATTTTCTAATATTAGTTTTATTTGATTAAAATGAAATTTAATAACAAAACGAATTTATAGGCTGAAATTATTTAGGAGTGCTTTGTGAAAGGATTGATTTTATACTCAAACCGCTTGGTACCCCATTTGATTTTAAAGCATATAAATTCAGTTCAAAACAATGCCATATAATAAAGAAAAGCGAAACAAAAGATTAGTCCAACTATTCATGACCAAATGGCTGACATCAAATTCTAAAAAATTGGTCGTGTATTGTAATTTACAATATTCACGTGAACTCGGTTTTTATAAATTGAGTATAATACAATAAAAACAAAAAATCCTTCGCATCTATTTCTAGAGCCGCATGAAAAATATAATAACGAATATAATCGTTTTGAAGATCCCTGTATTTTGCAATATTAGTTTTATTTGATAAAAAGGAAATTTAAAAACAAAACGAAGTTATAGGCTGAAATTATTTAGGAGAGCTTTGTGAAAGGATTGATTTTATACACAAACCGCTTGGTACCCCACTGGAGTTTAAAACATATAAATTCAGTTTATAACAATGCCATATAATAAAGAAAAACGAAACACAAGATTACTCCCACTATTCATGACCAACTGGTGGAAATCAAATTTTAAAAAATTGGTCTTGTATTGGCATTTAATATATTTACCTAAACTCGGTTTTTAAAAATTCAGTATAATACAATAAAAAAAAAATCCTTCGCATCTATTTCTAGAGCCGCATGAAAAATATAATAACGAATATAATCGTTTTGAAGATCCCTATATTTTGTAATATTAGTTTTATTTGATCAAAATGAAATTTAATAACAAAACGAATTTATAGGCTGAAATTATTTAGGAGTGCTTTGTGAAAGGATTGATTTTATACACAAACCGCTTGGTACCCCATTTGATTTTAAAGCATATAAATTCAGTTCAAAACAATGCCATATAATAAAGAAAAGCGAAACACAAGATTACTCCAACTATTCATGACCAAATGGTGGAAGTCAAATTCAAAAAAATTGGTCGTGTATTGTAATTTACAATATTCACGTGAACTCGGTTTTTAAAAATTGAGTATAATACAATAAAAACAAAAAATCCTTCGCATCTATTTCTACAGCCGCATGAAAAATATAATAACGAATATAATCGTTTTGAACATCCCTGTATTTTGTAATATTAGTCTTATTTGATTAAAATGAAATTTAATAACAAAACGAAGTTATAGGCTGAAATTATTTAGGAGTGCTTTGTGAAAGGATTGATTTTATACACAAACCGCTTGGTACCCCATAGAACTTTAAAACATATAAATTCAGTTTATAACAATGCCATATAATAAAGAAAAGCGAAACACAAGATTACTCCCACTATTCATGACCAACTGGTGGAAATCAAATTTTAAAAAATTGGTCTTGTATTGGCATTTAATATATTTACCTAAACTCGGTTTTTAAAAATTCAGTATAATACAATAAAAAAAAATCCTTCGTATCTATTTCTAGAGCCGCATGAAAAATATAATAACGAATATAATCGTTTTGAAGATCCCTGTATTTTGTAATATTAGTTTTATTTGATCAAAATGAAATTTAAAAACAAAACGAAGTTATAGGCTGAAATTATTTAGGAGAGCTTTGTGAAAGGATTGATTTTATACACAAACCGCTTGGTACCCCACTGGAGTTTAAAACATATAAATTCAGTTTATAACAATGCCATATAATAAAGAAAAGCGAAACACAAGATTACTCCCACTATTCATGACCAACTGGTGGAAATCAAATTTTAAAAAATTGGTCTTGTATTGGCATTTAATATATTTACCTAAACTCGGTTTTTAAAAATTCAGTATAATACAATAAAAAAAAATCCTTCGTATCTATTTCTAGAGCCGCATGAAAAATATAATAACGAATATAATCGTTTTGAAGATCCCTGTATTTTGTAATATTAGTTTTATTTGATCAAAATGAAATTTAAAAACAAAACGAAGTTATAGGCTGAAATTATTTAGGAGAGCTTTGTGAAAGGATTGATTTTATACACAAACCGCTTGGTACCCCATTGGAGTTTAAAACATATAAATTCAGTTTATAACAATGCCATATAATAAAGAAAAGCGAAACACAAGATTACTCCAACTATTCATGACCAAATGGTGGAAATCAAATTCTAAAAAATTGGTCTTGTATTGGCATTTAATATATTTACCTAAACTCGGTTTTTAAAAATTCAGTATAATACAATAAAAAAAAAATCCTTCGCATCTATTTCTAGAGCCGCATGAAAAATATAATAACGAATATAATCGTTTTGAAGATCCCTATATTTTGTAATATTAGTTTTATTTGATCAAAATGAAATTTAATAACAAAACGAATTTATAGGCTGAAATTATTTAGGAGTGCTTTGTGAAAGGATTGATTTTATACACAAACCGCTTGGTACCCCATTTGATTTTAAAGCATATAAATTCAGTTCAAAACAATGCCATATAATAAAGAAAAGCGAAACACAAGATTACTCCAACTATTCATGACCAAATGGTGGAAGTCAAATTCAAAAAAATTGGTCGTGTATTGTAATTTACAATATTCACGTGAACTCGGTTTTTAAAAGTTGAGTATAATACAATAAAAACAAAAAATCCTTCGCATCTATTTCTACAGCCGCATGAAAAATATAATAACGAATATAATCGTTTTGAACATCCCTGTATTTTGTAATATTAGTCTTATTTGATTAAAATGAAATTTAATAACAAAACGAAGTTATAGGCTGAAATTATTTAGGAGTGCTTTGTGAAAGGATTGATTTTATACACAAACCGCTTGGTACCCCATAGAACTTTAAAACATATAAATTCAGTTTATAACAATGCCATATAATAAAGAAAAGCGAAACACAAGATTACTCCCACTATTCATGACCAACTTGTGGAAATCAAATTTTAAAAAATTGGTCTTGTATTGGCATTTAATATATTTACCTAAACTCGGTTTTTAAAAATTCAGTATAATACAATAAAAAAAAATCCTTCGTATCTATTTCTAGAGCCGCATGAAAAATATAATAACGAATATAATCGTTTTGAAGATCCCTGTATTTTGTAATATTAGTTTTATTTGATCAAAATGAAATTTAAAAACAAAACGAAGTTATAGGCTGAAATTATTTAGGAGAGCTTTGTGAAAGGATTGATTTTATACACAAACCGCTTGGTACCCCACTGGAGTTTAAAACATATAAATTCAGTTTATAACAATGCCATATAATAAAGAAAAGCGAAACACAAGATTACTCCCACTATTCATGACCAACTGGTGGAAATCAAATTTTAAAAAATTGGTCTTGTATTGGCATTTAATATATTTACCTAAACTCGGTTTTTAAAAATTCAGTATAATACAATAAAAAAAAATCCTTCGTATCTATTTCTAGAGCCGCATGAAAAATATAATAACGAATATAATCGTTTTGAAGATCCCTGTATTTTGTAATATTAGTTTTATTTGATCAAAATGAAATTTAAAAACAAAACGAAGTTATAGGCTGAAATTATTTAGGAGAGCTTTGTGAAAGGATTGATTTTATACACAAACCGCTTGGTACCCCACTGGAGTTTAAAACATATAAATTCAGTTTATAACAATGCCATATAATAAAGAAAAGCGAAACACAAGATTACTCCCACTATTCATGACCAACTGGTGGAAATCAAATTTTAAAAAATTGGTCTTGTATTGGCATTTAATATATTTACCTAAACTCGGTTTTTAAAAATTCAGTATAATACAATAAAAAAAAATCCTTCGCATCTATTTCTACAGCCGCATGAAAAATATAATAACGAATATAATCGTTTTGAAGATCCCTGTATTTTGTAATATTAGTTTTATTTGATCAAAATGAAATTTAAAAACAAAACGAAGTTATAGGCTGAAATTATTTAGGAGAGCTTTGTGAAAGGATTGATTTTATACACAAACCGCTTGGTACCCCATTGGAGTTTAAAACATATAAATTCAGTTTATTACAATGCCATATAATAAAGAAAAGCGAAGCACAAGATTACTCCAACTATTCATGACCAAATGGTGGAAATCAAATTCTAAAAAATTGGTCTTGTATTGGCATTTAATATATTTACGTAAACTCGGTTTTTAAAAATTGAGTGTAATACAATAAAAACAAAAAATCCTTCGCATCTATTTCTAGAGCCGCATGAAAAATATAATAACGAATATAATAGTTTTGAATATCCCTATATTTTGTAATATTAGTTTTATTTGATTAAAATGAAATTTAATAACAAAACGAAGTTATAGGCTGAAATTATTTAGGAGTGCTTTGTGAAAGGATTGATTTTATACTCAAACCACTTGGTACCCAATTTGATTTTAAAGCATATAAATTCAGTTCAAAACAATGCCATATAATAAAGAAAGGCGAAACAAAAGATTAGTCCAACTATTCATGACCAAATGGCTGACATCAAATTCTAAAAAATTGGTCGTGTATTGTAATTTACAATATTCACGTGAACTCGGTTTTTAAAAATTGAGTATAATACAATAAAAACAAAAAATCCTTCGCATCTATTTCTAGAGCCGCATGAAAAATATAATAACGAATATAATCGTTTTGAAGATCCCTGTATTTTGCAATATTAGTTTTATTTGATCAAAATGAAATTTAAAAACAAAACGAAGTTATAGGCTGAAATTATTTAGGAGAGCTTTGTGAAAGGATTGATTTTATACACAAACCGCTTGGTACCCCATTGGAGTTTAAAACATATAAATTCAGTTTATAACAATGCCATATAATAAAGAAAAGCGAAACACAAGATTACTCCAACTATTCATGACCAAATGGTGGAAATCAAATTCTAAAAAATTGGTCTTGTATTGGCATTTGATATATTTACGTAAACTCGGTTTTTAAAAATTCAGTATAATACAATAAAAACAAAAAATCCTTCGCATCTATTTCTAGAGTCGCATGAAAAATATAATAACGAATATAATCGTTTTGAACATCCCTGTATTTTGTAATATTAGTCTTATTTGATTAAAATGAAATTTAATAACAAAACGAATTTATAGGCTGAAATTATTTAGGAGTGCTTTGTGAAAGGATTGATTTTATACACAAACCGCTTGGTACCCCATTTGATTTTAAAGCATATAAATTCAGTTCAAAACAATGCCATATAATAAAGAAAAGCGAAACAAAAGATTAGTCCAACTATTCATGACCAAATGGCTGACATCAAATTCTAAAAAATTGGTCGTGTATTGTAATTTACAATATTTACGTTAAGTCGGTTTTTAAAAATTCAGTATAATACAATAAAAAAAAATCCTTCGCATCTATTTCTAGAGCCGCATGAAAAATATAATAACGAATATAATCGTTTTGAATATCTCTGTATTTTCTAATATTAGTTTTATTTGATTAAAATGAAATTTAATAACAAAACGAATTTATAGGCTGAAATTATTTAGGAGTGCTTTGTGAAAGGATTGATTTTATACTCAAACCGCTTGGTACCCCATTTGATTTTAAAGCATATAAATTCAGTTCAAAACAATGCCATATAATAAAGAAAAGCGAAACACAAGATTACTCCAACTATTCATGACCAAATAGCTGAGAACAAATTCTAAAGAATTGGTCGTGTATTGTAATTTACAATATTCACGTGAACTCGGTTTTTATAAATTGAGTATAATACAATAAAAACAAAAAATCCTTCGCATCTATTTCTAGAGCCGCATGAAAAATATAATAACGAATATAATCGTTTTGAAGATCCCTGTATTTTGCAATATTAGTTTTATTTGATAAAAAGGAAATTTAAAAACAAAACGAAGTTATAGGCTGAAATTATTTAGGAGAGCTTTGTGAAAGGATTGATTTTATACACAAACCGCTTGGTACCCCACTGGAGTTTAAAACATATAAATTCAGTTTATAACAATGCCATATAATAAAGAAAAACGAAACACAAGATTACTCCCACTATTCATGACCAACTGGTGGAAATCAAATTTTAAAAAATTGGTCTTGTATTGGCATTTAATATATTTACCTAAACTCGGTTTTTAAAAATTCAGTATAATACAATAAAAAAAAAATCCTTCGCATCTATTTCTAGAGCCGCATGAAAAATATAATAACGAATATAATCGTTTTGAAGATCCCTATATTTTGTAATATTAGTTTTATTTGATCAAAATGAAATTTAATAACAAAACGAATTTATAGGCTGAAATTATTTAGGAGTGCTTTGTGAAAGGATTGATTTTATACACAAACCGCTTGGTACCCCATTTGATTTTAAAGCATATAAATTCAGTTCAAAACAATGCCATATAATAAAGAAAAGCGAAACACAAGATTACTCCAACTATTCATGACCAAATGGTGGAAGTCAAATTCAAAAAAATTGGTCGTGTATTGTAATTTACAATATTCACGTGAACTCGGTTTTTAAAAATTGAGTATAATACAATAAAAACAAAAAATCCTTCGCATCTATTTCTACAGCCGCATGAAAAATATAATAACGAATATAATCGTTTTGAACATCCCTGTATTTTGTAATATTAGTCTTATTTGATTAAAATGAAATTTAATAACAAAACGAAGTTATAGGCTGAAATTATTTAGGAGTGCTTTGTGAAAGGATTGATTTTATACACAAACCGCTTGGTACCCCATAGAACTTTAAAACATATAAATTCAGTTTATAACAATGCCATATAATAAAGAAAAGCGAAACACAAGATTACTCCCACTATTCATGACCAACTGGTGGAAATCAAATTTTAAAAAATTGGTCTTGTATTGGCATTTAATATATTTACCTAAACTCGGTTTTTAAAAATTCAGTATAATACAATAAAAAAAAATCCTTCGTATCTATTTCTAGAGCCGCATGAAAAATATAATAACGAATATAATCGTTTTGAAGATCCCTGTATTTTGTAATATTAGTTTTATTTGATCAAAATGAAATTTAAAAACAAAACGAAGTTATAGGCTGAAATTATTTAGGAGAGCTTTGTGAAAGGATTGATTTTATACACAAACCGCTTGGTACCCCACTGGAGTTTAAAACATTTAAATTCAGTTTATAACAATGCCATATAATAAAGAAAAGCGAAACACAAGATTACTCCCACTATTCATGACCAACTGGTGGAAATCAAATTTTAAAAAATTGGTCTTGTATTGGCATTTAATATATTTACCTAAACTCGGTTTTTAAAAATTCAGTATAATACAATAAAAAAAAATCCTTCGTATCTATTTCTAGAGCCGCATGAAAAATATAATAACGAATATAATCGTTTTGAAGATCCCTGTATTTTGTAATATTAGTTTTATTTGATCAAAATGAAATTTAAAAACAAAACGAAGTTATAGGCTGAAATTATTTAGGAGAGCTTTGTGAAAGGATTGATTTTATACACAAACCGCTTGGTACCCCATTGGAGTTTAAAACATATAAATTCAGTTTATAACAATGCCATATAATAAAGAAAAGCGAAACACAAGATTACTCCAACTATTCATGACCAAATGGTGGAAATCAAATTCTAAAAAATTGGTCTTGTATTGGCATTTAATATATTTATTTATTTATTTATTTATTTATTGATTTGAAAGGAGTTATTCAACCCTATAGGATTATAGGACTCCTGGTACAACAGTTATATACTAAAAAATTGTGTATTTACATAATTCGATTACATGTTTCACCTACTTGATTTTACCTTATTTAATATTACTTAGTTTACATAAAGAAGTATTTACTATGTTGTATTAATTTATTAATATTAGGTTGTATCATTAATTTACTATAATTTATGATAAATTTTAATGTCTTTTAAAAAATTTATAATATTGCAAATATTTTTGTCACTTTCGTCGGCTAATTGCTTAATAGAGTTAATATTGAATTTTCTTCTTGAGTGTAGGGTATTTGGACAGCTCTCAAATATATGTCTAATTGTAAGAACGCTATTACATACACATGCAGGCCTTGATTCTTTCTTGAAGTAGTGTTGGTGTGTGAGGAGAGTGTGACCTATGCGAATTCGTGTGATAATGATCGAATTCTTCCTAGTTAACTTGTTAATGTTTCTCCATTTTATGCTATTTTCTTTAATGGTACGCAGAGTGTTATTTTCAACTTTTCCCCATTCATCATTCCATATATTTTGTATTTTAATTCTTATTTTTGGTTGGTGATCTTTATAGAAGCTTTGATAGTTGTCGTCTATGTCTAACAATGTTGCATTTTTGGCCAAAGTGTCGACTTCATCATTTTGTTTTATTCCTACATGACTAGGGATCCATAGGAATGTGATGTTTTTGTTGCGCAACTCTGTGGTGATGTCTTTGATATCTAATATCGTGGGGTGGTCACAGTAAAGTGTATTAAGCGACTCTAAAACACTTAGAGAGTCAGTACATATTAGGATATTTCTTGTCACAGAAGATGATGTATGTATATGTTCAAGGGCTTTAAGAATTGCATATGATTCAGCTGAAAAAATTGTAGTGGCTGTTGGAAGATGGAATTGGAATTTTAGGTTTTGGATGATGAAAGCACAACCCGTTTTATTGTTATATACAGAACCATCAGTGAAGATTTGTGTAAAATGTTTATATTTTGCTATTTTCTCTTTGAACAAAGATTGAAAAACAATACGTGATGTACCATCCTTTTTATAGGCAGTTAAGTCAAAATCAATTATGTAATTACATAACCATGGAGGGTAAGTATTAAATCTTTTTGAATTAAATGGGAGGTTATACTGAAATTCGTAATCGTGAAATTTTTCTTTTATTCTAATAGGGGTGGGTTGGTATTTGATGCTTTTATTTTTGAATGATTCATAGAAGTTTGTATTCTTTAGGTCGTCAGATAAGGGATGGTTGCAGGATGCTAGAATTTTGATTCCGTAATTAAGCATTTGTTGATCACGTCTGTATTTTAGTGGGAGCAATCCAGAATCAATATATAGGCTAATCATTGGGCTAGTCTTGAAGGCACCTGTTGCTATTCTTATACCCTGGTTGTGAACTGCATTGAGAGATTCGAGAGTTTGTTTGTTTGCAGTATTATAAACAATACAACCATAGTCAATTATTGGCAGAATATACATTTGATGTAGTCTTAACAATAATTGTCTATCTGAACCATATCTTGAATGTGATAACATTTTAAGTAAAGTGAGTTTATTGATTGCTTTACTTTTGATTTCTTGAATATGATATTTCCATTTTAGTTTCCTATCGAAGATTACTCCAAGGATTTTGTGTTTCTCTACATAATTAATGTTTTCGTTTTTAAAGAAAAGAGGAGGGTTGGTGGTGAGATGTTTTCTGGAAAAATGGATAGCGACTGTTTTGGAAGAAGAGAAATTGAATCCTGAGTGGTTGCTCCAATTTTCAATACTATTTAGGTTGGATTGAAGGTATTGCTGGATTTTGTCGTATTTATGATCAGACGCGAAGATGACTAGGTCATCTGCAAATAGCATGTGTTTAACAGGGTCAGATATTTGTTTTGTTAAATCATTGATGATGATTAGAAAAAGGGTGACACTAAGGATTGATCCTTGTGGTAAGCCATTTTCGAGGGGTTTCAAATCAGATGTTTCATTCCCATTAATTGTTCGGATGGACCTTTTTGCCAAGAAGTTTGCAATAAATTTGACTAGATTTCCTTTCATTCCAATTTTTAACAAGGATTCTATGACTTTCCTTCTCCAAACTGTGTCATACGCTTTTTCGATATCACAGACAATAGCGATTAGTGTTTTTTTATGAGAAAAAGCCTTCATAATTTCGGATTCGAGATAAGTAATATTGTCCATGGTACTTCTATTAGTTCTAAATCCTGATTGGTATTTGCTGATTATGTTATTTTGTTCCAAGTGCCATGTCAACCTTTTGTTAATCATTTTTTCTAAGACTTTACAGAGACAGTTAGTTAAACTTATTGGCCTGTAATTGTTAATAATTTTAGGGTCTTTTCCATGTTTAAGAATTGGAATAATTAGTGCTTCGTCCCAGTTGTCTGGGAAAAGATTATTCTTGAATATGTAGTTATAAAAATTTAGTAGATAATTTTTGCTTTCATGGTTCATATTCTTGAGCATTTCATATCGAATAAAATCTGGGCCTGGAGAAGAACCTTTGCATGATTTAAGCGCATGGTCCAATTCTTGGTGCGTAAAGTCTTTGTTGTATGGAAATTCGGAGTGGTCAGGGATAACTAGTAAAGTTTGTTCCATTAGAATTTTGAAATTTTTGAATGTCTGGTTATAGTGTTCGGATGATGAGACGTTGGCAAAATGATTTACTAGTTTGTTGGCGATTAGGGCAGGGGTTGTGATTAGTTCATGATTATGGATGATTGACGTGATCTGGGTAGGTTTATATTTTCCATTTATACTATTTATTTTTTTATACAGGAGTTTAGGTGGGGTATTGGAGTTGATTGAAGCGATGTATTTTTCTAGGGTTTCTTTTTTAGACTGTCTTATGGTTCGTCTGCATAGAGCTTTAATTTTTAAGTATTGTCTAAAATTATCATCACTCATATTATTAACAAATTTTTTAAAAGCCTTCTTTTTTTGTTTTAACAGGGATTTAATATTGGAGTTCCACCATGGTACAATTTTTCTTTTTGTTTTTGTTAGTATGGGGATGAATTTAAACGCATTGATTAAGATCTCGTTTTTAATATAACCTTCATACTGGTTGATATTTTCAAATGATTCAGAAGGTTTGTTAAGATTGATGTTGAGTCGATATCTATCCCAATCAGCCTTTTTCACCAACCATTGAGGTCGCCTATGATCAATCAGTTTATTGGATAAAACGGGAATTATTATTGGGTAGTGATCACTGCTATGTAGCGACTCATCTGTATACCAATCAAAGTTACTCTGAATTGAGGGGGTTATTATGGATAAATCGATAGAGCTGAAGGATAGGTAAGAATAACTGAAATGGGTCGGTTGTCTTCTGTTCATTATATTTAGTTTTTTTTCAATTAATATATTTTCAATTATTTTGCCCTTAATATCCAGTTTGTTACTTCCCCACAAAGGATTATGGGAGTTGAAATCACCTACTAGCAAAAATGGACTATCTAACTGGTCTATTAAATTTTCTATATCTGTGTACGTAAAGCGTTCTGACAAATAGACATTACAAACAATAAATTTAATGGGAAAAAACATTTTTATAGCAATTACCTGTAGATTTGAGGTAACTGTATATTCTTCAGAGCTAAAATTTTTATTAACAAGAATAGCAACACCTCCGAAAGCGACTGTTTCTGTGTGTGAATTTTTATAATATACATCATAATTTTTAATCTTTGGAATATAATTAGATCTAAACTTAGTTTCTTGTATACAGTAAATAAATGAATTATATTTTTTTTCTAGTAATTTGAAGTCTTCATAGTGTGAATAAAATCCATCACAATTCCATTGAACTATGTTCAGGTTCATTGAATTATATTGCTTCACTATTTGATGACGATAATGATAACAAGTCATCTGTTTCCATTAATACTTCATTTGTAGAGTTTGTAGTGTTTTTTCTTGAAGAAGTTGTTCTGTTTATTTTTCTTGCTTTAGTGTTAATTGTTTCATTTTTGGGTCTTCTACCTCTTCGTTTTTTAACTTGACTTATTTCATTAATATTATTATGCCAATTGAGGTCCGTTGGAATTTGTTTAGATGGGATTTTAAATATAGTGTTTTTTGTTGTTTCCTGGTTGATAATGTTATCAGTAATATTTTTTTTTATTGATTGTTGGTATGGTGTATTTGTTTGTTGTAATTCTTTTGTTTCATTTTTAGAAGTAGTTTTGGTTTTGCAGGTACATTCGCAAGTGCATGTTTTAAATACTTTGATAGTGTTAGAGAAGTCTAGCTGTGATGGGTTTCTGAACAGATAACGGCGGGTCGCTTCTTTGTAATTCACTTTCTCAATAATTCTTATGTGTTGTATTTCTTTTTCTTTTAGGAATTTTGGGCACTTGTTATACAGTGAATTATGGTCGTTGGAGTTACAGTTTATGCATTTTTGAGGTTTACTACAAGTTTCGTTGTTTGTGTATTCACTATGTTCATCGCCACAGTTTTTACATGTTTTTTTAGCATTTCTACAATTGACTGTTGGATGACTGTTGATTTTTAAACATTTCATGCATCGAAGAGGAGATGGAATGTATGGTTTAATGTTGACCTTTTCGTATCCTATATTAATGTTACTAGGCAATTCACTTATTGCAAAGGTTAATGTATACAGACCTATTTCCATGTTTTCATTGTTGGGACCCATTTTGTAAAATCTTCGAATGTCAATAACCATTTGGTCGGCTAAGTTGTCTAATATTTCTTTGTTGGATAAGTATTTGAAGTCTGGGTAATAAATTACCCCTTTTGAGTGGTTGAGGGATCTGTGCTCTGTAATTTTGATATTGATTTCATGTGACAATGACTTCAATGATAATAACTTTTCAGCTTGTTTTTCGTCCTTGGTTTCAATAAGCACAAATCCATTTTTTAATTTACAACATTGTTTCACTTCACCAACAACACCGTCAATCACTTTCTTTAGTAGAAATGGTGATACGTGTTGCATTGTTTTATCACTGTCTGTTCTAGCAATTATTAGGAATTTTGGGCCAGGTGTTTTAATCGTTAACCCGGCGTTATTGTCCGGACGAGAGTCGTCCTTTAAATTTTGATGCCCACCTCCCATCACGAGAGAGGGCACTGGATTATAAGCAAAAACTTCTGGTTTAATGGTAAATTTCACTTAATATTATAGAAATAAAACCGGTAAATAATACTAGAAATAGTGATACAGTTTCAAAAAATAATTAAATGTTTATATAATAATATATGAACAATAACAATGTTTATACACAATGAATGCACAATTTTAATAGACACTATAGAACTGTCTTCTCACTATGAACTCTGTCGGTAGACTGAATATATTTACGTAAACTCGGTTTTTAAAAATTGAGTGTAATACAATAAAAACAAAAAATCCTTCGCATCTATTTCTAGAGCCGCATGAAAAATATAATAACGAATATAATCGTTTTGAATATCCCTATATTTTGTAATATTAGTTTTATTTGATCAAAATGAAATTTAAAAACCAAACGAAGTTATAGGCTGCAACTATTTAGGAGTGCTTTGTGAAAGGATTGATTTTATACACAAACCGCCTGGTACCCCATAGGAGTTTAAAGCATATAAATTCAGTTTATAACAATGCCATATAATAAAGAAAAGCGAAACACAAGATTACTCCAACTATTCATGACCAAATGGTGGAAATCAAATTCTAAAAAATTGGTCTTGTATTGGCATTTAATATATTTACGTAAACTCGGTTTTTAAAAATTGAGTGTAATACAATAAAAACAAAAAATCCTTCGCATCTATTTCTAGAGCCGCATGAAAAATATAATAACGAATATAATCGTTTTGAATATCCCTATATTTTGTAATATTAGTTTTATTTGATCAAAATGAAATTTAATAACAAAACGAATTTATAGGCTGAAATTATTTAGGAGTGCTTTGTGAAAGGATTGATTTTATACACAAACCGCTTGGTACCCCACTGGAGTTTAAAACATATAAATTCAGTTTATAACAATGCCATATAATAAAGAAAAGCGAAACACAAGATTACTCCAACTATTTCATGACCAAATGGTGGAAATCAAATTCAAAAAAATTGGTCGTGTATTGTAATTTACAATATTCACGTGAACTCGGTTTTTAAAAATTGAGTATAATACAATAAAAACAAAAAATCCTTCGCATCTATTTCTACAGCCGCATGAAAAATATAATAACGAATATAATCGTTTTGAACATCCCTGTATTTTGTAATATTAGTCTTATTTGATTAAAATGAAATTTAATAACAAAACGAAGTTATAGGCTGAAATTATTTAGGAGTGCTTTGTGAAAGGATTGATTTTATACACAAACCGCTTGGTACCCCATAGAACTTTAAAACATATAAATTCAGTTTATAACAATGCCATATAATAAAGAAAAGCGAAACACAAGATTACTCCCACTATTCATGACCAACTGGTGGAAATCAAATTTTAAAAAATTGGTCTTGTATTGGCATTTAATATATTTACCTAAACTCGGTTTTTAAAAATTCAGTATAATACAATAAAAAAAAATCCTTCGTATCTATTTCTAGAGCCGCATGAAAAATATAATAACGAATATAATCGTTTTGAAGATCCCTGTATTTTGTAATATTAGTTTTATTTGATCAAAATGAAATTTAAAAACAAAACGAAGTTATAGGCTGAAATTATTTAGGAGAGCTTTGTGAAAGGATTGATTTTATACACAAACCGCTTGGTACCCCACTGGAGTTTAAAACATATAAATTCAGTTTATAACAATGCCATATAATAAAGAAAAGCGAAACACAAGATTACTCCCACTATTCATGACCAACTGGTGGAAATCAAATTTTAAAAAATTGGTCTTGTATTGGCATTTAATATATTTACCTAAACTCGGTTTTTAAAAATTCAGTATAATACAATAAAAAAAAATCCTTCGTATCTATTTCTAGAGCCGCATGAAAAATATAATAACGAATATAATCGTTTTGAATATCCCTATATTTTGTAATATTAGTTTTATTTGATTAAAATGAAATTTAATAACAAAACGAAGTTATAGGCTGAAATTATTTAGGAGTGCTTT
Organism: Anthrax anthrax; assembly: GCA_963971155.1. Classification (NCBI taxonomy): domain Eukaryota; kingdom Metazoa; phylum Arthropoda; class Insecta; order Diptera; family Bombyliidae; genus Anthrax; species Anthrax anthrax. Next base: position 4,098,440 of record OZ020122.1, read on the forward strand.
GTGAAAGGATTGATTTTATACTCAAACCGCTTGGTACCCCATTTGATTTTAAAGCATATAAATTCAGTTCAAAACAATGCCATATAATAAAGAAAAGCGAAACAAAAGATTAGTCCAACTATTCATGACCAAATGGCTGACATCAAATTCTAAAAAATTGATCGTGTATTGTAATTTACAATATTCACGTGAACTCGGTTTTTAAAAATTGAGTATAATACAATAAAAACAAAAAATCCTTCGCATCTATTTCTAGAGCCGCATGAAAAATATAATAACGAATATAATCGTTTTGAACATCCCTGTATTTTGTAATATTAGTCTTATTTGATTAAAATGAAATTTAAAAACAAAACGAAGTTATAGGCTGAAATTATTTAGGAGAGCTTTGTGAAAGGATTGATTTTATACACAAACCGCTTGGTACCCCATTGGAGTTTAAAACATATAAATTCAGTTTATAACAATGCCATATAATAAAGAAAAGCGAAACACAAGATTACTCCAACTATTCATGACCAAATGGTGGAAATCAAATTCTAAAAAATTGGTCTTGTATTGGCATTTAATATATTTACCTAAACTCGGTTTTTAAAAATTCAGTATAATACAATTAAAAAAAATCCTTAGCATCTATTTCTAGATCCGCATGAAAAATATAATAACGAATATAATCGTTTTGAATATCCCTGTATTTTGTAATATAAGTTTTATTTGATTAAAATGAAATTTAATAACAAAACGAATTTATAGGCTGAAATTATTTAGGAGTGCTTTGTGAAAGGATTGATTTTATACTCAAACCGCTTGGTACCCCATTTGATTTTAAAGCATATAAATTCAGTTCAAAACAATGCCATATAATAAAGAAAAGCGAAACAAAAGATTAGTCCAACTATTCATGACCAAATGGCTGACATCAAATTCTAAAAAATTGGTCGTGTATTGTAATTTACAATATTCACGTGAACTCGGTTTTTATAAATTGAGTATAATACAATAAAAACAAAAAATCCTTCGCATCTATTTCTAGAGCCGCATGAAAAATATAATAACGAATATAATCGTTTTGAAGATCCCTGTATTTTGCAATATTAGTTTTATTTGATAAAAAGGAAATTTAAAAACAAAACGAAGTTATAGGCTGAAATTATTTAGGAGAGCTTTGTGAAAGGATTGATTTTATACACAAACCGCTTGGTACCCCACTGGAGTTTAAAACATATAAATACAGTTTATAACAATGCCATATAATAAAGAAAAGCGAAACACAAGATTACTCCCACTATTCATGACCAACTGGTGGAAATCAAATTTTAAAAAATTGGTCTTGTATTGGCATTTAATATATTCACGTGAACTCGGTTTTTAAAAATTGAGTATAATACAATAAAAACAAAAAATCCTTCGCATCTATTTCTACAGCCGCATGAAAAATATAATAACGAATATAATCGTTTTGAACATCCCTGTATTTTGTAATATTAGTCTTATTTGATTAAAATGAAATTTAATAACAAAACGAAGTTATAGGCTGAAATTATTTAGGAGTGCTTTGTGAAAGGATTGATTTTATACACAAACCGCTTGGTACCCCATAGAACTTTAAAACATATAAATTCAGTTTATAACAATGCCATATAATAAAGAAAAGCGAAACACAAGATTACTCCCACTATTCATGACCAACTGGTGGAAATCAAATTTTAAAAAATTGGTCTTGTATTGGCATTTAATATATTTACCTAAACTCGGTTTTTAAAAATTCAGTATAATACAATAAAAAAAAATCCTTCGCATCTATTTCTAGAGCCGCATGAAAAATATAATAACGAATATAATCGTTTTGAATATCCCTGTATTTTGTAATATAAGTTTTATTTGATTAAAATGAAATTTAATAACAAAACGAATTTATAGGCTGAAATTATTTAGGAGTGCTTTGTGAAAGGATTGATTTTATACACAAACCGCTTGGTACCCCATTTGATTTTAAAGCATATAAATTCAGTTCAAAACAATGCCATATAATAAAGAGAAGCGAAACACAAGATTACTCCAACTATTCATGACCAAATGGCTGACATCAAATTCTAAAAAATTGGTCTTGTATTGGCATTTAATATATTTACCTAAACTCGGTTTTTAAAAATTCAGTATAATACAATAAAAAAAAATCCTTCGCATCTATTTCTAGAGCCGCATGAAAAATATAATGACGAATATAATCGTTTTGAAGATCCCTGTATTTTGTAATATTAGTTTTATTTGATCAAAATGAAATTTAAAAACAAAACGAAGTTATAGGCTGAAATTATTTAGGAGAGCTTTGTGAAAGGATTGATTTTATACACAAACCGCTTGGTACCCCATTGGAGTTTAAAACATATAAATTCAGTTTATAACAATGCCATATAATAAAGAAAAGCGAAACACAAGATTACTCCAACTATTCATGACCAAATGGTGGAAATCAAATTCTAAAAAATTGGTCTTGTATTGGCATTTAATATATTTACCTAAACTCGGTTTTTAAAAATTGAGTGTAATACAATAAAAACAAAAAATCCTTCGCATCTATTTCTAGAGCCGCATGAAAAATATAATAACGAATATAATCGTTTTGAATATCCCTATATTTTGTAATATTAGTTTTATTTGATTAAAATGAAATTTAATAACAAAACGAATTTATAGGCTGAAATTATTTAGGAGTGCTTTGTGAAAGGATTGATTTTATACACAAACCGCTTGGTACCCTATTGGAGTTTAAAACATATAAATTCAGTTTATAACAATGCCATATAATAAAGAAAAGCGAAACACAAGATTACTCCAACTATTCATGACCAAATGGTGGAAATCAAATTCTAAAAAATTGGTCTTGTATTGGCATTTAATATATTCACGTGAACTCGGTTTTTAAAAATTGAGTATAATACAATAAAAACAAAAAATCCTTCGCATCTATTTCTACAGCCGCATGAAAAATATAATAACGAATATAATCGTTTTGAACATCCCTGTATTTTGTAATATTAGTCTTATTTGATTAAAATGAAATTTAATAACAAAACGAAGTTATAGGCTGAAATTATTTAGGAGTGCTTTGTGAAAGGATTGATTTTATACTCAAACCGCTTGGTACCCCATAGAACTTTAAAACATATAAATTCAGTTTATAACAATGCCATATAATAAAGAAAAGCGAAACACAAGATTACTCCCACTATTCATGAGCAACTGGTGGAAATCAAATTTTAAAAAATTGGTCTTGTATTGGCATTTAATATATTTACCTAAACTCGGTTTTTAAAAATTCAGTATAATACAATAAAAAAAAATCCTTCGCATCTATTTCTAGAGCCGCATGAAAAATATAATAACGAATATAATCGTTTTGAATATCCCTGTATTTTGTAATATAAGTTTTATTTGATTAAAATGAAATTTAATAACAAAACGAATTTATAGGCTGAAATTATTTAGGAGTGCTTTGTGAAAGGATTGATTTTATACTCAAACCGCTTGGTACCCCATTTGATTTTAAAGCATATAAATTCAGTTCAAAACAATGCCATATAATAAAGAAAAGCGAAACAAAAGATTAGTCCAACTATTCATGACCAAATGGCTGACATCAAATTCTAAAAAATTGGTCGTGTCTTGTAATTTACAATATTCACGTGAACTCGGTTTTTAAAAATTGAGTATAATACAATAAAAACAAAAAATCCTTCGCATCTATTTCTAGAGCCGCATGAAAAATATAATAACGAATATAATCGTTTTGATGATCCCTGTATTTTGCAATATTAGTTTTATTTGATGAAAAGGAAATTTAAAAACAAAACGAAGTTATAGGCTGAAATTATTTAGGAGAGCTTTGTGAAAGGATTGATTTTATACACAAACCGCTTGGTACCCCACTGGAGTTAAAATATAATAATAAAGAAAAGCGAAACACAAGATTACTCCCACTATTCATGACCAACTGGTGGAAATCAAATTTTAAAAAATTGGTCTTGTATTGGCATTTAATATATTTACCTAAACTCGGTTTTTAAAAATTCAGTATAATACAATAAAAACAAAAAATCCTTCGCATCTATTTCTAGAGCCGCATGAAAAATATAATAACGAATATAATCGTTTTGAAGATCCCTGTATTTTGTAATATTAGTTTTATTTGATCAAAATGAAATTTAAAAACAAAACGAAGTTATAGGCTGAAATTATTTAGGAGAGCTTTGTGAAAGGATTGATTTTATACACAAACCGCTTGGTACCCCATTGGAGTTTAAAACATATAAATTCAGTTTATAACAATGCCATATAATAAAGAAAAGCGAAACACAAGATTACTCCAACTATTCATGACCAAATGGTGGAAATCAAATTCTAAAAAATTGGTCTTGTATTGGCATTTAATATATTTACGTAAACTCGGTTTTTAAAAATTGAGTGTAATACAATAAAAACAAAAAATCCTTCGCATCTATTTCTAGAGCCGCATGAAAAATATAATAACGAATATAATAGTTTTGAATATCCCTATATTTTGTAATATTAGTTTTATTTGATTAAAATGAAATTTAATAACAAAACGAAGTTATAGGCTGAAATTATTTAGGAGTGCTTTGTGAAAGAATTGATTTTATACTCAAACCACTTGGTACCCAATTTGATTTTAAAGCATATAAATTCAGTTCAAAACAATGCCATATAATAAAGAAAAGCGAAACAAAATATTAGTCCAACTATTCATGACCAAATGGCTGACATCAAATTCTAAAAAATTGGTCTTGTATTGTAATTTACAATATTCACGTGAACTCGGTTTTTAAAAATTGAGTATAATACAATAAAAACAAAAAATCCTTCGCATCTATTTCTAGAGCCGCATGAAAAATATAATAACGAATATAATCGTTTTGAACATCCCTGTATTTTGTAATATTAGTCTTATTTGATTAAAATGAAATTTAAAAACAAAACGAAGTTATATGCTGAAATTATTTAGGAGAGCTTTGTGAAAGGATTGATTTTATACACAAACCGCTTGGTACCCCATTGGAGTTTAAAACATATAAATTCAGTTTATAACAATGCCATATAATAATGAAAAGCGAAACACAAGATTACTCCCACTATTCATGACCAACTGGTGGAAATCAAATTTTAAAAAATTGGTCTTGTATTGGCATTTAATATATTTACCTAAACTCGGTTTTTAAAAATTCAGTATAATACAATAAAAAAAAATCCTTCCCATCTATTTCTAGAGCCGCATGAAAAATATAATAACGAATATAATCGTTTTGAAGATTCCTGTATTTTATAATATTAGTTTTATTTGAATAAAATGAAATTTAATAACAAAACGAAGTTATAGGCTGAAATTATTTAGGAGTGCTTTGTGAAAGAATTGATTTTATACACAAACCGCTTGGTACCCCATTGGAGTTTAAAACATATAAATTCAGTTTATAACAATGCCATATAATAAAGAAAAGCGAAACACAAGATTACTCCAACTATTCATGACCAAATGGTGGAAATCAAATTCTAAAAAATTGGTCTTGTATTGGCATTTAATATATTTACGTAAACTCGGTTTTTAAAAATTGAGTGTAATACAATAAAAACAAAAAATCCTTCGCATCTATTTCTAGAGCCGCATGAAAAATATAATAACGAATATAATAGTTTTGAATATCCCTATATTTTGTAATATTAGTCTTATTTGATTAAAATGAAATTTAAAAACAAAACGAAGTTATAGGCTGAAATTATTTAGGAGTGCTTTGTGAAAGGATTGATTTTATACACAAACCGCTTGGTACCCCATTGGAGTTTAAAACATATAAATTCAGTTTATAACAATGCCATATAATAAAGAAAAGCGAAACACAAGATTACTCCAACTATTCATGACCAAATGGTGGAAATCAAATTCTAAAAAATTGGTCTTGTATTGGCATTTAATATATTTACGTAAACTCGGTTTTTAAAAATTGAGTGTAATACAATAAAAACAAAAAATCCTTCGCATCTATTTCTAGAGCCGCATGAAAAATATAATAACGAATATAATAGTTTTGAATATCCCTATATTTTGTAATATTAGTTTTATTTGATTAAAATGAAATTTAATAACAAAACGAAGTTATAGGCTGAAATTATTTAGGAGTGCTTTGTGAAAGAATTGATTTTATACTCAAACCACTTGGTACCCAATTTGATTTTAAAGCATATAAATTCAGTTCAAAACAATGCCATATAATAAAGAAAAGCGAAACAAAAGATTAGTCCAACTATTCATGACCAAATGGCTGACATCAAATTCTAAAAAATTGGTCTTGTATTGTAATTTACAATATTCACGTGAACTCGGTTTTTAAAAATTGAGTATAATACAATAAAAACAAAAAATCCTTCGCATCTATTTCTAGAGCCGCATGAAAAATATAATAACGAATATAATCGTTTTGAACATCCCTGTATTTTGTAATATTAGTCTTATTTGATTAAAATGAAATTTAAAAACAAAACGAAGTTATAGGCTGAAATTATTTAGGAGTGCTTTGTGAAAGGATTGATTTTATACACAAACCGCTTGGTACCCAATTTGATTTTAAAGCATATAAATTCAGTTCAAAACAATGCCATATAATAAAGAAAAGCGAAACAAAAGATTAGTCCAACTATTCATGACCAAATGGCTGACATCAAATTCTAAAAAATTGGTCTTGTATTGTAATTTACAATATTCACGTGAACTCGGTTTTTAAAAATTGAGTATAATACAATAAAAACAAAAAATCCTTCGCATCTATTTCTAGAGCGGCATGAAAAATATAATAACGAATATAATCGTTTTGAACATCCCTGTATTTTGTAATATTAGTCTTATTTGATTAAAATGAAATTTAAAAACAAAACGAAGTTATAGGCTGAAATTATTTAGGAGAGCTTTGTGAAAGGATTGATTTTATACACAAACCGCTTGGTACCCCATTGGAGTTTAAAACATATAAATTCAGTTTATAACAATGCCATATAATAATGAAAAGCGAAACACAAGATTACTCCCACTATTCATGACCAACTGGTGGAAATCAAATTTTAAAAAATTGGTCTTGTATTGGCATTTAATATATTTACCTAAACTCGGTTTTTAAAAATTCAGTATAATACAATAAAAAAAAATCCTTCCCATCTATTTCTAGAGCCGCATGAAAAATATAATAACGAATATAATCGTTTTGAAGATTCCTGTATTTTATAATATTAGTTTTATTTGAATAAAATGAAATTTAATAACAAAACGAAGTTATAGGCTGAAATTATTTAGGAGTGCTTTGTGAAAGGATTGATTTTATACACAAACCGCTTGGTACCCCATTGAACTTTAAAACATATAAATTCAGTTTATAACAATGCCATATAATAAAGAAAAGCGAAAAACAAGATTACTCCAACTATTCATGACCAACTGGTGGAAATCAAGTTTTAAAAAATTGGTCTTGTATTGGCATTTAATATATTTACCTAAACTCGGTTTTTAAAAATTCAGTATAATACAATAAAAAAAAATCCTTCGCATCTATTTCTAGAGCCGCATGAAAAATATAATAACGAATATAATCGTTTTGAAGATCCCTGTATTTTGTAATATTAGTTTTATTTGATCAAAATGAAATTTAAAAACAAAACGAAGTTATAGGCTGAAATTATTTAGGAGAGCTTTGTGATAGGATTGATTTTATACACAAACCGCTTGGTACCCCATTTGATTTTAAAGCATATAAATTCAGTTCAAAACAATGCCATATAAAAAAGAAAAGCGAAACACAAGATTACTCCAACTATTCATGACCAAATGGCTGACATCAAATTCTAAAAAATTGGTCGTGTATTGGCATTTAATATATTTACCTAAACTCGGTTTTTAAAAATTCAGTATAATACAATAAAAACAAAAAATCCTTCGCATCTATTTCTAGAGCCGCATGAAAAATATAATAACGAATATAATCGTTTTGAACATCCCTGTATTTTGTAATATTGGTTTTATTTGATTAAAATGAAATTTAATAACAAAACGAAGTTATAGGCTGCAACTATTTAGGAGTGCTTTGTGAAAGGATTGATTTTATTGACAAACCGCCTGGTACCCCATAGGAGTTTAAAACATATAAATTCAGTTTATAACAATGCCATATAATAAAGAAAAGCGAAACACAAGATTACTCCCACTATTCATGACCAACTGGTGGAAATCAAATTTTAAAAAATTGGTCTTGTATTGGCATTTAATATATTTACCTAAACTCGGTTTTTAAAAATTCAGTATAATACAATAAAAAAAATCCTTCGCATCTATTTCTAGAGCCGCATGAAAAATATAATAACGAATATAATCGTTTTGAATATCTCTGTATTTTCTAATATTAGTTTTATTTGATTAAAATGAAATTTAATAACAAAACGAATTTATAGGCTGAAATTATTTAGGAGTGCTTTGTGAAAGGATTGATTTTATACTCAAACCGCTTGGTACCCCATTTGATTTTAAAGCATATAAATTCAGTTCAAAACAATGCCATATTAAAGAGAAGCGAAACAAAAAATTAGTCCAACTATTCATGACCAAATGGCTGACATCAAATTCTAAAAAATTGGTCTTGTATTGGCATTTAATATATTTACCTAAACTCGGTTTTTAAAAATTCAGTATAATTCAATAAAAAAAAATCCTTCGCTTGGTACCCCATTGGAGTTTAAAACATATAAATTCAGTTTATAACAATGCCATATAATAAAGAAAAGCGAAACACAAGATTACTCCAACTATTCATGACCAAATAGCTGACATCAAATTCTAAAAAATTGGTCTTGTATTGGCATTTAATATATTTACGTAAACTCGGTTTTTAAAAATTGAGTGTAATACAATAAAAACAAAAAATCCTTCGCATCTATTTCTAGAGCCGCATGAAAAATATAATAACGAATATAATAGTTTTGAATATCCCTATATTTTGTAATATTAGTTTTATTTGATTAAAATGAAATTTAATAACAAAACGAAGTTATAGGCTGAAATTATTTAGGAGTGCTTTGTGAAAGAATTGATTTTATACTCAAACCACTTGGTACCCAATTTGATTTTAAAGCATATAAATTCAGTTCAAAACAATGCCATATAATAAAGAAAAGCGAAACAAAAGATTAGTCCAACTATTCATGACCAAATGGCTGACATCAAATTCTAAAAAATTGGTCTTGTATTGTAATTTACAATATTCACGTGAACTCGGTTTTTAAAAATTGAGTATAATACAATAAAAACAAAAAATCCTTCGCATCTATTTCTAGAGCCGCATGAAAAATATAATAACGAATATAATCGTTTTGAACATCCCTGTATTTTGTAATATTAGTCTTATTTGATTAAAATGAAATTAAAAAACAAAACGAAGTTATAGGCTGAAATTATTTAGGAGAGCTTTGTGAAAGGATTGATTTTATACACAAACCGCTTGGTACCCCATTGGAGTTTAAAACATATAAATTCAGTTTATAACAATGCCATATAATAATGAAAAGCGAAACACAAGATTACTCCCACTATTCATGACCAACTGGTGGAAATCAAATTTTAAAAAATTGGTCTTGTATTGGCATTTAATATATTTACCTAAACTCGGTTTTTAAAAATTCAGTATAATACAATAAAAAAAAATCCTTCCCATCTATTTCTAGAGCCGCATGAAAAATATAATAACGAATATAATCGTTTTGAAGATTCCTGTATTTTATAATATTAGTTTTATTTGAATAAAATGAAATTTAATAACAAAACGAAGTTATAGGCTGAAATTATTTAGGAGTGCTTTGTGAAAGGATTGATTTTATACACAAACCGCTTGGTACCCCATTGAACTTTAAAACATATAAATTCAGTTTATAACAATGCCATATAATAAAGAAAAGCGAAACACAAGATTACTCCAACTATTCATGACCAACTGGTGGAAATCAAGTTTTAAAAAATTGGTCTTGTATTGGCATTTAATATATTTACCTAAACTCGATTTTTAAAAATTCAGTATAATACAATAAAAAAAAATCCTTCGCATCTATTTCTAGAGCCGCATGAAAAATATAATAACGAATATAATCGTTTTGAAGATCCCTGTATTTTGTAATATTAGTTTTATTTGATCAAAATGAAATTTAAAAACAAAACGAAGTTATAGGCTGAAATTATTTAGGAGAGCTTTGTGAAAGGATTGATTTTATACACAAACCGCTTGGTAACCCATTGGAGTTTAAAACATATAAATTCAGTTTATAACAATGCCATATAATAAAGAAAAGCGAAACAAAAGATTACTCCAACTATTCATGACCAAATAGCTGACATCAAATTCTAAAAAATTGGTCTTGTATTGGCATTTAATATATTTACCTAAACTCGGTTTTTAAAAATTCAGTATAATTCAATAAAAAAAAATCCTTCGCTTGGTACCCCATTGGAGTTTAAAACATATAAATTCAGTTTATAACAATGCCATATAATAAAGAAAAGCGAAACACAAGATTACTCCAACTATTCATGACCAAATAGCTGACATCAAATTCTAAAAAATTGGTCTTGTATTGGCATTTAATATATTTACGTAAACTCGGTTTTTAAAAATTGAGTGTAATACAATAAAAACAAAAAATCCTTCGCATCTATTTCTAGAGCCGCATGAAAAATATAATAACGAATATAATAGTTTTGAATATCCCTATATTTTGTAATATTAGTTTTATTTGATTAAAATGAAATTTAATAACAAAACGAAGTTATAGGCTGAAATTATTTAGGAGTGCTTTGTGAAAGAATTGATTTTATACTCAAACCACTTGGTACCCAATTTGATTTTAAAGCATATAAATTCAGTTCAAAACAATGCCATATAATAAAGAAAAGCGAAACAAAAGATTAGTCCAACTATTCATGACCAAATGGCTGACATCAAATTCTAAAAAATTGGTCTTGTATTGTAATTTACAATATTCACGTGAACTCGGTTTTTAAAAATTGAGTATAATACAATAAAAACAAAAAATCCTTCGCATCTATTTCTAGAGCCGCATGAAAAATATAATAACGAATATAATCGTTTTGAACATCCCTGTATTTTGTAATATTAGTCTTATTTGATTAAAATGAAATTAAAAAACAAAACGAAGTTATAGGCTGAAATTATTTAGGAGAGCTTTGTGAAAGGATTGATTTTATACACAAACCGCTTGGTACCCCATTGGAGTTTAAAACATATAAATTCAGTTTATAACAATGCCATATAATAATGAAAAGCGAAACACAAGATTACTCCCACTATTCATGACCAACTGGTGGAAATCAAATTTTAAAAAATTGGTCTTGTATTGGCATTTAATATATTTACCTAAACTCGGTTTTTAAAAATTCAGTATAATACAATAAAAAAAAATCCTTCCCATCTATTTCTAGAGCCGCATGAAAAATATAATAACGAATATAATCGTTTTGAAGATTCCTGTATTTTATAATATTAGTTTTATTTGAATAAAATGAAATTTAATAACAAAACGAAGTTATAGGCTGAAATTATTTAGGAGTGCTTTGTGAAAGGATTGATTTTATACACAAACCGCTTGGTACCCCATTGAACTTTAAAACATATAAATTCAGTTTATAACAATGCCATATAATAAAGAAAAGCGAAACACAAGATTACTCCAACTATTCATGACCAACTGGTGGAAATCAAGTTTTAAAAAATTGGTCTTGTATTGGCATTTAATATATTTACCTAAACTCGATTTTTAAAAATTCAGTATAATACAATAAAAAAAAATCCTTCGCATCTATTTCTAGAGCCGCATGAAAAATATAATAACGAATATAATCGTTTTGAAGATCCCTGTATTTTGTAATATTAGTTTTATTTGATCAAAATGAAATTTAAAAACAAAACGAAGTTATAGGCTGAAATTATTTAGGAGAGCTTTGTGAAAGGATTGATTTTATACACAAACCGCTTGGTACCCCATTGGAGTTTAAAACATATAAATTCAGTTTATAACAATGCCATATAATAATGAAAAGCGAAACAAAAGATTAGTCCAACTATTCATGACCAAATGGCTGACATCAAATTCTAAAAAATTGGTCGTGTATTGTAACTTACAATATTCACGTGAACTCGGTTTTTAAAAATTGAATATAATACAATAAAAACAAAAAATCCTTCGCATCTATTTCTAGAGCCGCATGAAAAATATAATAACGAATATAATCGTTTTGAAGATCCCTGTATTTTGCAATATTAGTTTTATTTGATAAAAAGGAAATTTAAAAACAAAACGAAGTTATAGGCTGAAATTATTTAGGAGAGCTTTGTGAAATGATTGATTTTATACTCAAACCGCTTGGTACCCCATTTGATTTTAAAGCATATAAATTCAGTTCAAAACAATGCCATATAATAAAGAAAAGCGAAACAAAAGATTAGTCCAACTATTCATGACCAAATGACTGACATCAAATTCTAAAAAATTGGTCGTGTATTGTAATTTACAATATTCACGTGAACTCGGTTTATATAAATTGAGTATAATACAATAAAAACAAAAAATCCTTCGCATCTATTTCTAGAGCCGCATGAAAAATATAATAACGAATATAATCGTTTTGAAGATCCCTGTATTTTGCAATATTAGTTTTATTTGATAAAAAGGAAATTTAAAAACAAAACGAAGTTATAGGCTGAAATTATTTAGGAGAGCTTTGTGAAAGGATTGATTTTATACACAAACCGCTTGGTACCCCACTGGAGTTTAAAACATATAAATTCAGTTTATAACAATGCCATATAATAAAGAAAAGCGAAACACAAGATTACTCCCACTATTCATGACCAACTGGTGGAAATCAAATTTTAAAAAATTGGTCTTGTATTGGCATTTAATATATTAACCTAAACTCGGTTTTTAAAAATTCAGTATAATACAATAAAAAAAAATCCTTCGCATCTATTTCTAGAGCCGCATGAAAAATATAATAACGAATATAATCGTTTTGAAGATCCCTGTATTTTGTAATATTAGTTTTATTTGATCAAAATGAAATTTAAAAACAAAACGAAGTTATAGGCTGAAATTATTTAGGAGAGCTTTGTGAAAGGATTGATTTTATACACAAACCGCTTGGTACCCCATTGGAGTTTAAAACATATAAATTCAGTTTATAACAATGCCATATAATAAAGAAAAGCGAAACACAAGATTACTCCAACTATTCATGACCAAATGGTGGAAATCAAATTCTAAAAAATTGGTCTTGTATTGGCATTTAATATATTTACGTAAACTCGGTTTTTAAAAATTGAGTGTAATACAATAAAAACAAAAAATCCTTCGCATCTATTTCTAGAGCCGCATGAAAAATATAATAACGAATATTATAGTGTTGAATATCCCTATATTTTGTAATATTAGTTTTATTTGATTAAAATGAAATTTAATAACAAAACGAAGTTATAGGCTGAAATTATTTAGGAGTGCTTTGTGAAAGAATTGATTTTATACTCAAACCACTTGGTACCCAATTTGATTTTAAAGCATATAAATTCAGTTCAAAACAATGCCATATAATAAAGAAAAGCGAAACACAAGATTACTCCAACTATTCATGATCAAATGGCTGACATCAAATTCTAAAAAATTGGTCTTGTATTGTAATTTACAATATTCACGTGAACTCGGTTTTTAAAAATTGAGTATAATACAATAAAAACAAAAAATCCTTCGCATCTATTTCTAGAGCCGCATGAAAAATATAATAACGAATATAATCGTTTTGAACATCCCTGTATTTTGTAATATTAGTCTTATTTGATTAAAATGAAATTTAAAAACAAAACGAAGTTATAGGCTGAAATTATTTAGGAGAGCTTTGTGAAAGGATTGATTTTATACACAAACCGCTTGGTACCCCATTGGAGTTTAAAACATATAAATTCAGTTTATAACAATGCCATATAATAATGAAAAGCGAAACACAAGATTACTCCCACTATTCATGACCAACTGGTGGAAATCAAATTTTAAAAAATTGGTCTTGTATTGGCATTTAATATATTTACCTAAACTCGGTTTTTAAAAATTGAGTATAATACAATAAAAAAAAATCCTTCCCATCTATTTCTAGAGCCGCATGAAAAATATAATAACGAATATAATCGTTTTGAAGATCCCTGTATTTTATAATATTAGTTTTATTTGAATAAAATGAAATTTAATAACAAAACGAAGTTATAGGCTGAAATTATTTAGGAGTGCTTTGTGAAAGGATTGATTTTATACACAAACCGCTTGGTACCCCATTGAACTTTAAAACATATAAATTCAGTTTATAACAATGCCATATAATAAAGAAAAGCGAAACACAAGATTACTCCCACTATTCATGACCAACTGGTGGAAATCAAGTTTTAAAAAATTGGTCTTGTATTGGCATTTAATATATTTACCTAAACTCGGTTTTTAAAAATTCAGTATAATACAATAAAAAAAAATCCTTCGCATCTATTTCTAGAGCCGCATGAAAAATATAATAACGAATATAATCGTTTTGAAGATCCCTGTATTTTGTAATATTAGTTTTATTTGATCAAAATGAAATTTAAAAACAAAACGAAGTTATAGGCTGAAATTATTTAGGAGAGCTTTGTGAAAGGATTGATTTTATACACAAACCGCTTGGTACCCCATTGGAGTTTAAAACATATAAATTCAGTTTATAACAATGCCATATAATAAAGAAAAGCGAAACAAAAGATTAGTCCAACTATTCATGACCAAATGGCTGACATCAAATTCTAAAAAATTGGTCGTGTATTTTAATTTACAATATTCACGTGAACTCGGTTTTTAAAAATTGAGTATAATACAATAAAAACAAAAAATCCTTCGCATCTATTTCTAGAGCCGCATGAAAAATATAATAACGAATATAATCGTTTTGAAGATCCCTGTATTTTGCAATATTAGTTTTATTTGATAAAAAGGAAATTTAAAAACAAAACGAAGTTATAGGCTGAAATTATTTAGGAGAGCTTTGTGAAAGGATTGATTTTATACACAAACCGCTTGGTACCCCACTGGAGTTTAAAACATATAAATACAGTTTATAACAATGCCATATAATAAAGAAAAGCGAAACACAAGATTACTCCCACTATTCATGACCAACTGGTGTAAATCAAATTTTAAAAAATTGGTCTTGTATTGGCATTTAATATATTTACCTAAACTCGGTTTTTAAAAATTCAGTATAATACAATAAAAAAAAATCCTTCGCATCTATTTCTAGAGCCGCATGAAAAATATAATAACGAATATAATCGTTTTGAAGATCCCTGTATTTTGTAATATTAGTTTTATTTGATCAAAATGAAATTTAAAAACAAAACGAAGTTATAGGCTGAAATTATTTAGGAGAGCTTTGTGAAAGGATTGATTTTATACACAAACCGCTTGGTACCCCATTGGAGTTTAAAACATATAAATTCAGTTTATAACAATGCCATATAATAAAGAAAAGCGAAACACAAGATTACTCCAACTATTCATGACCAAATGGTGGAAATCAAATTCTAAAAAATTGGTCTTGTATTGGCATTTAATATATTTACGTAAACTCGGTTTTTAAAAATTGAGTGTAATACAATAAAAACAAGAAATCCTTCGCATCTATTTCTAGAGCCGCATGAAAAATATAATAACGAATATAATCGTTTTGAATATCCCTATATTTTGTAATATTAGTTTTATTTGATTAAAATGAAATTTAATAACAAAACGAAGTTATAGGCTGAAATTATTTAGGAGTGCTTTGTGAAAGAATTGATTTTATACTCAAACCACTTGGTACCCAATTTGATTTTAAAGCATATAAATTCAGTTCAAAACAATGCCATATAATAAAGAGAAGCGAAACAAAAGATTAGTCCAACTATTCATGACCAAATGGCTGACATCAAATTCTAAAAAATTGGTCTTGTATTGGCATTTAATATATTTACCTAAACTCGGTTTTTAAAAATTCAGTATAATACAATAAAAAAAAATCCTTCGCATCTATTTCTAGAGCCGCATGAAAAATATAATAACGAATATAATCGTTTTGAATATCCCTGTATTTTGTAATATAAGTTTTATTTGATTAAAATGAAATTTAATAACAAAACGAAGATATAGGCTGAAATTATTTAGGAGTGCTTTGTGAAAGAATTGATTTTATACACAAACCGCTTGGTACCCCATTGGAGTTTAAAACATATAAATTCAGTTTATAACAATGCCATATAATTATGAAAAGCGAAACACAAAATTACTCCCACTATTCATGACCAACTGGTGGAAATCAAATTTTAAAAAATTGGTCTTGTATTGGCATTTAATATATTTACCTAAACTCGGTTTTTAAAAATTCAGTATAATACAATAAAAAAAAATCCTTCGTATCTAGTTCTAGAGCCGCATGAAAAATATAATGACGAATATAATCGTTTTGAAGATCCCTGTATTTTGTAATATTAGTTTTATTTGATCAAAATGAAATTGAATAACAAAACGAAGTTATAGGCTGAAATTATTTAGGAGTGCTTTGTGAAAGGATTGATTTTATACACAAACCGCTTGGTACCCCATTGGAGTTTAAAACATATAAATTTAGTTTATAACAATGCCATATAATAATGAAAAGCGAAACGCAAGATTACTCCCACTATTCATGACCAACTGGTGGAAATCAAATTTTAAAAAATTGGTCTTGTATTGGCATTTAATATATTTACCTAAACTCAGTTTTTAAAAATTCAGTATAATACAATAAAAAAAAATCCTTCGCATCTATTTCTAGAGCCGCATGAAAAATATAATGACGAATATAATCGTTTTGAATATCCCTATATTTTGTAATATTAGTTTTATTTGATTAAAATGAAATTTAATAACAAAACGAAGTTATAGGCTGAAATTATTTAGGAGTGCTTTGTGAAAGGATTGATTTTATACACAAACCGCTTGGTACCCCATTGAACTTTAAAACATATAAATTCAGTTTATAACAATGCCATATAATAAAGAAAAGCGAAACACAAGATTACTCCCACTATTCATGACCAACTGGTGGAAATCAAGTTTTAAAAAATTGGTCTTGTATTGGCATTTACCTAAACTCGGTTTTTAAAAATTCAGTATAATACAATAAAAAAAAATCCTTCGCATCTATTTCTAGAGCCGCATGAAAAATATAATGACGAATATAATCGTTTTGAATATCCCTATATTTTGTAATATTAGTTTTATTTGATTAAAATGAAATTTAATAACAAAACGAAGTTATAGGCTGAAATTATTTAGGAGTGCTTTGTGAAAGGATTGATTTTATACACAAACCGCTTGGTACCCCATTGAACTTTAAAACATATAAATTCAGTTTATAACAATGCCATATAATAAAGAAAAGCGAAACACAAGATTACTCCCACTATTCATGACCAAATGGCTGACATCAAATTCTAAAAAATTGGTCGTGTATTGTAATTTACAATATTCACGTGAACTCGGTTTTTAAAAATTGAATATAATACAATAAAAAAAAATCCTTCTCATCTATTTCTAGAGCCGCATGAAAAATATAATAACGAATATAATCGTTTCGAAGATCCCTGTATTTTGTAATATTAGTTTTATTTGATCAAAATGAAATTTAAAAACAAAACGAAGTTATAGGCTGAAATTATTTAGGAGTGCTTTGTGAAAGGATTGATTTTATACACAAACCGCTTGGTACCCCATTGGAGTTTAAAACATATAAATTCAGTTTATAACAATGCCATATAATAAAGAAAAGCGAAACAAAAGATTAGTCCATCTATTCATGACCAAATGGCTGACATCAAATTCTAAAAAATTGGTCGTGTATTGTAATTTACAATATTCACGTGAACTCGGTTTTTAAAAATTGAATGTAATACAATAAAAAAAAATCCTTCTCATCTATTTCTAGAGCCGCATGAAAAATATAATAACGAATATAATCGTTTCGAAGATCCCTGTATTTTGTAATATTAGTTTTATTTGATCAAAATGAAATTTAAAAACAAAACGAAGTTATAGGCTGAAATTATTTAGGAGAGCTTTGTGAAAGGATTGATTTTATACACAACCCGCTTGGTACCCCATTGGAGTTTAAAACATATAAATTCAGTTTATAACAATGCCATATAATAAAGAAAAGCGAAACAAAAGATTAGTCCAACTATTCATGACCAAATGGCTGACATCAAATTCTAAAAAATTGGTCGTGTATTGTAACTTACAATATTCACGTGAACTCGGTTTTTAAAAATTCAGTATAATACAATAAAAAAAATCCTTCGCATCTATTTCTAGAGCCGCATGAAAAATATAATAACGAATATAATCGTTTTGAAGATCCCTGTATTTTGTAATATTAGTTTTATTTGATCAAAATGAAATTTTAAAACAAAACGAAGTTATAGGCTGAAATTATTTAGGAGAGCTTTGTGAAAGGATTGATTTTATACACAAACCGCTTGGTACCCCATTGGAGTTTAAAACATATAAATTCAGTTTATAACAATGCCATATAATAAAGAAAAGCGAAACAAAAGATTAGTCCAACTATTCATGACCAAATGGCTGACATCAAATTCTAAAAAATTGGTCGTGTATTGTAACTTACAATATTCACGTGAACTCGGTTTTTAAAAATTGAATATAATACAATAAAAACAAAAAATCCTTCGCATCTATTTCTAGAGCCGCATGAAAAATATAATAACGAATATAATCGTTTTGAAGATCCCTGTATTTTGCAATATTAGTTTTATTTGATAAAAAGGAAATTTAAAAACAAAACGAAGTTATAGGCTGAAATTATTTAGGAGACCTTTGTGAAAGGATTGATTTTATACACAAACCGCTTGGTACCCCATTGGAGTTTAAAACATATAAATTCAGTTTATAACAATGCCATATAATAAAGAAAAGCGAAACACAAGATTACTCCCACTATTCATGACCAACTGGTGGAAATCAAATTTTAAAAATCTGGTCTTGTATTGGCATTTAATATATTTACCTAAACTCGGTTTTTAAAAATTCAGTATAATACAATAAAAAAAAATCCTTCGCATCTATTTCTAGAGCCGCATGAAAAATATAATAACGAATATAATCGTTTTGAAGATCCCTGTATTTTGTAATATTAGTTTTATTTGATCAAAATGAAATTTAAAAACAAAACGAAGTTATAGGCTGAAATTATTTAGGAGAGCTTTGTGAAAGGATTGATTTTATACACAAACCGCTTGGTACCCCATTGGAGTTTAAAACATATAAATTCAGTTTATAACAATGCCATATAATAAAGAAAAGCGAAACACAAGATTACTCCAACTATTCATGACCAAATGGTGGAAATCAAATTCTAAAAAATTGGTCTTGTATTGGCATTTAATATATTTACGTAAACTCGGCTTTTAAAAATTGAGTGTAATACAATAAAAACAAAAAATCCTTCGCATCTATTTCTAGAGCCGCAAGAAAAATATAATAACGAATATAATCGTTTTGAATATCCCTATATTTTGTAATATTAGTTTTATTTGATTAAAATGAAATTTAATAACAAAACGAAGTTATAGGCTGAAATTATTTAGGAGTGCTTTGTGAAAGAATTGATTTTATACTCAAACCACTTGGTACCCAATTTGATTTTAAAGCATATAAATTCAGTTCAAAACAATGCCATATAATAAAGAAAAGCGAAACAAAAGATTAGTCCAACTATTCATGACCAAATGGTGGAAATCAAATTCTAAAAAATTGGTCTTGTATTGGCATTTAATATATTTACGTAAACTCGGTTTTTAAAAATTGAGTGTAATACAATAAAAACAAAAAATTCTTCGCATCTATTTCTAGAGCCGCAAGAAAAATATAATAACGAATATAATCGTTTTGAATATCCCTATATTTTGTAATATTAGTTTTATTTGATCAAAATGAAATTTAAAAACAAAACGAAGTTATAGGCTGAAATTATTTAGGAGAGCTTTGTGAAAGGATTGATTTTATACACAAACCGCTTGGTACCCCATTGGAGTTTAAAACATATAAATTCAGTTTATAACAATGCCATATAATAAAGAAAAGCGAAACACAAGATTACTCCAACTATTCATGACCAAATGGTGGAAATCAAATTCTAAAAAATTGGTCGTGTATTGTAATTTACAATATTCACGTGAACTCGGTTTTTAAAAATTGAGTATAATACAATAAAAACAAAAAATCCTTCGCATCTATTTCTAGAGCCGCATGAAAAATATAATAACGAATATAATCGTTTTGAACATCCCTGTATTTTGTAATATTAGTTTTATTTGATTAAAATGAAATTTAAAAACAAAACGAAGTTATAGGCTGAAATTATTTAGGAGTGCTTTGTGAAAGGATTAATTTTATACACAAACCGCTTGGTACCCCATTTGATTTTAAAGCATATAAATTCAGTTCAAAACAATGCCATATAATAAAGAAAAGCGAAACAAAAGATTACTCCAACTATTCATGACCAAATGGTGGAAATCAAATTCTAAAAAATTGGTCTTGTATTGGCATTTGATATATTTGCGTAAACTCGGTTTTTAAAAATTGAGTATAATACAATAAAAACAAAAAATCCTTCGCATCTATTTCTAGAGCCGCATGAAAACTATAATAACGAATATAATCGTTTTGAACATCCCTGTATTTCGCAATATTAGTTTTATTTGATAAAAAGGAAATTTAAAAACAAAACGAAGTTATAGGCTGAAATTATTTAGGAGAGCTTTGTGAAAAGATTGATTTTATACACAAACCGCTTGGTACCCCACTGGAGTTTAAAACATATAAATTCAGTTTATAACAATGCCATATAATAAAGAAAAGCGAAACACAAGATTACTCCAACTATTCATGACCAAATGGCTGACATCAAATTCTAAAAAATTGGTCGTGTATTTGAATTTACAATATTTACGTGAACTCGGTTTTTAAAAATTGAGTATAATACAATAAAAACAAAAAATCCTTCGCATCTATTTCTACAGCGGCATGAAAAATATAATAACGAATATAATCGTTTTGAACATCCCTGTATTTTGTAATATTAGTCTTATTTGATTAAAATGAAATTTAATAACAAAACGAAGTTATAGGCTGAAATTATTTAGGAGTGCTTTGTGAAAGGATTGATTTTATACACAAACCGCTTGGTACCCCATTGGAGTTTAAAACATATAAATTCAGTTTATAACAATGCCATATAATAAAGAAAAGCGAAACACAAGATTACTCCCACTATTCATGACCAACTGGTGGAAATCAAATTTTAAAAAATTGGTCTTGTATTGGCATTTAATATATTTACCTAAACTCGGTTTTTAAAAATTCAGTATAATACAATAAAAAAAAATCCTTCGCATCTATTTCTAGAGCCGCATGAAAAATATAATAACGAATATAATCGTTTGGAATATCCCTATATTTTGTAATATTAGTTTTATTTGATTAAAATGAAATTTAATAACAAAACGAAGTTATAGGCTGAAATTATTTAGGAGTGCTTTGTGAAAGAATTGATTTTATACTCAAACCACTTGGTACCCAATTTGATTTTAAAGCATATAAATACAGTTCAAAACAATGCCATATAATAAAGAAAAGCGAAACAAAAGATTAGTCCAACTATTCATGACCAAATGGCTGACATCAAATTCTAAAAAATTGGTCGTGTATTGTAACTTACAATATTCACGTGAACTCGGTTTTTAAAAATTCAGTATAATACAATAAAAAAAAATCCTTCGCATCTATTTCTAGAGCCGCATGAAAAATATAATAACGAATATAATCGTTTTGAAGATCCCTGTATTTTGTAATATTAGTTTTATTTGATCAAAATGAAATTTAAAAACAAAACGAAGTTATAGGCTGAAATTATTTAGGAGAGCTTTGTGAAAGAATTGATTTTATACTCAAACCACTTGGTACCCCATTGGAGTTTAAAACATATAAATTCAGTTTATAACAATGCCATATAATAAAGAAAAGCGAAACAAAAGATTAGTCCAACTATTCATGACCAAATGGCTGACATCAAATTCTAAAAAATTGGTCGTGTATTGTAACTTACAATATTCACGTGAACTCGGTTTTTAAAAATTGAATATAATACAATAAAAACAAAAAATCCTTCGCATCTATTTCTAGAGCCGCATGAAAAATATAATAACGAATATAATCGTTTTGAATATCCCTGTATTTTGCAATATTAGTTTTATTTGATAAAAAGGAAATTTAAAAACAAAACGAAGTTATAGGCTGAAATTATTTAGGAGACCTTTGTGAAAGGATTGATTTTATACACAAACCGCTTGGTACCCCATTGGAGTTTAAAACATATAAATTCAGTTTATAACAATGCCATATAATAAAGAAAAGCGAAACACAAGATTACTCCCACTATTCATGACCAACTGGTGGAAATCAAATTTTAAAAAATTGGTCTTGTATTGGCATTTAATATATTTACGTAAACTCGGTTTTTAAAAATTCAGTATAATACAATAAAAAAAAATCCTTCGCATCTATTTCTAGAGCCGCATGAAAAATATAATAACGAATATAATCGTTTTGAATATCCCTATATTTTGTAATATTAGTTTTATTTGATTAAAATGAAATTTAATAACAAAACGAAGTTATAGGCTGAAATTATTTAGGAGTGCTTTGTGAAAGAATTGATTTTATACTCAAACCACTTGGTACCCAATTTGATTTTAAAGCATATAAATTCAGTTCAAAACAATGCCATATAATAAAGAAAAGCGAAACAAAAGATTAGTCCAACTATTCATGACCAAATGGCTGACATCAAATTCTAAAAAATTGGTCGTGTATTGTAATTTACAATATTCACGTGAACTCGGTTTTTAAAAATTGAGTATAATACAATAAAAACAAAAAATCCTTCGCATCTATTTCTAGAGCCGCATGAAAAATATAATAACGAATATAATCGTTTTGAACATCCCTGTATTTTGTAATATTAGTTTTATTTGATTAAAATGAAATTTAAAAACAAAACGAAGTTATAGGCTGAAATTATTTAGGAGTGCTTTGTGAAAGGATTAATTTTATACACAAACCGCTTGGTACCCCATTTGATTTTAAAACATATAAATTCAGTTTATAACAATGCCATATAATAAAGAAAAGCGAAACAAAAGATTACTCCAACTATTCATGACCAAATGGCTGACATCAAATTCTAAAAAATTGGTCTTGTATTGGCATTTGATATATTTACGTAAACTCGGTTTTTAAAAATTCAGTATAATACAATAAAAACAAAAAATCCTTCGCATCTATTTCTAGAGCCGCATGAAAAATATAATAACGAATATAATCGTTTTGAACATTCCTGTATTTTGTAATATTAGTCTTATTTGATTAAAATGAAATTTAATAACAAAACGAATTTATAGGCTGAAATTATTTAGGAGAGCTTTGTGAAAGGATTGATTTTATACACAAACCGCTTGGTACCCCATTGGAGTTTAAAACATATAAATTCAGTTTATAACAATGCCATATAATAATGAAAAGCGAAACACAAGATTACTCCAACTATTCATGACCAAATGGTGGAAATCAAATTTTAAAAAATTGGTCTTGTATTGGCATTTGATATATTTACGTAAACTCGGTTTTTAAAAATTCAGTATAATACAATAAAAACAAAAAATCCTTCGCATCTATTTCAAGAGTCGCATGAAAAATATAATAACGAATATAATCGTTTTGAACATCCCTGTATTTTGTAATATTAGTCTTATTTGATTAAAATGAAATTTAATAACAAAACGAATTTATAGGCTGAAATTATTTAGGAGTGCTTTGTGAAAGGATTGATTTTATACACAAACCGCTTGGTACCCCATTTGATTTTAAAGCATATAAATTCAGTTCAAAACAATGCCATATAATAAAGAAAAGCGAAACAAAAGATTACTCCAACTATTCATGACCAAATGGCTGACATCAAATTCTAAAAAATTGGTCGTGTATTGTAATTTACAATATTCAAGTGAACTCGGTTTTTAAAAATTGAGTATAATACAATAAAAACAAAAAATCCTCCGCATCTATTTCTACAGCCGCATGAAAAATATAATAACGAATATAATCGTTTTGAACATCCCTGTATTTTGTAATATTAGTTTTATTTGAATAAAATGAAATTTAATAACAAAACGAAGTTATATGCTGAAATTATTTAGGAGTGCTTTGTGAAAGGATTGATTTTATACACAAATCGCTTTGTACCCCATTGGAGTTTAAAACATATAAATTCAGTTTATAACAATGCCATATAATAAAGAAAAGCGAAACACAAGATTACTCCCACTATTCATGACCAAATGGTGGAAATCAAATTCTAAAAAATTGGTCTTGTATTGGCATTTAATATATTTACGTAAACTCGGTTTTTAAAAATTCAGTATAATACAATAAAAACAAAAAATCCTTCGCATCTATTTCTAGAGTCGCATGAAAAATATAATAACGAATATAATCGTTTTGAATATCCCTGTATTTTGTAAAATAAGTTTTATTTGATTAAAATGAAGTTTAATAACAAAACGAAGTTATAGGCTGAAATTATTTAGGAGTGCTTTGTGAAAGGATTGATTTTATACACAAACCGCTTGGTACCCCATTGAACTTTAAAACATATAAATTCAGTTTATAACAATGCCATATAATAAAGAAAAGCGAAACACAAGATTACTCCCACTATTCATGACCAACTGGTGGAAATCAAATTTTAAAAAATTGGTCTTGTATTGGCATTTAATATATTTACGTAAACTCGGTTTTTAAAAATTCAGTATAATACAATAAAAAAAAATCCTTCGCATCTATTTCTAGAGCCGCATGAAAAATATAATAACGAATATAATCGTTTTGAATATCCCTATATTTTGTAATATTAGTTTTATTTGATTAAAATGAAATTTAATAACAAAACGAAGTTATAGGCTGAAATTATTTAGGAGTGCTTTGTGAAAGAATTGATTTTATACTCAAACCACTTGGTACCCAATTTGATTTTAAAGCATATAAATTCAGTTCAAAAC
Organism: Anthrax anthrax; assembly: GCA_963971155.1. NCBI lineage: Eukaryota > Metazoa > Arthropoda > Insecta > Diptera > Bombyliidae > Anthrax > Anthrax anthrax. The sequence goes on from OZ020122.1 coordinate 4,123,774, forward strand.
AATGCCATATAATAAAGAAAAGCGAAACAAAAGATTAGTCCAACTATTCATGACCAAATGGCTGACATCAAATTCTAAAAAATTGGTCGTGTATTGTAATTTACAATATTCACGTGAACTCGGTTTTTAAAAATTGAGTATAATACAATAAAAACAAAAAATCCTTCGCATCTATTTCTAGAGCCGCATGAAAAATATAATAACGAATATAATCGTTTTGAACATCCCTGTATTTTGTAATATTAGTTTTATTTGATTAAAATGAAATTTAAAAACAAAACGAAGTTATAGGCTGAAATTATTTAGGAGTGCTTTGTGAAAGGATTAATTTTATACACAAACCGCTTGGTACCCCATTTGATTTTAAAACATATAAATTCAGTTTATAACAATGCCATATAATAAAGAAAAGCGAAACAAAAGATTACTCCAACTATTCATGACCAAATGGCTGACATCAAATTCTAAAAAATTGGTCTTGTATTGGCATTTGATATATTTACGTAAACTCGGTTTTTAAAAATTCAGTATAATACAATAAAAACAAAAAATCCTTCGCATCTATTTCTAGAGCCGCATGAAAAATATAATAACGAATATAATCGTTTTGAACATTCCTGTATTTTGTAATATTAGTCTTATTTGATTAAAATGAAATTTAATAACAAAACGAATTTATAGGCTGAAATTATTTAGGAGAGCTTTGTGAAAGGATTGATTTTATACACAAACCGCTTGGTACCCCATTGGAGTTTAAAACATATAAATTCAGTTTATAACAATGCCATATAATAATGAAAAGCGAAACACAAGATTACTCCAACTATTCATGACCAAATGGTGGAAATCAAATTTTAAAAAATTGGTCTTGTATTGGCATTTGATATATTTACGTAAACTCGGTTTTTAAAAATTCAGTATAATACAATAAAAACAAAAAATCCTTCGCATCTATTTCAAGAGTCGCATGAAAAATATAATAACGAATATAATCGTTTTGAACATCCCTGTATTTTGTAATATTAGTCTTATTTGATTAAAATGAAATTTAATAACAAAACGAATTTATAGGCTGAAATTATTTAGGAGTGCTTTGTGAAAGGATTGATTTTATACACAAACCGCTTGGTACCCCATTTGATTTTAAAGCATATAAATTCAGTTCAAAACAATGCCATATAATAAAGAAAAGCGAAACAAAAGATTACTCCAACTATTCATGACCAAATGGCTGACATCAAATTCTAAAAAATTGGTCGTGTATTGTAATTTACAATATTCAAGTGAACTCGGTTTTTAAAAATTGAGTATAATACAATAAAAACAAAAAATCCTCCGCATCTATTTCTACAGCCGCATGAAAAATATAATAACGAATATAATCGTTTTGAACATCCCTGTATTTTGTAATATTAGTTTTATTTGAATAAAATGAAATTTAATAACAAAACGAAGTTATATGCTGAAATTATTTAGGAGTGCTTTGTGAAAGGATTGATTTTATACACAAATCGCTTTGTACCCCATTGGAGTTTAAAACATATAAATTCAGTTTATAACAATGCCATATAATAAAGAAAAGCGAAACACAAGATTACTCCCACTATTCATGACCAAATGGTGGAAATCAAATTCTAAAAAATTGGTCTTGTATTGGCATTTAATATATTTACGTAAACTCGGTTTTTAAAAATTCAGTATAATACAATAAAAACAAAAAATCCTTCGCATCTATTTCTAGAGTCGCATGAAAAATATAATAACGAATATAATCGTTTTGAATATCCCTGTATTTTGTAAAATAAGTTTTATTTGATTAAAATGAAGTTTAATAACAAAACGAAGTTATAGGCTGAAATTATTTAGGAGTGCTTTGTGAAAGGATTGATTTTATACACAAACCGCTTGGTACCCCATTGAACTTTAAAATATATAAATTCAGTTTATAACAATGCCATATAATAAAGAAAAGCGAAACACAAGATTACTCCCACTATTCATGACCAACTGGTGGAAATCAAATTTTAAAAAATTGGTCTTGTATTGGCATTTAATATATTTACCTAAACTCGGTTTTTAAAAATTCAGTATAATACAATAAAAAAAAATCCTTCGCATCTATTTCTAGAGCCGCATGAAAAATATAATAACGAATATAATCGTTTTGAAGATCCCTGTATTTTGTAATATTAGTTTTATTTGATCAAAATGAAATTTAAAAACAAAACGAAGTTATAGGCTGAAATTATTAAGGAGTGCTTTGTGAAAGGATTGATTTTATACACAAACCGCTTGGTACCCCATTGGAGTTTAAAACATATAAATTCAGTTTATAACAATGCCATATAATAAAGAAAAGCGAAACACAAGATTACTCCAACTATTCATGACCAAATGGTGGAAATCAAATTCTAAAAAATTGGTCTTGTATTGGCATTTGATATATTTACGTAAACTCGGTTTTTAAAAATTCAGTATAATACAATAAAAACAAAAAATCCTTCGCATCTATTTCTAGAGTCGCATGAAAAATATAATAACGAATATAATCGTGTTGAACATCCCTGTATTTTGTAATATTAGTCTTATTTGATTAAAATGAAATTTAATAACAAAACGAATTTATAGGCTGAAATTATTTAGGAGTGCTTTGTGAAAGGATTGATTTTATACACAAACCGCTTGGTACCCCATTTGATTTTAAAGCATATAAATTCAGTTCAAAACAATGCCATATAATAAAGAAAAGCGAAACAAAAGATTACTCCAACTATTCATGACCAAATGGCTGACATCAAATTCTAAAAAATTGGTCGTGTATTTTAATTTACAATATTCACGTGAACTCGGTTTTTAAAAAATGAGTATAATACAATAAAAACAAAAAATCCTTCGCATCTATTTCTACTGCCGCATGAAAAATATAATAACGAATATAATCGTTTTGAGCATCCCTGTATTTTGTAATATTAGTTTTATTTGAATAAAATGAAATTTAATAACAAAACGAAGTTATAGGCTGAAATTATTTAGGAGTGCTTTGTGAAAGGATTGATTTTATACACAAACTGCTTGGTACCCCATTGAACTTTAAAACATATAAATTCAGTTTATAACAATGCCATATAATAAAGAAAAGCGAAACACAAGATTACTCCCACTATTCATGACCAACTGGTGGAAATCAAATTTTAAAAAATTGGTCTTGTATTGGCATTTAATATATTTACCTAAACTCGGTTTTTAAAAATTCAGTATAATACAATAAAAAAAAATCCTTCGCATCTATTTCTAGAGCCGAATGAAAAATATAATAACGAATATAATCATTTTGAATATCCCTGTATTTTGTAATATTAGTCTTATTTGATTAAAATGAAATTTAATAACAAAACGAAGTTATAGGCTGAAATTATTTAGGAGTGCTTTGTGAAAGGATTAATTTTATACACAAACCGCTTGGTACCCCATTGGAGTTTAAAACATATAAATTCAGTTTATAACAATGCCATATAATAAAGAAAAGCGAAACACAAGATTACTCCAACTATTCATGACCAAATGGCTGACATCAAATTCTAAAAAATTGGTCGTGTATTGTAATTTACAATATTTACGTGAACTCGGTTTTTAAAAATTGAGTATAATACAATAAAAACAAAAAATCCTTCGCATCTATTTCTACTGCCGCATGAAAAATATAATAACGAATATAATCGTTTTGAACATCCCTGTATTTTGTAATATTAGTTTTATTTGAATAAAATGAAATTTAATAACAAAACGAAGTTATAGGCTGAAATTATTTAGGAGTGCTTTGTGAAAGGATTGATTTTATACACAAACTGCTTGGTACCCCATTGAACTTTAAAACATATAAATTCAGTTTATAACAATGCCATATAATAAAGAAAAGCGAAACACAAGATTACTCCCACTATTCATGACCAACTGGTGGAAATCAAATTTTAAAAAATTGGTCTTGTATTGGCATTTAATATATTTACCTAAACTCGGTTTTTAAAAATTCAGTATAATACAATAAAAAAAAATCCTTCGCATCTATTTCTAGAGCCGAATGAAAAATATAATAACGAATATAATCATTTTGAATATCCCTGTATTTTGTAATATTAGTCTTATTTGATTAAAATGAAATTTAATAACAAAACGAATTTATAGGCTGAAATTATTTAGGAGTGCTTTGTGAAAGGATTGATTTTATACACAAACCGCTTGGTACCCCATTTGATTTTAAAGCATATAAATTCAGTTCAAAACAATGCCATATAATAAAGAAAAGCGAAACAAAAGATTACTCCAACTATTCATGACCAAATGGCTGACATCAAATTCTAAAAAATTGGTCGTGTATTTTAATTTACAATATTCACGTGAACTCGGTTTTTAAAAAATGAGTATAATACAATAAAAACAAAAAATCCTTCGCATCTATTTCTACTGCCGCATGAAAAATATAATAACGAATATAATCGTTTTGAACATCCCTGTATTTTGTAATATTAGTTTTATTTGAATAAAATGAAATTTAATAACAAAACGAAGTTATAGGCTGAAATTATTTAGGAGTGCTTTGTGAAAGGATTGATTTTATACACAAACTGCTTGGTACCCCATTGAACTTTAAAACATATAAATTCAGTTTATAACAATGCCATATAATAAAGAAAAGCGAAACACAAGATTACTCCCACTATTCATGACCAACTGGTGGAAATCAAATTTTAAAAAATTGGTCTTGTATTGGCATTTAATATATTTACCTAAACTCGGTTTTTAAAAATTCAGTATAATACAATAAAAAAAAATCCTTCGCATCTATTTCTAGAGCCGAATGAAAAATATAATAACGAATATAATCATTTTGAATATCCCTGTATTTTGTAATATTAGTCTTATTTGATTAAAATGAAATTTAATAACAAAACGAAGTTATAGGCTGAAATTATTTAGGAGTGCTTTGTGAAAGGATTGATTTTATACACAAACCGCTTGGTACCCCATTTGATTTTAAAGCATATAAATTCAGTTCAAAACAATGCCATATAATAAAGAAAAGCGAAACAAAAGATTACTCCAACTATTCATGACCAAATGGCTGACATCAAATTCTAAAAAATTGGTCGTGTATTTTAATTTACAATATTCACGTGAACTCGGTTTTTAAAAAATGAGTATAATACAATAAAAACAAAAAATCCTTCGCATCTATTTCTACTGCCGCATGAAAAATATAATAACGAATATAATCGTTTTGAACATCCCTGTATTTTGTAATATTAGTTTTATTTGAATAAAATGAAATTTAATAACAAAACGAAGTTATAGGCTGAAATTATTTAGGAGTGCTTTGTGAAAGGATTGATTTTATACACAAACTGCTTGGTACCCCATTGAACTTTAAAACATATAAATTCAGTTTATAACAATGCCATATAATAAAGAAAAGCGAAACACAAGATTACTCCAACTATTCATGACCAAATGGCTGACATCAAATTCTAAAAAATTGGTCGTGTATTTGAATTTACAATATTTACGTGAACTCGGTTTTTAAAAATTGAGTATAATACAATAAAAACAAAAAATCCTTCGCATCTATTTCTACAGCGGCATGAAAAATATAATAACGAATATAATCGTTTTGAACATCCCTGTATTTTGTAATATTAGTTTTATTTGATTAAAATGAAATTTAATAACAAAACGAAGTTATAGGCTGAAATTATTTAGGAGTGCTTTGTGAAAGAATTGATTTTATACTCAAACCACTTGGTACCCAATTTGATTTTAAAGCATATAAATTCAGTTCAAAACAATGCCATATAATAAAGAAAAGCGAAACAAAAGATTAGTCAAACTATTCATGACCAAACGGCTGACATCAAATTCTAAAAAATTGGTCGTGTATTGTAATTTACAATATTCACGTGAACTCGGTTTTTAAAAATTGAGTATAATACAATAAAAACAAAAAATCCTTCGCATCTATTTCTAGAGCCGCATGAAAACTATAATAACGAATATAATCGTTTTGAACATCCCTGTATTTTGCAATATTAGTTTTATTTGATAAAAAGGAAATTTAAAAACAAAACGAAGTTATAGGCTGAAATTATTTAGGAGAGCTTTGTGAAAGGATTGATTTTATACACAAACCGCTTGGTACCCCACTGGAGTTTAAAACATATAAATTCAGTTTATAACAATGCCATATAATAAAGAAAAGCGAAACACAAGATTACTCCCACTATTCATGACCAACTAGTGGAAATCAAATTTTAAAAAATTGGTCTTGTATTGGCATTTAATATATTTACCTAAACTCGGTTTTTAAAAATTCAGTATAATACAATAAAAAAAAATCCTTCGCATCTTTTTCTAGAGCCGCATGAAAAATATAATAATGAATATAATCGTTTTGAAGATCCCTGTATTTTGTAATATTAGTTTTATTTGATTAAAATGAAATTTAATAACAAAACGAAGTTATAGGCTGAAATTATTTAGGAGAGCTTTGTGAAAGGATTGATTTTATACACAAACCGCTTGGTACCCCATTGGAGTTTAAAACATATAAATTCAGTTTATAACAATGCCATATAATAAAGAGAAGCGAAACACAAGATTACTCCAACTATTCATGACCAAATGGTGGAAATCAAATTCTAAAAAATTGGTCTTGTATTGGCATTTAATATATTTACCTAAACTCGGTTTTTAAAAATTGAGTGTAATACAATAAAAACAAAAAATCCTTCGCATCTATTTCTAGAGCCGCATGAAAAATATAATAACGAATATAATAGTTTTGAATATCCCTATATTTTGTAATATTAGTTTTATTTGATTAAAATGAAATTTAATAACAAAACGAAGTTATAGGCTGAAATTATTTAGGAGTGCTTTGTGAAAGAATTGATTTTATACTCAAACCACTTGGTACCCAATTTGATTTTAAAGCATATAAATTCAGTTCAAAACAATGCCATATAATAAAGAAAAGCGAAACAAAAGATTAGTCCAACTATTCATGACCAAATGGCTGACATCAAATTCTAAAAAATTGGTCGTGTATTGTAATTTACAATATTCACGTGAACTCGGTTTTTATAAATTGAGTATAATACAATAAAAACAAAAAATTCTTCGCATCTATTTCTAGAGCCGCATGAAAAATATAATAACGAATATAATCGTTTTGAAGATCCCTGTATTTTGCAATATTAGTTTTATTTGATCAAAATGAAATTTAATAACAAAACGAAGTTATATGCTGAAATTATTTAGGAGTGCTTTGTGAAAGGATTGATTTTATACACAAATCGCTTTGTACCCCATTGAACTTTAAAACATTTAAATTCAGTTTATAACAATGCCATATAATAAAGAAAAGCGAAACACAAGATTACTCCAACTATTCATGACCAAATGGTGGAAATCAAATTTTAAAAAATTGGTCTTGTATTGGCATTTAATATATTTACCTAAACTCGGTTTTTAAAAATTCAGTATAATACAATAAAAACAAAAAATCCTTCGCATCTATTTCTAGAGTCGCATGAAAAATATAATAACGAATTTAATCGTTTTGAATATCCCTGTATTTTGTAATATAAGTTTTATTTGATTAAAATGAAATTTAATAACAAAACGAATTTATAGGCTGAAATTATTAAGGAGTGCTTTGTGAAAGGATTGATTTTATACACAAACCGCTTGGTACCCCATTTGATTTTAAAGCATATAAATTCAGTTCAAAACAATGCCATATAATAAAGAAAAGCGAAACACAAGATTACTCCAACTATTCATGACCAAATGGTGGAAATCAAATTCAAAAAAATTGGTCGTGTATTGTAATTTACAATATTCACGTGAACTCGGTTTTTAAAAATTGAGTATAATACAATAAAAACAAAAAATCCTTCGCATCTATTTCTAGAGCCGCATGAAAAATATAATAACGAATATAATCGTTTTGAAGATCCCTGTATTTTGCAATATTAGTTTTATTTGATCAAAATGAAATTTAATAACAAAACGAAGTTATATGCTGAAATTATTTAGGAGTGCTTTGTGAAAGGATTGATTTTATACACAAACCGCTTGGAACCCCATAGAACTTTAAAACATATAAATTCAGTTTATAACAATGCCATATAATAAAGAAAAGCGAAACACAAGATTACTCCCACTATTCATGACCAACTGGTGGAAATCAAATTTTAAAAAATTGGTCTTGTATTGGCATTTAATATATTTACCTAAACTCGGTTTTTAAAAATTCAGTATAATACAATAAAAAAAAATCCTTCGCATCTATTTCTAGAGCCGCATGAAAAATATAATAACGAATATAATCGTTTTGAATATCCCTGTATTTTGTAATATAAGTTTTATTTGATTAAAATGAAATTTAATAACAATACGAATTTATAGGCTGAAATTATTTAGGAGTGCTTTGTGAAAGGATTGATTTTATACTCAAACCGCTTGGTACCCCATTTGATTTTAAAGCATATAAATTCAGTTCAAAACAATGCCATATAATAAAGAAAAGCGAAACAAAAGATTAGTCCAACTATTCATGACCAAATGGCTGACATCAAATTCTAAAAAATTGGTCGTGTATTGAAACTTACAATATTCACGTGAACTCGGTTTTTAAAAATTGAGTATAATACAATAAAAACAAAAAATCCTTCGCATCTATTTCTACAGCCGCATGAAAAATATAATAACGAATATAATCGTTTTGAACATCCCTGTATTTTGTAATATTAGTCTTATTTGATTAAAATGAAATTTAATAACAAAACGAAGTTATAGGCTGAAATTATTTAGGAGTGCTTTGTGAAAGGATTGATTTTATACACAAACCGCTTGGTACCCCATAGAACTTTAAAACATATAAATTCAGTTTATAACAATGCCATATAATAAAGAAAAGCGAAACACAAGATTACTCCAACTATTCATGACCAACTGGTGGAAATCAAATTTTAAAAAATTGGTCTTGTATTCGCATTTAATATATTTACCTAAATTCGGTTTTTAAAAATTCAGTATAATACAATAAAAAAAAATCCTTCGCATCTATTTCTAGAGCCGCATGAAAAATATAATAACGAATATAATCGTTTTGAATATCCCTGTATTTTGTAATATAAGTTTTATTTGATTAAAATGAAATTTAATAACAAAACGAATTTATAGGCTGAAATTATTTAGGAGTGCTTTGTGAAAGGATTGATTTTATACTCAAACCGCTTGGTACCCCATTTGATTTTAAAGCATATAAATTCAGTTCAAAACAATGCCATATAATAAAGAAAAGCGAAACAAAAGATTAGTCCAACTATTCATGACCAAATGGCTGACATCAAATTTTAAAAAATTGGTCGTGTATTGTAATTTACAATATTCACGTGAACTCGGTTTTTATAAATTGAGTATAATACAATAAAAACAAAAAATCCTTCGCATCTATTTCTAGAGCCGCATGAAAAATATAATAACGAATATAATCGTTTTGAAGATCCCTGTATTTTGTAATATAAGTTTTATTTGATTAAAATGAAATTTAATAACAATACGAATTTATAGGCTGAAATTATTTAGGAGTGCTTTGTGAAAGGATTGATTTTATACTCAAACCGCTTGGTACCCCATTTGATTTTAAAGCATATAAATTCAGTTCAAAACAATGCCATATAATAAAGAAAAGCGAAACAAAAGATTAGTCCAACTATTCATGACCAAATGGCTGACATCAAATTCTAAAAAATTGGTCGTGTATTGTAATTTACAATATTCACGTGAACTCGGTTTTTAAAAATTGAGTATAATACAATAAAAACAAAAAATCCTTCGCATCTATTTCTACAGCCGCATGAAAAATATAATAACGAATATAATCGTTTTGAACATCCCTGTATTTTGTAATATTAGTCTTATTTGATTAAAATGAAATTTAATAACAAAACGAAGTTATAGGCTGAAATTATTTAGGAGTGCTTTGTGAAAGGATTGATTTTATACACAAATCGCTTTGTACCCCATTGAACTTTAAAACATTTAAATTCAGTTTATAACAATGCCATATAATAAAGAAAAGCGAAACACAAGATTACTCCAACTATTCATGACCAAATGGTGGAAATCAAATTTTAAAAAATTGGTCTTGTATTCGCATTTAATATATTTACCTAAATTCGGTTTTTAAAAATTCAGTATAATACAATAAAAAAAAATCCTTCGCATCTATTTCTAGAGCCGCATGAAAAATATAATAACGAATATAATCGTTTTGAATATCCCTGTATTTTGTAATATAAGTTTTATTTGATTAAAATGAAATTTAATAACAAAACGAATTTATAGGCTGAAATTATTTAGGAGTGCTTTGTGAAAGGATTGATTTTATACTCAAACCGCTTGGTACCCCATTTGATTTTAAAGCATATAAATTCAGTTCAAAACAATGCCATATAATAAAGAAAAGCGAAACAAAAGATTAGTCCAACTATTCATGACCAAATGGCTGACATCAAATTTTAAAAAATTGGTCGTGTATTGTAATTTACAATATTCACGTGAACTCGGTTTTTATAAATTGAGTATAATACAATAAAAACAAAAAATCCTTCGCATCTATTTCTAGAGCCGCATGAAAAATATAATAACGAATATAATCGTTTTGAAGATCCCTGTATTTTGTAATATTAGTTTTATTTGATCAAAATGAAATTTAAAAACAAAACGAAGTTATAGGCTGAAATTATTTAGGAGAGCTTTGTGAAAGGATTGATTTTATACACAAACCGCTTGGTACCCCATTGGAGTTTAAAACATATAAATTCAGTTTATAACAATGCCATATAATAAAGAAAAGCGAAACACAAGATTACTCCCACTATTCATGACCAAATGGTGGAAATCAAATTCTAAAAAATTGGTCTTGTATTGGCATTTAATATATTTACGTAAACTCGGTTTTTAAAAATTGAGTGTAATACAATAAAAACAAAAAATCCTTCGCATCTATTTCTAGAGCCGCATGAAAAATATAATAACGAATATAATCGTTTTGAATATCCCTATATTTTCTAATATTAGTTTTATTTGATTAAAATGAAATTTAATAACAAAACGAATTTATAGGCTGAAATTATTAAGGAGTGCTTTGTGAAAGGATTGATTTTATACACAAACCGCTTGGTACCCCATTTGATTTTAAAGCATATAAATTCAGTTCAAAACAATGCCATATAATAAAGAAAAGCGAAACACAAGATTACTCCAACTATTCATGACCAAATGGTGGAAATCAAATTCAAAAAAATTGGTCGTGTATTGTAATTTACAATATTCACGTGAACTCGGTTTTTAAAAATTGAGTATAATACAATAAAAACAAAAAATCCTTCGCATATATTTCTACAGCCGCATGAAAAATATAATAACGAATATAATCGTTTTGAACATCCCTGTATTTTGTAATATTAGTCTTATTTGATTAAAATGAAATTTAATAACAAAACGAAGTTATAGGCTGAAATTATTTAGGAGTGCTTTGTGAAAGGATTGATTTTATACACAAACCGCTTGGTACCCCATAGAACTTTAAAACATATAAATTCAGTTTATAACAATGCCATATAATAAAGAAAAGCGAAACACAAGATTACTCCCACTATTCATGACCAACTGGTGGAAATCAAATTTTAAAAAATTGGTCTTGTATTGGCATTTAATATATTTACCTAAACTCGGTTTTTAAAAATTCAGTATAATACAATAAAAAAAAATCCTTCGTATCTATTTCTAGAGCCGCATGAAAAATATAATAACGAATATAATCGTTTTGAAGATCCCTGTATTTTGTAATATTAGTCTTATTTGATTAAAATGAAATTTAATAACAAAACGAAGTTATAGGCTGAAATTATTTAGGAGTGCTTTGTGAAAGGATTGATTTTATACACAAACCGCTTGGTACCCCATAGAACTTTAAAACATATAAATTCAGTTTATAACAATGCCATATAATAAAGAAAAGCGAAACACAAGATTACTCCCACTATTCATGACCAACTGGTGGAAATCAAATTTTAAAAAATTGGTCTTGTATTGGCATTTAATATATTTACCTAAATTCGGTTTTTAAAAATTCAGTATAATACAATAAAAAAAAATCCTTCGCATCTATTTCTAGAGCCGCATGAAAAATATAATAACGAATATAATCGTTTTGAATATCCCTGTATTTTGTAATATAAGTTTTATTTGATTAAAATGAAATTTAATAACAAAACGAATTTATAGGCTGAAATTATTTAGGAGTGCTTTGTGAAAGGATTGATTTTATACTCAAACCGCTTGGTACCCCATTTGATTTTAAAGCATATAAATTCAGTTCAAAACAATGCCATATAATAAAGAAAAGCGAAACAAAAGATTAGTCCAACTATTCATGACCAAATGGCTGACATCAAATTTTAAAAAATTGGTCGTGTATTGTAATTTACAATATTCACGTGAACTCGGTTTTTATAAATTGAGTATAATACAATAAAAACAAAAAATCCTTCGCATCTATTTCTAGAGCCGCATGAAAAATATAATAACGAATATAATCGTTTTGAATATCCCTGTATTTTGTAATATAAGTTTTATTTGATTAAAATGAAATTTAATAACAAAACGAATTTATAGGCTGAAATTATTTAGGAGTGCTTTGTGAAAGGATTGATTTTATACACAAACCGCTTGGTACCCCATTGGAGTTTAAAACATATAAATTCAGTTTATAACAATGCCATATAATAAAGAAAAGCGAAACACAAGATTACTCCAACTATTCATGACCAAATGGTGGAAATCAAATTCTAAAAAATTGGTCTTGTATTGGCATTTAATATATTTACGTAAACTCGGTTTTTAAAAATTGAGTGTAATACAATAAAAACAAAAAATCCTTCGCATCTATTTCTAGAGCCGCATGATAAATATAATAACGAATATAATCGTTTTGAATATCCCTATATTTTCTAATATTAGTTTTATTTGATTAAAATGAAATTTAATAACAAAACGAATTTATAGGCTGAAATTATTTAGGAGTGCTTTGTGAAAGGATTGATTTTATACACAAACCGCTTGGTACCCCATTTGATTTTAAAGCATATAAATTCAGTTCAAAACAATGCCATATAATAAAGAAAAGCGAAACACAAGATTACTCCAACTATTCATGACCAAATGGTGGAAATCAAATTCAAAAAAATTGGTCGTGTATTGTAATTTACAATATTCACGTGAACTCGGTTTTTAAAAATTGAGTATAATACAATAAAAACAAAAAATCCTTCGCATCTATTTCTACAGCCGCATGAAAAATATAATAACGAATATAATCGTTTTGAACATCCCTGTATTTTGTAATATTAGTCTTATTTGATTAAAATGAAATTTAAAAACAAAACGAAGTTATAGGCTGAAATTATTTAGGAGAGCTTTGTGAAAGGATTGATTTTATACACAAACCGCTTGGTACCCCATAGAACTTTAAAACATATAAATTCAGTTTATAACAATGCCATATAATAAAGAAAAGCGAAACACAAGATTACTCCCACTATTCATGACCAACTGGTGGAAATCAAATTTTAAAAAATTGGTCTTGTATTGACATTTAATATATTTACCTAAACTCGGTTTTTAAAAATTCAGTATAATACAATAAAAAAAAATCCTTCGTATCTATTTCTAGAGCCGCATGAAAAATATAATAACGAATATAATCGTTTTGAAGATCCCTGTATTTTGTAATATTAGTTTTATTTGATCAAAATGAAATTTAAAAACAAAACGAAGTTATAGGCTGAAATTATTTAGGAGAGCTTTGTGAAAGGATTGATTTTATACACAAACCGCTTGGTACCCCACTGGAGTTTAAAACATATAAATTCAGTTTATAACAATGCCATATAATAAAGAAAAGCGAAACACAAGATTACTCCCACTATTCATGACCAACTGGTGGAAATCAAATTTTAAAAAATTGGTCTTGTATTGGCATTTAATATATTTACCTAAACTCGGTTTTTAAAAATTCAGTATAATACAATAAAAAAAAATCCTTCGTATCTATTTCTAGAGCCGCATGAAAAATATAATAACGAATATAATCGTTTTGAAGATCCCTGTATTTTGTAATATTAGTTTTATTTGATCAAAATGAAATTTAAAAACAAAACGAAGTTATAGGCTGAAATTATTTAGGAGAGCTTTGTGAAAGGATTGATTTTATACACAAACCGCTTGGTACCCCATTGGAGTTTAAAACATATAAATTCAGTTTATAACAATGCCATATAATAAAGAAAAGCGAAACACAAGATTACTCCAACTATTCATGACCAAATGGTGGAAATCAAATTCTAAAAAATTGGTCTTGTATTGGCATTTAATATATTTACGTAAACTCGGTTTTTAAAAATTGAGTGTAATACAATAAAAACAAAAAATCCTTCGCATCTATTTCTAGAGCCGCATGAAAAATATAATAACGAATATAATCGTTTTGAATATCCCTATATTTTGTAATATTAGTCTTATTTGATTAAAATGAAATTTAATAACAAATCGAATTTATAGGCTGAAATTATTTAGGAGTGCTTTGTGAAAGGATTAATTTTATACACAAACCGCTTGGTACCCCATTTGATTTTAAAGCATATAAATTCAGTTCAAAACAATGCCATATAATAAAGAAAAGCGAAACAAAAGATTACTCCAACTATTCATGACCAAATGGCTGACATCAAATTCTAAAAAATTGGTCGTGTATTGTAATTTACAATATTCACGTGAACTCGGTTTTTAAAAATTGAGTATAATACAATAAAAACAAAAAATCCTTCGCATCTATTTCTAGAGCCGCATGAAAAATATAATAACGAATATAATCGTTTTGAACATCCCTGTATTTTGTAATATTAGTCTTATTTGATTAAAATGAAATTTAAAAACAAAACGAAGTTATAGGCTGAAATTATTTAGGAGAGCTTTGTGAAAGGATTGATTTTATACACAAACCGCTTGGTACCCCATTGGAGTTTATAACATATAAATTCAGTTTATAACAATGCCATATAATAAAGAAAAGCGAAACACAAGATTATTCCAACTATTCATGACCAAATGGTGGAAATCGAATTCTAAAAAATTGGTCTTGTATTGGCATTTAATATATTCACCTAAACTCGGTTTTTAAAAATTCAGTATAATACAATTAAAAAAAATCCTTAGCATCTATTTCTAGAGCCGCATGAAAAATATAATAACGAATATAATCGTTTTGAATATCCCTGTATTTTGTAATATAAGTTTTATTTGATTAAAATGAAATTTAATAACAAAACGAATTTATAGGCTGAAATTATTTAGGAGTGCTTTGTGAAAGGATTGATTTTATACTCAAACCGCTTGGTACCCCATTTGATTTTAAAGCATATAAATTCAGTTCAAAACAATGCCATATAATAAAGAAAAGCGAAACAAAAGATTAGTCCAACTATTCATGACCAAATGGCTGACATCAAATTCTAAAAAATTGGTCGTGTATTGTAATTTACAATATTCACGTGAACTCGGTTTTTATAAATTGAGTATAATACAATAAAAACAAAAAATCCTTCGCATCTATTTCTAGAGCCGCATGAAAAATATAATAACGAATATAATCGTTTCGAAGATCCCTGTATTTTGCAATATTAGTTTTATTTGATAAAAAGGAAATTTAAAAACAAAACGAAGTTATAGGCTGAAATTATTTAGGAGAGCTTTGTGAAAGGATTGATTTTATACACAAACCACTTGGTACCCCACTGGAGTTTAAAACATATAAATTCAGTTTATAACAATGCCATATAATAAAGAAAAGCGAAACACAAGATTACTCCAACTATTCATGACCAAATGGTGGAAATCAAATTCTAAAAAATTGGTCTTGTATTGGCATTTAATATATTTACGTAAACTCGGTTTTTAAAAATTGAGTGTAATACAATAAAAACAAAAAATCCTTCGCATCTATTTCTAGAGCCGCATGAAAAATATAATAACGAATATAATCGTTTTGAATATCCCTATATTTTGTAATATTAGTTTTATTTGATTAAAATGAAATTTAATAACAAAACGAATTTATAGGCTGAAATTATTTAGGAGTGCTTTGTGAAAGGATTGATTTTATACACAAACCGCTTGGTACCCCATTTGATTTTAAAGCATATAAATTCAGTTCAAAACAATGCCATATAATAAAGAAAAGCGAAACACAAGATTACTCCAACTATTCATGACCAAATGGTGGAAATCAAATTCAAAAAAATTGGTCGTGTATTGTAATTTACAATATTCACGTGAACTCGGTTTTTAAAAATTGAGTATAATACAATAAAAACAAAAAATCCTTCGCATCTATTTCTACAGCCGCATGAAAAATATAATAACGAATATAATCGTTTTGAACATCCCTGTATTTTGTAATATTAGTCTTATTTGATTAAAATGAAATTTAATAACAAAACGAAGTTATAGGCTGAAATTATTTAGGAGTGCTTTGTGAAAGGATTGATTTTATACACAAACCGCTTGGTACCCCATAGAACTTTAAAACATATAAATTCAGTTTATAACAATGCCATATAATAAAGAAAAGCGAAACACAAGATTACTCCCACTATTCATGACCAACTGGTGGAAATCAAATTTTAAAAAATTGGTCTTGTATTTGCATTTAATATATTTACCTAAACTCGGTTTTTAAAAATTCAGTATAATACAATAAAAAAAAATCCTTCGCATCTATTTCTAGAGCCGCATGAAAAATATAATAACGAATATAATCGTTTTGAAGATCCCTGTATTTTGTAATATAAGTTTTATTTGATTAAAATGAAATTTAATAACAAAACGAATTTATAGGCTGAAATTATTTAGGAGTGCTTTGTGAAAGGATTGATTTTATACTCAAACCGCTTGGTACCCCATTTGATTTTAAAGCATATAAATTCAGTTCAAAACAATGCCATATAATAAAGAAAAGCGAAACAAAAGATTAGTCCAACTATTCATGACCAAATGGCTGACATCAAATTCTAAAAAATTGGTCTTGTATTGGCATTTAATATATTTACCTAAACTCGGTTTTTAAAAATTCAGTATAATACAATAAAAAAAAATCCTTCGCATCTATTTCTAGAGTCGCATGAAAAATATAATGACGAATATAATCGTTTTGAAGATCCCTGTATTTTGTAATATTAGTTTTATTTGATCAAAATGAAATTTAAAAACAAAACGAAGTTATAGGCTGAAATTATTTAGGAGTGCTTTGTGAAAGGATTGATTTTATACACAAACCGCTTGGTACCCCATTTGATTTTAAAGCATATAAATTCAGTTTATAACAATGCCATATAATAAAGAAAAGCGAAACACAAGATTACTCCAACTATTCATGACCAAATGGTGGAAATCAAATTCTAAAAAATTGGTCTTGTATTGGCATTTAATATATTTACGTAAACTCGGTTTTTAAAAATTGAGTGTAATACAATAAAAACAAAAAATCCTTCGCATCTATTTCTAGAGCCGCATGAAAAATATAATAACGAATATAATCGTTTTGAATATCGCTATATTTTGTAATATTAGTTTTATATGATTAAAATGAAATTTAATAACAAAACGAATTTATAGGCTGAAATTATTTAGGAGTGCTTTGTGAAAGGATTGATTTTATACACAAACCGCTTGGTACCCCATTTGATTTTAAAGCATATAAATTCAGTTCAAAACAATGCCATATAATAAAGAAAAGCGAAACACAAGATTACTCCAACTATTCATGACCAAATGGTGGAAATCAAATTCAAAAAAATTGGTCGTGTATTGTAATTTACAATATTCACGTGAACTCGGTTTTTAAAAATTGAGTATAATACAATAAAAACAAAAAATCCTTCGCATCTATTTCTAGAGCCGCATGAAAAATATAATAACGAATATAATCGTTTTGAACATCCCTGTATTTTGTAATATTAGTCTTATTTGATTAAAATGAAATTTAATAACAAAACGAAGTTATAGGCTGAAATTATTTAGGAGTGCTTTGTGAAAGGATTGATTTTATACACAAACCGCTTGGTACCCCATAGAACTTTAAAACATATAAATTCAGTTTATAACAATGCCATATAATAAAGAAAAGCGAAACACAAGATTACTCCCACTATTCATGACCAACTGGTGGAAATCAAATTTTAAAAAATTGGTCTTGTATTGGCATTTAATATATTTACCAAAACTCGGTTTTTAAAAATTCAGTATAATACAATAAAAAAAAATCCTTCGCATCTATTTCTAGAGCCGCATGAAAAATATAATAACGAATATAATCGTTTTGAATATCCCTGTATTTTGTAATATAAGTTTTATTTGATTATAATGAAATTTAATAACAAAACGAATTTATAGGCTGAAATTATTTAGGAGTGCTTTGTGAAAGGATTGATTTTATACTCAAACCACTTGGTACCCCATTTGATTTTAAAGCATATAAATTCAGTTTATAACAATGCCATATAATAAAGAAAACCGAAACAAAAGATTAGTCCAACTATTCATGACCAAATGTCTGACATCAAATTTTAAAAAATTGGTCTTGTATTGGCATTTAATATATTTACCTAAACTCGGTTTTTAAAAATTCAGTATAATACAATAAAAAAAAATCCTTCGCATCTATTTCTAGAGCCGCATGAAAAATATAATAACGAATATAATCGTTTTGAAGATCCCTGTATTTTGTAATATTAGTTTTATTTGATCAAAATGAAATTTAAAAACAAAACGAAGTTATAGGCTGAAATTATTTAGGAGAGCTTTGTGAAAGGATTGATTTTATACACAAACCGCTTGGTACCCCATTGGAGTTTAAAACATATAAATTCAGTTTATAACAATGCCATATAATAAAGAAAAGCGAAACACAAGATTACTCCAACTATTCATGACCAAATGGTGGAAATCAAATTCTAAAAAATTGGTCTTGTATTGGCATTTAATATATTTACCTAAACTCGGTTTTTAAAAATTCAGTATAATACAATAAAAAAAAATCCTTCGCATCTATTTCTAGAGCCGCATGAAAAATATAATAACGAATATAATCGTTTTGAACATCCCTGTATTTTGTAATATTAGTCTTATTTGATTAAAATGAAATTTAATAACAAAACGAAGTTATAGGCTGAAATTATTTAGGAGTGCTTTGTGAAAGGATTGATTTTATACACAAACCGCTTGGTACCCCATAGAACTTTAAAACATATAAATTCAGTTTATAACAATGCCATATAATAAAGAAAAGCGAAACAAAAGATTACTCCCACTATTCATGACCAACTGGTGGAAATCAAATTTTAAAAAATTGGTCTTGTATTGGCATTTAATATATTTACCAAAACTCGGTTTTTAAAAATTCAGTATAATACAATAAAAAAAAATCCTTCGCATCTATTTCTAGAGCCGCATGAAAAATATAATAACGAATATAATCGTTTTGAAGATCCCTGTATTTTGTAATATAAGTTTTATTTGATTAAAATGAAATTTAATAACAAAACGAATTTATAGGCTGAAATTATTTAGGAGTGCTTTGTGAAAGAATTGATTTTATACTCAAATCACTTGGTACCCAATTTGATTTTAAAGCATATAAATTTAGTTCAAAACAATGCCATATAATAAAGAAAAGCGAAACAAAAGATTAGTCCAACTATTCATGACCAAATGGCTGACATCAAATTCTAAAAAATTGGTCTTGTATTGTAATTTACAATATTCACGTGAACTCGGTTTTTAAAAATTGAGTATAATACAATAAAAACAAAAAATCCTTCGCATCTATTTCTAGAGCCGCATGAAAAATATAATAACGAATATAATCGTTTTGAACATCCCTGTATTTTGTAATATTAGTCTTATTTGATTAAAATGAAATTTAAAAACAAAACGAAGTTATAGGCTGAAATTATTTAGGAGAGCTTTGTGAAAGGATTGATTTTATACACAAACCGCTTGGTACCCCATTGGAGTTTAAAACATATAAATTCAGTTTATAACAATGCCATATAATAAAGAAAAGCGAAACACAAGATTACTCCCACTATTCATGACCAAATGGTGGAAATCAAATTCTAAAAAATTGGTCTTGTATTGGCATTTAATATATTTACGTAAACTCGGTTTTTAAAAATTGAGTGTAATACAATAAAAACAAAAAATCCTTCGCATCTATTTCTAGAGCCGCATGAAAAATATAATAACGAATATAATCGTTTTGAATATCCCTATATTTTGTAATATTAGTTTTATTTGATTAAAATGAAATTTAATAACAAAACGAATTTATAGGCTGAAATTATTTAGGAGTGCTTTGTGAAAGGATTGATTTTATACACAAACCGCTTGGTACCCCATTTGATTTTAAAGCATATAAATTCAGTTCAAAACAATGCCATATAATAAAGAAAAGCGAAACACAAGATTACTCCAACTATTCATGACCAAATGGTGGAAATCAAATTCAAAAAAATTGGTCGTGTATTGTAATTTACAATATTCACGTGAACTCGGTTTTTAAAAATTGAGTATAATACAATAAAAACAAAAAATCCTTCGCATCTATTTCTACAGCCGCATGAAAAATATAATAACGAATATAATCGTTTTGAACATCCCTGTATTTTGTAATATTAGTCTTATTTGATTAAAATGAAATTTAATAACAAAACGAAGTTATAGGCTGAAATTATTTAGGAGTGCTTTGTGAAAGGATTGATTTTATACACAAACCGCTTGGTACCCCATAGAACTTTAAAACATATAAATTCAGTTTATAACAATGCCATATAATAAAGAAAAGCGAAACACAAGATTACTCCCACTATTCATGACCAACTGGTGGAAATCAAATTTTAAAAAATTGGTCCTGTATTGGCATTTAAAATATTTACCTAAACTCGGTTTTTAAAAATTCAGTATAATACAATAAAAAAAAATCCTTCGCATCTATTTCTAGAGCCGCATGAAAAATATAATAACGAATATAATCGTTTTGAATATCCCTGTATTTTGTAATATAAGTTTTATTTGATTAAAATGAAATTTAATAACAAAACGAATTTATAGGCTGAAATTATTTAGGAGTGCTTTGTGAAAGGATTGATTTTATACTCAAACCGCTTGGTACCCCATTTGATTTTAAAGCATATAAATTCAGTTCAAAACAATGCCATATAATAAAGAAAAGCGAAACAAAAGATTAGTCCAACAATTCATGACCAAATGGCTGACATCAAATTCTAAAAAATTGGTCTTGTATTGGCATTTAATATATTTACCTAAACTCGGTTTTTAAAAATTCAGTATAATACAATAAAAAAAAATCCTTCGCATCTATTTCTAGAGTCGCATGAAAAATATAATGACGAATATAATCGTTTTGAAGATCCCTGTATTTTGTAATATTAGTTTTATTTGATCAAAATGAAATTTAAAAACAAAACGAAGTTATAGGCTGAAATTATTTAGGAGAGCTTTGTGAAAGGATTGATTTTATACACAAACCGCTTGGTACCCCATTGGAGTTTAAAACATATAAATTCAGTTTATAACAATGCCATATAATAAAGAAAAGCGAAACACAAGATTACTCCAACTATTCATGACCAAATGGTGGAAATCAAATTCTAAAAAATTGGTCTTGTATTGGCATTTAATATATTTACGTAAACTCGGTTTTTAAAAATTGAGTGTAATACAATAAAAACAAAAAATCCTTCGCATCTATTTCTAGAGCCGCATGAAAAATATAATAACGAATATAATCGTTTTGAATATCGCTATATTTTGTAATATTAGTTTTATTTGATTAAAATGAAATTTAATAACAAAACGAATTTATAGGCTGAAATTATTTAGGAGTGCTTTGTGAAAGGATTGATTTTATACACAAACCGCTTGGTACCCCATTTGATTTTAAAGCATATAAATTCAGTTCAAAACAATGCCATATAATAAAGAAAAGCGAAACACAAGATTACTCCAACTATTCATGACCAAATGGTGGAAATCAAATTCAAAAAAATTGGTCGTGTATTGTAATTTACAATATTCACGTGAACTCGGTTTTTAAAAATTGAGTATAATACAATAAAAACAAAAAATCCTTCGCATCTATTTCTAGAGCCGCATGAAAAATATAATAACGAATATAATCGTTTTGAACATCCCTGTATTTTGTAATATTAGTCTTATTTGATTAAAATGAAATTTAATAACAAAACGAAGTTATAGGCTGAAATTATTTAGGAGTGCTTTGTGAAAGGATTGATTTTATACACAAACCGCTTGGTACCCCATAGAACTTTAAAACATATAAATTCAGTTTATAACAATGCCATATAATAAAGAAAAGCGAAACACAAGATTACTCCCACTATTCATGACCAACTGGTGGAAATCAAATTTTAAAAAATTGGTCTTGTATTGGCATTTAATATATTTACCTAAACTCGGTTTTTAAAAATTCAGTATAATACAATAAAAAAAAATCCTTCGCATCTATTTCTAGAGCCGCATGAAAAATATAATAACGAATATAATCGTTTTGAATATCCCTGTATTTTGTAATATAAGTTTTATTTGATTAAAATGAAATTTAATAACAAAACGAATTTATAGGCTGAAATTATTTAGGAGTGCTTTGTGAAAGGATTGATTTTATACTCAAACCACTTGGTACCCCATTTGATTTTAAAGCATATAAATTCAGTTTATAACAATGCCATATAATAAAGAAAACCGAAACAAAAGATTAGTCCAACTATTCATGACCAAATGTCTGACATCAAATTCTAAAAAATTGGTCGTGTATTGTAATTTACAATATTCACGTGAACTCGGTTTTTATAAATTGAGTATAATACAATAAAAACAAAAAATCCTTCGCATCTATTTCTAGAGCCGCATGAAAAATATAATAACGAATATAATCGTTTTGAAGATCCCTGTATTTTGCAATATTAGTTTTATTTAATAAAAAGGAAATTTAAAAACAAAACGAAGTTATAGGCTGAAATTATTTAGGAGTGCTTTGTGAAAGGATTGATTTTATACACAAACCGCTTGGTACCCCACTGGAGTTTAAAACATATAAATTCAGTTTATAACAATGCCATATAATAAAGAAAAGCGAAACACAAGATTACTCCCACTATTCATGACCAACTGGTGGAAATCAAATTTTAAAAAATTGGTCTTGTATTGGCATTTAATATATTTACCTAAACTCGGTTTTTAAAAATTCAGTATAATACAATAAAAAAAAATCCTTCGCATCTATTTCTAGAGCCGCATGAAAAATATAATAACGAATATAATCGTTTTGAAGATCCCTGTATTTTGTAATATTAGTTTTATTTGATCAAAATGAAATTTAAAAACAAAACGAAGTTATAGGCTGAAATTATTTAGGAGTGCTTTGTGAAAGGATTGATTTTATACACAAACCGCTTGGTACCCCATTGGAGTTTAAAACATATAAATTCAGTTTATAACAATGCCATATAATAAAGAAAAGCGAAACACAAGATTACTCCAACTATTCATGACCAAATGGTGGAAATCAAATTCTAAAAAATTGGTCTTGTATTGGCATTTAATATATTTACCTAAACTCGGTTTTTAAAAATTCAGTATAATACAATAAAAAAAAATCCTTCGCATCTATTTCTAGAGCCGCATGAAAAATATAATAACGAATATAATCGTTTTGAATATCCCTGTATTTTGTAATATAAGTTTTATTTGATTAAAATGAAATTTAATAACAAAACGAATTTATAGGCTGAAATTATTTAGGAGTGCTTTGTGAAAGAATTGATTTTATACTCAAATCACTTGGTACCCAATTTGATTTTAAAGCATATAAATTCAGTTCAAAACAATGCCATATAATAAAGAAAAGCGAAACAAAAGATTAGTCCAACTATTCATGACCAAATGGCTGACATCAAATTCTAAAAAATTGGTCTTGTATTGTAATTTACAATATTCACGTGAACTCGGTTTTTAAAAATTGAGTATAATACAATAAAAACAAAAAATCCTTCGCATCTATTTCTAGAGCCGCATGAAAAATATAATAACGAATATAATCGTTTTGAACATCCCTGTATTTTGTAATATTAGTCTTATTTGATTAAAATGAAATTTAAAAACAAAACGAAGTTATAGGCTGAAATTATTTAGGAGAGCTTTGTGAAAGGATTGATTTTATACACAAACCGCATGGTACCGCATTGGAGTTTAAAACATATAAATTCAGTTTATAACAATGCCATATAATAATGAAAAGCGAAACACAAGATTACTCCCACTATTCATGACCAACTCGTGGAAATCAAATTTTAAAAAATTGGACTTGTATTGGCATTTAATATATTTACCTAAACTCGGTTTTTAAAAATTCAGTATAATACAATAAAAAAAAATCCTTCCCATCTATTTCTAGAGCCGCATGAAAAATATTATAACGAATATAATTGTTTTGAAGATCCCTGTATTTTGTAATATTAGTTTTATTTGAATAAAATGAAATTTAATAACAAAACGAAGTTATAGGCTGAAATTATTTAGGAGTGCTTTGTGAAAGGATTGATTTTATACACAAACCGCTTGGTACCCCATTGAACTTTAAAACATATAAATTCAGTTTATAACAATGCCATATAATAAAGAAAAGCGAAACACAAGATTACTCCCACTATTCATGACCAACTGGTGGAAATCAAGTTTTAAAAAATTGGTCTTGTATTGGCATTTAATATATTTACCTAAACTCGGTTTTTAAAAATTCAGTATAATACAATAAAAAAAAATCCTTCGCATCTATTTCTAGAGCCGCATGAAAAATATAATAACGAATATAATCGTTTTGAAGATCCCTGTATTTTGTAATATTAGTTTTATTTGATCAAAATGAAATTTAAAAACAAAACGAAGTTATAGGCTGAAATTATTTAGGAGTGCTTTGTGAAAGGATTGATTTTATACACAAACCGCTTGGTACCCCATTGGAGTTTAAAACATATAAATTCAGTTTATAACAATGCCATATAATAAAGAAAAGCGAAACACAAGATTACTCCAACTATTCATGACCAAATGGTGGAAATCAAATTCTAAAAAATTGGTCTTGTATTGGCATTTAATATATTTACCTAAACTCGGTTTTTAAAAATTCAGTATAATACAATAAAAAAAAATCCTTCGCATCTATTTCTAGAGTCGCATGAAAAATATAATGACGAATATAATCGTTTTGAAGATCCCTGTATTTTGTAATATTAGTTTTATTTGATCAAAATGAAATTTAAAAACAAAACGAAGTTATAGGCTGAAATTATTTAGGAGAGCTTTGTGAAAGGATTGATTTTATACACAAACCGCTTGGTACCCCATTGGAGTTTAAAACATATAAATTCAGTTTATAACAATGCCATATAATAAAGAAAAGCGAAACACAAGATTACTCCAACTATTCATGACCAAATGGTGGAAATCAAATTCTAAAAAATTGGTCTTGTATTGGCATTTAATATATTTACGTAAACTCGGTTTTTAAAAATTGAGTGTAATACAATAAAAACAAAAAATCCTTCGCATCTATTTCTAGAGCCGCATGAAAAATATAATAACGAATATAATCGTTTTGAATATCCCTGTATTTTGTAATATAAGTTTTATTTGATTAAAATGAAATTTAATAACAAAACGAATTTATAGGCTGAAATTATTTAGGAGTGCTTTGTGAAAGGATTGATTTTATACTCAAACCACTTGGTACCCCATTTGATTTTAAAGCATATAAATTCAGTTTATAACAATGCCATATAATAAAGAAAACCGAAACAAAAGATTAGTCCAACTATTCATGACCAAATGTCTGACATCAAATTCTAAAAAATTGGTCGTGTATTGTAATTTACAATATTCACGTGAACTCGGTTTTTATAAATTGAGTATAATACAATAAAAACAAAAAATCCTTCGCATCTATTTCTAGAGCCGCATGAAAAATATAATAACGAATATAATCGTTTTGAAGATCCCTGTATTTTGCAATATTAGTTTTATTTAATAAAAAGGAAATTTAAAAACAAAACGAAGTTATAGGCTGAAATTATTTAGGAGAGCTTTGTGAAAAGATTGATTTTATACACAAACCACTTGGTACCCCATTTGATTTTAAAGCATATAAATTCAGTTTATAACAATGCCATATAATAAAGAAAACCGAAACAAAAGATTAGTCCAACTATTCATGACCAAATGTCTGACATCAAATTCTAAAAAATTGGTCGTGTATTGTAATTTACAATATTCACGTGAACTCGGTTTTTATAAATTGAGTATAATACAATAAAAACAAAAAATCCTTCGCATCTATTTCTAGAGCCGCATGAAAAATATAATAACGAATATAATCGTTTTGAAGATCCCTGTATTTTGTAATATTAGTTTTATTTGATCAAAATGAAATTTAAAAACAAAACGAAGTTATAGGCTGAAATTATTTAGGAGAGCTTTGTGAAAGGATTGATTTTATACACAAACCGCTTGGTACCCCATTGGAGTTTAAAACATATAAATTCAGTTTATAACAATGCCATATAATAAAGAAAAGCGAAACACAAGATTACTCCAACTATTCATGACCAAATGGTGGAAATCAAATTCTAAAAAATTGGTCTTGTATTGGCATTTAATATATTTACGTAAACTCGGTTTTTAAAAATTGAGTGTAATACAATAAAAACAAAAAATCCTTCGCATCTATTTCTAGAGCCGCATGAAAAATATAATAACGAATATAATCGTTTTGAATATCCCTGTATTTTGTAATATAAGTTTTATTTGATTAAAATGAAATTTAATAACAAAACGAATTTATAGGCTGAAATTATTTAGGAGTGCTTTGTGAAAGGATTGATTTTATACACAAACCGCTTGGTACCCCATTGAACTTTAAAACATATAAATTCAGTTTATAACAATGCCATATAATAAAGAAAAGCGAAACACAAGATTACTCCCACTATTCATGACCAACTGGTGGAAATCAAGTTTTAAAAAATTGGTCTTGTATTGGCATTTAATATATTTACCTAAACTCGGTTTTTAAAAATTCAGTATAATACAATAAAAAAAAATCCTTCGCATCTATTTCTAGAGCCGCATGAAAAATATAATAACGAATATAATCGTTTTGAAGATCCCTGTATTTTGTAATATTAGTTTTATTTGATCAAAATGAAATTTAAAAACAAAACGAAGTTATAGGCTGAAATTATTTAGGAGTGCTTTGTGAAAGGATTGATTTTATACACAAACCGCTTGGTACCCCATTGGAGTTTAAAACATATAAATTCAGTTTATAACAATGCCATATAATAAAGAAAAGCGAAACACAAGATTACTCCAACTATTCATGACCAAATGGTGGAAATCACATTCTAAAAAATTGGTCTTGTATTGGCATTTAATATATTTACCTAAACTCGGTTTTTAAAAATTCAGTATAATACAATAAAAAAAAATCCTTCGCATCTATTTCTAGAGCCGCATGAAAAATATAATAACGAATATAATCGTTTTGAATATCCCTGTATTTTGTAATATAAGTTTTATTTGATTAAAATGAAATTTAATAACAAAACGAATTTATAGGCTGAAATTATTTAGGAGTGCTTTGTGAAAGAATTGATTTTATACTCAAATCACTTGGTACCCAATTTGATTTTAAAGCATATAAATTCAGTTCAAAACAATGCCATATAATAAAGAAAAGCGAAACAAAAGATTAGTCCAACTATTCATGACCAAATGGCTGACATCAAATTCTAAAAAATTGGTCTTGTATTGTAATTTACAATATTCACGTGAACTCGGTTTTTAAAAATTGAGTATAATACAATAAAAACAAAAAATCCTTCGCATCTATTTCTAGAGCCGCATGAAAAATATAATAACGAATATAATCGTTTTGAACATCCCTGTATTTTGTAATATTAGTCTTATTTGATTAAAATGAAATTTAAAAACAAAACGAAGTTATAGGCTGAAATTATTTAGGAGAGCTTTGTGAAAGGATTGATTTTATACACAAACCGCATGGTACCGCATTGGAGTTTAAAACATATAAATTCAGTTTATAACAATGCCATATAATAATGAAAAGCGAAACACAAGATTACTCCCACTATTCATGACCAACTCGTGGAAATCAAATTTTAAAAAATTGGACTTGTATTGGCATTTAATATATTTACCTAAACTCGGTTTTTAAAAATTCAGTATAATACAATAAAAAAAAATCCTTCCCATCTATTTCTAGAGCCGCATGAAAAATATTATAACGAATATAATTGTTTTGAAGATCCCTGTATTTTGTAATATTAGTTTTATTTGAATAAAATGAAATTTAATAACAAAACGAAGTTATAGGCTGAAATTATTTAGGAGTGCTTTGTGAAAGGATTGATTTTATACACAAACCGCTTGGTACCCCATTGAACTTTAAAACATATAAATTCAGTTTATAACAATGCCATATAATAAAGAAAAGCGAAACACAAGATTACTCCCACTATTCATGACCAACTGGTGGAAATCAAGTTTTAAAAAATTGGTCTTGTATTGGCATTTAATATATTTACCTAAACTCGGTTTTTAAAAATTCAGTATAATACAATAAAAAAAAATCCTTCGCATCTATTTCTAGAGCCGCATGAAAAATATAATAACGAATATAATCGTTTTGAAGATCCCTGTATTTTGTAATATTAGTTTTATTTGATCAAAATGAAATTTAAAAACAAAACGAAGTTATAGGCTGAAATTATTTAGGAGTGCTTTGTGAAAGGATTGATTTTATACACAAACCGCTTGGTACCCCATTGGAGTTTAAAACATATAAATTCAGTTTATAACAATGCCATATAATAAAGAAAAGCGAAACACAAGATTACTCCAACTATTCATGACCAAATGGTGGAAATCAAATTCTAAAAAATTGGTCTTGTATTGGCATTTAATATATTTACCTAAACTCGGTTTTTAAAAATTCAGTATAATACAATAAAAAAAAATCCTTCGCATCTATTTCTAGAGTCGCATGAAAAATATAATGACGAATATAATCGTTTTGAAGATCCCTGTATTTTGTAATATTAGTTTTATTTGATCAAAATGAAATTTAAAAACAAAACGAAGTTATAGGCTGAAATTATTTAGGAGAGCTTTGTGAAAGGATTGATTTTATACACAAACCGCTTGGTACCCCATTGGAGTTTAAAACATATAAATTCAGTTTATAACAATGCCATATAATAAAGAAAAGCGAAACACAAGATTACTCCAACTATTCATGACCAAATGGTGGAAATCAAATTCTAAAAAATTGGTCTTGTATTGGCATTTAATATATTTACGTAAACTCGGTTTTTAAAAATTGAGTGTAATACAATAAAAACAAAAAATCCTTCGCATCTATTTCTAGAGCCGCATGAAAAATATAATAACGAATATAATCGTTTTGAATATCCCTGTATTTTGTAATATAAGTTTTATTTGATTAAAATGAAATTTAATAACAAAACGAATTTATAGGCTGAAATTATTTAGGAGTGCTTTGTGAAAGGATTGATTTTATACTCAAACCACTTGGTACCCCATTTGATTTTAAAGCATATAAATTCAGTTTATAACAATGCCATATAATAAAGAAAACCGAAACAAAAGATTAGTCCAACTATTCATGACCAAATGTCTGACATCAAATTCTAAAAAATTGGTCGTGTATTGTAATTTACAATATTCACGTGAACTCGGTTTTTATAAATTGAGTATAATACAATAAAAACAAAAAATCCTTCGCATCTATTTCTAGAGCCGCATGAAAAATATAATAACGAATATAATCGTTTTGAAGATCCCTGTATTTTGCAATATTAGTTTTATTTAATAAAAAGGAAATTTAAAAACAAAACGAAGTTATAGGCTGAAATTATTTAGGAGAGCTTTGTGAAAGGATTGATTTTATACACAAACCGCTTGGTACCCCACTGGAGTTTAAAACATATAAATTCAGTTTATAACAATGCCATATAATAAAGAAAAGCGAAACACAAGATTACTCCCACTATTCATGACCAACTGGTGGAAATCAAATTTTAAAAAATTGGTCTTGTATTGGCATTTAATATATTTACCTAAACTCGGTTTTTAAAAATTCAGTATAATACAATAAAAAAAAATCCTTCGCATCTATTTCTAGAGCCGCATGAAAAATATAATAACGAATATAATCGTTTTGAAGATCCCTGTATTTTGTAATATTAGTTTTATTTGATCAAAATGAAATTTAAAAACAAAACGAAGTTATAGGCTGAAATTATTTAGGAGTGCTTTGTGAAAGGATTGATTTTATACACAAACCGCTTGGTACCCCATTGGAGTTTAAAACATATAAATTCAGTTTATAACAATGCCATATAATAAAGAAAAGCGAAACACAAGATTACTCCAACTATTCATGACCAAATGGTGGAAATCAAATTCTAAAAAATTGGTCTTGTATTGGCATTTAATATATTTACCTAAACTCGGTTTTTAAAAATTCAGTATAATACAATAAAAAAAAATCCTTCGCATCTATTTCTAGAGCCGCATGAAAAATATAATAACGAATATAATCGTTTTGAATATCCCTGTATTTTGTAATATAAGTTTTATTTGATTAAAATGAAATTTAAAAACAAAACGAAGTTATAGGCTGAAATTATTTAGGAGAGCTTTGTGAAAGGATTGATTTTATACACAAACCGCTTGGTACCCCATTGGAGTTTAAAACATATAAATTCAGTTCAAAACAATGCCATATAATAAAGAAAAGCGAAACAAAAGATTAGTCCAACTATTCATGACCAAATGGCTGACATCAAATTCTAAAAAATTGGTCTTGTATTGTAATTTACAATATTCACGTGAACTCGGTTTTTAAAAATTGAGTATAATACAATAAAAACAAAAAATCCTTCGCATCTATTTCTAGAGCCGCATGAAAAATATAATAACGAATATAATCGTTTTGAACATCCCTGTATTTTGTAATATTAGTCTTATTTGATTAAAATGAAATTTAAAAACAAAACGAAGTTATAGGCTGAAATTATTTAGGAGAGCTTTGTGAAAGGATTGATTTTATACACAAACCGCATGGTACCGCATTGGAGTTTAAAACATATAAATTCAGTTTATAACAATGCCATATAATAATGAAAAGCGAAACACAAGATTACTCCCACTATTCATGACCAACTGGTGGAAATCAAATTTTAAAAAATTGGACTTGTATTGGCATTTAATATATTTACCTAAACTCGGTTTTTAAAAATTCAGTATAATACAATAAAAAAAAATCCTTCCCATCTATTTCTAGAGCCGCATGAAAAATATTATAACGAATATAATTGTTTTGAAGATCCCTGTATTTTGTAATATTAGTTTTATTTGAATAAAATGAAATTTAATAACAAAACGAAGTTATAGGCTGAAATTATTTAGGAGTGCTTTGTGAAAGGATTGATTTTATACACAAACCGCTTGGTACCCCATTGAACTTTAAAACATATAAATTCAGTTTATAACAATGCCATATAATAAAGAAAAGCGAAACACAAGATTACTCCCACCATTCATGACCAACTGGTGGAAATCAAGTTTTAAAAAATTGGTCTTGTATTGGCATTTAATATATTTACCTAAACTCGGTTTTTAAAAATTCAGTATAATACAATAAAAAAAAATCCTTCGCATCTATTTCTAGAGCCGCATGAAAAATATAATAACGAATATAATCGTTTTGAAGATCCCTGTATTTTGTAATATTAGTTTTATTTGATCAAAATGAAATTTAAAAACAAAACGAAGTTATAGGCTGAAATTATTTAGGAGAGCTTTGTGAAAGGATTGATTTTATACACAAACCGCTTGGTACCCCATTGGAGTTTAAAACATATAAATTCAGTTTATAACAATGCCATATAATAAAGAAAAGCGAAACACAAGATTACTCCAACTATTCATGACCAAATGGTGGAAATCAAATTCTAAAAAATTGGTCTTGTATTGTAACTTACAATATTCACGTGAACTCGGTTTTTAAAAATTGAGTATAATACAATAAAAACAAAAAATCCTTCGCATCTATTTCTAGAGCCGCATGAAAAATATAATAACGAATATAATCGTTTTGAACATCCCTGTATTTTGTAATATTAGTCTTATTTGATTAAAATGAAATTTAAAAACAAAACGAAGTTATAGGCTGAAATTATTTAGGAGAGCTTTGTGAAAGGATTGATTTTATACACAAACCGCTTGGTACCCCATTGGAGTTTAAAACATATAAATTCAGTTTATAACAATGCCATATAATAATGAAAAGCGAAACACAAGATTACTCCCACTATTCATGACCAAATGGTGGAAATCAAATTTTAAAAAATTGGTCTTGTATTGGCATTTAATATATTTACCTAAACTCGGTTTTTAAAAATTCAGTATAATACAATAAAAAAAAATCCTTCCCATCTATTTCTAGAGCCGCATGAAAAATATTATAACGAATATAATCGTTTTGAACATCCCTGTATTTTGTAATATTAGTCTTATTTGATTAAAATGAAATTTAAAAACAAAACGAAGTTATAGGCTGAAATTATTTAGGAGAGCTTTGTGAAAGGATTGATTTTATACACAAACCGCTTGGTACCCCATTGGAGTTTAAAACATATAAATTCAGTTTATAACAATGCCATATAATAATGAAAAGCGAAACACAAGATTACTCCCACTATTCATGACCAACTGGTGGAAATCAAATTTTAAAAAATTGGTCTTGTATTGGTATTTAATATATTTACCTAAACTCGGTTTTTAAAAATTCAGTATAATACAATAAAAAAAAATCCTTCCCATCTATTTCTAGAGCCGCATGAAAAATATTATAACGAATATAATTGTTTTGAAGATCCCTGTATTTTGTAATATTAGTTTTATTTGAATAAAATGAAATTTAATAACAAAACGAAGTTATAGGCTGAAATTATTTAGGAGTGCTTTGTGAAAGGATTGATTTTATACACAAACCGCTTGGTACCCCATTGAACTTTAAAACATATAAATTCAGTTTATAACAATGCCATATAATAAAGAAAAGCGAAACACAAGATTACTCCCACTATTCATGACCAACTGGTGGAAATCAAGTTTTAAAAAATTGGTCTTGTATTGGCATTTAATATATTTACCTAAACTCGGTTTTTAAAAATTCAGTATAATACAATAAAAAAAAATCCTTCGCATCTATTTCAAGAGCCGCATGAAAAATATAATAACGAATATAATCGTTTTGAAGATCCCTGTATTTTGTAATATTAGTTTTATTTGATCAAAATGAAATTTAAAAACAAAACGAAGTTATAGGCTGAAATTATTTAGGAGAGCTTTGTGAAAGGATTGATTTTATACACAAACCGCTTGGTACCCCATTGGAGTTTAAAACATATAAATTCAGTTTATAACAATGCCATATAATAAAGAAAACCGAAACAAAAGATTAGTCCAACTATTCATGACCAAATGGCTGACATCAAATTCTAAAAAATTGGTCGTGTATTGTAACTTACAATATTCACGTGAACTCGGTTTTTAAAAATTGAGTATAATACAATAAAAACAAAAAATCCTTCGCATCTATTTCTAGAGCCGCATGAAAAATATAATAACGAATATAATCGTTTTGAACATCCCTGTATTTTGTAATATTAGTATTATTTGATTAAAATGAAATTTAAAAACAAAACGAAGTTATAGGCTGAAATTATTTAGGAGAGCTTTGTGAAAGGATTGATTTTATACACAAACCGCTTGGTACCCCATTGGAGTTTAAAACATATAAATTCAGTTTATAACAATGCCATATAATAATGAAAAGCGAAACACAAGATTACTCCCACTATTCATGACCAACTGGTGGAAATCAAATTTTAAAAAATTGGTCTTGTATTGGCATTTAATATATTTACCTAAACTCGGTTTTTAAAAATTCAGTATAATACAATAAAAAAAAATCCTTCCCATCTATTTCTAGAGCCGCATGAAAAATATTATAACGAATATAATTGTTTTGAAGATCCCTGTATTTTGTAATATTAGTTTTATTTGAATAAAATGAAATTTAATAACAAAACGAAGTTATAGGCTGAAATTATTTAGGAGTGCTTTGTGAAAGGATTGATTTTATACACAAACCGCTTGGTACCCCATTGAACTTTAAAACATATAAATTCAGTTTATAACAATGCCATATAATAAAGAAAAGCGAAACACAAGATTACTCCCACTATTCATGACCAACTGGTGGAAATCAAGTTTTAAAAAATTGGTCTTGTATTGTCATTTAATATATTTACCTAAACTCGGTTTTTAAAAATTCAGTATAATACAATAAAAAAAAATCCTTCGCATCTATTTCTAGAGCCGCATGAAAAATATAATAACGAATATAATCGTTTTGAAGATCCCTGTATTTTGTAATATTAGTTTTATTTGATCAAAATGAAATTTAAAAACAAAACGAAGTTATAGGCTGAAATTATTTAGGAGAGCTTTGTGAAAGGATTGATTTTATACACAAACCGCTTGGTACCCCATTGGAGTTTAAAACATATAAATTCAGTTTATAACAATGCCATATAATAAAGAAAACCGAAACAAAAGATTAGTCCAACTATTCATGACCAAATGGCTGACATCAAATTCTAAAAAATTGGTCGTGTATTGTAACTTACAATATTCACGTGAACTCGGTTTTTAAAAATTGAATATAATACAATAAAAACAAAAAATCCTTCGCATCTATTTCTAGAGCCGCATGAAAAATATAATAACGAATATAATCGTTTTGAAGATCCCTGTATTTTGCAATATTAGTTTTATTTGATAAAAAGGAAATTTAAAAACAAAACGAAGTTATAGGCTGAAATTATTTAGGAGAGCTTTGTGAAAGGATTGATTTTATACACAAACCGCTTGGTACCCCATTGGAGTTTAAAACATATAAATTCAGTTTATAACAATGCCATATAATAAAGAAAAGCGAAACACAAGATTACTCCCACTATTCATGACCAACTGGTGGAAATCAAATTTTAAAAAATTGGTCTTGTATTGGCATTTAATATATTTACCTAAACTCGGTTTTTAAAAATTCAGTATAATACAATAAAAAAAAATCTTTCGCATCTATTTCTAGAGCCGCATGAAAAATATAATAACGAATATAATCGTTTTGAAGATCCCTGTATTTTGTAATATTAGTTTTATTTGATCAAAATGAAATTTAAAAACAAAACGAAGTTATAGGCTGAAATTATTTAGGAGAGCTTTGTGAAAGGATTGATTTTATACACAAACCGCTTGGTACCCCATTGGAGTTTAAAACATATAAATTCAGTTTATAACAATGCCATATAATAAAGAAAAGCGAAACACAAGATTACTCCAACTATTCATGACCAAATGGTGGAAATCAAATTCTAAAAAATTGGTCTTGTATTGGCATTTAATATATTTACGTAAACTCGGTTTTTAAAAATTGAGTGTAATACAATAAAAACAAAAAATCCTTCGCATCTATTTCTAGAGCCGCATGAAAAATATAATAACGAATATAATCGTTTTGAATATCCCTATATTTTGTAATATTAGTTTTATTTGATTAAAATGAAATTTAATAACAAAACGAAGTTATAGGCTGAAATTATTTAGGAGTGCTTTGTGAAAGAATTGATTTTATACTCAAACCACTTGGTACCCAATTTGATTTTAAAGCATATAAATTCAGTTCAAAACAATGCCAGATAATAAAGAGAAGCGAAACAAAAGATTAGTCCAACTATTCATGACCAAATGGCTGACATCAAATTCTAAAAAATTGGTCTTGTATTGGCATTTAATATATTTACCTAAACTCGGTTTTTAAAAATTCAGTATAATACAATAAAAAAAAATCCTTCGCATCTATTTCTAGAGCCGCATGAAAAATATAATAACGAATATAATCGTTTTGAATATCCCTGTATTTTGTAATATAAGTTTTATTTGATTAAAATGAAATTTAATAACAAAACGAAGATATAGGCTGAAATTATTTAGGAGTGCTTTGTGAAAGAATTGATTTTATACACAAACCGCTTGGTACCCCATTGGAGTTTAAAACATATAAATTCAGTTTATAACAATGCCATATAATAAAGAAAAGCGAAACACAAGATTACTCCCACTATTCATGACCAACTGGTGGAAATCAAATTTTAAAAAATTGGTCTTGTATTGGCATTTAATATATTTACCTAAACTCGGTTTTTAAAAATTCAGTATAATACAATAAAAAAAAATCTTTCGCATCTATTTCTAGAGCCGCATGAAAAATATAATAACGAATATAATCGTTTTGAAGATCCCTGTATTTTGTAATATTAGTTTTATTTGATCAAAATGAAATTTAAAAACAAAACGAAGTTATAGGCTGAAATTATTTAGGAGTGCTTTGTGAAAGAATTGATTTTATACTCAAACCACTTGGTACCCCATTTGATTTTAAAGCATATAAATTCAGTTCAAAACAATGCCATATAATAAAGAGAAGCGAAACAAAAGATTAGTCCAACTATTCATGACCAAATGGCTGACATCAAATTCTAAAAAATTGGTCTTGTATTGGCATTTAATATATTTACGTAAACTCGGTTTTTAAAAATTGAGTGTAATACAATAAAAACAAAAAATCCTTCGCATCTATTTCTAGAGCCGCATGAAAAATATAATAACGAATATAATCGTTTTGAATATCCCTATATTTTGTAATATTAGTTTTATTTGATTAAAATGAAATTTAATAACAAAACGAAGTTATAGGCTGAAATTATTTAGGAGAGCTTTGTGAAAGGATTGATTTTATACACAAACCGCTTGGTACCCCATTGGAGTTTAAAACATATAAATTCAGTTTATAACAATGCCATATAATAAAGAAAAGCGAAACACAAGATTACTCCCACTATTCATGACCAACTGGTGGAAATCAAATTTTAAAAAATTGGTCTTGTATTGGCATTTAATATATTTACCTAAACTCGGTTTTTAAAAATTCAGTATAATACAATAAAAAAAAATCTTTCGCATCTATTTCTAGAGCCGCATGAAAAATATAATAACGAATATAATCGTTTTGAAGATCCCTGTATTTTGTAATATTAGTTTTATTTGATCAAAATGAAATTTAAAAACAAAACGAAGTTATAGGCTGAAATTATTTAGGAGAGCTTTGTGAAAGGATTGATTTTATACACAAACCGCTTGGTACCCCATTGGAGTTTAAAACATATAAATTCAGTTTATAACAATGCCATATAATAAAGAAAAGCGAAACACAAGATTACTCCAACTATTCATGACCAAATGGTGGAAATCAAATTCTAAAAAATTGGTCTTGTATTGGCATTTAATATATTTACGTAAACTCGGTTTTTAAAAATTGAGTGTAATACAATAAAAACAAAAAATCCTTCGCATCTATTTCTAGAGCCGCATGAAAAATATAATAACGAATATAATCGTTTTGAATATCCCTATATTTTGTAATATTAGTTTTATTTGATTAAAATGAAATTTAATAACAAAACGAAGTTATAGGCTGAAATTATTTAGGAGTGCTTTGTGAAAGAATTGATTTTATACTCAAACCACTTGGTACCCAATTTGATTTTAAAGCATATAAATTCAGTTCAAAACAATGCCATATAATAAAGAAAAGCGAAACAAAAGATTAGTCCAACTATTCATGACCAAATGGCTGACATCAAATTCTAAAAAATTGGTCTTGTATTGTAATTTACAATATTCACGTGAACTCGGTTTTTAAAAATTGAGTATAATACAATAAAAACAAAAAATCCTTCGCATCTATTTCTAGAGCCGCATGAAAAATATAATAACGAATATAATCGTTTTGAACATCCCTGTATTTTGTAATATTAGTCTTATTTGATTAAAATGAAATTTAAAAACAAAACGAAGTTATAGGCTGAAATTATTTAGGAGAGCTTTGTGAAAGGATTGATTTTATACACAAACCGCTTGGTACCCCATTGGAGTTTAAAACATATAAATTCAGTTTATAACAATGCCATATAATAATGAAAAGCGAAACACAAGATTACTCCCACTATTCATGACCAACTGGTGGAAATCAAATTTTAAAAAATTGGTCTTGTATTGGCATTTAATATATTTACCTAAACTCGGTTTTTAAAAATTCAGTATAATACAATAAAAAAAAATCCTTCCCATCTATTTCTAGAGCCGCATGAAAAATATTATAACGAATATAATCGTTTTGAAGATCCCTGTATTTTGCAATATTAGTTTTATTTGAATAAAATGAAATTTAATAACAAAACGAAGTTATAGGCTGAAATTATTTAGGAGTGCTTTGTGAAAGGATTGATTTTATACACAAACCGCTTGGTACCCCATTGAACTTTAAAACATATAAATTCAGTTTATAACAATGCCATATAATAAAGAAAAGCGAAACACAAGATTACTCCCACTATTCATGACCAACTGGTGGAAATCAAGTTTTAAAAAATCGGTCTTGTATTGGCATTTAATATATTTACCTAAACTCGGTTTTTAAAAATTCAGTATAATACAATAAAAAAAAATCCTTCGCATCTATTTCTAGAGCCGCATGAAAAATATAATAACGAATATAATCGTTTTGAAGATCCCTGTATTTTGTAATATTAGTTTTATTTGATCAAAATGAAATTTAAAAACAAAACGAAGTTATAGGCTGAAATTATTTAGGAGAGCTTTGTGAAAGGATTGATTTTATACACAAACCGCTTGGTACCCCATTGGAGTTTAAAACATATAAATTCAGTTTATAACAATGCCATATAATAAAGAAAAGCGAAACACAAGATTACTCCAACTATTCATGACCAAATGGTGGAAATCAAATTCTAAAAAATTGGTCTTGTATTGGCATTTAATATATTTACGTAAACTCGGTTTTTAAAAATTGAGTGTAATACAATAAAAACAAAAAATCCTTCGCATCTATTTCTAGAGCCGCATGAAAAATATAATAACGAGTATAATCGTTTTGAATATCCCTATATTTTGTAATATTAGTTTTATTTGATTAAAATGAAATTTAATAACAAAACGAAGTTATAGGCTGAAATTATTTAGGAGTGCTTTGTGAAAGAATTGATTTTATACACAAACCGCTTGGTACCCCATTGGAGTTTAAAACATATAAATTCAGTTTATAACAATGCCATATAATAATGAAAAGCGAAACACAAGATTACTCCCACTATTCATGACCAACTGGTGGAAATCAAATTTTAAAAAATTGGTCTTGTATTGGCATTTAATATATTTACTTAAACTCGGTTTTTAAAAATTCAGTATAATACAATAAAAAAAAATCCTTCCCATCTATTTCTAGAGCCGCATGAAAAATATTATAACGAATATAATTGTTTTGAAGATCCCTGTATTTTGTAATATTAGTTTTATTTGAATAAAATGAAATTTAATAACAAAACGAAGTTATAGGCTGAAATTATTTAGGAGAGCTTTGTGAAAGGATTGATTTTATACACAAACCGCTTGGTACCCCATTGGAGTTTAAAACATATAAATTCAGTTTATAACAATGCCATATAATAAAGAAAAGCGAAACACAAGATTACTCCCACTATTCATGACCAACTGGTGGAAATCAAGTTTTAAAAAATTGGTCTTGTATTGGCATTTAATATATTTACCTAAACTCGGTTTTTAAAAATTCAGTATAATACAATAAAAAAAAATCCTTCGCATCTATTTCTAGAGCCGCATGAAAAATATAATAACGAATATAATCGTTTTGAAGATCCCTGTATTTTGTAATATTAGTTTTATTTGATCAAAATGAAATTTAAAAACAAAACGAAGTTATAGGCTGAAATTATTTAGGAGAGCTTTGTGAAAGGATTGATTTTATACACAAACCGCTTGGTACCCCATTGGAGTTTAAAACATATAAATTCAGTTTATAACAATGCCATATAATAAAGAAAACCGAAACAAAAGATTAGTCCAACTATTCATGACCAAATGGCTGACATCAAATTCTAAAAAATTGGTCTTGTATTGTAATTTACAATATTCACGTGAACTCGGTTTTTAAAAATTGAGTATAATACAATAAAAACAAAAAATCCTTCGCAGCTATTTCTAGAGCCGCATGAAAAATATAATAACGAATATAATCGTTTTGAACATCCCTGTATTTTGTAATATTAGTCTTATTTGATTAAAATGAAATTAAAAAACAAAACGAAGTTATAGGCTGAAATTATTTAGGAGAGCTTTGTGAAAGGATTGATTTTATACACAAACCGCTTTGTACCCCATTGGAGTTTAAAACATATAAATTCAGTTTATAACAATGCCATATAATAATGAAAAGCGAAACACAAGATTACTCCAACTATTCATGACCAACTGGTGGAAATCAAATTTTAAAAAATTGGTCTTGTATTGGCATTTAATATATTTACCTAAACTCGGTTTTTAAAAATTCAGTATAATACAATAAAAAAAAATCCTTCGCATCTATTTCTAGAGCCGCATGAAAAATATAATAACGAATATAATCGTTTTAAAGATCCCTGTATTTTGTAATATTAGTTTTATTTGATCAAAATGAAATTTAAAAACAAAACGAAGTTATAGGCTGAAATTATTTAGGAGAGCTTTGTGAAAGGATTGATTTTATACACAAACCGCTTGGTACCCCATTGGAGTTTAAAACATATAAATTCAGTTTATAACAATGCCATATAATAAAGAAAAGCTAAACACAAGATTACTCCAACTATTCATGACCAAATGGTGGAAATCAAATTCTAAAAAATTGGTCTTGTATTGGCATTTAATATATTTACGTAAACTCGGTTTTTAAAAATTGAGTGTAATACAATAAAAACAAAAAATCCTTCGCATCTATTTCTAGAGCCGCATGAAAAATATAATAACGAATATAATCGTTTTGAATATCCCTATATTTTGTAATATTAGTTTTATTTGATTAAAATGAAATTTAATAACAAAACGAAGTTATAGGCTGAAATTATTTAGGAGTGCTTTGTGAAAGAATTGATTTTATACTCAAACCACTTGGTACCCAATTTGATTTTAAAGCATATAAATTCAGTTCAAAGCAATGCCATATAATAAAGAGAAGCGAAACAAAAGATTAGTCCAACTATTCATGACCAAATGGCTGACATCAAATTCTAAAAAATTGGTCTTGTATTGGCATTTAATATATTTACCTAAACTCGGTTTTTAATAATTCAGTATAATACAATAAAAAAAAATCCTTCGCATCTATTTCTAGAGCCGCATGAAAAATATAATAACGAATATAATCGTTTTGAATATCCCTGTATTTTGTAATATAAGTTTTATTTGATTAAAATGAAATTTAATAACAAAACGAAGATAAAGGCTGAAATTATTTAGGAGTGCTTTGTGAAAGAATTGATTTTATACTCAAACCACTTGGTACCCAATTTGATTTTAAAGCATATAAATTCAGTTCAAAACAATGCCATATAATAAAGAAAAGCGAAACAAAAGATTAGTCCAACTATTCATGACCAAATGGCTGACATCAAATTCTAAAAAATTGGTCGTGTATTGTAATTTACAATATTCACGTGAACTCGGTTTTTAAAAATTGAGTATAATACAATAAAAACAAAAAATCCTTCGCATCTATTTCTACAGCCGCATGAAAAATATAATAACGAATATAATCGTTTTGAACATCCCTGTATTTTGTAATATTAGTCTTATTTGATTAAAATGAAATTAAAAAACAAAACGAAGTAATAGGCTGAAATTATTCAGGAGAGCTTTGTGAAAGGATTGATTTTATACACAAACCGCTTGGTACCCCATTGGAGTTTAAAACATATAAATTCAGTTTATAACAATGCCATATAATAATGAAAAGCGAAACACAAGATTACTCCCACTATTCATGACCAACTGGTGGAAATCAAATTTTAAAAAATTGGTCTTGTATTGGCATTTAATATATTTACCTAAACTCGGTTTTTAAAAATTCAGTATAATACAATAAAAAAAAATCCTTCGCATCTATTTCTAGAGCCGCATGAAAAATATAATGACGAATATAATCGTTTTGAACATCACTGTATTTTGTAATATTAGTTTTATTTGAATAAAATGAAATTTAATAACAAAACGAAGTTATAGGCTGAAATTATTTAGGAGTGCTTTGTGAAAGGATTGATTTTATACACAAACCGCTTGGTACCCCATTGAACTTTAAAACATATAAATTCAGTTTATAACAATGCCATATAATAAAGAAAAGCGAAACACAAGATTACTCCCACTATTCATGACCAACTGGTGGAAATCAAGTTTTAAAAAATTGGTCTTGTATTGGCATTTAATATATTTACCTAAACTCGGTTTTTAAAAATTCAGTATAATACAATAAAAAAAAATCCTTCGCATCTATTTCTAGAGCCGCATGAAAAATATAATAACGAATATAATCGTTTCGAAGATCCCTGTATTTTGTAATATTAGTTTTATTTGATCAAAATGAAATTTAAAAACAAAACGAAGTTATAGGCTGAAATTATTTAGGAGTGCTTTGTGAAAGGATTGATTTTATACACAAACCGCTTGGTACCCCATTGGAGTTTAAAACATATAAATTCAGTTTATAACAATGCCATATAATAAAGAAAAGCGAAACAAAAGATTAGTCCAACTATTCATGACCAAATGGCTGACATCAAATTCTAAAAAATTGGTCGTGTATTGTAACTTACAATATTCACGTGAACTCGGTTTTTAAAAATTGAATATAATACAATAAAAACAAAAAATCCTTCGCATCTATTTCTAGAGCCGCATGAAAAATATAATAACGAATATAATCGTTTTGAAGATCCCTGTATTTTGTAATATTAGTTTTATTTGATCAAAATGAAATTTAAAAACAAAACGAAGTTATAGGCTGAAATTATTTAGGAGAGCTTTGTGAAAGGATTGATTTTATACACAAACCGCTTGGTACCCCACTGGAGTTTAAAACATATAAATTCAGTTTATAACAATGCCATATAATAAAGAAAAGCGAAACACAAGATTACTCCCACTATTCATGACCAACTGGTGGAAATCAAATTTTAAAAAATTGGTCTTGTATTGGCATTTAATATATTTACCTAAACTCGGTTTTTAAAAATTCAGTATAATACAATAAAAAAAAATCCTTCGCATCTATTTCTAGAGCCGCATGAAAAATATAATAACGAATATAATCGTTTTGAAGATCCCTGTATTTTGTAATATTAGTTTTATTTGATCAAAATGAAATTTAAAAACAAAACGAAGTTATAGGCTGAAATTATTTAGGAGAGCTTTGTGAAAGGATTGATTTTATACACAAACCGCTTGGTACCCCATTG
The DNA here is from genome assembly GCA_963971155.1 of Anthrax anthrax. Taxonomy (NCBI): domain Eukaryota; kingdom Metazoa; phylum Arthropoda; class Insecta; order Diptera; family Bombyliidae; genus Anthrax; species Anthrax anthrax. Next base: position 4,167,651 of record OZ020122.1, read on the forward strand.
GAGTTTAAAACATATAAATTCAGTTTATAACAATGCCATATAATAAAGAAAAGCGAAACACAAGATTACTCCAACTATTCATGACCAAATGGTGGAAATCAAATTCTAAAAAATTGGTCTTGTATTGGCATTTAATATATTTACGTAAACTCGGTTTTTAAAAATTGAGTGTAATACAATAAAAACAAAAAATCCTTCGCATCTATTTCTAGAGCCGCATGAAAAATATAATAACGAATATAATCGTTTTGAATATCCCTATATTTTGTAATATTAGTTTTATTTGATTAAAATGAAATTTAATAACAAAACGAAGTTATAGGCTGAAATTATTTAGGAGTGCTTTGTGAAAGAATTGATTTTATACTCAAACCACTTGGTACCCAATTTGATTTTAAAGCATATAAATTCAGTTCAAAACAATGCCATATAATAAAGAAAAGCGAAACAAAAGATTACTCCAACTATTCATGACCAAATGGCTGACATCAAATTCTAAAAAATTGGTCGTGTATTGTAATTTACAATATTCACGTGAACTCGGTTTTTAAAAATTGAGTATAATACAATAAAAACAAAAAATCCTCCGCATCTATTTCTACAGCCGCATGAAAAATATAATAACGAATATAATCGTTTTGAACATCCCTGTATTTTGTAATATTAGTTTTATTTGAATAAAATGAAATTTAATAACAAAACGAAGTTATATGCTGAAATTATTTAGGAGTGCTTTGTGAAAGGATTGATTTTATACACAAATCGCTTTGTACCCCATTGGAGTTTAAAACATATAAATTCAGTTTATAACAATGCCATATAATAAAGAAAAGTGAAACACAAGATTACTCCAACTATTCATGACCAAATGGTGGAAATCAAATTCTAAAAAATTGGTCTTGTATTGGCATTTAATATATTTACGTAAACTCGGTTTTTAAAAATTCAGTATAATACAATAAAAACAAAAAATCCTTCGCATCTATTTCTAGAGTCGCATGAAAAATATAATAACGAATATAATCGTTTTGAATATCCCTGTATTTTGTAATATAAGTTTTATTTGATTAAAATGAAGTTTCATAACAAAACGAAGTTATAGGCTGAAATTATTTATGAGTGCTTTGTGAAAGGATTGATTTTATACACAAACCGCTTGGTACCCCATTGAACTTTAAAACATATAAATTCAGTTTATAACAATGCCATATAATAAAGAAAAGCGAAACACAAGATTACTCCCACTATTCGTGACCAACTGGTGGAAATCAAATTTTAAAAAATTGGTCTTGTATTGGCATTTAATATATTTACCTAAACTCGGTTTTTAAAAATTCAGTTATTATACAATACAAAAAAAATCCTTCGCATCTATTTCTAGAGCCGCATGAAAAATATAATAACGAATATAATCGTTTTGAAGATACCTGTATTTTGTAATATTAGTTTTATTTGATCAAAATGAAATTTAAAAACAAAACGAAGTTATAGGCTGAAATTATTTAGGAGTGCTTTGTGAAAGGATTGATTTTATACACAAACCGCTTGGTACCCCATTGGAGTTTAAAACATATAAATTCAGTTTATAACAATGCCATATAATAAAGAAAAGCGAAACACAAGATTACTCCAACTATTCATGACCAACTGGTGGAAATCAAATTCTAAAAAATTGGTCTTGTATTGGCATTTAATATATTTACGTAAACTCGGTTTTTAAAAATTCAGTATAATACAATAAAAAAAAAATCCTTCGCATCTATTTCTAGAGCCGCATGAAAAATATAATAACGAATATAATCGTTTTGAAGATCCCTGTATTTTGTAATATTAGTTTTATTTGATCAAAATGAAATTTAAAAACAAAACGAAGTTATAGGCTGAAATTATTTAGGAGTGCTTTGTGAAAGGATTGATTTTATACACAAACCGCTTGGTACCCCATTGGAGTTTAAAACATATAAATTCAGTTTATAACAATGCCATATAATAAAGAAAAGCGAAACACAAGATTACTCCCACTATTCGTGACCAACTGGTGGAAATCAAATTTTAAAAAATTGGTCTTGTATTGGCATTTAATATATTTACCTAAACTCGGTTTTTAAAAATTCAGTTATTATACAATAAAAAAAAAATCCTTCGCATCTATTTCTAGAGCCGCATGAAAAATATAATAACGAATATAATCGTTTTGAAGATCCCTGTATTTTGTAATATTAGTTTTATTTGATCAAAATGAAATTTAAAAACAAAACGAAGTTATAGGCTGAAATTATTTAGGAGTGCTTTGTGAAAGGATTGATTTTATACACAAACCGCTTGGTACCCCATTGAACTTTAAAACATATAAATTCAGTTTATAACAATGCCATATAATAAAGAAAAGCGAAACAAAAGATTACTCCCACTATTCATGACCAACTGGTGGAAATCAAATTCTAAAAAATTGGTCTTGTATTGGCATTTAATATATTTACCTAAACTCGGTTTTTAAAAATTCAGTATAATACAATAAAAAAAAAATCCTTCGCATCTATTTCTAGAGCCGCATGAAAAATATAATAACGAATATAATCGTTTTGAAGATCCCTGTATTTTGTAATATTAGTTTTATTTGATCAAAATGAAATTTAAAAACAAAACGAAGTTATAGGCTGAAATTATTTAGGAGTGCTTTGTGAAAGGATTGATTTTATACACAAACCGCCTGGTACCCCATTGGAGTTTAAAACATATAAATTCAGTTTATAACAATGCCATATAATAAAGAAAAGCGAAACACAAGATTACTCCAACTATTCATGACCAAATGGTGGAAATCAAATTCTAAAAAATTGGTCTTGTATTGGCATTTAATATATTTACGTAAACTCGGTTTTTAAAAATTCAGTATAATACAATAAAAAAAAAATCCTTCGCATCTATTTCTAGAGCCGCATGAAAAATATAATAACGAATATAATCGTTTTGAAGATCCCTGTATTTTGTAATATTAGTTTTATTTGATCAAAATGAAATTTAAAAACAAAACGAAGTTATAGGCTGAAATTATTTAGGAGTGCTTTGTGAAAGGATTGATTTTATACACAAACCGCTTGGTACCCCATTGGAGTTTAAAACATATAAATTCAGTTTATAACAATGCCATATAATAAAGAAAAGCGAAACACAAGATTACTCCAACTATTCATGACCAAATGGTGGAAATCAAATTCTAAAAAATTGGTCTTGTATTGGCATTTATTATATATACGTAAACTCGGTTTTTAAAAATTGAGTATAATACAATAAAAACAAAAAATCCATCGCATCTATTTCTAGAGCCGCATGAAAAATATAATAACGAATATAATCGTTTGGAATATCCCTATATTTTGTAATATTTGTTTTATTTGATTAAAATGAAATTTAATAACAAAACGAAGTTATAGGCTGAAATTATTTAGGAGTGCTTTGTGAAAGAATTGATTTTATACTCAAACCACTTGGTACCCAATTTGATTTTAAAGCATATAAATACAGTTCAAAACAATGCCATATAATAAAGAAAAGCGAAACAAAAGATTAGTCCAACTATTCATGACCAAATGGCTGACATCAAATTCTAAAAAATTGGTCGTGTATTTTAATTTACAATATTCACGTGAACTCGGTTTTTAAAAATTGAGTATAATACAATAAAAACAAAAAATCCTTCGCATCTATTTCTAGAGCCGCATGAAAAATATAATAACGAATATAATCGTTTTGAAGATCCCTGTATTTTGCAATATTAGTTTTATTTGATAAAAAGGAAATTTAAAAACAAAACGAAGTTATAGGCTGAAATTATTTAGGAGAGCTTTGTGAAAGGATTGATTTTATACACAAACCGCTTGGTATCCCACTGGAGTTTAAAACATATTAATTCAGTTTATAACAATGCCATATAATAAAGAAAAGCGAAACACAAGATTACTCCAACTATTCATGACCAAATGGTAGAAATCAAATTCTAAAAAATTGGTCTTGTATTGGCATTTGATATATTTACGTAAACTCGGTTTTTAAAAATTCAGTATAATACAATAAAAACAAAAAATCCTTCGCATCTATTTCTAGAGTCGCATGAAAAATATAATAACGAATATAATCGTGTTGAACATCCCTGTATTTTGTAATATTAGTCTTATTTGATTAAAATGAAATTTAATAACAAAACGAATTTATAGGCTGAAATTATTTAGGAGAGCTTTGTGAAAGGATTGATTTTATACACAAACCGCTTGGTACCCCATTTGATTTTAAAGCATATAAATTCAGTTCAAAACAATGCCATATAATAAAGAAAAGCGAAACAAAAGATTACTCCAACTATTCATGACCAAATGGCTGACATCAAATTCTAAAAAATTGGTCGTGTATTTTAATTTACAATATTCACGTGAACTCGGTTTTTAAAAATTGAGTATAATACAATAAAAACAAAAAATCCTTCGCATCTATTTCTATAGCCGCATGAAAAATATAATAACGAATATAATCGTTTTGAACATCCCTGTATTTTGTAATATAAGTTTTATTTGAATAAAATGAAATTTAATAACAAAACGAAGTTATAGGCTGAAATTATTTAGGAGTGCTTTGTAAAGGGATTGATTTTATACACAAACCGCTTGGTACCCCATTGAACTTTAAAACATATAAATTCAGTTTATAACAATGCCATATAATAAAGAAAAGCGAAACACAAGATTACTCCCACTATTCATGACCAACTGGTGGAAATCAAATTTTAAAAAATTGGTCTTGTATTGGCATTTAATATATTTACCTAAACTCGGTTTTTAAAAATTCAGTATAATACAATAAAAAAAAAATCCTTCGCATCTATTTCTAGAGCCGAATGAAAAATATAATAACGAATATAATCGTTTTGAATATCCCTGTATTTTGTAATATTAGTCTTATTTGATTAAAATGAAATTTAATAACAAAACGAAGTTATAGGCTGAAATTATTTAGGAGTGCTTTGTGAAAGGATTGATTTTATACACAAACCGCTTGGTACCCCATTGGAGTTTAAAACATATAAATTCAGTTTATAACAATGCCATATAATAAAGAAAAGCGAAACACAAGATTACTCCAACTATTCATGACCAAATGGCTGACATCAAATTCTAAAAAATTGGTCGTGTATTTGAATTTACAATATTTACGTGAACTCGGTTTTTAAAAATTCAGTATAATACAATAAAAAAAAATCCTTCGTATCTATTTCTAGAGCCGCATGAAAAATATAATAACGAATATAATCGTTTTGAACATCCCTGTATTTTGTAATATTAGTTTTATTTGATTAAAATGAAATTTAATAACAAAACGAAGTTATAGGCTGAAATTATTTAGGAGTGCTTTGTGAAAGAATTGATTTTATACTCAAACCACTTGGTACCCAATTTGATTTTAAAGCATATAAATTCAGTTCAAAACAATGCCATATAATAAAGAAAAGCGAAACACAAGATTACTCGAACTATACATGACCAAATGACTGACATCAAATTCTAAAAAATTGGTCGTGTATTGTAATTTACAATATTCACGTGAACTCGGTTTTTAAAAATTGAGTATAATACAATAAAAACAAAAAATCCTTCGCATCTATATCTACAGCCGCATGAAAAATATAATAACGAATATAATCGTTTTGAACATCCCTGTATTTTGTAATATTAGTTTTATTTGAATAAAATGGAATTTAATAACAAAACGAAGTTATAGGCTGAAATTATTTAGGAGTGCTTTGTGAAAGGATTGATTTTATACACAAACCGCTTGGTACCCCATTGAACTTTAAAGCATATAAATTCAGTTCAAAACAATGCCATATAATAAAGAAAAGCGAAACACAAGATTGCTCCTACTAGTCATGACCAAATGGTGAAAATCAAATTTTAAAACATTGGTCTTGTATTGGCATTTATTATATTTACGTAAACTCGATTTTTAAAAATTGAGTATAATACAATAAAAACAAAAAATCCTTCGCATCTATTTCTAGAGCCGCATGAAAAATATAGCAACGAAAATAATCGTTTTGAACATCACTGTATTTTGTAATATAAGTTTTATTTGATTAAAATGTAATTTAATAACAAAACGAAGTTATAGGCTGAAATTATTTAGGAGAGCTTTGTGAAAGGATTGATTTTATACACAAACCGCCTGGTACCCCATTGGACTTTAAAACATATAAATTCAGTTTATAACAATGCCATTTAATAAAGAAAAGCGAAACACAAGATTACTCCTACTATTCATGACCAAATGGTGGAAATCAAATTCTAAAAAATTGGTCGTGTATTGTAATTTACAATATTCACGTGAACTCGGTTTTTATAAATTGAGTATAATACAATAAAAACAAAAAATCCTTCGCATCTATTTCTAGAGTCGCATGAAAAATATAATAACGAATATAATCGTTTTGAATATCCCTGTATTTTGTAATATTAGTTTTATTTGATTAAAATGAAATTTAATAACAAAACGAATTTATAGGCTGAAATTATTTAGGAGTGCTTCGTGAAAGGATTGATTTTATACACAAACCGCTTGGTACCCCATTTGATTTTAAAGCATATAAATTCAGTTCAAAACAATGCCACATAATTTAGAAAAGCGAAACAAAAGATTACTCCAACTATTCATGACCAAATGGCTGACATCAAATTCTAAAAAATTGGTCGTGTATTGTAATTTACAATATTCACGTGAACTCGGTTTTTAAAAATTGAGTATAATACAATAAAAACAAAAAATCCTTCGCATCTATTTCTACAGCCGCATGAAAAATATAATGACGAATATAATCGTTTTGAACATCCCTGTATTTTGTAATATTAGTTTTATTTGAATAAAATGAAATTTAATAACAAAACGAAGTTATAGGCTGAAATTATTTAGGAGTGCTTTGTGAAAGGATTGATTTTATACACAAACCGCTTGGTACCCCATTGAACTTTAAAACATATAAATTCAGTTTATAACAATGCCATATAATAAAGAAAAGCGAAACACAAGATTACTCCCACTATTCATGACCAACTGGTGGAAATCAAATTTTAAAAAATTGGTCTTGTATTGGCATTTAATATATTTACCTAAACTCGGTTTTTAAAAATTCAGTATAATACAATTAAAAAAAAATCCTTCGCATCTATTTCTAGAGCCGCATGAAAAATATAATGACGAATATAATCGTTTTGAACATCCCTGTATTTTGTAATATTAGTTTTATTTGATTAAAATGAAATTTAATAACAAAACGAATTTATAGGCTGAAATTATTTAGGAGTGCTTCGTGAAAGGATTGATTTTATACACAAACCGCTTGGTACCCCATTTGATTTTAAAGCATATAAATTCAGTTCAAAACAATGCCACATAATTTAGAAAACCGAAACAAAAGATTACTCCAACTATTCATGACCAAATGGCTGACATCAAATTCTAAAAAATTGGTCGTGTATTGTAATTTACAATATTCACGTGAACTCGGTTTTTAAAAATTGAGTATAATACAATAAAAACAAAAAATCCTTCGCATCTATTTCTAGAGCCGCATGAAAAATATAATGACGAATATAATCGTTTTGAACATCCCTGTATTTTGTAATATTAGTTTTATTTGAATAAAATGAAATTTAATAACAAAACGAAGTTATAGGCTGAAATTATTTAGGAGTGCTCTGTGAAAGGATTGATTTTATACACAAACCGCTTGGTACCCCATTGAACTTTAAAACATATAAATTCAGTTTATAACAATGCCATATAATAAAGAAAAGCGAAACACAAGATTACTCCCACTATTCATGACCAACTGGTGGAAATCAAATTTTAAAAAATTGGTCTTGTATTGGCATTTAATATATTTACCTAAACTCGGTTTTTAAAAATTCAGTATAATACAATTAAAAAAAAATCCTTCGCATCTATTTCTAGAGCCGCATGAAAAATATAATGACGAATATAATCGTTTTGAACATCCCTGTATTTTATAATATTAGTCTTATTTGATTAAAATGAAATTTAATAACAAAACGAAGTTATAGGCTGAAATTATTTAGGAGTGCTTTGTGAAAGGATTGATTTTATACACAAACCACTTTGTACCGCATTGGAGTTTAAAACATATAAATTCAGTTTATAACAATGCCATATAATAAAGAAAAGCGAAACACAAGATTACTCCAACTATTCATGACCAAATGGCTGACATCAAATTCTAAAAAATCGGTCGTGTATTGTAATTTACAATATTCACGTGAACTCGGTTTTTAAAAATTGAGTATAATACAATAAAAACAAAAAATCCTTCGCATCTATTTCTAGAGCCGCATGAAAAATATAATAACGAATATAATCGTTTTGAAGATCCCTGTATTTTATAATATTAGTCTTATTTGATTAAAATGAAATTTAATAACAAAACGAATTTATAGGCTGAAATTATTTAGGAGTGCTTTGTGAAAGGATAGATTTTATACACAAACCGCTTGGTACCCCATCGAACTTTAAAACATATAAATTTAGTTTATAACAATGCCATATAATAAAAAAAAGCGAAACACAAGATTACTCCCACATTCATGACCAACTGGTGGAAATCAAATTTTAAAAAATTGGTCTTGTATTGGCATTTAATATATTTACCTAAACTCGGTTTTTAAAAATTCAGTATAATACAATAAAAAAAAAATCCTTCGCATCTATTTCTAGAGCCGCATGAAAAATATAATGACGAATATAATCGTTTTGAACATCCCTGTATTTTATAATATTAGTCTTATTTGATTAAAATGAAATTTAATAACAAAACGAAGTTATAGGCTGAAATTATTTAGGAGTGCTTTGTGAAAGGATTGATTTTATACACAAACCACTTGGTTCCGCATTGGAGTTTAAAACATATAAATTCAGTTTATAACAATGCCATATAATAAAGAAAAGCGAAACACAAGATTACTCCCACTATTCATGACCAACTGGTGGAAATCAAATTCTAAAAAATTGGTCTTGTATTGGCATTTAATATATTTACCTAAACTCGGTTTTTAAAAATTCAGTATAATACAATAAAAAAAAATCCTTCGCATCTATTTCTAGAGCCGCATGAAAAAAATAATAACGAATATAATCGTTTTGAACATCCCTGTATTTTGTAATATTTGTTTTATTTGAATAAAATGAAATTTAATAACAAAACGAAGTTATAGGCTGAAATTATTTAGGAGTGCTCTGTGAAATGATTGATTTTATACACAAACCGCTTGGTTCCCCATTGAACTTTAAAACATATAAATTCAGTTTATAACAATGCCATATAATAAAGAAAAGCGAAACACAAGATTACTCCCACTATTCATGACCAACTGGTGGAAATCAAATTTTAAAAAATTGGTCTTGTATTGGCATTTAATATATTTACCTAAACTCGGTTTTTAAAAATTCAGTATAATACAATAAAAAAAAAATCCTTCGCATCTATTTCTAGAGCCGCATGAAAAATATAATGACGAATATAATCGTTTTGAACATCCCTGTATTTTATAATATTAGTCTTATTTGATTAAAATGAAATTTAATAACAAAACGAAGTTATAGGCTGAAATTATTTAGGAGTGCTTTGTGAAAGGATTGATTTTATACACAAACCACTTGGTACCGCATTGGAGTTTAAAACATATAAATTCAGTTTATAACAATGCCATATAATAAAGAAAAGCGAAACACAAGATTACTCCCACTATTCATGACCAACTGGTGGAAATCAAATTCTAAAAAATTGGTCTTGTATTGGCATTTAATATATTTACCTAAACTCGGTTTTTAAAAATTCAGTATAATACAATAAAAAAAAATCCTTCGCATCTATTTCTAGAGCCGCATGAAAAATATAATAACGAATATAATCGTTTTGAACATCCCTGTATTTTGTAATATTAGTCTTATTTGATTAAAATGAAATTTAATAACAAAACGAAGTTATAGGCTGAAATTATTTAGGAGTGCTTTGTGAAAGGATTGATTTTATACACAAACCACTTGGTTCCGCATTGGAGTTTAAAACATATAAATTCAGTTTATAACAATGCCATATAATAAAGAAAAGCGAAACACAAGATTACTCCCACTATTCATGACCAACTGGTGGAAATCAAATTCTAAAAAATTGGTCTTGTATTGGCATTTAATATATTTACCTAAACTCGGTTTTTAAAAATTCAGTATAATACAATAAAAAAAAATCCTTCGCATCTATTTCTAGAGCCGCATGAAAAATATAATAACGAATATAATCGTTTTGAACATCCCTGTATTTTGTAATATTTGTTTTATTTGAATAAAATGAAATTTAATAACAAAACGAAGTTATAGGCTGAAATTATTTAGGAGTGCTCTGTGAAAGGATTGATTTTATACACAAACCGCTTGGTACCCCATTGAACTTTAAAACATATAAATTCAGTTTATAACAATGCCATATAATAAAGAAAAGCGAAACACAAGATTACTCCCACTATTCATGACCAACTGGTGGAAATCAAATTTTAAAAAATTGGTCTTGTATTGGCATTTAATATATTTACCTAAACTCGGTTTTTAAAAATTCAGTATAATACAATAAAAAAAAAATCCTTCGCATCTATTTCTAGAGCCGCATGAAAAATATAATAACGAATATAATCGTTTTGAACATCCCTGTATTTTATAATATTAGTCTTATTTGATTAAAATGAAATTTAATAACAAAACGAAGTTATAGGCTGAAATTATTTAGGAGTGCTTTGTGAAAGGATTGATTTTATACACAAACCACTTGGTTCCGCATTGGAGTTTAAAACATATAAATTCAGTTTATAACAATGCCATATAATAAAGAAAAGCGAAACACAAGATTACTCCCACTATTCATGACCAACTGGTGGAAATCAAATTTTAAAAAATTGGTCTTGTATTGGCATTTAATATATTTGCCTAAACTCGGTTTTTAAAAATTCAGTATAATACAATAAAAAAAAAATCCTTCGCATCTATTTCTAGAGCCGCATGAAAAATATAATGACGAATATAATCGTTTTGAACATCCCTGTATTTTATAATATTAGTCTTATTTGATTAAAATGAAATTTAATAACAAAACGAAGTTATAGGCTGAAATTATTTAGGAGTGCTTTGTGAAAGGATTGATTTTATACACAAACCACTTGGTACCGCATTGGAGTTTAAAACATATAAATTCAGTTTATAACAATGCCATATAATAAAGAAAAGCGAAACACAAGATTACTCCAACTGTTCATGACCAAATGGCTGACATCAAATTCTAAAAAATTGGTCGTGTATTGTAATTTACAATATTCACGTGAACTCGGTTTTTAAAAATTGAGTATAATACAATAAAAACAAAAAATCCTTCGGATCTATTTCTAGAGCCGCATGAAAAATATAATAACGAATATAATCGTTTTGAAGATCCCTGTATTTTGTAATATTAGTTTTATTTGATCAAAATGAAATTTAAAAACAAAACGAAGTTATAGGCTGAAATTATTTAGGAGAGCTTTGTGAAAGGATTGATTTTATACACAAACCGCTTGGTACCCCATTGAACTTTAAAACATATAAATTCAGTTTATAACAATGCCATATAATAAAGAAAAGCGAAACACAAGATTACTCCCACTATTCATGACCAACTGGTGGAAATCAAATTTTAAAAAATTGGTCTTGTATTGGCATTTAATATATTTACCTAAACTCGGTTTTTAAAAATTCAGTATAATACAATAAAAAAAAAATCCTTCGCATCTATTTCTAGAGCCGCATGAAAAATATAATAACGAATATAATCGTTTTGAACATCCCTGTATTTTGTAATATTAGTCTTATTTGATTAAAATGAAATTTAATAACAAAACGAAGTTATAGGCTGAAATTATTTAGGAGAGCTTTGTGAAAGGATTGATTTTATACACAAACCACTTGGTACCGCATTGGAGTTTAAAACATATAAATTCAGTTTATAACAATGCCATATAATAAAGAAAAGCGAAACACAAGATTACTCCAACTGTTCATGACCAAATGGCTGACATCAAATTCTAAAAAATTGGTCGTGTATTGTAATTTACAATATTCACGTGAACTCGGTTTTTAAAAATTGAGTATAATACAATAAAAACAAAAAATCCTTCGGATCTATTTCTAGAGCCGCATGAAAAATATAATAACGAATATAATCGTTTTGAAGATCCCTGTATTTTGTAATATAAGTTTTATTTGATTAAAATGAAATTTAATAACAAAACGAATTTATAGGCTGAAATTATTTAGGAGTGCTTTGTGAAAGGATTGATTTTATACACAAACCGCTTGGTACCCCATTTGATTTTAAAGCATATAAATTCAGTTCAAAACAATGCCATATAATAAAGAAAAGCGAAACACAAGATTACTCCAACTATTCATGACCAACTGGTGGAAATCAAATTTTTAAAAATTGGTCTTGTATTGGCATGTAATATATTTACCTAAACTCGGTTTTTAAAAATTCAGTATAATACAATAAAAAAAAATCCTTCGCATCTATTTCTAGAGCCGCATGAAAAATATAATGACGAATATAATCGTTTTGAACATCCCTGTATTTTGTAATATTAGTTTTATTTGAATAAAATGAAATTTAATAACAAAACGAAGTTATAGGCTGAAATTATTTAGGAGTGCTCTGTGAAAGGATTGATTTTATACACAAACCGCTTGGTACCCCATTGGACTTTAAAACATATAAATTCAGTTTATAACAATGCCATATAATAAAGAAAAGCGAAACACAAGATTACTCCCACTATTCATGACCAACTGGTGGAAATCAAATTTTAAAAAATTGGTCTTGTATTGGCATTTAATATATTTACCTAAACTCGGTTTTTAAAAATTCAGTATAATACAATTAAAAAAAAATCCTTCGCATCTATTTCTAGAGCCGCATGAAAAATATAACAACGAAAATAATCGTTTTGAACATCCCCGTATTTTGTAATATTAGTTTTATTTGATTAAAATGAAATTTAATAACAAAACGAAGTTATAGGCTGAAATTATTTAGGAGTGCTTTGTAAAAGGATTGATTTTATACACAAACCGCTTGGTACCCCATAGGAGTTTAAGACATATAAATTCAGTTTATAACAATGCCATATAATAAAGAAAAGCGAAACACAAGATTACTCCCACTATTCATGACCAACTGGTGGAAATCAAATTTTAAAAAATTGGTCTTGTATTGGCATTTAATATATTTACCTAAACTCGGTTTTTAAAAATTCAGTATAATACAATAAAAAAAAAATCCTTCGCATCTATTTCTAGAGCCGCATGAAAAATATAATGACGAATATAATCGTTTTGAACATCCCTGTATTTTATAATATTAGTCTTATTTGATTAAAATGAAATTTAATAACAAAACGAAGTTATAGGCTGAAATTATTTAGGAGTGCTTTGTGAAAGGATTGATTTTATACACAAACCACTTGGTTCCGCATTGGAGTTTAAAACATATAAATTCAGTTTATAACAATGCCATATAATAAAGAAAAGCGAAACACAAGATTACTCCCACTATTCATGACCAACTGGTGGAAATCAAATTTTAAAAAATTGGTCTTGTATTGGCATTTAATATATTTACCTAAACTCGGTTTTTAAAAATTCAGTATAATACAATAAAAAAAAATCCTTCGCATCTATTTCTAGAGCCGCATGAAAAATATAATAACGAATATAATCGTTTTGAACATCCCTGTATTTTGTAATATTTGTTTTATTTGAATAAAATGAAATTTAATAACAAAACGAAGTTATAGGCTGAAATTATTTAGGAGTGCTTTGTGAAAGGATTGATTTTATACACAAACCGCTTGGTACCCCATTGAACTTTAAAACATATAAATTCAGTTTATAACAATGCCATATAATAAAGAAAAGCGAAACACAAGATTACTCCCACTATTCATGACCAACTGGTGGAAATCAAATTTTAAAAAATTGGTCTTGTATTGGCATTTAATATATTTACCTAAACTCGGTTTTTAAAAATTCAGTATAATACAATAAAAAAAAAATCCTTCGCATCTATTTCTAGAGCCGCATGAAAAATATAATAACGAATATAATCGTTTTGAACATCCCTGTATTTTGTAATATTAGTTTTATTTGATTAAAATGAAATTTAATAAAAAAACGAAGTTATATGCTGAAATTATTTAGGAGTGCTTTGTGAAAGGATTGATTTTATACACAAACCGCTTGGTACCGCATTGGAGTTTAAAACATATAAATTCAGTTTATAACAATGCCATATAATAAAGAAAAGCGAAACACAAGATTACTCCCACTATTCATGACCAACTGGTGGAAATCAAATTTTAAAAAATTTGTCTTGTATTGGCATTTAATATATTTACCTAAACTCGGTTTTTAAAAATTCAGTATAATACAATAAAAAAAAATCCTTCGCATCTATTTCTAGAGCCGCATGAAAAATATAATAACGAATATAATCGTTTTGAACATCCCTGTATTTTATAATATTAGTCTTATTTGATTAAAATGAAATTTAATAACAAAACGAAGTTATAGGCTGAAATTATTTAGGAGTGCTTTGTGAAAGGATTGATTTTATACACAAACCACTTGGTACCGCATTGGAGTTTAAAACATATAAATTCAGTTTATAACAATGCCATATAATAAAGAAAAGCGAAACACAAGATTACTCCAACTGTTCATGACCAAATGGCTGACATCAAATTCTAAAAAATTGGTCGTGTATTGTAATTTACAATATTCACGTGAACTCGGTTTTTAAAAATTGAGTATAATACAATAAAAACAAAAAATCCTTCGGATCTATTTCTAGAGCCGCATGAAAAATATAATAACGAATATAATCGTTTTGAAGATCCCTGTATTTTGTAATATTAGTTTTATTTGATCAAAATGAAATTTAAAAACAAAACGAAGTTATAGGCTGAAATTATTTAGGAGAGCTTTGTGAAAGGATTGATTTTATACACAAACCGCTTGGTACCCCATTGGAGTTTAAAACATATAAATTCAGTTTATAACAATGCCATATAATAAAGAAAAGCGAAACACAAGATTACTCCAACTATTCATGACCAAATGGTGGAAATCAAATTCTAAAAAATTGGCCTTGTATTGGCATTTAATATATTTACGTAAACTCGGTTTTTAAAAATTCAGTATAATACAATAAAAACAAAAAATCCTTCGCATCTATTTCTAGAGTCGCATGAAAAATATAATAACGAATATAATCGTTTTGAATATCCCTGTATTTTGTAATATAAGTTTTATTTGATTAAAATGAAATTTAATAACAAAACGAATTTATAGGCTGAAATTATTTAGGAGTGCTTTGTGAAAGGATTGATTTTATACACAAACCGCTTGGTACCCCATTGGAGTTTAAAGCATATAAATTCAGTTCAAAACAATGCCATATAATAAAGAAAAGCGAAACACAAGATTACTCCAACTATTCATGACCAACTGGTGGAAATCAAATTTTAAAAAATTGGTCTTGTATTGGCATGTAATATATTTACCTAAACTCGGTTTTTAAAAATTCAGTATAATACAATAAAAAAAAATCCTTCGCATCTATTTCTAGAGCCGCATGAAAAATATAATGACGAATATAATCGTTTTGAACATCCCTGTATTTTGTAATATTAGTTTTATTTGAATAAAATGAAATTTAATAACAAAACGAAGTTATAGGCTGAAATTATTTAGGAGTGCTCTGTGAAAGGATTGATTTTATACACAAACCGCTTGGTACCCCATTGAACTTTAAAACATATAAATTCAGTTTATAACAATGCCATATAATAAAGAAAAGCAAAACACAAGATTACTCCCACTATTCATGACCAACTGGTGGAAATCAAATTTTAAAAAATTGGTCTTGTATTGGCATTTAATATATTTACCTAAACTCGGTTTTTAAAAATTCAGTATAATACAATAAAAAAAAAATCCTTCGCATCTATTTCTAGAGCCGCATGAAAAATATAACAACGAAAATAATCGTTTTGAACATCACTGTATTTTGTAATATTAGTTTTATTTGATTAAAATAAAATTTAATAACAAAACGAAGTTATAGGCTGAAATTATTTAGGAGTGCTTTGTAAAAGGATTGATTTTATACACAAACCGCTTGGTACCCCATTGGAGTTTAAAACATATAAATTCAGTTTATAACAATGCCATATAATAAAGAAAAGCGAAACACAAGATTACTCCCACTATTCATGACCAACTGGTGGAAATCAAATTTTAAAAAATTGGTCTTGTATTGGCATTTAATATATTTACCTAAACTCGGTTTTTAAAAATTCAGTATAATACAATAAAAAAAAAATCCTTCGCATCTATTTCTAGAGCCGCATGAAAAATATAATGACAAATATAATCATTTTGAACATCCCTGTATTTTGTAATATTAGTCTTATTTGATTAAAATGAAATTTAATAACAAAACGAAGTTATAGGCTGAAATTATTTAGGAGTGCTTTGTGAAAGGATTGATTTTATACACAAACCACTTGGTTCCGCATTGGAGTTTAAAACATATAAATTCAGTTTATAACAATGCCATATAATAAAGAAAAGCGAAACACAAGATTACTCCCACTATTCATGACCAACTGGTGGAAATCAAATTTTAAAAAATTGGTCTTGTATTGGCATTTAATATATTTACCTAAACTCGGTTTTTAAAAATTCAGTATAATACAATAAAAAAAAATCCTTCGCATCTATTTCTAGAGCCGCATGAAAAATATAATAACGAATATAATCGTTTTGAACATCCCTGTATTTTGTAATATTTGTTTTATTTGAATAAAATGAAATTTAATAACAAAACGAAGTTATAGGCTGAAATTATTTAGGAGTGCTCTGTGAAAGGATTGATTTTATACACAAACCGCTTGGTACCCCATTGAACTTTAAAACATATAAATTCAGTTTATAACAATGCCATATAATAAAGAAAAGCGAAACACAAGATTACTCCCACTATTCATGACCAACTGGTGGAAATCAAATTTTAAAAAATTGGTCTTGTATTGGCATTTAATATATTTACCTAAACTCGGTTTTTAAAAATTCAGTATAATACAATAAAAAAAAAATCCTTCGCATCTATTTCTAGAGCCGCATGAAAAATATAATGACGAATATAATCGTTTTGAACATCCCTGTATTTTATAATATTAGTCTTATTTGATTAAAATGAAATTTAATAACAAAACGAAGTTATAGGCTGAAATTATTTAGGAGTGCTTTGTGAAAGGATTGATTTTATACACAAACCACTTGGTACCGCATTGGAGTTTAAAACATATAAATTCAGTTTATAACAATGCCATATAATAAAGAAAAGCGAAACACAAGATTACTCCAACTGTTCATGACCAAATGGCTGACATCAAATTCTAAAAAATTGGTCGTGTATTGTAATTTACAATATTCACGTGAACTCGGTTTTTAAAAATTGAGTATAATACAATAAAAAAAAATCCTTCGCATCTATTTCTAGAGCCGCATGAAAAATATAATAACGAATATAATCGTTTTGAACATCCCTGTATTTTATAATATTAGTCTTATTTGATTAAAATGAAATTTAATAACAAAACGAAGTTATAGGCTGAAATTATTAAGGAGTGCTTTGTGAAAGGATTGATTTTATACACAAACCACTTGGTACCGCATTGGAGTTTAAAACATATAAATTCAGTTTATAACAATGCCATATAATAAAGAAAAGCGAAACACAAGATTACTCCAACTATTCATGACCAAATGGCTGACATCAAATTCTAAAAAATTGGTCGTGTATTGTAATTTACAATATTCAAGTGAACTCGGTTTTTAAAAATTCAGTATAATACAATAAAAAAAAAATCCTTCGCATCTATTTCTAGAGCCGCATGAAAAATATAATGACGAATATAATCGTTTTGAACATCCCTGTATTTTATAATATTAGTCTTATTTGATTAAAATGAAATTTAATAACAAAACGAAGTTATAGGCTGAAATTATTTAGGAGTGCTTTGTGAAAGGATTGATTTTATACACAAACCACTTGGTACCGCATTGGAGTTTAAAACATATAAATTCAGTTTATAACAATGCCATATAATAAAGAAAAGCGAAACACAAGATTACTCCAACTGTTCATGACCAAATGGCTGACATCAAATTCTAAAAAATTGGTCGTGTATTGTAATTTACAATATTCACGTGAACTCGGTTTTTAAAAATTGAGTATAATACAATAAAAACAAAAAATCCTTCGCATCTATTTCTAGAGTCGCATGAAAAATATAATAACGAATATAATCGTTTTGAATATCCCTGTATTTTGTAATATAAGTTTTATTTGATTAAAATGAAATTTAATAACAAAACGAATTTATAGGCTGAAATTATTTAGGAGTGCTTTGTGAAAGGATTGATTTTATACACAAACCGCTTGGTACCCCATTTGATTTTAAAGCATATAAATTCAGTTCAAAACAATGCCATATAATAAAGAAAAGCGAAACACAAGATTACTCCAACTATTCATGACCAAATGGTGGAAATCAAATTCTAAAAAATTGGTCGTGTATTGTAATTTACAATATTCACGTGAACTCGGTTTTTAAAAATTCAGTATAATACAATAAAAAAAAATCCTTCGCATCTATTTCTAGAGCCGCATGAAAAATATAATAACGAATATAATCGTTTTGAACATCCCTGTATTTTGTAATATTTGTTTTATTTGAATAAAATGAAATTTAATAACAAAACGAAGTTATAGGCTGAAATTATTTAGGAGTGCTCTGTGAAAGGATTGATTTTATACACAAACCGCTTGGTACCCCATTGAACTTTAAAACATATAAATTCAGTTTATAACAATGCCATATAATAAAGAAAAGCGAAACACAAGATTACTCCCACTATTCATGACCAACTGGTGGAAATCAAATTTTAAAAAATTGGTCTTGTATTGGCATTTAATATATTTACCTAAACTCGGTTTTTAAAAATTCAGTATAATACAATAAAAAAAAAATCCTTCGCATCTATTTCTAGAGCCGCATGAAAAATATAATGACGAATATAATCGTTTTGAACATCCCTGTATTTTATAATATTAGTCTTATTTGATTAAAATGAAATTTAATAACAAAACGAAGTTATAGGCTGAAATTATTTAGGAGTGCTTTGTGAAAGGATTGATTTTATACACAAACCACTTGGTACCGCATTGGAGTTTAAAACATATAAATTCAGTTTATAACAATGCCATATAATAAAGAAAAGCGAAACACAAGATTACTCCAACTGTTCATGACCAAATGGCTGACATCAAATTCTAAAAAATTGGTCGTGTATTGTAATTTACAATATTCACGTGAACTCGGTTTTTAAAAATTGAGTATAATACAATAAAAACAAAAAATCCTTCGCATCTATTTCTAGAGTCGCATGAAAAATATAATAACGAATATAATCGTTTTGAATATCCCTGTATTTTGTAATATAAGTTTTATTTGATTAAAATGAAATTTAATAACAAAACGAATTTATAGGCTGAAATTATTTAGGAGTGCTTTGTGAAAGGATTGATTTTATACACAAACCGCTTGGTACCCCATTTGATTTTAAAGCATATAAATTCAGTTCAAAACAATGCCATATAATAAAGAAAAGCGAAACACAAGATTACTCCCACTATTCATGACCAACTGGTGGAAATCAAATTTTAAAAAATTGGTCGTGTATTGTAATTTACAATATTCACGTGAACTCGGTTTTTAAAAATTGAGCATAATACAATAAAAACAAAAAATCCTTCGCATCTATTTCTACAGCCGCATGAAAAATATAATAACGAATATAATCGTTTTGAACATCCCTGTATTTTGTAATATTAGTTTTATTTGAATAAAATGAAATTTAATAACAAAACGAAGTTATAGGCTGAAATTATTTAGGAGTGCTTTGTGAAAGGATTGATTTTATACACAAACCGCTTGGTACCCCATTGAACTTTAAAACATATAAATTCAGTTTATAACAATGCCATATAATAAAGAAAAGCGAAACACAAGATTACTCCCACTATTCATGACAAACTGGTGGAAATCAAATTTTAAAAAATTGGTCTTGTATTGGCATTTAATATATTTACCTAAACTCGGTTTTTAAAAATTCAGTATAATACAATAAAAAAAAAATCCTTCGCATCTATTTCTAGAGCCGCATGAAAAATATAATAACGAATATAATCGTTTTGAACATCCCTGTATTTTGTAATATTAGTCTTATTTGATTAAAATGAAATTTAATAACAAAACGAAGTTATAGGCTGAACTTATTTAGGAGTGCTTTGTGAAAGGATTGATTTTATACACAAACCGCTTGGTTCCCCATTTGATTTTAAAACATATAAATTCAGTTCAAAACAATGCCATATAATAAAGAAAAGCGAAACAAAAGATTACTCCAACTATTCATGACCAAATGGCTGACATCAAATTCTAAAAAATTGGTCTTGTATTGGCATTTAATATATTTACGTAAACTCGGTTTTTAAAAATTCAGTATAATACAATAAAAAAAAATCCTTCGCATCTATTTCTACAGCCGCATGAAAAATATAATGACGAATATAATCGTTTTGAAGATCCCTGTATTTTGTAATATTAGTCTTATTTGATTAAAATGAAATTTAATAACAAAACGAAGTTATAGGCTGAACTTATTTAGGAGTGCTTTGTGAAAGGATTGATTTTATACACAAACCGCTTGGTTCCCCATTTGATTTTAAAACATATAAATTCAGTTCAAAACAATGCCATATAATAAAGAAAAGCGAAACACAAGATTACTCCAACTGTTCATGACCAAATGGCTGACATCAAATTCTAAAAAATTGGTCGTGTATTGTAATTTACAATATTCACGTGAACTCGGTTTTTAAAAATTGAGTATAATACAATAAAAACAAAAAATCCTTCGGATCTATTTCTAGAGCCGCATGAAAAATATAATAACGAATATAATCGTTTTGAAGATCCCTGTATTTTGTAATATTAGTTTTATTTGAATAAAATGAAATTTAATAACAAAACGAAGTTATAGGCTGAAATTATTAAGGAGTGCTTTGTGAAAGGATTGATTTTATACACAAACCGCTTGGTACCCCATTGAACTTTAAAACATATAAATTCAGTTTATAACAATGCCATATAATAAAGAAAAGCGAAACACAAGATTACTCCCACTATTCATGACCAACTGGTGGAAATCAAATTTTAAAAAATTGGTCTTGTATTGGCATTTAATATATTTACGTAAACTCGGTTTTTAAAAATTCAGTATAATACAATAAAAAAAAATCCTTCGCATCTATTTCTACAGCCGCATGAAAAATATAATGACGAATATAATCGTTTTGAAGATCCCTGTATTTTGTAATATTAGTCTTATTTGATTAAAATGAAATTTAATAACAAAACGAAGTTATAGGCTGAACTTATTTAGGAGTGCTTTGTGAAAGGATTGATTTTATACACAAACCGCTTGGTTCCCCATTTGATTTTAAAACATATAAATTCAGTTCAAAACAATGCCATATAATAAAGAAAAGCGAAACACAAGATTACTCCAACTGTTCATGACCAAATGGCTGACATCAAATTCTAAAAAATTGGTCGTGTATTGTAATTTACAATATTCACGTGAACTCGGTTTTTAAAAATTGAGTATAATACAATAAAAACAAAAAATCCTTCGGATCTATTTCTAGAGCCGCATGAAAAATATAATAACGAATATAATCGTTTTGAAGATCCCTGTATTTTGTAATATTAGTTTTATTTGAATAAAATGAAATTTAATAACAAAACGAAGTTATAGGCTGAAATTATTTAGGAGTGCTTTGTGAAAGGATTGATTTTATACACAAACCGCTTGGTACCCCATTGAACTTTAAAACATATAAATTCAGTTTATAACAATGCCATATAATAAAGAAAAGCGAAACACAAGATTACTCCCACTATTCATGACCAACTGGTGGAAATCAAATTTTAAAAAATTGGTCTTGTATTGGCATTTAATATATTTACCTAAACTCGGTTTTTAAAAATTCAGTATAATACAATAAAAAAAAAAATCCTTCGCATCTATTTCTAGAGCCGCATGAAAAATATAATAACGAATATAATCGTTTTGAACATCCCTGTATTTTGTAATATTAGTCTTATTTGATTAAAATGAAATTTAATAACAAAACGAAGTTATAGGCTGAAATTATTTAGGAGTGCTTTGTGAAAGGATTGATTTTATACACAAACCGCTTGGTACCCCATTTGATTTTAAAGCATATAAATTCAGTTCAAAACAATGCCATATAATAAAGAAAAGCGAAACACAAGATTACTCCAACTATTCATGACCAAATGGTGGAAATCAAATTCTAAAAAATTGGTCGTGTATTGTAATTTACAATATTCACGTGAACTCGGTTTTTAAAAATTGAGTATAATACAATAAAAACAAAAAATCCTTCGCATCTATTTCTAGAGCCGCATGAAAAATATAACAACGAAAATAATCGTTTTGAAGATCCCTGTATTTTGTAATATTAGTCTTATTTGATTAAAATGAAATTTAATAACAAAACGAAGTTATAGGCTGAAGTTATTTAGGAGTGCTTTGTGAAAGGATTGATTTTATACACAAACCACTTGGTACCGCATTGGAGTTTAAAACATATAAATTCAGTTCATAACAATGCCATATAATAAAGAAAAGCGAAACACAAGATTACTCCCACTATTCATGACCAACTGGTGAAAATCAAATTTTAAAAAATTGGTCTTGTATTGGCATTTAATATATTTACCTAAACTCGGTTTTTAAAAATTCAGTATAATACAATAAAAAAAAAATCCTTCGCATCTATTTCTAGAGCCGCATGAAAAATATAATAACGAATATAATCGTTTTGAAGATCCCTGTATTTTGTAATATTAGTTTTATTTGATCAAAATGAAATTTAAAAACAAAACGAAGTTATAGGCTGAAATTATTTAGGAGTGCTTTGTGAAAGGATTGATTTTATACACAAACCGCTTGGTACCCCATTTGATTTTAAAGCATATAAATTCAGTTCAAAACAATGCCACATAATAAAGAAAAGCGAAACAAAAGATTACTCCAACTATTCATGACCAAATGGCTGACATCAAATTCTAAAAAATTGGTCGTGTATTGTAATTTACAATATTCACGTGAACTCGGTTTTTAAAAATTGAGTATAATACAATAAAAATAAAAAATCCTTCGCATCTATTTCTAGAGCCGCATGAAAAATATAATAACGAATATAATCGTTTTGAACATCCCTGTATTTTGTAATATTAGTCTTATTTGATTAAAATGAAATTTAATAACAAAACGAAGTTATAGGCTGAAATTATTTAGGAGTGCTTTGTGAAAGGATTGATTTTATACACAAACCACTTGGTACCGCATTGGAGTATAAAACATATAAATTCAGTTTATAACAATGCCATATAATAAAGAAAAGCGAAACACAAGATTACTCCCACTATTCATGACCAACTGGTGGAAATCAAATTTTAAAAAATTGGTCTTGTATTGGCATTTAATATATTTACCTAAACTCGGTTTTTAAAAATTCAGTATAATACAATAAAAAAAAAATCCTTCGCATCTATTTCTAGAACCGCATGAAAAATATAATAACGAATATAATCGTTTTGAAGATCCCTGTATTTTGTAATATTAGTTTTATTTGATCAAAATGAAATTTAAAAACAAAACGAAGTTATAGGCTGAAATTATTTAGGAGTGCTTTGTGAAAGGATTGATTTTATACACAAACCGCTTGGTACCCCATTTGATTTTAAAGCATATAAATTCAGTTCAAAACAATGCCACATAATAAAGAAAAGCGAAACAAAAGATTACTCCAACTATTCATGACCAAATGGCTGACATCAAATTCTAAAAAATTGGTCGTGTATTGTAATTTACAATATTCACGTGAACTCGGTTTTTAAAAATTGAGTATAATACAATAAAAATAAAAAATCCTTCGCATCTATTTCTAGAGCCGCATGAAAAATATAATGACGAATATAATCGTTTTGAACATCCCTGTATTTTGTAATATTAGTTTTATTTGAATAAAATGAAATTTAATAACAAAACGAAGTTATAGGCTGAAATTATTTAGGAGAGCTTTGTGAAAGGATTGATTTTATACACAAACCGCTTGGTACCCCATTGAACTTTAAAACATATAAATTCAGTTTATAACAATGCCATATAATAAAGAAAAGCGAAACACAAGATTACTCCCACTATTCATGACCAAATGGCTGACATCAAATTCTAAAAAATTGGTCGTGTATTGTAATTTACAATATTCACGTGAACTCGGTTTTTAAAAATTGAGTATAATACAATAAAAAAAAATCCTTCGCATCTATTTCTAGAGCCGCATGAAAAATATAATAACGAATATAATCGTTTTGAACATCCCTGTATTTTATAATATTAGTCTTATTTGATTAAAATGAAATTTAATAACAAAACGAAGTTATAGGCTGAAATTATTAAGGAGTGCTTTGTGAAAGGATTGATTTTATACACAAACCACTTGGTACCGCATTGGAGTTTAAAACATATAAATTCAGTTTATAACAATGCCATATAATAAAGAAAAGCGAAACACAAGATTACTCCAACTATTCATGACCAAATGGCTGACATCAAATTCTAAAAAATTGGTCGTGTATTGTAATTTACAATATTCAAGTGAACTCGGTTTTTAAAAATTGAGTATAATACAATAAAAACAAAAAATCCTTCGCATCTATTTCTACAGCCGCGTGAAAAATATAATAACGAATATAATCGTTTTGAACATCCCCGTATTTTGTAATATTAGTCTTATTTGATTAAAATGAAATTTAATAACAAAACGAATTTATAGGCTGAAATTATTTAGGAGTGCTTTGTGAAAGGATTGATTTTATACACAAACCGCTTGGTACCCCATTTGATTTTAAAGCATATAAATTCAGTTCAAAACAATGCCATATAATAAAGAAAAGCGAAACACAAGATTACTGCCACTATTCATGACCAACTGGTGGAAATCAAATTTTAAAAAATTGGTCTTGTATTGGCATTTAATATATTTACCTAAACTCGGTTTTTAAAAATTCAGTATAATACAATAAAAAAAAAATCCTTCGCATCTATTTCTAGAGCCGCATGAAAAATATAACAACGAAAATAATCGTTTTGAACATCACTGTATTTTGTAATATTAGTTTTATTTGATTAAAATAAAATTTAATAACAAAACGAAGTTATAGGCTGAAATTATTTAGGAGTGCTTTGTAAATGGATTGATTTTATACACAAACCGCTTGGTACCCCATTGGAGTTTAAAACATTAAATTCAGTTTATAACAATGCCATATAATAAAGAAAAGCGAAACACAAGATTACTCCCACTATTCATGACCAACTGGTGGAAATCAAATTTTAAAAAATTGGTCTTGTATTGGCATTTAATATATTTACCTAAACTCGGTTTTTAAAAATTCAGTATAATACAATAAAAAAAAAATCCTTCGCATCTATTTCTAGAGCCGCATGAAAAATATAATGACAAATATAATCGTTTTGAACATCCCTGTATTTTATAATATTAGTCTTATTTGATTAAAATGAAATTTAATAACAAAACGAAGTTATAGGCTGAAATTATTTAGGAGTGCTTTGTGAAAGGATTGATTTTATACACAAACCACTTGGTTCCGCATTGGAGTTTAAAACATATAAATTCAGTTTATAACAATGCCATATAATAAAGAAAAGCGAAACACAAGATTTCTCCCACTATTCATGACCAACTGGTGGAAATCAAATTTTAAAAAATTGGTCTTGTATTGGCATTTAATATATTTACCTAAACTCGGTTTTTAAAAATTCAGTATAATACAATAAAAAAAAATCCTTCGCATCTATTTCTAGAGCCGCATGAAAAATATAATAACGAATATAATCGTTTTGAACATCCCTGTATTTTGTAATATTTGTTTTATTTGAATAAAATGAAATTTAATAACAAAACGAAGTTATAGGCTGAAATTATTTAGGAGTGCTCTGTGAAAGGATTGATTTTATACACAAACCGCTTGGTACCCCATTGAACTTTAAAACATATAAATTCAGTTTATAACAATGCCATATAATAAAGAAAAGCGAAACACAAGATTACTCCCACTATTCATGACCAACTGGTGGAAATCAAATTTTAAAAAATTGGTCTTGTATTGGCATTTAATATATTTACCTAAACTCGGTTTTTAAAAATTCAGTATAATACAATAAAAAAAAAATCCTTCGCATCTATTTCTAGAGCCGCATGAAAAATATAATGACGAATATAATCGTTTTGAACATCCCTGTATTTTATAATATTAGTCTTATTTGATTAAAATGAAATTTAATAACAAAACGAAGTTATAGGCTGAAATTATTTAGGAGTGCTTTGTGAAAGGATTGATTTTATACACAAACCACTTGGTACCGCATTGGAGTTTAAAACATATAAATTCAGTTTATAACAATGCCATATAATAAAGAAAAGCGAAACACAAGATTACTCCAACTGTTCATGACCAAATGGCTGACATCAAATTCTAAAAAATTGGTCGTGTATTGTAATTTACAATATTCACGTGAACTCGGTTTTTAAAAATTGAGTATAATACAATAAAAACAAAAAATCTTTCGGATCTATTTCTAGAGCCGCATGAAAAATATAATAACGAATATAATCGTTTTGAAGATCCCTGTATTTTGTAATATTAGTTTTATTTGATCAAAATGAAATTTAAAAACAAAACGAAGTTATAGGCTGAAATTATTTAGGAGAGCTTTGTGAAAGGATTGATTTTATACACAAACCGCTTGGTACCCCATTGGAGTTTAAAACATATAAATTCAGTTTATAACAATGCCATATAATAAAGAAAAGCGAAACACAAGATTACTCCAACTATTCATGACCAAATGGTGGAAATCAAATTCTAAAAAATTGGTCTTGTATTGGCATTTAATATATTTACGTAAACTCGGTTTTTAAAAATTCAGTATAATACAATAAAAAAAAAATCCTTCGCATCTATTTCTAGAGCCGCATGAAAAATATAATGACGAATATAATCGTTTTGAACATCCCTGTATTTTATAATATTAGTCTTATTTGATTAAAATGAAATTTAATAACAAAACGAAGTTATAGGCTGAAATTATTTAGGAGTGCTTTGTGAAAGGATTGATTTTATACACAAACCACTTGGTACCGCATTGGAGTTTAAAACATATAAATTCAGTTTATAACAATGCCATATAATAAAGAAAAGCGAAACACAAGATTACTCCAACTGTTCATGACCAAATGGCTGACATCAAATTCTAAAAAATTGGTCGTGTATTGTAATTTACAATATTCACGTGAACTCGGTTTTTAAAAATTGAGTATAATACAATAAAAACAAAAAATCCTTCGCATCTATTTCTAGAGTCGCATGAAAAATATAATAACGAATATAATCGTTTTGAATATCTCTGTATTTTGTAATATAAGTTTTATTTGATTAAAATGAAATTTAATAACAAAACGAATTTATAGGCTGAAATTATTTAGGAGTGCTTTGTGAAAGGATTGATTTTATACACAAACCGCTTGGTACCCCATTTGATTTTAAAGCATATAAATTCAGTTCAAAACAATGCCATATAATAAAGAAAAGCGAAACACAAGATTACTCCAACTATTCATGACCAAATGGTGGAAATCAAATTCTAAAAAATTGGTCGTGTATTGTAATTTACAATATTCACGTGAACTCGGTTTTTAAAAATTCAGTATAATACAATAAAAAAAAATCCTTCGCATCTATTTCTAGAGCCGCATGAAAAATATAATAACGAATATAATCGTTTTGAACATCCCTGTATTTTATAATATTTGTTTTATTTGAATAAAATGAAATTTAATAACAAAACGAAGTTATAGGCTGAAATTATTTAGGAGTGCTCTGTGAAAGGATTGATTTTATACACAAACCGCTTGGTACCCCATTGAACTTTAAAACATATAAATTCAGTTTATAACAATGCCATATAATAAAGAAAAGCGAAACACAAGATTACTCCCACTATTCATGACCAACTGGTGGAAATCAAATTTTAAAAAATTGGTCTTGTATTGGCATTTAATATATTTACCTAAACTCGGTTTTTAAAAATTCAGTATAATACAATAAAAAAAAAATCCTTCGCATCTATTTCTAGAGCCGCATGAAAAATATAATGACGAATATAATCGTTTTGAACATCCCTGTATTTTATAATATTAGTCTTATTTGATTAAAATGAAATTTAATAACAAAACGAAGTTATAGGCTGAAATTATTTAGGAGTGCTTTGTGAAAGGATTGATTTTATACACAAACCACTTGGTACCGCATTGGAGTTTAAAACATATAAATTCAGTTTATAACAATGCCATATAATAAAGAAAAGCGAAACACAAGATTACTCCAACTGTTCATGACCAAATGGCTGACATCAAATTCTAAAAAATTGGTCGTGTATTGTAATTTACAATATTCACGTGAACTCGGTTTTTAAAAATTGAGTATAATACAATAAAAACAAAAAATCCTTCGCATCTATTTCTAGAGTCGCATGAAAAATATAATAACGAATATAATCGTTTTGAACATCACTGTATTTTGTAATATTAGTCTTATTTGATTAAAATGAAATTTAATAACAAAACGAAGTTATAGGCTGAAATTATTTAGGAGTGCTTTGTGAAAGGATTGATTTTATACACAAACCACTTGGTACCCCATTTGATTTTAAAGCATATAAATTCAGTTCAAAACAATGCCATATAATAAAGAAAAGCGAAACACAAGATTACTCCAACTATTCATGACCAAATGGTGGAAATCAAATTCTAAAAAATTGGTCGTGTATTGTAATTTACAATATTCACGTGAACTCGGTTTTTAAAAATTGAGCATAATACAATAAAAACAAAAAATCCTTCGCATCTATTTCTACAGCCGCATGAAAAATATAATAACGAATATAATCGTTTTGAACATCCCTGTATTTTGTAATATTAGTTTTATTTGAATAAAATGAAATTTAATAACAAAACGAAGTTATAGGCTGAAATTATTTAGGAGTGCTTTGTGAAAGGATTGATTTTATACACAAACCGCTTGGTACCCCATTGAACTTTAAAACATATAAATTCAGTTTATAACAATGCCATATAATAAAGAAAAGCGAAACACAAGATTACTCCCACTATTCATGACCAACTGGTGGAAATCAAATTTTAAAAAATTGGTCTTGTATTGGCATTTAATATATTTACCTAAACTCGGTTTTTAAAAATTCAGTATAATACAATAAAAAAAAATCCTTCGCATCTATTTCTAGAGCCGCATGAAAAATATAATAACGAATATAATCGTTTTGAACATCCCTGTATTTTGTAATATTAGTCTTATTTGATTAAAATGAAATTTAATAACAAAACGAAGTTATAGGCTGAACTTATTTAGGAGTGCTTTGTGAAAGGATTGATTTTATACACAAACCGCTTGGTACCCCATTTGATTTTAAAACATATAAATTCAGTTCAAAACAATGCCATATAATAAAGAAAAGCGAAACAAAAGATTACTCCAACTATTCATGACCAAATGGCTGACATCAAATTCTAAAAAATTGGTCTTGTATTGGCATTTAATATATTTACGTAAACTCGGTTTTTAAAAATTCAGTATAATACAATAAAAAAAAATCCTTCGCATCTATTTCTACAGCCGCATGAAAAATATAATGACGAATATAATCGTTTTGAACATTCCTGTATTTTGTAATATTAGTTTTATTTGATCAAAATGAAATTTAATAACAAAACGAAGTTATAGGCTGAAATTATTTAGGAGTGCTTTGTGAAAGGATTGATTTTATACACAAACCGCTTGGTACCCCATTGAACTTTAAAACATATAAATTCAGTTTATAACAATGCCATATAATAAAGAAAAGCGAAACACAAGATTACTCCCACTATTCATGACCAACTGGTGGAAATCAAATTTTAAAAAATTGGTCTTGTATTGGCATTTAATATATTTACCTAAACTCGGTTTTTAAAAATTCAGTATAATACAATAAAAAAAAAATCCTTCGCATCTATTTCTAGAGCCGCATGAAAAATATAATAACGAATATAATCGTTTTGAACATCCCTGTATTTTGTAATATTAGTCTTATTTGATTAAAATGAAATTTAATAACAAAACGAAGTTATAGGCTGAAATTATTTAGGAGTGCTTTGTGAAAGGATTGATTTTATACACAAACCGCTTGGTACCCCATTTGATTTTAAAGCATATAAATTCAGATCAAAACAATGCCATATAATAAAGAAAAGCGAAACACAAGATTACTCCAACTATTCATGACCAAATGGTGGAAATCAAATTCTAAAAAATTGGTCGTGTATTGTAATTTACAATATTCAAGTGAACTCGGTTTTTAAAAATTGAGTATAATACAATAAAAACAAAAAATCCTTCGCATCTATTTCTAGAGCCGCATGAAAAATATAACAACGAAAATAATCGTTTTGAAGATCCCTGTATTTTGTAATATTAGTCTTATTTGATTAAAATGAAATTTAATAACAAAACGAAGTTATAGGCTGAAATTATTTAGGAGTGCTTTGTGAAAGGATTGATTTTATACACAAACCACTTGGTACCGCATTGGAGTTTAAAACATATAAATTCAGTTTATAACAATGCCATATAATAAAGAAAAGCGAAACACAAGATTACTCCCACTATTCACGACCAACTGGTGGAAATCAAATTTTAAAAAATTGGTCTTGTATTGGCATTTAATATATTTACCTAAACTCGGTTTTTAAAAATTCAGTATAATACAATAAAAAAAAAATCCTTCGCATCTATTTCTAGAGCCGCATGAAAAATATAACAACGAAAATAATCGTTTTGAACATCACTGTATTTTGTAATATTAGTTTTATTTGATTAAAATAAAATTTAATAACAAAACGAAGTTATAGGCTGAAATTATTTAGGAGTGCTTTGTAAATGGATTGATTTTATACACAAACCGCTTGGTACCCCATTGGAGTTTAAAACATATAAATTCAGTTTATAACAATGCCATATAATAAAGAAAAGCGAAACACAAGATTACTCCCACTATTCATGACCAACTGGTGGAAATCAAATTTTAAAAAATTGGTCTTGTATTGGCATTTAATATATTTACCTAAACTCGGTTTTTAAAAATTCAGTATAATACAATAAAAAAAAAATCCTTCGCATCTATTTCTAGAGCCGCATGAAAAATATAATGACAAATATAATCGTTTTGAACATCCCTGTATTTTATAATATTAGTCTTATTTGATTAAAATGAAATTTAATAACAAAACGAAGTTATAGGCTGAAATTATTTAGGAGTGCTTTGTGAAAGGATTGATTTTATACACAAACCACTTGGTTCCGCATTGGAGTTTAAAACATATAAATTCAGTTTATAACAATGCCATATAATAAAGAAAAGCGAAACACAAGATTTCTCCCACTATTCATGACCAACTGGTGGAAATCAAATTTTAAAAAATTGGTCTTGTATTGGCATTTAATATATTTACCTAAACTCGGTTTTTAAAAATTCAGTATAATACAATAAAAAAAAATCCTTCGCATCTATTTCTAGAGCCGCATGAAAAATATAATAACGAATATAATCGTTTTGAACATCCCTGTATTTTGTAATATTTGTTTTATTTGAATAAAATGAAATTTAATAACAAAACGAAGTTATAGGCTGAAATTATTTAGGAGTGCTCTGTGAAAGGATTGATTTTATACACAAACCGCTTGGTACCCCATTGAACTTTAAAACATATAAATTCAGTTTATAACAATGCCATATAATAAAGAAAAGCGAAACACAAGATTACTCCCACTATTCATGACCAACTGGTGGAAATCAAATTTTAAAAAATTGGTCTTGTATTGGCATTTAATATATTTACCTAAACTCGGTTTTTAAAAATTCAGTATAATACAATAAAAAAAAAATCCTTCGCATCTATTTCTAGAGCCGCATGAAAAATATAATGACGAATATAATCGTTTTGAACATCCCTGTATTTTATAATATTAGTCTTATTTGATTAAAATGAAATTTAATAACAAAACGAAGTTATAGGCTGAAATTATTTAGGAGTGCTTTGTGAAAGGATTGATTTTATACACAAACCACTTGGTACCGCATTGGAGTTTAAAACATATAAATTCAGTTTATAACAATGCCATATAATAAAGAAAAGCGAAACACAAGATTACTCCAACTGTTCATGACCAAATGGCTGACATCAAATTCTAAAAAATTGGTCGTGTATTGTAATTTACAATATTCACGTGAACTCGGTTTTTAAAAATTGAGTATAATACAATAAAAACAAAAAATCCTTCGGATCTATTTCTAGAGCCGCATGAAAAATATAATAACGAATATAATCGTTTTGAAGATCCCTGTATTTTGTAATATTAGTTTTATTTGATCAAAATGAAATTTAAAAACAAAACGAAGTTATAGGCTGAAATTATTTAGGAGAGCTTTGTGAAAGGATTGATTTTATACACAAACCGCTTGGTACCCCATTGGAGTTTAAAACATATAAATTCAGTTTATAACAATGCCATATAATAAAGAAAAGCGAAACACAAGATTACTCCAACTATTCATGACCAAATGGTGGAAATCAAATTCTAAAAAATTGGTCTTGTATTGGCATTTAATATATTTACGTAAACTCGGTTTTTAAAAATTCAGTATAATACAATAAAAAAAAAATCCTTCGCATCTATTTCTAGAGCCGCATGAAAAATATAATGACGAATATAATCGTTTTGAACATCCCTGTATTTTATAATATTAGTATTATTTGATTAAAATGAAATTTAATAACAAAACGAAGTTATAGGCTGAAATTATTTAGGAGTGCTTTGTGAAAGGATTGATTTTATACACAAACCACTTGGTACCGCATTGGAGTTTAAAACATATAAATTCAGTTTATAACAATGCCATATAATAAAGAAAAGCGAAACACAAGATTACTCCAACTGTTCATGACCAAATGGCTGACATCAAATTCTAAAAAATTGGTCGTGTATTGTAATTTACAATATTCACGTGAACTCGGTTTTTAAAAATTGAGTATAATACAATAAAAACAAAAAATCCTTCGCATCTATTTCTAGAGTCGCATGAAAAATATAATAACGAATATAATCGTTTTGAATATCCCTGTATTTTGTAATATAAGTTTTATTTGATTAAAATGAAATTTAATAACAAAACGAATTTATAGGCTGAAATTATTTAGGAGTGCTTTGTGAAAGGATTGATTTTATACACAAACCGCTTGGTACCCCATTTGATTTTAAAGCATATAAATTCAGTTCAAAACAATGCCATATAATAAAGAAAAGCGAAACACAAGATTACTCCAACTATTCATGACCAAATGGTGGAAATCAAATTCTAAAAAATTGGTCGTGTATTGTAATTTACAATATTCACGTGAACTCGGTTTTTAAAAATTCAGTATAATACAATAAAAAAAAATCCTTCGCATCTATTTCTAGAGCCGCATGAAAAATATAATAACGAATATAATCGTTTTGAACATCCCTGTATTTTATAATATTTGTTTTATTTGAATAAAATGAAATTTAATAACAAAACGAAGTTATAGGCTGAAATTATTTAGGAGTGCTCTGTGAAAGGATTGATTTTATACACAAACCGCTTGGTACCCCATTGAACTTTAAAACATATAAATTCAGTTTATAACAATGCCATATAATAAAGAAAAGCGAAACACAAGATTACTCCCACTATTCATGACCAACTGGTGGAAATCAAATTTTAAAAAATTGGTCTTGTATTGGCATTTAATATATTTACCTAAACTCGGTTTTTAAAAATTCAGTATAATACAATAAAAAAAAAATCCTTCGCATCTATTTCTAGAGCCGCATGAAAAATATAACGACGAATATAATCGTTTTGAACATCCCTGTATTTTATAATATTAGTCTTATTTGATTAAAATGAAATTTAATAACAAAACGAAGTTATAGGCTGAAATTATTTAGGAGTGCTTTGTGAAAGGATTGATTTTATACACAAACCACTTGGTACCGCATTGGAGTTTAAAACATATAAATTCAGTTTATAACAATGCCATATAATAAAGAAAAGCGAAACACAAGATTACTCCAACTGTTCATGACCAAATGGCTGACATCAAATTCTAAAAAATTGGTCGTGTATTGTAATTTACAATATTCACGTGAACTCGGTTTTTAAAAATTGAGTATAATACAATAAAAACAAAAAATCCTTCGCATCTATTTCTAGAGTCGCATGAAAAATATAATAACGAATATAATCGTTTTGAACATCACTGTATTTTGTAATATTAGTCTTATTTGATTAAAATGAAATTTAATAACAAAACGAAGTTATAGGCTGAAATTATTTAGGAGTGCTTTGTGAAAGGATTGATTTTATACACAAACCACTTGGTACCCCATTTGATTTTAAAGCATATAAATTCAGTTCAAAACAATGCCATATAATAAAGAAAAGCGAAACACAAGATTACTCCAACTATTCATGACCAAATGGTGGAAATCAAATTCTAAAAAATTGGTCGTGTATTGTAATTTACAATATTCACGTGAACTCGGTTTTTAAAAATTGAGCATAATACAATAAAAACAAAAAATCCTTCGCATCTATTTCTACAGCCGCATGAAAAATATAATAACGAATATAATCGTTTTGAACATCCCTGTATTTTGTAATATTAGTTTTATTTGAATAAAATGAAATTTAATAACAAAACGAAGTTATAGGCTGAAATTATTTAGGAGTGCTTTGTGAAAGGATTGATTTTATACACAAACCGCTTGGTACCCCATTGAACTTTAAAACATATAAATTCAGTTTATAACAATGCCATATAATAAAGAAAAGCGAAACACAAGATTACTCCCACTATTCATGACCAACTGGTGGAAATCAAATTTTAAAAAATTGGTCTTGTATTGGCATTTAATATATTTACCTAAACTCGGTTTTTAAAAATTCAGTATAATACAATAAAAAAAAATCCTTCGCATCTATTTCTAGAGCCGCATGAAAAATATAATAACGAATATAATCGTTTTGAATATCCCTGTATTTTGTAATATTAGTCTTATTTGATTAAAATGAAATTTAATAACAAAACGAAGTTATAGGCTGAACTTATTTAGGAGTGCTTTGTGAAAGGATTGATTTTATACACAAACCGCTTGGTACCCCATTTGATTTTAAAACATATAAATTCAGTTTATAACAATGCCATATAATAAAGAAAAGCGAAACAAAAGATTACTCCAACTATTCATGACCAAAGGGCTGACATCAAATTCTAAAAAATTGGTCTTGTATTGGCATTTAATATATTTACGTAAACTCGGTTTTTAAAAATTCAGTATAATACAATAAAAAAAAATCCTTCGCATCTATTTCTACAGCCGCATGAAAAATATAATGACGAATATAATCGTTTTGAACATTCCTGTATTTTGTAATATTAGTTTTATTTGAATAAAATGAAATTTAATAACAAAACGAAGTTATAGGCTGAAATTATTTAGGAGTGCTTTGTGAAAGGATTGATTTTATACACAAACCGCTTGGTACCCCATTGGAGTATAAAACATATAAATTCAGTTTATAACAATGCCATATAATAAAGAAAAGCGAAACACAAGATTACTCCCACTATTCATGACCAACTGGTGGAAATCAAATTTTAAAAAATTGGTCTTGTATTGGCATTTAATATATTTACCTAAACTCGGTTTTTAAAAATTCAGTATAATACAATAAAAAAAAAATCCTTCGCATCTATTTCTAGAGCCGCATGAAAAATATAATAACGAATATAATCGTTTTGAACATCCCTGTATTTTGTAATATTAGTCTTATTTGATTAAAATGAAATTTAATAACAAAACGAAGTTATAGGCTGAAATTATTTAGGAGTGCTTTGTGAAAGGATTGATTTTATACACAAACCGCTTGGTACCCCATTTGATTTTAAAGCATATAAATTCAGTTCAAAACAATGCCATATAATAAAGAAAAGCGAAACACAAGATTACTCCAACTATTCATGACCAAATGGTGGAAATCAAATTCTAAAAAATTGGTCGTGTATTGTAATTTACAATATTCAAGTGAACTCGGTTTTTAAAAATTGAGTATAATACAATAAAAACAAAAAATCCTTCGCATCTATTTCTAGAGCCGCATGAAAAATATAACAACGAAAATAATCGTTTTGAAGATCCCTGTATTTTGTAATATTAGTCTTATTTGATTAAAATGAAATTTAATAACAAAACGAAGTTATAGGCTGAAATTATTTAGGAGTGCTTTGTGAAAGGATTGATTTTATACACAAACCACTTGGTACCGCATTGGAGTTTAAAACATATAAATTCAGTTTATAACAATGCCATATAATAAAGAAAAGCGAAACACAAGATTACTCCCACTATTCATGACCAACTGGTGAAAATCAAATTTTAAAAAATTGGTCTTGTATTGGCATTTAATATATTTACCTAAACTCGGTTTTTAAAAATTCAGTATAATACAATAAAAAAAAAAATCCTTCGCATCTATTTCTAGAGCCGCATGAAAAATATAATAACGAATATAATCGTTTTGAAGATCCCTGTATTTTGTAATATTAGTTTTATTTGATCAAAATGAAATTTAAAAACAAAACGAAGTTATAGGCTGAAATTATTTAGGAGTGCTTTGTGAAAGGATTGATTTTATACACAAACCGCTTGGTACCCCATTTGATTTTAAAGCATATAAATTTAGTTCAAAACAATGCCACATAATAAAGAAAAGCGAAACAAAAGATTACTCCAACTATTCATGACCAAATGGCTGACATCAAATTCTAAAAACTTGGTCGTGTATTGTAATTTACAATATTCACGTGAACTCGGTTTTTAAAAATTCAGTATAATACAATAAAAAAAAAATCCTTCGCATCTATTTCTAGAGCCGCATGAAAAATATAATAACGAATATAATCGTTTTGAACATCCCTGTATTTTGTAATATTAGTCTTATTTGATTAAAATGAAATTTAATAACAAAACGAAGTTATAGGCTGAAATTATTTAGGAGTGCTTTGTGAAAGGATTGATTTTATACACAAACCACTTGGTACCGCATTGGAGTATAAAACATATAAATTCAGTTTATAACAATGCCATATAATAAAGAAAAGCGAAACACAAGATTACTCCCACTATTCATGACCAACTGGTGGAAATCAAATTATAAAAAATTGGTCTTGTATTGGCATTTAATATATTTACCTAAACTCGGTTTTTAAAAATTCAGTATAATACAATAAAAAAAAAAATCCTTCGCATCTATTTCTAGAGCCGCATGAAAAATATAATAACGAATATAATCGTTTTGAAGATCCCTGTATTTTGTAGTATTAGTTTTATTTGATCAAAATGAAATTTAAAAACAAAACGAAGTTATAGGCTGAAATTATTTAGGAGTGCTTTGTGAAAGGATTGATTTTATACACAAACCGCTTGGTACCCCATTTGATTTTAAAGCATATAAATTCAGTTCAAAACAATGCCACATAATAAAGAAAAGCGAAACAAAAGATTACTCCAACTATTCATGACCAAATGGCTGACATCAAATTCTAAAAAATTGGTCGTGTATTGTAATTTACAATATTCACGTGAACTCGGTTTTTAAAAATTGAGTATAATACAATAAAAAGAAAAAATCCTTCGCATCTATTTCTAGAGCCGCATGAAAAATATAATGACGAATATAATCGTTTTGAACATCCCTGTATTTTGTAATATTAGTTTTATTTGAATAAAATGAAATTTAATAACAAAACGAAGTTATAGGCTGAAATTATTTAGGAGAGCTTTGTGAAAGGATTGATTTTATACACAAACCGCTTGGTACCCCATTGAACTTTAAAACATATAAATTCAGTTTATAACAATGCCATATAATAAAGAAAAGCGAAACACAAGATTACTCCCACTATTCATGACCAACTGGTGGAAATCAAATTTTAAAAAATTGGTCTTGTATTGGCATTTAATATATTTACCTAAACTCGGTTTTTAAAAATTCAGTATAATACAATAAAAAAAAATCCTTCGCATCTATTTCTAGAGCCGCATGAAAAATATAATAACGAATATAATCGTTTTGAACATCCCTGTATTTTATAATATTAGTCTTATTTGATTAAAATGAAATTTAATAACAAAACGAAGTTATAGGCTGAAATTATTAAGGAGTGCTTTGTGAAAGGATTGATTTTATACACAAACCACTTGGTACCGCATTGGAGTTTAAAACATATAAATTCAGTTTATAACAATGCCATATAATAAAGAAAAGCGAAACACAAGATTACTCCCACTATTCATGACCAAATGGTGGAAATCAAATTCTAAAAAATTGGTCTTGTATTGGCATTTAATATATTTACGTAAACTCGGTTTTTAAAAATTCAGTATAATACAATAAAAACAAAAAATCCTTCGCATCTATTTCTAGAGTCGCATGAAAAATATAATAAAGAATATAATCGTTTTGAATATCCCTGTATTTTGTAATATAAGTTTTATTTGATTAAAATGAAATTTAATAACAAAACGAATTTATAGGCTGAAATTATTTAGGAGTGCTTTGTGAAAGGATTGATTTTATACACAAACCGCTTGGTACCCCATTTGATTTTAAAGCATATAAATTCAGTTCAAAACAATGCCATATAATAAAGAAAAGCGAAACACAAGATTACTCCAACTATTCATGACCAAATGGCTGACATCAAATTCTAAAAAATTGGTCGTGTATTGTAATTTACAATATTCACGTGAACTCGGTTTTTAAAAATTGAGTATAATACAATAAAAACAAAAAATCCTTCGCATCTATTTCTAGTGCCGCATGAAAAATATAATAACGAATATAATCGTTTTGAAGATCCCTGTATTTTGTAATATTAGTTTTATTTGATCAAAATGAAATTTAAAAACAAAACGAAGTTATAGGCTGAAATTATTTAGGAGAGCTTTGTGAAAGGATTGATTTTATACACAAACCGCTTGGTACCCCATTGGAGTTTAAAACATATAAATTCAGTTTATAACAATACCATATAATAAAGAAAAGCGAAACACAAGATTACTCCAACTATTCATGACCAAATGGTGGAAATCAAATTCTAAAAAATTGGTCGTGTATTGTAATTTACAATATTCAAGTGAACTCGGTTTTTAAAAATTCAGTATAATACAATAAAAACAAAAAATCCTTCGCATCTATTTCTACAGCCGCGTGAAAAATATAATAACGAATATAATCGTTTTGAACATCCCCGTATTTTGTAATATTAGTCTTATTTGATTAAAATGAAATTTAATAACAAAACGAATTTATAGGCTGAAATTATTTAGGAGTGCTTTGTGAAAGGATTGATTTTATACACAAACCGCTTGGTACCCCATTTGATTTTAAAGCATATAAATTCAGTTCAAAACAATGCCATATAATAAAGAAAAGCGAAACAAAAGATTACTCCAACTATTTATGACCAAATGGCTGACATCAAATTCTAAAAAATTGGTCGTGTATTGTAATTTACAATATTCACGTGAACTCGGTTTTTAAAAATTGAGTATAATACAATA
This sequence comes from Anthrax anthrax, assembly GCA_963971155.1. Lineage (NCBI taxonomy): Eukaryota > Metazoa > Arthropoda > Insecta > Diptera > Bombyliidae > Anthrax > Anthrax anthrax. The sequence goes on from OZ020122.1 coordinate 4,207,856, forward strand.
AAAACAAAAAATCCTTCGCATCTATTTCTACAGCCGCATGAAAAATATAATAACGAATATAATCGTTTTGAACATCCCTGTATTTTGTAATATTAGTTTTATTTGAATAAAATGAAATTTAATAACAAAACGCAGTTATAGGCTGAAATTATTTAGGAGTGCTTTGTGAAAGGATTGATTTTATACACAAACCGCTTGGTACGCCATTGAACTTTAAAACATATAAATTCAGTTTATAACAATGCCATATAATAAAGAAAAGCGAAACACAAGATTACTCCCACTATTCATGACCAAATGGTGGAAATCAAATTCTAAAAAATTGGTCTTGTATTGGCATTTAATATATTTACCTAAACTCGGTTTTTAAAAATTCAGTAAAATACAATAAAAAAAAATCCTTCGCATCTATTTCTAGAGCCGCATGAAAAATATAATAACGAATATAATCGTTTTGAAGATCCCTGTATTTTGCAATATTAGTTTTATTTGATAAAAAGGAAATTTAAAAACAAAACGAAGTTATAGGCTGAAATTATTTAGGAGAGCTTTGTGAAAGGATTGATTTTATACACAAACCGCTTGGTACCCCATTTGATTTTAAAGCATATAAATTCAGTTCAAAACAATGCCACATAATAAAGAAAAGCGAAACAAAAGATTACTCCAACTATTCATGACCAAATGGCTGACATCAAATTCTAAAAAATTGGTCGTGTATTGTAATTTACAATATTCACGTGAACTCGGTTTTTAAAAATTGAGTATAATACAATAAAAACAAAAAATCCTTCGCATCTATTTCTACAGCCGCATGAAAAATATAATAACGAATATAATCGTTTTGAACATCCCTGTATTTTATAATATTAGTCTTATTTGATTAAAATGAAATTTAATAACAAAACGAAGTTATAGGCTGAAATTATTAAGGAGTGCTTTGTGAAAGGATTGATTTTATACACAAACCACTTGGTACCGCATTGGAGTTTAAAACATATAAATTCAGTTTATAACAATGCCATATAATAAAGAAAAGCGAAACACAAGATTACTCCAACTGTTCATGACCAAATGGCTGACATCAAATTCTAAAAAATTGGTCGTGTATTGTAATTTACAATATTCACGTGAACTCGGTTTTTAAAAATTGAGTATAATACAATAAAAACAAAAAATCCTTCGCATCTATTTCTAGTGCCGCATGAAAAATATAATAACGAATATAATCGTTTTGAAGATCCCTGTATTTTGCAATATTAGTTTTATTTGATCAAAACGAAATTTAAAAACAAAACGAAGTTATAGGCTGAAATTATTTAGGAGAGCTTTGTGAAAGGATTGATTTTATACACAAACCGCTTGGTACCCCACTGGAGTTTAAAACATATAAATTCAGTTTATAACAATGCCATATAATAAAGAAAAGCGAAACACAAGATTACTCCAACTATTCATGACCAAATGGTGGAAATCAAATTCTAAAAAATTGGTCTTGTATTGGCATTTAATATATTTACCTAAACTCGGTTTTTAAAAATTCAGTATAATACAATAAAAAAAAAATCCTTCGCATCTATTTCTAGAGCCGCATGAAAAATATAATAACGAATATAATCGTTTTGAAGATCCCTGTATTTTGTAATATTAGTCTTATTTGATCAAAATGAAATTTAAAAACAAAACGAAGTTATAGGCTGAAATTATTTAGGAGTGCTTTGTGAAAGGATTGATTTTATACACAAACCGCTTGGTACCCCATTTGATTTTAAAGCATATAAATTTAGTTCAAAACAATGCCACATAATAAAGAAAAGCGAAACAAAAGATTACTCCAACTATTCATGACCAAATGGCTGACATCAAATTCTAAAAACTTGGTCGTGTATTGTAATTTACAATATTCACGTGAACTCGGTTTTTAAAAATTCAGTATAATACAATAAAAAAAAAATCCTTCGCATCTATTTCTAGAGCCGCATGAAAAATATAATAACGAATATAATCGTTTTGAACATCCCTGTATTTTGTAATATTAGTCTTATTTGATTAAAATGAAATTTAATAACAAAACGAAGTTATAGGCTGAAATTATTTAGGAGTGCTTTGTGAAAGGATTGATTTTATACACAAACCACTTGGTACCGCATTGGAGTATAAAACATATAAATTCAGTTTATAACAATGCCATATAATAAAGAAAAGCGAAACACAAGATTACTCCCACTATTCATGACCAACTGGTGGAAATCAAATTTTAAAAAATTGGTCTTGTATTGGCATTTAATATATTTACCTAAACTCGGTTTTTAAAAATTCAGTATAATACAATAAAAAAAAAAATCCTTCGCATCTATTTCTAGAGCCGCATGAAAAATATAATAACGAATATAATCGTTTTGAAGATCCCTGTATTTTGTAATATTAGTTTTATTTGATCAAAATGAAATTTAAAAACAAAACGAAGTTATAGGCTGAAATTATTTAGGAGTGCTTTGTGAAAGGATTGATTTTATACACAAACCGCTTGGTACCCCATTTGATTTTAAAGCATATAAATTCAGTTCAAAACAATGCCACATAATAAAGAAAAGCGAAACAAAAGATTACTCCAACTATTCATGACCAAATGGCTGACATCAAATTCTAAAAAATTGGTCGTGTATTGTAATTTACAATATTCACGTGAACTCGGTTTTTAAAAATTGAGTATAATACAATAAAAAGAAAAAATCCTTCGCATCTATTTCTAGAGCCGCATGAAAAATATAATGACGAATATAATCGTTTTGAACATCCCTGTATTTTGTAATATTAGTTTTATTTGAATAAAATGAAATTTAATAACAAAACGAAGTTATAGGCTGAAATTATTTAGGAGAGCTTTGTGAAAGGATTGATTTTATACACAAACCGCTTGGTACCCCATTGAACTTTAAAACATATAAATTCAGTTTATAACAATGCCATATAATAAAGAAAAGCGAAACACAAGATTACTCCCACTATTCATGACCAACTGGTGGAAATCAAATTTTAAAAAATTGGTCTTGTATTGGCATTTAATATATTTACCTAAACTCGGTTTTTAAAAATTCAGTATAATACAATAAAAAAAAAATCCTTCGCATCTATTTCTAGAGCCGCATGAAAAATATAATAACGAATATAATCGTTTTGAACATCCCTGTATTTTATAATATTAGTCTTATTTGATTAAAATGAAATTTAATAACAAAACGAAGTTATAGGCTGAAATTATTAAGGAGTGCTTTGTGAAAGGATTGATTTTATACACAAACCACTTGGTACCGCATTGGAGTTTAAAACATATAAATTCAGTTTATAACAATGCCATATAATAAAGAAAAGCGAAACACAAGATTACTCCCACTATTCATGACCAAATGGCTGACATCAAATTCTAAAAAATTGGTCGTGTATTGTAATTTACAATATTCACGTGAACTCGGTTTTTAAAAATTGAGTATAATACAATAAAAACAAAAAATCCTTCGCATCTATTTCTAGTGCCGCATGAAAAATATAATAACGAATATAATCGTTTTGAAGATCCCTGTATTTTGTAATATTAGTTTTATTTGATCAAAGTGAAATTTAAAAACAAAACGAAGTTATAGGCTGAAATTATTTAGGAGAGCTTTGTGAAAGGATTGATTTTATACACAAACCGCTTGGTACCCCATTGGAGTTTAAAACATATAAATTCAGTTTATAACAATACCATATAATAAAGAAAAGCGAAACACAAGATTACTCCAACTATTCATGACCAAATGGTGGAAATCAAATTCTAAAAAATTGGTCTTGTATTGGCATTTAATATATTTACGTAAACTCGGTTTTTAAAAATTCAGTATAATACAATAAAAACAAAAAATCCTTCGCATCTATTTCTAGAGTCGCATGAAAAATATAATAAAGAATATAATCGTTTTGAATATCCCTGTATTTTGTAATATAAGTTTTATTTGATTAAAATGAAATTTAATAACAAAACGAATTTATAGGCTGAAATTATTTAGGGGTGCTTTGTGAAAGGATTGATTTTATACACAAACCGCTTGGTACCCCATTTGATTTTAAAGCATATAAATTCAGTTCAAAACAATGCCACATAATAAAGAAAAGCGAAACACAAGATTACTCCAACTATTCATGACCAACTGGCTGACATCAAATTCTAAAAAATTGGTCGTGTATTGTAATTTACAATATTCAAGTGAACTCGGTTTTTAAAAATTGAGTATAATACAATAAAAACAAAAAATCCTTCGCATCTATTTCTACAGCCGCGTGAAAAATATAATAACGAATATAATCGTTTTGAACATCCCCGTATTTTGTAATATTAGTCTTATTTGATTAAAATGAAATTTAATAACAAAACGAATTTATAGGCTGAAATTATTCAGGAGTGCTTTGTGAAAGGATTGATTTTATACACAAACCGCTTGGTACCCCATTTGATTTTAAAGCATATAAATTCAGTTCAAAACAATGCCATATAATAAAGAAAAGCGAAACAAAAGATTACTCCAACTATTTATGACCAAATGGCTGACATCAAATTCTAAAAAATTGGTCGTGTATTGTAATTTACAATATTCACGTGAACTCGGTTTTTAAAAATTGAGTATAATACAATAAAAACAAAAAATCCTTCGCATCTATTTCTACAGCCGCATGAAAAATATAATAACGAATATAATCGTTTTGAACATCCCTGTATTTTGTAATATTAGTTTTATTTGAATAAAATGAAATTTAATAACAAAACGAAGTTATAGGCTGAAATTATTTAGGAGTGCTTTGTGAAAGGATTGATTTTATACACAAACCGCTTGGTACGCCATTGAACTTTAAAACATATAAATTCAGTTTATAACAATGCCATATAATAAAGAAAAGCGAAACACAAGATTACTCCCACTATTCATGACCAAATGGTGGAAATCAAATTCTAAAAAATTGGTCTTGTATTGGCATTTAATATATTTACCTAAACTCGGTTTTTAAAAATTCAGTAAAATACAATAAAAAAAAATCCTTCGCATCTATTTCTAGAGCCGCATGAAAAATATAATAACGAATATAATCGTTTTGAACATCCCTGTATTTTGTAATATTAGTCTTATTTGATTAAAATGAAATTTAATAACAAAACAAAGTTATAAGCTGAAATTATTTAGGAGTGCTTTGTGAAAGGATTGATTTTATACACAAACCGCTTGGTACCCCATTGAACTTTAAAACATATAAATTCAGTTTATAACAATGCCATATAATAAAGAAAAGCGAAACACAAGATTACTCCCACTATTCATGACCAACTGGTGGAAATCAAATTTTAAAAAATTGGTCTTGTATTGGCATTTAATATATTTACCTAAACTCGGTTTTTAAAAATTCAGTATAATACAATAAAAAAAAAATCCTTCGCATCTATTTCTAGAGCCGCATGAAAAATATAATAACGAATATAATCGTTTTGAATATCCCTGTATTTTATAATATTAGTCTTATTTGATTAAAATGAAATTTAATAACAAAACGAAGTTATAGGCTGAAATTATTAAGGAGTGCTTTGTGAAAGGATTGATTTTATACACAAACCACTTGGTACCGCATTGGAGTTTAAAACATATAAATTCAGTTTATAACAATGCCATATAATAAAGAAAAGCGAAACACAAGATTACTCCAACTGTTCATGACCAAATGGCTGACATCAAATTCTAAAAAATTGGTCGTGTATTGTAATTTACAATATTCACGTGAACTCGGTTTTTAAAAATTGAGTATAATACAATAAAAACAAAAAATCCTTCGCATCTATTTCTAGAGTCGCATGAAAAATATAATAACGAATATAATCGTTTTGAATATCCCTGTATTTTGTAATATAAGTTTTATTTGATTAAAATGAAATTTAAAAACAAAACGAAGTTATAGGCTGAAATTATTTAGGAGTGCTTTGTGAAAGGATTGATTTTATACACAAACCGCTTGGTACCCCATTTGATTTTAAAGCATATAAATTCAGTTCAAAACAATGCCATATAATAAAGAAAAGCGAAACACAAGATTACTCCAACTATTCATGACCAAATGGTGGAAATCAAATTCTAAAAAATTGGTCGTGTATTGTAATTTACAATATTCACGTGAACTCGGTTTTTAAAAATTGAGCATAATACAATAAAAACAAAAAATCCTTCGCATCTATTTCTACAGCCGCATGAAAAATATAATAACGAATATAATCGTTTTGAACATCCCTGTATTTTGTAATATTAGTTTTATTTGAATAAAATGAAATTTAATAACAAAACGAAGTTATAGGCTGAAATTATTTAGGAGTGCTTTGTGAAAGGATTGATTTTATACACAAACCGCTTGGTACCCCATTGAACTTTAAAACATATAAATTCAGTTTATAACAATGCCATATAATAAAGAAAAGCGAAACACAAGATTACTCCCACTATTCATGACCAACTGGTGGAAATCAAATTTTAAAAAATTGGTCTTGTATTGGCATTTAATATATTTACCTAAACTCGGTTTTTAAAAATTCAGTATAATACAATAAAAAAAAATCATTCGCATCTATTTCTAGAGCCGCATGAAAAATATAATAACGAATATAATCGTTTTGAACATCCCTGTATTTTGTAATATTAGTCTTATTTGATTAAAATGAAATTTAATAACAAAACGAAGTTATAGGCTGAACTTATTTAGGAGTGCTTTGTGAAAGGATTGATTTTATACACAAACCGCTTGGTACCCCATTTGATTTTAAAACATATAAATTCAGTTCAAAACAATGCCATATAATAAAGAAAAGCGAAACACAAGATTACTCCCACTATTCATGACCAAATGGTGGAAATCAAATTCTAAAAAATTGGTCTTGTATTGGCATTTAATATATTTACCTAAACTCGGTTTTTAAAAATTCAGTAAAATACAATAAAAAAAAATCCTTCGCATCTATTTCTAGAGCCGCATGAAAAATATAATAACGAATATAATCGTTTTGAAGATCCCTGTATTTTGCAATATTAGTTTTATTTGATAAAAAGGAAATTTAAAAACAAAACGAAGTTATAGGCTGAAATTATTTAGGAGAGCTTTGTGAAAGGATTGATTTTATACACAAACCGCTTGGTACCCCATTTGATTTTAAAGCATATAAATTCAATTCAAAACAATGCCACATAATAAAGAAAAGCGAAACAAAAGATTACTCCAACTATTCATGACCAAATGGCTGACATCAAATTCTAAAAAATTGGTCGTGTATTGTAATTTACAATATTCACGTGAACTCGGTTTTTAAAAATTGAGTATAATACAATAAAAACAAAAAATCCTTCGCATCTATTTCTACAGCCGCATGAAAAATATAATAACGAATATAATCGTTTTGAACATCCCTGTATTTTATAATATTAGTCTTATTTGATTAAAATGAAATTTAATAACAAAACGAAGTTATAGGCTGAAATTATTAAGGAGTGCTTTGTGAAAGGATTGATTTTATACACAAACCACTTGGTACCGCATTGGAGTTTAAAACATATAAATTCAGTTTATAACAATGCCATATAATAAAGAAAAGCGAAACACAAGATTACTCCAACTGTTCATGACCAAATGGCTGACATCAAATTCTAAAAAATTGGTCGTGTATTGTAATTTACAATATTCACGTGAACTCGGTTTTTAAAAATTGAGTATAATACAATAAAAACAAAAAATCCTTCGCATCTATTTCTAGTGCCGCATGAAAAATATAATAACGAATATAATCGTTTTGAAGATCCCTGTATTTTGCAATATTAGTTTTATTTGATCAAAACGAAATTTAAAAACAAAACGAAGTTATAGGCTGAAATTATTTAGGAGAGCTTTGTGAAAGGATTGATTTTATACACAAACCGCTTGGTACCCCACTGGAGTTTAAAACATATAAATTCAGTTTATAACAATGCCATATAATAAAGAAAAGCGAAACACAAGATTACTCCAACTATTCATGACCAAATGGTGGAAATCAAATTCTAAAAAATTGGTCTTGTATTGGCATTTAATATATTTACCTAAACTCGGTTTTTAAAAATTCAGTATAATACAATAAAAAAAAAATCCTTCGCATCTATTTCTAGAGCCGCATGAAAAATATAATAACGAATATAATCGTTTTGAAGATCCCTGTATTTTGTAATATTAGTCTTATTTGATCAAAATGAAATTTAAAAACAAAACGAAGTTATAGGCTGAAATTATTTAGGAGTGCTTTGTGAAAGGATTGATTTTATACACAAACCGCTTGGTACCCCATTTGATTTTAAAGCATATAAATTTAGTTCAAAACAATGCCACATAATAAAGAAAAGCGAAACAAAAGATTACTCCAACTATTCATGACCAAATGGCTGACATCAAATTCTAAAAACTTGGTCGTGTATTGTAATTTACAATATTCACGTGAACTCGGTTTTTAAAAATTCAGTATAATACAATAAAAAAAAAATCCTTCGCATCTATTTCTAGAGCCGCATGAAAAATATAATAACGAATATAATCGTTTTGAACATCCCTGTATTTTGTAATATTAGTCTTATTTGATTAAAATGAAATTTAATAACAAAACGAAGTTATAGGCTGAAATTATTTAGGAGTGCTTTGTGAAAGGATTGATTTTATACACAAACCACTTGGTACCGCATTGGAGTATAAAACATATAAATTCAGTTTATAACAATGCCATATAATAAAGAAAAGCGAAACACAAGATTACTCCCACTATTCATGACCAACTGGTGGAAATCAAATTTTAAAAAATTGGTCTTGTATTGGCATTTAATATATTTACCTAAACTCGGTTTTTAAAAATTCAGTATAATACAATAAAAAAAAAAATCCTTCGCATCTATTTCTAGAGCCGCATGAAAAATATAATAACGAATATAATCGTTTTGAAGATCCCTGTATTTTGTAATATTAGTTTTATTTGATCAAAATGAAATTTAAAAACAAAACGAAGTTATAGGCTGAAATTATTTAGGAGTGCTTTGTGAAAGGATTGATTTTATACACAAACCGCTTGGTACCCCATTTGATTTTAAAGCATATAAATTCAGTTCAAAACAATGCCACATAATAAAGAAAAGCGAAACAAAAGATTACTCCAACTATTCATGACCAAATGGCTGACATCAAATTCTAAAAAATTGGTCGTGTATTGTAATTTACAATATTCACGTGAACTCGGTTTTTAAAAATTGAGTATAATACAATAAAAAGAAAAAATCCTTCGCATCTATTTCTAGAGCCGCATGAAAAATATAATGACGAATATAATCGTTTTGAACATCCCTGTATTTTGTAATATTAGTTTTATTTGAATAAAATGAAATTTAATAACAAAACGAAGTTATAGGCTGAAATTATTTAGGAGAGCTTTGTGAAAGGATTGATTTTATACACAAACCGCTTGGTACCCCATTGAACTTTAAAACATATAAATTCAGTTTATAACAATGCCATATAATAAAGAAAAGCGAAACACAAGATTACTCCCACTATTCATGACCAACTGGTGGAAATCAAATTTTAAAAAATTGGTCTTGTATTGGCATTTAATATATTTACCTAAACTCGGTTTTTAAAAATTCAGTATAATACAATAAAAAAAAAATCCTTCGCATCTATTTCTAGAGCCGCATGAAAAATATAATAACGAATATAATCGTTTTGAACATCCCTGTATTTTATAATATTAGTCTTATTTGATTAAAATGAAATTTAATAACAAAACGAAGTTATAGGCTGAAATTATTAAGGAGTGCTTTGTGAAAGGATTGATTTTATACACAAACCACTTGGTACCGCATTGGAGTTTAAAACATATAAATTCAGTTTATAACAATGCCATATAATAAAGAAAAGCGAAACACAAGATTACTCCCACTATTCATGACCAAATGGCTGACATCAAATTCTAAAAAATTGGTCGTGTATTGTAATTTACAATATTCACGTGAACTCGGTTTTTAAAAATTGAGTATAATACAATAAAAACAAAAAATCCTTCGCATCTATTTCTAGTGCCGCATGAAAAATATAATAACGAATATAATCGTTTTGAAGATCCCTGTATTTTGTAATATTAGTTTTATTTGATCAAAGTGAAATTTAAAAACAAAACGAAGTTATAGGCTGAAATTATTTAGGAGAGCTTTGTGAAAGGATTGATTTTATACACAAACCGCTTGGTACCCCATTGGAGTTTAAAACATATAAATTCAGTTTATAACAATACCATATAATAAAGAAAAGCGAAACACAAGATTACTCCAACTATTCATGACCAAATGGTGGAAATCAAATTCTAAAAAATTGGTCTTGTATTGGCATTTAATATATTTACGTAAACTCGGTTTTTAAAAATTCAGTATAATACAATAAAAACAAAAAATCCTTCGCATCTATTTCTAGAGTCGCATGAAAAATATAATAAAGAATATAATCGTTTTGAATATCCCTGTATTTTGTAATATAAGTTTTATTTGATTAAAATGAAATTTAATAACAAAACGAATTTATAGGCTGAAATTATTTAGGGGTGCTTTGTGAAAGGATTGATTTTATACACAAACCGCTTGGTACCCCATTTGATTTTAAAGCATATAAATTCAGTTCAAAACAATGCCATATAATAAAGAAAAGCGAAACACAAGATTACTCCAACTATTCATGACCAACTGGCTGACATCAAATTCTAAAAAATTGGTCGTGTATTGTAATTTACAATATTCAAGTGAACTCGGTTTTTAAAAATTGAGTATAATACAATAAAAACAAAAAATCCTTCGCATCTATTTCTACAGCCGCGTGAAAAATATAATAACGAATATAATCGTTTTGAACATCCCCGTATTTTGTAATATTAGTCTTATTTGATTAAAATGAAATTTAATAACAAAACGAATTTATAGGCTGAAATTATTTAGGAGTGCTTTGTGAAAGGATTGATTTTATACACAAACCGCTTGGTACCCCATTTGATTTTAAAGCATATAAATTCAGTTCAAAACAATGCCATATAATAAAGAAAAGCGAAACAAAAGATTACTCCAACTATTTATGACCAAATGGCTGACATCAAATTCTAAAAAATTGGTCGTGTATTGTAATTTACAATATTCACGTGAACTCGGTTTTTAAAAATTGAGTATAATACAATAAAAACAAAAAATCCTTCGCATCTATTTCTACAGCCGCATGAAAAATATAATAACGAATATAATCGTTTTGAACATCCCTGTATTTTGTAATATTAGTTTTATTTGAATAAAATGAAATTTAATAACAAAACGAAGTTATAGGCTGAAATTATTTAGGAGTGCTTTGTGAAAGGATTGATTTTATACACAAACCGCTTGGTACGCCATTGAACTTTAAAACATATAAATTCAGTTTATAACAATGCCATATAATAAAGAAAAGCGAAACACAAGATTACTCCCACTATTCATGACCAAATGGTGGAAATCAAATTCTAAAAAATTGGTCTTGTATTGGCATTTAATATATTTACCTAAACTCGGTTTTTAAAAATTCAGTAAAATACAATAAAAAAAAATCCTTCGCATCTATTTCTAGAGCCGCATGAAAAATATAATAACGAATATAATCGTTTTGAACATCCCTGTATTTTGTAATATTAGTCTTATTTGATTAAAATGAAATTTAATAACAAAACAAAGTTATAAGCTGAAATTATTTAGGAGTGCTTTGTGAAAGGATTGATTTTATACACAAACCGCTTGGTACCCCATTGAACTTTAAAACATATAAATTCAGTTTATAACAATGCCATATAATAAAGAAAAGCGAAACACAAGATTACTCCCACTATTCATGACCAACTGGTGGAAATCAAATTTTAAAAAATTGGTCTTGTATTGGCATTTAATATATTTACCTAAACTCGGTTTTTAAAAATTCAGTATAATACAATAAAAAAAAAATCCTTCGCATCTATTTCTAGAGCCGCATGAAAAATATAATAACGAATATAATCGTTTTGAATATCCCTGTATTTTATAATATTAGTCTTATTTGATTAAAATGAAATTTAATAACAAAACGAAGTTATAGGCTGAAATTATTAAGGAGTGCTTTGTGAAAGGATTGATTTTATACACAAACCACTTGGTACCGCATTGGAGTTTAAAACATATAAATTCAGTTTATAACAATGCCATATAATAAAGAAAAGCGAAACACAAGATTACTCCAACTGTTCATGACCAAATGGCTGACATCAAATTCTAAAAAATTGGTCGTGTATTGTAATTTACAATATTCACGTGAACTCGGTTTTTAAAAATTGAGTATAATACAATAAAAACAAAAAATCCTTCGCATCTATTTCTAGAGTCGCATGAAAAATATAATAACGAATATAATCGTTTTGAATATCCCTGTATTTTGTAATATAAGTTTTATTTGATTAAAATGAAATTTAATAACAAAACGAATTTATAGGCTGAAATTATTTAGGAGTGCTTTGTGAAAGGATTGATTTTATACACAAACCGCTTGGTACCCCATTTGATTTTAAAGCATATAAATTCAGTTCAAAACAATGCCATATAATAAAGAAAAGCGAAACACAAGATTACTCCAACTATTCATGACCAAATGGTGGAAATCAAATTCTAAAAAATTGGTCGTGTATTGTAATTTACAATATTCACGTGAACTCGGTTTTTAAAAATTGAGCATAATACAATAAAAACAAAAAATCCTTCGCATCTATTTCTACAGCCGCATGAAAAATATAATAACGAATATAATCGTTTTGAACATCCCTGTATTTTGTAATATTAGTTTTATTTGAATAAAATGAAATTTAATAACAAAACGAAGTTATAGGCTGAAATTATTTAGGAGTGCTTTGTGAAAGGATTGATTTTATACACAAACCGCTTGGTACCCCATTGAACTTTAAAACATATAAATTCAGTTTATAACAATGCCATATAATAAAGAAAAGCGAAACACAAGATTACTCCCACTATTCATGACCAACTGGTGGAAATCAAATTTTAAAAAATTGGTCTTGTATTGGCATTTAATATATTTACCTAAACTCGGTTTTTAAAAATTCAGTATAATACAATAAAAAAAAATCATTCGCATCTATTTCTAGAGCCGCATGAAAAATATAATAACGAATATAATCGTTTTGAACATCCCTGTATTTTGTAATATTAGTCTTATTTGATTAAAATGAAATTTAATAACAAAACGAAGTTATAGGCTGAACTTATTTAGGAGTGCTTTGTGAAAGGATTGATTTTATACACAAACCGCTTGGTACCCCATTTGATTTTAAAACATATAAATTCAGTTCAAAACAATGCCATATAATAAAGAAAAGCGAAACAAAAGATTACTCCAACTATTCATGACCAAATGGCTGACATCAAATTCTAAAAAATTGGTCTTGTATTGGCATTTAATATATTTACGTAAACTCGGTTTTTAAAAATTCAGTATAATACAATAAAAAAAAATCCTTCGCATCTATTTCTACAGCCGCATGAAAAATATAATGACGAATATAATCGTTTTGAACATTCCTGTATTTTGTAATATTAGTTTTATTTGAATAAAATGAAATTTAATAACAAAACGAAGTTATAGGCTGAAATTATTTAGGAGTGCTTTGTGAAAGGATTGATTTTATACACAAACCGCTTGGTACCCCATTGAACTTTAAAACATATAAATTCAGTTTATAACAATGCCATATAATAAAGAAAAGCGAAACACAAGATTACTGCCACTATTCATGACCAAGTGGTGGAAATCAAATTTTAAAAAATTGGTCTTGTATTGGCATTTAATATATTTACCTAAACTCGGTTTTTAAAAATTCAGTATAATACAATAAAAAAAAAATCCTTCGCATCTATTTCTAGAGCCGCATGAAAAATATAATAACGAATATAATCGTTTTGAACATCCCCGTATTTTGTAATATTAGTCTTATTTGATTAAAATGAAATTTAATAACAAAACGAAGTTATAGGCTGAAATTATTTAGGAGTGCTTTGTGAAAGGATTGATTTTATACACAAACCGCTTGGTACCCCATTTGATTTTAAAGCATATAAATTCAGTTCAAAACAATGCCATATAATAAAGAAAAGCGAAACACAAGATTACTCCAACTATTCATGACCAAATGGTGGAAATCAAATTCTAAAAAATTGGTCGTGTATTGTAATTTACAATATTCACGTGAACTCGGTTTTTAAAAATTCAGTATAATACAATAAAAAAAAATCCTTCGCATCTATTTCTAGAGCCGCATGAAAAATATAATAACGAATATAATCGTTTTGAACATCCCTGTATTTTGTAATATTAGTCTTATTTGATTAAAATGAAATTTAATAACAAAACGAAGTTATAGGCTGAACTTATTTAGGAGTGCTTTGTGAAAGGATTGATTTTATACACAAACCGCTTGGTACCCCATTTGATTTTAAAACATATAAATTCAGTTCAAAACAATGCCATATAATAAAGAAAAGCGAAACAAAAGATTACTCCAACTATTCATGACCAAATGGCTGACATCAAATTCTAAAAAATTGGTCTTGTATTGGCATTTAATATATTTACGTAAACTCGGTTTTTAAAAATTCAGTATAATACAATAAAAAAAAATCCTTCGCATCTATTTCTACAGCCGCATGAAAAATATAATGACGAATATAATCGTTTTGAACATTCCTGTATTTTGTAATATTAGTTTTATTTGAATAAAATGAAATTTAATAACAAAACGAAGTTATAGGCTGAAATTATTTAGGAGTGCTTTGTGAAAGGATTGATTTTATACACAAACCGCTTGGTACCCCATTGAACTTTAAAACATATAAATTCAGTTTATAACAATGCCATATAATAAAGAAAAGCGAAACACAAGATTACTGCCACTATTCATGACCAAGTGGTGGAAATCAAATTTTAAAAAATTGGTCTTGTATTGGCATTTAATATATTTACCTAAACTCGGTTTTTAAAAATTCAGTATAATACAATAAAAAAAAAATCCTTCGCATCTATTTCTAGAGCCGCATGAAAAATATAATAACGAATATAATCGTTTTGAATATCCCTGTATTTTGTAATATTAGTCTTATTTGATTAAAATGAAATTTAATAACAAAACGAAGTTATAGGCTGAAATTATTTAGGAGTGCTTTGTGAAAGGATTGATTTTATACACAAACCGCTTGGTACCCCATTTGATTTTAAAGCATATAAATTCAGTTCAAAACAATGCCATATAATAAAGAAAAGCGAAACACAAGATTACTCCAACTATTCATGACCAAATGGTGGAAATCAAATTCTAAAAAATTGGTCGTGTATTGTAATTTACAATATTCACGTGAACTCGGTTTTTAAAAATTGAGTATAATACAATAAAAACAAAAAATCCTTCGCATCTATTTCTAGAGCCGCATGAAAAATATAACAACGAAAATAATCGTTTTGAAGATCCCTGTATTTTGTAATATTAATCTTATTTGATTAAAATGAAATTTAATAACAAAACGAAGTTATAGGCTGAAATTATTTAGGAGTGCTTTGTGAAAGGATTGATTTTATACACAAACCACTTGGTACCCCATTGGAGTTTAAAACATATAAATTCAGTTTATAACAATGCCATATAATAAAGAAAAGCGAAACACAAGATTACTCCCACTATTCATGACCAACTGGTGGAAATCAAATTTTAAAAAATTGGTCTTGTATTGGCATTTAATATATTTACCTAAACTCGGTTTTTAAAAATTCAGTATAATACAATAAAAAAAAAATCCTTCGCATCTATTTCTAGAGCCGCATGAAAAATATAATAACGAATATAATCGTTTTGAACATCCCTGTATTTTGTAATATTAGTCTTATTTGATCAAAATGAAATTTAAAAACAAAACGAAGTTATAGGCTGAAATTATTTAGGAGTGCTTTGTGAAAGGATTGATTTTATACACAAACCGCTTGGTACCCCATTTGATTTTAAAGCATATAAATTTAGTTCAAAACAATGCCACATAATAAAGAAAAGCGAAACAAAAGATTACTCCAACTATTCATGACCAAATGGCTGACATCAAATTCTAAAAACTTGGTCGTGTATTGTAATTTACAATATTCACGTGAACTCGGTTTTTAAAAATTCAGTATAATACAATAAAAAAAAATCCTTCGCATCTATTTCTAGAGCCGCATGAAAAATATAATAACGAATATAATCGTTTTGAACATCCCTGTATTTTGTAATATTAGTCTTATTTGATTAAAATGAAATTTAATAACAAAACGAAGTTATAGGCTGAAATTATTTAGGAGTGCTTTGTGAAAGGATTGATTTTATACACAATCCACTTGGTACCGCATTGGAGTATAAAACATATAAATTCAGTTTATAACAATGCCATATAATAAAGAAAAGCGAAACACAAGATTACTCCCACTATTCATGACCAACTGGTGGAAATCAAATTTTAAAAAATTGGTCTTGTATTGGCATTTAATATATTTACCTAAACTCGGTTTTTAAAAATTCAGTATAATACAATAAAAAAAAAAATCCTTCGCATCTATTTCTAGAGCCGCATGAAAAATATAATAACGAATATAATCGTTTTGAAGATCCCTGTATTTTGTAATATTAGTTTTATTTGATCAAAATGAAATTTAAAAACAAAACGAAGTTATAGGCTGAAATTATTTAGGAGTGCTTTGTGAAAGGATTGATTTTATACACAAACCGCTTGGTACCCCATTTGATTTTAAAGCATATAAATTCAGTTCAAAACAATGCCACATAATAAAGAAAAGCGAAACAAAAGATTACTCCAACTATTCATGACCAAATGGCTGACATCAAATTCTAAAAAATTGGTCGTGTATTGTAATTTACAATATTCACGTGAACTCGGTTTTTAAAAATTGAGTATAATACAATAAAAAGAAAAAATCCTTCGCATCTATTTCTAGAGCCGCATGAAAAATATAATGACGAATATAATCGTTTTGAACATCCCTGTATTTTGTAATATTAGTTTTATTTGAATAAAATGAAATTTAATAACAAAACGAAGTTATAGGCTGAAATTATTTAGGAGAGCTTTGTGAAAGGATTGATTTTATACACAAACCGCTTGGTACCCCATTGAACTTTAAAACATATAAATTCAGTTTATAACAATGCCATATAATAAAGAAAAGCGAAACACAAGATTACTCCCACTATTCATGACCAACTGGTGGAAATCAAATTTTAAAAAATTGGTCTTGTATTGGCATTTAATATATTTACCTAAACTCGGTTTTTAAAAATTCAGTATAATACAATAAAAAAAAAATCCTTCGCATCTATTTCTAGAGCCGCATGAAAAATATAATAACGAATATAATCGTTTTGAACATCCCTGTATTTTATAATATTAGTCTTATTTGATTAAAATGAAATTTAATAACAAAACGAAGTTATAGGCTGAAATTATTAAGGAGTGCTTTGTGAAAGGATTGATTTTATACACAAACCACTTGGTACCGCATTGGAGTTTAAAACATATAAATTCAGTTTATAACAATGCCATATAATAAAGAAAAGCGAAACACAAGATTACTCCCACTATTCATGACCAAATGGCTGACATCAAATTCTAAAAAATTGGTCGTGTATTGTAATTTACAATATTCACGTGAACTCGGTTTTTAAAAATTGAGTATAATACAATAAAAACAAAAAATCCTTCGCATCTATTTCTAGTGCCGCATGAAAAATATAATAACGAATATAATCGTTTTGAAGATCCCTGTATTTTGTAATATTAGTTTTATTTGATCAAAATGAAATTTAAAAACAAAACGAAGTTATAGGCTGAAATTATTTAGGAGAGCTTTGTGAAAGGATTGATTTTATACACAAACCGCTTGGTACCCCATTGGAGTTTAAAACATATAAATTCAGTTCAAAACAATGCCATATAATAAAGAAAAGCGAAACAAAAGATTACTCCAACTATTTATGACCAAATGGCTGACATCAAATTCTAAAAAATTGGTCGTGTATTGTAATTTACAATATTCAAGTGAACTCGGTTTTTAAAAATTGAGTATAATACAATAAAAACAAAAAATCCTTCGCATCTATTTCTACAGCCGCGTGAAAAATATAATAACGAATATAATCGTTTTGAACATCCCCGTATTTTGTAATATTAGTCTTATTTGATTAAAATGAAATTTAATAACAAAACGAATTTATAGGCTGAAATTATTTAGGAGTGCTTTGTGAAAGGATTGATTTTATACACAAACCGCTTGGTACCCCATTTGATTTTAAAGCATATAAATTCAGTTCAAAACAATGCCATATAATAAAGAAAAGCGAAACACAAGATTACTCCAACTATTCATGACCAAATGGCTGACATCAAATTCTAAAAAATTGGTCGTGTATTGTAATTTACAATATTCAAGTGAACTCGGTTTTTAAAAATTGAGTATAATACAATAAAAACAAAAAATCCTTCGCATCTATTTCTACAGCCGCGTGAAAAATATAATAACGAATATAATCGTTTTGAACATCCCCGTATTTTGTAATATTAGTCTTATTTGATTAAAATGAAATTTAATAACAAAACGAATTTATAGGCTGAAATTATTTAGGAGTGCTTTGTGAAAGGATTGATTTTATACACAAACCGCTTGGTACCCCATTTGATTTTAAAGCATATAAATTCAGTTCAAAACAATGCCATATAATAAAGAAAAGCGAAACAAAAGATTACTCCAACTATTTATGACCAAATGGCTGACATCAAATTCTAAAAAATTGGTCGTGTATTGTAATTTACAATATTCACGTGAACTCGGTTTTTAAAAATTGAGTATAATACAATAAAAACAAAAAATCCTTCGCATCTATTTCTACAGCCGCATGAAAAATATAATAACGAATATAATCGTTTTGAACATCCCTGTATTTTGTAATATTAGTTTTATTTGAATAAAATGAAATTTAATAACAAAACGAAGTTATAGGCAGAAATTATTTAGGAGTGCTTTGTGAAAGGATTGATTTTATACACAAACCGCTTGGTACGCCATTGAACTTTAAAACATATAAATTCAGTTTATAACAATGCCATATAATAAAGAAAAGCGAAACACAAGATTACTCCCACTATTCATGACCAAATGGTGGAAATCAAATTCTAAAAAATTGGTCTTGTATTGGCATTTAATATATTTACCTAAACTCGGTTTTTAAAAATTCAGTAAAATACAATAAAAAAAAATCCTTCGCATCTATTACTAGAGCCGCATGAAAAATATAATAACGAATATAATCGTTTTGAACATCCCTGTATTTTGTAATATTAGTCTTATTTGATTAAAATGAAATTTAATAACAAAACGAAGTTATAAGCTGAAATTATTTAGGAGTGCTTTGTGAAAGGATTGATTTTATACACAAACCACTTGGTACCCCATTTGTCTTTAAAGCATATAAATTCAGTTCAAAACAATGCCATATAATAAAGAAAAGCGAAACACAAGATTACTCCTACTATTCATGACCAAATGGTGAAAATCAAATTCTAAAAAATTGGTCGTGTATTGTAATTTACAATATTTACCTAAACTCGGTTTTTAAAAATTCAGTATAATACAATAAAAAAAAATCCTTCGCATCTATTTCTAGAGCCGCATGAAAAATATAATAACGAATATAATCGTTTTGAACATCCCTGTATTTTGTAATATTAGTCTTATTTGATTAAAATGAAATTTAATAACAAAACGAAGTTATAGGCTGAAATTATTTAGGAGTGCTTTGTGAAAGGATTGATTTTATACACAAACCACTTGGTACCGCATTGGAGTTTAAAACATATAAATTCAGTTTATAACAATGCCATATAATAAAGAAAAGCGAAACACAAGATTACTCCCACTATTCATGACCAACTGGTGGAAATCAATTTTTAAAAAATTGGTCTTGTATTGGCATTTAATATATTTACCTAAACTCGGTTTTTAAAAATTCAGTATAATACAATAAAAAAAAATCCTTCGCATCTATTTCTAGAGCCGCATGAAAAATATAATAAAGAATATAATCGTTTTGAAGATCCCTGTATTTTGTAATATTAGTCTTATTTGATTAAAATGAAATTTAATAACAAAACGAAGTTATAAGCTGAAATTATTTAGGAGTGCTTTGTGAAAGGATTGATTTTATACACAAACCACTTGGTACCCCATTTGTCTTTAAAGCATATAAATTCAGTTCAAAACAATGCCATATAATAAAGAAAAGCGAAACACAAGATTACTCCTACTATTCATGACCAAATGGTGAAAATCAAATTCTAAAAAATTGGTCGTGTATTGTAATTTACAATATTTACCTAAACTCGGTTTTTAAAAATTCAGTATAATACAATAAAAAAAAATCCTTCGCATCTATTTCTAGAGCCGCATGAAAAATATAATGACGAATATAATCGTTTTGAACATCCCTGTATTTTGTAATATTAGTCTTATTTGATTAAAATGAAATTTAATAACAAAACGAAGTTATAGGCTGAAATTATTTAGGAGTGCTTTGTGAAAGGATTGATTTTATACACAAACCACTTGGTACCGCATTGGAGTTTAAAACATATAAATTCAGTTTATAACAATGCCATATAATAAAGAAAAGCGAAACACAAGATTACTGCCACTATTCATGACCAACTGGTGGAAATCAATTTTTAAAAAATTGGTCTTGTATTGGCATTTAATATATTTACCTAAACTCGGTTTTTAAAAATTCAGTATAATACAATAAAAAAAAATCCTTCGCATCTATTTCTAGAGCCGCATGAAAAATATAATAAAGAATATAATCGTTTTGAAGATCCCTGTATTTTGTAATATTAGTTTTATTTGATCAAAATGAAATTTAAAAACAAAACGAAGTTATAGGCTGAAATTATTTAGGAGTGCTTTGTGAAAGGATTGATTTTATACACAAACCGCTTGGTACCCCATTTGATTTTAAAGCATATAAATTCAGTTCAAAACAATGCCACATAATAAAGAAAAGCGAAACAAAAGATTACTCCAACTATTCATGACCAAATGGCTGACATCAAATTCTAAAAAATTGGTCGTGTATTGTAATTTACAATATTCACGTGAACTCGGTTTTTAAAAATTGAGTATAATACAATAAAAAGAAAAAATCCTTCGCATCTATTTCTAGAGCCGCATGAAAAATATAATAACGAATATAATCGTTTTGAACATCCCTGTATTTTATAATATTAGTCTTATTTGATTAAAATGAAATTTAATAACAAAACGAAGTTATAGGCTGAAATTATTTAGGAGTGCTTTGTGAAAGGATTGATTATATACACAAACCACTTGGTACCGCATTGGAGTTTAAAACATATAAATTCAGTTTATAACAATGCCATATAATAAAGAAAAGCGAAACACAAGATTACTCCAACTATTCATGACCAAATGGCTGACATCAAATTCTAAAAAATTGGTCGTGTATTGTAATTTACAATATTCAAGTGAACTCGGTTTTTAAAAATTGAGTATAATACAATAAAAACAAAAAATCCTTCGCATCTATTTCTAGAGCCGCATGAAATATATAATAACGAATATAATCGTTTTGAAGATCCCTGTATTTTGTAATATTAGTTTTATTTGATCAAAATGAAATTTAAAAACAAAACGAAGTTATAGGCTGAAATTATTTAGGAGTGCTTTGTGAAAGGATTGATTTTATACACAAACCGCTTGGTACCCCATTTGATTTTAAAGCATATAAATTCAGTTCAAAACAATGCCACATAATAAAGAAAAGCGAAACAAAAGATTACTCCCACTATTCATGACCAAATGGTGGAAATCAAATTCTAAAAAATTGGTCTTGTATTGGCATTTAATATATTTACCTAAACTCGGTTTTTAAAAATTCAGTAAAATACAATAAAAAAAAATCCTTCGCATCTATTTCTAGAGCCGCATGAAAAATATAATAACGAATATAATCGTTTTGAACATCCCTGTATTTTGTAATATTAGTCTTATTTGATTAAAATGAAATTTAATAACAAAACGAAGTTATAAGCTGAAATTATTTAGGAGTGCTTTGTGACAGGATTGATTTTATACACAAACCACTTGGTACCCCATTTGTCTTTAAAGCATATAAATTCAGTTCAAAACAATGCCATATAATAAAGAAAAGCGAAACACAAGATTACTCCTACTATTCATGACCAAATGGTGAAAATCAAATTCTAAAAAATTGGTCGTGTATTGTAATTTACAATATTTACCTAAACTCGGTTTTTAAAAATTCAGTATAATACAATAAAAAAAAATCCTTCGCATCTATTTCTAGAGCCGCATGAAAAATATAATAACGAATATAATCGTTTTGAACATCCCTGTATTTTGTAATATTAGTCTTATTTGATTAAAATGAAATTTAATAACAAAACGAAGTTATAGGCTGAAATTATTTAGGAGTGCTTTGTGAAAGGATTGATTTTATACACAAACCACTTGGTACCGCATTGGAGTTTAAAACATATAAATTCAGTTTATAACAATGCCATATAATAAAGAAAAGCGAAACACAAGATTACTCCCACTATTCATGACCAACTGGTGGAAATCAATTTTTAAAAAATTGGTCTTGTATTGGCATTTAATATATTTACCTAAACTCGGTTTTTAAAAATTCAGTATAATACAATAAAAAAAAATCCTTCGCATCTATTTCTAGAGCCGCATGAAAAATATAATAAAGAATATAATCGTTTTGAAGATCCCTGTATTTTGTAATATTAGTTTTATTTGATCAAAATGAAATTTAAAAACAAAACGAAGTTATAGGCTGAAATTATTTAGGAGTGCTTTGTGAAAGGATTGATTTTATACACAAACCGCTTGGTACCCCATTTGATTTTAAAGCATATAAATTCAGTTCAAAACAATGCCACATAATAAAGAAAAGCGAAACAAAAGATTACTCCAACTATTCATGACCAAATGGCTGACATCAAATTCTAAAAAATTAGTCGTGTATTGTAATTTACAATATTCACGTGAACTCGGTTTTTAAAAATTGAGTATAATACAATAAAAAGAAAAAATCCTTCGCATCTATTTCTAGAGCCGCATGAAAAATATAATGACGAATATAATCGTTTTGAACATCCCTGTATTTTGTAATATTAGTTTTATTTGAATAAAATGAAATTTAATAACAAAACGAAGTTATAGGCTGAAATTATTTAGGAGTGCTTTGTGAAAGGATTGATTTTATACACAAACCGCTTGGTACCCCATTGAACTTTAAAACATATAAATTCAGTTTATAACAATGCCATATAATAAAGAAAAGCGAAACACAAGATTACTCCCACTATTCATGACCAACTGGTGGAAATCAAATTTTAAAAAATTGGTCTTGTATTGGCATTTAATATATTTACGTAAACTCGGTTTTTAAAAATTCAGTATAATACAATAAAAAAAAAATCCTTCGCATCTATTTCTAGAGCCGCATGAAAAATATAATAACGAATATAATCGTTTTGAACATCCCTGTATTTTATAATATTAGTCTTATTTGATTAAAATGAAATTTAATAACAAAACGAAGTTATAGGCTGAAATTATTTAGGAGTGCTTTGTGAAAGGATTGATTATATACACAAACCACTTGGTACCGCATTGGAGTTTAAAACATATAAATTCAGTTTATAACAATGCCATATAATAAAGAAAAGCGAAACACAAGATTACTCCAACTATTCATGACCAAATGGCTGACATCAAATTCTAAAAAATTGGTCGTGTATTGTAATTTACAATATTCAAGTGAACTCGGTTTTTAAAAATTGAGTATAATACAATAAAAACAAAAAATCCTTCGCATCTATTTCTAGAGCCGCATGAAATATATAATAACGAATATAATCGTTTTGAAGATCCCTGTATTTTGTAATATTAGTTTTATTTGATCAAAATGAAATTTAAAAACAAAACGAAGTTATAGGCTGAAATTATTTAGGAGAGCTTTGTGAAAGGATTGATTTTATACACAAACCGCTTGGTACCCCATTGGAGTTTAAAACATATAAATTCAGTTTATAACAATACCATATAATAAAGAAAAGCGAAACACAAGATTACTCCAACTATTCATGACCAAATGGTGGAAATCAAATTCTAAAAAATTGGTCTTGTATTGGCATTTAATATATTTACGTAAACTCGGTTTTTAAAAATTCAGTATAATACAATAAAAACAAAAAATCCTTCGCATCTATTTCTAGAGTCGCATGAAAAATATAATAAAGAATATAATCGTTTTGAATATCCCTGTATTTTGTAATATAAGTTTTATTTGATTAAAATGAAATTTAATAACAAAACGAATTTATAGGCTGAAATTATTTAGGAGTGCTTTGTGAAAGGATTGATTTTATACACAAACCGCTTGGTACCCCATTTGATTTTAAAGCATATAAATTCAGTTCAAAACAATGCCATATAATAAAGAAAAGCGAAACACAAGATTACTCCAACTATTCATGACCAAATGGCTGACATCATATTCTAAAAAATTGGTCGTGTATTGTAATTTACAATATTCAAGTGAACTCGGTTTTTAAAAATTGAGTATAGTACAATAAAAACAAAAAATCCTTCGCATCTATTTCTACAGCCGCGTGAAAAATATAATAACGAATATAATCGTTTTGAACATCCCCGTATTTTGTAATATTAGTCTTATTTGATTAAAATGAAATTTAATAACAACACGAATTTATAGGCTGAAATTATTTAGGAGTGCTTTGTGAAAGGATTGATTTTATACACAAACCGCTTGGTACCCCATTTGATTTTAAAGCATATAAATTCAGTTCAAAACAATGCCATATAATAAAGAAAAGCGAAACAAAAGATTACTCCAACTATTTATGACCAAATGGCTGACATCAAATTCTAAAAAATTGGTCGTGTATTGTAATTTACAATATTCACGTGAACTCGGTTTTTAAAAATTGAGTATAATACAATAAAAACAAAAAATCCTTCGCATCTATTTCTACAGCCGCATGAAAAATATAATAACGAATATAATCGTTTTGAACATCCCTGTATTTTGTAATATTAGTTTTATTTGAATAAAATGAAATTTAATAACAAAACGAAGTTATAGGCTGAAATTATTTAGGAGTGCTTTGTGAAAGGATTGATTTTATACACAAACCGCTTGGTACGCCATTGAACTTTAAAACATATAAATTCAGTTTATAACAATGCCATATAATAAAGAAAAGCGAAACACAAGATTACTCCCACTATTCATGACCAAATGGTGGAAATCAAATTCTAAAAAATTGGTCTTGTATTGGCATTTAATATATTTACCTAAACTCGGTTTTTAAAAATTCAGTAAAATACAATAAAAAAAAATCCTTCGCATCTATTTCTAGAGCCGCATGAAAAATATAATAACGAATATAATCGTTTTGAACATCCCTGTATTTTGTAATATTAGTCTTATTTGATTAAAATGAAATTTAATAACAAAACGAAGTTATAGGCTGAAATTATTTAGGAGTGCTTTGTGAAAGGATTGATTTTATACACAAACCACTTGGTACCCCATTTGACTTTAAAGCATATAAATTCAGTTCAAAACAATGCCATATAATAAAGAAAAGCGAAACACAAGATTACTCCTACTATTCATGACCAAATGGTGAAAATCAAATTCTAAAAAATTGGTCGTGTATTGTAATTTACAATATTTACCTAAACTCGGTTTTTAAAAATTCAGTATAATACAATAAAAAAAAATCCTTCGCATCTATTTCTAGAGCCGCATGAAAAATATAATAACGAATATAATCGTTTTGAAGATCCCTCTATTTTGTAATATTAGTTTTATTTGATTAAAATGAAATTTAATAACAAAACGAATTTATAGGCTGAAATTATTTAGGAGTGCTTTGTGAAAGGATTGATTTTATACACAAACCGCTTGGTACCCCATTTGATTTTAAAGCATATAAATTCAGTTCAAAACAATGCCATATAATAAAGAAAAGCGAAACACAAGATTACTCCAACTATTAATGACCAAATGGCTGACATCAAATTCTAAAAAATTGGTCGTGTATTGTAATTTACAATATTCAAGTGAACTCGGTTTTTAAAAATTGAGTATAATAAAATAAAAACAAAAAATCCTTCGCATCTATTTCTAGAGCCGCGTGAAAAATATAATAACGAATATAATCGTTTTGAACATCCCCGTATTTTGTAATATTAGTCTTATTTGATTAAAATGAAATTTAATAACAAAACGAATTTATAGGCTGAAATTATTTAGGAGTGCTTTGTGAAAGGATTGATTTTATACACAAACCGCTTGGTACCCCATTTGATTTTAAAGCATATAAATTCAGTTCAAAACAATGCCATATAATAAAGAAAAGCGAAACACAAGATTACTCCAACTATTCATGACCAAATGGCTGACATCAAATTCTAAAAAATTGGTCGTGTATTGTAATTTACAATATTCAAGTGAACTCGGTTTTTAAAAATTGAGTATAATACAATAAAAACAAAAAATCCTTCGCATTTATTTCTACAGCCGCGTGAAAAATATAATAACGAATATAATCGTTTTGAACATCCCCGTATTTTGTAATATTAGTCTTATTTGATTAAAATGAAATTTAATAACAAAACGAATTTATAGGCTGAAATTATTTAGGAGTGCTTTGTGAAAGGATTGATTTTATACACAAATCGCTTGGTACCCCATTTGATTTTAAAGCATATAAATTCAGTTCAAAACAATGCCATATAATAAAGAAAAGCGAAACAAAAGATTACTCCAACTATTTATGACCAAATGGCTGACATCAAATTCTAAAAAATTGGTCGTGTATTGTAATTTACAATATTCACGTGAACTCGGTTTTTAAAAATTGAGTATAATACAATAAAAACAAAAAATCCTTCGCATCTATTTCTACAGCCGCATGAAAAATATAATAACGAATATAATCGTTTTGAACATCCCTGTATTTTGTAATATTAGTTTTATTTGAATAAAATGAAATTTAATAACAAAACGAAGTTATAGGCTGAAATTATTTAGGAGTGCTTTGTGAAAGGATTGATTTTATACACAAACCGCTTGGTACCCCATTTGATTTTAAAGCATATAAATTCAGTTCAAAACAATGCCATATAATAAAGAAAAGCGAAACACAAGATTACTCCAACTATTCATGACCAAATGGCTGACATCAAATTCTAAAAAATTGGTCGTGTATTGTAATTTACAATATTCAAGTGAACTCGGTTTTTAAAAATTGAGTATAATAAAATAAAAACAAAAAATCCTTCGCATCTATTTCTAGAGCCGCGTGAAAAATATAATAACGAATATAATCGTTTTGAACATCCCCGTATTTTGTAATATTAGTCTTATTTGATTAAAATGAAATTTAATAACAAAACGAATTTATAGGCTGAAATTATTTAGGAGTGCTTTGTGAAAGGATTGATTTTATACACAAACCGCTTGGTACCCCATTTGATTTTAAAGCATATAAATTCAGTTCAAAACAATGCCATATAATAAAGAAAAGCGAAACACAAGATTACTCCAACTATTCATGACCAAATGGCTGACATCAAATTCTAAAAAATTGGTCGTGTATTGTAATTTACAATATTCAAGTGAACTCGGTTTTTAAAAATTGAGTATAATACAATAAAAACAAAAAATCCTTCGCATTTATTTCTACAGCCGCGTGAAAAATATAATAACGAATATAATCGTTTTGAAGATCCCTGTATTTTGTAATATTAGTTTTATTTGATCAAAATGAAATTTAAAAACAAAACGAAGTTATAGGCTGAAATTATTTAGGAGTGCTTTGTGAAAGGATTGATTTTATACACAAACCGCTTGGTACCCCATTTGATTTTAAAGCATATAAATTCAGTTCAAAACAATGCCACATAATAAAGAAAAGCGAAACAAAAGATTACTCCAACTATTCATGACCAAATGGCTGACATCAAATTCTAAAAAATTAGTCGTGTATTGTAATTTACAATATTCACGTGAACTCGGTTTTTAAAAATTGAGTATAATACAATAAAAAGAAAAAATCCTTCGCATCTATTTCTAGAGCCGCATGAAAAATATAATGACGAATATAATCGTTTTGAACATCCCTGTATTTTGTAATATTAGTTTTATTTGAATAAAATGAAATTTAATAACAAAACGAAGTTATAGGCTGAAATTATTTAGGAGTGCTTTGTGAAAGGATTGATTTTATACACAAACCGCTTGGTACCCCATTGAACTTTAAAACATATAAATTCAGTTTATAACAATGCCATATAATAAAGAAAAGCGAAACACAAGATTACTCCCACTATTCATGACCAACTGGTGGAAATCAAATTTTAAAAAATTGGTCTTGTATTGGCATTTAATATATTTACGTAAACTCGGTTTTTAAAAATTCAGTATAATACAATAAAAAAAAAATCCTTCGCATCTATTTCTAGAGCCGCATGAAAAATATAATAACGAATATAATCGTTTTGAACATCCCTGTATTTTGTAATATTAGTCTTATTTGATTAAAATGAAATTTAATAACAAAACGAAGTTATAGGCTGAAATTATTTAGGAGTGCTTTGTGAAAGGATTGATTTTATACACAAACCACTTGGTACCGCATTGGAGTTTAAAACATATAAATTCAGTTTATAACAATGCCATATAATAAAGAAAAGCGAAACACAAGATTACTCCCACTATTCATGACCAACTGGTGGAAATCAATTTTTAAAAAATTGGTCTTGTATTGGCATTTAATATATTTACCTAAACTCGGTTTTTAAAAATTCAGTATAATACAATAAAAAAAAATCCTTCGCATCTATTTCTAGAGCCGCATGAAAAATATAATAAAGAATATAATCGTTTTGAAGATCCCTGTATTTTGTAATATTAGTTTTATTTGATCAAAATGAAATTTAAAAACAAAACGAAGTTATAGGCTGAAATTATTTAGGAGTGCTTTGTGAAAGGATTGATTTTATACACAAACCGCTTGGTACCCCATTTGATTTTAAAGCATATAAATTCAGTTCAAAACAATGCCACATAATAAAGAAAAGCGAAACAAAAGATTACTCCAACTATTCATGACCAAATGGCTGACATCAAATTCTAAAAAATTGGTCGTGTATTGTAATTTACAATATTCACGTGAACTCGGTTTTTAAAAATTGAGTATAATACAATAAAAAGAAAAAATCCTTCGCATCTATTTCTAGAGCCGCATGAAAAATATAATAACGAATATAATCGTTTTGAAAATCCCTGTATTTTATAATATTAGTCTTATTTGATTAAAATGAAATTTAATAACAAAACGAAGTTATAGGCTGAAATTATTTAGGAGTGCTTTGTGAAAGGATTGATTATATACACAAACCACTTGGTACCGCATTGGAGTTTAAAACATATAAATTCAGTTCAAAACAATGCCACATAATAAAGAAAAGCGAAACAAAAGATTACTCCCACTATTCATGACCAAATGGTGGAAATCAAATTCTAAAAAATTGGTCTTGTATTGGCATTTAATATATTTACCTAAACTCGGTTTTTAAAAATTCAGTAAAATACAATAAAAAAAAATCCTTCGCATCTATTTCTAGAGCCGCATGAAAAATATAATAACGAATATAATCGTTTTGAACATCCCTGTATTTTGTAATATTAGTCTTATTTGATTAAAATGAAATTTAATAACAAAACGAAGTTATAAGCTGAAATTATTTAGGAGTGCTTTGTGACAGGATTGATTTTATACACAAACCACTTGGTACCCCATTTGTCTTTAAAGCATATAAATTCAGTTCAAAACAATGCCATATAATAAAGAAAAGCGAAACACAAGACTACTCCTACTATTCATGACCAAATGGTGAAAATCAAATTCTAAAAAATTGGTCGTGTATTGTAATTTACAATATTTACCTAAACTCGGTTTTTAAAAATTCAGTATAATACAATAAAAAAAAATCCTTCGCATCTATTTCTAGAGCCGCATGAAAAATATAATAACGAATATAATCGTTTTGAACATCCCTGTATTTTGTAATATTAGTCTTATTTGATTAAAATGAAATTTAATAACAAAACGAAGTTATAGGCTGAAATTATTTAGGAGTGCTTTGTGAAAGGATTGATTTTATACACAAACCACTTGGTACCGCATTGGAGTTTAAAACATATAAATTCAGTTTATAACAATGCCATATAATAAAGAAAAGCGAAACACAAGATTACTCCCACTATTCATGACCAACTGGTGGAAAGCAATTTTTAAAAAATTGGTCTTGTATTGGCATTTAATATATTTACCTAAACTCGGTTTTTAAAAATTCAGTATAATACAATAAAAAAAAATCCTTCGCATCTATTTCTAGAGCCGCATGAAAAATATAATAAAGAATATAATCGTTTTGAAGATCCCTGTATTTTGTAATATTAGTTTTATTTGATCAAAATGAAATTTAAAAACAAAACGAAGTTATAGGCTGAAATTATTTAGGAGTGCTTTGTGAAAGGATTGATTTTATACACAAACCGCTTGGTACCCCATTTGATTTTAAAGCATATAAATTCAGTTCAAAACAATGCCACATAATAAAGAAAAGCGAAACAAAAGATTACTCCAACTATTCATGACCAAATGGCTGACATCAAATTCTAAAAAATTAGTCGTGTATTGTAATTTACAATATTCACGTGAACTCGGTTTTTAAAAATTGAGTATAATACAATAAAAAGAAAAAATCCTTCGCATCTATTTCTAGAGCCGCATGAAAAATATAATGACGAATATAATCGTTTTGAACATCCCTGTATTTTGTAATATTAGTTTTATTTGAATAAAATGAAATTTAATAACAAAACGAAGTTATAGGCTGAAATTATTTAGGAGTGCTTTGTGAAAGGATTGATTTTATACACAAACCGCTTGGTACCCCATTGAACTTTAAAACATATAAATTCAGTTTATAACAATGCCATATAATAAAGAAAAGCGAAACACAAGATTACTCCCACTATTCATGACCAACTGGTGGAAATCAAATTTTAAAAAATTGGTCTTGTATTGGCATTTAATATATTTACGTAAACTCGGTTTTTAAAAATTCAGTATAATACAATAAAAAAAAAATCCTTCGCATCTATTTCTAGAGCCGCATGAAAAATATAATAACGAATATAATCGTTTTGAACATCCCTGTATTTTATAATATTAGTCTTATTTGATTAAAATGAAATTTAATAACAAAACGAAGTTATAGGCTGAAATTATTTAGGAGTGCTTTGTGAAAGGATTGATTATATACACAAACCACTTGGTACCGCATTGGAGTTTAAAACATATAAATTCAGTTTATAACAATGCCATATAATAAAGAAAAGCGAAACACAAGATTACTCCAACTATTCATGACCAAATGGCTGACATCAAATTCTAAAAAATTGGTCGTGTATTGTAATTTACAATATTCAAGTGAACTCGGTTTTTAAAAATTGAGTATAATACAATAAAAACAAAAAATCCTTCGCATCTATTTCTAGAGCCGCATGAAATATATAATAACGAATATAATCGTTTTGAAGATCCCTGTATTTTGTAATATTAGTTTTATTTGATCAAAATGAAATTTAAAAACAAAACGAAGTTATAGGCTGAAATTATTTAGGAGAGCTTTGTGAAAGGATTGATTTTATACACAAACCGCTTGGTACCCCATTGGAGTTTAAAACATATAAATTCAGTTTATAACAATACCATATAATAAAGAAAAGCGAAACACAAGATTACTCCAACTATTCATGACCAAATGGTGGAAATCAAATTCTAAAAAATTGGTCTTGTATTGGCATTTAATATATTTACGTAAACTCGGTTTTTAAAAATTCAGTATAATACAATAAAAACAAAAAATCCTTCGCATCTATTTCTAGAGTCGCATGAAAAATATAATAAAGAATATAATCGTTTTGAATATCCCTGTATTTTGTAATATAAGTTTTATTTGATTAAAATGAAATTTAATAACAAAACGAATTTATAGGCTGAAATTATTTAGGAGTGCTTTGTGAAAGGATTGATTTTATACACAAACCGCTTGGTACCCCATTTGATTTTAAAGCATATAAATTCAGTTCAAAACAATGCCATATAATAAAGAAAAGCGAAACACAAGATTACTCCAACTATTCATGACCAAATGGCTGACATCAAATTCTAAAAAATTGGTCGTGTATTGTAATTTACAATATTCAAGTGAACTCGGTTTTTAAAAATTGAGTATAGTACAATAAAAACAAAAAATCCTTCGCATCTATTTCTACAGCCGCGTGAAAAATATAATAACGAATATAATCGTTTTGAACATCCCCGTATTTTGTAATATTAGTCTTATTTGATTAAAATGAAATTTAATAACAACACGAATTTATAGGCTGAAATTATTTAGGAGTGCTTTGTGAAAGGATTGATTTTATACACAAACCGCTTGGTACCCCATTTGATTTTAAAGCATATAAATTCAGTTCAAAACAATGCCATATAATAAAGAAAAGCGAAACAAAAGATTACTCCAACTATTTATGACCAAATGGCTGACATCAAATTCTAAAAAATTGGTCGTGTATTGTAATTTACAATATTCACGTGAACTCGGTTTTTAAAAATTGAGTATAATACAATAAAAACAAAAAATCCTTCGCATCTATTTCTACAGCCGCATGAAAAATATAATAACGAATATAATCGTTTTGAACATCCCTGTATTTTGTAATATTAGTTTTATTTGAATAAAATGAAATTTAATAACAAAACGAAGTTATAGGCTGAAATTATTTAGGAGTGCTTTGTGAAAGGATTGATTTTATACACAAACCGCTTGGTACGCCATTGAACTTTAAAACATATAAATTCAGTTTATAACAATGCCATATAATAAAGAAAAGCGAAACACAAGATTACTCCCACTATTCATGACCAAATGGTGGAAATCAAATTCTAAAAAATTGGTCTTGTATTGGCATTTAATATATTTACCTAAACTCGGTTTTTAAAAATTCAGTAAAATACAATAAAAAAAAATCCTTCGCATCTATTTCTAGAGCCGCATGAAAAATATAATAACGAATATAATCGTTTTGAACATCCCTGTATTTTGTAATATTAGTCTTATTTGATTAAAATGAAATTTAATAACAAAACGAAGTTATAGGCTGAAATTATTTAGGAGTGCTTTGTGAAAGGATTGATTTTATACACAAACCACTTGGTACCCCATTTGACTTTAAAGCATATAAATTCAGTTCAAAACAATGCCATATAATAAAGAAAAGCGAAACACAAGATTACTCCTACTATTCATGACCAAATGGTGAAAATCAAATTCTAAAAAATTGGTCGTGTATTGTAATTTACAATATTTACCTAAACTCGGTTTTTAAAAATTCAGTATAATACAATAAAAAAAAATCCTTCGCATCTATTTCTAGAGCCGCATGAAAAATATAATAACGAATATAATCGTTTTGAAGATCCCTCTATTTTGTAATATTAGTTTTATTTGATTAAAATGAAATTTAATAACAAAACGAATTTATAGGCTGAAATTATTTAGGAGTGCTTTGTGAAAGGATTGATTTTATACACAAACCGCTTGGTACCCCATTTGATTTTAAAGCATATAAATTCAGTTCAAAACAATGCCATATAATAAAGAAAAGCGAAACACAAGATTACTCCAACTATTAATGACCAAATGGCTGACATCAAATTCTAAAAAATTGGTCGTGTATTGTAATTTACAATATTCAAGTGAACTCGGTTTTTAAAAATTGAGTATAATAAAATAAAAACAAAAAATCCTTCGCATCTATTTCTAGAGCCGCGTGAAAAATATAATAACGAATATAATCGTTTTGAACATCCCCGTATTTTGTAATATTAGTCTTATTTGATTAAAATGAAATTTAATAACAAAACGAATTTATAGGCTGAAATTATTTAGGAGTGCTTTGTGAAAGGATTGATTTTATACACAAACCGCTTGGTACCCCATTTGATTTTAAAGCATATAAATTCAGTTCAAAACAATGCCATATAATAAAGAAAAGCGAAACACAAGATTACTCCAACTATTCATGACCAAATGGCTGACATCAAATTCTAAAAAATTGGTCGTGTATTGTAATTTACAATATTCAAGTGAACTCGGTTTTTAAAAATTGAGTATAATACAATAAAAACAAAAAATCCTTCGCATTTATTTCTACAGCCGCGTGAAAAATATAATAACGAATATAATCGTTTTGAACATCCCCGTATTTTGTAATATTAGTCTTATTTGATTAAAATGAAATTTAATAACAAAACGAATTTATAGGCTGAAATTATTTAGGAGTGCTTTGTGAAAGGATTGATTTTATACACAAATCGCTTGGTACCCCATTTGATTTTAAAGCATATAAATTCAGTTCAAAACAATGCCATATAATAAAGAAAAGCGAAACAAAAGATTACTCCAACTATTTATGACCAAATGGCTGACATCAAATTCTAAAAAATTGGTCGTGTATTGTAATTTACAATATTCACGTGAACTCGGTTTTTAAAAATTGAGTATAATACAATAAAAACAAAAAATCCTTCGCATCTATTTCTACAGCCGCATGAAAAATATAATAACGAATATAATCGTTTTGAACATCCCTGTATTTTGTAATATTAGTTTTATTTGAATAAAATGAAATTTAATAACAAAACGAAGTTATAGGCTGAAATTATTTAGGAGTGCTTTGTGAAAGGATTGATTTTATACACAAACCGCTTGGTACGCCATTGAACTTTAAAACATATAAATTCAGTTTATAACAATGCCATATAATAAAGAAAAGCGAAACACAAGATTACTCCCACTATTCATGACCAAATGGTGGAAATCAAATTCTAAAAAATTGGTCTTGTATTGGCATTTAATATATTTACCTAAACTCGGTTTTTAAAAATTGAGTGTAATACAATAAAAAAAAAAAATCCTTCGCATCTATTTCTAGAGCCGCATGAAAAATATAATAACGAATATAATCGTTTTGAAGATCCCTGTATTTTGTAATATTAGTTTTATTTGATCAAAATGAAATTTAAAAACAAAACGAAGTTATAGGCTGAAATTATTTAGGAGTGCTTTGTGAAAGGATTGATTTTATACACAAACCGTTTGGTACCCCATTTGATTTTAAAGCATATAAATTCAGTTCAAAACAATGCCACATAATAAAGAAAAGCGAAACAAAAGATTACTCCAACTATTCATGACCAAATGGCTGACATCAAATTCTAAAAAATTGGTCGTGTATTGTAATTTACAATATTCACGTGAACTCGGTTTTTAAAAATTGAGTATAATACAATAAAAACAAAAAATCCTTCGGATCTATTTCTAGAGCCGCATGAAAAATATAATGACGAATATAATCGTTTTGAACATCCCTGTATTTTGTAATATTAGTTTTATTTGAATAAAATGAAATTTAATAACAAAACGAAGTTATAGGCTGAAATTATTTAGGAGTGCTTTGTGAAAGGATTGATTTTATACACAAACCGCTTGGTACCCCATTGAACTTTAAAACATATAAATTCAGTTTATAACAATGCCATATAATAAAGAATAGCGAAACACAAGATTACTCCCACTATTCATGACCAACTGGTGGAAATCAAATTTTAAAAAATTGGTCTTGTATTGGCATTTAATATATTTACCTAAACTCGGTTTTTAAAAATTCAGTATAATACAATACAAAAAAAATCCTTCGCATCTATTTCTAGAGCCGCATGAAAAATATAATAACGAATATAATCGTTTTGAACATCCCTGTATTTTATAATATTAGTCTTATTTGATTAAAATGAAATTTAATAACAAAACGAAGTTATAGGCTGAAATTATTTAGGAGTGCTTTGTGAAAGGATTGATTTTATACACAAACCACTTGGTACCGCATTGGAGTTTAAAACATATAAATTCAGTTTATAACAATGCCATATAATAAAGAAAAGCGAAACACAAGATTACTCCAACTATTCATGACCAAATGGCTGACATCAAATTCTAAAAAATTGGTCGTGTATTGTAATTTACAATATTCAAGTGAACTCAGTTTTTAAAAATTGAGTATAATACAATAAAAACAAAAAATCCTTCGCATCTATTTCTAGAGCCACATGAAAAATATAATAACGAATATAATCGTTTTGAAGATCCCTGTATTTTGTAATATTAGTTTTATTTGATCAAAATGAAATTTAAAAACAAAACGAAGTTATAGGCTGAAATTATTTAGGAGAGCTTTGTGAAAGGATTGGTTTTATACACAAACCGCTTGGTACCCCATTGGAGTTTAAAACATATAAATTCAGTTTATAACAATACCATATAATAAAGAAAAGAGAAACACAAGATTACTCCAACTATTCATGACCAAATGGTGGAAATCAAATTCTAAAAAATTGGTCTTGTATTGGCATTTAATATATTTACGTAAACTCGGTTTTTAAAAATTCAGTATAATACAATAAAAACAAAAAATCCTTCGCATCTATTTCTACAGTCGCATGAAAAATATAATAAAGAATATAATCGTTTTGAATATCCCTGTATTTTGTAATATAAGTTTTATTTGATTAAAATGAAATTTAATAACAAAACGAATTTATAGGCTGAAATTATTTAGGAGTGCTTTGTGAAAGGATTGATTTTATACACAAACCGCTTGGTACCCCATTTGATTTTAAAGCATATAAATTCAGTTCAAAACAATGCCATATAATAAAGAAAAGCGAAACACAAGATTACTCCAACTATTCATGACCAAATGGCTGACATCAAATTCTAAAAAATTGGTCGTGTATTGTAATTTACAATATTCAAGTGAACTCGGTTTTTAAAAATTGAGTATAATACAATAAAAACAAAAAATCCTTCGCATCTATTTCTAGAGCCACATGAAAAATATAATAACGAATATAATCGTTTTGAAGATCCCTGTATTTTGTAATATTAGTTTTATTTGATCAAAATGAAATTTAAAAACAAAACGAAGTTATAGGCTGAAATTATTTAGGAGAGCTTTGTGAAAGGATTGGTTTTATACACAAACCGCTTGGTACCCCATTGGAGTTTAAAACATATAAATTCAGTTTATAACAATACCATATAATAAAGAAAAGAGAAACACAAGATTACTCCAACTATTTATGACCAAATGGCTGACATCAAATTCTAAAAAATTGGTCGTGTATTGTAATTTACAATATTCACGTGAACTCGGTTTTTAAAAATTGAGTATAATACAATAAAAACAAAAAATCCTTCGCATCTATTTCTACAGCCGCATGAAAAATATAATAACGAATATAATCGTTTTGAACATCCCTGTATTTTGTAATATTAGTTTTATTTGATCAAAATGAAATTTAAAAACAAAACGAAGTTATAGGCTGAAATTATTTAGGAGAGCTTTGTGAAAGGATTGATTTTATACACAAACCGCTTGGTACGCCATTTGATTTTAAAGCATATAAATTCAGTTCAAAACAATGCCATATAATAAAGAAAAGCGAAACACAAGATTACTCCCACTATTCATGACCAAATGGTGGAAATCAAATTCTAAAAAATTGGTCTTGTATTGGCATTTAATATATTTACCTAAACTCGGTTTTTAAAAATTCAGTAAAATACAATAAAAAAAAATCCTTCGCATCTATTTCTAGAGCCGCATGAAAAATATAATAACGAATATAATCGTTTTGAACATCCCTGTATTTTGTAATATTAGTCTTATTTGATTAAAATGAAATTTAATAACAAAACGAATTTATAGGCTGAAATTATTTAGGAGTGCTTTGTGAAAGGATTGATTTTATACACAAACCACTTGGTACCCCATTTGACTTTAAAGCATATAAATTCAGTTCAAAACAATGCCATATAATAAAGAAAAGCGAAACACAAGATTACTCCAACTATTCATGACCAAATGGCTGACATCAAATTCTAAAAAATTGGTCGTGTATTGTAATTTACAATATTTACCTAAACTCGGTTTTTAAAAATTCAGTATAATACAATAAAAAAAAATCCTTCGCATCTATTTCTAGAGCCGCATGAAAAATATAATAACGAATATAATCGTTTTGAACATCCCTGTATTTTATAATATTAGTCTTATTTGATTAAAATGAAATTTAATAACAAAACGAAGTTATAGGCTGAAATTATTTAGGAGTGCTTTGTGAAAGGATTGATTTTATACACAAACCACTTGGTACCGCATTGGAGTTTAAAACATATAAATTCAGTTTATAACAATGCCATATAATAAAGAAAAGCGAAACACAAGATTACTCCAACTATTCATGACCAAATGGCTGACATCAAATTCTAAAAAATTGGTCGTGTATTGTAATTTACAATATTCAAGTGAACTCAGTTTTTAAAAATTGAGTATAATACAATAAAAACAAAAAATCCTTCGCATCTATTTCTAGAGCCACATGAAAAATATAATAACGAATATAATCGTTTTGAAGATCCCTGTATTTTGTAATATTAGTTTTATTTGATCAAAATGAAATTTAAAAACAAAACGAAGTTATAGGCTGAAATTATTTAGGAGAGCTTTGTGAAAGGATTGGTTTTATACACAAACCGCTTGGTACCCCATTGGAGTTTAAAACATATAAATTCAGTTTATAACAATACCATATAATAAAGAAAAGAGAAACACAAGATTACTCCAACTATTCATGACCAAATGGTGGAAATCAAATTCTAAAAAATTGGTCTTGTATTGGCATTTAATATATTTACGTAAACTCGGTTTTTAAAAATTCAGTATAATACAATAAAAACAAAAAATCCTTCGCATCTATTTCTAGAGTCGCATGAAAAATATAATAAAGAATATAATCGTTTTGAATATCCCTGTATTTTGTAATATAAGTTTTATTTGATTAAAATGAAATTTAATAACAAAACGAATTTATAGGCTGAAATTATTTAGGAGTGCTTTGTGAAAGGATTGATTTTATACACAAACCGCTTGGTACCCCATTTGACTTTAAAGCATATAAATTCAGTTCAAAACAATGCCATATAATAAAGAAAAGCGAAACACAAGATTACTCCTACTATTCATGACCAAATGGTGAAAATCAAATTCTAAAAAATTGGTCGTGTATTGTAATTTACAATATTTACCTAAACTCGGTTTTTAAAAATTCAGTATAATACAATAAAAAAAAATCCTTCGCATCTATTTCTAGAGCCGCATGAAAAATATAATAACGAATATAATCGTTTTGAAGATCCCTCTATTTTGTAATATTAGTTTTATTTGATTAAAATGAAATTTAATAACAAAACGAATTTATAGGCTGAAATTATTTAGGAGTGCTTTGTGAAAGGATTGATTTTATACACAAACCGCTTGGTACCCCATTTGATTTTAAAGCATATAAATTCAGTTCAAAACAATGCCATATAATAAAGAAAAGCGAAACACAAGATTACTCCAACTATTCATGACCAAATGGCTGACATCAAATTCTAAAAAATTGGTCGTGTATTGTAATTTACAATATTCAAGTGAACTCGGTTTTTAAAAATTGAGTATAATAAAATAAAAACAAAAAATCCTTCGCATCTATTTCTACAGCCGCGTGAAAAATATAATAACGAATATAATCGTTTTGAACATCCCCGTATTTTGTAATATTAGTCTTATTTGATTAAAATGAAATTTAATAACAAAACGAATTTATAGGCTGAAATTATTTAGGAGTGCTTTGTGAAAGGATTGATTTTATACACAAACCGCTTGGTACCCCATTTGATTTTAAAGCATATAAATTCAGTTCAAAACAATGCCATATAATAAAGAAAAGCGAAACACAAGATTACTCCAACTATTCATGACCAAATGGCTGACATCAAATTCTAAAAAATTGGTCGTGTATTGTAATTTACAATATTCAAGTGAACTCGGTTTTTAAAAATTGAGTATAATACAATAAAAACAAAAAATCCTTCGCATTTATTTCTACAGCCGCGTGAAAAATATAATAACGAATATAATCGTTTTGAACATCCCCGTATTTTGTAATATTAGTCTTATTTGATTAAAATGAAATTTAATAACAAAACGAATTTATAGGCTGAAATTATTTAGGAGTGCTTTGTGAAAGGATTGATTTTATACACAAATCGCTTGGTACCCCATTTGATTTTAAAGCATATAAATTCAGTTCAAAACAATGCCATATAATAAAGAAAAGCGAAACAAAAGATTACTCCAACTATTTATGACCAAATGGCTGACATCAAATTCTAAAAAATTGGTCGTGTATTGTAATTTACAATATTCACGTGAACTCGGTTTTTAAAAATTGAGTATAATACAATAAAAACAAAAAATCCTTCGCATCTATTTCTACAGCCGCGTGAAAAATATAATAACGAATATAATCGTTTTGAACATCCCCGTATTTTGTAATATTAGTCTTATTTGATTAAAATGAAATTTAATAACAAAACGAATTTAGAGGCTGAAATTATTTAGGAGTGCTTTGTGAAAGGATTGATTTTATACACAAACCGCTTGGTACCCCATTTGATTTTAAAGCATATAAATTCAGTTCAAAACAATGCCATATAATAAAGAAAAGCGAAACAAAAGATTACTCCAACTATTTATGA
The DNA here is from genome assembly GCA_963971155.1 of Anthrax anthrax. Lineage (NCBI taxonomy): Eukaryota > Metazoa > Arthropoda > Insecta > Diptera > Bombyliidae > Anthrax > Anthrax anthrax. The sequence goes on from OZ020122.1 coordinate 4,248,977, forward strand.
CCAACTGGTGGAAATCAAATTTTAAAAAATTGGTCTTGTATTGGCATTTAATATATTTACCCAAACTCGGTTTTTAAAAATTCAGTATAATACAATACAAAAAAAATCCTTCGCATCTATTTCTAGAGCCGCATGAAAAATATAATAACGAATATAATCGTTTTGAACATCCCTGTATTTTATAATATTAGTCTTATTTGATTAAAATGAAATTTAATAACAAAACGAAGTTATAGGCTGAAATTATTTAGGAGTGCTTTGTGAAAGGATTGATTTTATACACAAACCACTTGGTACCGCATTGGAGTTTAAAACATATAAATTCAGTTTATAACAATGCCATATAATAAAGAAAAGCGAAACACAAGATTACTCCAACTATTCATGACCAAATGGCTGACATCAAATTCTAAAAAATTGGTCGTGTATTGTAATTTACAATATTCAAGTGAACTCAGTTTTTAAAAATTGAGTATAATACAATAAAAACAAAAAATCCTTCGCATCTATTTCTAGAGCCACATGAAAAATATAATAACGAATATAATCGTTTTGAAGATCCCTGTATTTTGTAATATTAGTTTTATTTGATCAAAATGAAATTTAAAAACAAAACGAAGTTATAGGCTGAAATTATTTAGGAGAGCTTTGTGAAAGGATTGGTTTTATACACAAACCGCTTGGTACCCCATTGGAGTTTAAAACATATAAATTCAGTTTATAACAATACCATATAATAAAGAAAAGAGAAACACAAGATTACTCCAACTATTCATGACCAAATGGTGGAAATCAAATTCTAAAAAATTGGTCT